>JAQQTP010000073.1:11532500-16532500 GCA_029884605.1 Ormosia emarginata
AACTTTTGAAGAAACCATAATTAGTTGGATGAATGATTTCCTGATCGGTCAAATTGTTTGAGTTTGACACTCAATACCAACCAAGAGGATTAGTCTGAGTTTGTGGAGTGCCCCTAATTTCCGAAGGGGGTGTAGATGGAGCTCCAACTATGAAGGGTAGCATAGTAGAAATTATATTGGAAGCATTTGGGGACTTGGTAGTAGAATAGTCGTTAAAGTTCAACTTTCGGACAAGTAACAATCAAGCTAAATATGAAACAATAATTGTTGGTATGAATTTGGCTACAGAAATGGAGCAAGAAACTTGACTGTGATGAGTGATTCTCAATTGGTCACTCACCAAATAAATGGGGAGCACCAAATTAGAGATCCACAACTTATATGATATCTCGACAGGGTGAAAACCTTGCTGAAAATTTTGAAACATTTCAGATCAAGCATATTGCTCGGGATCAGAATGTTCATGCAGGTCGTGATACCAGTTGAACTTGGGGAAGAGAGTTTAAGAAGAAAAATGTTTATTGAGTCACAAAATGAGGACAAACGGAAAATAGACTTGGACTTATTAGATGAAGAAAGAGAATTGTCTACCTCATATCTTTCAAGCAGCTGTTAAAGGAAGAATAGCTAGGAAATATAACACTAAGGTCATAAGGAGCCTTCAGGAAGGTGATTTGGTGATGAGAAGAGCATATATTGGTGGAAGATCTTCTGGTGATGGAAAGTTGGATCCTAATTGTAAAGGATCCTACTTGGTGATTGAGAAGACTAGGAAGGGAGCATGCAGGTTGTTTGAGCTATCAGGAAAAAAATAACTAAACCATGAAATGCCTTTAATTTGAGGCAATATTACAGTTTAAGTGTTTGATGTATTGGTTTTTTTTTCCCCCTAATATAGATTTTAATGAGGCACATCCATCAGAAAATAATAACGAGAGTGCACTATTATTGTCTGAGTGTTCTTATAGCTTTTACAATTATACTTTTTATAGTTACTCCTATGAACCTCATCCCTAATATGATCGGGAAGCGATACCACTCCGTAAAACCCTCATCCCTAATATAATCAAGAAAAGGTACCACTTTGTAAAACCCTCGTCCCTAATACGATCGATAAAAGTTACTACTCCTAGAAACCTTATCCCTAATACAATCGGAAAGAGGTACCATTCCGTAAAACCCTCATCCCTAATACGATTGGGAAGAGGTACCACTCCTGAACCCTCATCCCTAATAATATCGGGAAGAGGTACCATTCTTAGAGCCCTTAGACTTAGTGATCAGGTGAGGTACTATTTTCAAAACTCTCGATCTTCAGACCGAAAATTCTACTCCTCTGAAAATCAGAACAGTGGCAGTTAACACTAAACTCATCCCTATTTTATCTGCTAGTTCATATGATTTCATTCTTTCATTATAATTTTCATACTTGTTGAGATTCTAATAAAGTACATACTCATTGAAATTTGAAAAGTCTTATTGAGCGACATTAAATAAGTGATTGAGGTTTAAATCTACAAAGCATTTCATGAGCATAAATTGAAATTTCTGTCGTTGCGAAATGATCAGAATGTTGATGATTGGAACTAGTCTTATAATAGCATGAAGATGTTAACACACAAAAACGAATGTGGATTGTCCTTAAAAATAAACATTTTAGAGCAAGCAGTTATCATGTCCAAACACAAGGAAGCCAAAAATAGCATAATGGCATAGCATAATATTCAGTGAATTTCAACAAAAAACATATAAAATGAACTAAAGGCATTCCCATAGTCTTCAACTGCATCTTAGTCCTGATAGGCAGAGGTGGCATGGAGATCAGTATTCTATCGATCTCCAACCCAACCTTCCTCATTCTGATCATCAGCACCACTTGCACCTTGATCTTCCTCGTCAGTTTCATCACTGGAATCATAGTTAGGACCGATCAATTCCCCATCAACAACCTTTTTCAGTGAGCCACATACTTTGAAGTTAACTTTGGGGTACAAGTGTTCTACCTGTTAAATGGCTCTCTTGAAACCTCTTTCATTCCCCAATTCATCTTTAACTTCATGATATGCTTTTCAGTTTTCCCCATTCTTAAATCACATTGGCGTCTTCTTCTGCCTTCTTCTTCAGCATATTAACACTGTGTTTGCTCACTGCTGGATTGGCGAAGCTCCTCTCAGCAATTTCAGCTTTTTTCTCGACACCTGGAAGCTTTGAGGTAGTAGTCTGTAAAGTAAACACTCGTCCCTGTGATGTTCTAAGAGTCTCTTCCAAAGCCCTAACTCGATTAGCCCAAGTCTCCAAGACACTAATATGCTTTTTCAACTCTTCATTCTCTAATTGAAGGTGGAAGCAACTGATCTGATCTTGTCTTCCAGAATGTTGATGTGATTCTTCATGGCTTGGGATTCCTCCCAGTTTACCCGAGAAATACTTGGATTACTTGACATCTTCAACCCATGGCTTTCAATCCAAAAGCTTAAACCTTCGTGGCCAATCTCTTTGTATTTTTCTAGACCTATAAGACTCGAAAGATAATTACCAATAAAATGATTTGCAGGCAATCGAGTATTCATGAGGAAAATAAAATTCATCTTTTCCTTTTTCATAATAGCAGATTTAGTGGTTCCAATCGGGGGGGAGTAGGTTGTCCAGTTTCAGTAGAATGACGTGGGGAAGATCTACCACCTTGAACATCGGAACAGGCTCGATCTCTAGGAAAGGTTGAAGCAGTGGTAATATCAAACATATTCTCTTGACAATGGACTAGATTATCTTCAGGTCGAGATCGTTTTGGCAGCTGATCCATAATTTGTTGCCTCTGATGATTCAGTAGGATCGGGGTTTGGAACATGAGCAGATGTGGCAGCTCTTTTCTTTTTCTTTTGTCTTTGAAGAAGAACTTCCTCACCCAAAAAGTTTAGGGGGAGTCATATCTCGTTGGTCATTGGGGGAAAGGTCTTCCAATTTAAACTTCTGAGACTTCCTTGAGCCTTTCACCCAATAGAATGGAAATTTTGGTTTCCAATCAGGATTAAGCAAGAAAGGAAAAACCGTAAACATTGGTGTAACCTATAAATACCTAGATTTGAAATGCTTATACAAAGAATCAAACAACTTAAGAATTCTTTTGCCACGATTCCAAGTTAAAGATATTAAGCCTGCAATAGAATTAGCTACAACAGACGATTGAAAGAAATAGAAGAACTTTTTGGTGGTTAGGGTAATGCTTAGATAATTGCAGAGCAACTCAAAGCAACGAATAAAGGCCCAACTGTTAGGATACAGTAGAGAAGGATACTAACTTCAAAAGCTGAAAATGGAAGCTTTACCTCAAATACGTGTAAAGCATGTCTCATACATCATGAAACTTCCAATCTCAGAAGTAGGAGGATGGGAACTGCAACTAAAGAATATCTCAAGCTTTATTGGTATAAAGGGGAGTTCGAGGAGAGAATTCCCCAATGATATTTAATGTAGAATAATCATCAGATTCGTTCCTAATCTCCCTAATCAAAATCATTGGATTACCAAAAGAACAACAGAAAATAAAACTATACTATACTAGCGAATAGAAATCAAGTACCTCTACGAAGATTAGAACCTTTTGGTAATCAAAAGAATAATAAACCAAGAATCGAAGCAAATCAAAAGTACCAAGGATATGTTGCTGGCAAAAAAACAGAAGGCGAAGAAATAGAAAAAAAAAAAAGAGGAGATGATGTGAGTAGAAAATAAGAGATTAAAACAAAAATGAAACCTTAAGTTGAATAAATGTAGGAATATACTGTGAATAAATTGGAAACAGGAGAACACAAAGAGAAGCCTTGAAGAAGTTTGCAGCGGTTACTGATGAGTGGTTTCAAAAAACCCTAAAAAATTCTATTTTTGGCGCTTCATATCCTAAGGGTATGTTTGAATATTTAGTAAGTGGTGGAATGGAATGGAATGGGATGGGATGGGATGAGATGGAATGGGATGGAATGGGAAAAAAATACCATTCCATTGTTTGGATATTTTAAGATAGAATGGAGTAAAGCTACCATTCCATTGTTTGGGAAGTGAATGATTTTTGGTGGAATGAGATGATATTTATATTAAAAAAGATGATTCCATCCCATACTCCCCAAATTGGGGGGGAGAAGAAAATTGATGGTTTCTGGTGGGATGGGATGGAATCCATACCACCCACTCCCATCCCATTCCATCCTTTTTTAACATAACCAAACAATGGAACATGTCTCTATTCCATTCCATTCCCTTCCATTCCACTCAATACCACCAATCCAAACGAACCCTAAGTCATATCATTGAGATTTTAATTTAACAGAGAGGATTTAATGATTCGAAATAAGACGGTTAGGAGACATTCCACAAACAAAAATGATTTACCATCTTACTTAATTTTTTTTATTAATTTCCATAATTATTAAATAAAAAAATATTAAATATTTTTTATATTTCTAATATATTAAATATATTTAATTTTTTAATATTTTTTATTTAATAATATAATAATTATTAAAATAATTAAATAAAAAATATAACATTATTCTTCCACAAATTATGACTTCGTGGATGGCAGCACATGACAAAAGGTTGCACATGATGTCATTCACTTATTTCAGTGACCAATAAGTTAACAATAGATCGTGTATAAATTTCGTCTGTTGATGATCGAATAAAAACTTTCTCGGTCTTTTAAATTTCTTTGGACAATCCTATTAAGGATTGATCTTTATTGAAAGTAATGAAGGTATTAGTGATCATCCATGAGTGTTTAGAAAAGATCCCGTTGTTAAATAGATCGATTAACAATGATCCCCTTGCAAAGCCGAACTGTGGCTTATTGATGAGATAATACAACCATGGTTTATTAATGAGATCGTATAAAAATTATTAAAATATGGCAAAACAAGATAGTGGTGCTACGGTATAATGAAATTTTAGAAACACATGTTCATAATTGCTTAGAAAGTTCATAACGTCTCTCAAGGAAATTTTTAACTTCCTAAGACAATACCTTAATTTGTTACAGCCAATGGAACAACAAAAATTGTTTCCTAGGAAACATGGGAAATCGAAACCCCTTAAATGCACTATCATATCTTCCCACCTATAATACAGACCTCATTCCAATTCTCAAATGCCAAAAATTCTTATAAAGCTGTTCCATCCTCTACCCGAGGGGTTGATCGCCAAAGAGATCCAGGTTGGTCGTCTGGCAATTACCCGAGGAAGACGAGGTGAAAATACCTGCTAAGACCCTCCGACCGATTAATCTGTCGAGACAGTCATATAGGTAAGAGTAGAGAAGAATGAACATCCTTGACCTAGGCTGTCAGGTCAGTTTATATAGAGATTCAGACTGACTCTCCGGGTACCCTTCGTTCAGACCATTTAGGATTTTTGACCGTTACGTCTGGTTATTATGACACAAGACGTTATGTCTAATCATTTATGACATGAGATGTTATTTATGGCGCGAGGCCGTTATGTCTGTTGGTGTGTTGTATTAAACACACGTTTGTCGAGCTGTTACCCATTCGATTATAAGCCGGTTGGACCTTGCAGAAATAAGTCTAGCTTATGGCCGGATGCCAATTAGACTAGGACGGTCCACAGCCCCCCAGCTTGGTCATATGTGAAGATGAGTCAAGCTTATGAATGGTCGGATGACAATTAGACCAGGACGGTCCACAGCCCCCCAACTTGGTCATCTATGAATATAAGCCGAGGTACAACTTCTTCAGACTATCAGTATCATTCGGTTGGCTGAACTAGATCGAGTTATAACCACTTAATGATTTTCATGACCAACATTTAGATGCTTAAATGAAAAATAAGCCCCTTATAACATCGATCGAGCATATAAAGAACATGGTTTTTGAAACCTCAGTTAGATTATGACGGCTTAATAACTTTGACATAGAACCCTTAATTTTTGATCGGAAACAGCTTAAAGGGGCTGGTGTTCATTGGTGACTTTGATCGGCATCGGTGATATTGACCGGCATCGGTAACATTGACCGGCATCAACTCAAAGGGCATCGGTGACATTGACTGGCACAAAGGGGTCGGCATCGGTGACATTGACCGGCATCGGCTCAAAGGGCCGGCATCGGTGACATTGACCGGAATTGCCTCTACGGCCAATTTCTTCGGTGACTATGACCGGCATCGGCTCAAAGGGCCGGCATTGGCTCAAAGGGCCGGCATCGGTGACATTGACCGGAATTGCCTCTACGGCCAATTTCTTCGGTGACTATGACCGGCATCGGTGACATTGACCGGAATTGATCATATAACAATTGATTTGTAACATCAGCATGTCGTTGGAATCGGCCAGCATGTGCCGTGAGCAATGTACTCAATTTTCGATTGGAATTAGTAATTTTTCATTTAGATAGAGTATGGTCGGGATTAAGATGTGCCTCATTAAAAATTTTCAGGCAAAACCCAATGAGAAAAAATCCTGATCAAGAATTTGACCCGAGTTTTCGAGGTCTTCGTCTGAAAATTTTTTAAGAATTTGTTGGAGGTTTAATCTAGAGATTTAATTTAGTTTATAAATGTTCCTGCCATGTGAGTAATTATAATAATAGTAAACATAACTAGATTTTAAAGCAATTGAAATAAACATAACTAGATTTTAGTACCTCGATAAGATTGACTGTATTAAATTCATACATTTATAGCTTAAACAATTCAAATTAAGATAATGAATATATAAAATTATAGAATTTAATGTTTTATATATAATAAATTACGATAAATACAAGTATTTATTACGAAATTATCATACATAGATATAAATACTAAAATTGTTCCTAGTGATGACTATGAAATATCATCTCACTCCAAAATAATATTATGATTAGTTCAATGTGATGTAGTTATTAATAAATAATATTAAAAAATTCAACGACAATGAATTTATAATATCAATTATTGAATCAATATTCTACCAACAACATGCTGAGCAATTAATTAATATCCAATTAATTCCGTGAACTCATGAAATGATAATTATATAAAATAATTACCAATCAATAGTCAATTAATTTCATAAAATGATAATAATGCACATCAATGTCATTTTGTTATGATTTTATATATAAAATAATGACCAATTAATAACCAATTAATTTATGAAATGACAATAATGTAACCAATCAATGTCATTTATTACCATTTACTATCATACCATATATGTTCTCTAATTAATAATAAAAAACAATAATATATAAAATAATTACCAATTAATAGCCAATTAATATATATTCCCTTGGAGTTGAATGCAAATTACCAGCGTTTAATATTGATAACGTCCCTCTTGCAATCACAATAGTGAGGTCAAACAGAGATGCACTACATTGAGTTCTTGAAGCTGTGTTGCTACTACACTGATGCACTTCGTCCATAGCAAAACAGAGATGCAAGCCAATCATTCAACCTCAATTATAACAATGTTTATTTACAACCTGTGTTTTAATACTACCGTGCATGCCAATCAAGTGAAGCTAACTAATGGAGCCTTTCCTTAATTAACATATTATTCCTTCAGTGTGTATCGCCATTGCTAGAATCAAAATAGTGGCTTATACCTCAAATAGAACTAATTTCAAAAACCCAACAAAAGGATAGAGTCACAGAACTACTGCAAATTAGTTTCAAAGTTTCAAATATCATACTTCAATAGTGGCCATATACTCTCAGCTTCTGCTATTAGTTTTAAAACAATGTTTTAAACATATCAATTACTTCAATTCCTACTGTCAAAGAACATATTAGTCTTAGAAACAATTTCTTTTCAATAACTAGTAACACTGAGTAACTATAATTCAACCAAGAAGCCTTAACTAATTATTAATAAAAATAAAATGTCTACAATGGACCCATACATGCATGATTCCAAATATAGCGCTTCTAGTACCCATTTAGTTTAGGAAACAAAGATAAACAGGTAATGTTCCAAAGCAAAGTAGGAGAAAGGTAATTAGCATATACACTTCCACCATATACGTGAGAGTCAAATTAGCATATGAAAGGTAATTAGCGTATTAGGATTCTTTTGATATTTGATTCCAAAGACGATCCAGCTTAACAAAGTGTGTGTAAATTGTAAAGTAATTAGCATGAATGATTAAAAGAGAAAGGTAATCAAAGTAATTGAATATGTAACAGATGCAATAGGGTCAGGGGTTTAGTATTCCATATCTTATGCTTCCCCAGCCAGACGTAATGTAGCTCAAAATGAAGTCTAGTGTCTCATATCCTTTGAGGTGTTTTATCAAGCACTTGGTGTGTACAATTGCCTCTACAGAACCCGATGAAAGTGGTTTTGTCTTTAAAATTATCTGCAATAAGTGATCTGAGAATCTCTTCTCCACTTTTGACTCCATCAAAACAAGAAAGTAAGTTGTTATAATAAGTGATAAGAAGATTCTACTCAACTAAATATATTAAACTAAAGTCAGGCATATAGTTTCATCACTAAAGCAATTTGTCAAAATCTGCAAATAAGTGAGCCAACGACTGAGATAATTAAAAACTTGATTCACTTCCCTTAGATTTCATTTTTCATATGCAGATTAGTTGTGTTGGACGTTTAGTTGTGGTCAATGCTATGAACATTCTGGAAGGCACAACCCGAGGTATGAGACCAACACCGGGAAAGGATAGAAGGATGGCCAATGCTTCACGATTTGATTACCAAGAGTCCGAGAATGGTATTGGAATGTCAAAGGAGGAAGATGTCGCTAGCAGCTCGTTGCCAGTCTTGAAGAACTGTGATACTTCAAGGAAGCCGGGAAAAATGGGAAACCCGCCATCTGAGCTAGATCGGAGATGTGCTGAGATTTTTAGCCTCAGAGAAGATGGGAACCGTTTTACCGAATTCCCACAGACGGCGCCAGATGTTCCATCCTCTACCCGAGGGGTTGATCGCCAAAGAGATCCAGGTTGGTCGTCTGGCAATTACCCGAGGAAGACGAGGTGAAAATACCTGCTAAGACCCTCCGACCGATTAATCTGTCGAGACAGTCATATAGGTAAGAGTAGAGAAGAATGAACATCCTTGACCTAGGCTGTCAGGTCAGTTTATATAGAGATTCAGACTGACTCTCCAGGTACCCTTCGTTCAGACCATTTAGGATTTTTGACCGTTACGTCTGGTTATTATGACACAAGACGTTATGTCTAATCATTTATGACATGAGATGTTATTTATGGCGCGAGGCCGTTATGTCTGTTGGTGTGTTGTATTAAACACACGTTTGTCGAGCTGTTACCCATTCGATTATAAGCCGGTTGGACCTTGCAGAAATAAGTCTAGCTTATGGCCGGATGCCAATTAGACCAGGACGGTCCAAAAGCAAAAGATGAAAATTATTCTCTGCTAGTTTCCTTTCACTCCTTAGGCATTCCAAAAATTTTTAGAACTATAACATATTTAGTAAAAAACTCTTCTTCTCAAGCATATTTGACCAAAGAGAATCACTATATCACCAAAATTATGATGATCAGTTAAAATAATTGCAATAATATCAATAATTATGATTATATAATCAATAAATTTGAAGATCAATTTACATTCAAAGATCATTTTCATAATCGTTCATATCTACATAATAAATAATTACATTATGAAGAAAATACTCGAAACACATTTAACTTCTTTACTCTTTCATCATTTTGATTTGGGAGGTTGTGAATTGTACTTAAGCTCGACACGTTTAGCTTGCTCACTTTTTTTTCATTCCGATCAGGGGGTTGTGGATCGTACTTGGGTTCCATGAATGAACCTCAATTATGTCACTTAGACCCTTTAGATGGATCTTCAAAATGGCTTACCTAGGCACTCAAAAATATTCTCATGAGAGTTAATTACCAAAAAAAAAAAGAAAGAGAAGACACTTGCCTCACTCTCATTAGAGCATTGCATAATAACCTCATGATAGGCAATTATGAGATGAGGTCGTTCACCCCTCTCCTATAAAAAGGCAAACAACAGTCACAGTTGGGGAATTTACACACAGTTACTACCAAAGAAGATACCCACTATAACCACTACCTTGAGCTTGGACAAAACCGATACCAAAAGAATCTAAAAAAAAATTAATATCTATTCCTTAATACTGTCAGCTTTACTGTGACATGAGTTAATATTTTAAAATTCATTTTGTACAAAATAATTCTTTTGATTTAAATGCTATAATAACTATAACTAATGTTTGAAATTCCAAAACAGAGATTGAAGACCTATGGATCGTGATTCGATGAGTTTAACTGGTTGGATTAGTGGCCGAACTGGATGATGTCATAATTATATATATATGACATAGCAACTCAAACAAGGAATATTATAAGCCTTATTGTGATTATTTATTAAAGACTAATGATTCTAGTTTTGGGCTCTAGAAGATACAAACAACATTGGTCCTAAGTCTACATAAGTAAAACCTCTCAAGACCCTTGTTTATCTTTACCTAAAATGCCTCTCAACATTTTCATAGTCACACATGATCGCTGTCGCACCACGTCGTCCAAGACGAGGGAGCACCGTAAGACTCAAAACATCAATGGCTTTTCCTGTTCCTTTTTCTTTTTCTCTACACTTTCCTCTTCCTACATTAGTTGTTGGACCGTGATGACTCAATTGACATCCGATCATAAGTTAGACCCATTTTTACAATGTTCGACTGGCCTATACCTGCATGGATAATAACTCGAAAAACACGTGCTTAATACGACTCACTAACAGACATAACGGTCTTGCGCTATAATGATTAGACATAATGTCTCGTGTCATAATAACTAGACATAATAGCTTTACACCATAATGATCAGACACAACGTTCAGAATCTTAAATAGCATAAACAGAAGCTATCCGGAGAGTCAGTCCTCCGGATCTCTATATAAACCGGCCTGGCAGCTTAGGCCAGACACGTTCACTTTTTTTTACCTATGCTTTTATCACTGTCTTGACTTCAAGACTGATCAGTCGGAGTGCCTCTGCTGATATTCCACCTCGCCTTCCTTGGATAACTGCTGGACGACCAACTTGGGACTCTTCGGCGACCACCCCATCAGGTAGAGGACGGAGCATCTGACACCGTTTGTGGGAATCTGGTAAAATAGTTCCCACTTTGTCGAAAGTTGAAATCTTGGCAAACATGCAATCAAACTCACTCAACAAATAAGAAATACCACTCATAAAACACTGAGCTCATGCGCTGACGAGGGAGGCAACTACCTTTGCTAATATTCAGCCACGAAGCACAACGTTGGCCAACCGTCACCATTTTTTCAGCAACCACGAGCTCGCGTTCCAGATCATGAGTCTTCGCTTGGCATGCTCATCGAGCTTAGATTCGACATCGTCAAGCTCGGATCTCTGCCCCCACTTCCTTCTCGGCTTCCTCAAGTTCATATTGCGCCTCCATCTTTTCTGAGTCTAGCGAGCACCAACCTCCATTTTTTCTAGCAAGCTCAGACTATGGAACGGCAAACTAATTCACATGCTAAGTGTTTGACAAAATAACTCTAAAAGGTGACATTGTTTTAATTTTTACGTTTTGATCCATAATTGGCATTAATTGTCATCAACCTGGAAAAATCATTGTATTACACTAATAGTTTTAATTCTTTTTTCTTTTTCTTATGCTACCATTGAATTTGATGGAGATGCACCTTAACTTGACTAACTCACAAGGAAGGCTCACATGAGATGTACAGGGAAGTAATCCATTATTATACCTCCTTATGTTTATCAATTAGTTTTCTATGATTGATGGTAAACTACTCATATTCCCTTATCATTTATTATCAGAACTCTCTTCTAAGCAACTACTCCTTATAGAGCCAACATGCGGCATTTTCCTATAATTGCTATACTCTTGAAGGAAAATAATTCAATGAAAGAAGATTTGTCTAAGTACTAATGACTATTGTTTTGAACAGTGCACTAGAGCATAAATAGGATGGTTATCTATTTATTGATGGTATCATGAGCTTTTCTAGTACTATACCTGGAAGCTATATAATTTTGTCCTTGAACGATTGTTCTTTGTTCTTTCTCTTTTGTTTTCAATTCTCTTTGAAATTTTTTGTGAGTAAAATATTATGACTCAATGATTTTTCATATAGGTATCACTATGACAACGTGTGCACAACTGTACTCAGAAATGTGTTATTATGCATCTGTGGATATTTTTCAAACTCAAAACGAAAATTATACATCTGTATCCAATGGTAATTGCAATTAATTTCATAAAAGCATATTTTATGTCAAAACGAAAATTATGCTCTTTTACCTTCAATTATTTTTATTTTGATTAGCAAGTTGTTAATCATGATTTATGGTCTATTAATTGGCATTTTTCAGTTACAATAAGGTAAACTGAATAATTTTCAAGTCAATAATTTGTTTCCCATTTAATTTTATTGATGACCATTATTTTATATTATTGTCTTTTATTATTAGAGAACATATATAGCATGATAGTAAATAACATTTATGTGCATTATTATCATTTCATAGAATTAATTGACTATTAATTAATCATTATTTTATATAATTATTTTCATGATATCACAAAATTAATTGGCTGTTAATTGATTGCTTAACATATTATTTATGGTGCATTGATTTAATATTAATTGACGTGTGAACAATAGTATTAATTGTTTGGATGATATATTAGCTTATTTGAATGACATGATTCTATTATTAGTGATACTTTGATATAAGTTAATTAGTAATCATTTGTTAGTCAAATTTAATCATTAAGCCTTTTTTTTTAATCATTAAGTCATTAAGTCAAATTTATTAGCTTATTTAATCATTTGTCCGACATGATACCATTTTGGAAATATTTGAATCATTATTAATATATATATATTTTGAAAATGACCATTATGCCTTATAATTCATCTTGATCCAATTTTGGGACATGAATGGCATCAATTGTCATTAACTAGCCTGATTATTGTAGTTTGTAACATCCAATATATATGTTTTAACAAAGCTGCTTAATGTGTTATCTACAGGGCATTGATTTGATATTATTAATGATATTATTTATTAATTAAATGTTAACAATAATAATATTTGATTATCACGTAGGTTACATGACAATAATCTTTGATAGTAGATTACATGACAATAATTACCACGTAATTCCCTCAAGCATATACTCCAATTTTTGGTGAAAACATCATCTACCATATTTGAATGGCATGTTTTTAATTTGTTCATTGGTCTTAATTGTCAATTAAATTCATGATATTATTATATGACAATCAATTGCCATCAATTTGATATTATTTGTGATTGTTTGAAATGTATTTAATGAGGTACATCTTAAGCCCATATTATTATATGACAATCAATTGCCATCAATTTGATATTATTTGTGATTGTTTGAAATGTATTTAATGAGGTACATCTTAAGCCCAATGATATTTTTCATCAAAGATCGCTTATTTTGGCTCCAAGCTTGAGTCAGAAATTATAACTAACTTTCAGGCGATGTTAGCAAAAGTTAATGAATATAATCGGCTTTCAGCCAATGCCAGCAAAAGCTGATGGAAGAAACTAACTTTTTAATTGATGCCAAGCAAAGCTGATGATAAAAATCGCTTCTCGGCTAGCGCAAAGCTGATGATAAAAGTTATTTCTCAACAAGCGCAAAAGCTGATAAAAGTCGCTTCTCGGCCAACGCAAAGCTGATGATAAAAGCTGCTTCTCAGCCAGTACAAAGTTGATGATAAAAACCGACTTTCAGCCGATACCAGCGCAAAAGCTGATGATAAAAGCCACTTTTCGGTCGATTCCAGCGCAAAGATGATAGAAGAAAATAAGCTTTTAGTTGATGCCAGCAAAAGCTAATGGAAAAAACTGGCCTCGGCCAATGTGCTAGCTGATTCCTCGACTATATTTTTACAAATATGCCCAAGGTTGAAAGGTCGGTTCTCGACTTGATTCAACTTGTTTAAAAAAAAAAGAAGCCTTTTTCGCTTCCTGACTTGATAACATCGTTTTTAAACTTGCTATATTCTTTTAGCCTATGCCAACAAAAGCTGATGAAAATAACCTGCTCTCGGCCAATGCGCCGGTTGATGCTAGCACAAACTGATGAAATAACTGGCCCACGAGTCGATACTAACCTCGAGCTTATGAAAGACCTAGAGCCAGTAACCGGTCCTGAGTCGATGCCGACCTAAAGTAGATGCTAACCTCGAACTGATTGCAAGTATCGATGTCATGTTCTATTCAGTGCTGATTCAATCGACAAAGCTTAAGGAGAAACCTTGATACGATTAAATCGATATGCTGATTGAAAAGGCCATATGTATAAAGTTGGCCAAGCTTGTAAAAAGTTTTGAGGTCAAAGTCTTCCATTGAAAAGTGAAGAACATGCGAAGTTATCCAAGGTCATGGTCAAACCTTGATATCAACCTTATAAGACTGGCCTAAATTCATAGCTAAGGTCGGAAAAATACATGCACAAAAGACCTTACCACTCACATGGGAAGGTTACCTAGGGACGAAACTTAAAAATTACTAAGAGCTCAAGAAAACTCGGTCATTCACTTTGTGATTTACCTAAACTAAAGGGTTGTGGATTGTCTAGATTTATAAACTTGGATAAAGAATAAACATTAATACAAGCTCTGGCTACCATCACTGATTGCTCAAGCTAGGGGGCTGTGGACCATCCCAGCCTAATTAAACATCCGACCACTCATAAGCTTGGCCCATCTTCACAGATGACCAAGTTGAGGGGCTGTGGACCATCTTGGCCCAATTGACATCCAACTATAAGCTAGACCCATTTCTGCAAGGTCTGACTAGCCTATACCCAAATGGGTAATGACTCGACAAACACGTGCTTAATACGACTCACTAACAAACATGACGAACTTACACCATAATGACCAGACATAACGCTTAGAATCCTAAATGACCTAAATGGAAGGTATTTAGAAAATCAGTCCTTCGGATCTCTATATAAACCACCTTGATAGCCTAGGCCAGACATGTTCACTTTTCTCTACTTATACTTTCATCACTATCCTGACTCCAAGACTAATCGGTCAGAGTGCTTTTGTTGACATTCCACTATGTCTTCCTAGAATAACTGTCAGACGACCGACTTGGGACTCTATGGTGACCACCCCATCGGGTAGAGGATGAAACAATTGTCTTTCTCCCCACCTCTCTCTCTATCTCTACACACACACGCACATACACATACATATATATATGCGCCTTTAAGAAACCTACATGCTAAAAATTGCTTTCAATGGAATGAGTTTGTGAAAATACAAAAACAAAAATATAAGAAGCAAGCATCAAATCGACTCGTTAACAAAAACCAGTTTCAATTCAAATGGTTTGTTGGTTTGATATAGTGTTCATGGGTTTTGCTAGTCTGATACCGGTTCAATGCCTAAAATGGATTTTAGCGAGCAACGAGCTGGTGACACAACCAATTTGCAGTTTAGTTGGTTGAACGGATTGATCTGATCCAGTTTTTAAATCATTCTACAGCAACAACTGAGTTTCCACTCACTAGGTATGGTTGACCACGTGAATAAATTAACGGTTGGTTTTATTTCGTCGGCATTTCCCTTAAATTGTTGGCTTAAAATTTCAACCGATGACATTTATAATGGAATAACAGCTTAATGCTTGATTTAGTTCTAAAAAGTTATAAGGAAATAAAGTTACACTCATGTCATCAGTTATAACTTTTGGTTTAGTGATAAACAATTGGCCTCACAATTAGTATCAGAGCAAGGTCATAAGTTCAAATTCCTGAATGACCCTATGGGGAGATTGTTTATTTGGTCAACATCTTTCTTAGGTTTCGTGGACTTCACATCCTTGGCCTATTGCACCTATAATTGGTGCAACCCCTTAATGGTTGATGTGAGAAGCCATAAGGAAATAAAATTGTACCTTTGCCATCAACTATATCTTTTGATTTAGTGATAAGTGTTTGATCCAACATTAACATCATTGAACCCTATAAAAAATACAACTTTCATTAAAAACTATTTAAAGTAAAATATTATTTAATGGTTTTGTCAATTTTTTTTTAAATTTTTGTGTACCTTTTTGATCAAATTATTTTTCATTTGATTTACTTTTCTCCCAATAGCTTATATTGTTCTTCTTCTCATATAAGAAAACTATTTTATAGGAATTATTATCGTATGCTCCTCAATAAGTGTCACCCTAACTTTTTTATTTGATACATTTACATATTTTTAATATCTTCTACTTTCCACCTGAGCATTCTTTATTTTTGCTAGCCTTTTTTTTATATTATTGGCACATCATTACCCAGCATTAATTATAACTATAATAGAGCACTGCTCCTCTTATGACTATCTAGTATAAATTTCTATGGAATTTTCATAGGCGCCTTGCAATCACAAATTACTGTGTCTAGCACATTTCTACATTTTATCTACCCAACTCAAATGTTATATGTGACATCCTATCTATTTTATCATCACTTTGTAATATGGATCCAAAATATTTAAACCATTCAATTATAGTATGATGTGACTCCAATTTTCACCTTCAAAATATTCCTAACTTGTGTCTTATTAAATTGCACTTCATGTTCTTACTTATTCTTTCTCTGGCTCAAGTGAATGGTCAGTGAGGGCTTGATTATATTAGAATGGCTCTAGGCTCGGTTGAAATGGTAGTCAAAGGTTCTTGCAAGGCATTTCAATGGTTACAGGCTAAGTTAGTGGTGGAAGCTAGATATAGAGAGAGAAGCTCCCTTTTAATGTAATAACCTATTTATAGCTACTAAGAAGGGTGCATAGTGCACCCTAGTGATCATTGCCATTGATTCTCTGACATATGGTTATAAAGTTCTCCAGTAAGACTAAGCCACACGTCCATTATACTAGGGGATATTTGTTTGGGTTGGGGTCTGACAGATCTGGGCCAAGTCATTCATGTGGATTTACTCCACTTTAGAATGGGCTAGATATGGATTTGTGAAAGGGTCAAGTTTGCGTCTCACAAATAAGACTGGAGCTCCCCAAGGTGACACACTAGGTCTCACAAATTGTTTCTCCAATAAATCCTCCAGCTGTTTCTTCAGTTCGGCTAATTCTATTGGCGACATCCGATAGGGCGCTATAGATATCGGTCCAGCTCCAGGTACAAGATCAATAGCAAACTCGATTTCCCTTTCTGGTGGTAGTCTTGGTATATCTTCAGGAAACACTTCAGGAAATTCGTTGACCACAAAAATATCCTTCAAGACATCTTCATATTGCCCTTCCAAAGAAGATAATAACAAATACCCACGATCTCCTTCTTTCAGACAAGCTTCCACTTGAGTAGCCGTTAGGAATCTAGAATCCTTAGCCTCAGGAAACACCAAGGTCTTATTCGAACAATCAATTAGGATATGGTTAGAAGACAACCAATCCATTCCCAAGATTACATTAATCTTGGAAAGAGGCAAACAGATCAAATCCACATAAAAGATTCTATCCCTAACACAGACAGGACAATTCAGGCATACTGTTGAAGTAACTACAGGCTTATCAGTAGGAGTAGCAACATTCAAATCATATGGCAATGCAGTCACAGTCAATCCCAAACGCTCCACACAATCACATGCAATGAAAGAATGTGTTGCTCCCGAATCATAAAGTATGGTTAAAGGATTACCTTCAATAGTACCCTCCTCCATTATCAAGTCCTCAGATTTAGCGGCTTCCTCCCTGCTCATTGTATAGACACGACCACCCGCCCGTGGCCTTACAGTTCAAACATTTCCCACAGAGGATTCCTTCTTTATCTGATCACAGTCTTTGGAGAAATGTCCAAGCTGTCCACACTTAAAACAAACAACTTCCTTATGTTGACAATCCTTCGTGAGATGATCCTTCCTACATTTAAAACATCGAATAGGAGTCCCAGCTTGACTTGCCTTATTGCCGCTAGAACTTCCTCCTACAAATTGCTTCTTGTTCTGACCTCCTGCCGGTTTCATATACGACTTTTGCTGAGAGCGATTTGCTTGATTATTCTTCCCTTTTTGGAACCTTGCAGGTCCAAAATTCTTATTCCTTGTCGCACGTTGATGATCAATCTCTTCAACTTTACGACATTTTTCAATCAAAGTTAGAAATTGATTAATCTCCAGCATCGATACAGCTCTCTTAATATCCAGCTTTAATCCTTCCTCAAATTTCCTGCATTTCCAGCCCTCATCTGGGTTCATCTGCAAATATCTTGAAAACTGATATAGACTTTCAAATTTTGCCGCATACTCACTGACGGACATCAATCCTTGTCGTAAACTAAGAAATTCCATTTCCTTCATATGCCTCACACTTGCTGGAAAATATTTCTCCAGAAATTTTTGCTTAAAAAGTTGCCATGTCACCATCCTTCCTTTAGCTTCCAGCAGTCTTCTAGCTCCTGCCCACCAACGTTCACCATCTCTTACTAGCATGAACGTTGCCAACGTAAGCTTCCGTTCATCAGCACATCCCATACCATCAAATATCTTTTCAAGTTCTTGGATCCAAAGTTCAGCTTTTTCTGGATCAAACTCTCCACGAAACTTCGGTGGATTATTCCTTCGAAACTCCGATAAACTGTGAACATTTTCATTAGCCCTTTGATTTTGCTGTGCAATCACTTCCGCCATTCTTTGCATTGCTGCTACAGCTACAACCATGTTCAAATTATCATTCCCATTAAGTTCCATATCTGTGCTAGTATTCCCACATCCTCGTCCTCGTCCAGTCATTACTTTTTCCCTACTCAAACTGGACAATACAAAGAAAGTAAGATTAATCTTCAAACAATATTGTTTCTTTTCAGAAAACAATAACAGAGAATCACACAACACAAACAAGACAGACCTAACCACAAACCCCAAAAGACTCTAACTTGGGCTCTGATACCAACTAATGTAACACCCACCATAGGGTGCCACATTTATGTTACTTAATTACCCAAATACCCTCAAGATCATAAAAAGTGATGTTATGATAAAAGTACGAATTGTAAATTTTTTTTTTCTTCTTTGATGACAATAAAATAAACTTAGCGAAAATTAAAAATATTATACATCATCACACATAATTTACATCATTATACATTACACACGTACTGTCAGGATTATTTATATTACAGACCATGTTTTCAAAGTAATTAAACATAATTTAAGACTTAACATATTGCCCAAGTCGACTACTAAAAATGAGAACCCTCGGATGGGTCCTCCTCGGATTCCTCGCAGATAGGAATCCGTTATTACGTGAAGCTCTACGGACAGGTGTCCGCGCAGACGACACGATACTTATCGCACTAGGAGTACGGTAGTAAGCTCCCCAGTACTGCCTAATGGATAGTAGAAACTCCAACTGTACATAAATATTGACACTAAAGTAGGGGTTCCCTTGATAAAGCCTACTGTAAGTAATGTTCAGGTCCCTTATATAAAATATACACTGTCGATCCAAATGAACATGCCACGCCTCCGAACCTCCACGAAATTGTAACGTCACATATCCTAAAAAGCTGGGCATCTCCATCTTCTCAAAATTCTGTGTCCCCAGACGTGAGAAGTAGTTCTTCTTCTCCTTCTTGTACTATTTCTTTCTCAACGTCTTCAGCCAATTATAAATACAATATACAAATATACATACAAAGAGGTGAGATCACCTACGCCAATACCAACATAGTAGCATAGAGATAACATAACAGCATACCATATAAACATATCATATTACAAATATGGCATCAATATATTATCAATCAAAATTAACATTTAATAATTACAGGAAAATGCCATCTACACTAAGCAGATATTTTAAAAAGTATAATTGTCATAATCAATATTTCACAACTATTATATCTCACAAATGTAAGCATTTATGTTAATGCATGAACACAGAGACTCAATTTCCTACTCCATGGAGCTAAACTCAGGTTGGAGAAATTGATCAAAAAGATCTGTTGGTACCATGTGCCTCAGACCAAGTGCTATAATTATATCTTGCACATCTAACACATACACGACAGTCTTTATCAAATCTCGATTAAGAATAGTGTCTCGGTCCAGATCATCAGTGTGTTGCATCGGTCTAACCCACAGTACAGAAGAGCTACCAATTGCCCATTATGAGCAACCCGCACCCCGATGCCCCCAAGGTCAACGAGTGACCTACACTACGCGTATCGCACCCACTCAAGAGGTATACGTTTCTCCTAGGCAATTAGTCATATACAGTCCATCGGACCATTTTCAATGCATATGTAATGCACCAATTACCAACCAAAGGTAAATAACATAATTTTTCATACTAGGTTCAAATATTGTTTTACGTTCGTATATTAATGCCAATTACAGGCAAACTTCTCAATTTCTTGTACATTATTCATATATTGATTTTTAACTGTAAAGTTTACTGTATAATTAACAACAAAATCATATTACCATGTTTTTCTCATTCATAAAATATTTTTTTGTCACGTTTTCACAGTCACGTAATATTTTATTACGTAAACAATGATTTATAACATTTTCTGTTACGTTTAAAAAAATTGCGTAATCATTTTCTACTGTATTCTAAATTGCGTAAAAATATTCTTTTGTTTTTAACCGCACAACGATTTTTCTACAACATTTCGATCGTATAAAATATTTAAACGCTTTGAAAAATCGCGTAGAAATATCTTAACGTTTTTCAAATCGCGGAACTTAAAAATTACGTTTTTGAGTTACGTAAATCATTTTTCACCGTTTTTACCCTTCGTAAAATATTTCTTAACTTTAAAAATATTATTTTGGACTTTTCTTACAATAATATAATTTCTTACTTTATTTTCTTCCTATTCTTAGTCAAAAATTCTTTTCCGTAATATATTTTCTCAAAATCACTTTTTATTGATTTAATTTTACAAAATCACATTTAGTTGATTTAATTATTATTTCTAATTATAAATTTCCTAGCGTTTTCCAAAACCCAATAAATAAATTCTACGTTAGTAAAATTTAAGTTACAAATGTTTTCTTTTATATTTCTAAATCACTTCTAAAAATTAATTCTCTTTAAAATAATTTGAAGTTCAACACTTTCAATCTCCCTTTTCTTTTATTTATGAAAATTCCACTTGATAACACTTTAGTTCCCTTTCCAATATCCGTATTTGAAAATTTTTATATTTTATAACATCAAAACATTTTTCTAAAATTATCAAAACCTTATAGATGACCATTGGAACCATGAAATATTTTTCTGCTAACTTAAATAAATTCCATTCTTGTTTCTACACAAAATAAATTCATGAAAACACAACTCCTAAAACCGTGTGCATTCTTTTTACAAAACAAATCTTTTTGTTTATTTTCTTTACTTCTCTAATCACTCAATTTTTATCATTCATAAAAAAAATAATTTTGTGAACACCAAATTGGTTGATGTCTTAACCGAAATTTACTTTAGTTCAAGGACTAAAAATTAACTCCATAGTTCTTAAAAAATTTCAATAATAACTTTAGTCTTGGAAGTTCAAAACTGTGACCTCCTCCATAGCCTTTGGAGCTAAAATTTTGCTTATTTCAAAATACATCCATCATAATATATTCAACATATATCATCATGCATATTATAAGCATACCATATAAACAAATAAAAATCATACTAAGCATGCATACACAAGTAAATCATACAAAGCATATCAAGCATAGACAAAAATAATCAAAGCACATAACACACATAAATTATTACATGACCATGGATAGGAATCCTCACATGGATTCACCATCCATCAAATATAAAACCATCTCTCACCACCATGCTTGGTTGGTGAGATGAATCTCCCTCTTACCTCTTGAAGAACCACCAAAAAGCTTGTTGATTTGTGTTTTGAACAAGATCTCCACTATCACAAGTTCTTAAACATGAAACAAATACAAAAAAAAATAGTATATCAAGCTTGAATAAGAAGAATCATGGATCAAACATGGTTTAGAACATGAAAAAGAAAAGAATAAATGAAGTTTTCTTACACTTCACCAACAAAAACTCTAGAACTTGATCTTAGTAAAAGTCCTTCAAGATGGAAGATTTAGAGAAAGTCTTCAACATGAAAGTTGTTTAGAATGAGGTAAAGATTCAAAAAACTAGGTTGTATGAAATTAAAGAGTGATAGAGGAGAAAATTGGAGTGCTTAGCCGAATGGTCTTCATTTGGGAGAGAGAATAGAGTTTGCTTGGGTTTGTTTCTTGAAACTTAAGTGAAAAAAGTGAAGAAGTGATAATATGAAGTGTAGAAATGAATTTTCTTAGTTTTCAAAGGGATGCATTGCCGTAGCATGCATTGGAGAGAATGGAAAGTGAAGTTTGACAAACATGATCATTAATGATCAATAGGAAATGGTCTTGACACTTGGCTTGTCTTCATTCTTTTTTTCTTTGGCCTAAAAAGCCTACACTAAGTTGTCTCCCTTCATCCTTGCTTCTTCAAACTGTCCCCCTCCTCTTCATGCACTCCAAATGTGACAAATTTCATAACCATCACTGTAAGCCATCCTAACCATTGATTAAAAGAATGGTTTGGATTAAAAATAGCTACTAGGTTTAGGTTATAGATAGAAGACTTCATTTGAGCCATTGGATCATTTTTGGCTTGCAATCCTAACCATTGAATGTGTCTCCAAAATGAAGGGTCAAGATTACACCTTCAAACTTTACATCCAAGGGTCCAAAATGGTTGTAGCCATTTTTTTTTTGACCAATCTCCACCATTGATCTAAATCCAAATCCAATGGTTATTAATGATCCATCTCCACCATTGATTAATTCTACATCCAAGGGTTGATAATGGTCATAGCCATTAATAAGACTAAATCTCTACCATTGATTTAATTTCCATCCAACGGTTATAATTGATCCTATTCACTTTTAAGATCAAATCTCCACCGTTGATTAAATCAAGATCAAATTTCCAACAGTGATTAAATCGATAGTGGATATCCAAACCACTAATTTTGACTTAACAGTATAGAATTTTATTTTTATCTGTTATAACCTCATGAAAGAATATATCTACTGTATTTTTATCATTCGATAATTAAATACAGTACAAAATATAGTAAAGGAAATTTTCTAAAACTATTTCTGGATTCAGGTTTAGTAAGATCTCCTGTCTCCATCTAAACAGTATAAATTTTTTTATACGTAGAAAAATTTTTATTTTGCGGGACCCACTTGGGTCCACGTATGATCACCTGAGCCCACATACACCTCGTGGGGCCCACGAACAGTAAAAATTTCAAAATCACACATAAAATCAGAAAAATTAGAAAACTCACAAATATCAAATCAGATTACATAAATTTATTAAGACTAAATAGTAAAAATTAATTTACGTAAATTTTTTCAGCCTGAAAATTATTATTTTCCTGACACGAAGCAAATTATTCAAAACGATCAAATATACAAATAGAATTTTCAAAATAATTTTACAGTACACAGAAATTACTAAACAGTAGAATTCTGTTAACTGTCAAAATTACTATTTGATAAATAGAAAGTTTGGGGTGTTACAGTCAACATTCTGTACAATACTTTTTCTCGACCAAATTTCATCTCTCTTAATATAATATTAGTTTTAGCCTATAAACAATTTAGTAATTGGTAATTGTCTGCCAACTACTGTGTAGAAAAGTGACGATGGCTCTAATCACATTAATCGCATTAAATGCATATTTTTATTTTTTCAATTTCTCTTTCCTTTCTATACGTTTTCTTCCTCTAGCTTTATTGTTATATTGGTATTTTTTTTTCTTCACTTTCTTCATTCTATATAAAAAATTCATTGTTATATGCCACACCCACCCAATTCCCACTAATAGAAGTTGAGTATGGGATGGCAATAGCTACAAGCGGAGGAGGTCAATAGTGACATCCACCATTTTCAGTGGTGATCCCTTCTCCTTTTCTCTCTCTCTGTGTGTGTATCTACCTATCTAAAATCCCAAAAAATACAGCGTCAAGGGCAACCCCTTCTCTATCATTCTCTCAACCAAATCCTTCATTTCCCATCTCTCTCTTAATTTGACCATGGTAGCTATTGCCTCTTTCTCATACATACTCATCTTTCATTGTATAATTTTAGGTTAATAATTTTTTCTCTTTTTTTTTTGCCTGCATAGGGATTTCAAATTTTTTATTTAATTATATTATCTGTGTAGGCTTAAGGCTTAGAGAAAATATAAATTTTAGGTGTTGATTACAACTATTAGAGTTAGTATGTGTGTAAGATAATATTATTTTATTACTATAGTATTTTATTGTGTTGAAAATAGACTTAGCTTTCGTATCACTTGGCAACAGATTGGGCAATTGTGTTTTGGTGCTAATTTTTTTTATCCTTTATTTAAGTCTTTTGTATCTCTATTTGTATCTTTATAACATATTTTCATTTTCCCTTGAGAAGCAAAGTCGAATATTGCTGTTGGAACAGAGAAGTGTTTCCATTTGCTGAGTTATTTGTCGTGGTAAGAAGATTTGGTGATACCATTCACTAAAGATCCTTTTTATAAACACTCCAATTGCTATTTTATCAAGTTTTATGTTGTTTTGTGAGTTACTTATATTATGTTGTTTTAATGGTTTATTTATTTCATTTCTATTAACTTGGTATCTATTTCCCTTTCTCTTAGCTTGATATCTCTTTTCCTTTCTCTTAGCTTATATAGATAAAAAAATTGGTATCCTATATAGTATTTATATTGTCATTAGTACTTATGAAGTGTTATCATTATGTTGGACACTCACTCTTCAAAATGTATCTTTATTAATTAATCTTCTAAAGTAATATTCTAATGAGTGCGAGAAGAAGTCCCACATAACTCTAGCTACTTGAGATGGAGATGAAGATCTTGGTTAATATTAAGTCTTTTGTGGGAGGTTAAAGGATTTGGTACATGTTGGAAGTCAATATCAAATATGAGTTCAAAAGAGAGTGAGGGTTTTGCATTTCAGGTTTTTACCTTTGTCAATGAAAGTGAGGGTCGAGGTTCAAGCGTTTCTAACGACCTTGGTGAGATATCAGTTGACGGTTCTCATGGAAAAAGTAATTTGCAATTGTTTACATTAGTGTTGGATTAATCATTTTTATTAATTGTGTACTTCATTTTATTTTAATTTTTGTCAGGTGGGATTCCTATACATACTCCTACTTCTGAGTTGTGCCAAACTCCTCTATTAATAAAGGAATCATAAAAAATGGGATCAAAGGAGAATGATTGTGTTGGATCTAGGAATGTTTGTATTCTAGCTGATGGTATGTCTCTAGCTTTATGTTGTTTACAAGAAAGAATCATCTTACCTCTGAAAATGTTTATTATGTTGATACATTCCTTTAATTTTTTTTATTACATAAAAATGCTTCTAATTTAAAACTATGTGCATTCTTTTAGTGAATTGTATATGCTTGATTGTTCAAATTTTTATAGTAGTGTTCTGTTTAAGTAAGGTGGTCTTTTTGAGTTAAAACTACAATGCCAAACATTCTTGAAAATAATAGCTTATATCTATGATTCAAGCTTATTATTATTAACATTTCGATTATCCCCAAGCATAAACCAATTCCCTAGTCATTATTTTCAATTGCTTCTATGGTCAATTAAATTTTTATTTTAGTTCCAATTGTCTTTTCTTTTTTCATTATTGTTGACAAGTGAGGGGTCTCTGAAGAGTCTAACTTCTAATTTGTCTACTCCCTCATCAAACATATATTCTCATTCGACTATTAATGGTAGAAAGGTTATTTTTTCTTCCATGAAAAACATGTCCGCTACAAACAATTTGACACCCACAAGTGTTGTGCCATGTTTAATTTTCAAAGGTTTCCTCTAAGTGATCTCACAAATTGTGTTCGAAGCCTCAACTATGAATTCAACTCAGTTGTCTCTATAGATATGAGCTTATTTGTACAAAATAATGCTATTTTAATATTAATTCTTGTCACAATGCATGTTGCTAATTTTGTAGCTTTTTTTTAAATTGCATCCAGAATAATCTCCAAGTAGCAACAAATGACTTAAAACTGAACTAGCAACTCCTCTTGGTAGTTTGTCCAATAACTTCACTTTTGATGTTCATCAAAGCTCTTCATCTATAAATAATGTATCAAGTAATAAGATGTCACCTCTATTGCCTGGAAAACATGCCATCATGAATAGTGAGATCTACAATAAAAGTAGTTGAAATTGTCATATACATGAAGCAGTTGCTGGTTGAACACCTAATACTCAGTTTTTACCACGAGATCCATATCAACCATTTCCCACTGGTATCTTTTGACTTTCTTTCCATTCTTTTTTATATTCATTCACTCATCTTCTATTTTCTTATTCTTATTCACCTTTAATCATGATGTAGGCAATGCTCTTACCTTTCCAAATGTTGAAGAATTTGGTGATGCATCTAAGAATAATTCTGATGATATATCTAAATTTTTTAAACTATCATTTATATGCACAAACAATCACTTGTGATGCTTGTATATGATCTGAAATTCGGTGGTGGATTTCTTATTTGTTTATAGATGATATGGATGATAAAGTACTTTCACGCAACATTTCTAATGATGATGGTAAACTTTGTATCTTATAATTACCCATACTTTTTTTTTTGTGAAAATGCTCTTACTTTCTATATGTTTAAAATAACTTTCATTTTTTCTTCCCTTGATTTGATAAATTATATCGATTTGGGCGATCCAAATTGTATCTGCCAATCTTGTGGTGCTCCCATGTGATTTTCAGAAAAAAAAAAAGTTACAAAATAGAGGAATTCTTCAAACCCTAAGTTTTCCATATGTTGCTGCCAGGGGAAGATTCAATTACCATTATTAAAAGAGGCCCCCGTCTATCTTTCAAATCTTGTGTTTGATAAGGAATCTCGTACTTCCAAACGTTATATGGATAATGTTAGAGCATATAACATGATGTTCTCCTTCACTTCTATGGGAGGTAAAGTTGACAATTCTATAAATAATGGTGGTGGTCCATATACATATAGAATGTCTAGTGTTAATTATCACAACATAAGCAACCTTCTACCTCCTGAAAGTCAATCTCCAAAATTTGCACAGCTTTACATATATGACACACAACATGAGGTTGAAAACAGAGTGAGAGTTCTGAGTTACTTTTTTTTATGCACCCACATGAATTTTCTTCGTATCTTTGTGTACTTTTGATTTTCATTAATGAAATTACTAAATAGTTTTCCTCATCTATCTTTTTCCTCCTATTTTTTAGATCTACTAATGAAAGGCGAGACCTTAAACATGAAATTGTTGAAAAGTTAAAGAGAAGGCTTGATGACTTTAATGTTCTAGCACAAGCATTTAGAATGACCAGAGATAGGTTCCAAAATCAATATATGAAAGATTTCAAATTAAAGCTGATTCGAAAAAGGGAGAAAGATGGTCAAACTTATAATCTTCCAACTGTTTTAGAAGTAGCAGCTCTAATAGTTGGTGATATTGATGCCTCAAATGATGGGAAAGATATAATAGTGGAAACTCAATGTGGCATATTGCAAAAGGTTAATGAATTACATCCTTCTTATCTCCCTATGTAGTGCCCATTATTATTTCCATATGACGATATAGGGATAATATAATGCATATTCAGGCTTTTATTTTAATTGCGAGGAAAAAAAACAAACTCACTCTCCGAGAGTACTTTGCTTTTGGAATTCAAGATAGGGATCAAGAAAAATCAGTCTTATTGCACTCAAGAAGATTATTCCAACAGTTTATCATAGATGGTTACACTATGATTGAACATCAGAGATTGAACTATATTAGGTTTCATAAAAAAGAACTCAGAGCAGACTTATACAATTGTTTGAGTGATGCTATTTTGCAAGGGGAAACTAATTCACCTTTTGTGGGTAAACACATTATCTTACCTTCAAGTTTCATTAGAGGGGCTAGATATATGATTCAAAACTATCAAGATACCATGACAATTTGTAAATAGGCTAGATATCCTGACATTTTTATCACATTCACATGTAACCCAGCTTGGCCTGAGATTACTCGTCGTTTGAGTAAACTTAACTTGAATTATGAAGACAGGCTAGATATAATATCTCGTGTTTTTAAGATGAAGCTTGCGATGCTTATAAAAGAACTAAAGGAAGGGAAAATCTTTGGTAGGCTCAAAGCTAGTTTGATACTAACTTTATTTTATTTGCAACATATACTCCATTATGTTTATCTTTTACTTACACATTGTATTTCTTTTTATATTTATATGTTTAGGTTTAATGAAAATGATTTATGGATTATGTGGTATTTGGTATACTCAATCTTTTTTTATATCTATGTACGATATTTACTATTTAGATTGTCCATATTTCAAGACTTTCCACTTGAAACCATTTTTGTTTGTATTTTGTTTCCATTAAATGAAATTAAATCTCTTATAACTTAGTTTGGATAATAATGAGTGGTATGTTTTGTACAATCTATTTTTCTGTTTCCATCTTAAATGTCTTTTATTAGTTAACTGTAGAATTTATTTTGTACATCCCAACTATTTTAGTTACTTATATATTCCATTTGCTTATTTCTCTTACTCTACAAGCATTGAAATAGCAACACCTATTAAAGTTGCTAATCTAATCAACACATAATCATCTCATTAATTTTTAAATTTTCACGTATTCATTTCTTTCTAAATATGTCCTCCAAATAATACTGCCTAATTATCAAGTTTTTACACATTCAATGTTAAGTGCGAAAATGATAAAAATTTAATAGATGTATTTCCTAATATCTATAACATGTCTCATATATATTACATAATAGATGTGTTGCACTTACAGAATGTCTAGATTATTACACTGACTTTTTTTGTTGGGTTATAATTCTACTTTGTTTTTTTATTAAGTTGCAGCATTTAAAATTTGCTCATTTCCATTCGGCCTTAAAGTATACTTCATTGTTTATTTGTAATAGTCATTTACACAATAGAATTCCAAAAAAAAAGGGTTTCCTCATGCTCACATCTTATTGCTCTTGCATCCACATGACAAGTATCATAGTCCAGAAGACTTTGATAAAGTCATTTTTGCAGAGATCCCTAATAAAGAAACTAATCCAAAAGCATATGATGTTGTGACAAATTTCATGATGTATGACCCATGTGGTCATTTGAATCCTCAATCACCATGCATGAAAAATGAAAGACATTCTAAATTTGATCCCAAAAGTTTTATGGACTCGACTACTTTTGATAAGGATGGTTACCCTCAATATAGAAGAAGAGATGATGGGAGGTTCATAGAAAAGAATGATATCCTTCTTGATAATCAGTTTGTTGTTCCATACAACTTAGAATTACTTTTGAACTATGCATCTCTCATTAATGTTGAGTTTTGTAATCAATCATCATCAATCAAGTATTTGTTCAAGTACATTAAATGATCGTGTCACTACAGCATTATATGAAGTTACTAGAACTTCGACAAATCAAAATCATATGGATGAGATTAAACTTTATTTGGATTGTAGGTATATATCTGCCTGTGAAGCATCTTGGAGGATATTTGGGTTTGATATCCATTATAGGCAGTCATCAGTAGAAAGGCTAAGATTCCAACTTCCCGATGAACAATATGTAATCTATGAGGAGAGTGAAACACTTGATTCGATTGTTGAGAAACATAGAAACAAAGATAACATATTCACTGCTTGGTTTGAAGCGAACAAAATATATGAAGAGGCAAAACATCTTACATACATAGAATTTCCATCAAAGTTCGTGTTCAATGTTCCAAAGCGTATGTGGTTTCCAAGAAAACGAGGATTCTTCATTGGTCGACATCATTATGTTCCTCCAACTAGCAGAGAACTCTACTATCAAAGAATCCTTCTTACTAAAGTTGTAGGTCCTTAATCATATGAAGATATTCGAACTATTGACAATATTGTTTATGAAACTCATAGAGAGGTACTCTACCAACTTGGGTTACTTAATGATGACAAAGAGTACATTGAAGCTATTCATGAAGCATCTATTTGGGGTACTGGGATGTATTTGAGATTACTATTTGTCACGATGCTTATATCTAATTCTTTATCTAAACTTGATTATGTGTGGGAGAAGACTTAACATCTAATTTCTGAGGATATGCTTTATACACAAAGGAGGCACTTCTGATGTTCTGGTAACATAAGTTTCTTTTAATTCTATATTTTTTAAAATTTAACCAACCAACAACTTTTTATTTCAAATTCTATAGTGTTCGAAAAAGGTATGCCTAAGTTTTAGAACCAAAAGTAAGTTGATTAAGGTAATCTTCATAATTATCATTTACATGACCATGCTTATTGTACAATGCTAACTTTTTAGATAATTATCATCTCATAATGTTAACTTTTAAAATATTGCATATATAATATTTCGTCATACGTTTTGTTTATTAGATAAAATTATGAAGTTGTGTTAGAAAGCATGAGTATTTGATGTAGTTGCAAAATAAATTATAGTTTCAGCTTATCTTAGTATAACCATATGTTACTTGGTTTTCATAGAATTAATCTTTAAGGTCCTAATTAATAAGTTTTTATTAGCTATTAACAAGTAGCAACTACAATTTTAGTTTTAAAAAATTGTCAAATGACAACATTTATACTTTAATATTTAATATATAATTTCCTTCCTCTTTCATGGTTAGCATATGTTATGTTCATCATATAAAATTAAGTAATTCTGTCATGTTCGATTTTTTATGCCATTTGTTGGAAGTATCATTTAACATCTTTACAAGTCTATTTAATTAAGATATAATGGTCTTTTGTATTAGATTTGCAGCTTACGGACATTCAAAAACAGAACCTTTGTCTTGCTGAGATTGAGAAGTTGTTGAGATCTAATGAGCGTAGTCAAACAGATTATGCAACAATGCCAACACCTGAGGTGGTAGTTGATTTGGATTTCCAAAACCAACTCATTGTTGATCAACTAAATTTGAATAGACAAGAACTTTTGGAGCAATACAAGGCACTTCTTAGTAGTATGACACATGAACAAAGAGTTGTCTTTGATACAATAATGGATTCTGTGTCTAAAGATAAGGGTGGGTTCTTCTTTCTTTATGGTTATGGAGGAACTGACAAAACCTATATATAGAATGCACTGACATATACTCTAAGATCCCAAGGTTTTATTGTTTTAACAGTAGCCTCAAGCGGTATTGCATCAACTTTACTACTTGCAGGCCACACAACTCACTCAAGATTTCATATTCCATTAGAACTTATTGATGAGTCAACTTGTAATATCAAGCAAGGATCTTCACTTACAGAGTTACTCGAAAGAAGTAAACTGATTATTTGGGATGAACCACCTATGGTCAAAAGGCAATGCTTTGAAGCTCTTGACAGGACTCGTCGTGATATTCTAAGGTTTGACAATCTAAATAGTTTAAATCTTCCCTTCGGTGGAAAAGCAATTGTCTTAGGTGGAGATTTTAGACAAATATTACCTGTTATTTCAAGGGGGACAAGATCCAATATTGTTCATGCAGTAATCAAATCCTCATATCTATCGAAGTTTTGTCGTGTGTTGACATTGTCTAAGAATATGTGATTTCACATTAATTCTGGGAATACATATATTAATGAACTGAAGCAATTTTCTGATTGGATTCTTAAGCTTAAAGATGACAAACTATCTGAACCTAATGATGGAGAGGCACAAGTTTCAATCCCTAAAGAGTTCTTGATCACAGACTTTAAAGATCCTATTGTAGCAATTGTCAACAACACATATCCTTCTTTAATTGAGAATTACAATAATCTGAATTATTTGAAAGGAAGGGCTATTTTGACACCAACACTTGACATTATTGAAAAAGTCAATGAGTACATTCTTTCTCTTATTCCTAGTGAGGTAAAAGAATATTTAAGCTCAGACTCCATAAGCAGAGCAAGTGAACACTCTAATTTTTTCCAAGATCTACACCCACCTGAGTATCTAAACACTCTTAAATGTTCAAGTTTGCCAGATCATAACTTAATCTTAAAAATTGGCACCCCAGTCATGTTTCTTTGGAACATAGATCAATTTTTTAGACTTTGCAGTGGATCAAGACTTATTGTTACCAAATTGTGAAGGCATATCATTGAAGCAAAGCTTATTTCAGGAACCAATTTCGGGCAAAAAGTATTCATTTCTCGCATGACAATGAGTCCTTCAGAGTCAATCTAGCCATTCAAACTTGAAAGGAGACAGTTCCTATTTATCATCTCATACTGCATGATAATTAATAAGAGCCAAGGACAATCACTTGACCATGTTGGATTATACTTACTAAAACCTATTTTCACTCATGGTCAACTTTATGTGGCACTTTCACGAGCCAAATCAAAGCAAGGACTAGGGATTTTGATCCACAATGCGGATAATGAACCATTGATTGAAACCAACAATGTTGTCTACAAAGAGATATTCCAAGATCTATCCTAGCTGTTCCAAATATCTTTCATATTTGATGTTATTAAATTTAAGAAATTGTTGCTCCCTATTAGCTATATATATAATTTTTTTTTTGAAGAAATTCTTGTTGTGTTTTATAGCTTCTTTTTGTTTAGTTTGTGTGATGAATCCCAAAGTTACTATAGATTTACTTCTTTTAATATTAGTACAAAATTTGTGGTTTATATTTTTAGCTTATTGATAAAAGGTGAATCTTTATTTTTTTTAGTTTTTAGCTTGCTATTTATTTACTGTCATGAATCCCAAATAACTATAATAATACTTTTGTCTTGCTAAAATGGGCAGATTCAATTGCCTGTTGAAAATGAGTATTCAGAAGATAGATTACATTGTTGAAGTCACAAATGAAAAGGAATCCTAGAAAATTAGTGTCAGAGTGATTTGAAAGTGGAATATTTCATATTCTACTAATGTCATATCAAGTATTCAAATGGTTTTACTTTATCAGAAGATATGTACAAATTCTTTTATTTTTACATGAGTGTTCTTTAAAAACATAACATTATTATATCATTCAATATGATTTTATTTTCACTATATTATTTTAAAATAGAATATTGGCTAAGATTTCATGTTTTTATTAAATAGGGAGGCAAGATTCAAGCTTTTGTTACAACAGATAATTTAATCAACAAGCACAAAGCATCTATTCTAGAAGGAAAATGCTATAACATCCAAAAATTTGTCGTGCTCCCAAATAGTGGAGGGTATCGAGCAACTTATCATAAGTTCAAAATCAATTTCCACTTTGGAATCGATGTACAACCCATTGAACTCGACATTCCTTTGCATTCATTTGATTTTGTTCAGTTTGATGGCATCATAAAAGGGAATGTTCCTAAAGGTTATTTACTAGGTCAATTTAATCTCTTGAGTACAATCACACTTTATATGATCTGTTATTTTTTTTAATTTTATTGAAGGTCTACACTTCTTGGTCATAATAAAGATGTCATTCGAGAACTTGAAACTTATGGAAGTTGTCGACCTTTCCAAAGGAACAGAGTGAAGTCTAAGCTCATGGAACTGTCTTCAAGATAATAGGTAACTGAATCATTTTAATAATGTTTTTCTTTCTTTACATGTTGTAAGTTATAATTTCATTAATTTCTCTTTAAACTTTGTAGGAACAACAAACTACAATGCACATTGTTTGGTGATTATGCAGATGCGGTTTGAAACACTTTGAGAGACTCACAAGAGCAAACACTTATTGTTATGTTCCAATTATGTGCGATCTCAAAAGGTAGAATAGACATTTTATATAGCCATTCTTATAACAAAATGAAAATCTTATCACAAAGCCACAATCTTTATTAATCTTACTACTTATGCAATTTTAGGTGGAGCTAAGGTTTCAAATTCTCGGAATGCTTCTCAGTTCATGGTTAATCCAAATATTGCTATTGTTGCTGACTTTAAGTCAAGGTACTTGAGTCATTTTTAAATGATTTTCAATAATTTTCTCGTGAAATTAAAGTTTTTATTCACTCTTTTTTTTTTCATGACAGATTGCTTTTGTTATTGGTCTTTTCCTGATTTATAAATTTATGCATCTAATATGAATAATTTTATTGATCTTAATTTCAGTTTGAACTTACCTAAAAGCTCAATATCACAAAGATTCAGCCAAGTTGACACCCAATCTAAATCTAAAACTCTGATTGACTTCCTCTCTTTGGAAGCAAGAAAGACATTATCTGAACTGAAAGAAACACAAGAAATTAGTATCTTATCTAACTCAATTCTCAATTAGTTATCTTTAAATATTGTAAATTAATCATTTATTTGCTTAAACTTATAGAATGGAGTTTAGACAACCTTGGCTACAATCATGAAGATTGAAACTCAATTCAACTGGTACTTTGATCTTTGCTCAGTCCATGGGAACAAAGTAAAAATACAAGGTGGACTACTCACATGTGAAAAATGTGAACAAATCCCGCGTCTAATAGTCCATAGGTAGAGATTCTAAATAAAACTTTACACTTAAGTATAGATGATTTAGTTTCTTTTTATTAAGTTTAAATTCTCATCTTTAATTCATTTTATTTTTCTACTTGTGGCTGAAATCTAATCTTTAAATTATCAAATGGTGCATTTTTGGACAAGTACAAGATCCATGTGGAAATCAAAGATTTGTATGAAAATGTTGCATCATTTGTTCTATTTGATAACATTGCTTTCCAGCTGATTCACTAGACGACAAATGATGTTAAAAATCTTTTACTCAGAGTTAGTCATCTATCTTTTAAGTAATTTTTTTTATTTTTATTGAAATTCTTAATAAAATTGTATGAGATGCATATAATTTTTATCTTTTTTTAATTAGCAGGAAGGTGATGTAGATGGTTTTTCAAAAGAACTAGATTGTTTGCTCAAGAGAAAATTCCTATTTAAAGTAGAAGTCAGTGATTTCACTAAGGCAGACCCATCTTCAAGTTTTACTGTGAAAAAACTCATTGAAGATACTGAATTGATAAATTGTTTTGCTTTCTCCTTACCACAAAATCATGTAAGTTACACAATAAACTTGTGAATACAACTTCAAATTGTTAAAACACCATTAGATATGTGTTTCCGTTACCATATTTGTTTAACATAAAGTTGATTCTTTTTATGTAGGTGGCCATTACAATAGATTTATTAACCAACTTTTCAGAATGAGGATCCAACAAATGATATTGAAATTGTGAGTATTGTTGATGGAGATTCTGTCAGAGCATCTCTTAGAGCAAACAATTCTGTGAGTATTATTTTAATTTTTGTTTTTGCAGGCTCTAATCTTTAAGACTCAATTATTGACAAATTTAGATATATAATTGATTCAGATATGACATTATCTGTGATGAATATCGTATGTAGTCAAACTTTTCAACTTCAAAATAAAATTTCTCACTTTCCATCAATTTAACTACTAAGACTTTTGAAATTAATTGGTTTTCTTTTAATTATAAATTATTTTTATCATTGCAGACTTGTGTTAATGAAAATAATATCAGTTCATCAAATAACTTCACTCTTTTGAAAGGATCACCTTTATCTTTTAATAAAGAAGCTAGTTTGGATGACTTACTATCTCCTCAATTCTCAACCACTAAGCTTATCCCCAAAATTAAGAAAGAAAGATTGGACTGAATTCATGTATTCAACTATTATAGCACTTAACTGTCTTTTTGGGATCATCAAACTATGGATGTAGTTCAAATTACTATTAGCACTTTCCAAAGCTCAACCATTTCAAAGTCTTCTTTTTGTTTAAGATTATGTCTATTTAGTAGTTTATATAAGTTGTTATCAGTATATTTTTTAATAGGAGGGCTACCTCAAAAATATTAGTGTTAGTGTGCTGCTCTTTTGATTTGGATCTCATAACAAGATAGTAAATACGATCCAGTTATTATTATGAATAATAATAATATTAAACTTGTGAAATCTATGTGAATGTATTACAAATTTTATAATTCTTGATTAGAAATGTCAAAATATCAAATAATTTAACGATGACTTTAGAAATACATTCACCTTTGTTTGTGTATTATCCTATTCAGATCTATTTATGCATTATGCAGGTTTCCTACCCATTTTCTTAGTATCATATATATATTTATGCATTATAGCTTTTGTTACAACTTACACGTATGTTAATGCTATGCCCGCACTTCTTTGAGTGAAAGTAATTGTCATGTTCTGGCTAGTCAAGGTTTAGCGCTTTTTGTGTTCTCTTCTCTGTGTTTTCATCTGGGTGTTGATTGATTTTTCTGCTTGTAACGAATATAAGGTGGTTTTGACCTTTCTGATTTGTTTTGATAAATCTCCAACTCCAAGCCTCAGAGAGTGCACTAACCTTTTAAGAGATTTTGCAATTTATGTGTTATCTTCTGCTTCGTGCCCCTTTCAACTTCATGTATGTTCTAGTGGGTATGTGAAGAAAATCCAAAAGCTAACTCTGTAACCATTTTTGTGAAAATTCATAATTATTTTTTTTTGGCTTTTCTTTAGTTGGGCATTTATACTGTATTTTGAAAATGGTCTTGTCCATTCTTTTCTGAGTTTTGTTGTCTTATACATCATATGCTTGATGATTAACACTTGAAGGATAGCTTCAGGTAATGGTAATGGTAGCGCAAACTTTTTTTTGCATATTTTTCCCTGAAGAATGAATTGAATGGTTGTTGAAATGTATTTTCCTACAAGAAAAGCCTTATGCGAGATTAAACAATTGTTTGTTCTTACTCCTGCTTCTGCATCATCAATATATTGTTGATTTGTTTTTGCTGTGCATGGTTGAGTAGGTGTAGGTGGGAAATGACAAGTTGGAAAATGGATGTGTATTTGGACATTTATAGAGGCTAGGTCAAAGATGAAGTTATATTTCATCTAGACTTTATCATGTCCAAATAAGTTTCTATTTTCCTCTGACTGAACAAATCATAACCCAAGTGAAAATCAGAACTTACAAGCTATAATCATAAAACAATTTCATGTACTAAAATTCCAAGTACATCTACTTACACACATGTCACCTTACATCTACACAATTTCTTATTATCATATATATATTTTTTGTAAGATTTATATTACTTTTGTAATAGAAGATAGAGTATTTAAATTTATATTTTTAAATTCTTAAGTTTTGCTTACAAGTTACCCGTGCAAAGCACGAGTACTACAACTAGTTATAACAAAATCTTGGATTACACTTCGATGATTTCGCACTTCAATCCTTGCCTCCATCATGCTTATTCTCTATACTTCGAATATATTTAATAAGAACTCATTTCATCTATAGAATTGTGTGTTTTTTCCATAATAAACGTTATGATAGTAATTTAAACTTAAAGAGAACTGCTGGCAACAATTGGAATCAAACTTAAGTGTTTCAAACCAAGTGCTAATATCTTTACCAACTTAAACTCTTGTTGGTGAATCATTAGATTATATTCTAATTGATTTTTTTTTAAACATCAAGAATTAATTCCATAAGTTAAACTCAACACACACACACACACACAAATATATATATATATATATATATATATATTGATGAGAAACTCAACATATATATCTAAATATCAACTAATTGCTTTGATTTATTATTGCAAGGATATAACAATAGGATTTATGAGCAATGTTTTATCCTGGGTTGTTGGTTTCTTTGAATTAGAACCAGCTCATTATAGCAACCTCCTTATAGCTTGGATGTGTTGGAAAATGGGGTTAGGTACCTATAAATCACTTCAACACTCAAGTCAATGAGGGTATAAGGTGTAATGAGCTGGAAAATATCATTGCCTTCATGACTACTATAGCTATTTATAACGGAAAAAGTCTTAGAGACCAAGTAGGAATAAGGGATATTATGGTCATTGCAGGTGCCTTATGGGAACTTTCCTAACAATTTTCCAAGCTTGTGTTTTAATCTGTGATTGGTTCCCCTAGAGATAATTCCTCTTGTTGAGGAGGGAAAGTCGCATCACCCTTGTACATTGGGCTTGGCTTTATTGGGCCTAAACACTAGTCTAGATCATTGTCCCCAGGTCAATGCTCTGATAGTTATCAAGATGTCATGCTAAGATATCGATGGGGTTTTAGGTCGATATTACTATGATTTTTGGTTTCATATGGCCGATCACAAATGGCTCAAGACCATGGAGAGCAATTGTGTGGGAATCACCACTGAGCACTAGTGACTATGGATATTGAAGCTTCAAGTTGTGGTCGTGACTTGGACCTCTGCGGCCGTGTTTTGTCATAGAGTGGCCCATGGTGCTTTGGGTTTGTGACCATTGTCTTGCTAGAGACATTTTTTTTTGCTGATCGAACGTCTTTTCGCCTACATGCTAGCAATCTTTCTGCCACATGGCACGTGATGATTCGTCGCATGCAGTTGCCATTATGCTTGTGCGCCCAATAATCATTTTGAAATTCAATACACTTTGACCCTTTTGCCCCAGTAGTGGGTGGTAGTTAATGCTACTTTCCCTTATAAATAAAGGGAGTAGGAAGCATAGTCTCATTTCTAGTTCTTTCGCCATTTTGTCTTCTCAAAATCTCTCAGAGCCTTTCTCTTTCTTCTCCAGTAATTCAACAATGTTTTTAGACCATTGTCCATGACGGCGTGTTGCTTTAAGTGGACTCCCCACTCATCTTCTTCCCTTCCTTCTTAAGGTATTCTTTCCACCTCCCTTATTCTTCCTTTTTCATTTAAGTATGGTTAGGATTAGGAAGTTAGGGAACAAAAGAGAAGAAAGGTATTCTTTGGAGACTTTGGAGCAACCGTTGTCTTTGCTATATCATTCACAATGAAGAGGAGCCCTGCGAGGTGCTTCTGTCCCCCAAGGGAAGGGTCCTCCTTAATTTGTCGAGTTTTAAGGCAGAAGGGGTGTAGGGGCTTTTGGGACAAGGAACATTCTCCACAGATTCCTTTTGTATTTTGAACTTAAGAAATCCTTGAAGAAATTACTTGGTCCTATGAGTAGTGATTTTAGATAACTCTTATCCCTTTGTAGGTAATGCAACTGCTCCATCATTCGAGGTCATGGGTAACAGGAAACTAGGAACAGATGATTACACCAAGTTGTTTCCTTTACCCCCCGATGTGAAGGACTATTCCTAGGCTCACAACGAACCTCTAGGCATTTCGTCCTTAATCCAAACCTAGGAAAATTCTTAACGACCTCCGACAGTACATGAACATGATGGAGTACGGGACTTCGAAGGAACATTATCTAGTACAATCCTGTGACGAGGATGGGAGGATCTACAACTAGCCTAAATCCAGTCCACCGTACATATATATGTACGAGACTTTCTTCATAAGGCTTAGATTCTGCATTTCGTTCCTTGATTTCTATATTGAGGTCCTGAACTAGATCGAGGCAGCTACCTTCCAGCATCATCCCAATAATTGGGCAAGCAATTCGATATGAAACCTATTGTCGACATCTTCTTCTACATGTTTGACGTCTTGTGATTTATAGTGGGTGATAAGCCAGCGTGGATCACCATTCGCAACAATTAGGGAAACAAGTGCTTCGAGCTATATGATGAGTCTTATAAGGACTTTAAAGAAACATATTTCAAGCTTTTAGGTGTCATTGGTCGTACTATGTTCTTCCCCTACTCTAACATGGTGCCAACATTCTATATGTACTAGAACAATAATTTCAACTATAAGGTAAAGTTGTAGACGATGTGGGAAAAGATGTCAAAGTTCAACCAGGAGGCCTATAATTTCTTTATCATTATCACAAAAAAATGTGGGCACTTTGAATGTTCCCAGCTAATCAATTAGGTTCCTAACTAGGTCAGAGCCACTTTAAGTAAGTTTCAGCATCCGAAGTGCCGTTCTTCGAACCTTGTAACTTAACATGTTTTGTTCATAGTAGAGTTGCATCTTTTTCCTACAACTTATTATGTTCTCCATGGTTGTTTGCAAACAATATGTTTCATCCAAGAGATGTAAAGTCTCTCAAGAAGGCCTTGAAGAAGTAGAGGAACAAAGTCAGGGTTGTCGTTTAGGGTGTTGCCCTTCCTTCATCCTTCGAGGCTACCCGAATGTACTTTGCCATGAAGAAAATGTCTGTGTTGGAATCAAACAATAGAATCCTCCAGGAGAAGGCTGCCACTTGGGAGGGCTAAAAGAAGAAAATTGAGGAGACTATGACCAAGCTTCTAGATGATCTTAAGTCAATAGAGGAAAAGGTCGTTGAGGCCAAGCAACGAGCAAAGATGTGGAAGACACATGCCAAAGACTTTGAAGTCAGGGCCAAAGACTTTAAGACTCGTGCTATGGAGTTGGAGACCAAGGTTAAAGACTTGGGCTTAGAGAAGATAAGTCTTGAGACACAAGTCTTGGAGCTCGAGAAAAAGATAGAAAAGGTTGAATCCTAGGAATCAAAGCATGAGAGGCCATTAATTGAGCTTGATAACTATCTTATGAACTGGACTGCTTCGACCACTGCCTCATTTATCTACGAGTTCCCCAACGTTGATCATATGAAGGTCGTGGTTGATGGAAAGATCGTGGTAGTTGAAGCGTTGAGCTTGGACGACGAGGACAATGCTAAATTGACTATGGAAGATGACCAGGCAGAGACAAATGTTGTGGCGACACAGATGAAAATGCTGGGCCTAATGCTGATAAGGACAAGGCTGGACCTCCTGCTTAATATCCTTTTTTTTTCTTTCTATATTTTTGGCCCTTGCATAGGACTTTTTAATTTTGTATGAACATAGGTTACCCCATTTTGAGGGATTAATTTCATTCGTTATTTTTCTTCTTTATTGCTTCCTTTAAGTTGCTGCTCTGTTTCGCTCCTTTGTGCTCCATAGTCCAACACCCTCAAACAACATTGTCTAAATTCGATCTTGTGCTAGGATCCAATGTCCCACACTTATCAATTTTTCTTTTTATACTTTTAGGGATCCTATGTCCTTTTAGTATTTCGCTTAAGTTGGGATTCATGGTTCCAAACTTGGCTATTATTTTATGCTTTAGGGATTCACCATCCCTTTAGCAATCTTCCTAAGTTGGAATCTATGGTCCCATACTTAGTTGGGATATGTGGTTCCAAATTTGGCTATCTTTTTATGCTTTAGGGATCCAATATCCCTTTACTAATCTGTCTAAATTAGAATTCATGGTCCCATACTTTGTTGAGATCTATGGTCCTAAACTTGGCTATTTTTTTATGTTTTAGGAATTCAACGTTCCTTTAGCAATCTGCCAAAGTTAGGATTCATGGTCCCATACTTTGTGGGGATTTGTAGTCTAAACTTGGCTATTTTTTTATGCTTTAGGGACCCAACGTCCCTTTAGCGATCTAACTTATTGAGAGTTTGAGTATATTAGACTGGAATCACTCTAAAAGTATCTGAATATCTTCATTTTATTCATTGGAATTTTCTTCATTACAAAATGAACTTTTAACATAAAATTAAGAATTAATTGTAATACTTCTTTATATTTGAGGTATTCCAGGCTCTAGGCAACTCCCATCCTAAGAGGTCAGTAATCTTGTATGTGTCTTTGTCCAAGACCTCTGTTATCCGGTATAGGCCTTCCCAATTCGCAGCTAGCTTCCCATCCTTTATATTCTGTCTTCTAATATTGGTTTTTTTTTTTTTAGGATTTGGTCTCATACTTTGAACTTTCACAGAAAGACTCATTTGTTGTACCTTAGTGCAATACGAAGTTTGAATGAAACTTCCTTGATGTGGGCCATGTTTCAGTGTTCTTCACTGAGATCGAGCTCTTCTCTCAGTGATCATTCATTAAGGTTGCTAGATAAATGCTATCTCCTCCTACTTGGTTCTCTGATCTCGACGAGAATCATGGCTTCATACTCGTAAGTAATCTTGAATGAGGTTTCATCAGTAGCTGGGTGATAAGTCGTCAAATATACCCAAAGTACATTACCCAACTGCTCCGTCCACTCACCCTTAATATCTTCTAGCCTTTTTTTTATACTTCGAAGGATTACCTTGTTGGTGGCTTTGGCTTGTCCATTTGCTTGGGGTGTTCCATCAAGGTGAAGTTTTGCTTGATGTGGAGGTTAGAGCATACCACATGGAACTTCTTGTCTGTGAAATGGGTCCCTTGTGAGAATGGATTTGGGGATCCCAAACTTACAAATAAGCATTTTCAAAAACTTCTTGACCTTTTCTACCGTGATGATGGCTAAGGATTCTACTTCAATCCACTTAATGAAGTAATATAATACTACCACTAAATACTTCAACTAGCCAGGGGCTTAGGGTAAAGGTCATAGCAAATCCAAAATCCATTTGCAAAATGGCAAAGACATATAGATTATGGAAAGCTCTTCAGGTAGTGCATTCTAGATATCGACAAACTTCTGACACTTTCACAATTCTGCACATAGGATATAATATCCACTGTCATCATAGGTTAGAAGTATCTAGCTCATGGGGCTGTTCTTGCTAAGGCTTCTTCTAGGATGAGACACTTTAGCAATGGGAGAGACAAGCATTTGTGATACAACTTGTCATAAAACACTATGTACCACACTATTTTCCTGACCAACTTCTTTGCGTTTGCTCGATCCTCAGGGAGATCGCCATTCTTCAGGTAAGCTGCTATGGCATTCATCTAGATGTCTTCGTTTCATATTGCCATCATCACCTCGTTATCCTAGATGCTTAGGGTGGGTAATGTCTTTTGTATCACGGGCCTATTATTTCTAATGCTCTTCGTACTCATTAGTTTGAACAAGATGTCCACTTGGAGCTCTACTCTCTGGGATATGGTCAACTTTGACCTCAGAGAACACCATCATGAGTTATTTCACCTTCATTAAATGCTTTTGCAGTTGATGGTCTTTAGTTTGGTATTCCCCAAAAACTTAGGAAGTTACTAGTTGGGAGTCACTACAAAGGTTAACCTTTGATGATGCACTAAGATCTTTAGCCATAAGGAGTCCTGTTATCATCGCCTCATACTTTGCTTAATTATTCAAGGTAGGAAACACAAATATGAAGGATTGCTCAAGCATGACATTCGTTGGCATTTTCCATAATAATACTTGAGCCACTCCCTTTTGAACTAGAGGCTCCATCCACATAAATGGTCCATTCCCCTTCATAGTCGGATTTTAGACAGTGTGTGAATGAAATTGGATAGAGCTTACACCTTTATAGCTTGGTAGGGCTCGTATCTTATTCCGAACTCCAATAACTCCAACAACCATGTTATTATTCTTTCTGCTAGCTTGAGCTTATTGAGAACTTGCCTAGTGGGTTAATTCGTCCTCATGACCACATGATGACACTAAAAATATTGCCTGAACCCCCTTGCTGAAATGAGCAATGCAAACATCAACTTCTCTATCTTTTGATAACAAAGTTCAGCCCCTTGTAAGACCTTGCTGATGAAGTAAACACACTTTTGGCCCTCACTTATCTCTTTGATAGGGACTAAAACAAGTGTTTCAACTACTACTGAAAGATAGAGGTACAGGGTCTCTCCATCCTCCAGCCTGGTCAAAATAGGCGTGGTGGCAAGTGTAGTCTTTAAGCTCTGAAAAACTTCTTCTCACTCTGTTGTCCATTCAAAGTTTTTTCTTTTTTTTTTTAAGAGATTGAAGAAGGGTAAAGCCTTATGAGCTGACCTAGAGATAAATTTAGTGAGCACCATTTCTGACCTATCAACTACTACATTTCCTTCAAAGAACTAGGACTTTGCATGTTGATAACAACTTGACACTTATCAAGATTGGCTTCTATGGCTCTGTTAGTCAACATAAAACACATAAATTTCTGAGGCTAGACCCCAAACACATAGTTATCTGGGTTTAACCTCATATTGTATTCATGAAAACACTTCTGTGAGGTCAGCTATGTGGTCACCTATGTTTAGGATCTTCATGATCATGTCATCAATGTAGACTTCCATCATTCTACCAATTTGGTCTTCAAAGACCTTATTCATCATCCGCTAATATATGGCTTCAATGTTCTTGAGCCCAAAGAGCATTACCTTTTAACAATAGTTAACTTTTTCAATGATGAAAGTTGTTTTCTTTTCTTCCTTTGATTGCTTGGAATATGATTATATTCTAAATAGGCATCCATAAAAGACAAATACTGATATCTAGAAGATCTATCTACCAACTTATCTGTTAGGTAGTTGGTAAAGGTCCATATGGTAAGCTTTATTAAGATCCATGTAGTCCACACACATGCACTACTTCCTTCAGGACTTCTTAATCAGAACCATATTAGACAACCAAGTGGTATATGATACTTCCATGATAAATCCAACTTTGAGGAGTTTCTTGACTTGCTCCTCTATAGTATTCTAGGATCAGCTCCCACTTTCCTATTTCATTATGCCATTGGTTTAGCACATGGGGAAACTTATAACCAGTGACAGATGAAGTTGGCGTCAAGATCAGGCATGTTAGCAGATATCCATATGAATAAGTTTTTATTCTCCTAGAGGAACTCCGTTAACTTTTTTTGTTCTTTATCGGTTAGGCCTGCTTCGATCTTAGTGATATGATCATGCCATGGTCCGAGTTGAATATCCACCAACTGACTATCTGGTTATGGCCTTTTCTCCTTCATGTCACTATAGATATTGAGCTCTGCAATCATCACAAGGTGTTTGTATTTCCTTTGAGGTGGCGGCATTTGACATTCACCATTGGTGTCTTTTTCAATGAGGTCAAAACTTGTGTTGTAGTAGCTCATTGATATAGCTTGGTCAGCCTTCACAGTCACCACCTCCTCGTCCTCCAACAAGAACTTTATAGCCAGGTGGTGAGTGGACATTATTGCTCTGAGTGCATGCAAAGATGGCCTCCTTAAGATGATGTTATAAGTTGAAAGGCAGTCTATCACTAGAAATTTCACCTTTATAATTTTCTTTAAGGAGTCATCACCAAGGGTTACGAATGACTCAATGTAGCCCTCTGGCCTAACCTTGCCCTTAGAGAAACCTATAAGGTCAGTATCATAGGGTTTAACGTAACACACTATAAATAAAATGTCTGTAGAACTCCCTTTGTCCATGAAAACCCTTTTTACCCTTGCGTTGACCATCTTGAATGTGAGCACCATGGGGTCATTGTGGCCTGGGATGACTCCTTCTCTGTATTCTTCAGAAAGCTTATCACTAGGGTCTAAGACCCATTGCCATTCTTAGTGTTAGAGCGTGATGCTACACTAAGCACGACCCTCAAATGTCTTCTTTGAGAGGACCTCGTTTGTCGTCCCCAACAAAGCCACTAGAAAATGGTGGTTATGGTCCTCGTGACCTTGTTATCTCATCTCGCATCTAGCTTGGGGGAATCATTCCTCTAACGCCGGGCTACTCCTATGGTGGTGAGCGATCCTCAAGAGACGATGTTTGATTGATATTGTGGACTTGGGGTTATTCTTCTCTTTTTTCGCCTCTGATAGCACAAGGATTTGCCCCATTTGGATCCTTGGACGTAGTTATGTAATTGTCTACGTCGAATCTAGGTCTTTATCACATCTCGAAAGTCCACGTAGTCCTTCGTGTTATGCCCATAGGCGTGGTGGTAATTGCAGCACTTGGACTTATCGACTCATCCTCATATCCTCACGGTCCTTGGCTTTAGGAGGTCGAAGAGATCCATATGGTACACCTCCTCTAAGATTTTACTTTGGGGAGTCTCAAGGGGGTGTACTCATTGGGTTGATCCTATTGAGCTATTCTTAGGACCTTTGGACTCAGTCTCCATGTCCTTCCTTTGTGATATGTCTCCTTTGAGCCTCACTTTTGGCTTTAAGGACTTCTTCCATGTTAATGTACTTCTTGGAGCACTGATTCAACTCCTCGATACTTTTTGGGCAATTTTTGGCTAACGATTTGGCGAACTCTCTATGCTTGAGTTCGCCGATAATCTCGTAAATGGTCTTGTCATGGTTTGAAATCTCGAACCTCGAGGCATGCCTGGTTGAACCTATGCATATAGTCTCTGAGAGTTTCTTCCTTGCCCTGCCTTATACTAAAAAGGCTTTGGGTGGTTTTGGGTTGAGTTTTGCTCGTGGCGAAGTGAGAGAGGAAACTCTGAGATAACTCATCAAAACCATTGATGGAGCGAGGAGGAAGGGAAGTTAACCACTTTTGTAGTGCTTTCTTGAAGGTGGAAGGGAAAACACGACATTTGACTAGGTCAGATCCCCCAGTGAGCAACATGGAGGCCATAAAGGCGTCTAAGCGCTCTTGGGTCGCAGACCCGTCGTATGCTTCAATGGCAGGGGGCTTGAAACCCTTGGGCTACTAGACTTCTATAATGAATTTAGAGAACGGGTGGTTGAAACTATAATGGGCCTCTTGTTGGTGCAAAGGGCCAGAATTGGTAGAAGGCTCTTGTCTTCTTTGTAGTTCGTGATTTTTGCAGATTTGCCTATCAGCATGAGGTTGTACAACAACCCATGCTTCGTGATCCACACTATCTCTTTCATCATTTTCATCCACTCGTTCTCGATTTCTATTTATGGTTTGGAGTATTTTAGCTAGCTATTGTTGCTATTCCGAGAACATGGCAAACAACTCTTGGTTAGTGGGACGCTGATATGGGGGTCTTGCTTTTTGTAACACCAGAGAGGGAGCGTGCTGCACTTGAGCAGGGGGCTCTACTCGTTGAACGATGGATAAACAAAGGTTTTGGGAGGATAAAGGTCTGTCATGAGGTTGGTTAGCCGTCATTGAAGCCTTTGCTCCTAGTATGTGGTTATTCTTTTGTGAGTGTTAGCATTGGGGCTAGGAATATTAGTTTATTGGGCTTCAACTATGGTCGCCAATGTTCTGTCCTAGGTTGTCGGATTCCTTAGACTAGAACCAGCTCACTGCAACAACTTCCTTATAGCTTGGATGTGTTCAAGAGGGAGTTGGGTACCTGTAAGACCCTTCAACACTTAAATCAATAGTGATGCAAAGTGAGTGCAATGAGCTAAAAATAATCTTTACCTTTATGGCTACTATAACTATTTATAGTGGAGTGAGTCTTGGTGATCATGTAATAATAAAAGATATTATGGTCATTGCAGGAGCTTTAGGAAAGCTTCGTAATAATTTTTCATGCTTGTGTGTTGATATGTAATTGGTTCTCTAAGAAATAATTTTTCTTATCGAGGAGAGAAGGTCACATCACCCTTGGAGATTAGGCTTGGCCGTATTAGGCTTAAACCCTATCAAGCATGCAGCTTATCACAGCTTTCCGTATAAGTTAAATAGAAAATATAGTACACTGGTTTGTTCTATTGAGTATCTCGCGGGTTAGCAGGCCGTCTGTGATACAACATCACATGCTATATGGATAATGTCAAGGTACAAAAGAATGGATTTTTGTTACAATTTCATCCAACTAATTTAGTAAGAAAGATATGTTTGAATAATTGAATTTTAATTCTTATTTCTTTGTAAGCTAACAAAACAATACGAGAAAGGATTATTTTATGCTTGTGGTTTCGATGTAATTCTCACAAATTATCTGGTTTAAAAAACATGCACTTTTTTTCTCCCCGTTTTGTGGGGTGTTTTCTATGTAGTATGCAGAAATAAATAAATTAATGGAAGTTAGGTTGTTTGGCTTCAAATTCATTGAAGATGAACATAAAGGATAGATGTCAGCCTGTCACGGAAGAACAAATTCGCGGATAAAGCTACTTGTGTCTATAAAGCATAAAACATGATTTTAGTTGCAGGTGTGCCCACCATATGCAAAGTAGAAAACAAAAAAGAAAGAATTTATATTTGGGACGAAAATAAAAACACGACATGTAACGTGACATACTTACAAAGAGTGCACCAGATTTAGTTCGCATATGATTTGGTTTAGTAAAGTACTGTTTATCTTTTGATCAAGTTAAAATTTGAGTGAATTGATTGATATAATTCATTAAATAATACTACATGCACATACTAATATATATATATATATATCATTATATTTGTATAATTTTTATTTTTTTATTATAATTAATCTCAACTTATTTTCTATACACTTATATTCAGATTTGACTACATGTCTCAAATATGAGATATATGAACATGGGAGATGTACATTAATCATTTTTCTAATTCATTATTATTCATAGTTAATTTGCTGTCTATAATAAAATTTTGGTTAATTTAATATGTTGGTCCTTATACTGTTTTAGAATTTTTAATTAAGCCCCAATATTTTAAAAGCTTGTAATAGATTCTTTGAGTTTTAAAAGTTTTTAATTGGATCTTTAGCATTGACGAACCGTTAGAAATTTATAATGGTAATAACTACAGAGGTTCAATTAAAACTTTAAAATTATATATACCCAATTTTAAACTTTTTGAGTCTTTATAATTTTAAAAAACTTCCATTGGGATCCCTAAATTTAGCATATTGTTGGAAATTTATGACGCTTCTTTAATGACAAGAACCTAACTAAAGATTTTTGAAATTATAATGAGCCAATAATAAACTTTAAAATATACAGAGACCTAATTAAGAATCTCCAAACAGTAAAAGGACTTAAAGATTGGTGGTTAAACTAAACAATCTGTCTCTATAGTTTCATCTAATTTCGATTTTGGTCCATGAAGCTCTTTTTTTTTTGGATATCGGTCTCTATATTTTATTTTTTCTTTTTTTTTTGAGATTTTGATCCCTATTATGGTATTGATCCACATATTTTTTAATTATTTGAGTTTTATTCTATATAATTTTTACTTAAGAATTCGTTCTTACAGTTTCAAATTATTAAAGTATTAGTTCTTAAGAAACTAAAATATAAATTAGTGAAATTACAGAGATTAAAATCCAAAAAAAAATATAGGGATCAAAATTCAAATTAGATAAATCTATAAAGACTAATTATTTAGTTTAACTAAGATTAATTAAAACAAAAAATTTATGGAATTATTTTTAATATTTATTAAATATTTAATTCTGAATTTTCATCTCTGTTTTTTGAACAATGTCGAACCTAAGTAAAATAAGATTTAATTATTATTGTTGTATAAGTTTTAACTATAAAATAAAATTCCATCCGTTGGATATTCGTGGTAGATACATGCATCGCTATCGCATATTGATGACTACCATCATCAATCTCCTCAAGACAAATTAATAATAAACAATTAGGATAGAAAGATTCTTCGACCCGTCTTATCGTTTTGTGGGAGTTGGACCTTGCAACAAGCTGCAAAATTCGACCCATACTTATTTGTGATGAAGGCAATTTCAAATGAAGCTATTTTGTTGAATTAGTGTTATAATGTGCAACCGGTTTTGTGCAAAATAACAAATGTTATTATCACCGATACATGTTTGTTCGAGTGAAAGAAATTTGATTTCTTTAAATATAATCTTGAGTTTGATCTTAAGATTTATATATATAAAAAAATATCATTAAAAGTAATTTTTATTTAAACACCTAATTATATCTCAAAAAAACAGTTTCTCAATTTTTGAATGAGAAGATACTCAAAAGAAAAAAAATCATTATTAACAAAATATTTTTATATTTTAAATATGAATATTTGTCGAACTCAAATTTAATTAAGTATGAAATTTAAATTCGCATAAAAACAATCCATGCCAACCTATATACTTGTAGTTTCTTTTATCGAGATAGACAATACAAAAAAACACTGAAAATTATTAATCATTAAACAAGTCCCATTATTTATGGATGAATTTGATTAAGTAAATTTTAATAAAAAAATATATTTTATCAGTCGAATGTGGGTTCAGAATTATGTGATAATCTCGTTTGAAAAAAACTTTTGAAAACAAACTTAAAGTAAATAGAAGAAAACTTGTCAAACTAATTGCAAGAAAGTAAAAAAAAAACTGATGAATAACTTGCAAAAATATAAAGTACAGAAAATAAAGTACAGAAAAAGTAAATGTAGGAACTTAAAAGTATAGAAAATATAAAATGCATGAATTTAAAAGTGCAGAAAAGATAAAGAAATTTAAAGAACAAGACTTGAAAATAAAGAATTTAAAAAGACATTGCATTAATGTAAATGACTTGAAATGAAAATAGAAGTCATACTTGGAGTCAAATCCGTTAATCTGCTTGAGTGAGACGTTAGGATTGTATATCCAGTAAAACCATTATTTGTACATCGTGAATACTAGTATTTATAGGCAAAAATATAAAAAATAACTAACTTCTAAAAACTGACTACGTACATGACAGTTATATCACTTTCTCACTAATATCTTACTTAAATTTCAACAATAACTAACTCTTGACCATTTAACATTTGTACTAGCCACTAGAATTTTTTCAATATCATCATTTAGTTGTCGAATTCAGAATTAGTAACTTTTACTTTCGACAAATACTGATAACAGTTATGAAATTTTTCTGACAAAAACCCCTTTTGTTAATCCAACACTTGGAAAATTTCTTCAATGTTGTTTTGAACTGGATTCAGAAGGTACCTGAGATAGGCACATGTGTGGTGGTTTCCTCCTTGTACACCTGCAGCCAAGCGTATGGAATCAGGGGGTGGATACCTGCAATGAGACTCTAATGCTCAAGTCAAGCAATGCACAAGTAGGTGTTATGCAATGAAATATAGTAGATCTCTTATTAGGTTAACTTAGAATGGTATATATAGAAAGCGTGACTGGAATCCTCACGCAATCCGTATAGGACAAAGGTACATTAGGATCGTGCCTTGACAGAGATTTCAGCCCATGTTTGTTGCGGTCCGTCTCTGACTTGTCTGAACTGTCCCACGATCGTTGAGGTCTGTCTCTGACGTGTCCGGACTATCCCATGATCGTGGAGGTCTGTCTCTAATTTTTCAGGGCTGTCTCCTTAGTGACCAATCCTTATGGTGGGCAGTTATGAGAATCTACATAGGTCTGGCTATCGTTAGTGTCCGATGCCATGGACCGAGGTCATAAGGCCTTGGCCGGGGTACTTATGGAGGAGTCCAGTGGTTCATGTGTCAGGTCGATCTTTTCGGATGGGACCCTGGACCACGGTCCAAAATAGTTGCCCTCAGCTTGGCGCTTGGATAAGACCCAAGTGTCAAGGTATAAGATCATCAGGCTCGCCATGGACTTCGCCCTAACTTTGAAGCCAGGTTTCGCGGTGTCTCGTGTTGAGGCCGAGGTCCATCATTAAGTATGGGGTACCCCGGAGGTTGGGATGTGGTTGGAGACTGCGGTGGGTCCTTGCCTACATTGTCATTCCTTGTTTTGAGGTTTTCCTCTTGTTGCCCCCGAGTGTGGTTCACAGGATCTTTTGACTTGCAGCAACGTCTTTCGTTAGTTTTGGATCCTTTGGAAACCATTGCTCTTGATTTCCTCGAGAATTGAGGAGCCTTTAATAGGGAGCGTCAGGTTCATGCAGTTTTCAACCGTCTGCTGCTCCTGTAGCTAATGGCAACGGGAGAGCATTAAACACAGTTTTTATGGCTTGACAGGCTCTTCCTTTCTTAAGAATCAATCGGAGCATTCCATCCTTTCTATAAATAAGGGATGTTTGCGTTCAATTTTGGCATTCCCTTCTTCCTCTCTGCGTCTTTATTTGGAAGTGACTTCTCTCAGAGAAATGGTTCATTCTTTTCCTGTGCGTTTCTGGAGAGTTTTGCCTCTTGTGAGAGTTTTCTTCTTGTTCTTTCCCAAATCTCTGAAACTTTATTATGTCTTTGTGAAGATTCCTTGAGTAGATATCTCACTTTCTCAGCGTATTAGTGGTAGATGTCTCACTTTCCCAGCGTACCCTGATTGCTTGTTTGATATTCATTGTCACTGGGGAGGCTTGAGATATCTATCGTGTTAGACGGAGGCAACTGGAGGGGTAAGGGCCAACGTCGCTCTCCTTGCCAGCAGATCCTAAGAGCAGTCGGATATGTAAGGGGGACTATTGGGACTACTCCGTGGTTTGAAACTGCTTGGGGTGATCAAGGTTTCAGTGGAACGATCTTCCCACGAAAAAAACTGTGCCCCGTCCAACAAAAAGAAGTGCTCCCCGGTCTCTACTATCCTGGCGAATGAGGCCGTGAAGAATGTGGTGGGGCCCTGGGGTTCGGCAGCAGTGTTCTGTTTCGGGTTGCGAAACCTATCCACTTTTTCAAGAGTCCATTTCGCGGGGAGGAGACCGATCTGGTTCTAGAGGAAATGTGGATGCGACATGACCCGAGATACTAATGATGTTCGTTCCCACCTCTGGGGTCTTTCATGCCTCTATACTTTCTTATCCCTCTTCTTGATGTAAGATGATGTATGGAATGAGAGATTAATAAAATTTTTCTTTTGCTTTGAATCTTGTGTTCTCTATTTTTCTCTCTTCTGTAAATTATGGTATCTATATTATACCGGGGTGAGTCCAACGCTCACCTTGACGACACGATATGTTAAGTTGCCCCCAGCTTAGTACTTAGTCGAGATTGGCGAAGTGCCAAGTTTAAAAACCTGGATCCGGGGTCTCTGTACCTCAAGGGAACTTTAACCGAGGTAGGCAAGCTTCTGAAGTTTGAACATGTTTTTCGAGCTCTTGGACCCTGCGGTTGCGTGTCTCTTAGTCTACTGGATAACTGTCCTTTGGATTGCCATGACGGCTACGTAGGCCAAGTGGCATGCTCAGGTTGAAGGAACGTGCATAGTGCTTCACATGCCATGATGAATATCTTTTTAAATCTGAGGTGCTCGGACGGAATTGCCCTTTAACCGTATCTCCTATAAGTAGGGTGTTAGCCTTTTTGTTTCATTTCGTTGATTTTCATCAAAACTGGTGGCCTGCGGTGATTTCCGACCAGTGTTGCGATGGTGCAAAGCGTTTCTAGAGTTTTTTGAACTTCCAAGAGCTTGATTTCTTCCTCCCATTTCCACTTTTTTTCAAGGCACTTCCTTTTTCTCGACTTTGATTCTGTTTATTTTCATTTTATGAACGGTTACGCACTCTTCCTCTTCTGCAAACGAGGGTGGGGAAAATCGTTTTAGCCCCATATCTTCTAATAGTGTTACCCTACGGAGCACCTCCTCCATCGTACTGCGTGCGATGAAGGTATCCTTCCTAGGTTTTAACCTTGGTGGGTGCAGAGGCCAATGCATGGGTGTGGAGGCCAAAGCATGGGTGCATTCAGTCTTCTTCTGTTCGCCCGTTACCATGTTTGGATCTTTGAACTTGACTGGTTTTGATCCTGCACCTCTGTGTGTCTTCCAGGGATTCAAATGGCTAGAAGGAGAGCGCTCGTTCTTGGGGCGCCTGCCCTGGTTCTAGAAGTTTGGGAACCAGAGAATCAAGAGGTCGAGGAGGAGGTGGTTTGTATTCACCGAGGTCTAGGGTTGCCTTATACCTAGGTTGCGGACGATGCCTTCGATAGGATCTCCCGCTATAAGTCTGGGGCCGAGTTGGATAAATTAATAGAATATTTGGAACTTACCGAGGGAGGATCTCGAGATGATGAGTTCCTGATCTTGTCCCCGATGAGAGAACGAGAGTGTTCAACCCGTCAAGAGGGGGAACACTTCATGTTTCTCTATGAGGACTTTTTCACGAGATTTGGGCTTCGCCTCCCCTTTAACGATTTTCACATTGCCGTCTTCCAGATTCTTCATGCTACCCCCAACCAAATCCACCCCAATGGTTAGGCAAATATTCTGGCTTTTGAGAGAATATGTCGATTGTTGGGGATGTGATGCTCTGATGGGGCGTTCTTCTATTTCCATACAAGGTATTCCGTTCATGGTGCCTGCGCTCGTCAACAATCTTGGCTGTCGGTGCGATCTCGACAAGGAAGAACGGTCTTCTTTCCATACTTAGAAAGTTATAAGGACTTTAAGGAAAAGTTCTTTAAGTTGATGGTGGCTGGCGGCACTTGTTCTTTCTGGTTGGGGAGTGGCGGGGAGCCGACATTCAGCCTATACTAGAATCCAGCGGCATGGAGCATCCCCCTCAATCATTCTAAAGGGAGATCGGCCACCTAAATGACTAGGAGATTGAGTATGTCAATTTCTTCGAAATGTGGGTTAGCGAGGTCGGTGAAATCCGACCTAAAGATATAATTGATGTCGTGGATGATGTGGAACTTTGGATTGTGCTAGGTAGCGTCGGCCGTTATTCGTGTTTATTTTCTTTTCATTTACTATTTATATGGATCTAATTGCCTATGTTTGCTTTCCAGAGAGCTTGGCCGAGATGTCTCAGGAAGGAAATGCATTGGCTATTCTTGAAGCTCTGAGGGCCAGAAGTGAACCGGGGCCGTCGGACCGCACCGCTGACGTTGTATCAGTCTCATCACCCCATCAGACTGAGGTTTCGATTGTGGAGATGGAACCGATCCAAGTGGAGGATTTCCTCTCGCCTACGAGGCGTAAGAGAAAAGCGGCTGGGGAGGGACAATCAGACAACCAGGGTAAGAGGATCGCGGTTAAGGAAGACACCTGTCAAAGTAGCGGGGGGCCAATCAATCTGTACCACGAAAATCTGGATCCCCATGAGTTTATCGACTTCCAGCTCCTTGATGAAGAAGTCGAGGCTCATCTAGCCTTGCGTAGCAGGAAGGATACCTTCTCTTATTTCGAGACTCTTGGGCTTCGTCTTGCCTTGGAAACTCGATACTTAGAGCATATGGTTGAGGACAATGAGCAGAAGTTGGCGGAGAAGGTTGTTGCCGCGAAACGGGGCAAGATTCAGGCTCTTGCAGCAAAAGAAGATGCTAAAAAGGCCAAAAACGATGCTGAAGCCCGGGCCTGGGAGTTTGAGAGTTAAGTTGTCATCCTGAAGGACGTGGTGAAAGAAAATGAGGCTAACCTGGCAGAGGTCAGAAGGTGTATGGCCGAACTAAAAGCTGAGAAAGAAGGTCTTCACGCCTGGAACAAACGTCTTGACGGCCAAGTTACTTCCTTACGGGGTGATGTCAGGAAGCTTATTACAGTCTGCACTGATATCAAGGAAGAGTAGTTTCAGAATGCCATTAACAAAGTCCAGCTCTTCAATCCCAGGGTTGATCTCGTTCTGGATTCCTTGGACTCCGGGAAGGTAGTCTGAGATGGCCAACTTGCCCTTCCTCGTCTTGCTGCTGAGGGTCCGAGTGTTGAAGGTTCTTCCACCGAGGCCCGCAGTTCAGATCCTCCTGCGAAGTAATTCTGATGTTTTTTCTTGTCCCTTGCGTGGGGTTTTATTTTTGTATGGACAAAAATGCTACTCTGTTTTTCGCAGTCTTTTAATCAAGTTGGTTTCTGTCGTATTCTTTTGTCTATTTCAAGGTCCAACACCCTTTTTGACTTTGCGAATTTGATGAGGAGAGATCGTGGTCCAGGTCCAACGCCCATTACCATTGAGCACTTTTAGGATTCCCTTTAGGACTTCGTGTGATAAGAAATTTGGAAACCTTGGCTTGAGATCTAATGTCCGAAGTAGATTGGCATTTGGGATCCGTACCTAAGGTAAGAAACCTTGTCCGAGGTCCATTATAAATTTCTTTAGTATTTTGGATGCTGCGTGACTTTGGTTTGAGGGACTGGTCCTTGCCGAGGTCTTTCGTGCTTATGGTTTGGTGCAAGAATTTTTTCAAATCAGGATTTTTCTACTGCACAACCTATCTAGCACAAGACAATTTCCTGGGTGGTACCATGGGTCTTTCATGCTTATGGTTTGGTGCAAGAATTTTTCCAAGTTGGGATTTTTCTACTGCACGACCTATTTAGCACAAGACAACTTCACGGTTGGTCTCGTGGCTCTTGGGATGTCGTGGTGGGTCTACAAAAATTTTGTAATCAGAATGCACTAACTCCGTGATGCTTATTTCATTAAATATCTTGAAGGATCGAGGTCCGTGTGATAGTTGGGCAGATCAAACATAAAATAGTAGACTAGGAGACTAGGCCTTAAGAAACACTTAGCTGTAGTACTTTCTAAGTTTATCTGCATTCCAAAAGTTTTTCACTAGTTTGCCTGTCAACGTCTCTAGGGTGTAAGCTCCTTTTTCGATACTAATTACGATACGGTAGGGGTCTTCCCAATTAGGGGCTAATTTCCCTTGGGAGGCATTCCTTCCGCCGATGTCGGCCCTACGAAGTACTAGATCGCTTGGTTGGAACCTTCTAGGAACGACTTTTAGGTTGTACCGGGCTGCTGTTCTTTGCTTGATCGCGACATCGCGTATGTGCGCAATGCATCTTCTTTCCTCCAATAGATCCAACTCTTCCCTGATTAATCCATGGTTGTTTTCAGGTGAGAGGTTCTGGAGACGTCAACTTGGTTCCCCTGTCTCCACCGGGATCATTGTTTCACATCCATAGGTTAGCTTGAATGAGGTTTCACCCGTTGTGGAGTGAGGAGTGGTCTGGTAGGTTCAAAGGACGTGGTCTAATTGCTCGGCCCAATTCCTTTGGCGTCGTCCAGTCTTTTCTTTAACCCCCCGATGATAACACGGTTGGCAGTCTCAGCTTGCCCATTTGTTCGAGGGTTTTCTATGGCGCTACAGTGATGCTTTATCTTCAGTCCATTGAGTAGTTCTTTGAATCCTTTGTCTTTGAACTGCATTCCGTTATCTGTCACGATGGATTTTGGGACCCCGAATCTGGTAATAATGTGGCGCCAGATGAATCTTTGAATCCGGGCCGAGGTGATGGTGACCAAAGGCTCTGCTTCTATCCACTTGGTAAAGTAATCCATGGCTACAACCAAAAACTTTAATTGCCCGAGCGCTTGAGGGAAAGGACCTAAGATATCCATGCCCCATTGATAGAAAGGCCAGGGTATGGATGTCATGGACAGTTCCTTTGGTGGGGCGTGGTAAGTGTTGGAATGCCGTTGGCATTTATCGCGCATGTTCAAGTCTACCTTCATCGTGGGCTAATAGTAGCCTGCCTTGAGTGCCTTTAACGCTAGACCCTTACCTACTAGGTGGTGCCCACAATTTCCTTCGTGGACTTCGGACAAGACGTATTCGACTTCTTTCGGTGTGAGGTATTTAAGGAGGGATAAAGAAAATCTATGCAGGTATAACTGCCCATTGAAAATGGGGTATCTGACCGCGACTTTCTTCAATTTAGTAGCTTCCTTGGAATCCTCAGGGAGGCTACTAGACTACAAGTATTCTAATAGTGGTGTGATCCAGGTACGCTCTTGCCCGTCAACTTAGAAGACGGCTATGTCGGAGACCGCGGGGTGCGAGAGGGTTTCCTAGATCAATGAACGGTTGTTACCCGGACTCTTGGTGCTCGCCAACTTGGACAAGAGATCGACCCTAGAGTTTTGTTCTCAGGGTATATGTTCCACTTTAACTACTTGGAAGTTTGGGAGGAGTTCTTGCACTCTCGTCAGGTATTTCTGCAAGAGGGGTTCCTTGGCCTGATATTCGCCTCGGATCTGGGAGATCACGAGTTGGGAGTCACTACAAAGTCGAATCTTTACAACCCCCAAGTTTTTGGCCATTGCCAGTCCGGCGATGCATGCTTCATATTCTACCTGGTTGTTCGAGGTGGAAAATTTGAACTTTAGCGAATTCTCGATAGTCACCCCTTCAGAGTTTTCCAAGATCACCCTGGCATCGCTTCCTTTTGGGTTTGAGGATCCATCTAAAAATACGGTCCAAGATATCTCCTCGGCATTATCGGAGTCTGAAGTGAATTCAACCAGGAAATCCGAGAATGTCTGTGCCTTGATTGCCACTCTGGGTTCGTAGACTATCCCGAACTCGGAAAGCTCAATTGACCAGGCAATCATCCTTCCTGTTAAGTTCGGTTTATGTAGTATCTATCGGATGGGTTGATCCGTCCTTACTATCACGGGATGGCACTGGAAGTACTGCCTTAGTCTTCTGGCCGTGATGATGAGTGCAAATGTGACTTTCTCTATCTTTTGATATCTGGGTTCAGGGCCTTGCAGTACTTTGCTCACGAAATAAATCGGTTTCTGGCCTTCTGGTGTTTCTCTGATTAGTACCAAACTCACGATCTCCTCATGGATGGAGAGGTACACGTAAAGTGCTTCACCTGACTCTAGCCTTGTGAGAATAGGAGGGGACGTCAGAATGTTCTTTAGAGATGCGAAAGCATCTTCACATTCCTGTGTCCACTCAAATCCGGTTCCCTTTTTCAGTAACTTCAAGAGAGGGAGAGATTTGTGAGCAGCTTTGGCCAAGAATCTGGTGAGAGCCGCGATCTGTCCATTTAACTATTGTACCTTTTTCAGGCTCCGGGGGCTATGCATATCGAGCACCGCCTTGCATTTATTGGGGTTTGCCTCAATACCGCGGTGAGTCAACATGAAACCCAGAAATTTCCCAGCTTGGACTCCGAATGCGCATTTTTCTGGGTTGAGTCACATGTCGTGCTTTCTTAATTGTGCAAACACTTCTTCGAGGTCCGAGGTGTGTGATCCAGACGATGGGGTCTTTATTATCATATCATCGATGTATACCTCTAGCATTCTCCTCATTTGTTCTTCGAAGACCTTGTTCATCATCCTTTGGTAGGTGGCCCCAGCTTTTTTCAATCCGAATGACATTACCTTGTAGTAGTAACTTGCCCTTTCGGTGATGAAGGCCATTTTATCTTGGTCTCTAGGGTACATCGGAATCTGATTATACCCGGAGTAAGCATCCATGAAGGACAGTAGCGGAAGCCAGATGAGCTATCAACTAGCTTGTCGACGTTTAGGAGGGGATATGGATCTTTAGGGCATGCCTTATTCAGGTCAATGTAGTCTACGCACATCCTCCATTTTTCGTTTGACTTTTTTACCAGGACAACATTTGAGAGCCAAGTGGTGTACGAGATCTCCCTGATGAAGCCGACATTTAGTAATTCCTTGACTTGCTCCTTGATGGTTTGTTGCCTCTCGGGGCCAACTTTTCTCTTCTTTTGGAATACCAACTTTGCATCCCGTTTAATAGATAAACGATGACAGATGAAAGCAGAGTTGATTCCAGGCATATCAACAGATGTCCAACCAAAAATATCCGTGTTTTTCTATAAGAGATTTATCAACTGGATCTTCTCTTGCTGTTCAAGGTTTGTTCCTATCTTGGTAACTTGGTCGGGGCTATCGCCCAGTTGGAGTGGGATCAATTCTCCTTCAGGCTGGGGTCTTGTGCCTCGGATTTCCTCACGGACATCCAACTTGGTCATCAGGATGTTGACTTGATCGCGGGCGGGGCTGGATGTTCGTGCCTTTGTTTTTCTGGAAGCCCTACTGATCTTCAAGCTTTCATTATAGCATTTGCGGGCTACAATTTGGTCGCTCTTGACCGTGACCACTTTATTGTTCCTGTTGAGGAACTTCATGGCCTGGTGGGCGGTAGAGACTACAGCGACAATGCTATTTAGCGTAGGACGACCCAAGATGATGTTGTAAGCCGAGGGACAATCCACGACCAAAAATCTCACCTTTATCGTTCTGTAGGTGTCGTCGTTACCCAGGGTCAAAAAAGTTTCAAAGTAACTAACTGGGGTTACTTTTTCTCCGGAGAATCCGATCAGCTCACCTTCATATGGTGTAAGTGCAGACAGAGGGAACTCCAATCTTTCGAAGGTATCCATGAACATGATGTCCGCTGAACTCCCCTAGTCTACAAAGATGTGACGGACTTCGGTGTTAGAGATTATTCCGGATATGACCAGAGGGTCGTCATGATCTCGGATAATGTCGTCGTAGTCTTTATCGAAGATGGAGATGGATGGTGCGTCCTTGTTCTCAAAATGAGGTCTTCTCGAAGAACCAGATACGCTTAAGACTGCTGTCCGGAATGCCTTTTTCCGAGAATTATTAGACGGACCGCCCCCTACAAATCCTCCTGAGATGGTACTAATAATCCTGTCTTTCTTGTTACCCCCTCCTTGAGTATTCTGTTCCTCGTCTAGCCTACCTTGAACATTGCAGGGTAGTGGGGTCCAGGATCTTCTGGCAGGACTTCGGCTTCGTTTTGGGCACTGGTTTGGACTACGCCGGGGGCTGCGGCTTTGTCTCCGATCCCTGCGCCTACCACGGTCTTCTCCTCCTCAGATACTGCTAATGTACTGTTGCAATCGTCCCTCCTTGATCAAGGACTCGATAACATCCCGGAGTTAGTAACAATTTTCCGTTTCATGGTCATAGCTCTTGTGCCACTTGCAATGTTTAGAATGGTCCCTCTAGAATTGCTTCTTTACGGGTGGTGACCTCTTGATATTCTAGAACTCGGTTTGAAGGACCTCCTTCAAGATTGTCTCTCGAGGGATGTTCAAAGGAGTATATTCAGAATACTTGGGCCGATACCGGTCGCTCTTGGAGGAGTCATAAGGTTGGTTTGAGTTGTGGTTCTTTTTCTAGTGAACCGGTTCACCTTTCTTCAAATTCTCTTTGGCCCTGGTGACTTCCTCCAGCTCGGCGTACTTGGCCGCTCGTAAGTGAAACTCGTCTAAGCTCGCCGACATGAAGAAGTCCGAGTCAGTTCAGAGTCTGTTTCTGGCGTAATGGAGGGCTATCATGTTATCCAGGTTTTCAATGCCCACATAGGCCTGATTGAACCTTTAGACATACTCGCGAAGGATTCAGAACTTCCCTGGCGGATTCAGGAAAGGGAGTCAATTGACTTCGGTCGTTCCTTTGCTGTGGTGTAGTGTTGCAAGAAACGTTGCGTCAGGTTTTCCCATCCGGTGATTTTTGTTCGCAAGGAGACAAACTAACGGAGGGTGTCCTTGTTTAGAATGAGGGGAAAAGCTTGACATAGCAGCTCTGGGGTGTATCTGTAGAGCTACATGGACGGAGTGTAAACGTCCAGGTGCTCCTGGGGATCCGTTGTTCCATCATAGCCCTCCAAGTTGCTCGGAGGCTTGAAGTTTCTCAGAATCCTATACACCATTAGAGCATCCAAGAATTGTTGTTGACAGTCGGGGACTGAGTTATGGTTTTCATAAACCCCGGCGCTAGCACGTTGGACGGTGTGTTCATTACGAGCTATATCCCGATCTCCGTTGTCGTTGTCCATCCCCACCGATCTTTTAAGGTTCTGTAACCGATGACGTTGTTCTTCCAGCTAACACAACTAACCCTCGATGAGCGCTGTTTGTTGACGCAATAACTCTTGAAGGTCATTCTTCATTTTTTCAGATTCGACATTGTCTTCATAGTGAGACGCATGGTCCACGTTGTTGTGGGAGGTTCCCAAGCGAGCATGCACAGGGATCCTAGCTCTATGGTTTGCTCCATGGTTTGTATTGTTAGCTCTACCATGAGAAAAAATAAGCCTGTTATGGATTGAAACCCTTCGAGATGGAGCAGGGCTTTCAGCGGAGGCTGAAGTCTCGTGTCCATCGTTGAGAATTTCCACCATAGCGGGCTTGCTTCTAGTAGTGGAGGTTTCTGGTGGTGTGACAGAAGGAGGGTCGCGCTGTGCTGCTGGGCCCTGTATTTGGCCAGGGGCAGCATGCACAGTGCTTTCCTTCCTTTGGTTGTGTCTTGTGCTCACCATGGTTAACATGGGAATGAAAGTTTATCAGGTTCCCACAGATGGCGCCAATGTTCTGAAGTGGATTCAGAAGGTACCTGAGATAGGCATGTGTATGGTGGTTTCCTCCTTGTGCAGCTGCAGCCAAGTGTATAGAATCAGGGGGGTGGGTACCTGCAATGAGACTCTAATGCTCAAGTCAAGCAATGTACAAGTAGGTGTTATGCAATGGAATATAGCAGATCTCTTAATAGATTAACTTAGCATGGTATATATAGAAAGTGTGACTGGAATCGTCATGCAATCCGTATAGGACAAAGATACATTAGGATCGTGCCTTGACAGAGGTTTCAGCCCATGTTCATTGCGGTCCGTCTCTGACTTATCGAGACTGTCCCAGATCGTTATGGTCTGTCTCTGACCCGTCGGGACTATCGCACGATCGTTGAGGTCCGTCTCTGATTTGTCAGGACTGTCTTCTTAGTGGCCAATCCTTATGGTGGGCAGTTATGAGAATCTACATAGGTTTGACTATCGTTAGTGTCTGATGCCGTGAACCGAGGTCATAAGGCCTTGGCTGGGGTGCTTTTGGAGGAGTCTGGTGGTTCATGTGTCGGGTCGATCCTTTTGGATGGGATCCTGGATCACGATCCAGAACAAATGTTATCACCTAACTGTCGAAAATCTCTTCGTCAAATATATTAATGCTATCATTCGACTGTCAAAACCCTTATTAGTCAAGTGTCTTAATAGTATTATCCGACTGCCAAAATTATCTTCGTCGAATATCATCCGTCTGTCGAAAGTATTTTTGTCAAATTAAAACTTGTATTTTTTACCCTCAACACCCACCCTAAATAAATATTGGGCAAATAAATGTGTCATCTCGTGATCATTCTTTAAAAAGAAAAAAAGTAATGAGCCTGTTTCCGTGTTACTTTGCTAACTATCTCAATTCGAAGAAGGGAAAAAAATTCTCTTATGGACTCTCCATTTTTGCACAGTATTTGAGTATGTAGGTGCAAGTGTCGAACAAACAAAATGCAACATCAAACCAACTAATGTGTAATAAACAATTATTGTATTGAACATAAAAGAGGAATGAAAGTACAACTTATAGGATTACAAAGTTGAAAATGAAAAGAGATGTGCTGAAAACGTAAAGCACTCGAGGAACTCTTTTTCAGCTGTATGTGTTTAAGGAGTGTAAAGTGTCAAACACCCAACTAAATTCTAAATTGTCCTACATATAGATAGTCGATAACCACTCCCTTTCCCGCTATTGTTTGAACTTTTGAATGCACACTTTTCAGTGCCATGTCGATAGTTATCTGCTCTTGATTATTCCCTGGTAATTGTCTCGAACTTCATTTGGTAACTGCTTCCTTTGGCGACTGCTTGCACATTTTGCACGTGCTTCATCAGACGACATAGTGTTACACTTTGCTGATTTTCCTTACTGCCCATAGGCTACCTGAAATCTGGATTGCCCACAGCATATGGCCCCCAAGTGTAGCCTTCAATGGTTCCAATAAGGAGGCAACAATTGTACAGGTATTGATGGCTTTATCTTGGCATCATCCAAATCTGTATATTCCCCATGTAAGTACTAAATGTGCCTTCTTCATCCACCAATAACACCTTTGTGATGAGCATTATAAATAAGGCTCAATTAGATCCTCCTTGTTTGTATCACAATCTTGAATTTCTTTGATTGACAAAGATTCTTATACTAGAAACATAAAAATCTCCCTATTTTTCTTATTTTGAGGAGCTCTTCTTTCCATGCATATATAGACCAAGGCTATTGTGAGCCTTCAAAACAACCCTTAATTGTCATGTCCTTGGTCGAACATTTTCCCTTAATGTGGATATGGAACCCTTCTTTTCATGCATACGTGGATGAGTGGATAGATCCAAGAGCCCTTCCATTTGCTTTTGTAGCTCCTCCAAACCTGGCTTAGTGGAATTCATTACAATGGTCTACTGCCAAGTGTTTACGGGTGAATTTGGTATGAGACAAATTCCAACAAACAAATATATTTTATCAAGCGAATGTGGATTCACGAGTTATGTGGTAATCTCGTTAGAAAAGAAACTTTTAAGAAATTGATGAGTAACGTGCAAAATGTAAAGTGCAAAGAAATTTTAAAGTGCAGAGAAAGTAAATTGCAGAAATATAAAGTGCTGAAGATTAAAATGTAGAAAATAAAAGTGCAGAAAGTTTAAATGCGGGAAATGTAAAAGTGCAGTAAGTTTAAAGTGCAGGAAACGTAAAACGCATGAATTTAAAGTGCAGAAAGAGTAAAGAAATTTAAAGGACAAAGCTTGAAAATAAAGAATTTAAAAGACATTGCATTAATATAAATTGCTGGAAATGAAAATGAAAGTCATACTTGGAGTCAAATCCGTTAATCTGCTTGAGTGAGATGTTAAGATTGTATATCCAGTAAAATCACCCTTTGTACATTGTGAATACTAGTATTTATAGGCAAAATATGAAAAATAACTAACTCCTAAAAACTGACCACGTTCATGGCAGTTATATCATGCTTATCTATACTAATATTTTGCTCAACTGAGAGCAGCCATGTCATCTTTCGTCAATAGCATTGGTAACTTTATTTTCGACAAAACCATCCCTTGACCTTTTGATAATTGATCACCACTTGGATCACCATCTGGCTGTTGAATTCAAGACGAATAACTAAAGGCAACTGAGATATTTTGACAAAAAACCAACATCTGACTATAACACTAGATCATCGTCTAACAGTCGAAAAAACCTCTTTGTCGAATACCTCAATGTTATCATTCGACCACAGAAAAACCATCTTCGTCGAATTATCTATCTTCATCAAATGTCAACTGTCTATCGAGAATAACTTTATTAAATCAAAACTTGTATTTTTATCCCCAACAAATGCCCCTCAAAATTTTTCTTTTGACGTTACTGGAAGAAAGATAAATTTTAATCTTATCTTCTAGTTCTAATCCGACGTCAAGACCTTATCAAAAATCTTTTTTGAAATCATTTTTGATTTGGTTTTCAAAAATCCAATAAAATCTTCCGTGGATTTTTTGAAAACCACAACTGCTACTTATCCTTTCAAACATTAAATAGCCGTTTCTTCCTAATAAATAGGGATGATATTTATCCCTTTATGAAAAAACAGCTTTTTTATGAATATCACGCGTCCTCTTACCTTCTCTACTGTTCTTCGCTTCTTTAAATTTCATAGAAACACGCCACTTTTACTCCATCTTCTACTGTTCATCTTCCTCCACCTTATTTTCGCGCGTCTTTTCTGTAAAAGCTTCTTTTTCAACAATGGCTTCTCATTCTCAATCTGTTAATGAACCATCAGTAGATTTGGGCAGCCACGCCGTTGTTCAAGATCCAGTTCTAGAGAAATCCGAACTGTGGAATCTTTCCAAGGTAATCCTTCCTATCAACGACCTTTCACTTTCTTTAGATCCTCCAGCTGCTTTCTTGGGCTCAGTTCTGCCCAAAGAACTTATCACCAAAGAAATTCAAACCTTTCTCCCTTGCAAAAATCCAAAAAAAGAATGTATTTTGGCTTCTCTTCCTTCCATCCCCATAAGTTATTTTAACAAATCTGAAAGGCTTTTTAGAACCCCACCTGGCCAAATCAATGGGTATCTTGATTGGCTTGATAGAGTCTAAGCCTCTAAAGAAACTTCATGGAGGAAATTAGGTATATTTGACTGTATCCAACTTTCACATTATCCTATGAAAATGGATTCATGTATGTTGGGTGCATCTTTTTTCTTTTGGAATAAAACTACCAATTCCTTTCATTTCTTTTATGGCATGATGGGACCTACGCTTTTCGACGTGGCTTCCATAACTGGTCTTCGACCAGATAGGAAAGTCATAACTCCTATTCTTTTTCCCTTGAACGTCATAGACGTTTATTCAAAAGCCCCAACTTCTTTTTCAAATTTTGTCAATTTCTATTCTTCATTAGATGGCCCTGTGTCTGACGAAGAACATTTGGCTTTTCTTCTTCTCTGGTTGTCGGCCTATGCTCTCTGTACTAAATCAGTTCAGGTGTCAAAATCTTACCTTCACCTCGCCAATCTCCTTCATGAAGGTCAAGAATTGGCTTTTGGTCAGTTCCTTCTTGCTAATTTCCTTCTTGCTAATCTTTACTTTGGTATTGGCGATATTGTACAAAGCATTAGGTCACAAACAAAGAAAACTAATGTTGGTGGCCTCATATGGTTGCTGCAACTCTGGCTAAATGCCATTCTTGGAGACTATCTAGTCTACACTTCTCCTTCAACAATTTCTTCTGCTACTTATGGTATTAGACTTTGCCATTTCAAACATGGAAAAATCCACAAGCATCACTTAAAGAATTTTATGCACTTTTTCAGCATTTTCCATTCTATTTCCTTCAATACTGAAGACATTTATTTTGCACCCTTCGCTGACCGCTCCGTCGGTCCAGAGTGGTTTACTCGACCACTTATTTCTGACAACCCTTCTATTCAAGCCGACAATCTTTCCATTTGGTCAAATTTTCTTTGTCGGAAAGTGTTAATTGTTGGCCTTCCTGGTTCGACGGACAATCTTTTAGAATTGCACCTGCCAAATTCAATGGCTCGTCAACTAGGATTATGTCAAGCCATTCCCACTCCATTCTCTCCAAAAGCCAAAGAACACTTTGTTAATGGTTGCTTACAAGACATGTCAGATCTTGTACGGGTGGCTATGAAAAACGAGAGACACAATATTTTTTGATTTCTCCTTTCACACCCTATAGAGGAGTTACTCTAGATTTTGTCGAATGGTGGACTACATACTATAGTCCTTACCATATCGATATTGATGTTTGTTGAAGTTGAATAACTGAACAACTCGTTCCTGTGCAGGGTCAAGAGCCTTCGACAAAAACCGAAGGTAAACATATTCAAGATATTAGAGCTTTTGAGAAATATTACAAGATCAAGTGGGACTACAGGTATCCTGGCACAATTGTTCGACACTATGAAGAAGTCCTGGCTAAACAAAAGCAAATGCACAAAGAGAAATGCTCCACTAATTTTATTGCGGTTTCCATAAAAAACCCTTTGGCACGACTTGAACCTTTTCAAGTCCCTTTTCCAAAACTAGTGCCTCTTCCTTGTGCTCGTTTTGGTTTGGCCGACGAATTCCCAGGCAAACCCACCAAGCCTGGTAACTTCCTTACTTCTGATAGAGTCTTTTCTGCGAGTAACATCTTTCTCACAAGAACTCCAGAAGTTACTTTTACCCGTCAGTTTGCTTCCTCGTGTGAACAATTTGCCAAAGATACTCGAGTCATCACTAAATTGCTCGAAGGTACTTCTTTCGATTCTGAAATCAATTCCTTATTTCATCAACTAATTACTTTTTTTTTCTAGCTACTCCTTTAAAAAGATCTTTGGAGTATAAGCAATCAAGAGAAGGAGAAGAAGAAGAAACAGAAACTTCTGCTTTAAAGAAAAGAAAAGGCAAGAAAGCTCAAAACCCTTCTATCCCAAAGGCTCAAAAAACTAGAACAACTAGGGCGGCATCGACGAAAAGCCCTACTAAACCCAAAGCCGCTGCCAAGCCTTCTAAGGCAAAAACTTCCAAGGTATATTTTCTTTCAACCAACCTTTTAGAATTTAATTTCAATTTGTCGAAATTAAACCTTTTATTAATTACAGGTTGGTGGCTTAACTCCCACTTCTTCTGTCAAAATCATTGAATCTCCAAGCCCATCTTCTGAAAATCCTTCGAAGGTATAATTTCTTTTATTTCTTTTCTTCATACCTTGGTAAATTCTCATCTTATTTTACCTTTACAGAAGAAGAAGAAGAAGAAAAAGACTTAATCCTCAAGTTCTAGCTTGAAACCTACTGAACTTGAGGCAGAAACTACTTCTGTTCCTCCCAAGGTAAATGTTAACCGACACAATTTTTCCTAATTGGAAACTCAAGACTTCATTTAATAATATGATCTTTTCTATTTCAGGATCCAGAATCTGAACAAATTGCTGAAAGTCCTTCAGGACCTATCACCGAATTGAACGCTGAGGATCCAATTCAGCAACCTGCTGAGGTAAGATCTTCTAAGTTTTAAAAGAAAGAATTCCTAAGATTTTTCTTATCTTGATGTCACTTTTATTTTCTACAGCAACTGATTGATCCTGTCGCTCTTGACAATCCTACTGGACAAGGCAATGAAACTCTCTCTCCAGAGGATCAATTTTTTCAAGCTCCTGAAATACCAACTGTTTCCTTGCCTCTCCCGACAGAAATTCAGCGTGCTAGTTCTTCCAAAATAGATAAAGACAATCCTGTCGAAATTGCTTCTGAAGAATTCGACATGAATGCTCTCTTAGCTGAAATTGCACCTTCCAATCTACCTTCGTCATCTCAAATTCATTCTATTGTCATAGAGCCAAAAAATGCTGAAGATATGGAGGTAGATTTGGATGAATTGATATCTATGTTGTCAGGTAGCCACAGAAGTTCTCCACAATCAGCTCGCTCTTCGACCCAGCCTGGACAAGATTCCAGTGATTCTCATATTGCTGAGCTTTTGGCAGAGCTAAAAAATGCCTTTACCTATTCCTTTGAGCAATTAAGTTTCGATCAACCACTCCAGGAAAGAATGCCGACCATTGTGGCTGAATTGGAACCTCTTTCTCAATAACTTCCAATAACGAATCGAGCTCTTCCTTCGACTGTCAAAGATTTTCTCCAAAACTTATCTTTGAACATGCCTACTATTCGTCAGGTCATTCCTGCTTATGATCAAAAACTTCAAGAAAAATCCAAGATTTTAAAGCAACTGACTGACGCAAAGGATGAGATAACCAAACTAAAAGGTTATCTTATTAATGGAAAAAATAAGGAGGCAGAACTTGACAAAGAAATTGAAGATTTGGAGAAAAAACTTGAAGAAACTCATCGTCGAAAATAAAAACTCAGCATGGCACTGCAACAAGGGAATGTAAAACAGCAAAACATCATCAACAACTCAAAACAATGGGCTGTCGAGACCAAAGCTGTATTGACGGACATACATTCTCTTGAACCAGAATATCAAAAAGCTTGTGCCAATAAACGAGCTTTTGAGGAATCTTGGGAAGTTTTGCAGAGGTTTTAATTGTATTATTTTTTTTATTCCGTCTGTTTGATAATCCGACAGGATTTGTATGGCCTTCTAGGCCAATACTTAATAAACATTCCTTTTTATCAGTTTCCAACACGTTTTTATTCATTGCTCTTTAAACATTCTTTATTCTGTTTCTTTTCAATGCATCTCGTAACTGTGCATCATAATTAACATCATAATTATAATGAAAGTTACAAGGCATCACATAATGATTCCTTCTGCAGCAAATCTTCTATAAATAGCGTTCTTCTGAAACACTGAAGTTCAAATCTGAATTCTGATTTTTCTTTTCCATCATTTCACCATGTCTTCAGATAATTTCTTCTTTTCTCAATGGGATAAATGGAAAAAGGGCTCTGTATTAATGGTGATGATCAACTTGAACTTCAGTAAGAATCGTAATATTTCTGATGAGCTTCAGTAAGCATTGTAACAACCCAGTGTTTCTGAAACACGATTGTCATAATGTAAATGACTCATCAGGGAGTAGACGACCAATCAAAATCTCGTCCAGGACAAGTTAAGGGTCGTCTGCTCCTTCCTCTTCCTCAAGTCCTACGAGCTCAATTCAGAACACATTCAGTTGGGGAAAAGCTTCTTGTTTATTTAGAATAGGTTTATTTCTCTGTTATCTTCCTTGACAATCTAAATCAGATGTAACATCAGTATGTAATTTATATTTGTCGAATATATGAATGAAATTTCATTTTTTACTCAATTTCTATCTTTACTTCATACATTGTCGGTTTATATGGCTTTAAATATTTGCCATTAATTGATTTAATCCTCAAACCAGAATTAACTTCGACAAGTGCATAAGCATTCCCAGAAAATACTTGAGTAATTTTAAATGGTGCTTCCCATTTTGGAGACCATTTTCCATATTTTCGACACCTCTTATCCATGGGCAGAATGACTTTCCAAACCAAGTCATCAATCTTAAAAGATTTATACTTAACTCGACTATCGTAAAACTTTGCAATCCTTTCTTTTTGTCGAATCAAGTTTTCTAGAGTTACTAATCTTTCATCACTTAATTCATTCAATTCATCAAACATCAAGTCCAAATAATGCTCAATTGGTAACTCGTCTTGTTTTTGAATTCGAATGGAATGAAGATTAATCTCAACTGGTAACACTACATCATGACCATAAACTAACTTATATGGTGAAGTGCCCGTCGATTTTCTTGGTGAATTTCTATATGCCCATAGAATTTGATTAAGGGTATTATGTCAATTTCTAAGTTGTCGACCAATATGCTTTTTAATCAAATTTATGATTATTTTGTTCATGGCCTCTACTTGGCCATTCGCCTGAGCATAATATGGCATCGGCGTGAGCATTTTAATTTTCCTTGAACTGGCATATTCGACAACTTTCTTCCCAATGAATACTGATCCTTGGTCGGTTGTCAAAGTTTGTGGTATTCCAAACCGACAAACTATATTATCTTCAATAAAATCAATCACATCCTGCTGAGTTACATCCTTCAAGGCTACAACCTCAACCCATTTGGTGAAGTAATCAACTCCTACTAGAATGTATTTATGACCCTTCGACGAGACAGGATGAATTTGGCCAATTAAATCCAAAGCCCACCCTCTGAAAGGCCAAGGTTTAACTATAACATGTAACTCACCAGCAGGAACATTTTGTATATGGCCATGTCTTTGACACTCTTCACAAGTCTTGGCAAACATTATACAATCCCTAATTAATGTTGGCCAATAATACCTTTGACGTCGAAGGACCTATTTCATCTTTTCACCTGCTTGATGAGCTCCACAAATTCCTTCGTGGACTTCTGCTAAGGCAATATAAGCCTCTGCTTCACTCAGGCAAACTTCTAAATTCCATTGATAGACTTTCTATACAAGGCTCCCCCTAATACCACAAACTTCGATGCTCTATACTTGAGCTTTCTATGCATATCTTGACTGAGATTTTCCAAATAACTCAATATTGGTTGTCTCCAGTCATTAATCGTCGAAATGTCGTTTTGTAGTATATCTCTTTCCTCTAATGGATATAAAAGTTCTCTTATTTCCATTAGATTTGTAAGAACCTTAGATGAAAGTCTATACCCAGAGGCTACTTGTGCTAATTCATTAGCCTCTTCATTTAAATCTCTGGAAATGTGTTCGACCATTACCTCGTCGAATTGTTTCATTAACTTATTTGCCACAATATAATATTTCATTAGATTTTCACTAACACATTTATATTCTTGGGAAAGTTGCTTAATGACCAACTGTGAATCACCAAAGATATGCAAATTACGTGCTTTCATTTCCACTAGTATCTCCAATCCAACAATTAAGGCTTCATATTCAGCCTCGTTGTTAGAACAAGTATATTTAAGTTCAAACATGAACTTAGTTGGAATACCTTGAGGGGAAACAATTAAAATCCCTACTCCAATTCCATTTTGATGCCTTGAACCATCAAAATATAAACACCAAGGTTTTAAACCAACAATATTTATATTTTCTATATCCAAACAAGGATGATCGGCCAAGAAGTCAGCAATTGCTTGGCCTTTTACTGCTCTCATTGGTACATATTGTAAAGAAAATTCTGACAAAATAATTATCCATTTTCCAATACGACCATTTAACACTGGTTTCGATAACATATATTTTATTATATCAGTTTTTGACATAACCAGCACATTACAAGGCATCATGTAATACTTAAGCTTAGTACATGAGAAATACAATGCTAAACAAAGTTTCTCTATTGCACTGTATCTTCTCTCAACATCATTTAAAACTCGACTAAGATAATACACGGCTCTTTCGACGCCATTTACATCTTGAGCCAGCATACTTCCTATGGTTTCTTCTGATGCTGATATATATAATTTCAACGGTCGACGGGGCACTGGAGGCATCATGACCGGTGGCTTTGTCAAATACTGCTTTATCTGGTCGAAGGCTTCTTGGTGGCAAGGTTCCCACACAAAATCCTGTTCAGCCTTCAACTTGATCAATGGAGCAAAAACTCTGGTTCTTCCTGATAAGTTAGATATAAATCTTCTTAGGAAGTTAACTTTTCCTAAAAAAGATTGCAATTCTTTCTTGTTTGTCGGTGGTGTGGCCTCCAAAACTGCCTTGGCTTTATTCTTGTCCACTTCTATACCTTTTTTATGGACTAGGAAACCCAAGAATTTAGCAGCCGACACTCCAAAACCACATTTTTCTGGATTCATCTTAAGACTGTGCTTCCTCATCCTGTCGAATGCCTGCCTTAAGTTTATCAGATGGCTTTCCTTCGTTTCTGACTTGACAATGACATCATCAATGTAGACTTCCATAAATTTTCCAATGACATCATGGAAAATTGTATTCATTGCTATCTGATAAGTGGCCCCTGCATTCTTTAAACCAAAATGCATGACTACCCATTCAAATGTCCCAATAGCTCCTGGACATCTGAAAGCAGTTTTCGACACGTCCTCTTCGGTTATAAAAATTTGATTATAACCTGCATGGCCATCCATAAAACTTAATAATTCATGTCAAGATGCGGCATCAACTAACATGTCTGCAATTGGCATAAGATACTCATCTTTAGGTGTGGCAGTATTCAAATTTCTAAAATCTACACATATTCTCAACTTGCCATTTTTCTTAACTACAGGAACAATATTAGAAAGTCATTCGACATACCTGGTTGTTCTGATGAATTTGACTTTGAGCAATCTTTCAACCTCCTCTTTTATCTTTAATATCACCTCAGGTGCAAATCTCCTATTGGCTTGCCTAACAAGTCTGCATCCTTGTTTCAGAGGCAATCTGTGCTCGACAAGATCTCTGCTCAACCCAGGCATTTCATCATAATCCCAAGCAAAACAATCTTTATATTCCATAATTAACTCGACAAGCTTTTCTTTGAAATCCTTTGGCAGAAATGAACTCACGAAGATGGGCCTTCTATCTGCTTCAGTGCCCAGGTTTATTTCTTCCAAAGGATCTTCCACTTCCACACTTTGTTTTTCATCAAGCCCTTTTTCAAATCCTAAAGGACAGTCATCAATTACACAATCCGACAACATGCTTTCAGTAGTGAATACTGCTTTATTGGTTAAATAAGCCGACAATTTTTCTGAGTAATCCTTAACACTCATAACTAGTGCTTGGCCGATCTTCTTCGGCCTTCTTCACCAATCGTACACCAAACTGATCCCTCAAACAAACTTCGAGTGCGTCTTTGTTAATCACTCCACCACTTGCTGTTACTGGTTTAACACTTGGAGCATATATTCTGAAATTGACATGAAGCTGCTGGAGATAGCAAGGACTGTCATTTGCTTCTATTATTTTAACTTGGTCGTCTTCATTCCAAAGAATGAGCTTCTGATGAACTGTTGATGGTATTGCTCCGACGGCATGAATCCAATCTCTCCCTAGCAAAAGATTATCACTTGACTTCGTCGGAATTACCACAAATAAGGTCGGCCTTGCAACGGATCTGACTTGTACTTTCAACATCACCACTCCGTCTGATAGGGAGGTTTTACCACTGAAATCTGTGACTATCATGTTTGTCAACATCAAATCTGACTCATCTTTCCCAAGTTTTTTGATCATGGCCCTTGGGATTAAATTGATTGCTGCCCCCCCCCCCCGTTGATCAAAACTCTATTGGTGGGTTTTCCTTCCAACAGAGCCTTGATGTGTAACGGTCGTAAATGAGCCTTTTGATCTTCTGTTGGTTTTTCAAGCTGAGCTGTATTATCAAAGACTGTGATCATATTGTCCTGGAAAAGGAGCCAATGATCTTCGAGGTCATCAAAATCTTCTTCATTCTCCCCAGTGTACTCAATTTCGTGATACCCTTCAAAATCTACAGGTAACACTGAAACTAAATTAACACTCATTGACTTCAAGAATTCCTCCTCGTCAGACAGCTCTTCACTTAGATGCCTTCCAATCCTTAAGTAATCTTCCGATGGCAAATTACTATCCATAGCCGTCAAGATATCATTCAGATTATCTTCCAAGTTGATGTCCATGTCCAATTGTTCCTCGTCACTAATGCCTAAAGGATCCTCTAGATCATTCAAGGCCTCAATAACTTCATCAGTCATTGGGTCTATATCTTGGCAGTCAAGCTTTATCAATCTTTCTCTTTCTTTTCTTATGTTGAGCACTTTTTCCCTCCACTCAACATCTTGATCTGGGTCTTCTAAGATTCTCCTGATTTCTTCTTTTGACCAGTCTTCAATATTACTATTTCCAATTCCAGAGTCCTTAATCTGCTCTATTCCTATTGTCGGGTTTGCAGTATTCGAGTTGATTAACTCCATGTCCTTTTCGACTGGTAAACTGTTCTTTCTTGTCTCTTTTTCTGCTGCTATCAATCCAATTGGCCATTTCCTCTTTGTTTTATTTAGGATTGGCCTTCGAACTTGCTTACTCTTTCTTATTTCTTCCAACCTTTCTTGTCGGGATTTATCATCAGTGTCAAGCCGTCTAACTGCATTTGTTGTCGGCTCCCCTGGAAATGATCCCATGGTAACAACGCTTTTTATCTTTCTACCATTTTTATCCTGATCAAGCATTGGTTTCTTTTCGACCACCAAACAACCTGTTTCTACGGGCTGCTCCTTGATCACTAATCCTTTAGCCATATCTCTTCTCTTTTGTGCTTGTCTTAATCTCTGTAATCTTCTTTTCTTACTCTTTGACATTGGATGAACCTTTGATGGCCCTACTTCATCTTTGCCAATCAAAGTTTTTCCTAAATTAATCCTTCCATTCTTATAGTCTTCATTCCAAACAGGTTGATCCCTTTGAAAATTACTCCTCCTGGCAGACACATTCCGTCGAAAATATGTATGTCTATCCATTACGGAATTCTTCATCCACTTATTCACGGCAACATTAACAGGTGGCACCCTAGTCTTAAATGGTCTGAGATGAGCTTTGTTTCCCACAAACCCCTGTGGTTCGACTAACCAACCATTCATGTTAGGCCTAGGCATGTAGACTGGCTTTGGCCTTGGAGCATGAAAAGTCTTCTGTGGTCTCCAGGTTTTTCTGTCGAGAATTTTTTCTTTACCTTACTAGATACTTAGTTGTTCTTCAGCAGCTTTCTTCGCAGCAAGCTCATCATATACTGTATTACACCTTGGGCACAACCTTACCTTGCCCTCATCTTTCTTTCTTTCAAGAAATGTCTTAAGAGACTCACTTGGCTTAGGATATACGTCGGTTGCATCCTTTGTATCCACGTTGAATTCTTGTAACCTCCTTATGTTGAGCATCCCAACATTTAAAGGAACTTGCTGATTAACACAAGATACTTCAGCCTGAAATAGATCTGTGTCAACTTTTATATCTACTTTAAGCTTGTCGGCAAACTTCAGACGTCCATCCATTATTGCTTTTTGAATTATGTCTCTGAAACGAACATATTCATTAGTAACATGATCGAAACTATTATGAAACTTACAATATTTTCGATCTTTAATTTCATCCAACTTTAACAACCTATGAACTTTCGACAGTTTAATCTGTTTATCTTTTAGTAACAAATCAAAAATCTTGTCGGCTTTAGTTACGTCGAATGTATATGTTTTCCTATTAACGTAAATCATTTTCTCCTTATTTCTAGTAGGCTGTAACGCCTGACAAATATAAGGAGGACCGTTCTGAAGTTCAGCAATGTTAACTTCGAACTCATCATCGCTGCCTTCAAACTCATTGTCGGATTCATTTAATCCAACGAATGCCACCTTTTCTCTTTTAAGAAATCTTTTTTGTTTTTGAATCTTTTCAACTTTTAGTTGTTCTATTTGCCTAACTTTTTCACCTAATTGGGCAAGATCAACTAAATGTTGATTCACTAACTTTTTTTTTATATAATAATCTAAACCACCTGCAGCTACCTTTACTATTTCGACCTCTGGTATTGGAGTAAAACATCTACTCCTCATTTGTCAAAACCTAGCCAGATAGTCATCCACAGTTTCATTATACATCCTTTTGATGCTAAAAGATCTGTAAGTCCCACTTTCAAATCTCCTCTAAAAAATTGATCATGAAAGCTTCTTTCCAATTGAGCCTAGGAGTGGACTGAATTTGGTCTCAATGTCGAAAACTAGGAAAAAACATTTTTTGTGAGGGAACTTAGGAAGAATATCATTTTAAGGCCTTCAACAGTGGTCAACTCCCCCATCTCTATTGTAAACCGTGCAATATGTTCGACGGTCGATTCTCCACTTTCTCCTGCAAACTTGGAAAGTTTCGGAATCTTAACTCCTCTAACTCTGCCTGTTGGACCTACTTAGGAAACGCTGATACAAAATATGGCTGGTTGGCATAACCAACGTTAAAACTAAATCTATTCAGCACTTGTTCCACTACTTGGTTTACATTTTGTTCAACCATTTGGTGCCCCCCAGGATTTGGTCGAAGCAATCTCATGGCTATATCATTTTTGGCCATTTGATCTTCATTTCCTCGACGGAGCATATGGATATTTTCATATTCCAAACGAGGCTGATCATTTTGACCTGGTTGATCTAAGTTTTGTTGATTTTGCCTCACATTTGCCTGAGGTGCGACCATTTCTCTATTTACCCTAGGATGGGCTCCCTGAATATTATCATTGGTCAAATCACCTACTCCCAAGGCTTGGTTTAGCCTTGCCATTTGCTGAGCCAATGCGTTGCAAACATTATTTGTATTTTCCATGATTGGCGTAATTACAGCACCCATTTGCTGAGTGAACATATGCACCATGTCATGGTTGCTTTCATCCATTTGTTGTCGAAAACTGGCCAAAGAATTCATAGTTGGCCCAGTTATATTCTGAGGAATATCTCTTGACATATTTGGAAATACAGGTCCCAAATTCAATCTCTCTTGTCGAAAGGGAGTTGGATTACTTGAACTTGCAATTCCTATTCCTTGGCCATTAAAACTTGCTAAAACCAAACTTATCTGTGGTTGGCCTTGTGAGGCTACTGTTTGGCCTATAGTGTTAGCCAAAGTAGAGTCAAGTCCCATTTGTGCCAACACAGGAGGAACATAATTTGGTGGCAAACTATATTGTGGTGCTAACCTTGAACTTGAGTTCATTACACTTTGATTACTTGGTTGATTTGGTGATGACTGAGTCACTCCAGGCACCACTTGTTCTAACACTGGGTACTCCTAAGAGTACCGGTTGCTATTATATCAACCACAGGACCCGTTGTTAAAGGTGATGCAGTAACGACTGTCGAAGATGGCACACTAACTTCAACTGAAAGTGCATTCGACACCTGATTATTTGTGTTACTCATAGTTTGTGTATCTTGAAAAGGGCAAGAAGATATCAACTTTCCACTTCTTAAACGCATAAAACTATCTTCTTGTGAAGAGGTTTGTGACACTACCAAGTTACTCTGAACTCGTCCCACCAGGCGTGCCAATTTGTTTACGGGTGAATTTGGTATGAGACAAATTCCAACAAACAAATATATTTTATCAAGCGAATGTGGGTTCACGAGTTATGTGGTAATCTCGTTAGAAAAGAAACTTTTAAGAAATTGATGAGTAGCGTGTAAAATGTAAAGTGCAAAGAAATTTTAAAGTACAGAGAAAGTAAATTGTAGAAATGTAAAGTGCTGAAGATTAAAATGCAGAAAATAAAAGTGCAGAAAGTTTAAATGCGGGAAATGTAAAAGTGCAGTAAGTTTAAAGTGCAGAAAACGTAAAACGCATGAATTTAAAGTGCAGAAAGAGTAAAGAAATTTCAAGGACAAAGCTTGAAAATAAAGAATTTAAAAGACATTGCATTAATATAAATTGCTGGAAATGAAAATGGAAGTCATATTTGGAGTCAAATCCGTTAATCTGCTTGAGTGAGATGTTAGGATTGTATATCTAGTAAAATCACCTTTTGTACATTGTGAATACTAGTATTTATAGGCAAAATATGAGAAATAACTAACTCCTAAAAACTGACCACGTTCATGGCAGTTATATCATGCTTATCTATACTAATATTTTGCTCAACTGAGAGCAGCCATGTCATCTTTCGTCAATAGCATTGGTAACTTTATTTTCGACGAAACCATCCCTTGACCTTTTGATAATTGATCACCACTTGGATCACCATCTGGCTGTTGAATTCAAGACAAATAACTAAAGGCAACTGAGATATTTCGACAAAAAACCAACATCTGACTATAACACTAGATCATCGTCTAACTGTCGAAAAAACCTCTTTGTCGAATACCTCAATGTTATCATTCGACCACAGAAAAACCATCTTCGCCGAATTATCTATCTTCATCGAATGTTAACTGTCTGTCGAGAATATCTTTATTAAATCAAAACTTGTATTTTTATCCCCAACACTAAGTTATCCCATTCTTTGTTGGCAAGACCTTTCAAGCTGGAGTCGACTACTTGCATCACAGCAGAAGATTGCTACGTCCAAGTATATTATGCCATAGTTTCTCTTGTATAAGGTTTTACGTTGTATTTTGAACTTCTGAAGTTCAACCCCTTGTCATTTGTAATATTTCTCTTTATAGCAATAAAAGCCACATAACTTTTGACCTATAGACTATATTTTGACCATATTTGCATAATCGACTAAACTATATCGTGCCCAATTGGCCAGTACTTCACCAAAGCATACTTTTGACTTAAAACAGGCTAAGACAAAAATCTCCCCAGTAATGGACTAAATTAAGTTTAGCTAGCTTTTAAAATTAATGCACTGCACGCACCTATTGGCCCATTCTTTTTGTTATGGATCTTCTTTTTCCACATGGTTTCATAGTTTTATCATTTTGAGTTTCAAACTAGAACCTCTTATCGACATGTCCCCTACTTCTTCTTCTTCCTTGGATTCCACTAAACTTAAGCATCATCTCCAAAGAACATCTTTACCAAAAACCGTTGATCCCACACAATCGGTATCCATTCATTTACCACTGGTTCCAAACTTTATGGCCTAATATGGTCCATTAGACATTCTATTTAACTTTTAAGAATTTCATGAAAGTTGTAAATCTCTCTCTTATTTTTTCGACAAGGCAAGATACATAATTTTTAGATATCTATAACTCAAGATATGACTGAAATACAACAATAATGTAAAATCTTAATAATATTGAAAAAATCAATTAAGTCCAATTTGAACCTAAACATACAAAACATGGTTAAAGTCAATCAATTAAGTACATGGAGAGTGTAAAAGACTAAAAATAAGAGTTTATTAATGTATGAAATCTATTATTATCAACAACCTCAACTTGTCCATTCGTTTTAGGGTATTCTACTGAGGTAAAGTGCTACCTAATGCGTAACATGGAGAGGAGGTCTTAGAATACCTTATCAGTGAATTAGGTGCCACTGTCCGTCACAATAGACTCTAGGATCTCGAATCTACTGATAATATTTCAATAAGTGAACTTTTAAACGTGCGTTGAGGTAATGGTTAACAACGGTTTTGCCTCTGTCCACTTAGTAAAGTAGTATACAACTACCATTAAATACTTCAACTACCAAGGAGCTTGAGGGAATAAGTCTAAGATGTCCTTCCCCCACCGGTAAAATGGTCAGGGGTCAGACATCGTTGAGAGTTCTTCTAGTGGGACCGAGTAGATGTCCTAGAACTGTTGACGCTTATCACACTTCTAGACATGCTCTATTGAGTCAGTCTCCATACTAGCACTACAAAAAAATAAGCAAATGGCGGTAGTTTGTTTGTGGCGATTCTAATAAACTGCCATTATTAGTCATTTACTGGCAGTTTGTGCGGTTGTTTTGGTAAATGCCACAAAATATAAAAACTTGCGGCAATTTAATCTTATTTTGTGGCAGTTTCCTTGTGCAGGATGCTATCAAGCACAGATACACCGATTTTGAGGCGTGTATACGTGTCAAATACGTGTCTGTGTAAGATACATGAAGACACCCGTACGACACATGTGTCCGATTAAAAAAAATTTGAGTTTGGACACGCTTGGACACGTCTCGAACATGCTTGGACACATTTAGGGCACGACTTGAACACAACCTATTAATATTTTTTCAAAAAAAAATAGTTTCTATGACTAACGTTTAATTAGTAAGTCTGTAACCCACTCAAGTCTAACCACATGATTAACGTCTCAAACCATTATTTTTATATACCAGTATTTTAAATTTTATCTTTTCGTACACCATTATTTTCATCTGCTCTTGCTACCTCTGCTAATACCAAGTTGTCCATTTCGTCGTCACCGAAACTTGTCTCACACTAATATTCCCTCTAGTTTTTTTTTATACACATATACTTGTGCATAGTTAGTTCTATTAGAAAAAGTTAATTTAAGAGATTTTTTAGAATATGTCAATATAAATTAAGTTTCATATTTTTTAATAAAAATTTATTAAGAATAAATATTAATATATATGACATATATTAAAATATTATAAATCTTTAAATTTATAAAAATAATATTAATAAATTATATATTTTTTTAAATTTTATAATTATATATATATGTCATATTCATATCTTATAATTTTTTAAATTTAATATATCTTCGCTTCAGTATCTCGTGCCTGTGCTTCGTATGCAGGATGTAATGAGACGCACATTTTTTGCCCCAAATTTCTTCCCCCCCCCCCCTTCCCTTTTTTTTTCATTCCCTCTCATTCTCTCCCTTAAGTCAGGAAGATTTCAGGGTTCGTTTGGATTTGTGGTATTGAGTAGAATGGAAAGGAATGGAATAGAATAGAGTCAGGTTCCATTGTTTGGTTATATTAAAAAAAGATGGAATGAGATGGGAGTGGGTGGGATGGATTCCATCTCATCCCACCAAAAACTATCAATTTTCTTCCCTCCTAATTTTAGGGGTATAGGATAGAATCATCTTTTTTAGTATAAATATCATCTCATCCTACTAAAGATTATCAACTTCCCAAACAATAGAATAGTAACTTTACTTCATTCCATTTTAAAATATCCAAATAATGAAATGATACTTTTTTTCCCATTCTATCTCATTCCATTCTATTCCATCACTTAATACATTTCCAAACATAGCCTCAATTCTCAGCCACCGTAAAATGTAATGGCGTGAATTGCCTCCAGCGGCGAACCAGCCACCTTCTTTGTGACAGCTCCTCCGGCCACCAGCCACCACCTCCCACCTCACCGACGTTGGTCTTCCATCTAGGTAAGATTCTGGAACTTGTTTTTCCACTTACTATTCCCCTGTGTTGTTCTGTTTGAGTGTACCCATTTTCTGCTTTATTTTTCTTTTCTTTTTTTTTTTTTCTGTTTTCTTTCTTCTTGGGTTTGAGCCATGGTTTTCTCTCAGTTCTTAGTTTTCATAGACCCCATCGGCTATTCATATTTCAATTGTGATTAACAATTTTCCTTTGTTCCTCTCTTGTTGCTGGGTCAATCTTACATTTCACTACGCTTGGGGTTTGGTGCTATCGGTGGAAAAAAATGCTCCCTATTTGCTTTCCTTTTTTGTTTTTTTCTCATATGTGGAGATGAAGTTTTTTTTTCCTTTATTTTTTGCAACTATAGTTCTGAACTGTTTTTTTTTTTTTTTTTAGTGTTTTTTCTCTTTTAAGTAAAATGCTAGTAGACATTTTAATTTTTAATTAAACTTTAATTACCTATTGAGTAGGATAAATGATATAAGTCTTGTAAGTCATAAGACAAGGATCAAAAGGGAGAATCTGTTTGGAAGAACGAATTGACTTTTGAGAGTCTTGTAAGTCTTGTAAATCATATAAGTCTTGACTTTTGGAAGAAGGAATTGGGGTATAAGTGAATTGATCCATTCATGAATTGGAGTGAAGTGAATTGGAGTTTCCGTTTGAGCATATTTATGACCTCTATGCATTATGTCTTGATTACCTTCCCTCTGTGTCATAGTATATGTCATATTTATTGTGTCCTGAGATTTACACACATTGTGGAAATTCCTAATAATGTCTTCTGCTTCCTTATTTCTATTGTACAATGCGACACCGACGTATAAGTTTACAATTTAGTTTGGTTATAATATTCTTGTGCACTGTATAATAAACCATAGCTCAATGACAGCACACAGTGAGCCATAGGCCCTTGTGCTTTATGAATTGTAATTTAATTGTAGTCCATAGAGGCTGTGATTGGAAGTCAATTTCTGGAATGAATAAGTTATGTATATATGATATAGGAAAGATATATGATCAACAAACACTTGAGAGCTGCCTCCTAAGATCATTTTCAACTGCCAGTATACCAAAGTGCTTTCATGAACTGTCCAAATTTACTCTCAGCCTATAAAATCTTACAACATCAAAACGCTAGGCTCTTAAATGCACGAACTATTCAGAACTAATGATCTAAAATTTGATTTAAGATGTAGCAGTTAAAAATATTGCTGATAGTGGCAAAACAGATAGATTGATAGTTCAAAAACTGCCCACTTATAATTACCAAGTTAAAGAACAAAACAAAATAACATTATCAAAATAAACAAGAAAAAATGGAAGTAATAGTATGAATATGATTATTGAATGTAAAGAATGAATCCATATCATGCAAAACAATATCTATCTGGAGGTGAACTATATGTAACTAAATCTAAATAAAAGTCACAATCGATATCATTTGACAAGAATTGAAAAACAGAATGTCGCCCATACTAGTGCATCACAGAATTCAAAATTTGATATATATGAGTAAGTATGACGTACAAGCTCCAAAACCATGGCCAAAACCAATTCCACATCCAATGCCCACTTCAATATTCTTAGCTCCCAACTTCCTCAACTAAATAAATTATAAGACATGAGAAAAGAATACTTTTTATTAAAAGTATAATGAGTTATTTAAACCCCCCCCCCCCCAACCAGCTGTCCCATAAAAAAGAGAGGTAACAGGGCATTCATCCCATACTCTGTCGGTACTGCTACCAATCTCAATCTAAGTTGCCTGCAAAAACAAGGCACCCCATGAAAATAGATTGGGGTTTCACCTCAATCTGTGAAATTTCTGTTTTCCACATTCAATAGACCATGATGTTGTTCTTTCACGTATCATCTATTTATAGCCTTCCATGCAAAATATATATACATATTTGTTCTGTTGGGTGTCAATGGCTAAAGTAACAGGCATACATATTATAAAGGTCCTTGGTTTGTAGAGGGTTGTAAAATGAATCAGTTTCATACTTCAATAGCTTTCTTTCTTGGATTTTTCCCTTCTCAAATATTTTATTTTAATATGTTAAAATGCTTGTTCAACCTTATATTTGAAAGATAGATGCACATGGGCAAAACGTTTTTTGCTTGATAAGTTGTGCAAAGATTATAAACCATGCTGATTTAGATCTTATATTTAGTACTAGCTACTTATTCCTTTATTTCAGCTCTACGAATCATTTTTTGCATGGACTTAGGAAGTTTTGGTTATCAGACTAATCTGTTTAGTGGAATAATGAGGGAATTAATGAGGACATGACAGCCTGTTCTAATTTCATATATAAATCAATTTCTAAATGGTAAAAATAATATATAAAAATTGTGATTTGCATTACAAACTTATGAATTAAAGTTGCTGATTTACTTGAAAACATGGAATTTATATTGATTTGTACGTGAGGTATTTCAGGCATGTGTATATATCTGAAATGGTTGTGATTTGTGAATCCTGGTTGATATCATAGAAGCATTGTATGGGCGCCATTTCAACACAGTGAAAGATAAATCTCAGCTTAAATGAGTGTGTTAGTATCCTTGTATCTAGGGATGACAGAAGGAAAAGGGATCCATAGGGTGTATACAAGTATTAGTTTTTAGTTTAATTCTTTGCATACTATTGTCAGCATCTACCTTGACTATTCTGATGTGGCTGTTATTCATCTTGGTGCCAAATGGAATCTGAAACAGTTCTCTACCAGTTTGTCACTGTTATTACAGGACACTTAGTGATCAATTACTTTAAGTGTAAAAAAAAAATTTATCTTGAATTAAAAGTATCCAATTGAGTTTTTAATTGCTGCCAACAAATTTTAGTTTTATTGTTGATTTTGTATTTTCTATTTCAGTTTCTAGATCAAGCCACTGGTGAGAGTTTAGGGTTTAGGAAGTGTAAGACGTTCTTCCAGATCACCAGCAGGGAGTGCAAGATGTTCTTCATCAGCTAGTCATGAACCACGTTCACATCAATAAATGATACCTTTTGTATTTAGCCTATGAACAATTACTTGTTTGTTTCGGGTAATAGTTTCTACAACTATTTGACAATCTCATGAACATTTAGATATTTCAATACTTGTAATAATTATTGTGCTACTTAATTTGATACTAGTTAATGTGCTACTTTTATAGTAGTCATTGTGCTACTTAACTTACTATAATGTCATTTGTTTCTTATTATGTTTAATTTGGTATTTAGAATGTATTTTTTATGTATTGTTGAATACTAGTTTTAGACAAGTTAAATATCAAATGTAAAAACAAGCTAAATACAAAAAAGAATGGTATCTATAAGTATTTTTAGTCAAACAGCAGCGGTTCAAAACCGCTACTAAATTAAATAAAGTATTATTCTTTGTATTTAGTGGCAGTTGAACTACCACTAATTCACGGCATTACATAATTTGAAATTATAGTGGTTGGTTTTTAATTACCACTAATATATTAAATTTTCAATTCTTGTGAATCTTTTGTGGCAGTTACAAACCGCCACTAAACAATCGAACAATTTTAAAATAAAATGGTAACTGCCACAAAATAATAAGGAATTGTCAAACATTTCATTTGTTCGTGGTGGTTCCAATTGTCACTAAATAATCAATTTGAATTGCCACTAAATAATCAATTAGTGGCGATTATTCTCGTGGTTGGTCTTAACAGTCACAAATTAACCTCGCGGCAGTGTAAATTGTGTCGATTAATAAACCGTCATAAACATAATTTAGCGGCAAATGTAACCGCCACTAAGTGACTCTTTAACCGCTACAAAATGGCCATTTTTTGTAGTGTAGGCCCATAGTATCCTGCACGCAATGCCTTCCATACTAAAGTCTTTCCACTTAGATGATGTCCACAACTCCTCTTGTGGATCTCGGCTAAGGCATACTCAGTTTCCTTTGGGCCAAGGCACTTAAGGAAATGGTATAAGAAACCCTAGCAGTATAGTTGGTCATCATAGAGAGTGTACCAAGCCGCGATCCATACTAACATCTAGGCTTCTTTCGAATTTTCAAGTAGGACTCCGTCTTGTAAGTAAGTCGTAATAGGGGTAGTCCAAGTTTCCTGTTCATCAAGCAGGAGGACTTCGAGGTCTATAATACTTGAGGCTAGAAGGGTTTCTTGGATTACAGATCTGTTATTGCTAAGACTTTTGGTGCTGGCAAGCTTTGGTAGAATGTTAGCCTAGGAGTTCTGTTCTTTGGGAATGTGCTCAATCTTGGCACTTGTGAAATTTTCTAAGAGACTTTTTACCTTAGTTAAGTGTCTCTAGAAGAGAGGTTCTTTTGCTTGGTAGTCACCTCGGATTTAGAAAGTTTCCAGCTAAGAGTCACTACACAGGATAATGTCGGATGCCCCCATATCCTTTTCCACAGTGATGTCAGTGATGCAAGCTTCATATTCTATCTGGTTGTTTGAGGTTGGGAACTCAAACTAGAAAGAATATTTGAAGGTAGCTCCTTCTTCATTCTCCAGGATAATATTGGCCCTGCTCCTTTTGGGATTTAAGGAATCATCAACATAGATGATCTAAGAATTCCCTTTAGGATGACCGGATTCTAGTGTTAATTTTGCAATGAGGTCGGAGAGGGATTAGGCTTTGATGGCTTGCCTCAATTTGTATATGATCCCAAACTCAAACAATTCTATAGAACAGGCAATCATTTTTCCATGAGGTCCAACTTGCACAATACTTGCTGAATAGGTTGGCCTATCCTCATGAAAATTAGGCAGCATTGAAAGTACTACCTTAGATGTCAGGTTGTTATGAGGGGGGCTAGGGCTATTATTTTGATCTTCTGGTATCAGATCTTAGGCTCCTACAGAACATTGCTCATATAATAAACTGGTTTCTGCCCTTCTATGGTTTCTATGATCAAGACAAAGCTGACGACTTTCTCATCGACTGATAGGTGGACATAGAGAGTTCCATTTTGGTCTAATCTAATCAGGATAGAGGGTGAAAGCTAGTGTATTCTTCAATTTTGTGAATGTGGCCTCACATTCCAGTGTCCACTCAAAGTCTTTTCCCTTCTTTAAGAGTTTGAAAAGGGAAAGAGACTTGTGAGCAGCTTTAGCCAAAAAAATGAGTCAATGCCGCTATCTGCCCAGTGAGCTACTTAACTTCTTTAACTGATTGGGGACTGCGCATATCGAGTACTAGTTGGCATTTGTCTGGGTTGGCTTCAATGTCGCAGTTTATAAATAGGAAACCCAAAAACTTTTCAGCTTGTACTCTGAAGCTACATTTCTCTGGGTTTAGTCTCAGGTTATATTTATGGAGCTACACAAAAACCTCCTCTAGGTTTTGGATATGATTTTCGGTATTTTGTGGTTTTGACGATCATATCATCAATGTATACTTTCAGCATCTTACCAATTTGTTCATTGAAGACTTTGTTCATCATCTTCTGGAAGGTAGCCCTAGCATTCTTCAATTCGAAGGGCATAACTTGGTAATAGTAACTTGCCCTTTTCGTGATGATTGTCATAGATGCATTGGAATTTTTTCATCGTTAGAACAAGCATCCATGAATAAAAGAAGTCAAAAACCTAGTGAATTGTCTACGAGCTTGTCAATGTTAAGAAACAAGTATAGGTCTTTAGGATAAGATTTGTTCCAATCTATGTAATCGACACGCATACGCCACTTTCCATTTGTTTTTTTTTTCACCAGGACCACATTTAAGAGCCAAGTGGTGTAAAAAACTTCCTTTATGAAGCTAGTATATAGGAGTTCCTTCACCTGTTTCTCAATTATTTGTTACCTCTCTAGTCTAATCTTCATTTTTCTTTATAAGACTGGCTTGCCATCTTTTTTTATAGAAAGCTGGTGAGAGATGAAATCTAGATCTAAACCCAACATGTCGGCTGAAGTCCAAGCAAAAAGGTCCTTGTTTTTCTCAAAGAACGCGATCAGCTAGGTTTTCTTATCCGAGTTCAGATGTCTGTCAATCTTAGTGACTTGGTCTAGTTTGCTTCCAAGTTGGAGGGGTTCGAGTTCTCCCTCAAGTTGGGGACACGTATCCCAGATCTCCTCTCCCACATCCAACTCGATCAAGAGGACATTGGGAAAGTCCATAGTGGCTGAACTGAAAGCACATTATTCTGCTTTCTTTGGGGCCTTTGCTACTTTTTGACTTTCATTGTAAGATTTTTGAGTCATCACCTAGTCTCCCTTGACCGTGATAATCTCATTATCTTTGTTCAGAGATTTCATGGCCAGGTAAGTAGTTGAAATACATGCATTGAAGGTGTTGAGCGAAGGATGGTCTAATATAATATTGTAAGCGAATGGGTAATCCATTACCAAGAACTTGACCTTGATGATAGAAGAAGGACTACTTTCCCAAGGTCAGGTGAGTTTTGAAGTACCATACCAGAGTGATGTTGTTGCCAGTGAAGCCAATTAGCTCTCTAGTGTATGGGATGAGGTCTTTGTTGGGGAGCCCTAATTTCTTGTAGAGATCCAAGAACATGATGTTTGTTGAGCTTTATTGGTTAACAAAGCTAAGATGGACCTCAACATTTATGATGACCCCTGAAATTACCAATGGATCGTCATGCTCCAGTATAAGATTTCTATAATCTTTGCTAGAGAAGGAAATTGGTAGGGCCTTCCACGTTCTAGATCCCGTCTTGAATATTAGATGGGAAGCCACACTCAAGACAGCACAGAAGGCTTTCTTCCTAGCGCTGCACAATTCTCCGCCACTTGCAAATCCATCCGATATTGTATTAATTGTTTGGATGACTTCAGCATGACAATAATCATCATTTTGGGGAGTCAGATCCCTAGAAGTTTTGCAGTCCTGATTTTGTCTGTTGTCCTAGGGTGAGTCTTCTCTTTGGCGTTCATTCTTTGCTTGAAATCTCCTTTTCTAGTAAGAGGAGGGGTTTCTCCTTTGATTGTAACTCTTTTTCTTATAATTCTAGGATCCGTGTTGATTCTCGTTTTAAGATTAGCGGACATAACTCCCCAAACAACTGTCTCGAACAAGATATTCAATCACATCTTGGAGGCAAACGCAATCCTCCGTGGTGTGTCCATAGCAATTGTGGAATTTACAATGCTCGAACTTGTCTTTCGGCACATGCTTATTAAGTGAAAGGGGTTTAGGAACATCTAGGAACTCAGTGTTCATTACCTCTTGATAGATTTGAGCTCTAGGAACGTTTAGAGGCATATAGTATGGATACCTCCCTTTTAGTGGTGGTTTTGAGTTTTTTATTGTGAAAGAGCCTATGCTGGCTTTGGTCGTGATTCCTTACCTTTCTCTAGGTTTTTCCTGGCTTCGATGACATCCTCAGCAATTGTGTATTTCTAAGCCCTTTCTTTGAACTCATCCATCGTAAAGGATTCTCTTTTGGCTAGGGAGTGGAATAGTGGTCCTTGGAGAAGTTCCTCCCTTATATAGTGTAGGGCTAATCTTTGGTCCCAATCCTTGATGTTTAGGGTTCCTTGTTGAACCTAGCTATGTAGTCTCTGAGGGATTCATCTTTCCTTGATTTGGCATAGGCTAGGCATGAAATAAACTTTGGCTGCACTTTGCTGGTAGTGAAGTGTAGCAGAGATCTTGAGGACAAGCCTTCCTAGTCAACCACGAACTTCAGAAAGAGGCTAGTGAACCATCTCAACACGGCTTTCTTCAGAGATAAAGAGAGAGCCTAGCACATAAAGAGGTCATTACCTCTCGCGAACATCAAGGCTGAGATATAGGCATCCAAGTGTTCCTAGGGTTCATTGTACCGTCATAGGCCTCAATGTTCGTTAGTACTTGAACCTTCTGGGTATCTTGAATGCTATCAATTCGTCAGAGAAAGGTTGCCCCTATTAGGCGAGGGTTCCCTGCCTACCGGGTGCCATTGCCTTTGAATTTTCAATATCACGGTTACCGGCACATGCTGGTTCCCTACATTGATCACCTTTCCTTCTTGAAGGGTGGGTTTCACCTTCCCTCTCTACGTGGACTAATCTTTCTAACTCTGCCAAATGCATACCTTGTTCTCATAGTCTTTCATCTTGATGGTAGATCAAGTCCATCATCTCACGACAGGATAGCTCCTGAGGCATGAATTCTTACTGGCGTGAGACAAGCTCTTCCTCATGTGCCTCCAATTGTTGTAATGCTAGTACTTGCTCACTGGCTACTCTTGAGGGTTCTGTATGAAAGTCTAACTATTGTTTGGATGAAATCAGTAATGGGATAAGAGAATGGCTCTCATTAGAGAGAGAAAGATAGGCCTCCTCGCCATTCTGCCTAGATTCAAGGCTGGCCACTGTTGGTTGGTTGCAAACAGTGATGGATACACAACGCTAGTTAGCAGCAAGTTCATTATGAACGACGGAGGCATGGTGTTAGCTGGTGGCAGGTTAGTTTTGTGCTGCAGAAGCACATTTTTGTCTTGTGTTTACAATGGTGGTGGTGGTGGTGGTGGGAGTAGGAGTTTATGGTTCCTACAAATGGCGTCAATGTTCAGAACAAGTTCAAGAGGGTCACCTGAAAGCGTTTTGGGTAGATTAAGAGTGGTGGTTTCCTCCCTAGCACAACGATAGCTATGGTGGAGTAAAAGGTGGTGTACCTGCAAAAAACACTTCAACTTTTAGGTTAAGTTGTGCACAAGGAGAATATTGTATATTATCTAAAGAGTTATCTGAATGGCTTAGCCTAGTATTTATAGTGGACTGATGCTTAGTTGTTAAGCGAGATATGAGGGAAAATCATGTTTGAATTAAATATTAATGAATGGTTATGGTTAAGATAATTGTTCTCCAAATTGAGGGATTTTCCAGAGAGGTTAGCTCCCAATCTATTGGAGCCATTACTGTCATGGCTACGTGGGTCCGGATTCGAGCTCCGACTTCGTGTTGCCGAGTTGCTCCAAGTTGGGCTTAGTCCCGTATCCCACTCCAAAATGCTAATATATAGTTGTACTGATGCTTTGGTTGGGGAAAGCTTAATTTCCATTCTTCCTGATAAAGAGTAGAAGATTATCCTCTCTTGTGTTCTAGCAAACATATAGTTTTCATCAATTTTATCTCTTGGGTTTTAATTAAAACTTTGATTATATGTTGTTTTAGTCAATGGGGAAGGGTCTATTAGTAAGCATCACACAACTGCAATGGGCCTTCTCTCAACAAAGGGATATGCAAGAAAAAAAAATATACAACGAGATTTAAAGGAGAGGATACCACACAAAGTTTAACATTTTGGCTCATTTGGTTTACTTGATAATGTATGTGGGCATTATTAATACAACTCTTATAGTCTTACATCAAATAGTACATACACTCATTTTTACACTCCATCTAATATCATTCATTATACGTACTTTTTCCTATCACTTTCTCTCACTCAATCATATCCATTGAAAATGGTGTGAATAGTACCCACACCCCTAAAAAGGATGTAGGATGATTATTTTCCTTATTAATATCTTTTATCCCATAACTATTAAACTCTTCCAAAATACAAGACAACTTTTGAATGGAAAAAGTTGCAAGCACTCTTCCCAATAATAGAAGACAACTTTTGTATGGAAAAAGTTGCAAACCATCTTTCCTTAACCACCGAATAGCCCTACGCTACTCTCTTTGTGGAGATGATTGTAACAATAATTACAGAGACTTGTTTATAGATGAGACTCCTCCTTGAGTTCTCTTTCACAACCAATGTGGGACTAGGGTCAATTACATAAACATATCCTCCTTTGAACCAAGTCCTCAAACACTTCAACATGTTAGAAAATTAAACGTTTTTCTCATAGTCTTCATCACCTCACCAATGTGTCGCACTTTTAATTGCAATAGTCCTACAATGGTGAAGCATTCCTTCCTGTATAAAACACCGCCCACAAAAGTAATAACATATACCTCAACAATTGCTGATGTTGTACCCTTTGATGACATGACACTGATGAAATCCCTTTGCCATTGTTGACATTCTCCTCTTTGAAACGAGCTAACAACTGCTCACTTCCTTCAATCAAATTCTTCTTCTTCCATCATCATCTACTTTTATTGTCATCACAAGCAAAACACATCCTTTTAACTCTATCATCAGAAAGACTTTCGACACTAAAGCACTGTTGCTCACTAATGGACATAATCTCCACTTTATCAAGAAATTTTAGCACAAGGGGCCGCACACGGATCATCGAACCATTAACTCTAATACTAGTTGTTGGGAAGCGTTGCACAACTGTAGATGGACATTCTCTCAACAAAGGGACATGCAAGATGAAAAAGAAATGCAACAAGATTTAAATGAGAGAATACAACACAAACTTTATTGTGGTTCAGCCTCTCTAGCTTACATCCACGATGAATAAGAAGAAATTCACTATCAAAATAAGATTACAAGATAATATTTGTAAGTACTCTCAATTGCCTCTATCCTATAACTACGGTGCCACTATCCCTACATCTCTACCATATCCTAAAAATATCTTACCCCTTCTCACAAAATTACAACTTTTGCACGAACAAACCAAACCCTCCTCTCAAATGCAAGACAACTTTTGAATGGATAAAGTTGCAAGCTCTCTTTTCAAATAAAAGGTAGCTTTGGCACGAATAAAGTTGTTAACCATCTTCCCCTAACCACCCAATAGACCTAGGCTATTCTCTCTATGGAATAATTGTAACCACAATCACAAGGACACTTTTATTGTGCACCACTTTAGTAAGCAATGCACTAGTGGGATGTTGACCCCACTAGTTACATTGAGTAATTGAAAATTCAATATGAGCTTACCTTTTTTTTCTTTTTTATTTTTGCAATTGTCGAAGACTAATCATTGGGCCTAAGGTTTCGTCGAAAGGCCACCGGCCTATAGTTAGCTATCACCATCATGGTGGCTCCAATGTCGGTGCCAACAATGTCGGCATCCATGAAGGATGAGCACATAAAATCAAAGCATAGTGTCATTCAGGTAAAGTTCTCAAAGTGTTAAATTGGTTCTTATAGCAACAAGGAACAACGAAGAAAATAGCAAGAAAGACAATCAATAAGTTTTTATCATGGCTGAAACTCTAAAATGGTCAAGGAAATGCACTGCTGCAAAGAAAAATAGTGGAAGATGAAGCAATATGTTGAAAATTCAAATTACACAAAGTTACCTGCTATAAGAGGTATTCACAGGTCGGCTTGGTTCGTATGTAGTTAAAAATAAATCCAAATCGATCAAATTTAATTGATTTGGTTCTACATTTTTTTGGCCTATTCGAACCAAACCAACCCGATCTAAAATGGGTTGGTTTGGTTCGAGTCATCAGGTTATTTATTAAAAAAAATTGTTAAATTAACAAAGACAGAGACCATAATAAACTAAACATAATAAAACAAATAAATAAACTCTTAAATGAACAAATAAAATGAATATAACAATAAAATAATCTTTAACAAAATAAAAGTTATAGAAAACAATAAATTGCATATGTATAGAGAAAAAAAAAACAAAGTACAATCACAGCTCATAAAGTAGAGGTTATGACACGATGGTTCACTGGTTGGGTGGGTAGATAAGTATGTTATATGATCTTCCAAGGACGCTCAAATGAAAAATAAAATGAGAAATTTAATTTGTGACTTAATTAAAACATATAATATAAGTAAAAAGAATTTATAAAAAAATAAAATAAAATCATCGGATCATCGAGTTAAAAATCATAAATCCAAAAATCAAACTAAATAAGATTAATTTTTATCGAGTTAAATCTATTATAACCCAATTATTCGAATTAAATTAAACCAATTTAATTGATTTTGTTTAAATTTTCAAATTCATCGTATCAATCTAATTCAATAAACATCCCTACTATATAAATATTGAATCATCAATCCTAATCGTACACATCATCTACTTCAAATTCAATGGTTACAAATGGGTAAAGCACCGGTGCACCCCGTGCCCAATCACAAAGGCTTATTTATAAGTAAAACTCCTCCTTAAGTTCTCAATCAAAAACATTGTAAGACTTACGTCAATTACATGACAGGTCAGGTGGGGTAAACTCCCAAGATAAAGGTTTCTCTTTTCTCAGATCGAGCTTGTAAATTGAAAGAAGTGTGTACAATTTTCTGCGGGTTTTAATAGTTATCTTGTTTTGGTGTTTGATTGACTTAAAAAATGAACCCATAAACGGATAATTTTGGGTTGTTCTAACTTCCAAGGAAGTTTAACAAAACAATGGTCGGGTGTGGGTCCTATTGCCTGTGGATAGGTGGGTCCTTGTATGTGCTTTGGTAGTTCAGGGGTTAAGTTTGTGATAATACCATGTGCAATGTCCTAATTCTGTGGGGTGTTTCGTGTTTGGATGAAGATGTGGAGGTGCTTATGCTGTCTGGTATGGCCTTGGTTTGCTGCATAGAATAGAGAAATTGTTAGGTAAATATTATTTATTATAGATATTCAAATTAATAATTATCATGTTTAAAGACCTTTTTCAGAGATATTAAATACATTTTTAAACACAACTCACACAATTTTATATATGTCAATTGTTAATTTAAATATCTACCTAAAATCTCTCTCAATGAATTAGAGATAAGGATGAGAGAATTGGAGTTTTGCATCAAAGCAGTTAGTGCTCATAATACATGTGTGAGTTGGCAGTGAGTCTAAAAGAAGCCATTTCCATTGGCGGAGGAACTGGTTTTGGCGACCATGGTTTTGTAGATTCTATCAGATGCATTCTTGACTAGGAAGGTAAGTTAATGCAAGCTGTAGAGAAATATTTAAAGTGAGGGGGTGACGGGCCCCTCACTTCCAACGTAGTTTGGCACCTACTAATACCATGAGCTTGTTGGGTTTAACTTTTTGAAAAAAGAAGATGAAAAATTTAACTTCCCAATACATATTTTTTTTTAAAAAAAATACAGAAGATTCTGTTGCCTTTTAACTACTTCCATAGCCATGCAATTCTAAAGAAGCGCTGAGAATCTCATCACTTATTTAATTTTAAACTCAGAATATGTCATAATAAGGTTTTACAGTATTTTTTTTTTTTTGGATACAAGTAAGGTTTTACGGAACTTAACTTCTGAAAAAGCAGCCATGATCAAGAATTGGATAAGACATTTTTATAAGTTCGATTTTACGACTCAACCCTCATTAACTTTTTATTCATTTTCTTAAAAATTAAAATCTTCATTGTTCTTAACTTATTAAATTTAAATTTTTAAACAATCTACATGTTATAAAATGTGTTTATTTATACTTTTCTTTATAAAAAAAGTGTTTTTCATCAAGAAAAAATTTAAAACAGACTTATATTTAAATAAGACTTTGAAAAAAATAAAATCTAAAACAAATTAATTTTTTACTAAAATAAATTATTTTTCAAAATAATTAATTAAAAAAAAAAAAAATAATTTTTGTAATTATATCTAACCATAAAATGACTTATATTTTTCATAAAAATTTATAAAAATAATTAATTATTTATACTGCCTTATAATTATTTTTTTTAAAAGAGTCAATATATCAAATTTGCTCAAGTATGATCTATTTAATGTGTTGATTTTTGAGTCCCTATTGATTTCTCATGTCATGTCCGAATCTGATTTCTCCGTCGAATTCCACGAACACTGAAGCCACATGGGATGGAATGCAATTCTCTGTAAAACAATTCCCTGCAAAACAAGCACGATTAATAACATCATTAAATAAATTAAAAGTTACCATATAAAAAAGCATAAATGAAAATTAGTTAATTACTTCTTGATGAAAATAAAATAGTTAAAAAAAAGAGTATTAGTTCACCTTTGAATACCACGTACAAGTACGACAGAAGGACGGACGGTATTCGTATCAAACACGAGAACAAATACAGAGAAACAAAGGGGGGAAAAAAAACCCAAATACGTTAGAAAATGCACGAAACATACAAAACCCAGACGACAAGAAATATCGGAATAGTGACGGAACACGGCATGGGAGAAAATTAAAAAAAAATAAAACGAGCCACTGAGAAATTGAAAGACAAGCACGAAAAATCTTGGATGAACCAAATTCAGATTTTCGAATGAATTTTTATTAGGATTTTGAAGTAAGGATTAGTTATATATTCTTAATTTTTTAAACAAAATTGTTTTCATGAAATGGTGCTGAAGCTCCAAGTTCCACGCATCACCATCAATGGCAACCACTGATTAATATCACGTTCGTATACTATATTTCTATTCTATATTATATATACACAACGAAGCACATCCAAAGTCCATAATCCACATCCACAGTCCTCGATCGGATTTCGGTTCCCGGAGTAACAAAAAATAAAGTCCGTTCCGAATGGCCGGCGAATACGCCGCCGTACGTTAAGGTCGGAGATTGGCGTCTGATCACAGAACAGTGAAGAAATTGAAGGATTCAAGAATCTTCTTCGGCTTTGGACATGACGGAGAGCCTGCTTGGTCTTGGCCGGAAATCACAGCGCCGCCGCTGCTGGTGCGACGACGGCCGAATCAGGGCCGCCAGGGCTCTCTTCACAAGATCGCCCTCGACGCCTCGGATCCTGACGAGCGAATTCGTCATCGCCGATCTGCGCGCGTTGAGCCGATTCGGTGAGTACGGCGGCGTCGCCGAGTGAGAGCCGAAGCTCTTATGGAGGCTGCACCGGAACGAGCCGGGGTGCGTTGTCGGCGAACACATGCAGGCTCGCTTCTGATGGTGGCTTTGCCGCTTGGCCATCTGGCCAGTGCCGGTGCCGGCTCCGGTGACGGAGATGGAGCGATTCGGGGAGATGGACCGGTCCAGGGAGAACCGGAAGGAGGGAACCGAACCGGAGGAACCACGTAGGTTGACACGTGTGGGGGAAGAGGAACGGTGGAAGAAGGTGGTGGAACGCGAAGAGAAACTTGAGGTTGAGGATGCGAATGCGGAGGAAGAATAGGATGCCGGAGGTGGCCGGGAATTGTAAAATCTTCCGGACGGCGAGAGTGACCGGAGGACTGGTCCGCTCGATTTTCTAGAAGCTGCTGCCGCCATTTTTAAGAGAGGAAGTGAGAGAGAGAACGGTTTTTTTTTTTTTTTTGGTAAGAAGGGATCAACCTTCTGGTTGGGCAAACCTAGCTTTACTCGAACTATGTATATATAGGAATTTTTTAATGAGAAGCAGAGTTGGAAGATTGGTGCTGTTTTCATTATTTTATGGCTGGGGTATTAACGTTTTTGTATTTACGCTGGAGGGCCCCAACATTCTCATTATGATTATTACACAATTGTATTAGCTTTGCTTTGTACATACTCGATAGAAAAACAATAACAATTACTCTAAAATAGGGCATTACTCTGGTATTCACTTTTTTTTTTCTTGAATATAATATTTATCAACCATTTTATTGATTGCTATTAGATCTATGGAAAAATGAGAAATAATGATATATGAATCGAACTCTCACCATATAATTATAGTCCTGTAGTAAAAACTGAGATAGTAATTGAGTTATACTTTTTTCTAATAAAATAGATTTATTTCTAATAAAAAATATTTATTTCTATATCAAAAATTGTGTTTCATTATTGAATGTGTGAAAAACATGTTTAGTAAGAATTTCAGGTACCTTATACTCTACCATATTCATCTAGATAATCATTTAAAGTTTTATATGTAAGAGAAAAGTTAGACTATTTTCTTATTTAAAATTTTCAGTGCATTATTCGATGAATTTCACATCAGTTTTCTTAAAAAAAAAAAGGTGTACTTTGACAACAAGAAACATGAGACCAATTTTGTTAAAAACAAAAAATATACACAAAATTACTTTCATAGTTTTAATCCTAGGTTATGTAGAAGTTGGTAGTGTGATTTAATTTAATAAGTAAACTAAAACACAGTACTTTCATAATTAATTATTTTTTATCTGGAGAACTTTCATAATTAATATTTGATATGTACAAAAAAAAATATTTGATTTAATGGTAGTTTGGGACATTCAAAAGTTCTTGTAAATAAAATTTATATGCTTTTAGTAGAAAATAAAAATTAAAATGAAAAAAAAAAAATAGCATAGGTAGGTTTGTAAATAAAGGTATTGCATGGGACAGGACGGAAAAGGCATATAAAATGTAGGGGTGGGGATGCAAAAGTGTATTTGAGTTACATGGTAAGTGAGAGTGACTGAGGCCTACGAAAGGTGCGCTTAACCAAACCAGAGATGTGGTTTGGTTAGTTAACATGGATGGAAGGTTAAGAATTAAGATTGCAGCATCTCTGATACTGATCCAACGTCTTTCAATTCCCACAATGTCAACAACAAAGCTGTGGGCTTGCCCACGATAAATAAAAATAAAAAAAAGGAAAAAGCCAAACCGCTTTAAATTATCCAAATATCCACTGATATAGTTTGGTGCCCCACGTACACTTTATAGTTTATGTACTCCCACTTTTATGTGACCATACTACCCTCCCCACTCCGCACTTGGTGAAAATTTCAATTTTTTTTTATCGCGCGCTTTAACAGTGTCAGTTGAGAGTGTCTTGTTGAAATATTTGCGGGATATTGTGGCCAAAGAATAAAAAATGAATTCAAAGTGTCACCACCCACTCACTAGAGTCTAGTATACTCAACTTGGGTATACTAAAATCTCATTTGTAAAAACTTGTTTTTTAGTTTATTTGAATTTATTTATTACAATAAACACTTTTTTTTATGTGATATTACAATAAGCACTTACTATAAAGTATCTTGATCTAATTTGAATGAGATTTAATTTAAATGATATTAAATAGCTTTTGAAACCTACATAAGCTGTTTCAGCTAATTTATTGCAATAAGTACTCACGTAAGCTTATAAAAATAGGATAAGGATTTTTTCTATTAATTAAAAATAAAAGAGGATCTTGTTATTTAAAAATATATATATTTTTATATATTGCATGTGATATGTATAATAATTTTTGTTACTTTTTATTGTAAATACATATGCAATATATAATAAAAATATGTGTTTTTTATTAATAAGATTCTCTCTTGTTTTTGGCACTCAGAAAGTGAAAAAAAAAAACTTAAGCAATAGTTGTTATCTAATAAATTATGATTAAATTAAACTTAACGAATTGCCTAAAATTTATCGTTGCTTAAAGTTCATTTAACAAGCTTTATGTAAATAAGTAGTTATTTAATGGTTTGTTTGAATGAAACCTAAGTCAATAGTATAAAGTATTGACGCATTATTAATACATTAGTGAACATAATATATGTTTTATAAAAAATAATAATAATGGGACAATAGTTTAGTTTAGTACACTCAAATTAAGCATACTGATTTTATTTTTTAGTGAGGTTAAGCATACTAAATTTATATAAGAATCTTCTTAATAAGATTACAAAAGAAGTTAAAAAGAGTGAAATAAATGGACATGTGGTAATCACTCTATAGAAAAGTAGGATTTTGTTAACGTATAAAGATTTTTAAATTATCATAATTACTTAAAGAAAAAATTATTAAATGCATTTTAGATTTTAAAATGTTAAGTATTTCTATTTTTTAATAAAAAAATACTTCTATTTTTAATTTAATAATTTTTATTTTTAATTTCTTAAACATTAACAAAACCTATTAATTAATTATTATTCCTAAGAACGTATGGTAGGATCTGGATTCGTTCATAATTTCATATATCCTTACGTTTCACCTTTTCTTTCTTTTATGCTTTTCTAGTTTTTATCTTTAGTATAAATTGAATTTTGAGATTGCCAAGTGTATAGCAAATAAATAGACCAATTTTAGTTGAATAGCTGTCTCTGGATATATTTGATTCAAAGTTGCTTTATTTATTCACTCATTGTTAAAAGCTAACTATTTTCCCGAGTTAACTTTAGAGTGTACCTTTTTCTTTGCCTAATAATAAATATTTACTTTTCTTTTAATCTTTTACTAAACCAAACGAGACATACAATTTAAGGGGAAAAAATAATCTATTAAAAAGAAGAAAGTATATATAATCTTCATTCGACTAATTTATGATGTATAACTTTGTTTTTGATATGTAAATTATTAATAATGATGCATCTTTTACTATAATGCATGTGTTTTTGCATGAAAAAAATATCATATCTCTTATCTTAATAGATTTAAATATTTTACTATTTTATAAAGTCAAAATCTGAAATTAACCTGAAAAAATTAAAATTAAAATTTCACATATATCATAACATAAAACGGATCTAAAAAATTCAAAATCAAACTATTAATATGTAACCCAAAGGTAATAGATTTAAAAAATTTGAATAGTTTTATTGAAAAAAGCACCATAAAAAAAAGAAAAATAAAAAAGAAAATGAAGATAGCTGCCATCGAATGATAGGATAAGAGCGGTAGCTCTCATATTAAAGAAACACTTAAAAGAGAGAACTAAAGCACTACAAAGGTGAGAGCAAACACTACATGAGAAAGAGAATTAGGGCCTATATATGGTTCATTTGATTGCATTATAATAATTAAAAAAATTGAAAACATTCACGTATTTGTTGCTTTTACACATTATGTTGTGAAGAAAATTTTTGTGACCCTCTAAAATTATGTAAGAAATTATATCTTGATGTTGGCAAAGAGAAGTAAAATAAATGTATATCTATAACATATCTAAGGCACGTTTGGATGGAGTAGTTTAGAATGAAGAAAATGGGAGGGAAAACTTCTTATTTTAAATTATCTCTATCTTATTAGATATTTTTTTTAAAAAAATATGAGAAATAAAATGAGAGATTATTATATAACTATCCAATGTCCAATAATTCTTATTTATTTTTATAAATGTTTTATAATTTTGTAAATTTAAAGATAAAAAATTTAATCCTGTCTTGTTTTTCCCTCCAAACTCCTTTACCCCATCATAGACTTTGGTATTCATAATGTATAAGTGATTATAATGTTCTTTGCACTCTAGCATTCATAATGTTTTCTACCCTCTTTTCTTTTTTTATTTTTTTGGTTACACTTCTACACTCTAATCTAGCTACACTTTTCACTGTTCATCAACTTTATAATTTAATAATCTTTTTTCCTGTTTTTTATTGATATTTTAATTATTCGACTTTGTTTTAGCTATATCGTTCAGGAAAAAAAATAGTGACAAAATCCTGGCCTATTCAATTCGAAACACGCACTGAGCAATATTTATTTGATTTAATTAATTCATCAGCACCCAATTTAAACCTAATTAAAGAGAGAAAAATTAGCCATATCACTGCATTTTGGCATTTTTAATTTTTAATTAATTAATGTGTAGCGCTAATATAGATGGTAGATAAGTTCCTACCTGTTTTTTAGTTTCCTTTTGTTGTGAGAACAATGTATCTCCTATTTTTTACTTGGCCCACATCTTTTGATGAGTTTCTCAATTATGGAATGCACATCCAAAGTTCAAGTCATCCGATTTGGCTGATGTTTGAACCATTTGTTATAATGAATGAATGAAAACCTCCAACAACTAACACAGGTGGCTCTTTTTGAGTTTTTCCTTTTTACTTTTTTATGTTATTACATTCAGTAGTGTTCAGACCTACTTGCATGTGCATCGGTTAATCTACTTCTTTAATTAAGTCAAAAACAAATTATTCATATTAAAATTAAAAAATTCACAATGATATTTTTTATTATCTTATCTTAAGAAATTGACTCGAGTTAATGAATCAGTTGCACGTTGAACCCTTTGCCGCCATATAAATATGCAAAATGCGGAATTGCAAGTTGGTGTTGGGGATCAGTGAAGGAAAGGACTCACGTCAAGCCAAGCTAGCTGCATGCTTTGACACCAAAAGTGTCCTTCTAGTCATATATAGTCGTACCATTCCTTCACTTTGGAAGATTGTTAAAGGAGAAAAAGAACTATAAAACAAAAACGACACGTAGTGCCCATGCAAGTGTGACTGTATTGTGAATGTGAGGGCTGACTACTGAGGCCATAGGTTAAATTGGGTGGCTTGCTGACGAAGTCGCACAATGTGCTAATCCAAAATATCAAAATTACAACTATTTTATTTAGTTTGGCATCCTGCAAAACTTATAAAATTGTACTCTGCCAACCTTAAAACGTGTTTTGCATGCATCTTTAGACAATATTATAAATTAATATGTAAATTCATCAATATCGTTCTATAAAAGAATGGTTTTTTTTTTTTGGTAAAAAGATGGGTTGTTTTTATTAGAAACATTGAGTACAAAGGTTGCTCAATATATATGGAATTGAAGCCTGCCACGTTACATTCATGAACATTGCACGAGTCCAAGTCAATGGTCTCCCAGTCACGGCGTCTTGTAAAATCATAAATATTTCATATTTTAATGTATAAAACCTAAGAGTATTATCAGAAATGATAACATTATGATAGTTAGGGATGATGATCACTTATCCTCATTTTTTGTTTTGTTTTTTATTTTTTTACTTAAATTTTATTATTTATTTTAAACTTAATTACATATTTTTTTGTATTTTAATTTTTTTTACATTTGTAATTTAAGAAAGTTAAACAAAGAAATGAGGACGAAGAAAATGAAGCAATTGATCTCTATCATATAGTTACAAGATTGTTTTATTTTCCTTTATTATTATTATTATTATTATTATTATTATTATTATTATTATTATTATTATTATTATTATTATTAGGCACTCTTTCCAGTGTGCTCAATACAAGGGAAAACACAGGATTTTCCCATTGTGCCAAGGATATGATAGCTCATTATATACTCTTAACCAGTAAAAAAATAATGGAACATTTTTGGATAGCTACCAAGCACAGTTATCGTCTAATTTTTAAGATTATCAACTGTTAAATTTAGTATCAAGATGTAATTTTAACAGGCAAAATTATTGTGAACTGGATAAGATACCATCACCACAAGAAAAAAAAAAAAAGCAACAATAGAAGCAATTTTTTTGCTATATCTGAGAAAAACAACAGGCTAACGCCTAACAAAACAAACACGTAAACTATCAGTATCACCCAACAAGTACTGGTTCAGACCATTGGGAGAACCCTCATGGCAAGAAACTCTGCGCAAACAATAGAAGCAATTTGAGTAATATATTGTTCACGTAAGAGATTTTTTTTTTCTTTGGTCCTATTTGTTCACGAAAGAGATTGGTTGATGAGAAAGATAACAAAACGAATGTTTATCCTAAACTAGCTAGCAGTAGCATGAAGTCAATGGACTAGATGAATACGCAGTATTGTACTAATCTACGGCACCTATGGGGTGCGTCTCTGCTCAAATCCATGTTGTTGTTCTAATCTCTTTATCATTATTCATCAGTGGAAGTCATCCTCTCCTCAAAATGGTCCTTAACCCTAGTTTCTCAAATCGGGGGATTTTTACACATCTTCACAATAATTAGCAGCCTAGTGGTAGTATTGAGTCAATTGTGACCTCTATCAGCGTTTCTTAGACAAGTCTACAGTGTTACATTCTACCAAAAAAGGACATACACATTGCTACGGTGTTTTAATTAAATAAAATTCAGAGTGTTGGGAGCTGTCATGAGCTACTAATGAGAATAATGCAATCTGGGGGAGTTACAATAGAACAGAAGATTGCAATAGTTAATGTAAAATTATGGTGCAATGTGCTTAATTCCATAAATTGAGGTGGAAAGTGTAATGGGAGCAATAAATTAGGGATAAATACATTTTATCCAAAAAATTACATTCACTGAAGATTTCTTCTCTTTTTTTTTTTATAATGCTATCATTTTTTTAAAAGTAATGATCAAGACTTTTCTTATTTGCCTTACAGATGTCATAGGTTCCACCCTAGATTTTTCTTATTTCTTTGGATAGGTGCTGAGAAGAGGGAAAAAAAAAATCAACATAATCTCATCCAGCTGTCTACCCATCTTTTTAGCCTGTAAATGTAAAATAACAATTTTTTTTTTTAAAATCTAATATTTATGATAACAAAGTCGTAAGTAAGAATAATTATTTTCTGTTTATGGGTGCTAATGGTAATAGATTTATTAGTGTAGAGGCATCTGCCAGTATATCTAAAGCACAGTTTTGCTTAGCATGTTTACATTTCTCCTTAAATTTAGTGCTAACCCAATTTTTTCTTTGGATTGACGTAAAGTGGTGTTTGAATTAATTTTTTCGCACTTCAATTAAATTACTTCTCCATGTAAGTGAGAGTCTTAGTTAGTTAATACAGTTAGTAGTAGTTGTTAGTTATTGACAACTCATCAAATAGTTAAGAGTTTGTTATGATAGTTATTCTGTTATAGTTAGAAGTGGATATATACATCAGAATGTAATAGTATGTGTAGTGTAATGAATCATAGATAAATCATTGATCTCAATCTCAGAATTCTTTCTCTCTTCTCTTTATTTCTTTCTCTTCACCATCCTGGCCTTGATACCTTTCATGGTATCAGAGCTTTGAATAGCCATCATGGCATTCATGGAGGGATTACCACTCTGATTACCACTACCAAAATTCCTGGAGATCTGATTCGATTGAGAACCAGAACCTTTGAAAGACTAATCAAACAGTACCAACAGTCTGTTGCAATGTGACCAACTTTCTTGCAAAGCTGGTACTGAGGTCTCTCACTAGAGAAGATTATGCCACCAAACCTACCAAGACGGCCTCTAAAATTATGTTGCCCTCTACCATGCATTGAAGAATCCTCTTCCTTGATTCATACTGAAACCACAACCTTGACTAACACCAAAGTTTTGCCTCTGATTGAAACCACCTCTAAAATTGAAATTACCACCATAGCCATTACTGTTCTGATTCTTCCTAATCTATGACTAAGCCAAATTCCCTTGAATTACATTCAGTTCAATTTTACTAAACCGCTCGATCTTTTCTTCTTGAGCCATAAGGCGTGTGTTTCAAGTTCTCCAATATTACGAGGTTCACTTCTTGAAGTGATTACAGTAACAAAGCCTTCATATTCTTTTGTCAATCCATCAGGAATTGCTTCCACATATTCAAATTTATCAATCGGAGATCCTATTGATCCCAATGTGTCAACTACCTTCTTAATTGCAAGTAAGAGCGAGCTTATAGAAGAATCTTTCTTTGTATTTCTTAACTGGTTTTTGAGTTATCTCACCTTTGCTCTAATCTAAGATGCAAAGAAAGTTTTTAACTTTTTCCAAACTTGGAAAGAATACTCACAACCAACCATTCTTGTTGTGAAGGAGCTACTCATCGAAGAGAGCAACAAGGATAAGAACAACTGATCTTGTTGCTCCTAATTAAGGTAAGCATCACTGATTTGATTCCTAGTTGCATCTTCATATGAATTGATTTTCTTTGGAAATGACTCTCCTGTAATATATAGAGAAAGTTTGTGCCCTTTAATCGTCGTCAATGCTATTTGTGCCCTTTAAGAATGTATGCAACACAAACTGGTTTGTGGTGTTTGTTGTTATTGTAGAAGAATTTACAGAAGCCATGGATGAACACTGTGTTCTGATACCATGAAAGGTATCAAAATGGACTGTATGTCTTTTCTCAGTTCAATCTCACAAAGTCAACTCCTTCTGTTCTATCAAATGTTGATTCAACATTTTCTTCAGTTGATTTGTCACTATGGCATTCAAGGTTTGGTCGTGCCTTTAATCAAGTTGTGACTAGAGTATTGAAATCATGTAATTTTCCTATTTCTTTTTATAATTCTCAGATGTCCATTGTCTGTGAGGCTTGTTGTATAAGAAAATCTCATCAGCATCAATTTTCTAATTCAGATTCAATATATTATGCTCCTTTACAACTTGTGTACATTGATATTTAAGGTCCAGCCCCTATGAATGCAATGAATGGTGTTAGATACTATATTCTATTTGTTGATGCTTATTCTAAGTATTCTTGGATTTATTTGTTACACACTAAGTCTCAAGCTTTTTTTGTTTTTCTTTAATTTAAACAAATGGTTGAGTTACAATTAGGAACTAAACTCAAAGCATTACAAACTGACAATGCAAAAGAATTCTTGGTTTTTTCCAAATATTTAGAGTCAAATGGCATTTCTCATCAATTAAATTGTCCCTATGCGCATCAACAAAATGGGAGTGTAGATAGGAAACACAAACATATCACTGAAATAGGGTTGACATTGCTTGCAGCCTCTTCTCTTCCTCTCAAATTCTAGGAGGATGTTTTTCTTCATGTTGTTTTTGTCATCAATTCCTTACGAACTCCAGTACTTTATAATGTTTCTCCCTTTGAAGTTCTGTTTAACAAACAACATTTATATCACAACTTTAAAGTTTTTGGTTGTGCATGTTGCCCATTCACCAGACCTTATAATAAAAATAAAATTGATTTCAGGTCTGTTTAGTATATGTTCTTAGGCTTTGCTCCTTCCCATAAAGGGTTCAAATGTCTATCCCCTTCAGGAAAATTCTATTTTACACCACATGTCATCTTTGATGAATTTCTTTTTCCCTTTAAATTACAATCCAGACCATTTCTGTCACCATCCTCTTTGATTTTCTCTCCCACTATTTATGTTCCTTCTATTCCTTTAGTGTCTAGGAGTGCCTCAACTGTATATAGACAACACTGTGTTAATACTACATTAAATGATCCTTATGTGCCTAATCATTTTTCTGACTAGAATTCTAGCACTGAGCATTATAGTGTTTAAGGGTAATTAAAAGTTGCAAACCCTAGTACAAGTTGTTTCAAGTAATAAATTCTCGGGAGTCCAAGGTCGATTCACAGGAAATTGATGAAGAAAAATTCTTTGAGGTAAGGAAAAGATTTGTCACAAAAATAAAGATGATAAAAGTTGTTCACAAATGAAAAATGATTTACTTGGGTTAAGAGATCTACTCATGGTAATAAATTAAAGACAAGATTATTTCTTTTAATAACTCAATTGAAATCCACACATAATGGGGGTTTCAATCAGAAAATACAACATTCAAAGTTTATTTAAGATTATATATGTAATTATATTATGATTCCTTTAATTATCCGCTAATACCATAACTTATAAATGGACTTAAGAATTCATTATGCCAATCTCTTATTTATAATGAATCAAGATCTCCACTTTACAAGGAGGGTTTCTAAATTGATTGGAAATAAAATACAACGCATATAATAACTACTTGATAATATATCATTTAAGCACAAGAAAGAAATTAATCAAACTTTGATTTATTACCAAAAGCTTCATCCTTTCACTCAAGCAAAATGAAAATTAGTTACTCATGAACAAGAAGAAAGAAAGAGATAAGAAGAAAAAGATAAATATAACTTCAACTTGAACAAAAAAAACCACAACAAGAGAAACAAATAACACAATAGCATATTCTAAGCTAAGATGATCAAATGATCAGTCAATGCTCCCTTTTATAGAGATCAAGGAGTACAAGATGACAATGAAGTTGTTTGATGGTGATAAGTAAATGCCAAATGACTTATTTGATGAAGATAAGTGAGTGGGAAATTATTTTGATATGCGTCTCCCCACTAGCACCAAATAATTCGAAGCATATCTCATGGATGCCGTCAGAATGGGGCAAAGTGGTCTACATGAAAGTTATAGATAAGAATCTTAACTTTCTTCTATCAAAATTTCAGCTTCAAAGGCCTCCTACAGCCCGAGATATGATCCAATTACTGCACACTATTCAGGCCCAACTACAACTTCTATTGTTCTAACTTCCAAGCCCAATATGACCTTCAAGAAATCAGATTTGACTCTTGTGTTCTTCATGAAAGTTGTAGATTTGGGTCTTAACTTTCAAATGACATTCATTCCAAAAGCTCACTTATAGCTTTAGATATGGTCTGATGAGTACACATAGGTCAAGCTGTCAGGTTCAAAAATCTAGATTTTGCTTCAACTCCAATTTGAGTTATCCAAACGTGTGTTCCAGATCTTGAGGTCTGCATAAAAGTTGTAGAGAATTATCTTAGCTTTTCAACAAGACTAGAATCACACCAAACTGGTATTTGTAACTCAAATTATAGATAGTTTATTGAAAGATACAATCAAGCAAATTAAGGTCAACTCAAGCAATAATTTCTTTAATGATCTAATTAAGCTTAATATAATAAAATGTGACAAAACTAACTTAATTTAACCTAATTGAACCTTAAGAAACCTAGTGAGATGATTATAAAATGTATAAAATATATTGCTTTCAAATTTTTTCACACTTAACTTTTGCACTCCCAGGCAAAACACATAACAAAAAAAAACTAGAAAATAAAGAAAAATGACACAGACTCAAAAGGTAAAAACTCTAAAAGACTCAATGAATCAAAAAGAGCAATTAGAAATTCAAGGGATCAAAGTATTCATAAGGTAACATTTCTTCACATCTCAAACCAATAAGCAAGGAAACTTCAGTTGAAAAGAATGAATCAAGAATGATATATCCTCACAGGATTCACTCTAAATCTTTCAAGTGTTAAAAAGGTAGATATTTCACTCAATTCAAGTCATGAAAAATTGTACTACCATAAGCTTGCTTATCTTCTACTTCTCTACTACTCAGAACACATGCATACACATATCATGATGACTTTATTCAAGGTTGTAATGAGGTCAAGGTAAAGGAGGGTAGTAATATGGATATGACAAGTTAAAAACCAAAGAGAATAAAAGAGTATGAGAGCTGAGTTCAATTAATAAGCATGAAAGTTCATCCCAACTCCACCTAATACAAATTCCCTTTACATATTCTTTTCCCTTTCCTTTTTGCCTTGTTGACCCTTGTTTACACAATTTTTTTTAAACATAAATATACACACACATTTTTTTCAATTAGCCACTCTTTCCTTTTTCACCAACCATTTTGCACACACAACCCCACACTTGTTCAAGAACCTATCCATTAACAAAGTCAATTCTCTCTTATTCCCTAAGGTCGGATAAAAACATGATTTTTCATTTAAGACACATAATGAGCTAGAAACAAGGAATGATCACATAAGCTCAAAGGGTTTAAGTCAAGGAAAATAAGTCATTACCAATGCCTCATATTGGTAGGAATAAGAGAATTTCCAAAAAGTCATAAGAGTGCTTGATATCATATTGAGACAATATGCTGCTGAGCAAGGCTACTTATTTATGCGCCAATCATTCTTGGCTATTTAGTTAAAGTAGCTATTTCAAGAAAAATGCATCAATCATGTTTATGTATACATGTGAAAATGTAGCCTAAAAAAGAATCAAAGCAAGTTCTAGAATAACAATTCCATGAGTGAAAATCACACAAAAAAGAAGAGAATGGTACAAATGTTCAATCCATTCACCAATAGGCTCAAAGTCTCACAAGAAATATTTTTATCATTCTCAATCCACTAATTCAACATTCATATCTAAGCATGTAATTTTTGAGAAAGAAGACAATTTATGTTATGATCCAAGAATCCATTTGCTAGTTCTACACAAAATATTTATTTCCCCAACTAAGATGCATCTCAAGAGTAAACTAATCTCTAAGGCAAAATTTACTCCTTACTTTTCCATCCTTAATTGGTTTTACTACGAGTAGGTTTCTGACAATCATATAATAAACATGCTTCCCCAATTAAGATGCGTCTCAAGAGCAAAATTTACTTCCATCTTTAATTGGTTTAGTAAGTTGCTGACAATTATATCATACTTCCTAATTTTTTTTCGATCAACTATCCTTTCCCCCCAACCAGATCACAACATTGTCCACAATGTTAAAATATAGATAAGTAAAGGATAGAAGATAGTACTTGTTGGAGAAATTTGACACATTTAAATAGAAACAAAGTACGATAAATAAAATCAAAGGTAAAGAAAAGTTATAGACGAAGTGTCAGATTTGACTTTCTTTTCATATTGCTTCCCTCACTGCTTCTTTCTGACCAATCTATCTGAGTTATTGTTGAATCAGGTTTATAAACAAAAACTTCTAATTTATTAATTAACTCATCAATAATGGAAGCAGAGATAAGAAGTTGTCTTGCCGAAGGTGTGATAAATTTCTATTCCACAGCTTTGTCAAGAAAAAATAACAAAAGATCAAATAAATCATTAACATTCAACAAACCTATGGGTTTATGGTGGATGTTCAATTGGGCCCAAGAGATAATTTGAAAAACTTCTTCCAAAGTACCAAAATCACCTAGTAAGGCAATGAATGCATCAAAGTTGTCAAGCATTGTCTTCATTCATTCATGCATAGATGATACCTTAAGTTCCTCTCTAATTGTCTTTCCAGTGATGTTGTTTTGAGTTAAAGGTCTAAGAATGACACCTAAAACCTGACTGCCTCCATATAAGTAGCAAGTGATACAACTTTCATTAACTCACGACAACCTCTCCCATATGCAACATGAATATTTCTTGCAGCAAGTATTTAACCAAGAGTACTTACTGCGTTTACAAACTCTAAACTCTTCTTATACATAGACCCACAAAATACACAGATATTTTTAAGTCGACAAACAAAAACTCCTTCCATTTCTATACTTACCCTCCCTTTGAATGATTATGAGTTAGAAGAAAGTGGAGAAAATAGGGTGTTTAAATAGGGACAAGAATGGAAAATGTAATGATAGCACCTATAAAGATAGGTTTACTATTGTAAAAAAAGTTTGAAATTAAGAAACACAGAATTTTTTTTTATTTTTGTTATTTATTTATTTTTTTGTTTTTTTTTTGTTTTGTTTTTTTAAAACTTCAAGAAAATCATCAAGGTAAAGAATTCTAGAAACCCCTAAAGGACCCTGTTCAAAGGATTGTCTGCACAAAATCAAAATATAACAAAATCATACAAAGATAAAAGAAATATAATTACAAATGATGGCATACCTTTATGTATGATTTTCATGGCGTATCTTTATACTGCGCGTCATGAGTGCAGTAATACCAAGACGGCTCAACCAATCTTGGAATTCTTCTCCCTCCCGCTTATGGGATATTTTGGATTGAGTTACGACACAACTAATTAAAGTGCGTAAATCTGACAGCTACCACTAAGGACCACAGCTAGTGAGAGGTCACTGGAGAGCTCATAACATTAAATCACAGGATCCAACTCAGTTGCATAATCACGTGAGTATGCTAACACGAGGCGCTACTATCTGCCCATCATCTCAGCTTGCCTAAAAGGTAAACTTTAGGACACTGAGATCGGCTCTCTACAGAGCATGGCACACGAACCTTATTTACATACTGGTATGCGAATGTCTCCTCTTGAGCCTATGAAAGGACAGACATCTACCTGGGGCTCCTAATCTAATTAATGATCAAGTACAATCGAAGTTTCGCCCTCCTGTTCTCATCATTTTTTTTCTCTCTTTTTTTTTTCTCTTTTTTCTTTGAAGAAGAATATAATATGTATATATTATTGTGGTTATGGCTCACATCTTCCTCTGGTTTTACGTCTAGTAACGGCTTAAATGCCTTCTATGAGTCAATGATAAGCTTCCCATCTAATTTTCTTATAAATTGGCAAACAAGGTCTTTTAGAATCAGATTCCCAAGACTGTAGTTAGATTCCCAAGACTGTGACATTTTTGTTCATCCTTGAATAGATTCCACAAGTTAAGAAGTTCACGATGCACATATCTACAAGAATGTGTATCAAGAGTCAATAAGATATTATCTAATGCCTCTTTACTCTGTTCATTCTTAATGAAGAAAATTTTATCTTCTCTGTTTGTGGAAACCATCCTCAAAGAACGACATCACTTGTTACAATTCCATCGTGCACATTCATGATAGACTTGTAACTTTTTTACTCTTCTCCTTTTAGAATATGAACTTCAACCAAGACCTGACATGTATGAGTTAAATGAAATTGAAGATTCACCTGCTAAATGGACCTTTGCTTCGATTATCTAGCGTACATCTTCTGACATACTCTTGTGTATTAACAATCTCAATCTTTCATATCTAACTTCGTAAATTTTTGTTAGAGTATTTTGAGGAAGAGAAGGAAAATATTTTCTCAAGTTTGAAAGAATGACATCCATTTTAAAGGAGAAGGAATCAGTTATTATGGTAAACTGAAAAACAAACCGACTTGAGAGCCACGGAGTATCGTTATCCACTACTTAACCGGGAACATAAAGAACTACAAAAAGAAATAAAGCCACAAAATTAGAGTAAATTTTTCTCATAACAAGGATTAGAAAGGAAAATGAATTCTATCTCAGCAACTTGATTTTCCAGAAATGGTTTAAGTCTTTGTCCATTGACCTTAAACATATTACCATTCATAGGATTCTCAATGTCTATGACCACATAAGGATACACATGTTTGATGTCCACCTAGATCTCAATTTTTCAGGGAATATGTGAAGACGAGAATTATAAAGTATAACTTTTTGACTAATTTCAAAAGATTTTCTCAAAATTGATTTGTCATGAAAAGTTCGTTCTATCTTTATAAATTTTTGAGTTTTCATATGCATCATTTCTCAATTCCTCAAGTTCATTTATTTGCAATTTACGTAACCTGCAAGCATCATCAAGATTTAAATTAAAAACTTTAATGGCCCAAAATGCTTTATGCTCCGGTTCTACAGGCAAGTGACAAGGTTTTTCATAGACTAACCGATAGGGTGACATGCCTAAAGATGTTTTGAAAGCAGTACAGTAAGTGCAAAGTGCATCATTTAGTCTTAAAGATCAATCTTTACGATTTGGGTTAACCGTTTTTTTCAAAATTTATTTAATCTTCTTATTTGCTAATTCTACTTGTGATCCACTTGTCTGAGAATGATAAGGGGTGGCAATTTTATGAGTAATATCATATTTTTTTTATTGATGATTCAAATGGTTTATTGCAAAAAGGTGTTCCTCCATCATTGATGATAGCTCGAGAGATTTTAAATCAACTCAAGACATTTTCTTTTAAAAATTTAAGAACAGTTTTATGATAATTGTGTCGACATAGAATCTTCTCAATCCATTTTGAGACATAATTAACTACGATCAAAATATACAAAAATCCAAATGAGGATGAAAATGGACCCATGAAATCAATTCTCCAACAATAAAAAATTTCAATGACAAGGATAAGGTTCAGAGTCATCATATTTCTTTTAGAAATAAAACCTATTTTCTGACAATTTTCGTAACTTTTGCAAAAGGTATAGTTGTCCTTCAATAAAGTGGGCCAATAAAATATGCACTGCAAGATTTTTGTAACTATTTTCTTTGAAGAAAAATGATCCTCGCATGCTTTTGAGTGACAAAATTTAATGACATTACCTTCCTCACTGTCGGGTACATATTTCCAAAAGATTTGATCATGACAATATTTGAACAAATATGAGTCATCCCAATAAAAAATTTCACCTCAGGCAAAAACTTTTTTCTATCTTGGTGTGACCACTAAGACGACATCTTTCTTGTTACAAGAAAATTGACTATCTTAGCAAACCAAAGCATAGAATTGACAGAAAATAAAAATTCATTAGGAAAAGAATCATTGATAGGTGTGCTATCAAAATGTGAGCCTGTTGTAAGTCTAAACAAATGATCTGCAACAACATTTTTGGCTCATTTCTTATCTTTTATTGTGATGTTGAATTCTTGAAGTAACAACATCCATCGTATCAATCTAGGTTTGACATCTTGCTTAGACATTAAATATCTAAAAACAATATGATCAATGAAAACAACTGTAGAAGAACCAATTAAATAAGCTCAAAATTTGTCCAATGCAAAAATTACAACAAGTAGTTCTTTTTCAGTAGTGGTATAATTCATTTGTGCACTATTTAAAGTTCTACTTGTATAACAAATCACGTGAGGCTTACCTTCCTTTCTTTGGCCTAAAACAGCGCCAACAGCAAAATCACTAGCATTACACATCAACTCGAAAGGCAAAGACCAGTCAGGGATTACATGATAGAAGCAGATGTCAGAAGACCAATTAATTTTTCAAAAGATTTTTTATATTCTTGAGTCTAATCAAATAATGTATCTTTTATCAGAAGATTTCATAATGGTCTAGATGTGACACTAAAGTCCTTAATGAATTTTTTATAGAATCCTGCATGTTCTAAAAAGGAACGAACTTCTCTGACTATTTTTGGGGAAGACAAATAAACAATTAATTCAACTTTGCCCTTATCAACTTCAATTCCTTTAGAAGATATCACATGACCTAACACGATTCTTGAGGTAACCATGTAATGACATTTTTCTCAGTTTAATACAAATCTTTTTTCTTCGCATCTTTTAAGAACTTTATCCAAATTATCAAGACAATTTTCAAAAGAATTTCCAAAAACTGTCAGGTCATCAATGAAAACCTATAAATAATGCTCAATCATGTCACTGGAAATACTTAGCATGCATCTTTGAAAAGTTGTCAGAGCATTATAAAGGCCGAAAGACATTTCTCTATATGCAAAAATACCAAAGGGGCACGTAAAGGTGATATTTTATTGATCCTCTAATGCAATTGATATTTGATTATATCATGAATAACCATCAAGAAAATAATATTAGGGATGTCATGCTACTGTTTCTAGAGTTTGATCAAGAAATGGCAAGGGAAAATGATCTTTCCTAGTGGCTGCATTTAATTTTCTAAAATCAATACATATACGCCAACTAGATAAAACTCGCATAGGTATTAATTCACCTTTTTCATTTTCAACCACTGTTACTCCATCTTTCTTCAGCACAACTTGAGTAGAGCTTATCCACTGGCTATCGGAGATAGGGTAGATAATTCTAACATCAAGTAATTTAAGAACTTTAACTCTAACCATCTCTTTCATGTGTGGATTTAATTTTCTTTGAGGTTGTTGTGATGTTTTAACATTATCCTTTAAATGTATTCTATGTGTACAAATTAATAGATTAATACCTTTTATATCCTTTAATGTCCATCCAATTGCACTTTTATGCCTTTTAAGTACTTCTATCAACATACCTTCTTGTTCGCCAGTAAGGATTAATGAAATTACTACTGGAAAGTTTTGTTCTTCTCCAAAAAATGTGTACTTCATCCCAACAGGTAATGACTTTAGTTTCAGTGTAGGTACTTCTTCATGAGTATTACCATTAATGGGTTTTAGCTCTTCAAATATCGGCTTCCATTCCTTGTATTTCATTACCTGTGTACAATCAAGCAAAGAGCATATTTCAGAAATATCATCATCTACTTGCGTATTTGAATCAAATGAATGAATTAAACAAACTTCTGATGGGTCAAAATAACTCCATTTTAGAATATGATCATCTGCAATGGCCTCAATCCCGTCAGCTTCCTCATTTTCATCATGGACATCATGTGGTTGCTTGCATTTTTTGAAAATATTAAGCTCTAATGTCATGTTTCCAAATGTTAGCTTCATCACTCTATTTCTGCAATTTATCAAAACATTAGATGTTGCTAAAAATGGACGACCTAAAATAACAAGAATTGACTTGGAACTATTAACCATAGATTCAGTTTCCAAGACAATAAAATTCAATGGATAAATAAATTTATTAACTTGTACTAACATATCTTTCATGATTCCTTTTAGAATTTTAATTGATCTATCAACAAGTAGAAGAGTTACAGAAGTTGGTTTTAACTCACTCAGATTGAGTTGTTGATAAACTGAATATGGAAGCAAATTAACACTAGCACCAAGATCAAGTAAAGCTTGTTCAATTTTATGTTCTCTAATAATGCATGAAACTGTAGGACAACTAGGGTCTTTATGTTTCAAAACATTATTGCTCTGAATAATGGAACTTACTTGTTCAGTAAAAAATGCATTCTTTTTCACATTTAATTTCTTTTTAACAGTGCATAAGTCCTTTAAAAATTTGGCATAAGAAGGAACTTGTTTGATAGCATCTAATAACAGAATATTGACCTTCACTTGTTTAAAAATTTCAAAAATTTCAGTGTGATGGTTCAATTTCCTTAAATTGCTTAATGCTTGAGGAAACGTGGATGGAGAGACGAGAGTTTGGTCTTATTTTAGTCAGATGGCTTATCAACCTCTTCCTTATCTTGGGGGATTGATTCATCATCTTTCTTACAAGGTTTAGGAATTTCTTTTTTAACAACTTTACCACTTCTAAGAGTTATCATTGAATTGACTTGATTTATTTGTTGGTTTTCTGAACTACCCTCATTTAGACTATATTGTCCTTTGGGATTCGGTTGAGGTTGAGAAGGAAATTTTCCTTTCTCATGAATGGTGAGTGTAGAAGTAAATTTAGCCAAAGTTTCTTTTATGTCAATCATGGTTTGAGTATTTTGTTTATTAATGGCTTCTTACTTTTCTATGAATGCATACAGAGTTCCTTCAAAGTTTTTCCTATATGGTGGGACATAAGGTGCATATCATTGAGAATTTTGAGAATCCTATTGTTCTTTAGGAGGCGGTGGTTGCATAAATTGTGCTTGATTATTATTCCTCCAGCTGAAGTTCAAGTGATTTTTTCATCCCGGATTATAAGAATTTGAAAAAGAAGAAGTGAATAGCTTTTTAAAATTGTTCATTGCATTTACTTGCTTATGCACAACTTCATTAAAAATAAGAATATTTGGACATTCATTTGTCGAGTGTCCTAATTCGTCACAAATGCTACAAATTTTTTCATTTTGCACAGATTTCACTTCTTTCACTTTCCCTAATTCTATGGATTCAATTGTTCTAGCCAAACTGGCATATCTAGCATTTAGATCTTCTTCTTAACTAAGATGATATTTTCCTTTACCAGCATTTGCAAGGTTAAATTTAATTGAATTTTCAGAAGGATTAGTACCATGCCAAGATTGAGAATTTTCAGCTAAATGGTTTAAATAATCTAAAGCTTATTTAGGTTCTTTATCAAGAAACTCGTCATTGCATATTGTTTCCACAAATTATTTGGTTTTAGGTATTAAACTTTCATAAAAGAAACTTATAGTGCGTCATTTTTCAAAACTATGATGTGGGCAAGAATTTAACAAATCTTTAAAACGTTTCCAACATTGAAAATACGTTTCATTTGAATTTTAGAAAAAAATTTGGATTTGTCTTTTCAAAGCATTGGTTTTATGTGTTAGAAAAAATTTCTTTAAAAACTCACATTGCATTTCTTGCCATGTGTCAATTGATCTTAATTTCAAAGCGTTAAGCCAAGTTTTTGCTTTATCTTTAAAAAAAAGGAAATAATTTATGATTAACAATCTCTTCAATACAATTTTGATCATTGAAAGCAATACAACCTTCCTCAAATTCTTTTAGATGTAAATATGAGTTTTCAGATTCTAAACCATGGAAATTAGGAAGTAAAGAAATCATACCCGGCTTAAATCTAAAATTGTTAGCAGTGAGTGGAAAGATAAAACATGATGGACTAGAATTTCGAGGTAGTTGCAAATATGTACGCATAGTTCCCAATAGTTGATTTTCATGTTCATCATGTAAACTTTCATTTTCAGCTCGTGGTTCATTTTCATCTTGTGGTTCATTTTCAGCCATTGTGTCAATTGTGTGTGATTGTGATTCAAACAAATCAATATATAAAGTATCATGATTAACTTTAACTAAACAACCAGAATTTAAATCACGATACCAATTAAGCATAAATAAGTGATTTAAAATAAAAAAATAATGTACAAGTTGACAGTATAAATCAACCATTAAATATTAAGCCAAAATAAATGACTTAAAATTAAAAAAATAATGTACAAGTTAGTAAGTTAGAAAACAAAAATAAAGAACATAAGTAAATAAGTTAAAAAGCAAAAATAAATGACATAAGTAAATAAGTTAGTAAGTTAGTAAGTCGAAAGTGTAATTAAAAAACATATAAATTAAAAAAAATTAGAAAGTTAGAAAACATAAATAAATGACATAAATATAAAAGTTAGAAAGTTAGTAAGCATATATAAATGACATAAATATAAAAGTTAGAAAGTTAGTAAGTTAGTAAATTAAAAAGTTAAAAGAGTAGAAGAAGAATATACCTGATGATGAAGTTTGCTTACAAAAAGAGAACCTCAATAAATTAAAACTTCAAATCAAGTCATTGGCAACGACGCCGAAAACTTGATAGTAATTAAAAGTTACAAACTCAAATACAGGTTGTTGTTTTAAGTTATAAATTCTCAGGAGTCCGAGATCGATCTACAGGGAATTGATGAAGAAAAATTCTTTGAGGTAAGGAAAAGATTTATCACAAAAATAAAGATAATAAAAGTTGTTCACAAATGAAAAATGATTTACTTAAGCTAAGAGATCCACTCATGGTAATAAATTAAAGACAATATTATTTCTTTTTATAATTTAATTGAAATCCACATATAATGGACGTTCCAATTGAAAAATACAACATTCAAAATTCATTTAAGATTATATATGTAATTATATTATGATTCCTTTAATTATCCACTGACACTATCACTTATAAATGAGCTCAAGAATTTATTGTGTCAACTTTTCGTCTACAATGAATCAAGATCTTCACTTTATAAGGAGGGTTTCTAAATTGATTGGAAACAAAATACAACACATATAATAACTACTTGATAATATATCATTTAAGCACAAGAAAGAAATTAATCAAACCTTAATTTATTATCAAAAGCTTAACCATTTCACCCAAGCAAAATGAAAATTAGTTACTCATGAACAAGAAGAAAGAAAAAGATAAGAAGAAAAAGATGAACATAACTTCAACTTAGAATAAAGAAAACTACAACAAGAGAAACAAATAACACAATAGCATAATCTAAGCTAAGATGGTCAAATGATCAACCAATGCTCCCTTTTATAGAACTCAAGGAGTACATGATGATTATGAAGTTGTTTGATGATGATAAATAAATGCTAAAGGAGTTATTTGATGAAGATAAGTGAGTGGGAAATTATTATGATCCGTGTATCCCCACTAACACCAAATAATTTGATGCATATCTCATGGTTTTCGTCGGAATGGGGCAAAGTGGTCTTCATGAAAGTTGTAAATAATAATCTTAACTTTTTCTATCAAATTTTAGCTCCAAAATCCTCATACAGCCCAAGATATAGCCCAATTACTACACACTATTCATGCCCAACTACAATTTCCTCTGTTCTGACTTCCAAGCCCAATATGACCTTCAAGAAATCTTATCTGACTCTTGTGCTCTCCATGAAAGTTGTAAATTTGGGTTCAAATGGCACCAATTTCATTCCAAAAGCTCACCTATAGCTCCAGATATGATCTGATGAGTACGTATAGGTCAAGCTATCATGTTCAGAACTCTAGATTTTGCTTCAACTCCAATTTGAGTTATCCAAACATGTGTTCCAGATCTTGAGGTCTCATGAAAGTTGCAGAGAATTGTCTTAACTTTCCAACAAGACCAGAATCGCAGCAAACTAATATTTGTAACTTAAATTATAGTCAGTTTACTGAAAGATGCAATCAAGCAAATTAAGGTCAATTCAAGCAATAATTTCTTCAATGATCAAATTAAGCTCAATATCATAAAATGTGACAAAATCAACTTAATTAAGTCTAATTGAACCTTAACAAACCTAGTGAAATAATTGTAAAATGTATAAAATATATTGCTATCAGTGCCTCCATAGTACCTCATGTAGTAGCACAGATCTGTCCTACTGGACCTGTTAATCAGAATATACACTTAATGCTAACTAGGGCCAAGGCTGGTGTCCATAAACCAAAGTTGTTCTCTGCTATTTTGGAGCCAACTTCTGTGGCTCAAGCTCTTCTTCAACCACACTAGAAGGAGGCTACGACTAATGAATATAACGCTCTCATTAGAAATAAAACTTGGTCTCTAGTTGAGCTTCCCCCTGATAGAGTTGCCATTGGAAGTAAATGGGTATTTCAAGTTAAATACAAGTTAGATGGCTCTATAAATAAATATAAGGCAAGACTAGTTGTCAGAGGCTTCAATCAAAGGTCTGACTTTAATTATACTAAGACTTTTAGTCCTGTAGTCAAGCCTACAACTATTAGAATGGTGCTTACTTTGGCTTTGAGCAGGAATTGGTCTATTCACCAACTTGACATTAATAATGCCTTTTTGAATGAGGATCTACAAGAAGAGGTTTATATGCTATAGCCACAAGGTTTTAAAGTTGGTAGCTCTCAGCTGGTCTGCAGACTCCATAAGGCCCTCTATGGCCTCAAGCAGGCACCTAGAGCCTGGTTCCACAAGCTATCCACTGGTTTATGTAATCTTGGCTTCACTGCAACAAAGTTAGTTGCTTCATTGTTCACCAGATTCTTTCCTAGATCTACCATTATCATTTTGGTTTATGTAGATGACATTTTGGTAACTGGTTCCTCTACCTCTGATATTTTATCTCTGATCAGCACATTAAATTTTACTTTTGCTCTCAAAGATATAGGGGAATTGCATTATTTCCTCAGGATTGAAGTATAGAAAACTACAACTGGAGGATTACATTTATCTTAGGCTAAATATATTCATGATCTTCTAAAAAAACTAATATGATTCATTGCAAATCTTATCCCACTCCAATTAGAGGTGGCAAAACGGGTTCAACTCGTTGGGTTAGCCCGCCAACCCGCTATTTTTTTGCGGGTTGGGTTCAAGAATTCAACCCATTTTTTATTTCCAACCCGCATAACCCGCAGGTTAAGCGGGGCGGGTGCGGGTTGGCTCGTCGGGTTGAGTTTTTTTAAAAAAGTGTTACAAATTAGTCTTATTATTTGTGTTTGTGATATTTTTATGGGTATGATACTAAATTTATTTTATTTATCTTATTTTTTTAATCTCTATAAATTATAATTTTTCTATTTTTAAATTTTTATGATTTTTTATTATTTTTATATATTTTGTTTTGTTTTTTAGGATCAACTTACTTACTTTTTTTTTTTTTTTTTTTCTTTATACGGGCCAACCCGCCAACCCGCCAACCCGCACTAAAGCGGGGTGGATTGGCTCTTCCAACCCATTTTCCAAAGCGGGCTAACCCGCCCCGCCTCGTATTTTTGTGGGTTGAATGCGGGGCGGGACAGGCGGGGTGGGTTAGCCCGTTTTGCCACCTCTAACTCCAATGACATCTCACCTAAAGCTCTCTGCTCAAGAGGGTAATCTCTTTTCTAATCCTAGTTTATATAGGTCAATTGTGGGTAGTCTACAATATGTTACACTCACTAGGCCTAAAACATCATTTATTATGAACAAAGTTTGTCAGTTCATGCAATCTCCAATGGATTTTCACTGAAAAATAGTAAAAGGAATATTGAGATATCTTCATGGAACTGCATCTCATGGTATACATCTACAACAATCCTCTCATTTAGCTCTCTATGGATTCAGTGACTCTGACTGAGGTTCTGACATAGATGACAAGAAATCTACAAGTGGCTATTGTGTCTATTTTGGTAAGAATTTAGTGTTCTGGTCCAGTGGAAACAACATGTTATGTCACGTAGCAGCACAGAAGCAGAGTATAGAAGTCTTGCTATCTTAGCTGCTGAGCTCATTTGGATGCAATCTTTGTTGTCTGAACTCAGAGTGCCACTGCCTTATCCTCCAAAAATATTTTGTGATAACCAAAGTGTTGTTCTGTTGGCTGTCAATCCCATCCTACATTCTCGTACAAATCATTTTGAGCTTGACCTGCATTTTGTTCAAGACCAAGTGCTTTCTAACAAGCTGCAAGTCAGTCACATTCCAGCACATGAACAAGTGGTTGATATACTGACCAAAGATGTTTTGAGTTCTTTGTTCACAACACTTAGAGCCAAACTCAGAGTTGAAGCACTTCAACTGCTGAGTTTGAGGGGGGATGTAAGTGAGAGTGTTAGTTAGTTAATAAAGTTAATAATAGTTATTAGTTATTGACAACTCATCAAGTAGTTAAGAGTTTGTTATGATAGTTATTCTATTATAGTTAGAAGTGGATATATAACTAACAACTATTATTAACTTTATTATTATTATTATTATTATTATTATTATTATTATTATTATTATTATTATTATATATATAAAATGTAATAGTATGTGTAGTGTAATGAATCATTGATCTCAATCTCAACATTCTTTCTCCCTTTTCTTTATTTCTTTCTCTTCACCATCTTGACCCTGATACCTGTCACTCCAGATTGATCCAGGGTAAACAATTCACATTAATATTAGGAGATTTATAAAGATATTCCTCTCTCTCTCTCTCTCTCTCTCTCTCTCTCTCTCTACATGCACAAGAATATTCTCATAGAAATTAGCATAAATAAGATTTTAACTTATGATGGTGTGATTATCCAGATATTACATGATTGTTTAGCATTAGTCCAATATGTCCATAGATGGTTGTATTTTTTTAGTGACATTATTTTAGAAAAGAAAAGGAAAGAAATTCTTGCACATTGAAATTCTCACACAATTGTTACACTAATTAATGATATTTAAATGATTAATTAACAACATCTATTGATTGGCTAATAGACTAATAACTTATTTTGAAATAGTTGATAACATGTTGTTAGAGGACAAACTCTACCCTCCCTTTCTCTCTATTTCTCTTTTGTTTTGAGCTTCCCTTCTGTGAGAGTGTTGGAGCGGGAGACTGTCATCCTCTTTCTTTGGTGGAAGTCTCACCGTCTTTTTTTCTTTTATTTTTGTGTATTTTTTCAAATAATTTGCTTAGATATGATAGATCTTAAACTTAGTTGTCTAAATTTGTTTCTCTCAATGACAAATCTTATGTTTTTGTTATCCCTTTTGTAAGTATTTTTTATTGTCTGAGTGTTTTGATTTTCAATTCTTAGAATGTCTTTTGTCAGTCTCCTTGTAGTTGGTCATATCTTGATAGTTTTACAAGTAGAGAAGAGTTTCAGATCTACTTTAAGAGGAGATATAATACACTCTTCAAGTTGCAACACTTTTCGTGTTAGTCTCTACTGTGAAAGATGTTTAAACTTCGATAGTCTTCGGTTAAGGAGCAGATCTACAAATTGTGGGTTAGTTTACAAAATAGACTATATTTATTTTTATTTCTTTCTAAATCTAATGCATTTTTTAAATTTATAAGAATCGTTAGATTTCTATCATAATAAATTTTTCTTTCTCGTAAAAAAAAAAGTTGATAACATGTTGAAATCCGTTAAGCAATCGATACATTATTAATAACTAATTTTTAATTGATCATTAATCAGTATAAAACAAGTGTAAGATTTAGTGTATAAATAACACAACTGAATTTTCCAAAAAAAAAAACTAAAAAAAAAGAATAACAAGTAAAAGTAAAAAATATCTGACGATATGTGAGTGTGTTCAGGGCGGTAAGTTATTGGACATATAAGTTGCATGGAAAAAGATAATCATACATCACTTTTAGTGGTGTATGTATTATTCACATTTTTTTTGAAGGAATGTGATTAAGTGAGAGAAAATGATAAAAAAAAGTATGTATAATGAATTGTATTAGATGAAGTATGAAAATAAATATATGTATTATTTGATGTAAGAATATAAGAGTTGAAATTGTATAATGATACGGAATTTAATATATTAGGGTGGGAGTAGGTAAGAAGGTGTATAGGAAATTATCACCTAATCTATTTTTAGCCTATATAAATTTCACTTATATATTTAGTAAATAAGTTTTACACAAGGTTTTATAAAAATCTATTTAATTTTATAGGTTAAGATCTGAACATTTAAAAAAGTTTATTTAATCTATTTGGTTGGTTTATTACTTTATTTACTTATTATTTATGTATATAATTAAAATTTAATAATGTTTATATAATTTATTAATTATATATTATTATAATATATTTATTTTATAGAAAATATAATAATTTTGTTAAAGATTATATTTATTTAAAGATTACAATAAAGTTAAAAAAATTTAATCTATATGAAGACCTTAAGTAATATATGACTTTAAAATTTTTTAAGTTATGTTAGGTTTTTATATTTTCATAAATAAATAAAGTCAAATCCTTTAAAAAGAAGTTTATGATGATAATAAGTAACAAGTTAAACTTGGGCTAATATTTTACAAAATAGGCATAAACTTATTTATGTAAAGTTTAACATATTTTCACTCCTATTAATATATTTTGCATTCTTTATAAATATTACGTGATGTTATTTACACCTCAAAAATTGATTATACACTAATCAACAATGGTTAATAATGTGTATTAATTTGTAAAAAAGAAAAAAAATTTACTGATTAGTTAACAAGTTTCAACAGGTCGTTAATTTTTTGAAAACATATTATTAATCTATTAATCAATTAATACATATTGGTGACTAATTTTTGAGACATCATTGCCCGGTATAATAATACAGAAATTTTGTGTGAAAAATCTTTGTCCTTAGATATTACGCATCACCTTCAAAATGGATTCGTGAGTAGATATAGTAGAAGAAAGAAGATATTTCAAATTAAAATTTTTTATTTCTTATAATATCTTTACTCAATGGATAAAAAATTAACATTTTAAAATATAATTAAACATTTAAATAGAAAATCTTCCCAATAATATTAAGGGAAAAGTAAAACTTACACCATACAAACAACTCAACTATTTAGAGCTAGGATTAGTCGCCATGGAAAGTTGGTTGAGTAAAGACTAATCTAAATTTACTCCAAGCTGACAATTGAAGAGAAAATGGCATTCTATAATTGTTTCTGAAAATTTCTGGATACTTAACAGACGATTAAAAAGACATACTTCTATATATCTCGTTGAGCCAAGTTGCTTGCGTGAGTTGGCGGTGACCGATCAATTATTGTCCTGGGGTTCTCTGTATCTGTTGCACCCCATGAGTGATGAGTCATCCACTTTATTTATTTTTTAGTACGTGATGTAACTTTCAATACCAAACCAAACTGACCAATCATTACTGGTGCTTCTGAGCCAAATGAAAACCAAATCCATAACCATATATGCCATACGCATATACTTGATTCCCAACACCATATGCTGATGCGTGCTATCGTGCTATGATCTATAATCAGGATATTGTTGCTTTCTTTACACAAAAGCCTGCTCCAATCTTGTCGCTAAACAATCATTAAACTAAAGAACACAACTATTTTATACAATTCCCATCCACACCTAAATGTAAGGCAACACTACAGCATCAGTTTTGGATCGGGTTCTGATTAATAATTTATAAATAATTTCGTTCATTATAATTAAATTTTAGATATTTATTAATATTATTAAATAAGTAAATATATTTATTTATGAGGAGTAAATCTCTAACAGAATTTTTCATAAATAGAGAAATTAATTATATCCTCATAAATAAAAAAAGAGACGGTTATAAGAGATAATAATCTTATTAGATTATTATCTTAATTAATAACATTTAATGAAAATTTAAACATAATTTTTATCAATTAAAATACTTATAAATATCACACAAGGTCATAAAAATATACATCTAATTCAAAACACTACTCACCTTGTACACGATCTAACTTGAACGTTAGAGTACCTTCCCACCCCTCGCACCACCATCGCAACCATTGTGCATTGGAAGATACCACATTTATCAACCTTATTCAAGTGATTTTCTAAAACCTATTCAAAACATTGACGCTGTCTGTGAAAAAATGATAAACTTTGATTCCCATCACCATTATCATTGTCACTACCAGGGGAAACTACATTTCTGCCACTTAGAATCAACCTTCTTCTGGTTGTCATCCGGCATCTGCTCTAATTCAAGAGCCGGTTGTTGCCCAACTAGAACCTAGGCAAGACGGAGAAGTGACTTTGCATACTAGTAAAAATCTCTACCCTCAACCGCGGCGTGTTCCGACTACACAACGAATTGGCCCACATGGAGCCCTTTCAGGAGATACCAAACAGCGGGTATCAGCGTTATATGGCTTAGGAGCACAAGTGAACAACGATGAAGTTCAATCCCACTAAGGCGAGTTAGGTCTTCTGGAGCTATCTAGAGAAGAACTTATCTCTCTAGTTAGACTCTAAGATAAACGTATTCATAACCTAGAAAGAGATGCTAACTAGGAGAAAGATGACGAAAATTGGGTTCCCTGCCAGAATCGCGAAAATAGGAGGGAGCCAGCCCGAGACAGGATACGTAATCTAGAACACTCAATGATCACGAAACCTAGTCAAAGAGCTGAGAATCCTGCTCGTAGAAATAGAGAGCTGAGAATCTTGCTCGTGGAAATAGAGAGCGAGACCAAGGACAGAGAAAGTTGGTTAAGCAAAACTAACCTTTCTCTGATGAATTGATGACCAACGATATCCTTACGCACTTCAAGCATCCAACTAATATTAACGCCTATGAAGGGACCACAGATCCTCAAAAGCATCTACATGCTTATGTTTCTGCTTAACTATTTGCAGGAGGGGATGATCTACTCACGTGTCGTGTTTTTTCTCTTTCCCTAAAAAAAACCGCCCTGAGATGGTTCACTACCCTAACTCCTAAATCCATTATTGATTGGGAAGACTTGTCCTCGAGATATTTGTTGAATTTCACCACTACTAAGGTGCAACTAAAATTTATTTCATGTCTTTCCCATATTAAGCAAAAAAAAGAAGAGTCCCTCTAAAATTATATATCCCGGTTCAACAAAGAAGTAGTAAATATTCACGACTGGGATGAGAGACTCGGCCTACATTATATGAGGGAAGGCCTTCGCCCTAAGACTTTTTCCTTTTCACTGGCTAAAAAAGAGCCAAAGATTCTAGGCTAGAGTTGATAAATATATCAATGCGGAGGACATTTTCTAGGCGAGGAAGCATATGGAGAAAGGAGAAGATGCCAAACTTAAACCTAGACAAGCTTCCTAGCAAAACCGAAATTTAAGGCCACATTTAAAAAGGAAGCATGAAAGTTACACCCCCTATCAACACACCTCGAACTTAGATCTACCAAGAAGTGATGAACACAAAGTTCAGAGATGTGTAAAGACCTCCCCTATTGAGAAAGCATGCATAAAAAGATAAGTCCAAGCACTGTTCGTTTCACGAAGGTCACAGACACAATACTAAGGACTGCATCAACCTTCAAGATGCTATTAAGTCTTTGATCTGGGATGGCCATCTGGGCCGATATATACATCAATCTAAGAATGACAATCAGAGGGGAGTTAGGAATTACAGAAAGCGAAACTACAGTCTTCGGAGAAGCTCGTCTCCATCGTACGCTAAGAAGGCAAATCCAAAAAGGAAATACCCAAGAAATGAGACCCAAGAAGGTAAACCCAAAAGGAGACTACTATACTCCAAGAAGGTAAACCCAATAGGATAAACCCCAAAAAAAGACTAGTATACGCCAAGAAGGTAAATCCAAAAAGGGAATACCCAAGAAAGGAAACCTAAGAGGGTAAATCCAAAAAAGGATTACCATACTCCAAAAGGCAAACCCAAGAGGGTAAACTCAAAATGGGACTACCAAACTCCAAGAAGGTAAACCTAATAGGGTAAACCCAAAAGAGGGTGACTGTATGCTAAGAAGGTAAACCCAATAGGGTAAACTCAAAAGAGGACTACCATACTCTAAGAAAGTAAACCCAAGAAAGTAAACCTAAAAGAGGATTACTATGTGCCAAGAAGGTAGTCCCAAAAGGGAGTCCTAAGAGGATAAACCCAAAAGAGGACTATTATATGCTAAGAAGGTAGTCCCAAAATGGAAACCCAAGATGGTAAAGCCAAAAGGGGACTACAATATGCCAAGGTAAATCCAAAAAAAAAAAACCCAAATGGGGACTACTGTACTCCAAAAGGTAAACCCAAGAGGATAAACTCAAATGAGGGCTACTGTACTCTAGAATGTAAACCCAAAAGAGGAATACTATACGCTAAGAAGGTAAATTCAAAAGGAGAATACCCAAGAGGATAAACTCAAATGAGGGCTACTGTACTCTAGAATGTAAACCCAAAAGAGGAATACTATACGCTAAGAAGGTAAATTCAAAAGGAGAATACCCAAGAGGATAAACCCAAACGGAGAATACTGTACTCCAAAAGGTAAACCCAAACTGAGGCTATCCCTAAAGGGGACAACCTAAGAGGGTAAACTCAATGGGGACTCTAGGTAAATCCAAAAAAAGACTACCATACATTAAAAAAGTAAACCCAAAAGGGATTGTTGTACTCCAAGTGGTTGAATCTCAAAAGGAAAACTAGCTACTATACTCTACGAGGTTAACAAGCACTCCAATGGCGAAGGTTCTCGTCCAAATTTGGACCCAACCTTGGTCAATACATCGGTTTGACTTCGCATCCACGAGTACCTCGACATGCTTTTGTTTCTGCCAATACCTCGGCAGGATCTCCTGTCCACGAGTACCTTGGCAAACATCATCTCGACACTACCCACAAGGCTCAACGCCTCCTTGACGAGGTTCGAGGGATACGTTACCTAATAGGTCTCGATATCCCGACTGCATTATGTTAAGGTTAAGCAAGATAGCTCGCGAGACCGACATTTTCCTCCTCGTAGAGAGCTTTGGGTTTTCACAACTTGTGAGGCTGGCATTTGCCCCCCTCGTAGAGAGCTTTGGGTTTTCATTCAAGCCTTCACTAACTTGACCTTAACCTATACATATAGATGTCGTCCTATAAAGGTTAAGAGTATTTAAGCACGCAACCCATAATGTCAAAGTGCCTTGACGAGATTCGAGGAGTACAAGTTCCGAAAAAGAACTGTTATTCTGATTGCAAATAAGTTTAAAAGAGCAACCCACAAGGCCAAAGTGTCTTGACGAGGTAAGAGGAATACAAGTTCCAAAAAGGAACAACTATCCCGATTACAACTATTGCAACCACAAGGTTATCACACCTTAGAGAGATTTGAGGAATACAAGGTCCAATTAGGATCAAATATTCTGATGAGTAAATGAATGTAAAAAAGAAGAGTCTACTTGACTGGTCTTCGAGTTCAAAGAGCGAATTCAATGGTTTTAACTCGTACCTTAATAAGTCTGACCTTAATCCTTAAGCCTAAAAAAGGTTTAAATAGGTTAAGAGTAGCAGACCGTTTCCAGGGAAAAGGCAATAACATTTGATGTGGTCCATAAAGGATGCCACTCCAAGAGGCTTCTATGTCAAAATCCTATTTCAAAGTTTCACACTTAGAAAATTGACTAAGTGTCAAGAACTCTAACAACAACAAGAAACAAAATTGATGAACAACTTAAGCGAAACCCAGAAGACGGGCTACTGTACAACCAAAAAATAAAAATTCACTAAGTGTCAAATGAAAAATCCACCAAGATTAGGTGTTGGACCCATCTCGTCTGGAAAAAGCAAAAGTATTCACTAAGTGTTAAAAAGAATCACCAAGATTGAGCATTGAACCTATCTCGGTTAGGAAAAAGAAAGCAATAGGAATATATGACAAAATATTCTAAGTGCTAAAGTTTAAAAAATGCCTGAAACCCGGGACTTATCCTTTTACAAATGAAATTAACCCCACGTAGGGGGCAAAATAAAAAGAGACAAAATGAAGATCAGGCATCCGGGGTGGGCTCCCTTTGGTCCATAACCTCCACCTCAGTCTCCTCTACTGGGCCACCGTTCGAGCTTTCCTTACCTTCATCCTCTCTGTCATCTATTGCAGAAACCCAACTCACCAGAATAGCCTCAGGGATGGCGTCCACAATGCAACCATCACGGACCACCTTCAACGATGAGGTTCAGATTTAGCAGGCGCAATTGAGTGAAAGCGTTGGAGAAGGATTCGTCCACCATGTTAGCCCATTCATCTTCAAGATATTGAATATCACTTTTTAGCTTGGCCTCGAATTGTCTGAGAAGCTTATTCTCAGCTCAGAGTGCGGTCAGAATGGACTCGGTTGAATAAACTTGTTCTTTTAAATTATTTTCCTGAGTAACCCATTCAAAATTTTGGCCTAGAGCCTGGTTATCTCAGCTTTATGCAAACTGAGCTCTTTGATGACTTAAGCAAGTTGCCTGTCTTTTTAAGCCACAGTCAACTCAAGCTTCTTCTTTTCACTCCGGAGGGAGTCCAACTCCTTTTCTAGCTCTCACGTCTGACGAACAAATTCAAAAGTGGACTCTAGAAAGCGGAGAATGAAAGCGTTGTGCAAAGCCCACACTTAGGCATTCCAAATGATCTCTATCAAGTCTTGCTCAATCAGGACATCCTGGTCAGCCTGAGTTAGGAGGGCGTTGTCAATGATGCACCCAAGATCAACCCCCATGCCGCAAAATGACCTTCTAGCAAATTGAAAAGGGGGGCCCAACGGGACCTCAGACTCCCGACTAGTTGTTAGGACAAATGGTGCCACCTCGGCCACTGGTCTTTTTCCTCTAGGCTTCCGTCGCCCCTCCTCCTTTCTCTTGCGAGGCCAGAGTGGTTAAGCAAGAGACCCAAGATCCACCTCCTGATATTGAGATTGAGGAGGAGGGACTAGAACTGCTGGTCGAAATCTGGATTCTGAGGCCCCAACCTTTCTTTGGGCCAAGCGCATTGCGAGAGCTTCAAGTCCATCAGGAGACACCATGCTTTCTGCAAACAAGAAATATACGTGTCACAACACTTAGACAAAATAATGAAATACAAGTTCATCAAATATATTTAAAACAAGGCACCTAAGAACGTTCTTATTGAATCAGAGGACTCATCCATGACATCTTTATAATAAATGACTTCGTTTTTATTGGCCCATTCAACTAAGAAGTTGAAGACGTCAACCTCACTTTTTGTCAGCAAGGACATCAAAGTCTCTATTTCTTCTAAAATTCAGTCTTACGCTGCTTGTGTCCAGTAAAGTAATATACTTGGTTCACCTTTTGGGGTAACAAAAAAATATGTTAACCCCGGAACTCCTTCTATTTTGAAGAAATCCTTCTTGTAGTTTTTAAAGGGCTCCTAGTATGGTTTGAATAACTTACACCCTACTTACACGCGCAAGGTAACTAACCCCTTTTGGACACTATTTCCAGAGGGTGAAAACCAGGTGAAGAGGAAAAAGATTGACCCCACGGAGTATAGCCATCCAAAGGTTTTGCAAATATGCTTGAAGGTCCTGATGAAACCCCATGCATTTTGGTATAGCTAAGTTGGAGCTACACGCAAATGGTTAAGGACTCTGATCTCAAACTTGAAAAACAAAAGTTGGATTCCTATGTGGGTAAACATTGCATCGTACTTATAAATAAAGTGGTCTATTTCTATCCTCGTCAAGTAGACCCTTTCTTAGTCTGATAAAGCCCAAATTACATATTCACCATCACGAAGTTGGTCTTCGGTGAGGTGTAAATATTCTTGCTTGGCATTGGCATCCTCCGATGTCTCACCGCTCGAATGAGTACCTAGGACTTCTTGGTCAACCCATTGGTATAAACCAACATTTTTTTGGGAAAATGCACTCTCTTAGTTATGAAGTAAATGCTTTTCTACATCTTATGTCTGAATTGGTAGCGTTACCTATAGAGGTCGTACTCATGTTAGAATAAAAAAAGGTCTCATTATAAATCTCTAGCTCCGTCATAAGTACGGAGAGCGGACGTGTTGGTCTTTGCCTTGCAAGTTCTCTAGCACGATCTGCCCTCTGTAACATTTCCAGGATGTCCATCTTGGATAGCAGCCTTTGACCCCTATCAGAACCTCCACCATGTTAAGAACGTCTATGTCGTGCCTAAGGCAGCGGAGATGGCGGAGCACTTAGAATTTCTATGGAACTACTCTCTCCATCATTGTTTTGTGACATTCTCACCTTCACCACGGTGTTTTTAGAAGGAAAAAAAATGGAAAAGGAGAAAACCTTGAGAATGAGTGAAGAACAGACTTGAAAGGAGTCAAAAACCACCAAGAATCGCCATTTGTGCTCACCAGAAATTGCTTGAACTCGTTGGAGAAGGAAAGCAGAAATGGTGAAAAGGGAGAAAAATGGAGGGAAAACCCCCCCACTTCTATTTATACCCACGAGAAGCCTCCCCCAATCGTTGCTATAAGAAGGGGTAAAACGAAAAATTTGCATTAAATTTGAAATAGTAATCATGGCGGTACGAAACCCAAGTAACGATTTCCAATACCTTTTAGTCACGTGGCAGAGCGTATCTAACATAGCAGTTGAAAGGACAACGCTCAAAGTTGAAATAACGCATGACATGGCAGGAGGATATCAAGCCAGATCACAAGTTGATATCATGATGTTATGAAAAATCATAATAAGGATCCTAGCTTCCCTTTTAAATTACTTTCAGAATAAAATGGGTCCCACAACCAGAATTGGTATGGGGGCAATTCATCACTAATCCCGGACAACGATGTAGCGACTTTAAGGCAGAGTAATCTATATAGGATCTGGTCCTAATTCATCAATATTGTGGGCATCCCGATTTTTTATTTTATTATAGACTTCAGCTTATTGTTAAAGACATCGTGAAATCCAACATCTATATATATCATGACTTGGATCCTTTTATCCCACACATGTCATTTTCTCCTGATAATCTCGAATATCTTAACACTCACCTGTCACATTTAAATGTTAAGGTAGGGGTAACTATTTTAGACCGGGTTCCAAGTTAGCGATTCGTGAACAACCTGACCCGCTTGAATTAGATCCTAGATATTTATTAGCATTATTAGATAAGTAAATATGTCTATTTATAAGAAGTAAATCTCTAACAGAATCCCTCATAGATAGAGAAATATATTATGTCCCTCATAAATAAGAGGAGACAGTTATAAGAGATAACAATTTTATTGAATTTTTATCCTAATTAACAGCATTTAATGTATATTTAAATATGATTCTTATCTACCAAGACATTTCTATAAATACCACACAAGGTCATAAAGATATGCATCTAATTCAAAATACTACTCACCTTGTGCACGGTCTAACTTGAGCGTCAGGGTATCTTTTGCAAGTACCCATCCTTCGCACCACCATGCATTGAAGGAAACCACCTTCATTAACTTTATTCATGTGATTCTTTGAAACTCATTTAAAACAAGTCCATTATTCATCATTTGGATTGTTTATATAGTTGATTAATAATCGAAGCATTTGCCAATGTATAACTCATTATTGTCGAGCTATCTACATACAAAGTAACAGAACGTCAACCCAGTTTGAATATTTACACATATCAAATATAAATAATGTTTCGTTCTCTACTTGAATGAGTGGTCCTGAGATAGCTTGAGGTTGCAAAAACACTCCAAATGCTCTAGTCGATCTCAAAACCAAAGAAAGAATAGAGTAAAGATAGAGAAAAAGAACCAACCTTAATACCTTAAGCGTGTGCTTAAATAAATGTGATCCTTAGGACAGTCTAAGATAGCTGGTTGTGTTGACGTAAGAGATGAGAGACTCGATCTGACCCAAAAGGCCCAATACCGTCCAAATATGATGCTAGATTGCCACAGTCAGTTTCATCAAATAACAAATCTAATTAGGCAACTTATTATATGTCAATTTTAGTGGAAAAACATAAGACGACAATTAAATAATAGTGTGTTTGGTTCGGCTGAATTATCCTCTCCAGCAGCTTTTTTATGGAAAAAAGCTGTTGCAAGCCTTCTCGAATGTGTCTGGTAAATGCCATGAAAAAAGCAACAGCTTAAAAATGGGTGAAAAAGTTTTTGCACATTAAGTGAAATGTTGAGCATTATGTAGAAAAAAATGTTAAGATTATTCCCAACAGTGACATATAAATATTATTTTGTCCTCAATTAAATAATTTTTTTAATCAATCAAATAATTTTTTTAATTATTATATACCTATTTTGATAATTTAATGCATAAAAACGATTCTTTTTTATATCATCCAAACGAAACAGATTAGCTTAAAATCATTTTTCAGCTAACATATCCAAACATAATCGATTATTGAAATAATCAAGTTTTTACAACTTAATTATTGAAATAATTGATTATTGAAATAATCAAACTTTCAGAGCTATTCCAAACACACACTAAGCATCCTATATATCTATGTGACATGAAAACATGTCTTTTTTTTTTCTTTAATCAAAGATAGGATATCATTACCGTGTAATGAAAAGAAACCGAAGTTCCAAGATACAAAGAAATGACTATTTAGCCAAAAGGATCAAAACAAAAGGAGAAACCCCCTCCCCCAACTATTAACCCAAAGCTGTTACATATTCCGTTCTTCGTTCTTGAGCATTAGTGATCCTTTGCAATAGGGTAAGGCGTTGGGATTTGGGAAGAGAAGACTCTTGCGTTTCTGTTTTTCCAGATCTGCAAAAGCACCTACATTCCAAGCTCAAATCTATTAGCTCTAGAGCTCTTACTTTTTGTAACGCATAAGGATGGTACGCAACCCTTGCTGGATGCTTTGTGAAGGAGCTGAAGGTAAAAATCTTTGAGGCATTAGGTCCCAAACTTCATTAGCAAATTGGCAGTGAAGGAATAAATGGGATTCTGACTCTGAGGTATGATCATATAATAGGCATTCCGTGGACATATATAGTGTTGAGTCCTCTTGCTTGGAGGTTAGTATTGACTGCTAGAGCACCATGAGCTAACGTCCATATGAAGTATTTAACCTTTGGAGGGATTTTCATACACCATATTTTCCGCCAAGGAATACGCTTAGTATCATATCAGTGGCCATCAGATCGGAGCAACGCAAGAGCTACACGGTAACCTGATTGAATGGTGTATTTCCTATAGGCATGGTAGTGTCATCTCACAGATCTTGACCCACCCGAATAGGATAACGCATGATAGCTAAGGCTATTTCACTATCAAAATATCTATAGACCTATTCTAGTTTCCACATGAAAAGCTGAGGGTCCATAAGATCTTTCACCGATTGAGGACCATCTGATGGGGAAATGGGACCTTGGATAGCAAAATGGGGCTCAATAGGGATCCAAGGGGTACCAAAAATTTCCAACAGAGATTCATTGCTCACCTCCCATCTAGCTCCATGGTTGAAAACATGTCTCCCATATAGTAAACTCTACCATGCCCAGGATGGGTCACTACCACGCTGAGCATTTAGAAAAGAGGAGTAAGGAAAGTATCTACCATTATATATTTCAGACAGGAGGGAGCAGTGGTTCACCACAAGCCGCCAACCCTATTTATCCAGGAGAGCTAAATTCATTGCCCTAATGTCCTTAAAACCCAAACCCCCATTATGCTTAGGTTTCCACAATTTCCTTCCACTAACCTACGGGATACCATTTGAATTTGAGGAATTACTCCTCCGAAACTTATTTATCAATCGCTGAATGTCATCATAAACCCCATCCAACAAACGAAAACAAGACATAGTGTAGATTGGTAGAGAAGAGAGCATTGATCTAATAAGAGTTACCTTTCCTGCTTTGGGTAGAAGCTTAATTTTCCAACCTTCTGGATGATGAAAGCGAAGGTTTCTGTTTTAGATCTATTCACCACAAACGGTAGCCCTAGGTACTTATCTTGAGTCCTTATATTCCTCACATTTAGTTGGTTTGCCAATTGAACCCCTACCCTGGTTAGGGTATTCTTGGAGAATAATACCACGAATTTCTCCAAATTTGCTTTTTGAGCACAGAAGCTTTCATACCTTTCCAACATAGTCGAGATCATAGTTATGTCTTGGTTGTTTGCTTTGCTAAATAAGATAGAATCATCAACAAAGAACAATGATGTGATCATTGGGCATTTTCTACTAATTCTCCCTCCTTTAAATTGTTGGTAGTGTTCCAGATGGATGAGCATATAGGATAAGCCTTCACTGCATAGTAAAAAAAGGTATAAGGAAGGGAATCTCCTTGCATAAGACCTCTTGAAGGCTTAAAATATCCGTAAACCTCCCCATCAATTTGAAGCTGAATAATTGATAGTTGATAAGCAAGCCATGATTAGCCTAACAAAATTATTATCAATGCCTAGTAATTGCATTATCTGAGGAAGGTATTCCCATTGCACCCAGTCATATATATGCTTTGCTCATATCAAGCTTGAAACTACCCATCTGCTTAATTTTCAGGTAATGCATGAGTTCATGTGCAATAATAATACTATTAGACATTAGCCTACCCCGTACAAAGGCACTCTGCTCGGGAGAAATCGTTTTATCGATAATAGGTTGCATACGACCAACCAAGACTTTGGAAAAAAAATTATAAACCACTGTGCATAAACTGATGGGTCTAATTTGTTTCATGTCTTGAACATTTAGAGTTTTGGGGACAAGAGCAATAACTGTGAGATTGATATTATGAAGAAGCTTACCATTTCGAAAGAAATTCACCATTGCTTCAAAAATATTGTCTCCAATAATGTCCTGGTAGCTTCTGAAAAATAGACTTATAAATCCATCGTCTGCGGGAGCACTAGTTGAGTCAATATCAAAGACTGCTTTTTTAACCTCTTGCTTCCTGGGTGGGCAGAGCAACCATCTATTTATTCTGGGTGTTATTTTTCTAGGGATATCCTCCAAAAAATTTCCACACGCCGTAGTAGCTGATGATTAAAATAATTGTTGGATGTATTCAATCGCAACTTTAGTTACTTCCTCTCATCCTCTTCCAAACCTCGTAATCTTGAGAGTAGAGTTCTGTTGTCTTCTTTGCACGACACTGGAGTGGAAGGATAGAAGTTGGCTTCAACTCTCAGATAAATTATTTCTTTCTAACTCCTTTTAATTTATTGTCATACGTTTATTAACTCAATTAAATAATATAAGTGAATAATAAAATAGACACATGACAACATATTAAGAACATATTAAAAAAATTAGAGAGAAATAACTCCTCTTAAAAGTTGGAACTAAGTTCTGTCCGGAGTGGGAAAATGCAGTATTTTAATCACCTTCCCTGACACACCTAATTTTGGACCTTTGTTTCCAATACACCTCTTCGTGATCTACGGCCTCCTTGAGTTGGCGTTCTAGGCTTCGAAGCCTATCCATGTTAAACTGACTGGTAGAGTTTAAAAGGTTGGAAATCTCTTCTTTCAATTCGTTGATGCGTACCTGTGAGTTAGGGAGATGGGATTGAGACCAGTGCACCAACATATGCCTTGTGGAGTTAAGTTTTTGAAATATATGATACTGAAGAGTGCCATGAACATGATTGTTCCACAGGCCCTTAACTAGGTTACGAATTTCTCCTTTAGAGATCATTTTGGCAACAAATCTAAACCTATGCTTGGGTTTGGCATCATTTTCATTGGAGAGCGAAATAGTCTATGGTCGCTGCCAAAAACTTCCAGGTCAGTGACTTTGTGGTTTGGAAAAAGCTGCATCCATGCCGATGTTGCAAGAAACCTATCTAGAACTTTCTTAATATTACCCTCACCATCTCATCTATTATTCCATGTGAAAGGGAATCCATCTGATGAAAACTCCACGAGACCCCCATGGAAAACTAGATGATTAAGATCATCTCCCATAGATACTGAGAATTCGACCCCTCCAAGTTTTTCCTCTACCCTCAATATTGCATTTAGGTCTCCACCTACAACAACAATCTCACCTTGGTACCTATCCAGTATGCCCAAAACGCGATCAAATTGCTAAATGCGAGTGGCTTTCTCATAGTGAGCATGGACTCCAATTATATGCCATTGCCGAGAACTAGTACTCTCTGTTCCCCAAGCATAAAAAAAAGGAAAAAAAGGAATTTTTGTTTTCTATAATTCTATCTGTAGGTTGAAGTGAAACTTCATCGCCATTAAGATTTCCCCTTGCAGTTCCTACCAAATCAACCATGTAGACAGTGGAAAATTCACATGAGCGAAACAAATGTTCAACCCTGGAGAGGGGTTTTGACTTCTATAACAAAGAGACAGTCTGGCCTATATTCTCTACAAATCTTCTTCAGATGGTTCACGGTTATCGAGTTCCCTAGCCCTTAAACGTTCCCTGAAAGAAAATGCATCCTACAGCCAACAAGCTAGCGTCGATAACGACCTAGAAAGGTTCCTAAGAAGGAGATGATCAGATAAGCCAACTGAGTGGAGAGGTTGCACACAGGGTGACAGCGCTAAAACCCTAGCAGCCAACCCTAGGTAGAAGCTTAAATATCATTTTAGAATATGTTATGAAAGCATTACTATTAGTTAAAAAGTATAATTAAAAAAATAAAATAGGTGTCCCCTTCTGTTTTTCTACCCAAAAGAACTGTCTAATATCATATGGCAACCATTATTCGCATGGGAAACACTTTTATGTGATTCCAATTATATCTGGGAATTGTCCTCCAATTGCATATGGCTTGAACCCACTTTACATATTTTTCCCGTGGAGATAAAAATTAGAGCTTTTTTCCCCTTTTCTTTCAATGAAAGTGTTAAAAGTGACTAAAATAAAGTTGAAAAAAAATGCAACTGGCTAGCCATTTCCTTTTTGACACGACGGTTTATAGTGAACACTAACTAAAATAAGGTTAAAACAACAAAAAAATGCAATTGGCTAGCCATTTCCTTTTTGACACGACGGTTTTATAGTGATATATATATATTAGTTAGTAACCATGCATTGTACATAATATTTTTAAACTTTTAATCTTCGTTTAAAATATAATTTAGAGACTTAATTTTTAATATATTATGCATATGTAACATGTTATAAATATCAACACTCTTTAAATTATTAACATTTTATGTTAAAGTAATAGAGAAAAAAATCCAACCATGTATAAAAGCATTTTACATATTAATTTTTGTATAAAATTATCCATGAAAACTCCCTATTTGATTAAGCAAATTAATAAAAATAATAATAATTGAATGATATGGAATTAATTATCTTAATAGCTAATATAGATGAAATAGGAGAAGCAATTGATCTTTTTTTTACTTAGAAGTTAACATGGCTAATCGAGAGAGAGAGTGAGCAAATATATTATATTATTGTCAGAGAGAAGAAATCTAGTTTAAAGATGGATAGAGTACTCAAAGATGAATTACTTACTCGCAAGTATGAGTACTTAATTTTATAATATAAAGGCATATATATATATATATATATATATATATATATATATATATTAATGAATTAATATCATAAATCATTACATAGTCATATATATGAATAAAAAAAATATGTTTTCTCTTGTACCCATTAACTTAAAAGGGTTTAGGAACCTTCTTAGTTGGACCAAGTATAATGAAATAAGTGTTCATCTTAAGTTCACATTATTAATGAAACTGTCTAACTTATTAATTTTATTATGAAGTTCTTGATATTTTTATCTTTTTATAATGGTCTCATGGATTCTTCTAATAATTTTAAAAAGTTAACCCCATGGTGCAGTTGAAGTGCAATATTTAAAAGTAAGAAAGAAAGAGGCGAATAATTGCTATTTGGCTTTGGTAGTGGAATTGGGAAATCTAATTTGCAAGGCGGTGAGAGGAAAGCTCGTAACAATTGGCATTGCTGATTAATAAAAAAATGTCATGTCTCCACATTAAATAGCCCTAAAAACACCATCACAAGGGAACTTTGTTCAACTCCCCTCCGATTTTCTTCAATTCGAGTTCAGATTTTGGTTCATTCACTAGAGGCAGTGGGTTGTTTCTCGAACCCAAAAGAGGTAATTCCTTTGTTCGTTTCATTTCGTTGAGGAATCTTGCAACTTTGATTTATTCTGAATCATATCCCTAGTAACATAGTAGGGTTTTGGCTGCAACTGAAGTTTCAGTTTCAGGTGAAGAAGAACCTATGGGACCATTATAAAAGAGAAAAATATAAGAGATTTCATAATAACATCAACAAGTTAGATATTCTCATTAATGACGTGGACTTAAGGTGAACATTTGTCTCATTATATTTGGTCCAACTAAGAAGGGTTCTTAAACCCTTCTAAGTTAATGAGTACTTGAGACAGCACCATAAAAGAAATTGCTTTCAGTAACTAGTCTTCATTTAATTTTATATGTTGGTATCATTGAATAATCAACTCAATGGAGGCAATAGTATATATGAGAAGGGGGTTAAATCATACTTCCAACTCTCTCAATTTTTCTGCTAACGCAGAAATTTCTCAAGTGTTTCTCACTTGGATAATGAAAAGTTAGGTTCGAAGAGTTAGAGGATAATTAAGATGTAATTGTAAGAATTGCGTTAAGAGATTTATATTATAACTTATATACTGTTTCGTATCCCTTTAGTAGTGTAGATATTTGATCAGAAGTTTGATTAAAGAACAGAAACAATATATCAAAAAGTAAACTGAATAAAGTCCAGAAGACAACACATAAACAATTTATAATGGTTCGACCAAATCTGTGTGCCTATGTCCAATCTCTAGTCAACAACAGGGTTTTATATTTCCACGAGTATTCTTTGTTCAACACTAGCTTCTTCAAGTTAAAATACAAGTGTTCTTTCTATAACACTAGCCTCTTCAAGATAGAAACTCTCTACGATCACTAATGGATCAGGTTATAATAAGATGTTAATGTAAAAATAAGTTTTCTCCAATGATTTAATATGTTAAGTTTTGATGATGACAAATACAAGATAAAAAGAATGATATTTATGCTACATAGATGTGCTTAATAGATTATATAGTATCATGCATGATTATGTACTTTATCTAGTTATATTTCACTTAATAATCATGCAATGAGATATGTGTAGCATTCTTTATATAATATATCCAATAATGCTTTATATGAGTTATAATGAATTAATATTGAATTTGACTCTATTTAAATGAAAATGTGCAAAGTGTTCTTTGTTGCATCCTATATAGAGCATATCTATTAATAATTGATAAATGTTTTATTTGAATATGTCTATGAAAGTCTTCTATGCATGTTAGACTAACTAGAATTATACATTTATGAATCATGCATATAAAAATATTGAATTATGAATTTAGACTAACTATGTTTGTTTAAAGTGAACAAAATTTTGTAGGATAGTCCAAGTACCAAGAGTGAGCATTACAACAAGAAAGCAAAAAATCACAAATATGCTCAACTTAAGAAGAATGAAAATGATAAGATGTTCCAAACTTTTTCAAGATTTGAACAGAAGAATTTGTTGGAAACTTGGATTACATCAAGGAGCCTAAGGACAAGAATTAATGAACTGCAAAGATTAAGTCCCAAAGTTTTTCAAGATTAGCTAATAGGACTTAGATCATATGTAGAGGTATATTGGACTCACACAAAAGCTTATTTCTTGACTCTAAACTCATCTTAAATGGCTTTGCATAATCATGTTTTCATCTTGTGAAAATTGTGTTTAAGATTGAGTAAAATACTTTTAGAAGGTTTGGAAATATTTTAGGTATCCTTGGTTGAGAAATTCTTTGAAAATCCTATGTTTCTTAGCAAGCCATAGCAGGTTATGAATTTCTCATAAAAAGTTATGGATTTTCCATAATAGGTTATGTGGCCAAATATGAAGCGTGCCAAAATGTTTTGAAAAGAGAATAACATATTATGGATTTTTCATAACAGGTTATTCACTAAGTCAGAGACTATTCCTACTTTTTCTTAAGCCTCATAACCGATTATGAATAAGTCATAACCAGTTTTATGACAAGTCAGAACGTGCTTTTATCATTTCTAAAAGGCTCATAACCGATTATGAATTCCTCATAATCGGTTATGATGTTAAATGAAAGCCTAGGATTTTGGTTTTTCAAGTCATAATCGTTTATGCTTAGCCCATAATCGGTTATGCTCAAACGCAGAGCTCTTCCTCAACGGCTCTATTGAAAGCATTTAATGTACCTAACCACCACCAATGGCTCTAAAATGCATTGGGCTATAAATACAAGTGTTTGGGCATTAAAGAAAAGTTGGGAAACAATTTAAAAATAATTCTTGAGTATTGAATACGAGTTTTAACTATCATTTCTCATAAACCCCTGTTTTGAGCTTCAAAATGTGAATCCTTGATACTCATTGTTCTTCAATTTGTATTATCCACTCTTGAGAGAGTTTCTATTTATCTATACTTTGTGTAATCTGTAAAGAGGGTGAGATATCCCTCAAAGGTTGTAAAGAGGATGAGGTATCCCTCCAAAGTTATAAAGGATGAGGTATCCCTGTTTTGATACTCAAGCACAAAGGGTGAGGCATCCCAAAGGTGTGTTGAGTGCTCTTGAATGTAAAAGTTTTCAAGCACCTGTTCAAGCTTGAAGGTTTAGTGAAAAATCTTTGGTGGTTCACTTGAGGTCTGGACGTAGGTCACAATGGGTGGCTGAACTAGGATAAATCCTTAAGCTTGTTTTTCTCAACTCTATCTCTTTACATTTGTGCTTTAATTATATATGCTTGAGTTGAACTTGATATCTAGCTTATTTGCTTGATTTATCCTATAGCCCAAGTGGTATTTGAGAAATCTCTAATAGTTGTACCTTTGTTAGACTTATTCCATGGCTAACAAGTGGTATCAGAGTTTCGTGCTTTGTTGAAAGCTTAACCGTTTAGAGTTAAAGATCCTTATTTGTTGGTAACCATTAAAAGCTCTTCAACATGGAAGGTTTTGAAATTGATAAATCACCATTCTTTGATGGTGTGCATTTTGTTTATTAGAAAACTAGAATGAAATTTTATATATAATCTATTGATTTGGATTTATGGGATGTTGTGCTTGAAGGATTTACTTGAAAATCAAAATAAACTTAGAATGCTTATGACAAGAAATATTTTTCCTTGAACATTATAACAATGCAAATCTTGAGAAGTAGTTTAAATGATGATGTTTATGCTAGAATTAAGAATTGCTCTAGTGTCAAAGAAATTTTGGACACCCTTGATGCTTTTTATATTGCTAATAATGATTTTGTGTATAAAGTTATATATAAAAAGCAAGAAGAGCAAAATCTATTGAAGGAAGCTTGTCATGAAAAATGTCCTCAAGAAGATGTTCAAAGTAAAAAAAATGAGTTCAATTCCTCTTGGTGATGATAGTGCTCAATTTGAAGAGGAAATGCAAAACAAAATTGAGAAGGAAGATGTTATTAAATCCTTGATGGACAACAATGAGGAAGATGGTGATTTCCTCAAAGAGCAAAGTATGCTAGAAATTAAGATTACTTTTCCTATATGGCTAAAAAGGACTTTGAGGTAAATAACCTTAAACTAAATTATAGTTCTTCCAATGATGAGCTACAATGTGCATATGATGAATTGTATGATGGTTTGTTGAATTTAGAAAATAAAAACTTATCTTGTTTGGAAAACATTTCCTCTATTGAAAACGAAATTGAGACTTTGAAAAATGAATATGCTTTTTTTTATGAAGAAATGTGTTTGAAATGTGAAACCTCAACTTTTTGTGAAAATTGTATTAATTTAGAAAATCAAGTTGAGGACTTATATTCTGAATTTGCTAAAGTGAATGATTCTAATTGCTTACATTCTATGCTTATTAATGAGAATAAAAATAATGTTATTCCACATGAAAATTCAAGCAAGGCTTATGGAAAAAATAATTTAGAATGTAATAACAACAAAAGGCTTAAGTTTTCCAAAGATAATTTTCAAAGGACCAAACCATTATTAAATTCAGTTATTTGCAATTTTTGTAGTCAATTAGGACATATTTCTCATTTGTGCAACTATATAAGAAATCCTTATATGAGAAATAACATGGTGTGGGTTCCTAAAAGTCTTAAAGGCTCTACTACTAACATTCAAGAGCCCAAAATGAAGTGGATACCAAAATGTCCTCTTAGTATTTCAATTATGTAGAAAATTTCTCAAAATGATAGACTAATTAGTCAAATGAAATATGAATCATCAAGGAGAATGCTTCCAAAGCCTAATGGTAGAAACTTTGGTCAAAGAAGGAAAATGACTTCAACCAAAGCTTCTCAAGTAGAAAATATAGAATTTGTAAAGTTCAAGACTCTAAAAGAGAAGCAATGGGTAAGGAAAATAATTTCCTTAATTACCAAGGTCAAGGTATAAAAATTTTTTACCTCTTATGCTTATTCACTTGTAAAGTCAATGAATTTTAGGTATATTCCTTGTAGGCCTTAAGTTATTGATAGAATCATGTGTACTTGGTAAAAATTAAATATTTTGTTTAACACATAATTATGTTCATTCTTATTGTGTCATAACTCATTAATTTATTATATATCTTAGTACATAAGGTTCTACAATGCTTTAGGTATGCTTGCTATGTTTTGAATTGATTATATATCATGAAAGTAAGCATGCTATTGACTATGTGCTTAATGATAATTGATTATTTAATTTGTTATACTCAATTTACATATTATAAAAAAATTTGATCTTTATGAGAGTATAATGGATTAATAATCAATGACTAAGCTCTATGGATCCAAAATTAGTAGATACCAAAGAAAGTACTTTGAATTGTGTTGTAGGGTGACTATTAGCTCAAGCATGCATTGAAGTGAAATACAACTACGCTACTTGATGTTAGGAAAATTTGAAATGGTTTAACTTCTCCAAGAGTGATGAAAACATAAAAAGAATGGCATGGAGAACCACAACATTCTCAATGAGCTTGATACATAAAAGTTGGAGTTACCTACAAATACTCAAAGAGTACATTTTTTAATGATATCAATATCTTATCCTTATTTATGTCTTAAATTGAATATCATGTGATATTTAGAAAAGTAAAGACTTGTTTTATGCCTTAATTAACATGCCTTAAGTTGTGTTTCTCTATCATTGTGTCTTGAAAGTGTCTTTACATATGCTAACATGCTAGATAAGTACACACCTTATTTGGAATGACATGTTTTATAGAAATATCTTTGTTCTTGAGCTTGTGACCAATTCTCTTTGTTCAAATATGAAAATTCACATGCTCATAAGTAGTTTTAATCATTTCTCTTTGATGCTTAATTGTCTTATATACTTACTTAAAAATTGAAAAGTTAGAAGTTACATGTCTTCTTGTTTGAAATCGCTTGATATGTTCATATCTTGAAAATAAGAAGTAAATGATTCATTTTGTGTCTTGAATTAAACTACAATGGTTTTTACATTGAAGTATATCTTGAAATGAATCATAAATGGTTTCAAAAGCTATAGGTCCATAGTTTTTCAATTCTTGCATTGCAATAAGGGACTTTTTGTTCTTGATTGACATGTGTGCATACTAGAATTCCTTACTTGATATTATATGGCTTACATGATTATTGTTTGCCCTAAAATGCTTATATATGTTTTGATGATAATCAAGTTTATCTTGATAAACTTGAATCTTGCTTTGAAAATGATTAAATTATGCTTTTGGATTCAAGTGCATATATCCTTCTTTTGTTCTTGTTAGAGATAACATTGCATGTTTGATAATGTGGTAAATGATTTACATTATATATCAATCTAAATTATGCTTTTAAATAAACTTAAATGATATTTGATGATAGCTTATTATTTAGAGAACTTTTCAAGTTAGCTTTGCAAGTCTCTCAATGTACTTCAAATATAGCCATCAAATGTTGAACTGCAAAGCATAATTGGATAAAAAGAATAGTTGAATGAAGAGGGACATGAGGAGACTTTCTTTAAGTGTAATGGAATGGAATACTCAATGGAAGAAAGCTCAAACTCAAAGGACTAATAAATGAAGAACATACTAAAGAAGCATCACTCTCTCAATAAGTATCTCTATCCCTAAGCTATTGTAGTATTCTATATGTTATGGATTATATGATGCTTGTTGATAAATTGATCTTAAATGATTAGATATTTTCCTTACATGAGAAGTATGTTTAGCATTGACAAAGTGTCTAAATTGAATATTAACTTGCTATTTTTGTCATTACATATAAGGTGGATGATGTTAGTTCTATACATGCTTTAATCCCTATAGCATATTTCATCAAGTGAATATTTGATATCTATGATTCTTTTGTTCTATCGTTTCTTAGTGGTATAACACCTATGAGAATCATGTTCTTGTTTTGAAAAAAGTTTATGATTTGATTAAAAAATATATATATTTTAAAGCAAAATCCTTTATTATATTTGAAAGAAGCTTTTTAAGTTCCATATCCTTGAGAACCATTCAAACTTGTCTTAAGATATTGAAAATATTTTCACCTCCTAATTGTCTTGAAAATTTGGAAACCATTCGATTTGTGCTATAAATGTAGTAGTACTCTCTTCTTTTACTTTAAAAAGTTTTATTAAATCTCGAGAGAATGTTTAAGAAAGTTTCTAAATAAATTTTTTAAAATGTTCTATAGAGCCCATCTTGATACTTCAAAAGGTAAGCCTTATTTTTTAATAAATCTTGTTCAATGAGAAAAAGATGAGATATACTTTCATATATTCTTTTGACTTGGGTTTAATCTCTCTCAAGGAATATGTAGTTTTAATATAAAACACATTTTCCCTTCTAAAATGCTTTTGAAAATATAATGTGTTCTTGAAAAATTCTTTTAGAAAGGGGGAGATGTCTTAAAATAATTTTTGATTGATAAATTAAGAATAAGTATCTTTCATGCATGTCCTTGTTGACTATAAATAGATGCATGACTATGCTAAAATATTATGTTTTATATGTTGATAATATGCATATTTTGAGGGGGCCGGGAGCCTAACTCTTAAATTGTTGCTTATATCTCTTGTCTTATGTCCTTGTTTGACATGAAGTGTTCTATTGTTAATATTATCAACATGTCAATGAAGACTATCTCTTATTCTCTTTCCCTCTATTAATGAAAGAAGGTAAACATTCTTAAACATCATATCTTTTGATTCTTTCATTAAAAAATGCTTGTTATGTGATAAGTTATATGATCTTTCTTTGAAAACCTTAATTCCATTACCTTACATGGATATTTTGTAACTTTCATCAAGTGGTACTTATTTATCATGTGGTATGCAAGATATTATATGTTAGACATAATTTCTTTAGCTTATTGTTATCATATGCTAAATGTTGACGTACCAAAATATGACGAGCATTACATGAATAATCTTTTACATCTTGAAAACATGATTGTTTCATCTTTGTATTCTTAAATCATATGGATAATCAAATAAGGGAAGATAGTTATGTTTTGAATAACTTGAAGAAGCTTTTGGTTTTGATGATCCTACTCTTTTTGGCAACATGAACTTTATGTATAGCGGGAAAGAAAATATTATTTTTTTTTCTTTCTTAAGCCTTTTTGTTGATGTCAAATAAGGGAAGTGAGAATTGGAAAGAAAAATATGTTCTTATACTTATTGTTTGATATGCTTATATGAATATCTATGCTGAACATAAATTTCTTTGGTGATTTGTCATCATAAAAAATGGAGAGATTGTAGAAATAAGTTTTCCCCAAAGATTTAATATGTTAAGTTTTGATGATGACAAATACAAGACAAATGATGTTTATACTACATAGATGTGCTTGATAGATTATATTGTATCATGCATGATTATGTACTTTATCTAGTTATATTTTACTTAATAATCATGCAATGAGATATGTGTAGCATTCTTTATATAATATATCCAATAATGCTTTATATGAGTTATAATGAATTAATATTGAATTTGACTCTACTTAAATAAAAATGTGCAAAGTGTTCTTTGTTGCATCCAATATAGAGCATATCTATTAATAATTGATAAATGTCTTATTTGAATATATCTATGAAAGTCTTTTATGCATGTTAGACTAACTAGAGTTATACATTTATGAATCATGCATATAAAGATATTGAATTATGAATTTGGACTAACTATGTTTTTTTAAGTAAGTAATACTTTGTAGGATAGTCCAAGTACCAAGAGTGAACATTGCAACAAGAAAGCAAAAGATCACAAATATGCTTAGCTTAAGAAGAATGAGAATGATAAGATGTTCTAAGCTTTTTCAAGATTTGAAGAGAAGAATTTGTTGGAAGCTTGGATTACATCAAGGAGCCTAAGGACAAGAATTGTTGAAGTGCAAAGATCAAGTCCTAAGGTTTTTCAAGATTAGCTAATAGGATTTAAATCATATGTAGAGATATATTGAACTCACACAAAAGCTAATTTCTTGGCTCTAAACTTATCTTAAATAGCTTTGCATAATCATGTTTTCATCTTGTGAAAATTGTGTTTAAGATTGAGTAAAATGCTTTTAGAAGGTTTGGAAAGATTTTGGATATCCTTGGTTAAGAAATTCTTTGAAAATCCTATCTTTCTTAGCAAGCCATAACAGGTTATAGATTTTCCATAATAAGTTATTTGACTAAATATGAAGCGTGTCAAAATGTTTTGAAAAGGGAATAACATGTTATGAATTTCTCATAACAGGTTATGGATTTTTCATAACATGTTATTCACTAAGTCAGAGGCTATTTCTACTTTTTCTTAAGCCTCATAACCGATTATGAATAAGTCATAACCAGTTATATGACAAGTCAAAATGTGCTTGTATCATTTCTAAAAATCCCATAACCGATTATGAATTCTTCATAATCGGTTATAATGATAAATGAAAGCCCAAGATTTTGGTTTTTCAAGTCATAACCGATTATGCTTAGCTCATAATCAGTTATGCTCAAATGCAGAGCTCTTCCCCAACGGCTCTATTGAGAGCATTTAATGTACCCAACCATCACCAACGGCTCTAAAATGCATTGAGCTATAAATACAAGTGTTTCGGCATCAAAGAAAAGTTATGAAACAATCTGAAAATGATTCTTGAGCATTGAATACAAGTTTTAGCTATCATTTCTTATAAACCCCTGTTTTGAGCTTCAAAGTGTGAATCTTTGATACCCATTGTTCTTCAATTTGTATTATCCACTCTTGAAAGAGTTTCTATTCATCTATACTTTGTATAATCTGTAAAGATGGTGAAGTATCCCTCAAAGGTTGTAAAGAGGGTGAGGTATCCCTCTAAAGTTGTAAAGGGTGAGGTATCCCTGTTTTGAGGCTCAAGTACAAAGAGTAAAGCATCCCAAAGGTGTGTTGAGTGCTCTTGGTTGTAAAGGTTTTCAAGCACCTATTCAAGCTTGAAGGTTTAGTAGAAAATCTCGGGTGGTTCACTTGAGGACTGGATGTAGGTCACAAGGGGTGGCTGAATTAGGATAAATCATTGTGTTTACTTTTCTCAACTTTATCTCTTTACATTTGTGCTTTAATTATATATGCTTGAGTCTAACTTGATATCTACTTTATTTGCTTGATTTATCCTATAGCCTAAGTGGTATTTGAGAAATCTTTAATAGTTGTACCTTTGTTAGACTTATTTCGCTGCATGTGTTGATTGAAAATTAAATGCATAATTTCTCAAAGTTGTTTTAAAAATTTATAATCACCAAATTCATCCCCCCATCTTGGGTAATGGTTGCCATGGCTAACTAATAGTTAAGATTTTTGTTTTTCTCACAACACTCAAAGAGTGGATAAGCTCAACTAAGTACAGAGAAAGGGTATATGTACTCTGTATCACTCAAAGAATGGATTTAAGCAAATGCACAATAGAGAACTTTGTTTCTCACTAATACAACAGTTAAGAAACTGATTTCAGATAAAAGATAGAGTTCAAAAGCGAGAATGTGAGCTCAGAAGATTGATCAGAAGATATGCAATATAACATTGTACATCAATCCTTTCTGGCTTGAGTCTTCATTTATTTATAGCTTTCCAAGAGCTAGTCATTGAGTCTTCTAACGGTAACCTAGTGAAAGGACAATTACCATTTTGTTGTCCTTTTGTGCTCAGACAACTTTAATTTGAAGCTTTTGTCCTTTTTTCCAGTGGTAGTCAGAAGTGATGCAACTTCTGAAGTTTTTAGACTTTGTAGCTTCTGATTATTTTTCTTCTTCTTTTCTTCTAAGTTATGAAACTTCTTTTTTGAACTTTTCTCTACAGTTAACTTCTGAATTAAAATCTCTTCTTTTGAATACTTTTTTCTTCTGAATTGTTTATCTTGAAAAAACCTTTAGAAAATTGATAGAAGAAACTTCTTAGAGAAACATAGTAAGCTAGCCTTTTTGCTTCTGAGTGTTGACAAATGACTAGAATAAATTTCTAGCTAAGTTCTTTACATAGAAACTGTGAAGATACTATGAGTCTTATTTCCTTAAGAAATATTTCACGAAAACGCAACAAGTTCCAAAAATGTTCTTTTTCTATACTTTGATAAGAGAAACATTAGTAACACTTAAATCTAAGTGCAAGTTTGTTGATTATCAAAACTTAGGAAGTTCTTAAAGAACTTTAGCAAGTTCCTATACCTTCTGAAGGGCTTTGGAGCTTACAAAGAATACTTGTAATTTAGCTTGGAGAGGCTAAGGTGAAAGAAAGATTGCTCCTATATATAAAAATCATAGTTGTGTGCTATGAATTGGAAGTAGGCAAGTGGTTTAACTAAACCAGTATAAAAATAATGTATGTATAGTTCTCTCTTACCTTTCTCTTTGCTCTCTGAATTTCCTGTTTAATGCTCTAATATTCAAAATTCTTTTAAGTAAAGAGATGTATTTGTAAAAACTATTTCTTTGAGCTTGAAATATCCGTAAAGGTTTTTCAAACTTAAAAATGAGATCTTAAAGCATTATGTTAATTTTTTAAACTCTACTGTATCAGATTTCTGATACTTTTATTTTCTTAAGTTGAGTCTCTAAATCAAGCTTTCAAAACACCTACACTAACTCTCTAGCCAATTTATCCAAGTTTTTAGACTTGAGAAAGCTTGTTTAAGTTTTAGATATAAAGTTCAGAAATTTAAAAGAAGTACAATTCAACCCCTCCTTCTTATGTATAAAGCCATTTTCATTACCTCTTAAAAGTTAGATGGGTGATCTACCTTAAGAATGAGAGCTGTCAAGGTTTCCATAATCCATGGGTCAAAGTGTGGGTCGGAGAAAGCATCTCTAACTAAAGCTAAACATGATCTCCAATAACTTCCCAATAAGTTTTGAAGAAAATAGCTTGGAAGCCATCCAAACCTGGGGTCTTGTATAGTGGCTTTGTCTAACATGCTCATCAAGGAGCATGGATGCTCTTTATATATGATCATTGGATATGCTAAAAAATGAATCAATTATTAAAGTTACTTACCTGAAACCTGCTGAAAAGGTAAAAGTGTAGAAGTTATCCTCTCCCATCCTTCCGCCTCCCCCTCTGTCCGCAACGTCGTCATGGCGTCAGTGATTCTTAGGGCAACTCCGAATAAGAAAAGCCATTCATCCCTCTGCCTCCCTTCCTTCGCCAACGTCACCATGCATTAAACGATTCCTAGGGTAGCTTCGACTAGGAAAAGTATGTGAGCAAATCCACATGCAGAAACTCCAACTCCAGTCTCACTGTCTGTATCACCGGTCCTCTCCAAGCAATCTTCTTCTGTAGCCAGCTTCAATGGCATCCTCTCTTGCTGTCAAGCACTTTTTCTCCTTTCCCTTCCTCTCCAAGTCTCTCCTCCGCCCTCTTCACATTGTTGCCTCTGCTTCCCGCTCCCTCAACACCAACGCCATGCTCCAATGTGACGACGCCACTAATGATCACCACCTTGACGTCGATCGCCGCTCTGATCACTCTCTCCCTCGCACTACATGCAGCTATGATTTCCTCTCATAAACAGGGTCCTCTATTAGTTAGTTGCACAGTAACATGGGTGGATATTGTGTTTGAGATGCAGTGGCTTAGGTGGTTGTTGTTTGGGTTCAGTTTGGTGTTTAATGGTAGAGGGTGGAGCGACGATTGGAGGGGTTAGGTGTGGTGGTCACGATTAGGCATTTTGGGTCATGGTGGTTTGGTGGTATGTGGCGACAATGGTAGCTGCAGAGGCAAGGTAATCATGGTTTGGTGTGGTACTAGAGGCGTGGGGTGGTTCTGGTGATTGTGATGTAGAGGTGTGACGCGTTTGGGTGGCTGAAGTATGGTGGTCACGGTTGGGCGTCGTCGGAGGAGGAGATGAAGTTCGCGTCGCTAGAAAAAATGAATGAAGTTGGTCAGCAGCTTTTTTGTATGTGGAGGCCATGGTGGTAGGATTGCCTTGGGTTGCTTGGCTTGATCGTGGAAGCTTGTGGTGGGTTGGGTTTCTGGTGGTTGTTGGTTTCCAGTTGCAGGCGTGGTGGTTTTGGGTTTTTGGAGCTCATTTAGTCTGTCAATGGTGAAACCCATTTTTTGACAGGTTGACCTGCTCGGATGAAGAAGATTTGACCTAATCTGGTCATAAGTTACTTGACTTAAAATAGCAATCAAGCAAAAGGTGCATCCATGCACCATAACTAAGGAGGGTGTATTGTAGCATTAGCTCTTGTATGGTTTCATGAATTTCAAAGCTTGAAAAACTTCCTCTTTTGTCATTTTTTTAGTATGATGGTATATACCATCATTGTTCAGAGTAAGCATGTTAGGAGTGGGCAGAGCTCCAAGAGTGGTGGCTTCTTGCAAACAAAATAGAGACTTGAAAAAGTTAAGCATCTCCTCTAGAATATCAATGTCGGAACACCAAATTCCATTTGGGAGGAAAAGTCAATGAAAGGGAATATCATTGTTGAAACACCAAATCTCAATGGACTTTTACTCCCCCAAACATCAACCACCAAATTCCATTGGGTCATTTTAATATGGACCCACCAATCAAAAGTCCTGTGATGGACCTTTGACTTTACCTCTTACTCTAAGTTTTTACATTTTGCTGAAACAGGAATTACATTTTTATGCCTAACCCCTCAATTGTTTCTAATATCAGATCAATCATTTTCCTTGAATTCATATGTACTATCAGATGGTCCAAATCTTTCAATCATTCTCATGTCTTTGTCGTCCTAAGTGTTCTTCTCGTGTACCATAAATATCGAGATTCAAGTTTATGGACACATGACAGGATTCGACTCATATGTTTCAAACAACCTTTTCGATAAGTCCAAAAAACAATTTCAGTAGTACCAAATAACCATTCAATTCCTTGTAGATACATCTATTGTAGACATTTTATCCATCAAGCTTTCCATCTCGTAAGATTGAATCAGACTGAATGGGATGTATTCCAAAAGGTTGGACCCAGTTTGACAACACTGTTTTGAAACATAGTATCAATTGCTTGAAACTGGAAAAATTATGGATCAGAGTTATTTGAAACGGCACTGATCCATGTTGATAAACCTTCAAATCAGAATAAGAATTACGCTTCATGATATAAACAATTAATCAAACAACAAACATTGCTTGATGCAACCTTTGGGGTCGTTCCCACCCACCCCCTTTGAGAATTTGTTTAAGAGCTTAATCACCTAATATCCTTCCATCAATTCCCTTGATTTGATTACTCTCACTCTCGGCTTTGCTTGCGGGGTTTGCCCTATACTTGTCCCATTTCAAATCATCACACAACAAGAAGTCAAGGCGAGTTTTGGATATCAAGGAGTATCTCCACTCCAATGTCGTTTAATCGTTTCGTGTTACTCTGTTGCCCTTCCATCTAGTTTCATGGAAGTGATGTTTTGGAAGATGAGAACGAGAGACTGGTGAGGGAGGAGAGTTATTACGTCATCATTAACAACGGTAGGATTCAAGTGAGGGATGATTTGGAGGAGGATGGGAAGAACGAGTTATCAGAGAGTGTGCATGAGTGATGAGGAAGGAGGTGTGGTGAGTTGGCTTTGCTATTTTTCTGACATGAGTGATGAATGTGTGTTCTTTGCAAAAAAATTGACAAATTGATTTCTTTTTTATTAAGGACCATTCTTAAATTTTCCTTTATCCTTCTTTAACAGGTGACCGATGATAGCAAATAGTCATTCATTTCATTTTTAGCACATCTAACGTCTTATATAACAAAGTTTATGAATAGATCATTGACTGGCGGGTCCATGTTAAAACGACCCAACTCCATTGGCCTATAAATTTGTTTCAATGTTAAGATTTATTATGGATTGTCAAGAAATATCAAAGTAATAGGAGAAAATTCATATAGGTACAACTTAGCAAATTGAGTTAACATTGTTTTGTCAAATGCAAAACATAGGTTATTAGGATTGAAGCATAGCTAGAGAAGTAATTTTTGTTAATACTTCAGAAAAATTATGCATGATTTTTTTCTATTGAATTGTTTTTATTATATTGAATTACATTTTATTCTACACAAAAAGTGACTAAATAGTGAATCATTTCATTTGTTCATTGGGTTCATGCACAAGAAAATAGTATAGATATTTTAAAAGGGTATCGTTATAGCTCTATAGATTTTCAAAAGGCTAGAAGGCTAGTGTGGGCGTATGCTCACATTGAGCCTCATGTAGCTTTGTGTGTGGGTGTACTGAAAAGGTTTAAGGTGTTTCTTATACAAATGCTTAATTTATATCTGTAGACATTTTAAATGTTTGGGTATTTAAAATTTTTATATTTTGTATGACATTGTAGATACCCGCATAGGATACCTACTAGATGTAGGGAGGGAATTCAGCATTTCTTATCTCACAATTTTAAATGTTTTGTATCACTATTTTTACTCACAAATTCAAATCTCGTCCTTTTTTCTTTCGTGTCTCTAAAAGCTTACAACTTAGCAGAAAAACCTACCAATTAAGAAGTTATTCTCAATTAAGAAATATTTTTTTTTTGGATTATCAATATTTAATTAGCAAAACAGAGAAGGAGACAGAAACTAGAAAAAGATATTTCATTCCTTCCACTTACACCTATACTGGACGAGTGACAGCAAACTCTATCTACTTTCATTTCATTTCTTTACTATATTAATTAGTTATTATTACAACTTATAACGTACCCATCTAATTAGTTTTCCTTAATTACTTCTTAGCTCTTGATCCTTATTACTTTCACTTATACTAAACAAAAATAATGAAAGTTAATTTTCAACAAAGGATAAGGCTAATCATGTTTGACTTAGCGGTGAATGCTCATTTTCGTAAAAATCTTTCTCACAACTACTGGTATCCTCTCATTTGTCCTTTCATATTATATAACTTCTTTCCCATGGAATGGTAGACCAACAGTAGCAGTCTATAATCGCAAATTATGGCGGTGGATAGTGACTTTTATCTTGATCCTATGCAAACATAACAAGCAATTGGGCACAAAATCCTCCACTTGGGTTGTGGTACTAGGTTGATATCAATAAATGATATTCAATTTAACAATTAATCTTGAAAGGTTATGTGCTTTAATTATAAAATGGTCATCTATGCAATCCTCTACACTTCCAACGAGAGTGGCACGTGTAACAATTTTGGAACTTTAGGGTCCAATTATTGGGGAGATTAGAACTGCCGACTAGGGGCTAGATGCATCTTTCTAAGGTCAAGGGTCGAGTTGTTCTGTTCACATCTCATTGATTCCTTCAATTTAAGTATTTTTGTTCTCTGACTCTGCGAATTGCCTTCAGGAAAGAGAAGCAAGCCTCTCTTTGCAGTTTGCAGATTGAAAAGACAAAGGTTAAAGACACAAATATAATAATGTTTTCCATGATAAAATTTAGGGCACACATTTTGTCACACTCGTGATGTTAATAACCAACAAAGTAGGGGCTTCCATGCCTGCCTCACAACATCCTACATGACCATGAAACTACAAACCTTATCAATAACATATGTTATTTGATAGTTGTTGAAATTATTAAATTATTAAATTTATGAATCGATTTATTAAAATATTTATAGTGTAAAACACAATTGAATCGAATTCTTTGATTATTCTAATCAAATAATCAAATTAAAAGATTAACAGAAGGGAAAGGGTTGCAAAATTCATTAACAGAAAGCTATTAAAAATTGTGAATAGAATTAAATAAATAATCAATCTAAGAAAATCAACTAATCTTGAGTTTAATTCATTTTTTATCACTAAGAATTCATTCAATTGTTAACCAAGTTCTTGGCATTAGATCACATCGAGAAGCCTTCAGATGATCAATGAATTCTCTATTAGATAAGTATCCAGAATTTAAGTAATCAAAGTTAAATGAATTAAACACACATCTAATCCTAAATTAACCTAAAACTCAGAATTTAACCAAGCTAAACAATCCTTCAAACACCTTTTATTCATTGTTTAGTCTCTATAATTCTCATTAAACATGTGATAATTATTCAATTATCACATCAACATTCAAATCAAATTAAGCAATTCAATCCAGATCTAACAAAATCAAAAGAGGTAAAAAAAGAAACTTGATTAACAAGTAAAAGATACACTTAATTAACAAGTGAAGAGAAACTTAATTAACAAGTAAAGAGAAACTTGATTGATAATTAAATGTAAAATAATCAAAATAAGATCTCAAAATTAAATATCAAGATTATAAATTTCTAGGATTGATTAAAAGGTTATAGCCCTCCATGGATGAGAGAGAAGAAAAACAGTAAAGAAAGAAACCAAGAGAGAGGGGAGAGGAAGAGAGATGAAGAAAGAAAGTACAAGCAAGAACGGTTAAGAGAAAATTAGGATTGGTTTGTAGTTGCTGCTACTGTTTAAATAAATATATCTAAAATTAAAAATATAAGTTTGGTCTTATCTTAGGATTAATCTTCTTACTCTTATCTTTAATTGGACACCTAATTTGCTTAATTTGGATTTGGGATGAAAGAATTATAACTAGAATATTTTTAACAGCTCTCTAGACCCGTCAGACGACTTCAAAGGGTTAAAACATCATCAAAACGTCACAGTTTTAATAAGTGGTCTTCATAAAAGTTGAAAATCTATGTCTCAGCTTTCAAATGGTGTCAGTCTCAACTCCATATGACTTTTACAGTCTAAATTATGGCTCAATCTTTACATAACGTTCAGGTTTCAGCAACAACATCTCTGTTCTGACTTTGTAGCCTAATCTGACCCACTAGACATCTAATTAAGCCTTCGAGCTCTACATCAAAGTTTTAGAGTTTTCCCTCATCTTTCTTACAAGGTAAAATTGATAATTTTTAAATATCTAAAATTCAAGTTATGCTCAAAATACAGAAATAGTATAAAATTCTCAATAATACTAAAAAATATAATTAAACTTAATTTAAACACAAACTTATAAAATATAATTAAGATCAATTAATTAAGCACGTAAAAAGTTAAAAGATTAAATATAAATATTAATTAATGCATAAAAATTATGTTTATCGCTCTTCTAAATGGTCGTTGTGATAAGCATCACGTATTTATGCTAGATTGTTGAAATGGGGTGAATAAGTGCATTGAAAATTAAGATGTCGTTAGCTTGAGTGAAGAATTTCTTTTGTGTTGAGTGAAAAATGGAGTGCGGACTTCTTTTTTTAAGGTACATAATGGAGCAGAGACTTTAGATCTGAATTATAGTGCCTTTTAATATATTCTAAACAAAAAACTTCTTATTTTCTTTTAGTACTGTGTAGAAACTATTAGTCGTTTATTAATAACAAAAGTAAAACTTGGACTAGACACAATTATAAAATACTCACCGTGCAAGTTGGCATATCATGATACAAAAGGAATACTATAAATAACAGAAACGTTATCCTAGATCTTATCTAAATCTTATATATGATATTGGCCTGCATCTAATTCTATCTTATATGAATATTTCTATATTTTCTAGGTAAATGCTAACAAACGCTCGAACTTTTAGACGCTCAAGATTTTAGCCTTCCAATCAATTCATTTATATTGAGATGTATGTTGTGTTTTGATTAACAAAAATTTAAAAAAAAAAAATTAACACAGCTGTTGCTCGAGCGCATATTACAGTAGCACGGCCCTATTTTCTATACGTTCTATCTATGCGCATGAAAAGGAATAAGTGTGAAGGCGCTTCTACATTGATATAATAGAGCTGTGCCACTGTCATTAGAAATGACCTCTACTTTGTCCTAAGGAAAGCAAATTAGAAAGCTAAATTTTTAACCAATGGTGTTAGTTGATCAATCCAATTAAATATTAATTATGAACTTATCCACCACGACATTACCAATATAAACCAATTTTATATTAATATCTTATATCTGCCAACTGTGACCACTGTTCTGTTTTGCTTTGTTTTTCTTCTTTTTCTTAAATACAGTTATTCTTTTGTTGATGCAGCAGGTATTGTGGTAGTGCGAAATTTACGTGTGAGGCCAACCTGAGAAGCAATTATTTAAACAATTCGCCAACAGAATTGGGAAGTTTTTCTGTCGAAGTGACAAAATGAAAGATGTACACTTGGCTAGGTCTGAGGTGGTTAGAGATTCAAAGCTTAGGTTGTTGTAATAATTTGATAATGTGTCAAGAAGAAGAGACAGAATGATGAATGAATCAAAGTGCTCAGCAGTATTATTATAAATGATACCATTGCCAGCCCCTTCCTTTCATTTTTCTTCTATTTCTCCCATTGTTTTCTTTTTTTTAATATTCAATTTGGTTCTTTAAACATTCACATGACATCAATTTAATTCTCCGAAAATTTTAACATCAAATTAATCTTTAAAAAATTTAAAATGACATTAAAATAATTTTTTTTGTCACATGAAGCTTAATCTTCATAGAAGGGTTATTTTCAACAAATTTAATGTCGACAAAATCTTTGAAAAACGAAATTGATATTAAGTGAATCTTTGAAAGATCATACCAAATTAATATTTTAATCTGATTTTTTTTCTTATCAAATATTTTCTTATTCTTAATTGCTTAAAGGAACTAATATTAAGTGGGTTTCTTTTGCAAGAGATACCTAATCTATTTTGATATAAGCCAAGATCATGGGCAAAGATATAAAGTTCAAAGTGGTCCACTTCATCCCAAGTAATATACTTGCAATTGTAATCATGACAGCTCTTTTCAGATAATTAATATAGTAGGCATAATTTTGTAGAACCCATCAATCTCTTTTAACAAAAATTATAATGGCACTGCAAAATTTTCAATCCTTCAGAAATTACATTAAACTAAGCATCATGTATTGCACAACAAGTGAAAAGGAAAATAAAAAAGAAAAATGGCATAAGAATCAACATATCCTCTATAAAACCTACTTCCCTGTTTCTTCCATTAGAAACTTCCAATCAAAACTGTGATTTCTTGTTATTTCCACTATACCACATATGCAAAACCTTATATGTACAGATATCATCACATAGACTCTTTCTTACCCCAGAAAAAGAGAGAGAAGAAGAGAAGGGAACAAGATATTCCTTTGTATATATACATATAACAGCAAACAGAAGAGAGACCAAAAGAACTAATTTGTGATCAAGAAACTGCAACTGCATCTCTGCCACCGTTCATCAAACAAAACCGACTAGGTTTTGGCTGGAAATTCTTCCTCCTATGAAGATCATGGCTAGAGGGTTTAATAATTTGCAATAGAAATGCCTTCCAAGAAAAAGCTTTGGCAGCCATAGATGAGTCCCAATTATGATGAGGGTTGTTGGAGGGGTTCCTAGGCACGGGTCGAGCCACGGCTCGGTGAGGGTTCTTGTGCATGCTGCACCTGAAGGAGCCAGGATGTGTGGTTGGTGAGCACAAGCATGTACGTGATAGTTGATGTGGCGGTGGTGGGTTTTTGTGGGAATGGAACTTTGAAATGGAAGAAGTATTTCTTGAGGCCATAGAATAGAATAGTTCAAACCCCAAAAAGGCAATAGAGTTTGAAGCGTATGACCCTGTTTTTTGAATGATTTTGAGGCCGAACTAATGGGAGCTTGTAGTTTAAGCCTTGGAGGTGATTTAATAGAATGGAATTGTGTTATATTTGGTAAGTACATTGATGACCTTGTGTTTGAGTGGGAATTCTTAGTAAGCTAGCGGGTTGCTTAAGTAATTCAGAGTACATTGGCCTTGACTGCATTTACCAATTTGTCCTTGGGGAGATATATATTTTAGAAGGGTAAATTAGTATTTATCATATTTACAGATTTATTTTTTTTTGGATAAGTATCGGAGTTATAGATCTTATCTTCACAAACATATCACCAAGACTCTCTTTGTCCTTGTATAAGTAATTCAAACATTAGATTGAATTAGATAAGACTTGTGTTGGATGGTGGATGGTCTAATCATAAAGCAAGTTAATGTAGTATGTATCCGTGGTCGACTGAAGAGAGTTTGTTTGGTCAAAACAAATGGATTTCTTTTCTCATTGATTTCTTTCTTTTTTGTGCCAGAAGAGTGGGTCCAATTGATTCACATTGTTTGCCTTTCTTTTTTATAATTGTTTGGGTAGCTTTCAAAGAAACATTAGCTCCAGCAGCTTTACCGACTTTAAATGCACCCAAAAAAAAAAAGCAGAAATAAAAAAATTCGAAAGTGCTTCTCTAACATAAATTTAAATAATGTAAGAAAAATTAATGGAAACGACCACTAATACAAAATTAATGATGAAGAATCAAAATTATTTTTATAACAATAATAACTTTTTAAAATAGTTAATTGATCATTGAAAATAATTAATTCATCATTTCAATTAATTTTATATTAAATTAAATTAAAGTTTTGATTCTTATAATTTATATTCATTTTTAATTTAATATTTATATATTTTTTTAAAATTAGTTCTCATATTTACAAATATTTTTAAATAATCCCTGCTGTAATTTTTACTTTAACATCGTTAATTTAATTCTTATTAGATATTTTATAGAAAAAAAATATAAAAAATATTTATTGGATAAAAGAACATTTAGTAAGAAGAAATAAACATTTACTATAATGAATAAATATCTTATTTGATGTTTCATAAAAAAAGGAACATCTAATAAAGATTTTATGGGATAAAGAAACACTTATTTTGTTAGTCAACTGACGATATTATAACAGTTTTATAACAGAAATTAATGGCGATGATTATTTTAAAAACTTTTGTAAGTATGAGAATTTATTTGAAAAAAAAAAGATTATAAGTACTGAATTAAAAATGAGTATAAACTATAAGATGTATATTTGTATTATATGTTTTTCATTGATAGATGAGTCAATATCCAACTCACTACACAGATAACAAACACGTACCCCAAACCACAGCCTGTGTGGTCCTTCGAGTTAGGCAACCACCAGTGTCTGAATTAAAATTTGGTCCAAACAACGTTCTACAACCATTTGTTCATAAACAAACCTATGTAACTATAAGAGTATGTTGCATAGGAGTTTTCCTTATGGGTGGCTTTTACCACGGATCTCTTGAGTTAAGGTCCACGAATGGACCCAGTACAAAACCTGTGATAGAAGGTTTTGGTGTTTCATGAAATTGTCCTAATGTTGTATTTATGAATGAGTTCTATTTGAATTTATTATTACAATTTGGTCCTTATTGTCGCACACCCAAGCATCACCATTACCACCACCATACCTACACAAATCAGGCTGCTTCCATCGTCATCCTCCATACACAGAGCCCCAACCACCGTGGCCGGTGGTGGTTCACGACGGATGGAAGCCTGAGTGGAGTGGTGGTTCACGTTGGAAACTCACCAAAACCCAGAGCCCCAACCACTGTCTCCCGCATCATCACCCTCTCCCCCAATGCCTCCCTCTAAACCATTATGAGTTTTTCCCTTGACAAGGTCTCCGCCAATGCCTTCCCTCCCTCGGCCAAGGTCTACGGCTCCTACAAGGCCTTCCTCGACGACCCCAACGTTGACGTTGTTTACATGGCCCTCCCTACCACCCTCTACCTCCTCTAGGCCGTCCACACCACCAAATACAAATACAAGAAAAGGGGGTTAGGGTGTATGTTGCAAAAATCAAATGAGAGGAAATAAAAATCGGAACTTTGATGAAGAAAAGCAAAGAAGGGAAAAAGAAGGTTTGTACATGTGATCGACGACGAGGACATAAGTCTGGTTGCCGAGGTAGGGGAGCTTGTCATCGGGGTAGCGGAGGAGGATTTTGCTGCCACAACTATAGAGGAACTTGATGAGTTGGGAAGGTCCGAGAATGCTAGATTGTGTTTGGATTTAGATACGGGTTGAATTTGCTGGTGGGCTTGGATGCTCTTGGGGTGACAGTGGTGGCTTGTGTTAGGGTATGAGATGGGTGATCCATGGAGGTTGGATTTCTACTGGTTTGGTTAGGGATTCGGGTGGTGGTGAGCAACGGAGGATGACAACTAGCGATAGGTTCCGACAAGGTTCACGACTACTAGGTTGGGTAGTACTTGCACTGGCTGGTCTGGTGTTGGAGAACAAGGGTTGTGCTTGGAGGTATGGTGTGATTCTAGGTTGGTGTTTGTTGTGGATGGAGAACAGGGTTGTGTTTGAGGAAGTGGCAAAAATGGTGACAGAATTGTCAAAGTCGCAGTTGCTCCAACGTCGTTGGTGAGGTCGGTGGAGAGGTGAACTAAGATGGCGCCGGAGAAGTGAACTAAATTAGAGCTCTAATGTGCTTAGGGACATATGGAGACCTTATTACAAATAACTTTGTTTTTAGGGATTAATTTAAAATTTAGAATTTTTAATAATTAACCTGCTACCTGATGAGCAAGTGAACCATGCACACTGTCCATCTAATCTTCACACAATCCAATGCAATCCAACAATTCTGAAAGTGCATGTTAAACGCTACCTTCCTTCTAGGCTTTGTCCATGTCCCTCATGGTACATTAGCAAACAAGTACCTATGGACGTTATTGGCACCAACCTAAGTTTTAAGACTTAAATATGATATTAATGTCAAAAATTAATCCTCAATTAGAACACTTTTTCCCCACTCTTACCCCATTGCCTGCACCTCCAATGTAACCCAAAAAGAATAGCACAAGTATCTTTCAATATAATTTTGGAAATTTTGTCATGCATCTCCCCCGAAGGTAGAAAAGGAGTCTATTTTCCTTTCTTTGGGTTATAGTAGGCGGTGATGTCTCTTTTTTTTTTTTTGGGTCAAAGTAGGTTGTGATGTCTAACGTACTCAGGTAAAGAGGATACTTGTTGCTTTATGGTCCGCATCATGACACACATGAAAGGCCCACCTAAGGATAGTTTTTCGGTGTTGAGTCAGACTTGGTCCCATGATTCATCTTCATTGGAGCCTTGGTATAGGCATTTCGTTAAAGGTGCAAAACTTACAAAAAAAAAAAAAAGCGCCATATAGAGTAGATAAAGAATAATTCAGAGAGCTCCTTTCAACACCTCGAAGTCAATGTGATTGATGAATCCTCAGCCATGGGGATAAAAGGCATCAGTTCCCTAATAGATATAGTACACTCCATAAATAATATATGATCACAAGAATTGCTTATAATAAACATTCCAAATAGGCTTCATAAGATTGACAATAGAACAGATCTCATATCAAAACACACCAATAATTTTTCCCATCAGGTAAACTGTTGCTCCTTGAACTTGAATAACTTTCCATACATCTACTCAAGTATAGGTAATAGGTAATACGTAATTGTAAGATAAATAACTCTACATCACATAGATAAGACTTGGAATACAATCTAACTCAAATGTACATGAGAATCTTATTGTACCGTACTTAACTCAAACGTCCCAACATATTTAGCTGTTAATGAATTTAGTGTAAACACGATGCCGCCGCTCTCTCGCATAGATGACCCAAAAGATCAAAGACAGCATTACAGCCGCAGATACGATAACTAATCCAACATAAATCCATTCACTATATCTCCGCAGACCAGGACAATAATCGTTGCTGATGTCTGTGAATGTTTTCCGGACAAAAGTGCAGTCTTGTAAATCAACCAAGAATGGACCATAATGATATAAACCATAGCTAATATTGACTGCAGCTTCCATTTGGCCGTAAATGGCAGGGGTCATCCGACCAGGCGTCGTACAAATGCCCGATGAAGAAACCTCACAAGTATAATTCTTCCACACCTGCTTGAAACAAAAGCTGAATGTTACACACATTTAATATCAGGAGCATGCGGTTTGGATAGAAATGAGTATTCAAAGTTTCAAACCCATCCACATATGCTGGTCAGGTCAGAGAGAAAATAAAAATAAAAATGTAAAGAGTATCATTTTAGGTCAAAAATCATAGTTAAAGAAAGGGATCTAGCAAGAAAATGTCTAGCTAGGCTTCCCTTTCTTGGAAATAGATTTAACCTTCAAAATCTTAAATAGTTCCTTACCTTTGTAGCATTGTCCAATGAAACTTCCCCAGCTAAACAATGCCGACTTGTGAGGTCAGGGTTAAATGGATTGCAGAGAACAGGCATGGGGGGACCTGATTGATTGTAATACAAGGGTGCAGCAGAAGGTGGGAAATTTCTATTTGTGACATTGAAAATGGCTTTGTCAACTAAATCAACAAGTTGGTGTGTCACATCCTTGGTTCGTAACAAGGTTTCCTGGGCAGTTGCATTATCCACACATGGAAGAATGTCATCCAAGGCTGTATGTGCCGTAGGGTTCTGAACCCACTCATCCATGGCAACGCATGTATCTGCAACAGCACTAGTGCAAATATGCAATAAAGTCTTTTATTATATACATGCAACATAAGTGATGATAGCAGCAATGAACTTCATCAAATGATATAGAGACAGGGAATTAAAATTAGTATCTTCATGAGTATTTCATAAATTAGAAGATCTTCAAAGTACTAAACAAAACTTCCAAAGCATTCAAAAAGTATCTAAATTTTTCCTGCTCTCAAGTAGGAAGATTTTTTTTTATGATTGAATAAAATAGCTTGAATTAACAAGACACAAGCGTAGCATCATCTACAAAAATCAGCCAATCTCATATACAATACAATGGAAAACACCTAATGATTAAAAAAAAAAAATTCTTTGCTTTCCATTTTCGTTCAATGCTGCTCACCAATAATTTTAATGGGGCCAAAGCACCTATCATAAACCCAGATGGTGTCCAATTTTTCTTTCCTTGTGTCAGCTACAGAATAAGTTTCTTTGTCATATTATTTTACCAAATAAGCACAGAAAAAATAACTTCTACAGAACAAATGAAGCTATAAACTGGTGATTTCATTAGTAACAAGAGCCTAACCCCCAAATTCTAACTATTCACTCTCAATAAGTAAAAGAAGTAGGTCTAGAATATAATAAAGATTATAAAGCCAGATGACAGTTCAAACAACATATCTAACAATATACTCCTTAATTTCCCACTTTTGGTCTCAGACATTTCAAAAATTTTAATAAGATCCTTTCCACCCAAATTTCAGCTATCACAACTGAAGCATGCAGTCTTCATAAATGAATAATTTTATTCCAATAATATCATCTACCATTAAGCTATATATTGATTTCATAAACATGAATGATTGACTTCAAGATATAGAGTTTCAATTAATTCTTTCTTAAAGCTTCAAACTTCCTGTTTCCTTCAAGAATAGAATCTGTCCTTCAAAAAACATAAATTAGTTCAGAAGACACAAATAATCTAAACCAAAAGTTCATATTAACACCAACAGAGTTCACTGATGGGTTTTTTTTTTTTTGGGCCGGGGGGGGGGGGCGAGATGTTTACTGATGGATTTTAGCATGCTGTTCATATATCTCGCAGTTAAGTCCATTTCCTACTTGACAGACAAGACAAAGTAAAAATGAAAGGCAAGTGATAATTTCGTATTTACAAAAGGCTGAAAAGTAAGCTACACCTCATGGCTACACATTTTGTTTAATACAAAGGTACCAACAAGGATCCCTATCAGCACCAAATCCATGATAGCATTAAGGTGAAAACTAAAATAAATTCAATCCAATATAAATTGTGCAAGAAATCAGGAACTTACTTGTGAAGAAAAAGAAATGCACCACAAAGTATAAACGTGCCGGCAACAAGAATCCATCCGACAACTACCAAGCTGCAGCCATGGAAATGCATCATTTACTGACTGAAAACTTTCATGGGACAAACCGATCAAGAATTAAAAAAACCCAGAAGAAATAAAGAAATAGGAAATGGCTCAAAGAATTTAACTTACAAGTACACAAGACACTGAAGCCCAAATATCGAACAAACTGCAAAAAGTTTTCACCACAAAACACAAGCACACGAGATAATATTATGGTAATACTATAGCATGAAGCAAGAAAACCAACAAAAGGGAAAAGTAAGAAAAAAAAATACCAAATCCAATAAATGCAAGAAAGAGCATAACAGCAGCAAGAATAACAAGAGCCAGTCTCCTACATAGAACAACAGATGATTGTTAGCAAAAAGATATTTGAAAAGTCAAATTAAGATTTTAAACTTGTACTTACATTCCATCTATGCCTTCTTTTATTTTCATTGAATTATCTGCAGTCTTAGTGGAAAGAGTGGCAGCAGAAGAGTTGATTTTCGTTATAACATTATCGATGTTCTTCTGAACATCGGATGGCAAAAAAACTGCATCAACTCCAATCTTCTTAGCTGCATCAAGATAATCTGACACGTTCCTGAGGTTTTCAGCAGTGAAGTCAGCCTGACTCACAACGTATTCCAATGTGTTTGAGGTGCTTCCATGAAACTTCCCTTGACCGGTGTAAAGCACAACGCATCCACCACTAACATAATCAAACAGACACATGCTTAGGGAGTCTAAAAATGCCAAATTAAACAAGCATAGCACAATAGATGATTTGTTTTGAAGATGAAGAAGAGAGAAAGAGAGATACATTGCTGCAATGGTGAAGAGAATGAGGAAGATCAAGGACAAAGCATAGGCCAAACGAGAATAGCCATAAGGCTCTCTAGGACAACAGCAGTAACAAAGACAGATGAGGGATAAACAAAGCCCAAAAAACACGAACCAGACTGCAGCAACGACGAAGAAGGGAACCGCAGTAAAAACAACTGACTGCACCAAGAGCCAACAAACAACAATTTTAAGTTAGCCAAAACATTAATATTTCCAAAGAATCTAGACAACATTACAAAAACCTAGATATTCTGAGTTCAAGCCAAGGATTAAAAAAAGACATAAAACATGAAAGATAAGCAAATCCAATAATAAAATTAGAACCAAAATGACTAAGAGTTGGTCTAAAATTCTATGGCTTCAAGTTCCATACCAGAAAAAAAAAATTTAAAAAGGCACAGATTTTTTAAGGTAACAAGTTATCAGTGAGTTAGATGGAAACTTAACGGCAATGTAATGGTGATTGGTGATGTTCCAACCACCGGTGTAACGATTAAAATTGTCAAGAGGGTCCTTCCTGTTGGTCCTTTCCTTAGCCAATATCAGAGACGTGTTGGAATTGGCGTTTCCTTCAGCCATGGATCTCCTTGTCTTCCATGGCAGCACCTCGTTAAACTCTCCCTCACCAAAAACTTCAAGACCATCTAAAAAAAGAAACTCAAAAATGAAAAAATGAAAAAAAAAAATAATACCCATTTCGTAAAAATCAAAACTTTGATAATGAGACAAGGAAAGTAGACAAAATAAAAATAAGGGTTAAAACAAAGGAACCTGGAATACGTAAGGAGGGGAAAGGAGAGGTTTTTGCAGGGGTGGAGAGAAAGAAGAGGGAGAGAGAGAAAAGGAGAAAGAGAAGAGAAGGGTGTAATGTGAAGCATCTCATAATGGGGGTTTAGAATGGTTGGTTAAGAATGGGTTAAGGTTTTTGGTTTGTGTTTTTTCTTGCGGTTTCCCCAGAGCCTCTGGTTTTGCAGAGAGAGGCAGAGGAAGAGAGTGGTGGGTGGGAGGCGAAGAGAGAGAGGGAAGAAGAGTGATGAGAAGAAAAATGATAGTTTATTTTGGGGCGAGATCTTCGGCATTCCACATCAGAAAGCGACACTGCATATTCGCTGGCCTTTATAACCGCCCTGTATTTTTATTTTTATTTTTATTTTTATTTTTTTGGTATATATCTTATCTGTATTTTAATTTGTATTCATGTGACCAAAATGCCCTTGCATTTCTTCATATTCGCTCCTGACGGAATGACGATTTTGTCCTCCTCTAATTATTCAAGGGAATATTATTTCTTTTTTGGCGTGTTCTCAACTTTAGAAAACAAAAAATATTCCCTCGCGTTTGTTTATTATTATTATATTTTAAAATTTAGTGCAGAGAGCTATCGATATGTCTATGATTCTTTTCAGCTACAGTATTGCTGTTTTTTTTTTTTGTAGATTTTTGAAGAAATTACTTGATTTTGAAATCGAATATCAATAAAAACGCTTTGTTGTTGCCTTGTTAGTCTCATTCTCACTCCATACGTTATGCTTTACAGTGAGGAAAATGATGGTAAAAAAAAAGTAGTAACAAAGTGGTATTGAGTATTCAATTTTGGAATTAAATAGTCCAAGAAAATGTTAGTGCCACTTGAATTAGAATTCTTTCATTATAGTAGCATGTCCTTAAATAAGGAAAAAAAATTCAAAAAAGAAATAATAGTTTGTAAATTTTTTTTTTAAAAGGTAATAAAAATTGATGACTTACTGCTGCCACACAGCGATTACTCACATTCTTGATAGGTGTTTGGCCTAATAACCAGCATTACACGTTAGAATGTATCCTAGACTAGATGATTAAGATTAAGATGTGTATTCTAACTCTCAAAATTAGCTTTGAGATTAAACTGATTTGATATTTTTTTAAAAAAATTTTAATCAAGAGTAACACAAGTTCAAATAGTATCGCGAGAATAACAAAGATATTGCCATGTCATCATCATACTAACATCAAAATTTAATTGTATTAATTCTGAAAATGTACAAATATTTTTATAATTAAAATGAGATAGACTAAAATAAAACAAAAATATAATTAGGAGAACAAAAATGTAATTAAATCCTTTTTATATTCTTTACTTATTCCTCATTTCCACCCATGATTTTGTATTATGTATAAGAGTGTATTTAAAATAGAGTTTATAAACTTATAGCATGTTTGGGTAAGATTGTTTTACCTTAAATTAGCTTTTTTTTTAAGAAAAAAATTGTTTCAACAATATTTAATTATGTTTGATAAAATTAGCTTCATCTTTTACACGAAATTCAATGTAAAATAATAGTTTTTTAAAGCTAATTTTTATAATCTTTTGAAGATTGTTTATGATTTAAACATAGATTATTCTTTACATTTTGATATATAAATATCATTTTGTCATCAATCAAATAATTTTTTTAATCATTCTATACCTATTTTGGTAATTTAATATATAAAAGTTATTCTTTTTTATATCAACTAGACGAAATAGATTAATTTAAAATCACTTTTCAACTAATATATCCAAACATAAAAATAAATCGATTATAATCGATTATAACAAAAAGTTTTTATACAATAATCGATTATAATCGATTATTGAAATAATTAAAATTTTTACAATTTTAACCAAACACACACTTAAATTTGAATCAATTTAATTTTATAAATTTAAGTTTAATTAAAAATAAATTTACATTAACATAATTTATATAAATAAAAAATTTGTTAAAATAATGCAAATCAATAGATACTCAAACAAAGTTTTACACTATTTAAAAATTTCAAACTTACTTTGTTAGCTGCAAACGAGATTTCAACGGTTTCCAACCACAATAACTAGGGATGGCAATGGGGCGGGCGGGGGCGGATAGTGCTTTCCCCGCACACTTCGCCCGTTTATTTCGCTAATACCCATTTATGATCCTCGGGTAAATGGGATATCCGCATAGTATTCGCGCAGTATCGTGGATATTTGATACTTTAAAATAAAATCTTAAAAATTATAAAACAAATATAAATAAAATAAACTTTAACATCACATACTATAATTTTATTTAACAATATAAGATTCTTACAAAATTAAAAGAATATTATAAATAACAAACTAAATTTAATTATATTTTGTAATAATTAGTTTACATAAATAACTATTACATAAATAGTATATATTTTTTCAACAAGTTTTATTATTATGGGTTCATTTAATAAAAAAATATTTTAAAATAATAAAATATACGTATTTTCATCTCATCTCAAAGTTAAAAAGAAAAAAGAATTATAATATATGATATATATTAAATAAAATATATATCTAAACGGGTTTGCGAATGCAGATTCATGGACGGATACTATAATCCTCGCCCCGCCCCATTTATTAAACGGGTATCCATCCCCTATCCCGTCGCGAGTAATCCCCTCAGATCGCCGCGGGTACGAATAATTTTGTCATCCCTAACAATAACTAACACAAAAATATAGATAACCAAATAAAGTGGCCCATGTGTAATATAGATTGCATCGGGTTTACCATGACGTATACAAACTGCCAAGGTTTCTCTCTTCTTTTTTTTTTAAACATTTACTGGTTGGTTTTAATTAAAGTAACAAACAATATATACCTACAAAATTACGATTCCTCCTCTTAGATTCAATAATTCAAAGAGTTTAATGTTAAACAAAAATTGCATTGAATTCATAGTAAAGTCACACCCAATTAGATAGGAAAATATTATTAACTAGAGTTTTATTATCAGAATTTTATTTGGAGTTGACATTGTTATTTACTGTTAAATAAATGAGTAATTTTTATCACTTTAATTTATTCAATAACTAATATTAAATTATGATTAAGTTCCCTCAATTTTTTTAACTATATAGCATTACCCAATTAGATTAGATATGGCGATGGATAAAAGCTGAGTATATAGGCTTTCCAACCGAACAACTTGGCTTTCCCATCAAACTAGTGCAACCTCCATTATTTAATCTCCAATAAATTTAATTGGCGACAGCCTTTTTCACCTAAACAAACTTTACATCAACGAAAACTCCCTATTTCTCTATACAACACATATTAGGATGGTGTCTAATATATACCTTACAAAAAAAAATGTATCATACATCTTAAAAATATAGTCATTAATATATGATTAAAATATATTAATGATTAGATTTGATGACCTTCTACTTGCACAACAAGTTTCAATCAACAGAAAATTTCATCTCAAAACCACCATGAGCTCCGTTCACCACCCCAGAACCATAATGAACTTCGTCGCCAGCCTCCGTCGAGCCAGTCATCGCCTAAACCAAAGCTCATCCACCAAAACCCAACCACCACCATGCATGACCAAAAAACCCAGTCACTAGAACCACCATGCACGACTAGAACCACCATATACGACCAAGCCACATGAAGAACCACCATGCGCGATCAGAAAACTCAGCCACTAGAAAACCCAACCACCTAAAACCCCAGTTGGAAACTGCGACTCCCAGCCACCTAGAACCCACGAACCACCAGATTCGCCACTCATGAGCCGCGTCGCCAGATTTGCGGGCCACTATAGCCACTGAGACCCAAAACCAAACCACCGAGACCCAAACCAAACCACCATCGCAAGACCTCAGCCTCCCCGCACAACCATTGCGACCTCAGCCTCCGCACCTAGCCACCGCGACCTCAACCTCTGCTCCAGCCAGCATGCAACCCGCAAGTCAAGCCTAAAACCACCTCCCTATTCCACGCCTAGTCACCGCGTACCTCTGTCTCAACCCATGACCACCATCACACGCTAAGACACCAATTCGGTGTCAAATCTGCAAACCACCATGCAGATCTGCCCGTCTTACCTGCGTCCACGAACCACTATCGCAAACTATCGCGTCCCTCCACAAACCACCACTGCGCACCAACCGCGAAGCTCCCACCATCGTGTCATCGTCTGTGCTGCACCATCCTGGTGGTGGTGGTAGCATCACTAGTGGTGGTGGTAGGTGGTTGTGGTGTTTGGGAGTTTTATCAACAAAAAAAAAATCCAACCGGCTGACTTGCCACTACAAGTCATTTTGAGTAGTGCATCATATACCCTAACTAAGCAAGTCCACCACATGACCGAATCAGCCACCCCCCAAGTCTTAGAACTAACAGGTCCAACGAGATCTCATCTTTAAAGTCTCATCTCTGAAGTTTGATCTCTCATCTCTCATATCTGTAAAGTATTTGTGATTTTGTAATTTTAAGATAAAAATTTTAAAAATAAGGTATTTTATACAATTTGAAAGACCAAAAAAAAGCAAAAAAGAAAAAAAAAGAAAAGAAAAAAGGAAAAGTTTATAGGTTAGGGTTAGCCCGAGAACCTGTGGACTTAAGTAATATGGACATTGGTCACTCATTTGTTGTCTCATTTAAAACGCAAATCGAGCTGGTGCAAACTAGGTTGGCCCATGACCCAACTATATTTATCATCTCTTACGCCATAGATCTAATCGGTTTATTTCTTAAATATGTAGCAAGTTTATTAAATCACAATGAAGTGTAAATTAAATGATTAATAGCCTGTTAAATTGAATTAGTATTTTTTTTCAAAAGCCATCTCATATATTTGGATGATTTATTATGATTTAATGTGATTTTATATTTTTGTGAAGGTTGCACTACTCTTGACAAAACTTATTTATATGAAAGTTAAAAATATAAAGATTTTAAACAATATATAGATACAAAGTTATAGTGCATTTTACTTAAAATTTTCACATATGAAAGTTATAGTGTGAAAGAGTATTTTTTTTTTATCAAAAGCCATATCATAGATTTGGATGAGTTATTGTGATTTTATATTTTTGTGAAAGTTTCACTACTCTTGACAAACTTATTTATATGAAAGTTAAAAAATGAAGATTTTATTGATGCTCCCACTCACCTTTGGAAGATTTTTATTACTAACTATAGTCATTTGTCATTCTTACCCCCTTCATATTTTTAACTTTATCCTCATATAATGTGTAAATAAATAAATTTCATATTCACTATTGTTCAAAACTTATATTGATTTTATAGTGTAAAGATTTTATATTTATATGAAAGTTGTGGAAGAGAGGGAACACATGCTCTCACTCACCTTTGGAAGTTTTTTATTACCAACTATAGTCATTTGTCATTCCTACCCCTTTCATATTTTTAACTTTGTCCCTATATAATGTGTAAACAAGTAAATTTGTAATGAAAAAAGTTAAAATCCATATGTAATTGGCATTGATTAAAGCAATGGTTTTGATGATAACAAACAAGGACAAGAAAAGAAAGTGCAATAATCAAGTTTCAAGAATCTTCAAGATTAGCTTATAGGAAGTAGATCTTGTGTAAAAGTATTTGTGAATCACAATAAGCTCAAATATGTTTTCAAATCTTTACAAATAGTTTTTACATGCTAAAATGCTCAACAAACAAATTTTGAAAAGTTAGTTATGGTGGTTGTTTAAATCTATGAAAAATAGTCAAGTTTGTATTTTGCAAAGCTGACCTTTGGTCACTCTTTTGATCATAACTTCCAAACCATTTTGATTTTTGTTCTTAAACTTATTTCATATGAAAATAGACTCAAATATCTTTCCAATGACTGGTCATTCATTTAAAACGGATGAGAAATGAAGAAGTTATGATCATTTAAAGTTAGCTTTCAAAACTAGAGTGCTATAATCGATTATGGAATATCCATAACCGACTATTGCACAAGTCAGGAGCGTTTTTCATGTTCTAAAAGCTCCTAAGCGATTAGGCAATTCACCTAACCGATGATTGTGAATGTTAGGAGCATTTTTCATGTTTCTAAAGCTCCTAACTGATTAGGCAACTCACCTAATCGATTAGTGTAAAAGAAGTGAGCTTCATGTTTTTAAAAAAGCTCTTAACTGATTAGCAACTCCACCTAACCAGTTATTCTAAATGTCAGGAGCCAAAAATCAAAGCTCCTAACCAATTAGGACAATTTCCTAATCTGTTATCTGGGTAATTAGAAAACACATTCCAACGGCTCTATTGAGCATTAAATGCTCCTATCTACCCCCAACGGCTCTTAATTTGTTTTGGGTATAAATCTAAGTTGTTTGGCATCAAAGAAAAGTTAGAGAACAATCTGAAAATCATTCTTGAGCATTAAGTTCATATTTCATCTTCTCTTTCTCCAAAACTCTATTTTAAGTTTCAAAGTGTGATTCCTTGATACCCATAGTGCTTCAATTTGTATTATTCATTCTTTGAGGAAGTTTCTATCATTCAGACACTTTGATTATTCTGTAAAGAGGGTGAGGTATCTCTCTAGTAAAAAAAGGTGAGATATCCTTTATTGAAAAGAAGGTGAAGTATCCTTCAAAGGCGTAAAGAGGGTGAGGTATCCGTCAAAGGTTGTAAAGGGTGAAGCATCCCTTGTTGTAAAGAAGGTGAGGTATCATTCAAATGTTATAAAGGGGGTGAGTATCCCTCTAGTGAAAAGGCTGAGGTATCCATGTTTTTACGCTCAAGCACAAAGGGTGAGGTATCCCAAGGTGTGGTGAGTGCTCTATTGTGTAAAAGTTTTCAAGCATCCGTTCAAGCTTGAAGTTTAGTGAAAAATCTTGAGTGGTTTGCTTGAGAACTGGACGTAGGTGGGGTGGCTGAACCAGGATAAACTCTTATGTTGTGCTTGATGAATTTTCTCCTAAACCAACACAAGATTTGAATGCTTATGACAAGAAATGTTTTTCCTTGAACATTAGAGCAATGCAAATGTTAAGAAGTAATTTGAATGATAATGTTTATGCTAGAATTAAGAATTGTTCTAGTGCTAAAAATATATGGGATGCTCTTGATACTATTTATCTTGCTAACAATGATCTTGTACATAAAATTGTATATAGAAAGCAAGAAGAGAAAAAGTCATTTAAGGAAGCTTGTCATGAAAAATGTCCTTAAAAAGATGTTCTTGAATCCTTAATAGACAATAATGAGGAAGAGCCAAGTATGCTAGAAATTGAGACTGCTTTCTATATGGCTCAAAAGGACTTTGAGGTAAATAATATTAAACTAGATTATAGTCCTTCATATTATAAGCTACAATATGTGTATGATGAATTGTATGATAACTTGTTGCTTTTAGAAAAGAAAAACTTATCTTGTTTGGAAAATATTTCCTCCATTGAAAATGAAATTGAGTCTTTGAAAAATGAATATGTTTTTCTTGATGAGAAAATGTCTTTGAAATGTGAAACCTCAACTTCCAATGAAAAGTGCATTGATTTAGAAAATCAAGTTAAGGACTTATCTTTCGAATTTTCCAAAGCTAGTGATTCTAATTGCTTATATTCTATGTTTGTTAATAAGAATAAAATTAATGTTATTCCACATAAAAATTCAAGTAAGGCTTATGGCAAAAATAGTTTAGAATGTAAAAACAACAAAAGACTTAAGTTTTCCAAAGATGATTTTCAAAGGACTAAGTCATCACTGAATTTAATTGTTTACAATTTTTGTGGTCATTTAGGACATATTTCTCATTTATGCAATTATAGAAGAAATTCTTGTATGAGAAATAACATGATGTGGGTTCCTAAAGATCTTAAAAGCTCTAGTACTAACACTCAAGGACCCAAGATCAAGTGGGTACCAAAATGTCCTCCTAATGTTTCAACTATGTAGAAAATTTCTCAAAAAGATGGACAAATTGGTCAAAGGAAAGAGGAACCATCAAGGAAAGTGCTTTCAAAGCTCATTGGTGGAAGTTTTCATCAAAGAAGGAAGATGACTTCAACCAAAGCTTCTTAAGTACAAAATGTGGGACTTGCAAAGTTCAAAACACCAAAAGAGAAACAATGGGTAAGAAAAATAGTTTCCTTGATTACCAAGGCCAAGGTATCAAAATCTTTGACCTCTTGTACACATTCATTTGTAAAGTTAATGAATTTGAGGTATGTTCCTTGTAAGCCTTAAATGATTGATAGAATCATGTGTACTTGGTAAAATATGCATATTTTGTTTAGCACATGATTATATTCATTCTTATTGTACCATAACTCATCAATTTGTTATATATCTTGGTACATAAGGTTCTATAATACCTAGATATGTTTTCTATGTTTTGAATTATCTATATATCATGAAAGTAAGCATGTTATCTATAATTTGTTATGCTGAATTCACATACTATGGAAAAATTGATCTTTATGAGAGTAAAATAGATTAATAATCAATGACTAACCTCTATAGATCCAAAATTAGTGGATACCAAAGAAAGTACTATGAATTGTGTTGTATGGTGACTATTAGCTCAAGCATGCATTGAAGTGAAATATAACTATGCTACTTGAGATTGGGAAAGATTGAAATAGTCCAAGTTCTCCAAAAGTAATGAAAACATAAAAAGAATAGAATGGAGAACCACAATATTCTCAAGAAGCCTTGAGGCATGGAAGTTGCAGTAACCTACAAAAACTCAAAGAGTAAACTCTTAGTAATATCAATCTTTTTATAATTATTTATGCTTTAAATTAAATATCATGGAATATTTGGATAAGTGGATATTTGTTTTATATTTTTCTAGCCTTATATCTTGAAAATATCTCTACATGTATTGAACATGCTATATAAGTATGCTTGTTTAAAATGGCATATTTAATGAAAATATCTTTGTTCTTAGTTCTTTGATCAATCATGTCTTTGAATGAATGTTTGTAGTAGATATATTTTATCTTGACATATTGGATCAATCATGCATTTAACTCTTGGTAACAAAAATTCATTTTGCTGCATAATGTTATAATTTGCTGCATAAATTTGTCTTGAATGCTTATCTCTTGAATCCAATACTAACTTGAGCATTAGAGTTTTCCCCAACTCTGTTTTCGCAGGTACTTGATCTATGCTTAAGTCCTCCAATCTCAAATCTTAAGTTCCTGCTGTGAAAAAATGGTTTTTGGAGATTTTGAAGATGTTTGATCTGTTATTGAGCTGAAATTTAATGTTTAAAGAGGAAAATGAGACCAAGCTGAAATGATCTTCAATATGACATGAGTTTGTGTTTCAAGGGCTGAATTCTTGAAGAATTTCTGTTTCTGGTGGTGCAATAATCTGTTATGGAGTGGATATAATCTGTTATATGGCCTAAGGAAGTGTATGAGACCTCACATTTTGGATTTCACTTTAAGCTAATCGATTAGCTCACATCTCTAACCGATTATTGCTCAAACTCGTGGCCACTATTTCTGCTCCTACACAAAAATAATCAGTTACAATAAGCTCTAACTGATTATTAAGTCACTTAAAACAGAAAAATTGTGACCCTTCCTCGTTCTTCATGAAGCCAAAACTCCATTTTTATCTTCTTCCTCTCAAAAACACTCACACTTATGGTGCTTGGATTTATGGTGTTGGGCATGATGTAACCGCCCAAGAAGAAGAATTGCCCACTGCCCTTGCTGATATAGTTATGGAAGAAGCTTCACCCACAAATGAAGACAGCATCCTAGCAAGCATTCAATCCCAAATTGCAGATCTTCGAGCTTATCAGGAGCATAGCATTGGAGTCACCTATGACAGCTTGGATAGCATTGAGCATCGTCTTCCACCACCGCAAGATGATAAGGCTTAAGCATGGAGTACTCAATTTCTTTTTAGCCTCTTTATTATGATCTGTTTAATGCTCATCTAACCATAATAGATTATATCTTGAACATGATGTTTATGACTTGCTTGAATAGTGTATGTGTCTTTAGCATGAATATCTTGTTGAGATGGACAGTTATGATGATTATCTTGTTGCTAATGTACTTATTGAATATTTGTTGTTGGTAATGGTTTTGTGTTACTTCTCCTTGTCAAAATCTATATATTGTGTAACACCCTCCCTAGGGTATCACATGTCTGACTTCCGACTCATAATCTGAAAATGTTTTCATAAAAGGTTTGAGTTAAAAACGTGGGTTTAAAAAAATTTCTTTCTTGCTGAAATATAAACTTATTGTAATCCATAAGTATTACTGAAAATATATTTAAACTAATTCATATACAATATTGACACCAATTAATATTTAACAATTTAAAGAGAAATATGAAACTAACAGACTCTTTTTTTTTTAACAGTAGCAAACCCCATAACGGGTCCTACTAAATAGCACGGTATAACACTAACGATAAAACTTAACATACTCATTCCTTATCTTGTATCCAAATTTGTTGCATCGTAACTCTACTCCTTGTCTACTCGAACACCTTCGAACTTGAGATGCCCACTCTTCAATGTTTTCATCAATCTCTCGAGTGTCCATCGCCCGTTATGTCTAAGACAACTCATTCTTTCTCTTGTTTAATTTTAACAATACATACACAAAGAAGACAACATAACAAAGAGGTGAGATCACCTACACCAATACCAACATGGCAGCACAGAGATAACACAAACAACAATATCATACAGGAATATCATACCAAATTTCTAATAATATATTCAATATTAATCAACTATCATCATCCAATCATATATCAATCCAAGTATTCAAAACAGTTGTTATAGCCAATATCCCTCAATTAATGTATCATGCAGATATAAAATATTCAGATTATGCATGTACACAAGACTCGATTTCCTACTCCATGGAGCTAAACTCAGGTCGGAGAAATGATCAAAAAGATCTGTCGGTACCACATGCCTCAGACCACGTGCTATAATCCTCATTTTGATTTTGCACATCTAGCATATACACGACAGTCTTTAACAGATCTTGATTAAGAATAGTGTCTCGGTCCGGATCATCGGTGTGTTGCATCGGTCTAACCTACGGGAAGAAGCGCGACCAACCACCCGTGTAGGCAACCCGCACCCCGATGCCCCCAAGGTCAACAAGTGACCTACACTACGCATATCGCACCCACTCAAGAGGTGTGTTTCTCCTAGGCAATCAGCCATATCCAAAGTCCTCATCGGACCATTCCAATGCATGTATAATGCACCAAATCCAATCATAGACAAATATGTCATTTTCTCACAAACAAGATATGGACACCGGTTCAACAAGAATCATCTTGTACTTTCAACAAATAAAATCATGTTATCACGTTTTCATAGTTGTAAAACACTTTTACCGTATTTTCACAATCGCGTAACATTTCACATTGCGTTTTCACAATCCAAAAACGTTTCTGTTATGTTTTCACAATACCATAACACTTCTTTTATATTTTCACAATACCGTAACACTTTTGTTACGTTTTTAAAATTCCAAAACGTTTTTATTACGTTTTTACAATACCGTAACACTACTGTTACGTTCACAAAATTTCATAATATTTCTGTTACATTTTCAAAATGTTGCAACTCTTCTGTTGCACTTTTAAACCACGTACTAATTTTTAATGTTTTTCTCACTCGCGTAAAAACATACGTTTCTCAAATTACATAGTATTTTTTCACTGTTTTAAAATTGCGTAACTTAAAAATCATTCTTTTACGTCACGTAAATCATTTTCTTTCATTTTTAAAATATTAAAACACTTTTCAAATCACATAATGATTTTCTATCATTTTCATAATTACGTAAAAATATTCTATCACTATTCAAATCACGTAGTGATTTTTCAACAATATTTCAGTCGCGTAAAATATTTAAACGCTTTTCAAATCGTGTAGAAATATTTAAACATTTTTCAAATTGCGTAGAAATATTTTACTGTATTTCCAAACACTTAGAAATATTTTACTGTATTTCAAATCACGTACTTTAAAATTACGTTTTTAAGATACGTAAAAAGTTCTTTTTCAACTTCTCTTAAAATAATATAACTTTGTACTTCATTTAATATATTTTCTTACTCAAGAAAATATTTTTCCACAGTTCTTTACTCAAGAAATTCTTTTTCAAAATATAATTCACAAAATCACTTTTTCATTGATGTAAATCAACGTTTCAAAACTTAACATTTTCTAACGTATTTCAAAACTTGAAAATAAGTTATACGTTAGTAAATTTTCAAAACACCATTATATTCTCCATTTTTCCCAAATCAATTCTAAAATCAATTCTCTTCAAAACAAATTAAGATTCAAACCCTTGCAACTTTTCTTTTTCATTTTCATATGAAAGTTCATTTCTCAAGTGATAAAATACTTTGATTTCCTTTCCAAAATCCTTATACTAAAACATTTTGTTCAAACATTTTGTTTCCACTTTAAAATTACTTTGTTTCATAAAACCAAAATTATTCCAACCTCCAAAAATCGTAGAGTCTTTGGCCATTGAAGCCATCAAATATTTTTCTTCTAAATTGATATGGTTTTACACAAACAAAACCATTAAAAATTCTTTGTTTTCAAAACCGAAATACCAATGGTCATAAAAACCAAACCCATTTGTTCAAATTCATTTTTACTTTCCTTACAAATCCTTTTTCACTTTCTTTGCAAATCCTTAAAATTATCATTACTATTTTCATTTAAATCTCATGTTTAATAAAACACTTAGAAACTTTTTACACAAAATAAATCAATAAAAATCCTTCTAAAACCATATTCATGTACTCTTTGAAAAATAAATTCTTTGTTTATTTTCCTTACTTTTCTAAACATCTATTTTCATCATTCAAGAAAATATTAATTTTGTGAACACCTATTTTGAGGTGTCTTGTTCGAAATCCACCATGTTCTAAGTACTCAAAAATCAATTCTTTTGTTCTTGAAAATTTTCAACATGAACCCTAATCAAGGGCATCAAAACCGTAGCTCTTCCTTGGCTATTGGAGCCAAAAATCAATTTCCTTTCCACCATCAAGTCATGACATATACATATATATTTCATCATAAATAATATAAGCATACCATCAAAGCCATAAAAGTATGTATAGCATATCAAGCATATCATCAAAGCTATAAAATCATGCAAAGCATATCAAGCATAGAAAATTAATCAAAGCTCATAAACACCCACAAATTAATTACATGACCATGGATATGGATCCTCACATGGATTCCACATCCATCAAATAAAATACCATCTCTCACCACCATGCTTGGTTGGTGAGATGGATCTCCCTCTTACCTCTTGAAGATCCTCAAAAACTTCTTGTTTTGCTTCTTTTCCCAAGTCCTTCATCGCCAAGAGCTTCTCAAATTCAAAACAAAATACATAAAAATTAGTATACTAAGCTTGATTAAGAGGAACCATGGATCAAACATGGCTTAGATCATGAAAAAGAAGAGAAGAAATGAAGTTTCCTTATACTTCACCTCAAAAACCCAATAACATGGATCTTGAAGAAACTCCTTGAAGATGAATGATTTAGAGGAAATCTCCAACATGAAAGTTGCTTAGAATATCATGTAGATTCAAGATCTATGGTTGGATGAAATTAAAAGAGCTTGGATGGTGGTTTTAGGTAGTATGACCGAATGGTGTATTTTGAATAACAAAGATGAAATTTTTGATAGAAACTTGAAGCTTGAATTTGAAACTCAAGATGAGTGATTTAGTGAAAACTCATAACTAGAGATGTTCTTAGAATGGTGTTTAGGTTTAGAAAATCAAGACTAAAAGATTAGAAGAGGAAACATGAAATTTACCATTTTTGGTAGAATCTTGAAGCTTGGATTTGAAGTACTAGATGTTGGATTTTGAAGAAACCTTCAACATGAAAGTTGTTTAGAATAAGGTAAGGATTCAAGAAACTAGGTTGGATGAAATTAAAGAGTGATGGAGGGTGTTCTTAGGTGCCATGACCATGAGCTTAGAGAAGGAGAAGGAGAGAAATTTTTCTAAGTGTTTTTGGTTTTTGGAATGATTAAGAATGATCAATAATGAGTGATAATGGTCTTCAATTTTTTCTACACACTTAAACTCCTTCAAAACCGTAGCCCCCCTCCAAGCTTCTTCAAAAATTCAATAATGATGAAACATTGATCAAGACATCCAACAATGACATAAAGCATCATTTAATGGATTGAAATTTGTTTTTCTTTGTCTTCTAATAAGTCAAAAACCGTCCCCCTCCTTGCTTTCTTCTTCCATGTAAATTGATCAATAATGATCAATAATATTGCAATATTGACCAAGACTACTTAACAAAGACATAAAGCAATTAATCAATGCATTGAAATATTTTTTTTTCTTTGTCTCCAAAAGCATGCAAAACCGTGACCTCCCTCCATGCATGCATTAAATCATGTTGTCATCTTTTCTAACCATTATTTAAATTAATTCTAGCCATTGATAAATTCAATGGTTAAGATTTTGGTAAACTTTTAATTTTAGAAGACTAAATCTAGGCCATTGGATTTTTCTCCTTTAAATTCTAGCCCTTAGATGTGTCTCCAAAATTAAGGGTCAAGATTGCTTCTTCAAACTTTAAATCCAAGGGTCCTAATTAGTCTTTGCTACTTTAGAAGACCAAATCTCCACCATTGATTGATTCTTCATCTAATGGTCATAAATGGTCTTTGTTACTTTTTAAGATTAAATCTCCACCCTTGATTTAATCTAAATCCAATGGTTATAATTGGTCTTTGTCATTTTTCAAGACCAATTCTACACCTTTGATTACATCTATGGTTGATATCAAAGCCTTCCTAACTAAGCTTATTCTCACACCATTGATTAAATCAATGTTTATTATCCAATGCTTCTTTATTAAGTTTGTTTCTTAACCTTTGATCAATGGTTAATATTCAAACTAAGTATTCTCATCCAAGGGTATAAATCAAGTCAAGCTCTCTTTGTTGACTACGCAGTATAATATTTATTCTTGTATCCTACAAATAATATTTTTACTGTATTTTTATCATCCGATAATTAAATATAGTATAAAATACAGTACAAGAAATTTTCTAAAACTGTTTCCGAATTCAAGTTTAGTAAGATCCCCTGTCTCCGTCTAAACAGTACAAATTTTTCTATGCGTAAAATTTTTTTTGATTTGCGGGACCCACCTGGGCCCACATACACCCCCCTGGGCCCATAAACAGTAAAAATTTCATAATCATCCACAAAAATTAGAAAACGCACAAATATCAAATCAGATTACGTAAAATAATTACCTAACGATAAAAATTAAATTACGTAACGTTTTCCCCGGCCCGAAAATTTTTATTTTCCTGACACGGAGGAAATCACTCAAAATAATCAAATACGCTGACAGAATAAACAAAATAATTTTACAAAGGCAGAAATTACTAAACAAGAAAATTGCATTAACTCATCAAAATTATCATGTTTAAGAGATAGAAAATTTTGGGGTGTTACATATTGCATATCTTTTTTATCATGACAAAAGGGGAAGAAGTTGTGTCATTGAGAAAAGAAAAGGTAAAATAAAAAAAAAGTATAATTTCAATGATCTTAGGATTTCAAAATTAAGGGGGAATTGTGCATTTCTGATCCAATCACCTCTTGAAAAATAAAAGAGGGTAAGTCTCTAACACCTTTTGTGAATTCTAATTTATTTGAACTAACATTTTCTCAATGGTTGTTTGTCATCATTAAAAAGAGGGAGAATGTAATTGGCACTGACTAAAGCAATGATTTTGATGGTAAAAAATAAGGACAAGAAATGAAAGTGCAATGATCAAGTCCCAAAGATCTTCAAGATTAGCTTATAAGACTTAGATCTTGTGTAAAGATATTTGGGAATCACACTAAGCTCAAATATGTTTTAAATCTTTACAAATCATTTTTACATGCTAAAATGCTTAACAAACAAGTTTTGACAAGCTAGTTATAGTGGCTGTTTTAATCTATGAAAAATAGTCAAGTTTGTATTTTGCAAAGCTGACCTTTGATCACTCTTTTGATCATAACTTCCAAATTATTTTGAGTTTTGTTCTTAAACTTCTTTCATATGAAAATAGACTTAAATACCTTTCCAATAACTAGTCATTCGTTTAAAACAGATGAGAAATGAAGAAGTTATGACCATTTAAAGTTAGCTTTCAAAATCAGAGTGCTATAACCTATTATGGAATATTTATAACTGACTATTGCGCAAGTCAGGAGCATTTTTCATGTTCTAAAAGCTCCTAACCAATCAGGCAATTCACTTAACCGGTTATTGTGAATGTTATGAGCATTTTTCATGTTTCTAAAGCTCCTAACCGATTAGGCAACTTACCTAATCGGTTAGTGTAAAAGAAATGAACGTTTTCATGTTTTTATAAAAGCTCCTAACCGATTTGCAACTCCACCTAACTAGTTATTCTAAATGTCAGGAGCCAAAAATCAAAGCTCCTAATCGATTATCTGGTCAACTAGAAAACACGTTCCAACGGCTCTATTAAGCATTCAATGCTGCTATCTGCCCCCAACGGCTCTTAATTTGTTTTGGGTATAAATCTAAGTTGTTGGGCATCAAAGAAAAGTTAGAGAACAATCTGAAAATCATTCTTGAGCATTAAATTCGTATTTCATCTTCTCTTTCTCTAAAACTCTGTTTTGAGCTTCAAAGTGTGATTCCTTGATACCTATAGTGCTTCAATTTTTATTATCAACTCTTTGAGAGAGTTTCTATCATTCAAACACTTTGATTATTCTGTAAAGATAGTGAGGTATCCCTCTAGTGAAAAAAGATGAAGGTATCCCTTATTGAAAAGAATGTGAGGTATCTTTCAAAAGTGTAAAGAGGGTGAGGTATCCGTCAAAGGTTGTAAAGGGTGAAACATTCCTTATTGTAAAGAAGGTGAGGTATCCTTCAAAGGTTGTAAAGGGGATAAGGTATCCCTATAGTGAAAAGGGTGAGGAATCCTTATTTTGAGGCTCAAGCACAAAGGGTGAGGTATCCCAAGGTGTGGTGAGTGTACTATTATGTAAAGATTTTCAAGCACCTGTTCAAGCTTGAAGTTTAGTGGAAAATCTCGAGTAGTTTGCTTGAGGACTGGACGTAGGTCACAAGGGATGGCTGAACCATGATAAACTCTTGTGTTTGTTATTCTCAACTCTATCTCATTTACATTTGTGCTTTAATTATATATTATATGCATGTTTCGTTGTATGTGTTGATTGAAAATATCAAAATGTATAATTTTCTAAAGTTGTTTTAAGAATTTGTCATCACTCAATTCACCCCTCCTTCTTGGGGAATGATTACCATGGCTAACACCATAAACATTTTTTTTTCTAAGCTTTAATTCATGTTATTAGATGTTAAGATCATTCATACATACATATATAGAGAAAGGGGAGAGATCAAGTTACATCAGTGTAAGACTTGACATACTTACAACACTTAACAATTTTTATAGAATGTGATTTTTATTGACTCATTCATTAAATTATAACTATCTAACACCTTGATCATTTGTGTCAAATCTTGAAAAAATTAAACATTAACAAGAATATAATCAAAGTACATATTACGTTAATATTGACATATATTAATGAAGTACTAAATAATTTTGTATTAATATAAAATTTCATAGATATGATCTATTTGATAGGAACTTTCAATCCAACTATAGATTTAATAAAAAAATTATTTAATAAATAGTTATTCAATGGTGTAAAAGTAACTTTGACTTACACTAGTGTAACATGATCCCTCCCATAGAAGATTGTAATCCCTCCCCAATTGATAATATTGATAGCGAAAAAATTATTTACAAGTATAAAAGAAAGAATTGTAAATGAATCTTTTTATTAATATATTTTTTTCATTTGAAATATATATATATATATATATATATATATATATATATAATAGGAAAGTTTGAAATTAAAGTTTTATAATATCTTAATATATGTCATATGTGTTAATATTTATTACTTAATAAGTCTCTCTCAAAAAATATAGAGCATAATTTTTATTGACATTTTCTAAAAAATCTCTTAAACTAACTTCTCATAATAGAACTAAACATGTACAAATACATGTGCTTCAAAAAAAAATTTAACTAGAGTGAATATTGATGTGATGTAAGCTTCAGTGACGACGAAGTAGACGACTTGATATGAGCAAAGATAGAAGGAGCACATGAAAATAGTAGTATGTGAAAAGATAAAATTTAAAAATCTAATAGTGATGCGTGAAAAAATAAAATTTAAAATACTGGTATATGAAAATAGTGACTTAGAACGTCAATCATGTGATTGGGTTTGGATGGGTTACGGGTTTACTAATTGAACGTTAATCATGGATACTAATTTTTTTTAAGAAAATATTATTGGGTCATGTCTAAGACGTGTTTTAAACATGTCTAAGTGTGTCCAAGGCATAGTCAAACTAAAAAAATAATCTTTTTAATTGGGTATATTTTGACACACAAGATATGTGTGTCGTATGAATATCCTCATATGTCTGATATGGAAATGTGTCTAACATAGAAACACACTTCAAAATAGTGTATCTGTGCTTCATAGGTAATAACACACCTTACAAATCAATTAAGTCAATCAGATGAAAAATAATAATTACGTCAATACTAAATAGTAAATTATTACTTATGCAGTTGTTAGACCAATTAAAATGAGTTAAGGAATGCCGATCAATTCGCTTAACTTATCTAAAATAATAAAGTTGGATTGGCATGTACCAAAAAAAGGTTAGATTAGTATATTTTTAATTTATTAATTTGGGGTCGAGTCTTCAATAAAAAAATAATAATACGGGGAGTCATTATGTTTGGCATTTACCCAAATGGCAAATTTATGTTTATCTGCATATGAGTCTAGGAATGTAGAACAACAATCTGCTTAATTCATATACTCATTACTAAGTCCATGGTGAGGCAAAGGTGTGTCAACCTGCTATTTCAATAGTTGAAAAATTAGTTTTAAAAAAAAAGAAAAATATATATAGGGGATTAATGTGAGTTATGATCAATGAAATACAGACACAGACATGGAACACAATAAAGATATAGATACAATGACACACTAAATTCAAAAAATTGTAGAACATCGATACGATATATATATATATATATATATATATATATATATATATATATATATATATATATATATATATATATATATATATATCAAAGTAAATTAAAGAACTTGGTTTATGTATATATATAATTGCAAAATTTAAGAAAAATAATTCATAATTCATTAATATTATTTCTATAAACTTAAAGATTTATAATATCTTAATATATGTCATATGTGTCAATATTTGCTACTTAGTAAACCCCTCCCAAAAAATATGGAGCATAATTTCTATTGATATTTTCTAAAAAATCTCTTAATTCAATTCTCTTAATAGAACTAATCATATACAAGTACATGTGCATCCAAAAAAATTAACTAGAGGGAATATTGATGTGAGGCAAGCTTCTGTGACGACGAAGTGGACAACTTTGTATGAGTAGAAGTAGAAGGAACATATGAAAATAGTAATGTGTGAAAAAATAAAACTTAAAAGTCTCTAATAATGGCATGTGAAAAGATAAAATTTAAAATATTATCATGAGAAAATAGTGGCTTGTAAAGTTAGTCATGTGATTGACTTTGGGTGAGTTATGAGCTTATTAATTAGACATTAATCGTGGAAATTAAATTTTTTTAAAAAAAATATTAATAGGTCATGTCTAAATGTGTTCGAGATGTGTCAAAGTCGCAAAAAAATAATCTTTTTAATAAGACAGATTCTGACATGTAAGATACATGTGTCATACATGTATTTTCGTATATCTAACACACAGACATATCTAAAAAATGACGTATATGTGCTTCATAAGTTATAATAAGCTGGAATGTATGTTATATCACCTAAACTGCCACGTAGTGGGAAATGGTGGATTGAAGTGAGAATATGATTGTTCATTGGGGTCAAGTTGGTCAGCATCCGGTTCCTCCCAACTCGGTTCAATAGTCAATACAATAAGTATGAGTTGGATCGGGCCTTAGGTAGTTTAGAGGAAAATATTCTTTTAAATTGAGTCTGTTTTTAAAATAAATAAGTAAAAATATATTTATTTTTAAATTATTTAGTGAGTTAAGATTGTTATATATTTTATCAAATAAAAAATGATCATAATATTACTTATTCATTTTAAAAATAAACTCACTTTAAAAAAATTTTATCCTGAATTCAATCCTCCAACTCATCTTATCAATTTAGGTAATTTATTATAAATTTTCAATCCAATAAAAAATCAACCCAATTTAATTAGAGTGATGTTATTCACACATCAAAAATTTTATATCAACTTTATACCATACTTGGTTGAAAAACTAAAGGTTGAAATAGTTAGTGTTGAAATGTTTTTTTTTCATGTTTTATTATTTAAAATAGAAATGATGTAAGAATAAAATAAAATTTTTAATGTATAAATATCATTACTCATTTAACTACACTTCTTTAAAATTGAAATGGCGTTGTTTCCTAGGTTTTATAGAACCTATGATCTTCTTCATCAAGAGCAGCTTGCAAGTGCTTTTTGTTATTTCCTCTTCCTCTTCTCTTCCTCTCGGCTCTTAGCCTCTTACCCTCTCGCAGTACCTAGACATTCACCCTTGGCCACTTCTCTGTTCGCTTAGTTGCCCACCCCTTGCACCCCTCGCTTGTGTTGTCCAGTCATCCCCTTCTAGGTATTGACCTTCTTTGCTTCCTTTGTCATCTCTTTCGTTACATAAGTGCTGAATTTGTCACGCCCTTCGTTGCCTAATTGCTCAATCGAAATGGAAGAAAGAAACAAAAAGGGAGGAATTCAAATTGCAGATATTGTTCTCTTTATTTCATTGAGATTTGTCAATATACAAATTACAAAACTATATTTAAAACTTAAATTCATTCCTCTATTTATTGTCTCTAGTTTATTTTTCTTTGAAGTATAATTGTTTGAGAAAAGTAAAACCAACTAATCCAACCTGACTATAGATAGTTTAGGTTGGTAGAATTTGATTAACAAAACTGGTATGACCACGACGGGTTTGGTTTATGAACCCATTTAAAACTAATCCGTTAATTCTTAACACTTGTAATTGAAAATTTTTTAACCCACCAATTTGATAGGTTAATGGTATATAGAGTTGGGTAAACAAATGATGATATGTGAGTCTGCTCATTTAACCTGCAATCCATGCAGGTTAGAACCACTCATATTGTAAGTTTATTTAAATACGAGTCTACAAAATTGGTTCATTTTACTTGTGGGTTAAACTAATTTGACTCTATTAACCCCGTGAGTAGCTCATAACCTAATGTGGCTTACTTTAAAAAAGAAAAATCTCGCAACACTTCAAGCCTAATTTTTCCAAATAAGCAGTGTTGTCTAAACAAAAACTTAGGCCTAACAACACCTAACCAAACTGCCCAAGCAATAGTATATCGATTCGATAAAAAAAAATAAAAATAGGGTTCCCATTACTTAACAACAAAAACACCTTAAGTCAGCCCTTTAGTCTCGAGCCTCCCTTTCTTCTGTGATAGGTGAACAATGAAATGAGCCATTGATAAATAATTTTTAAGTAATAAAATTATCTTTTACTTACAAGTACATAAAATTTATGTAATATCCAATAAATATAAAAGTATTGTATTTACAGTGAATGATAAGATTAATTAAAATATAATATCTACTTAAATTAGTTTAAATAAAAAGAAAATAGATTTTTATTTTATTTAATAAATCTAAAAATTTAAATTACGTACTAAAGTAAAACTAAAATTAAATAATAAATTTAAATGAAATAACTCAAATTAAAATGTAAGAACAATTAAAGAATAATTATAAGATCTTGAATTCACCACTAACTATGCAAAGATAAATTTAACTTGAATGAAAACTAATCTTATTTTATGGAGTGTCTATGACTACAAACTTTGATTACTACTAAAAATTATTGAAATCTAATTATTGACATAATTCATCTAAAATAACATGATTTATTCAAATTATAACATAAACTATTTAATATAGTATGAACTATTCAATCACTACTAGAAATTTGGGTTTTAGAGACCAATTTAGAGACCGATTTATTTTGGTCTCTATAGAGACCGAAATAGAGACCGATTAAGAAAAAAATTGAATTTGTTACAGAAATAAAATCGGTCTCTAATTCGGTCTCTAAATTTAGGTTTTAGAGACCGATTTATTTCGGTCTCTATAGAGATCGAATTAGAGACCGATTAAGAAAAAAAATTGAATTTGCTACCGAAATAATATCGATATCTAATTCGGTCTCTAAATTTGGATTTTAGAGACCGATTTATTTTGGTATCTACAGAGACCAAATTAGAGACCGAAATTATACTATAAAAAATTATAAAAATAAAATAAAAATGTGTCTTATTATTAGAGACCGATATTTCGGTCTCTAAATTAAAAAAAATTACAAAAAAAATTGGTCTCTAATTCGGTCTCTAATTTTTTTAGAGACCGAATTAGAGACCAAAATTATGTTATAAAAGAAATTTATAAAAAATGTATCTTATTATTAGAGACCAAAATATTGGTCTCTAAATAAAAAAATACAAAAAATAAAAAATATTTAGAGACCACAAATTCGGTCGCTAATTATGATGTGTAATGTAAATTAAAAAAAATTATGTCTTATTATTAAAGATCAAATATCGATATCTAAATAAAAAAATTTATAAAAAAAATAAATAGTTAGCGACCAAAAATTCAGTCGCTAAAAAATAAAATAAAAATTTAAAAACTAAAATTTTAGTGTCTAAATTAAAAAAAATTAAAAAAAATAGTGACCGCATGTTCGGTCGCTAAAATAATCATCTGATAACTAAAAAAACTCAATTTGGAATTCCCTCACTCTTTTACCCCGTCTCTCTCACGTTCTCCCTCTCAGACTCTCGCCCTCTCCCTCTCACTCTCGCCATCTCCCTCTCACTATCGCCTGACCAGATCAATAACCACTTACCCTTTCCCACAAAATGATTCAGCAGTCGCTTCTCAACCCTTCTTCGATCTCCTTCTCAACCTCATTTCACAATCCCAGAGCCCCAAAACATTCTCGTTTCCCCAACCCTTCTCATCTAACTTCAACAATTCGATGCGATGCCACGGATTCATCGTTATCTTCGTCATCGCTGTCGTTGTCGATGGCGACAAAACTGATGGAATCGGAGCAGAAGAGTGGACTGTACCCGGGTGGGTTGGGTCCGTACACGGGGAGAGACCCAAATGTGAAGCCAGAGTGGTTGAGGCAGAGAGCTCCTCAAGGTCAAAGGTTCTAAGAGATTAAGGAATCCTTGTCCCATTTGAAACTCAACACTGTTTGCGAGGAGGCACAGTGCCCCAACATTGGAGAGGTTCCATTTTTCTTTTTCTGTTCTGTACACCCGCCTTTGTAATCCTCTTAGATCTAAAAAACAATGAATATTATTACACAATTCACACCTTAGACTACAAGAATTAAACATTTGATTAAAATATATTAATTTAAATTTATTAATTAACTACAAGACAATTAATAAAAATTAAATTAAATAATAATTATAGATTAATAATCATCAACATTGTATATTTATATAATAGAAAAAAATATCTCAAACAAAATTAAATTATCTAAAATAAATATTAAAATTTTATCTTAATTCTAAAAAAAGATTTAATTACTCATTACATGAGTATCAAATATAAAGAGAGAAGAAAATTCATAAAATTTGCTTTGTGCTGCATTGTGTTGCGCATTATCCTTTTTCCCTTCTTTACTATAGGTAGCAAAACGGGTTCAACCCGTTGGGTTAGCCCGTCAACCCGTTATTTTTTTACGGGTTGAGTTTAAGATTTCAACCCATTTTTAAATTTTAACCCGCATAACCCGCGGGTTAAGCGGGGCAAGTGCGGGTTGGCCCGTCGAGTTGAGTTTTTTTAAAAAAGTGTTACAAATTAGTCTTATTATTTGTGTTTGTGATATTTTTATGAGTATGATACTAAATTTATTTTATTTTTTTAATCTCTATAAATTATAATTTTTCTATTTTTTAATTTTTATGATTTTTTTATTTTTTATACATTTTGTTTTGTTTTTTAAGATCAACTCACTTACTTTTTTTCATTTTTTTCTTTATGCGGGTCAACCCGCTAACCTACCAACCCGCACTAAAGCGGGGTGGGTTGGCTCTTCTAACCCATTTTTCAAAACGGGCTAACCTGCCCCGCCCAGCATTTTTGTGGGTTGAATGCGGGGCGGGGTGGGTTAGCCTATTTTGCCACCTTTACTCGTTACTGTGCGTTCTCTTCTTTTTATCCTCGTGTCTCGTGCTGCTTCCAATCTATGCTTTTCTTTTTTAATCTCCCCCTTGCTGCGCTACCAATCTTTTCAATTTATATATTTTCTTCCTTTCTTTTTCCACCGCCTCAACTATATATGTATATTGTTGCTTCCTCAATTAGGTTAGGTCCATTCCTTTCTTTAAAAAAAAATTAAAATCACATGATTAATCAATACACTTCTTTCACAATAATGGACTTATATATTGTAGACCATAAGTTAGCTTTTGTGCTTTTAGATGTCATGACTCTAATTGTAATATGATTCTTCCACATTATTAAAAGTTATCACTTTCTTTAAATCCTACAATTATAAGATAATTAAATAAAATTAGTTTCTCTCAAAAATTAAATAATAATATAAAAAAATTAAAATTAATTATATTAAGTTATAATAACGCCTACTTTTTATAGGAAGAATATATAAAATTTGGCTATTATTAGCCACCACTAGGGGTGAGAACAGGCCAAACTAGACTTTGCCTTAAACAGGCCTGACCTGTATCACAAATATAAGGCTTGAACCTGACTTGTTAGCATGTAATAGGTCAATTTTCAAGGCTTAGTCTGGTCTTTTTAAAAGTCTGGTCTGACCTGTAAGTCTATTTAAATACCTATTTCAAACCTAGCTATTAGTATTACTACTGTGTCAGCAAACCCACACTTAGCACTTGAAACCCAAAAAAATTACAGTTGTAGTCTAAGATCTTTTTAAAACACAATTTTTAAGATTCGCAAAGCTTCTGCTATGGGTATTATCATATCTGAATTGGGGATGTTTCAGCTTTTGGGTGCAATACATGAGAGATTGAGGGCAGAGATGAGAGATCCAGAGACGGAGACATACCTGGAGGTGGAGCAGAGGCGCATGGGCTGGACAGTGGAGCAGTAGTGTCGCAACTGGAGGGCACTGGTGGTGGATGGAGACGACGGCGTGGGTCGCGACTGGCGGTCTGGTCTCTGCCTCTGGTGGATGGGTATGACACAGGAAGGGAGTTACGACCTTATGGGACGACGCAGGAAGCTAGGAACCACTGAACCAGGAAGGGAGTTGTCATGGGACGGGCGGACGACGCAAGATGCCAGGAAGAAGGCCTTACAAGACGGCGCAAGAAGGGACTAAGGGAGTTACTTCCTAAATCTAATATGAGAATGAGATTCAGAATGTGATACTTACTAAGTTAGGTTTTACTTTTTATTTTTTATTAAAAATTAATTAAAAAATATTAATATATTAAGGTTTAATTAAAAAATATTAATATATTAAGGTTTAATTAAAAAATATTAATATATTAAGGTTTAATTAAAAAATATTAATATATTAAGGTTTAATTAAAAAATATTAATATATTAAGGTTTAATTAAAAAATATTAATATATTAAGGTTTAATTAAAAAATATTAATATATTAAGGTTTAATTAAAAAATATTAATATATTATACTAAATTAATAATTATAATAATAAATATTATATAATATTTAATTAAAAAGGCCAGCCTATCAGGCCTAAAAGGCTTGTTAGATGGCTTTAGGCTTGGCCTGTTGTACTAAACAGACTTTTAAAAAAGTCTTAGCCTGACTTATTTGGTAGACAGGTCAGGCCTCAGATAGGCCAGGCCACAGACCCTTGACAGGCGGACTGGCCTATTTCCACCCCTAGCCACCACCACCACCACTATAAGAAATTTGTGTATTACTGTCAGCATTTTCCAATGAAATCATATTCGCCAGTAAATAATTACTTTCTGGCGAATGTGTGTCCACTAGAAAACAAAAGAAATATTTCAAAAAATATATAAAAAGTGAAGGAAATTTTCAGCAGATAAATTCCATGAGAAATCTGATGAGAATCAATTTGTGGCAGATAGAGCCGCTAGAAAAGGAATGGAAATGTTTTTCAAATATTCTAGTGGATAAATTCCATTGGAAAATCCGCTGGAAATAGCTTGCGATAGATTGAACTGCTGGAAAAAGAACAAAAATCAATGTGGCAGTTTCTCAAATTTTTTGGCAAATAAATTTCATCAGAAACAGTTTGCAACGAATTGAGCTGCAAGAAAATCGGCCAGAAAAGGAACCAAAATTGATGCGGTAGTTTTTCAAATTTTTTGGTGTATAAATTTCGCAAAAAAATCCACCGGAATTAGTTTGCATCAGATTGAGCCATCAAAAAATCTGCCAGAAAAGGAATGGAAATTGATGCGATAGTTTTTATCAGTTTGCAGCAGCTCGAGCCGCTAGAAAATCCACAAAAAATTAAATTATAACTACACATGTGAAGCCTTCTTACCCATTTCTCTTCTCTTCTCTCTTCTTTTCCTCTCTGTTGCCTCTCCTTCTTTGATCACTCTCTCTACCTCTCCAATCACTTTCTGTACCTCTTCGATCAGTCTTAACTTGCGAAGGTGATGTTTACAAGAGTAACAAGTACATAGCTTAAGTACATATGATTTGAGCTACCCACCATTTTGCTACCGTCAACTTCAATGATTTGTTCATCTAACAAAACGAAGCACAAAGACCCTGGAAGACTTCATCAATGACTGTCAAAGTTTATATTGTGTATTTGTTCTTTAAGTGTTTTTTTGGATTTGATGCATTATTATTTTGATTGTGTTCTTCTTTGTGCTCTGTAATGTAGTATTGGTTTGTTTGATTGTTGAGGGGAAAATGTATTTGTTTCTTTTTGAGATTGTTGGGCGATAAGTAGAAGAATAATGTTAATGACACAGAATCCCTTTTGCAAGTTTATTCTCTTAATGCATTTGCTTTTTGAATTATTCTACATTTTGTTGGTAGTAGTTAGAATCATCATATGCAAAATGCACACTTTCAATTGTTTTTTTTCCTTTGCTTTATTGTAATGTCAGAATGTATTTATTTATTTATTTTCATTTTACAATACAAGTTCATAGATTAAGCAATTTTTTTTCAAACATAACATTTCTAATGGATTGGCCGCTGGAAATATTTCTACATGACAAAAACGACAACACTATTTTTCATCGGAACATTAGTTAGAAAAATTTACGCCGGATAAATCCACCAGTAAGTTTCCAACGAATTGTTCGCTGGTAAGTATCTAGTGGATCTTTTCCATGAAAAATAATTTTATGATGAATTTTCCGACTGTGTTTGGTTTCTGGCAAGCATTTTTCAGGCTACCAAAAATTAGCCAGAAACTTCAATTTTTAGCTGATTTTTGTCCACTTTCCAGTGGATCCACCACCGATAATACGTGAATTTATTGTAGTGCACGCCACCACAAAGACACTTTCACAAAGACGTCATGAGCACCATAACCATCGCAAAGACATAGCAAGCACCATGAGCCACCACTAGTCTCGCCTCTTCTTAAGCTAAGTCCCACCACGAGCACCAAATCCCTTAATATGTTTCTTTTAGTTTCCTTCCTTACTTATGTGATTTTGGGTTTGTTTTGAGTTTTAGTATTTTGGTTGGGATTTCTATTCATATTCTTGGTGACTAGGATTAGGGGTTTCGATTTCTCATTTGTAAGTGCACAATGGAGGCTTGGTGAAGGTTTGATCAATTGTTACTTAGTGAAGTAAAGGCTTCTTTGCTATGTTGCTCTACTAATTTTTTGAATTTGGCTCCACTAAAGTGAGGGGTGCACTTTAGATATTAAAGTGCAGGTTTGTAATCGTTGATGAGAAATCAAGCGAGTAGATTATCACACATGTATGATCTGTTATGCATATGCATGTATGTTATAAAATCCTAAACCCTTGATTTTCTTATCAATGGTTATGATCCTACACTTTATCCTTTAAAGTGCACCATTCACTTTAAAGAAGCCAAACAATGATCTTGTTGCATTGTTTCCTTATCTTTTGTGCTACCAGTACAAACTTGGTGAAGGATATTTCATTGATGCTATGTTGGAGGCATTTAGATTTGTTCTTATTTCTGTATTTAGTGAGTGTTTATTGTCACTCCTTTGTATCTATTGTCACTTCTATTCCATTGATCTTTTTATTCAATGACCTTTGATTTGTTTTGATCAATAGCTCAAAATAGTTCACTTAATAAAACAATTAATGAAATATGAGTGACAATAGACATCCCTCTACATTCAATGTTTGGAGGTTGTTTTGACCATTAAAAGCCAAAAAAAAAAAAAGGTTAGCAAGCCAGCCTATTAACCAACGGGTTAACAAGGCAGGGCTCAGGTTGGCTATATTATAAGCCCTTATAAAACATGAGCTAACTTGGTCTAGTCCTATTTATACTTAATTTGTGACAGGTCAAACTGGGTTGGTATGTATATCAAGCTGTAATTGGGGTATATAAGTTATTTTTATATTTTTATATTATTATAAAAGAGATTCTCCATTCTTGTATCTAGTTTTTTTTTCTCAATATTACCATTATCAATTATTCGTTTACAAATTTAAAGACAATTATAAAAGTGGATAAAATTATAAATACATCTAATTATTCTTTTAAATATTTAAAGATAAATATAAGAGGAATAAAATTATAATATAAAAAGGATAATATTGTAAATATATCTTATAAAATTAAAAATAAATATAAAAAGAGGATTCAAATAACCTTTTTTTCATCTTAACAAAAAATAAAAAAATGAATTAGTAGGCGCTAGTTAATGCACTAATAATTATAAGGGAAAACTTAAAAAAAAAATCCCTTGTGTTATTCGTGATGTGTATTTTGGTCATATTATTTTAAAAATATACAAAATAGACTCGTTACTTTGCGATTTGTGTAGGATACTACAAAATGATAACAAACATTAGTTTTTAGATGGAAATGCGCATATGCAACACATGTGCACGTCTCAAGCTTTGAGTGTTAAACATTGTCCAATTTCTGCTGAGGGTACTTAGGGGATAAAAGGTTGTATAATATGTGCATGTGGAATAGTTCTTCTTCTTCTTCTCACTCAATTCTAAATCTTAAAACTCCATAACTGAACTGCTTGAGCAACGATTGAGTAGCAATTGAGGGAGCAGCGATTGAGGTCGAACCTGATGGAGAAAATGCGACAGATCTAGTCTTTAGAGAGTTCAACAAGCTTTGGTGGACATACTCGAAGTTGCAAATGCGGCCTTCCTTGTCAGGTGCAAATCTCGTGGGCTGAAAGGAACCCAAGAAGGAGGTTCTTTGGTTGTAGCAGGTGTGGTACCATAGATGACTGCCACTTCTTTACCTAATACAATCCATCTATAGAGAAAAGAGTTGAAAAAATCTTCAATAGTTTACTAAAAAGGAATAATGAATTAAATATGGAACTGGAAACAAAGAAGACTCAATTGTGTATGTTAATGCTAAGGTTAAATCACAAAAGGCTAAGCTTGAGTCATAGAAAGCTAAGCTTGAGTCACAGAAGTATCAATTGTATATGATGCATGGGATGATGCTTGCTATAGTGATTGTGTGTATTGGTTTATTGGTCTCTGATAATGGAAATATTTGATGATTATGTATTCATAGCCCAATACCAGCCAAAAGAAAAAAAAACCTAAGGCCCCATGCAGAATGTTATTGTGCAAGTCGTGCCCCACCCTCTTTTTTTTCATTCTTGATGTTGATGCCCCTGATGTTGATGCCCCTTCACTAGGCTGAGTCATTGACATTCTTGTCAAAGCATGTGTGTGTCTCGTAAATGGGGAAATTGAGCTTTAGGAACCAGGCTGGCTATGACCACAACTCCCATGTGCCCTTGGGTTACTCACAATAGGTATATGACAACTTTGACTTGTAGCATCTTACCAATTGATGCATTTGCACTTGGAGCATCAGATGGAACAACTCCAGCACCACCATATGGATTAACTTTAGTTGGAGCAGTGGGATAAGTTGTGATAGAACCATTACCTGCACTTGTTTTCTTTTTCTTTCTAAGTATATTTTTATTTGGATTTAGGGGTCTTGGGCACCCACGAGCATTGTGGCCCCACATTCGACAATTTCCACACTAGCATTGATGTCCTTCTCTAGATATCCAGTTTGGGTTATGAGGTTGTCATCAGTGGCTCTCTTGCTAACCTTCTTTTGTCTGCTAATAGAAGTCCTAACCAAAAGAGGGAGGATTGGATCATAGTCAAGATATGGCCACTCTTCCTGTGAAGGTACATGGTTTATCACCACTTCAAAACATTTCAAGAAGTCTCATTCTTGTAATATTCATCAATGTAGTTCTCAGGCTGATCCCTTTGTGCTTAAATGACACTCACAATATATGCACAAGGGATAATTTTAGGAGATACAAAAAAACCAGTCAATTACAGGTATGAATTATCTACCCAATAACAGATATTTCATATCAATTTTATACATGTTATGTCCCAGCTTCTGCAAGAACAATATCTATTCACCAAATTCACTACCTTCTTGCTTTCTTGCCATGTGTCAATTTCAAATTTTCTATTGTCATTCATATGGGCAATACACAACACAACTTCTTCCTTTGACTTTTCAAGCTTTTGTTGAATTTCTGGGCAGATCTAACCTTGATACTTGAGCATTCCATCTATCGTAACTGCAAACCTCTTCATTACATCCGCATTATAGCTTCTTTCATTGTGATTATGGGCTTTTCTCTAGCAGGCAGTATTGCAGAGTTGAATGACTCTGCAACGTTGTTTGATAGACTACCTAATTTAGTCCTTGGAGTGAATAAATGTCTTGACCACGTGCTTACATCTCTTGCAGCTAACTACTTGGCTGCTCCCTCTTTCAGCTTTCTTATTTCTTACATTTGAAAGTCAAATTCAGGCTTGGTTATGGCCCTTGCAACATTTTATAGTAGATCTTTTAGCACTTATCCCTTATATGTTAGGTTGAAGTTGGCATATAGATGCTTAAGACAGAATCTGTGTTCAACCCTCATGTCCTCAAGTATAGAGTTCAAACCCTGCAAGCACATCAAGTAAGAAATCAAAAAATAAGCATTGAGTTTAAACTTGTGTAGCACAAAATCATATAAAATAAGATGTGTCATTTTTGTTACTTTTTGCTTATCTGACATGAACACCTAGCCATTCTCCTCAATTGACCCAATATCTTCAAGCAACTTGTCCAAAAATCACATCCACCTATCTCTCAACTTAGCCTCAGTTGTAGCATAGGCAATATGGAACATGTTATCATTAGTATTCATTGCCACTGCCACTAGCAATCGACCCCCAAAGCCAGCCTTCAAGAAGCACCCATCCAATGATATTATAGGCCTACAAAACTTCAGACCTATTTTGGCAGCATCCAAATAGACATATAGTCTCTAAAAATGGCTATTGTTGTCCTTCTTGATCAATATTTTTGAACTAGGGTTGTATGGTAAGACTACTGTAGTATAATTCTATAGTAAAGAATATTGAGTTATTGCACTGCCTTCAAGCTTCTTCATGGCCATCTTGTTTGCCCTATATAATTGGAACCTTGACACAAAAATCTTTTGTTCTCTAGCCACTTGATTAATGAAAGCCTCATTCTCCCATCTCCCCTTATGGCCATCCTTTCTTATTTTTTCCAAAATTTTACATATCTTTCCAACATCATCATCACTAAATAATTTTGTTAGTCCATGGATGAAAGTTTGACCAAGAAACTTATACCACAAACAATTTGGCTCTCCCATCTCAATCCAATTCTTTCTTACATAAGTAGTCAAATGTGTGATAGATTGCAGGTCAATATCAAAGTTATATAGCATATGACACACACACCTTACATACCCCATAAGTGAGCTAAACTGTAATTTTCCTCAATAATGTAACAGAACTATTATCAAAGTTATCTGTAAAGTGTAAAAAAGATATTATACTACTCATTCATATAGCTTATAAGCACATGCTATACTGCATTTCATAAAGCTTACAAGTATGTTATGCTACTCATTCATAAAGCATACAAACATGTTATACTACAAGTAATTTCTTTATACATGTGAACAACACACTTTCACATGTTACAAAGTGCATATCACGTATAGTTTAGGGTTTTTTTTTAAGTTTCTCCATAAAAAATAGACATTTGTAGGTTCACACATAAATCAAATGGGTCCACAAGTAATGAAGAATGAACTCAAATGCGCCTCACAAACAACAATTTGGGACAACATTTAGGATCACACACAATAACAAAGGACACTAATAAGGTCAACATTTTGGGACCATAGGCACAAATAGGACAACATGCATCCCCTGCTAACCAATCAAACCCTAAACTACCAATAAATAAACAATAATCATAACCTAAAAAATAATTTCAACAAAATGACCTTAAAGTCTGACTGATACTTGCCTTAGTTGGACTCATGGTGCAAAACCCTTACTCCACGATTTGGTCACACGAACAAAGGCGTTCTTTCAGGGTTCAATAGCACACACAATTTCTCCCTCAATGGAAGCAATTCAGTTTGCAAGATTGAAGAAATGAGAGAAATGAGAAATTAGGGTGGGTTTGCAGGTTTGAGGAAACGAAGGAAATGGGAAATTCAGATTACACAATTTCTTCCCCCCGTGCACATCATGTGCAACCTTTTATCTCCTAATTACTCTCAGCAGAAATTGGATAGTGTTTGACACTCAAAGCTTGAGAGGTGCACGTGCGTTGCACATGCGTATTTCTATCTAAAAACTAATGTATATTACTATTTTGTAGTACTCTGCACAAATCGTAAAGTAATGAGTTTATTTTATACATTTTTAAAGTAACATAATCAAATTGCATATCACGTATAGTATAAAGGTTTTTTTGAAAATTTGCCTAATTATAATAGTTATTTGAAAATGATGAGATATTCAAATCTTTCATAATTATATTATATTTCGCATATAGATTAAAATTATTTTATACTCATAACTCGTGAATTTATAGTATATAAGTTACGTCCACTATCACTAAACGAGAATGACGTTGCCAAATGCCATTGTTATCTCCATTCTCCATCCAATCCCGAGTCTTTGCTTAATCGCGAGTCTTTGCTTTAGGATTGAGAAATGTAAACTCAGGATATTTCGGTAAATAAATAAATTAGCAAATACTGGAATTTAGTTAAATTCAGTTCGTAATGGAAGGGCATTTTCGTACAACAAATATAAAAGAGCCTACGCTGCAGAAAAACCAAAACCAACCGCAGGCCTAAATCAAATCCAAATATAAAATTGCTTAACAAAACGTGGTTGCCTGTCCTACCATAACACGATTTTCAATTTTAAATGTAACATGCTCCACAGTATTAAATTATTCACCGTTACAAACATCCCCATATCCTACTAGTGAAGTTCTTTGTATATTGAAAATTTACATGTTACTACGTGTTTGTGTCTTGGTTTCTCATGTCATAGTTTTGTTTTGTCATGGAAGCATGCTTAAGATAATCCTGCTTTGTCGTCCTCTTGATGTCCTCTTACTCACATATTTTTAATAGTTGTGACCTTGTGATTTAGGTGTTTTTACCTGTAGTTGATGGTCTTTTGAGTAGTTCTTAGAGCTATGCTAGCTGTTGCTTCTTGATAATTGTAACATTTTAAATTTAATAACAATGGTATAATCTATATTATATCACAAGAATTAAATTTAAGCATGCTACTAACTATTTCTAATATAATATATTCACATTATATAAGAAAATATGAGTCATGAACTAACGAATATATACATAATGTTGATATTTCTCAAAAATATAAACTATGCACAAAAATAATAAATTAGGTCTTTCAAGGCGCAAAAGATACAATATTTGTTTATGAAAAGCATATAAATTATATTAGTCTTTATACATCTTTTGCTTCCCTTTTGAAAAACTCATACTTAGATTTACATGGCAATATAATCGGGGTAAGAAATCACAATTCTCAGTAAAAGTATTCTAAAACTAGCATTTTATACAATCATCAAGAATACGCAACTATCCATACAATTACAATGTCATGAGTTTAAATGTCATGGTGACAACCGCCCATACAATTGTCATGCTATGTCAAATTATGTCTAATGTTTATATCTATGCGATATCCTAAGTATGTAGTGAATAATATAATGATACCAAGTCCATGGTAATGTCATTTCATGCATGAGCCTTGAACAAAACAAAGGAAGTTCATCCCAAGTGTTAAGCAAGTCTAGTGAGGATATTACCCACAGCAACTACTCATCAGATGTAAAGAGGATATTACTTACCTAAACCACTTTGGAATCCTTGCGTTATAGATCTTCAAGAGTAAAGAAGGGAAGTCCATCTTCAACTACTCTCTGATATGGAGAAGTCCTCACACTATCAAGGTTTAAGATCACCTCCGATAGTAAGGATATTACTCACATTAAATACCTTTCATCTAGGATAAAATCTAGTAAAGAGGGAGAATATACCCCCTCATTCCTTGAGGATTCTGGCAAGGCAATGCCTTGGCCCTCAAAGAGCACCCTTTGGGGACACTGGACAGCAAGTATCAGTGCTACAATGCCTTGGGAACCAGTTGGATAATGAGGTCTAGTCTCGTTGGGCCTGGTCGACCACTAGGAACTATCTAGAGCATAATTACTCTCCTTGGTTAGACTCCAAGATGAGAGGATTCATTGCGAGGAAGAAAGAATCCATAACCTGGAGAGGGCTGCTAACCAAATTTTGAAGCAAAGAACCACCCCCTGGCCAGAAACCATGAAAATAGAAAGGACCAATGTCGGCGTGATGACCACCGACCTGAGATCTCTAAGATCACGGACCCTAGTCGTTAGCCTGAACCCACCCCTCTCAAAGGAGCAGACATATGCCATAAGGGACATGGTATCACAAAACCAGCTCTTTTCAAACACAGTGATGGCATACGAGATTCCGTAGCGCTTCAAGTATCCTGCCAACATCAAAGTTTACGATGGAACCACGGACTTTCAGAAACATCTAGACGTTTATATGTCCACACTTTTGTTCTTTGTGGGAGGAGATGACCTTTGCATATGTCGTGATTTCCTTTTGTCCCTAAAGAAAGCAACCGTGAGATGGTTCACCATTTTGCCTTCGAGGTCCGTGGATAGCTGGAGAGACCTGTCGTCAAGGTTTCAGTTGTACTTCACCCTTAGCAAAGTGCAACCTAAATCCATTTTATGTCTCTCCCAAATAAGGCAAAGGAAAGAATAATCTCTCTAGGACTTCATATCCCAATTTAACAAGGAAATTGTGAATGTCCTGGGACGAAATGCTCGGCCTGTTTTACATAAGGGAAGGCCTCAGTCTAGGGAAATTCTCCTTCTTGACAACAAAAAAGGAGCCCAAAACCATGGATGCGTTATAGGCCTGCGCCGACAAATACATCAATGTTGAAGACGTCCTCTAAGCCAAAAGGCATCTCTACAAAGAAAATGTTAAACTGAAATCTGGAGAGCAACCGAACTAACAAGGGAAGAATCCAAGGCCACCTCTCATGGAAAAGTATGACAATTACATTCCCTTCAACGCACTACAAGCTCAGATCTACCGAGAATTCATGAACAAAAAGCTCCATGATGTACCTAGACCTTTCCTTTTGAAGAAACTAGTTTGGAGAGACACATCCAAGTACTGTGAATGGCATGATGGCTCTAGCCATAATACGGAGGACTACACTAACCTCTGCGACGCCATCGAGTCCCTCGTCCGAGACAGACATTTGGGCCGATATGTTAGGAAGACCTACGGCAACCAGAGGAAGGGTTATTACAAAAAACAAAGTTATAGCCCCCGGAGCCCTTCTCTTTCCTATAAGAGAAAACATTCTTTGATGAGGAACGACAATCCCAGCCTACGCTCACCTCAAGACAACCCCTGTCACTGTGATAAAGCGTGAATATGGGACAAAAACTGGAAGAGCAATCACCATCATGAAGTGACTCACACAATCATGTAATGCTTTGTAATCATTGCTTTCATTGTCTAAATGAACGTCTTTGTATATCAATGAATTGACTTTTCTTTATAATCGCCACCCTAGCTCAAAGTTGGTACCTCTTGCGACCCTGAGTCCTTGAGTACTTCAACTTAACAATATTCATAGCCAATATCCCGACAGTGACCCTGAGTCCCCGGATACTTGGGCCAGTTACAACCCACAAGGTCGCTACGCCTTGCTGAGGTTCGAGGAATACAAGGTCTGAAAGGATCAGCTATTCCGACATCCTTACATAATAGCTAAACTGGGGAAGCCACCTGTATACTATCCGAGGTCGAGTAGAGCATTCAAAGGTTCTTGTCCATATCCATTTAAGCCGAACCTTAACTTATAAACCCACCATAGTTTACAGAGGTTAAACATAATCAATTGTCGCCTGAGATTGTCGATCCCACACCCAGAGGCTTTCGTGTCAAGCATATTAAACGAACCTAACCACAAATATTCGAGATGTAGACTTATCTTGGCTGGAAAAATAAGTGTTTGTCTAACATTAAGCGAACCCAACTATCGAGATTTGAGCTTCGAACTCATCTCAATTAGAAAAATGTGTGTTCGTCTAAGCTAAACGAACCCAACCACCGAGCTTCGAGTTTTAGACTCATCTCGATTAAAAAAAATGTGTTCATCCAAGGTAAACAAACCCACCCACCTTGATTCAAGCTTTGGACTCATCCCGGTAGGGTAAATAGAGCGTTTGCTCATATAAAGTAACTGTCAAGGTATAGTGTTTGATCCATCTCGGTAATCTGCATACCAAGATCAGTTGCCAAACCCACCCCGACCATTGAAAAGATGCCGAAGATTGAGCGTTGGACTCATCTCAACACAAGAAAGGTACATCAGAGTAAAACGTTCAAAAAAGGGGGGCAAGCTTCAATATTCACATTCCAAACATCATCAACCTTACAAGGAAAACATGCAAAGCTACCTGTTTGCAAAGACTGCCTTTTTTAAGGAAGCTGAGAAAGTAACCTGGTCAAATGATGATGATCAGACATTGACAACAATGGCTCATTGAAGGGCAAAAACCTGTAACCTGCCCTGATGTAAAGACGACTACGATGATAGCTGGGGAAAGCTATGATAACCACCAAATGCTAACCACGACACCACATTAGTTCAAGAACCATCTCTTTCTTGGTCAACCACTCATGCTTGTTGACACGAGGAGAAAACCTCATCACCCTACACTTCCTAAGCCACCCCTGCTCACCTATGACACAACAACCGTCAGGGAAGTAAAGGAGGAAATGTGGTGAAATTCCCCTTGCCTCACAAGACCTACAGACAGGAGCTCCTAACCTTTCTAGCAGAAGCAAGGCACTATTCCACCGCCATACACATCTGGAAAAAATGCCTTATGTTGTTGAGGAACATGTTGACCAAGTTATGCAGGGTAGCTACTTGGTCCACACCGGACCATTATGCTTGGAAAGAAAGGCCTCTACCAGAAGAGTAAGCAGAGAGAAAGCCAAACAACTTCAAGAATTTGGGGAATAAGAGGTAGATAGTCTTAGAAGGGGACACAACCCTCCGAAATCCCATGAAAGACAAAAAGGGAACCATCCTTAAGGAAGAACTTACTCCCAAACACAATTGTAGAACAAAAGAAACAGATGATAGTCTCGCTACAAACAGTCCCTATTTATAGAAGGAATAATGTGTCATGATTGGTCCCCATATATATATATATATATATATATAGGATCGGTTACGGGCCCAAAGAATTGGAGTAACCTGACTCGCCAGGCTAGCACTCAAATGTATAGTGCACCTGAAGCAGCCAAAATGCAAGGTGTAACGACATGAATAGACTCTAATCGTATCTCGTACAAGTAGACAAGTAAAAGACAGAGAGTGGCCTCACGACCCTGTTCCCACGATCTTGCCTCACACAATTGTGTCGCTACAATCCTAAGTAGTAACATTCAGCATGCACTGAATGCTCAGATACCAAAAATCCTCATATACTCATATAAATACAATAAGCAAGAGAGAAAATGTACGCCCATTTCCCAGTACTCACTACCCTCCTTGTGCAGCAACTGACTTGAGCGTTAGAATGTCTTTTATATGTACCCACCCTCTCGCTAGGGGTGGAAACAGGTCAGGTCAGGTCAAACTTTGTCTTAAACATGTTTGACCTATATCTCAATTACAAGGCCTGAGCCTGACCTATAAACTTGAAATAGGGCAATTTTTAAGGCCTAGCCTGACCTTTTTAAAAGTATAGCTTGGCCTAAAAGTCTATTTAAAAGCTTACTTTACAATAAGGCCTTTAAATATGCTAACAAACCTACCTTTAAATAGGTCAACAAGTCTTTAAATAGGCTAACATGTTTACCTTTAAATAGGCCAACAGACCTTTATATAGGCTAATAAGCCTAAGCTTTGAAATAGGCAAACGGGCCTAACCTTTAAATAGGCCAATAAATATATAATTTTTAAAATATTACATTAAAAATCTAATATTCTAATTTAATAACATAAATCTAACAAACCAGTATATACTTTGTTATAATTTACCATTTACTTCATACTTTTATAGATGTTCACCACTTTTTTGCTCTAGTCTTTGGTCGATGTGTGTGACTTGAAAATATACCAAATTATAAAATTATTATAGGCATATAATTACAAAACATGAAGATCGAACCTACGTTTTCCTAATTACAACATGAAACAAATTTTCATGAAGATCGAACCATCACTATCATATGTGTTATTCATTATTCAAACAAATTTTCTCACGAAAATGTTAATATAGTTGTATCTACCATCAAGTGATCTCACTCTTCTTTTAAACATAGAAGGCCACATTAGTTGTTTGTCTAATATGGCATCATTTCATTTGACATATGATGATGTCTAATAAACATCTTAATTCCCACCCATACGTTGAGATATAGAGAAAGAATGTTTTGGTATTCATAGAAAATAATAATATATGACCATCAATGTTTCGATTATACTCACTATGCTACTATTTGATTGTTCACTGAACCAAAAACTGGTATCCATGGCCATCTGGAAAGTCCCTTCCCATATAATATGGCTTCTTAATTTTCGGACCCAACATGCTAGGTGATGATGGTTTAGACTTGGCAATCCCTGATCATTAGCAATTTACTAATTATCCTTTGAAGCAAGGGCGGCTTTTAATTCGTATTTGGAGAAAATGTCACTTAATACAACTTTCTCCTTGATCTTTAACCTGCACAAGAATCAACAGTGTAAACATGAGAAATGAACACAACATGAAAATCATGTCACAACAGTCAATAATGCACATGGAATTACCTTTTGTGGATCCAAGAACATCTAACTTTGAAAAGTTTTTTGCTTTCTCTTTGGAAGTTAGTTTTTTCTTACGAGCATGCTCTTGTTTAACTTTGGCAGATGACTTCTGCTCAGCTGTGGGATTTTTGTTAACCTACTCTAGGGAAAGTGAATTAATTTCAGAATCAATGCCCATTTCCACACTATCATCATAATCGACTTTCAAAGCAGTGGCAGGCTTCTGATTTTCTCCAACACCCTTCGGTTCTTCTCCATATATCTGATTGTCCAGGTCATCTAATCATCCGAAGTGGTTCCATCCCAAGAACTGAGGGCAAAATCATCCATATAAGATCCTCATTTGGATTTCTTCTATGGCAGAGAGACCTTGAGATGTGAAACAACATTAACATCTTCTTCGTGTTGCAATTAAGAGAGCGTAAGTTCGATTTTCATATTTTGTAACTATATGTCTCTTATAATTTTATAACTTGATATATCTTAAAGTCTCACATATTGACTAAAGATTAGAGTAAGAAAGTTTTGAACACTTATAAAAGTAGAAGATGAGTGTTAAGCTATAACATAATTCTAATATGTTATTTTTATTTTAATTTATTAATTTAGGTTTTAGTTACTAATTTTTATTAAAATTTAATTAAAAAATACATTAATATATTATAATAAATTAATAATTATAATTATTATATTAATATATATTATATTATATATAATTAAATAGGTTAGACTAATTTGTCAGACTTAAAAAGTTTATTGAACAGTATGAGACTTGACATTTTTAGTTAAATAGACTTTTAAAAAAGTTTGAGTCTAACTTCTTTAGTAAACAATCTAAGTCAGACCAGACTTCAAACAAACCAAATCATAAGCTCATGATAGGCGACTTGACCTATTTCTCCCTATCCCTCACTCCATCACTGAAAGAGTTGTGCCTACGAAAGAGTGAACCACCTATTAACTATATATATATATATATATATATATATATATTCGGTTACTAAGATGCTTCCGCCTCCTTTCATCTATTTCGTTGAAGCCTTAAATCTTTTGGAAAAAATACTATTTGTCCAGAATTTTCACCCCGAATTTCATGTGCGTGTAACATTTGGCATTTATGTAGAATCTACACATTATATATTAATTGTGCTTCCTGATTTCTCTTTCCGTTTTCTTCCTCATCACGTCATTTGGGCAGGTGATTGCAGGAAATAATTCTGGTCAAAATAGCATACCTCAATTTTTTGAAGTTCATTGAAGAATGTCAATGTTATTTGTAACTTTTGTATTTCTTTTCTTGATGCCTCATTTAGGCACTCGTGTTTTATTTTTTCGTATATAATATTTCATTTTTTTCGTGTTATCCTAGTTTTATATTAATTCACCATAACACAATGAGAGAAAGAAGCGTTAATGGAATTTGATGACGTGACCTTACCTACAATGTGTTTTTATGAATAAAATTCACTCTAAATAAAGTTTGCTTAAGTAGTAGCTTAAGTTATCAACTAAGTCATGTCTCATGATTTTATATTAAGAATTTAATTTTAATGTACTATTTGCGTACAAGTTTTTTATATGATTATCTAATTATATATTATCACATTATTAAAAATATTTAATTATTATAATAGTTATATTAAAAATCATATATGTAATAATGTGTGATTGATAAATGAAATAAAAAAAAATTATATTAATAATGCATCAACAATAAACTCTTATATTAATCCATTTAATATAAGGTGACTTAAAAAAGTATGAGAAGAAAGATATCGAATAATTAGGAAAAAATAATTTTTTTATAAAAAAACAAATAAATTACTTTGGCACCAAAGTGTTTGCTTGTTGACATGTTTTTCTTTCTTGAGTAATAACACTTATATCATTTAGCAAATAATTATTAGTTATTAATTTTTTTCGGTATACATCTGAAAGTTAAGAGATTTATAAGTATAACCATTCAGTGATAATAATAACTCAAATAACTGATCTGTCCTGTGGCAACGCATGTTCAATGATACAATATAACACTTAATATACAAAAGAATGTCAAGATATTATTTATTGTAATGTTCTATACATTTGTATCTGGTGGCACAATGGCACAACATACATCTAGGCAGAGAAATTTGGTGGGATCATCTTGCAATATATATATGGATAATGTTAGGAACACATTTTTTATCACAATCTTTAAATATATTCTCTTTTATTAAATTACGTTATACACTAAAATAATATTTAAATTTGATTAATGCGTAATTAATTCGATTAACGTTTAATTAACTTTAAGTGACATATAATCATATTTAAGTATTATTTTAGTATATAACGTGCCCCCAATAGAAAAGAGTGTGTTGTAAAGAGTATGATAGAGAATGTGTTACTAGCACTCCTTATATATATATATGGTATATCTAGTAAAAAAAGTTTTTATTGTGAGAGAATGAGAGAAGTAAATATTAATCATATAACTATACATAAATGATCAAAATTAAAAGTTACTTAAAAGTCATGTGACTATTTGAAAAAGTCACATGTATTTATATTTTAATCTTAATTATTCATGCAAGATCTAATGGTCAAGATTCACTTCTCTCACTTTTTACAATAAACATTCTTCACATCAAATACATCATATATATATATATATTACTCTGATGAGATGAGTATTTATTGTAAGATGTGAGAGAGTAAATATTGACCATTGGATCTTACATAAATGGTGAAGATTAGAACATAAATACATGTGACTTTTTTAAGTGATCACATGACCTTTAAATAAATTTTAATCTTGACCATATATGTATAGTTGTATGGTCAAGATTTACTCATCTCATCCTCTCACAGTAAAAACTCTTCTCACTATATATGTCATATATATATATATATATATATATATGAATCTTGATCATTGAATCTTACATGAATAGTCAAAATTAGAATATAAATACATGTAACTTTTTTAAGTAGTCACTATATATATATATTTCATTTTGATCATCTAGACAACCAGATGGCCTCGGTTTTTCATGTTTTCTACATATATCTAGCTAGTGGCACAAACTATTGCATCTGAGATGGCTTCCTTCCTTCGTGACCAATAGCATCTTATCTCATTATCTTTGTTTCGTGTTTCCGATCCTTTGATAATTTATACGTATTCTGCACAAGCACACAAGCATCTTGTACACAAAAATAAAGTCATTTTCATTTTTTTTAAAAAAATTAACAATTAACATTGCTCTTATATAGCTACTTGCAGCCCAAGCTGGACTCCTCTTTGTATGGGATTTTGTCTCGAAGAAAATCATTCTTGAGGGAGATGCAATTTTGTCCATTATTTTAGTAAAACAAATAATTTGTCCCTTATTTTTAAAATAAACTATTTAGTCCTTTTATTTTTATAAAATGAACAATTTTAATTATTTTGTTTGCATAATATTAAAAATTTAACAGAAATTACTGATGTGGCATTTAAAAATTAATTCTTTAATTTAAATAAGTATTTTAAGTGCATGTGACATGCATATGACTTCTTAAATACCCAAAATAATCTTAATTCAACTTAAAAATCCCTAATCTCTTGTCCCTAGTCCTTAGTTACATACATAGCAGGAAAGGAAAACTTACAAGAGTCTAATATCAAATTAAAGATTAATGCATAAAGACTTACACTAGCCATTGATCGACTAGACCTTTTTTTTTTTTTTGGTATCATGACTAATTCAAATTTTACAAATACGTACTCAAACACATAGATTATGGCATTTAGTATAATTTTTTAAATTTGGTCCAACCTAGTCAATTTAGTTTAAAATTAGTTGAGATGTGTTATATATATGAGAAGTAATAAATCTTGAAATTCCATCTCTTAACTAATAAAAAAACAAGTTAACAGAAATCTTTAAAAGGAAAAAAAAAAACACAAGAATATGACAAAATGTCTAACATCACTTTTTGGTGGTATACAATTTTTTTTTATAGAATACGTAACATGAATAGTTAGTGAGAAAAAATAATGAAAAATTTTATGTTAAATAATATTATTGCTTAATTTAGTTAGAAAGGTTATTTTGAATACTTAAAGAGTCATATATATGTCATATATATGTACTTAAATTACTTACATAGAATAAATATAATTTTAAAATTCACATTAGCAACTTCTGTTAAGTTTTTAACATCCACACTAATGAAAGGAACAAATTTGCTCATTTTGTAAAAATAGAAGGACTAAATAGTTTATTTTAAAAATTGAAAGATCAAATCGCTTGGTTTGTTAAAATAAAGGGATCAAAACTGCAATTAAACCTAAATGTAATCAAGAGCATAAAGGAAGGACAAGTGGACAAATCCTACAATGACAATATTCTCAATTGGTTTTGATTATATGTAAACACCTAGGGAGTGTAATAGAATTGCTGATGTGTTCGCAAACTAAGCTAGGGAATTGGGATGGTAACAAGACGGGATGAAATGGGATGGAGCGCGGCAGGGCAGGACGAGACAGGGAGGAAATAGGTTGTAGTCCTCTGCTCTCTGTCTTTGTTGATAATATCTGTTTTTATTTTGTTTTTATATTTATATGGGTAGTTATTTATTATTTTTTTACATGTAAATAGATACTCACAGATATTCGTTAATATTGAATAAATTTTAAAAAATAATAATAAAATTCAAAAAATAAAAAAAATAATATTTTGATAATATTTTAGTAATAATAAAAAAATATTAATAATTTTATATATAAATATTTTGATAATTTTATTTAAAGATCTCTTTGGTATGAAAAGAACTATCCTCACCCCTATCCCGTTTATTAAATAAGGATAACATAAATAAATATTTATATTCATAAAAAAAATTAAATAAATATCACTTGTCCCTATCACAAATATTACCTGCGAATACTCACCCTCACAGATAAAATTACCATCCCAACTAGGAAAAATGAGCTAGTTAGTTGGGTAGATACAGCACCAGGTGATGATTAGTAAAATTCCTTTCAGTTTTTTTTTTTTTTAAACATTGCTCTTATATAATTTACGGAACCTTCATCACTCTTATTTATTTTTTTCTTTCTTCGTTTTTTTAAACCATTAATAACTCACTTAAATTATGTGAGTCAGATAACAAGACTCACAATATGTTTTAGTAACATTTCGGTTTAGTACAAAAAAACAAAAACAAAAACACACCTTCAAGTGCATATTTACGATTTTATTATATAAATTGTTAACTTTAATGCCAAAGAACATAAATAAATTTATTAAAAAGGAAAATAATATCTAATCATCCTAAATTTTTACTCAATTACAAATAGGCAACTTAAACTTTTAATTTAGTTCTTAAACTACACTAATTTATGGATTTAGTCTTTTATAATTTGTCCAATCTAAATTAGCTGACTAATAGAACACTTTATTATGAAAAATTTTAAAATACTCTCAGAGTATATACTTTGGATAAATTTATAATTGTTCATATTTAATTTGATAATATTTTATTTTATAATTCAATTATGGCATATACGGTATAAATCACATGTTACAATTTAAATAAAGTCGTGTAATAAAAATTTTTCATGTATTATGTACAAGTATGTGAATTTTTAATAATTTATTTATTACGTCAATTAATAACTCATATGTTTATACGTAATGCAATGTTTTATTTGTCAATTGAATGAAATGTAACAAAGAACTAATTGCAACAATTAAAATAGTTCAAAGATTAGAAAGTTTATAATGACTATTTGTAATTGTGTAAAAACTTAAGATAGTTAGATAATATTTTCTCTTATTTAAATGACTAGTTCCATAAACTGAAGAAATTTTAAGATTTTAAATACAATTTTTAAATATTTAAAACTAATTTTTATGAGTAGCGTTAATATAAATTTAATTAAAAATAAACTTATATGTGATAACATATACACTATTTTAGATTTACCATTTATTCGGGTTTCTAGTAATATAACTCAACTTTTATGTTAAATTATCCATAATTTTTGAAATTACATTTAATTCAGTTTAAAGAATAATTGAAAATGACATCGTTGATGTCCAATTCATAATAAATCAATACAAAAAACGATATTGTTTTGCATAAACTAGAACCGCAAGGTGATTTTTAATTTTTATTTTGTGCTTTTTGTGAGTGCTTGCGAAGGAAAAGGGAAGAAAACTTGAACCGAATGAACACATAGACCCTACAAAATGAACAGGAAGTCTCAGAGGAGAGACCCACATTAGCTATCCAGTCTTCAACATGGTTTGAACTCCACTTGGCCAAAAAGTCTGCACATGTTGGTGTTGGGAGCCGTAAGCGGGACTGAAATAACAAGATAATAATAAGATAATAATATAAAGCACAGAAACAAAAGAATTTAACGTGATTTAATAAATCATATTCTTACGTTTATTCAATAAAGCATATTCACTGTAAGAAAAAAATATAGTACAAAATTACTTATAAAATTAAAACATCTAACATATATTTAACTTAAAACTCTTTATAGACGTTCTCTCATAATTTGAAGAATCTTGCTCTCTCTTATTCTCTCTTTGTCTCACCACATACATAGATTATTAATTTTATTTATAACCAAACTTCATTAATCTTCAAGCAAACCCCTCTTTGATATACAAGCAATCTTCTTTGATCTCTAAATTTTTTTTTTTTTCTCTCTAAGTCTCTTTAGTTTTCAAATTTTTTATATTCTTAGTTTATATTTTTTAAATTTTTAAGAATATATTTATTAATGATAGACATAAATAAAATTAATTCTTATTGGACCGTCTTGACCCAATTAGCATCCAGCTATAAACTAGACCTATTTTTACAAAGTCTGACCAACTTATACTCGAATAGGTAATGATTCGACAAACGTGTATTTAATACAATTCACTAACAGACATAACGATATCGCGCTATAAGTAACTTATTGTGCCATAATGATCAGACATAACGTCTCGTGTCATAATAACCAGACATAACAATCAGAATCTTGAATGGTCTAAACGAAAGGTACTCGGAGAGTCAATCCTCCAGATTTCTATGTACACCGATCTGACAGCTTAGGTCAGACATGTTTATTTTTTTTTCTACCTATGTCATCATCATAGTCTTGACTCCAAAACTGACTAGTTAAAGTGCTTTGATAGATATTCCATCTAGGGATGGCAACGGGATGGGGCAGGGCGGGTAGCAGCCCCCCGCCCCCCGCCCCCTGCCTCCGCGGATAATATCCGCCCCCGTCCCCGCCTCCATATCCGCACAGGTACCCGTTTATTAATCTCCCGCAGGTAAATAGATACCTGCGGATATCCGCAAGTACCCAATAAATTTGAAAAAAATAAAATAAAGTTCAAAAAATTAAAAAATATATTTTGGTAATATTTAAATAATAATAAGGTTATTTTAATGATTTTATATAGGAGTATTTTGATAATTTTATTTGAGGGTACCCGTGGGTACAAGAGGGACCACTCTCACTCCCGCCCCATTTATTAAACGAGGAATAATATAAACAGGTATTTATATCTGCGAAGAAAATTAAACAGATATTACACGTCCCTGTCACGGGTATTACCCTCGGGTACCTGCCCCCGCGAGTAAAATTATCATCCCTAATTCCATCTCATCTTCCTCAAATAATTATCAAACAATCGACCGGAGATTCTCTAAGGACTTCCTCTCAAGTAAAGTACGAAACACTTATCATGTTAAAACCCACTAGCCAAAATCCTAACAATTGATTCCCTGATGACATCTAATATACACCCTTCTAGAGAGGGTGTAGCGTACACCTTGAAAGTCAAACCATTAATTTAATATTATATCAATTTAAAGGCAGTGATTAATTACATAAAATTTGATAAACAGGTTAATATTAAATGAATTATTTATAAAAAGTTTTTCCTCTGTTTATTCCTCTCTCTCCCCCTTTCTTTCACAAGTTGTAGTGGTGAGATAAAATGTTGATCTGATTCTAAGTCTTCACAAAATTCAACTCTTGTTCTTCTCTGGTGGCGTAGCCAGAACAGAAACCAGAACTCTTGTTCTTTTCCTGAAACTGAACAAAGATCTTTGATTTTCCTTTCCCACCCATTTTCTTCTCCGAAACCTCAGCAATGAAAGATGAGTGGCAGTAAGAAGGGAAAAAAATGGATGAAATGAGACTTTAAGGGAGTAGGACACGTTCTGCAAAATCACATTTCAAAATTTTTTTAACGTTTTTTTTAAGAAAGTCACAAGTCTGTAGAATTGGGAAGTATTATTCATACGGCATATCATAAGAGGATGCCGCGACACATCAATTTGAAAATTTTGAATTGGAGTGCACTGTTCACGCGGCATTTCTTTGTGATGCCGCGACACCTTTTTTTTAAACTTTTATTTTTTATTGTTATTTATTTTTTTAAAAAAAAATTGAATTTGGGAGCACTGTTTACGCGACACTTCAATTTGTGATGTCACAACAACTTTTTTTATTTTTTTTAAAAAAACTTTTTTTCAAAATTATTTTTTATTTTTTAAGTCAATTTGAAAAAATTGAATTTGAGAGCGTTATTCATGTGACACTTCAATTTGTGATGCCACGGGACCTTTTTGATGCCTCAGCAATGAAAAATGAGTGGTAGTAAAAAGAGAAAAAAATGGATAAAATGGGACTTTAAGGGAGTAGGCATTTCAAATTTTTTTTTACCGTGTTTTTTTTTTAAAGTCACAAGTCTTTAGAATTGGATACTATTCATGTGGCACATAAGAGAATGCTGCGGCACATCAATTTGAAAAGTCACAATTCTTTAGAATTAGATACTATTCATACGACACATCATAAGAGGATGCCGCGACATATTAATTTGAAAATTTTGAATTTGGGTGCATTGTTCACGCGACACTTCTTTGTGATGTCGTGACATTTTTTTTAACTTTTATTTTTTATTATTATTTATTTTTTTAAAATTTGAATTTGAGAAAGATCTGTTCATACGCAGATACTTCATTTGTGACGCCATGACACTTTTTTTTTATTTTTATTTTTTATTTTTTTTTCAAAATTATTTTTTATTTTTAAGTCAATTTAAAAAATTAAATTTGAGAATACTATTTACACGACACTTCAATTTATGATATCACAACACCTTTTTATTTTATAATAACTTTTATTAATAAATATTAATTTATTATAATTTTTTTTTAATCACAAATGATATTTTAACTGTTATCTGTTACAAAAAAATTACTTTTATTAAAAAATAAAATAATAAAATATGATACATCATATCATAGACTGATGTACAATACCATCGCCGTTGATGCCCTTTACTTAGAACATGTTTGAAGCTTCCAATCTTTTTCGTCAAACGCCAAGTGTCCATGATAAGAGCCCCTTGAGTTGTCAATGTCATGGACCAATGAGAAATAAGCTGGAGAGCCTCTTCAGAATCGGACTCAATTGACACATTCCCCCAACCATTTTAATTTGTCCCAATTATTAATGTAACGACAGTATTTAAATCACTTATAATGTAACGACAGTATTTAAATCACTTATCATGTAACGGACAGCCATGGAAAGGAACAGAAGAAACAGACCAGGGCATGACGGTAACAGTCAACGTAGCCATCAAATTGTTGCCTTTTTTTATATTTTGTGATCAGGTCGGCAGGTCCTTCGATTCGTATAGTGTGACACTTGGCGCCCACGTTGCTTCATTGTCAATTCATTGAGACAAATTCAAAGGTACTCTTTTTTGTCTTTTAGCTAAATTCTAAGCTAAGGTATTCTCCGTCATTCATTATATTAATTATCTTACCGTGCAATATATGGATTATTTTATATTATGAATTTTATTAAAAAATTTAATTCATAAAATAATTTTTTTAAAAACTTCTTATAATAATTTAATTATATTTTATTACTTAATTTATTTATTTTTACCAATGTTACTTTATAAAATTATTGTCATTTTTAAAATATTGATTTTAATGTATACTATCATTATTATTTATTTTTTCTTATCAACACACACTGTGGTATTATTTTTTTTATTATTCTATTGTTTTCTTTTAATAGTTAATATAATTTTTATTTAATATTTAATATTTAGTATTTTTATTGAAAAATGATTTTCACTTTTTAATGTAATTTTTTTTATATAATATCATCATTATTACTTGATTAATATTTTTAGCTAACACACACATAGTATACTGTTATCTTTTTTATTTCATTACTCCATTATTTTCTTTTAAAAGTTAACTTAATTATTATTTTTTATTTAACGTTTATTATTTATATTTAAAATAAATTTTAATTTTCCATGCAATTTACAATATGCTATCACTATTACATGATTAATTTTTATCTTATCCACATTCACACTTTATCTTTTTTAAATTTATTATTTATTATCTTCTTTCAAGACTCATGTATAGTTAATGTTATTATTAATTTCCTTTTAAGGAAATTTAACTATGAAATATATAAACTAATTTTAGCAATAAATAATATGAAAAATAAAAAATAAAATAAAATATAAATTATTATTTTGTTTGAAAAAAGTTTAAAAAATAGATAAAAATTTAACACATACTAAGTAAGATTTATGTTTACTTTGTTATCTTATCTATATTTATTATTTATAAAAATTTAGACACATCTTATGCTAATATTATTAGTATAGATAAAAGAATTATATTTTCAATAAAAATAAACATCAATTAAATAAAGTTATAAATATTATTCAAATATTCTTATTATTAGCACTTACAAGATTAAAATTAAAAGATAATAGATTTTATAAATGCGAAAAAGAATAGTATTTAAAGGACATTTTACTAATGCATTTTTAATTTTCTATATTTAAGATTAATTTATGTAATAAAGTATGTATTTTTTAATTTATTAAAAATGAAAGGTTAGAAAAAGTGAAAAGTCATGAAGATATGAAAAAGATGTATGAAAAATCAAGAAAATAAAGAAAGCGAAGTTAATTATAATTATTATAATTTAAAAAATAAAAAAAAAATTAGAGAAAATGCCATGTGACAATTTTAGTGACACAACTATTGTATATAAAATTATAGATTATAAATAGATAAATTATAGATTATAGATGAATTATAAATTATAGATAGATTATAGATTATAGATACAACTTTAGTTATAACATTATAAATATTATTAAAGTGCATTGAGATAATATACAGTAAATGGTATCCAACAAAAAAACATTTTATTGTTCTGGAAAATAGCTAAGAATTATAGCCGACTTCTCAATGCTGTGAAATGTCAAGAAATTAATAAGAAAATTTAAGTAGAAAATAATTATTTTTTACACTCAAATTAATTGTTTTTGTTAAAGATAAATATACTTTTAATATGATCTATATAATCTTACACATGTTAGCTTAAGAATTTCTTGTCACGTATATTTGTACTCCTCTTCCAGGTTTAGGCATTTCATAGGTCTCAATAAAGACTTATGCCTTATGGTAGTAATTATAAATGATTTATCATTGAACAATCACACGTGAGTGTCACGATAACATGTTCGAATTCAATTTATCTCATTTTTTGGGTTAGGTTATAAATATTATTTTTTGAAGCTCATAATTCCAACATAAATAACTTATCTTTAACTGGATGTGCACGTGATTTAACCTAAACATCACCTAATTGCAATAAAAGAAAAGTCACAAACAACAATTGAACCAAAGACATTTCATTTTAGTTGTTGACGTTAATCCTACTAATTAAGCTGACATTCACTAATGTTTTATTAATTATATAACAAATATGCTTTGTTTTTTGTAATTATAACAAACTAGTGTCTATGCCGTGCATTATATAGATTTTATAAAAAATTAAAATTTAAAAAATATAAATTAAAAGAGAAAATATTTAAAAATGGAAAAGGTTTTTCTAAATTCATCTAAAATTTAAAAAGTATAAATTAAAAGAGTAATGTTTAAAATTGAAAAGAAAATATATGCATAATTAATTTCAAAGAAAACTTGAATTTAAAAGTTTTTTAAATTATTATATAGGTATGAATATGCTTTAAAAATATTAAATAAATTTATAATTATTTCTTCAATTTCAAATAATCTACAGATTACTCTTAAAATTTTACAAAATATATTAGGTAATCCATGTGCTATAGTATTGATGTTTCAGCGCCAACGGGTTGGTTTAGTGATAGACAAATATATGATGTGTAAATAAACACATAATTATAAGTTCAAATTTTAACTATCCCAATTTCTTGGAATCAATCCATAATAAATATCATTGTGAATTCTTTTAATCCCGATGTGGATGATCTAATAATAAAAAATAAATCTGTCCAACTAATCCAAACAATAAACAGAGATATTTTACATTTTACTAAAGTGAATATATAATTGCATTACCCTTCAACATGGGCGCCCTTCTTGCAGGCGATATAATGGTGGAGCGTATTCGGACTTGGTTTTCAAAAGCAAAGGTCCTTTAAACTAATGTTTTAAAAATCAAATTAAAAATTATACTGGTGACAACTTTTGATCATGATTTAAGTAGTTTAATCAACTATATTGATGGTTTAATTAAAATTAAACCGGACAACACACAAAAAAAAAAAAAATAGAACTAGAAACAAGGCCGGTTACTGTCTAACTGGTTAAAAGTCTAGTCTGATTTTTAAAATGTTGCATTCAGTATCCAATTTAAAAGACATTTAAAATCAACTAATGACTTCACTCGTATGAGATGAATCAAGTAACTTTTGACAACAACGGATAAAAAAGAGTAAGTTTTTTTTTTCTCCTATGAGAAAACAGGAAATAGCGTAAAATTTCTTTTTAGTGTACAATAAAGTTTAGAATGAGGGAGGCTCTCCCCTTTCTAATTATATAGAATATGAAGTTTTGGTAATAAGAAACCAAAGGGAGCTCATCAATGTCAATGATTCCTTTGCTAAACTCTATAATTTGCCTCTTGAATCCCTTATCTCCAGCTACCTGTGTCCAACTTGAAGAGGGAAAAAAGACCGCAGAGTCGAGAGAAATGAGGGGGTTGTTGAGAATTTTGGATCTCTTATTAGGAACGAAAAAACTAAAAGGCTACGACAAAGGAGCATGTGATTTATTCATTTTTTTCTCCCATGAACCATTTCACTTCACCAAAATGTTCAAAATTAGGTTAATGTCAATTGCACTATTAAAACAATTGTAGGAGCCATTACATTTACACATTGAATATTTACCCTAGTCTAGAGATGAATTAAGGGCGTTGAGCACGGTCGTGGCCCCCCCTCCTGCCAATTTTTTTTAAGGTACCTTTAATTTTCTTTAAAACAAGTATATTAATTATATTTTGATCATATAATTTTAGCTATTTTTTTATTCACTTTTAACTTCTATATAATACACGCATCCACCAACTTCTTACTTTGATTTCACTCTTCTCCTTTTCAAAATCTATATATATAAATAATTTATTTTTCCAATGAATTATGATGCAAAGGACACTCACTATTGTTATGCATATAATTAATGTCAAATATTTGTTTCTTTATTGTTTGTTCACTCTTTTCATAACTTCAAACATAATGAAACTATTAAATGAAACTAAGATTAAACTTTATTTTTTATGTCATTATGACATTAAGATGTAACTATTTTAATAAATACAAAATACAAAAATAATATTGACAAAGTAAATTAAATTTATATCATTATGTTAATTTTAAAATAAAATTTTCGTTATTAAGTGTAATGCACTTGTTAAGAATCTCTTATTAAAAGAGAAAAAAATTGTTGTTGCACAAAACAAAATAGTTAGGGTTAACAGATAAAATAATAATTTCACTATATTAGAATGTTAAATGGAGAAAAAATGGATGATTGTATTGATCTTACTAAACGATTGATATATATACTTACATCAGAGTAGCTAGTTTGAGTAGCTCAAGCTATACAACTGTCAAAACTAACTAACCAATTCTAACTAAACTTGTAATTAACAAAACTGATTCTAACTGAATAAATGAACTACTTAACAATAATTATATTGCTAAGACTCCCTCTCATGTTGGGAAGTAGATGTTTATCGTTCCCATCTTGGACAATAAGGACTTGAATAAAGAAGATGAAACAAGGTTTAGTCTGGATATCTGCTAATTAATGTATAGATTGAACATGAACCAATCTATTCATTTGAGCAAACTTGAGTTAACATTCTTCATAATAAAATGACAATCAATTTCAATATGTTTTGATCTCTCATGAAAAGTAGGATTTGAGGCAAGATAAATTGTAGCTGAGTAAAACTCCACTTTGATCCTTGAAAATGTATGCGCTGATCACATTCATCCTTGAAATATGAAAAACTCCACTTTAGTCCCTGAAACATCAATCTGTATGGTTAGTTTGGTCCTTAAAATCCTGTCACATTAGTCCTCATTAATGACCAAACTGACTATACAGATTGATGTTTCAGGGACTAAAGTGAAATTTTTCATATTTCAAGGACAAATGTGATCGGTGCATATAATTTCAGGGACCAAAGTGGATGTTTACTCAATTGTAGCCTGATTATCCCAAAAATATGAGGGTAGGACCAACAAAAACTCCAAAGTCCTGTAATAGTGCTGTTAACCAGGTCACCTCACTGGGCACACTGGCTAATGCTTGATATTCTGCCTTAACAGAGGATCTGGACATTGTGTTCTGCTTCTTAGATTTCCATGAAATCAGTGAATGACCAAGAAAAACACAATGACCAGTTGTGGACCATCGAATGTCTAGGCAATTGCCCCATTCAACATATGCATATGCTTTCAAGTTTAAACTTGAATAAGAAGAAAACAAAAGACCTTGTTCTGGACAGGACTTGAGATACCTCAGCTGATGGTAGACAACATCTAAGTGAGATGCTCGGGGTTTGGGCATGAACTGACTAAGCTTATTGACAACATAGCAAATGTCAGGCTTGAAAATGGTCAAATATAGAAGCTTTCCTATGAGTCTTCGATACTAAGAATTATCAGGTAAAGGATCACCTTCATGTGAAGTCAATTTGAGATTTGGATCCATTGACAGTAGTGCAAGTTTAAAATCCAAGAAACGTATGTCTTTTAGCAATGACAAGGTGTAGTTCCTCTGAGACAAGAAAATCCCTATTATAAGCTGAGCAATCTCTAAGCAAAGGAAATATTTATGTGAACATTATATCTTTACCAGGCTTATATCTAAAAAAAAATTGAAAAAAGAAGGCAAAAAGAAAAATATATTTTTTTAATAGCCCAATAATGGATGGATAATGAAAAAAAAGCCTCATGAAAAATTCTGGATAACTGAAATTAAGAAAAAAAAAGAGAAAAAAAAGAGATTTTTTGTATAAGTGAAATGGTCTTAAATGAGATAAAATGATAAAGTAAAAATAAGGAAGTTAAGAAAAGTAGCAAGTGATAAGACTTTTAAAAAAGGAGAGCAGCTTCTGACAATTTTTTAAATTAAATGAGAAATAAGATGAAAGAAAGAGATAAAAGCTCAAGATAGCAACCAATCTCTAGGTGATAAGAAATATGGTGAAAGGAAATTAGGATGTTTCAATGAGATAAGATGAAAGAGTGAATTTAAGGAAGTTGAGATAAGTGAAGAGTAATAACATGAGAAAATGAGAGAGAGAAGAACTATAGATAGCAAACATATCCCAAGTAATAGATATCAAATGATGAAAAATATTTGAGTTGGATAAGACTGAGTTAGTTCAAGGGTTGTTATTAGGAGGAATGCTCACTTAGCCTATAAATACAAGCTTGGTGAAGGAAAGGGCACATAATTACACATAATAACACACCCATTATTCACAGAACAAATATACAACTAACACGGTGGTCTTGCCGTTCTGCCAACTACGTTTTTATGCCATTTTGAATAGGTAAGTCCTGTTGACTTCCTTTACATTGTTATATGCAAGTTCCTGTTGCCTCATTGGATATCTTTGATGTTTCTTTCTTTATTTTCATTGAATTCTGACAAATTCTCATTGGATGATTTATTTTGGGAAGTTAAAATTCACGTATTTGAGACATAAATTTTGGTTTAGAATCACAATTTGGTCATTTAGCTATGAGATCTAAAATTCATTATTATCTCCTTTGAGCCACTTTTACGGAAGTTAATATACTTAATGTTGTGAATTGTTGAATATGTTGTTTCAATAGTATGTAATAGCAATGCAAAGCATGTTTTTAGGGGCTTCAAGAAAAAGATAACATGTAATTATCATTTTATTTTTTTCGTACAGCTTTGGTTTTTATGTGATGTATAAATGACTTTCAAGAAAATTTGTGGAAATTAAAAATTATGAAGTGTTATTGTATACAAAAAACTTTAATTATAAAGTGCTATTTAAATTGTAACAACTTGTTAACTTATGAGTGACGTTTTAAGTGCGACGCCGAGCTTCACTTATTTAAAACTTATATTCAAATGGATCAGTTGAGTTGTGTGACTGCTTGTTGATCTAAAGTTTCAAATTGAGTTACATTTAAAATTATTTTTAAAATAAAATTAAGTCGTCATTTTTTACAAAAAAAAATTCCAAAGATAGATAACCAAAAGATGCAAAAGACCATTTGAATTGTAGCAACTTATTAATCAATGAGTGACGTTTCTAATGTGATGTTAAGTTTCACTCATTCAAATTCAAATGGATTAACTGAACCACGATGACTTGTTGATTCAAATTTTTAAATTAAATTAATTTATTTTGAAATAAAACAAATCAATTTCTTTTAGTAATAAAATTTCAAAAAATGATTTAAAATAAATAAAAATGATAAAAGACCATTTGAATTGTAACTGCTTGATAACTCTTAGGTGATATCCTAGCGTGACGCCAAGTTTCATCTTTAGAAATTAATTGGATTAGCTGAGTCGTGACAACTTGTTAATTCAAATTTTAAAAAACCATGTTTTTAAAGATCATTTTTTAAGTAATTAAAATCAACCAATACATAAGAATTTTTTTAAAGAATTACGTGATTTTGAATTTTTTTATTATATTAAGGGACACATAGGGGTGCAAGTCAAGCCAAAATTGTTTTTTTTTTTCAATTTAGTTTTATTTATTTTTTTAGGAGTAAAATAAATATTTAAGGATTGTTAATAATTTGTATAATTAACTTAGGGTAACTATTTTAGGATGAATGTATTAGGGGTACAGTGGAGTTAAGTCTCTACCATTTTTTGTGCACAATTAAACTCCTAAATCCGATTTTTGAACGTAGACCATTTTCTTGGTTTTTTTTTTCAATTTTTCCTAACTAAAAATAAATTTTGGTGGCAAATTGGAGGCAACGAATCCAATAGCAAAATTAGGCTACAAATTTGATTGTAACCATCATTTAAACCCATGAAAAATGCAAGAACATACTTTTGTTGAGCATGATCAAGCAAAACCTTTGCACCACCACAAGTACAAGTGCAATTTGGGTGAAAATCATTGAGTTCTTTCCAAATTGTTTTCAATTTAGTGAAATACTGATTAACAGTAAGATTACATGGGTGAGGATTAACCAAATCTTTCTTCAACTGAAAAATTAGTGAGCATTCTTCTGTTGAAAACGATCACGGAGATCACTGTAATTTATTGCAACTGAATCAACATAAATGATGCTAGTAACAATTTCCTTGGAAATAGACTTGAGAATCCAAGAACTCACAATATCATTGATGCGTTTCCAACATGAAAGAAGCTGGAAATCTTGATCATCACATTTCTGAATGGATCTGTCAACAAAACCACGTTTATTCTTGGCATTGAGAGCCATCAGCATGGATCAACTCCAAGAACCATAGTTGTCCTCTGTGAGAGCTTACGAGGCCAATAGCAAGGTAGGGTTAACAAAAAAAGGAAGGAAGAAAGGGTTTGAAGCATCCTCAATAGTAGGAACATGCGCCATGAAGGAAGATTCAAGAAGAACGAAGAAAATGAAGAGTGAAGAAGAACGAAAAAGACAGAGTATGCTGGGAATTTAGATGATACTACCTTAAGTCTTTTATTGATACATACTATGATATATATTTAATAATGTGATTTATATTTTTCCATCCCTTCACTAAACTTTTTTTGAATCTATCCTTGCCTAAGTCCCCGAAAAAAATTACATTAAATATATGTAAATGAAGTTATTTTAATTTATATATAAACTATACTTCTTTCACTTCTATTAATAAGAATTGAGTGTGGTGATAAATGAAATATTCTCTTAATAGAAGGATCAAAATTTAAATTCTAAAGAAAACAATTGCTGACATGGCTTTTTGATTGCAATAGTACTCAAGATATTAGTAACATAATAGCTTGATTAAAGAAAAAAAAGACAAATTCTTTTTTGAGTATGACAATTGTGGTTCAATTAGAGATGTCTGTTGGGTGAGTTCAACGGTGCAACAATATTTTTTGGACTTAACCCACTCATTAGAGTAGTGTGTTAGGTTGAGTTGGGTCGAAGAGTGAGTTAGGTTGGGTCGAACAGGTGAGTCTGACGTGTTTTTTTTTTAAATTTTGTGAAAAAAGTCAAAATATAAAATATAACAAATTAACATGATAAGTCTCAATCTCAAACTTAATAGGTCTTAATCTAACAAATTAATACTATAAGTTTCAATTTCAAACATAATAAGTTTCAATCTAACAAATTAATACTATAAGTTTCAACCGACCTTACTCAAATATAATATGTCTCAATCTCAAATAAATTAAATATCATAAGTTAATAAGGTCTCAATCTCATTCAAATTTTTTTTTTTCACAATGATCATTTAGCTACCGTTGCAACTATAGATCAAATACTTTTTACTATAAAAAAATGTGAATGAGTCGAGTTTATGCAGGTTGAACGTGTTTTAATTTGTTACTCGATTCACATATTACGAGTTAAATTATTTTTCAATTTAACCTAACTCATAAATTCAACTCATCTTACATTTTATATATTAAATTGAGTCCAAATCGATGAATTTGTATATTGAATCCTTAAGTTCAATTATTGTCTATCTAACTAAATCAGGGTGACACATCACTCGCTATTCTCGATAATGAATATTACTATTTGTTTTACTTTGATGCATGCACCTGGGAGAAAACCCCACTGACTACTACAAAGCTATACATATTTTATCAGTGACGGATGAAACTTTTCTATGATATATTGGTAGAGCCAAGAACCTTCGAGGTATGCACCAAGAAGCTGCCACTAATATCAAATAACTACTTTTACCCTAAACTTGGCAACTTTATGTTTTTATTTTATATTATTTTATTTATTTTATTAATAATAAAAAATGTTGCATTATCAATAAATATTTTTAAAACAACTGCAATTTTATCAAGAGTAAAAAATATTATTATATTGATGTGATTTTTAATAAAAATACTGGTAATAAACCAAATCCAAATTCTATTTTCATAAATAAATATACAATTTCCACTTGCAATAATATATAAATGTTATTTTACCAAAGTAGGACATTAGGATATATAGGTGGTTTTTCAGCATGGGAATTCTTCCTGGGTGCTGGGCAATGGCTGAAAGGTAGATAATAAATACAACATTATTTGTTTCGTTACCTTAATTTACTATATTTATCTTGTCCCTTGTACTTAAAAAGTGTTTATTAGTGGGCAACCCTTTAATTACACCGCATTAGAGGGAACCACATAGATTATGTAAGATTGGATATACCATTATATATTAGATGTGGTTATAATATGAGGAGGAAAGAATAGATGCATCTGTTATATATATAAAAAAAATTTGAAACATCACGATCCCTCCATTAGGAATAAAAAAATAAATACATTAAATAAGACAAGAACAGAGCAAATCTTGGTGCTCAAAACTCAACCAAAGGGAAGGAAAGGAGGTGATGTTCTTTTTTATGGGAATAAAGCTGAATTTGTCATCAAAATTGGAGCTTTATGCATGACGTGACTCAATCAAGGGCCCATGATTTGGCGTTAGGTACTTCATTCAGGGTATGCTGTAGAGGCACATTTTTGTTGAAGGTCGATGATGATGCTTTTTGTCTATACCCCCACCTTGCATCTGCCTTAATGGACATATGCTTTCCATATCATAACATAAGCTGACGCTTTTTTCTTGTATGTTCCAAATCATTATTATCAAAGGAAAATTCTCAGTGAAGGAAGTGTAATATTTGATCATCAATTTGGTTAGTTTAATTCCTTCTACAGTATGGTTATTATTAATAAGAGGTGGGAAACCAAAGAGTCAAAGCAAATGGACACCCAAAAAAAAAAAAAAACTGAGTTAAGAATCAAGTTTAGGCGCAGTGAATCTGAATACACCATTAAGGTCTTGATACGATAATAATAACAAGTTGAGATAGTGGGAAATAATTCAAGTCAGTTAATTAATCATGTTTTATAGAGAAGAATGTTGAAAGCATGCCTCCTTTCTAATGGGTGATTATGACAGTGACGAAACTAGATTTGTAAATTAATCTTTAGTGAGAAGTTTCATTTTCTTGTCAATCCACAATGATTCATGGTACCTCTATCAGTAATTATAGAATTATAGGATTGACAAATTAATAAATACGAAATAGTATACAACATTGCTTTGCGTTGGAATCCTTAACTTGTTATAAAACATCAATGTGTTTGTATGGTGTTGCTATGTTACCTAATGGGTATGATATCCATAGTGACTTTTCAAGTATTTATTAAATGTTAATTTTATAATAAATATTTAAACTTTATTAAATATGGCCATATTAATTTGCATATTTGAGTAGTTGTACAATAATTTGAGTTGGAAAGCATTTATTTAAAATTCTACGTGTGCTCTGTGAAAAATATGTATTGCTTTTCTTCTGTTCAACTAAACTTTGCCCAAGTTGAATAGTTGATATCCTTTTATGTGAGTTGCTATCCTCTTTATTTTTTTGGGGGTACAATCCTCTATTTTTAGGGTGCTAGTATCCATGTTTGAATTATTTATTGGTTATTTGTTCTCACAATACATGTTTAAAGTTCATAAAATATAATTATTAATTATCAAATAATTGACAATAAATTAGGGTATTGGTACCCAGAAAAATAAAAAGATAGTTATTGGAATAATCCCCTATTCTTTTTGGTGCAACATGGAAACTTAAAATGAAAACAAGCGGGTTGCAACCGTGTAAGTGATATCGCAAATCCTCACTTCGACTCTTCTCGTGCACCTTCATTAATCTATATCTGAAGTGTTTTATGTGCACATACTTGAGTAAACAAGTAACATGCATGATATCTTTTTGGTACTGAATTTTGGTTTTTTCCTTAGAAACACGGCTCGCTTAACACCCAACTCTGGTTCATGTATGATATCCGCTTATACTTGTATAAAAATAATAGGAAAACAATAATGATCAAGACATTTTGTTATTGCATCTTCAATTCTTCGTTACAGGAACAAGCATAAAAAATCAAGTACTAAACGCCCGCCATTGTGATAAAGGAAAGTGAGCTTGATACAACTGTGTTATTTTATTTTATTTTTTGGTCTGTGATATTATTGTGTTCGTGAAGAGAGTCCAGCTTTAGAATGGATAGATGACTTTTTTGTTGGCTAAGCCCACGTATACAGAAATGTTTAGGAGTCAGAGTAGTGGATGAGGCCCAACTTAAAGAACCACGAGCTAGGCCTCATAATAAAAGCCCAAAATGACCAAATTATTGTCCAAAAACAAAATACTCCAAAATCAAGAATTATTGTCCAAAGCATTATTGCCCTTCTTTTTCTCAACGGTCAAATGCAATTTGTCACACTAATTTATTATTAGTTTAATTGTAATTTTCCACCCAAATTTATAAATAATTGAATACATTTATATTTTAATTTAATGTACTCAATCATTTTAATTTTGATTTTTTATAGTATCTCCTATTCGATAAGTGAGAGACTAGTCAGTCTCTCATAATATAATTAGATACTTAAGTAGAAGAGATTCTTTTTAACGACATTATTTTTATACACATAAATTTTAAGATAGAATCTAAGCCTACATATTTAATAAATCCGAACTCATTCCATTCGATCTAACACACATTGATTTTAATTTAACATACCTAATACAATATTTTTCTTTCTATTAAAATCAAAGCTTATTTGTTTTTTGACCAGATATTCCTGTAAGAATTAATATGAGACTAATTTTCAGACATTATTGCAATTAAGGCCATCAGAACAATTGTCTTCTCAAGGATTTGAATTTTAATCTTCTTCTTAGGAATACAACTTATTATTACACTCAAATCTTGTTGGTAAACCAAAGCTTATAAATTATTGTAAATACCCATATCTCTTTTTCTTTTCCCACTCAAACTCATCTATGAGCTTAACCAGCCTAACTTACGATGGGAAGAATCAATTTATATTAATTTGCCAAGTTAAAAAGTGTTGGGCATCGTTTATAATACTAACAAATAAAAATTTTAGAGCACACAAAAAAATCAATGCGCAATTTGCCTACTCTACCAAAACTAACATTATTGATTAAGATCAATAAATTATAATTTTTCAAAAAAGCACACTCACACAAACCCAAAACCAAATTACAACCAATCTTTTTTTTTTTTTTTCCACCGTACCACAACTTCTCTGCTTCTACCTCTCAACTCATAATTGACCTACATTTAAATAAAAGAATAACAAAATCTATTACTTTTTAATCTTATCATTATCATTAAATCTATCTAACCAAAAACCACTCGCCTTATCATCCTTTTTTTTTTCACTTGAAAAACAACCCTTATCTTCCTTCCTTCCTTTTTTTTTTTTTTTTTTAAATTTAAGTCAATAATCTTACCAATCTCCACCTTAACTTAAATTGTTCCACATCACAAATTATTACTTGCAAATACCAATGGCTGGCATTTTCAACACATCCACATACGTCATTTTCTTCGAAGGTGTATTAAGCTCCATCTTTTTCTCGTAATTACTGACTCCATCTCCATTCAGTCTTTTAACTAAACCTCCAATCAACTTGTACATATTATCATTAGTTTTGTCTCCTTTCAATATAACAAAAGAACATTTAGTAACTCTTAAGACTCCACCTTTTGCAGAATAACAAAAACCCAAAGAATCCAATTTTTCCAAAGAATTTTTTTTTTGAAGTGCCAGCACATACCGTACATTACTAAGAGCCATGACATTACCATCATGCAATTTAATTGACTCAACCTTTTCCAAGAATATTTAATCCATCACCATTAGCAAGCTTCACAACTCCACTCTCACACTGTCAAATGTCTCAAGCAATTCTTTACATGCACAAATATGATTGGAACATGTGGAATTTAAAAGCCAATCATCACTACTTTTACCTTCTTAAGCCATTAGAACATTATCTTTCTCATAAAGTTCTTCTTTAGCAACTGCAACTATTCATTTTTCCTTTCTCTTTACTCTTCTTCAATTCGTTCATATCAGCTATCAATTTCTTACAATTGTATTTGATGTGACCTTTCTCATGACAGTAATGACACTCAAAATCAAAATAATCTCTTGGCCTTGAACTTGGTATTCCAAGTTACCATTTGAACCACTCCTCTCACATTCAGTAACGCAAATCGTAGTCTCGATTTGAATTATTAGCTTCTTGAATCTTTCACTCTTCAAAATCGCTATTGTCAAATCAGCTTCCTTGAGTATCTCTTTTTCAATCAAGAGTGTCGTCACCAAGGCTTCATAAGTATTTGGAATGGATGATAATAATAATACTGCTTTATCCTCATCTTCAATCTCCACACCAACACTAGCTAATTGTCTAATCAGCTTGTCAAAAACATTAGCATGATCTCTAATGCTTGTACCTTCATCCATCTTTAATTTATATAATTCTTTCTTTGATTATAATCCGTTCATGAGAGACTTAGAATTATGGAAAATTATCATCCTACCACAAACAGTACCCACACTCATTTCCATACCAGGAACTGTTCATGGGACCCACTTATAAACAGTACCAAATCATATTTCTGTCTTTTTTTTTAGTATATGTCCATTAACCAATTTCTCTACGTCGTTAATCACTTTTTTGTTCTTCGTTAACCAACTTTTTTCACGAGTATAGAAACTATGTGGTAAAATGTTGTGTCATTAACCAACTTTTGTAGGTCATTAACCATGTTTTTGTTATTCATTAACCAACTTTGTTTCTATACTCATAAAAAAAGTTAGTTAATGAAGAACAAAAAAGTAGTTAATTACATATAGAAGTGGGTTAATGAACATATACTAAAAAAAAAAAGACAGAAACATGATTTGGGACTGTTCACGGGCGGGTCCCATGAACAGTAACTTATATGGAAATAGGTGTGAGTACTGTTAGATGTAGGAATATCATTGTTGTAGAATTATATATATTTTCTAAATATTTCCATAATTTTTCTGTTGAAGTTTTATCCACAACTTTATACTTTACCTCAGGGGCCAAATTCAAACGAATTTTGCTAACAACTTTCATTTCAAGATCTTTCCAATCATCATATGAGACATCTTCTCTAGTTTATTTTCCTTGCCATCAGGGGCTCTTTACAATCCCTGCACAAGGATATCCTTGATTATGTTAAATTATTTTTTCCATCAAATTGTTCCACATCAAATTTGTCACCGCCCAAAATTGTTATCTTAAAAGCTCTGATACCACTATTGGGTATCGTTGCTAATACTAACAAATAAAAATTAAAGAACACATAAGAAAATTAACATGGTTTAGCAATTTATCTACTCCTACAAATCTAACTTTATTGATTAAGATCAATAAATTACAATTTTTCAAAAGAATCACACTCACACAAATCCAAAACCCAATTACACCAAATACTCCCACTCAATATTTTTTCTCCACCGTTCTGCTACTTCTCTACCTCAACCTATCAATTCACACTTGATGTACATTTAAAAAAAAAGATTAATAAAATTTGTTGCTTTTCAATCTTATAATTATCATTAAATCTAACCAACCAAAATCCACTTGCCTTATCTTCCATTTTTTTCTTTTGAAAACAAACCTTATCTTTCTCCTTTTTTTTATAATTTAAGTCAATAATCCTAACGAAAAGAGGGATTGACGACCGAAAAGCTGCTTGTGAGAATCAGTATCAAGAGCTATGAAGCGGAGGATGTGAAGATTGGGAGCTAAGTAGGAAGAGATATGGAAAAAAAAGAGAGGATAAGAAAGTGAGTGATGAACAGAGAAATCAAAAAACAAGTGTGGACAAGACCAAAACCAGAAGCATAAAAACGACTCACTGAACAAAAAAGGCTGAAAGTAATATTGTACAAGCATGTGGCCTTTCAAAACACAGATGTGCTTTTGTGCTGTTATCCATAGCCATAGATGTGTTGGAGAAAAGTAAGAAGATAGGTATTTTTTATCATTAACGATAATATGTGGTTATATGGTTTTTAATTTTAAAAAAAGAGAAAATGCAACAAATATGTTGAATCGGGGCGTAACATATTTAATTGCACAAATTAAGGTAGAAAGTGCTATTAAATTAATAATTTTGGGTGGAAAAGTGAATTTAACCCATATTTGAAACAAACATAGCACATGAAAACGAGTCACAACAATGACACAATTATTTTTTTTCTTTTTTCCCCCCCAGAAACAAGGACGCTATTTGAGATTACACATATTTTATGAAATAATATCAAGTGATTAGTTCGTGTCAGTCTAAAGATAATTTACAACTCAAACAACTTATTTGCAAATATTTCAGTCTTTTTCAAAAGACAAAAAACTTAAAAACACACAATATTAGGCCAGAGAAATTATTGTACAAACATCAAATTAACTAGTAGTGTAGTACCCAACCATTACAAACAAACAATTTGGTTCACTTATTTTTAAAATAACTTATTTACCCTTTGTCTGGATGAGGAGAGAAAATGACAAGAGAGAAAATAAATAAAAAAAATAGATAAAAAAATAGAGAGAATTTTAGTTGTTTGGATGGAGAGAAAATGAGAAGAAAGAAAACAAAGAAAAGATTAAAAAAACATTTTTTGCTAAACAAAAATTGAAAATAAAAAAAGAAAAAAAAATTTTTTATACACCCCCACCCCTACCCCACTCCACTCCACTCCACTCCACTCCACTCCACTCCACTCCCTTTATGCTTTTCTTTCATTCTCCACCCATTCCCTCTGTCACCCACCTACACCCCCTTCCCTTTCTTCCTTACCCACCCCTTCCTTTATCCCTTTATCCATCTGAGAGGAAAGGAAGCCATGGTTGTTGTGGTGAGTACCTCTGTCTCATCGTTCACCTACAACCATGCGCTGCTTGACTCAGATCCAAGTCGCACTGGGCGGATCCAAGCCGCCGTTGGACCGTGTTCATCAAACCGTGAGTTGTGCTACCCAACAACTAGATCCACAAGCCTAACTTCAACATGCATCGACAAAGCTGATGCTATCTGCGAACTAGACCCGCTCGAACCAAAACTTGCGCCATCGACCTCCGTTCGTGCTCAAATCCAGTTAGCTGCACCATGCCCACCAACCCAACGAACCTAGTCACCCATCCGCCGGCTGCTCGCGCTGCACGACAAGGATGCGAGGAAGAAGAAGAAAGGGGGTCTCGGGTGGAGTCACCTCACACGAATGGCTAAATGGAGATGCATATTCTGATATGAATTTGGGGGTATAATGGTCATTTTATGTGGCTATCACACATTCTCTCCCATTTTCTGCGCATCAGAGGCGAGAAAACATTTTATGTGGGTCCTATGACTTTTTTTTTTCTTTCTTCTCTATTTTCTTTGTACTGCCAAACGAGAGAAAATGATATATTCTTCTCATTTTTTCTCCTCCCATTTTCTTTCTACTCATTTTCTCTTGAAACAAACAAAGGATTAGTCTTTTTATTTTTACAAAATGAGCAATTTTTTTTTCTTTTGTTAGTATACTATTAAAAATTTAATGAAAATTATTGATGTGACATTTAAAAATTCATTCTTTATTTCAAATAAGTAACTTAAGTACATGTGATATGCACATGACTCTCTAAATACTCAAAATAACCTTAATTCAACTTAGAAATCCTTAATCCCTAGGGACATACATAGCAGAATGCAAGGAAAACTTACGAGAGTCCAATAGACATCACTAGCTAGGAGAGTCCAAGAGGGTGCATAGAAGTTGAAACTTATTAGAGCTTGAAACAATTTATGAGTTTGGAAAATTTACTTTTCATGGATTGGTTAGAGAAAGATATCATACCAAATCACATATGTAGGTAAGGTAAAGAGAATTTCATAGGAAATTTCCCTTCTTGCTTTGGGTTTTTTTGGAGTGATTTGGACTAGAGTTTAGGTCTAATAAGGCCAAGCTCAGCAGCTTTCTTGGATGTGATACCCAAACATTAGGTGATGTCACCATCCTATCCAACAAAAGGAATATTTCCCCTTAAATGCCAATCATTGGCTAGCACACAATAAGAGAAAAGTCTTAGGAAACTTCCCGCAAGACATTTAAAGGGCACCTAGAAGGACCATCCTATCCCTAAGCCCTACTTGGTTCGGGTCCCCAAGACACTCTCCCTTATAAATATCTACAACAACCTTAAGGGTAAGGATCTTTTTCAGGGCACCTAGAAAGACCATCGTGTCCTTAAGCCCTACGTGGTCCCTAGGACACTCTGCTATATAAATAGTTACAGTAGCTTGAAGGTTAAGAATCTTTTTTCATATTCTCTACCTTCTTGCACCCATACTTACTTGAGCATTGGACTGTCTTGCAGGTACCAAATCCCTCACTCTTCAATGCGTTTGGAGGTTGCCAAGGTGATTTGGATATGTGTAAGAAGGCTTTCAGCACATCCCTTGACCTCGGTACAAGGAGTTTTATGGGTTTATTGAAATTTTATATGTGAATCTGTTTTGATAAAAAAGTTTATATTCATACTTGATAACTATTTATATATTTGATGAAATATTGAAATTTTGGTGATCCATTTGTACTATGGGGTCTACGTTGTCTCTTGGGCCATTGTACATCATGGTAGAATGCTAGTTCGAGCAAATCTTGGTGGGCTTTTGGGCTTAACTGTCAATCATAATTGAATGAACTAATCCTATGTGTTCATGTTCAAATATCTATTTTTGTTTGTTTAGTTCTTGTTAATGGATTACTTCATAAAATAATATTCTAGCTAGATTTTTCTATTTTTGTTTTGTAAAATGCCAATGCATGTTTTTACGATATACATTCCATTATTTGTATTTGTAACTAAACTGTAACTTCTTTTATTATTAGTTTCTAGAAACAGTTAGTTAGAGCTAATTCTATTAAGCTGAAAATTAGTTAGTTGAGCTGCACTTCTACTATTGAGATGGTATATATATACCCTTCTCTTCACATTAATCAATGAGATGATTCATTTCAATTCTTGATATGGTATCAGAAGAGATTTTATCTGGCTTCCATTCATTTCTCTGCATTTTCCTTTCTTCGTAGCCATTGATGATTGTTCCGATCCATTTCTTCTTCATCCTTTAGATCAACTAGGGTTGCTTCTTATTTCTTAACCCATAATTAAGGACGATTATAATTCATGGGGTCGCTCCATGAAGCTTTCTTTGAATGCCAAGAACAAATTTGGATTTGTTGATGGTTCAATTCTGAAACCTGATGGCCTAGATCTTGTTCTACTTGCTCTTTGGGAGCATAATAATAATTTTGTTAGCTCTTGGATCTTGAATTCAATTATTAAAGAAATTACAACTAGTGTGACTTACTCTTCCACTATAGCTGATATTTTATGCGACCTTCGTGAGAGATGTCAACAACGTAATGGCCCGACCTATGTATAGTAATTGGATCATATCTCAGGCTGTAGGTGGTCAAATGAGCTGAAACCGGCGACTATGGAAAGCTAAGACAATTTCCTAGAACTTTCATGAAGACCACTTGATCATATTCTGACGCATGCCATGAGCTCAAAATAGAAATATTTCGGAGACAAGAATCTCTATAATTTCAGCTCATTCATCATCATCAAGCAACTATTTTGATATTTACTTCTCATCATCAAACAACTTCATTATCTTCTTGTACTCCTTGAGCTCTATAAAAAGGAGCTTGGGTTCTCATTTAGATAATCTTTTTTTATCTTAGTTTAGTTTATGATATTGTGTTATTTGTTTCTCTTGTTGTAGTTTTCTTTATTCTAAATTAAAATTATGTTCATCTTTTTCTTCCTATTTCTTTCTTTCTTCTTGCTCATGAGTAACTAATTTTTATTTTGCTTGGGTGAAAGGGTGAAACTTTTGGTAATAAGTTGAGGTTATATTAATTTTCTTATTGTGCTTAAATGATATATTTTTATGTGATCATTATATGTGTTGTATGTCATTTACAATCAATTTAGAAAGCCTTCTTGTATATTGAAGAACTTGATTCATTGTAAACAAGACGTTAGCACAGTGAATGCTTGAGATCATTTACAAGTGTTGGTGGATAATTAAAAGAACCATAATATGATTACATGTATAATGTAAATTGAACTTTGAATGTTAAATATTCCGATTAGAACCTTCTTTATGTGTGATTTCAATTGAGTTATAAAAAGAAATAATATTGTCTTTAATTTATTATCAAGAGTGAATCTCTTAACCCAAACAAATCATTTTCATCTGTGAACAACTCTTATCACGTTTAGTATTGTGACAAATTTGTTCCTCACCTCAAAGAATTTTTCTTCATCAATTCCTTGTGGATCAACCCTGGACTCTCGAGAATTTACTACTTGAAACAACCTGCACTTGAGTTTGAAACTTTTAATTCCTATCAAGTTTTTTGGTGCCATTGCTAGGGAAGTCGTTGTAGTATAGTAGTATAGTGGTGAGTATTCCCGCCTGTCACACAGGTGACCCGAGTCCGATCCCCGACAACGGCATAAAAAACTTGATGGGAATTAAAAGTTTCAAACTCAAGTGCAAGTTGTTTCAAGTAATATATTTTCGGGAGTCCGACGTCGATCCACAGGGAATTGATGAAAAAAAATTATTTGAGGTAAGGAGTAGATTTGTCACAATACTAAAAGTGATAAAAATTATTCGCAGATGAAAAGGATTTGTTTGGATTAGGAGATCTACTCTTGGCAATAAATTAAAGACATGATTATTTCTTTTTATAACTCAATTGAAATTACACATAATAGAGATTCAAATCGGAAGATTTAACATTCAAAGTTCAATTTACATTATACATGTAATTATATTATGGTTCCTTTAATTATCCACCAACACTTGTAAATGGTCTCAAGCATCTACCGTGCCAACGTTTTGTCTACAATGAATCAAGTCTTCAATATACAAGAAGAGTTTTTAAATTGATTGGAAATAATATACAACACATATAATGATCACTTAAAAATATATCATTTAAGCACAAGAAAGAAATTAATCTAACCTCAACTTATTATCCAAAACTTTATCCTTTTACCCAAGCAAAATGAAAATTAGTTACTCATGAACAAGAAGAAAGAAAAAGATAAGAAGAAAACGATGAACATAATTTAATTTAGAACAAAGACAATTACAACAAGAGAAATAAATAACACAGTAGTATAAACTAAACTAAGATCAAAGATGATTTGAATGAGTACCCAAGCTCCCTTTTATAGAACTCAAGGAGTACTAGAAGACAATGAAGTTATTTGATGATAAGAAGTAAATGTCAAAATAGTTGCTTAATGATGATAAATGAGCTGAAATTATATAGATTCTTGTCTCTGAAATGTTTCTACTCTTAGCTCATGACATGCTTCAGAATATGATCAAGTAGTCTTCATGAAAGTTTTAGAAAATTGTCTTAACTTTCCATAGCCTCCGATTTAAGCTCATTTGACCACCTACAGCCTGAGATATGACCCAATTACTGCATATAGGTCAGGCCCAACTTTAGCTCCTTTGTTCTAACTTCTAAGCCCAATATCACCTTCAAGACTTCCGAACTGAATTTTGTGTTCTTCATGAAAGTTGTAGATTTAGGTCTTAACTTTCAAATGACACCGGTTTCATTCCCAAAGCTCTCCTATAACTCAAAATATGATCTGATGAGTACGCATAGGTCAAGTTATCAGGTTCAGAACTCTAGATTTTACTTCAACTCCAATATTAGTTGTCAAAACATGTGTTTCGAGTCTTGAAGTCTTCATGAAAGTTGTAGAAATTTGTCTTAACTTTAAAACAAGACCAAAATCACATCCATCAAATATTTGTAACTCAAAATTATAGCCAATTTATTGAAAAAGCAAAGTGAGAAGATTATACAATGAATAAAATATATTGCTATCAATGTGCCTTTTGCTATCAAGTGAATAAATAGTTATTAGAGAATTATCTTAACTTTCCAACAAGACTAAAATCACATTAATCAGATAATTACAACTCAAATTATAGTCAGTTTACTTAAAAATACAATCACCCAAATTAATGATAATTCAAGCAATAATTTTTTCAATGATCCAATTAAGCTCAATTTCATAAAATGTGACAAAATCAACTTAATTAAGCTAAATTAAACCTTAAGAAGCCTAGTGAGATGATTATAAATTGAATAAAATACATTGTTATCAAATTCTCCTATACTACACTTTTGCATTCCCGGACAAAACACATAAGACAAAAAGAACTAGGGAACAAAGAAAAACGACACAAACTCAAAAGTTAAAAACTCGAAAGGATTTAATAAATCAAGAAGAGCAACCAGTCATTCAAGGGATCAAAATATTAATGAGGTCACATTTTTTCATATATCAAACCAACAAGTAAGGAAATTTCAATTAAAAAGAACGAATCAAGAATGAAAGATTCTCACATGATTCACTTTTAATCTTTCAAGCATTAAAAATGTAGGTATTTCACTCAATTCAACTCATGAAAAATTACACTACCATAAGCTTGCTTATCTTTTACTTCTCTATTACACAGACCACATGCACATACAAATCATGAGGACTTTATTCAAAGTTGTAATAGAGTTAAGGTAACGTTGGGCATCCGTTAACCCCTTAAGAGGGGTATCTACTCAGCCTCAACTCATGAAGGAAAAAATTGGATTGATTCTCGTTATAGAAAATTACCTTCTTGATGCTATTATGGTGGTAAAATTGGTCACGAGGAGTGAATAAGCTTGCTCCTGATTGAAGACGAATTGAACATCACTATTAAAGAAAAGAAATTTGGACCATGGTTACGAGCTAATCAAATTGGGCGTCGGATAGAACCCCCTAACCAAAACCGGCCCTTAACCTAGAGTGGGTAAGGAATTAACAAAAAATGGTAATATGATTGATTTCCCTTAACATTCACCTCCAGAGTCAAGCGCAATTCATGATGTGGTGGCCAAAGAAAATTCTTCTCTTAAGGATTTAAATACAAATGATGCTATAGTCATCATAAAAAAAATAAAGCTGGCAGGAAATTCATAACAAAGCTGAGAAACACAACACTAAAAAGGTGACTACAGGCAACTTCAAGGTTTAAAACCTATCAACCCACCCATAGAAAACACGATAGAGAGTAGTGTGGTGCCTCTACCTTTTGTTAAGAAATTCCTCGTCCAAAAACCAAAAGATTACTTGACACCCCACAAGGCTAAGAGATGTTACAAAAGAATAAACACAATGAGGCATACATACACCTTAAAACTACTAGGGTTGCTGAGGGGATGAGACAAAAGAAAAGAGGTATAGGCCTTGAAGAAAATGGAGAAGGAAAGCGACTTTATACGGACCATGATCAAGACTCTTAACTGCTCCATGACGCCACTGAAATAACTTAGCTTGTTTAGATCCTGTGTAGCCATGTAGACGTCTTTTGTTATCTTTTTAGGTTTGTTAGAAGTGATTTAAGTAGTTACCCGTGATGATAAACTTTCTTTCGGCAAAGAAAAAAAATCATCATATAAATAAATGTACAGAGACCATAGCTTGGAATGGGGAACCACGTGAAACCACTAAGACAAAAGCCCCGACCAAGTGATTAATTAACTAAAAAACTTCAATTTCGAGACACAGAGAGGGGTTTTTGAACAATTCCACTGCAGTCAAAATATCACACCAATTATTAAAAAATTTCAAACTTTTAGTAGTAAAGTAGTGATCTTTTTGTTTTTTCCCTTGTTACGGTTGCGCCTATTCATGTTGCTAAGTGCTTAACACAGAGGAGATCTATGAGGGATGCCTTTCCTTCTACTCATACTGGTAGCCATGTCTTCGTCCGAAACCTTGTTGGCCATTATTCTTGCACACACATTCCACCCACTCCTCTTCTTCCTAACTATCTCTGTGCAAGCCATGCTTATGTTCTCTGACCCTGATGACCCCGAAGACGAGCTCATTGCCTCATCACAGTCCAAAATGGTTGAACGAGTCATCTCGTCATCCCCCATCTCTTGTGGGATTAGGAAATCAGGACTTAGCTGCAAGGAGTTGCATGTCCTCAAGTAGGGAGATAGGTCCTTGTAGTGTTTCAGCACAAAATCCACCTATACATACGCATATACAAATATCCATTAACACACAAGCCATATAAAATCAAACTACTTAACTATAACTTAAATTCTCACATTTGATTTAAAGAAAAAAACAGATAACTCATGTACCATAGCTATTATTTTTTGCTACAAAGTATTAAGGATCAAATGCACGTACTTAATTTGTTGAGATTCTATTTCAATTAATTCATCAACTCGTAACCAATTGCACAATTATAAGTTAAATTGCAAAAGGGTTTAAATTGTTATCCACTGAAGCATAAAAGAGTGAATTTTTTTTTGTATATATGTGTTTACCTTGCATCCTAAAGAGCAATGGATAAAAGGTTCTTGGAGACTTCTATCACAGGAAGTGCAGTAGTTTCCTGACCCCTTGAATTGCCGGTTTTGAGGTCTCTTCTTGATGAACACCACTTTGGCACTATTGATGGTATAGGCCTAATAGAATTTAAACCTTTTTGAATTAGCAAACCACATATAGTATTATAGTTGAATTACTATGTTTAGTAAGAAATATTAAATTGGAATCCAAGTGTTGCTTGTAGGAAGAACTTATTAATCAGCGTCTAATTTAGTGCACTATACAGTACTTTACTTAATTAACCATATATATACCTGAACGTTGGAGCAGTCTATAAGTTTCTGAAGATCTTCCAATCTGACAACGTCATGATAAACGTAACGGCGAACCTGAAGAAGCCTATGGAAGCGATGGGATGGCAAGCAGTGGGGGCATATACTGGTGCAACAATCTAGGCAGCATATATTCTTCTCATTCTTTTTTGCATTCTCATGGTAAGAGCACCCCACGAAGAACTTTTGTGTATAAAGAGCTTCCAACCATGCAGGTTTTTGGTATCCCTATATATATCAGCCATTACCAAAAGAAACCTAGTAAATTATTTGAACCAAAAGGGCCATCAATAAGAATTTTGCATAGACAGAGAAGAAAAGAGAGGAATTGAAACCATGATCATATATTGAAACACTTGCAAGCCTCTCTCTCAATAATCTCCTTGAGCTGTTATCAAGGTAGTGGCTAACCAGAGAGGAACACGGAGAGAGAGGGACTAGAGCAAGGAAATAAGAGTATTTATGGAGGTTCACAGGAGAAGAAAAGGACATATATTTATTTGAGAAATATTTAGATAGACTTTGTTTATTCAATTGTATGAATTAAATCAATCAATATTTAATAATTTCACAAATTTTTATATCACATAATTATTCTATATTAAAAATAATAATATGTTATTTATTAATTAATGTAAATTATATAATTTATATAAATAAGGTTTACACAAATATTTCTCTATCTATTCCTCGCATAGGTAGACACCATTTTGTCATTAGGGGAAGGGTTATTATATGAGAGAGAGAAACCGAAAGCCATAAAGAAACACGCAAGATATGAGGGGAACGTGCGCGCTGTTTCCGTGTCTCCCATTCTCTTAGCCCCCACTAAACTATTCCCTGCTCATCTCCTTGGCTTGAGGGCTCTATTGCTAAACAACCTAATTTTTCCTTGAACCAGCTGCAATTGCAATTCGTTTGTTTGTTTGTTTGTTTTTAAATCGCCACCTGTTTGATTCTTCATCTCTTAGTAAGAACCAGTTGATAGAAGACTTTGAAATGGAGAACAAATTTCATTATTTTTGTGCAACTTAATAATATATTAGAGTGCTTTCATAGTTTCGTTGCTTGATCAACTCATATATTATACTTTTTTAATTAATCTTAGAAGAATTTTAGCCACATAGGTGATGAGGGAAGATTTAGGGAGTTTGGAAATAACTTAAACAAATGCTAAATTCGACTCTCCAAGTTAGGATCAAGAGAGAAATAGACAACTTCTATCCTTAAATTTCATTAAGTGCTCAAAATATTCAAGTATGTCATTTTTCCTCTTCATACAAGATATTTATAGGCTAGCAACATTACAATTCACAAGAAACATAAATAGCAAATCAAATTTAAAATGATAAAAACTATAAGCTCTATCTTCCAAAGCATAATTTCCAATGCACCACTTTAAAGCTCCACAATTCTCTATGTGTTTGGAACTTGAAAATAAGTAAAACAAGAAGCTCTACAATTCTCAATATGATTGGAATCTGAGTAGGAGTTATTACTTGTTTTCTCTATGTGTTTGGAACTTGAAAATAAGTAAAACAAGAAGCTCTACAATTCTCAATATGATTGGAATCTGAGTAGGAGTTATTACTTGTTGGAAAGGTGAATAAGTCAAATTTTCAGTACCACCAATCATGCATGAACTTTGAACCACTACATCATACTCCCCAAGTGGGAAAGAACCCGACCCTGAGTTCAAATCATTATCTCAATTGTAAGGAACCAAATCACGAACATTAAATGCCGAATTTGATAAAGGCCAATCTTTTTCTCTTTGAGCTTATGATATGTACTAGCAGGAAATCTTTCTGTTGTCGGATATGCTACGCCAACCTTGTTGGTGGGTAACTCCTTTTGCTAACCGCAAGTACACGGATCGCTCAAGTAATAAAAATGATGAGTAGAGATCGTTCCCACGGGGAATATGGTTATTTTCTAATACTAAATATTGACCTACAACTTAACTAATTCTATTCAAACAAACGTAAATTGGAAAAGGGGTTGATTAATTAAACTACAAAGCATAAAGAAAAGATAAATATATGGTTGAGAAAATAGGGAATCCTTTTTCACCCCCTACTTCAATTGATAACATGCAATCCATTCAAGTAGTACAAACGATTAGATTAGGTTAGCCTAAGAAACTAACTTAGTTAAAAGCCTATGTCTAGGTCGATTAACCCTATGTCGTTTACTTAGTTCACTATGCGTCCATGAGAACCAGAGCAAACAACAAGCATTAAGATCGATTCTCAACTATGACTATGCATGGCTAAGAGGTATATGTCCATCCTATTAGCGAATCAATTTATCCTACCATTAGAATAAAATCAAACATGCATCTACCCTACGTATGATCTAAAACCCAAAGTCCTATGTCTAGGCTCATTAGATTTCATCAAATCACATAAATGTTGATCAAACAAGTAAGAGCATTAAGCACCACATGATAGAACAAAACCCAAATCATTTATATAAACCCAAAAGATTACAAATTATTCAATATTCATAGGGGGATCCAAAGAATACCCTAAACACAGCTTAGCTACTCATTGAATACGAAAATATATAACAAAAATTTATATTCAAGTTAAAGGGATGAGAGAAAGAAGAAGGAACAGAAGATGAAACCCAATAGGGTGAGCCTTGAAGCTTGAATCTTCCTCCAAGATGAAGATGACCTCAAATCTAGGCTCCTTCAACTCTCTTTCAACTCATAAATGAAGATCTAGCTGCTGGGTTTTCCAAAAGATCTAAGTTAAAAGAGTAAAAAAATAAAAGTTCTTCAAGAGAAGAGAGAGAAAATGAGAGAGTGTCAGTTGAAATCTGCGTAAAAGGTATTTATAGGCCCAGAGTTTTCGCTCTTCACGCTGCGACGTTACACAATACGCACTGCGGTGCTCAAAAATTAAGGCACCAGTGTCACGACGTTCACTTCCTTGCGTCGCGGTGCTAAAGCCTCGGGTTATCAGGGTGCATAGGCAGAGAGCAGAATGACGTGACGTAAGTATACCAGCGCTGCGGAGTGATCCATTGGAACTTGTCTTGTGATATCACTTTCAATGCAGGGCCTTGGCTTGCATCATGTTGGTTCTTTTGGGCTCATCATGTAATTGAGAAATCAATCAATCAAATACAAATGCAATCTAACTCAATCCAATCAAAGATTAGGAAATTTTTTAACAAGATTAGAAGGAAGACCTCAACATGGATTTTACATGAAAATGAGGCTAAAGTCTTCCAACAAGGCATAGCAACAAGGACAAAGTTATCAATAATGCATAGAGATAAGGTACAAATAACTACATTCTAAGGAATTATCACACTCCCAAACCTAAGTTTTTGCTAGTCCTCGAGTAAAACAAAGTTAGACGACACTTGCAAGACAGTTTCTGCTTCAACACTAGTGTATGGTGATTGCATTAAACCTCAAAGAATACACATGCTTCATAATCTGGTCCACGCATACACAATTCTTATCACACCAACAATCAAAGCTTCAAATCATGTATAACTTATTTCCCACAAACATGCAAGCAAAGCCTTTTCAGTTCAACTCATACTCAACCAGATAAACTTATGAGCAAACACATGGATATAAATCAAAGAATCCACAAGATTATAATGCAACTCTCTCTTTACTAATGTAAATCACACATAATTGAGGATCAAAAGGGTCTTTATCAGCTTGTAATGTAAGGCCATAGTTATGGGTTGAAGAAGAAAGAGGAAAAGATAACAAACAAACATTAAGAAACAAAAATATACGATTTCAAAATAATAGGGTATTCAATAGTGAAAGGTTAAAACACGTCAAAACCATGCAATGCTTTTCATATTTATCTTTTCTTCTTTTTTTTATTTGCTTTGCTTGTCTCTTTTTTTTTTTATACTTCTACAAAACAATCTTTTTCTCTTTCGTTTATTGCATTTGGTTCCTTCAGGCTCATTTTTGTATTTGAAAATATTAATACCCCTAATCACTGAACTCATTTCAAGAAACAACATATCATGCACTCAACAAACATTGATGGTAGGAAGAAAATGCAATGCTTTGATATGCATTAGAATTGTTAACATGGTAACAAACACAATGGTAATGAAAAATAAATAAGGCCAACAATTAAACAGCTTCAAAGAGGACCTATGGATATCATCATTAAAGGGTAAGCTTGAAAGGCTTAATCGATCCAAATAATGTCTTAATCATTTCCTCAGTTATGCACAATTTATTATTTTGCTTCAAGAGAGTTGCAAAATAATTTCTGAGATACAAGACATCTCCATATGTACTAACCAAAAGCATTTTCTAGAAAATCACTCAAATCCAATGCGAAGCCAAATAAGCATAGGAATGAAAAATTCATCATGCATGAAAAAAATCTAGATTGATCGGCATGCCCCAAAGATAGTATAAGGATTCACAAAAAAAATTGAGGTTAATTTACATCCCTAATTATCCTTGGGCAATCATTACACTAGCTAATGGCATCATGTTCAGCATGCAAATAATTTCACAATATCAAACATGCAAATCAGTCATTACGTGCACCAAATCATACAATAAACAAAAAAAAATTAATACAAAAATATCAATAATTAAACTAATAATATTTTAACAAAAATAAACAATCAATATATACATCAAAATACTAAGACACCCCCCAAACCTAAGGGAAATAGTGTCCGCATTATACATCATACATGAGAAAAATAAATAACAATAAAAATGATGGAAACTTCCCTAAATGTATAAGTCTACTCGTCATCATCAACATCTAGAAGGACCTCAGTGTCTCCACTGCTGTCATCATCTGGAACAGCTGGATCCCAGTGCTGATGAGAAGGGCATGGACCATCAAAGGGTGGGTATGGAGGAATGAGGAAGTTGTGAATGGAGAACTGAAGGTGCTCGACTAACCATCTGATGGTCTCGACGGTGTAGATTTGAATGGCGGCCACCTGTCGAAGCTTGGCACGCACGTCATCCACCTCCTAGTAGGCTGGGCCTCAGGGGCTGCTCGAGGAGCCCGCCTCGAGGCTTTCTGGGGATTGTTGCGACTGGGGGAACTGCACCAACCCTCCCAATGAAGTACTCATTAAGAGACTGTTTGATGTTAGTGAGCTCCTGATGAGAACTGGTGGGCACACCCCACCTTTGACATAGTCTATGGATGAAGGAGGGGAAGAAATTAGAGAGAAAATGCAGAGAGGGTGTTTGGAGGATTTGCGTTGCGGCGCAAACCCTATTCCTATTTAAGCAAAATACGGCCAGAACGCTGCGGTGTAAACTAATCAATGTTGCGGCACGCGTCTACGAAACAGACGTTTCAGTTTTCTATAATATTTTTTTAAATATAAACTGACCGCCGCGACGTTACAGAATCCACGCCGTGGTGTTGTGCTATCTGTCTCCAAACTCTGATAGGGCAGAGAACAGGACACCGCGGCGTGAGAGGTATGTCTGCAAAATTATGCAGCAGACACCACACAACATTCAAATTGGCCTCAATGAGGCCTCTACCACCTATAAAAATTGTCTAGCAAGCTTAATATATGCATGCAACAACTAAATAGCATGAATTTATCAAATTCAATACACTACATACTAGACTCAAAACATAAGAATTAAACACATATAGGTGGATACATCCCAAAAGGTGCCTTTTTATAGTCTAGGCAAGACTTTTTCTACTTCTTTAACTTGGGGAGCATGTTTGAATAAGGTCTTCTCCCTTTCATTATTTGAAGAAGTCCCCGAGGGCCTATTGTTTATTGCATTGGCAAGCTGTCCCACTTGAGTTTCAAGAGCCTTGATTGAAGATGTTTGGCTCTGAAGAAGAGAATTATTTTTGGCCAAATAAGCATCGATTTTAATCATGTACGAATCAATTTTAACTATGAATTGCATGAACATGTCTTCCAATGCTGGCTTCCTTTCTTGCATAGGTGGCCTTGCTTGCGATAAGAAACTAGGAGGAAAATGTGGTCTCTTATTGCCAGTAGATGAAGATGTTGGCTCTTGGTTATCCCTCCACGAAAAATTGGGGTGGTTTCTCCACCCAGGATTATATTGCTGTGAATAGGGGTTGTTCTGATATGGCCGATAGTTTCCCACATATTGAACATTCTCCAAAGTGGATGGGCAACTATCGGTGACATGATTGTTCCCACATCGATCACACAACACGAAGGGGCTTTGATTAGGGCCTGTACCTAAACTGTCAAACTTGTTTGTTAATGATGCCACCTAAGCCGATAAAGATGTAAGTGCATTAACGTCATGAACTCCAGTTACCTTTCTTTAAGTGTTTCTTGTTGAAGGCCATTGATAGCTGTTGGCAGCTAATTCTTCCAACAGTTGGTATGATTCATAGAAAGATTTACTCAATAATGAACCACCTACAGCCACGTCCACAATTGGACGATGGTGAGGTAGTAGTCCTTTGTGAAAGGAGTAAATTTGGTACCAAGGAGGAATTTCATGGTGTGGGCACCTTCTAAGCAGATCCTTGTACCTCTCCTAAACTTCATACAAGGATTCAGATTCTGGCTGGGTGAATGAAGTGATGTCATTCACCAACCCAGTAGTCTTGGCCGGAGGAAAGTATTTGTTGAGAAATTTTCTGCACATATCTGCCCATGTAATTATAGATCCCACAGGTAGAGACTGCAACTAACTCTTGACTCGATCTCTGAGAGAGAAAGGAAAGAGCCTCAGGCGAATGACATCTTCTGAGACTCCATTGTGCCTGGAGGTGTTGCAGATTTCCAGAAAGTTTGATAAATGTGCATTGGGATCTTCATTCTGTAAACCGCCAAATTGTACAGATGTCTGAATCATTTGGATAATGGTTGGTTTGATCTCAAAATTATTTGCGTGGATGGGAGGCCGTCTGATGCTTGATTAGAGATTTTCCATTTGAGGATTAGTAAACTCCCTCAGAGGCCTCGTATGATCATTGTTCTCCACCATTGATGGTACCTTATTCACAAAAGAATGAAATTTTAAATCAAAATGTAATAAAAGAAAAGACTTGAACTAGAACTAGTAAAGCTTGTTATCAATATTAGCAAATTAGAAATTAGCCGTATTCCCCAGTAACGATGCCAAAAACTTATTGTCAGATATGTTAGGCCAACCTTGCTGGTGGGTAACTCCTTTTGCTAACTGCAAGTGCACAGGTCGCTCAAGTAATAAAAATGATGAGTATGGATCATTCCCAAGGGGAATATGGTTACTTTCTAATGCTAAATGCTGACCTATAACTTAACTAATTCTATTCAAGCAAACATAAATTGGAAAAGGGGTTGATTAATTAAATTACAAAGTATAAAGAAAAGATAAATATATGGTTGAGAGAATAGGGAATCCTTTTTCACCCCCTACTTCAATTGATAACATGCAATCCATTCAAGTAGTACAAACGATTAGATTAGGTTAGCCTAAGAAACTAACTTAGTTAAAAGCCTATGTCTAGGTCGATTAACCCTATGTCGTTTACTTAGTTCACTATGCGTCCATGAGAACCAGAGCAAACAACAAGCATTAAGATCGATTCTCAACTATGACTATGCATGACTAAGAGGTATATGTTTATCCTATTAGCAAATTAATTTATCCTACCATTAGAATAAAATTGAACATGCATCTACCATACGTATGATCTAAAACCTAAAGTCCTATGTCTAGACTCATTAGATTTCATCAAATCACTTAAATGTTAATCAAACAAGTAAGAGTATTAAGCACCACATGATAGAACAAAACCCAAATCATTTATATAAACCCAAAAGAGTACAATTTATTCAATATTCATAGGGGGATCCAAAGAATATCTAAACATAGCTTAACTACTCATTGAATACGAAAATATATTACAAAAATTCATATTCAAGATAAATGGAAGAGAGAAAGAAGAAGGAACAGAAGATGAGACCCAATAGAGTGAGCCTTGAAGCTTGAATCTTCCTCCAAGATGAAGATAACCTCTAATTTAGGCTTCTTCAACTCTCTTTCAACCCATAAATGAAGATCTAGTTACTGGGCTCTCCAAAAGATCTAAGCTAAAAGAGTAAAAAATAAAAGTTTTCCAAGAAAAGAGAGAGAAAATGAGAGAGAAGCAGTTGAAATCTGCGTAAAAGGTATTTATAAGCCCACATATTTTGCTCTTTAAACCATGGGTTATCAGGGTGCACAGGCAAAGAGCAGAACGTCGTGACGTAAGCATACCAGCACCGCGGCATAATCCACTGGAACTTGTCTTGTTATTTCTCTTTCAATGCAGGGCCTTGGCTTGCATCAAGTTAGTTCTTTGGGGCTTATCCTGCAATTGAGAAATCAACTAGTCAAATACAAATGTAATCTAACTCAATCCAATCAAATATTAGGAAGAATTTTAACAAGATTAGAAGGAAGACCTTAACATGAATTTTTCATGAAAATAGGGCTAAAGTCTTCCAACAAAAGCATAGTAACAAGGAGAAAGCCATCAATAATGCAGAGATAGGGTACAAATAACTACATTCTATGGAGTTATTACTTTCCTTCTTCAAATAACCCTAAACAATATCACCTTCACTGAAAATTTGAATACTTCGATGAGTATCTGCAGCTTCTTTGTAAAACTTAATACTTTCCTCAAGCTTCTTTTTCACTTCTTCTTGAATCCTTGTCATGTTGGTTGTAAAATCTTCAGCCTTCTTGCTAGATGTAGGGATTTTAGCAAGATCAAGTAATGATTATGAGTATGCCCATAAACAATTTCAAGTGGGCATTTTCCTATAGAGCAATTCATAGTATAATTATAAGCAAATTCAACTCTAGAAAGAATAGTGTCCCATTACTTTGGCCTCTTTGAAGTGAAACTTCGAAGCAAATTTCCCAAAGTGCGGTTGACAACTTCGGTTTGACCATCTGTCTGAGGATGATAAGCACTACTATACGACAAATTAGTGCCTATTCTCGTCCAAAGATTTCACAAAAAATGACTAAGAAATTTAGTGACGCGATCAAAAGTAATCGACTTTGGAAATCCATGAAGTTTAACAACTTCATTAAAATAAAGCTCAACAATATATGAGGCATCTATAGTCTTCTTGCATGGAATAAAATAAGCCATCTTGAAAAATCGATCAACAGTCACAAAAATAGAATCAATACCTCTTTGTATCCTTAGCAATCCAACAACAAAGTCCATGCTAACGTCCTCCCAAGGAGCATTAGGAATAGGCAATGGTGTATAAGCACCAAAAGTTTGACTTTGGCCTTTGCAAGTTTGACATATGCGACATCTTCTCATAAACTTTGCAAATATAAAGAGTAGGCTAAAAATATTTTTCTTTAACCAGTAACAAAGTTTTATCTTGCCCAAAATGTCCACCGAGCCCCCTGCAGTGAAGTTCTTTGATGATATACTCCCTAAGTGAACTTTTAGGGATGCACAAACGTGTTCCCTTAAAAAGAAAACCATCATACAAAAAGATAATCTTCATACCTGCCTTCTTTGCACCTTTGATAGATCTCTTTGAACTCAAGATCTTCAGAATACATTGTTCGGATGACATCAAAACCTTCTAACTGCGCAGTCATGGTATTCAATAATATAATTCTTCTACTAAGTGCATCAGTCATTTTGTTAAGTCTTTTACTCTTATGTCTCAACATAAAAGTGTATTCTTGTAAGAAAAAACCCAACCTGCATGTCTTCTATTCAAATTTGTTTCGTTAATATGCTTGAGAGCTTTGTGATCCAAATTAAGGATAAACTCTATTTGAATGAGATATGGCCTCCAATGACGAAGAATCTGAACAAAGGCATATAGCTCAATATCATAGGTAGAATATTTATTTCTTGTCTCATTTAGCTTTTCACTATAAGAAGCAATCGAATGTCCTTCTTGACTAAGCATTCTTCGAATCCCTACATAAGAAGCATCGCAATCAACTTCAAAGATTTTCTCAAAATTTGGAAGTGCAAGGATTGGTGCAGTGGACAACTTTTCTTTGATAAGATTGAAGCTTTTGGTTTCTTCCGGCATCTATATAAATCATCTGTTCTTTAAGCAATTTGTTAATGGTGCTGCCATGATGCTAAAGTTTTGAATGACCTGACGGTAAAATGAAGCTACTCCTTGTAAACTTCAAGCTTTATGTAATTTCTTAATGATAAGTCATTCTCGAATAGCTTTGATCTTATCCTCATCCACCATAACACCTGACAGAGTCAACACAAAGCCTAGGAAAACTAGGCGATTGGTCATAAAAGAACATTTTTTGAGGTTTATATAGAGCTTTTCTTTTCTTAAAGTCATTAGAACAACCCTTAAGTGTCTAATATGGTCAAGTGAATTTGGACTATAAACAAGAATATCATCGAAATATACAACAACAAACTTTCCAATAAAAGAGTGAAGAGCTTGATTCATTACCCTCATGAACGTACTTGAACCATTACTAAGGCCAAATGGCATAATAAGCCATTCATACAAGCCTTTTATTGTCTTGAATGTTGTCTTCCATTCATCTCCTAGCTTGATTCTGATTTGATGGTAGCCACTTCGAAGATCACTAGTCTTTGAGAATACTTGTGCACCAGCCAACATGTTGAACATATCATCAATTCTTGGTATTGGGAACTAGTACTTGATAGTGATTCGATTAAGTGCTCAACTATCAATGCACATACGCCAAGAACCATCCTTCTTTGGTGTTACGAGTGAAGGGACAACACAAGGACTTAACTTGTCCTTCATGTATCCTTTGTTTAACAATTCCAACATTTGATGATTAAGCTCTTCATGCTCCTTTAGACTAAGTCAGTAGTGAGCTTTGTTGGGAAAGACAACACTTGGAATCAAATCAATTTGGTATTGAATCTCCCTTAAGGGAGGGGGACCACTAGGCAGCTTTTCAGGAGCAACATCATTGAATTCTTCCAAGAGAGTTTTGACATCTCTAGGAATCTCCATAGGTTGTGTACTCCTTTAATGACCAAAACTTACACTACTCTATCCTTCTCAACCTCCTTCTCAAGCTGTGACAAAGTAAGCAATGCATGTCCCTCCTTTTTTATAGAAGATTTGGTATTACACATGTCTTTACATGGTAAAAGAACAATCTCAATTTTTTTTCACAACAAATTTATAAGTATTTTTTCTTCCATCATGAATAACACCTTTATCATATTGCCATGATTTACCCAATAGTATATGCCCAATATCCATAGGAGTTACATCACACCAAACCTTATCATGATAATTTTTACCTATCGAAAATGAAACAAGACATTTCTTATCAATCTTTACCTCATTGTCCTTCTTTATCCATGAGACAACATAAGGTTAAGGGTGAGGTACAACTTTGAGCTTGAGCTTGCCCACCATCTCTTGAGCAACAAAATTTTCAAAAATTGTCTCCATTAATAACTAGAGATCACACTTTTCCATGAGACTTACATCTTATTCTAAAGATGTTATGTCATAGCCAATCGTCATTGTTGTCTTGCTTGGGGGTTGCAAGAACTCTTTGGATTACCGAGCATTCTCCATCTTCTGGTTCAATCAACTCATGTTCATAATAACCATCATCATCGTACTTTGGCTCCACATTTTCAAATTTTTGTTCTTCGTCTTCTTCATTCACAAGTCCCATGTGAGCATCACTTCTCTACTTTGGGCACTCATTCATGTAATGACCTGGTTGGCCACACTTAAAACAAGTAAGAGACTTAATTTTATTTGAAGCTGAATTGTTCTCACCTTTGTCGCCTCTAGGAACATTTCTATTAGAGGATTCAAGTTTTGATGGGTAGAAGCTTTGTATATCTGCAAACTTCCTTGCTCACCGCCTTGCCAATTTTGACTGGACCTTCAAGGTTAATTGATATGCATCATTCAATCTCAATACATATTGTATCTCTAATTCATCTATGAGGGGTGGTTTTAGCCCATTGATATGTCTTGCAACAAGTTGATTTTTTGGCTCTTGGTTGTTGCATCTAGCCATCTACTTGCAAAAATATTCTGTATAGTCAATCACACTTTGTTGCCTTGATGCAAAGTATTAAATTGCATAAAAATACTTTGAGCAAAATTTAAAGGAAGGAAATTTTCTCGTAACTGTACTTTCATTTCCTCCCATGAAGCTATCTTTGGATTTCCTTTTCGTAATCTCATTTCTTGCACCTTATCCCACCAAGAATATGTATAATCGTGAAGCCTTGTAGCTACCAGCTTCACTTTTTGGTTCTCGAGAATGTCTTTGTACTCAAAAAAATTTTCCATAACACTAAGCGAATCCAAAAACTCCTCTGGTTGTAGACGACCATGAAACTCTAGCAAATCAACCTTGATAGTCTCCGATGATTGTATAATTCTCCTTAAGAAGCTTTGAGTTTGTCGAGGCAAAATGATTCATCCGCTCTGAGTCATCACTGGAATAACAATGGCTAGAACCATGTCCACTCTGAGCTTCCTGACGCTCAAGACACAACATCAATTCCTTAACTTGTCTTCGAAAAGCTTGAGTTTCAGCATCTCGTTCATCACCCAAGTTCACCATCATTGGGTTACCTCTTCCTCTTCTTGTTGCCATAGGGAAAAAGGGGACAAATTAAAGGCCCAATCGAAACCAAGCGCTTTGATACCAAATGATGAGGGAAGATTTAGGGGGTTTGGGAATAACTTAAACAAATGCTAAATTTGACTCAATAAGATGGGATCAAGAGAGAAATAGACAACTTCTATTCTCAAATTTCATTAAATGTTCACAATATCCAAGTCTTCCACTTTCCTTCTTCATACAAAGTGTTTATAGGCTAGCAACATTATAATTCATAAGAAACATAAATAGGAAATTAAATTTAAAATGCTAAAAACCAGAGGCTCCATCTTCCAAAACATAATTTCCAATGCATCACTTTAAAGTTCCACAATTCTCCATGTGTTTGGAATATGAAAATGAGTAAAACTAGAAGCTCTATAATTCTCAGTATGTTTAGAATCGAGTTATTACTTGTTGGAAAGGTGAATAAGTCTAATTTCCAATACCACAAACCATGCATGAACTTTGAACCACTAGATCAATAGGTGTATAAGTTTTCTTAAGTATTTGAAAGTGCATTTATAAGATGGGTCACACTACCTTACCCCAATAGGGTACACATATGTCATTAATCAATTCTCAAAGTGAATCAATCAAATATTTATATATTATTAATTACAAATTTATTAACCATTTATCGAATTGATTTAACTACTTATAAAAAATGATATAATTAATTATTTATATAATTAAATTAATCATATTTTATATCACATCACTCACAAGTTTTAAAACTTTTTAAGAGTGGGTTAAAATCCACTTATAAGATATTTTGTAATTTGACAATAAAAAGTTTAAGATTTTAATCTTTAACATCATCATAACCATTAACCAGTACGAGTGACTTGAAATTTTTTATTATATCTTATACTCAAATAAATTATAAGTTTTTAATAATTAACATAGTAGAATGTCCACTTGTCAAAAAGTTGATATTAAGAGAGATATAGGCAGAGTCAGAGGGTCAATGTGAACACCTATATTAGTTGAATTTCTTAAACATTATGATTAAAAAATTATACATCATTAATTTATTGATGAAATCTCAGTAGAATTTTGTTGGGTACAATGAAACCTTAATAGATAATTAAACAATGATAATTATAGTCAATGTGAATGGAAAAAAAATGCATTCTTTACTTGACTTTGATGTGATTTCATATTTTGAAATTATTAAGTAATCAAATCAGTAGTAGTTCTTTTTTAAACATATTCCTTTGATATGGGCACAACTTAACAAATTGAATCAATATTTGACTATCAAGAGCAAAAGGCAAATGGCATATCTATGTTGTTCATTACCAAGTTGTCTAGTAATTTAAGTTTGCCAAACAAAGAATTAATTCAATATTTGCTTAATAAAGCGATCAATAAGCTCTTATTAAAATGGCATATATCCTCAACAATATAAAATACGTACACCCCACAATAATAACAATATGTAATCTCAAGTTCTGAGATCTGATCAACCCTTAGATAAAAATATGATTTTCTATATTAAGAATGTTAATGTCAAGCTACATATAGTTGTGGTGATCTTAAAAAAAAATGTGTGCAAATGACATAAAAGTTTTAAAAGTGGAATACCCTTAATTTTGATATTCTAAGCTCAATGGGTTCACTTTAAAAAAAAAAAAGAAAGAGGAAGAAAAAGTAGAAGCACTTTAACCGCATATGATTAACTCATAATTCTTAAAAGCTTAGAGTAGGCACATTAAACCACAACATGGCTCCGCAGCTAGATAAAAGTTGTAAATTCAAGTTACATATAATAAATGAAATAATAAATTTTTAAAGACAGGACTTATGATAATAAATTAATTAAAATTAGGCTTAATTATCTTTTTTAGTCCCTCTAAATATAATTATTTTTTGTTTTAGTCCCTCTAAGATTTTTATCTGCTTTTGGTCATTTTAAAATTCGAGACAGGTGAAATCAGTCTTTATTGTTATCTCATCTATGTTAAGTGGTCAAGTGGCAAACGACACTCTACCTCTACTTTGCAACATGTCTTGATCTCATTTCATTTATGTCATATGTCTTTCATTCAACGGTCTGATAAATCCATCTTACCAAATCACAGTATCCCCACTCTCAGCCCCAATCTTGTCCCCACTATCATTCCCAATCTCATACCCAAATCACATACCAAATTATTGAATCTCACGGAAAACGAACTGCGTGGTGGATCATGCATGTTTGAAGGTTGAGGATTGTGCGCGTCTGAAGGCTTAGTGGAGTGCGTGTTTGCGTGGTGTTACACAGGTTTGTCTTGGAATCTATTTCTAGTGGTCCTTGTCAGAGTTTGTGGATTTTGGGTTTAGGGATTTTACTTTGTTTTTGTATATAATAATGAATTCATGTGGGGACCAAAAGGTTAGGGTTGTATTTTACTTGGTTTTGTATAGAATATTCGATTCATGTGGTCCTTGTCTCTGTTTTGGTGGATGCTGCAAATGTGGTCCTTGTCCTTGCATTGTCTATGTGTTGGTGGGTACTACAAATGCTCCTGTTTTGTATTTTTTTATTGAATATGTGTAATTTCTATTTTTTTTTGCCTTTTTTAATTACTTTCCTTAACTTTGTGCACATATAGGATATCATTTACTATAGTTATTCATCATAGGGGGTCATTTGTGAATGAACCCCTACTAACTCATAAAGGGGGGCATGTAACTGTAGTTGTTAATCAAGACATAAACAAATGATCATATTTTAAGGTGATGGGATTAGTTAAAGAGTTAGGGTATGATGACATTTCTAGGATATGGTGGAAATTACCTGGTTTGAGCTTCGAAGATAGGTTAAGACATATTTTGTTAGACAAAGATGCCTTAGATATGGGTAATTATGCAATGCAGAACAAGTGTGAGGTAGATTTATATGTAGAGCACATAGTTTCACAACCTATAATTACTGAAGAATTGAGGTTTGAACAAGAAAACACTGCTAAGGTGCGGGTGAGGACCAAGGTGAGGATTTTAGGCTAGGTAACATGGGCCAATGAGGGGGTGATGGGTTGGGAAATGTGGGTAAGGGTGATGAAGTGCAAAATATAGGTGAGGCTGATGGGTCAGAAAGTGATAGGAGTGATGACAATGTAGTTAATATACACTTTGATGACAGTGAAGAGGAAATGAACTTGGGACTAGATGATGAGTTTGAAGTAGATGAGAGAAGAGCTAAGAAACATGGATCAAGTAGAAGATTTAAGAAGAAGACAACAGCTAGATCCAGGGCTTAGGTGTCCCTAAAACAAAAAACAAAAGAAACAGAATGAGGTCAGTGGTTCAGGGAGTGGGGCAGCAAGACCAAGTGAGGGTGCATTAATAATGATGATGATGGGTGAGGTGTTGGAAATGATGATGGCTTAGGTGTTGGAAATGATGATGGCTTAGGTGTTAGAAATGATGGTGGTGAGACAAATAGGAGTGATCCATATTTTTTTTATACCTACAAACATTGATGCAATTCATGATATTTCTAAACAATACTCTAATGAAGAGTTGAATATTGATTTGGACTCAGGGTCTGACTTAGAGAACAGACCAAGATATCCTGACTATAAGAAATAATATATGTGCAAATATTTTGAATTCAAGCCTGGCATGGAGTTTACTTCCTTGGAACAATTCAAGGAAGCTATTTTTGAGCATTCTGTGTTGAATGAGAGATCTGTGAAATTTCATAAGAATGATACAGTCCGGTGTAGGGTCATATGCAAGGGAAAATGTGGGTTTGTGGTGTTGGCTAGTAAAGTGGCAAAGAGTCATACTGTTAGGATTAAGACCTTGGTGGCAAAACATACATATGGGAAAGTTTTTTAGAATAAAAATGCTAATTCTAAGTGGGTTACCAAGGCAGTGTTAGACAAGTTTAGGAATAATAGTAAGGTGACTTTGAAAGACATAATTGGTGAAATCAGAGGGACATATGCAACTAGAATTATAGCTTAGAGGGCACAAAGAGCAAGACAAATAGTTAAAAATAAAGTTGAAGGAGATGCTAGTAAACAATACACACTATTATGGAGTTACAGTGCTGAACGTTTAAAGGAAAGTAGTGGAAACACTTGCAAGTTATCAATGGATAGGCCTACAAGGGATTTGCAGCAAAGGTTTAGTAGCTTTTATATGTGCTTGGAGGGGTGCAAAAAAGGCTTTATTGTTGGATACAGGCCATTCATAAGGGTGGGTGGATGTCATTTGATGACCAAGTATGAGGGACAACTTCTGATAGTTATGGGAAGGGAACCAAATGATCAGTACTTTTCACTAGCTTTTATTGTAGTTGAAAGTGAAACCAAAGAAATCTGGAGGTGGTTTCTTTCTCTATTATTAGAGGACAGTGAAGACATCAGCACAAATGGGTTTTTATATCAGACCAGTATAAGGTACTCATGTTTAATGTTTATTTATGTTAGTGTGCTTATATATGTACTATTAATTCTAACTGTGTCATGTTACATAGGGGTTTATGCCAACCTTCAAAGAGATGCTGATGGGTGTTGAATATAGGTTTTGTATTAGACACCTGTATAATAACTTTAAGAAAAAGTTTGGGGGAGGAACTTGATGATGGGAGCTTCCAAGGCCATATATTTAGAAGTATGGCAGGAGAGGATGCCTCAAATACAGCAGCTTAATGCTAGTGCACATTATTGGCTGACTGTAATCCCTAAAAATACATGGTGTAAACATGCATTTAGTTTTTATCCCAAGTGTGACGTGGCGATGAATAATTTGGCCAAGGCATTCAATAGCACAGTTCTGGTGGCTAAGGACAAACCTATAATAACTATGTTTAAGTGGTTTAGAACTTATTTCATGGTTAGGTTTGCTGCACTTAGAAAAAAACTTAGCAAATATCCTGGTGATGTGATGTATAAACCAAGAAAGAGATTTGGCAGGGAAGTGCGGCATAGTGGAAGTTAGTTTCCAACTTGGGCAGGGGAATTAAGATTTGAGTCAACCCACATGATGTTCACTGAGAGTCTCATAGTGGACTTGAGAACCCGAACTTATTCTTGTAACTTTTGGGAGTTAGTGGAAATTCTATGTAGGCATGTTGTGGCAGCCATATGTTATAAGGGAGATAACCTTGAGACATATGTGCATGAGTGCTACAAGAGGTAAGCATACGAGAAGTGCTATGGACAAGTCATCAGTCTAATAAATGGATAAAATAGATGGCCCACAATTGACCATGAGCCCATTTTGCCACCAAACTACAAAAGAGGACCGGGCAGACCTAAGAAATTAAGAAGAAGAGAGTCGAGTGATGACCAAAATGCAACCAAGTTGAGGAGGACTAATACAACTTACTGATTTGGATATTGTCATGGAGATAGACACAACTCTAGATGTTGCCCTCGTAAGCCAGTGGAGGAGGTTGAGGAAGTTGAGGCAGCTAAGGTAGCTAATACTTTCACTAATTTGGTCTTTAGCTTTATTTTAATATAGTAAAATAATATTGTCCTAATTTGTTGAAGGGAATACAAGATAATAGGGATGCTAACAGGGTAGAGTTGAATACAAGTGGCGGTGTTAAGACTAATACTGCAAGGACAACCCAACCTACTAGGGTAAATTGCTAATATTGTGTCCTGTTTTTTTGTGTTATATGGTGTTGTAACTTGAGCTTTTCTTTTACTTATTTTGACTGATATTGTTGGAGATGTTTAGACTGATATTGTTTTTAGCTTATTTTGTGTTATATTACTAAATATGGTATTGTTTGGTTGTCTAAATGGAGGTGTTCAGATTGATATTGTTTGGTTGTTTAACTTGAGCTTCTTTTGCAGATTTAAAGAGGTAGAGGAATAGGCAGAGGAAGGGGCAATGCACAGTCTGATGTAGTCCAAGAAACTGCTGCTACAAATGAGAAGGTAGTGGGTGAAGACACAGATGGATCAGTTAGGGTAAGAAATATGGATCAGCTAGGTGTTTACTTATTTTGAATTGGTTGTCTAACATGAGCTTCTTTTGCAGATTGTTAGAAATCAAAAGACTGTTAGAAAGGGCATTACACGATCTGAAAACAATGCAACTAGTGGAGGAAGGGGCAGAGGAAAGGGCAGAGGAAAGGGCAGAGGAAAGGGTACTGCACTAAGCCTTGTAACTCAACGTGCTGCAAGTCAAGATATAGGTGGAAAAAAAGTGGAGGTTGCAGCTATTAATCTAGATGCTACTATTTCTGCTTCTATTGCAAGTCAGAATGCAGGGACTACTACAACCAATAATAGAGGAGGCATAAATGGACTTAGCTAAATCAATGATGGTGTAAGTTTTCGAAAACCAACTGTTGCAACAACACCATCAGTCCCTGTAGTTCAACTAAGTCAAAACCAAGTGTCTACTCCACCAGCTGCTAATGTAGTCACCATGCAGAGTAGTCTACTAGCAGCCAATGCAGAAGGAAGCTAGACAAATGGAGCACTAGTTAAGGGCCGTATAAAACTGGGTAAGAGAATTATGATCGCTGGTGGAATGCCCCACGCATATTGAGTTGTAATTTGGATATGACATTTTTTTTGTGATTAAGACAAGTTATAGTTTTTTGAAGTTATCATATGTTTTTTATGATTAAGATTGATAGTATTTTGGTATGTAATTGTGTATAAAAATTAGATTAACAATGTCAGTAAAAGCATACATGGATATGTTTTAGTTTGTAATTACAATAAGTATATTGTAAGGTACTGCAATGTAATGAACTATTTCATCAGGATGCAATGAAATACAGTGGAGGTTTTGGTAATATTTGATCAACAATTTAATGAACTATTTTTTGGCTATTTACTTGATTCAAAGTTAAAGTAATGTCAATTTATTTAGTTGATCAATACCAGTGCATTTAGTTCACAATGCATTGTCTATTGCTTCATCATTTTTTGTCCTAAACAATGGCAAATTGGTATGTAATTTCAAAACAATGATCTTAATACAATTTTTTCACAATACTCATATCATTATCAAAGCTCCTCATTTCATTCATTTCAATATCAATTATATTAAATTTCATTAAAGCTCCCAATTTCATTTAACTAGAGACTCTTATACATTAACTTTTCAAACCTCGAAACAAACACACTACAAATGTCAGTGCCTATGACACAAAAATCACACCCAACAACATTGGCACTTTGGTCCTCTCAAAAGTAAGCTTCATCTCTAGCTTAACCACCATTCATCTCATCTCTTCAACTATAGCCTCATAATTATGGGAACACTCATAAATAACTTCCTGATTGTCCATCACCTCATCAGCCCATTCAAACCAACCACAGGAGCCTTGTTTCTGTTAAAAAAAATAAATAAATAAACAAAATATAAGTGAGGAGTTAGATATCTAGAAATCTCAAACTCAGAAATCTCATTACCTCTTAATAGAGATGAGATAATGGCAAATACTAATTTCACCTATCTCGAATTTTAAATGGATCAAAACCATGTCAAAACATTTTATAGGGACCAAAACCAAAACTCACAATATTTTTAGGGACTAAAAACAGATTTAAGCAAACCTAGATATGTTTGTATCATAAAATGGTTTATGCTTACTCTCCAGTTTGGGCATGTTCAATATGCTCTCCTGGGATTCTTCACACTCTTTGAGGTGAGGTACATTCCATATCCACAACCACAAAGTTTCCTTCATGATGACATGGTGGGGGGTACCCCAAGTTAATGATGAAGATCACAAAATCCTAGTATGATAATGTCTTTGCAAGTCAGGGGTGAGGCGCAAAATAATGACAACAAATTGGTCACGAATGAGAAAGCAAATATGGGAAAAGAAGAAAATAGACTGAGGGAAGAAGAATCAACGTTGGAATTGTAGCTACAAAGTGGGAAACAAAACAAGTGAGGGAGGGAGGAGAATTAGGGCTTGTTGCATAATGGAGAAGAAAAGGGATGAAGAAGAAGGTGACGTGAGACTCAGGTAGATGACTTCTCATCCACGTGACATAAATGAAATGAGATCAAGACATGTGGTAAGATTAAGGTGGAGCATCGTTTATCACTTCACCACTTAGCAGATATGGGATAACGACAGAGACTAATTGGTCATGAATGAGGAAGCAAATGTGGGAAAAGAAAAAAATAGACTGAGGGAAGAAGAATCAAGGTTGGAATTGCAGCTACAAAGTGGGGAACAAAACAAGTGAGGGAGGGGGGAGAACTAGGGCTTGTTGCATAATGGAGAAGAAAGGGATGAAGAAGAAGGTGACGTGAGACTTAGGTAGATGATTTGTCATCCACGTGACATAAATGAAATGAGATCAAGACATGTGGTAAGATTGAGGTGAATCGTCGTTTGTCATTTCAACACTTAATAGATATGAGATAACGACAGAGACTAATTTCATCTATCTTAAATTTTAAAAAGATCAAAACTAAATAAAAAATTTTAGAGAGAGAGAAACAAAAAAATAACTATATTTAAAGGAATTAAAAAGATAGTTAAATTTTAAAATTATTATAATAAATAATGTAAATGAAATCAAGTCAGACTTATTTTTCTTATTATTATTTTAGGAAGTTGGCCAGCTGCCCAATAGAATTTTAAAACCGATTGAAAAGGGAGAGAAAAAGGACAGGCAGGTTTGTTCAGAAAGCACAACAGAATTCGCAGTCACCTTTTCTTCATACGGTATGTTGGACACATCTCTGACCTCCTCAGTTTGCATAGTTAAAATACCATAACTGTATGACTTAAAAGCTTTTTTTTTTTTTTTTGGGTACGATATGATTTGAGCATAGAACTATAGCAATTAATACGTACTTAGCAAAACAGAGCATGAAACTTAAGCAATTACTGCTTTTCATTATAGACCTGATATTATAGCTTACAATCAGTTATAAATTTCAAGCATAATGTGAAAAGGTATCCAAAGAACCGGTGATTAAGGGTGTATTTGTTTGTGAATTTAAAAAAAATAAAAATTTATATCTATATATATAGAGAGGATTAACTTACACTAGTATAAGTCTTTTTTGACTTACACTCATTTTCAACTGTTAGATTTACTTTCATTTAATGATTACTTTTAATAAAATCATCTCAACCATTAGATAAAAGTAGATCTAACGGTTAAAAATGAGTTTAAGTCAAAAAAAAAAAATTATACTAATATAAGTCGATCCTCCCTCATATATATATATATATATTTTATCATACAATATATCCCCACACTTATGCTGCGTAAGGCTAATCCTTGTTTGGGTATTAAGTTTGTCCTTTTTCTTAAGTGCTTTTTTGCGTACTTAAAATCAAATTCTTAACGTTGTAAAGATTTTTCAACTGTTGACTTTAATTTTACTTACTATTTGAACAATCTCTTTGTGAGTTATTTTCTTTATATTTATTTGGAACAACATACATTTATGATTGTTGAGAATATTATTTAGACTACAATTCACAAATTTTGATAATTTTTATAATATGAAAATGAGTTGAAAATAAACTTTCACCATGTATCAAATAATAATATTATTTTCATTCTCATATAAAAAAATATTTTCATTCTATTCTATTTTTTCCCCTTAAGTTTCTATCGTTTTGTATTCTACCTCCAGTCCTCCATAAATAAGCACGCTCTAAATATCAATTAATTCAATTTCATACTAAGAGGAACAGAGCAACATATATAAATAGTCAGTCAGTTTCAAAGAGCTAATCATCGTCATTAGATTCCAGTTCTAGTGGAGGGCAAAATGCAGAGCACAGTGAGGTTCAATTCTCACTTTAAGGTATTAAAAAAAAGAGTGAGATTATTGATATTTTTAATTGTTTATTTATATTATTTATTAACTATTTATAATTTTATTATAAATAAAAATAAAAATTATAGTTAATTAATAAAAAAATACAAATAAACAATTGAAAGTACTTATAACTTTATTCTTAAAAAAATGTACTGTACTTGGCAATATCCGATCAAGATCCTACCTAGGTAACTAGGCTCGACCGTGACATTTGCTCAAGGCATGTTTTATGAACATAGTAACACATCCCGGAATGTTGCTGAAAGTAACAACAATTGAAATTTGTTGATGTGACAGGGAAATCTTTTGGAGAGCAAGATACTTGTTTCTTTTTTGTAATTAAGATTCTCAAAACAGGTTGGTTTGAGTTATTTGGCATAATTTATTTAAAATTAGATTATTTTTAAATTGATTTATTTGAATTATATAAATTTTAAATTAATATTTTATTAAATTAAATTAATTTATTTAATCTTATATAATATTAAAATAATAGATTAATTTAACTCATTTAAACTCAGTTTCTTTAAACTTAATTTATTCAAATTATATAAATTTTAAATTAATATTTTATTAATTTAAATTATCTATTTTATCAAAATATTTAAATCGATCAATTAAACTTTATCCATTTTAACACCGTTATTTGTCACTATGAAATTCTGGGAGATCAAGGCAAGTGGGATTTTAGGAATTGGTATTTTGGCACAGCTTGGCGGTCCTCCTTGGCTGCTTTCCGCAAGTGACTTTAGAAAATGAAGCAGCTAGATAAATCAGTGCCAATTTTTTTTTTTTATGTTTTAATAAGGCAAAACAAAAGCCGAATGAATGTGTAATTGCCCAAACTTTCCTGTCTTCCATTTTCTCACTAACTATGACAAGGTTCCAAACCAAATTATTCAACCATTCACAGGAAATTTGTCCTTAGTGCTATGTGCTGCACATATGGCAGTACAGGAATTGCAGCATCTCCTAAACTGAGCAGCAAAATTCTGAAACAAGACATGTTCGAGAAAATCACCCTATTTTTGAGGAATCAAACATGAACAACATTCAATCAATCAACCACTCCATTAAACCAATCACTGTGCAGTGTGTACTTTAATAACTATGTGAATTTTTAACAAACATTTGACAGACAGGCACAACTCAATAAGCACTAACCAGGAAAATAGTGACAAATTATTTAAGGGCTTAATTTAGTGCTAATTTTGAGGACCTTGCTTGTTGTGCCTTTAGGCTCTAGCCAAGAGTTATTCTTGGGGTTTGAAAGATTAGGGGATTAATATTGTTTCATCCCCTTTTACCCTTTGCCTTTGCTATATAGGTTATGTAAACCCTGTTCACGTGATCGTTAACCTCGACGTGATAGCTGACAGTGCTAAACAATTTTACCAAAAAGACATTAAAACAAATTGATCCAAAATTTTGTTTCTCTAGAAAGTTCAGCTCTGTATAGCTCCTAAGCAAGCATTTAATAAACATGCTGAGGCAATTTTGCACCGTACAGAAATGTGAAATTAGCATCGAAGTGACCGGCAAAGAGGTATAAACCCTTTTGTTATTCAAGGACTGGAAAAATCTAAGATACTTTTGTAGTACAATATTATATTGTTGTTTGAATTATTATTTGAGAGTTGAGACTAACATAATAAATCTCAAAAGTTTTGAAGCATTAAACACACAAATTTTCTTTAAGCTAGGTTTACGGGTAATTTTTTTTTTGAATTTTCAATTATCACAATTTATACGTTGAAACTAAAATAGATATTTCAATCATAGCAAATTATATTATCACATATTCAAATATTAATTATGTTAATTTCTTGTAATTAAACTATAAAAAATATTTTTATAAATCTTCTAATTTTATCATGAATAACTTATTTTTGATTAAATTAGAGAGATAAATTAATTTAAATATGTACAAATTAATTCAAACACTACTAAACCGTAATATTAAAAAACCTTGTTAAATCACTAAAATTTCACAATTTTTTAGCAAATGAAGCACAAGGGTTTCAAAGTATTTTCCAACAGATAAATCTAAAGCCAAAATTACTGTAACTACTACAAAAATTCATATCCAATAAAGAAATGTTTTTTGCACACTATTTTTTTCACACCATTTGTTATACTTTTTTGTTTCGGAAAAAATGATAGAGCAAAATGTTAAAATGCGTTTATCTTGTCTTATTACTTTAAAAAAATAATGTAAAAATATTGTAATAAAAATAGTATAAAGATAACATTGACGTATCCAAAAAAATTGGGCAATCAGATTTTTGCGGTCTTTAATTGCTGTACTATCCATATTAATATTGTGCCAAAAGAAATGTGTGTACAACAGAAGTAAGTTTATTATAAGAGTGCCTCAAGTGCAAGTTTATTATTAAGAGTGCCTCAGATGTTTTGATAAGAATGTACAAAGTGTAGGTGGGATGGTAAGCAAGCAGCGTTCTTAATAAGAAATTAGTCTTATAATAATATTTATGGAGATATCTTAGTCAAATAAAAAAAATAAAAATAAAAAAACCCTTTTCGTTCTATTACAACTGTGATCCTTTATCGCTGGAGTGTGGAGCCGCACCATGTGATTTTTCTTTATACCTTTAGTATTAAATTTGATGAGGTGTAACACTAAAATTTTTAACAATAGCATAATTTTTTTTTTGACGTGCACAATATCATAATTTGTTAGTATATCTTTAATAAAGTTAAAATTTGTCTTTATTAGTAGTTTAATTGATAAAAGTATAAGACTTGCAAGAAGAGTAGTATGATATGATCCTCATAAATACTCTTCATCTTATTTTTTCTTCTTTTATCTTCCATCCTGTCCCTTATTAGGGGGGCACTCAAGGGTGTTATGTGGATCCAACTTAAGTAGCCCATGCGATAAAATAATAAAAAAAAGGGTAGGTTTTTAAAAACATCATAATTTCTTTTCTTTTGTTGGATATAGAAACAGTGTGTCATTGTAGAGAAGAACAGAAAAAAAGCTGATTTTGTATGTCCAGATTGAATGGTCATTTATAATTTAATTTGAATGATTTTTTCAGTATGTTGTTCCTTGCATTGTGAATTTCTATTTGTGTGGTCAGAATTTTATTTCTTCATATCTACTTGTTGGGTTGTTTGTACCCCATTGTGGGTTTTGAACTTTGTCATTTTGTTGATTTCTACTTTATTGATAGTAAATAGGGGCTGTTGTGCTATTTTTATTTGTTGGGAGACACTTTATTGTACTTATTGATTTGTTATAATAGAGATTTTTTTAGACTAAGTCCTGTGATTTTTACCTCTCACATTGAGGGGGTTTTCACGTTAAAATTGTATGTATTCTCTTTGTCTATTTATTTTGTGCATTCTTAAATATATCTATTGGTATATATTTTGGTTGATTGTATATTTTTCTCCTCACAGGTACTTTCAAGCGGGCCGGAAAGGTTTTATTACCCATTTAGGTGTTGTTACTTATGTTGTGTATACACTCATTTATTTCCCAACAGTTGGTATCAGAGCAATTTACTTGTTTGTTTGATTGATTGAATGATGGAGCCTAATTACAGTAGAATGACTAGTTTGAATGACACAAATTACCACAAGTGGAAAGGAAAGATGAAAAATTTATTATTTGCGAAAAAAATTACATTTATTGATGTTTGCTAGTGAAAAGCCTGAGGCTAAATTTGATGAAGAATGAGCTTTTGAGCATGAGATGGTTTGTGACTTTATTCAGTATTGTGTAGATGATAATGTTTTGAATCATATTGCTAATGATTCATGATAAACACATATTTTATTCATTAAGAAACCCTTATATTTAGTCATTTACACTCTCCATATTCTTAATTGATTGAGTTTGACATGATTTTGTGAGTTTGAGCTCAAATTGGTCATAATTGAATATTTTCAGCATTATTGAGATTTTACACTGTTTCTGTATTTTGGTCATAACTTGAGTTCCTGATATCTGACAATCATGAATTTTATCTTGTAGGAAAGCTAAGAGGAAGCTCTACAACTTTGATGAAGAGCTAGAAGTCCGATTCAGATGTCTAAGGGACCTAAGTTTACATGGAAGTCAGAATACGGGTTCTGTCAGTAGAATCCGAACAGTGTGCACTCATAAAATCATATCTCAAGATGTAATAATGGAGATGAGCTGAAATTTGGACAGTGGATAGTCAAGATCCAAATAAACAACTTTCATGAAGAACACATTTTGAGAAAAAGAAGTCTAGTAGGTCATTTTGAGCTTGCAAGTCGGAACAGAGGTGCTGAAGTTGGGTTTGAGCAACCTACGGTATTTGGGACATATCTTGGGCTTAAGGAAGCCAAATTTGACGAACCAGCTATCCATTTTATAGCCAAGATAAGGATCTACAACTTTCATAAAGAACACTTTTCGTGAATCTGAAGTATAGTGGGTCGTTTTTGGCTTCCAAGTCAGACACGAAATTTTCATCCATCCACTAATCCACTAATCCACTCATCCATCCACTAATCCATCCATCCACTCATCCACTCATCCACTAACTCACCCACTCATCCACTCATACACTAATCCAACCACTTAACCACTCCACCCACCCATCCACTCATCCATCCACTCACCCACTCAACTACTCAACCACTCATCCACTCAACTAACCCACTCAACTAATATTTAATCCACTCCACTCATCCACTCAACCACTCAACCACTCACCCACTAAACCAACCCACTCAACTAAATCAACCAATCATCCACTCACCCACTCAACCACTCAACCACTCAACCACTCACCCACTCAACCAATCCACTCAACCACCCCACTCCACTAACCCACTCATCCATCTACTCACCTTTGTCATTTTGTTACCCTAGACTTCTATAAAAGGGCACCATTGGTTATCATAGGGAGGGGGGAACTCTCCTTCATTTTCTCTCAGTTTTTCTTGTGATTTCTTTCTAGCTATGTGTAACTAAACCTCCCTTGGTTAAGGGGGTGATGAAACCGTTAGTATTAATATTGTAAACTTTGCATATTTGATTATTTCAACATAGTTATGTTTTTATTCATATATTTCTGAATCAATTGTTGGTATGAAGGTTTTTGTACTTGTTCCTACTTTCAAAGTAGTAGATCTAGGTTTATTATGCGCGGTTGCGGTAGTAGATCTAGTGGGATGTATGATGTTCATGTGGGTATAATTATCTTTGTGCTATTTGTCAGTTATAAAAGTGGTAGATCTGAGTTTATTATGCGCGGTTGCGGTATTAGATCTAGAGAAATATATGTTCTAAGTAATTTAATCCCGGTGTGTGATTAGACCTTAGTGTAATTGGTTTTCTAAATATTAATGCAATTGTTGGATAGTTGTAAGAGCGGTTGCTTTATGACTAATCAGTGATTAGGAGTTGATTTGAGCGGTTGTTAAATTGGCCAACACGTAAGGAAAATAGAGATTTACTCTCACAATTGCATAAAAACATAATTGAGCATGTTGGAATAAAAAGGATATGTGGATTTACATTATCATATAAATCTAGTGGTGGATTCAATCTCTTAACCAATTTTCTTATATTGTTGATTTCAGTTTGTTTATTGTTATCTTTGAAGCTGTTCATTGTTCATCAAAACTCCAAAACCCCCCTTTTACTGTTTATTGTTAATCAGAGTCTAAATTGGGAATTGTTTAATAGTGTTAATTGAATTGGTTCTCTGTGGATCGACCCTTACTAACTACAACTAGTTGTAAGATTTTTATTTTCTGGTGGGCCTGACAACTGATTTTTATCTTAATTTTAATCACTACATCCGCACGCATCAGAATTTTGGCGCCGTTGCCGGGGAACCAATTTTTTCAATTACACTATTAATTTATTTCCTATTTTTATTATGTTTTTATTTTATTTTATTTTATTTTTAATCTTTCTTTCTGAGTGTTTTGTAGGTGTTGATGTCCTTTGAAGGAGTAGACGAAGGATTGCTAAATTTGCGGAACTATATTGATCAACTCACTTCACATCCTCAATTTCCCTTCCATCCTAGCTAACTTCCAACTCACACTGCCGACATTGAAGTCGCCCGTTACATTGATCTATCAAGTTCAGAGACATTTGAGCCATCCGAAATATCCGAAGAAGTGACAATGGCGAGAAAACACTTTAAGGGCATTGGGTGCTCCAGATCTAGATCAACGGCCTCTTTGCATAGACATTCTTGAAAATGAAGAGGCATTTGAATTGAAATCCGGTTTAATCCATCTCTTGCCATCTTTCAATGGATTACCGGAGAGGACCCCAACAAGCACTTGAAGGAAATCCATGTGGTATGTTCTAGCATGAAACCTGCAGAATTCATGTAGAGCAAGTCAAGTTGAGAGCTTTTCCATTCTCATTGAAAGACTCAGCTAAGGAGTGGCTTTACTACTTGCCACCCGGATCCATCCAATCATGGCAGGACATGGCCGAACTTTCCTAGACAGATACTTCCCCGCCTCAAAAGTCGCAACAATCGAAAAGAAATGTGGTATTCAACAAAGGCATGGGGAATCACTCCATGACTACCGGGAGAGATTTAAGAAGCTATGTTTCATTTGCCCTCATCATCAAATAAGTGGGCGACTTTTAATTCAGTATTTCTATGAAGGCTTACAAGTGATGGATCACAAGATGATTGATGCTGCTAGCGGAGGAGCATTGATTGATAAAACTCCTCAAGAAGCTAGAAACTTGATCTCAAGAATGGCGCCAATACTCAACAATTCTACTCTAGAAATGACACTGGAGTAAGAGCAGTGAAAGAAGTAGAGACAACCAGTATACAGCAGACAAATGACTCAATTGACTGCTATGGTTCAGCGGTTAATGGATTCAGGTAAAGCACCAGTTCATGCTTGTGGGATGTGTTGTTCATCCTGGACATCCCACCGATATGTGTCCCACTCTCCAAGAAGACACAAATGAGGAGGTAAGAGCAAGAGGGAATATCTTTGGACTTTCAAAAAATTACAACCCCTACTCAAACACATATAATCCGGGTTGGAGGGATCATCCAAATTTCAGCTATGCAAAGCAACCTCAAAATCAACCTCCAGCTTATGGACCTCCAGGATTCCAACAAAGGCAAGTACCTTTCCCTCAGAGACAGCAGCAAGTTTAAGCTCCTAAGCAATCTGAGCCTTCATTAGAGGAGCTAGTAAAACAAATGGCCACTAATAATTTGTAGTTCCAACAAGAAACAAATGCAACTATACAAAGTTTCAAACAAGAAACAAGGACTACAATCAATAACTTGCAGAATCAGATAGGACAGTTGTCCACAGAATTCAACAAGTTTCAAAGCCAAGCTTCAGGGAAACTACCCTCACATCCAGAAGTGAATCCGAGGGAAAATGCTAGTGCTGTCATATTGAGAAGCAGAAAGACGATGGATGAGCCTACCTCTCTTCCACCAATCATTCAAGAGAAGGATGAACCACCCAAAGAAGCAAATGATAAGGGCAAACTTCCAAAACCCCTAAGGTAAGTATTTCGAACCCCTTCCTAAATATGTCACTAAAGCTCCTTTTCCTAGTAGGTTGGTTAAAACCAAGAAAGAAGAAGCGAGAAAAAGAAATACTTGAGACTTTTAGGAAGGTAGAGGTTAATATCCCTTTGTTAGATGCCATTAGCGTGTACCTAGATATGCAAAATTTCTCGAAAGAATTATGCACTAACAAGAGGAAGTTAAAAGGAAATGAAAAGGTCCAAGTGGGAGAAAATGTTTCAATTTGTAATTAAAAAGAAACTCCCAACCAAATGTAAGGACCCTAGCACATTCACCATTCCATGCACTATAGGTAACACAAGGTTTGAAAGGGCAATGCTTGATTTAGGTGCATCTATAAATGTCATGCCATATTCTATTTATGCATCTTTATACTTGGGTCCTTTGGAACCTACTTGGTGTTGTTATTCAATTGGTCGATAGATCAAATGCATACCCTAAAGGTGTGGTTGAAGATGTTTTGGTACAGGTGAATGAATTAGTGTTTCCGGCAGACTTCTATATTTTGGACATGGAAGAGGATGAGTCTCCTAAATCTGCTCCTATCTTGCTAGGAAGACCATTTTTGAAGACCGCACGGACAAAAATTGATGTGCACTCGGGAATTCTAACAATGGAGTTTGATGGGGAATTAATTAGATTCAATATTTTTGAAGCTCGAGATACCCAAGTGATGTGCACTCGCTTGTTTAATTGATTCTTTTGATCCTTTTGATTCTTTAATTTCTCGGCACTTTTGATACCGACCATTTTGATGCTCTTGATACAATTCTAACTCATAGCTTAGATGTACGGGAGGAAAAGAAGAAGAGTGAAGAAGAGCCATGGAGTGAAGACATTGATGAAATTGTTCTTTGCCTTACAAGAGCTCTCTTCCACTCCGAGAAAGAGCATGAGGTAACTTTTGTTGATTTACCTATTACTACCGATATACCTCAACCTTCGTTGTGCGGGCACTGAATTGGGAACCGAAAGCACTACCGATCATCTTAAATACATCTTCTGGGGGGGAGAAGGACACCCTTCCAAAGTAATAATTGCAAAGTCACTCACCCAAGAGCAAGAAGAGAAAGCGGTAGCTGTTTTGTAGAACATAAGACAACCATTGGTTGGTCAATAGCCGATATCAAGGGTATTAGTCCCTCCGTTTGTATGCACGGGATATTAATGGAGGAGGATACTAAACCCGTGAGAGACCTCTCGGCGGAGATTGAATCCTCCCATAATGGAGGTTGTGAAAAGGAGATACCGAAGCTCCTAAGTATGGGGTGATCTACCCCATTTCGACAAGCAAGTGGGTAAGCCCAGTCCAGGTAGTACCAAAGAAATCTGGAATTACTGTGGTAAGAAATGCTGAAAATGAGCTTATTCCCACTAGGTTACAGACAGGGTGGCGTGTTTGTATTGATTATAGGAAGTTGAATGCCGCCACGAGAAAAGACCACTTTCCTTTACCTTTCATTGATCAAATGTTAGAAAGATTAGCTGGTCATTCTTATTATTGTTTTCTGGATGGTTTTTCAGGTTACAATCAGATTGCCATAGCTCCAGAAGACCAAGACAAGACTACATTCACTTGTCCATTTGGTACCTTTGCATATAGGCGAATGCCTTTTGGACTCTGCAATGCACCAGGAACTTTCCAAAGATGCATGATGAGTATATTTTCTGATTACATTGAAAACATCATTGAGGTTTTTATGGATGACTTTAGTGTCTTTGGAAATGATTTTGAAAATTGTTTGGAACATTTAACTTTGGTGCTTAAAAGATGCATTGACACTAACCTGGTACTGAATTGGGAAAAATGTCATTTCATGGTGAATGAAGGTATTGTGTTAGGTCATGTAATTTCTGCTAGGGGAATTGAAGTAGATAAAGCTAAGGTAGAACTCATGCATTCTTTGCCACCACCCACTAGTGTGCGGGAGATTCGTTCTTTTATTGGTCATGCAGGTTTCTACCGGAGATTCATTAAAGACTTTTCTAAAGTCTCATTGCCCCTTTGAGACTTCTTCAAAAAGATGTTAATTTTAACTTTGATGAGAAATGTATGGAAGCTTTCAATAAACTCAAGAAGTTGTTAAGCTGTTGCGCCTATCATCGTGCCACCCAACCTGGGAGTTACCTTTTGAACTAATGTGTGATGCCAGTGACTTTGCAGTAGGAGCTGTCTTGGGACAACGAGTTGATAGAGTTCCTTATGCCATTTACTATGCATCAAGGACTCTAAATGATGCTCAACTTAATTACTCAACCACAGAAAAGGAACTTCTAGCTGTTGTATTTGCTTTAGAAAAATTTAGATCATATCTAATTGGTTCTAAAGTGATTGTGTTTTCAGATCATGCAGCCTTGAAGTATCTTCTAACAAAGAAAGAAGCAAAGCCTAGATTGCTCGATGGATTTTATTGCTCCAGAATTTGACTTGGAGATTAAAGACAAGAAAGGGAGTGAAAACTTGGTGGCCGATCACTTGAGTAGATTGGTAGCGAAGAGGAAGAAATGCCTATCATGGAGACTTTTCCGGATGAATATTTGATGGTTGTCAACACCATAATCCCTTGGTATGCCGACATTGTTAACTACCTGGTTACTAAGGACTTTCCAGGAGGATTTGAACAAGGCCCAAAGAGATAAATTAAGGATTTGATCAAATACTATATCCGGGATGACCCGTACTTATGGAAGCATTGTGCGAGATCAAGTCATTAGGAGGTGCATTCCCGATTCTCGAGACACACTCCATCCTCTCCTTTTGCCACACCTATGCATGTGGAGGACACTTTGGCAAAGAAAAGGACAGCCAATAAAGTGCTTGACAAAGTGGTTTCTATTGGCCTTCAATTTTCAAAGACGCTTACAACTTCGTAAGTCTTGTGACCGCCGTCGAGAACAGTAATATTGGTCCTCGTAATCAAATGCCTCGGACTCCGATCATTTTTGTGGAACTCTTTGATGTGTGGGGTATTGATTTCATGGGACCATTCCCTCCTTCATTTGGTTTCACATACATTCTTTTATCCGTTGATTATGTGTCTAAATGGGTGGAAGCAAAAGCCACTCGATCCGATGATTCTAAAGCGTTGCAGATTTTGTTAAGTAAGTCACATATTTTCTCCAGGTTCGGGACCCCAAGGGCTATCATCAGTGACCAAGGGACCCATTTCTGCAACAAAACCTTTGATGCTCTATTGAAGAGATATGGAGTAATGCACAAAATTTCCACTCCTTACCATCCACAGACAAATGGGCAAACTGAAGTGTCCAACCGGGAGATTAAGTCAATCCTTGAAAAGACAGTGAATCCCTCAAGAAAGGATTGGAGCACTCGACTTGAAGATGTTTTATGGGCTTATAGGACTGCCTATAAGACTCCCATCGGCATGCCACCATTTCGGTTGGTGTATGGAAAGCCCTGTCATTTGCCCGTTGAGTTGCAACATCGATCTTATTGGGCCATTAAACAAGTTAATATGGAATTGGAAGATGATGGAAAGCAAAGGAAGTTCCAGTTACAGGAATTGGAAGAACTAAGAAATGAGGCCTTTGAGAATGCCCTGATTTATAAGACTAAAGCTAAGGCATTCCACGACCAATTGATTTCCAGAAAGAAATTTCACAGAGGACAAAAAGTTCTACTATTCCAATCAAGACTCAAATTATTTCCAGGTAAACTGCGTTCTAAGTGGATTGGGCCGTTTGTGTTAACTAATGTTTTTCCTTTTGGTGCAGTTGAGATCAGGAGTGAAATTTCTGGCAAAGCATTTAAGGTCAATGGTCATCGTCTCAAACCATATCATGAACTACGACGGCAAGCAGAGATGGAAGTGATGACCCTCATCCTTCCACAATATGAGGAGCATTGAAAGTATCATCATGTCGGCCGAGGACAATAAACTAAGCGCTCATTGGGAGGCAACCCAACCAGATTTGCTCTCTTTATCCCTTTTTATTTTGTGTTTTCATTAGTTTCTTAGATTATGTTTTTATCTGTTTGTTGGTCGTAAGCATTTGAATCTCTAAAAAAAAAAATCAAAAAAAAAAAAAAGCATTTGTGTGCCGACAATAAGGTAGGTAGTGCCATTAAATTTTATCACTCGGAAGCATGTGAAGGTCACTTTTCTTCAGCGACAACAACTGCGAAAATCTTGCAGTATGGATTTTATTGGCCTACTTTATTCAAGGTCTGTTACACCTTTTGCAAAAGTTGCGGAAATTGGTCAAAAAGGTTCTCGCTTTGAGATTATCATCCGCACCTACTCCTTGAAAAATTGAGATCTAGGTGGCGCGGTTCTTTTCTTTGTCAAACACGTGTATCCTCTCGGGGCCGTAGATATTGAGGATCCTAGGAATGGTAATGCGCTTAAAGTTAATGGACAAAGACTCAACCATTCCTGGAAAACTAAGTTCTTAAGTTTTTTTTTTTTTGTGTTGCCGGTTAAGTGGCGGATACGGTACTCGTGACTCTCAAGTCGGTTTATTTTTCGTTTCCCAAAATAACCGAATCCTTCTTCTCCTTCAAAATGGATGTCATTCTTTCAAACCCGAGAAAACATTTTCCTTCTTTTCCTCAAAATGCTCGAGAAAAATCTACAAAGTTCGATGTGAAAGATTGAGACTGTTGATGCACAAAGGTATGCCAGAAGATGTATTTGGATAATTGAAGCAAAGGTTCGATTAGTAGGTGAGTCCTCAATTTCATTTGACTCATATATGCCCGGTCTTGGAAGAAGTTCATATTCTAAAAGGAGAAGAGCAAAAAGGTTACAAGTCCGTCACAAATGTGGACGATGGAATCGTAACAAGCGATGTCATACTTTGGGGATGGTTTCCGCAAATAGAGAAGATAAAATTTTCTTCATTAAGAATGGATGAGTAAGGAGTCATTAGATGATATCTTATCGACTCTTGAGACGCATTCTTGTGGATTGGTGCATCGTGAAATTCTTAAATTGTGGAATCTCTTCAAGGATGAAGAAAAACGCTACGATCTTGGGAATCGACTCTAAAAGACCTGCGTCTACGCCAATTTATAAGAAAATTGGATGGGAAGCTTATCCTCGACTCATAGAAGACGTTTAAGCCGTTACTGGACGTTAAACCAGAGGCGGATGTGAGCCACATCCACAAACAATCTGTACATATCATCATCATCTTCTTCTTCTTCATGCCATCTCTAAAAAAAACAACAAAAAAAAAACAAAAAAAAAATTTATGTATACGTCTTAGGGTTGGCTTTGGTAACACACACCGTGAATGGGGAAATGCATGCATCCTGATCCAGCCTTCTTAATTGAAAAACAAAGAAGGTAGATTGTATCCCACATGTGAGGCAGCCAGACGTATTATGGCCACTTGTCCCTTTTGGGAGCCCTATGTTGCGCTAATCTTGAATGGGTCGAATAGTGGTCAACAATGCTTTGGCACAAAGCCGAAAGAGCAGACTACTTCCATCCCAATCTTAAGTAAGTATACACTCATCTTTCATCAAGTTTTTCTAACAATTTCAAAAAAAAAAAAGAGAGGACGTGATGTCTCATCGCACTCATGACGTGTGCTAAAGATAAAGATACGCCATGGACACCGTCATACTGGTATGTCATCATTTTCTATTTCTTTTATCTTTGTATCATTTTGTTGTATTTTGATTTTTGTACAGACGATCCTTTGAGCAGGGTCCTTCAGGGGTTTCTAGACTTCTTTACCTTGATGGTTTTCTTGAAGTCAAACAAAAAAAAAATAAAAATAAAAATAAAAAAAAATAAAAAGTAAAAAAAAAGGAGAAAAGATTCTGTGTTTCTTAATTTCAACCTTTTCGACAATGTACCAACCTACCCTCATAGGTGCAATTATTCCCCTTTCCATTCTTTTTCCTACTTAAACACTCCATTTTCTCCATTTTCTCCATTTTCCTTCAACTCAGAAACACTCAAAGGGAGGAAGAGTATAGAATGGGGCCTTCTATTCGTAACCTCAAAAATGTCTGTGTTTTTTGTGGGTCGAGTTATGGGAAGGGATTAGAGTTTGTAAACGCAGCTAGCACTCTTGGTCGATCACTTGCTGCGAGGAATATTCATCTTGTATATGGGGGAGGTTGTCGTGGGTTAATGGGGGCTGTATCACTTGCTGCCTTTTTAGGAGGCAGTCAAGTTTTAGGTGTTATTCCTAAACCTTTAGCTAAAAATAACATCACTGGAAGGACAGTTGGAGAAGAAATTCAGGTAACATCTATGCATGGACGAATGAAAATAATGGTTGACAATTCTGATGCATTTATTGTCTTACCAGGTGGTTTTGGTACTTTAGAAGAAATTTTTCAAATTGTCTCTTGGGCCGAACTAAACATCCACCATAGACCCATTGGTTTGTTGAATGTTAATAATTTCTTTGATCTTTTGTTATCTTTTCTTGACAAAGCTGTGGAATAGAAATTTATCACTCCTTGAAAGAAGACAACTTCTTATCTCTCGCCTCCACTATTGATGAGCTCATTGATAAATTAGAAGCTTTTGAGTATGTACCGATCAGTATTAGCTCGAGATAGATTGGTCAACAGAGGAAACGGCGAAGGAAGTAACAAGAAACAAAAGCGGATCTGCGACTTCATCTTTAATGGGTTTGATTTTATTGTACCTTGTTTCGTTTAAATTTGTGTCACTTTCTCCAACAGGTAATATCTTCTGTCCTTTACTCATCTATATTTTAACATTGAGGACAATGTTGTGATTTAGTTGGAGGGAAGGATAGTTGACCTAATATATATATATATATATATATATATATATATATATAAATAAAAAATAAAAAAAAAAAATAAAAAAATTTGTTGTGTTGTTTGGAAAGTATGATATGATTGTCATGTACTTATTAAATCAATTAGTGATGGCGAGTAAGGAGTAATTTTACTCTTGAGACGCATCTTAATTGGTGGCGAGTAAGGAGTTTTTTAGGTAGTAACTAATTAGTACTAAAGTTTTATTGTTTGATTTCTTTTCGTCGTCGATGCAGATCGACAAGTGTGTTTCTTTTCTCGCTTGGCGTTGATTCACTTCTTATCAGGTTGTGTTGCTCTTTTCTATATCTCTCTTTCACATTGAATGCAATGTTATATTAAGCGTGGGGGAGAGATTTCAGCATGTTCTTTTTGTAAAAAAAAATAAAAAAAAAATAAAAAAAGGGGGTTCATTGCATGATTGAATAACTTTTCTCCCTTCTTGAACTGATATGCTTGGTGATAGATGATTAAATTGATGAATTGAGTTTGATGGATGCATACCTTGTGAGATTTTGAGCCTAATGGATGGATTCAACATTTATGCCATTCTCTTCTTTCTTGTGTGATTTTCACTCATGTTAATGACCACTCTAGAACTTGCTTTGATTCTTTTTTAGGCTACATTTCACTTGCATGCATGAACATGATTGAGGCCCTCTTTCTTAATTAGCTAGTTTAACCAAATAGCCAACCTTGTTTTCAATATGATATCAAGCACTCTTTTGACTTCTTGGAAATTCTCTGATTCCTGCCAACCTTGTATATTTTCCTTTGCTTAACCCCTTTGAGCTTATTTGACCATTCCTTGTTTCTAGCTCATTATGTACCTTAAATGAAAAATCGTGTTCTTATTTTACCTTAGGGAATAAAAGAACATTAGCTTTGTTAATGGATGAGTTTTTGAACAAGTGTGGGGGTGTGTATACAAAATGGTTGTTGAAAAAGGAAAGAGTGCCTAAAAAAAAAAAGAAAAAAAAAGAAAAAAAAAGAAAAGGATTGGGAAATGAATATGTAAAGGGATATACATTAGAGTTGGGATGAACTTTTATGCTTATTATTTGAACTCAACTCTCATTTGCTTTTATTCTCTTTGGTATTTATCCTCTCATATCCATTTTATCCTCTTCTGTTACCTTAACCTCACTACAACCTTGAATAAAGTCCTCATGATTTGTGTATGCATGTGTTTTGAGTAGTGGAGAAGTAGAAGATAAGCAAGCTTATGGTAGTGTAATTTTCATGGGTTGAATTGAGTGAAATACCTACCTTTTAAACACTTGAGAGATTGAGAGGGAATCTTGTGAAGATCTATCATTCTCGATTCATGTTAAAGATACCTTGCTTGTTAGTTTGAGATGTGGAGAATTGTTAACTCATGAATGTTTTGATCCCTTGAACCTTTGGTTGTTCTTCTTGATTGTAAAATTTTGGGTTCTTGAATGTCGTTGGAATTTAAATTTTTGTTAATCTCTTATGTCCTTGTTTTGGTCTTGAGTTTTGCCAGGAGTGCAAAAAGCTAAGTGTGGGGATTTGATAAACACATATTTTATTCATTAAGAAACCCTTATATTTAGTCATTTACACTCTCCATATTCTTAATTGATTGAGTTTGACATGATTTTGTGAGTTTGAGCTCAAATTGGTCCTAATTGAATATTTTTAGCATTATTGAGATTTTACACTGTTTCTGTATTTTGGTCATAACTTGAGTTCCTGATATCTGACAATCATGAATTTTATCTTGTAGGAAAGCTAAGAGGAAGCTCTACAACTTTGATGAAGAGCTAGAAGTCCGATTCAGATGTCTAAGGGACCTAAGTTTACATGGAAGTCAGAATACGGGTTCTATCAGTAGAATCCGAACAGTGTGCACTCATAAAATCATATCTCAAGATGTAATAATGGAGATGAGCTGAAATTTGGACAGTGGATAGTCAAGATCCAAATAAACAACTTTCATGAAGAATACATTTTGAGAAAAAGAAGTCTAGTAGGTCATTTTGAGCTTGCAAGTCGGAACAGAGGTGCTGAAGTTGGGTTTGAGCAACCTACGGTATTTGGGACATATCTTGGGCTTAAGGAAGCCAAATTTGACGAACCAGCTATCCATTTTATAGCCAAGACAAGGATCTACAACTTTCATGAAGAACACTTTTCGTGAATCTGAAGTATAGTGGGTTGTTTTTGGCTTCCAAGTCAGACACGAAATTTTCATCCATCCACTAATCCACTCATCCATCCACTAATCCATCCATCCACTCATCCACTCATCCACTAACTCACCCACTCATCCACTCATACACTAATCCAACCACTTAACCACTCCACCCACCCATCCACTCATCCATCCACTCACCCACTCAACCACTCAACCACTCATCCACTCAACTAACCCACTCAACTAATATTTAATCCACTCCACTCATCCACTCAACCACTCAACCACTCACCCACTAAACCAACCCACTCAACTAAATCAACCAATCATCCACTCACCCACTCAACCACTCAACCACTCAACCACTCACCCACTCAACCAATCCACTCAACCACCCCACTCCACTAACCCACTCATCCATCCACTCACCTTTGTCATTTTGTTACCCTAGACTTCTATAAAAGGGCACCATTGGTTATCATAGGGAGGGGGGAACTCTCCTTCATTTTCTCTCAGTTTTTCTTGTGATTTCTTTCTAGCTATGTGTAACTAAACCTCCCTTGGTTAAGGGGGTGATGAAACCGCTAGTATTAATGTTGTAAACTTTGCATATTTGATTATTTCAACATAGTTATATTTTTATTCATATATTTCTGAATCTATTGTTGGTATGAAGGTTTTTGTACTTGTTCCTACTTTCAAAGTAGTAGATCTAGGTTTATTATGCGCAGTTGCGGTAGTAGATCTAGTGGGATGTATGATGTTCATGTGGGTATAATTATCTGTGCTATTTGCCAGTTATAAAAGTGGTAGATCTGGGTTTATTATGCTTGGTTGCGGTATTAGATCTAGAGAAATATATGTTCTAAGTAATTTAATCCCGGTGTGTGATTAGACCTTAGTGTAATTGGTTTTCTAAATCTTAATGTAATTGTTGGATAGTTGTAAGAGCGGTTGCTTTATGACTAATCAGTGATTAAGAGTTGATTTGAGCGGTTGCTAAATTGGCCAACACGTAAGGAAAACAGAGATTTACTCTCATAATTGCATAAAAACATAATTGAGCATGTTGGAATAAAAAGGATATGTGGATTTACATTATCATATAAATCTAGTGGTGGATTCAATCTCTTAACCAATTTTCTTATATTGTTGATTTCAGTTTGTTTATTGTTATCTTTGAAGCTGTTCATTGTTCATCAAAACTCCAAAACCCCCCTTTTACTGTTTATTGTTAATCAGAGTCTAAATTGAAAATTGTTTAATAGTGTTAATTGAATTGGTTCTCTGTGGATCGACCCTTACTAACTACAACTAGTTGTAAGGTTTTTATTTTCTGGTGGGCCTGACAACTGATTTTTATCTTAATTTTAATCACTACATCCGCACGAATCAATTCATATGCCAGAACTTTGTGGGAGAAGCTTGAGACCTTATATGCCTCTAAATTTGGGAATAATAAATTGTTTTTGTTGAAGCAGACTATGAACTTGAGTTACAAGGATGATAGTTCTATCTCTGATCACTTGAGTTAATTTCAGGGATGCTTTAACTAGTTGTCTAGCATAGGTGTGAAATTTAAAGATAAAATTTTGGGACTTTGGTTGCTTAATACTCTACCTGATTCTAGGAAAAATCTCAGAGTCACTTTGACTAGTTCTGATCCTGAAGGTGTTGTGACCATGAATTATGTAAAGACTGTTGTTTTGAATGAAGAAGTCAAACGACGAGCTCAATAGACATCCTTTTCACAGTCAGAGGTTTTGATTATTGAAAATAAGGGGAGAAGCAGTGAGATGGATTAATGACAAGACAATAGAGGAAAAAACTAGAGTAGAAGCAAATCAAAGTCTACATACAAAAATCTTGAATGTCATTATTGTGGTAAAAAGGGGCATGTCCAAAGATTTTGCTATCAATGAAAAAAAGAGAACAAGGGTAACAAGGGCAAGCAACATAAGAAGGATAATGACAATGATGATCGTGTTGCCACCACTGGTGGAGGAGATCTTGTGATTATCTGTGATGAGAATTTGATTAATGTTGCTTGTGATGAGACCAGTTGGGTTGTTGACGGTGGTGCCAATTTTTATGTGACATCTAGGAAGGATTTCTTCACATCTTATACTCCTTGTGATTATGGGTTCTTGAAGATGAGTAATGATGGTATGTCAAAAGTGATTGACATTTGCAATGTTTGTTTGGAAACCAATAATGGGACAAAGTTAATTTTGAAGAATGTCAAACACGCACTAGACATTTGTTTGCATCTGATTTCTGCTAGTGTTCTTGATGATGATAGTTATTTGGACAGTGAAAACTCTCTAAGGGTTCTTTGGTTGTGACACATGGAAAGAAGCGTTTAGGTTTGTACTAGACCAAGACTTCAGTTTCTGTTGATAATGCTAATATAGTTGAGTGTGATAACCAGTTAGAATTATGGCACAAGAGACTTAGCCACATTAGTGAAAAAGGACTTGATACTTTGGCCAAAAGGAATCTACTTTCAAGTTTGAAGGGTGCAAGATTAGAAAAATGTGCTTATTATTTGGCTGAGAAGCAGAATATAGTTTCTTTCTAGAGCCATCTTCCTTTTAGGAAATTAGAGGAGTTTGAGTTGGTGCATTCAAATCTTTGTGGTTCAATGAAGACTAGAACATTTGGTTGAGCGCTTTACTTTGTGACTTTTATTGATGATCATTCAAGGAAACTTTGAGTTTATGCCTTGAAGACTAAGGACCAGGCGCTTGGTGTCTTTAAGCAGTTTTAGGCTTTTGTTGAGAGAGAAACAAGGAAGAAACTAAAATGTGTTCACACTAATAATGGTGGTGAATATTGTGGACCATTTGATGAGTACTACAGACAGGAGGATACTAGACACTAGAAGACTTCCCTTAAGACTCCTCAGCTTAATGGCCTGGTAGAAATGATGAATAGGACATTGATGGAGAGAGTTAGATGTTTGCTTTCTGAAGCAAAGTTACATGGATCTTTTTGGGATGAGACCTTGTATATTGTTGCACATGTTATTAATTTATCTCTTACTATTTCTTTGTAAGTTGATGTTCCTGATAGGATGTGGTATGGAAAGGATGTTTCCTATGACCACTTACATGTCTTTGGGCGTAGAGCATTTGTACATGTGCCCAAAGATGAGAAGTCCAAGTTGGATGTCAAGACTAGGCAGTGTATCTTCATTGGTTATGGTCAAGATGAGTTTGACTATAGGTTGTATGATCCAGTTGAGAAGATGCTTGTTAGAAGTCGTGATGTTATTTTCATAGAAGATCAGACCATTGAAGATATTGATGAGGCAAAGAAGTTAGAGTCTCCGAGTACTGATGGTTAGTTGATATTGATCCAATTCCTGAGCCTCATATACCTGATGTAGCTGACTTTGGCAATCATGATGATGTGCATAATCATATTCAGGGTAATCAGGTTGAGGATGTTGTTGATAATGTTACTGATGAGGTAGATGCTCCTACTCATGCGGTTGTTGATGAACTTGTTGTTTCACTTAAGAGGTCTTCTAGACATCTTATACCCACTACCCATTACTCATCTTATGAATATGTGCTTCTTACTAACAGGGGAAGACCTGAGTGCTACGAAGAGGCTATGGAGAATGAGCAGAAGACAGAATGGGTTGTAGCAACTTTGCTTGACAACCATATTTTTGAGATGGTCAAGTTGCCTAAGGACAAGAAAGCTTTGGAAAATTGGTGGGTTTATAAGTTGAAGAATGATGAGAATACTTCTACTCCAAGATACAAAGGTAGATTAGTTGTCAAAAGCTATCATCATAAAAAGAGGACTGATTTTGAGGAGATCTTCTCACCGGTTGTCAAAATGTCTTCTATTCGAGTTGTTCTTAGTTTGGCAGCCAATCTTGATTTAGAGGTTGAGCAGATGGATGTGAAAACTGCTTTCCTTCATGATGATTTAGAGGAGAAGATTTATATGGAGCAACTTGAGGGTTTGGTGGTGAAGGGTAAAAAAAATTATGTCTGTAGGTTAAAAAAAAGTTTGTATGGCTTGAAATAAGCCCCGAGGTAATGGTACAAGAAGTTTGAGTTTGTTATGATTCAGTAGGGATTCAAGAAGACTACTTCTGATCATTATGTGTTTGTGCAGAAATTTTCTGAAAATGAATTCATCATTTTATTGCTCTATGTTGATAATATGTTGATTGTTAGTCATAATTCTTTTAAAATTGACAGGTTGAAAAAGGAGCTTAGTAAGTCTTTTGCAATAAAAGACTTAGAACTAGCAATACATATTCTTGACATGTAGATTACTTATGATAGAGTGGCCAAGAAGTTGTGGTTATCTCAGGATAAGTACATTGAGAAAGTGTTTCGATGCTTTCACATGGATAAAGTTAAAGTTGTAAGCACAACTCTTGGTTTACATTTTAAGCTTAGCACTAGACAAGCTCCTTCTAGTGATGAAGAGAAAGAAGACATGCAACGTATTCCTTATACATTTGCAGTAAGAAGTTTGATGTATGCAATGATTTATACAAGACCTGATATATCTTATGCAGTTAGTGTGGTTAGTCATTTTCTTTCCAATTCTGGTAGAGAGCATTGGAAATATGTGAAGTGTATATTAAGATATCTCCGGGGCACTTTCAATTTGAAGCTCTATTTTGGAATTGGGAAACCTGTTCTTTGTCGTTATACAGATTCAGACTTAGCAGGGGATGTTGACTCTAGAAAATCTACTTTTGGCTATTTGATTATCTTTGCGGGGAGAGTTGTGGCTTGACAATCTAGATTGCAAAAGTGTGTTGCATTGTCTACTACTGAGACTGAGTTCATTGCAATTACCAAAGCTTGTAAGGAGTTGTTTTGGATGAAGAATTTTGTGCATGAACTTGGTTTTATTTAGCAGAGGTATGTTTTGTTTTGTGATAGTCATAGTGCTATCCATCTTGGCAAGAACCATACGTTTCATGCTAGATCTAAGCATATTGATGTGAGGTATCATTGGATACGTGATGTTTTGGACTCTAAGTTATTGGAGCTTGAGAAGATTCATACTAATAATAATGGTTCAGATATGTTGACAAAGACTCTATCGAAGGAGAAGTTTAAAGATTATCGTTTGGTTGCTGATTTGGCATTTGCCTCCACTTGAGATAGAGGGGGAGTTTGTTGTGTGGGTCCAACTTAAGTGGGCCTATGTCATAAAATAAAAAAAGGTAGGTTTTTAAAAACATTAGAATTTCTTTTCTTTTGTTGGATACATAAACAATGCGTCGTCGTAGATAAGAAGAGAAAAAAAGCTGATTTTACGTGTTTAGATCGGATGGTCATTTGTGGTTCGATTTGGATGATTTTTAGTATGTTGTTCCTTGCACCACGAGCTTCTACTTGTATGGTCAGAATTTTATTTCTCTATCTCTACTTATTAGGCTATTTGTATCCCTTTGTGGGTTTTGAACTTTATTACTTTGTTGATTTTCACTTTGTTGGTAGTGAGTAAGAGCTATTGTGATATCTTTATTTGTTGGGAGATACTTTGTTGTACTCATTGATTTGTTATAGTCAGATTTTTCTAGACTAGGTTCCGTGGTTTTTACCTCTCACATTCAGAGAGTTTTTCACATTAAGATTGTATGTGTTCTTTTTGTCTATTTATTTTGTGCATTCTTAAATATATCTTTTGGTAGATATTTTGGTTGGCAATATATTTTTCTCCTCACAGATTCTTTCAAATGAAAAAGATTTTATTACCCATTTATATATTATTGCTTCTGTTATATACACACTCTTTTTTTTTCCGACAAAAGACTCTACTTTGGATTCTGTCATAATCCCATAAGATGAGTTCTAAACTTAAAAATAAAAAAATTCTTGAATAATTTGATGATAATATAAAAAAGTTTTACATTACAAGTAAATTAAAATTCAATCCCAAATGTTATGTTTGACTACACAAAATTTCTCACTCCCGCACATAATTCTCCTAACCAGAATGGGAGTGTAACTTTTAGTCCATTACATCTTCTATGTCATCAGCACCGACCAATGGAACTCACACACTGCATGTGTATATTCCTAATATCTTATCAAATAACAGAAAAAATATTGACAATAAAATAACTAGCAGAAAAAAAAAATGACAGAAGAAAAGAATTGTCACCCCAACGTAAAGCATAATGGCATCATACTGGCCAAGGACCTCACGTGCAAGGGATCCAAGAGCCCCAATTTCACATTTAACAGTGTAGGCACTGAGTTCTGACCATATTTACCTTAATAATGTTATCTTATATTTATATAATTTTTATTATTTAATTATAATTTATTTCATATTATTTTTTTATATATATACTTTCATTTTGTTACCTCACACAAGTGAGATAGATAACGTACTACTTATGTGCTCATTATTCTATTAAAAAGATAAAAATCTTTTAAAATAAAAATTTTTATAAAATAAATAAATAAATTCACATCAATTATTAATAATTAATATAAATTTATCTATTAATAATTAATATGAAATTACTTATTTACTTTACAACTATCCTTACGGATCATTATTCCTACTAACATGGTCCATATATTAACCCTTTTCGTCCTTCAAGTTCTAAAGTATGTGTAATTGGTGTGGCAGTCAAAGGTCAAAGATCCAGAACTGACCAAAGCAGAAATGATTAGGTTAGTGAACCAAAAAAACAAAAAAGATATGATTAGGTTAGAGGAACAAACAGAAAGTGGGTCAGCGGGTGAGCCGCACGAGGGATCTATCTGCAGTGGTCAGTCCAATTCTACCTCAGCCTCGCCTTGTCTTACTAGTTTAATTGCATAGTCACGACTTTTTTATTATTAAAATAGTGTAATTTTATAAAATATTTATTAAATTAAAGTAATTTTTAAATTATTTATTAATTTAGGATTCTTCTGTCATGTTGATAAGAGATTTTTTTTTATTATATCATATAAAAAACAACTTAAAATTATTCTTTACAAAAAATTATTGTTATTTTTTTAGTCAAAAGAAAAATAAAGTTTAATAATATTTAAAAAAATAAAAAAGTAAGATTAAATTGTTCTTTTTAAATTGCATTAGTTAAGTATATATCACATTCAAATGAATCAAGTTTAATAATATTTTAATAAAAAAGTGAAAGAACAAGATCAAGTTGTTCTTTTTAAATTGTGTGAAGCAAGTATAAATCACGTTCAGAAGAATCAAGTTTAATAATATTTTAATAAAAAAATAAAAGAATAAGATCAAGTTGTTCTTTTCAAAAGCCAATACAACTCTCATCAATCAAATACGAATCAAGTTTAACAAGTATTTTAATAATAAAATGAAAGGAGCAACTTCAAGTTGATCTTCCCAAAAGCTGACGTTATATCCCATCCATAAAAAAAGAATCAGCTTTAACAATATTTTAATAATAAAATGAAAGAAGCAACTTCAAGTTACTCTTTCATAAAAATTATTCTACACCAACCCATGGTTGATGCGCTCTCTATTTAAACCCCAACCCCAGCATGCATTTTACACCCTTCTTATCTCTTCTTTCTCGTCTCTCGTCTCTCACAGATTCTTACATTTTTCAATTTCCCTCTAAAAATGAGTTAATTTATTGTTTTCCTTTATTCAAATGGTTGGAAGTTTAAAGGGCCACAATGGCTCACGATCGAAAGCAACACGAGACTAATTCAAATTAAACTCGGTATCAGTTATAAGATGTTGAAGAGAAAGATTCATACTAAATTGAACCTCCAGTCTCATCAAATCATTTCTAGTCTTACATGTAAATTTTCAATATCTCAAAATGAGAGCAAATATATTGCTCTTGAAATATTTGACGATAAAGATATGAGTGCATGATCAACACTTTTGATCAACACTCTACTATGACAGTATTGGAATTGTACGTTGAGATCGATGTTGTAGGTAGTTCATCATTACTTGCGTATTCATGTCATATGAATACTTAACCTAGGCAACGATGTGGATACTATAGACAAGAAGGTCATAATCGATAGCTATGTCATCGCCTCAGTCAAGGACAAAGCTCTCAGTAAGGTGATGATAATGTTGAAGATGCTGAAAGTTAGATTAAATGTTTGTATGTAGTGATGTATCGATCAAGGGGGTTATTAATTGAAATCATACTTATGTTATATGTTGTTTTTTTTTTGTCTTATTAATGTAATAATTTAACAATGCTAATTTTTTTATTATAAAAAATAAAAATAAAAAGCATTGCAAGTTCAACTAAGTCCACAACATGATATTAAAGTCTGTATATTTAATAGTAAATACATCAACAGTCATAGGGACCATGTGGAGGTACAAGGGTAAGTATACAAACATGACGTCTATCCCTTGCATCACGATGAGGGTTTCTTTGAAGTCTAGGCTCAACATCATCACCATCACTAAGGTTGGCAGCATCTATAAATTCTCGATTTAGACCAATATCCCTAGATTTAAGGGAGAAAATAGGTGCATCCTGTATTCGAGCCATCAACGGGCCAGGTGCAGTGGGGATCATGAAATCATATACATATGCTTGAGGTGTACAAGTCATTGACAATGGGATGTATAGAACATCATCTGCCTGGATTGCTAAAGATTATGTAGTGTGGGATGAAAATGCATATGTTGTCGGATCTTGGGATGGACAATAATATGCCTAGGTTCATGGGGAGTGTGTAGTGTGGGATGATGATACGCATGTTGTTGAATCCTGAGATGGACAATAATACGTTGTCGACGCATATGATGACACAAGGTCATATGGTGGTCCATGTGGAATATAATATACTCCATGACCACACTGTGGGATTGGTGGAAGAGTAAGATATTTTGCAGTCTCATGGCTCCTTCGTCGTTGAAGTCCATGACCTTCCACTCGAGACGCAAGTATGGTCACATTCACCTTTGGCCTTGTTAATTATTGCGTCGACTGCGGAGCTGGCACATCAGGTTCTAATATGCAATCTAACTCGTCTAAGGTTGATAACATCTGCTCAGTCTCATGTTTAAGCTCATCCCATGAATAAACTGAATGCTTTTCATCACAAATATAGTAATGCATCTTCTCCAGACTATCAACTGATAATAAAAAAAAGTAAATTACTTAGTGAAGTAAATTTTAAAAAAAATAAGATCAAAGTAATCAAATAAAGTAACATTAACATTACTTACCATCAAGCTAGTCTGTGCGCCATCTTTAGTAATCCATCAGCAGGTACGCCTGCTGTACTACCTCATATACTCATAGTTTGCACCAAGTACTCCCTCATGAGGGGCATTCATCAGCACATATTCATGTCAGTTATCCCACATTTGAATATATTGTGCATGATATTGTAACCAATTTTCAGTATTCTTGCCTCACAAAGTAAGATCATGGAGGTGTTGAGGTTGCCAAGGAGGTTTTGGAATATATTGGCTTATACCAAACTGACGCATCATGCGATCAGGCTGGTGCCACTCAATGATATAGAAGCATATCAATGGGACGACAACTCTCCAAATTTGGAACCCGTGCAAACAAATATATGGAAGTGACATTATAATGTTTGGAGTGTATGGCTCCCACACAATCTACAAAAGGTGAATAATCATTATTATAAGTATCATAGCATTAGCACAACATTTATAGAGTTCATGTTAAAGGAGTTTGTTACATCTTTTCGCTTCAGCCGATCAAGTTTGTACCGATAGTAGGACAAGTCTTGCCGAGTTGTTGTAAAAGTCCTGTTGCCCAACCACCTGTTCATATGCACATAACTAAACAAACATTAAAAACCTCTAATGATTATGTAAAATGCCAATATCGAAAAATACATATCATGTACCGTGCGCCATATGGGGTGTCATGCATATAATGCCCCGATGTCATAGGTGCGATGGATGAGAATCTATCCCATGCCCACAACTGAATCAGGACACATAAACCACAAATCTCCTTACAATTATAATCAGTGGCTTTGGACAACTCACGATATAGATAAGCCAACATCGTTGATCCCCAACTATATTGCTCGACCTCCTCAAAATCCTCTAACAATGTAAGATACCTTCAAGGTACTAATGAGCCAGAGTGATCAAGAAATAGAACTCCACCCATCAATCTCAAAATATAAGCCCGAGTAAATTGTTCAAGCTGCACATGATCATCAATATGATCATTAACATCACCAAAGTTATTGTCTAGCCACTTCATTATGATATGACCACCCTATAGTGCATCTTGTGGTGGATATATGCCTAACAACTTGTGCACAAGCAGTTTCCACTAATCCACGGTACGACCAATAACTGCTTTCCTATCTACTTGGAGACCAACTAGGATAGCAACATCCTATAATGTTATTGTATACTCCCCTGGTGGCATGTGAAATGTGTGGGTCTCAAGTCTCCAACGTTCTACCAATGCAGATATCAAGGTATGTTGAATATGAAAGAATTCACGTTTTGAAACTCTCAGAAAACCTGCCTGTTCCAGATACGGAACAATCTCATTAGGAACCTGCTCTGCCCCTTCACGTGTCACCTGTGCCTTGCTAACAAATAGAATCTGATCTCGTTTTCCATTTCAAATATGTTGAGAAATGTGTGTTTCTGGTATCATCAACAATGATGGATCATCTGGTCCTAGACGCACAATGCGTGATTGTGAAGATAAACTGGACGCTATATCTAACACCTAATTTGTCAAACATAAATAATTACTATGATGTAATCAAGATTTTATTAATTAATTAATTATACAACATGCATAAATGAAAATCAATGTTAAAAATATTAGTTAAAAGAATTGACAAATAAAAAGACCTTATCCTTAAAAAGAATTGACAAAAGTAATTTTACATTATTATTTAAAAAGACTTTATCTCTGAACAAATTAATAAGTTGCAATTTTAGTTGAACAAAAGAATTCAAAATGTTGGTTGAAAACTTACAGTGCACTCGTTGAATCTTCTGATGTGTGTAGGATGTATAAGAATTTTACAAGTTCTAACCCTTATTACATTGTACAAATTGATATTAATTCATGGAATCTAACATTAATTTTTTTTTATCCTCCTATGTGCACCACTTCAGCATTTGTCTTCATTAGGCATAGCATGCATTATATCTATACTTCTCATCTAATGTAATTTGCTGACTGTGGACACATTAACTATGTGTACCTTCCTCATGTCCACATTGCATATTTTTTTCTTTCCTATATCGAAGAATTGCAGTAATCACTTTTACCTTTTTTTTAGCAATTTTGACCACTTTATATTTTTTTTAAAGGTTCGACCAACTCCATAGCATGTCAGCCATAATGTTGGGAGCTATTTCGACCTTTATAGCATGTCAACATTCAAAATTTTGATTTTGAAATTAAGAGCATACCCCGGCCTTTATAGCATGCTCTTAATTTCGATTTTTTTTAATTTTCTATAGTCGAACTCCATAGAAAATGGCTATACCATTTCGACCTTTGTAGCATGTCAGCATTCAAAATTTTGATTTTGAAATTAAGAGTATACCCTGACCTTTATAGCATGTTCTTAATTTTGATTTCAATTTTATAACCATTTCAATTTTTTTTTAACTTTCTATGGTCAAACTCCATAGAAATGACTATACCATTTCAACCCTAACTACGTGATTTTTTGCACTTATTCGACCTTAATATTTAAACCTTGCACATAAAGATAATTATTCTAATGGTTACAAAAATTAATTAATGTTTAATAATTATTTTAACCTTGCACAAAAATTGTATTCATATTATTTAACAATAAATTAATAAATAATAATATTACAAACATATACATATAATACAATAGATAAGTTAATTAATTAATAAGAATAACAATATTACAAACAATTCAGATTAATATAAAGGGAAACATGCACTAAGTCACCCTAACTTTAAGTCATTTACAAATAGTCACGATGAACTCTAAAGTTGTCCTAAATAGTGTGTGTTTGTGTTAACTGTAAAAACTTGATTATTTCAATAATTGATTATTGTTATAATTGATTATAATAGAATCGGTTTTATGTTTTGATATTTTAGTTAAAAAGTGATTTTAAAGATAACCTATTTCGTTTGGATGTTAAAAAAATAGTTTTTATACATTAAATTACCAAAAAAGATATGGAGTTATTTGTTTAGATAATTTGATGTTTATTTTAGTAACATATAAACTTTCCAACTAAGATAAGAGCGAAAGGACACATGGTTGTACTTGGAAGCAGAAGATTTTGCTCTCTAGGCGCTCCTTCAGCAGCTCATCAATATGGAGAAAGAGAGCAATTTGCCAAATGGAGAGTTGCTTTCTTTTTAAAGGCTAGGTCATTTGGAGGGTCTTTTCCAAAGACCAGAGGGTAAATTGTAATGAGTAGGGTGTAAATTAGCTTGATGGACCAGACAAATTCAAAAAAACTAAACTAAAATAATTAATTTAATTTGATTCAATTTGAGTAATTGAGTCTAATTAGGTAAAATATAATTAGAACCAAATAGAATCAGTTTGTTTTTTTTATTTTCATGATTTGAAATTCGAATCAAATTGAATAAACTTGATTATAGTTTTTTTTTTAAAAAATTTATTATGAATTAAAACTAGCTTGATCGGAGTTTATTTTTATGATTTTTAGATTTTTTTCTTTTTTAATATTTCTTTTATATTTTTACAAAAATTTCTTTACTCATGAACTCGACTTGAATTGACCCACGTCTCATCGGTTTGGTTTGGTTCGAGTTTTTCAACAAAAAATGTAAAATCTGAATCGTACCGAACCATTCACTTTTGATCAATTTGAGTTTGTTTATACTCCAAATCCGAATCAACCTGACCGATTACACCGCTAGTAATAAGCCAAGTGCTGGGAAAAATCCAACAACGCAAGTATACGTGCCAATCAAGTAATATAATAGTGAATAAAAGTCGTTCTCACGAGGATTTATTACTAAATTTTATAGTTAACTACTAACATTCAAAATTCTTACTATTATCCAACTAACACTTTAATTTTGACTAATTTAATTAGTTAAAAAATAATATTGCAAAAACATAAACTATCAAGAACTGGGTAATTTAGAAACTTTGTTTTAATGCAAAAACATAATATTGTAATCTTCCTTCTCACTTCATTTGAATTGCTATTTAACAACTTTTTCCTATTCCAATTTACTCAAAAATATTGATCTAGAGCTCTAATATATTTGTATCCCTCTTCCGAAGGTAACACAAAATTTAACCTACTTAATTTTAATCTCTATATTCCTATGAGAAAAAACATCAAACAGGTTACGTTCATGATCAAGTCCTATTTGGAATCGCATATGGCTCTAACAGATATTCCTATCCTTAGAACAAATTTTCCCCCATTAACAACAATTGATTCAAACATATGTTACTCATACTTAGGGGTGCACACGGGTCGGGTTGGGTCGGGTTTGGGGAGAAAAAATGTCCAAACCAATTAAACGAATTCAGGTTGGTTTTAGGGATTTTTTTTGGATAACTCGACCTGACCCAACCCGATGGTAATCAGGTTAGTTCGGGTCAGGTAATCGGGTTGATTAAATTTCAAACAAAACCTTTTTTTCTAGTTTTGGGTAGTCGGGTTGGTCGGGTTGTAAACATTTCTTAATAAAAATTATCCAAATTGGGTCATCGGGTCAGGTAATCGGGTTAATTTACTCAACCTGTCACCCGAACCAATTAAAAATCGGGTCAATCGGGTTTCCCGAACTAACCTGATGACCCGACTTCGATATATTATATCGGGTCGATTCGGGTTGGTCGGGTTCACGGGTCGGGTTGGACCTGTGATCACCCCTACTCATACTAGTTCATAGATTCAAATTCCCTTTCCCAAGTTCAATTTAAATCCACAAAATCATCCAATTGATGATCAGGCAATCAAAAACATTACACATAAACATGAGTAAATATTTCTCGTAAATTGAAATATGAATCCAACAACTAATGATTCAAATTACATGAGAAGTTTGATTACAATTCTAGAAATAAAATTAGTTCATGGCATACATTGAGAACAACAATAACAATTTAGAAACAGGAGCCCTCATAAGAAAAACTCAGAAATTTCAGAAAAATCGTAAATACAGAGTTGCAGATGATGAATCCAAGACTCCGATCTTGATTTCCCCTTTGTTTCCTTCAAGATTCCTGCTCCAAAAGTTCTTCTTCAGACCTTATTTTCGTATCTTTTCCCTCCCCCACAGTTGAGAATGGCCTCTTGTGAAATAACCTTTTAATTCAACTGTTACAAAATTGAACAGGCACTCATCCGCGAATCTGGCTGCTGCAGCACTGGAGTTTCTACCGTCGTAGCAGCCAGTAACTTTGTGCTTCTCTAGAATTCTTCTTCCTTGCTGGCTGCTGTGGCACTGGACATGATAATGCTGCGACAGCCAGTAGCCTTGCTTTTTCCTCATGCTTTTCCATGACTTCTTTATGTCCTAAAAACTATCTCTATCTTGTCAATGATGTCTTCTCAATCTCTTCTTTTCCGTTGAAGTTTTTAACTTTTCCATCAATAGAAAGAAACTCAGTAATCAAAGCACTATGATAGAGAAATCATTCAAATTTATCACATATAATCATAGATACTTAAAGAGGGATAACCATACTGAACTTTAACAAAGAAAAAGTATTTCCAATGCTCATCATGATAATAAAACAAGGATATAGCACAATTTAAAGATCAAATAGAGTTCAAATAACTCTACTTTCATAGAGTTATCACACCCCCAAACTTAAGGTTTTGCTAGTCCTCGAGCAAATGAACAATAGAGAGTAACACTCAAGATTTATCAAATTAATTTCAACAACCTGTGCAAATTAGATTCTCAGTTCAGTCCTCAAACAATCATCACATGTACTTATGATCTCAATATTCATAAATATCATCCAAATATGCTTTCACTCAGCCACAAATCAGGAGTTAAGTTGAATTTCCCGTGTTTGTGTGTATTACCTCTTAGCAAAGATTTGCATGTTATCCAGAAAAGCTTATGCAAAGTGATACTCACCCAAAAACATGAACCTTACAACTTTCATTTCCACTCTCTCTCCACTAATGTAGGCATGATCCCAGTACTCAGATCAGAAGGACTTTCAAGCTTGTAATGTTAGGCTAGGGTACTTAGCTATGAACAAATGGATGAATATCACAAAAATTATGGGTATCACAAGATGCATCAAACTTTTTTTTTTCATTTGATCTTTCCATCAAAATTCTCAACTTTTGACCTTGATGTCTCTCTTTACTGTTAACTCTTTGCATTGCTTCATTTCTCTTTTCTATTTTTTCTTTTTTTTTTTATTTTTTATTTTTTTTACAACACAAAATTGAGACACCCTAAAATATAATCAAATAATGCCCAGACCCAAAGTAGATGCATCCACATAATACCCAAAACACAATAAGGTTTGACAATTATAGATAAGCTTATCCAAGTTGATCATATCATGGCTTAATCAGAATAAAAGGCTTATGCATCACAAGGCTCAACAGAGGTACTAAGGATGTATATCACAATAGTAGGCTTGAAAGGCACAAACGACCCAAAAACTGCCTAAATCATATCCAAATTCTGGGATCACACCTAGGACTTCGCCGCAAAAGAGCATCACAATTATTGTAAGATCCCACAAACAGAGAGCACAAATTACATAAACATTTTCTAAAGAAACCAGCATCTCAAAGCAAGAGACTAAGTGGAAATGTTTTTATAGGCCACTCAACTTAACCAAACTAATTGCAACAAAGCTAAGCACACCTCAGACAATCTTCTGTGTTCTCAAGAGTCAAGCAACATGCATGATTCAATTCTATCATAGGAGATGAAAATCAAACATGCACACCAAGACAGCAAACAAAATATTCCCCCAAACTTAAACAGTGCATTGTCCTCAATGTGCCAATCATGAAACTAGCAAACAATAGAAAATGAAAAGAAAGAAAATAAAATAAAATGAAATAAGCTAAGATAAGAAAGTGTAACTTCCCAAGAAAGTCAGCTAATCAAGGGCCGGATCCTCGCCGCCATCATCCAACTCCAGAGAAAGAGGAGGAAAAGTAGGAAATGTAGTCATATCTGCTCTTAGCTGAATGGCACATACCCACATCATCTGCTCAAGAGTGGAAATGCAATACATCTGATAATCAAGTCATAAATTCACCTGAGCCAACTGTGCAGGTGTAGACAATGGTGTCCGACGAGGTGGAGGTGGGGGACGCACAACAGGTGGTTGCACAGTAGAAGAACTTGCGCCAATAGAAGGACCATCAGCACCACTCAATATGCGAGAAACAAACGTGTCATCCATAGGGGCCTTTGTTGGAAGAACTTCTTTAGTAGAATGCCACTAGACCCCAGCCTGCTCACAAAGTGAAGTAATTAGAGAAGGATACCAGATACCTTCATGACGGTTATTGGCAGTATGCAATATCGCCTCATGGATTAATCGCCCCACATCAATACTCAAACGAGACATGATGGCATATAGAAGTATAGCCCGCTCCTTGGTAACTAAAGTAGAATGCAGACTAGGCAACAAGCGGGCTAACTCAAAATGCAACCAAACATGTGCCATCGGCACCAAATCACTCTTCAAAATGGAATAGGGATTATCATTAGAGAGCTGCCATATAGTTCCAAGAACACAAATTGTATTCAACACATCATCCAAATCAACCTCTCCCTAGCTCAACTGACTATAATCATCGTCAGGGATATCAGAAAGCCCATAAACACGGTTAATAGCCTCAGTAGAAAAATTAACTTGCCTACTCGCACAAATACAAAACTATCAGTGTGCTCCACAACATTTGCATAGAATTCTCACACAACGGGCAACACTGTAGGGCCTGGGTGAGTACATAAATTATCCCACAGCCTAGAATTAATAACATCACATAGGTCCCTATATCTGTAAGCACTGACACACAAACAATGCTCTGGAACAAATTTCTTACACACCAAAGCAGATTGAAAGCGATGTTCGACATCAATAGACACAAATCTTGAAACATCAAACGAAGCACTTGCTGAAGCTCTGGATGCAACTCTTGAACGCTTGGGACCCATTCCAGAAGGGGAAATCAAGAAAATAATAATAATAATAATAATAATAATAATAATAATAATAATAATAATAATAATAATAATAATAATAATAATAATAAAATGAGAACGAAAATACAAATTGGTGAAGATGGTGATTTACGGTGTGGGTAGTTGAAATGATGGAAAAAATGAAAGGGTGGAAGGAAAGTGAGAAAAACGATGGAGAAAGGAGCTCAAAGGACGACGACTATGGTGGTTTCCCAGTGGCTGGGGCGGTGTTGACGGTGGTTGAAATGGGAGGGTGGTGGGCGTTGAATACGGTGTTTGGGCTTAAGATGGGGAGTGGACCGGCAAAGAACAATGGTGTTTGGGATGATGGAAGCTTGAACGACGACAATGGTGGCTATGGTGATTTTCGGTGGCTGGGTGGTGGTGGGCTATGGTGATTTTTGGTGGCTTGGAGGTTTGTGGAGATGGGTTGGAAGGGAAAAGAGAGGAATATGAGGGGCATGAGAGGTAAAGAGAAAGAAAATGGTGGGTGATGAAGCTCCAAGGAGGGTGGCTATGGTGATTTTAGAAGAAGAAGATGGGGAGGAAGAAGAAAAAAAAATAGGGATGGGGGAATGATGTTGCAGCGCAGCAAAAGAAAATAGGGCATTAGCCTATTCAACTCCTCTCGCTTAGCTGCCGCGACATTGACCGCTTGATGCTGTAGCGCCAGGTGTAATTTTTTTTTTAGTTTTTTATTTTGTTTTTTTTTAATAACTAGCCACCGCCGCAGCATTGGCCACTTGGATGCTGCGGCGGTCAGAGCCTTGTGCTCTGAGAAAAAAAAAAACTTAACGTCAGTGCCGCAACACTGACCACTTGGATGCTGCGATGGCCATAGCTTTGTGTTTTGCGAGAAAAATTATACTGTCAGCACCGCACCATTGACTGGTGACGGCTGCAGTGCCCAGTCCTTGATCTTGACAACTTGATTTTCATCTCTGCTCACTCTCTGGCTGCCGCAACATCATTTCTTCATCACCCTAGCACCTAGAAACTGCATTTGTTCAACAGATCCGCTGTGAAACTTTGCTACTCATCAACTGAAAAATGAAAAAGAAAAACACTTAAAGATTAATTCCAAAATAAAGGGTCAACAACTTGGGTTGCCTCCCAAGAAGCGCTTGATTTAAAGTCGTCGGCTTGACTTTATCCCCAATCATGCAAGATTAGCCAAAGTAATCGAGGTTTTATCACGATTGAAATCGCTACCCCAATATCTCATTACGCTGGCCATTCACCGAGAACTTTCTTTGCTCATTGATATCTTCAACCTCAACAGCTCCATATGCAAACACCTTAGTAACCAAGAAGGGACTGGACCACCTGGATTTGAGCTTTCTCGGAAAAAAATTTCAACCGAGAATTAAATGGAAGTACATAGTGACCCGGCTCAAAAATACGTTCCAAAATTTGCTTATCATGCCACTTTTTCATTTTCTCTTTATAAGTCTTGGCATTTTCATAAGCTTCACTTTGAAACTCATCCAACTCATTAAGTTGAAGAAGCCTGCGCTCACATATTGCTTGCAAATCAAAATTGAGCTTTTTTATAGCCCAATAAGCATTATGTTCTAACTCCAAAGGAAGGTGATAAGCTTTCCCAAACACAAGCCTAAAAGGAGACATGCCTATCAGAGTTCTGTAAGCTGTACGGTATGCCTAGAGTGCATCATCCAACCGCTTTGACCAATCCTTCCAAGTTGGACTAACAATCTTATCTAAAATGCGCTTTACCTCTCTATTTGACACCTCAACCTGGCCACTGGTCTGAGGATGATACGCAATAGTAACCTTGTGCTTAATGTTATACTTCAAGAAGAGAGCTTCAAAGTATTTGTTACAGAAATGCGAACCCCTATCACTGATAATTGCTCTTGGTGTCCCAAAGCGAGTGAAAATATGTTTTTTCAAAAAATTCATCACCACCTTGGAGTTATTGGAAGGCAACACCACTGCTTCAACCTATTTGGACACATAATCTACGGCCACCAAAATATATTGATCCCATGAAATCTATCCCTCAAACTTTAAATAACTCCACTTCTAGAATTGATTTCAATGGCATTTCATGCCTTTGGGATATGTTACCCACACATTGGCGGCGATCATAACTTACAACAAATCTATGAGCATCTTTGAAAATACTAGGCCAATAGAAACCAGATTGAAGTACCTTTGCTGCTGTTCTTTCACCTCCAAAGTGACCGCCATAAGGGGAAGAATGACAATGATGTAGTATATCACAAATTTCCTCATCAGGAACACATTTTCGCATAATTTTATTAGCACATTTTTTAAATAAGAAATGCTCATGCCAAAAATAAAATCTACCATCTTGCTCAAATTTCTTTTTCTGCTGATAGTTTAAATCAGGTGGATAAATACCACTTACCAAGAAATTCACATAATCAGCATACTAAGGGTAATTTACTAGATTAATTGCTAGCAGCTGTTCATCTGGAAAGTTCTCATTGATTTGAACAGAGTCTTCCAATGCAACCTCATTCTCCAGCCTAGACAAGTGATCTGCAACTTGATTTTCAGTGCCTTTTCTATCCCGAATCTCAAGATCAAATTCTTGTAACAATATAATCCATCGAATTAATCAGGGCTTAGAATCCTTCTTACTAATCAAATATTTGATTACATAATGATCAGTAAACACAATTACCTTAGCACCCACTATATATGACCTGAACTTATCAAAAGCAAACATCACTGCAAGTAACTCATTCTCTGTTGTTGTGTAGTTAACTTGGACATCATTGAGAGTCTTACTGGCATAATAAATAGAATGAAAGATCTTCTTTCGCTGCTGCCCCAATATTGCTCCAATCGCAAAGTCACTTGCGTCACTCATTAACTCAAAAGGGAGATTCCAGTCAAGAGCAATGATAATAGGAGCAGATACCAGCTTCATTTTTAACTCTTTGAATGCTTTCAAACAAGTTTCATCAAAAAGAAAAAGAGTGTCCTTCTCCAACAAATTACACAATGGCTTTGAAATTTTGGAGAAGTCCTTGATGAAGCATCTATAGAAACCGGCATACCCCAAGAAACTCCGAATCGCTTTTACGGAAGAAGGCGGAGGGTGTTTATCAATGACCTCAAGCTTTGCTTTGTCCACTTCTATTCCTCTGTTGGAGATTTTGTGGCCCAACACAATGCCTTCTTGGACCATAAAATGACACTTTTCCCAATTAAGCACCAAATAAGTCTCTTTACAATGCTTGAGAACTTGAGATAAATTTAGCAAACAATTATCAAAAGAATCCCCAAACACCAAGAAGTCATCCATACACCTTTGAAAAGTGGCTGGAACATTGCACAAACCAAATGGCATTCTCCGAAAAGTAAAAGTGCCATAGGGACAGGTAAATGTTGTCTTATCTTAGTCCTCAGGAGCTATATCGATCTGATTATAGCCAGAATATCCATCCAAGAAGCAATAGAACTCCTTTCCCGCTAATGTATCAAGAATCTGATCAATGAATGGAAGTGGAAAATGATTCTTCTGAGTGGCCTTGTTCAATTTCCTGTAATCCATGCAAACTCGCCATCCGATAACTAATCGAGTTAGAATCAGTTCATTGTTATCATTGGCCACCACTGTCATTCCTCCTTTCTTTGGCACACACTGCACTGGACTCACCCATGAGCTATTAGAAATAGGATAAATTATACCTGCATCCAACCACTTGATTATTTCCTTCTTCACCACCTCTTTCATAATTGGATTAAGTCGCCGCTGATGCTCTATAGATGCTTTATGCCCATCCTCCAAAAGAATTTTATACATACAATAGGAAGGATTGATATCTCTGATGTCAGCAATAGACCAACCCAATGCTCTCTTGTGCTCTCTTAAGATGCGAAGAAGCTTTTCAACTTGCACATCAGAAAGTGCAAAAGATACAACTACTGGCAATGTGGAATTGGTTTCCAAGAAAATATACTTTAAATGAGAAGGTAGGGGCTTAAGCTCCAAAACTGGTGGTTGCTTAATTGAAGGTTTCGAGGCCTCTTAATACTGCAAGGAAGATCAAGAGATTCGAACTGCCATGGAAGTCTAGAGAATTTAGGAAATGAATCCAACCACTTCACACACTCTTCCACTTCTTTAGAAAATCCATTATGCTTTGCAGAACACAACAATGTCACTAAACGTTCATAATGAGTATCATTAAAAACATCACAAACCAAGACATCCACCACATTGATACTGAAACATTCTTTAGAATCTAAAGGATATTGCAAAGCTTTATAAATATTGAAAGTAATTTGATCATCCTGCTCCTCTTTGTTTGTTCTCCCTTCTGCACATCAATCAAGGTCCTCCCCATAACTAGAAATGGCCTTCCAAGAATGATGGGGACCTCCTAGTCCTTTTCCATATCAAGCACAATAAAATCTGAAAGGAATATAAATTTATCCACCTTCACCAGAACATCTTCAATGATACCCCGGGGGTAAGTATAAGAACGGTCCGCCAGCTGAAGAGTGACTGTAGTGGGTTTAGCTTCTCCCAAACCTAGTCTCTGAAAAATTGACAAAGACATTAGATTAATGCTTGTCCCCAAATCACATAGAGCTTTTCCAAAGAAATGATTGCCTATGGTGCATGGAATAGTAAAGCTTCCAGAATCTTTGAGCTTAGGAGGGAGCTTATTCTAAATAATTGCATTGCATTCTTCAGTTAGAGCTACACTCTCATAATCACCCAGTCTTCTATTTTTTGACAAAATGTCCTTCATAATTTTCACATAACTGGGCATTTGTTCCAATGCTTCAGCAAACGGGATATTGATATGCAGCTTCTTAAAGACATCCAGAAATTTTTTAAATTGAGCTTCATTCTTTTGTTTCTGGAGTCTCTGTGGAAATGGAGGAGGAGGAATAAGATTCGAAATTGCCTCCTCTTGAACTTGATCTTTCTCATTCTGGTCTTCATTCGAAGTGTTAGAATTTTTATTCACATCATTCTCAATTTCTTTGTCACTCCGAAGTGTAATTGCTTTGCAATGCTCCCTGTCCTCCAATCTTGGATTTGCCTCCGTATTGCTAGGAAGAGTTCTAGGAGGTCGACTATTAATAGCAAAAGCTACCTGGCCCACTTGATTCTCCAAACTTCTTAGAGAAGCTGCTTGACTCTGAATCATGGCATCATTCTTTGCCATGTTGCATAAACATTTCCTCCAGTGATGGCTTCTTCTCCTGCCGCGGAACAATATTTTACTGATTAAAACCGGGAGGAGGGCCTTGTGCTCTTGAAGATGAAGCACCATCATTCTAATTTTGACTCCAAGCAAAATTTGGATGATTCCTCCATCCTAGATTAAATGTGTTGGAGTAGGGATTGTTCTTCTGCTGATGAAATCACCCCACAAAGTTCACAGACTCTGGATTTAATGAACAATTCTCCAGAGAATGAGCCTTTCCACAATAGTTACAGGTAACAAAAGGACTTGCAGCAGATTGAACACCAAGGCCATCAAACTTCTTTGACAAAGAAGCAATCTGAACTGTTAACGCAGTAATAGCATCCGCCTCATATATTCCTGTCGCACGCCTATGTACTTGTCTTTTTGAAGGCCACTGATAACTATTAGAAGTCATTTCTTCCAGCAAATCAAAAGCCTCATCAGTGGACTTACTCATTAAGGCTCCTCCAGCTGCTGCATCAATAGTAGTTCTCAGAGGTCCGTTCAGAGCATTATAAAAAGTATGAACCTACAACCATTTAGTAATTCCATGATGCGGACATTTTCTGATGAGTTCTTTGAATCTCTCCCATGCTTCAAATAGAGATTCACTATCGTACTGAATAAAGGAGATGATGTCCTTTCGCATTTGGGCTGTCTTCCTAGGTGGAAAGAACCTGTCAAGAAATTTGTTAACTAAGGCATCCCAGGTAGTGATAGACCCGTCCAGAAGTGAGTGAAGCCAACTCTTAGCCTTATCTCAGAGAGAGAAAGGAAAGAGCCTCAATCTGATAGCATCTTCTGTAACTCCGTTGTGCTTGAAAGTATCACATATTTTCAAAAAATTCAGCAAGTGAACATTTGGATCCTCATTGGGCAAACCTCCAAACTGTACAGAAGTCTGGATCATCTGGATAATGATTGGCTTGATTTCGAAATTATTAGCTTGGATAGCCGGCCTCCGAATGCTAGACTACAAACTCTGAACTTGAGGGACAAAATACTTCCTCAAAGATTTCGTTGGCGTTTCTTTTGCATTGATGGAGAGTTGCTTTGCAACTTTGAATGCTCATTTCTAATTCCACGGAGTGTTCTTTCGATCTCAGGATCAAAAGGTACTAACTCAGGATTTTGTGTTTGTTGAGTTTGTCACATATAAGGGAAAAGATTGCCTGAAATTAGTAAAACCAACTAAACTAATTAAAAATTAAATTGAATGAAATAAATATGAATATACAACCACAAACTAATTTGAATTAACAATAAGCAATTCTATGCATTAACATTAACTACAAAATTAGAAACTAAATCCCCGGCAACGACACTAAAAACTTGATGGGAAAAATCCAACAATGCAAGTATACGTGCCAATCAAGTAATATAATAGTGAATAAAAGTCGTTCCCATGAGGATTTATTACTAAATTTTATAGTTAACTATTAACATTCAGAATTCTTACTATTATCCAAATAACACTTTAATTTTGACCAATTTAATTAGTTGAAAAATAATATTGCAAAAACATAAACTATCAAGAACTGGGTAATTTAGAAACTCTGTTTTAATGGATCCTAGGATTGTAATCTTCCTTCTCACTTCATTTGAATTGCTATTTAACAACTTTTTCCTATTTCAATTTACTCAAAAATATCGATCTAGAGTTCTAATATATTTGTATCCCTCTTTCGAAGGCAACACAAAATTTAACCCACTTAATTTTAATCTCTATATTTCTATGAGAAAAAAACATCAAACAGGTTACGTTCATGATCAAGCTCTATTTGGAATCGTATATGGCTCTAACAGATATTCCTATCCTTAGAACAAATTTTCCCCAATTAACAACAATTGATTCAAACATATGTTACTCTCACTAGTTCATTGATTCAAATTCCCTTTCCCAAGTTCAATTTAAATCCACAAAATCATCTAATTGATGATCAGGCAATCAGAAACATTACACATAAGCATGAGGAAATATTTCTTGTAAATTGAAATAGGAATTCAACAACTAATGATTCAAATTACATGAGAAGTTTGATTACAATCCTAGAAATAGAATTAGTTCATGGCATACATTGAGAACAACAATAACAATTTAGAAACAGGAGCCCTCATAAGAAAAACTCAGAAATTTCAGAAAAATCGTAAATACAGAATTGCGGATGATGAATCCAAGACTCCGATCTTGATTTCCCCTTTGTTTCCTTCAAGATTCCTGCTCCAAAAGTTCTTCTTCAGACCTTATTTTCGTATCTTCCCTCCCCACAGTTGAGAATGACCTCTTGTTAAATAACTTTTAAATTCAGCTATTACAAAACTGATCAGGCACTCATCTGCGAATCTGGCCACCGCAGCACTGGAGTTTCTACCGTCGCAGCAACCAACAACTTTGTGCTTCTCTAGAATTCTTCTTCCTTGCTGGCTGCTGCGACACTGGACATGATAATGCTGCGGCAGCCAACAACCTTGCTTTTTCCTCATGCTTTTCCATGACTTCTTTATGTCCTAAAAGCTATCTCCATCTTGTCAATGATGTCTTCTCAATCGCTTCTTTTCCGTTGAAGTTTTTAACCTTTCCAGCAATAGAAAGAAACTCAGTAATCAAAGCACTATGATAGAGAAATCATTCAAATTCATCACATATAATCATAGATACTTAAAGAAGGATAACCATACTCAACTTTGACAAAGAAAAAGTATTTCCAATACTCATCATGATAATAAAACAAGGATATAGCACAATTTAAAGATCAAATAGAGTTCAAATAACTCTACTTTCATAGAGTTATCACCAAGTCTCAGATAAGCTCACTTCTTTCACCTTAGCAGCTGTTGTGCTTATTTGTAATAAAAATATCAACTTTACTGATTGAGGCAAAAATCCCACAGGAAAGTCAATCATAAGAGAGAATAGTTTGATTCCCATTACCAAAAATCTCATATTTGCACCATTAAAATTTTGCGTTCCCTGCTTTTCCACTAGATGAAAGGAACGAGGACAATATGTGATTTAATTTCATCCGAAAATAGTGATAACTGACAAACAATGGAGGGCCCAGAATGCTAAGAACGAACTTCCTTTCGAAATGCCACTTTCATAAAACTGCAGTCACAGCTTGTAAACATAGCTTTATTCAAGTTTAATTCAATGAAGTAGAACCACTTGAAGTTGGAAAGACAAAGAACAATGTGTATAAATGTGTGAAGTTCTGATAATATTATTCCTTAACTTCTTGAATGGTCAACGTAATAACATGAGGTTTAGGACCGAACAGGCAAGGATAATTGATCAAAGCATATCATGTGGGACAGTACCATTAAAGAGAACCTAGGTCAAAAATAGTTTGGTTGGTTACATGATCACCAATTTCGTGAAAGCACTAAAAGGCTCAGAAGTAAAAGCCATATCTGTCTTAAGTTCTCCACATATCCTTAACATTTAACATGACCTGTGCTATCCAAATGTCTATTTTGGCACTTACACAATATAGATGTGCTTTATAAATTATAAGAATTGACAGAATTCTGATATATAGTTAGGTATCAAAATATGATGCATTTTACAACCTGTGAACCTTTACACGGGCCTCAAGTTTTCACCTTTTCATTTCTGGTTTGTTTACTATTTCTTTACAGATGAAACAAATAATACAACAAATAAGGAAGGAATTAATAAACTGAAATAGGAGAATCAATGTTATAAATGGATCAAACCTAGTTTTAAGGCTTCTGAGCAGTAAACATAATAAAAGACTGCTGAATTTTGCTTGAGTAATTGGTAAGCCCGCATGACGTGCAAAGGTCTTCGATCTCTTCCTCTGTCAAATAGCCAGAGCCTTAGAGAGTTCTCTGCTAACCAAAAGACCTTTAAATCAACTTGTGTGGGATTCAAGGGAAACTAATAAAATTGTAGAACAGATCCTATTTATGGAGATAATCAAGTAGTCACTCCAATAGATAACTACTCATACAAAAAGGTGCGTTGATGAACATCTTCCGCATGCAAAATGTTAACACTTCAGAGTTCAGATTACTATGACAAAAGATCAAAGATAACTCTGATCAGAGTTTACCTCCCTGAAAGGGCGTACAATGGTGATGGAGTGTAACGCAGAAAAGTGGTTCCGACAAATATTCCACCACTTCTTAGTATCCGGGTGATTTCAGCAACCTTTAAGAAGTTTATATTTTTATATTGAGAGTGCCATTTAGAAAATTACATATTTTTAAATAGTGTGAAACAAGTATGTGGAAGAAAATGCAAATCACATAGATAAGGGGAAAGGCAACCACATTCACAATTAAAGATGAGAAATCCATAAAATAAGGAAATGGCGCTCAATGACTAAATCTGTTTTAAGACTTTCATGGTAAAATAAAAACAAAATGGGGATATTGGGGAAGAGATTAGGAGTAGTGCACACAGCTGCAGCACCTTTTGCTGCTGTAGGAACTAATTGTCTTGAAGTAATATAAATTATTTGTCCTCACAAGAATTAAATTCCCATCCAGAAGATAAAGGTGGCAGTAACAAAAGATTTGTAAGACTACAAGCAATCTCTATAATAACGTGCATGAATAACTGTATGTGTACAGTATAAACCATGATTTTAAATTGTAGTTCGCAACCGAAATTATAGCAGCAATATTACAGTTTTAACATAGCAAAAGTTAAAAAAAAAGGCGCACACACACACACACAAACATACATATGTATGTCTGCATGTATCATGTATGTATATGTCTGCACATTATAGGTGCATAAATTGACAGATAAAATCGGGGAGGCCAGAACTTTTATTTTATTTCTGTGCAACTGCCGCAATACAAAATATTACACTCACACACTCATTCAGGACAATATTATAAAACAGAAAATTCAGTCAGTTTCCTGATTCCTCTTTATAATCTCCTCACATATCTCTCTGGAAGCAGAAATCTTTCTTTTCTGATACATTACTTTAGTAATGACATCGAAGCAGCATACATTCAGTTTATCAAACATTTATTACTTCAGAAGGACCAATTAAAAAACTGATTTGCTATTATGAAGTTCTCAGTAAAATATATTAGTTTGAAGCTCGTATGGGAAGTCTGCAAAATGTTTTACCTGTTAAGATGCAGAAATGCAGCACAACTAGATGTGGGAACTAAAAGTACTAAGTACCGACAATGTTCAACCTAAACTATAACATGGTACTTAGGCTAACAGAGACACAAGTTTTCTGAGTTTAAGAAAGTACATAGCTTTTGTGTAAAGAGTGGTTCAAGCTTTTAATAGAAATGGCCACACAAAATGATGTCAGTCTGTTTAATAAGGATGCCCCAATCCAAACATTATACTAATCATCACACAAGGACACAGCACTTACAGCATTGGAGGGAGATGGCCAGCAATGCAAGGCTGCACCAGCATGAACAGCATCAACTGAGCCTGATGAGAAGGGTAGCCTAGAAACATCTGCCCTTACAAGAGCAATATTACTGCAAACAATGAAATGAAACAGGATTCAGGTCATCCATGTCTCCTCATACAAAAAGAAAAACACTGAATTTCTTATTCTTTAGCCGCAATAAATTCAGAACCAGCAGAGGACGAGGAAAAAAAAAACGTGGTTTAATTAAAGAGTGTCATCTTTCTTAATGAAATCGTAACACTGGCGAAGCATATTCTCAGAAAAATCAAGTGCAATGGCTCCAGAATAGGTTCCAGATTTGGCGAATTTTAGGGAAAATAAACCACTACCACAACTAACATCGACAAGAAGACCACCTTTAGCAGATTCAAAGTACTCTTGAGCCATTTTAAACTGCATCACAAAGAAAATGTAATGAGCATAATATGTATTGTACCAGAATTATAATAAAACCTTTCATGCGCCTTTACCTTATATTTAAACTTTTGGAAAAGTTGGTTCATAATATGGTTTCAGAATCTCTATAGAGTTCGACTCTTGCTACTTTCATCCTTCTAAATAAAAAAGTTGAATTTCATCATATGGTAAAGATGGATCTATGTATTATCTATGCTTTAAGCCCAAAGGCTCTTGCAAGATGAGGCGTGTTAGAAATATAATAAAGTCATTCATATGCCTTCACTTAATAGCTTAAGCTTTTAGGAGAGTTGGTTCATGATATACAACAACAACCAAGCTTTTTCTCACTAAGTGAGGTCGGTTACATAGATCAAATGATGTCATTGTGCTTTATCATGAACCAAGTCTTTAAAAATGTCATACAAATTTAAATCTTTTTTAATCTATTCACCTATAGTTTTTCTTGGTCTCCTTCTACTTCTAGCTATTAGGCTATCTTTCACCTGATCTACTATTCTTACAAGGACTTCTAAAGATCTTCTCCTTATATGTCCAAACTACTTAAGACGAGATTCTCCTATCTTTTTCACAACAGGTGTTACTCCTACTTTCTTTCTAATGCATTCATTATTAATCTTATCTTGTCTTGTATGACCACACATTTAGCGCAACATCCTCATCTCAATGACACTAATCTTATGCTCTAGTTGGTTCATGATATATTGTATTAAATGAAAAAAAGCAAAAAAGATAAAAAAAAAAACCCTGAGATGGCTTCTTTTATATGTGTGTGCATATATGTATGTACGTATTTATATACGTATTTATGTTATTAAACAAAGTGGCTATGACTACCAAAACACTTTTTGAACAAATACCTTGAATAGTTTTCAAGTATTGGTACATTGCAACTGCAGTACAGGCAGTAAAGCATACCTTTTCATCAGGACCAGGAAAGCCACTTTGCCTGAAATTTTGACGCCAACCTCTTTCACAGGGACGGACCCATGTTATACATTATGGGGACATATGCCCCCATTAAGTTAAAAAAGAATCATTATTATATAGTCTTTATCATTTATGTTTATATAATTTTATAAGTTAGAGATATATATTTGCACCCACTATCACTTACAATAAATAATTAATTTAATATTTTTATTTAATTATATTTGTAGAGATACATATTTGATAATATTGATAATGAAAAAAAAAAATTTTGCTCACAAAATATGAAAATATACAAGAAAAAATATTAATTAAACTTTAATTAATTTTATAAGTAAATATAAATATTTTTTTAAAAAAATACCGTGTATATATTATTTTTGACTTGCCCCAATTGTTAAAAATTTCTGGATCCGTCACTGCTCTTTCATATAAGAATGAAACAAGTGGACTCCTAATAAAGGTTTAGATGCAAAGGAAAACGTGAAAACTTTCCCAAATGATTAGGCTATATATGAAGAAAATTGAATTAGATTACAACTTTTGTCAAATATGTTAAAACAATAATTCATATAAAAGAGAAAAAGAAAAGATGTCTCCTCAAATAAATACATGGAAAAATGGATCTATAAATGGATATTGTCAAAAATCTGGTATGTGCTTCATGTGACAATAAGTGCTCATCAAGTATATATATTTCATATGAGTATATTATGTAGTATCATGGGGTTATAACACATAACAATCTTATGCCGTGAAATTGGAGTTAAATCACCGATCTATTTACACCTGAAAAGCTCAGTCCGAGCTGGTTGGACTTCAGTGTAATTTCTCAACCCAGCAGTTACAGTCAGATCCAGATACCTGTCTTTGCTAGAGTATGATTTATTCCATCTCTTACACTTGAAACCAGACCTGTAGATTGCTGATCTGAAGTTCCAAAACCAAATCTATTTAGTAAATTACTATGAGACTGCATTTTAGATACATACAGAATTAAATACACCTGCCCTTATGCATATCTACCCAACTTACAAGTTAACGCCAGAAGGATTTTTTTTTATTGTTGAATTAGAGGGTTTTAAGGAGAGAAGGAGGAAAAGAAAGAAAAAGAATATTCAAAATAATAAGATTATATTGATATTGGTGTGATGATGATGTGATTAAAAAAAACAAACTTAATAGTCATATTTATATTAATTTTAGACTCCTAATCCTAATTAAATAAAGAAATAAATCAGAAAATATAATAAATAAAAAATAAATCTCAAGAGATTATCTATTGTATTTAAAAATATTTCAAGATACAATAAATATATTTTGAGATATTTTTTAGATATTCTAACACTTCCCATTAAGTTAAAACTTACTAAACTTTAAGCTTGTTACAATTACATCTAAAAGAAAATAAACTAAAAACATAACGTAACAAACTGTATTGGGACGAAGATGGGACCAATGCATCTGGGACTAAGATGGACAGGACCAGTGCATCTGGGACAAAGTTGGGGCCAGTGCATGCTAGTGCAAGTCGAGGCCAGTGCATTTGGGACAAAGTCGGGACCAATCCATTTGGGACAAAGCCAAGGCTAGTGAGTCGTAACCAACATAAGTCATCATCAGAAAGATCATCGACAGAAAGAGAAGTCACAACTAATATGATTCATCTGTAGTAATGAAGTCACCATCGGAATGATTGTTGATGGGAAAAAAAGTCACTAATAATATGATTCATTTGTGGGAGAGAAGTCATGACAAACACCAATATTGAAATATATATTGACATGAATTTATTCTCATTCTCCCCCTTAATGCTATGTTAGCATTGGAAATGAACCAAACAATAGCCAAAACCAAAGATAGCCACCACAAGGAATGCCAAATAGCCATGTGGAGGTCAGATATGGTGTGGTAAGGCAAACAAATGGCGGAAGAGCCCAGAAAGAGGGTGAAAAATCCATGGGTCAGTGTACAATGGCCAAAAAGCAGAAACCCCAATACACTTGAATGACTCTACGCGAGTGTACTACTTTGCATAGAGGTCGGTTGATGGAGGTGAAGGCAGATCTTGGTAGAGGAGACCAAGACGAGTTAGAGGAGACCATCAACTGTCGGAAAGCTTGCAGGACGTGTTGGAAGAAGGGCGGCACGTGAATCTGAGCTTAGACAATAGAGAAGGCTCATTAGAGCGCGTGAGAAGGCTATTGGAGGTGTGACTTCGGTGGCTGGCTGATCAGAGGCCTGTGGTCTATGAAGCATCAGTACGGCTTTTAGGCCACAGTATCGGTGTCCGGTGCATACCGGAAACGTAGACGTATATGGATAGCCGGAAAACGCACGAACAACTCCTATTTTTTTTGGACACGTTCTGAAATGTCTCAAAACAGCCAGAAACGCGTAAATAGCCGGTGAATCAAATCAATCCAAAGAATTCAAGATTTTTTTAGATTAAACTTATCCAATAGATTCAGCTTATTTAACTCACCTTAACCCTATATTTTGAGCCAAAAAATACTCATTCACCTATGGTTTTCTAGATTTACGGCCTCCTTCTCCGATTTGCGACTGCAACTTTTTCGATGACTATCTGACCTTTGTCTCTGACCTCTCTGCGCGTGTCTTCGTGACACGCTGTGGGGTAACTCGTTGCAGCACTGAAGCTTGTAACACCCACCGTAGGGTATCACATTTAAGACTAAAACTTATATAACTTACCTAAGTTGTAAAAGAATTAATCTTGTAACGATAGTGATTTTAAATTTCGTTTGCGAATAATATAAAAATTAGATAAATAAATAAATAAATCCATACAATACATAACTGAACATTACTCACTCATAATATATAGAAATATAAAACTCAGTTTACAAATAATATACATACATAAGATTGTACTTCAAAAAGTAAATATATACCACTATTACTTCAAAACATTAAACTAACCAAAGCTAAAACTTCTAGTGAGAAAGTTTCTCAGAAGGATCTTCCTCAGTCTCCTCCGAAGACAAAAACCCCGGGTTCTACACAGACCTAGGAATAAAAGTACGCGTAGACGACACCATAAAATTCTCTCTAGGGGTGTAAACAAGAATACCCCACAAATCCCTCATGGGCATCGAGAACTCTAAATGTAAAGAAACAGTAATAGACAAGATGGGGTTCCCATTATGGGTCCCACTAAAAGTTAGGGTCAACTCCCCAACATAAATAACATGATCCCTCTCTAAGTCTATGGTCCAAGCATCCGCATCCTCATGGAACTGTACACACATAAACCCGATGATGCCCCGTCGATACGCCATAACATGTAACAAATAAACTATCTCAAACAGAATCCAGGTGATCCTGACTCTTCTTCTACACCGTCTTTATTTAATATAAATATACAACATAACAGACATAACATGAAAATGTGAGATCCCCTACATCAATACCAGTACGGCAGTATAAAGATAATAGAAAACATACAGACATATTATTAACAAGTAAAATCATGTCATCATATCATATCATATCACAGATAAAATAACAAATAAATATAATTGTCACATCAATATGCTGACCCTACTATGCATATGTACACAGATCAATTCATACTCCATGGAGCTAATCACAATTTCGGAGAGAATAATCCAGAAGATCTGTCTATATCTCGTTAGCCTCTAATAAAGTGCTAAAACAGAATTTCAGCGTACGCAACATGGCTTATTCAAGACAGTCTATGTCCACTTGTGGAATCGTAGCCCCGACGCCTCCATTGATCAAATAGTGATCAACACTACACATATCGCACCCGCACTAATGTGTAATTCATCTCCTAGGCAACTTGCCTTTACCAATAAGACTGGCACACTTTTCGATGCATGATTTATGATCCAATACACATACATACATTCACATCATAGTTTTTCATAAAAACACGTCATCACTTGGCCAAACTATTTTCCAACATATCTGGGTCCACTACGTTGGCTTGACAGCAAAATGCTGTTATTCTCAATCTTGTTTTCACAATTGCATAACATTTTTGTAACGTTTTCAAAATGCGTAAGTATTTTTCAACGTTTTCTAAATCGCATAGAAATTTTTTGAACATTTTATCAATCGTGTAGTGATTTTAAATCATTTTCTCAATCGCGTAGCTCAAAATTATTATTTTACAACCGCGTAAATTATTTCTTGACTTTTTAAAATAAACTGTTAACACTTTTATATTTAATATATAAATAATCTTATTTAAAATACTTTCTTCATTTAAAATTCTTTTAAACAAAATTTTCTACTATTCTTTATAAAAATTCCTGTTTCTTTGATTTAATCCAACTTTAAAGATCAAAGTCTACCAATGTAACACCCCAAAACTTCCTAAATAGTTGACAGTAATTTTGATAGTTAACAAAATTCTACTGTTTAGTGATTTATGTATACTGTAAAATTATTTTAAAAATTTCGTCAGTACATTTGACGTTTTGTGTGATTTACTCCGTGTCAAGAAAATAATAATTTTCGGGTCAGGGAAAATTTTACGTAATTTAATTATTTCTGTTAAGTCTTAATTATTTTACGTAATCTGATTTGATTTTTGTACGTTTTAAAATTTTTGTGATTTTGTGGGTGATTATGAAATTTTTATATTACTTTGATTATTTTAGTATTATCTGTGGGCCGTCTGTGGGCCTATGGAGGTCGTATGTGGGCCCGACGTGGGTCCAGAAAAGTAAAAATTTTTTGTAGCTAGAAAAATTCGTACCGTTGAGACAGAGACGGGAGATCTTACTAAACCTGAATCCGGAAATAATTTTTAAAATTTTCTTTTACTGTGTTTTGTACTGTATTTAATTATTGGGTGATAAAAATACAGTAAAAATATTATTCGAAGGGTAATAACAGATAAACAAATAAATATTGTACTGTGTAGTCAACATTAGTGGCTTGGATATCCACCATTGATGTAATCAACGGTGGAGACTTGATCTTGATTTAATCAACAGTTGAGATTTAGTCTCATAAAGTGGCTAGAACCATTTATAACCATTGGATGTAAAGTTTGAAGGAGTAATCTTGACCCTTCATTTTGGAGATACATCTAATGGCTAGGATTTCAAGGAGGAAAGATCCAATGGCCTAGATTAAGTCTTCTATCTAAAGCCTAAACTTAAAACCTACATTAATCATAAACATTGATCTAATCAATGGTTAGAAATGCTTGAAATGGTGGCTATGGAATTTGTCACAAATTTGGAGTGCATGAAGAGGGGGGACGGTTTTGTGAAGCTTAAGAGCATGGATAGGTTTGAAGACCATATTATTGCTATCATAATTCATCTTTGTCTCCTCCAAAAAGCTAAGACTTCATCAAAAAATTTCTCTCCATTCTCTCCATGCAAGTTTTGGCCAAGACACCAAAGTTTACCTTCCACCACTCTTTAATTTCAAACAACCATATTTCTTGAATTTATACCTTATTCTAAGACACTTTGTAGTTTACACCAAGTTCTAAATTTTTCATCTTCAAGGAGTTTTTCCAATAGCAAGTTCTAGGGTTTTTGAGGTGAAGTGTAAGGAAAACTTCATTTCTTCTCTTCTTTTTCAAGTTCTAGGCCATGTTTGATCCATGGTTCCTCTTATTCAAGCTTAATATACTAATAAACTTGTGTTTATTTTATGTTCAAGAGACTTTTGTTGGTAGAGATCTTGTGCAAAGTGCAAAGCAATGAGCTTTTTAAGGTTCTTCAAGAGGTAAGAGGGAGATTCATCTCACCAACCAAGTATGGTGGTGAGAGATGGTATGTGTATTTGATGGATGGTGAATCCATGTGAGGATTCATATCCATGGTTATGTAATTATTTGTGTACGTTTATGTGCTTTGATTATTTACCTATGCTTGGTATGATTTATATGATTTATTGCTTTGATTATAATATGCTTGTGATATATATGTTAAATATGTATATGTATGTCATGATTTGATGATGGAAAGGAAAGTGATTTTTGGTTCCAAGGACCATGGTGAATTCGGCCAAACACCTCAAAATAGGTGTTCAAGGAAAACACCCATGGATGTTTAGAGAAGCAAGGAAAATAAACAAAGGGTTTGTTTCCAAAGAATAAAGTGTCACGATTTTGTGAAGGAATTTTAATGGTTTTGTTTGTATAAAAACAAGAATGGAACTTGGTTGATTTAGAAGGAAAAAATATAAGATGGTTTCAATGGCCATGTCCACGGTTTTGAAGTCTTGAAATGCCTTGGTTTTATGAAACAAAGTGATTTTCAAAGTGGAAATACAATTTGGTTTAGTACAAGGAATTTGGAAAGGGAATCAGAGTGTTTTATCACTTGAGAAAATGAAATTTTCATATGTGAATGGAAAAGAGAGGTCGAAAGTGTTTGAACCTCAATTTATTTTAAAGAGGATTGATTTTTAGAATTGATTTGGAATTATAAAGAATACATTGGTGACTTGGAATTTTCTAACGTGTAACTCATCCTTTGGGTTTTGGAGAGCGTTAGTAAATTTTAAATTTGAAACATTGATTTAATTCAATGAAATGGTGAAATTATGAATATATTGTAAAAAGGATTTTCTTGAGTAAGGAAATGTGAAAAATAATGTGAGAAGTCATATTATTTTGAGAAATGTTGAAATGGAATTTTTGAAGGTTTAGAAATATTTTATGAAGTTGAAAAATGGTGAAAAATGATTTACATAACATAAAAACGTGATTTTTAAGCTACGCGATTTGAAAAACATTTAAATATTCCCACGCGATTTGAAAAAAACGTTGAAATATTTCTACGCAATTTGGAAAGCATTTAAATATTTTTACGCGTTTGAGATATTGTTGAAAAATCGCTACGTGATTTATAAATGGTGGAATATTTTTACGTAATTGATGAAAACGTTAAAAAATCTATATGTGATTTGAAAATATAACAGAAATGTTGTGTGATTGTAAAAAAAATGCAATAAAAGTGTTTCGCGACTATGAAAATGCGATAATATGATTTCACAATTGAAAATACAATAGGATCACTGTTGGACTAGTGTATGGACACTATATGAGAAAATGATGAATTTTGCCTGTGATTGGCATTGGTGCATTTTATATGCATGAACTAGTGTATGGACATTGTATATGAATTTTGCCTGTGATTGGCATTGGTGCATTTTATATGCATGAACTAGTGTATGGACATTGTATATGAATTTTGCCTATGATTGGCATTGGTGCATTGAACATGCATTAGAAAGGTCCGATGGACTGTATGAGGCTATTTGCCTAGGAGAGACGTACACCTCCTAAGTGGGTGCGATATGCGTAGTGTAAGTCACTTATTGACCTTGGGGGCATCGGGGTGCAGGTTGCTTACATGGGCAGTTGGTAGCTCTTCTTTCCGTAAGTTAGACTGATGCAACGCACCGATGATCCTGACCGAGACACTATTCTTAATCAAGATCTAGTAAAGACTGTCGTGTATATGCTAGATGTGCAAACACATATGAGAAATGTGGCACGTGGTTTGAGGCATATTGGTACAGACAGATCTTTTGGATCAACTTCTCCGAACTGAGTATTAGCTCCATGGAGTAGGAAATTGAGTCTATGTGCACATATATGAATTTGAACATTTATATCTGTATGATATAATAATTGAGGAATATTGACTATGACAATTGTTTTGTTGAGGAATAATTGGATGATGATGATGATAACAATGTTAATGGCATGATGGTAATTATTATTTATTGTATCTGTTATGATAAATAATGTTGATGGCATGATTGTAATTATGGTATGATATAACTGTGTGGTATGTTGTTTGTATTATCTATGTGCTACCATGTTGGTATTGACGTATGTGATCTCACCTCTTTGTATATTATTTTGTACTGTATTTATATTTGTAAAGACATTGAACAAGGGTCTGAACAAGATGGTGAAAAAGAGTAGACTCCAAAGGAAGCTGAGTTTTGATCGGATGGCATCCCGGTCAAGTTTCTTCGGATACGTGAGATTACAGTTTCATGGTAGAGCTGGAGCATGGAGGACTAGTCCCAATGAGAGGGGACTAATTTATGAGGGAAACTTGACGGTCATTATGAGCAAAGAGTTTCCTAGAGATCCGTTCTTTTCCGTAACTATATATGTACATGTTGAATTTCCGCTATCCATCAGGCAGCATTAGGATACTAGGTATTATGTCCCAACGAAAATTAGTATAGTGCCGTATGCTCGGACACCTGTCCGTAGGACTTCGCGTCGTGCTGGATTCCTTCCTGCTGAGGAATCTAAGGAGGACTCGTCTAAGAGTTCTGCTGTTTAGTAAAGACTTGGGCAATAAGTGAGTTTTAAATTATGTTTAAATACTTTGAGAACTTAGTCTATATATAAATAATGTCGACAGTACTTCTGTAATGTATGATGATGTAAATTATGTGTGATAATGTATAATATTTTTATTTTCCGCTAAGTTTATTTTATCGTTAACGAGGAAGAAAAGAAATTTTACAACTCGTATTTTTATCACAACACCACATTTTATGAACTTGGGGGTAATTTGGTAATTAAGTAACATAAATGTAGCACCCTACGGCGGATGTTACATTAGTTGGTATCAGAGCACAAGTTAGAGTCTTTTGAGTTTGTGGTTAGGTCTATTTTATTTGTATTGTGTGATTCTCTGTGATTATTTTCTAAAAAGAAACAATATTGTTTGAAGATTGACCTTACTTTCTTGTGTTATCCAGTTTGAGTAGAGAAAAGTAATGACTGGATGAGGACGAGGACGTGTCAATACTAGAGCAGGAATGGAAAATGTTGGTAATGACAACCAGAACATGGCTGCAGCTGTAGCAGCAATGCAAAGGATGACTGATGTTGTGGTACAGCAAAATCAAAGGGCAACTGACGATGCTCACAGTTTGTCTGAATTCCATAAGAACAATCCACTGAAGTTTTGGGGAGAATTTGACCCAGACAAAGCTGATCTGTGGATCAAGGAATTAGAGAAAATATTTGAAAGTATGAGTTGTATTGATGAATGCAAGCTGACTTTTGCGACTTTTATGCTAGTGGGTGATGGTGAAAACTGGTGGGCAGGAGCCCGAAGATTGTTAGAAGCTGAAGGAAGAGTTATGACATGGCAGCTCTTTAGGCAAAAGTTTTTGGGAAAGTATTTTCCAGCAAGTGTTCGTCATGCTAAGGAGATGGAATTCCTTAGTTTAAGGCAATGAGTGATGGCTGTAAGTGAATATATGACAAAGTTTGAAAGCTTGTCAAAGTTTTTGAGGTATTTTCAAATGCACCTGGATGAAGATTGGAAGTGTAGAAAATTTGAGGAAGGATTGAAGCTTGACATTAAGCGAGCTGTAGCAACCCTGGGAATTGAACAGTTTCCAGAATTGTTGGACAAGTGCCGTAAGGTTGAGGAGATTGATCTTCAACGGGTGGCGACAAACAAGAACTTTGGACCTACAAGATTCCAAAGAGGAAAGAGTAGTGGAGGAAACCTTTTTCAGCAGAAATTGTATGTCAAACCAGTAAGAAGTTAGAACCGGCAGCAATATGTTGGAGGAAGTTTTGGTGGCAGTAAGGGAAGTAAAGCTGGAACTCCTACGTGTAAATGTTTCAAGTGTGGGAAGGACCATTTGACCAAGGATTGTCAGTATAAAGGAATTATTTGTTATAGATGTGGGAAACCTGGACATTTATCTAGGGATTGTGATTAGATAAGAGGGAACCTTCTGTGGGGAATGTTCATACAGCAAGGCCACAGGCGGGTGGTCGAGTGTATACTATGAGCAGGGAAGAAGCCGCGAAATCTGAGGACTTAATCATGGAAGAGTGTGCTATTGAAGGTAATCCTTTAACCGTACTCTATGATTCAGGAGCAACACATTCTTTTATTGCATGTGATTGTGTGGAGCGTTTGGGTTTGACTGTGACTACATTGCCATATGATTTGAGTGTTGCTACTCCTACTGATAAGCATGTGATAACTACAAAAGTATGTTTAAATTGTCCTGTATGTGTTAGGGATAGAATCTTTCATGCGGATTTGATATGTTTGCCTCTTTCCAAGATTAATGTAATCTTAGGAATGGATTGTTTATCTTCTAACCATATCCTAATTAATTGTTCGAATAAGACATTAGCATTTCCTGAGGCTAAGGATCCTAGATTCCTAACGGCAACTCAAGTAGAAGCTTGTTTGAAGGAAGGAGATCATGAGTATCTATTGTTGTCTTCTTTGGAGGTTTAGTGTGAGGATGTCTTGAAATATATTCTTGTTGTTAATGAATTTCCTGAGGTATTTCCTGAAGATATACCTGGACTACCGCTAGAAAAGGAAATCGAGTTTGCTATTGATTTAGTACCTGGAGCTGGACCTATATCTATTGCACCCTATCGGATGTTGCCAGTAGAGTTGGCAGAGCTTAAGAAACAGTTGGAGGATTTATTGGAGAAGCAATTTGTGAGACCTAGTGTATCACCATGGGGAGCTTCAGTATTATTGGTAAAGAAGAAGGATGGAACTTCTCGTCTACGTGTAGACTACCGACAATTGAACAAGATTACGATTAAGAATAAATATCCACTTCCAAGAATTGATGATCTAATGGATCAATTGCAAGGAGCTGCAATATTTTTCAAGATTGATTTATGATCTGGGTACTACCAGATTCGTGTGAAAGTGGAAGATATTCCCAAAATTGCGTTTCAGACTCGTTATGGGCATTATGAATATCTAGTGATGTTGTTCGGTGTGACGAATGCACCGGCCATATTCATGGACGTTATGAACAGAATTTTCAGTTCGTACTTGGATAAGTTTGTTGTTATCTTTATAGATGACATTTTGATTTATTCTCGAAGTCAAGAGGAACATGTTGAACATCTCAGAGTGGTTCTCGAGATTTTGAAGGAGAATAAGTTATATGCCAAGTTGTCCAAATGTGAATTTTGGTTAAGCGAAGTTCAATTTTTGGGACACGTGATATTGGAGGAAGGAATTGAAGTTGATGCTTCAAAGGTGGAGACAGTTTTGGAATGGGAAAGACCGAAGACTGTATCAGAAATTCGTAGTTTTGTCGGATTAGCTGGTTACTATCGACGATTCATTGAGGGGTTTTCGAAGATAGCAGGACCTCTTACCCAACTTACACGGAAGAATCAACCATTCGTGTGGACTGATGCATGCGAAGAAAGGTTTCAAGAGTTGAAAAGACGATTGATTACTTCACTAGTATTAATTCTACCTGATCCGAATGAACCTTTCAAAGTATATTGTGATGCTTCGTATCAAGGATTGGGTTGTGTACCTATGTAGAACCGTAAGGTGGTGGCTTATGCTTTAAGACAGTTGAAAAATCATGAGAGGAATTATCCGACTCATGATTTGGAGTTGGCAGCTGTGGTGTTTGTGTTGAAAGTGTAGAGACATTTTCTTTATGGAACAACGTTCACTGTTTTTAGTGATCATAAAAGTTTAAAGTATCTGTTTGATTAGAAAGAGTTGAACATAAGACAAAGACGTTGGTTAGAGTTTCTGAAGGATTATGACTTTCAGTTACAATATCATTCTAGAAAGGCGAATGTCGTAGCGGATGCGTTGAGTAGGAAAATGTTTAGTGCTTCTGTTATGATGATTAAGGAGAAAGAACTGATAGAAGGATTTCAGGATATGCGTTTGTCTGTGAAATTGACGCCAAGGAGGATGCGTTTAAACATGATCACCATTTCAAATGATTTGATGGATAGAATACAAGAACGACAAAATAGTGACCAATATTTGCAAGAAGCAAGGAGCCAAGGAGCGATATTAGAATTTAGCGAAGGTGCTAATGGAATTTTGAAGTTTAAAGGAAGAGTTTGTGTACCTAATGATCCAGAACTTAGGAAATTGATTTTGGATAAAGCTCACAGGAGTAAGTTAAGTATGCATCCAGGAGCTACAAAGATGTACCAGGATTTAAAACAATTATATTGGTGGCAAGGAATGAAGAAAGATGTCGCTGAATATGTATCATCCTGTTTAGTCTGTCAGAAGGCTAAGGTGGAACATCAAAGACCTTCAGGAATGTTGCAACCTTTTCCTATTCCTGAATAGAAATGGGATGACATAGCAATGGATTTTGTGACAGGACTACCAAAAACTCAAAAGGACACGATTCTATTTGGGTAATTGCTGATCGGCTTACAAAGTCGGCGCACTTTTTGCTGATTAATATTAAGTACTCAATGGAAAAGTTAGCTCAAGTGTACATCAATGAAATTGTCAGACTCATGGTGTACCATCCAGTATTATTTCGGATCGAGATCTAAGGTTTACGTCGAGATTTTAGAATAGTTTGCAAGAAGCGATGGGAACAAAGCTACGTTTGAGTTCTGCTTACCATCCACAAACTAATGGTCAGTCAGAAAGAACAATTCAATCGTTAGAGGACTTGTTGAGAGCTTGTGTTCTAGAAGAAACTGGTTGTTGGGATGAATTTTTGCCATTGATAGAGTTCACGTACAACAACAGTTTTTATTCGAGTATAGGGATGGCACCCTATGAGGCATTGTATGGGAGACGATGCAGAACACCGTTGTGTTGGTATCACGATGGTGAAAGTGCTATAGTAGGACCAGAATTTGTTCAACAAACAACTAAGAAAGTGAAGATGATTCAAGACAAGATGAGAATGACTCAAACTCGGCAAAAGAGCTATGCTGATAAAAGAAGAAAATCGCTTGAGTTTGAAGAAGGTGAACATGTATTTCTTCGAGTGACACCTATGACTGGAGTTGGACGAGTGCTTAAGTCTAAGAAGCTCACTCCAAAGTTTATCGGGTCGTATCAGATTCTACGTCAGGTAGGTCCGGTAGCTTATCAGATTGCATTTCTACCTTTACTATCAAATCTTCATAATGTATTTCACGTATCACAATTATGGAAATATATTCCTAATCCTACCCATGTTATTGAGCCAGACAAAGTACAACTGAAGGAAAATTTAACCTATGGGACGTTTCCAGTTAAGATTGAGGATTGAAGGACAAAACTTCGAGGTAAGGAAATTTCATTAGTTAAAATCGTTTGGAATGATTTAAGCAGTGAAGCTACATTGGAATTGGAAGAAAAGATAAAAGGACAATATCCATATTTATTCTGAGGATGAGAAATCAAGTTTAACAAGTTTCAAGGACGAAACTTCTTTTTAGAAGGGGAGTATTGTAACACCCCAAAACTTCCTAAATAGTTGACAGTTTACAAAATTCTACTGCTTAGTGATTTCTGTATACTGTAAAATTATTTTGAATATTCTGTCAGTACATTTGATCGTTTTGTGTGATTTACTCCATGTCAGGAAAATAATAATTTTCGGGCCAAGGAAAATTTTAGGTTATTTAATTATTACTGTTAAGTCTTAATTATTTTACGTAATCTGATTTGATTTTTGTACGTTTTATAATTTTGGTGATTTTGTGGGTGATTATGATATTTTTATATTACTCTGATTATTTTAGTGTTATCTGTGGGCCCAGGGAGGTCGTATATGGGCCCGGCGTGGGTCCAGAAAAGTGAAAAAATTTTTGTAGCCAGAAAAATTTGTACTGTTGAGACGGAGACGAGGGATCTTACTAAACCTGAATCCGAAAATAGTTTTTAAAATTTTCTTTTACTGTGTTTTATATTGTATTTAATTATCAGGTGATAAAAATACAGTAAAAATATTATTCGAAGGGTAATAGCAGATAAAAAAATAAATATTGTACTACATAGTCAACATTAGTGACTTGGATATCCACCATTGATGTAATCAACGGTGGAGACTTGATCTTGATTTAATCTACGGTTGAGATTTAGTCTTATAAAGTGGCTATGACTATTTATAAGCATTAGATGTAAAGTTTGAAGGAGTAATCTTGACCCTTCATTTTGGAGATACATCTAATGGCTAGGATTTCAAGGAGGAAAGATCCAATGGCCTAGATTAAGTCTTCTATCTAAAGCCTAAACCTAAAACCTACATTAATCCTAACCATTGATCTAATCAATGGTTAGAAATGCTTGAAATGGTGGCTATGGAATTTGTCACAAATTTGGAGTGCATGAAGAGGGGGGGACAGTTTTGTGAAGCTTAAGAGCATGGATAGGTTTGAAGACCATATTATTGCTATCATAATTCATCTTTGTCTCCTCCAAAAAGTCAAGACTTCATCAAAAATTTGCTCTCCATTCTCTCCATGCAAATTTCGGCCAAGACACCAAAGTTTACCTTCCACCACTCTTTAATTTTAAACAATCATATTTCTTGAATCTATACCTTATTCTAAGACACTTTGTAGTTTACACCAAGTTCTAAATTTTTCATCTTCAAGGAATTTTTCCAAGAGCAAGTTCTAGGATTTTTGAGGTGAAGTGTAAGGAAAACTTCATTTCTTCTCTTCTTTTTCATGTTCTAAGCCATGTTTGATCTATGGTTCCTCTTATTCAAGCTTAATATACTAATAAACTTGTGTTTGTTTTATGTTCAAGAGACTTTTGTTGGTGGAGATCTTGTGCAAAGTGCAAAGCAAGGAGCTTTTTAAGGTTCTTCAAGAGGTAAGAGGGAGATCCATCTCACCAACCAAGTATGGTGGTGAGAGATGGTTTGTGTATTTGATGGATGGTAAATCCATGTGATGATTCATATCCATGGTTATGTAATTATTTATGTATGTTTATGTGCTTTGATTATTTGTCTATGCTTGGTATGATTTGTATGATTTATTGCTTTGATTATGGCATGCTTGTGATATATATGTTAAATATGTATATGTATGTCATGATTTAATGATGGAAATGAATGTGATTTTTGGTTCCAAGGACCATGGTGAATTCGGCCAAACACCTCAAAATAAGTGTTCACAAATTAATATTTTCATGAATGATAAAATTGGATGTTTAGAGAAGCAAGGAAAATAAACAAAGAGTTTGTTTCCAAAGAATAAAGTGTCACGATTTTGTGAAGGAATTTTAATGAATTTGTTTGTGTAAAAACAAGAATGGAACTTGGTTGATTTAGAAGGAAAAAATATAAGATGGTTTCAATGGTCATGTCCACGGTTTTGAAGGCTTGAAATGCCTTGGTTTTATGAAACAAAGTGATTTTCAAAGTGGAAATACAATTTGGTTTAGTACAAGGAATTTGGAAAGGGAATCAGAGTGTTTTATCACTTGAGAAAATGGAATTTTTATATGTGAATGGAAAAGAGAGGTTGAAAGTGTTTGAACCTCAATTTATTTTAAAGAGGATTGATTTTTAGAATTGATTTGGAATTATAAAGAATACGTTGGTGACTTGGGATTTTCTAATGTGTAACTCATCCTTTGGGTTTTGGAGAGCGTTAGTAAATTTTAAATTAGAAACATTGATTTAATTCAATAAAATGGTGAAATTATGAATATATTGTAAAAAGGATTTTCTTGAGTAAGAAAATGTGAAAAATAATGTAAGAAGTCATATTATTTTGAGAAAGGTTGAAATAGAATTTTTGAAGGTTTAGAAATATTTTACGAAGTTGAAAAATAGTGAAAAATGATTTACGTAACTTAAAAATGTGATTTTTAAGCTACGCGATTTGAAAAACGTTTAAATATTCCCACGCGATTTGAAAAAAATGTTAAAATATTTCTACGCAATTTGGAAAGCGTTTAAATATTTTTACGCATTTGAGATATTGTTGAAAAATCGCTACGCGATTTATAAATGATGGAATATTTTTACGTGATTGATGAAAACGTTGAAAAATCTATATGTGATTTGAAAATGTAACAGAAATGTTGCGCGATTGTGAAAAATGCGATAAAAGTGTTTCGCGACTATGAAAACGCAATAATATGATTTTGCGATTGAAAATATAGTAGGATTATTGTTCGACTAGTGCATGGACACTATATGAGAAAATGATGAATTTTGCCTGTGATTGGCATTGGTGCATTTTATATGCATGAACTAGTGTATGGACACTGTATATAAATTTTGCCTATGATTGGCATTGGTGCATTGAACATGCATTGGAAATGTCCGATGGACTGTATGAGGCTATTTGCCTAGGAGAGACGTACACCTCCTGAAGTGGTGCGATATGCATAGTGTAAGTCACTTGTTGACCTTGGGGGCATCGGGATGCGGGTTGCTTACATGGGCGGTTGGTAGCTCTTCTTTCTGTAAGTTAGACTGATGCAACGCACCAATGATCCTGACTGAGACACTATACTTAATCGAGATCTAATAAAGATTGTCGTGTATATGCTAGATGTGCAAACACATATAAGAAATATGGCACGTGGTTTGAGGCATGTTGGTACAGACAGATCTTTCGGATCAACTTCTCTTAACTGAGTATTAGCCCCATAGAGTAGGAAATTGAGTCTATGTGGGCATGCATGAATCTGAACATTTATATCTGTATGATGTAATAATTGAGGAATATTGGCTATGACAATTGTTTTGTTGAGGAATAATTGGATGATGATGATGATAACAATGTTAATGGCATGATGGTAATTATTATTTATTGTATCTGTTATGATAAATAATGTTGATGGCATGATTGTAATTATGGTATGATATAACTATATGGTATGTTGTTTGTATTATCTCTGTGCTACCATGTTGGTATTAGCGTAGGTGATCTCACCTCTTTGTATATTATTTTGTACTGTATTTATATTTTTAAAGACGCTGAACAAGGGATTAAACAAGATGGTGAAGAAGAGCAGACTCCAAAGGAAGCTGAGTTTTGATCGGATGGCATCCTGGTCAAGTTTCTTCGGATACGTGAGATTACAGTTCCATGGTGGAGCTGGAGCATAGAGGACTAGTCCCAATGAGAGGGGACTAATTTATGAGGGAAACTTGACGGTCATTATGAGTAGAGAGTTTCGTAGAGATTCGTTCTTTTTCGTAACTATATATGTACATGTTGAATTTCCGTTGTCCATCAGGCAGCATTGGGATACTAGGTATTATGTCCCAATGGAAATTAGTATAGTATCGTCTGCTCGGACACCTGCCCGTAGGACTTCGCGTCGTGCTGGATTCCTTCCTGCTGAGGAATCTGAGGAAGACCTGTCTGAGGGTTTTGCTGTTTAGTAAAGACTTGGGCAGTAAGTGAGTTTTAAATTATGTTTAAATACTTTGAAAACTTAGTCTGTATATAAATAATGTCGACAGTACTTCTGTAATGTATGATGATGTAAATTATGTGTGATGATGTATAATATTTTTATTTTCTGCTAAGTTTATTTTATCGTTAACGAGGAAGAAAAGAAATTTTACAATTCGTATTTTTATCACAACACCACATTTTATGAACTTGGGGGTAATTTGATAATTAAGTAACATAAATGTGGCACCATACGGTGGGTGTTACAACCAACGCGCTCCGAAACCCAAATAAGTGAGTTATACGTTCATAAACTCAATTTTTTTTAAATTTAAACCCATTCATAACCGAATTCTACTTTCCAAATTATTCCAAAATTTGTTTATTTCCTTTTTATGCTTCAAAATCTACTAATTTGATTTCTTGTTATTTAATCCTCTATGGCTACACTTAGGAAATTATTTTTTATCTAGATTTCCAATTTCTTGGCATGTTGGCTGAAAAATCAAATAGTATTTCTTCACAAAATATTTGTTCATTTCCTATTTCTTTTTTTTTTTCAAAATCTCTTAACTCATGTACTTATTACTTACTCATCTAAATCCATACTTCAAAATAAGTGTGAAGGCCGTAAGCTTCTAGGTTCTTTGGAACCAAAATCTCTGCCCTTTTCATGTGATTCACATCCTACATTTCACATACATCATCATGCTTCAACTATCACATATTCATGCATACTAATAAAATAATAAAAGCATATTAATCAAAACAATCACAAAGCATGAAAACATATACATACAAGTGAATAAATCCTTATTAATTTTTCACTAACAACCAATTTCATCCCTCACCACCACACATGGTTGATGAGGTTAATCTCCCTCTTACCTCAAAGGAAGATCAATCAAGTCTTTGCTTGTCCTCTTGAAGATTTCATCTACCAAGAACTCAAACCCTAAAAACTTTAAACCATTCCAAAGTTACAAACAACACTTGAAAACAAGAAAATCATGGATCAAACATAGTTTAGAACTTTGAAATCAAACTTAGAAGCAAAACTCAAGAACTTTACCTTGAAAACTTAAGAACTGTAGCTTGTAGTAAAGGTAGAAGATGAATGATTTAGCTTATGCTCTCAACATGAAAGAGTCTTAGAATGCTGTGTAGGTTTAGAAAACAAGGTTAGATGAAATTAAGAGAGGTTGGATGATGGTTTTGGAGGGTTTGGTCGTGAGCTATGGTGAAGGGAAAGAGAGAGAAATTTTGGCTTAGCTTGCTTTGATAGAAAAAGAAGATGAAGATAGAAATGAATTGAAGTCCTAAACCTCCCCCTTTGGTCGTGGAGTGTATCCATATGGAGAGTCAAAGACTTAATCAACAAGTTTAACAAATATCTCTAGGTGTTGGTCATGTGCATGTCATGGTTTGGTCACCTTGGTTTCTATTGGCTCAAGCTTAAGAGTCATTACATGACTCACAAAATGGTGAAGGTCCTAGACTCCTCTTGGCAGTGGAACACCAAACCAAAGACTAACCAAGTTTGTTCCCATAATCACTTAGTTTAACTAGTTAGTTTCCTATTAGTTCAAGACAAGTCCAACCATTATTATTGACTAGTTTTCATTGGTTACTCTTAAGTAACTACCTCTCTAATTGGTTCCCCAAAGTAAGTCATCAAGAATGCTCTAGAAAAAAAATGACCAAGACTTTTTCAGAGGCTTTTATCCAATGGATAGAAGTTACCGAAATTATTACCCAATAGACAGAAGTTACTACTCACAAACCAGTAGTTATTATTCAATGAATAATAAAATACGAAAAAATTTTATTTGACAGATAAATTCTAAAAATTATAAAATTGAGAATTGTGTCTTTCGGTTTCGGGTTTAGAAAGCTCTCTTGGCCCCGAATAAACTGTCAAATATTTTTTTCGGCCCGAAAAATTTTATTTTCCCGACAACGAGTAAAACACACAAAAAGTCCAAAAATAATCACAGAACAGTCAAAATAAATTAAGCAGAGCACATAAATCACAAAACAGTAAAATCTCATATTACAGAGAAACATGAAATGAAATACTCAAAATAATAAGACTATATTGATATTAGTGTGATGATGATATGATATAAAAGACAAATTCAATAGTCCTATTTATATTATTTCTAGACTCTTAATCCAAATTAATAAGAAAATAAATAAATAAATATAATAAATAAGAAATAAATCCTAATAAATTATCTATAATATTTTAAAATATTTTAAGATATAATAAAAATATTTTAATATATTTTTAAATATTTTAACATTTACTAATAGTTCATAACATATTAGGCATGCAAAGAAGTCCACTTCCATTGCCTGATTTTGCTGTGTACTTAAATCCTAAAGGGAAAATTAATAATAATCCTAATATAAGTTGGAATTTTTGTTTGTGGCTTTAATATAATTTGAAATTAACAAAACATATATAACTTTGTCGAATTTATTGCATCAACAAAATTTGCAGTTCTTACAAATGAAATATCTATGTTATTTATAGAATTATAGACAATGCATTAAAAAAGCTCCTCGCACTGTTTATACAGCTTCTGCAAATAAAAAAAAAAAAAGTAAGAAAATTTTCTAGTTTGTACTTTACATTTGCATTGGTGCTGAAAGTAAGAAAAGACAAGGGAAGTAACATTGTCTTATGTCTGTGTAACATCTAGCTCAACAACCCAGTTACTGAACAATGTCAACCAGAGTCTATGGTGCGATGAATTAAATGCTGAGTTGAGTATAAGGAGGAATTGATGCATTAAATGATTTATCTTTTTATCTAATTTTTTTTTAATTTTTTTAATTATTAAATAAAAAAATATTAAATATTTTTATATTTTTAAAATATTAAATATATTTATTTTTTTATTTAATATTAAAATAATTATTAAAATAATTAAATAAAAAATATAATATTACTCTTTTAATAATTTCAGTCACTAATAATGCATCATTTTCTGTTTTCCACAAAATCAATAAAAACCCCCCATCAATGCTTCTTAGTATTGAAGGCCAGCTTAGCATACGTGGCAAAACCTGAGAAAGCATGAGACCTGGCTAAACTTGAGATAGCATGATCTAGTCAATCATGCCCATACGAATTGATAGTATCAACTAACCAAGGAAATGTGACACCACTGAGCCGCAAACTTAAACATTCATTTCCCACACCTACGTATCCTGACATCATGTGACTCAATCTCTGTGGCAACAGAGTAGAATAAAATAATTTTTTCCATTTCACATATTTTAGAACAAAAAGGTTAAACTCTGATCATACTTTATGTTTATTATAATTAATTCCCCTGCATTGTCCCACCCTCGAAGGAAAAAAACAGTTTTTCTTTCTTTCTGAACCTGTAAAAGCTGCCAACCTTTGAAATATATGTGTCCTGTTACGAGCATTCCTGACATACAACCTGTCAAATTCGAGAAATTATTACATAATCATAGAAGATAAATAAATATATGTTTTAGAAAAATATTCATTAATAATTTCAAACACATTCATATAAACTTTAAAAAATGTAATTTAAATTAATGGTAAAAAAAAATTTTCAGCATGCATTTATTATTGCTATAAGAGTATGATATAATTTCTCATCAAACTCAAAAGGAATAATCTTTCAAGTGTTTCATTCCCTTATATTTATTTCCTTCACCTTCGGTAATAATAAGTACTACAAATATCATATAGGATTCTAGGACTGTAATTGGTCAGTTTAGTTCAAGTTTTGGAGAGAAAAAAATTTAAATTGATCAAAATTAATTAGTTCAATTTAGTTCAATTTTTATATTTTTTTATGATCAAATTCGAATCAAACTAAACTAAACACCAATGGGTTGATTTAGTTCAGGTGGTCGGGTTGTGTTTTTTTTTTAATGCCCTACTAATACACCTACTGTACTCACCTTTATAGAGAGATCACATATTGTACTCACCTTTTTAGTCACTGAAGAAAGCCTCCATTGCTAGTCACCTTGCCGTCGGTGGTGGACTCATGTCAGGAAGACAAGAACTTTTTGTCGATTTTGGGGTTCATCTTAAGCTTGAGCTACTTGAACTTCGAAGCTGGAGTCGTTCGAACTTAAGCTGGAGGAACATCGCCGGTGAGGAAGAAGAAGAACCATCACAGTGGCTCGTTGGTGGAGTCGTAGCGCTAGACGTTGTTGGAGGAACAACTGTGAAGTTGTGAATAGAGAAAGGGTGAGAGTGAGGGTGAGGTGCATAAGGCCAGGATGGTGAGGCCAAAGGAGCATCACCAAAATGAGTGTGAGCGGCAACTAAGGCACTGGGCACGATAGTAGCAGCAGTTCTAGGGTTTAGATAGTGGGATTGAAAACATAAAATTAGAGATGAGAGAAAGAAATTGTGTAAATGTATCGTCTGTTGTGTATCAGGCAATAACAATGAGACACATAGGAGTAGTGTTTCAAAAAAAAATAGTTCAGGTCAGTTTCGTTTGGTTCGGGTTCCAAATCATGAAACCAAGAACCGAACCAATCATGATTGGTATTGATCAGGTTTTACCCAATTAGACCCGATTACTAGAATCGAATTAAATTAATTGGTTCAATTTGGCTTTTTTGGGTTTGTCGGGTTGTCTGAACCAATTTACACCCTTATAGGATTCCATAAGAAAAGTTTTCATTTTGAATTGAATAACTGACACTGGCTTTAAAAAGAAAAAAAAGAAAAAAAAGGAGAATTTAATTTAAAATTTTGACTTTAATAATATCAAAGGTAACAAGGTAAGTGTTTACATTGCAAACCATTTAAATGATCATAACAAACAGAAAACAAAATAGAGAAAATGAGAAGGAGGGAAAGCGTGTGACATGATTTCAAATAATAACTGTGCAGATAGAAGAGGAAGGAAATATGTTATATATACTGATTCTACAACAACAGCGGAGCTTGCACGAATGGTTATATAGGTTTGGGAGCGGAGGAGTCAAGGGCGAAACTAGGATTTAGAAGAAAGGCAAGGGCATTGATAATTACATGTTTTATATATTAATAAACCTTCATTTTTAGTTATTTACATTCTTTATATACTTAATTGAATGAACTTGATCATATTTTGTAAGTTTGGCATCAAATTGAGCCTAATTGATTTTTTTTCTAGCTTAAATGAGTTTTGGCATTGTTTCTGCATTTTGGCCATAACTTGAGTTATAGATCTCTGATTTTGATGTTCTTTATATGCTAGGAAATATGAGAAAAAGATATACGAGTTTTGTGAAATGTCAAATTGGAAAATTCTGGAATTTAAGTGATCAAAGACAGCCTTGAAGTTGGACCAGCGGTGCTGTCACGTATTTCTGGACATACCTTCACTATTTTGAGCATATCTCACTCATTTCAAGCTCAAATTAAGCATATGAGCACTCCTTGGAAAGCTTATTTCAGTGGCTATCTGATGGGCCGGTAGATTCAAAATTGTGACAGAAATGACAATTAGGACTGGGAATAATCCATCTTGCAATTAAGTGAAAAAGTGAAAATCATTGGCATAATTAATGGAAAGTGGGAGACACACTTTAGACACACTTTCATAATGGATGAAAGTGGTTCAACCACTTTCATAATGGAGATTTTGGGTGGATTGAGAGGAATAATGGAATCAGATTGTATTATAGGAGGAGCTTATGCATTTTCATTTTTTTGGTGTGTGCAGTCTAAGTTTGAAGAACTTTTCTTCTCCTTCTCTCTTTGTTACTTCACTTCCTCTATATTTCTTGAAGTTTCTCCAATGGTGATGGCTATGGAGGGCTAAACTTTGTAATCAATTCAGATAATCTTGAAGAAATTGTGGTTTGGTTTCTTGAGATCATTGGTTCTGTTTGTGTTTGAATTGCGTTTGATTTCCTCTTCTTCTTCTTTTTCTTGATCTTGAATGCATGAATGGTGATTCTGTTTATGTTTGATCTGATTGGATCTTGATTTAAGATTGAGAATTGTGATGAAATTTATGATTGATTAATCTGAATCAATCACGAATTAGGAGGTTAGGTTACTGATTTGTACCTAGGTTAATTGAATTTTATTCTTAAAATTAACACAGATCCAACATTAGTTGTGCGATTGCAAATTTATGTTTCAGTTGTTAATTAAATTCTAGATGATTGTCTAGTATGAATTCTGGATTTGATACAGAGATTTCGGTTAGATCCAAGTTAACCATTCAAATACACTTCAAATGTTTATTGAATGATCTATGATAGAATCAACCCAATTCCGGATAGATTTCTAAATGATTGCTCTTTCAATTGAATTTCTCTCTTTAATTATGTTAATTGCTTTGTTAATTTCGTTTTCTGAGTTGTCAAACCCCTTTCCTAATTTTTGCTTGATCTGATCAAATAACACATACAATCCTTTGAGAAACGATCCGATGTTGTTTCCTATGCTACAAGCCATAGGCATAACTCAGTTACAATTTTGATTGAGTGCGATACTCGTCAAAATTTTGGTGCTGTTGCTGGGGAATTGTTAATTGTAATATGATCATATTAAGTAACCATACTAACTCTTGTTCTTACCAATCATTTTGGACGTGTTCCCAACTTCCTGACACTGTTTCATACCCTGCGAGTAGTTTTTCACCATTTTTTGATTTTTTTCTAGTGTAGGGGAGACTAGTGCAATTCTGGCTATGGAGTTTCGAGCTGAAACTTGGTCCCTAATGTTAAATCATCATTTTAAGCAAAGTGATCTCTTATCCACTCCAATTTTAGCCAAATTCCATCGTTTAGACCACTTTTTCAATTTTTGAAATATTTTCTCTGCATGATAATTTTCTAAAAAATGGTAGTTTTCATTCTATAGTGGTCCTATAATTTTTAAAATTCATTTGATGTGTTTTTTTTTTAAATTTTTTCTAGCTATTTTTGTAGTGTAGATTTGCATATTTTTGTGTTTTTGGCATTCTGACACTTCTATAGCCTTGATTGGTTCATGACTAGGTCTGATTCAGATAACTTGGTTGATTTTGATCCTGAGATTGATAGGACCTTGCATAGATTGATTAGAGCTCGTAGGCTAAGCGCAAAAATTACTTCTGATTTTGATCTTGAAATTGAGAGTGAACTTGAGATTTCTTCCACTGAACTTGGTTTTGATCTTGAAATTGAGAGTGAACTTGCGATCTTAAGTAATTCTGAAACCATGGCTGATAACATACAGAATAGGATCCTTAAGGAACTTGCTGCTCTTGATGTAACTTACCAGTCTTTGTGTATTCAATACCCTAATTTTGATGTTGATTTTGAGTTAAAATCTGCATTGATACACTTGTTGCCCAAGTTTCATGGTCTTCTAGGTGAGGACCCCCATAAGCACCTAAAGGAATTCCACGTGGTTTGTTCAACCATGAAGCCACATGGGATCTTTGAGGAGTACATCAAGCTGAGGGCATTTCCTTTTTCACTTGCTGATGCAGCCATGGATTGGTTGTTTTATCTTTCACCAGGTTCAGTCACAAGTTAGAATGACATGAAGAGGTTGTTCTTAGAGAGATTCTTTCCTGCCTCTAAGCTGCTGCCATTAGAAAAGACATTTGTAGCATAAGACAAACGACAGGAGAGACCTTACATGAATATTGGGAAAGATTCAAGAAGCTATGCTCGAGCTGTCCTCACCACCAAATCAATGATCAACTCTTGATTCAATATTTCTATGAAGGCTTGCTGCCAAATGATAGAAGCATGGTGGATGCTGCCTCTGAAGGAGCCTTAGTAGATAAGACCCCTACTGCAACAAGAGATTTAGTAGCTGACATGGCAGCCAACACCTAACAATTTGGCACACGAATCATTACCTCAACCAGAGGAGTTAATGAGGTTCAAGTTTCTCATGTAGACCAACAAAGAATGAAACACAGATTGGATGAATTGACTTCTTTGGTGTGGCAGTTAGTAGTGGGACAACAACCACCTATGCAGATGGCTGCAACTGTGTGTGGCATTTGCTTTTGTTCATCTAATCCTACTAACACATGCCCTACACTTCAGGATGGTGGTTCTATTTTTCCAGAGCAATCTGTTGCAGTAGCTAGTACTTTTCCTAGTAGACCCCAATATCAACTGTCACAGCAGCAGCCCAGATATAATCCATTTTCTAGTACCTATAATCCTGGCTGGATGGACCACCCCAACATGAGATATGAGAATTCTGGTTAACAACAATAGCCCCAACAACAATAGCAATTTAGATACCAAGCTGCAAGTTCTAGCAACAAATACCAACCACCTGCATTCAGACAGCAACAACCTGTGCAACAGTCTGTCCAAGCCACTCTAACTGAGCCATCATGGGAAGATTTGATGAAACAGATAGCCACAAACAATATTCAGTTTCAAGCAGAATGTCAATGCCATCATTCAGAATTTACAAACTCAGATTGGACAGTTGGCAACCACTGTGAGTGAGTTGAAAAGTCAAGGGTCGAGCCAATTGCCTTCACAAATAGTCAATAACCCAAGAGACAATGTAAGTGTCATTACCTTGAGAAGTGACAGAGAAGTTGATGGTCCTACTCCACCACAACCAGAGAGTGACCAGAAACAATAGGAAGTGAATAGCTCAATCCAGAAATTTGTGACACAGAAGAAATGTGCAGAGAATTCAGATTTGGCCATTCCACTACCTTTCCCAAACAGGGTCACATAGTCCAAGCAAACAGCGCAAACAAAAATGGAAAGAGAAGTCATGGAGACATTTAGGAAGGTGGAAATCAATATCCCCCTCCTTGATGCAATCAAGCAGATTCCAAGTATGCTAAATTCCTCAAGGAGTTATGTACTCACAAAAGAAGACTTAATGGTACTGAGAAGATTAGCATGGGAAGAAATGTTTCTGCAATGATTTAGCCAAGCATACCGCAAAAATTCAAAGATCCTGGAACTTTCACAATCCCTTGCACGATAAGCAACTCCAGATTTGAACATGCAATGCTAGATTTGGGTACTTCGATTAATGTCATGCCTATGTCCGTTTATCAGTCTTTGAACATTGGCATTTTGCAACCTACAGGTATAGTGATTCAGTTGGAGAATAAGACCACTGCTTATCCTGTAGGAGTGCTAGAAGATATGTTAGTTTGGGTGAATGAGCTGATTTTCCCTGCAGACTTCTACATTCTGGACATGGAAGATGAGTCTTCAATAAACCACGCTCCATTGATTCTAGGCAGACCATTCCTCAAGACAGCTAAGACCAAGATAGATGTGCATGCTGACACCCTTTTTGTGGAATTTAGTGACGATGTGGTACAATTTAACATTTTTTGTGCCATGAGACATACCCTAGAGGAGCATTCTATTTTCCATGTTGATGTGATTGAGATGCTGGTTGATGATGCTTATGCTAATATGTATACTAAATTCCCTGATATTGTTGACTTTTTGGATTCTGTTACTTGTGATACATGTGCTGGCTGTGATATTGTACCATGTGCTACATATTCTGAGATTTATGTAGTTATGAGTGATGATGCGGTTGCTAACTTGAATGATGCAGCATATGAAAATGAGAGTAAGAAGTATATTGAAGTTAATGTTGTTGAGTTAGTTGTTTCAAATAGCCTGCTACCTTCCATTATGCAGCCTCCATCCTTAAAGTTGAAGACTATGCCAGACCATCTTAAATATGCATATTTGGGAGATAGTGAGAAACTGCCAGTGATTGTCGCTAAGAATCTGTAACTTGAACAAGAAGAAAATTTACTGCAGGTTTTGAGGCAGAATAAGTAAGCCATCGGATGGATTCTTGCAGATATTCCTGGCATTAGTCTCTCCATATGCATGCATAGGATTTTATTAGAGGAGGGTACCAAACCAGTGAGGCAGCCCCAAAGAAGACTGAACCCCTTGATTCTGGATGTGATGAAGAAGGAAGTGACCAAACTGTTACAAGTTGGCATTATTTATCCCATCTTCGACGGTAAATGGGTGAGCCCCGTGCAGGTTATTCCAAAGAAATCTGGGGTCACAGTAGTTACAAATCAGAATAATGAGCTTCTACCCACAAGAATTCAGAACAGCTGGCGGGTCTGCATTAATTATAGGTGACTTAACCAGGCCACCAGGAAAGATCATTTCCCATTACCTTTCATTGATCAAATGTTGGAGAGGCTGACTGGCAAGTCACATTACTATTTCTTGGATGAATATTCAGGATATTTTCAAATTCATATAGCCTCAGAAGACTAAGAAAAAAGTACTTTCACCTGCCCATTTGGCACATTTGCATACAAGAGGATGCCTTTCGGTCTGTGCAATGCTCCGGGCACCTTTCAAAAGTGTATAGTAAGTATCTTTTCTGAGTTTTTAGAGAGTTGTATAGATGTGTTTATGGATGATTTTACTATCTATGGCTCTTCCTTTGATGCATCTCTGGATAGTTTAGCTCGGGTTTTGCATAGATGCATTAATACTGACCTTGTTCTGAATTTTGAAAAATGTCATTTCATGGTAGAGCAAGGCATAGTTTTAGGGCATGTAGTATCTAGCAAGGGTATTGAGGTAGATCTTGCAAAAATAGATGTTATTTCATGCCTATCTTACCCCACATACGTGCAGGAGGTTCGTTCTTTTCTTGGTCATGCAGGTTTCTATAGGCGGTTCATAAAGGATTTCAGCAAAATTGCCCTTCCACTGTCTAACTTGTTGCAAAAAAATGTAGAGTTCCACTTTGACCGGGAGTGCAAGGATGCCTTTAATCACCTGAAGCGAGCATTGACCTGTACACCTATTATCCAGCCACTGGATTGGACACTCCCATTTGAGCTCATGTGTGATGTCTCTAATTATGCATTGGGAGCTGTTCTTGCACAGAGGGTTGATAAAGTACCTCATGTCATCTCATATGCTTTGAGGACTTTAGATGTTGCACAAGCCAACTATACCACAACTGAAAAGGAACTTTTAGCAATTTTTTTGCTTTAAATAAATTTCAATCATATCTGCTTGGTTCTAGAGTGGTTGTGTTTTCAGATCATACAGCTCTGAAGTTTCTCCTGAAGAAGCCTGATGCAAAGGCTCGGTTGATCAGGTAGATATTGCTACTCTAAGAGTTTGATATTGAGATTCACAATAAGAGTGGAGTGGAGAACCTAGTGGCTGATCACCTGAGTCGGATTGAGAGAGAGGCAGATTCTTCTCCTATCCACGATGTCTTTCCAGATGAGCAGCTTTTCAAGCTGCAAGGTAACATTCCTTGGTTTGCAGATTTGGTTAATTTCTTGGTTGCTAGAGCACTACCTGCACATTTTACTAAGGCACAGATTGATAAACTGAAAAGTGAATCAAAATATTATGTGTGGGATGACCCTTATTTGTGGAGATTTTGTAATGACTAAGTCATTAGGAGATGTGTACCTGATAATGAGTTTCATTCTATTCATAACTTTTGTCATACACTTGCATGTGTTGGCCATTTTGGGTCCTAACGTACAACTAAGAAAGTCTTGGACTCTGGTTTGTATTAGCCTACCCTATTTCATGATTCATATATATTTTGTAAGTCTTGTGAACAGTGCCAGAGAGCAGGTAATATTTCTCATAGGAATGAAATGTCCCAGCAACCTTTACTGTTTTGTGAGATTTTTGATGTCTGAGGTATTGACTTTATGGGACCTTTTCCTGCATCATTTAGTTTTGTTTACATTCTGCTTGTTGTAGATTATGTATCTAAATAGGTGGAGGCTAAGGCCACTCGGACTGATGATTCTCGAGCTGTTGTAGATTTTGTTAGGTCTCGCATCCTATGCAGCATTCCGAGGCTCATCATCAGTGATCAGGGTTCACACTTTTATAATAAAAACATGGAGGCTTTATTGAAAAAGTATGGGATCTTGCATAAGGTTTCCATACCTTACCACCCTTAAATGAATGGGCAAGCAAAAGTCTCAAACAGAGAAATCAAGTAAATTCTGGAGAAAACTGTACAACCTAACAGGAAGGATTAGAGCTTGAGACTTGAGGATGCTCTTTAGGCTTATAGGACCGCCTTTAAAACACCTATTAGGATGTCTCTTTACAGGATCGTTTTTGGTAAGGCATGCCACCTTTCGGTGGAGATTGAGCACAAGGCATATTGGGCGATAAAGAAGTGCAATCTTGACTTGAACTTAGCTAGATCTCAAAGGAAGCTCCAATTCCAAGAACTTGAAGAAGTTCGGATGGAGGCTTATGAGAACTCCCAGATTTACAAGGAGAAGACCAAAGTGTTTCATGATAAAATGATTGTTCGAAAAGAATTCAAAAGTAGTCAAAAAGTTCTTCTTTACAATTCTCGTCTTAGGTTAATGTCCTGGAAATTAAGGTCTAGATGGGATGGACCATTTGTTGTTACTAATGTTTTTCCTTATGGTGTAGTTGAACTCCAAGATGTGACAACAAAGAAAATGTTCAAGGTCAATGGGCATAGACTTAAGCATTTTCATAAGGATTATTAAGAGCATAATGTGGAAGTGATGGATGTGCTCGATGCCATTTACACTGATGGATGATGAGGGAGACCCTTACCATACTTTTATTTTACTTGCCATGAATATTTTGGTGATTTCCATTCTGGATTTTTCTATGCTTTACATTAAGAGCAATGTGAAATTCAAGTGTAGGGGAGTAGATGGAATAATAATAAAAAAATAAAAAAAATTGTGTTTTTAGTTGCTTTCCAATGATGTTTTGAGATTTGCGAAGTTTATGAGTCTGCAACAATTGAAATTCAAGGTTGATACTTGATTGAATAAATTTTCTTCCCTCTTGAATTGGACATGCTTGGTTTTGGATGTTTGATTGATGAATGGAGTTTGATAGATGCATACCTTGTGAGATTTTTGAGCCTATTGATGGATGGATTTAGTATTTATGACATTCTCTTCTTTCTTGTGTGATTTTCACTCATGGTAATTAATCACTCTAGAACTTGATTTGATTCTTTTTTTAGGCTATATTTTTCACTTGCATGCATGAACATGATTGAGGCATTCTTTCTTGAATTAACTACTTTGACCAAATAACCAACCTTGCATCATTTCCCTTTGATTAACTCCTTTGAGCCTATTTACCTATTCTTTGTCTTAGCTCATTATATGCCTTTGTGAAAAATTATATTTTTACCTTATCTTGGGGAATGAGAGAGCATTGGTTCATTTTCATTTGAGACGTTCTTTTGCTAATGGGCAATTAATAGTTCAAGTGTGAGGGTGTGCAAATTGATGTGTAATATGCAAGGTGATTCTTGAAAAAAAAATGAAAATCATAAAAATTTTGAAGAGAAAAAGAATAAATACAAGAAAGGTTGTGAAAAAAAATAATAAGAGAAGCAATATGTAAAGATAATGTGCATAATATAGAATTAGGGGTAAAATTTCAAGTTTTTGTCATTTGAATTCCTCCCCACTGCTCTTTTATTCTCTTGGGTACTTAACTTGTCATATCCATATCGTTTCCTTCCCTTACATTAACCCCATTACAACCTTAAATAAAGTCCTCTTGCTTTTCTTGTGTACGTGCTTGAGTAGTGGAGAAGTAAAAGATAAGCAAGCTTATGGTAGTGCAATTGTTCATGAGTTAAACTGAGTGAAATACCTACCATTTAAACACTTGAGGGGTTGAAAGTGTATCTTGTGAGGATCTATTGATGCGTGCGGATGTAGTGATTAAAATTAAGATAAAAATCAGTTGTCAGGCCCACCAGAAAATAAAAACCTTACAACTAGTTGTAGTTAGTAAGGGTCGATCCACAGAGAACCAATTCAATTAACACTATTAAACAATTCCTAATTTAGACTCTGATTAACAATAAACAGTAAAAAGGGGGTTTTGGAGTTTTGATGAACAATGAACAGCTTCAAAGATAACAATAAACAAACTGATATCAACAATATAAGAAAATTGGTTAAGAGATTGAATCCACCACTAGATTTATATGATAATGTAAATCCACATATCCTTTTTATTTTAACACGCTCAATTATGTTTTTATGCAATTGTGAGAGTAAATCTCTGTTTTCCTTACGTGTTGGCCAATTTAGCAACCGCTCAAATTAACTCCTAATCACTGATTAGTCATAAAGCAACCGCTCTTACAACTATCCAACAATTGCATTAAGATTTAGAAAACCAATTACACTAGGGTCTAATCACACACCGGGATTAAATTACTTAGAACATATATTTCTCTATATCTAATACTGCAACCGCGCATAATAAACCCAGATCTACCACTTTTATAACTAGCAAATAGCACAAAGATAATTATACCCACATGAACATCATACATCCCACTAGATCTACTACCGCAACCGCGCATAATAAACCTAGATCTACTACTTTGAAAGTAGGAACAAGTACAAAAACCTTCATACCAACAATAGATTCAGAAATATATGAATAAAAACATAATTGTGTTGAAATAATCAAATATGCAAAGTTTACAACATTAATACTAGCAGTTTCATCACCCCATTAACCAAGGGAGGTTTAGTTACACATAGCTAGAAAGAAATCATAAGAAAAACTGAGAGAAAATGAAGGAGAGTTCCCCCCTTCCCTATGATAACCAATGGTGCCCTTTTATAGAAGTCTAGGGTAACAAAATGACAAAGGTGAGTGGATGGATGAGTGGGTTAGTGGAGTGGGGTGGTTGAGTGGATTGGTTGAGTGGGTGAGTGGTTAAGTGGGTTGGTTTGAGTGGAGTGGATTAAATATTGGTTGAGTGGGTTAGTTGAGTGGATGAGTGGTTGAGTGGGTGAGTGGATGATTGGTTGATTTAGTTGAGTGGGTTGGTTTAGTGGGTGAGTGGTTGAGTGGTTGAGTGGATGAGTGGAGTGGATTAAATATTGGTTGAGTGGGTTAGTTGAGTGGATGAGTGGTTGAGTGGTTGAGTGGGTGAGTGGATGGATTAGTGGATGGATTAGTGGATGGGTGGGTGGAGTGGTTAAGTGGTTGGATTAGTGTATGAGTGGATGAGTGGGTGAGTTAGTGGATGAGTGGATGAGTGGATGGATGGATTAGTGGATGGATGAAAATTTTGTGTCTGACTTGGAAGCCAAAAACGACCCACTATACTTCAGATTCACGAAAAGTGTTCTTCATGAAAGTTGTAGATCCTTGTCTTGGCTATAAAATGGATAGCTGGTTCGTCAAATTTGGCTTCCTTAAGCCCAAGATATGTCCCAAATACCGTAGGTTGCTCAAACCCAACTTCAGCACCTCTGTTCCGACTTGCAAGCTCAAAATGACCTACTAGACTTCTTTTTCTCAAAATGTGTTCTTCATGAAAGTTGTTTATTTGGATCTTGAATATCCACTGTCCAAATTTCAGCCCATCTCCATTACTATAGCTTGAGATATGATTTTATGATTGCACACCGTTCGGATTCTAGTGACAGAACCTGTATTCTGACTTCTATGTAAACTTAGGTCCCTTAGACATCTGTTTAAGACTTCGAGCTCTTCATCAAAGTTGTAGAGCTTCCTCTTAGCTTTCCTACAAGATAAAATTCATGATTGTTAGATATCAGGAACTCAAGTTATGACCAAAATACATAAACAATGTAAAATCTCAATAATGCTGAAAATATTCAATTAGGACCAATTTGAGCTCAAACTCACAAAATCATGTCAAACTCAATCAATTAAGAATATGGAGAGTGTAAATGACTAAATATAAGGGTTTCTTAATGAATAAAATATGTGTTTATCAAATTCCCCCACACTTAGCTTTTTGCACTCCTGGGCAAAACTCAAGACCAAAACAAGGACATAAGAGATTAACAAAATTTTAAATTCCAACGACATTCAAGAGTCCAAAATTTTACAATCAAGAAGAACAACCAAAGGTTCAAGGGATCAAAACATTCATGAGTTAACAATTCTCCACATCTCAAACCAACAAGTAAGGTATCTTCAACATGAATCGAGAATGATAGATCTTCACAAGATTCCCTCTCAATCTCTCAAGTGTTTAAAAGGTAGGTATTTCACTCAATTCAACCCATGAAAATTACACTACCATAAGCTTGCTTATCTTCTACTTCTCCACTACTCAAAACACATGCATACACAAATCATGAGGACTTTATTCAAGGTTGTAGTGAGGTTAAGGTATATGAGAAGAGGATAAAATGGATATGAGAGGATAAATACCAAAGAGAATAAAAGCAAATGAGAGTTGAGTTCAAATAACAAGCATAAAAGTTCATCCCAACTCTAATGTATATCCCTTTACATATTCATTTCCCAATCCTTTTCTTTTTTTTTCTTTTTTTTTTTTAGGCACTCTTTCCTTTTTCATCAACCATTTTGTATACACATCCCCACACTTGTTCAAAAACTCATCCATTAACAAAGCTAATGTTCTTTTATTCCCTAAGGTAAAATAAGAACACGATTTTTCATTTAAGGTACATAATGAGCTAGAAACAAGGAATGGTCAAATAAGCTCAAAGGGGTTAAGCAAAGGAAAATATACAAGGTTGGCAGGAATCAGAGAATTTCCAAGAAGTCAAAAGAGTGCTTGATATCAAATTGAAAACAAGGTTGGCTATTTGGTTAAACTAGCTAATTAAGAAAGAGGGCCTCAATCATGTTCATGCATGCAAGTGAAATGTAGCCTTAAAAAGAATCAAAACAAGTTCTAGAGTGGTCATTAACAAGAGTGAAAATCACACAAGAAAGAAGAGAATGGCATAAATGTTGAATCCATCCATTAGGCTCAAAATCTCACAAGGTATGCATCCATCAAACTCAATTCATCAATTTAATCATCCATCACCAAGCATATCAGTTCAAGAAGGGAGAAAAGTTATTCAATCATGCAATGAACCCCCTTTTTTTTTCTTTTTTTTTTTTTTTTTTGATTTTTTTTTTTTACAAAAAGAACATGCTTGAAATCTCTCCCCCACGCTTAATATAACATTGCCTTCAATATGAAAGAGAGATATAGAAAAGAGCAACACAACCGATAAGAAGTGAATCAACGCCAAGCGAGTAAAAGAAACACACTTGTCGATCGCATCGACCACGAAAAGAAATCAAACAATAAAACTTTAGTACTAATTAGTTACTACCTAAAAAACTCCTTACTCGCCACCAATTAAGATGCGTCTCAAGAGTAAAATTACTCCTTACTCTGCCATCACTAATTGATTTAATAAGTACATGACAATCATATCATACTTTCCAAACAACACAACAATTTTTTTTTTTTTTTTTTTTTTTTTTTTTTTATATATATATATATATATATATATATATATATATATATATATATATTTGGGTCAACTATCCTTCTCCCCCAACTAAATTACAACATTGTCCTCAATGTTAAAATATAGATGAGTAAAGGACGAGAAGATATTACTGTTGGAGAAAGCCGACACAAATTTAAACGAAACAAGGTACAATAAAATCAAATCCATTAAAGATGAAGTCGCAGATCGGCTTTGTTTTTCTTGTTACTTCCTTCGCCGCTTCTGTTGACCAATCTATCTCGAGCTAATCCGGATCAGGTACATACTCAAAAGCTTCTAATTTATCAATGAGCTCATCAATAGTGGAGGCGAGAGATAAGAAGTTGTCTTCTTGAAGGAGTGATAAATTTCTATTCCACATGACTTTGTCAAGAAAAGATAACAAAAGATCAAAGAAATTATTAACATTTAACAAACCAATGGGTCTATGGTGGATGTTTAGTTCTACCAAGAGACAATTTGAAAAATTTCTTCTAAAGTACCAAAACCACTGGTAAGACAATAAATGCATCGAATTGTCAACCATTGTTTTCATTCGTCCATGCATAGATGTTACCTGAATTTCTTCTCCAACTGTCTTTCCAGTGATGTTATTTTCAGCCAAAGGTTTAGGAATAACACCTAAAAACCGTTGCCTCCTATAAAAGCGCAAGTGATATAGCCCCCATTAACCCACGACAACCTCCCCATATACAAGATGAATATTCCTCGCAGCAAGTGATCGACCAAGAGTGCTAGCTGCGTTTACAAACTCTAATCCCTTCCCATAACTCGACCCACAAAAAACACAGACATTTTTGAGGTTACGAATAGAAGGCCCCATTCTATACTCTTCCTCCCTTTGAGTGTTTCTGAGTTGAAGGAAAATGGAGAAAATGGAGTGTTTAAGTAGGAAAAAGAATGGAAAGGGGAATAATTGCACCTATGAGGGTAGGTTGGCTATTGTAAGAAAAGGTTGAAATTAAGAAACACAGAATCTTTTCTCTTTTTTTTTTTTTTTTTTTTTTTTTTTTTTTTTTTTTTTTTTTTTTTTTTTTTTTTTTTTTTTTTTTTTTGTTTGACTTCAAGAAAACCATCAAGGTAAAGAAGTCTAGAAACCCCCTGAAGGACCCTGCTTAAAGGATCGTCTGTACAAAAATCAAAATACAACAAAATGATACAAAGATAAAAGAAATAGAAAATGATGACATACCTGTATGTATGCAGTGTCCATGGCGTATCTTTATCTTTGCGCGTCATGAGTGCAAGATAGACATCACGTCTCTTTTTTTTTTTTTTTTTTGAAATTTTTAGAAAAACTTGATGAAAGATGAGTGTATACTTACTTAAGATTGGGATGGAGGTAGTCTGCTCTTTCGGCTTTGTGCTAAAGCATTGTTGACCAGTATTCGACCCATTCAAGACCAGCGCAACATAGGGCTCCCAAAAGGGACAAGTGGCCATAATACGACTGGCTACCTCACATGTGGGATACAATCTACCTTCTTTGTTTTTCAATTAAGAAGGCTGGATCAGGATGCATGCATTTCCCCATTCACGGTGTGTGTTACCAAAGCCAACCCTAAGACGTATACATAAAATTTTTTTATTTTTATTTTTATTTTTGTTTATTTTTGTTTATTTTGTTTTTTTTTTTTTTTTTTTTTTGTTTTTTGTTTAGAGATGACATGAAGAAGAAGAAGAAGAAGATGATATGTACAGATTGTTTGTGGATATGGCTCACATCCGCCCTCGGTTTAACGTCCGAACGGCTTAAACGTCTTCTATGAGTCGAGGATAAGCTTCCCATCCAATTTTATTAAAAATTGGCAAACAGGTCTTTTAGAGTCGATTCCCAAGATCGTAGCGTTTTTCTTCATCCTTGAAGAGATTCCACAATTTAAGAATTTCACGATGCACCAATCCACAAGAATGCGTCTCAAGAGTCGATAAGATATCATCTAATGACTCCTTACTCGATCCATTCTTAATGAAGAAAATTTTATCTTCTCTATTTGTGGAAACCATCCCCAAAGTACGACATCGCTTGTTACTGTTCCATCGTCCACATTTGTGACAGACTTGTAACCTTTTTGCTCTTCTCCTTTTAGAATATGAACTTCTTCCAAGACCTAGGGCATATATGAGTCAAATGAAATTGAGGACTCACCGCTAATCGAACCTTTGCTTCAATTATCCAGCAGTACATCTTCTCAGCATACCTTTGTGCATTAACGGTCTCAATCTTTCACATCGAACTTTGTAGATTTTTCTCGAGCATTTTGAGGAAGAGAAGGAAAATGTTTTCTCGGGTTTGAAAGAATGACATCCATTTTGAAGGAAAAAAAAGGATTCGGTTATTTTGGGAAACCGAAAAATAAACCGACTTGAGAGTCACGGAGTACCGTATCCGCCACTTAACCAAGCAACACAAAAAAAAAAACTTAAGAACTTGGTTTTTCAGAATGGTTGAGTCTTTGTCCATTAACTTTAAGCGCATTACCATTCCTAGGATCCTCAATATCTACGGCCCCGAGAGGATACACGTGTTTGACAAAGAAAAAGAACCGCGCCACCTAGATCTCAATTTTTCAAGGAGTAGGTGCGAGATGATAATCTCAAAGCACAACCTTTTTGACCAATTTCCGCAACTTTTGCAAAAGGTGTAACAGACCTTGAATAAAGTAGGCCAATAAAATCCATCTTTGCAAGATTTTCGGTGCAGTTGTTGTCGCTGAAGAAAAGTGACCTTCACATGCTTCCGAGTGACAAAATTTAATGGCACTACCTACCTTATTGTCGGGCACACAGCTGCTTTTTTTTTATTTTATTTTTTTTGGTTTTTTTTTTAGAGATTCAAATGCTTACAACCAACAAACAGATAAAAACATAATCTAAGAAACTAATGAAAACACAAAATAAAAAGGGATAAAGAGAGCAAATCTGGTTGGGTTGCCTCCCAATGAGCGTTTAGTTTATTGTCCTCAGCCCGACATGATGATACTTTCAATGCTCCTCATATTGTGGAAGGATGAAGGTCATCACTTCCATCTCTACACTGTCAGGAAGTTCATGATATGGTTTGAGACGATGACCATTGACCTTAAATGCTTTGCCAGAAATTTCACTCCTGATCTCAACTGCACCAAAAGGAAAAACATTAGTTACCACAAACGGCCCAATCCACTTAGAACGCAGTTTACCTGGAAATAATTTGAGTCTTGATTGGAATAGCAGGACTTTTTGTCCTCTGTGAAATTTCTTTCTGGAAATCAATTGGTCATGGAATGCCTTAGCTTTAGTCTTATAAATCAGGGCATTCTCAAAGGCCTCATTTCTTAGTTCTTCCAATTCCTGTAACTAGAACTTCCTTTGCTTTCCAGCACCTTCCAATTCCATATTAACTTGTTTAATGGCCCAATAAGATCGATGTTGCAACTCAACGGGCAAATGATGGGCTTTCCATACACCAACCGAAATGGTGACATGCCGATGGGAGTCTTATAGGCAGTCCTATAAGCCCATAAAGCATCTTCAAGTCGAGTGCTCCAATCCTTTCTTGAGGGATTCACTGTCTTTTCAAGGATTGACTTAATCTCCCGGTTGGACACTTCAGTTTGCCCATTTGTCTGTGGATGGTAAGGAGTGGAAATTTTGTGCATTACTCCATATCTCTTCAATAGAGCATCAAAGGTTTTGTTGCAGAAATGGGTCCCTTGGTCACTGATGATAGCCCTTGGGGTCCCGAACCTGGAGAAAATATGTGACTTAACAAAATCTGCAACAGTTTTAGAATCATTAGATCGAGTGGCTTTTGCTTCCACCCATTTAGACACATAATCAACAGATAAAAGAATGTATGTGAAACCAAATGAAGGAGGGAATGGTCCCATGAAATCAATACCCCACACATCAAAGAGTTCCACAAAAATGATCGGAGTCCGAGGCATTTGATTACGAGGACCAATATTACTGTTTCTCGACAATGCGGTCACAAGACTTACAGAAGTTGTAAGCGTCTTTGAAAATTGAAGGCCAATAGAAATCACTATCAAGCACTTTATTGGCTGTCCTTTTATCGCCAAAGTGTCCTCCACATGCATAGGTGTGGCAAAAGGAGAGGATGGAGTGTGTCTCGAGAATCAGAATGCACCTCCTAATGACTTGATCCGCACAATGCTTCCATAAGTACGGGTCATCCCAGATATAGTATTTCTGATCACTCCTTAATTTATCTCTTTGGGCCTTGTTCAAACCCTCCGGAAAGTCCTTAGTAACCAGGTAGTTAACAATGTCAGCATACCAAGGGATTATGGTGTTGACAACCATCAAATATTCATCCGAAAAAGTCTCCATAATAGGCATTTCTTCCTCTTCAGTTACCAATCTACTCAAGTGATCGGCCACCAAGTTTTCGCTCCCTTTCTTGTCTTTAATCTCCAAGTCAAATTCCTGGAGCAATAAAATCCATCGGAGCAATCTAGGCTTTGCTTCTTTCTTTGTTAGAAGATACTTCAAGGTTGCATGATCTGAAAACACAATCACTTTAGAACCAATTAGATATGATCTAAATTTTTCTAAAGCAAATACAACAGCTAGAAGTTCCTTTTCTGTGGTTGAGTAATTAAGTTGAGCATCATTTAGAGTCCTTGATGCATAGTAAATGGCATAAGGAACTCTATCAACTCGTTGTCCCAAGACAGCTCCTACTACAAAGTCACTGGCATCACACATTAGTTCAAAAGGTAACTCCCAGTTGGGTGGCCTGATGATAGGTGCAACGGTTAACAACTTCTTGAGTTTATTGAAAGCTTCCATACATTTCTCATCAAAGTTAAAATTAACATCTTTTGAAGAAGTCTACGCAAGGGGCAATGAGACTTTAGAAAAGTCTTTAATGAATCTCCGGTAGAAACCCGCATGACCAATAAAAGAACGAATCTCCCGCACACTAGTGGGTGGTGGCAAAGAATGCATGAGTTCTACCTTAGCTTTATCTACTTCAATTCCCCTAGCGAAATTACATGACCTAACACAATACCTTCATTTACCATGAAATGACATTTTTCCCAATTCAAATTACCAGGTTAATGTTAATGCATCTTTTAAGCACCAAAGTTAAATGTTCCAAACAATTTTCAAAATCATTTCCAAAGACACTAAAGTCATCCATAAAAACCTCAATGATGTTTTCAATGTAATCGAGAAAATATACTCATCATGCATCTTTGGAAAGTTCTGGTGCATTGCAGAGTCCAAAAGGCATTCGCCTATATGCAAAGGTACCAAATGGACAAGTGAATGTAGTCTTGTCTTGGTCTTCTGGAGCTATGGCAATCTGATTGTAACCTGAAAAACCATCCAGAAAACAATAATAAGAATGACCAGCTAATCTTTCTAACATTTGATCAATGAAAGGTAAAGGAAAGTGGTCTTTTCTTGTGGCGGCATTCAACTTCCTGTAATCAATACAAACACGCCACCCTGTCTGTAACCTAGTGGGAATAAGCTCATTTTCAACATTTCTTACCACAGTAATTCCAGATTTCTTTGGTAATACCTGGACTGGGCTTACCCACTTGCTGTCAGAAATGGGGTAGATCACCCTCATACTTAGGAGCTTCAGTATCTCCTTTTTCAAAGCCTTCATCATGGGAGGATTCAATCTCCGCTGAGGGTCTCTCACAAGTTTAGTATCCTCCTCCATTAATATCCTGTGCATACAAACGGAGGGACTAATACCCTTGATATCAGCTATTGACCAACCAATGACTGTCTTATGTTCCTGCAAAACAGCTACCAGTTTCTCTTCTTGCTCTTGGGTGAGTGACTTTGCAATTATTACTTGAAGGGTGTCTTTCTCCCCCAAGAAGATGTATTTAAGATGATCAGGTAGTGCTTTCAGTTCTAATTCAGTGCTGCACAAATGAAGGTTGAGGTATATCGGTAGTAATGGGTAAATCAACAAAAGTTACCTCATGCTCTTCTCGGAGTGGAAGAGAGCTCTTGTAAGGCAAAGACAACAATTTCATCAATGTCTTCACTCCATGGCTCTTCTTCACTCTTCTTCTTTTCCTCCTGTACATCTAAGCTATGAGTTAGAATTGTATCAAGAGCATCAAAATGGTCAGTATCAAAAGCTGCAGAAATTAAAGAAACAAAAGGATCAAAAGAATCAATTAAACAAGCAGAGTGCACATCACTTGGGTATCTCATAGCTTCAAAAATATTGAATCTAATTAATTCCCCATCAAATTCCATTGTTAGAATTCCCTGAGTGCACATCAATTTTTGTCCGTGCGGTCTTCAAAAATGGTCTTCCTAGCAAGATAGGAGCAGATTTGGGAGACTCATCCTCTTCCATGTCCAAAACATAGAAGTCTGCAGGAAACACTAATTCATTCACTGTACCAAAACATCTTCAACCACACCCTTAGGGTATGCATTAGATCTATCGCCCAATTGAATAACAACACCAAGTAGGTTCCAAAGGACCCAAGTATAAAGATGCATAAATAGAATATGGCATGACATTTATAGATGCACCTAAATCAAGCATTGCCCTTTCAAACCTTGTGTTACCTATAGTGCATGGAATGGTGAATGTGCTGTGGTCCTTACATTTGGTTGGGAGTTTCTTTTTAATTACAATTTGAAACATTTTCTCCCACTTGGACCTTTTCATTTCCTTTTAACTTCCTCTTGTTAGTGCATAATTCTTTCAGAAATTTTGCATATCTAGGTACCTGCTTAATGACATCTAACAAAGGGATATTAACCTCTACCTTCCTAAAAGTCTCAAGTATTTCTTTTTCTGCTTCTTCTTTCTTGGTTTTAACCAACCTACTAGGAAAAGGAGCTTTAGTGACATATTTAGGAAGGGGTTCAGAAATACTTACCTTAGGGGTTTTGGAAGTTTGCCCCTTATCATTTGCTTCTTTGGGTGGTTCATCCTTCTCTTGAATGATTGGTGGAAGAGAGGTAGGCTCATCCATCGTCTTTCCGCTTCTCAATGTGACAAAGACTAGCATTTTCCCTCGGATTCACTGGCCATTTGTGAGGGTAGTTTCCCTGAAGCTTGGCTTTGAAACTTGTTGAATTCGTGGACAACTACCCTATCGATTCTGCAAGTTATTGATTCATGATCCTTGTTTCTTGTTTGAAACTTTGTATAGTTGCATTTGTTTCTTGTTGGAAGCGCAAATTATTAGTGGCCATTTGTTTTACTAGCTCCTCTAATGAAGGCTCGGATTGCTTAGGAGCTTGAACTTCTTCTTGTCTCGAGGGAAAGGTACTTGTCTTTGTTGGAATCTGGAGGTCCATAAGTTGGAGGTTGATTTTGAGGTTGCTTTGCATAGCTGAAATTTGGATGATCCCTCCAACCCGGATTATATGTGTTTGAGTAGGGGTTGTAATTTTTGAAAGTCCAAAGATATCCCCCTCTCTGCTCTTACCTCCTCATTTGTGTCTTCTTGGAGAGTGGGACACATATCGTGGGATGTCCAGATGAACAACAGATCCCACAAGCATGAACTGGTGCTTTACCTGAATCCATTAACCGCTGAACCATAGCAGCCAATTGAGTCATTTGTGTTGTATCTTGGTTGTCTCTACCTCTTTCACTCGCTCTTACTCCAGTGTCATTTCTAGAGTAGAATTGTTGAGTATTGGCACCATTCTTGAGATCATGTTTCTAGCTTCTTGAGGAGTTTTATCAATCAATGCTCCTCCGCTAGCAGCATCAATCATGTTGCGATCCATCACTTGTAAGCCTTCATAGAAATACTGAATTAAAAGCTACTCACTTATTTGATGATGAGGGCAGCTGAAACATAGCTTCTTAAATCTCTCCCAGTAGTCATGGAGTGATTCCCCATGCCTTTGTTGAATACCACTGATTTCTTTTCGATTGTTGCGCAGCTTTTGAGGCGGGGAAGTATCCGTCTAGGAAAGTTCGGGCCATGTCCCGCCATGATTGGAGGGATCCGGTGGCAAGTAGTAAAGCCACTCCTTAGCCGAGTCTTTCAATGAGAATGGAAAAGCTCTCAACTTGACTTGCTCTACATGAATTCTGCGGGTTTCATGCTAGAACATACCACATGGATTTCCTTCAAGTGCTTGTTGGGGTCCTCTCCAGGGTAATCCATTGAAAGATGGCAAGAGATGGATTAAACCGGATTTCAATTCAAATGCCTCTTCATTTTCAAGAATGTCTATGCAAAGAGGTTGTGTTGATCTAGATCTGGAGCACCCAATGCCCTTAAAGTGTTTTTTCGCCATTGTCACTTCTTCAGATATTTCGGATGGCTCAAATGTCTCCGAACTTGATAGATCAATGTAACTATGAGCTTCAATGTCGGCAGTGTGAGTTGGAAGTTAGCCGGATGGAAGGGAAATTGAGGATGTGAAGTGAGTTGATCAATATAGTTCCTCAAATTTAGCAATCCTTCGTCTACTCCTTCAAAGGACATCAACACCTACAAAACACTCAGAAAGAAAGATTAAAAATAAAATAAAATAAAATAAAAACAGAATAAAAATAGGAAATAAATTAATAGTGTAATTGAAAAAATTGGTTCCCCGGCAACGGCGCCAAAATTCTGATGCGTGCGGATGTAGTGATTAAAATTAAGATAAAAATCGGTTGTCAGGCCCACCAGAAAATAAAAACCTTACAACTAGTTATAGTTAGTAAGGGTCGATCCTGAGAACCAATTCAATTAACACTATTAAACAATTCCCAATTTAGACTCGATTAACAATAAACAAGTAAAAGGGGGTTTTGGAGTTTTGATGAACAATGAACACTTCAAAGATAACAATAAACAAACTGAAATCAACAATATAAGAAAATTGGTTAAGAGATTGAATCCACCACTAGATTTATATAATAATGTAAATCCACATATCCTTTTATTTCAACATGCTCAATTATGTTTTTATGCAATTGTGAGAGTAAATCTCTGTTTTCCTTACGTGTTGGCCAATTTAGCAACCGCTCAAATCAACTCCTAATCACCGATTAGTCATAAAGCAACCGCTCTTACAACTATCCAACAATTGCATTAAGATTTAGAAAACCAATTACACTAAGGTCTAATCACACACCGGGATTAAATTACTTAGAACATATATTTCTCTAGATCTAATACCGCAAATCGCAAGCATAATAAACTCAGATCTACCACTTTTATAACTGGCAAATAGCACAAAGATAATTATACCCACATGAACATCATACATCTCACTAGATCTACTACCGCAACCGCGCATAATAAACCTAGATCTACTACTTTGAAAGTAGGAACAAGTACAAAAACCTTCATACCAACAATAGATTCAGAAATATATGAATAAAAACATAACTGTGTTGAAATAATCAAATATGCAAAGTTTACAACTTTAATACTAGCGGTTTCATCACCCCCTTAACCAAGGGAGGTTTAGTTACACATAGCTAGAAAGAAATTACAAGAAAAACTGAGAGAAAATGAAGGAGAGTTCCCCCCTTCCCTATGATAACCAATGGTGCCCTTTTATAGAAGTCTAGGGTAACAAAATGACAAAGGTGAGTGGATGGATGAGTGGGTTAGTGGAGTGGGGTGGTTGAGTGAATTGGTTGAGTGGGTGAGTGGTTAAGTGGGTTGGTTTGAGTGGAGTGGATTAAATATTGGTTGGTTGAGTGGGTTAGTTGAGTGGATGAGTGGTTAAGTGGGTGAGTGGATGATTGGTTGATTTAGTTGAGTGGGTTGGTTTAGTGGGTGAGTGGTTGAGTGGTTGAGTGGATGAGTGGAGTGGATTAAATATTGGTTGAGTGGGTTAGTTGAGTGGATGAGTGGTTGAGTGGTTGAGTGGGTGAGTGGATGGATGAGTGGATGGATTAGTGGATGGGTGGGTGGAGTGGTTAAGTGGTTGGATTAGTGTATGAATGGATGAGTGGGTGAGTTAGTGGATGAGTGGATGAGTGGATGGATGGATTAGTGGATGGATGAAAATTTCGTGTCTGACTTGGAAGCCAAAAACGACCCACTATACTTCAGATTCACGAAAAGTGTTCTTCATGAAAGTTGTAGATCCTTGTCTTGGTTATAAAATGGATAGCTGGTTCGTCAAATTTGGCTTCCTTAAGCCCAAGATATGTCCCAAATACCGTAGGTTGCTCAAACTCAACTTTAGCACCTCTGTTCCGACTTGCAAGCTCAAAATGACCTACTAGACTTCTTTTTCTCAAAATGTGTTCTTCATGAAAGTTGTTTATTTGGATCTTGAATATCCACTATCCAAATTTCAGTCCATCTCCATTATTATAGCTTGAGATATGATTTTATGAGTGCACACCGTTCGGATTCTAGTGACAGAACTTGTATTCTGACTTCCATGTAAACTTAGGTCCCTTAGACATCTATTTAAGACTTCGAGCTCTTCATCAAAGTTGTAGAGCTTCCTCTTAGCTTTCCTACAAGATAAAATTAATGATTGTCAGATATCAGGAACTCAAGTTATTACCAAAATACAGAAACAGTGTAAAATCTCAATAATGCTGAAAATATTCAATTAGGACCAATTTGAGCTCAAACTCACAAAATCATGTCAAACTCAATCAATTAAGAATATGGAGAGTGTAAATGACTAAATATAAGGGTTTCTTAATGAATAAAATATGTGTTTATCATCTATCATTCTTGATTCTTGTTTTTCAAATTGAAGATACCTTACTTGTTGGTTTGAGATGTGAATGTGTTGATCCCTTGAATATTTTCTTGCTCTTCTTGCGTGTAGACTTTTGCATTCTTGGGTATCATTGAAAATTTAGTCTTTTTGAGTTTTTAGCTTTTGAATTTGTTTTGTTTTTCCTTTTTCCCTAGTTTGGTCTTATATGAATTGCCTAGAAGTGCAAAAAGCTAAGTGTGGAAGAATTTGATAATCACATATTTTATACATTAATAAACCCTTATTTTTAGTCATTTACACTCTTCATGCACTTAATTGAATGAGCTTGATCATGTTTTGTAAGTTTGGGATCAAATTGGGCCTAATTGATTTTTTTTTTCAGCTTAAATGAGTTTTGACACTATTTCTGTAGTTTAGTCATAACTTGAGTTGTAGATCTCTAATTTTGATGTTTTTTATATGCTAGGAAAGATAAGAAAAAGATATACAGGTTTTGTGAAATGTCAAATTGGAAAATTCTGGCATTTAAGTGGTCAAAGACAACCTTGAAGTTAGACTAGCGATGCTGTCACATATTTCTGGACATACCATCACTATTTTGGCATATCTCACTCATTTCATGCTCAAATTAAACATATGAGCACTTCGTGGAAAGCTTATTTCAGTGGCTATCTGATGGGCTTGAGGTGGATTCAAAATTATGATAGAAATGACAATTAGGACTAGGAATAATCCAGCTTGTAATTAGGTGAAAAAGTGAAAATCATTGGCATAATTAATCGAAAGTGGTAGACACACTTTAGACACACTTTCATAATGGATGAAAGTGGTTGAACCACTTACATAATTAATGGAAAGTGGGCGACTCACTTTAGACACACTTTCATAATGGATGAAAGTGGTTGAACCCTTTCATAATGGAGATTTTGGGTGGATTGTGAGGAATAATGGAATCAGATTGTATTATAGGGGGAGCTTATGCATTTTCATTTTTTTGGTGTGTGTAGTCTGAGTTTGAAGAATGTTGATACCCAATTTTGTCCATAAAATTTTTATTACTTGATCACTGATTAATATTTTTAGTGAAAAGATGCTTAATTGCAATGTTGTGATCACACTATTTTTTTATTATTATTTACTTTTATCTTACTTTTTCTTATTTGTGCAAAATAAAAAGTTGTTTTGTAGCTTATTTCTCACCAAATTACACTCCACTCACTCTGCATATCTACTCACTAATCACTCCACTACACTCACTAATTGCACTCCCACTCACCTAATTGCACTCACTCACCTAATTGCACTCCGCACTCACTCACTCAATTCCAAATAGCACAATCCACTCACAATTCCCTTTGCACCCACTCTGCACTCACTTTCATTTTTTTTTCCCACTCACTCACCAGCACAATTGCACTTCCACTCACAGCACTAATCACTCTTCATTTTTTTTTCTTCTTTATTTCTCACACACTCACGTACAGCCCCTCTTCATTCTCATTCTCCCTATATAACCAACCCAATGTTCAACGTAAGAGGGACTTCCATTTTTCCTTTTCTCTCTCCATTCGCACCACACCAGGCTCTTCATTTTCTCATTTTCCAAAGAACCATAACTAAGCATCTCTCTTCACCCCCAACTATTTCCAACTCAAATCTTCTTCCCCTCACCTTCACCCATAAACTTCATTAACTACCACTTTCCAAAGAACCACACCATCACCATCTCCACTCATAACCAACTCACCACCCAAAACTGAGTCAACTCAGTGAGTAGCCACTATTCATCATCCTCTTTAACCCAGCAATTTCTTCTACTCACTATTCATCTTCTTCTTCCTCATCCACATCTTTTCCTTTGAACCACCATTCACCAGCAAGCCTCCTCTCCGTCTCAGATCTGCACTCGCCGTTTGGGTCATCGTCGTGCCACAGTCGGTCAAGCACCTTTACCTCCTCGCATTCTCTCCTGCCGAACTGCAGGTGTTGAGCCTCACTTCTCCTTTCCTCATTTTGTTTCTTTGTTTCTTTTGTTTGCACTGAAGCATTTTGCCTTTATGCTTTTAGTTTTGTTTTTGCCAATTTTAATTTGTAATGTTTGAATCATAAGCCAAAAAATTGACAAAGTGGAATTAGTGGGGCTTGGCAGCCTAAGCCCACATTACGTGGGTTGGCTTGTCTTTTTGTGTAAAAAATAACAATGATAATAATAAAGGAAGTTTTGGTTGGGGTAATGATGCATATAATTTTCTTTTATTTTATTGATAATCATTGATAATGGAAACCGTAGGGGCTTGGTAACCATTAAGTGGGTTGGCACGCTTTTTTTGTAAAAAATAATAATGATAATATAAAAAAGAAGGTTTCGGGTTGTTGTAACGGGAGTTTTAAATCATAAATAAAAATAATTTTTTTTTAGTTTATTTGTGTTATTTGGGATTAGTTATAAATATTTAATTTATTTAATGATATGTTTTATGTACATCTTGTGACTAAGGAAATAAAAAATGGAAAAATAAAAATAATGTCGTTTTTTTATTTGTGATGCTTATATTAAATCTTATTTTGACTTATTTATTTACTTAAATCATGAAAATTGTATGTTTGTCTTTGTACCCTTTTTTAAAATAAAAAAATAAGAAATAAAAATAAAAATAAAATTTCATTTAATCAATGCAATGATTAATGATGTTGATTGAATAGCGGGTGCTATCTTCAATGTTGTTTGGATCATAAGGGTTTATTGAGTATTTGTGCTATCTTAAATCCTGTGCAAAAAATGATTTTATTTTCAAACAATAAAATTTTCTTTTAAAAAATCTTTTAATTAAAATCAATCAATTCATAATTATTTTCTAAAAACTACGTGACTTTGAGTTCTCATTGCACCCGAGGATACGTAGGAGCAGGATTTCTATTCTGTCAAGCCGAAAAATAAATTTTCATAATTTAGTTATTTCTCTTTTCTTTCCTTAAAAAAAATAAAAATAAAAAAAATAACTAAAATAAAATAGTTACAAAGTCTTTTCAAAAAGGGTAAAATAAATAAATTTGATATTATTAATTTGCACAATTGACTTAAGGTACCGTTCTTGGAACGGGCAGTGTAGGGTGCTAACACCTTCCCTACTTGTAATCGACTCCCGAACCCAAACTCATTTTCCAAAAGACCAGTTTTGCCTATTTTAAGGGTTTTTCTAATGTTTTCCCAATTAAAATAAACATTGGTGGCGACTCCATTGATTTTCAAAAATGCGCTAATCTTTTTTTCGGTCGTCCCGTCGCGATTTCGGTTGCGACAAAGAATTTTTCTTCTCCTTATCTCTTTGTTACTTTATTTCCTCTCTATTTCCTAAAACTTCTCCAATGGTGATAACTATGGAGGGCTAAACTCTATAATCAATTTAGATAATCTTGAAGAAATTGAGGTTTGGTTTCTTGAGATCATTGGTTCTGTTTGTGTTTGAATTGCGTTTGATTTCTTCTTCTTCTTATTCTTGATCTTGAATGCATGAATGGTGATTCTGTTTATGTTTGATCTGATTGGATCTTGATTTAAGATTGAGAATTATGATGAAATTTATGATTGATTAATCTAAATTAATCATGAATTAAGAGGTTAGGTTACTGATTTGTGCATAGGTTAATTAAATTTAGTTCTTAAATTTAACACAAGTCTAACATGAGTTGTGTGATTGCAAATTTATGTTTCAATTGCTAATTGAATTCTGGATGATTGTCTAGTATGAATTATGGATTTGATACAAAGATTTCAGTTAGATCCAAGTTAACTATTCAAATGCACTCCAAGTGTTTATTGAATGATCTATGATAGAATCAACCTAATTTTGGATAGATTTCTAAATTGATTGCTCTTTCAATTGAATTTATCTCTTTAATTATGTTAATTGCTTTGTTAATTTCATTTTCTGAGTTGTCAAACCCATTTCCTAATTTTTGCTTGATTTGATCAAATAACACTTACAATCCTTTGAGAAACGATTCGGTGTTGTTTCCTATGCTACAAGCCATAGACATAACTCGATTACAATTTTGATTGAGTTCAACACTCATCAGGCATTTGGGGAATTCTACTTGATAAAGAGGGAGAAGGAAAGGAGAAGCACATAGAATGGGATGGAATGGAACGAAAGTTCTTGTTCAGAATCAACTACACGTCTTCGACTTCTTCACGCACTCTTTCTTTTCACTTTGTAGAGTAAGTTTTGACGTGTGAGCTATGTGAGTTGTAAACCTAAAAAATAGCAGTTTGAAAAAAAAAACTAAAAGCATGTTTGGATCAATGTTTTTAAAATTGTACCAGTCATTGAACTAGTAAAAACACTGGTTTACAGTTCATTTATTAAACCGTGATCAAACCGGTGATAATTAAATATATTTTTAATATTATATAATATATTAAGTAATAAACTAACATACTAATATATCACATTATGTTATTTAGTGCTTTAAAGTCCTACATTGTATAATAAAAGAAGCATCCAAGCATACAACATATATAAAAGTTAAGAGAATGCCACTTATAAGTTTCACATAGAGTGGTGAGTAGAACATCCAAGCATACAACTTGTAGAAAAGCCAAGAGGGTTATAAACTTTCTTATTCCTTTCTTGAGCCTTATATGTGAGTCTTTGTAGCTTGGCATTGAGCCTCTATTGACTCAAAAATTATTTTTGAATGAGTTAAAAATGTGTTGACAAAAGAAATGAATTTATTTTTTATTATTTTATGATTCGAAGTTTTTTTCAATGATCATGGCCTCTCTGTTAGGGTTTACGGCTATGTAATCCTTGCTGCATGCGTTCATGGCTGCTCCAATTATTCCTTGGAGTTGTCTCGCTTCCTACTCCCCTTCTACTCCTCCTTCTTCTTTCTTTTCTCCCTCCATTCCTCAAAAAAAGACTTTTGCCCAAGCTTTAAGCAACGCATGTGGCATCCCTTTGAGTCATTACCTATTCCATGCATCAAAGGTGAAGTGCTCACAGTGAAGATCCCAGAAGATGAGTACCTTGTGGGGGTGGAAAGTTGTAAAAACCATCTTCATAGAAGGCTCCTACTTTCTAAAGGTGAGTCTCCTCCAAAAATCAATGACTTGAGAAGCAAGTTATTGAATTTATGGAAACTTATTGGCCAATGGAAGATGATTCCAATTAGTAAGGGTTTCTTTGAATTATGGTTCATGATGCTTTAGATTATGGTTCAGCAGACGGGAGTCTGCAAACTCCTGTAAACATGAATTGTAATCCCAATGTAACTCATGATATGGGAATTATGGGAAGACTTTGGGCTGATGATACCGATGAGGAAATTGAAGTTGAATCTGCAAACAATGCTAGTTCCTCACAAGATTATACTGCATCAAATGAAGCTACTGGTGCTGATAACAATGACCCTGATTCTGGTTTTGTTAAAGTCCTTTCTAAATCTCAAAGGAAGAAATTAAAAAAGAAGAATAGTCAGAAAAATCAGCCTGTTAACAGAGCCTGAGAAAGGGCTAGTCCTAGGAATTTTGCATAATGAAGACTCTTTTTTGGAATATAAGAGGGATTGGCAATCCTAATACAAGGGCAATTTTAAAGAAATTGTGTGATACTCACCATCCTGACTTCCTTTTTATAGCTAAACCATGGATTGCTTTGCATCAAATTTCTGAGTCCTATTGGAAAAAACTCAATTTAAAAACTTTTTCAATTAATAATAGAGACAGCTTGCTTCCTAATCTCTGGGGTTTCTGCAGCTTCAACATCAATCCCACTGTTATTGCAACTTCTGATCAACATATTTCTTTTTCTTTTTCTTTTGATTGTGATGGCAAAACTTTGTTCTCATTAGCAGTCTATGCCAGCACTTCTTATAGGGGTAGAAGATCTCTTTAGTCTAATCTCTCTGCATTACAGGCTAGTCACCCTGGTCGTTGGAGTCTCATTGGAGACTTTAATGCAATTTCTGGTTCTCATGAAATGAGAGGTTCTGGACTACCTCTTCAAATATCCTGTGATGAGTTTAAGCTATGGTCTGAGAACTGTAATCTGATCCATTTGCCAACTAGGGGTGCTGAGTTTACTTGGAGTAATGAAAGAAGATGATGACAACACACTGAGAAGAGGCTTGATAGGTCTCTATGTAACAACAGTTGGCTACACTATTGGTACTCTACTGTTTGTTGTACATTGATCAGAATGGGGATGGGGCTCCGGGTCCAGATGGCTTTAAAGGCTGCTTCTATCAAGCCTTCTGGGATGTTGTAGGGAAGGATGTCTGTAATTCTATTAGTCAGTTCTTTTCTCAAGGCTGGCTTTTGCCTAACATGAACTCTAACTTAGTGGTGTTGATTCCTAAAACCCCTGGTGCAGACAGAATTGAGGACTTTAGACCTATTGCATTGGCTAATTTCCAATTTAAAATCATTACCAAAGTTCTAGCTGATAGATTGGCAATCATTGCTCCAAAAATCATTTCTGAAAACCAAAGAGGTTTCATTAAGGGTAGACAGATATCAAAATGCATCTGTATTGCTTTAGAGGCTGTAAATCTCCTAGACTACAAGGCTTTTGGTATTAATCTTGCTCTTAAATTTGATATTAGGAAAGCTTTTGACATTATTAACTGGGATTTCTTACTCAAGGTTCTTTATGCTTTTGGTTTTAACTCTAAATTTTGCAATTGGGTAAGGATCATTCTCAAATCAGCAAAGCTGTCTTTTTCTATTAATGGCAACTCTATTGGTTTCTTCTCTTGCAAGAGAGGAGTTAGGCAAGGTGATCTACTCTCTCCTCTATTGTTTTGTATTGCTGAAGATGTTCTTAGTAGAGGTATTTCTAAATTAGTTCAAGATGGAAATCTCTTGCCTATGGCTGGTCCAAACAGATTCATTACTCCAAGTCACATCTTATATGCAGATGACATTTTAGTGTTTTGTAAGGGCACTAAAAGGAATTTGGAAGCCTTGATGTCTCTTTTCACCTTGTATGGTCAGGCCTCTGGTCAACAACTCACTCTTGGAAAGTGTAAATTTTATGCACAGAATATCTCTCCTAATAGAATCACAACCATTTCATCAATGCTTGGCTTTGCAGCAGGTCATCTTCCTTTCACCTATTTGGGAGTGCCTTTATTCAAAGGTAAACCTAGCAAAGTTCATTTGAAGCCTATTGCAGACAAGATAGTATCCAAGTTAGCCTCTAGGAAAGGCTCCCTCTTATCTATTATAGGAAGAGTGCAGCTTGTGAAGTTTGTTATATATAGTATGTTTCTTTACAGCTTCTATGTTTATTCCTGGCCTATCTCATTGTTGAAACAGTTGGATAATTGCATTAGGAACTTTATTTGGGCAGGAGATGTGAATGTTAGGAAGCTGGTAACTGTAGCTCGGAAAAAAGTGTGCTCTCCTACTAATGAAGGTGGTCTTGGCATTCATTCTTTGAGAGCAATGAATAAAGCTGCCCTTCTTAAACTTAGCTGGAAAATGTACTTTTCCAATAAACAATGGGCCATTTTTCTTAGACATAGATTTATGAGGAATGGAAAATCATTGTTTAATTTCATTAAGTCCTCTCTATGGCCAGGATTTAGAAATAACATGCATCTAGTCATTCAAAATTCCTGTTGGCAGATTAGTGATGGAACTAGAATCAACTTTTGGAGGGATAAGTGGTTAGCTCAACCAATTGTGGAATTACTGCAGATTCCCAAGCATGTGCAACATTCTTTGCATTCTATCATTGCAGATTTCCTTCAGGACAATAGATGGTTTGTCCCTCATTCTTTGGTAACCAAATTTCCAGCCTTTTATAGTGAGATTATGCAAACTGTTATTCCAATTAACCCATCTACTAATCAACTAGTTTGGTAAGGTTCAGAATCGGGTATCCTAACTCACAAGGAAGCTCTCAGTTTTTTAAACCAGAATCAAGCTCAAGCTCCTACTTCTTGGGGAAAAGTAATTTGGAATTGATTCATCCCTCTTTCAAAGTCTTTCATTGCTCGGAGACTTGTGCATAATAAGATGCCTACCGAGGAAAATATGAAAAAGCAGAGGTTGCACTTGTGTTTCTAGTTACAGTCTTTGCTATAACTCTGAGGAATCCAACATGCACTTATTTTTTGAATGTGATTTTGCCTGAAGGCTTTGGTCATAGTTTAGTTCTATTATTAGAGTGCCAATTGACACTTTTTCTTTGCAAGCAACCATATCAGTATGCAATAATAGTTGGAGTCCTCAATGAAAGGTTGTTCTCTTGGCCAAGATTATTAACATTCTAGGAACTATTTGTTTTGCAGAAACCAAATAAAGTTTGATAATAAAATTGTTTCCTTTGGATCAGCAGTCTCCAGGGTTATTGGTTCAACATCTCTTTTTGGAAATTCTTTTACAGACCATGTGTTTTCTTCCATAGAGGAATTTTCAATTCTCAAGTCCTTTGCTGTGACATGCCACCCAAGGAAGGCTCCCTCAATTATTCGAGTAGATTAGATTTATTTTCCTTGTGGTTAGTTAAAAGCCAACACTGATGGTGCAGCTAAAGGATCTCCTGGCCATGCTACTGGAGCTGGTATTTTCAGAGATAGAAGTGGTGCAATTCTTGGTTGCTTTGCCACTTATTTTGGTATTTCTTATTCCCTTCATGTTGAATTTACAGCTGCCATGATTTCCATTGAAGTGACCTATTCAAGAGGTTGGCATAATCTCTGGTTAGAATATGATTCCATGTTGGTTGTGCTGGCTTTTTCTTTGATGGATTTGGTGCCTTAGAAGCTAAAAAACAGATGGTGTAACTGCATAGCCTTATCATCTTCCATGCAATTCAAAGTTACTCATATTTTTAGAGAGGAAAATACTTGTGCTGACAAGTTAGCTTCTTTTGGAATAACATCTCAAAGCTCTACTTAGTGGAACTTGATTCCCAGTTTCCTTAGATCTGAATTCTTTAGAAACAGATTTAGGCTGCCTAATTATAGGTTCAGATAGTTTTCGATTTCGATTTTTTCCGTGGGTTTGGTTTATGTCCCTTTATGCTTTCGTATTCTTTTTATTATTATTTTGAATAAATTTTTAATATGTTGCATATGATTGTTAAGATTCAGGGTGCCAACCTAGTTGGGATGCTGGATTTTATAGTGATGCCTATGCATACCATTTTAATTAAAAAAAAAGAATTTATTTATTTTAATAAAACTAGTTCGAACCAATTTATTACCAATTTTATCGATTTTTGGCTAATTTGACCAATTCTTGACTCGTTCTCCCACAAGCCGATTTTGTGGGTCAATTAGATTGGACCTGTGATCAGTTTACCAATTTTCCAGTTGAACCGGCCGGTTCGATCCGATTTTCTCAACACTAGTTTGGATTTGATTACTTCCTGAAGAATATTGTTTTTTTTTTCAATAAGCTTTTAAGTATAATTTATTTTGATCACAAAATAATTTAGCTTAACCACACTCTAAACTAAAAAAGGTTTTGTTAAATGAAAATCTCATTAATCTTAATATTTTTTTGTCAACTTGTTATGGGTTTGTTTGGTGAATATTTTGATTGGTATTATTTGTCACGACCCATCTCAAGGTCCACAACTGATGCACAAGTTAAATATCAAGATCCAATTCAACTTGGCAAGTCTGACATTATAGTTCAAAATTTAACCAAATATTTATTAAAAATCTAAAGGCATCTTATAGGCTCATAACAAATATATCAAGTTAACTTTACATAAAAAAATAATTTAAAATAAAACCCTATAACTTCATACTCTAGGATTGAGATAACAATATCCACCAAAACTAGTTGGAGGCTTACTGATAAGCCTATATTTTATAATCTCAAATTGGATAAATTGTGGTGATTTGCTTGTATTTATAGGTAAATTTTAGATGAATCCTTATCATTGTCTTCGTTTTTGTAGATTAAAGAGATTTATCACATTTGGAGTGAAAGCAGACGAAGACACCGCGTTTTCAGAGTAAAAGAGGATCATTTTGGCTTAGACAGAACCCTATGTCAACTTAGAAGCGATTGAAGAGTTAGACACGACCTTGTTTAACTTGGAAAACGTCTCTGGTATGGAAACACGACCGTGTCTCTAGGTCACACGACCGTGTCGAGCTTAAACATGGCTGTGTGAGGTTTCCTATGCATAAAAAAGGCAGTTTTGATCTTAAATATTATAAATAGAAGCAAATCCCTAAACCTGAAAACAACTTTTGCAATGAAAGACTTTGAGAGATATATTAGAAGAGAAGAATTGCCACAAAATCTTTGGAGGACAGCTACAAAGAGAGGACATAATTCTTGAAGGCTTGAAGATCACAATCTCCATAAAAGGGGTTTTGGTTTCTCTTCCCTATAATTTTTTCCCTTTCTTTAGGTTTTTTTTCCCATGGATTTGTATTATGAATTGAGATTATTTGTATTAAACATAAGTAGCTAATCCCATAGCTAGGACTATAGGAGGTCTTGTTTTCCTAATTAATTAATTTTTAATTCAAATTTGATTAAGGTAATTTCAATTGGGTTTATTATATTATTTGAATTCTTGTCAAGACTTGATCACTTTTGGCATATTTTAATTCATTGTTTGATCGGTGACCATCCGCAACCAATGAGTGGACCTATATAATAAACCTAGGATTAAATTGGTGAATGACCAAACATCAATTTATTCTACTAATTGAATTGACGATTATGTTTGCTCATCTCTTGAATTGGGGCTTAATGCATTTCTAGTTAATTCAACTAAATTACCAAATAGGTGAATAATTTAGGAATAGAATATTGTTTATCGATGACCATTAGGATTCAATAGTAATTAAGAGAATATTGACAAGAGAATTACCTTACATCATAAATGAATGAAAATCTAGTTAATTATATTCAAGTGAACCTTGCACCCTAATTTGCTTCTAATTGATTTATGTCTACATTGTTTCATTGTCCATCATTCTTCTTTATTTTTTGTTTAATTTTATTTTAAGTTTCTCTTTACACTTACGATTGTTTAAATAACTAAGGGTTTAATGAATCTAATAATTATCTCTTATTTCTCGTGGGATCGACAACTGAGACTCAAGTCTTATATTACTATACTATAGAGTGCACTTGCTCTTAGTGTATTTTACGCGTATGAAGTTTTTGGCGTCGTTTCCAGGAAATAAATTTGGTAATATTAGAGGCGAAAAACTCTAATTAATTTAGACGAATTTTTATTTTATTTCTTATTTTATTTTTATTTTTATTCATTTGTCACTTCAACTCACTGCTTATATTTCTTGTGTATGCTTACTCATTCTTAATCTCATAATCTGACATTTAATTTAGAAATTGAGAAAACAACTCACAAGTTAAAGACGCAATCTAATACTGAAGATGTGACTGAAGAAACTACAAGGAAGATGGAGAAAGAGTTAGCAGTTAATGAGACTCGTGAAGAACGAGCCATTCCAGTAGAGCAGACAATGCTTGAATATTCCATGGCCACAGTTGGAGGATACGAAGGGAGTATTACAAGACTAGCTGTGGCGGCCAATAACTTCGAGATAAAACTGACATTGATCTCCATGATTCAGACTTTTGTTCAATTTGGTGGATTACCTTCAAATGATCCAAATCAACATTTGGCCAAGTTCTTACAGTTGTGTGATACTATTAAATATAATGGGGTGACAGATGATGCAATATGATTGCGACTCTTTCCTTTTTCTCTTAGGGAGAAGGTGAATCAATGGTTAACGCCACTACCAAGGGGTTTCATCACCACATAAGATAAGTTGACATAACAATTTTTGGCTAAGTATTTTCCTCTTTCTAAATCTGCTAAGTTAAGGAATGACATTTCTTCTTTTGTGCAATTTGATATGGATACTTTCTACGAAGCTTGAGAACATTTTCAAGAGTTATTGAGGAGATGTCCACATCACGAATTGCCCGTATGGAAGCAGGTACATACCTTTTACAATGGTTTGTCGCATGCCAACTATTCACTAAGTAATGGTGCTGCGAGAGGTACAATTTGGAGGAAAACAACGACTGAAATCCATGGACTGATTGAAGAAATGGTGCATGATTACTCCCAAAGAATAATGCGATAATTGTAGCACAACTTTGGGGTGTCGATTCCATAGAGAGACAAATTAAAAGAATAACTAAAGAAACTAAAGAAAAATATCAAATGATTAAAAATAAATAAATATTAATTTAAATGCAAAATTAAGTAAAGCAAAGTAAAACAAATTGGGTTTTATACTAGATGTAAGATGATTAAGGTTCAAAATCCACCAAGATTTATTTTAGCATTAACTATGCTAAATTATTTTACACATATAATTTAACTCATGAACATTTAGTGACAAGCATGTACTCACGAAAAATATATCAATAAAACATTCAAAATAATAATCGCATGTATGATAAAATTTTCCTAATTAATAATAATTATTAAGCCATCAAATGTATTGATGTGTGTAAAACAACATCATATTTTATTCTTGTTTTACATGCAATTTTAGGCATTTTAGTTTCCCTTTTTATTTTGTTTTTCCCCTTAGTTCGGATAACTGCGGTGTTTTTGGTGTTGTTGTGCAGGATTGGTGCTGAATTAGTCTTGAAATGGATGGAAAGCTTGCACGATTGAAGTTGGAGCTTTACGGATAGCAAATTGGGGCAAAAAGCTCACTCTAGAGAGTTCCACGGCCTGCCTGTGGAATTCCCCACGGCCATGGATCGAGCAGCTGCATGAAGAAGCAAAAGTAAAATTCCAGGGAGTTCCATGGCCTGGCCATGGAATGATCCACGACCAGCCCATGGAATGACCCACGGCCGTGGATCGCAGTACGAGACATATTTTTAAATTTTATTTTTATTTATTTTTATTGGCTGAGACCAAAGGAAACCCTTAGGGTATTTATAGATGTTCTGAATATAATATTAGGGTTCTAATTTGGTTTTGAAGGAGGCATATTGGGAGGCTCTTGATCTTGATCTTCCTCTCTTCTCTCTTGGATTACGGGTTTGGATATGTTTTTGAATTTGATTTCTTGTTTCTTCTTCTCCATGTCTGAGTAGTTTCTTTTGTTTCTAGGATTGGGCAATGCCCTTTGATACATTGATGATGATTAATTGACTTTGTTTACCCCTTTTATTAATCTTGAATGTTCTTTGATTCAATCCTTGTTGCGCTTATTCATATGAATTTGCTAGCCACTTATTTGCATCTTATAGATATCTAGGTACGTACTGAGAGGTGAACCTAGGTATTGGAGCCATAAGAATTGAACTTAAGGTCTAAATCACGAGAGTAGGTTTAGCCTTTCGAGGATTTAATGAATTACCATAAAGCATAATGAGTTCAATTTAGATTCAATTACCACGAGAGTAGGAATTGATTTAATTGGGCACGGTTCTTGTCTCTTGAGAAAGAACATTAACTAATTTAGGGTAATTCAACTTCAATTCAATTTCAGTTTTAATAAAATGATTGTTAATTAAGAGTTTTGTATCATTGTGGTTACCCCCAATCCTGGAAGCTTTCTTGGCTTTGAAAATCCTTCTTAACAATTTGTTGTTTTGATTCTTAACTCTGCATCTTAACTTTTATTTATTTAATTGTTTAGTTACTACATTCTATTCACTCAATAATCATATTCCCTTTTATTTAATTAATTGAATTAATTAATTAATTGGTATTCATAGACATAGTCCATGTGGATTCGATCTTTTTATTACTTGACGATGAAACCGTACACTTGCAGATTTTACACACTAAGTTTTTGGCGTTGTTGCCAGGGAATGTGTTTTTCTTGAATATCAGTTTAATTTTTAATTTGATTATTTTAAACCTTTTTACTACTTTCTTGTTTTCTGTTTGACTCTCTACAAGTAATTTCTCTTGTTTATGCAACGTACTAGATGTTCCAGGACTCCTATTGAAGTAGATCCTAAAATTGAAAGAACTTTTCGTAGAAAGAGAAGACAACAAAGGCAAAGAGCGAGAGAAATACTTGAGTCAACGCTTGTCATGGCTGAACCTATGGATAATAGACCGCTTAAAGAGTATGCAGCCCCTAATGCTCGGGGTTTACGTTCTGGAATTGCTCGGCTGGACATTGAAGCTAGACACTTCACCATACCTCCTGCCTTACTTTCTATGATAAGACAGAACTAGTTTGGAGGATTGCCATCAGAGAACCCGAATGATCATGTGGATATATTCTTGGAATTTTGTGAGACCCTCAAAATTGAAGGCGCTTCTGTTGATGCTATTCGTCTCTGCTTGTTTCTATTATCATTGAGAGATAGAGCTAGAGCTTGGTTGAAGTCAGTTCCCGTTGAGACAATCACTACTTGGGACCAATTGGAACAAGCTTTCTTAGACAAATTCTTTCCACCTTCCAAGACTGCTCATCTTAGGGCCAAGATCACAAGCTTCGTTCAGAAAGATGGAGAGTCATTGTCGGAAGCTTGGGACAGATATAAGGCTTTGCTAGAAGCCTGCCCACACCATGGGTTATAAAAATGGTTGATCATCCACATCTTCTATAATGGGCTAGAATATTCTTCGAAGGTGTCTCTAGACTCCGCAGTCGGTGGAGCTTTGATGAACCAAAGATTGACAGAAGCCTATGAGATCATTGAGAGTGTTGCCACAAATCACACCAATGGGCAAATGAAAGAGGTAATAACCCGAGAAAACTCTCGGGAGGTAAGTTTGAGATAGACGGGGTTGATTTAATTATGTCAAAATTTGATTCTTTGAATAAACGTTTTGACATGCTTGAAAAAGCTCATGTAAATGCCATAGGTGCCTCTAATAATTTTTGTGAGGTTTGTGGAGCACAGGGACACATGGGTGCTGAATGCTAAGTTGGAATTGACTTCTCACAAGGTGCACTGGTGGAGCAAGTGGAATCATGCCACAATTTCCATGACTTCAACCAAAAAGGGAGGAATGATCCATATTCTCAAACTTACAACCCTGGTTGGAGGTCACATCCTAACTTCTCATACCACAATAGTCAACACCAAGCTGGGCAAGGTAGTGTTAAACCCTCTTCTGGATTCCAACAGGTACAAAAATCTAGACTTGAGTCTCTTCTTGAGAACTTTGTTGAGAGTCAATCTAAGCAAAATGAGGAGTTTAGGCAACATGGGCAAGTTGTGACTGAGGCCATTAGAGAGTTGTCAACTAAGGTTGACAATCTAGCCATTCATAATAAGATATTGGAAACTCAAATTACCCAACTTGCAGCCACTTCACATAGGCAACAGGGTAAGTTTCCAAGTCAGCTTGAAAAAAAATCCAGGTATTGAACACTGTAATGCTGTGAGTTTGAGAAGTGGTAAGAAATTAGAGGATCCCAACGGTAAATAGAGAGTGACAAAGATAAAGGGAATGAGGAAAAAGACACAACCCTTAGAGGAAGAGGAAACTAATGAGAAGGTGTCTAAGTATGTATCCCCTGAACCATACCAACCCCCAGTGCCCTTCCCTCAAAGATTGGCTAAGGCCAAGTTAGATAGGCAATTTGGGAAGTTCCTAGAGGTTCTTAAGAAATTGTACATTAATGTAACATTCACTAAGGCGTTGCAACAAATGCCTACCTATACAAAATTTCTTAAGGACATTTTGTCTAATAAGAGAAAGCTTGAGGAATATAAGACAGTAGCTTTAACTGAGGAGTGTAGTGCTTTAATTCAAAATAAATTACCTCCTAAGCTTAAAGATCCAGGTAGCTTCTCTATTCCTTGTTTGATTGGTAACACTAGTTTTGATAAAGCTTTGTGTGATTTGGGGGCTAGTGTTAGTCTTATGCCCCTTTCTGTGTGTAAGAAGTTAGAGGTGGGTGAGCTAAAACCCACAACTATCTCACTTCAATTGGCGGATCGGTCCGTCAAGTACCCCGTAGGCATCTTGGAGGATGTTCCTATTAGAGTCAGTAAGTTTTTCATACCTGTTGATTTTGTTGTGCTTGACATAGAAGCAAATGCTAAAATGCCGATCATACTTGGCCATCCATTCCTCATCACTGGAAGTGCAATTATTGATGTCCACGAAGGGAAATTGACTTTGTGATTGAACAATGAGGAAGTAGTTTTTAATGTTTTCAATTCTGAAAAAAAACCCTACTTCCTTTAATTCATGTAATCGTATAGATGCTACTGATGTTGTGGACAATGTTGTGCTTTTATATATGTAGGAATCTGTGACTGATGCTATATTGAGGAGACCTCGCCCAAGGCTGCTACCAAGTCCGAGAAAGCCAAGCCCTACAAGAAGGGACCAAAGAAACAGAATGACAAGTGTATCACGCAGTGTGCATTTAAGCTTGGGGATAAAGTTCTTGTTGATAACTCACTTCTACGTTTCTGTCCTAGTAAGTTATGGTCAAAATGGTCAGGACCATATGAGATTGTTCGAGTCTTATCCTACGGTGTGCTTTAGGTGAAGAAAGAAGGCAATGAGTCATTCATGATCAATGGCCAAAGAGTGAAACACCTTGAAGAAGGAGTGGGGACTAAGGACTACTCCATTAACATCACCTGAGCACAGAAACCAGACTAGAGTCGAGCTAATGACTTTAAATAAGCGCTTCTTGGGAGGCAACCCAAGTTTCTTTATTTTTCCTTTTTATTTTTTTCTTTTCCTTTTGATTTTTGTGTGTCGGATTGTTGGTTTGATCTTTATTTCATGGATCTTGTCTAGGTTTGACCCTTTTTGAAGCTCAAATTAGCAGGAGAGTGAAGTCAGAAAGTTCTACACCTAGGCCATGGAATTGCCATGGAAAATTCCATGGCCATGGATTGAAGATCAAAAAAAAAATTTAAAAGTCAGAGAGATCCATGGCCAGGCCGTGGATCCAACCATGGCCGTGGAATTCAAGGGGACCAAAAAAAAAAGGAAGTCAACACCATTTCCCACCACTGCAGTGAGTTCTTTTCTTTTATTCCTTCTCCAGTTATAGATTTTTACATTGAGGACAATGTAAAATCTAAGTTTGGGGGGGTATTTTTCTTTTTATTTTTTATTTTTATTTTCATCTTCATTGTCGTGCATCATCATGTCACATATTGCATTACATCTTATTACATTTTCACACCATCATATCTCTCGGCTTTTTGGTTGATCCTTGTGCCCCTCTCTTTTTAGGATTTTGAGATGATATTGATTTGGAACCCAATCTATTGATTCTTGTGGTAGGCAACAAGCATTGTTTTTAATTGATTATAGATATGATTTCTTGATAGTTGATAATTAGCATACGTTATCTGAATTTGTGCTTTTCATTGACTTTTGAACCTCTAAATGTGAGTTTTGAGCGTATGGGATTTATGCACTATATGATTTTTGCTCCCATTCTTTGTGTTGAGTGATCATTCCTCATTGATTTTGTGCTCTAGAACTTGATTTGAAACCATTTTGAGGCGAAATTTTTGTTTGCATGCTTGAATATGATTAAGGCATCTTAGGTATTTTTCTGGCCTTCTAAAGTAATTGTTACACTTTCATCTACTAGTTGCCCATTTTGAGCCTATTGCATAATTATTTTTCTTGATGCCTATGATGATACATTGTCGGTGATCATTTAGAATATTGAATGGAGCAAATGGGGTTTGAATGTTGTATTGGGAATCATATGTTTTGAAAATGAAGTCTCTCCCTTATGTTAAAAAAAAAACTAAGGGGAAAGGGAAAAGAAAATAAAAGAAAAACATGAGATGAAAGCTTGAAAAGAAGGAAAAGAAATGAAGAAAATGTAGAGTTAGGCTTTTGATTGAAAAATACCTTTGCTCCATTTATGTTCTATTGGATTTCTTGTGCTTATTCAAAATTTTGTTAGCCCTTTGTGCATATATTCCTTTCTTTATCCTACCTAACATCATTCCTATGACCCTATTACAACCCTTGAAAGATCTTTTGATTCTTGCATGCATGCTGATTATTAGTAGAAATTTGGTTTCTTATCAAGCTTATGGAAGTGCATTCTTTTTGAGGAATCTTGAGCGCATTGTCTTCACCCTTAAACACTTTGAGTGTGGCTAGTAGAGTGAACCTGATTCAGTAAGAAGCATGATTTCTGAGAACTTCAGTCTCTAATTGGATTTGATTTTGATTACCTTTCTAATTCTTGGTTTGCCTTTGCCTATTGCTTGGTTAGATGTTTTCTCGGGTTCCTCATTCATTATTGTCTCTTGATCCCATTTCTTGGTTTGGCGTTAGTTATTGCTTGAGGACAAGCAAAATCTTAAGCTTGGGGGGATTTGATGTGTGTAAAACAACATCATATTTTATTCTTATTTTGCATGCATTTTTAGGCATTTTAGTTTCCCTTTTTATTTATTTTTCCCCTTAATTCAGATAACTGCATTGTTTTTGGTGTTGTTGTGCAGGATTGGTGTTGAATTGGTCTTGAAATGGATGGAAAGCTTGCACGATTGAAGTTGGAGCTTTACGGATAGCAAATTGGGGCAAAAAGCTCACTCCAGAGAGTTCCACGGCCTGCCTGTGGAATTCCCCACGACCATGGATCAAGCAGCTGCGTGAAGAAGCAAAAGAAAAATTCCAGGGAGTTCCACGGCCGTGGAACTCAAACAACAAGATCCACGACCAGCGCGTGGAATGACCCACGATCGTGGATCGCAGTACAAGACATACTTTTAAGTTTTATTGTTATTTCTTTTTATGGGATGAGACCAAAGGAACTCCCTAGGGATTTATAGATGTTCTGAATATAATATTAGGGTTCTAATTTGGTTTTGAAGGAGGCACATTAGGAGGCTCTTGATCTTGATCTTCCTCTCTTCTCTCTTAGATTACGGGTTTGGATATGTTTTTGAATTTGATTTCTTGTTTCTTCTTCTCCATGTCTGAGTAGTTTCTTTTGTTTCTAGGATTGGGTAATGCCCTTTGATACATTGATGATAATTAATTAACTTTGTGTACCTCTTTTATTAATCTTGAATGTTTTTTGATTCAATCCTTATTGCGCTTATTCATGTGAATTTGATGGCCACTTATTTGTATCTCATAGATATCTAGGGACGTACTGAGAGGTAAACCTAGGTATTGGAATCATAAGAATTGAACTTAAGGTCTAAATCACGAGAATAGGTTTAGCCTTTCGAGGATTAAATGAATTACCATAAAGCATAATGGGTTCAATTTAAATTCAATTACTACAAGAGTAAGAATTGGTTTAATTGGGCATGGTTCTTGTCTCTTGAGAAAGAACATTAACTAATTAGGATAATTCACCTTCAATTGAATTTCAATTTTAATGAAAGGATTATCAATTAGGAGTCTTGTATCATTGTGGTTACCCCCAATCCTGAAAGCTTTCTTGAATTTGAAAATCATTCTTAACAATTTGCTGTTTTGATTCTTAACTCTGCATCTTAACTTTTATTTATTTAATTATTTGGTTACTACATTTTATTCACTCAATAATCATATTCCCTTTTGTTTAATTAATTAAATTAATTAATTAATTGGTATTCATAGATATAGTCTCTGTGAATTCGATCTTTTTATTACTTGACGACGAAACCGTACACTTGCTGATTTCACACACCATGTATCCCTAATAAAAAACCACAATTGATATCCAACAATTACCAGTAACATTCAGATATTATAAATAAATTACAAAGCATGATAAAAGTATGATTGAACTCATCTTAAAATTCATTCACATAATTTGATGGAAAAATAGAATCAATAAACATTAAATCTTAAAATTGGGTAAAGATAATTTAACATAATAATACCTAAAATAATCATGATTTCATCATTTTCTTAGTACAAAGAATTTAACAAGACATAATAAACTTAAAACTTACCAAAATTATCTCACTTAAATTCTCTATTGCACAAAATTTATTTGCACTGAAACGTTGCTACTACTGTGCTTACGTCACGTCTTTTCTTTTCTTTCTCTATTTTGATTTCTCGAACGGCGTGCTACTCTTTTTCTTCAATGTGTATGATGCACGACATTGAAGCTACTCCAATCGCTAACTTCGAATATGGCCCAACAACTTCTGTTGATGCAGCCCTCCTATTTCTTTTATTTGTGCACACCCTCGATACACAGGGGCACGGGCACACCCCCTCTTTTTGTAAGTTGTTGTTAGTAGCTTTTTAGGTTTTTCCTTTTTTTAATATATTTACATTGCTTCCTTGTTTTTTAATTTGGGCTTTGACTTATTCTTTATAAATTCTGAAATTAAATATAAAAATTTATTTAGTAATATTTTAAAATAAAAAAAAATTAATTTAAAAATACACATTAATTCAAATAATTTTTATTTACATTTTAATACTTTAGTCCAATAATAAAGTATTTAGATAGTACTTTTGTATACTCATCACATCTCCCAACTTGCTTATTGCTAGTCCTTAATAATTTTTATGTAAATGAGATTAAAGAGACTAAGAAAATGATAAAATAACCCTTCAATTCACATTTTTCATATTCACATTTCAAAACAATCTTAGAAATTCAATAGCCATATCACAAGCAATCTACCTATAGTAGTTCACAGAGTATGTGTGTGTTCCAAACTATATCTATCTAACTAGAAGCCTGACACATGCAACATCAAGAACATCTCAAGCAAAATGTTCAACTCCATAACTCACGGGTATAAAAGTGTTTTATGTGAAGATTCTCCTTATGGAGTTGACAATGAGTGTACACATACTCTCATAGGAAAGTAGGCAATTATGTACAAGCAACAAGTAAACATTGATCTTATGATAGGAATACCAACAAATGAGATTTCTACCACTCTTTCCAAAAGTTTACTAAAATCAAAATGGTCAACAAAAAAAGTTGTAATGTGGCTTGAGTTTGGGGCTATATAAAAAAAATAGAAAATGATTCAAAAAGGCTTCCAAGTATATACAAAGAGAATCTTATTAAATATCTTAATAGATCACACTTCTCACTTAATGTACTATGTAACTTTTCATATCAATGAATAATTATGCTTGTTTTTCTTCTTCCTCTTTTTTTTTGAACTATTTGATGAACAATCATATGCCATTTTGGTATTCTTGCCATCTTTTCCCAACTTTGATTTTTTTTTCTTTTTTTTCTATTTTTTTTACTAAACTCGAATGAAAGAAAATGCAAATTCCATACTTAACAAACACTTGGAAGTAAAAAAGGTAGAAAAATCAGGGTATAGGCTATACTCCAATGTAGAAAGGCATAGATAATGCAGGCATATGAAAAGAAAAGGCTATATGTTTTTTTTTTGCTCAAAGTTGACTACTAAGGGTCTATGATGGAAAAAGTTAGCGTGAAAAGCTCAAACGTTAGTCCTAAGTTGATCTTCGTCATATCCCAAGTATATCCACCATCTTACCACAAACTATATGATGATGTTCTCAAAAGAAATGTCCAATTCAACAGATCAATGAACGCTTATCACGATTTACTACATTTGTAAGCTCTCAGTCATCTCCAAAACTCACATGAATACTTAAGCAAAAGAGTTCTCTAGCTACATGTGTCAAATCACCATCTGACCTCAAAGCTTGGATGAGTGCATTAGAGGTTCTATGAATGCTTTAACAAAATGATTATGGTGGGTTTGGTGAATTCGCAAAGATAACTATGAATGAGAATAAGTATACATGTGATAAAGATACACAAGTGATGCAAATTTTAAAAAAAAATTACACATGAAAATATGCCACAAAGTTCTAACAAGTATTTTAAATACTGAATTTGCACCACCAACACAACACCCCCCAACTTAAATGAAACATTGTCCTCAATGTTTAAAATTAAATGTAGACTGAAGAAACAATTACCAATATGCATGAAAGAAATTATTGGGACAAAAATAAATAAAGTAATGGAGAGGAGTCACATACCTAAAATGCTTTGCGAATAAAAAGAGAAGATGAGATGATGATAACTATATCTTGACAATTGTTAGCAATGACAAAAATAACAAAAACAAAATAAAGTAAAATGAAATAAACAAGCACGCAAACTTTCTTTTTTGGTTTTGAATTTTTAAATTTTTTTGTTGGTCGACACTATTTATATCCCCATTCAAAGGCTCCGAAATTTGTGAGGCACTAAAGCCGACTCAATAAAAACACAAACGAAATACTAAAAACTTACCTTAGCTTTGGTAGACAAGATCGTCTACCAAAGTCTCTTTTACATCTAGATCCTTTAGCTCAAGTTACGACTTCAACCGCTGACCATTTACCTTCTTCCAAATTAATTTTATGAGAACGAATCAGGGGACGAACACCTTTTATATCAGTCATGCTCCAACCTTTCTCAAGCAACTCCTCAAACTTTAGCTACCATTTTCGAGTGCCATAATCATGAGTTCTATAAAAAAATAGCACTGATATCGATAACATCAGTTGGATTACTGATAGAATCAAACTTAGAATTAACAAGAAAGTACGTAAGGGGATCAAAATCATAGGCTGTAAAAACTCTCTTATCCATGATTGAGTCAATCATGTATGTCTGATGGCCATTGTCATCATCTTTTGGCTGCTTTGCAATATGGAAGATATTAACCTTGAGAGTCATATTTTTGAAAGATAACTTCATGAGCCCAGTCCTCTAATTAATAAGAGCATTAGCAGTGGTAAGGAAAGGCCTATATAAAATCAAAGGAATTTTAAAAATAGTATCAATAGCAAAGCTAATGTTGAAGATTATAAAATCAACAGAATAATAAAATTTGTCAATTTGAATTAAAACATCCTTTACCACACCCCGGGGTACTTTGATTGAATACTCAGCCAATTATAATACCACAGTGGTTAATTTAATTTCTCCTAACCTTAACTGCAAATAAATAGAATATGACATTAGATTCATGCTAGCTCCTAAATCTAGCAAAGTTTGCCCAAACTCATGATTTCTGATGCTGCATGCAACGGTCATACAACCAGGATCTTTGTACTTGGGAGGAATTCGCTGCTTAACTAAAGCACTAACTTGTTTTGTCAAGAACACTGTCTTTTTCACATGGTGCTTCCTCTTAAATGTATATAAATCTTTGAGAACTTTTACATATGTAAGAACTTGTTTAATCACATGCAAAAAAGGAATATTGATTTTTACCTGCCTTAGATTCTCTAGGATTTCATTGTCAAGATCCAAAATTCGTTTGCTTGATTTTAAAGCTTGAGGGAACAGTGCCTTGACAGGATTCTTTGTCACCTCAAGTTCTTTGGGCAGCTCAGCATCACTACTATCTTGATTCTTGTCCACATTTTCTGAGTTGTTTGTTGTTGAAATGTGTAATGATGTACCACTTTGTGTCATAATGACATTCACATCCTTCAAATTCTCTTGTGTCATGTGTTGAGCATGGGATACAGACTGAGCTTGAGAAAGGAACTTACCTATCTCATTCACACTCAAGGAGTTCATCGATTTGGACACTTGACTCTTTATCTCCTTGTTTTCTTCAACAACTTGCATAATCAAATATTCAATCTTTTAGTTAGTCTTACCTTGTTCCTCAATAAAAGAATGCAAAGTTTCTTCTAGAGGACTCCTAAAAGGTGAAGGTGCATGATATGGTGTAGGATAGGATCTAGGGGGTTATGCAGACAACTGGTTTTCAAACTTTCAGCTAAAATTGGGGTGATTGAGCCACCCCATATTATAGGTATTAGAGAAAAATGTAAAAGACTTTTTATATATACCTCTCATCTCAACAAATGTGGGACATTCTTGGGTGAGGTGATCTACCCTACCATACACAAAACATGGTCCAAACGAGTCTACATAATTAGTCACATGTGTTGGCTTTAAGTCCTTAGTTTTTAACACCTCTAGCACCCTATTGAGCTTCTCAACCTTCGCCTTTTGGTTATCCTCTTCCTTAAGATAGTAGATTCCAACTCTATTTGGGTTTCCTACAAGTCATGACCTGTTTGTGTTCTCAGTAGCACTAGGTCCAGTCCAAGTGTGAGTTTTTTCAGTAAGATTAATAAGGTATTCGATGGCCTCATTAGGATCTTTCTGTAAGAACTCACCATTACACATCATCTCCATAAATTGGCGCTCTCTAAGTATAAGTCCCTCATAAAAATAGCTCACTGTCAACCAATTCTCATACCCATGGTGAGGACACATACTCAGCAGCTCCTTAAATCTCTCCCAAGACTGATACAAAGTCTCACTATCCTTTTGTGCAAAGGTGAAGATTTGCCTTTTCAAAGCATTGGTCTTGTGTTGGGGACAAAGTTTATTAAAGAAAGCATAAGTCATCTCATTCCATGATCCAATAGATTGTGGTTTCAGCAAGTATAATCAACTTCTAGCTTTACCCTTCAAAGAGAAAAGAAAGAACTTAAGTCTCACAACGTCATCAGTTGCATTTTAATTGTGAAAGTCGCAACTACTTCCTCAAACTCTCTAATATGTAAATATGGATTTTCATTTTCTAAGCCAAGAAAAGTAGGGAGAAACTGTATCATTCTTGTTTTAAAATCCAGTCGGGGAGTATTAGCTAGAAACATGATACATAACAGTGTGACTGTGCATGTAGGGCAGAGGTAATCCTGAAGGGTCCTAGTGGGTTGATCTTCATGTTCACTCATTTTCTCAGAATTAGAAGTATCAAATAAATGAATAGAAAAATCAGACTCTGACTTTGACATAGGCCTACAAGCAAATCGACCCAAGGAGTCTCTATACCTGTTCATGCAAGGTAGAGAAAAATGCAACACTAAAAAAAACACAAAAAGAAAATAAAATAAAGAAGCAACAAAATAAAAGAGAGAACGAAATTATCACCTTTATAAAATTTTGAAAAAAAAATTGTCTAGCAATTCTTTTAATGTTTCTCTGGCAATGAGACCAAAATTTGATTACACTTAAAGAATAATATGATAATTGTAGCATAACTTTGAGGTGTCGATTTCACATAGAGACAAATTAAAAGAATAACTAAAGAAACAAAAGAAAAATATCAAATAATTAAAAATAAATAAATATTAATTTGAATGCAAAATTAAGTAAAGTAAAGTAAAACAAATTGAGTTTTATACCAGATGTAAGATGACTAATGTTTAGAATTCACTAAGATTTATTTCAGCATTAACTATGCCAAATTATTTTGCCCACATAATTTAACTCATGAATATCTAGTAACAAACATGTGCTCAAGGAAAATATATCAATAAAGCATTAAAAATAATAATCACATGTATAATAAAATTTTCTTAATTAATAGTAATTATTAAACTATCAAATGTATCCCTAATAAAAAATCACAATTGATATTTAACAATTACCAGTAACATTCAGGTATCACAAATAAATTACAAAGCATAAGAAAAATATGATTGAATTCATCGTAAAATTTATTCACATAATCTGATGAGAATATAAAATCAATAAACATTAAATCTTAAAACTGAATAAAAATAATTTAATATAATAATGCTAAAAATAATCAAAATTTTATCATCTTTATAATACAGAAAATTTAGCAAAATATAATAAAATTAAAACTTAACAAAATTATCTCACTGAAATTGTTTTTAGCACAAAATTTATCTGCACTGAAACGTTGCTGTTATTGTGCTTACGTCACATCTTTTCTTTTCTTTCTCGAACGGCGCGCTACTCCTTTTCTTCAATTTGTATCATGCACGACACAGTAGCTACTCCAATCTCTAACTTTGAATATGGCCCAGCAGCTCCTGTTGGTGCAGCCCTTCTATTTCTTTTATTCATGTACACCCCCGGCGCACTGGGGCACGTCCTCCTCTTTTTATAAGCTGCTGTTAGCAGCTTTTTAGGTTTTTTTTTTTTTTTTTAATATATTTGCATTGCTTCTTTTTTTAATTTGGGTTTTGACTTGCTCTTTATTAACTCTGAAATTAAATATAAAATTTATTTAAAAATATTTTAAAATAAATAAAAATTTAATTTAATAATACACATTAATTTTAATAATTTTTATTCACATTTTAATATTTTAGTCTAATAATAAAGTATTTAGAGAGTACTTTTATACACTCATTAGTGCTTAACAACTATCAATGACAAAATGAGCGTCAAGTGCCTAAGAAACAAGTTGGTGTGTATGTTGTTGACTCCTTTACTGCCATTTTGAGTCAATTTGAAGCATTGACGAAGAAGGTTGAGACTCTGATGGTGAAAAATAGTGCAACCCCACCAATCATATGTGAAGCATGTGGCGAACAGGGACATAAAAGTTCAAACTGTCAAGTTGGTAGTCTCTTTGCCCCTAAGCTCGAAGGAGTTAATTTTGTTGGTAATTTCAACCAGTCGCAATATAATCTATATTCCAATCTTGCAATCCTGGTTGGAAGGACCACCCAAATTTCAAATGGACAAATCGACAGGGCAATCAACAGAGCCATCAGCGAACTCCACAACCACCCCCAGGTTTCTAAGCACTTGAAGTGAAGCAAAGTTTTAAAAACTTTGTAATGAAATACATTCAAAATTCAGAGGCTCGAATGAAGAGCATGGAAACTTAAATTAGCTAGTTAGCTACATTGATGTCAGAAAGGGTACTGGGGACATTGCCTGGTCTACTAAGCCTAATCCAAAGGAACATGTCAATGCAATTATCCTGAGAAGTGGCAAGGAGCTTAGGGAGCTCCCCAAGAAAAAGGAGAAGGAAATGCAAGAGCATGGAAATACTCTTGATGAGTCAGTTAATGTGGAACACGAGAAGGCAAATGAAGCAGCCTCCGCAATACATGCAAGTGAGCCACAAAAGCCCTCTATTCCATTCCTTTGGAGGCTCAAAAACACTCAGCAGGACAAGCAATTTGCTAAATTCTTGGAGATGTTCAAGAAATTACAAATTAATATTTTGTTTGTTCAAGTCATCTCCTAATTGCCCAAGTATGCAAAGTTCTTGAAGGAAATACTTACAAATAAGCGAGAATTTGAGACGGTAAGGCTAAATAGGGGGTGCTCCTCCATTCTCTTGAAGAAGCTACCATTGAAATTAAAAGATCCAAGGAGTTTCACCATTTCTTACTCTATTGGTAACTCTTATTTTGAAAAAAACATTATGTGATCTAGGTGCTAGTATTAATTTGATGTCTTTCTCTATTTTTGAGAAATTAGGGATGCAGTAGCCAAAGCCTACTAACATATCACTATAGCTGGCCAATAGATCTTACACTTACCTCTATGGTGTATTGGAGGATGTTTTGGTGAAGGTGGATAAATTTATTTTTCTAGCTGATTTCATTGTGTTGGACATGAAGGAGGACACCGATATCCCAATCATACTTGGGCATCCACTCGTTGCCACTAGAAGGACTATGATTGATGTCCATCAAGGGAAGTTGACTTTGCGATTAAATGATGAGGAAGTAATTTTTAATGTTTTTAATTCTATAAAAAACCTTAGTTCTTTTGATTCATGTAATTGCATAGTACTACTGATGTTGTAGATAGTGCTGAGTTTTTATATCTGCAGGAATCTATGACTGATAATATGTTAGAGAAGATCTTTCTCATTCTTGTCACTGACTTTGAGAATGCCAAGCTCTACAAGAAGAGAACAAAGAAGCGGCACGACAGGCATATCAAGTAGTGTGAGTTTAAGATTGGGGATAAAATTCTTATTTGTAACTCACATCTCTGTCTATGTCCCGGTAAGTTGTGGTCAAAATGGTATGAACTACATGAGATTGTTCGAGTCTTATAGTACCGTGTGCTTAAGGTGAAAAAAAAAGGCCAAAAGACATTCTTGATAAATGGCCAAAGCACGAAGCACTATGAAGATAGAGTGGGGACTAAGCACCACTCCATCGACATCACCTAAGCATGACACTAACCCATAGTCTAGCTCATGACTATAACTTAGCGCTTCATAGGAGGCAACCTGTGTTTTTATCCTTGCATTTGATTTTTTTTTTCAGTTTTTGCTTTGTTTTTCCTATAAAAAAAATTTGTCTTGACACTTTTTATTTTTCTTGTGCAGTTTTTGATAACATATCACTGCTCAGTTAGAGCAGATGTTTAAGCTCATAATTACACGCGTCCCCCAAACTCCACCTTCCCTATTACCTTCGTGATCTTGTGTTTAAATTTCAAGAAAGTTTCATTATCCTTTGTTCTATTATTTTTATTTTATCTTTCCACATTGAGGACAATGTTTATCTTAAGTGTGTGTGTGTGGGGGGGGGACTCTTAATTTTTTTGTGAAATTGATGAACACTTGAGTATTGCTAGTAATCAAGCAGGAATTGTGTGTTAATTTCTTAAGTTAATACTAAGCTGATAGAAATATGTTTAAGAGGGGAATCCATTGCTCATGAGCTGATATTGTGCGAATCAATCTTGTTCAATTAAGTAAAGAGAAATTTAGTATCTTAGTTGAAAATTAGTCATGTCTGCTTGCTTTTCTTCTCTCTATTAACTTAGCCAGAAAGTGAGTTTTGAGCTTTAATGATTGGATTTTTTTCATAAACAAAATCTTATTTGTCCTTCTAGAGTGAGATTTCTCTTGATTAATGTGTTTTAGAACTTGCTTTGATATCTTGTTGAGACTTTAATGGTTCACATACATACTTGAATATGATTAAGATAATTAGGCTTAATTCTTTCTTGACTTCCAGAGTTGCACAGAGAAAATAATCTCTTAGTTGCCCTGTTTGAACCTAAAATTTATTTCTTTGGATACGTAATTGAATAATCAAGTTGGATTCATTGACTATTTTTAGAATAACAGATTAACTGATGTGTTAATTAAAAAGTCATTTAGGGTTATTTTTGTCTTCAAGGGTTTAAAAAAAATGGAAAAAGAAAAAGAAAGAAAAGGATTATTGGTAAAGAATAATGAGAATATTGGGTTGAAAGTGAGAATTTGTTATACCATTGTGCATTATGTTCTATTTATTGTCTTTTTAACCCGATTTTGTTTGGTATCAATTTATCCATGAATATTATTTACCTTTATTTATCTTTTTCCTACCTTTCATTGTTCCTCTTGGCCTCATTACAACCAAAAGAAGCCCTTTTGATTCTAGTGTTGTATGTGAACTTAGAAATGAAGATGAGATTGATAACTAAGCCTATGGTAATGCATTTTTCAAGAGAAACTGGAGTGATCTACTTGTCCTTAAACACTTGAGTGATGGAAAGATGAGTGACCTTAATTGGTTGGTAAGGAGAAAAGATACAAGCTAGACTCAAGCCTCTAATTGTGTTAAGTGCTAAATGATCTTGCTGGATTGGATTTGATTGCAGAACTTGATTGAATTCTAAATTGTGGAATTTCCCTTTATTCATGTTTCTAGATGTTGAGTTTAATCTTGTTTTTTATGCCTATTTTTTGCTTGAGGACAAGCAAAGCTCAAGTGTGGGCGAGTTGATAAGCCTATATTTTATAGCATCAAATCGGATAAATTGTGGTGATTTGCTTGTATTTGTAGGTGAATTTTAGATGGGTCCTTATCATTATCTTTGTTTTTGTAGATCAAAGAGATTTATCATATTTGGAGTGAAAGCATGAGAAAACACCGCATTTTCAGAGTAAAAGAGGATCATTTTGGCTTAGACAGGGCCTTGTGTCAACTCAGAAGCGACTGAGGAGTTAGACACGACCCTGTCTAACTTGGAAAATGTCTCTGGTATAGAGACATGGTCATGTCTTTGGGTCACACGGTCGTGTCTCCCTTTACGTTGAAGTTACGCTATTTTTTAAGCTCACACGATCGTGTCGAGCTTAGACACGACCATGTGAGGTTTCATGTGCACAAAAATGACAGTTTTGACCCCAAATATTATAAATAGAAGCGAATCCCTATACCTGAAAATAACTTTTTCAATGATAGACTTTGAAAGACAGATCAGAAGAGAGAATTGCCATGAATCTTTGAAGGACAACTATGAAGAGAGGACATAATTCTTGAAGGCTTGAATATCACAATATCCATAAAAAGGGTTTTGGTTTCTCTTTCCTCTAATTTTCTCCCTTTCTTTAGGTTTTTTTTCCATGGATTCGTATTATGATTTGAGATTATTTGTATTGAACATGAGTAGCTAATCCCATAGTTAGGGCTATGGGGGATCTTGTTTTCCTAATTAATTGATTTTGAATTCAAATTTGATTAAGGTAATTTCAATTGGATTTACTGTATTGTTTGAATTCTTGCCAAGACTTGATCATTTTTGGCATGCTTTAATTCCTTATTTGACCGATGACCATCCGCAACCAATGAGTGGACCTATATAATAAAGCTATGATTTGATTGGTGAATGACCAAACATCAATTTATTCTACCAATTGAATTGATGGTTATATTAGTTTATCTCTTGAATTGGGGCTTAATGCATTCCTAGTTAATTCAACTAAATGACCAAATAGGTGAATGATTTAGGAATAGAATATTGTTTATCCATGACCATTGGGATTCAATAGCAATTAAGAGAATATTGACAAGAGAATTACTTTACATCATAAATGAATGAAAATCTGGTTAATTGGATTCAAGTGAACCGCGTACCCTAGTTTCTCTCTAATTTATTTATCTCTACATTGCTTAATTGTTCATCATTCTTCTTTATTTTTTGTTTAATTTTATTTTGAGTTTCTCTTTACACTTATGATTGTGTAAATAACTAAGAGTTTAGCGAATCTAATAATTACCTCTTATTCCTTGTGGGATCAACAACTGGAATTCAAGTCCTATATTACTATACGATATAGTGCACTTACTCTTAGTGTTTTTTACGCGTATCACTTACTACTGATAAATCAACTGGAATGACCAAATCCCAACCAACACAATCAACAACTTACAAGTCTATAAAAAAAAGTTGAGTCACACAGTGAGGGCAAAATAAATAAAGTGAATAGGAAAATGAAACAAATAATAGCACAGATCCTTAAACAAAAGATAAATAAAATCAAAGCGCAATATTCGTAGGAATAATGTTCATAAATGAAATTAATTTTTTAAATGCTTTCCTTTTTAAAACTATTCATAATTACAAGTGAATTTAAGAATATTAGTCATAGATAAAGTAATTCATATAGATTACACCTAGAAGAACCATATACAAGTTGGGGAATCAACTACACTTAATAAGCCACATTTTATACTCATCTCAAGCCAGGGATCTCGCCTCTGTTGGCACCATCTCGTGGTTAAGGTCTAATCATCCTACAACCACGTAAAGGGCTAAGGGTCCTCTCACCCATTAGCCAAACAAGATATCATCTTTGTATTTACTATGTACATATAGATTATTATATCTCTTCGCTAACTATAAGTGATACCATTATATCTCTTTGTTAACTGCAATTGATATCATTATATCTCTTTGCCATAGTAAGTGGTGTCGTTATATCTGTTCATTATGACAAAGGATATTGTTATATCTCTTCGCTATGGTAAGTGGTGTTGTTATATCTCTTCACTGTGACAAGCAAGACCTTTATATCTCTTTGTTATGGTAAGCGGTACCATTATATCTCTTTGTTATGGTAAGCGGTACCATTATATCTCTTCGCTATGATAAGCAGTGTTTTAACACGAAAACCACCATTGATATAAAAAGAAATATCGTTTGAAATATGATTATCAAATATGGTCCATCAAAATCGACAATTCTCATTTCTCATTTTTTTATAATAAAGTTCAAGACCATCTTAAGTTAACCTTTATGAGTAACAACTCTAAAGGTCACAAAATCAATAAATATATATCTAACATATAATAATAATAATAATAATAATAATAATAATAATAATAATAATAATAATAATAATAATAATAATAATAATAATAATATAACCCTTATAATTTCAATGAGATTCTCAAGAGGGCTTTAAAGAAGGCATAATCTTGAATAACCAATATAACAGTAAAATATATCATATATAAATATTGGATTTGTAATTGATAATTTAGTTGGTAAGCTACTAGGAGAAGATAAATGCAAGTATAGTAAAAAAATATTTAAAATAAAACAACATAATAGTCACAATGTAAATTATCTACTCACTAATAGGAAGAACCAACTTAATCACTCACAACGGCTCAAATAGAAGCAAATGGAGTAGCATCCATTGAATCTGACCACAAATAAATTTTTTGACAAGTTAAGATGGGTTAAACAAAAACTTAGACCATGACCCAACTGCAAAACCTCTAACTACCCATTGGAAATTATCCTCAACTCTTAACTTGTTGTCACTTCCTTAAAATATAGGGCTACCTATTATTTATTATGAATCTAAAGCTCAAGCTCCATTAATAAATAAGCTAACTACTCTACAATTAATTTTTTTTCCAAGTGATAAGACTTTAGAAAACTTAATTAAGAACAAACTAACAATGGGTTAAGAGACAAGATAAATTCCCTATTTATAGGGTTTAGGGTCTTTAAGAAACTTATGAGCAAAACCAAGATTTAGCTTCCCATTACAACATAATAGAACCCAAACTCTTAAACTTTTAGATTTCTTAATCAAAGCTCCAAAATACACTCATCCACCATTTTGAGAGAGCAAAGCTTGTGAGATTCCATGACCATTTACTACTAAAGGAAAAAGAATCAAAAAGTAGAAGCTTACATCAAGCTATCGGTAAGTGGGTGCAAGCTAGAATAGAGAAGGAATGAGAAGAATTCTATGGCCTCCAATGGAGTCACCCCCAATACATCCCTATGGGGAGTTTTTCTCTTAGGTTCTCTCGATCCACCCTTTTAAGCCATGTTCATTTTTTTTAGACTTAAAGGTAAATTAACAAAAATTACTCTTAATAGAAAGTTTTATTCTAACCTTATCCCTCCCCTATTTCTACATCGTTATATTATTGCTAAGTACTATTTAATGTGTCTTACTTTAGCCATGTGGGTTATCATTGTCTCTTACTTTAATAACATTTTTATTGTTATAGTGAGAATTTTTAATAGTTAATTATTGACCATATTGAATGATACAACAACATTTATTTTTAGCTCTGAGAACACATAAAAACTTCTTATTAGTTTGGGTATGTTTGTGGAAGGCTTAATATTGAACCAAAGTAGTGAAAAAAAGGATAGTAGGAAAGCTATGAAAGGGAGAGAGTTAGTTATTCTATTGATTTTTGTCTTGATTTTACTTGATTACATTTGCTTATAGTGGTTACATATTTATAGGCTCTAGAGGCTATTCTAGATATCTCTAAATATATGTACTTTTGTAATGCACTATAATATTTCCTAGCCGCTTCATTAATTCTCAAAAGATAATTTTAGAGATTGACATTGTCGAAGAAGGTCTAAATGCATTCTTTTATAATTTTTTAGATTACAATAAGAACAACCAAAGTTTTTTTCCACTAGGTAGGGTCAGCTACATAGATCAAGCGCCGCCATTGTGTTATATCAAAAGCCAAATAATCCTATAAGCCTTTTAGTTCCAAATCCTTTCCAATGGATTCACCCAGAGCTTCTCTTGGTCTTCCCCTCCCTCTACTTATGGGCCTACCCTCCATTTGATCAATTCTTCCAACTGGGGTTTCTATTGGTCTTCTTTTCACATGTTCAAACCACTTTAGACATGATTCTACCATTTTTTCCTCAATAGGTACTACTCTTACTTTCCCTCTAATATATTTATTCCCAATATTTATATTTTATTGTATGCCCACTCTAATAGATAAGCTCAGCTTAGTCATATAGGATCAGCTAGACTTAGTCATAGAGATAAGATTCTCTAGTTATCAAGTTGTTACTTTGGCTGAGATTGTATAGTTATAACTGATATATATCAGCTCTTAGTTTGTAGGTTTAGTTACTATTTTCAAATTCATCTTGTATCTATTTAAAGGCTGCAGTATCATGATTGTATTCAAGCAATAAAGCATTAATAGAATCCTTTTATGGTATCACAGCTATATAGTTTAACAACAATTTTTTTTTATCTTGATTTTTCATCATGAGTTCCTCAACTTTAGAAACTAAAAATTCTCCAACCAACACTCCCTCTAGTTCCATTAATAAACTAGTTGTTCTCAATGTTGGTTCTCAACTGTACATCAAACTTAATGGTGACAATTACCCTGCCTGGCGTCTTCAGTTTCTTTCTCTCTTAACAGGTTATGATCTTATAGGCTATATTGATGGCAGCACATCATGCCCCTCAAAATAGTTGGAGAACAATGCTACTGCTATCAATCCTGCTTTTACTCATTGGGTTCGTCAAGATTAGCTAATTTTGCATGGCATTATCTCCTCTGTGGCTGCAACAATGGTTACTCATCTCGGCACTGTAAAAACTGCTAAACAGACCTGGGATAATCTCAAAACCATGTATGCTGGTAGATCAAGAGTCCGCATCATGGCTCTAAAGTAGCATATTTCTACTTTTACTAAAGGTACTCAATCTATGGCTACCTATCTTCAAGGTATTAAAGCTATCTCTAATGAACTCTCTATCATTGATCATCCTCTTGATAGTATTGATCTGGTTATTCACACTTTGAATGGCTTGAATGTTGAATATAAAGAAATCTCAGTAGCTCTCCGCAGCAGAGAAGCACCTATCACTTATACTGAACTTCATGAGAAAATTATGGATTTTGAAATAATCCTATCTCGTGAAGGCAATCATGCTTCTGATCCACTGGTTGCTACAACCAATGCAGTCACTCGTCACAAATGCCAGCCACGTTACAGATCTCAGTTCAATGGACACACCTCTTCCTCTGCTTCAAATGTTGCTAATCTGGTAGTTTGTCAATTCTGTGACAAATTTGGTCATGTTGCAAGGAAGTGTTATAAAATTAATAGCTATCCTAAGAGAAATGGAACCAGACCTTTAGTTAATATGGCAAATCATCAGCCTGCCATGCAGAATTCTAGTTGGATTATGGATACTGGAGTTTCTCATCATGTCACGCAGGATCTTCAACAACTGACCTTGGCTAATTCTTATCCAGGGTTTGATCAGGTTATGGTTGGTGATGGCACAGGTTTGAATATTACACATATTGGTCACTCTTCTATACACACAACCACTAAACCACTTTATCTCAATCAAGTCTTATGTGTTCCTAATATTCAGTCCAATCTCTTGTCAGTTTCTAAATTATGTCAAACTAATCATTGTTCTGTTGAATTCTTTCCTGATTGTTTTGTTGTGAAGGATTTGAAGTCGGACCAGGCTCTACTGCAAGGACCACTTAAGCAAGATCTCTATCATCTACCATCTACCTTCATTACCTCTGCTACTCCTCAATCTCTCACCCCTAGTCTTCAATCTGTCTCAACATGGCATCATAAACTTGGTCATCCTTCCTATGAAATAATTAAACATCTGGCAAATAGACATCATATTCCAATAAAGTTTCCCTCATCACATGAATGTAGTTCCTGTCATTGTGCTAAGAGTCACAAGCTACCATTCTCGGATCATCATCTTATTAGTAACAAACCTTTGGAGCTCATTTATTCAGATGTTTGGGGACCATCTCCTATTAGGTCTTTAGATGGTTAGTTCTATTATTTGATTTTTGTTGATCATTTTTCAAAATATGTACGAATCTATCCAATGAAAAATAAGTCAGATGTATTTTCCATTTTTATTCAATTTAAGTCCATTGTTGAGAAATTTTTCAATTTGCCTATTGTTTCTTTTTTCTCTGATAATGGTGGTGAATTTGTCAAGATGAAATCATTTCTGGCTACACATGGTATTTCTCATCTGACTACTCCTCCTCATACTTCTGAAGTCAATGGTACTGCTGAGAGAAGGCATAGACATATTGTTGAAACAGGCCGTGCACTGCTATATCATGCTAACTTACCAGCCAAATTTTGGTCCTATGCTTTTCTTACAGCAACTTATTTAATTAACAGGATGCCTACTCCAACAATAAAAATGAAATCCCCATTTGAAATTTTGTTTCACAGCACTCCTGATTATAATAAACTTCATTCTTTTGGTTACTTATGTTTTCCATGGTTGCGGCCTTACACCAAACATAAGCTTCAATCTAGATCTTTTCCTTGTATCTTCCTGGGATATTCTCACTCACATCATGCTTACCTCTGTCTTAAACCTTTATCCAGCCACATATATGTCTCTAGACATGTGAATTTTATTGAAAATTCATTTCCATATCAGTTTCTTACTTAATCTTCTACACCATCTACTCTCATTCCTTCTACTGAGTCCACCATGCCTGCCATTATACCATTCAACCTTGCACCATCATCTACTGCCATTGTGCCTCCTTCTTCTACTCAGCAGACTTCTATCCTTCCAACATCTGAACTGGACCTTGCAGTGGTTCCTGATCAGAACTCTAATTCTTCACCAGCAATTCAGTCAGGTAATAATTATTCCTCTTTTCCATTACACACTTCCACTAATCCCTCTCGAAGTCACCATATGATTACTAGGTCTCAAAATAACATTTTTAAACTAAAGAAAATCATGGCTGCCACCAAGCATGACCTACCTGAGAATCTTGAACCATCAACTGTGACACAAGCTCTTAAAGTTCCTCATTGGAGATAAGCCTGCTCAGAAGAATTTGATGCTTTGCTGAAAAATGGTACCTGGACTTTGGTTCCACGAGAGGAGTCTAAAAATCTGGTTGGTTGCAAGTGGTTATTTAGAATCAAGAGAAATCCTGATGGTAGCATAGCTAGATATAAAGCTAGGCATGTTGCCAAAGGGTTTACTCAAACATTCGGTCTTGATTTCAAGGAAACCTTCTCTCTGGTTGTCAAGCCTCAAACAATTAAAGTGGTTCTTACAGTTTCACTTAGCCGTGGTTGGTCTATGCATTAACTTGATGTTAACAATGCTCTTTTACAAGGCACTCTAGCTGAAGATGTATACATGCAGCAGCCACCAGGTTTTGTTCACAATGAGTTTCCTAATCATGTTTGCAAATTAAGAAAGGTGATTTATGGTTTGAGACAAGCACCCCGTGCTTGGCATGACTTTCTCAAGGCCTTTGTTCTGGCTTATAGGTTTATAACTAGTCTTAGTGATACTTCTTTGTTTATTTACAATAAAGATGGTGTCCAAGCCTTTCTTTTGGTATATGTAGATGATCTTTTATTGACTGGTAACCAACCAAAATTTTTGCAGCAGTTTATAACTGAATTATCTACGAGGTTTTTCCTCAAATATCTTGGTTTTCCTCATTACTTTCTTGGTATTGAACTAATCCAAGTGCCTGAAGGTCTTTTTCTCTCTCAACATGGCTACATCTGTGATCTTTTGGAAAAGTTTCACATGTATGGGGCCAAGCCTACTAGTACTCCATTATGCACTTCTACTCCTTTAAGACTGCACGATGGCTCTGCAGCTGCAGATGCAAAATTATTTCGTGGTATTGTTGGAGCATTGCAGTACTTAACTCTCACTCATCCAGATTTGTCATTTGCCATAAACAAATTGTCTCAATTCATGCATCAACCAACTCAAATTCACTTTCAGTAACTTAAAAGAGTTTTAAGGTATCTTAAGCTCACTCTTAACTTTGGTTTGACACTTAAGAAACCTCCTCATCTTCATTTACATGCATTTAGTGATGCTGATTGGGGTGGTAATTTGGATGATAGAACATCTACTTCTGCATTTGTTATTTATTTTGGTGGAAATCTAGTATCGTGGTTATCAAATAGGCAAAGAACAGTCGCTAGATCCTTAACAGAAGTTGAATACCGATCGGTTGCAAATACCTCTGCAGAAGTAATGTGGTTGATGAATCTTCTTGGTGAACTTGAGATTTCTCCTTCTACACCTACATTATTTTGTGACAATATTGGTGCTACATATCTATGTTCCAATCCAGTGTTTCATTCAAGAATGAAACATATTTCTCTTGAGTATCATTATGTTCAGCAACTTGTGCAAATGGGAAAACTCAAAGTCTCTCACATCTCCATCAAAGATCAGCTAACTGATATTCTCACAAAGCCATTGTCAAGAGTCCGATTTCTTCCTCCTAGAGCCAAGCTTGCTGTCACTGATGGTGACCCAATCTTGAGGGGGTGTAATAGATAAGCTCAGCTTAGTCATATAGGATCATCTAGACTTAGTCATAAAGATAAGATTCTCTAGTTCTCAAGTTATTACTTTGGTTGAGATTGTATAGTTGTAACTGATATATATCAGCTCCTAGTTTGTAGGTTTAGTTACTATTTTCAAATTCATCTTGTATCTATTTAAAGGCTGCTATTGTATTCAAGCAATAAAGCAATAATAGAATCCTTTTACACTCGTCCAGCACCAACATTCACTATTCTTTTCTTTTTTTACTTTCTTATTAGTGATGTTGTTTGCTTATCTTTTCTGTGTGTTGATTATGATAATGAGGTTCTAATCCTCTTTCTTGGGTTCTATTTGAACTTGCTATGTAATTTGGGTTGATTGCTTCATACTTTCTATTAATGAAATGGTTTTGTTTATCTATCTCTACATTGGTCACCAATTGTTTGACTTGGGGAAACGTAATTATTTAGACATAGGGATTTAGGAGTTGGATCTTAGATGTGAATAATATATGTTCAATAGCATTCAAATGTGTGGGTGAATTTATTAACAAATATAATAGAAATATACCTATTAGTCATGTATAGCAAGTGCTTGAGGGTTTTACATAATGAGTGGATCTTAATTCAATGCATATAAACATATAATGCATTGATTAAGTGAAGCTTTTTTATATGGCCTATACATTGGCTTATAAATAATTACGTGTCTTGCTTAACAAAACCAATTCATTAATAGATTGTAATGAAGGATGCATAGATTCAAACAAAGTAGTAAGGTATCATGGACCTACCTCTAATTTATTGTTTCCTAATCTTTGCTCTAGTGATTGCCAATTTAGGTTTGCTTATTTATGTTGTTTAATTTTCTTGTTGATTTGAATTTCCAAATAGTATATTTGCTTGGATAAAGTTCAAGGGCTAATTGATTAGCACTTAGCTTAGAAGTTAACACAATTTTTGCTAGATGATACTCTTTCTTACCATATATTACTTGTCAATAAGTGCACTTTCATAGTCAAGTACACCGAACAAAATCACTTAAAAAAATAAATAATTGACTTCATGTGTTTGCAATTTTATAGTAGATGGTTGTTCTTGTTTGAAACTTTGAGTCTATGTGCTTCTATTGTTTTACTTAAGAGTATAATTTTTTTAATTCTGAAATTCATTCATTCTAAACAAATGGATACAAAGACTATATACATAAGAAGGTATCTATTCTAGGGAAGTTTAACACTCTACTAATCCTTAGAAATTAGGATATTATTATCCATTAATTCTTAATTAATCTCTTATAATTTAAAAATACACATTTGTCCTTACAATTACTCCTATTTACTGAAATCATGGGACTTCAACCAATCCTAAATTTCCAACACTCACCCATAAGCTATGGAGTAGATATTTTCCATCCCTGGCTTGGTCACAATCCTTTGAAATGTTGAACTTATCAATCCTTTAGTTAAGAGATCTACTAATTGACCTTCTATAGAAATGTAAGGAGTGCAAATTAACTTGCTTTCGAGCTTCTCCTTTATGAAGTGTCTGTCTATAAGCTCCAAAGCCCATCAGAAGTTACAAAAACTTACTAAAGTTCTTTAAAACTTTCTGAGTTTTGATGATCAACAAACTTACACTTAGAATCATATGTTACTAATGAATTATTTTAAGTGTGTCAAAGTATAGAAAAGATGTTTCTTAGAACTTGTTATGTGTATCCATAAAATTTTCTATCAAGTTCTATCTCGGGAGATCTTATAAGTTTAAAGTTTCTTCACATTTTCTGAAGAAGTATTTTGACTAAAAGAACCATCATGTCTTACTCAAAATTTAGAAGATAAAGGATCCTTGAAATTTCGAAGAAGACTATTCCTATTAGTTGCTGAAGTTCTACATAGTTCAAGTCTAAGGAAAAACAACTTAGAAGATTATCAACTCAAAAGAAAGAAATTCATAATCTTCGAGACTCAAAAGAAAACCTAGAACAAACACAAGTTCAAAAGTATCGGAACTCAGAAGAGAAGCAAAACTCTCAATCAAAAGAGACAAAGTTATAAAACATCAGAAGACTCATTGCTTTTGAATACCACTGAAAAAGACGAAATATTTGAACAAAAGTTGTCTAACCACTAGAAGACAATAAAATGGTAACACTTCCTATACAAAAAGACCATTGGAAGCTACAATGGCTAGTTCTTGAAAATCTATAAATACTAGAAGCTTCAAACCAGAAAGAAGAGATGCACACTATTACATTGCCAAACTTTTGATCATTCGTCTGAACATACTTTTTTACTACTGAACTTAATTTTTTTTTCTCTAATATTAGTTTCTGATCAAAAGTCTAAGTGAGAAATCATAATTCTCTACTATGTAATTGTTAAGATATACTCTGAGTGTTAGAGAGCTTATCCAAACACTATCTTTATATTAAGTTACTTACAATCATTCTTTGAGTGTTGAGAGAGAAACCAAAATTCTTACCAAACTCTTGTAACCTTATCCAATAGTGACCATTGTGAGTTTCTAGATAGGAGAGGCTAGGATTAAAGAAAGACACTACATGTAATATAGCTTGGAGAAGCTAGTGTTGAAGAAAGAATACTCGGTTGAATGCAAAAATCTTGGTTTTTGACTAAGGATTGGACATAGACACATGAGTTTTGCCGAACCAATATAAATTAGTTATGTGTTGTCTTTTGAACTCTTCCTTTTAATTTCTGATATATTCTTACTATTGAATATTTATATTCTGAACTAACATATGAACTGTTAAAGTTTTGAAAAGAGTTCTTAAGTTTCTTTTTGAAATAAATCTTTCCTTATAGTTAGCAATCACTTCTCAACTTCTAAAGTTTTTGAACTTAACATCTTATTGATCCATGTAGAAATACTTGAGAAGTTTTTGATTTAATAGAAAAGTTAAGAAAGTTTAAAGCACGATTCAACCCCCCTTGTCTTGTTGTTGTCACCTTCATTATCAAGTAACTTCCACATGTTCAGTTTTATCATGCTAAACAGGGTCATGATCTATGTTGATTGCAGACTTATTATCATAGAAATCCTTCATTTGAATCTACCATTTAATCTTCAAATCTTCTAGGATACTCTTAAGCAATAACAAGTCACAATTCCTAGTGCCATTGGAGAAAACTCTGCCTTTACACTAGATCTCACTACAACAAGTTGTTTCTTACTCCTCTAGTCACCAGATTTACCAAGAAAAGTGCAGTACCCAAATCTTGATCTTTTGTCAATAACAAAACCAACATAATCAACATTTGTGTATACTTTTATTTCCATACTTGTGCCTTTTCTAATATAATCCTTTTTCTTGGGTTGCCTTTCAAATATTGTAAGATCTAGTATACTGCAAAGAGATAAACATCCTTAGGATTTTGCATGAACTGACTCACTACACTCACAGCATATGCGATGTCAGGTCACATGAATTAGAGGCTGTTTGGTTCCTGTTTTTATTTTTAAAGAAAATAGAATATGATGAAGAAAACATGTTTAGAAGATTGTTTTCATTTTTAGTTTTCAGAAAATGTAGTAGCATTTTTGGAAATTTTGAAAACATAAAAAAGACATTTTTAAATGTCTTTAGTTTGATGCAATGGCTTTTTTGTAGTTTTAAGAAGGTTAGCGGGATGCTCCTAACCAGAAAGTGAGCTCATGCTAAGAACATGGGATCAAAACAGAGAATATCCATTTGAAAGAAATTACGAGTAAGAGAAGATTAAGAGACTGACTTTGTTAAGAATGAATATTGTATTTTTTATTTTTTGATTATGCAAGGAATTGATGATTAAAGATAAAAATTATTTTTTATGTGTATATATAGTTGGAAACATGGTGGATTTACAAATTTATTTCAATTTACTATTTTTTATGGCCTACAAAGAATTTTCCATGACTTTCACCCCTTTCTTTGGGCATAATGTCCCCAGATAGATAGACTAAAGATGCCTACTATGAGAATTGTGGTGGAGGTCCACTATGTTTAGGTGTACGTGCCTGAACTAGGGGCTTTGCTCTGCCTTTTGTTACTATGCTTGTGCATATGGTAGACTAGCATTTAGGATTAGTTATAGGCCCTTAATATGAACTAAGCTATTATAGTTTTTGGGATTTGCACCACTATCTAGGGATGTCATTATTTTGAAATCCTCATTCATTTTGTATATACTAAGTGATACTCAATTCTAGATGGGGTTACTACACTAATCAACTAACCACTAATATATATAGAAAACTCTTGGATGATGCATAGCTATATCGATTACTATATTCCTCAATGAAGGACTATGATGGACATGTGGTATTGATGATGCATATATAAATATATTATGCCTATTTATATTTCTTCTTCTGTATTTCTATTAGAGAGGTAAACTAGATTTTACATGTTACATTAGATAACAAGTTGTAATTTTCTAAGAACAAGATGAAGTATACAAATTAAATAGTCTCAAAGACTAGTCAAAATGATGGGTCAACTTGGGCAAGATAAAATAAAAGAAAATAATAATCAATCCTTTAAGATACACCTTACAATTAGATTTAAACAAACAAAGTTTTAATTTGTTCTCCCTAATTAGATTAGATGTTATACCGAATGGTTTCTTAGCAGCTGTAAGTACTCCTAACTTATACAACAATTCAGGATTCATATATAACGACCAAGCCAAATATTTTTCGAGACTTAGGATGTTACATTTTATGGTATCAAAGTAATAGTTCTGGTAAGCCTTGGGTAAGGAGAATAGGGTAGAAAATTATATTATTCTCTGCATGGGCATTATCTTAATTTTTTCATAGGTAATATTAGTTTTGCATGGATATGCATTCTTTTGCACCTTTGTTGATGTTGTCTTGCACATGTTACTATAGGAACTTAGCCACTTAGTTACCTTATATTGAGACTGATCAACTCAATGTTTGTTTGCACTACTGTGTGCATAAGCCACTAGGATTGGGTTAGTGGTGAGGTTCTTGGGTAGTTTTCATGAGGTCATAGGTTTAAACCTCAATGCCATCATTGTACCAAAAAAGTTCTACTATGTGCAAGAGACTATGGTACCATCGAGACTAAATCCTCCTAATCTCAATACTAGTGTGGATAAGATGATGGATATCTTGGAGGTAATAACTGCTGCCATGAGAGAACAGACAACTGTGACTAATTAATTTCTATAGCATATGCAAGAAAATCCTAATAAGAATTCAAATTAGGGAGGAGAAAATGGAGGTCCAAAAAGGGAAATCCCAATGGTTAATGTAACACCCCAAATTTTCATATCTCTTAAACAGTAATTTTTTGATTAAGCAATTTTCTTTGTTTAGTAATTTCTCGCGGTAACTTTGTAAAATTATTTTGTTTATTCCGTCAGTCAGTATTTGATTGTTTTGAGTGATTTACTCAGGTGTCGGAAAATAAAAATTTTTGGTAGGAGAAAACTTTATGTAATTTAATTTTCTTGTTAGGTAATTATTTTACGTGTCGATTTGATATTTGTGCATTTTATAATTTTTGTGATTTTTTTGGATGAATATGAATTTTTTTACTATTTGTGGGCCCGGGGGGTGTATGTGGGCCCCGGTGGCCATATATGGGCCCAGGTGGGTCCCGTAAAGCAAAAATTTTTCTACGCATAGAAAAATTTGTACCGTTTAGACGGAGACAGGGGATCTTACTAAACCTGAATCTGGAAACAGTTTTAGAAAATTTCTTATACTGTATTTTATATCGTATTTAATTATCGATGATAAAAATACAAGTAAAAATATTATTTGTAGGATACAAGAATAAATATTATACTGGTAGTCAACAAAGAGAGCTTGACTTGATTTATACCCTTGGATGAGAATACTTAGTTTGAATATTAACCATTGATTTAATCAAAGGTTAAGAAACAAACTTAATAAAGCTTGGATAATAACCATTGATTTAATCAATGGTGTGAGAATAAGCTTGGTTAGAAAGACTTTGATATCAACCATAGATGTAATCAAGGGTGGAGATTTAATCTTAAAAAGTAACAAAGACCATTTATGACCATTGGATGAAGAATTAATCAAGGGTAGAGATTTGGTCTTCTAAAATGGCAAAGACTAATTATGACCCTTGGATTTAAAATTTGAAGAAGCAATCTTGACCCTTAATTTTGGAGACACATCTAAGGGCTAGAATTTAAAGGAGAAAAAAATCCAATGGCCTAGATTTAGTCTTCTAAAATTAAAAATCTACCTAAATCCTAACCATTGAATTAATCAATGGCTAGAAATGCTTCAAATGGTGGCAAATAATGAAGACAACTTTATTGAATGCATTATGAAGAGAAGGTGATGGTTTTGGAGTGTTTAGAAGACAAAGAGACAAGCTTTATGTCATTTTTGCATGTCTTGGTCAAGTTAGACATCATAATGGCTTACTTTTGATTTTTGCACTCCAAGGAGAATGCTTGAAGGGGGGGGCACGGTTTTGGTGCTGCATGAAGGAGTTTGGAAGACCATAATTGCATGCTTTAGTCATTATTGTCTTCCTTGGTCTTCATTGATTCATTTTCAAGAAGGAAACTTAGAAAATTTTCTCTCCATCTCCTTTCTTCTCTAGATTTCGGCCAAGCCCTCCAAGAGCACCTTCCATCATTCAAAAATTTCATCCAACTTGATTTTCTAAATCTAAACATCATTCTAAAAACATCTCTAGTTATGAGGTTTTCCAAAATCATTCATCTTGATCTTCAAATTCAAGCTTCAAGTTTCTATCAAAAATCAAAAATTTCATCTTTGTTCTTCAAGAGATATCATTCGGTCAAAACCCCTAAAATCACCATTCAAGCTCTTTTAATTTCATCCAACCTTAGATCTTGAATCTCCATGATATTCTAAGCAACTTTCATGTTGAAGACTTCTTCTAAATCATTCATCTTCAAGGAGTTTCTTCAAGATCAAAGCTATTGGGTATTTATGGTGAAGTGTAAGGAAACTTCATTTCTTCATTCTTTTTCATGATCTAAACCATGTTTGATCCATGGTTCCTCTTAATCAAGCTTGATATGTTAATTAACTTGTGTTTTGTTTTGTATTTGAGAAGCCCTTGGTGGTGAAGGACTTAGAAAAAGAAACAAATCAAGAAGCTTTGGAGGATCTTCAAGAGGTAAGAGGGAGATCTATCTCATCAACCAAGCATGGTGGTGAGAGATGGTATTTTATTTGATGGATGTGGAATCCATGTGAGCATTCATATCCATGGTCATGTAATTAATTTGTGGGTGTTTATGAGCTTTGATTAATTTTCTATGCTTGATATGCTTTGCATGATTTTATACCTTTGATGATATGCTTGATATGCTATACATGCTTTTATGGCTTTAATGGTATGCTTATATTATTTATGATGAAATATATATGTATATGCCATGACTTGATGGTGGAAAAGAAATTGATTTTTGGCTCCAATAGCCAAGGAAGAGCTACGGTTTTGATGCCCTTGATTAGGGTTCATGTTGAAAATTTTTAAGAACAAAAGAATTGATTTTTGAGTACTTAGAACATGGTGGATTTCGAACAAGACACCTCAAGATAGGTATTCACAAAATTAATATTTTCTTGAATGATGAAAATGGATGTTTAGAAAAGTAAGGAAAATAAACAAAGAATTTATTTTTCAAAGAGTACATGAATACGGTTTTAGAAGGATTTTTATTGACTTATTTTGTGTAAAAAGTTTCTAAGTTTTACTAAACATGAGATTTAAATGAAAATAGCAATGATAATTTTAAGGATTTGCAAAGAAAGTGAAAAAAGATTTGTAAGGAAAGTAAAAATGAATTTGAACAAATGGGTTTGGTTTTTATGACCATCGGTATTTCGGTTTTGAAAATAAATAATTTTTGATGATTTTGTTTGTGTAAAACCATATCAATTTAGGAGAAAAATCTTTGATGGCTTCAATGGCCAAAGACTCTACGATTTTTGGAGGTTGGAATAATTTTGGTTTTTATGAAACAAAGTAATTTTAAAGTGGAAACAAAATGTTTGAACAAAATGTTTTAGTATACGAATTTTGGAAAGGGAAATCAAAGTATTTTATCACTTGAGAAATGAACTTTCATATGAAAATGAAAAAGAAAAGTTGCAAGGGTTTGAATCTTAATTTGTTTTGAAGAGAATTGATTTTAGAATTGATTTAGGAAAAATGGAGAATATAATGGTGTTTTGAAAATTTACTAACGTATAACTTATTTTCAAGTTTTGAAATACGTTAGAAAATGTTAAGTTTTGAAACGTTGATTTACATCAATGAAAAAGTGATTTTGTGAATTATATTTTGAAAAAGAATTTCTTGAGTAAAAAACTGTGAAAAAATATTTTGTTGAGTAAGAAAATATATTAAATGAAGTGTAAAGTTATATTATTTTGAGAAAAGTTAAAAAGAAATTTTTAAAGGTCAAGAAATATTTTCTATAATGAAATTGTGGTGAAAAATTATTTATATATCTTAAAAACGTGATTTTTAAGTTACGTGATATGGAAAAATATTTCTATGTGATTTTAAATAATTATACGCGATTTGAATTACGTTTAAATATTTTACGTAATTTGAACTATTGTTGAAAAATCACTATGTGATTTAAAAGTGATGAATTATTTTTACGTGATTGTGAAAATAGCGAAAAATTATTATGAGATTTGGAAAATGTTTTAAATATTTTGAGAATGATAGAAAATGATTTACGCGACTTAAAAGAATGATTTTTAAGTTACGCGATTTTGAAACAGTGGAAAAATACTATACGATTTTGAGAAACGTATATTTTTACGCGATTGAAAAAAACGTTAAAAAATTAGTACGTGTTTTAAAAGTGCAACAGAAGAAGTTGCGGTATTTTGAAAACGTAACAGAAATGTTACTGTATTGTGAAAACGTAACAGAAGTATCACGGTATTGTGAAAATATAACAGAAACGTTTCAGAATTTTGAAAACGTAACATAAGTGTTACGATATTTTGAAAACGTAATATAAACATTTTGGAATTGTGAAAACGTAACAGAAACGTTTTGGAATTGTGAAAATGAAACGGAAATATTACGTAATTTTGAAAACACGACGAAAGTGTTTTATAACTATGAAAATGTGATAACATGATTTTTGTTATTGAAAATACAGTATAATTTGGTGTATTTTATATGCATTGGAAAGAGATGCTTGTGATTGGATTTGGTGCATTATACATGCATTGGGAAAAAATATGCGTTGAGGCATATGATACATTGAACAAATGAAATTGAAAAGATTTGGCCCTTTGGGGTTGGACTTGCACGGATATATTCGTGCATTGTATATGGCCCTTGTGGTTGAAGAGGGAATGAGAATTGATAGTGAGGTCTATGATGGATCTTGGGGGCATCGAGGCGCGACGGTCGACCAAGTGGACAGCTGGCGAGTACCCTGTGTCACTTGGCGATGCAGTCCGTTGCAACGCATTGACGATACCCGACAAAAACACGATTCTTTTCAACAACTGGAAGATTGTCTTTAGACTAAGGCTGATAATTGACAGAGCATTCTTCTCGAAATTGTGAAAACCTGCATGGAGTTGTTTTTGAAAAACTGAGTCTTCGTGCACATGTATAATCTGACATTTATATCTGCATGATATATATATTAATTGAGGAATATTGGCTATGACAATTGTTTTGAAAACTTGGATGATGATGATGATAATCATGTTGATGGCATTTTTATGATTATTGTGTGATGATAATAATGTTAATAGTATGATGATGATAGTTGATTAATGTTGAGTGCATTATTGAAATTCTGGTATGACATATCTGTATGATATTGCTGTTTGTGTTATCTCTGTGCTGCCATGTTGGTATTGGCGTAGGTGATCTCACCTCTTTGTTATGTTATTTTGCTGTGTCTGTACTGTTAAAATAAAATAATAGAAGGATCGAGTTATCTTAGACATAACGGGCAATGGATACTCTGAGATTGGTGACAACAATAAGGAGTGGACATTCGGGACTCGAAGGTGTGCGGTGTTGACAAACAACGAGAATGTAGAACGGATATGCAGTGCAACAAGATGGATATACAATGAATAAGTATGATAAGTTTTAACGTTAGTGTTGTACCGTGCTATTAAGTAGGACCCGTCATGGGGTTTACTACTGTTAAAAAAAAAGAGTCTGTTAATTTTATATTTTTCTTTAAATTATGAAATATTAATTCGTGTCAATATTGCATAATGAATAGTTGAAATATGATTTTCAATATTACCTAATATTTTCAGTAAATTTATGTTTCAATAAAGAAGAAATTTTAAAACCCACTTTTTATAACTCAAACCTTGTGTGAACTTCTTTATAGATTTTGAGTTGGGAGTCAGACATGTGATACCCTAGGGAGGGTGTTACAGTTAACCCTAACTTCAAAGGGATTTCTAAATCCAAAAAGGCAAAACCAGCATCCTTTAGGGGTGAATATGATCCAATAGTAGTAGAAGGGTGGCTTGTAGAATAAGAAAAAAATATTTGGAGTAATGGGATGCATTGATGTTCAGAAAGTAATCTTGCCATTTATATGCTTGTGGTGAAGCTGAGTGCTGATGGCGAAGAACCAGGAGGTTTTTGAAGGCTCAAGGAACTCTGATTGTCTTAGAGGTCTTCTAGATGACCTTTTCAAATAAATATTTTCCTAATAGTATGAAGTGGGAGAAGGAAGCTGAGTTTCTCAAACTCACGTAGGGCAATATGCCGATAGGGGAATATGTAGCTAAGTTTGAAAAGTTATCTAAGTTCTCCTCTTACCTTAGGTTTAATCTGTATGAACACTGGAAGACTTCTAAGTTTGAAGAAAGATTAAGACCAAAGATAAAGAAAGATGTAGGAACGATAGAGATTAAGGATTTCTCCACTTTGGTGAATAAATATAAGATAGTTGAGAAAAAATTCTTGGAGTGTGAAGCTTAAAAAATAAGGAATGTGTCTATCAAGAGAAAGAGAGAGAATAAAAAGTATAAAGGTGGTGGCTCTCATTACAGGTCAACCTATAATAAAGGAAAACAAACTTAGTCAGAGGCTTCCTAACCCATATGCAAGAAGTGTGGGAAATCTCTTGGCACTAGACCTTCCTTATTTGCACAACATGTATGCTACAACTACGGCAAAGCAAGGCATATTTCTAGAGATTGTCCACAAGGAAAATGGACAATCCCTAACCCATAACCTCAGACTAAGGGAATGGCTTTTACACTTAGTGGAGAAGAGGCTATATGTTATCTCCATGTCTGATATAGGATAAGTGTCTAACTTAAAATATGCTTTTAACTGTGTTGTTTGACTTAAGAGCAACTCACTTCTCTATATCTGAAGATTGTGTGAGGAGATTGAATTTAATTGTGCTTGATATTATTTATCTGTATCAACTCCTACTAGCAATAAGGTTTTGACTTCTCATGTTTGTTTATCTTGTCCTCTTCAAATAGATGTCAAACTATTTATTGTTTATCTCTTTTGTTCGCCCTTACATGATATTGATATCATTCTTAGCATGGTTTGGTTATCTATAAATCGTGTTATTCTTGATAATTCCAATAAGTCTATACTATTTCCCTCAAATTATGTACAAACACATGTTCCAAGTTCTTCTGTGTTTCTTGCTGCCACCCAAGTTCACAAACGTTTATTAGAAGGGGCCTAATGATATGTTCTCTTATTCTCTTTATAAGTAGAGGTAAAACAAAATATAGATGGTCACTATAGTTAGAGAATTCCTATAGATATTTCCCTAGGAAATCACCAGTTTACTACCTAAGAGGGAGACTAAATTTTCTATAGATTTAATTCCTAGAATAGGTCCTATTTCAGTAGCATATTATAGGATGTCTCCCTTAGAATTAGGTGAACTTAAGAAATAGATAGAGGAGCTACTATAGAAATAATTCATTAAACTCAGTGTTTCACCATTAGGAGCCCTTGTGCTTCTTGTTGAAAAGAAAGAAGGAAGCCTTAGATTGTGATTAGATTACAAATAATTAAATAAGATAACCACAGTGTTGGGAACATAATAAAAATTTATTATGGCACACGTGCTATAAAATTACACATATCAATATATGACATGTGGCAACACTGAGGCTGCTAAGAAAGTGCCAAGTAGATGTTAAGTCTACAAGTCAACAGTACTAAAGCTGTCGAGTGCATGAAATATTGATTTTGCCAATGTTTTTCATAGAAATTGTTTAAGCCTTGTCTTGATCTACCAAGTGGAGAAGCAATTTCTAATTAATGCTGAAGATACTTATTGAAGTAGTATTGAAGCTATTTCATGAATAGTGATCATACTAATGCTATCAAGTGAAGAAGAAACAAAAGGCATGATACTACTGAGGTTATCAAACGGTCGACACCTTTTCAGCTAGGTCGATTAGGGAGTAATTAATTGGAGTTTGGAGCTTAAAGTTGTATAGCAATAATACTGACGTTGTTGTAGATGACACAAAAAAAGTGACTTAAGTCTTTAAAAATTGATTTGTCATGTTGCATAGTGACAATACCGATGTTGTCGATGAAGTTTACATCAAGGCTTGCTTTAACGAAGCATGTGACATGCAACATCCTAATACCAATAACACAATATATTCAGAATATATGTGTATAAATAGAACTAGGCATGTCACTTCTAACTTATAGATATCATAATACTTACTTGATAACCATACATGTTATTAAATAGAACCTTGAGAGAGAAAACTAATATTTACATGAACTATGTACATCGAAAAGTACAAACGAAGCCTCGAAGGACATAAGTACAAAACACAAAACTTAACACAATCCTATATGAAATCTACAATGTACAAAGCATTGAACAAAAGAGTAAATTAAACTACTCTAGATCTCCATCTTCATTTCCTTTTCTTCGAAGAATCCTTGGCTGGATTTATCATGCAAACAAACAAAGAGGTGAGAATTCACAAATTCTCAGTAGTATAATCACTTTTAATGGCATCATGCTAACTCCAACTACTTCGAGGAAACCAAGTCTTTTAATAACACATAAAAAGGTGGCAAAAGCCAAAAAATTTTCTTTCTCTTCCTGAGACAGAACATTCAATTATTATTATGGCTTAATTATCTCATAATTAACCATTTTTATATAATCATCGTAGAATTATTAGATCATGGCAAACTCAAGTACATGAGTCATATAATAGTCATAACTTATATCATCAGAATATTTACATACTCTTTTACGCAAACATTCATATTACACATCATGGTCTATATACTTCGCAAATATCTCTTTAATGATAAAATAATTACCCACACAATTGTAATTTCCAATGCTAATGCTTATGCAGTGTCATATGATCATGCCTATGAAAGGTCCTATGATAATGTTTATGAAACGTTCCACGATAATGCTTATGAAATGTCATGAATCTTGCATATTCCCAAGAACTTGATTCCCAAGAGATGCTAAGCAATGGTCCATTCTAAATTTCTCTAAGACTTTATTAATGTATTCCTTGTATTATCCAAAGAAAGACTAGAAAGATTAGTAAAGAATAAAACTCTTCCAAATTTGCATTTTACTAACTTGAATTTTTGTATGGATTGTATTAAAGGAAAACAAGTAAAACACATAAAGAAAGGAACCATAAAAAATACTTAGTTTCTTGAAATTATATACACTGGTATATATGGGCCTTTTGACGTCAATTCTTTTAATAAGAAAAAATATTTTATCACATTTGTTAATGATTATTCACGTTATGGATATGTCTATTTGCTGCAAGAAAAATCCAAAGCAGTAAATGCTTTGGAGATATATATAAATGAAATTTAAAAGCAATTAGACAGAAAAATGAAAATTGTCAGTTCAAATAGAAGTGGTGAGCATTACGATATAATGAAACTGGACAACACCCAGGTCCATTTGCTAAATTCCTTGAGAAACATGATATTTGTGCTCAATAGCAATTTTGGGCATAACATAACAAAATGGTGTGTCAAAAAAGTGTAATCGAACCTTAATGGATATAGTTAAGAGTATTATAAGTAATTCATCTTTACCTATTTCGTTGTGGATATATACACTAAAGACTGTCAAATATTTGTTAAATAGGGTTCCTAGTAAGGTAATTCTAAAGACACCTTTTGAACTGTAGACTAGTCAGAAACCAGTTTAAGGCACCTTCATGTTTGGGGATGCCAAGTAGAAGTAAGAATTTATAATCTACAAGAAAAAAACTAGATGTAAGAATAATCAATGGGTATTACATTGCTTCTCCAAAAAATTCTAAGGGGCTTATGTTTTACTGTCCTAACTATGGAACAAGAATAGTTGAAACTGGAAATGCTAAGTTCATTGAGAATGATCAAATTAGTGGGAGTGAAGTGCCAACAAGTGTGGGAGTTAAGGAAATGAAGGCGCAGGTTCCTTTGATTTGTAGCTCTTCTATAGTGATTGTTCCTTAAGCTGTTGAACCACAAAATAATCTAGAAGAACAACAAATTAACAATCTCATAATCCAAGATAAACTTGTAGTAGAAGAACCACAAGAGATAGTATTAAGAAGATCTCAAAGGGAAAGAAGACCTGCTATCTGGAATAATTATGTGGTATATCTATAAGAGTCCAAAGTTGACTTAGGAATTAATGATGATCTAATTTCATTTTCACATGTCATAAGTAGTGATAATGCTGATAAATGGTTAGATGCTATGAAAGAAAAGTTAAAATCTATGGAACAGAATAGAGTATGGGACCTTGTAGAATTACCTAGAGGCTGCAAGAGTGTTGGGTGTAAGTGGGTCTTTAAGACCAAACATAACTCTTATGGCAATCTTGAAGTAACAAGACTCGACTTGTTGCCAAAAGGTTTTACTCAAAAATATGGCATTGACTATAAAGAGATATTTTCACTAGTCTCTAAGAAAGATTCTTTCAAAATTATCATGGCATTAGTAGCTCATTATGATTTAGAGCTGCAACAAATTGATGTTAAAACTGCCTTTCTAAATGAGAATTTAGAGGAAGAATTTTACATGGATCAACTAATGAGGTTTTCAGTTGAGGGGAAAGAACATATGGTTTGTAAACTTAATAAATTAATATACGAACTTAAACAACCTTCCAAGCAATGGTATCTCAAGTTCAATGATATTGTTGTTTCCTTTGGATTTAAGTAAAACACTATAGATCAGTGTATATATATGAAGGTCAATGAGAGTAAGTTTATATTTTTAATTCTGTATGTTGATAACATCTTGCTTGCATTTAATGACCTTGGTTTATTATATAAGACTAAGAATTTTCTCTCTAATAACTTTGAAATGAAGGACATGGGTGAGGAAAATTATGTGATTGTGATAGAAATATTCCAAGATAGATCACAAGGACTATTGAGTTTGTCTAAAAAAAGCATACATTAATAACGTCTTAGAGAAATTTAGAATGGACCATTGCTTAGCATCTCTTGTTCCAGTTCAGAAAGGAGACACATCTAGTCTCATGCGATGTCCAAATAATGATTTGGAATGGAAACAAATGGAAGAAATTCCTTATGCATCTGTTGTTGGGAGTTTGATGTATGCTTAGACATGTATAAGGCCATATATTGGTTTTGCAGTTAGAATGCTAGGAAGATATCAGATTAATCCAGGATTAGATCACTAGAAGTTTGCAAAGAAAGTATTAAGATACCTACAAAGAACAAAGGATTATATGCTTACATATAGGAAAATCCACATTTGACTATTTGTATCTTTTAGATAGAGGAGCAATCTCATAAAAGAGTGCGAAGCATTTAGTTACTGCTACATCCACCATGGAAGCTGAATTTGTGGCATGCTTTGTGGCCATGGTTCAGGCTAATTGGTTGCGGGACTTTATTTCAAGACTTGGAGTAGTCAATAGTATTGCCAAGTCATTGAGAATTTATTATGACAATTTTGCAGCTGTCTTTTCTAAAAACAATAAGTATTTCAAGGATGCTAAGTATATAGAATTGAAATACTTTACAGTTAAAGGAGAAGTTCAAAAACTTAGTGTCAATTGAGCATATTAGCACAAATCATATGATAGCTAACCCTTTGATAGAAGGATTACTGCCTAAGACGTTTATTGAGCATGTTGAAAGAATGCACATTATTGCTTATAAGCATTATCGAACATTAATGTTAATATTTTTATGTTTATTATGTATGTGACACTCAGAGCTCATTTATGGTTATGTTTCAGATTTTCCTATTTTCTAATTTGAATATATGATTGAGTTAGAATGATGACAACATGTTCTGTCTTTGATAAAGACATCATGTTGGACCAATTATGTACTTCTTAAGTATAAGTCATGATAAGGAGAGGGATTAATATTGTAATACATAGAAGGGACCATATCGAATAATTAAGTGGCATAGAAATATGTAATCAATGTATAGGGAATTAGTTTCATCTATGTGCATTAGCATTATGATGATTTATTTATTGTATTATGAAGTAAGACAATATCCATAGTAATTAAACTTAGGCTGATCATTGACTCGATCGAGGTACTAGGTCAGTGGGTCACTGGTAAAATAAAATAAATATTTAAATAATTAATATAAATAAAAAATTATTAACAACATAATTCAATTATAAATTAATTAAAATTTATAAAACCTAATAATAAAAAATGTATTATTTTCATGTAAAAAATATTTTTACTTAAAATATAATAGAGATTGATAACTAAAATATAATAGAATTTACTTAATTGAAAGTTTTATTTTTTTACTTTAGCCGTTATTTTATTAACTTTTATTTATAGTGAAAATATATTTTGTAAAGATAATGATACATTTGCTTTATTGAAAAGAGCTCGTCAATTGGTTAACAACAGATTTGACCAATCAATATTACAACTTAAAAGTAACATAATGTTTTTCGTCCAACTAAATACTCTAATTTTCATTCATTTTATACTTTTATACATATATTTATTGACTTTTTCATATGTTAATATTTTCATTTCCTGCTTCTCATTTTTTTTTTATTAGAAACCTATACTGATTAACCACTTATTCCTAACGTATTAACCAGTTATTCATTATTTGGAATTATAGTTGGATTCACCAGAAATCTATACTGATTAACCACTTATTCTTAATGTATTAACCAGTTATTCATTATTCAGAATTCTTACTTGGATTCATCAGAAACTGATATAGATTAACCACTTATTTCTAATGTATTAACCAATTAATTTGGATTCACTAATTAATAAGATTCACCATAAACTTATACTGATTAACCACTTATTCTTAATATATTAACCAGTTATTCATTATTCGAAATTCTTAGTTAGATTCACCAGAAACCTATACTGATTAACCACTTATTCTTAATGTATTAACCAGTTATTTATTATTCGGAATTCTTACTTGGGTTCATCAGAAACTGATATAAATTAACCACTTATTTCTAATGTATTAACTAGTTAATTTGGATTCACCGATTAATGAGATTCACCAGAAACCTATACTGATTAACCACTTATTTTTAATATATTAACCAGTTATTCATTATTCAGAATTCTTAGTTAGATTCACTAGAAACTTATACTGATTAACCACTTATTTTTAATATATTAACCAGTTATTCATTATTCAGAATTCTTAGTTAGATTCACTAAAAACTTATACTGATTAACTACTTATTCTTAATATTGTAATCAGTTAATTTGGATTCACTAATTAATGAGATTCATCAGAAACCTATACTAATTAATCATTTATTTTTAATGTATTAACTAAAAATCTTGTGTTACGTCTACAATGTCACTACATGAATAATTTTAATTTTAAATTTCAAATTCTCTCAAATAAATTAACAAAATATAAAAATAAATAAAAATTAAAATATTTTAAATAAATAAATAAAAATTAAAATATTTTAAATAAATAAATAAAAATTAAAATATTTTAAATGAACAAATAGCGCGACCGTTAAGAAAGCTACTTTACGTACAAAAGAAAAAAAAAAAAAACCATGACTTTTCAATTTCAAAACCTGCTGAACGGTTCTTCACCACATTTAATAGTTTCTCAATGCCAAAGTAAAAGCCATGACTTCTAAGTTTTAACCTCTGCCGACAAGACTCGCACTTTCCAAGACACAAATATCAAACTTCAAACGAAAAAGATTATTATAGACTCATTTTATTTAGGTATATAGATAAATTATTATTATTTATTTAATAATATTTATATATAAATTTAAGTATATATAAAAATTATTAATTAAAATTTATTAATTTTTTTAATATATAATTATTTATAAAAAATAAATTAATTAAATTTTTATATGAATATAAATATTATTAATTAAATTTAATATTTTAATCTTAATTATTAATTTATTTTAAAAATAAATGAATAATTAATTTATGCTTAATTTTTTCATAAATTACTTAAAGTGGGATTCCCATATTCATATTCATAACTCAGCACCCGTCACCCGCTATTCAAAACCAAACCCTTCTATCTTCTCTCTCAACCAGACCCCTCTTCTGCTGTTCTGCGTCTTTTGATTTTTATTTATCAGACTCTTTTCTTTCATTTTCTCATAGAGCAATCCTTTTTCACACTCAAAAATATTTGGCTCTGTCACCTCTGTGAACAACAAATCCAACAAGTTACTCAAGTTCTCAATGTTGTGGTTTAAGCCTTGCATCTTGTTCCTTGTATCTTATATACGCTCTCCTTTGCTTCTTCCTCACCTGCAGTGCCACCTCTTCGTCACTCACGTTTGCTTGTCCTCAACTCCTCATGCGTAGCCTCACTTGCCTATTCATTTCTTCTTAAGTTTTTTTTTTTTTTTTTTCTGAAAAAAAAGCATGACCTGCGAGTCAATAAAACTCAGCCGAGTCACCGATTTTTGCCAAAGCCAGCCGAGTCTGATCGGATCTTACCAAGTCATTTACATGTCCGAACTAAAACATAAACCGGACCGATTACATACCCAATTTCTCAATCCACCGATTGAACCGCCGAAAATTTAATAACTTTTGATAATATCACATGAACAAAGTGAGAGAATTTAAGAGATAATATGTCTCACGTGATGTGATCTTAAAGTGATTTAAGTAAATAATAAAAATGCTGATTTTTGATTAGTTAGTTTTGAGAGGTAATTTTTAATAATAACTAATCACTTGATGAAAGTAGTCAATTAGTAGTTATCCAATAGAAATTGTTTCTATCCTTACTTATAAAATTTTATGTTACCTCTCCATTATTTATGATAATATGAAAGAAAGGGAGGTCAAGAGATAAAAACTTAGCTTCTTCTTCTGATCTTCAACCTTGTTAAAGAATTGTTTCAAGGATTTTAAGGACTTCATCATGGAACAAGGTAAGTAAATTTGTGAAAATCATGAGATTATAAGATTTTATATGTGTTCTTGATTTGTGTTTATAATAATCAAGAACTAGAATTGCAACTTACAATGTTTCCCTCTTTCTAATGTGAATAAATTTGTTAGAAACTCTTAAATGAAATTTGTTAGAAATCAAAAACAAAATAAAAAAAGGTTGATTACATACAGGGATGGGTTTAGTGGGGACAAGCTGGTGTTGTAAAAATTTAAGACATGTATTTTTAATATATCAAGTAAAAATAGCTTCTGCTAATACTTTATATTGGTCTATATAGTGAGAACTATTTTTGCACTGACTTAATTATCACAAATCATTTTTAACTTATGTAAAAAGTGTGCTCAGATAAAAAAAGTAAAACGTTTGCTAAGTTAAAGTAAAAGATAGAAATAAGTTTTTCGTCTTTACCAATCCACAACAGCGTAAAAGAGGATTTCACTTGGTCTTCTTGTTTCCTTGGAGAGAATTAGAAAAAGATCACACTGACAATCAACTTCAACTTTTATATTTTAGATATTAGAGTAAGAAGCTACTTAAATTGAAGACAAAAAATAATCTTGTGTGCCTTGCATATGGCAGCTTTCTTCAATTTTTTCCCTGTATTTTTGTTATTAATATTTATTTAAGTATTAATTAATTTTATGATATAAAAAACCATCGTGCCTAATTTCGATAAAAGTATAATATATTTAATTTTAAAACCTACAATTTTTTTTAAATATTTAAATTCTTGACATTTATAATTTTAACCTCTTCATTAATTAATTCCTGTATCAGTCCATGACTACATGCCACATAATATGCCAAGCAACTGTATCGGTTAGCTTTAATGTATCCACAAAGGCAAGAGGGATAACCACACGTTGGGTTGGTGACAGACAAATGTGTAATGTAAGGACGAGTTAGGCAGGCAAAAAAAAGTTTCAAAGAACTGATTTGAATTGGCTAAAAATACAAGGACTAAAACAAAGAAAGTGTTTCATAGGAATTGAAAACACACTGAAGCAAAATAACCAAATAGCTCATTTACGGGAAAGACCCACATAATCGGTGGGCCCATATGGTTCAAACAGCTCCGCAAAAAGACCCTTCTTCCTTCTGGGGTTACAACCCATATCTTTGCACAACTGATCGTTGAACCAGATGCCACAAGTACAAATGCATGACTTCCAATATCTCCCAGAATACTGCTTCATATAATCTTCCCACACTTTGATATCCTTTTCCATATTTCTTATACTAGGCACTTCAATGTTTCCATCCAAGAAATGTGCTAGCCACTGACATCTCACTTCATAGGCATAGAGATTTGATATCATCTCACCATATCCTATTATTGCCAGTTGTGGGATTCGAGGGTGAATTATTTGCCTGAAGTGGTAGATACAACACATGTTAGCTTTGAGGAGCTTTAGAATTTGTACATACTAAATGAACATTTCATTGAACGTATATGGACCACACACTGACCTGTAGAGCGGAACCGTTGAGGTTGTTGACCCATTGATGTATTTTTGAAAGATTGGTGATTTGAATATGCTTTTGAGTTTTTGGTCACCTTTGTATCCTGTAGCAAGAATTACTAGATCTGTTTCGAGGGGCTTAGCTTCTTCATTAATGATCAAACCTTCTCTGCAGAAGCTAAAGCTTTGTGATTTCTTTATAACGATGGATCCATCTTTTATTTTGTCATAAAAATTTTCAGGAAGCATCGCAATCTGACAAGAAGATAAATCTTGAAAGAAGCTCTGTCTAGGTACCAATCGATACTTCTTCATTGGAAGCTTCCATCTTAGATATGATTCAACAAGTTTAGAAATTCCCCACCTCTGAAAGTTAAAGAGTGGAGCCATGAACAAAATGTTCTTGATAAGTAAATATAGGTATATGATACATATATATATGTGTGTACATATATAAGACAATTTTTTAGTGATTGTTACCAATGGTGAAAGTAAAGTGGCCACAAGTCGAAGTAGCAAGGGTTCTCCAGGCTTGTGAACTAAAAGCTCCGCAAAACGATTGAAGTATAAGAATTCAAGATTAATGCCCCAAATGTTAAAATCTGGAAGAAACCAGTGCGTGGTCCTTTGGATCAGTGTACAGGGATGCTTGACTCCTATAAAAGTGATTAAGTGATGGAAAAAGAAAGGGATATCAGAAAGGGAATACATAAAAAGGTATATTATTATTGATGTAGAAAAGAGAAAGAATTAAAAGTGAAATCTTTCAGTTAGATCGTTTGTAGAAAACTTTGGACAAATATAATCTCACCATTTGCTTTTGCACATTCAGCTGCTATATCTATAGCAGATTTCTGTGAGCCTATTACTGTAATTCTCTTTCTTTTGATCCATTCAACAGCAGCCTCATTGTCCAGAGCAGAGTAGTCCATTGAGTGCATAACCTTGCCTTTAAAAACTTCTGGGCCTTGTCCAGGAGGGAACTCAGGAATGTTGGGAACACCACTATATTTCCCAAGGCAAAGAATAACAAACTCAGCCTTATACACCTGGTCATATATACACGTTCATTTTAGTGTATTCCTCTATAGCAAAAGCGATCATTGCACATGATGAAAGCATCTAATCTGCCTCAAAGCTTATTCAGTATTTGAACTCAAACTGATCTTCCAAATCATTCTAAATTTAAAAATTTACACATACAGGCACACGAGCATACCATGGTGTCAGATTAAGCGTTTTATGTCTTTTTTAATGAGAAACTAAATACAGGAAATGGAAGGAAATACTTGTTGACAAAACAAGAAAAAAAAAATGCAGAAATACTGACGGAGGAGTTTGTGTGCTTCATCAACAAAATAAATAAATGAAAGTTTGACTTCGTCAGATTAAACGAGTAAATGCTGATCAAAGTATTAAAACTATATATGCATACCTCTGTGGAGAAATTCTTGGTATCTTGCACTGCAATATGCCATGTTCCCTTAGAGCAAAAGGGCCAGCCATTACCGCCCCATAATTCCCATGACTCCATTTCTTCAATAGACTCTCCAACATAATCTATATCGATGACTTTGGAGTTGAAGTTAATGAAAGGAATGAGGGCAAAATGTTCAGCATAGGAGTTTAGATAATCTAGCACTTGCTGGCTACTTGGATTCTCTTCTTTTACTGAAGAATGCCATGGAAAATCTGAAAACTGGTAGAATTCTTTGTTGTTTTGGAGCTTGGTAGACTCTATAGTATGTCTCCACTGTCCTCCTATGCCATCTTCAACATCAAAGACAATTGGACGAAAGCCCTTTTCTAGAATGTATTTGCAGACAAGAAGGCCACTGATTCCAGCCCCAATAATGGCCACCCTTCTTTCCATTTCCAGCTATGGAGACAAAAATTGCCAGTAGCTATTTGCTCTGGATTTCAACAATCCAAGCCAACAAATCGGGTATATTATGTGGATAACCTATAGCATTTATGGATACATTAAAGCTAACCTATACAGTTGCTTGAATATTATGTGGTATGTAACGATGGAAACGGGTCAAGTCTTTTCTTAAATGGGTCAGATTTATTTTTTAAATGTAAAGTTTGAGTTTGACGTATTTATATTACATAGATTATTTTTAAAGGCATGACTTGACTTTTTTTAAAAGTCTGATATAACTTAAAAATTTATATAAAAGTAAATTTTGTAATAAAATTTTTAAATAGTTTAATGATTACTTTTACTTTTAAATAAGTTAACAAGATAAACTAATAAGTTTAAGACTTTATATAAGTTAATAGACTTAAATTTTAAAAAATATTATATTATTTATTAAATTAATTATATTGTATAAATATTAGAATTTCATAATATATATAAAATAATAATATATAATATATATAATTAAATATGTCGACCTACTAGGTCTAAAACACTTTTCCAAAGACTTGAAACATAATTTATTTAATTAAATAAGTTTTTTAACAAATCTTAACTTGACATTTTTAGTAAACAAGTTAAACTAAATCAAACTTTAAATAAGTCAAGTCATAAGTCTCCGATGAACCGTTGACCTACTTTTTTTCCTCCAATCTTTTTGAAACAAATGCATTAGGCCTAAATTGATAATTTTTTTTGTACCTTTTTCTATTCCAAAAGACTTTCAATAAAAGGCTTAAGGGAGAAGATCCAGAGTAGCAAGATTACAATTGGTAGGAGGCCTAAATTAATAGTTAAAAAGGCTTGTCACAGAAAAAGGTATTTCACAAAGTCACATAAATATGTTTTCCCACACTTGATGGTTGTATGAGAGTTATGAATTTGTGAGAAACTTTATTTATAAAACAAACATTACTTAGATTAAGAAATGTCTAATTCCCAGTGTGACAAACAAAATGAAATAGGAATTAACTATGAAAATTAAGAGTTATTACCAATTTTATTTGAATTAAAAAAATCAAAAACTAAAAAAAAAATAGTTTACGCATCAAGATTGGATTTGGGGTCTAATTATGTAAACTTAATCCCAAAGCTCCTTCCAATACATCCAATCTAAAATAATTACCCTAATCGATTTCACAAATTATCAATAACCTTTTAAATATTTATTTCACCTCTAAACTAATGATGAAATTAATATTTATAGAAAAAGTGAAAACAAAAATCCAAAATTCGATAGTTATAATAAGGAGAAAAATATTTAAAAAATGAATTAAAAAAATTAAGTTGTCACGACTCAACTAAAAAGTAGATTTTCTTAATTTTTACTTAAAGCTTGTTGTTACATTGAGCATTATTTTTAGAAATTGATTTTGGCACAAAAATTTAAATCTGGACCCTTCAAATTAACATGTTGTCACAGTTTAGTTAACTCCTCTCTTATTTGAAGGTGAATGACATTTTTCCTTAAGTTCAACAAATTATCAAAACTCACATGTCTTTCCAAAACATTAATGCGATTAGCAAGCTGGTTAAACTATCCCTTTGAATTAATATATTTTGAAGAATTTATTTTAAATAAATAACTAGATGTACAAGCAGTAGCCAATAAAGAATAAAGAAGCAAATCATGATTACTTGTTATCAAATTTCCGTAAGCGCATAAATCATACAAGTAGTAAAATAAATATTGTTCCCATGAGGATCGGTTAATTACTAACTCTTACGGCTACTTCGATTATTTAAGCGAATAAAAATCAATAGTGAAAGCTAAATTAAAATCAAAATAATAAAGAAAGCAAATAAATCAAAAAAAGTCAAGATTCAACTAAGATTTAAAAGTCTAGGACTGAGAATTCACTACACTATCTCCTATGCTAAATTGTAATCTTATCTTTGTTAATGTTCAATTATGTTCTTGAAGATGATTTGTCCTAAATTATTTAAAGCTCAATTTCTTGACCCTAAAAACGTGTTAAAACTTCACTAACCCCATTCTTATGGTAATTTATCCAAGTTCCAACTCATTAAGATTCATGACAATCGTTTAACCCTCGAAGGATTTAAGTTTATGTTTAGGTCTCAATTCCTAAGTTCAATTCTTAGATTATCAAGCAATTAAATTTCATCTTTCGATCATTCACCTAAAGCCTAAGATCATGTAAATATGACTGGCAACATACCACAAGCATTAAGAATACTAAGAATGAATCAAGAACAATAATTTCATTAACAAAGAATTAAATTAACAATTCAACATAAAGAAATAGAGAGTTTCATCTCAATCCTAGAAAAAGGGGTTTAGCCACTAATGGCAATTGAAGCACAAACAAGAACAAAAGGTAAAGAAACAACCATGGTTCCAAAATAAAAGAGAAGATAGAGAAGATGAAGATTGAGAAGATGTCTTCAATGGTTGATCAATGCTCTTGCTCTTGTCTTTAGAATCCTAGCCTCTAATCTTTATGCATCTCAAAGTTTCCTATAGTCTCTAGCCAAAAGTCTCTAGCCAAAGGAGTCTTTAGGTTTGGTATTTTTGCCCCAATTTATAATGATTTTAGGGTAAAATTTCCTTTTTTTCACGTCAGGAAGGGTGACACGGCCGTGTCTCCCTTTGACATGGCTGTGTGAGCCTTAAAAATGTCATAATTTTGATATTCGGGGGAGACACGGCCGTGTGACATTGAGACACGGCCGTGTGACATTGAGACATAGCTGTGTCTCAAAGTCAAAAGCTTCATGAGGTTAAGACAGGGTCGTGTCTGGTGCCAAAATTACGTAATTTCAACATTGGGGCGTGTCTCTTAGAGACACGGTTGTGTCTAACTCTTGAGTAAGAATTAGCTCTTGTGGTATTCATGAAAGTTGTAGATCTTTTTCTTAGTTTTCTAATGACACCAAGATCACCTCGTTTCGACTTCTGTAACTCAAGTTATACTCATTTTATTGCACAAAGGTAAAAAAAACTCTATAAATCTTAGCCATATAAATTTCGAGTTCAACTCTATTGCAATGGATCCATCCAAAGCTTCATAAAACCATGTTAAAACATATCTTTTGGACCTAAAATCATAGAGAAAGACCAATCATGAGATACCAAGGATAAATAGAATAAATGTGGCATAAATTCTAACATAAATCAATCAAAACACACCTAAATCCACCTCAAATTAAGCACAAGATGCATGTATTTTATCCACACATCATTACTTATTAAAAGTGCATTCCCTTTTTGTTGAACTTTGTGAACACTTAATTTTGTTTGAGTCATTAAGACTATTTCATTCATAAAAAAAATAAAAAAATAGAAAAATAAAATAAAAAAGAGAAAAATAATAAAGCATTTTCAGAAAAAAAAAATAGCATGTGAAGAAAAAAAAAAGGTTTAGGCTGACTTATTACCATTGAACTTACTTATCCATTCTAACCCAAAACCCACTAAACTTGAGTCATAACTAAACTTGACCCATTAACCACCTATGTCTCATAACCTGACCCATCGACTCATCATCCAACCCATGACCCATATGCTACTAAGTACCAAAAGAAACCCTAGCAGCCACCATTAGGCTCATCTCTCATCTCAAACCCTAGCCACTATCACTCTCCAAAACCCAATTTCCTCTTATAAAACCTTATAACCCAAAGACGAGTAATAGACACGAATTCACACACATAGCTATCACAAAAAATACCCTAGGAATCTTTATTCTTTCTTTTCCCCACCTTGCAGCAGCCACCATCCCACGCCTCACACTCTCTCATTCACCCTCATCTTTTATTCTTATCTTACTGTCCTGGTTTCATCATTCTTACTTATTCCCCATTATCTTCAATAAACCTCACTTCATCCTCACTTCACCTCTAGAAAATAGGTCACTTTACAACACAAAAACCACTCTTCCTCCACCTCGCCACCCACCAAACCCGCACCATAAACACACACAAATTCGATATTAAAACATTCACTCAGTGTACTAAAAAATACCAAACTAACTTAGTTTATCCTCAAACTTTAACTGCATCATATTTCATACATTTGTGACCTAGAAATAAATTCTCTATATTTATTTCCTTTAATTAAGCAAGTTATGTCACTATCTGAGTCATTTTAAGTTATTTTTCACATTCAATGTTGCAGCAAAGTATCTAATCTAACTCAGAATGTCACCAAACTAAGCAGACATGTCATGCAAATATTATGATACTTTTGTAACCATATACTAGTCTAACATGTCAAAGAGGATGCTACATTTCTCCCCTCATTTTTAAAATTTTGTCCCAAAAATTGTTTACATCATACTAACAACTCTGGGTAGTCATGCTACATGTAAGACTCTAACTCTCAAGTGGCCTCTTCAAAGCTAGCTCCATTCCAGAGTACCTTCACCAGAGGAATACGCTTACCTCTAAGCTCTTTGACTCCTCTATCCACAATCTTTGCCAGTTGCATTACATAAGATAAATCACCCCTTAACTGCACAGATTCATTTCTTATGACATGTGAAGGATCTGGATTGTACTTTCTAAGTTATGACACATAAAAGACATTGTGAAGGTTTGACAAACTAAGAGGAAGGGCTGTTTAATAAGCTACAAGTCCAATTCTCTTTAGGATTTGGCAGGGACCAATGAAACGAGGATTTAACTTCCTTATTTTCAATGCTCTACTAATCCCTGTTGTAGGAGTAACTTTCAAGAAAACATGTTCTCCCTCTCCAAACTCTAGAGGTCTTCTCCTTCAATCATCATAACTCTTATACCTATTCTGAGCTATAACCAACCTATCCCTGATCATTTTAATCTGATCTGTGCTTTGTTGTACCAACTTAGGCCCTAGGATGGTTTTCTCTCTAACCTCATACCAATATAATGGAGACCTACATTTCCTACCATAAAATGCTTCGTACGATACTATTCCTACGCTGGTATGGTAATTATTATTGTAGGCAAACTCTACTAAAGGCAAGAACTTATCCCAATTACCCTACTACTCTAGAACACAAGCTCTAAGCATATCCTCAAGGGTTTGGATAGTCCTTTTCAATTGACCATCTTTCTGTGGATGATATATTGTACCCAAACTCAGTTTGGTCCCAAAAGCTTTCTACAAAGCTCTCCAAAATTTTGATATAAATCTAGGGTCTCTATCTGACACTATACTCTAGGGAATACCATGTAATCTAACTATCTCCTGTAAGTATAGCTGAGGTAGTCTATCTAAAGAGTAATTAGCTCTAATAGGTAAAAAATGGGTTGATTTGGTGAGTCTATCCACAATAATCCATACCGCATCATATCCTGGCTGAGTTCTGGATAACTTCATCACAAAATCCATAGTGATATTATCTCACTTCCTGGTGAGATGAATGGTATACTGACTTTTATAAGCCTCTTCAAGGATCATTTCCTTGATTCCGAATTCCCTTGAAATGTAAAGTCTACCTCTAAACTTAACCATTCCATCATCAGCCATATCAAAATCCTTCTGATTTCCTAAGAAGATTTGCTCACTTATATCCCCTAGAGTCTTATCCTCCTTTTGAACTTCTAAGATCTGAGTCCTTAAGTCATTAACTATGTCAACTCTACTCACACAGAGACTATATGGCGACATAGTCATTGCAAGACTTAAGTCTCTAAAACTCTCAAGAAGTTCACTCTCCTCGATCATCATCCGAGACACATCTAAGGATTTTCTGCTTAGTGCATCAGCCACTACATTGGCCTTACCTGGATGGAACTTTAGCTCAAAGTTATAATCCTTTAAGAACTCTATTCATCTTCTCTGCCTCATGTTCACTTCTTTTTTTATCAAACAAATACTTTAAACTTTTATAATCACTACACACCTCAAACTAGACTCCATATAAGTAATGTCTCAAAACCTTTAAGGCAAACACCACTGCAGTTAACTCCAAATCATAAGTAGGGTAGTTTTTCTCATGTGGCCTTAACTGCCTCGATGCATAGATAACTACTCTCCTATTTTGCATCAGAACACACCCTAAAACAATCTTTGAAGCATTACAAAACACCTCAAAGTCCTCTTGAGGATTTGGAATTACCAATACTGAGGTAGTAGTCAACCCTGACTTTAACTCTTGGAAACTATTCTCATACTCTTAAGTCCACTCAAAAGTACTACCTTTCCTAGTTAGTCTAGTCAATGGTAGCGCTAACTAAGAAAATCTCTTTATGAACCTCCTATAGTACCCAGTCAGGCCTATGAAACTTCTGATCTCGGTCACAGTGTTTTGTCTTTCCCACAATACCACTGCCTCAACTTTACTTAGGTCCATTGAAATCCCACCTTGAGAAATCACATGGCCTAAAAATTGTACTTGCTTTAGCCAGAACTCACACTTAGATAACTTGGCAAATAACCTTTTTTCCTTATGGGTTTCCAAAACTAACATAACATATTGCTCGTGCTCCTCCATTGTTTTAGAATAGATTAAGATATCATCTATAAATACTACCACAAACTGGTCTAAGTAGGGTCTAACAATCCTGTTCATGTAATCCATGAACACTGCTGGTGCATTCATTAGCCCAAAATACTCATAATGTCTATACCTAGTTCTAAAAGCAGTCTTAGGGATATCCTCTTCTTTAATCCTTATATGATGATAACCGGATCTAAAATTAACCTTTGAGAAAATAGATACTGCTCTCAGTTGATCTATTAGATCGTTTATCTTAGGCAACAAATACTTATTCTTAATGGTTACCTTATTTAACTGCCTATAATCAACACAAAGTCTCATGGTACCATCATTTTTCTTTACTAACAACACAGGTGCTCCCCATAGAGAAACACTCGGTCTTATGAATTGTCTCTACAACAATTCTTCTATTTGCTTCTTGAGTTATGCTAACTCTAAAGGTTCCATCCTATAGGGTGCTATAGATATAGGTCTCGTCCTATGTACTAAATCTATAGAAAACTCTATTTCTTGCTCGGGTGGCAACTCCACTATATCTCTTGGGAATACCTTAGGATACTCTTTCACTATAGGTATAACATCTAAGCTCTACTTTACTTTAGCACTTAGAAAGAAAATGAGGACATATCATTGAGCCCCTTCTACCAAACAGTGATTCACTTGATTAGCATTGAGATATACTGACCAAGAAGGAACAACTCTAGAAGGTAAGTCAGACATGAATACTAGGGTTTTATTTGAATAGTTTAAAACCACATGATTGAAAGACAACTAATCTATACCAAGAATGACATCAATATTCACAGGAGGTAAACAAATAAGATTTACAAAGAAAATCATACCCTATACTTTTATACAACAATCAAGACACACTTTTGAAGTTGTAACTAGTTTTCCTGTGGGGGTGGATACAGATAAGTCACATGGGAGTTCTGTCATAGGTAAATCTAACACTTTCACATAATCATTAGAAACAAAGGAGTGAGATGCTCCTGAATCATACATAATAGTTAAAAGATGATTGTGTATTATGCATTTACCTTGGATCAGATTGGAAGACTAAGTCACCTCCTTTCCACTTAGAGTATAAACTCTCTTCTTAGCTTAAGGTCTCAAGTTAGGAATAACACTCTGCTTCTGTGGGCAATCTCTGGCAAAGTGTCTTGGTTGTTCACACATGAAAGACACAGATTGGCCCGCCAAGTAAGGTCTATCACCATGTAGTTTCCCACATCTAGCACATCTAGGTCCCTTTAAGTCCTTCTGAACTTGCTTGCCCTTATATTTCTTCTTAAGTTTCTTATCTACCTTCTTCCTTTTTACTTGTGAGATTTGTTCCACTGAGGCTTGTTATCATGGTCTTCAATAATCCTACACTTGTTCATCAAAGTCGAGAAGTCTCGAATTTCAAAAGGTCGAATCGTTTTCATAATTTCTTCTCTCAATGTGGATTCAAACTTCAAACACTTCCAGTTTTTATCGGGTTGAATCTGAAGTAGGAAGAGAACTTTGACAGTTCTTCAAATTTGGATACATATTGCCATATAGACATATCCCCTTGCTCAAGCTTCAAAAACTTTATCTCTTTATCATCTTGCAAAGTCTTTGGAAAGTATTTTTCTAAGAAACTTACTCTAAACACTTCCCATGAAATCTGAGTCCTTTCCACTTCAAACAATCTCCTAGCACTTTTGCACCAGTTTTTTGTTTCTCCTCTTAGCATATAGGAAGCGAAAGAAACCTTTTGTCATATGAACAAATCATTACCTTGAAGATTTTCTCCATCTCCTAATTCATTCCTCTGCCTTCACTGGGTTGTACTCCCCTCTAAAGGGTGGAGGGTTTGCTTTTCTAAACTCTAAAAGGTCTTGGAAATTCTGATTCCTCCCTACTTGTACTTCTTATGCCGGTTGTATAGGTGGTGGTCTTGGTTGTTGAGGTGGATTGGCCTCCATCCTCTCTAGAATCCTAGTGGTAACAACAATTTGCTCTCTCATAGCATTTGTCATTGCCATAAACGTCATTGCCATATTAGGACCCTCCCTGTTTCTTTTGGTTCGCTTTGATGAAGCCATAGTTTCCTGTACACTTAAAACAATACATATTGAGTTGATCAGTCTCAATATCATGTAATAGTGTGACAGTAGCTAAGAACATTCAAACATAAGGCAAGTCATGCAATTCTATCATATATCTCATTATGAGACAAGAAAAGCACAACGTACAAAAAAATTCCTAGAATATGCCTAAGCATAGTCAGTCCATACCCCGACTCAACATGATGAACTACTCTGATACCATAATGTAACACCATAACTCTAGATATCATAGTATATCTATAATATACACAAATAAACAGAGTTAAGCAAGTTACTTCTATCTAATAAATAATGAACATAATCCATAATAATATACTTGTCATGATAGAGAGCCTTTATGGAAAAATGATACATATTTATACAATATTAGCCTTAAAAGTATAAATTGTAATACATAACATCTTTGTACATCACAAAACAAATATAAACCTAATACAAGCTTTTTCAAAAAGAAACTAGCTATCTAGTCCATTTGTCTCTTCTTATTTCCCTTAGAAGGGTCTTAACCTAGATTTACATAGATATGACAAACAGGGTGAGAATTCACAATTCTCAATAATAGTATTCCATAACTAATCATTTATAGCATATAAACACAATCTTAATAAATAAGAAGTAAGATATGTTTTAAAAGCTCTTCCATGACTCGTCTTTAGTAACTAAATGAGCCAAGCTAAGTAAACATTCATGGATCAATAAAAGAATCAACCTAAACTCACTTTCATGGCCCATTAAAGGAAACCAAGCTAATAGACTACCATGGTCCAATAAGGAAACCAAGCTAAAAGACTACCATGGTCTAATAAAGAATCAAGCTAACTTAACTTTCATGGCTTAACTAGGAACTAAGCTATTATTCTTCCATAGTTCCTCAAGAGAAATTAAGCTCATGTTATCCATAGTTCATCAAAAGAACTAAGCTCATTAAACTAGTTTCTAATATATCACATATGATATCGAAATCCACATTGTTATGCTTAAGGTCCTAGATACATACCTAAGGCATTCCACTACTCTTGGATGCTCAAAGGTCTACACTTTCACATATAGGCTAGGTGGTTGTTCCTTTCATAAAGTATCCCCAAAAGTGTCTTAACACATACTAATAAGCACATATGAGGGATCCAAATAAGTAGGAAACTCCAATTCCTTAAAATAAACATCCTGAGAACTTCTGTATCTGGGTACTTAAGCGTTCACTTTCTGGGCGCTTAGGCACTCCATGACAGTAAACCTCCCTTGTTTCATCTGCTATTGGGTGCTTAGGCACTCATCTCTTGGGCACTTGAGCGCCTAACAAGTTTATGCATTTAAATTTAGATGTGATGTTCTACTGAGTTTCCAACCAATCCTTGACTTCCAAACACAAGTCTTGGATGGTTTTCAATCCCAAACATGGTTTCTAAACATGTTATATTCCTCGTAAACAATCTCAACTCATCAAACTTGGATTCATGTTCCAGCTTACATCAATGAAATACCCATTTCTCAACTTGTGACTTAAGTATACATACAAATGAGTGTTTCTAAATTCACAAACCATAACATTGCATAGATTAAGCTAAAAGCAAATCAACCTCAACCATTGAAGGCACCAGCTAAGCAAGAAAACTACATAAGTCTCTTAAACCTATTTTTCATCCAACAACATACACCGTGTATAAAAGATGAAGATAGGGAGAGATGGTCATGTAAGGTTCAAGCACCCCTACCTCAAGTAATCTAGATGATATTTAAACCTTTGATTTGCCTTTGATCCTCTTATTTCCTTCATCTTCTTCCTTCTATTCTTTCCTTTCCTTTTCTCTATTTTCTACTCTCTCTTCAGGTTAGAAACGTGAAAGAGTGAGTGAAATGAGATAAAATATCAAAGAAAGTCAAAGAATATGACTAAGAACAGTTGAAGCTTACGACATTTAAGATATTTTATTGAAACATTATATCTCTTAGGAATACTTTGATCTTACAAAATCAAATTTCCTAACTTCCATGAGCATTATAGAAAATCCTAGGATTCATCTCAATCCTAGTTTTATAATTTCTACAAGTTTCCATATATCAATCAAGTCAATCCGATATTAAAACAATCACTCAGTGTACTCAAAAATACCGAACTAACTCAGTTTATTCTCAAACTTTAATTGCATCACATTTCATACATTTGTGACCTAAAAATAAATTTTCATATTTATTTCCTTTAATTAACCAAGTTATGTCATTATCTAAGTTATTTTAAGCTACTTTTCACATTCAGTGTCGCAGCAAAGTGTCTAATCTAACTCAGAATATCACCAAACCAAACAGGCATGTCATGCAAGTATTATGATATCTCTATAAAGGATGTTACAATGATCATATCACTAGAGAATGTCAAGTTAATGACGATAAACAAACACTTTTTGGAAGGCAACCCAAGTTTCTTTTCCCTTTTATTTTACATTAATGCATTGCTTTTAAATTATGTTAGTTATTTGGTTTGATTATTTATTTTGTCTTTTTAATTAGTGGTTGTTTAGTTTCTCTTCCCCCTTCAATGTTGAATTAGTTACTTATTGGATTATTTGGTGGAAAATTGGTTTATTAATAATAAAGTTAGTTAGTTAGAGCTGTGCTCTTGTCATTGAGCGCTTAAGCACCCAAAAATTAGGTGCTTAATTGCTCAAAATCCTTGCTCTCTAATACTCACTGATTAGGCATCCAAAAAGTGCACGCTTAAATGCTCAGTGCCTTTGCTTTTTTCCAGCCAACAATTAAGTTATGGATTTCTTACCGCTTAAGTGCGCAACTCCAGATTAGGCGCCCTATTCTGTGAGCCAGCGATTAAGCGGTTATTTTTTCACCGCTTAAGCGCACAACACTAGAAATGCAGATTTAAGCGGGTTTTCTAACCCACTTTCTCATCTTTCTCCTAAATCTCTTTCTCAAAACCTTAATTCTCTCTCTTACCATTAACCTAAATTCTTGTCAATCACTCTTCATCCACCCAAACACTAACTCAACCCCATTCCCAAATCAATCGCACCTAACCCCCATCTTCATCCCTTCCAATTTGAGGGAAAACTCTATTAAAGCACCCATTGGAGAGCTAGGGTGCAAATTTGGGAGGAAACGTGGAAACTCCCATTTGGTCCTCACCCAACCCTCATTCTTCCTTGATTTAGGTAAATAATTCATCTCCTACTTGTCTAAGGTTAGGCTTTCACTTTAGAAATTGCTAAATGCCTATTTGGAGATTTTGAGAATTTTGGGTATTTAGGGTTTTTTGAAAGTTTGTTGGGTTTAAGAGGTTTAGTGACATATTTTTGAAGATAAACTTAGAAAAATGTTCACTATGAGTTTGAAGGGTTGTTGTGAATGCAATTTTTTGTGCTTATTTTGTTAAGTTTCCTTACAATTTTGAAATACAAGTGGGATATTTAAGGAATTTTGCAATTTTACAATTTTGATGGGTTGATGTTGTTGATGCATTGATTTTGATGAATATATTTTGTTGTGAATGCTTAGATTTTGTCTTGGCAATTTGTTTGCATATTTGATGGGTGGATATTATCCTAATGTTTTGAATTGAAGAGTTGGCTTTGAATTTGATCACATTGTGCATTGTTGTCTTTCCTTTTATTCTCAAATTCTTACTCACAATGTAGTATTTTGGATATGATATATTGAGCAAAGATTCACTGGTTGTATTCTTCTCTTATGCATAAATATCTCTTTCTAATGGCTCCCAACAAAAAAAGAAAGGAAACGAGAAAGTCGAGTTCTAGAAGTGTCGCTTTCGATGAACACTACTTTCGCTTTTCTAAACACAATGAGAGATACAAAAATGTAGTAGGAAAGAAGAGCACGATCAGAGAAAGGGGGATTGACCTGCAAGGCAAGAGGTATCGCCCTATTAATAATGAAATAAGGAGGAGAAGATAGGAAAGATTTTGTGCGCCACCCCAACCAAGCCTCTTTACATTGGTTAAAGAATTCTACACAAATAACTTCATGGAGAAAAAGAAAAAAAGGAATTCCAATGACATATGTTGAATGATTCATGACCTATGTGAGAGGTCGTGAGTTATGGTTCACTAAAGATAAATTTAATGAATTGCTTCGTACGGGAGACAAAATCCCATGAGCGAGATATTGTGGCTATGCTAGGCTAATGAATTAAGAACTGGATGAAGAGGGAGTTTCTTAGGAATGTGATGTCAATGATGCATCCAAATATCTAAAAAGGAGTGACTTAAAGCCCATCCCCAAGGCCTGCTGCACCTTTATGTAAGCCACCCTGCTTCCTTGCTCGCACACCCATGAGGTAATAGTAAACAAAGCTCTTCTCATATTTGCAACTATGACTAGTCTGCCAGTGAATATGGGTGAAGTAATCACATCACACATTCATAATTTAGCTTTCAGTGATGTAGCTAAATTGACATATCCCTCCATTATCGCAAAATTATGCTTGAAGGAGGCCATTCTGCTTGAAAATGATGTGGAGGAAAGACCAGCCCCGTCAGTGGAATCTGTTATGCTGGAGGCATACTTCATAGAGGACACCTTGTCAATTTGACATCTTCCACTACCATCTCCTGTAAGACGGAAGAGGTAACATTGACCAGTTAGAGAAAGGTTGACTAGGGTCGAAAGAGAAGTGTGAGAATGCAAAGAGATATTAACCCACCTTGCCAACTGCATGGTTGGAATGGAAGGAACGTTACGTAACTTAACTTCTCAATTGATCCTGGATCCTAACGAGCCTAGAGGTTTTCCTGTCTACGTTCCTGAGGAAGAACAAAAGGAGGAGGAAGATGATGATGAGAAGTAGGGTGATTAGATTGCCAAACAATAAGCTTTTCTTTGTCCTTCACTTTTATTTCATTGTTTTTACTTTCTTTTTGTTAATTGTTTATATTTTGCTTGCACAGTGGGGCACTATTTCTTTTAAGTAAGGGGGAGTAGGTCTTTTATTTTTTTTAGTTTTTCTTATTTTTTTACTATCTGCTAGTATTTTGTTTTGGGTCTTATAGTTGAAACTGAGCATACCGGTGTGTTGAATTGAATATCCAATGATTGTATGAACAGTGGATTAATCTTTTTTCTTAGGGAATCATATGAGAGTCCAAGAGTTGTGTTTATCTCTAGTGTTCAATTATGTATGAATACATCTCTTATCTCTATGTTTGGTAGACCTTGAAATATGAATGCATGTTAAGCTTAGAGAAAGTTTATGAAAATGCATGTATGTGGATTACTTACATTTAGAAGTTGTTTAGATTCTCTCTTAAGGTAAAATCCTAGACAATACATGATTAAGAAAACGATAAGGGTATTCTTTGGACCGTTTGGACCTTTCAAGCCAACCTTTAAAAACATTATATCCCTAGGTCTCCTTTTGCAGCCTTGTTTGTGTTTGGCTTTTTATTTCTTTTCTTTACCTACATTTTCCTTTCCCTTATCTAAAAAATAAAAAAATAAAAAATATCTCTCACACACCCTTTGTTGAATGCATATCATGTCTTATTTTATTGTTCAAGCTATCTAATTAGTTATTTTTATGCATGAAATATTAAAGGGGCAAAGAAAAAGAAAGAGAAAAAGAAAAAAAGTGATAAAGAATGGAAGGAAATAAAATAAAATGATTTTATTTTTTAAAAAAAGATTGAATCTTGTGCTCCATTTTTGCACTTTCCTGGTAGTTTTGTGGCTTGAATTTTGAAATTTGCATGATTATGTATTTTAACTTTTGCTTTCTTTAACCTATCCTTTCTTTCTTAACCCCCAACCTTGGCCTTACATTACAAGCTTAAAAAGACTATTCCGATCCTTGGTTTTGTTTTGTTTACATTAGTGGAGAGAGATGAAAAATAACCCTATGGATGCGGGTTTGATGTGCATTTTTAATTTTATAAACCTATCCGGACTTGTACTTCATGAATATGAATTGGTCTTACATTCATGTCTATGAAAAGTCATTTATGCATGAAAGTTACAAATGAGAGTCGATGTAATAATTGTATTGTATATGTGTGATACCTTGAAATGAGGTTGTGAAGTAGTTTATGAGGATATGAATGATATTTAATAACCGATATTGCCTTGTTTGAGTTTGCATTTTTTTTTTTTTGAGTTTTTAGTTGTTTAGTTTTAAATTTCCTTATCTTGTTTTGAATTTTTTGTCTTGTTTTGCTTGAGGACAAGCAAAATCTTAAGTTTGGGGGAGTGATGAGTCTGTAAAAACTCATGTTTTTCCATTGCAAAATCTTGGTTTTCTCAATTTTTGATAACCTAAATAGTGTTAATTTGAAAAATTTAGTACTTGACAACATAATCTTGTGAATGCTTATGTCTTGAAGCATATCAAATGAGTTTTTGATGATAATAAAGTCAAGATGAAGATCAAGATCAAAAGAAAAGACTAAGACCAAAAGAAGAAGACCAAGATCAAAAGAGGTATATTAGATATAGGTCTTAGAACATCAATGTGAAATGCTCTCAAGGTATCTCAATTATATTCAAATGATTTTTTTTCAAAGATCTCATAAATCAACTTGTTTTTCAAAGTTCATATTTTAAAGAAATGTTGATTTCAATCTTGGATTATGTTAAACATTAGTAAATATTATTTAGTCCAAGTATACCAATGTCAAAAATGGTCTGGAGACTTAATTGGGCTTGAAAAATGTGTTCTAAGGGCAAGGTAATCGATTACACATATATTGTAATCGATTACAAGCTAAACAGAGAGATGATAATCGATTACATTGAGCATGTAATCGATAACAAGCATGGCAGAAGCCTTGTAATCAATTATACCAAGTGTGGTAATCGATTACAAGTCTGGCAGAGGCCATGTAATCGATTACACAAGGCTGGTAATCGATTACATCCTTCCCAAAAAGTCAAGAATATGTTCATACAGTCATGTAATCGATTACCAAGAGTGTGTAATCGATTACCAGCATTCTGACATGCCCAATAACTATATTATTTGGCATTTAATGTTGCCCATTAAAGCCCCCAACGGCTCTATTGATCTAAAAACTTATAAATACACATCTTGGGGCATCATTTGTGGCTAACCAACGATTGAGAAACATCTTTTAATCACTCTAATCCGTGAATCACCATTAAATCACTTGTGCTCTATTTTTGTGCATATTTGAGAAATTCTTGAAGAGCATTATAGGGCTTCAATTTGTGTAATCTACTCTTGTGAGATTTTATCTTGTAAACACTTTGATTCTTTGTAAAGGGGATGAGGTATCCCTCTAGAGAAAAGAGAGTGAGGTATCTCTCAAAGATTATAAAGGGTGAGGTATCCCTTATTGTAAAGAAGCTGAGGTATCCTTCAAAGGTTATAAAGGGGGTGAGGTATCTCAGTTTTGAGGCTCAAGCATAAAGGGTGAGGTATCCCAAGATGTGGTGAGTGTTCTATTGTGTAAAGGTTTTCAAGTACCCATTCAAGCTTGAAGTTTAGTGGAAAATCTTGAGTGATTTGCTTGAGGACTGGACGTAGGTCACAAGGGGTGGCTGAACCAGGATAAATCCTTTTGTTTGTTCTTCTCAACTCTATCTCTTTATTTTGTACTTTAATTATATATGCTTGAGTTGAATTTGATATCTAGCTTCACTTGAATACTTTCTATCTTGGGTTGTTTATTTGTGAGTGATTTATTCAATCATATTTATCTATTCACTTCAATTAAATAATAGCTTCAACGAAAATTTAATAAACAAGTGCTTTGAGAAAGATTTGTGAAAATAGTTCATAAACTCAGTTCACCCCCTCTTGAGTTTGAGGCCACTTTGTAACAAATCTCTGTGGGAAGATTGATAACTCCATAAAATGTAGTTATTTATGCCTTATATTTGTGCTCTATTGATTCCTTATTCCTTGTTATTACGTATATATGGAAGATTGTAGGCTTATTTTTTTGAATTCAATTGTGATATCTTCTTATATAATCTTGAGCAAATCTGTATAATTGTTCATATGATTAAGTGAATTTGTAATTGTTACTAATTTGGTGATTTCTCTATTGTAGGAAGGGCTCAAAACAAGCAGAATTGTTGAAGACTTGGAGCTGTATTGAAAGTGGAAGGCCAAGGTGAATTTCAACATATCACATTGTGACACAAGCATGTTATGTCGCGACGTGGTGCATTTAGCCTACAGAGTACTAAAACCCAAGGCTTGAACACCGCGGCATAGGTATGTTAATGTTGTGGCGTGATAACCTAATTTCAGCATGTGTTGCGATGCAAGCTAGTTCATGTCGTGACGTGCAAGTGAAAATATTGGCCTATAAATTCTGTTTTATTAGATTTCAAAAAAAGAGTTTTTTCATTTTGAACCACAGTTGCTAGGGTTTTGTTGTTGAAGTTAAAGGGAAGCTAAAGGGACCAAAGTTGGAGGTCATTTTCTTCAAGAAAGAGGATTCAAGCATCAAAGATCGCTCTTATTGAGCTTTCATCCTTCATTCATTTACTTTTCTCTCTTTTATTGCCATAACAATGATTATTTGTGATAGATTTTCATTTGTCATGAGTAACTAAGTTGTGTATAGGGATTTCTTTAGATCTTTCTATGAATATTAATGATTTTGTAACTATTTGAGTCAATGTAGATAATTTGGGTTTGTTTAATCATATTTCTTTTAATGTTCTAGAGTGTTTGACCAACATTTAATATGTTTTGATTAAATCTATTGAACTAGACATAAGGATTTAGGTTTGAGATCATGGATATGGTTAATGCATGTTTAATTTCATTCTAATGGTGGAATAAAGTAATTAGCTAATGGGATAGATATATACTTATTAGTCATGCATAGCTATTATTGAGAATCATTCTTAATGAGTGGAGTTTGCACTAGATCTCATGGAAACATAGTGAACTAGGTAAATGAAGCATGATTAAATGACCTAGACATAGGCTTTTAACTAAGTTAGTTTCTCAAGCTAACAAATCCCGTCTCATTTATGTTGCTTATGAGGATTGCATATCATCAATTGAAGTAGAGGGTGAAGAAGGATTCCATATTCTCTACTCATTGTCTCTTATTCTCATTTTAATGTTTTTTAGTCTTTACAATCATAACCAATTCACAACTCTTTTCCTATTTGAATGTGCTTGAATAGAATTAATTAAACACTTGGTTAATAATTAGCATTGGATTAGCCTTTAACCTTGTGGGAAAAATATCTTATTCTTTACTATATTACTTGTGCGACTCATGCACTTGTGGTAAGCAAAATTGCGAACAAGTTTTGGGCGCCGATGCTGGGGATCTACGACTTAATTTCAGTATTACTAATATTAACATCGATCTTAATTAGTTTTAGTTCTAGTTTCTTTTTGTTCAAATTGACTTAAGTTTCCATTCTTTATTTGTTATAGGTACAGTAAAGATGGAAGATAAGCATAATCACATGCGGCCTTTGAGGGAGTTTGCAACTCCTTAAATGGATTACTTGCAGTCTAGCATTAGATGGCCGGTCAATCGTGCAAACAATTTTGAGATCAAATCGGCCATAATCTAAATGATACAAACTTCAGTATAATTTGCTAGTTTGTCCAGTGAAGATCCCAACGCTCATCTATCTAACTTCCTGGAGATCTGCGACACCTTTAGGCATAATGAAGTTTTTGAGGATGCCATTCGTCTAAGGCTCTTTCTTTTCTCTCTCAGAGATAGAGACAAGAGTTGATTGCAATCTTTTCCTGCGGGATCAATAATAACTTAGTCCAATGTCCGCAACAAATTTCCAAACAAATATTTTCCACTGGCCAAGACTGTTGAGATAGTGAATGATATCACATCATTTACCTAAATTGAATCTGAATCCTTATACGAAGCCTGGGATAGGTATAAGGATCTACTCTGGATGTGTCTACATTGTGGCATCAAGTCTATTCATTTCACAAAGGCTTGCTACTGCAACATCGTCCCATAGTGGATACAGCAACATGAGGCTTTTTATTGAGCAAATATTTTGATGATGCCTTTTAACTGTTTGAGGAGTTGGCGGCCAACAACTAGCAATGGCCCTCTGCAAGAAACATTGCTCGGAAGGTGGCTAGAGTGCATGAGGTGGATGCTATAACATCGCTGTCAGCTTAAGTGGCAACAATTGCAAATAAACTGGACAGTATGGGGCAGAGCCCTCATTAGAGCCTATTTATTTTTTGCAACAAGTGTGGTGATAACCATTCAAGCGATTGATGCCCTTCTATTTCAAAAGGTGCACAATATGTTGCGAATTATCACCCACAACCAAACAACCCATACTCAAACCAGTATAACCCCGGATAGAAGAACCATCCCAACTTCTCATAGAGGGATAAGCAAAGAGCATCCTTTTCGTTGACTGGTAATAAGAGACCAAACTATCCTCATGGCTTCTCATGATAAACTTGGCAACCTATGCAAGACAAGAAGCCATCCTTAGAAGACGTATTCATGCAGTTGATGGTTAAGACTGATTCCTACATGTCCTACACATATGCTCATTTGGCCAAGCATGATTCCCTTATTCAAAGTCAAACTGCTTCTATGAGAGCATTAGAGACACAGGTGGGTTAGCTAGCAAATGCCTTGAACAATAGGCCCCTAGAGACTTTTTCAAGTGACACTGTCAACAATCCCAAAGGTGCCTCTCATGAGCATTATAATGCTATTTCATTAAGGAGTGAGAAAGACATTGAAGGGAATCCTAAAACAAAGCTGCTTGAAGAAGATGTTGAGGTAACAAAAGATGAGGAGGATGTGAGCAAAGAGGTTGAAAAGAATGAAGAAATTGCCAAGAGGAAGGGTGAAAACAAGAAAAAGGAGGTTAATCCTGTTACACCACCTCTACTTTTCCCTAATTGACCAGCTAAACAAAAACTGGATGCTCAATTCAACAACTTTCTAGAGATTTTTAAGAAACTTTACATTAACATACTATTTGTTGAGGCATTGGAACAAATGTCAAGTTATGTGAAGTTCATAAAGGACATTTTGTCCAAGAAAAGGAAGCTTGGTGAGTATGAAACAATGGCATTAACAGAGGAATATAGTGCCATCTTGCATAATAAACTACCTGATGTAACCACGACAAGTGTACCGGATCGTCAAGTAATAAAAACGGTGAGAAACCGGATATCGTTCTCAGGGATCGATGGCCAAGTACCAATTCATGAAGTTAGCTACTATTTAAACTAAAACTTGGATTTAAATGAGTTTCAATAACAATAACAAAATCAAAAGAAACAAAAGCAATGACAATATTTTTGGGTTTTTCTAGTTAGAAATTTATCAAACACTTGGTGTGCAAAATGAAAAAAACAATCAATTAATGAAAGAGTTGGGATCAAGCTTCATTTGATTTCACTTGTTGCATATCAATTGGAATTAACACAAGCTACTAATCCTATTTTGTTACCGAATTCTCTAATTTAATCAAATCCTAATTCCTTAGGCGATTGACCCTTTGTTCCCAATTAAAAACCCTAATTCCTTAGGTGAATTTAAGAGAAAACAAACATTACGATTTAGAATTCAAAGAGGTAACAAGCAAATCAATGACTATCCCTAGCCTAGAGATAAGCAAGGTTCATAATCTCATAACACAAATCATATATCAAATTTCCATTCAACATACAACCTTAAAATCATTCCAAAGAGGATCAATCCTTAGAAAGCATTAAGAGAAGAGATCATAAACTCAAAATAGAGATAGCAACTTATATTAATTAAATCCAACATCAATAACAATCAAGATCCATCAAAATCCACCTAATCCCAACAAGGGAGAGTTTAGCTAGACATAGAAATAAAAATAGAAACTAAGACAATAGGGAAGAAGATGCAAAACTCCATGGAAGATTGAAGAAAATCTGAGCTCCCACTCTTCTTTTCTTCAAATCCACCGTAGAGCACCCAAGATAGGGTGTTTCTCTGCTCCAAAACGGCTCCCCTCTCTTCTCTCCACGCAGCCTCCTCAAATTAGGTCAGAAAAACACACTTATAGACTGATAAGGGCGCCTAGGGCGCTTCGTCTGTAGCGCCTTGGCGCTATGTGTCCAGAACGCATTTGCTGTCATGAGCGTGAGCGCCTAGGCGCTTCGTTTTGAGCGCCTAGGCGCTCAACATCCAGCGTGTCTCCTTTGAAGCTTAAGGGCGCTTAGGCGCTCCTTCTGTAGCGCCTGGGCGCTGGGAGCTCAGCAGACTTGCTCTTGATCTTCCTAGGAGGCTTTAAGTTCTCTCTTCTTGAGTGCTTTTCTTCGCCACATTGAGCTTCATCATACTTCTCTTGGTGCCTGCAATTGAAACAACAATAAATGAGCTAAAGCACCAATAATTCTAATCACAATGAACTAAATCTAACAAACTAACATAAATTGACTAAAAAGACAAAATGAAACTATTTTAAGGTCAAAACAATGTCAAAAGTTGGGCTTAAGCGGTGAAATCCCCTCAAAAGGCTTTGGAAAAATAGATAATCTAGCAGATTATCACCACCCCAAACTTAAAGCTTTGCTTGTCCTCAAGCAAAACAAAATAACAAACAAGCTAAAAGAAAAGACAACTCTACAACTCAAACACCAATGCTGAACTGAGTAAAATAAACCAAGAGTGTCCCACAACTCAAAAGCATCAAAGTCACAGCAAATCAATTCATATATGCATTCTTGAAAGTAGAACTCTCAACTGTGTAGCTGAAACTCAGAAGGTCAAAAATAAGGGACATCACAACCATGCACTGATCAATCACAGCTTGAAAGTTAATGAACATGGCATCAAGATACACCTAATAATTGGGCCACTTAAACTCTTGTATTTGGGCTTGTGTTTCCCTCAGTCATCACTTATTGAGTTCACCCTCCTTGGATTTGCTTTTCATCTCAAACATGCATGCACACCACTCACAAATGCAACAATCAAAAGGACTTTATTCAAGGTCGCATTGGTGCCAAGGCACAAGGTAGATAAAATGAACATATAAACTGCTACCTTAGAGAGCAAGTGAGCATTAGTACTTCTAACAAAACTTCAATTCACAAATCTCATACCTTTCACATTCTCCTTTTCTTTTATATTTCCCCAGTAACCTACATGGTCTCAAAGGGGTACTTGATCATTGAGTCAAGTATTTCCCAGTAACCCATCGGTCTCAAAGGAGTTCCTATTCAACAAGCCAACTCTTTTTTTTTTTTTAAACAATGGTCACCCCAAACTTAGTACATTGCTAACCCACACCTTCAGTAAATTCAATGCTCACTTACCCTTTTCAGGTGGATAAGACATTCATTATTTTGGCTATGGCATGCTGTATGGGAAAACAAAGAATTCAGTTTATTAGGCACAAAAGGGGCGACACAAAGGGAACAACATCATTTGGTTGGCTATATGGCTATCTGGCTCAACAACAAAATTGCCTTTATCATGTTGATGCATTGTGTAAATCACGACATGCAAATGAGATTTAAGCAAAGCTAGGAGGATAGAAACTCATGAGTGACCTCTCATCAAAGCAAAAATGTTGAAGGCTCAAAACAACTCCCAAGGATGAATTATGAAATCCAATCGCAAAAAATCACCAAGTACATTAACAATAAGCTATAAGATTTATGCATGGAAGTCATAATCCTCATTCAAGTACCCCAATCTAAGAAATAAGCCCACAAAGCTTTCAAGTTGTCCTAACAGGCAGTGCATGCATGGTTGGCTTACATTCCATAGATACTATCAAGCATGGGGACCCACAAAAGTAAACTCTAAACAGTTCAACATTGGCTTGACTCACAAATGCAATAAACTCCAATTAACAAGAAGCTAAAACTAAAACATAGCAATTAAGCAAAATGCACACAAACATATTAAACAAATAAAAATCAAACAAAAATGACTAAAATGAAAAAGTAAAGATAGAAGAGCCTGAGCATGGGTTGCCTCCCATGAAGCGCTTGTTTAACGTCATTAGCTCGACATTGCTTCTCAACTCATCAAGGTGGCTTGAAACAAGAGAAGTAGGATGACACTTTTCTTCCGTCAGATCTTTGTCTCCCTACTTGGTCACTGACCTTGCAATCCCCTCTAAAGGTGTGTGGGACTTGACTTGAACCTGAGTGTTCTGAATAAACCTTCGCATGTGAGATTTCATCAGGCCATGGAGGTCTCAATTTATCAACAGATGACAGATCAGGTTTCAACTTATCAGAAGATTTTGGCCCTTTGTGCAATGAATTATGAGAAATTGGAGGACCAACTGACTCCTTTTGAGCTTTATCTTGGATGCAATTGACGGGAGCATAGAGATCTGATGTCTGTGCAGATTTATCAAAGACGTTGATGGTCACCTGATCTCCATCCACCCTCAATATTAGTTCACCTCTCGGCACATCAATCAATGCTCCTGAAGTTGCTAGGAATGGTCTTCCTAGAATCAGAGGGATATCAGTATCCTCTTCCATGTCTAAGACCACAAAATCTACTGGAAAGAAGAATTTGTCAACCTTCACTAGCACGTCTTCCACAATACCATATGGATGTCTGACAGATCGATCTGCTAATTGAAGGGAGATCATAGTAGGCTTAACTTCTCCAATCCCAAGTTTGTGCATGATAGATAGCGGCATGAGATTAACACTCGCCCCAAGATCACAAAGAGCCTTTTCAATGTTCAACTTACCAATGGTGCAAGGAATGGAGAAACTACATGGATCTTTCAATTTAGGTGGTAGTTTCCTCTGAATTATAGCACTGCACTCTTCGGTAAGTGCCACAATCTCATCTTCCTTCAGCTTCCTTTTCTTTGACAGCAACTCCTTCATAAATCGGACATAAGATGGCATCTGCTCAAGTGCCTCAGCAAAAGGAATGTTAATGCAGCTTCTTAAACACTTCTAGAAACTTTCCAAACTGCTTTTTATCTTGTTCCTTTTTGAGTCTTTGGGGAAATGGCAGTTTGATAGTTGGCGGTGGCATCTTCACTGCTCGTTCCTTTTGTGACTCCTTTTCATTAGAGTCATTGGACAAACCACCGTGAGTTACTTCAACTTGCTCGTGTGGCACTTCTTCATTGGTTTTCTCCTTCCTTGGTTGAGGCTTAAGTACCTTCCCACTCCTAGTTGTTATGGCTAAAACATGTTCATTTCCTCTAGGATTCGGGACTGTGTCACTTGGTAATGAACCTGGAAGCCTTTCCGAAATCTGTTTTGCAAGCTGGCCCACCTGAGTTTCCAGATTGCGGATTGAAGCATCCTGATTTCTAAACCCCGCTCTTGTTTCCTCCATAAAATCAGTAGTTGTTTTGACAAAAGTTGAGGTTTGTGTAGCCAACTTCTCTAAGGCTAACTCCCAAGAAGCCTTCGTCTCATTAGATTGAGGTTGGGAAGATGAAGGACCTTGATATGACTGTTGAAGATGTGCTTGATAACCCATTTGCTGCTTTGGTTGAGCTTGATTGCCTTGATTACTCCACGAAAAATTTGGGTGATTCCTCCACCCTGGATTGTAAGTGTTGGAGTAAGGATTATTCTGCTGCCTTGGAGGGTTGCTCATGAAGTTCACTTGCTCTTGAGCTGGAGGTCCAAACATATTTCCTGGACAATCCACACTCCCATGTTCACCTCCACAGAAATCACAGGCCAAAGGAGCATTGCGCACCGCATTCACACTAAGAGTATCGACCTTCTTTGTGAGATTTTCAAGCTGTTGAGTCAAAATTTTGTTTTGAGCCAACAGTGCATTCATAGAATCGATCTCCAAGTACCCTTTCTTCATTACAGCTCTTTCTCCAGCCCTCTGGTAGTCATTATTGGCCATTATTTCAAATAACTCCCAAGCTTCTTCTGGGGTCTTATAATTCAATGCTCCACCTGCTGCAGCATCAACCATGGCTCTAGTTTGAGGCAACATGCCATTATAGAAGCTTTGCACTTGGATCCAGAAATCAAAACAGTGGTGTGGGCATTTCCTCAATATTTCATTGTATCTCTCCCACGCTTCACTAAGAGACTCCCCATCAAACTGCCTGAATGATGTGATTTCACTTCGCAACTTTGCAGCCTTGGACGGAGGGAAATACCTTGTCAAAAATTTCTGAACTAAAATTGCCCAAGTAGTTATGCTTCCTCTTGCCAATGAGTCCAACCAGCTCTTAGCTCTGTCCCTCACAGAGAAAGGAAACAATCTCAGACGAATAGCATCTTCACTCACCCCATTGAGCTTCACCGTATCACAAATTTGCAAGAAACCCGCTATATGTGCATGTGGGTCTTCATTGTCAAATCCTCCAAGCGATTGTTCTGCACCAAATGGAGTAGAGTGGCTTCAATTCAAAATTATTTGCTGAACCGGAGGTCTTGTTATGCTCGCTCCACACCCATCCATGTTAGGAATAGAATAATCCATGAGAGTCCTAACAGGTGGTTGTGGTGGTGGAGGATCTATATTTTCTCCATGCATGTTGTGGGTTTGATTTTCTCCATTGTTTGCCATATCTTCAATAACAATGTGAGTATCACCCAAATTCCTTCTTCGCTCTCTTGCTTGCTTCCTCAAAGCTCTTGCAGTTCTTTCTATCTCCGAGTCAAAAAGAAGATGATCTGATTGAACAGTACCTCGCATACACTAGACACACAATATCAGAGCAAAAATAACTCAATGAAATAAATAAACAAAAGAAACTAAACACTACAATGAATAAACAAAAAAAAATGTTTAAACTAGTGGCTGCCTTCGATATTACCGATATTGGTAAAATCGATCCCCGGCAACGGCGCCAAAAACTTGATGTAACCACGGCAAGTGTACCGGATCGTCAAGTAATAAAAACGGTGAGAAACCGGATATCGTTCTCAGGGATCGATGGCCAAGTACCAATTCATGAAGTTAGCTACTATTTAAACTAAAACTTGGATTTCAATGAGTTTCAATAACAATAACAAAATCAAAAGAAACAAAAGCAATGACAATATTTTTGGGTTTTTCTAGTTAGAAATTTATCAAACACTTGGTGTGCAAAATGAAAAAAATAATCAATTAATGAAAGAGTTGGGATCAAGCTTCATTTGATTTCACTTGTTGCATATCAATTGGAATTAACACAAGCTACTAATCCTATTTTGTTACCGAATTCTCTAATTTAATCAAACCCTAATTCCTTAGGCGATTGACCCTTTGTTCCCAATTAAAAACCCTAATTCCTTAGGTGAATTTAAGAGAAAACAAACATTACGATTTAGAATTCAAAGAGGTAACAAGCAAATCAATGACTATCCCTAGCCTAGAGATAAGCAAGGTTCATAATCTCATAACACAAATCATATATCAAATTTCCATTCAACATACAACCTTAAAATCATTCCAAAGAGGATCAATCCTTAGAAAGCATTAAGAGAAGAGATCATAAACTCAAAATAGAGATAGCAACTTATATTAATTAAATCCAACATCAATAACAATCAAGATCCATCAAAATCCACCTAATCCCAACAAGGGAGAGTTTAGCTAGACATAGAAATAAAAATAGAAACTAAGACAATAGGGAAGAAGATGCAAAACTCCATGGAAGATTGAAGAAAATCGAGCTCCCACTCTTCTTTTCTTCAAATCCACCGTAGAGCACCCAAGATAGGGTGTTTCTCTGCTCCAAAACGGCTCCCCTCTCTTCTCTCCACGCAGCCTCCTCAAATTAGGTCAGAAAAACACACTTATAGACTGATAAGGGCGCCTAGGCGCTTCGTCTGTAGCGCCTAGGCGCTATGTGTCCAGAACGCATTTGCTGTCATGAGCGTGAGCGCCTAGGCGCTTCTTTTTGAGCGCCTAGGCGCTCAACATCCAGCGTGTCTCCTTTGAAGCTTAAGGGCGCTTAGGCGCTCCTTCTGTAGCGCCTGGGCGCTGGGAGCTCAGCAGACTTGCTCTTGATCTTCCTAGGAGGCTTTAAGTTCTCTCTTCTTGAGTGCTTTTCTTCGCCACATTGAGCTTCATCATACTTCTCTTGGTGCCTGCAATTGAAACAACAATAAATGAGCTAAAGCACCAATAATTCTAATCACAATGAACTAAATCTAACAAACTAACATAAATTGACTAAAAAGACAAAATGAAACTATTTTAAGGTCAAAACAATGTCAAAAGTTGGGCTTAAGCGGTGAAATCCCCTCAAAAGGCTTTGGAAAAATAGATAATCTAGCAGATTATCACTACCTCAAAAATTGAAGAATCCAGGGAGCTTCACAATTCTTTGCACCATTGGAGATTAGTTTTTTGGCCAAGCTCTATATGATTTGGGGGAAAGCATAAATTTCATGCCTTTATCCATTTTCCAAAGGCTAGGTTTGGGGAAGTGCAAGCCAACATCAATGACCCTCCAACTAGAGGATCACTCCTATACTTATTCAAGGGGAATTGTTGAAGATGTTTTAGTCAAAATAGATAAGTTTATATTTCCTATGGACTTCATAATTTTGGATATGGAGGAGGATCAAAATGTGCTTTTGATTCTTGGAAGGTCATTCCTTGCCATGGGGAGAACTCTAATTGCTGTACAAAAAGGTGAATTAACTATGAGAGTGCATGATCAAGAGGTAACATTTAAGATTTTTAAAGCAATTAAATTCCCAAATGATCATGATGAGTGCTCCTACGTTGGTGAGGTTAATCAGGTAGTAAATAATGCATTTCATTCAACTTCTACTAATGATGCTCTTGCTTTAACTTCGACATTCCTATATGAGCATATTGATAGGGATGATGTTATGGATTGTACTAAGGTACTTGATTTTTCAAGAATACAGGTTTTGACCCCAAGTTCGTAATAGCAAAGTCCTGTCGGGACTATAAATGAAGCCCTGCTTGGGAGGAAGCCCAAGTTCTATAGTTTAGGTATTTAAATATGTCAACATGTTGTTTTTGTGATTTTATTATGTTTTTGTTGTACAAACTGTAATTTAACCCTTTAGACAAGTTTTGCAAGTGATGGAGGTCAGAATGCTGCAAAAATAGCAGCAGAATAGATTTTTCTATAGAATTATGCAGATAAACCTCTCATGTCACGGCGTGATGAGCATTTCTGGTGCATTAGGCCAAAATCTAGAGAACAACATACTACAACACAATATATCTGCACGCCACAACGCTCGTGTATATATATATATATATATATATATATATATATATATATATATATATATATATATATATATATATAGTAATAATTTAAATTTTAATTCGGTGGGAATTAATGCATGCCATGACGCATGTATAGCGGCAAGTCATGTACATTAGATTAGTGTTAAATGTCGTGGCGTTTCGTGCTTCGTTCCCATTTTCTCTCTAGATTTCTCTTTATTTCCCTGTTTTTTACATTCCCTTCTCCCATTTCTGCATTCCCTACACATCTTAGCTTTAATCTTTTAAGTTCTTATGGTATGTATAACTTAACTTAGTTTATTTTGCTATTTAGTTTCTATTTTTTATGTTTTTTTTGTGTTTATGTTGTTTTGTTTTGTTTTTTGTATGTTTTTCTATTTTTGGTTGATTCTTAATTTATTTATGCTTGTTTTAGTATTTTGTTTTGGTGCTGCCCCCGAGTTGCTAGGCAAAAGCATGAATTTTTGGAGCTTGCGCCACGACGTGTCTCATGCCATGTCACGACGTGTGTCTTAATGTTCATAGATATCGTAGCATAAAGCTTTAATATCGCAGCGTAAATATGATTTTACTATTAGTGCCGCGACCTGTAGCTTTAGTACCATGGCATTGTGATGAATTTGGTTGAGTGTCGTGGCATGTTACATTCTTGCTGCGGCATTGCATGATTTTTGCTAAGATGTTGCGGCGTTGGTCATATGCGCCATGGGGCGTGGTTGAATGTGCTTGAATGTCGCGGCGCTGGTAAGCATGTTGCGATGTGTGATCCCTTTATCTGTAGAATTGATATGTTTTACATGTTTTTCTTACTTTTTAATCCTCAATTCTGACAGCTGAATCTTTTGGCAGGTTAGGTACATCATAGGTACTATGCCTCCAAAACACTAAAGAGGTTCCACCAGCCAAGGCAATAGGGAGCCTTCTCCCATGCCTCCTGAGTATGATAAGAGGAAGTTCATTTCAGCTCCTATGGCATACTGGAGCGTGGGTTCTCCTTATCTCAAGCCATCCATCAGGAGATCGAGGGGCTCATCAACCAGCTAAACTGGGCTATATTTACCCAACACCCAGAGTCGACAGCCATCCTCCCCATAGTTCTTGAGTTCTATGCGAACGCAACCTTCTCTAGCGAGGGGAACACGATAGTGAGAGTGCGGAGGTGGATGGTTTGTTACACTATGGTGGCTATTCGATCTGCCTTGAGCTTGCCTGAGCCCCCACAGATTTACAAGTACGCTGCATTCTGTCGCTGGGAGGTAGAGGAGGGCATTGACCTCAACACGGTAACGGCCAGGATTTGCATAGCCGAGTCATAGCCGAGTCATAGCCGTTGGTCTGGACATTGAGTATGTAGACAAATAGGCCATGATTCTTCCCCAGATCCTGTTTGACATCGGAGTCCAGAGTCTGGTACCAATTCATCAGTACCCGCATCCTGCCATCAACAAACCTATCGCAGTTGATACGCGACCAGACTATTCTCATTTATGCCATCCTAGAGCGCTGGTCCATTGATGTAGCCCATATTATCTTTGATCAGATTAGGAGGTCCATACGCGAGTACATGAGCCTCTTCTTCCCATTTCTCATCCACACGTTGTACAGTAGGTAGCATATACAGTAGGGGCCACATGAGGAGCTCACTGATATTAAACAACCTCTTAATGATTATATCATTGAGAGACTGGGAGGAGCTCTAGCAGTAGCACCTGTAGCATAAAGACAGGCTCTCAGAGAGCCCAGGGCTGTCCCACCACCGGACGCAGATTAGAAAGCCTAGATGGAGGCCTAGATAACATGATTGATGACCTTGCAGGCCTTCCAGTACCATTACACCATAGATACACATCATTGGATAAAAGAGCGACTGGGACTACCTATGGCTGATTTCTCGATTCCTGAGTTCCCACCCGAGGCAGTGGTTGTCCCTACCCCACAGTAGCTGGCTCCCCAAGCTGGAGAGAGAGCTGATGATGCTAACCAGGCTGATGAGGAGGATGACAACTAGCCCTACTCCATACAGGGAATTTCCTTTCATTGTATTTTCATTATATTTTGTGTACAGTGGGGACATTGTTTCCCTTAGGTTTGGGAGGCACTATAACATTTTTTTTTTGGATTGTATGTTTATAATGTTAAAAAGCATGTTATAATGTTAAAAAAATTTATGTTTAATGGATATTTTATATAGCATTATGATTATATATAGTGTTTTGGTTATTAAAGTTAAGTGATTATATATTTTTTATGCTTTATTGCATATGAGCCAAATGAATGCATGTTTTGAATATTTAACGCAAAGTCGAATCTGTTAAAATACATCATAATGGCCCAATTACCAGTGTAGTTTTGGTTGTCTTATGATATTATTGCTTGCGATTTTCCAATTTTTAACGAAACCATATGCGATCAAACATCATGCTTAACAATCTAGTCATTTTTCAAATGCATGATTTAGATCCCACTCATATGCCCATATGACTTTGAACATGATATGAGTGTTGTCTACAGAAAGTTTATGAAAGGTACATGTAGAGATTTTGATTATCTTTGAAATTGTATTTAAATTCTCATGAAGCAAAATCCTAGATTGTGCATGATTGAGGAAATGATTAGGGCATTATTTGGACTGATTGAGCCTTAAAAGCTTACCTTTACATGATCATATCCGTATGTCCCCTTTGAAGCTTGATAAATGTTTGGCCTTATATGTTTTTCATTACCTATATATTCTTTACCATGTAACTATTCTAATGCATATGAAAACATTGCATTCTTTATCCTACCATCATTATTTATTAAGTACATAGTATGTTATTTCTTGAAGTGAGCCTAATGATTAGGGGTATTAATGCATGTCAATTACAAAAATGAACTTGAAGGAACCATATGTTGTGAAAGAAATTGTTTTGAAAGAAATAAAAAAAAGAGAAAAAAGAAAGAAAGAGAAAAGAAAAGAAAATCCAAAACCAAAATCCAAAAGGCAAAAGGCAAAACCAATGAAATAATGATTTTTGAGAGTCTTATTAGTTCATTTTGAATGCCCTAATAGTTTCACTTGGTGACTTAAGTCTTGAAATAACATGTTTATGTTTCTCAATGTTTGTATTACATCCTTTCCATATTGTTCTTTTACCTATAACCATTGGCCTTACATTACAAGTTGTTGAAGTCTCTTTTGATCCTCAATTTTGTGTGATTTATATTAGTGGAGAGAAAGTTTAAAGACAATCTTGTGGGTTATTTGATTCCTATGCACGTATGTTGATAAACTTATCCAGATGAGTATGATTTGATTAAGAGAAGTTTAGCTTGCATACTTGTGGGAGATATGATTTGCATGAAATAAGGCTTAGAATGTTAACATGCTGAATATTATATATGTGTAGGGTTGATTATGTGGCATTAGCATTCCTTGAGGGCTTAAACAGTCATTGTACACTAATTATGGTTTTAGTAAAATTAGAATTCATGATAAATGCCAAATGTATGTTGAAGCATGTGTTATTAATTAGGTTTACTTAATCATAATTTGTTTTGCTCGAGGACTAGCAAAAACCTAGGTTTGAGGGTGTGATAACTCCATAAAATGTAGTTATTTATGCCCTATATTTGTGCTCTATTGATTACTTAGTCCTTGTTACTACATATATATTGAATATTGTTGGCTTATATTCTTTGAATTCAATTATGATATCTTCCTATATGATTTGAGCAAATCTATATAATTCTTCATGTGATTATGTGAATTTGCAACTGTTACTAATTTGGTGATTTCTCATTTGCAGGAAGGGCTCAAAACAAGCAGAATTGTTGAAGACTTGGAGCTGCATTGGAAGAGGAAGGCCAAGGTAAATTTCAGCATCTCACACTGTGGTGCAGGCATGTTCATGTCGTGGCATAATGCATTCAGCCTGTAGAGTACTGAAACCTAAGGCTTGAACGTCGTGGCACAGACATGTTAATGCCACAGTGTGGTGACCTAATTTCAGCACACACTACGACACAAGGTGGTTCATGCCACAACGTGTAAGTGAAAATATTGGCTTATAAATACCATTTTAATAGATTTCAGAAAGAGAACTTTTTCACTTTAAACAACAGTTGCTAGGGTGTTGTTGTTGAAGTTGAAGGGAAGCTAAAGGAACCAAAGTTGGAGGCCATCTTCTTCAAGAAAGAGGATTCAAGCATCAAAGATCACTCCTATTGAGCTTTCATCCTTCATTCCTTTATCTTTCTCTCTTTTATTGTCATAACAATGATTATTTGTGATAGATTTTTGTTTATCATGAGTAGCTAAGCTGTGTATAAGGATTTCTTTGGATTCTTCTACCAATATTGATGATTTTGTAACTCTTTGAGTTAATATAGATGATTTGGGTTTGTTTAATCATATTTCTCTTAATGCTCTTGAGTGTTTGGCCAACATTTAATGTGTTTTGATTAAATCTATTGAACTAGACATAGGGATTTAAGTTTGAGATCATGGATATGGTCAATGCATGTTTAATTTCATTCTAATGGTGGAATAAGTTAATTAGCTAATGGATAGACATATACCTATTAGTCATGCATAGCTATTATTGAGAATCGTTCTTAATGAGTGAAGTTTGCACTAGATCTCATGGAAACATAGTAAACTAGGTAAATGAAGCATTGTTAAATGACATAGACATAGGCTTTTAACTAAATTAGTTTCTCAAGCTAACAAATCCCATCTCATTTATGTTGCCTATGGGGATTGCATATCATTAATTGAAGTAGAGGATGAAGAAGGATTTTCTATTCTCTAATCACTATCTCTTATTCTCATTTTAATGATTTATAGTCTTTATAATCATAACTAATTCACAACTCTTTTCCTGTTTGAATGTGCTTGAATAGAAATAATTAAACTCTTGGTTAATAGTTAGCATTGGATTTGCCTTTATCCTCATAGGAATGATATCCTACTCTTTATTATATTACTTTTGCAACTCGTGCACTTGTGGTAAGCAAAAGAGTGAACAACGATACTCTTTTTCACCATTTTATTACTTTTACGATTTGGTACACTTGCCAATTGAGCAACATTGGTCTTCTACCTTCTTTTGTACCTAGATTTACCTCTTTTAAGGGATCTTACACCTCTACCTTTCACACATTATCTTGTAGGTGACTCATTAATGCCTATCTTCTCATCTTCATCATCCTCATAAATATAATCAAGGATTTTACAAATAATTTCCTTGACTGGCTTGTCGACCATGTAAGTCAATAGTCTTTGTAAGGCTTGTTCAATATGGGTCATCCCAACCTGTTGGCCAAGATTCGGTCTTTGGTATCATGCAAAAGCCTCATCTATCCAAAAGGCATATCTTGATTGTTTCTAAGCCAAAACTCTCAGCATCTAGAGTTACTGGTGTCATCAATGGACTATATTCCTTGTATTCAATATTGCACTATTGAGTGAAGCATGGGCTGTCAACAATAGGAATCATCTTGACATTCCTTTCCTTATTCCAAAACACCAGCTTTTGGTGCACTGTCAAAAGGACTACTCTAATGACATGTATCCAATCTCATCCTAACAACTTATTGAAAATTGACTTCATTGGAACCACCATAAATAAAGTACATTTTTCAATGGTCCCTAGTTTAATTGTTCATATAACCACCCCCTCTATGGGGCCCTTCAACCATTGAAATAAGTGACCACAATATTCGTAAGCACCAACTCAGTAAGCTTCTTACCAAGCTTCTTAAACATTGCTTTGTGAATAAGGTTAACAATGGCCCCACCATCAATCAATACCTTATTAATAGGTCGACTATCGACATGAGCCTTAATATATAGATGCTTAATATAGTTCATCTCCTCTTCCAAAGGTTTCCAAAAGTTAGTTTCCTGGGGGAACACTGCTACTATAGATTGTTCCAATACTCATAATCATATGAAAGCACTAAAACTACATTGACTTTGACATCAGTGTTATCAACATTTATTTCTTTCGATGATTCCTTTAGAAATTCTACTAATTCTTCCTCTAACAAGTCATCCACCTCTATATCCGAATCATTATTAGACACAGTGGTATCTTCTTTTGGTGGGTTATCTTCTAATTCCAATAAGTGGCTGATCTCAGCAATCACTTTTCCACTGTCGAGTTCTTTTTCTTTTCCAATGATCAGAGCACTTTCTAGCATAAATCATTTGGTTTCTTTTTGAAAGTCCTTGGGTTCTTCTTTTCTTTTCAAGTCTTCATCTATCACAATAATGTCCAAAGACTTTGTAGATAAAATCTCATTGCAGTTTTCTTCAGCATAATCTTTCTCCACTACTGTCGATTTCATTTCAAAACAAATCCCTTTCCCTTTAAGGTTAGCTATTTGTTTCCATTCAGTCAATTTCCTAGCCAATGCCTTTTCTATTTGCCATTGTCATTTCTACAACTTGCCTTTTTATCTCCAAGTTCAATAGTTGTGCAAAAGGACTGAAGTTCACTACTCTATTTCACTTACCAACTTGCTTATCCTTCCTAAACTTATCTTTTGGATAATATTCAGCTCTAGGTATAATTAGTCATTAGCAATTGTCACTTTTTGTCAATCGATGAAACGATCCAGTTGTATTCTCTAACACCCTAATTCTATATGCCATAGTATACCCTACGTATACTAAGTAAACATAATTAGTATGTCACTTTCTAACTTAAGAGTAATTTATAACCTGTTCAATATTAATTTAACAGATAATTATATAGAGCCTTTGCAGAAATAAGTGAGTAAGACATTTTACACCTTAAGAAACTCACTCTTTACTAGAAATCTATCTAATATGTCTGAGATTACAAACATTTACAAAACTAATTACATAAACTTAATTATAGAGCCATTAATATAAATACATAATTAAAATTATTACATCAACAACTTAACTAAATCTTCATCGCCTTGCCTTGCGCTTGCTTTGATCCTTTGCTGAATTTATCATGGAAAACATAAAACAAAAACTGAGGTGAGCATTAATAATTCTCAGTAGTAAAATTTTAAATCATGACATTATGGTGAATCCAGTTACTTCAGAAAAAAAAAAATCAATTCAAATAAAATATCTAGAAAGATGGCAAAAAAAGCCAAAACTCTATTCTTTCCTTTCCCAAAGCAGACAATTTATTCAATTACAAAATAATTCATTTAGTTACAAAAATAATTTAACAGCACATAAAAGTTCTACACATGTATCAACATATTCATTCATATCAACTATGGTGACAACAACCACAAACATTCTTTTACCTTAATTCCTTTGAGTTAAACTTCACATTTAATATAAACAAGACAATTGCCCATATAATTGCCAAATTTTATGCAATACAGGGTAATGTATGATTATGCCTAATGAGAATCCTAAAGTATGCTCATATAATGATTCTTTGAAAAGATTTTATTTTAGAAAACATATGTTATTTGAATATTTTCAGGAAGTCCTTTGTTCCTTGTATTATTTTCTGAGTAGGTAGGACGCCTTTTTATTCTTTACACTACTAAACACTCATAACTTTGGCATTTGGAGCCTTTTTGTCTAAGCCACTTGGAGCCCTTTTGTCTAAGCCACTTGGAGTCCTTTTGTCCAAGCATAAGTTTACAATACATAGAAACATCAAATAAAAAGTAAAAAAAAAAACAAAATATGCAAGAGTATTAAAAACCTTTCCTTCTTTCACTTTTTACATAATCATACTTTTCCATATACAATAGAGAAGCAGTATCATAATTATTAAACTTTTCTTAATACATTATCATACATGCTAGTAGAGAGGGAGTCATTCAACCTCATCTACCTTCATCATTCCTTTTATATTGTTTCCCAGTATTATGCATACATTTCATAGCCTAATAAAGGAGCATTTAATTCAAGCTTAACCCATAAAGGAGCAAACACATTTCTATTACACTTTCATAATTCAACTTTAACTATTAAAGAAGTTATGAAAGTTTCTAGGGGTCTAAACTTTCTAAAAAACACATCAATTTTTGCCTAAAAAGGCAATTTTTCATGAGTGCACCAAATACACATACTAACTTAAAAAATTATGAGATTTTATAGTTAAATAGCATTCCTCATATATTTCAAATGTCACAAACCTCACCTCATTTGGATAAATGTAGTCAAAGTTATGAAATATTATCCAGAAGCTAAAACAGGGCATTCTTTGTTTTACCCGAAAATGACATGACTTTGAAATGAAACTGGGAACAAACTCAGAACTCAAAAATTCTGAAATTTAACATTCAACTAGCCTTACATGTTAGCTTTCAAATGCCATTAGTTTTATGTCAATACGACATCGGAGCAAGAAATTATGTAATCTGGTTTACTGGCTGCCAGAATGTATTTTTTGCATAATCTGTCTCGAATTCAAACAGAAACTGGTACTGATTGGCGTGCTCTAAAATTCTAAAATTTTTACTACTTGAAGCCTTATGTCTTATCTTTCAAATGTCACAGGAATCAAGTCAATTCGATGTCTATAGCTCAAGATATGCAACAAAAATCATAGACTATCGAATGCTACACTATTTATGCATAATTTGGGTTTTCATGAACTTGGTTTCTAACCAAGTTCTAATCCTCCAATCATGAATTCTAAGTGTTCCTCAACCCTAATCATGGTCTCTAATCATGTTAGGATCATTAAATACTAAATTCAACTCATTAATCATATATTTAAACTCAATCAAGTAAGAAAAATATCCTTTTTCTCACTTTGTGAATCAAAGGTCCAAATGAAGAGTCCTAAGTTTCTAATTCAAACTCCTATCATGAACAAGTCATAAACACCCATTGAAAACACATTCAAATAAGAAAACACTCAATATACCTCAAAATCATATTTTGACATATTATATCTCAACTAAACCACAATTACCACAAAGCAAGCTATAAGGATCAATTTCTCATCATCATTCTCGGATGGGCAGCCAGTTGCACAGCTGAAATGTGCTACTATAAGAACCATAAGTATAAAATTGATCCTTATAATCTCTTTCATAAAATATCATTACTTAGCATTACACATCTCTTTCAAATTTTATTCATTCAAAACAATTTCTAAAGGCCTCTCAACATCGCAATCATATTGTATCACCATAATACATTCTTAAACATATTAAACTTGAATTAAAGCTCAACCCCTCATCCATGACAAACCCATTTTTTCATTTTCTTTAAATCCATGGAAAACAAGAACATAAACTTCATCACTATGCTTCATAAACCAAGGACAAGCCATCAGTAAATTTAAGGGGACAAAAATTAATTATAGAAATCTAGCTCAACCCCTCATCCATGAAAAACCCATTTTTCATTTTCCTTAAATCCAACAAGAACATAATCTTGTTCTAAACCTCAACCATAATCAAACCAAACTACCATTAAGCTTAAAAACATGATAATTAAGCATAAAAATAACATTTTAGCACTCAACTCACTTCTCATTTCAGCACCAAACATTGCAACAAATGGAGAAAAATAAAGAGAGAAAGTAAGGAAAGAAACCCTTACCTCTTGATGAAGATTGAGTGCAAATCTTGGCTTTGCTCCATCTTTTTCCCCCTTTACTCTCTCCATTTTCTCCTTCGTCTCCCTTTCCCTCTTCTCCGTTCTGTTTCTGTTCTTTTTTTCGTTCTCTGCCTTCTATAGTCGTGCATGAGAGAATTTGAGAAAGATGAGTTTTAAGGGCAAAATGATCATTTTGCTAACTTTGTATCTGTTAAGAACACTCTGATCTTACTTAATCAAGTTTCCTACTTTCCAAAAACCTTAAAATAAATTATAAGATACATCAACATTCTTGTTTCATCATTTGCATAATTTTTCATATTTGCGCTAAGTCCATTTGGTATCAAAACACGTACTCAGTGTGCTTAAAAATACCAAACGAACTCAGTTTATCTTCAAATTTTAACTACAACTTTCTTAACTCATTTATGACTTAAAAATAACTTATTCATAATTAGTTCTCTTATCTAGGCAATTTATGCCATTTTTTGGGTCATTTTAAGTTACTTTCCACATTCTGTGTTGCGGCAAAGTGCCTGAACTTACTCAGTTTGTCATGAAACTTTACAGGCATGTTAAACTAGTATTAGGCTACCTTGGTAACCCTTTACAAGACTATCATGTTATCGAGGATGTTACATATTCACTGCCTTATTATTGTTGGTTTCTTTCTCTTTCTTATAGAACAGTTTGCACATTGGGCACATCTTACCCTTATGTCCTTCGCTATCTAGCCTTTTGAGGAATTGCATCATAGTCTCATTAGGCCTAGCATACATGTGAGCAAGCTCTGACAAATCCAATCTAAACCATAACTCTTGATTCTTTTCAGCTTAAGGATCATAGTCAATTCGAATCGTATTACAAGAAACTTCAAGATCCACGAAACTAACAGAGATGTCAAAGGGATTTGTGCTAACCTTCATACCTAGCTTGTCTTTCTCTGTAAATTTGAACCAGCCTTCTATTAGGCTGTGCTAAATCAAATTCCTAAAATGAATACAATTGTTAGTTGAATAAGAACCCTGAATTTGAACCAGCCTTCTATTTCTAGTCTCATGTGTAGGCGGAATAACATGGTCCCATTTTATTGTGCAATATGCAAAGTGTTTGGTGGAAGAAAAAGAAAGAAAAAGAGCTAATTAAAAAATGATAAAAAAAAGAAAAGAAAAAGAATAAATGCAAGAAGGTTGTAAATAATAATAATAATAATAATAATAATAATAATAATAATAATAATAATAATAATAATAATAATAATAATAATAATAATAATAAGAGAATGAATATGTAAAGAGAATGCGCATTATATGGAATTGGGGGAGGTAAAATTTCATGCTTATCAATTGAGTTCCTCCCTAATACTCTTTTATTCTCTTAGGTATTTAGCTTGTCATATCAATATTGCTTCCTTCCCTTACCTTGACCCCATTACATTCTTGAATAAAGTCCTCTTGATTTTTGTGTGCATGTGTTTGAGTAGTGAAGAAGTAGAAGATAAGCAAGCTTATAGTAGTGCAATTTTCATTGGTTGAATTGAGTGAAATACTTGCCTCTTAAACACTTGAGGGATTGAGAGTGTATCTTGTGAAGATCTACCATTCTTGATTCATGCTTTTTCAAATTGAAGTTACCTTGCTTGTTAGTTTGAGATGTGAAGAAATATTACCTCATGAATATTTTGATCCCTTGAATCTTTGGTTTCTCTTCTTGCTTATAAACTTTTGCATTCTTGAATATCATTGGAAATTGAGTCTTAGAGTTTTTAGCTTTTGTGTTTATGTTGTTTATCCTAGTTCCCTAATTTTGCTTTTATGTATTTTGCCTAAGAGTGCAAAAAGCTAAGTGTGGGAGAATTTAATAGCAATTTGGCTTAATTAGATTGGTTTTGTCACATTTTATGATATTGGACCAAATTGGATCATTGAAGAAATTATTGTATGAATTGGACTTTATTTGTTTATTTAGTAGTGTTCAGTATTTTGGCTATAATTTGAGTTTCAAATATCTGATTAGTATGATTCTAGTCTTATAGGAAAGTTAAGAGAAATCCCTACAAGTTTCTTGAAGACCTCAGGAGCTTAATTAAACGTTTGGATAATTTAAATTGAAGTTAAAGCAAGATCTAGAATGTTGATCTTGACAGCTTGACCTCTGCACACTCATCAGCCTATATCTTAAGTTATAGGAGTTTAATGGATTTCAACTAAGCCTAAATGAAAGCTAAGACACAAAGCTACAACTCTTATGAAGACTCATAAGCTAAACTATGTTGTTTTGGGCGTGTAATTGAAGCTGGAAAACAAAGATGGGTTGATGACAAGATAGGCCACTTAATTAAGCATAACTTGAATTATAGGCCTCTAAATGACATGAGACTTGAGCCCAATGATTCCTAATTGACCTAGCTTTGTACCCATTAGAATTATGATCATATAAGGCTAAACTAGGAGTTAGTTTTAAGGGGTGAGAGCAGAAGTCCGAGAATCATCATCTCATTCAACATTTTTCACTCTCGCGTTAGATCTCTCTTCTGTCCCTTCTCTCTAGTTTTAAAGGGTAGATACTTTGATCAATCGAAGGGATTGACATTCTTGATGCTTAATCTTGAGATTCTGTTTTAATTTTTCTACATTCAATTATTACTCAACTTTCTCTCCTTCATCTTTGTTTAATTCTGATTATGTTGCTAAATTTGATTAAGTTATTCATATGATAATTGCGTCATTACCATGTGTGAAGGATGAATTGCAGAGACTAAACAAGGCATTGAAGGTGTTTGATGAAATGTTTAGCTTGGTTGGATCTTAGTTTTTAATTTAATTCGAGTTTTGGATGGATGCTTAATTTGTCTAACCTTGATTAATTGAATTCTAGATGCTTATATAGTAGAAGACCCATGGATCATCTTGAGGCTTATTGATGTGATCTAAGACCAATGATTCTGTTGATGGTTGAATAGATATATAGAGATCAAGGATGGATTAAAATCAAGATTGGTTAATTCTCTTGGATTGGTTGTTTTCATAATTCTATTCATCTCTTTTAATTGCTTTTTGTTTCTGTTGTTTAATCTCATAAACCCCTTTCCCCTTGTTTATTAACCTTTTAATCTGAATTCACAATTAGAGTGATCTATGGGCTCAACCCGGTGTTACCTTATGCTACGAGTAGTTCTAGTAATTCAATTATAAATTGATTTAAATTTGGTAGCCTCGGTAGTTATAAAATCCCGCCACTATTTTAGTGGCTGTAAGGCACCATTTGACACCTTTAGATGAAAATTCTAATTCTCATGAAGAGATATGGGTGCTAGAAATACTCAAGTAAGTAAAAATGTGTGTGAACTCTTCTTACCTAGAAACAAGTAGAAAAAGGTTCCTTTATCTTATGCACTGAATTGATATTGAGATTGTGTAAGTGTCTTATTGATGTTTGAACAAATGTTTATCTAGAAGAACAAGGAGCTAATAAGGGCTAGTTAGGTGCAACTAAGAGTTACTTATGATTATAGAAAGGAATATGTCTAAGTGGTTATTTTATTATGGTATTGACATGAGGTTTCTTCGTCTAGTTAGTTGCTATATTGCAGTTTGGAGGAGAGGGAATGATAATTACAAAAAATGGGTTAATCAAACTCATAGTGAGCATTTTTCCAAGTTTGTCTTCAAAAATATATCACTGAACCTCTAGAACCCAACAAACTTCAGAAAACCCCAGATATTCAAGATTCTCAAAATTTTCAAATGGGCATTTAACAATTTCTAAACTGAAATCCTAACGTTAGATAGGTAGAAGAGGAAATATTTACCTAAATCAAGGAAGAGTGAGGGTTGGGTAAACACCAAATGGGAATTTCCACGTTTTTCCCTACATTTGCGCCCTAGCTTTCCAATAGGTACTTCAAGTTTTCCCACAAATTGGAGGGGATGAAGATGGGGGTTAGGTGCGATTTTGATGTGGAAATGAGTTTGAGTTGGTGTTTAGGTGAATGGAGAGTGATTGAGAAGGATTTGGGTTGAAGGTGGGGGAGAGAGTTAGGGCTTTGAAAGAGGGATTTAGGAAAAAGATGAGAAAGTGGGGTAGAAACCCACTTGAATATGCGTTTCTGGTGTTACATGCTTAAGCGATGAGAAATCCACCGCTTAATCATTGACTGGAAGAGAGAGGTGCGCTTGGTATTGCGCGCTTAAGCAGTAAGAAATACACCACTTAATCACTGGCTGGCAGAGAGCAAAGGCACTGAGTGTTTAAGCGCTCACTTTTTGGGCGCCTGATTGGTGAGTGGAAGAGAGTAAGAATTTTGAGCAACTGAACGCCCAGTTTTTAGGCGCTTAAGTGCTCAATGACAGGAAAACAACTTTTTTTTATTGATATCCAGTGATTAAGTGCTTTGCTTTAGGAAATCACTTGGAAAAAATTGAAAAACTCCTAACTCTATTGTTAACAGTAATTTTCTGCCAAATAACCAACTAAACAAACAATTCAACTTTGAAGGGGGAATGGAAACTAACAACCACTTATCAAAAAGACAAAACAAATAACTAATATAATTTAAAAGCAATGCATTAATGTAAAATAAAAGGGAAAAGAAACTTGGGTTGCCTTCCGAAAAGCACTTATTTATCGTCATTAGCTTGATGTTATCTAGTGATAAGATCATGGAGGTCTATATTGAAGGGAAGGTGATAGCTCCTTTTGTTTATCAAAGTATAGAGCCATCTCATAGCAAATGTCCTTTAGTGTGCTTCTAAGACCATGTTGTGCCCCGAATGTGGGTTGTGGACCGTGCTCCATGAGAGGACCCTTCTCTTTTGCAACAACTTGAGTCATAGCAGGGTCAACATCAACTTTGTATAATGGTATGGACCATGCTTCTTAGCTTGAATGAACTTGACAAGGGCATAGAGATTTGACATTGGGGAAGATTTAGCATCCCCGAAGACATTGATTATCACATAGTCTTCATCTACTCTCAAGATGAGTTCACCCATAGGAACATCATTTAACACTCCCGAAATTGTCAAAAATGGTCTTTCAAGGATAAGAAGGATGTTGACGTCTTCTTCCATATCCAGTATCAAAAAATCAACTAGGAAAATAAATTTATCTACCTTCACTAACACATCTTCAATTATACCGTATGGGTGTTTGATAGATCGATCTGCTAGTTGAAGGGAAATCATTGTTGGCTTAACCTTTTTAATTCCTAACTTGTGCATCGTAGATATTGGTATAAGATTTATACTTGCCCCAAAATCACATAGAGCCTTCCCAATAGTCAGCTTCCTAATAGTGTAAAGGATGGTGAAACTACCTGGATTTTTTTAGTTTAGGTGGCAATTTCCTCTAAATTATAGCACTACACTCCTCTGTAAACATTACTGTCTCTTCTTCCTTGAGCTTTCTCTTCTTTGATAACAATTCCTTCATGAACTTAGCATAAGATGACATTCGTTCAAGTGCTTCAGCAAAAGGGAATGTTTATTTGTAATTTCTTAAAGATATCTAAAAACTTAGAGAATTTTTTCTCTTGATTTTCCTTCTTCAACCTCTAAGGGAATGAGATCTTAGCATAAGGTGATGATTCATACGCTTTATTTTGCTCAAGATCCTTCTTTTTTCTCAACACCTTCGGTTGTTCTTTCTTAGCTTCTTCTTCTTTACTGCATTCTTGAATTGAGACATCATCATTGGGAACATTAGTTTTCTCCTTCTCTATTCCTACGGAGCTTGGCACTTCTTTCACTTGTCCTTTTACTGTCTTGCCACTTCTCAAAGTGATTGCCATGCAATACTCCTTCGGATTAACCACAATGTCACTAGGTAGGCTTCCTAAAGGTCTCTTTGCAAGTTATCTTGATATATGACCCATTTGGGTTTTCAAACTTTGAATAATTGCCTTTTGATTTTTGAAGTTGACCCTTGTTTCCTTATGAAACTGGAAGTCTGTTGTACAAAGGAAGATGTCTGTTGAAAGATTTTTTCAAGAGCAATCTCTAAAGGAGATTTCTTCTCTTGTTGAGCATTTTGTTGTATCGCTTGATTATTCTAAGAAAAGTTATGATGATTCCTCCACCCCGGATCATAAGTGTTGGAATATGGGTTGCCGTGAGGTCTTGGAGGATTGCTTATGTAGTTAACTTGCTCTTGAGAGGTAAAGTCTGAGTTGCTTGCCTCACATTAACAATTAACATGATTTCCTCCATAGAAATCGCAAGTTAAAACTTGACGATTAACTAAATTTACTTGCATGTTGCTAATTTGTTTAGTAAGATTGGCTATTTGTTGTGAGAGAGTCTTGTTTTGTGCAAGTGTGGGATCAATGCTCCCAATCTCCATGACTCATTGCTTAACCATTGATCTTCCATTAGGCATTTGATATTCATTTGTAGCCATAGTTTCAAACAATTCTTGAGCTTCTTAAGGAGTTTTGGTGTTTAGAGACCCACCTGCAGATGCATTAACCATAACCCTAGTGGAATGATTCAAGCCATTATAGAAAATTTGGACTTGTTGCCAAACTTCAAATGCATGATGAGGGCATCTTTTCATCAATTCCTTGTATCTTTCCCAAGCTTCTTACAAAGATTTCCCCAGATTCTGAGTGAAACATGTGATTTTACTTCTCATCTTCATAAACATTTATGGAGGAAAATACTGAGTAAGAAACTTGTTAACTAAATCTTCCCAAGTAGTAATGCTTCCCTGAAGTTGAGCTTGTAACCAGCCCTTGGCTTTATCTCTTAGAGAGAATAGGAAAAGCCTAAGTCGTATAGCATCATCACTTGCTCTATTGAACTTGATGGTATCACAAAGCTATAGGAAGTTGTTGATGTGCAAAGTTGGATCCTATGACTGATTTTCCCCAAACTGATCTTGTTGAACCAACTGTAAATGAACTGGTTTAATTTAAAAGTTGTTGGCTTGAATGAGAGGTCGCACTATACTAGTTGCTTACCTTCAGTAGTAGGAGTTGCATAATCTCCCAAAGTGCGTCTTCATTCTTCATTTGGTTCTGCCATTATTTCTCTTTCAATTATTTTTTTCTCTCTTGCTGCTTTTCTATTTGCCCTTTTTGTTTTCTCAATTTCTAGACTAAAGAGTAATGCTTCCGAATTTACAGTACCTCACATAAATAACACAAACAAAAGTGAATTAAATAGAAACAATCTAAAAAGAAAAATATACAAAGAAAAATAAATGTCTAAATTAGTGTCTTTCTAACTACTCTTTAATATTGACAAACAAAGAATCCCTAACAATGACGCCAAAAACTTGTTACTCAATTGACAACTATACCAAATCGCAAAAGTAATAAAATGATGAGAAAATGTATCGTCCTACAAGGATTATGTTGTCAAGTACTAAATCAACACTAGTTAGGCTATCAAAAATTAAGATTTAATAGGATTGTAAATAACATTAACATAAAAGTAAATCTAAATTTAAAGTGTTAACCTAGTTTAGAAAAAGGATGAAAGATAATAATATCAAAGTGTTAGGATTCATATTTCACTTGAACTTTTTGATTCAAATTCAAAGATTAATTTAACCAAGTTCTATTCCATGATTCATGGTCGAATTCTCAAAATTAATCAATATTTAATCCCTTGGTATATTAATCCTCTTCATACTACTTTGAATTAACTAATCCCTCAGTATAACACTAAATAAAGAAGACTTTATCAAAAACTAGGGAATAAAGAGCAAAATCGCATAACTTACAATGTCTATTCCTAGAAATTGCATAAATTGTGGTGTTTATCACAAGTTCTAGGTTCGTGTACAATTTTTCCAAATCATACATAAATCTTAAAATCATCCCAAGAATGGTCAAATCAAGAAAAGCATTAAAAGAAGAGATAAACATGTAAATCATGAAATAGAAACTTAGATTAAACACAAAAACAAATTTATATCATCCAACAACAAGATTTATCATCACCATAACTAGAGAAGTTTAGCTACACATGGAGAAAGAAGAAAACAAAGATGAAATTCCAACAAACTCCATGGAAGATAGGTGGAAAGGTTGAATAAAATTCCTAATCTTCAAGCCTGAATGCTCCCACATCAAATTAGAGTTTGTGCCTCTGCTTCTCTCTTTGAATGTTTACCCAAAAACATTATTTTCTCTATTTATAGATAGGAGAATGCATCAGAATATGTACCGAGCGCTTAAGCGCTTAGTTTTTGGGTGCTTAAGCACGTGACCCCCTGCATTCTGTGCTTGGACGATTAAGCAGTCAAAATTTGGGCACTTAATCGCCTAGCACCAGAATCTTCCTTTCAGCTTTTTTTTTTTAAGCTCATTATTCAAGTATCATGTCTTCCTCCTTGTGTAACCACCTAAGAAAACAAATAAAACAAGTAATGAAAACTAAGTTTAAAACATCAAAAACATGATAAAAGTCGAGAATAAAGCTTAATCAAAAGGGTAGGAAGAGGATGAAAATTAAGATTTTGCAATGGAAAAACATGAGTTTTTCATATATGTTAAGAGGCTACTATTTAGGAGTTAACAAATGTAATAACAGGGTTAAAATGGATTATGTTGCTTGTGTGCTAAATCCTCTAAGTGTAAGTAAGGCTGATGTCTAATTTTTGAGCTTTCCAAGTTAATAATATGGTTGTCCTGTTGATCTTATTGAATATAGATCAAGGGTCATTCATCCTTTCCAAGAGATAGAATTCACATTTTTCATGTTTACTTGATAAGAAATCATGTATTTATAGCCATTGATGAGGCATTATGCATAACTGTTTTGCTAAAATTTTATATGTGCGTGCTCATGTCGAGTTGTTAGAAAAGCATGCTATGTTACTAAAGAAAATGAAGATAGGGGAAATGATGTAAGTCCTCATGAAAAGTGGTAATCATCAGAGTAAATCATTGTGCCATCTCAGAGAAAGGCCTACATCACAGAAGAGAAAGAGGGTTAGGGGGACGCTCCTAACCAGAGAGTGAGCTCACGCTAAACACATCGGATCAGAGCAGAGAACGGCCATTTAAAAGTAATTAAGAGTAAGAGGAAAAGATTAAGAGAATAAATTTGTTAAGAATGAATTTAGTATCTTTTATTTTCTTATCATGCAGCGAATTGATGCTTAAAGACAAAAATTGTTTTCTGTATGTATATACAACTGGAAACATCGTGGATTTACAAATTTATTCTTATTTGCTGTTTTTGTTTGCCTATCGAGAATTTCCCACTATTCTCACCCCTTTCTTTGAGCATGATGTTTCCTGATAGATAGGACTGAAAATGCATACTATGACTATTGTGCTAGAGGTCCACTATATTTAGGTGTACCTGCCTGAACTGGAGGGCTTTGTTCGGGCTCTTGTTTCTGTGTATGTGCATACGACTGACTAGCATTTAGGACTAGTTGTAGGCCCCTCATATGAAATAACCTATTATATTTTTTTAGATTTGCACCATTATCTGGGGATGGCATTGTTTTGAAACCCCCATTCTTTTTGTATATGTTGTACATGGATGTCCAGTGGCCTTTGCCACTAAGTGGTGCTCAATTGTAGATGGGTTTACTACACTAATCGACTAACCACTAATATATATAAAAGACTCTTGGATGATGCATAGTTATATGGATGACTGTATTCCCCAGTGAGGGACTACGATGGACATGTGGTACTGATGATGCTTATATTAATATGTTATGCCTATTTATATTACTTCTTCTGTATTTCTATTAAAGAGGTAAACTAGAGTTTACACGTTAGATTAGATAACGTGTTTTAATTTTCTAAGAACAAGATGAAGAAAGTTTTCAACGCAAAACAAATAAAATAGTCTTAAAGACAAGTCAAAATGATTGTTCAGCTTGGACAAGATAAAATATTCGAAAATGCTAATCAATCCCTTAAGACACACTTTACAATTAGATTTAAACAAATAAATTTAATTTCTCCTTCCTAACTAGATTGGATGATATACCGAATGGTCGCTTGGCAGTACTGCTAACTTATTCACATGTAATGAACAAGCCAAATATTTACTAAAACTTAGGTTGTTACACTAAATACGTTTTTAGTTCAATAAAATTCACAATTTTTTTGGTTTTAATCTTTACATTTTTAAACTTTTCAAACTAGTCCTTTTAGAATTTTTTTCCTTCCTAAGTCATCATTTAATTATGCTTCTGTTATCGACTCAACATTATTAAAAGTAGATGTCCCTCATACTTTTGTTGACATGCTAAAGCTAACCTGACTAATTACACGACATATATTATATACGATGCAACCAATGTTTGTAAGAGATAATGTGGCCCAAGTGATATTATCTTAAATTGATTTAAATAAATAAATAATAAAATAGTTAATTTTTGATTGGTTAATTTTGAAAGGTAATTTTTTATGATAACTAACCACTTGATGGGAGTCATTAATTAGTGGTTATCCAATAGAAATTGGTATTATCCCTGCTTATAAAGTTTTACATTACCCCTCCATCACTAATGTTAACGTGAAAGAAATGAAGGCCAAGAGATAGAAACTCAACTTCTTCTATCTCCAACATCCCTAAGAGTGTGTTTGGAATGTAATAAAATAGGAAATGATTTGATTTGTAAATCAAATTTAATTAAATTGTGTTTAAAATGTTAAAAAATAAGAAATGATTTGATTTCTAAAATCACATGGATTTCATTCCTTTTATTTTAAAAATTTCATCAATTTTGATAGAATTTGTTAGGATTTGATTTGATTTGATTTGAAATTAATAGACTATTTTACCCTTAATAACTACCTCTAACCACCTCTCATAAGAGTTAAAATGTAAAATAATAAAATCAAATCAAATCAATTCTTATTTTAATGAATTCCAAACATAAAATTTGATTTATAAATCAATTCAAATCCTATTTTTTTTTAAAAGTTCCAAACACAAAATTTGATATCTAAATCAAATCAAATCAATTCAAATTAAATCAAATCAAATCATTTCCTATTTTTATTCATTCCAAACGCACTCTAAAGGATTGTCTCAAGGATTTCAAGGGCTTGATCATAGATCAAGGTAAGTAACTCTATCCACATAATTATTGTCTTGAATGGAATTTGTGAAAATCATGAGACTAAGATCCTATCTTTGTTCTTAATTTGTGTCTATAATCATCAAAAACTGCATATTCTTTTCTCCTTTCTTTTTTTTTTTTCTTTTTTTAAAATTTAGTTCTTCTATTTCTTTTCTTTTTTTTAATTGGCCATTTTTCCTTTTTTTTTCTTTTTAAACTTTTTTTCTTCTAATTTTTCTTCTTTTTTTTTTCAATTGGCTACTCTTTCATTTTTCACCAAACATTTTACATACTAGTTAGCACACCGCACACTTGTTCAATAACTCTTCCAATAACAATGTCATTGCTCTCCTATTCCATAAGGTTAGGTAAAAACATAGTTTTCCATTTGAGGCATGTAATGGACTAAAAATAAAGAATGATTAAATAAGCTCAAGGGGGTTAATTGAGAGAAAATATACAAGGTTAGTTATTTGACTAAAGTAGCTAATTCAAGAAAAATGCTTCAATCATGTTCATGTATACATGTGAAAATGTAGCCTTAAAAAGAATTGAAACACGTTCTAGAGTAATAAATTTTATGAGTGAAAATCACACAAATGCTCAATTCATTCATTAAAAGGCTCAAAGTCTCACAAAGTATGCTTCTATCAAACTCAATCTACCAATTTAATTACTATTACTAAACTAGTTAATCTCAAGATGAAGGTCAATTTATTCACTTATGTTATAAACCTTCAACCTTAATTGATGCATGCTCACAACTTTCACAAATCCCAAAATTTCATTGAAAAGCAATTATAAACGCAATTTCTATATATATATATATATATATATATATATATATATATATATATATATATATATATATATATATATATATATATTATCAAAATAGAAATAATAGAATTAAAAAACAATACAGAAACATTTTTCAAAATAGAAAAAATAAATTTGAAAAGCAAAACAGAAACAGTAAAATTAAAAACATAAAACAGAAAACAGAATGTAAATTCCTCGCCCACACTTAAATTTTACATTGTCCTCAATGTAAAGTTTATAAAACATCAAATCATCAATAAATTTAAGACAAATAAAATAAAGGAGAAAAGGAAGAAACATTCTTATCAAGTGATGTATATGGCCACTTGCAAGTGGACCTCCTCCACTATGCCCTTTTAAGCTTCCTCATAGAATTGCTTGAGGCGATCTCCACTGCACCCTAAGGAAAGAACCTTAGTGACTATAAAAGGACGTATCCATCTAAAACAGAGCTTACCAGACATGAGTTTAAGGCGAGAATTGTAAAGGAAAACTTTTTTTTACCAATCACAAATTCTTTTCTTGCAATCATCTTATCAGGGAAGGCTTTGGTCTTCTTTTTGTAGATACAGGAGTTCACATAAGCTTCTAACCAAATCTCTTCAAGTTCTTGGAGTTGGAGTTTGCTTTAGGATCCGGCTTGGTTCAGGTTAAGGTTGCACTTATTTACCGCCCAATAGGCATTGTGGTCAATCTCCACCAAAAGGTGGCATGCCTTACCAAAGAGTATTCTATAGGGAGACATCCCTAAACGAGTCTTAAAAGTAGGCCTATACGCCCATAATGCATCTTCAAGCCTCTTGCTCCAATCTTTTATATTTGGTTGGACTGTTTTTTTCAAGATTTGTTTCAACTCCCTATTCAAAACTTTAGCTTACCCATTGGTTTGTGGATGGTAAGGAGTCGAAACCTTATGCATCACACCATATTTCTTCAACAATACCTCTATGTTTTTATTATAGAAATGGGAGCCTTAGTCACTGATTATGGCTTTCAAAACTCCAAACTTGCAGAAAATGTGAGATTTGACAAAGTCTAAAACAACATGAGAATCATCAGTCCAAGTGGCTTTTGCCTTCACCCACTTAGATACATAACCAATAGCTAATAAAATGTAAACAAAACAAAATGAATTAGGAAAAAGGCCCATAAAATCAATGCCCCACACATCAAATATCTCACAAAATAATAATGGTTGTTGAGGTATCTCATTACTATGGGAAATGTTACCTGTTAATTAGCATTGTTCACAATTCTTACAATAACTGTAAGCATCATGAAACAAGGTAGGCTAATACAGTCTAGAGTCTAAAATCTTCCTAGCAGTGCATTATGGTCTAAAGTGACCACCACATGCAAGGGTATGACAAAAATGCAGAATAGACTGAAACTCATAATTAGGCATACAATATCTAATCACTTGGTCACTACATAGCCTCCACAGATAAAGATAATCCCATAGATAATATTTAAATTCACTCTTAAGCATACTAATTTGATGCTTCTTAAAATAAGCAGATAACTCAGATGTAACTAAATAATTCACTAAATCAGCATACCAAGGGTCTTTACCTCGTAGTTGAAAAAAATGCTCATCAGGGAAGGTCTCTCGGATAGGAAGAGTGTCCACTTCCTGTAGGATCTGGCTCAGATGATCTGCCACTAAAGTTCTTGGCTTTGCTCTTATCTTTGATCTCAATATCAAACTCATGTAAGAGCAACACTTACCGAATAAGTCTAGGCTTCGCCTCGAGCTTCTTCAGCAAGAACTTCAAAGTTGTATGGTTAGAAAAAATAATAATGTTAGTGCCCAATAAATAGGAACAAAATTTATCTAATGCAAAAACAATTGTTAGAAGCTCCTTTTCAGTGGTAGTGTAATTAGCTTGGGTAGAATCCAAAGTACGAGAGGCATAAGATATCATATAAGGTTGCTTGCCAACTCGTTGAGAAAGAATGGCGCGAACCGCAAAGTTGGAGGCATCACACATCAGCTCAAAAGGAAGCTCCTAATTTGACAGCTAAATAATGGTAGAAGAGGTCAGGTTCTTCTTCAACTGATCGAATTCCTTCTTGTAATGCTCATCAAATTTGAACTCGATTTCTTTTTGAAGAAGCCTGGACAATGGACTTTGCCAAAGTCCCTAATGAAATGCCTATAGAACCCTACATGACCAAGAAAAGAATGCACTTCCCGTGGTAGGGTAAAGAGGCAATAACATCAATCTTTGCTCTATTTGCTTCAATGCCTTTGCTAGATACTACATGCCCTAAGACTATACTTTTTTCTACCATCAAATGACATTTCACAAAATTAAGAACAAGATATGTCTCAATGCACCTATCAAGCACCTTTTGGATCCCTATTGCTTTTAGCTTGCCTCTTCTGGGATCGTAGCTATAGAGCAAGAGAACTGTTCCCAGTATCTCGGACCTTAGTTTTTGTAGGAGGTGGGGGGACTACCTGGAATGTAGCCAGAGGAACTGCATTGCTCGAAGGTGGGGGAATAGCAACAGTCACCCTCAGAGCAGCCACTAGGGCCCGAGATCCAGATGCCTCAGCTTTCTTGGTAGCCAATCTCTAAGCCAGACCCTGAAGTTTGTCTTGTGAAGCTATGCTTTCTACGAAAGGAGAAAAAATATTACAATACTTAGACAAATATTAAGTGCAAGAAAAATAAATGTGCAAGACGCAATACCTAGTAAAGCTTTAATAGAATCGGCAGATTCATTCAGGATATCCTTACAGTAGATGACCTTATTTTCATTAATCCATCTTATTAAGAAATGCAAGACCTTGGCCTTGGAGCCAAAATGCTCGAAGAGCGGAGTTTCTATCTCTTTACTCCTCTGCTCCCATGCAGACTAAGTCCAATACAAAATGAGACGAGACTGGCCATCCAGGGTAATGAAAAAAGGGGTTGATCTCGGAGCCCCCTCTATCCAAAAGAAATCCATCTTAAAATTCTTGAAGGATTCTTGATATGATTTGAATACCCTATGATTGGGATGAGCTCGCAAGGTAACCCACCTATTTTGTTAGTTATTCCTAGTGTGGGAAAACTAAGTAAAAAGAAAGATAAAGGAGTTGACCAAGTAAGGCCATTCAAAAACTTGGCAGACGAGCTCAAATGCCCAGATGAATCCCCAAGCATCCGGTTAGGGTTAGGTAGGTGTCATACGAAGGCAATTAAGGACACCCATCTCGAACTCGGTAAAGGGTATTCATACTCCAATTCGCGTAAAGAGCGCCTCGTACATATACATGAAATGCTCGCCCTCTATACAGACCGAGCACACCTTTTCATCCTCAAGAGGGTGCCGGATTGAGTACTCATGATGCCTTAGCCCATCAATGCTCAGCTGTAAGTACAACTACTTCACATAGGTGTCCTTGGTTGTCTTTTCATTAGAAGGGGTGCCTAGGACTTCTCGATTCACCCGTTGGTATAAACCCACATCTCAGGGAAGAGTGAGTTCTCTCTATTTTATAGGTGCTACCCTCTAGTTTCTCGTTATACCAATAAAGGACGCACACGTATTAGACTCTAAAGAATTACTCAAGTCTCCTGGTGCCATTGTATGCTCAGAGAACGGATAAGCTTGCTTATGCCTTGCTAGCTCTCTAGCTTGATTCGCCCTTCGGAGCACCTCCAGGATCCTCATCATAGCCAATGAGCTCAGACCTATGAAGTATAAACACGGACATGGACACGGGACACGACACGGACACGAATACAGGGACACACCAAATTCAAAAATTATAGGACATGGACACGACACATATATATATAATTTCAAAATTTAAGAAAAAAGATTCATAATTCATTAATATCATTTCTATAAGCTTGAATATTTACAATATTTTAATATATGTCATATGTGTAAATATTTACTACCTCGTAAGTCCCTCCTAAAAAATATGAAACAAAATTTCTATTGACATATTCTAAAAAATCTCGTCAACCAACTTCTCCTAATGGAACTAATCATGTATAAGTACATGTGCATAAAACAAAATAACTAGAGGGAATATTGGTGTGAGGCAAGCTTCGGTGACAATTAAGTGGACGACTTGATACGAGCAGAGGTAGAAGGAGCTGATGAAAATAGTGGTGTGTGAAAAGATCAAACTTAAAAGTCTAGTAGTTGCATGTGAAAAGATAAAACTTAAAATACTGGTATGTGAAAACAGTGGCTTAGGACGTCAGTCATGTGATTGGGCTTGAGTGAGTTACGGGCTTACTAATTGAACGTTAGTCATGAAAATTAAATTTTTTTAAAAAATATTAATGGGTCGTGTTCAAGTCGTGTCCTAATCGTGTCCAAGCGTGTTCGAGAAGTGTCCGAGAAGTGTTCGAGCATGTCCGAGACGTGTCCAAACTAAAAAACATAATCTTTTTAATTAGACACATTTGGATACACAAGACACGTGTGTCGTATGGGTGTCTCCATGTGTCTGACACGGACACGTCTCCGACACGCTGACATGTCTCATAATCGGCGTGTCCGTGCTTCATAGGCTTAGACCCTTGATGAGTGTAAAATACACTTATCTTTTGAATTTATCTATTAGGATTTTTAATTTATTTTTTATTTAGTTTTTGTCCATTTTTATTTATTTTAAATTAAATTTTAAATAATTATCTTTTCACCTAGTCATATTTGAATTTTCAGGATAAATCATTAGATTTTGTGCAAAAATAAGAAATTCCTATAGATAAATATTTAAATGATTCTTATCCTATTCTGATATGCTAATTAGAATTTTATTTGGATGAAAAATCTTAAATAAGGATTAGGTTGAAGAATGGATAAGGATTCTCAGAGAGATTTAATTTGGAGCAAAATTTGAATTCTCACACTATCCTAATCATTCCTTATTAATTGAGTCATATCTTAAGCTACAAAGATCAGATCGATGTGTCGTTTATGTAATTTAAAAGCTAACAAAGAATCCTACAACTTATCTATTGAGATTGAGGGCAGATTCAACCATCTGGAGGGTGAGAAAAATCATGCAAGTTAGATACGAAAAGCTGTCAAGTTTTCTATAAAAGGAAGAAAATGAGTTTATCAAAGGAGTTCTCTTTTGGTTTAGAAAATACACAAAAAAAAATATAGAGTTTTGTGAGGCTCAAAGGCAACAAGAGGACGAGCCCTAGGAGAGGAGGAGGAGCCATCATGGACCTCTCATGTAGTTGGAGATCGAATCACCATTGAAGGTGTTTTGGCTTTTTCTTTACGGTTCTATCATAATGAATTATCTTTCTTTTTCCTATCTCTTCTTCTCTTTTGTCATGAGTAGCTAGATTCGTGTGTTTTTAGGGTGAAGATGTAACTTAATTCAATTGACATATATTAAGATTTGATTTTTAATTAATTTATTTTCTATTCAATTTGAGTGCTTATTATAATTCTTAATGATTTTATGAATTGGCCACTCATAAATTGATTTAGTGAGATGTGTGTAGAATTGGAAGGTTTGCATATGACTTATACCATAAATAATAAGTGTCATGATTTATAATCATCTAGGAATAGAGGTTATAGGTTGTATAGGAGAATTGTGGTATTTTTCATGAGAATCCATAGAGTGAAGGTCATGCCTTTAAGAGTTGGGGTTTAAATCAAGGAATTGACTAGGCTTTGATAGTTAAAGAGAATTAACTCACCAAGGAATTGTGTTTTAATTAATTAAGGGATTCTCTCCATCAATTGAATGACTAGAAATTACTCAGAATGGAGGTCCCAGAGCTACTTTATTGTTTATGATAGATTATTGAATTAAATGAAGTCAGAGCCCTAGTGTTTTAATTTTGAGTGTTTATATCCTTAATGTGTTTTGTATTCATGTTCTTTGTTCTCTCTTTTCCCTCTTAATTTTGTGTGTTCTTATGTGTTTTTGTCGTTTATAATTTTGTGTCTTTAATTACTTTGAATCACTCTTAATTATTGGTTGCTTAGATAATATTAATATCAGAGAAGTGGTACTTGATAAACTAATTCCTCGTAGGAACAATATTCTACTCACTATTTATTACTTATTCGATCTGTGCACTTGCAGTAATATCAAATAAATTAATACATAATCATATATGAGGCAATCAACCCTCATCAGAGTCCCCATCGTGGGCTTGAAGCCTCTGGTGTGGCTGAGGCAGTAAGGACGATGGAGAACTTAAAACCTCCACTAATAAGCCACTATTTTGCATTATCTCTTCGTTGTCTAACATCCCCCCCAACTAAATGTCGACAGAAAGGAAAAGGAGTGAAAATGAATAATACCTCAAGGATTAGACGGTAAAAAGAACTTTACACTACAAGAAATTTGTGAATTAGCAAGGAAAATTTTCCTCGCACATATGTTGCTACTCAGCAAAGGAATTGTGAGGGGAAATTGAGCCCTCCTTAAATTTCAAAAACAAAGTCTAATAAGTTCAAAGTGCAAAACAACTAGTGAATAGCTAGGGAATTGCAAGAGAAATTTTTCCTTGCTAACAAAAGTCCCTCGCTAATGTAAATACCAGTTGAGTCATTTTTAGTGAGGGAATTAGTCAGGGAATTCCCTTGCAAAACACTCACAAATCCATCTCACATCTCACACCCAAGACTTTATGATATGAAACTAGATCTCAGACTTTCCATTTCTTTTCCAATTTTCCACTGAAATTTCACAAATCCATCTCCTAGCTTATGAACCCTAACCCCTAAATCACTAAACCTTAACCCCAAATTGAGCACCACAACCTCTTTAATTAGTGACATCTTTAGGATTTTGTGTAGTGAGACGAAATAGCTACATTGTATGTTGCTCCTCACTTGCGATTGTGACAAAATCACTACATGGTGACCAGTGAAAAAAGTGCTCGTGCCATTGATTGGCTTCTGTTGCAGTTTTGCATCTTTATCTGGTGAGAGCCCTTGATCTATGTTTTCATCAATTTTCTTCTTCAACTTGAACCCTTGATTTTGTTTTTTTTTAATACACATTTTTGCTTTTGATTTTCATGGTCACCTTCAGCAAAAGATGTAATTGTTGTTGAAGCTTGGTCTCTATATCATCAGTTCTTATTTCCTACAGATTCATTATAAGTTAATTTTTATATACATGTATACTTTTGATTTTTTTTTATTTTGCAGTCTTGTGAGTATAATGTAAGCATGGTGATATTGTTAGTATACTATAATGAGATATTGTTAATGGGATATCATTTGTTAAAGGTAAATACTAAATATTTCTATGCATGACCTCATTTTTATGCAAGAAATTAGACATGAGAATAAAGTCCAGATGTTGATAGGGGCAACTAAAGCACGTAATTAAAGATCATGCATAAGAATTTCTTAGGAACTAGAACTAATATAGAAAGGACATAGAATGAATGGTTAATGGTAAGCAGAAGACTAATTAGAACCCATGCTGTTAGACTCCAAGTTTTGCAGAGTTTTACCAAAATTTAAATGAGAATTAGGACTAAACCTATTACCTAAAAATTACAAAATTTAGATACACTGTAGTATCACATCCTAACTTTCTAATGCAAGAAATCCCATATTAATCGAACTTTAGAGCTAAAGTTATGCTTTTTTTTTATCTACTGTTCAAATGAGAGTAGTCAATTCTACATGACTTTCATTTTGCTTCTTCTTTGTTTGTACTACATGAGTAGATCTTCTCTGACTCATAAATAAGATTTTTTCTTTATGTGTCTCTAGAACAAATTTCCATTAATTATTTAAATAACTTATTCTTTCCTAAATACTCTTTGTAATTGAACAGAGTGAATTAGTCCCAAGTGTTAATATAATTAAGGTGTTATAGCCTATCACTTGCACCATGGCCTAAGTGCAAACATAATAGATAAAAATTAGAGTTGAGCAAATATTGAGGAGACAAAAATGATTAAAACACAATCTACTAGATTGGAAAATAAAGCATGTAGGTATCCAAGATGGATTTTAAGTCTGGACTTGGCCCCATGAAGAACATACATCCAATTGTTTCAGAAGTTTTCATTTTCTTAATAATAAATTGCTATATTTGAAACCTATATATGCTTTAACTGATGAAGAAAAGTGAATTTAACCTTTGAGGGTCCCGAACGAAATAAGTAAATTTTAAATCAAGTACTTGTCTTAATTGAAAGTCAAATCATAATCTAATTTGATGTAAAAGTTATTATATTGTAATGGGAAACAAATCAACTATAGTCACTACTTTCAAAGATTGTATAATAATACTAAGGCAAGACTAATGTGCTAGTAATCTAACAGGGTTCAACCATTATCCCTAGGAGCGCATACTTAATGGATAGCTTCGCCCATATCATAGTGACACCAAGACTTTTCAAATCCCATCTTTTCTGTTAGGGAAATGGAAATAAAAACTAGACTCTTTGTTACTAACAGAATAAGCTTTTAGCTTTTCCACCCATTTAAACCTCTTTTGCTTAAGTTATTATGTTACTTTTAGTGTTCTTTGTATGTGTCATGTTGTTTTTGTACTTAGCTAATTGGCTGTTTGAGGTAGTATTTGGATTATTTAGCTTTACTATATGGAAGGAAAAGAGGAATCCTATTTTGAGCAAAGCCTTAGTTTTCCGTTTGAGATTCAATATTAATGAGCATGCGTACTTTTTCAAGGTACTGCTCATTGTATTGAATCTTGAATTGTCCAAGTTGGATAGTTTGGGAAGAAACTTTGTCTTCACTTGGTTAATGGTTATTCTTTAAATCTTATATATTATACTTGATGAAATTTAGTTTTGTTACATTTCCTTTTATTCTCTAGGTGCATACTTGATTGTAGTAGATGTCACCATGTTCGAGTCGTGCACTTGGAGACCAAAGGGAAATGCTGCCAAAATGTTGTCAAGTATAAGATGTGTGGTTTTTGTGAATTCTATTAACCAAATGTTGAAAATGTATATTTTCGAACGGGATAGGGCCATACCATGTTAAAAGAGAGGTGAAGATTTTGAAAATGATTGTATTAATGTGCTAAACCAATTTCAGCAATCATGAGACCTGATCGAAGTTAGATGTTATAAAGAAATGATCCTACTAATTATGTAAGTGAAGAATTCAATAATAGAGTTGATGATTTCATTAATGTTGCTCAAGGAGACCCAACGGTTACTGATGCATTAAGTCGCATCCCTTGTCCATGTGCTAGATGTAAGAACCGTGATAGGAGGGAGTCATTTGGGGGTAGAACAACATCTGTATAAGTACGTAAATTTTTTTTTATAACTCAATTGAAATCCACGCACAATGGAGGTTCCAATCGAAAAATAAAACATTCAAAGTCAATTTAGAATTATATATGTAGTTATATTATGATTCCTTTAATTATTTACCAACACCAACACTTGTAAATGAGTTCAAGCATTTATTGTGTCAAACCATTTGTCTACAATGAATCAAGAACTCCACTTTACAAGGAGGAATTATTTACTAACACCAACATTTGTAAATAGGTTCAAGCATTCATTGTGCCAAACCACTTGTCTACAATGAATCAAGAACTCCACTTTACAAGGAGGGTTTCTAAATTGATTGGAAACAAAATACAATATATATAATGACCACTTGATAATATATCATTTAAGTACAAGAAAAAAATTAATCTAATCTTATTTTATTATCAAAAGCTTCACTCCTTCACCTAAATAAGATGAAAATTAGTTACCCATGAGTAAGAAGAAAGAAAGAGAGAAGAAAAAGAAGATGATCATAACTTCTATTTACAACAAAAGAAAATTACTACAAGTAAATAACATAATAATATGAACTTAATCTAAAACCAAGGTTCTCTAAATGATCTACCTATAGTCCCTTTTATAGAGGATTAGGGATACAAAATGACAAGGAAATTGATTAATGAGTCAGTAGATGAGTGAAAAATGCCAAAGAACTTTTGTGAGTGAAAAATTATTGAAATTTCTTGTCTCCGAAATCATTCAATCATGAACTCATAAATAACGTCAAAACAAAGCAAAGTGGTCTTCAAGGAAATTGTCTCAGCTTTCCAATGCCATTAGAATCATCCAAAAATTAATCCTACAGCCCAAGATATAACCTAATTACTGCAGACTGCTCAGGCCCAGTTTTAGCTTATCTGGTTTGACTTCCAGACCCAATATGACCAACAAGCTGTCCGAATGAGCTCTTATGTTCTTCATGAAAGTTGTAGATATGGGTCTTAACTTTCAGATGCCAAATTTTCAGCCCATTTCAGTTCCTTCAACTTGAATTATGCAATGATTACTATACATTGTTCAGGTTCCAGTTATAAAACTTGTGTTCTGACTTCCAAGCCCAATTAGCTCCACTAGATGTCTGATTTTTCCCTAGAGCTCTTATGAAAGTTGTAGAGCTCTCTCTTATCTTTACTACATGATAAGATACATAATTATAAGACATCTATAACTCAAGATATGACCGAAATATAGAAACAGTGTAAGACTAAAATAATGCTAAAAAAATCAACTCCAATTTGAGTCCAAACTTACAAAACATAACCAAGCTTAATCAATTAAGTACATGAAGAGTGTAAATGACTAAAAATGAGAGTTTATTAATGTATAAAATATGTGATTATTAAATTCCCCCATACTTAGCTTTTTGCACTCCTGGGCAAAACACATAAGACCAAAGCTAGGAAACAAAGAAAAATGACACAAACTCAAAAGCTAAAAACTCTAAAAGACTCGATGAATCAAGAAGAGCAACCAGAAATTGAAGGGATCAAAGCAACACATCTCAAACCAACAAGCAAGGAAACTTCAGTTGAAAAGAATGAATCAAGAATGATAGATCCTCACAGCATTCACTCTCAATCCCTCAAGTGTTTAAAATGTAAGTATTTCACTCTATTCAACCCATGAAAAATTACACTACCATAAGCTTACTTATCTTCTACTTCTCCATTACTCAGAACACATGCACACAAAAATCAAGAGGACTTTATTCAAGGTTATAATGGGGCCATGGTAAAGGAGAGGAGATAATATAGATATGAGAAGATAAATACTAAAGAGAATAAAAGAGCATTATGGTACAGTTACAGTGGAGAACATGTTTGAGAACATTCATCATAAAGGACAATGAACAATATTTGACTAATGTTTTGTAGAAAATCAATCCCAAATTGGTGAATTGAATTCATTGTTAAGTTTGAACCTTCTCCTTCTCTTCCTATTGTTTCCAAGCATCTACATTTATTCTAGGTATGGATATGTCACATGGTATATTAGGGGACTTTGATAATCCTTTGATTGCAGTGGTGGTCAACTTTTTTTTTTCAATTTGCACACATACCTCCACACTTGTTCAAGAACAAGGCCAATGCTCTCTTATTCCCTAAGGTTAGGTAAAAACATGTTTTTTTTTAGAAATGCACATAATGAGCTAGAAACAAGGAATGATCAAATAAGCTCAAAAGGGTTAAGCAAGAGGAAATAAGTCGTTTCCATTGCCTTACATTAGCATGAATCGGAGAATTTTTGAGAAGTCATAAGAGTGTTTGATATCATATTAAGACAATATGCTGCTGAGCAAGGCTGGCTATTTAGTTAAAGTAGCTATTTCAAGAAAAATGCCTCAATCATGTTTCTGTATGCAAGTGAAAATGTAGCTTAAAAAAGAATCAAAGCAAGTTCTAGAGTAACAATTCTATGAGTGAAAAAAAATCATATTAGAAAGAAGAGAATGGTATAGATATTCAATCCATTCATCAATAGGCTCAAAATCTCACAAGACATATTTCTATCATTCTCAATCCATCATTTCAACATTCATATCTAAGCATGTGAATTTTAAGAAAGAAGATAATTTATGCTAAGATCCAAGAATCCATTTGCTACTTCTACAGAAAATAATTATATCCTCAACTAAGATGCATCTCAAGAGTAAACTTACCTCTAAGGCAAAATTTACTCCTTACTCTGCCATCCTTAATTGGTTTTACTACGAATAGGTTTTTGACAATTATATCACTAAACATATTTCCCAATTTAGATGCATCTTAGTAGTAAAATTACTCCTTACTCTGCCATCATTCATTGGTTTAGTAAGTCCATGACAATCATATCATATTTCCCAAAAAAAAAAAAATTTGTCAACTCTCAACTATCCTTCCCCCCCAACCAGATCACAACATTGTCCTTAATGTTTAAAATATAGATGAGTAAAGGATAAAAGATATTACCTGTTACGGCAATTACTGAAAAGAAAAACCTGATAAATGTAACACCCTTATAGGGATGTCACATTTAATAAGAAAATAAAAGAAAAATAAATAAAATCTACCAAAGTTGTAAAAAATTTGTTACATACTAATACGGGTTGTAAAATTCTTCCTGTTAAATAGAATATTATTAAATAAAATAATGTGAAAACATAAAATTAACAAACTAACATCACATTTAATATACATAGGGCTTTAATAATAAGTTATACAATTATACAAATAATTTACAACTAAAATATTTAGACGGAAATAGTAAACAAAAGCCATAACAGTCTATATATACAAACGCAGACGCGCCCAAGTACACATCATAAATATTTAACCCTCTGAAGGATCACTCTCAGGAAGATCATCAGGAGATAAATATTCAGGATGCCTCGACTCTCAGCAGAAACGAGACCGCGCAGTCGACACGCTGCTAATCTCACTAGGCGCAGTGAACATACCACCCCAATAACGCCTAAGAGATAACGGTAACTCCAAATGCAAAAACACTGTAGTCGTCATGACTTGTTCTCCATCAAACTCATTACATAGGGACACAGTCAACTATCCCACGTAAGTCACCGAGTCTCTGTCTTCACGCAGACGCCAAGCTGTCGATCCACCATGAAACTCGAGTCGTACAAAACCCAGAAATCCTGGCACCGTCATACTCAAGCAATCAATCCAATGGATATGGATGATCGGATGGTTCTTGATCGTAGAACTGATCCTCGGCTAGCTGATCTTCCTCCTCCTCTGGGTACTCACACTCAAGAGGTTGTTCCTCTTCCTCAAACTCTTTACCATATAATTTAAAATACAAAAGCACATACAATAATGAGGTAAGACAATCTATATCACCACAAACATGGTAAATAAGAAAACGATAATACAACAAGTTTAACAGTTCATACAATATAATATTCTATAATAGCATAAATAAAGTACAAAATAACACATATGTAATATAATACAGAACTCAAAGTAACAACCTATAGTGATACAGATAAACAGAATAACACAGATAAATAATGGTACAAATAAATAGAAAGTTATAGACAAATAGTATTAAAATGTATAAGATAAGAAATATATGAAATGTAACTCAACCCTACTCCATGGAGCTAAAAAAAAACACAGACATCAGAGAGAACGACCCGCAAAATCTATTAGTACCGTCGATCGCCCAATAACTATTCCGCTGTCTCATGTTGCGTCTATAGCCCACTGAAATAGCATAGTGGTGTAGCACACTGTCATACGTCGTGTCACTACAAGCTTGCACTAATAAATTTCACAAGATCTTGATTAAGGATAGTGTGTGTCGAGTCCATTAGTGTGTTACCAGTTACCACGGCTCAGAGGAGCGACCAACTGTCCACAAATGGAATAATCTGCACACTAATGTCTCCAAGTTCATTCAAGTTGAACAACACTAAGCTTATCACATTGACAACACGATGTTATTCACCTCGTCTATCAATCCACCAAGATCGGCATGACTCCATGCATGATAAAAATTCCAAATATATACAGTACGCACCCACCTGGCAATACTGCAACAAAATTCCAAATATGCCCCCACTGGCAAAAATTACGAATATGCCCTCACTGGCAAATCGTATAAATACACAGTACGCACCCACCTGGCAATACTGTTTCACCATCTGTCCGGGTCCACCACTTTGGCCCGACAGTAAAAACTTGTTGTTTTTGTCAATCGCGTAGAAATTTTATCGCGTTTTCAAAATTTCGTTATTTTTACAAACGTTTTTAAATCATGTAAATATATTTTACTATTTTTAAAATCGCGTAAAGTTTTTCAAACGTTTTCTCAATCGCGTAAGATTTTTAAATCATTTTCTTGTCCGACTTCCTTAAAAATTACTGTTTAAATAAACAAAAATAATATTTAGTACGTTTAAACTACGTAGAATAATTTTTCATACCGTATACTATCATTTGGACATCTTTTCTATCTTATTTGTCCATTTTTAATAAAAATTGACAGTATTTTGTTTAGAAAATTATAATAATAGTTTTCTAATTTTTTCGTAAAAATTCTGTTTACTTAATTTTTAACCGTGTAATTTAACCCTTTTGAAAACCACTAACATGCTTCAAAATATAAGATGAGCCATATGTTAGGAATTTACAAAAGTTACTGTATTTCATTTCTAATAATAAAATCATTAGTTTTAATTTCTTAAACTTAATTCTAATCAATGTGTTTCTTCAAAACTCATTGTAGAAAATTTCCTTTTAACATATATTACATCTCTTTGATTGAAACTAATTTGGAATTGACTTTAGAAATCATGAATACTTGGTTTGACATGTTAGCCGAAACATATACTTGTGATATTTGATCTCTAAATTCATTTTCCTTGATCTAAACAATTTTATATCTCATTAATTTTCCTAGGTTAATTAAATCACACTTGAAAAAAAAGATGAGAATATTTGGGTTCTCCATTTTGGTTAATGGTTGTGAGCCTCATTGGTGTGTTCTTTGGAACACTCATGCAATCCTTGGCATGTTGTTCACATCCTATAAATTATCATGCGTTTCTAACACATACAATATTATCAAAGCTTGTAGACATGTAAATTAATACAATTAACAAATAGGAAAGCTATTAACAAACACACAAATGAATCCTTATGGATTCTACAATCACAAACAAATCTCCATCTTCTTACCACCACCCAAGGATGATAAGATTAAGTCTTCCTCTTACCTTAAATGAAGACAAATATGCTTTCACACCTTTCCTAGGGTTTCGGTTTTCTCCTTCAAATCACCTAACAAGCTTAAACAAATTTCTACAAGTTACTAACATTAAAGAGAGCTTAGACCATGGATAAATCATAGCTTAGAACTTTGAAAAAGAGTTTAGAAATGGAAAACAAGAAATTTCACCTTCTAGATAAAATCTTCCAAGTAGGTTTTCAAGCCCTAAATGAATGATTTTGCAAGAACTCTCAACTAGTGATGTTCTTCGAATTGTGTTTAGGTTTAGAAAAGTTAGTTGGATGAAATTTTGGGTGATTGGATGGTGTAGTAAGGTGTTTGGCCGAATGGTGCTTCAAGGAAGCTTCAATGGTGTTTGGTGTTCTTGAAAGAGAGAGAAGAGAGAAATTGCATGAAAAACCAAGTGAAGAATGGTCCTCCAAAGCCAAATGGCCGTAGACTTCAATGGGCAAGGAGGTGTCCATTTGTGTTGGCTCCATCCAAGCCTTAGAATAGATCAAGGGTAAGGATCAAGCCTTGTTCACCAAGCTTTGCTCTCATTGGTCCATCCTAGCCTTGTCACTTAACCTAGTCACCATGCTTAGTCACTAATCAAGCTTAGTCACTAACCTAGTCACTAGCCTTGTCATTAGCTATCTGTTCTAGCTCAAAACGTTTACGACTTTGTTAAACGTGGGTCCCGCAAGACATTTTCGGGTCCACTGTCCTTTAATTATACTGACAAATAAAATAATATTATAATAATATAAAATTATTTTATTTTACAGTTAAATCCTAAAAATTAAAAAATTATTTACTGTCTAACTCAGAATTGGGTTTAGTAAGATCTCCCAGTTCTGAATAATTAAAATAAGATTTCCCCGGCCCGGAAAAACATTATTTTCCTGTCCCAGAGCAAATCACACAAAAAGTCCAAATAAAATCACAGACAGTAATATTAAACACTGTATCATATAGAAAAATTTAAAACAGTACATTCGGGATGTAATGGTCATTTTTTCATTTTTCCCCACGACGAAGCAAATCACTCAAAACACTCAAATAAAATTATAGACAGTAAAATATATCAGTATATCACATAGAAAAATTTAAAATAGTAGTTTGAGAAAAAATTTTATTTTACAGTCTCGAAGTAAAATATTCAAAACGACCAAAGAAAATCATAGACTGTAATATATATTTGTATTTCATACAGAAAAATAATAAACAACAAAACAGGGACACAACGGTCTTTCACCCAAAAGTTTGAAAAACATCAAACAGAACATTTGGGATATTTTTCCAAAAATTGGGGTGTTACAATAAATATTAAAACAAAAACAAAGTACGATGAATAAAAACAAAATTAAAGGAACACACACACACACACACACGCATATATATATATATATATATATTTGTTTTTGTTTTATTTTGTTTTATTTTTTTTTAAGATTCTGAATTAGCTTTAATTTTTTTTTTGTTGGCCGACACTATTTACATCCCTATACAAAGGCTTTGAAATATGAGAGGCACTTAAGCCGACTCAATAAAAACACAAACGAAATACTAAAAACTTACCTCAACTTTGGTAGACAGAATCTTTGACCAAAGTCTCGGCTACATCTGGGTCCTTCAACTCAAGTTATGGCTTCAACCGTTGACCATTTACGTTTCTTCAAATTAATATTATGAGAACAGACTAGGGGACAAACACATTTTTTATCAGCAATACTCTAACCTTTCTTAGACAACTCCTTAAACTTTGGTTGCCATGCCCGAGTGTCATGATCCTGAGTTATATAAAAAATAGTACAAATATCAACTACATCAGATGGATTACTGATAGAATCAAACTCAGAATTAATAAGAAAATTCTCAAGGGGGTCAAAATCAAAGATTGTAGAAAGTCCCCTATCCATGATTGAGTCAATCATGTATGTCTGGTGACCCTCGTCATTATCTTTTGGCTTAACAGGACTCTTTGTCACCTCAGGTTCCTTGGGTAGCTCGACATCACTATTATCTTGATTCTTTTCCACATCCTCTAGCTCATTCACACTCAAGGAGTTCATCAACTGGACACTTGGCTCTTTATCTTCTTGCTTTCTTCAACAACCTTTCCATTGCTAAGAGTTATCACTGACTTAACTTGATCTATTTGTTAGTTTTTTGAACTACCCTTATTTAGATTGTACTGACCCTTGGGATTCGGTTAAGGTTGAAAAGGAAATTTTCTTTTCTCGTGAATGGTGAGTGCAGAAGCAAGTTTAGTAAGAGTTTCTTTTATGTCAATCATAGTTTGATTGTTTTGTTTATTAATGGTCTCTTGCTTTTCTATGAATGCATGCAGTGTTTCTTCAAGGTTTTTCCTATATGGTGGGACAGAAGGTGCATATCCTTGAGAATTTTGAGAGTCCTGTTGTGCCTGAGGAGGTGGTAGTTGCATAATCTGTGCTTGATTATTATTCCTCCAGCTGAAGTTTGGGTGATTTCTCCATCCCGGATTGTATGTATCTATAAAAGAAAAAGTAAATGGCTTTTTAAAATTAGTCATTGCATTTACTTGCTCATGTATAACTTCTTTAAAAACATGAATCTTAGGACATTCATGTGTTGAGTGTCCTAAGTCATCATAAATGCCACAAATTTCTTCATTTTGCACAGATTTGATTTCTTTTGCTTTTCCTAATTCTATTTATTCAACCTTTCTAGCCAAACTGACAAACCTAGCATTTAGATCTTCTTCTTGACTAAGGTGATATTTTCCTTTATTAGCACTTGTAAGGTTAGATATAATTGAATTATCAGAAATATACCATGCCAAGATTGAGAATTTTCAGCCAACTGGTTTAAATAGTCTAAAGCTTCATCAGGTTCTTTATCAAGAAACTTACCATTGCACATTGTTTCCACAAATTGTTTAGTTTCAAGTGTTAAACCTTCATAAAAGAAGCTTATAGTACGCCATTTTTCAAAACCATGATGTGGGTAAGAATTTAACAAATCTTTAAACTGTTCCTAACATTGAAAATATGCTTCATTTGAATTTTAGAAAAAAATTTGGATTTACCTTTTCATAGCATTAGTTTTATGTGTTGAAAAAAATTTCTTTAAGAACTCACCTTACATTTCTTGCCATGTGCTAATTGATCTTAGTTTCAAAGTGTTAAGCTAAGATTTTGCTTTATCTTTTAAAGAAAAATGAAACAATTTAAGCTTAACAATCTCTTCAGTGCAATTTTGATCATTGAAAGCAATACATACTTCCTCAAATTCTTTTAGGTGTAAATATGAGTTTTCATATTCTAAACCATGAAAATTAGGAAGCAAAGAAATCATTCCTGACTTGAATCTAAAATTATTGGCATTGAGTGGAAAGATAAAACATGATGGACTAGAATTTCGAGGTGGTTACAAATATTCATGCAAGATTTGCAACGATTGATTTTCATGTTCATCATATATACTTTCATTTTCAGCCATTGTCTGTGATTGTGATTCAAACAAATTAATATATAAAGTACCATAATTTATTTTAATCAAACGATCAGAATTTAAATTACGATACTAATTAAGCATAAATAAATGACTTAAAATAGAACAAATAATATACAAATCAGCAGTTTACACCAACCATTAAATATTAAGCATAAATAAATGACTTAAAAAAATAATGTACAAGTTAGTAAGTTAGATAGCAAAATTAAATGACATAAATTAAAAAGTTTGATAGCAAAATTAAATGACATAAATATAAAAGTTAGAAAGTTAGTAAACATAAATAAATGACATAAATATAAAAGTTAGAAGGTTAGTAAGTCAAAAAGCGTAAATAAATAAGACAGAAAGCATAAATAAATAAGATAATAAGTTAGTAAGTCAAAAAATATAAGTAAAAAGCATAAATAAATGACATAAATAAAAAAAAAATTAGTTAATAAGTTAGAAAGTTAGTGGGTTAGTAAGTTAATAAGTTAGAAGTAACATACAGAAAATAAAATACAGAAAATAAAGTGCAGAAAGTAAATTTAAACATGAAAACTAGAGAATCGGCAAGCCGATTTTTGCTCTGGCGAAAGAGAAGAGAAGAAAAAAGATTATTTCATTACATTAGGAAGCATAAATAAATGTCAGATATTAAAATGTTGAAAAGTGAGAAAGTTAGAGCATTAGAAAGTTAGAGAGTTAGTAAAGAAACCAAAGGACCGGCAAGTCGATCTTTTGCTCCAGTGAGGGAGAAGAGAGAATAGATTTTATTAAAGAAAAAAAAACCTCAATAAATTCAAACTTCAAATCAAGTCTCTGGCAACAACGTCAAAAACTTGATGCAGATTAAAGGATGCAAATCCAAGTACAAGTTGTCTCAAGTAATAAATTTCTCGGGAGTCTGAGGTCGATCTACATGGAATTGATGAAGAAAAATTCTTTGAGGTAAGAAAATAATTTGTCACAATAATAAAGATAATAAAACTTATTCACAATTAAATTAAAGAACTTACTTGAAGTAGGAGATCCACTTTTGGTAATAAATTAAGGACAAAATTAATTCTTTTTTTTATAACTCAATTGAAATTTACGCACAACGGAGGTTCCAATCAGTAAATAAAACATTCAAAGTCCATTTAGAATTATATACATAGTTATATTATGATTCCTTTAATTATTTACCAACACTAATACTTGTAAATGAGTTCGAGCATTCATTGTGTCAAACCACTTGTCTACAATGAATCATGAACTCCACTTTACAAGGAGGGTTTCTAAATTGATTGGAAACAAAATACAACACATATAATGACCACTTGATAATATATCATTTAAGCACAAGAAAGAAATTAATCTATTCTTATTTTATTACTAAAAGCTTCACTCCTTCATCTAATCAAGATGAAAATTAGTTACCCATGAGCAAGAAGAAAGAAAGAGAGAAGAAGAAGAAGATAATCATAACTTCTATTTATAACAAAAAAAAAATTACTACAAGTAAATACCATAATAATATGAACTTAATCTAAAACCAAGGTTCTCCAAATGATCTGCCTATGGTCTCTTTTATAGAGGATTAGGAATACAAAATGACAAGGGAATTGATTAATGAGTGGGTAGATGAGTGGGTGGATGAGTGAAAAATGCCAAAGAACTTTTGTGAGTAGAAAATTATTGAAATTTCTTGTCTTCGAAATTATTTAGTCATGAACTCATGGATAACGTCAGAACAAAGTAAAGTGGTTTTCATAAAAATTCTAGGAAATTGTCTCAGCTTTCCAATGCCAATAGAATCATCCAAAAACTCGTCCTGCAACCCAAGATATGACCCAATTACTGCAGACTGCTCAGGCCCAATTTTAGTACCTTTGTTTTGACTTCCATATCCAATATGACCTCCAAGTTGTCCGAATGAGCTCTTATGTTCACATGAAAGTTGTAGATATGGGTCTTAACTTTCAGATGCCAAATTTTTAGCCCATTTCAGTTCCTTCAACTTGAATTATGCGATGATTACTGCACACTATTCGGGTTCTAGTCACAAAAGTTGTGTTCTGACTTCCAAGCTCAATTAGCTCTACCAGATGTCTGATTTTTCCCTGGAGCTCTCATGAAAGTTGTAGAACTCTCTCTTACCTTTTCTACAAGGTAAGATACATAATTATAACACATTTATAGCTCAAGACATGACCGAAATACAGAAATAGTATAAGACCAAAATAATGCTAAAAAAAATTAATTAAGTCCAATTTGAGTCCAAACTTACAAAACATAACCAAGTTTAATCAATTAAGTACATGGAGAGTGTAAATGACTAAAAATGAGGATTTATTAATATATAAAATATGTGATTATCAGTATGAATCACAGTAAGTCATTTGTATTGAAGCACAGTAGGAAATGTTGTTGGTTTGATTGCCATCGCCAATTTCTACCTTTCAATCATCCATTTCGCCATGATTGAAATTCTTTTAAGAAATTGACAATGAAAAAATCTAATCCACCACAATGGCTAAGTGGCATAGATGTATTAAATAAAGTGACTCAACTTAAGGAAGTCATTTTGAGCTTGAACTTAGGTAAACAAAAACAAGATGGCTTTGGTATATACCACAACTGGGTGAAGAAGAGTATATTCTAGGAATTGCCTTATTAGTCCAATAATCTAATACGACATAATTTAGATGTTATACATGTCGAGAAGAACATGTTTGACAATATCTTCAACACTATCATGGACATTATGCAAACATCCCACCTTAGAGCTAATAGTTAAGAATGACAAGTGTAAAAAAACCAAAGGCGACATATGTCTTGGATGCCAATCAAAGGAGGATGGTGTGTGAGTGGATGAAACATTTGAAATTTCCTGATGGGTATATGTTGAATATTGCACGTTGCATCAATGTAGACAACGGTAAGATATATAGAATGAAAAGTCACGATTGTCATATTTTTATGCAAAGGTTAATTCCTCTAGAATTTCGTGATATCTAGCCAAAACCTATATGGGGACCATTAACAGAACTTGACTTGTTCTTTAGAGAAGTTTGTGCAATTGAAATACGTTTTTCCATCATGGACAATGTAGAGCTTTCAATTATTGAAACAATTTACAAGTTAGAGAAGATTTTTCTTCCAGCATTCTTTGACGTGATGGATCATCTAGTCATGCATCTCCCCTACGAAGCTAAGGTGTGAGGACCAGTGCATTACAGATGGATGTACCCCTTTGAGAGGTGTATGTTGTACTTGAAAAGGAAGGTCCGAAATAAGGTGATAGTTAAAGGATCTATTTGTGAAGCATGGCAAGAACTGTCTAGGAACAAACTTGCATGGACCATTATCCAGACCATTTGAACAGAGCAAGGGATAAGGCCTTTGATAAGGCAAAATCAGATAACTTGGTTGATGTTAAGGGCCATAGGCCCAGAGGAATGAGGACAGAAGTATGGGATAACCTGATCGACATTTAGGTGACAGAAAAGTGGATGAGAAAGTATAAAGCTGCCCAAAGGAATAGGGTAACCATGCCTGATGCCATGAAGCACACAAGAGGGTCAATAAGCTTTGGTCAACATAAGAACAAGATGGTAATTTAAAAATCATTTGAATTTTTGAGTTGTGTATTTAAACTTGTTAGAATTTCAAAAAGAATCAAAATTTATCTATTATTTTACTTGACTTATGAATTTACCTGTTCATAGTTTCCTACTTGGCTCTTAACATGTTACTTTGTGCGAATTTAAACTATTTTTAAAAAGAATCAAAATAGTTTTGCCATACTTCTTGGCATGTGAGTTTGCATTAGTAAAATATTTGTAGTTTAGCACTTTAGTTGGAGATCCTAATTAGTGAAATCTTTGTAGTTTACATAGCTGCAATTCTATAACAGTGTATTACTTTTAAGGGAGAAAAAAGTAATGATAACTTTTTTGTACATGTTTCTTTTGTGTAGTGTTTAGCTATATATTCATAGAGGATACTCTCTTATTTTTTGTAATTACTTGAGTTGTTTTCCTATCTTGAGTATGACATAAAGGCATTGGTATTTTAGAGGGATCACCTAATTACTTTTGATATGTTTTTATTATATATTCTTTCATATATGATTACAGGAGGCGGAGGTAAAGCATCCAATTTCTTTCAGAGATGACTATGACAAAGTTCATTAGAAGAAAGATAGAAACTATGTCTCTGAGTGCTCAAAGAACGTCATTGTAGATGTTTTTAAAATTTAAAAGTCATTATATTTGTTAAGCTATTGATTTTCTTGCTAATATTTTTCTTGATTTGTTATTTTAGGAGTCATATGACACCGCGATGTCAGAAAAGTATTAAGAAAACTTTTCGACTCATCTTATGGTTGACCCAGAGGTGTGGTTGGATGCGGAAGGTTCCAACAAGAAGGGACGAATCCATGGCACATATAACAACTTGCACATTGACATTGATGACACCATGCATGCTTCATCCTCGAAGGTTGTGGGTTTTTCTTGCTCTACACCTTTAACACAAATAGACATAATTGAAGCTGTAAATGCAACAATGGCAACAACGATGACTTCCTTTTGTCGAGACTCAACTAGTCCCTATGTTGACGCCCATCCTATCTATAATTCGAGCAGCAAATGTTGCTCCACAAGCGTCGTCACAAGGTGAAATAGATGGGGAAGGTCAAGAGGATGATGATGAAGACGAAGCAAACTTAGACTAATTACCTGTGCTTTTTATTCTTGTTTTGTAAGAGATCTTATGAATTATTTGTATAACTTTGAACCATTAGTAGACTTATTTTGGACTATTTCTATAACAATTTTGTTACTTTTTATAAATTTATTTTCTGGATTTATGTCTTGATTGAGAGGTTTATACATGTGTATTTTGGATATTAAAAATTAATTTTCTTATATTTTAAATTGAAAAAAAAAGTAATCAAACTGATTTGCGATGGAATAGAGGCAATGATGAGGAAACCATAATAAAGAGTGAAAGATAGTCAACCATTGGTGATAGATTCGCGATGGAATAACAATGTACATTGGCAAGGGATTAGCGATGGAGTAGCCACTGATATTAGCAAGGGAATCGCTATGGAATACCTACTGATTTTTCTAGTACTAGATTCAAAATTGATACAAATTCCCTAACTACAGCAATCGATTAGCAATGAAATAACTACAGACATTAGAGAGGGCTTTGCGAGGGAATAGAGAGAGAAATTAGCAAGGGATATTAGTCATACTAGATCTAAAATTGGTACAGATTTCTGAAATATAGTTATGGAATAGCGACAGAATACCCATGGAATTTTCCCTTATTGATTTGCGAGGGAATACAAGCACCTTTTTTTGAAAATTTGTGACAACTTAGTTACAGAATAGTGACAAAAATTCTTATCGCTACAAGTATTTAATGATGGCTTAGCTACGATATTCTGTCGCTTCTAAGCAACTAAAAATAACCAACAGAAATATCCCTCGCTAATTTGTCACAAATTATTTCTACGGGGGATTAGTGATGGATGTTTCCATTCCTAATCTGTGAATTTCTTATTGTGTTAAACGGTGAAGAAAGCTTGGAAAAAGCTTGGAATCACTAATGAATGTTGCTAAAGGTTGCCGAAAATCTTCTAGTTTGTCAGAGAAAAAAGTCTAGAGTGCGAGATTAGGTAAAAAATGGGAAGGTTTAAACCATATTCCTATTTATATAAGAGGAAAAATCTCCCCAACCGTTGTCATTAATGTAGGCAGATACGTCTTTTCATTCATTTTGAAACTATAAAGCGTCTAATCATGATGCCTTTGAATTGAAATTTGAAAATGGCTAATCATGACGCTACGAATCCTAGAAGACAACCTCCACTGTTCTTCAACCATGTGGCATACTATTTCTGAACAAAAGTACTTGAAAGGATAATGCACAGAAAGTTCAAAACTGAAACAATGTGTGACGTTTGAGAAGGACGCGTAAACTAGATCATGAACTTTCATCAAGACCGTGGTACAACCATAACTCGAAGCTCGGTTCTAGACCGAACTATACTCAACACGGACCCCACAAATTACATATGAGGGCAACCTATTACATATCTCGGATAGTAAAATGATGACTTAAGCAAAGTGATTCAACTCGAATCCCGACTTTACTCATTAACCCGGGGGGCATACTGTAACATCCTCTAAAACATGTTAGACTTGTAAATAGTTACAGAGGTAACTTAATACTTGCTTAACATACATGTTCAATTTTGTAATAATTTGAGTTACTTTAGGCACTTTGTTGCAAATTGGAAGGTGAAAAATAGCTTAAAATGATCCAGATATTAGCATAAATGACTTAGCTAATGGAAAATGATGTGGATAATTTGTTTCTAAGTCACAAATGTGTAGACTATGATATGGTTTAAATTTGAGAGTAATCAGAGTTAGTTTGATATTTTTAAGCATACTAGTTGTGCATTTAATGCCGAATTTACTAGCAACAGATATAGAAATTTATGATACTGATAAAACCACTTTTTTTTAATGAATCTTAGTATTTATTTTAAAGTTGTAGGAAGCTAGAAAACTAGATTTGGAGAAATTTAAGTGTTTTTAGCAGATCAGGTTATATCAGTGAAATTTCATAAGTGACTTAGGTCACTTACATTTCTGTAGCCCTTATAATTGACTTTCCTATGTTGTTTCTTCATTTTTCACTCATTCTCTCTTTGCTCTCTCATGGCCAGTAGCTCCAGCAGAAGAGAAAAGAAACAAGCAAAGGAATGAAGAGGAAACAAAGGGGGAAGAAGAGAGAAAGAAGAATGAATCAAGGGGAAAGGCAAACTTGTGATTTATTAGCCATCTTAGCTGCAAGAGGTAGGGGTTTTGAGTTTATTAACTTCTCTTTTTATCATCTCCATCTATTATGCCAAGCGAGTTTTAGTAGGTCAAAAATGGGATTTTGAAGTGTTTTAAATGTTTTCTTGCTTGAAGGTGTTTTCAATGGTTGTTTATGACTTGTTCATGATATGAGTTTAGATAAAATTTAGAACTCTTCATTTGGACTCTTGATGCACAAAGTGAGAAGTTAGGTATTGGATGAGTGATTTTTGCCCTTGGATCCAAAGTTAGTGATTTGATTTGGTGATTGATGATTCCTATATGTTAGTGAACCAGTTAAGGTCTTAAAATCACCCAGAAACTATTTTGGAGTAGTTGAATCCCGTGATTTATTCCAATGGAATAGTACCCGATTGCTAGTTTTCTGTAGAATTCTGCAGAAATACACCTTGTGCCATGACTTGAAGGAGTCCACACTGAGGCATGAGTGAACTCGAGAACAACATGCCGCGGTGTGGCATTGGTACGCTATGGTATAAGCTAAAAAATGACAGCCCAGCATTTTACCTGAGAGCAACATGTCGCGGCATGAGAGAGGCTGCTCTGGGGCGTGAGTCCTAAGATTTTCAAGAGTTGAGTTCTTGATGTTTTGGAATCCTCTAAGTGTTCGGATCACCCTTACATGCTCTTCTAAGTGTGTTGAGGAACTAATGGAAGTATTTCTTGGAGAGAATAACTACCTAACATATAAGAAGAGTTAAGAAACCTTAGGCATCCTTGAGAAGTGGAATTCAATAGGGAGTACCTAGGACCTTGTTCAACATGAGGTTGACTTTGAAATCACTTGTAAAGTGATGAAGTGAGGTTCCAGATGTAAGAATGCTAGTGATATGGTTCTTGCTACTTTGTTGGACAAGTTAGGCTAAGGTTCACATGTACTAGTATTGTTTTTTCATAAAGTTGTGATGATCTTGTGATTAATTCAAGTGTGATTTGAAAATACTTTTGCATGCTTCTAAATCTTACAATTCCTATGTATTGTGACCTTAGATGGTGTGTACAATCATGTGGCCTGAGAATAAGGAGTTGGATCTAAATTCTCATAGTATTTATGCTATTATGGTCAAGGTTACCAGTATGGGGGCGGTAGCAGTACTCTTACTATCGTGAGGGTAAGGAATCTACTTATTACCAAGTAGTGTAAGGGCTATCATGCCTACCATACTCAGTATATACAACAGAACTTTGTTCTGGGAATTTAGTAAGTATCACGTGTTTTCTAAAATTAAAATATGCATTAGCATTATTTAATCATATTATTACTATATTGTGTGAGCATATTCATACTTCACAACATAAAGCATTGCTTTTGTTGACAATTGTATGGACGATTTTCTTGCTTACTCAATGATATCTTAAGATTGTATGAGCGATTGTATGATATCATTGATTGTTGTATTTTCTGTTACATAGTGGGTATGTATGTATTCAAGTAGTGTTGGGAAGTGGCTCATTAAACTATTGTAAATGTAATATGTGGTGTTTAGTTATCTATTCAATGTGAATGAATAACTGTTGGTTTTGGTACACTCATACTAAGAATTTTGTGAATTCTAACCTTGCAGTGTTTCCATGTAAATTCAGATCAAGACCCTTCAAAGAAAAAGGCCAAAGAAAAAGGCCAAGAATTTTGAGGTAGTAATGTATATATATGACATTTTTCATTCCTCGTGGCTCTCTATAATAACTACACAGGTTGTTATGGATTTATGTTTTATGCATTTTTAAGAAGTGACATACTTGATGCGTTTTATCTCGAAATATTCCAGTTATTTTACAATAATTGTATTAGAGTGTTACACATATTATGACATATCACGGACCTCGGCCATTTGGAAAAAACATCATGAGATCCGATGTTAACACTATGACTCAGGTACCTTTGTCAATTACGCGCCATGTGCTCCAGTTAAACTCATATCTTGACACTTAGTTGCCTCACCTAAGTGCCATGTTGAGAGCAATTGTTCTGGACCGGATTATGAGTCCACAGATTTGGAACAACTCGATTGCCAGAATGGAACCCAGAAGCTACTGCACACTCGTAACTACCAATTTACCGTGTGTAAATCCTTCAACAAATATGAATGTTAATCATATCTCACATAAATAGGGCATTAACAACAGGAAATAACGGTCTCCCTGATTTCAGCCAACAACATTCAATTCAGATTGAATGCTCTGATTCTCAATACCTTAATACGATCATACATATACTCTGTAAGGTCCAAAAGGCACACATCTACTATCCAATATGATACACTGCCACCCTTGCGCACAAACTGACTTGAGTGTCAGAATATCTTTTTTAAGTATCCACCCCTCACATCACTGCTGTCACTGACATATCACAAAGGTTTCTACCTTCTACTACCTTCTCAAGTAATCCTTAAAATCCAGTTTGAACAAACTCTCTTATTAATTAATTCCTAGATCAATTTTTGACTACATACCACATAATATGCCAAGCAACTGTATAGGTTAGGCAAGAGGGATATCCACACGTTGGGTTGGTGAGAGACAAATGTTTAATGTAAGAATGAATTAGGCAGAAAAAAAAAGTTTCAAAGAACTTATTTGAATTGTCTAAAATACAGGGACTAAAACAAAACAGAATGACAATAACACATTCTTTTGAATATTTTTTTTAATATTTATTTTTATTATTGGTTCATCTCATTACACTTGAACTAATTATTAAGAGAAATATACTAGTAATATTTATTTTTAAAATAATAATAAAGTAAATATTAAAAAAAATTTAAAAGAATGTGATACTAATATTTTTTTTATTGGAATTGAAAACATACTGAAGCAAAATAATCAAATAGCTCATTTACGGGTAAGACCCACATAATCGGTGGGACCATATGGTTCGAACAGCTCCGCAAAAAGACCCTTCTTCCTTCTGGGGTTACATCCCATATCTTTGCACAACTGATCGTTGTACCAGATGCCACAAGTACAAATGCATGACTTCCGATATCTCCCAGAATACTGCTTCATATAATCTTCCCACACTTTGATATCCTTTTCCATATTTCTTATACTAGGCACTTCAATGTTTCCATCCAAGAAATGTGCTAGCCACTGGCATCTCACTTCAAAGGCATACAGATTTGATATCATCTCACCATATCCTATTATTGCCAGTTGTGGGATTCGAGGGTGAATTATTTGCCTGAAGTAGTAGATACAACACATGTTAGCTTTGAGGAGCTTTAGAATTTGTACATACTAAATGAACATTTTACTGAACGTACATGGACCACACACTGACCTGTAGAGCTGAACCGTTGAGGTTGCTGGCCCATTGATGTATTTTTGGAAGATTGGTGATTTGAATATGCTTTTGAGTTTTTGGTCACCTTTGTATCCTGTAGCAAGAACTACTAGATCTGTTTCTAGGGGCTTAGCTTCTCCATTAATGATCAAACCTTCTCTGCAGAAGCTAAAGCTTTGTGATTTCTTTATAACGATGGATCCATCTATTATTTTGTCATAAAAAATTTTAGGAAGCATCGCAATCTGACAAGAAGAGAAATCTTGAAAAAAGCTCTGTCTAGGTACCAATCCATACTTCTTCATTGGCAGCTTCCATCTTAGACATGATTCAACAAGTTTAGATATTCCCCACCTCTGAAAGTTAAAGAGTGGAGCCATTAACAAAATGTTCTTCATAAGTAAATATAGGTACATGATATATATATATATATATATATAGGAAGTGTATCAGGTGAGAGGAATATTTATTATGAGAAGGTAAGAGTATTGAATCTTGACCATTGGATTTTACATGAATGGTCAAGATTAGAACATAAATACATGTGAGAGGGTGAGAGGAGTAAATCTTGACCATACAACTATACATGGATGGTCAAGATTAAAAGTTACTTAAAGATCATGTGACCACTTAAAAAAGTCACATGTATTTATGTTCTAATCTTGACCAACAACAACAATAACAACCAAGCCTTTTCCCACTAGGTGGGGTCGGCTACATGGATCAGATGACGCCATTGTGTCCTATCATGAATCAAGTCATCAGAAAAGCCATTCAAATCTAGATCTTTTTTAACCGTTTCACCTATAGTCTTTCTTGGTCATCCTCTACCTCTAGCTATTGGGCTATTCTCCATCTGATCTACTCTTCTTACAAGGGCTTCTAAGGGTCTTCTCCTTACATGTCCAAACCACCTAAGGCGAGATTCTCCCATCTTTTCCACAATAGGTGCTACCCCTACTTTCTCTCTAATGCATTCATTCCTAATCCTATCTTGTCTAGTATGGCCACACATCCAACGCAATATCCTCATCTCCGCGACACTGATCTTGTGCTCTTATTGGCTTTTTACCGCCCAACATTCAGTACCATACAACATTCATGCGGGCCTTATAGCTCAAGGTAAAATTTACCCTTAAGCTCGAGATGACTTTCCTATCACAAATAACTCCCAAGACACCTCCATTTCATCCATCCAAACTTGAATCTTATGGTTTACATCTCCTTCTATCTCTCCATCATTTTGTATGATGGATCCAAGATACTTAAACTCGTGTAACTTGTGGTATGGTATGATCTCCAATTTTTACCGATAAGATAGCATTAGCATGTTTAACTTCTTACCGAACTTACATTCCATATACTCCGTCTTACTCCCGCTAGACGAAAGCCATGTTCTTCCAAAGCCCGTCTCCATAACTCTAGCTTCCCGTTTATTTCCTCTCTCGACTCTCCAACTAAGACTATATCATCTCGCAAAAAGATGCATTGGCAATTGGCTCTTGGATATCTTGTGATCAAGACATCCAAGACCAAGGTAAAATCTAATGGTCAAGATTCACTACTCTTACTTTCTCATAATAAATATTCCTCTCAATTGAATAAGATTATATATATATATATATATATATATAAGACAATTTTTTAGTGATTGTTACCAATGGTGAAAGTAAAGTGGCTACAAGGCGAAGTAGCAAGGGTTCTCCAGGCTTGTGAACTAAAAGCTCCGCAAAACGATTGAAGTATAAGAATTCAAGATTAATGCCCCAAATGTTAAAATCTGGAAGAAACCAGTGCGTGGTCCTTTGGATCAGTGTACAGGGATGCTTGACTCCTATAAAAGTGATTAAGTGATGGAAAAAGAAAGGGATATCAGAAAGGGAATACAGAAAAAGGTATATTATTATTGATGTAGAAAAGAGAAAGAATTAAAACTGAAATCTTTCAGTTAGATCGTTTGTAGAAAATTTTGGACAAATATATTCTCACCATTTGCCTTTGCACATTCAGCTGCTATATCTATAGCAGATTTCTGTGAGCCTGTTACTGTAACTCTCTTTCTTTTGATCAATTCAGCAGCAGCCTCATTGTCCAGAGCAGAGTAGTCCATTGAGTGCATAACCTTGCCTTTAAAAACTTCTGGGCCTTGTCCAGGAGGGAACTCAGGAATGTTGGGAACACCACTATATTTCCCAAGGCAGAGAATAACAAACTCAGCCTTATACACCTGGTCATATATACACGTTCATTTTAATGTATTCCTTTATACCAAAAGCGACCATTGCACATGATGAAAGCATCTAATCTGCCTCAAAGCTTATTCAGTATTTGAACTCAGACTGATATTCCAAATCATTCTAAATTTTAAAATTTACACACAGGCACACACGCATACCATGGTGTTAGATTAGGCGTTTTTTTCCTTTAATGAGAAACTAAATACAGGAAATGGAAGGAAATACTTGTTGACAAAACAAGAAAAAAATGCAGAAATACTGACGGAGAAGTTTGTATGCTTCATCAACAAAATAAATAAACGAAAGTTTGACTTCATCAGATTAAAAGAGTAAATGTTGATCAAAGTATACATACTACATATATACATACCTCTGTGGAGAAATTCTTGGTATCTTGCACTGCAATATGCCATGTTCCCTTAGAGCAAAAGGGCCAGCCATTACCGCCCCATAATTCCCACGACTCCATTTCTTCAATAGATTCTCCAACATAATCTATATCGATGACTTTGGAGTTGAATTTAATGTAAGGAATGAGGCCAAAATGTTCAGTATAGGAGTTGAGATAATCTAGCACTTGCTTGCTACTTGGATTCTCTTCTTTTACTGAAGAATGCCATGGAAAATCTGAAAACTGGTAGGATTCTTTGTTGTTTTGGAGCTTTGTAGACTCTAAAGTATGTCTCCACTGTCCTCCTATGCTATCTTCAACATCAAAGACAATTGGACGAAATCCCTTTTCTAGAATGTATTTGCAGGCAAGAAGGCCACTGATTCCAGCCCCAATAATGGCCACCCTTCTTTCCATTTCCACCTATGGAGACAAAAATAGTCAATAGTTATTTGCTCTGGATTTCAACAATCCAAGCCTACAATTAGGGGTGTGTTATTAATTAGGGGTGTGTTATTGTCTGTCTTTTTGAGTATGGTGAATCGTGTTATTCATATATAATATATAAGGGTTCTCAAACACACTCGTTAAGGAAATCAAAATAAATTTTTTTATGAAATAAGATAAATAATAATTTTTTTAATTTTTAATACAAGAAATATCTTATTTTTATTAAAGATTTTTTATTTTAACCTCCTTAACAAGTGTCCTAATAAAACCCAATATATAATATATAATTTTTGAAAATCTTAATTTTTATGTAAAGAGTAATTCATTAAATGATAATTGATTATAAAAGATCTTAATAAAATTAATTTCTTAAATCATTTCATGATTTATTTCCTTTTAATTGTTATTTTTTTTTAGAAAATCAATTCATGATCTTTAGTACGTTTCCTATTCTTTGAACTTTCTTCCTTAATTAAATTATTACAATCTCTCAATTTCAATAATTTCTTTTTAAATCTTGAATTTATTTTTAAAAATATCAAATCATGATTTCCTCAATAATAAAAATACATTCCGTCCTTTTAAAACTTTTCACCTTAATTGAGCTATCACAATCTCTCAATTTCAATTCTTTCTTTTTAAATTTTTAATTTATATTATTCATCAATAAAAGCACATTCCTTATTCTTTGAATTTTCCTCCTTGATTAAACTATCAAAATCTCTCTATTTCAATTCTTTTCTTTAAATCTTGAATTTACTTTTAAAAATATCAAATCATGATTATTTATTAAAAGCACATTTCCCTTTTTTTTAAAAAAAAAACTTTCTACCTTAATTAAGCTGTCACAATATCTCAATTTCAATTCTTTCCTTTTGAATCTTGAATTTAATTTTAAGAATCAAATCATGATTACTTATTAAAAGTGCATTCCCTTTTTTTTTAACTTTCCACCATAATTGAGTTATAACAATCTCTTAATTTCAATTCTTTCCTTTTAAATCTTGAATTTATATTATCCCTCATTAAAAGAACATTCTCTATTTTTTGAACTTTCCTTCTTAATTAAATAATATCACAATATCCCATTTTTTATTCTTTCCTTCTAAATCTTGAATTTATTTTTAAGAATATCAAATTATGATTCTTCATTAAAAGTACATTCCCCTTTTTTTAAACTTTTCACCTTAATTGAGATATCACAATCTCTAAATTTCAATTCTTTTCTTTTAATTTTTTTTTAAGAATATCAAATCATGATTATTTATTAAAAGCTTTTTTTCGAACTTTTCATCTTATTTGAGCTATCACAATCTCTCAATTTCAATACTTTTTTTTAAATGTTGAATTTATTTTTTATCCTAAAATAAAATCTTGAATTTATTTTTAAGAATATCAAATTATGATTCTTTATTGAAGCACATTCCCCTTTTTTGAACTTTTCACGTGAATATTATTTATTTAATTTTTTTATTTGGTATGGAGCTCTTATTGGGATTAGAATTATACTTAGATGAAATGATCATAATTGGGGAGTTGGGTAATGCAATTTATTTTGTTTTACTTCCTTTCCACTTTTTCCATTTTTTTTAAACTATTTTCCAAATTTTCAATTTTTTTTCAAGTTTTAGAATTCTTCAAAATTTTTGTTTTTATTCAAAAATTAAAAATGACTTAATCAAAATAGCATATTTACGATTCTCCTTCTTTACTTATTTTTTGTTTTTACTAGAGAATATGAATAATTCTAATTTTTATATTTTTGTAATACAAAATAAGTAAAAACATGAACTTATATTTTGACTGAAAATGTATGTGATAATGCAAGGAAAACTAAAATAAACCTTTATTTATATATATGAATCTCTTTGTACATTTAGCAATTATGTTAATTTAAACCTTTCATTTTTAATTAGAGGTGCAAAATTGATTCAATCTGTTGGGTTGACTCGCCAATTCACTATTTTTTTGTGAGTTGGATTTAAGATTTTAACCCATTTTTTATTTTTAACCCACATAACGCGCCCTGCTTAACCCGAGTTAAGTGAGACGGGTGCGAGTTGGCTCGTCGGGTTGAATTTTTTTTAAAAAGTATTACAAATTAATCTTATTATTTGTATTTGTGATATTTTTATGAGTATGATACTAAATTTATTTTATTTTTTTTTTTTTTAATCTCTATAATTTATAACTTTTCTATTTTTTAATTTTTATAATTTTTTTATTTTTTATACATTTTGTTTTATTTTTTAAAATCAACTCACTTATTTTTTTTCATTTTTTTCTTTATACGGGTCAACTCACCAATCTGCCAACCCGCATTAAAGCGAGATAAATTAACTCTTCTAACTCATTTTTTAAAACAAATTAACCTATCTTATTCTATATTTTTACAAATTAAATACAAGATAGAACGAAGTTAATTAACATATTTTATCACCTCTATTTTTAATAGGCTTGCCACTTGAGATAATGGATAAGAGATGATTCACCGAATTTCGAGGAGTGATAAGACATTGTCAGATAATAAAGACATGGTTTCTTGGCGTTTAGCAATTAAATAAAGACAAATTTTTCATATGTGTTTTTAGATAAAGGGTGCTAATGCGTCGCGCTGAGTGGCCCAAACTAGACTCAATATTTTAGGTGGGTCATTTTTTTTTGGATTTCGATTAGGCCTGTTCATAGTCTAACTAATAATCACATAAAGACCAAGTCTATCTAATATTTGATAAAATATATAAATATAAATATTATGTATAACAAAATAATAAAATTATAAAAGTAAAAATAAAGATTAAGGAATATTTGACATTACATATTTTAAAACAAATCATATGTAAAATATATTAATTTAAGTTAAGAAAATTTACAATTTATTATTAACTTATATAAAAATTGTAAGTTTTTAAACATTATATAGTATTAGGCTCGATTTTCATGGGTTCGATCAATTTGAAATATAACTCGACTCAAAAAATATATTAGGTTTATTTTCTAGACCCAAATACAACCCAATTCATTTCAAACTAAATCAGGTCATTTTGGGTCAAGCTAGATCTTAAACCCTCCTATTTTAGACTAAGATATTTCTTTTATTCTATATTGCATATTACTTCAATTATAGCGTTAAAATAATTAAAGTAATACATATACAATCACTCATATAAAAGATTCTTTTGCTCAACATATTAGAATCTCTCCTAAATGGAAGGAACATATTAGTGTTTTGTAACTTCTTTCTTAACTTTTCAGTCGATAAACATGAACATCTCATCCATTCACATTTTCTTCTTTACCTCAAGATTTCTCGCAAAATCTTGAGCAACAGAGACAAAGATAATACATACATGTAAAAATATCATAATCAAATAAATATTTTTAATTAATTTTAATAAACAGGTCAGACTAAGTTGGTCTGTAAAATAAGTGGCCTAGCATAATGTTGGCCTGAGTCCACACCGCGTTGGTCCATAGGTTCGCAGGCCGATTTGCGGGCCTTTTTTTATTTTTTAAGTGCTAAAATGAAAAAAAAAATGCATCAAATTAACTATAAAAAAATTTGAAACAAAAATATTTCATAATTTTTTTTGGGACATGTAAGTATATAACATGTTGAGCCAAATATGGTAGTCTCAGTCTCTCTTATCAAAGACCCAAAGCAAAAACTACTAAATTTAAAAAATACTATGAGGGCTCGCGAGCTAGTCTGCAAACTCGCGGACCAAAACCCGTTTAACCATAGATTAAAGCGGACTAAGCCAATAAGCCCACGTATAAATGGACTAGTATTTTTGCTAGTCCTAACCTATGCAGGTCGTGAGTTACGCAGACCGATCTATGGACCAAAGCCCATTTACCCAACTCTAGTCACGACAGTATCTTATTAGTCTCATAACAATGCATGTATCGATACCAAGTCAAAAATTAAAGAAAAAGATACTATTTTTGCTAAATAACTTCTAAAAATTAGAAACAAGTAAAATATGACAAATGAGCACAGAGGATTTGATAATATTTTGACTTAATTTGGTTCATAGCAAAATGAAATTAAAGATTGAAAAATTATTTCTTTTTCTTACTTCCCTTTCCCAGTTCCACCTTATGTGTTTTTTCTTGGTTTCTTGGATATACGAAAGGGATAGATGGGAAAATCACATAACAAAACAGAGGTGAGAAAAACAAGGACAAAATCTTGGCATAACTTATCACTCTAATTTGCCTAACACAATAACACTCTACCCTATTCATTTTGAACGTGGGCATAACAGATAACAAAGCAAAAAATTACTCAATTGACCTTATTGTGAGGGCATGTCTCCCCACACCCACCCACGTGGATTTGTCCTATCTTTCACCCTCGTTTCCTATCATACGTGTATTCACATGGCATAAGTGTCAAATATGTACATGCAAGCTGAAAGTGGATTGAACCCTTGCTTCCATGATATTGTCTTGGATGTCATGACCTTGTGGTGTAACTATGCTTTGGGACCAGAACTCATTTGTGTTCAAGCCCCTGCTCAACCACATAAAAGGGTGATTTGTGGTTTAATTTAAGAAAGGTTTTAAGGTAATCTAGCTTAACTTTGTTAGGCATTGTAATCATGCTTTGGACCAGAATGCTAGGCTTTTGCTGGATATTTGAGTTTTGATCATTAAGGTATTAATTACGTGACCATGTGATAATATATCTGACTTTTCTTGATTACGGTTGAACAGTTTGAGCTTATTGATGCGTTGTATTTTAGCACATGTTTAATTATTGGAAGATCTTATACATGTGCTTAATTGTTTGAAATTTAAATCCTTATATCTTGGTTAATTGATTTGGGATATCATATGTTGATGAAATTGGTGAATATTTAAGCATGGATTAATTGTTGATTGATTGATTGATTGAATATATCCTTACTGCTTGGTAAAGATTCAAATTGTCTTAATTATGGTTGATTGATTATATTTGATTAAGGATATAATGCACTTGAAGGGGTGGTGGTTAGTTTATGTTGAGGGGACTATGGCCCCTTAAAATTTTCTAAACCAATATTTTATAAGCAATTTTTTTTTTAAAAAAATACAAATAGTAAAGTTTGGTCTCTCCTAAACAAAGTGTTGTTCTCTTTTTTCCCTTCATAAGAAATTCTCTAGCTTTGCCCTAGTGCACTTGACTTGGTAAGATGTGATTGTTAGGTGGATGTTAGCACATAAATGAAAGAAATGTGAATTTGAATTAGACAAAGTGTTGGAACTATTATCACATAAGAAATAAAAGAAAAAGAGCAACTAACTCAACAACTATAGTTACCAAAATGAGCGACTGCTCTGAGCAATCTAAGAAAAAGAGCAAGTACTAAATCAAAAGGATAGACAACTTAATATATGCATGTGATGTGTGGATAAAATACACACATCTTGTACTTGATTTGAGGTGGACTTAAGTGTGCTTTGATTGATTTATGTTGAAATTTATGTCACATTTAATCTATTATCCTTGTTATCTCATGATTAGTCATTCTATATATTTTTAGATCCAAAAGGGATGTTTTGACACGACCTTGTCTACTCCAACGTTGAAGTGACACTATTTTTCTAATAGACACGACCTTATCTAACTCAATTGAAGCTTCTGACTTGGAGACACGACCATGTCTCTTGGACACACAGTTGTGTCTCTCCTGAACGTTCAAATTACGATATTTTTCAAGATCACACGACCGTGTCGAGCTTAGACACGGCCGTGTGAGGTCTCCTGAGCCTAAAAACAGTAATTTTTCACCTCAAACGATTATAAATTGGGAAAAATCACAACCCAAGGAGACTTCTTGGAAGAAACTTGTGTGACGGCTAGTTTTGAGAGGCAAAGGCAGAGAATTTGAGGCAAGGGCTTGGAAAGTAAGAACAAAAGTCATTGAAGTTCAACCATTGAAGACATCTTCTCCATCTTCTCTTTTTACTTTGGAATCATGGTTGTTTCTTTAACATTTGTTCTTGATTGTGCTACATTAGTCATGAGTGGTTAAATCCCTTTTTCTAAGATTGGGATGTAACTCTCTACTTTTTTATGATGAATTGTTAATTTCATTCTTTGTTAATATGAAATTATTATTTTTGATTTATTCTTGGTATCCTTAATGCTTGTGGTATGTTGCGCGCCATATTTACATTATCTTTGGTTTTAGGTGAAGGATCGAAAATGAAATCTAATTGCTTGATAATCCAAGAATTGAACTTAGGAATCGAGACCTAAACATAGGCTTAAATCCTTCGAGAGTTAAACGATTGTCATAAAACTTAATGGGTTAGAACTTGGATCAATTGCCATAATAATGGGACTGATGAAGTTTTAGCACATTTGTAGTGCCACGAAATTGAACTTTAAATAATTTAGGACAAATCGCCTAAAAGAACATAATTGAACATTAGTAAAGATAGGATTACAATTTATTACAGGAGATAGTGTAGTGAATTCCTAATCCTAAACCTTTAAATCTCTGTTGAATCTCACCTTTTCTAAATTTATTTGTTTTCTTTATTGCTTTGAGTTTTGTTTTGATTTTAGTATAACTTTCACTATTGCTTTTGTTCGCTTAAATAATCAAAGTCGCTATAAGAGTTAGTAATCAACCGATCCTCGAGGGAACAATCTTTATTTTACTACTTGTACGATACGTGTGCTTGCTGAAAATATCACAACAAGTTTTTGGTTCATATTCAAAGCTTGAATGACGTATTCTCTTTATTTCGATCACTATAATGGCTAGTGAAAGTCAAATATATAAGCCACTTGAGAGAGTTGTTTAAAAGTTGTTTCATCTCTGCAACACTATTGTTCTTCCACTCAATAGAGCTTCCCACTTCAGAAAGAGAGTTTTGAAATTATTGTAGCTCAATCTATAAAAGCATTTGAAAGTAGAAGTTAATCTCTCATTTTAGTGAAAAAAAGGAAAGAGAATGTAGGTAATAATAATGATTCTTGAGCTAGGTTACTTTATTTAAGGCAAATGTAGAGGAATGTTCATTGTGGTGACCTTGGTAGAAACAATGCCATAGAATACTTTACTTTGCAGTTACGGTAAAGGAAGGTTGAGTTAGTGTCCTTGTAAGAAAAAAAAATGCCACAAAATTGAAGAAGATTTCAAAGCAGTTGTAAAGGGACTAGACGTAGGTTGTAAGTTGCGGTTGAACCAGGATAAATCACATGTGTACATTCTTCTTCCTTTTCTCTTTTACTTCCTAGAATTCATATTTAATTAAGCATAATTAAGTTTTTTAATTTGATAAAATTTGATCATTGATCTGTAGAACCAGTTCACCCTATCTTGATTCTATCATATTCAAAGCTAAAGGTGCATTTTGGTTATAGCTAATTTGGATATTCTTGGTACTGATTTGAAGGAACAAGAAGGTTGGATTATGATCTTCCCAAGGCCTGTTCTAGTGACTTAGTGAATTAAGAAGAAACTCCCTCAAAGGTATACCTTTTTCATTGTCAAAATGGGTTATACCTATCGGCCAACCTAGCTTAACTAACCAAAATGATGGGTTAGGTTGCTTACATTTTATCTCACTTAACCCATGGGTTAAGTGGCTTTGAGCTGGGTTGGCACACGAGCTGACCCAGTTTAAATTATTAAAAACAAAACTTAGGGGCGAAAACCACTTAGCCCATTGCCTTCTCCTTGCAAACCTTAACGCATTCCTTCCTTTTCCCCCTCCATTGATAGCTAGTATGAGAGTTGAAGTTAGAGGGGGCTAAATTGTGTCCTCTTTTTTCTTGAAATATTAACCTTCTCATAACTTTTCTCATATTGTTCAGACTTGGAGGTGAGAAGGTTTCAACTTGAAATAGAAGATCAGTGAGAAGGCTCAGATTAACCAAGTTGTCTAAGGTGAGAAAGTTCTAAGAGAGTTAGTGAAGTTGAAATAAATGAACTTTTTTACTACATAATAAATGTGTAAATGTTCTTTTAAAATTAGTACTTCAATATTCTAAATCTCTTTCTATTGAAAACTCTTTCAAAGAGAATAAATCAACCTTATTTTCAAACTAGTCAAGTTGTATTTGCTTGTAAAACTTCAACATAAAATTAGTTTGCTTTTGATTCAGTTTTATGCATTAAAAGTTACTTAAACTTATCAGAATCAATATAGAGAATGGAAGAATAGCTTGACATCATAATTTATACTTGTTCACTCGAAAAACCATGCGGGGCTACGTCAAGTACCTAACAACTACTAGGATTTTCAACTATCAAGAGTATTCTTTGTTAATCAAGTCTTTCTAGGCTTCAGTGCAAGTATTATTTTAACACAACTTGTTCAGGCTCAACATAAGTATTCTTTTAACACAACCTCTTTAGGCTTAACCTCACAAAGTAGCCTCACAAAGGTTTCAAGTGACTTATACAACCCACAAGCTCACTTTCAACACTCATGAATCAATACAAGAATTTAGGTGTTTGTTACTACTGGGTAGCTCTCAAAAACACTCAAGGAGTGGATTAACACAATTTAGCAAAGCTCATAATACAGCTACAAAGAATTTAACAGAATGAGGATAAAGTAGGTAGAGATGAGAAGGTTGTGTTCTTCATGTTCACTGTTTGATTTACTTCAAAGTTTATAAACTTCAGTTCTTCAAGCTTGGATGCTTATATAGACTTTGAAAATATAGTTGTTGGGCATTTCCCACAGTAACTATCCTTCCCTGTGGTAGGTTACCATTTTCTTGTCTTTTCTTAATGAGTTAGCATAAGTGGCTTTCACTACAAAAAAAATGGAGTTTAAAAAACCGTGGCTAATATCATAAAAATCGTTGCTAAATACATTTACCCACACTTATAGCAATTGTGGTTAAATAAAGCGTGGCTAATAAATTGACCACAGTTTTGAGGACATTAGCCATAGTTTTTAAAACTGTGGCAACATTTTGTTTCCAACGATTTTCAACCGTGGTTAACTAACTAATTACCGTAGCTAATTTTAATTAAAATATATTTTATAAAATACTTTTGCTACGGTTTAACCATGGTTAATGTGATAAATGTTTTATATTCATAAACCTAGTTTGCCACAGTTAAACCGTGACTAATTTTTTTTTTGAATTACTAGCTTCTTCCCAATCATATCATAAAAAGAGACCTGTTCAATCACATAATACCAAATCTCAATCAAGTAAAACATTCAAATCACTAGTTAATACAAAGAATTGGATAAAAAGTTTTGAATATTAGTCAAACTAAACCATACATTTCATATTCATAACTTCACTAACCAATCTTACTCAAAATGTAGACCCTAGCTAGCATCATCACTATTTTAAAGCATACACTTCATGTTCACAACTTCCCTTAACTACAAATCCTACTAAAAAAGTAAACTCTATTATCATCACTACATTTAATTACATACACTTAAGAACTTGAAACATTGTTAAAAGGTAAGGTAAGTCATGACCAAATCTATCTTGCAAGAAATTTAAGATGTTACTCAATTGTGCTTTGGTCTCATCATATACACTTAACTTATCTTGCAAGGTTTTCACTTGTTTCTCTAAGTCTTCAATACATTGTTGAGATGCCTTGTTGCTTGATGTTCCTATATTGCACTGTGTGGGCATATAAAAAATATTACTAGGGCAAACACTATGTCCTAAGCCACGCACATGACCATAGTGCTCAACTCCAAAGACTTTTCTAATTGCATCATTTGGATGAGCTAAAAATCATTGAAGGAACCCCTGAAGAAGTAGCACATTCTTGATCTTGAGGTAGGTTCTCTGAAATTTTATCCTAAAAGTAAAGAAAAACCCATCATTTGTTAATACATGATTGATAAAACCAATGACAACAGTAGATATCCCTACAGGGCACCTCAGCAAATGATTCAAGTTTTTAGGTGATGATATTTATATATGCATGAAATCAAGACCACTCTTTTAAACTAATCTAAACAAAGGCATGAAATTTGTTCTTCATTGTCTATACTACAAACATCATTTTTTTTCTATGTTCAAAGCAGTGATTTTAAGCCAAGAATTAAATTTAACAAATTCCAGCAATTAACTTCATCCATTGTCATTACACAAACCAAGACACATATATCATATTTTTTTTGGATTAATTGTCTTGTCTTAAGGATGGAAATAGAATTAGAAATAGAGTTATCAAAGAAAATAGAATAAGAAGAATAGAAGCATAAATCAAGTGTACATCAAGATATATTATGTGTATTGATACATATATTACTCATTTTTTAATTTAACATTTTTATCACAACAGATTGATATAAATATCTAACCATATGCCATCACAACATATTTTTTTATTTTTATTTTCTTATCTAATAATCTAATTTGAAATCAGATTATCTCATGACCTCCAAGTTCTAACCTAACAATTTCTCCACATGAGCAATCCCTACATGTTCCCGAGGCACAAAAGGTAATATTCCAAATAAAAGAAGACCATATTGATGTAAAACCTATTTACACAAACCAAATCAAAAGTTGATAATGTAGTACAAAATCATTATATAAACGTGATACATTTCATGACTAATTCATGAATATCAATTTTTTAGATTAACATAACATTAGCATAAGTAAGGATCAACTATAACCAAAGCAAAATCGAGATTTAGAGAGCATGTAGAGCAAAAAAGCAGAGTTATATGGACACATAGGTATAATGGTTGAACTTGATTATAATTTAAGGAAAATATTTAAGGAAAAGACTTAAAGGGTGAGAAGGTTTGTTCCTCATAGTGATCTAACTCTAGTCTAGAAGTCTTGCTAAAATTGATTGCAAAAGTTCTAAACGGGAGTTACTAATATATAGAGGCTTAAAAATTACTAAGATAACACAAGATTTATTGCTCCTATCAATTTCTTTTTTTGGTTCTTTACTGCTTTTTCTCTTGACTAGTCAAGTCAAATGGCCCAGTGCTTTGGCAAGTTGGAGCAATCAGATCTTGGGAGGAGAACTAAATATGTGTCTAACATTAAACATCTCTATTGGAACAAATGGATTCATGTATTATGGTAGAGGATGCAAACCACAATTGAGTATTTCTTTCCCTCGGCTAATCAACAAGCAAATTTAGCGATATCAAGTAGCATCAAAGATATAAAAGTACCTTTAACTGGCTGCCTTAGACATTTTTATAGGCATCGTGTGCCTCTTGTGGGTTCTTAAAGATAGTTAAGGCAGAATAATTTCCTCCTTGACCTTTCCTAGAAGGCTGCAACAAATTTTACAATGCATCATAACTCAAAAGAGGAAAATAATCTTGTGGCAGAATGCCAACAAGAGTACCATATGACAAATCTAAGTGGCCTCAAATTAAAGACATTCGTGTTATTCCAATAATTACTAATGAACCTCTTCATCAAAAAGTCAAGATGCTTATAGTAGATATTCTACCATCAGTTCTAATATTAAATCTCTAGACAACGACCAAGACCACAACAACCAAGGCGATGTTCTCTCACAAGTTTTCCTTCAGCAACTACATAACCTGAATCAATATCACAGAGGATTTAAGGACTAATATGCGTATCTGAGGACTGTTATTTTGTTACAAAGAGGATCACACGAATTTATATATTATTTAAGGAAAATATATAATATAATATAAGGAAAGAAAGCAAGCACATTCCCTATTAAATAAAAAATTACAAAAAGCACCAGAAATCGTTGAACTGAAAAAACAAGAATCAAAAGGTGTTTAAGTAAACAGAACCACAGAGATCTATATATCGTGAATACAGAAATGAAAGTTAAATTCTAAGCTAGTGTGAACAACAACAGGAGAGTCGTACCTGAACGGGGTGACGGAGAATACGTGGCACTTGATTTGCGCACAGGTGACTCGATTTGCGCATAGGTGGCAAATCTGGTTTGGGTTTCAGAGGAGGATGTGTTGGCTCGTGGGTGGTGCGGCTACTGAGCGCGGTCTCCAGTAGGGGATTCTGGAAGTGGCGCGATAGCTTTGAGAGAGAGAGGTCACATGGTGAGAGAGAAAAATGAGAAATGGTAAAGCAACGAGGGAGAGAGAGAAAGATGAGAAATGGAAAAAAATGAGGGAGATGACAAATGGGTTAGGCGCGAGTGCTTGAAGGCTTTAGCGCTCAGCATAAAGCTTGTTTTAATGGTTTAGCCATGATTGTTGAAACCGTAGCAAAATAACTGTGGTTAAACATCTTTTTTTTTTGTAGTGTTTTAGTGAGAAGGTTCATCTGAACATTCTCACTGGCAACCTTCTCACTAAATGTTCTCACAAACAAACTTCTCACTGAACGTTCTCCCAAGCAACCTTTTCACTGAATGTTCTCAACTAACTCTCTCATCCAACTTTCTCAAACTTGAGTTTTTTCAATCTTTCTCATCCTCCAATACCATCATCTCATTAATGTTTCTTCTTGATGATTCAGGTGGCATATACTTCATATTAATGCTTAATTTGCTCTTCAAATTAGCTCTTGTGGAAGTTCTTTGTAACATCCTCCCTAACCTATAAGACTTAAAAATGGTTATATAGGTAATATAACACTTACATGAGTTACCTGTGAACTTTGGTGATCATCTAAGTTAGTTTGGCTATATTGCTATAAAACTAAATAGGGAAAATAGGTGATAATAACTCATAACATAGCATAAACTGCTTAGATGATGGAAATAAATGTGAAGAATTTATTTCTAGGTCACAGATGGCAGTTGTAGTTAATTTTGAAGAATTAACTACGTTAGTTTAGTATTTTCAATAACATTGAGTGAGTGTTTAAGGACCCGATTAAATAGGCAGATATCTTAGACAATTATGAAATTTTGGGAAGATGCTAAGTAGAGGATGGAGAATATTTTAGAAATGGTTACAGGTAAAGGCAGATACCTGTAAGCCTATTAGTTTATCTCCTTAGATTTACTTTAACTTAAGGAAGAGTAATAGAGCATAGGTGACAGTTAATGGTGTATGAAATGATGAATCCTATAATTTTCTATAACAACTATAAAGGTTAGAAAACTTGTTAATGGAAGATTTAAGTATCCTTAGGAGATACAATTTTTCTAGTTAGCACTAAAGTTTTCAACATTATCTCTCCAGCTCTCCACCGCTATTGTGGACTTTCTACAATTGCACGGATCGTACAAGTTATAAAATAAAGATCGTTCCTACGAGGATCGGTTGATTAGTAACTCTAATGACGACTTTGATTATTTAAGCGAGTAAATTGATAGTAAAAGCTTAATTAAAATTCAAACGAAAAGCAAAGCAATAAAGTAAACAAATAAAACTAGAAAAGATAAGGTTCAACAAAGATTTAAAGGCCTAGGATTAGGAATTCACTACACTACCCTCTATGATAAATTGTAATCTTATCTTTGCTAATGTTCAATTATGTTCTTGAAGACAATTTGTTCTAAATTATTAAAAGCCTAATTTCTTAGCACAAAAAACGTGCTAAAACTTAATTAATCTCATTCTTATGGTAATTAATCGAAGTTCCAACCCATTAAGTTTCATAACAATCATTTACCCGTCGAAGGATTTAAGCCTATGTCTAGGTCTCAATTCGTAAGTTCAATTCTTAGGTTATCTAGCAATTAGGTTTCATCTTTCGATTCTTCATCTAAAGCCTAAAATCATGTAAATATGGCGCGCAACATACCACAAGCATTAAGCATACTAAGAATGAATCAAAAACAATAATTTCCATTAACAAAGAATCAAATTTAACAATTTAACATAGAAAAATAAAGAGTTTTATCCTAATTCTAGAAAAAATGGATTTAGCTGCTCATGGCAATTGTAGCACACACAAGAACAAAACTTAAAGAAACAACCATAATTCCAAAATAAAAAGAGAAGATGGAGAAGACGTCTTCAATGGTTGAACTTCAATGACTCTTGTGCTTGCCTTCAAAACCTAGCCTCCAATCCTTGATTGAGAGAAAAATAGGACTCCTTTGCTGCTCTCAAAGTCTGCCATAGCTAAAAAGTGTTTTAGGTTTGAGGGTTTGCTTTTATTTATTATGTTTGGGGTGAAAAATTGTTATTTTCAGGCTCAAGAGACCTCACACGGCTGTGTCTAAGCTCGACACGACCATATGACCAATAGAACACATAAAAATCACCACCAGGAGGGAGACACGACTGTGTCTCCAAGTATGAAGCTTCATTGAAGTTAGATAGGGCCGTGTGAGCTTGATAGAAGCATTTTCCAAGTTAGACACGGTCGTGTCTAACTCCTCAATCACTCAGAGGTTGGAAAATGGATAAGTGATCTTCATGAAATTTGAAGGGTTTTGTCTCAGCTTTCCAATGCCACTAGAATCACCTAGTTTCGACCTTCATAGCTCAAGTTATGCTCATTTTATAGTACAAAGGTAAAAAAAAAACTCTGTGAATCTTGACCACATAAATTTCGAGCTCAACTCCATTGTAATAAATCAATCCAAAGCTTTATAGAGTCATGTCAAAACACCTCTTTTGGACCTAAAAACATAGAGAAAGACCAATCATCAGATACCAAGGATAATTAGATTAAATATGACATAAATTCTAACATAAATCAATCAAGCATACCTAAATTTCCCTCAAATCAAGCACAAGATGTGTGTATTTTATCCACACATCAACTGCCCTATCTTCTATTTCATTGACTTTTCACTCTTTTCTCAATCACTATTCATGTTGGCAGCAGAAAGGAAAGAGAGCAAAGAGAAGGAAGAAGAGAAAGAAGCGAGGGAAGAAAGAAAGAAAGGCAAGGAAAAAAGAAAAGAAAGGGAAAGACTTGGCATCTTCTAACTAAAGTTAAGGTAGGGGTTGTATGTTTTCTTTGCTTCACATCTTTCTTTTTGTTACCATTATGTTGTGTTGATAGGTTTGGTATGAGATTTGTGAAGGAAAAAAATTATGTGTTTTGATGAGTTTATAAACTTTGGAATCAGGAATAGCTTGGAAACTTTGTAAATAAGGAATTATGAAAAATGGGTTTCATGATTGGATTATTGTTGTCAAGCCTTTCTTGTTGTTGGTTGATAGCATATTTGAAGTATCGTTGATGTTCTGGTTTAAAATGGTTGAATATGGGTATTTCTGTATGAAAAACCTATGTTTTCTAGCTTTTTACAGCTGGTAATCAATTATCATGAGTAGTTAATCGATTACCAAGCTTTTGAAAATGAAGATTTTAGGTGGTAATCGATTACCATAAGAGGGTAATTAATTACCATAGTTCTGGAAAGGAAGATTTCATATGGTAATCGATTACCACAAGTTAGTAATTGTGGTAATTGATTACCATTCCTCTAACTTGCAAATTTTTAAATGGTAATCGACTACCATGGGTTGGTAATCGATTACCAAACTTCTGTTTTGAGATTTAGCTCGTGGTAATTGATTATTTAAGTTATTGAATTTAGCTATTGGTTATAACATTTATCAAGGAACTATCAATCCTATTATTCGAGTTATTGAATTTGTGGATAAATTTCCAAATCAAATTATTGAAGTTGCAAAGATTTCTTGGTTGTTTAAATTATGTCGCTTACTTCTTCCTTCATCTAAGTAATCTTATCAAACTGCTTTATTATCATATGAAAAAGAGTCCTCCTCCTTGGGTAGATGTTCATACAAATATTGTCAAATTGTCAAACAGGTAAAATCTCAGGTAAAGTATCTTCCATGTCCTTATCTTCCCAATCCCCAGTCTTTCAAAATTTTTGAAACTAATGCCTCTAACATAGGTTATGTTGGCATTCTCAAACAACGTGTCGCAGACAAAGAGCATGTCATTGCATATGCATCAAAACACAAGAATCCAGCACAGTAGAAACATTAAACTGTCAAAAAAAAAATTTAGCAATCGTTTTGTGCATTACAAAATTTCATTCTGATTTGTTAAATCAAAAGTGTTTAGTCAGAGTCGATTGCAAATATGCAAAAGACATTTTGCAAAAAGATGTTAAAAATCTTGCATCTAAACAAATTTTTTCCCAATGGCAAGCCATCTTAAGTGTTTTTGATTGACATTGAATATATCAAAGGCACCTCAAACACCTTACTTGATTATCTTACTTGTGAATATTTACAGGGAAAGTAACAAGATGCCAAAATCGACGAAGTCATCCTTTTCTCAAGGAAAAGGTGGTGCAAAAAATGTCCTAGCACAGCCAGCCAAACAATCATCCAAGCAATCTGGGTCTTCTACACGTCAATCAGGGTCTTCCACCCAAGGTCAAGCTGGGTTGAATTGAGTAGTGCAATTTTTCATGGGTTGAATTGAGTGAAATACTTACATTTTTAATGCTCAAAGGATTAAGAGTGAATCCTGTGAGGATCTATCATTCTTGATTCGTTCTTTTCAACTAAAGTTCCCTTGCTTGTTAGTTTGAGATGTGAAGAAATGTTACCTCATTAATGCTTTGATCTCTTGAATGACTGGTTGCTCTTCTTGATTCACTTAATCCTTTAGAGTTTTTAACTTTTGAGTTTGTGTCGTTTTTTTTTGTTCCCTAGTTTTTTTATGTGTCTTTGCCTATGAGTGCAAAAGTTTAGTGTAGGAGAATTTGATAACAATGTATTTTATTCAATTTATAATCCTCTCACTAGGCTTCTTCAGGTTCAATTTGGGTTAATTAAGTTGATTTTATCACATTTTATGAAATTGAGCTTAATTGGATTATTGAAAAAATTATTGCTTGAATTATCATTAATTTAGGTGATTGCATTCTTAAATAAATTGACTACAATTTGAGTTGCAATTATCTTATTAATGTGATTCTAGTCTTGTTGAAAAGTTAAGATAATTCTCTAATAACTATTCACTTGATAGCAAGAGCCACATTGATAGCAATATATTTCATTCATTATATAATCTTCTCACTTGGCTTTTTCAATGAGTTAGATATAATTTGAGTTACAAATATATGATAGATGTAATTTTGGTCTTGTTTTAAAGCTAATATAAATTTCTACAACTTTCATGAAGACCTCAAGACCCGGAACATACGTTTGGATAACTCAAATTAGAGTTGAAGTAAAATTTAGAGTTCTGAACCTGATAACTTGGCCTATGCATAATCATTAGATCATATTTTGAGTTATAGGAGAGCTTTGGGAATGAAACAGTGCCATTTGAAAGTTAAGACCTAGATCTACAACTTTCATGAAGAATACAAAATTTAGATCGGATGTCTTGAAGGTGATATTAGGCTTGGAACTCAGAATAGAAGAAATAAAGTTGGGCCTGACCTATGTACAGTAATTGAGCCATATCTCAGGCTGTATGTGATATTTTTGGCTAAAACTAGTGGTTGTAGAAAGCTAAAACAATTTCCTAAAACTTTCGTGAAGACCACTTGATCATATTCTAATGTATGCCATGAGCTCAAAGCAGAAACGTTTCGGAGATAAGAATCTCTATAATTTCAACTCATTCATCATCATCAAGCAACTATTTTGGCATTTACTTCTCATCATCAAACAACTCCATTGTCTTCTTATACTCCTTGAGCTCTATAAAAGGGAGCTTGGGTGCTCATTCAGATCATCTTTGATTTTAGTTTATATTATGTTTTTGTGTTATTTGTTTCTTTTGTTGTAGTTTTCTTTGTTCTAAATTGAAGTTATCTTCATCTCTTTCTTCTTATTTCTTTCTTTCTTCTTATCTATGAGTAACCAAATTTCATTTTACTTAGGTGAAATGGTGAAGCTTTTGGTAATAAGTTGAGGTTAGATTAATTTCCTTCTTGTGCTTAAATGATATATTTTTAAATGATCATTATATGTGTTGTATGTTGTTTCCAATGAATTTAGAAAACCTTCTTGTATATTGAAGAACTTGATTCATTGTAGACAAGACGTTGACACAGTGGATGCTTGAGACCATTTACAAGTGTTGGTGAATAATTAAAGGAACCATAATATGATTACATGTATAATCTAAATTGAACTTTGAATGTTTAATCTTCCGATTGGAATCTCCATTATATGTGATTTTAATTAAACTATAAAAAGAAATAATCTTGTCTTTAATTTATTACCAAGAGTGGATCTCCTAAACCAAGCAAATTCTTTTCATCTGTGAACAACTTTTATCACTTTTAGTATTGTGACAAATCTGCTCCTTACCTCAAAGAATTTTTCTTCATCAATTCCCATGTGGATCGATCTCGGACTCCCGAGAATATATTACTTGAAACAACCTGCACTTGGGTTTGAAACTTTTAATTACCCATCAAGTTTTTGACGCTGTTGCCAGGGACTTGATTTGAAGTTCTAATTTATTGAGGTTCTCTTTCTGTAAGTAAACTTCACCAACAGGTATATTATTCCTCTACTCTTTCAATTAATTTTTTTTAATTTACTAATTTACTAACTAGCTTACTAATTAACTTACTAACTTTTTAACTAACTTTTATATTTATGTCATTTATTTATGCTTTTTAATTTTTTAACTTTTATATTTATGTCATTTATTTATGTTTTTTAATTTTTTAATTTATTTATGTTATTTATTTACGCTTTTTATTTTTATTTTATTTACGCTTTCGACTTACTAACTTTATATTTATGTCATTTATTTACTCTATCTAACTTTATATATTTATGTTATTTATTTACGCTATCTAACTTTTTAATTTATGTCATTATTTTTATTTTCTGACTTATTTACTTATGTCATTTAATTTTGTTTTCTAACTTACTAACTTGTATATTTTTTTTATTTTAAGTCATTTATTTATGCTTAATATTTAATGGCTGGTTTATATCACCGACTTGTACATTATTTTTATTTTACGTCACTTATTTATACGTAATTGGTATTGTGATTCAAATTCTGGTCGTTTAGTTAAAAGTAATCTTGGTACTTTATATAATGATTTGTTTGAATCACAATCACACACAATTGACACAATGACTGAAATTAAAGGTGCACATGTTGAACATGAAAATAAAACACAATGAGCTGAAAATGAAAGTGTACATGATGAACAGAAAAATCAATCGTTACGAACTATGCATACATATTTGCAACCACCTCGAAATTTTAGTCCATCATGTTTTATCTTTCCACTTACTGCTAATAATTTTAGATTTAAGTTGGATATGATTTCTTTACTTCCTAATATCTATGATTTAGAATCTGAAAGCCCATATTTATATCTAAAAGAATTTGAGGAAGTCTGTATTGCTTTCAATGATCAAAATTGCACTGAAGAGATTGTTAAGCTTAAATTATTTCATTTTTCTTTGAAAGATAAAGCAAAAACTTAGCTGAACGCTTTGAAACCAAGATCAATTAGCACATGGCAAGAAATGTAAGGTGAGTTTTTAAAGAAATTTTTTCTAACACATAAAAACAATGCTTTGAAAAGACAAATCCAAATTTTTTTCCAAAATTCAAATGAAGCGTACTTTCAAAGTTGAGAACGTTTTAAAGATTTGTTAAATTCTTGCCTACATCATGATTTTGAAAAATGACGGACTATAAGCTTCTTTTATGAAGGTTTAACACCTGAAACTAAACAATTTGTGGAAACGATATGAAATGGTGAGTTTCTTGATAAAGAACTTGAAGAAACTTTAGATTATTTAAACCATTTGGCTGAAAATTCTCAATTTTGGCATGATACTAATCCTTCTGAAAATTTAATGAGATATAACCTTGCAAATGTTGGTAAAGGAAAATATTATCTTAGTCAAGAAGAATATCTAAATGCTAGGTACGTTAGTTTGGCTAGAAAGGTTGAATCCATGGAATTAGGGAAAGTAAAAGAAATCAAATATGTGCAAAATGAAGAAATTTGTGACATTTGTGATGAATTAGGACACTCGACAAATGAATGTCCAAATATTCTTGTTTTTAAAGAAGTGTGCATGAGCAAGTAAATTTAATGACAATTTTAAAAAGCCATTCACCTTTTCTTTTTCAAATTCCTACAATCAGGGATGGAGAAATCACCCGAACTTCAGTTAGAGGAATAATATTCAAACACAATTTATGCAACCACCACCTCCTCAGGAATAATATGATTCTCAAAATTCTCAAGGATATGCACCTTATATCCCATAATATAGGAAAAACCTTGAAGGAACATTGAATGCATTCATAGAAAAGCAAGAGATTATCAATAAACAAAACACTCAAACCATGATTGACATAAAAGACATTCTTTCTAAACTTACTTCTGCACTCACCATTCATGAAAAAGGAAAACTTCCTACTCAACCTCAACCGAATCCCAAAGGTCAATATAGTCTAAATGAGGGTAGTTCAGAAAACCAACAAATAAATTAAGTTAATTCAATGATAACTCTTAGGAGTGGAAAAGTTATTGAAAAATAAAGTCCTGAACCTTGTGAAGAAAATGATGAATCAATCCCCCAAGATAAGGAACATGTTGATAAGCAATCGGGCTAAAATGAGACCAAACTCTCGTCTCCTGTTGCGATATTTCCGCAAGCGCACGGATCATACAAGTAGTAAATAAATATTGTTCCCATGAGAATCGGTTAATTACTAACTTTTACAGCTATTTCGATTGTTCAAGCGTATAAAAGCAATGGTGGAAGCTATATTGAAATTAATACGAGGAATTAAACAACAAAGTAAGCAATAAAAACTAGAAAAGATGAGATTTAACAAGGCTTTAAAGCTCTAGGACTCATAATACACTCTACTATCTCCTACAATAAATTGTGATTCTATCTCTGTCAATATTTAATTATGTTCTTGAAGGCGATTTGTCCTTAATTATTTAAAGTCTAATTTCTTGGCACTAAAAACGTGCTAAAACTTCACTAATCCCATTCTCATGATAATTAATCCAAGTTCTAACCCATTAAGATCCATGACAATCGTTTGACCCTCGAAGGATTTAACCATATGTCTAGGCATTAATTCCTAAGTTCAATTCTTGGATTATCAAGCAATTAGATTTCATCTTTCGATTCTTCATCTAAAGCCTAAAATCATATAAATATGGTGCGCAACATACCACAAACATTAAGCATACTAAGAATGAATCAAGAACAATAACTTCATTAACAGAGAATCAAATCAATAATTCATAATAAGAAAATTGAGAGTTCATCCTAATCCTAGAAGAGAGTTTAGCCACTTATGGCCATTACAGCACAAACAAGATCAAAGAGGAAAAATATAGCCATAATTCCAAAGCAAATGAAGAAGATGAAGTAAAGAATCTCAATGGTTGATCTTGTTCTTGGTCTTGCCTTGATCTGACCTTCAATCCTCCTTTCTCTCAAGTTTCTCCTGGTTTCTCTGCTCAAAGGGTCTCCAAAATGACCCCCAATGTGTTTTTTTTTTTCGTCTTGGAGGCTCTTAGTAGCCTTTCATAATGAATATGATTAGTTTTGGACAACGCAAAAAGAACAGGCACGACCGTTCCTAATTTAGGCACGGCAGTGCCTATTAAACAAAGTCACCAAATCCGTCAGAAAACGCGTCCAATTTATCAAAACCGTGTTTAAGAAGTTTGCAGTGAGGCACGACCGTGCTTCCTTTAGGCATGGCCGTGCCTCCAACTCACGAGCTTCAAATGAGTTAGACACAGGTGTGTGAGGGTCCATGATGCGAAATTCCACTATTCTCATTATTCAATCACTAATAATATCTTTTTTTTATTATATAAATTTTTTTTTCTTTCAACCCCTGAGCATAAAAGTAACCTTTTAAGACTTTTGCTTTAACACATTAGAAGTTCCAAAGAATCCAACCTGATTAATCAACTGGGTATTCAAAGAAATCAATTTCAGGCTCAAATGAGGCAACTAATGGATTATTTTACAATGCAACTTTGGAGGTCAAGAAAGAATTAAACCTAATTGCCTTCATCATGTCCAAGAATGTATGTGAACCATTAAAGTCTCAACAAGATATCAAAGCAACTTCTAGCATACAAAAATCAAGAGAAAACTCACTCCATAAAGAAAATAGGATTCAGTTTATGATAAATCCAATCAATAAAGGCTTAAAACTCACTTTCTGGCTTAAGTTAGTAAAGAGAATAAATGCAAGCAGACATAGCTAATTTCCTAAATAAAATGCTAAAATATTCAACATTCAACTGAAAAAAATTGCCTTGCACAAAAATAGTAATGGATTCCCCTCTCAAACAAATTTCAATCAGCTCAGAAATAATAAAAAAATTAAAACATAATTCCCGCAAGATTTAATGCAATAAACAAGTGTTTAGCAATCCCCCCCCCCACACACATGAAAGAAACATTGTCCTCAATGTTTAAATAACAAAAGTAATAGAACAAAGGACAATGAAACTTTCCTGAAAGTGTGAACTCAAGATTATGAAGGTGGTGAGGATGGGAGGGAGAAAGAGGCAAGTTTGAACATCTGGTCTACATGAGCAGCGAAATAGGATCTGAAACGCAAAAGAAAAACAAAGCAAAACATGAAAAGCAAAATGCAAGAATTAAATGCGAAAATAAGGAAACTACATGAAAGAAAAGAAAAGATCTTTTTAGGCGGCCGACAACTATATACATCCCCCTACAAAGGCTCCGAACTCAAGGAGGCACTTAAGCCGACTCAACATTAGCTAACTACAAAACCAAAACAGAAGAATGTTAATCAATTAAATAAATAATAAAAAGTTAAAATCAAAATCAAAAATAAATGAGAAAAGAAAAAGATTTTTTTTTTTGAATGGGACACGACTATGTCTATGGGAGACACGGCCGTGTCTCCTGCCAAAGATCACACAGAAGCTTTCCTGAAGTTAGATACAGCCGTGTCTAACTCCCTTAAAGCTTCTGGAAGCTGAAAAATGAAGAAATGGCCAAAAAACTAAGTGTAAATACTAGGAAAAAATGAACCAAAAGGAAAGCAAGAAAAAGGGCAGAGACACAGGTTGCCTCATGTAAAGCTCTAATTTAAGGTCTTTAGCTCGACCCTAGTCTGGTTTCTGTGCTCAGGTGATGCCAATGGAGTGGTGTTCAATCCCCACTCATTTTCCAAGGTGTTTTACTCTTTGGCCATTTATCATGAATGGCTTATGACCTTCTTTCTTCACCTCAAGCACACCGTAGGATAAGACTCGAACAATTTCATATGGTCCTGACCATTTTGACCATAACTTACTAGGGCAGAAACGTAGAAACGAGTTATCAATAATAACTTTATCCCCAAGTATAATTCATGCTTCTTGATGCATTTTTCATTCTGCTTCTTTGGTCCTTTCTTATAGAGCTTGACGTTCTCAAAATTTATGGCAACTTTAGGCAAAGTCTTTTCTAGCACAACATCAGTTACTGATTCCTGCACACTTAAAAGCACAACATTATCCATATTATCAGTAGCATCAATGCGATTACATGAATCAAAGGAATTAGAATTATTTTCAGAATTAAAAACATCAAACACTACTTCCTTATTATTCAATCGCAAAGTCAATTTCCCTTCGTGGACATCAATGATTGCCCTTCCAGTGGCGAGGAATGGTTGCCCAAGTATGATCGGCATTTTAGCAACTGCTTCCATGTCAAGCACAACAAAATCCACTAGCATATAAAACTTACTAACCTTCAAGGGGACATTCTCTAGTATGCCAACAGGACTTTTGATTGACCTATCAGCCAGTTAAAGAGAGATAGTGGTCGGTTTGAGCTCCCCAATATTAAGTTTCTTGCAAAGGGAAAAAGGCATCAAACTCACACTTGCCCTAAGGTCACATCAAGCCTTATTAATTTGCATATCCCAAATTGAGCACGGAATAGAGAAACTACCCGGATCCTTAAGCTTAGGAGGAAACTTATTCTGAATAAGTGTACTACATTATTCAGTCAAAGCAACAGTTTCATATTCCTCAAGCTTCCTTTTATTAGAGAGGATCTCTTTCAAGAATTTTGCATAGGTGGGCATTTGAGAGGGCATTTTCGTAAAAGGAATGTTAATATATAGCTTTTTAAGAACCTCCTAGAACTTTGCAAATTACTCATCAAGCTTTGCCTTTTGAAATTTTTGAGGGAATGACAAAGGTGGAACATATGCTGGTGGAGGAACATACTTTTTATTACTATCTTCTTCTTTTTTTTCTTGGTCTCACTCTTCTCTTGCTTCTTTTCCTTTTCTAGGGTTTCCTCATCTTCAAGCTTGTCTTCCTTTGTGGGGCATTTAACTTGTTTTCCACTTCTCAAGAAAATTGAATTCGTTTGCTCCCTTGGGTTAGTCTCTGGTTAACTTGGGATTCTCCCTTGAACCATATTGAACAAGCTTGCTTGTTGGGCTATCTGAGTTTCAAGCATCTTAGAATGAGTCGCCTTTTGATTAATGCGAGTATGAATATGCTTGATGGACTCCCCATGTTGCTGCACTTGAGCTTGTATGGAATTATTATGCTACTTTTGAGCTTGCATAGATGGGCATTTGAGATAGCACTTCCGTAAAAGGAATGTTTATATACAACTTTTTAAGAACCTCCAAGAACTTTCCAAATTGCTCATCAAGCTTTGCCCTTTGAAATTTTTGAGGGAAGGACAAAGGTGGAACATATACTGGTGGAGGAACATACTTTTTAATGTTATCTTCTTCTTTTTTCTTGGTCTCATTTTTCTCTTGCTTCTCTTCCTTTTCTAGGGTTTCCTCATCTTTAGGCTTGTCTTCCTTTGTGGGGCTTTTAACTTGTTTGCCACTTCTCAAGAAAATTGCATTCGCTTGCTTCGTTGGGTTAGTCTCCGGTTGGCTTGGGATTCTCCCTTGAACCATATTGAACAAGCTTGTTTGTTGGGCTATCTGAGTTTCAAGCATCTTAGAAAGAGTCACCATTTGATCAATGCGAGTATGAATATGCTTGATGGACTCCCCATGTTGCTGTACATGAGCTTGTATGGAATTATTATACTCCTTTTGAGTGACTATGAAGTTCTCCATGAGAGTTTCTAAATTAGACTTTGCACCCTGAGAAGATTGTTGAGCTTGTTGGAATGTAGATGTGTCGCCATTGTGTTGTTGATTGCTATATGAGAGATTTGTGTTGTTTCTCTAGCCGGGGTTATACGAATTGGAAAAAGAATTCTTTTGAGCCTTGAAATTGCCATTTTAGACGTAATTCACTTAGCCCATAGACTGGTCTTGAGAATACGTCTCCACTACATTGCATTCTGAAGTCAAATGCCCTCCTCCACAAGCGTCACAAGTTATAGTAAGAGTGGCAATGGCATTGACATTTAACTTCTCAAATGACTTGGTCAAAGCATCGAACTTAGCATTCAGCATGGTAATGACATCAAGCTCTATCATTCCGGCCTACTTCTTTGAAAAGGATCTCTCATTTGGCCACAAATAAATATTCGTGGCCATTTTATTGATCAAACCCCTTGCTTCTGTTAGAGTCTTGGCCATCAAAACACCGCCAGCTGCAGCATCAAGAGCTCCATTTGTAGAGAAAGACAACCCTGCATAGAACATCTGGATGACAACAAAATCCTGTAGGCCATGATGTGGACACTGATGAATAAGATCATTATACCTCTCCCATGCTTCATAAAGAGATTCATCTTCTTTTTTAGAAAAGGTAGTGATGTCTTGACAGAGCTTGATTGTCTTTCCAATAAGGTAATACTTGTCCAAGAAGGCCTGCTCCATCAAGTTCCAGGTGGTGAGTGAATTAGGGGCCTCAGAATGAATCCATTTCTTGGCTTTCCCCTAAAGAGAAAAGAGAAAAAGTCTGATCTGGATAGTATCCGTTGAAACTCCATTGATCTTTATAGTGTCACACAATTCCAAGAACTCATCCAAGTGTTAATTTAGGTCTTCAGTTGGTGACTCACCGAAATACAACTGTTGGACCATCTGGATCAATGATGTCTTTAATTCAAAGTTGTTGGCCTCTACCCGTGGCCTAACACTGGAAGACTGACGATTGTTAGCACTGGGAGCTCCATAATCCCTCAGACTTCACTCTGCATTGGCGTCTTGATTAGCGTTATTTGCCATGTTATCTCTCTCAAAACCCTGTGTTCTTCTTTCTCTTCGAATATTATGAAGCATCCTCTCGATCTCAAGATCAACTGGGATAGCAAGATCTCCTTGATTCCTTGTCCTACGTATAAGAGAAAAACAACATCTGAAAATTCAAAGAAAGAAAAATGAGAGAAATTTAAAATAAAAATAAAACAAGATAGAGAAAATAGAAAAATAAAATAAAATAAAAATTACTTAAATCTATCAAATTTGCCACTTATGTTAATATCAACACGATCCCCGGCAACGGCGCCAAAAACTTTTTGCGATATTTCTGCAAGTGCACGGATCGTACAAGTAGTAAATAAATATTGTTCCCACGAGGATCGGTTAATTACTAACTCTTACAGCTATTACGACTGTTCAAGCGTATAAACGCAATGGTGGAAGCTATATTGAAATTAATGCGAGGAATTAAACAACAAAGTAAGCAATAAAAACTAGAAAAGATGAGATTCAACAAGGCTTTAAAGCTCTAGGACTCAGAATCCACTACACTATCCCCTACGATAAATATTGATTCTATCTCTATCAATGTTTAATTATGTTCTAGAAGGCAATTTATCCTTAATTATTTAAAGCTCAATTTCTTGGCACTAAAAAAGTGCTAAAACATCACTAATCCTATTCTCATGGCAATTAATCTAAGTTCTAACCCATTAAGATCCATGACAATCGTTTAACCCTCAAAGGATTTAACCTTATGTCTAGGCATTAATTCCTAAGTTCAATTCTTAGATCATCAAGCAATTAGATTTCATCTTTCGATTCTTCATCTAAAGCCTAAAATCATATAAATATGGCACACAACATACCACAAGCATTAAGCATACCAAGAATGAATCAAGAACAATAACTTCATTAACAGAGAATCAAATCAACAATTCATAATAGGGAAATAGAAAGTTTCATCCTAATCCTAGAAAAGAGTTTAGCCACTCATGGCCATTACGGCACAAACAACGGCACAAACAAGATCAAAGAGGAAAGATACAACCATAATTCCAAAGCAAATGAAGAAGATGAAGTAGAGAATCTCAATGGTTGATCTTGTTCTTGGTCTTGCCTTGACCTAACCTTCAATCCTCCTTTCTCTCAAGTTTCTCTTGGTTTCTCTGCTCAAAAGGTCTCCAAAATGACCCCCAATATGTTTTTTTTTCGTCTTGGAGGCTCTTAGTAGCCTTTCATATTGAATCTGATGAGTTTTGGAGAACGCAAAAAGGACAGGCACGACCGTTCCTAATTTAGGCACGGTAGTGCCTATTAAACAAAGTCACCAAATCCATTAGAAAATGCGTCCAATTTATCAAAAACGTGTTTAAGAAGTTTGCAGTGAGGCACGACCGTGCTTCCTTTAGGCATGGCCGTGCCTCCAATTCACAAGCTTCAAATGAGTTAGACACGGGTGTGTGAGGGCCAGGATGCGAAATTCCAATTTTAGGGGAGGCACGACCTGGCCTCCTTTAGGAACAGCTGTGTCTCTTAGAATTTCACAAAGAAGCCTTCATAAAAGTTGTAGATATTTTTCTTAGCATTCCAAGGACACCTAATTCGCCTCGTTTCAACCTCTGTACCTCAAGTTATGCTCATTTTATCGCGCAAAGGTAAAAAACTCTACGAATCTCAGCCATATAAATTCCGAACTCAACTCCATTGCAAAGGATCCATCCAAAACTTCATATAATCATGCCAAAACATCTATTTTGGACCTAAAAACATAGATAAAAACTAATCATGATAATTAGATTAAATGTGACATAAATTCCAACATAAATCAATCAAAGCACACATAAATCTACACGAAATCAAACACAAGATGTGTGTATTTTATCCACACATCATCTCCTCCACCCTTATTTCCTCAAGCATTATGTAAACCAAGGAAATTGAACCACCACTATAAAATTTTTAAACAAGTGAAGATCAATATTCTATAGTTAGAGAGCCGCGTGCTACATTCCTAATTCTTAGAACTAAGGCTCTGTAGCGCTGATGGACAGATAGAAGTGTCATATCTTTACAGTGAACGAAAATAGTTAATTGAGCTGTATACTTACTTTAATTAGTAGGTCTCTATGGTGAGGTCTGACTGGCTACAGTCAGGTACCATCTTCTTAGAATACAAACCTTTAATTAGGTTTGCAGGAAGATAGAGGGTTGTTATTCCGTAAGCAGGACAGAAATGACTCAAAAGTTCTTATTGTCGGTTCAGAAATCCTTGTGGAGTTCTTATGTTGCACTGGTGACACACAGTATAAAGATATGTCACTACTGCACTCATTTAGACATAAATAATAGCCTGTTCATTCGTAAGTGTATAAATAATTTGGCGAATTCTTTTTTTTTGTAAGAAAATGATAAAACATAATTACAGCAAAAATTAACATGATGATTGAAACCATACATTCATACATCCCCAAAAGGATTATACATTTACAGCCCACCAAAAAGACAAAACATCAGGCCCCAAAGCGATATACAGTCACCTATCCAAAAGGGTACCAAAAAGAGTCAAGCCTCCATCAACAACTAAGAAGGAGCCTCAGATGGGTCCTCCTTAGGATCTTCCTCAAAAGAGGAAATCCTTATGGGAATGACTGACCCACGAGTAGGAGCTTGTGCGAAGGACAGAAATGAATCTAAATCCTCATGTGGAGTATACACACGTTCACCCCATACCTCTCGCACAAGCATGTAGAACTCCAACCAAACATGGAAATTAAAAGAAAACACAGGAGGATTATAACGACCCCATGCTAGAGACATAGTCACGTCTCCAACATAAACAAAACGCTCAGTGTTGAAATCCACGTGCCAACTATCACCTCCTCCATGGAACCTCAACTTGGCATACCCCAAAAAGCCACGCGGATGGGATGCCATTTCCAAACAGATAACTAATCAAGATCAAGCCGAAATCCATAGAATTCGTGCACTTCCCCTTCTTCACCGACGTCTTCAAAGAAGCACATAAATAAATAGAATAACAGAAATACGAAAAAGAGTTAAGACATCCAGCATTCAATACCAGGTATGTCAGTAAAGAAATAGAATGACGTAAGACACCTACATAGCGTCGCCATAATATTAATAGTAATAATAACAAGTGATAAAAGAAATAATAACAGAATCTCAGATAATAAGCAGTTAAATGGTTCAAATAATCATAACATCAGTAAAAGAAATGATTCTACAATCACATAAATTCACGCCAAGTAAAGTATGTGACGGACAATGCATATGCACAAGGTACCAAAAATCCTACTCCATGGAGCTAGACACAAACATCGGAGAGAATGATCAAGGAGACATGTTAGTATCTCGTCTGCCTAAAATCAAGTGCTTTTAGAAAATTAATAATTTGCGCAACAAGGCTTTATACACGACATTGTTCATAAGATTGTGATATAGGATAAATGTCTCGGTCCGGATCATCAGTGTGTTTGCATCGGTCTATCCCACGGTCCAGAGGAGCTACTAACTATCTATTGTGAGATACCTGCACCCCAACGCCCCTAAGGTCAACAAGTATCCTACACTAGTCTATTCGCACCCATACTAAGGTGTGATTCAACTCCTAGGCATAAAGTCTTATTTTGACAATGCATGATGACTCAATGCATACAAATATATATATCATCAATAACATGATTTCTCCACAATTCCATGCCACAAAAGGGCTCAATCCATATTAATTAATTATTGGTCCCACATATGGACCCACCATAACTCATTATCAAATTTTCAAGAGTAAAACATATTTATTAAAATCCAACACAAAGCTACGTCTCTATTTCAAGACCTTATCATTAAGCTTCTCTAGAGGAATTCTCTTGTAATTCTCATTCAATCTTTATTTCTCTTAATCAGTTAAGTTCTTTACTTTAATTTAATCATACTTAGAAAATTGTTATAAGGTTCTCCAAGCCTCACACACACTCTTATTCTTTCCTTAAGTTCACAATCACCTTGGGTCATCAAATAAATTTCTTTCCTTCATTCCTTCCATCTTATGAATCCATAATAAATTTTTAAATCACCTAAGCCTTAGTTTGATGCAAGAATTTTAGCCAATATGGCCCTTGAGGCCGTGACCTCCCAAGGACAAAATTCCAACTAATTTTTCCATCACATTGTTAATTACTTAACACTTAATTACTTAAGTTCCAAGGTTACACAAAAATCACATGCTTGGACCCATAAAAGGCCATAGAAGCCGTGAGCCTCCCAAGGGGTAAGAACCCAAATTTTTTTCATTGTATTAATTAATTCTTTAACACTCAATCACCTAAGTTTCAATTTCTACAAAAATTGAATCTTGAACACCCAACAATTTGGTCTCTTGGCCGTGAATCCAAATGGGGCAAAGAGCCTTAAATTTTCTATATATCAATCCAAGTAATCCAATATATAATTCATAGCCATCAAGATACATAATGACAATTAATAAATTCATACAAGTCAAAATAGCTACAAAATCATGAAGAACAATACAAGAAAGAGAGCAATCCCACATGGATTCCTCATCAACAACACCAAAAATGTTTCCTCACCACCAAGAAAGGTTGAAGATGATCATCTATCTCTTACCTATAGAAGACAACACAAGAAAGCAAGCCTCTTGATCCCTTTATTGCAATTTTCGTCCTCCACCTTCAAGAGAACCCTAAGGTGAGCAAACTTTTACAATCCTCACTCAAACCATGAAAAGAGGAGTTCTTGATCACATAGGTGACCAAGAAAAATGAAAAAGAGAAGAAAAGAAAAGAAAATCCAAGAACTTTACCTTAGAGCTTCAAGTTAAGGCTCTAATGGTGGGAGATGAAAAAGGAAGATTTAGGAGATGATCACCAAAGAGAAAAGTCTTAGGATGATGAGAGGAAGCAAGAAATGAGATTAGTTTAACAAGCTAGTGAAGATGGCCTCGAAAGGGTATGGTTGTCATGGAGTAGAGAGGAAGAGAGAAACTTAAGAGAAAAAGATGAAGTGAGAAGAAAGTGATAGCTTTTTGTGATTTGAAAATTATGAGTGAAAAGTGATAAAGCAAAAAGCATATTTTTTGCTCTAAAAAGCCTTCATTATTGTGGAGCTTGGGAAGGAGGAGAGAGAAAACAAAGCTTCCGTTGGAAGCTTGGTACAAAGTTTCTTTAGGAAGTTTTGGAACACTTTTTCAAAAGTCAAATGATGATATCACATGCATGATATCATCTTTGATGATGTCATTAAAGTGCTATCTACAAAAGATGACTAACACTCTACTAAAATTATTATCCAGTGGACAAAGGTTAAAGTTAATAAAAATAGTATTTATTATTCATCGGATAATTTCACGGTACAACGATTTTATTTATCAAATAAAATCTCAAAAAATAAAACTCTGTAAACTGTGTTCGGCCTCGGGTTTAGCAAGAACCCCCGTCGACGTTTCCACAATCCAAGGTTTTTCGGCCTCGGGGAAAATGTTTTATTTTTTTGTCTCGCTCAGTGTGCATGCAAAACAAGAAATATATTAAAATAATCAGTATTTTCAGAAAAATTCAAAAAAATCACAAATATTATAAAATGACTATTTATCATGAAACAAATAATTTTCGGGGTGTTACACTATCAATCAGAGATGATTTTCCCAATGAGTATTTATTTTCTGTTACTTCTCTACCATGGTTTGCTCCTATTGTGAATTATTTGGCTATAAGTGAGATACCAATGGATTGGAGGGCTCAAGAAAAGACAAAGTTCATGATTGATGTACGTAATTTCTATTGGGATGATAATTTTCTTTTCAAATACTGCCCAAACTAAGTTTTAAGGTGTTGCATCCTTGATGAAGTGATTGCTAGCATCTGGGAATTTTGTCACTCCCAAGCTTGTGGGGGTCACTTTTCAATGAAGAAAATCGCTGCAAAAATTCTACAATGTGGATTTTATTGGTCCACCTTATTTAAGGATGCAAACAATTGTTGTCACTCATGTGAAAAGTGTCAAAAGTTAGGAGTTATGTCTCGTCATAATATGATGCCCTTAAACCCAATTTTAGTGATTGAAATTTTTTATTGTTGGGGCATTAATTTTATGGGACTATTTTCTCCTTCTTTTAGATATCAATATATTATTGTAGTAGTAGATTATGTGTCAAAATGAGTGGAAGCAGTAGCCTGCAAGAGCAATGATAATAGAACGGTAATTAAATTTCTCAAAAAGAATGTGTTATCTTGATTTGGTATACCACATACTATCATTAGTGACCAGGGAACACATTTTTGCTACCGTTCTTTTAAGGCTTTGATGAAAAAATATGGGGTAATATATAAGATCTCTACCACATACCACCCCATGACAAGTGGATAAGTAGAACTTACAAATTAGAAAATTAAGCAAATTTTAGAAAAAACGGTCAACCTGGATCGTAAGGATTGGTCTTTGAGACTAGTGAATGCACTTTGGGCCTACCATACAACTTTCAAAACTCCCTTAGGCTTGTCACCTTATAGGCTTGTTTTTGGAAAGCCTTGCCACTTACTTGTGGAGCTTGAGCATCGAACTTATTGGGTCATCAAGCACTTCAATTTTGATATTGGAGAAGCATGTAAGCTTCAAAAATTTCAATTGACTGAGTTAGAGGAGTTGAGAAATGATGCTTATAAGAACTCTAGAATCTATAAGGCTAAACTAAAAGCATTTCATGATAAAAATATTTTGAGAAAAAGGTTTAAGCTTAATGATCGAGTATTCTTTTATGATTCTAGACTCCATAAGCATCTAGGAAAACTTCGGTCTAGGTGGACTGACTTTTTTATAATGAAGAATGTTTTTGCACATGGGGCAGTAGAAATAAAGGATCCTAAGGATGGTAGGATCTTTAAAGTAAATGGTCAACACCTTAAAGTTTTAATTGATAGGCATGTTCTAGAAGTGGAAGACATTCCACTTATGGATCTAGTCTATCAACCTTGATCAGATCACACAGGTATATTTTTCTTTATTTGTTTTGTTTGTTTTATTTTATTTTTTTCTTCTATTTTTTCTTTTTCTTTTTGTTTGTTGTTGATTTGTTTGTTTTTTATTTATAGGGTAGTTTTATTTTGTAATTTCAGGTTACCATCTTTGGTGTGTAGTGAGCTACTCACGTCACTCATTGATGTGTGGATAAAATATACACATCTTGTGATTTATTTGAGGTGGATTTAAGTGTGCTTTGATTGATTTATATTAGAATTTATGACACATTTATTCTATTTATCCTTGGTATCTCATGATTGGTCTTTCTCTATGTTCTTAGGTCCAAAAGAGATGTTTTGACATGGTTTTATGAAGCTTTGGATGGATCCATTGCAATGGAGTTAAACTCAGAATTTATATGGCTAAGATTTGTTGATTTTTTGACCTTTGCGCAATAAAATGAGCATCACTTGAGCTATAGAAGTCGAAACGAGGTGATATTAGTGTTGTTGGAAAGCTAAGAAAAAGATCTACAACTTTCATGCAGACCACAAGAGCTAATTCCTACTCAGGAGTTAGACATGGCCGTGTCTTAGTCTCATGAAGCTTTTGACTTTGAGACATGACCGTGTCTCAATGTCACACCATCGTGTCTCCCCCGAACGTCAAAATTATGTTATTTTTAAGGCTCACATGGTCATGTCAAAGGGAGACACAGACGTGTGACCCTTCCTGACGTCAAAATTTTTTTTTCCCTAAAATCATTATAAATTAGGCAAAAACACCAAACCTAAAAAATCCTTTAGCTAGAGACTACAGGAAACTTTGAGAGACACAAGGATTGGATGCTAGGGTTCTGAAGACAAGAGCAAGAGCATTGATCAACCATAGAAGATATCTTCTCCATCTTCTTTTTTATTTTGGAATCATGGTTGTTTCTTTACCTTTTGTTCTTGTTTGTGCTTCAATTGCCATGAGAGGCTAAACCCCTTTTTCTAAGATTAGGATGAAACTCTCTATTTCTTTATGTTGAATTGTTAATTTGATTATTTGTTAATGAAATTATTGTTCTTGATTCATTCTTAGTATTCTTAATGTTTGTTGTATGTTGCCGACCATATATACATGATCTTAGGCTTTAGGTGAAGGATCAAAAGATGAAATCTAATTGCTTGATAATCTAAGAATTGAACTTAGGAATTGAGACATAGACATAGGCTTAAATCCTTTGAGGGTTAAACGATTATCAAAAATCTTAATGGGTTGGAACTTGGATTAATTGCCATGAGAATGGGGCTAGTGAAGTTTTAGCACGTTTTTAGTGCCAAGAAATTGGGCTTTAAATAATTTAGGACAAATCGCCTTCAAGAACATAATTGAACATTAACAAAGATAGGATTACAATTTAGCATAGGGGATAGTGTAGTGGATTCACAGTCCTAGGCCTTTAAACCTTGGTTGAATCTTGATTTTTCTTGATTTATTTGCTTTCTTTATTGTTTTGATTTTAATTTAGCTTTCACTATTGATTTTATTCACTTAAATAATCGAAGTAGCCATAAGAATTAGTAATTAACCAATCCTCGTGAGAATGATCTTTATTTACAACTTGTACGATCCGTGCGCTTGCGAAAAATCCATAACACTTATCAAGTGTATTCTAACCTTTTAAGCTACTCATTCAATTTTGAGCCTTAAACATTGAGGACAATGTTTCATTTAAGTTAAGGGTGTTGGTGGTGCTAATTCAGTATTTAAAATGTTTGTTGGAAATTTGTGGCATATTTCATGTGTAATTTTTTTAAAAAATTTGCATCACACGTGCATCTTTATCACATGTATTCTCATTCTCATTCATAGCCATCTTCATGAACTCACCAAACCCACCATAATCATTTTGTTGAAGCATCCACAGAACCTCTAATGCACTCATCCAAGCTTTGTGGTAAGATAGTGGTTTCACACATGTTGCTAGAGAGTTCTTTTACTTAAGTATTTGTGTGAGTTTTGGAGAGGATTAAGATACTACAAATCTAGTAAATTGTGATAAGCGTTCATTGATCTGTTGAACTGGGTATTTTTTTGAGAACATCATTATAAGGTTTGTGATAAAATGGTGGATATACTTGGGATATGATGAAGGTCAACTTAGGATTAATGTTTTGAGCCTTTCAAGCTAACCATTTCCATTATAGACCCCTAGTAGCCAACTTTGAACCAATAAACACATATAGCCTTTTCTTTTCATATGCCCACATCATCCATGCCTCTCCATATTGGAGTATAGCCTATACACTGATTTTTCTACCATTTTTACTTCCAAGTGTATACTAAGTGTCGAATTTGAATTTTCTTTCTTTTGTGTTAGGTTATCAAAAAAAATTCGCAAGAATACCAAAGTGGCGTGTGTTTGTTCATCAAATAGTTAAAAAAAACAACAGAAGAAAAAAAAAGAAGAGGAAGAAGAAAGACAAGCATTATTATTCGATGACCTGAAAAGTTGTATAGTACATCAAGTGAGAAGTGTGGTCTATTAAGATATTTCATAAGATTCCTTTTGTATGTACTTTGATGTCTTTTTGAATCCTTTTTCATTTTTTTATATAGCCTAAAACCCAAGCCACGTTACAACCTTTTATGTTGACCGTTATGATCCTAAGTAAGCTTTTGGAAAGAGTGGTGGAAGTCTCATTTATTAGTGTTCCTATCATAAGATTAATATTTGCTTGATGCTTGTACATAATTGCCTAATTTCTCATGAGAGTGTGTGTACACCCATTGTCAACTCCATAGAGAGAATCCTCACACAAAACACTTTTATACTAGTGAGTTACAGAGTTAAACCTTTTGTTTAAGATATTCTTGATGTTGTATGTGTCAGGGATTCTTATTAGATGGATATAGTTTGGAACATAAACACACAATTTGTGGACTGCTACAGGTAGATTGCTTGTGATATGAATATTGAATTCCTAAGAATGTTTTGATATGTGAATATGGAAAATGTGAATTGATGAGCTATTTTATCATTTTATTAGTCTTTTTCATCTCTTTTGCATAAAAATTGCTAGGGACTAGGAATAAGTAAGTTGGGGGATGTGATAAACACAATTTTTATATATTAGTTAACCGTCATATTTAGTCTCTTAGACCTCTTATATGCTTAATTGATTAGTTTTAGCCATATTTTATAAGTTTGGGTTCAAATTGGGCTTAATTGTATTTTTCAGCATTATTAAGAATTTTACACTATTTTTGTATTTTGGGCATAACTTGAGTTTTAGATATATGAAAATTATAAATTTTATCTTGTAGGAAAGTGGAGATAAAGCTCTACACCTTTTATGAAGAACTCGATGGCTAAATCAGATATCTAGTAGGTTAGATTGGGCCATGAAGTCAGAACAGAGATGCTACTGCTGGAACCTAGATAATGTGCAAAGATTGGACCATGATTTGGGCTATAGTTGTGATATGGACCTGAAACTAGTGGTGTTTGAAATCTAAGACATATATATTCACTTCTTATAAAGACCACTTATCAAACCTATGATGTTTTAATGGTGTTTTCACTCTTTGAAGTTGGCTGATGAGTTTAGAGAGTTGTTAAGAATGTTTTGGGCATAATTATCTCATCCTAAGCCCAAATTATGAAAATTATGTATCCAATTAAAAACTTGAATTTTTAATTTTTAGAGATAGTTATTTGAATAGCAGCTGCAACCACGAAACACAACCTTAATTTTCTCGTAGCCGCTCCTGCTAGCACTTCCTTTCCATTCTCTTCTCTTCTTACTTCTCTTTTACATTTCTGCTCTTTTAAAATTTTGTACTTTTACTTTTCTGTTTCTGCTCTCCATTCATAAAGAGCTAAAGTTTTGTAATTAATCCTAGGGATTGAAATATTCTTGATGTTTAATTTTGAGACCTTGTGATAAATGTTTACATTCTTATTGTTAATCAAATTTCTCTCCTCCTTCTCTTGATTCTTTTGCATCTTGATTGAATGCTTAACTTAGTTTTGATGCTTATGTGATAGTAACTTAACTATCACATGTTTGCAGAAACTAGATAACGCATCAAAGGTATTTGATGTATCGTCCAGCTTGCATGAATTCTAGAATGAGGTTGATTTAGGGTTAAATGGATTTTTAATCAATTTTTCGTTGATTGACCAAATCCTAGGTGCTTACCTAGTAAAGAATCATGCTTGGATGAGGATTTCACATGAGATTAGGCAATGTACCAAAAGTGTTTGATGAATTGCCTAACTTAGTTGAATGTTGAGTTTTAGGTTGATTTAGGGTTAGATGGATGCTAACTTCATCTAACGTTGATTAACCGAATACTATATGCTTATCTAGTAGAGTATACCAAGAATCTAGTTAGCATGTGAATGAGTCCATAGTTGTCAAGGATGGATTAAACTCAAGAGTTGTTGATTCTCTTGGATTAGTTGCTTTTCCCCCATTCTGTTTACAACATTTTAATTATTGTCTTTTAATTACTCTTGCAAACCAAATCCCTCTGTTAACCCCTTAATATTATTGATTATTTAGAGTGATCTAAAGGCTCAACCCAGTTACACCGCATACTACAAGTTTTTGGTGAATCGATTTATAAATTGATTTAATTTGATAGTCTCGATAACTAAAAGTTAATACTAAAAGTTGTTGCTAGTAGCCTGTAAAAGGAGAACAGTGACGTGAAGAGCATGTTGTGTCATGCCCAAAATAAAGAGAAAAGAAACAGAAGAGCGAACGCGCCACGAGGAGGGCTATATAGGAGCATTGCTGGAGACATGACAAGGAGGGCGTCACACGAGGTCAACATGAAGTAGAGTTAAAGCATGTCGCACGAGGTCAACTAATAGCAAGGAAACAAAGCACACTGTTCAAGGACATGACACTAGTAGCACTTGATATATATATAATGGAGAATTTTAGTGAGATGATTTTGTTGAATTTTAATCTTATTATGTCTTGCAAAATTCTTTGTACTAAGGGGATTATGAAACCTTGATTACTTTGGCATTACTATGTTAAATTATTTTTACCCAATTTAAAGATTTAATGCTTATTGATTTTATTTTCCAATCAAATTATATGAATAAATTTTAAGATGAGTTCAGTCATATTTTTCTCATGGTTTGTAATTTATTTATGTTATCTGAATGTTATTGGTAATTGTTTGATATCAATTATGATTTCTTATTAAGGATACATTTGATAATTTACTATTAATTAAGGAGATTTTATCATACACTTTATTAATATTTTTAGTACTTTATTAATAGATCTTCCATGATCACATGCTTGCCACTAGATGTTCACAAGTAAAATTATTTAGGTATAATAATTTGACATAATTAATGTTAAAATTAATTTTGGTGGATTATAAACTTTAGTCATCTTACATCTGATAGAAACTCAATTTGTTTACTTTGCTTTACTTAATTTTGAATTCAAATTAATCTTTATTTACTATTAATCATTTAATACTTTTTTTAGTTTCTTTATTTATTCTTTTAATTTGTCTCTTTGTAGAATTGACACTGCAAAGCTGTGCAATAATTACCACGATATTCTTTGGGCATAATCATGACCTTTATTTTTCTTTCCCTTATGGCTCGTTATAATAATAAGTATGGTTATTATAAATCTAGAATGATGTTTTTAAGTTATAAATGATGCGCCTAACTCTGTTTATCATGTATATTATGAAAATACTATAGTATTAGAATTATGGTGTTATATTATTCATTCTTCTAAACTTTCTTATAACCTTTTTAAGACTTTTCATGATGAACTTTCTCACGTTCTTCAAGAATCTTCTTAGGTATCACTTGAATTTTCTCAATTCAAAATTTGATCTTCTTAGCAGTCTATAATTATCTAGAAGATTTCCTTCATGCTTGTCTTATCCTGTATAAGTCAATTCTAACATAGAAACTCCACAAAAAAACATGTTAAACTAATTAAAGCATTAAGAGCAATTATACTAAATTTTTAACATAGTTAGTTATCATCAAAACATATTATTCAATCTTAAGCACAAAAGAGATTTAGAGCTTACAATAATAAGAGTATGAGGTCCAACAAACACCATTGAACCAATCCAATGCACACAAACTAGATGCACCCTTCTATCACATATTAATCTACCATAATGCTGTAGTGAAGCCTCCAAGATACATGATGTTGCGGCTTGCATCTAGGCTCCAAATGACAATGTTGTTGTGATTACGCCAAAGAATATGCAGTAGTTGTAGCACAGCTTTGGGGTATCGATTACATAGAGAGAAAAATTAAAAGAATAGCAAAAGGAACAAAGAAACTAAAGAAAAATATAAAATGATTAATGGTAAATAAAGATTAATTTTGAATGCAAATTAAAGTGAAACAAAGTAAACAAATTAGGTTTCTACCATATACAAGATGACTAAGGTTCAAAATCCACCAAGATTAATTTTAACATTAACTATGTTAAATTATTATACCCAAATATTTTAATTCAATAACATCTAGCGGCAAAGCATGTGATCATGGAAGATCTATCAATAAAACACTAAAAGTAATAATAAAGTGTATGATAAAATTTTCCTAATTAATAGTAAATTATCAAATCATTAAATATATCCCTCATAAGAAATCACAATTGATATCCAAAAATTACCACCAATACTCAGATAACACGAATAAATTGCAAAGCGTGAGAAAAGCATGACTGAACTCATTTAAAAATTCATTCATATAATCTGATAGGAAAATAAAATCAATAAGCATTAAATCTTAAAATTGGGTAAAGACAATTCAACATAGCAATGACAAAACAATCAGGGTTTCATCATCCCCTTAATACAAATATTACAAGAGCTACACTCACCAATGAAAATCACTCAAAAGTATAGTGTCACTCATATCAAGTATATATGAGTAGAGTAGTAGACACAAATTAAAACAAATATCTCATATATAAAATGATAGAAAGAACGCTGAGAAAATAGAACAATTATCATTTCATGAAAAGATGTCAAGAAAAGACTTTATATCACACCTTAAGATTAGTCATGTACATTGGAAGAATCATGCAATCCCTTAAGATCAAATAAAACTTTATTAAGCTTGTAATGTGGATAAAGGGAAAATATAAAGGCTAAGGAAAACAATTAAAATCAAGTGTTTCAAGAATATTTAGAAACTTGATTTCTATACTTTCAACACAATTTTCTTTACCTTCTTTAAATCACTTTTTTTAAAAAAAAACTCCTAAACCAGACTCTTTTTTAACTTCTTTTCTCAATTTTTCACAACTTTGTAGTTTTTCAAATTTTTTTCCTTTTTCTTTTTTTTTCTTCCACTTTCGCTTTGCCCATTTTTTTCATTGTTCTCTTTTACCATTCCCTTATACCTTTCCATATTGCAATAATATTGCTTATTTCCTTAAACACTATGGGAAATGGTTAAAAAAGAAATGCTCAATAATTAAGTTCAAAAGGGTGACTAGCGGCAATATGTGAAAGAACAAAAACATTATTCCAAGGCTCAAAATAAGAAATATGACCTAATTTCATCTCTCAAGGAGACACACAACTCTACTAACTTCCATGACATCAGATTAAATTCAAGTGTGATATAAAACTTCTCTTAAGCCAAAACAATAATAAAATGATTTAGTGAAAAAAAATAATCATGAACACCACAATAAACATTGGATGACCAAGAAAACACTCCCACAATAAAAATGAATGGTTAGAAACTCACTTGGCAAAAATATGGTATCCACATGCTTTCATCAAATTTTCTAATTATTTCAATATTTTAACAAAGAGACATGCAGAAACAGCTATGAATAATATGAAACAAGTTGAGCAAGATGATAGAAAAAATCTTCCTCATAGAAGTGGCATAATGATAACTTGATTGAAATTCAAGTAACTCACACCCCTAATAAAAACCAAACATTGTCCTTAATGTTTCAAATTAAATCTAGACTTAAGAAATAATCACAAATATTCATCAAAGAAATTATTGGGACAAAAATAAATAGAGTAATTGAGAGGAGTCACATACCTAAAATGCTTAGCAATTAAAAATAGAAAACGAGAAGAGGATAACTACACCGTAACAATGGTTAGCAATGACAAAAATAACCAAAACAAAATAAAGTAAAATGAACTAAACAAGCACACAAACTAATTTTTTTTAAGGTTTTGAATTTTTTTAAATTTTTTTTGTTGGCTAATACTATTCACATCCCTATACAAAGGTTCTGAAATCTGGAAGGCACTTAAGCCGACTCAATAAAAATACAAATGAAATACTAAATTTGCACTAATAACACCCCCTAACTTAAATAAAACATTGTCCTCGATGTTTAAGACTCAAAATTGAATGGGGGGTAGCTAAAAAAAGTAGAATACACCTGATGAGTAACATGGTTAGCTAGCTAAGCACAAAAGATGGTAACCTGAAATGACAAAATGAAACTAACATGCAAACAAAACAAAAAAAACAACAACAAACAAAAAAGGAAAATAAAGTAAATAAGAGAAAACAAAAATAAAACAAAGCAAGCAAAACAAATAAAGAAAAAGATACTGATGTGGTGTGGTCAAGGTTGATAGACCGGATCCATAAATGGAATGTCTTCCACTTTCAAAACTTACTTATCAATTAAAACTTTAAGGTGTTGACCATTTACTTTAAAGATTTAACCATCCTTAGGATCTTCTATTTCTACTGCCCCACGTGCAAAAACATTCTTCACTACAAAGGGGTTGGTCCACCTAGACTAAAGTTTTCCTGGATGCTTGTGAAGTCTATAATCATATAAGAACACTCGATCATTAGGCTTAAACATTTTTCTCAAAATATTGTTATCATGAAATGCTTTCATTTTAGCCTTATAGATTCTAGATTTCTCATAAGCATCAATTCTTAATTCCTCTAACTTAGTCAAATGAAATTTTCTAAGCTTACCTATTTCTCTCATGTGAAAGTTGAAATGCTTGATGACCCAATAAGCTCGATGCTAGAGCTCCACAGGTAAGTGGCAAGGCTTCCCAAAAACAAGCCTATAAGGTGACAAACCTAAGAGAGTTTTGAAAGTTATATGGTAGGCCCAAAGTGCATTCATTAGTCTCAAAGACCAATCCTTATAATTTGGGAAGACTGTTTTCTCTAAAATTTGCTTAATTTCTCGATTTACAAGTTTTATCTATCCATTTGTTTAGGGGTGGTATGCAGTAGAGATCTTATGTATCACCCTATATTTTTTCATCAAAGCCTCAAAAGAACGGTAGCAAAAATATGTACCCTGGTCACTAATGATAGTATGTGGTGTACCAAATCAAGATAACATATTCTCTTTAAAAAGGTGCTGCCTCTACCCATTTTGACACTTAATCTACTGCCATAATAATATATTGATATCCAAAAGGTTTCTCATAAAATCAATGCCCCAATAATAAATGTACTAATAAAATGACACTTAATCTACTAATGACGAGGCATAACTCCTAACTTTTGACACTTTTCATATGAGCAACAATAAATGTTTACATCCTTAAACAAGGTAGACCAATAAAATTCACACTGCAGAATTTTTACAGCGATTTTCTTCTTTGAAAAGTGACTCCCATAAGCTTGGGAGTGGATAAATTTCAAGATGCTAGTAATTTCTTCAGCAGGGATGCAACACCTTAAAATTTGGTCAGGGTAGTATTTGAAAAGAAAAGGGTCATCCCATTAGAAATCATGTACCTCAGCCATGAACTTCCTCTTGTCCTGAGTGCTCCAATCTACTAATATCTCACCTGTAGCCAAATAATTCACAATATAAGCAAACCATAGTAGAAAAGTAATAAAAAAAATTGTTATCAGAAAAATCATCCTTGATTGGAAGATGATTAAAAGTGTCTTCAAATGTGAGACTCGAGAGATGGTCAGCCACTACGTTCTTCACTCATTTCTTATCTTTAATGTTGATGTCAAATTCTTATAAAAGTAAAATCTATTGTATTAGTCGCGCCTTAATGTCCTTATTTGTAAGAAGATACTTAAAGGTTGCAAGATCTGTGAAAATAATAATAATAGCAACTCTTTTTTAGTAGTGGAGTAATTTATCTGAGCACTATTTAGAATTCTACTAGCATAGTAAATGACAAAAGGCTTCCCTTTCCTTCGCTGTCCAAGAACAACACCGACAACAAAATTACTAGCATTATAAATGATCTCATAAGGTAAAGTCCAATCAGGTGACTGCATTATATAGGTGCTAAGGTAAGCTTGCCTATTAGTGTTTTAAAGACCTTTTGACAAGCTTATGTACTCTCAAATAGGGCATCTTTAACTATGAGGTCACATAATGGTCTAGATATGGTGGCAAAATTTTGTATGAACCTCCGATAAAATCTCGTATAACCAAGAAAAGATCTCACATCCTTTACTGTCCTAGGTGTAGGCAACTTAGAGATTAATTCGATCTTAGATTGATCAACCTCTATCCCTCAAGAAGAAATAATGTGCCCTAAGATAATACCTAAAAGTACCATAAAGTGACATTTTTTCTAATTTAAAACTAATTCCTTTGCCTCACAACAAGTCAACACTCTCTCTAAATTCAATAAGTATGCATAAAAAGAAGTTTTCAAAATAGTCAAGTCATCCATACAAACTTTCTATGCAATTTTTAACCATGTCACTAAAAATGCTCATCATGCAACATTAAAAAGTAGTAGGTGCATTACACAATCCAAATGACAATCTACGAAAAGCATAAGTACCAAAAGGACAAGTGAAAGTGGTTTTATCCAGGTTTTCTAATGTAATTTCAATTTGATAATAACCAGAATAACCATCCAAGAAACAATAGAAAGGCTGACCAGCCACATGCTCAAGAATTTGATCAATAAAAGGGAGAGGAAAATGGTCTTTTCAGGAGGCAGTATTCAACTTTTTATAATCAAGGAACATCTGCCACCCAGTCATACGTTTTGTAGGGACTAACTCTCCCAGGTCATTCTTTACCATGATAACACTTGACTTTTTAGGAACAACCTATGTAGGACTTATCTATTTACTATCAACAATAGGATATATGATTCCTACATCTAATTTTCAACACTTTATTTTTCACCACTTTTTTCATAGTGGGATTAAGCCTACGCTAGGAGTCTCTAAGAAGGTTAGTTCTTTCCTCTAAATTAATTTTATGAGAACAAATCAGGAGACTAACACCATTTATATCAACAATGCTCTAACCTAAGGCTGACTTATGCTCACTTAAGGTCTAAATTAGTTTCTTATATTGAGACTCAGACAATTCAAATGAGATAATAACAGGAAAAGTATCATTCAGACTAAGGAAAACATGATTTAAACTCTTTGGAAGAGGCTTTAATTCAACCTTGGGTGCTTCCACACCTGAAGGAATTTGTTTTTCATGTTTCTCAGGCAAGTCCTCAAACTTTGGTTCCCATGCTCGAGTGCCATAATTATGAGTTCTATAAAAAAATAGCACAAATATCAACTACATCAGATGAATTAATGATAGAATCAAACTCAAAATTAGCAAGAAAGTACTCAAGGGGGTCAAAATAATAGGCTATAGAAACTCTCATATCCATGAGTGAGTTAATCATATATATCTGGTGGCCCTCGTCATCATCTCATGGCTATTTTGTAATATCGAAGATATTCACCTCGAGTGTCATGTTTCCGAAAGACAACATCATGAACCCATTCCTACAATTAATAAGAGCATTAGTAGTGGCATGGAAATGCCCGCCTAAAATCAAAGGAATTTTAGAAGTAGTATCAACAACAGAGCTAGTGTCAAGAATTAGGAAATCAATAGGATAATAAAATCTGTCAATTTTAACTAGAACATTCTCAACCACACCTCAATGTACTTTGATTGAACAGTCAGCCAATTGTAATACCATAGTGGGTGGTTTGATTTCTCCTAACCCCAATAACAAATAAATAGAATATGATATTAAATTCAAGCTAGCTCCTAAATCTAGCAAAGCTTGCCCAAATTCATGATCTATGATACTGCATGCAATGGTTGGACAACCATGATCTTTGTACTTGGGAGGAATCTACTACTCAATTAGAGTACAAACTTGTTCTATCAGGAATGTTGTCTTCTTCAATAGTACTTCCTCTTAATTGTACACAAATCCTTGAGAACTTTTGCATTAGTAAGAACTTGTTTAATCACATGCAAAAGAGGAAGATTAATTTTTACCTGCCTTAGATTCTCAAGGATTTAATTGTTAGGATCCAGAGTTCGCTTGCTTGATTTTAAAGCTTGAGGGAATGGTACCTTAACAAGACTCTTTGTCACCTCAAGTTCCTTGGGTAGCTCGGCATCATTCACTACAAGAAATTCATAATTTAGCGATAGAAATTTGTGAGGAAAATTTTTTGTCGCTAATTAGTGACAGAAAACTGATCCCTTGCTAAATTTCAAAAATAAAAACAAGGGAAAAATAACGAGTGAATAGTGAGAGAATTGTGAGGGATAATTTTCCTCGCTAAAATTAGCGAAAGAATTGCGAGGGATAATTTCCCTCGCTAAAATATTGTGAAGAATAATTTCTCTCACTAAAATTAGTAAGGGAATTACGAGGGATAATTTCCTTAGCTAAAAAAAATTCCCTTGCAAATCCCATACAAAAATATGGTAAAAATTTAAAATTTAACTTTTAATAAAAACTTAGTAAATAAAGAGTAAAAACCTAGGTTGATTCTAACCCATGACCTTCCCACCCACAACACTGCCTTCCCCTGCACCACCAACACCCTTCCCCTCCTTTTGAGCATGGCAGCTACATGACGATGAGTGACGCAATGACGAGCGATGCAACTAACGAGCGACGTGATCGACAAGCGACAACTACTACAAAAAAATGTGTAAATTACGGCAATTTTAATATAGTAGTTCTAAAAAACTTCCAAAATATGTTGTATAATACGTTAGTTACACACTTGTCATATTTTATAAGTAAAAAATGATAGTTAAATGTATAAAACGGGAGTTTCAACTGTCATTATTTTTATTTTAAATTTTAATTATAATATTTTAAAAAATTCTAAATTTTCACTTCCCTCTAATAACAAAAAATACCTTCACACTCTCTCACCCTCTCTCTCTCACGCTCTCCCTCTCACTCTCTCACCATCTCCCTTTCACTCTCACTATAGCGTAGCTATCTCGCTGTACCATTGGAAACCTAAAGCCGTAGGTCCAAATATGTGATGCAGGTCCAAGTCTCTCGTTGTCTCATTCTTGACCAAAACTCCCCCTGTTCTGGTTATCGCAGGTCCAGATCTGCGACGTACCGCACGCAATTGCGACCCAAAGTCGCAGCCTCTACCCAGCCGCCGTGAAACCCATGCCACCATCACGCCTCCATTCGGATTCGGCCAACATGAGCCACAGTCGAGTTTGTGGAGGATGGTGCTGGAGGAAAAGAAAGAGAAAGAATCGAAAGAGGTGATTGAACTTGAAAAGGAGGTTGTGGTGACTTAGGAGGCTGCTGTTATGGTGCAAAAGAGATTATGTTGATTGAACATGCAATTTTATGATGCTCAAGGTTTTAGGTAGTTTGTTTGTTTGTTTGTTTTTGTTTTTTGTTTTCTTTTTAATTTTATTTTTTGGTCGTTCTTTTAAATTGCAAGATATATTTTTTAAGTGTTATGTTAATTGTGGCTAATGTGTGTGTTGGAGGCATTTTAGGTCTTTTTGCAAATCATATATGTGAAGATTATTTCACTTTCTCTACGATTAAAGGTGATGCCTTTGCAGCATTCCAAAGGCACCATTATATGTGCCACAATATCAATACTAGTAACGTTAATATCATCTGTTTTCTTATGTGTTTCATTTTATATTCTACTGCTCTTGCTCCTTTTTCGAAGCATTACTATTGTTTTAAAAAAATAGAGTTTTCTAACTTGTATTCTTCTCTTAACTGGCAATTAAACAAAAGCATAGTACCTAGAAGTAAATTACTTCACTCCATTGAAAATTACTTCAATGAATAAACAAAAATAGAAAGCAAGACATTTAGTCTTCCAGGTACTCTAAGGCTTAAAGTAATTACCATTTAGTCTTCAATGAATACCTCGATTTTTTTGCCAATCCATTTTAAATTCATTGGTTATATATATGTATATTATTAGTTAAATATGTTTTATACTTGGCTCATCCTTTATATCAAATTTCTTTGAAGTTTTGCATTTTGATGCTTTGGTTTAATGCATCCATGTAATAATTCTAGGAAACTAGGTAGAATTCACAGTTAAGTGGTAAGTGTTTTGATATTATTTATGTTCTAGCCTTTTGTATATGTTTTGTTAGTTACTAGTTAATAGAGATAGTGGTTAGCCTTTTGCCATACATATAATTTATATTTTTCTCCTCTTCATTAAGTTATTATTAAGTAGCTTCTAAACTACATTCTTTATTATTTTAATAAATATTATATTTTATCATATCATCGAGAAGATAATAAAGAATTCAATTGTTTCATGTCAATCTTATATCATTTGACACTTTATATATGTGTGTTCTTTTTATTAGTAAGTGTCAATCATGAAAAGATGAACAAGAGATAGTATCCTCCTAGAATTGTTCTTTTTATGTCTATTTTTCATGTGGAATTAATATCACTAAATGGAATAAAACTAATGATAATAGAACTCATATGTATTTGATTCCTTTTTTGTCAATCTTATATCTATTTAAGTCTATTTTTCATGTCAATCTTATATCTATTTTTCTTGTGCATTTGATATGAACTCCTGTGTGCTTGATTCATTTCCTTAACCATTCTATTTGAGAACTTTTTATTGCTGAATTTTTAAGTAGCATTGCTTTTTTTTTTCTTCCATGGTTTAAGTAGTTTACTATCATGTAAATAGGCTTAAGTTTTCATTTTCTAGTTCATTTTAGACATTGTTTAGATTATTGACAGTGACGTATGGTATTGGTATGAGTAAGGCCAATGTCGAAAGAAAACTATCTATTTTCATTTTGCAATTGTCCAAGTGAGACATTTGATGTAGCTATTACATTGCTTCTTTAGCAGATACCACAAGTGTTCATCTAAAGATTTCTAACACAAGGTAGTTGGAAATGAGTTGCTATCTCTAATTTCCCTATCCTTGAATCTAGATCAAGATTTATTTGAGAAGTGTTCCGGGATCGTAGGTTTTCATCTTCCATTTAGACTTTTACTATACTTTCTCTCAAAGTTAGTTCATCTTCTGCATAACTCTATTTTTAATAGGCAGTCATAGCTACTGATTATTTGGTAATTGGAGTTTTAAGTCTTCTTTGTTTATGATCAAGCACTTTGGAAGAGTTGCTGTTGGGAAAGAAAGGAGTGTGTACACAGCGGAAGTAACAATACACAAATGGGCAATAAAATCTTTCCCACTTGAAAGAACCTGTGAGGAGCAAAATATACAGCTAACCAAAAATATTCACCAAAAGATATATCCAAGAATGCACAAAAATAAATAGCCAAAGAGAACACACACAATTTTAACGTGGAAAACCCCTCAATGTGAGAAGTAAAAGTCACGGGACCTAGTCCAGAAAAATCTCTACTATAAAATCAATGAGTACAGCAAAGTGTCTCCCAATAAATAAAGATATTACAACAGCCCCTACTCACTACCAACAAAGTGGAAATCAATAAGCAACAAAGCTCAAAACTCACAAAGGGGTACAAACAGCTCAACAAGTAGAGATGAAGATATAAAATCTGATCGTACAAGTAGAAGCTCACAATGCAAGGACCAACATACTAAAAAATCATCTAAATTGGACCACAAATGACTACCCAATCTGAACATGTAAGATCAGCACTGAAATTTTTCTCTTCTCTCTCTCACGCGGTGCCATCGAAGAAGTAGAAAACTTGTTATTAAACGTTTTTACCTTTTGCCTTTATATAAAAAACCTATTCTCTCTCTTTTTTTAACTATATGGTATGGGCTCTACTTAGTTGGACTCATCCAATAAACTCCCACTCCAACTCAAGTGGAGGCAAATGCCAAACTGGCAACCAAACGACAATCTTCAAACTTCTCTCTCGATAGAGTCTTTGTCAACATATCTGAACCATTATCATCAGTATAGATCTTCTCAAGTTCTAACAACTTAGAGTCCAGAACATCACGTATCCAATGATACCTCACATCAATATGTTTTGATCTACTATGGAACGTAGGATTCTTGTCAAGACGGATAAGACTTTGACTATCACAAAACAAAACATACCTCTCTTGAGTAAAACTAAGTTCATGCATAAAATTCTTCATCCAAAGCAACTACTTACAAGCCTCAGTAATAGCAATGAACTCAGCCTCGGTAGTAGATAATGCAACACACTTTTGCAACCTAGATTGCCAAGCCACAACTCCCCCTACAAAGGTAATCAAATAGCCAGAAGTAGACTTTCTAGAGTCAACATCCACTGCTAAGTCTGAATCTGTATAACCACAAAGAACATGTTTCTCAATTCCAAAACAAAGCTTCAAACTAGAAGTGCCCTGGAGATATCTTAATATCTACTTCACAGCTTTCTAATGCTCTTTACGAGGATTGGAAAGAAAAGGACTAACCATACTAACTGCATGAGATATATCAGGCCTTGTGCAAACCATTGCATACATCAAACTTTCTACTGCAGATGCATAAGGAACACATTGCATGTCTTGTTTCTCTTCATCACTAGAAGGAGCTTGTCTAGTGCTAAGCCTAAAATGTAAAGCAAGAGGTGTACTTACAACTTTAGCTTTATCCATGTGAAACTGCTGAAGCACTTTCTCAATGTACTTCTCTTGAGATAACCACAACTTCTTGGTCACTCTATCATGAGTAATTTGCATGCCAAGAATCTGTCTTGCTGGTCCTAAGTCTTTCATTGTAAAAGACTTACTAAGCTCCTTTTTTAACTTATCAATTCTAGAAGAATTATGACCAACAATTAATATATCATCAACATAGAGCAATAAAATGATGAATTCATTATCAAAAAAATTCTGCGCACACATAATGATCAGAAGTAGTCTTCTTGAATCCCTGCTGAATCATAACAGATTCAAACTTCTTGTACCATTGCCTCGGGGCTTGTTTCAAGCCATACAAACTTTTCTTCAACTTGCAGACATAATTTTCTTTACCCTTCATCACAAAAGCCTCAGGTTGCTCCATGTAAATCTCCTCCTCCAAATCGCTATAAAGGAAAGCAGTTTTCACATCCATTTGCTCAACCTCTAAATGAATACTGTTTGCCAAACCAAGAACAACTCGGATAGAAGACATTTTAACAACTGGTGAGAAGATCTCCTCAAAATCAATCCCCTTTTTCTGATGGTAGCCTTTGACAACTAATCTAGCTTTGTATCTCGGAGTGGAAGTATTCTCATAATTCTTCAACCTGTAAACCCATTGATTTTGCAAAGCTTTAATGTCCTTAGGCAACTTGACCAGCTCAAAAGTATGGTTGTCAAGCAAAGATCTCATCTCATCATTTATTACTGCAACCCATTCTGCCTTCTGCTCACTCTCCATAGCCTCTTCGTAGCACTCAGGTTCTCCCCTGTTAGTAAGGAGCACATATTCATCAGATGAGTAACGGGTAGAGGGAATAAGATGTCTGGAAGACCTCCTAAGTGAAACAACAAGTTCATCAACAACCTCACGAGCAGGAGCATCTATCTCATTAGCAACATTATCAACAACATCCTCAACCTGATCACCCTGAATATGATTAAACATATCATCATGATCGCCAAAGTCAGCTACATTTGGCATATGAGGCTCAGGAAATGGATCAATATCAATCAAACCGTCAGTACTCGGAGACTCTAACTTCCTTGCCTTATCAATATCTTTAATGGTCTGATCCTATATGAAAATAATATCACGACTTCTAACAAGCTTCTTCTTAACTGGATCATACAACCTATAGCCAAACTCATCATGACCATAGCCAATGAAGATGCACTGCCTAATCTTGATATCTAACTTGGATCTCTCATCTTTGGGCACATGTACAAATGCTCTACACCCAAAGACACGTAAGTGGTTATAGGAAACATCCTTTCCATACCACACCCTGTTAGGAACATCAGCCTGCAAAGCAACAATAGGAGATAAATTAATAGCATGTGCAGCAGTATATAAAGCCTCACCCCAAAAAGATCCAGGAAACTTTGCTTCCGAAAGCAAGCATCTAACTCTCTCCATCAAAGTCCTGTTCATCCTTTCTGCCAGGCCATTAAGCTGAGGAGTCTTAGGGGGCATTTTCTGGTGTCTAATACCCTGCTGTTTACAGTACTCATCAAATGGTCCGTAATATTCACCACCATTATCAGCGCGAATACATTTCAGTTTCTTCCATGTTTCTCTCTCAACAGAAGCTTGAAACTGCTTAAAGACACCAAGCACCTGGTCCTTAGTCTTCAAGGCATAAACCCAAAGTTTCCTTGAATGATCATTAATGAAAGTCACAAAGTAAAGTGCACCACCAAATGTTCTAGTCCTCATTGGACCACAAAGATCTGAATGCACCAACTCAAGCACCTCTGATTTTCTAGAAGGAGGATGACTCTTGAAAGAGACTCTATTTTGCTTCCTAGCCAAATAATGAGCACACTTTTCTAAACTTGCACCCTTCAAACCTGAAAGTAGATTCCTTTTGGCCAAAGTATCAAGTCCCTTCTCACTAATGTGGCTAAGTTTCTTGTGTCATAACTTTGACTGGTTATCACACTCAACTATATTAGCAGCATCAACAGAAACTGAAACCTTGGTCCAATACAAACCTGAACACTTCTTTCCATGTGCCACAACTAAAGAACCCTTAGAGAGTTTCCACTGTCCACCACCAAAGGTACTAAAATAGCCATCATCATCAAGAACACTAATAGAAATCAAATGCAAACGAATGTCTGGTGCGTGTTTGACATTCTTCAAAAATAACTTTGTCCTATTACTGGTTTCCAAACAAACATTGCCAGTGCCAATCACCTTTGACATACCATCATTACTCATCTTCAAAACCCCATAATCACCAGGAATATAAGATGTGAAGAAATCCTTCCTAGATGTCACATGAAAACTGGCACCACTGTCAATAACCTAGCTGGTCTCATCACATGCAACATTAATCAAATTTTCATCGCAGATAATCATAAGATCTCCCCTAACAGTGGTGGCAACACGATCATCATTGTCATTATCCTTCTTTTGTTGCTTGTCCTTGTTACCATTGTTCTCCCTTTTTCCATCGGTAGCAAAACCTTTGGACATGTCCCATTTTACCACAATAATCACACTCAAGGTTTTTGTATTTAAACCTTGATTTGCTTCTACTCTTGCTTTTTCCTCTATTGCCTTGTCCCCGATCCCTCTTAATGCTTCTTCCTCATTTTTCAGTAACCAAAACCTCAGATTGTGAAGAGGACGCCTGCTGAGTTCGTCGTCTGACTTCTTCATTCAAAACAGTAGTCTTTACATAATTCATGGTCACAACACCTCCAAGAGCAGAACTAGTCAAAGTGACTCTGAGATTTTTCCAAGAATCAGGTAGAGTATTAAGTAATCAAAGTCTTAAAATTTTATCTTCAAATTTCACACCCAAGTCGGACAACTGATCAAAGCATCCCTAAAAATCACTGAAGTGATTAGAAATAGAACTACCATCCTTATAACTCAAGTTCATGGCCTGCTTCAACAAAAACAATTTATTGTTCCCAGATTTAGAGGCATACAAGGTCTCAAGCTTATCCCACAAAGTTCTGGCATGTGAATCATTAGCAATATGATTTAAAACATTATCACCTACCCATTGTCGAATAAAACCACAAACCATCTTATGCTCAAAAGTCGAATCTTCATCAGATTTAGCCTCAGGTTTTGTAGTAGCAAACACCGGTAAATGTAATTTTTTCACAAATAATAAATCTTTCATTTTTCCTTTCCACTCGTGGTAATTTGTGTCATTCAAACTAATCATTCTACTGTAATTTGGCTCCATCATTCAATCAAGTAAACAAATAAATAAATTTCTCTGATGCCAGCTATTGGAAAAGAAAGGAGTGTGTACAAAGCAGAAGTAACAACACATAAATGGACAATAAAATCTTTCCCACTTGAAAGAACCTATGACGAGCAAAATATACAGCCAACCAAAAATATCCACCAAAAGATATATCCAAGAATGCACAAAAATAAATAGGCAAAGAGAACATACACAATTTTAACGTGGAAAAACCCCTCAATGTGAGAAGTAAAAACCACAGGACCTAGTCCAAAAAAATCTCCACTATAAAATCAATGAGTACAGCAAAGTGTCTCCCAATAAATAAGGATATCATAACGACCCCTACTCACTACCAACAAAGTGGAAATCAACAAGCAACAAAGCTCAAAACCCACAAAGGGGTACAAACAACCTAACAAGTAGCGATAAAGAAATAAAAATTTGACTGTACAAGTAGAAGCTCATAATGCAAGGAACAACATACTAAAAAATCATCCAAATCGGACCACAAATGACTACCCAATCTAAATACATAAGATCAACACTAAAATTTTTCTCTTCTCTCTCTCACGCGGCGCCGTTAAAGAAGTAGAAAACTTGTTATTAAAAGTTTCTGCCTTTTGCCTTTATATAAAAAACCTATTTTCTCTCCTTTTTTTAACTATATGGTATGGGCCCCACTTAGTTGGTCCCATCCAATAAATTGCTCTTACTTTGTGCAGTTCTATATTATGCATATATTTAAGCCAATGGTTTGGATGTTCTAAAAGCAACATTTGATGTATTTTTTTTATATACTTAACACTTTGTGCAAATGTTAACACTTCCCATGTTAACACTTACCAAAGATACTTGATGCTTTGTACCGTGATAACCATACAAGGTTTTTTGTGCTTCAAACTATTTGGAGGATACGTTATTTTTAGTGTTTGATGTTTGGTTGCTAAGAAAGTAAAGCTAGAGAAGCTTATAAACTTGTAACTTGAACTTGTAGATAAGCTCTGATTTAGTGAAATGCTATACATATATATGTTTACAACTTAGATTTTATTTTTTTTCTTTAACTTTATGGAGAGAATCTGTGTGTTTGTTGTTGTAAATGTTCACATGGGTGCTGATTTGATTTCTGGTTCTGTTGTTTTCAAGTCATGAAATTCTTAATCATGAAACTCTTTTGTCTAAACGTTCTTTCTGCAACACCTTTTTGGTTTCTGACTCATTCTCCTTCAAACCTTGAATATTTATTTATTTATTTTATTTCTGGTTCTATTATTCTCAAGTCATGAAATTCTTAATCAAGAAACCCTTTTGATGATCTAAATGTGTGCTTCTCACTCGAGATCTCTTATCTAATTAAGATTGTATGCCCTTATAAAAATAGGTATGTCCAAGAAAATGTTTCAAATAGTTTCCTTATAATTATGCATCATTGGGGAATGTGGATATATGACTTGTTCTATTAACATCAAATCAAACTTGCATGTTCATTGCCTTGGTTTGTATCCAATAACCAAAACTGTGAAAATCTCTGAATTAGGTGATGCCATTGTTTAGAGGTTTATATTTATTTTTCACTAATTGTCTGCTCCCCCTTTTACTTTCCTTCTTACACACCAATGCATCTAGTTTATTTGGTCTTTAATATTTTTACCAAAATTTCAATTCCCTCGTCCTATTAAGAAAACAGATGATTTTATATGAATTACTTTTTCATATTAATTTAGATCCCCCCCCCCAAATATTCATGTTAGTCTGATCATCAATACAAATTTTCTGTTATTCACTTAAAGCTTGTTACATCCTCAAGTCATTGAATCTGATGTTTAACCTGGTGATTTATGCACACGTCGTGAGTATGCTCAGTGGTTGGTGTCTGCTAATAGTGCTCTTTCAAGGTAGTTATTTATTTCTTCTTCCTGTCATTGCAATGTGAAATAGCAAGATATAAACAAGGTTAACTATTTGTGTAATATATGGCTACACATGTGCCTTTCTGGTTATTTTTTAGGAACATAATCTCAAAAGTGTATCCTGTCATGTATATCGACAATGTTACTAAGCTTGCATTTGAAGATATCACCCCTGAGGACCCTGATTTTTCTTCCATTCAAGTTCAGAAAAGGATACTTTAATGTAATGGTTTAACAATACAACTTGTTAGTATGTATGACTTTCTTCTAGCATATCATGTCTGAAGAATATGGATGTTTCAGGCTTGGCAGAAGTTGGACTTATCAAAAGCAAGCTTTCAAGATGTGATATGCAGTTGTCTGCAGATGAAGACAATAGCCCATTTTACTTCTTCCCTGAAAGGTATGCTTTACTGAATTTGGAATTGGATATCTGATTTGTGGTTATCTTTCTTCCTCTTAGGCATTACCGTTATCATTCAACATTATTACAATTCTACTAATTTGTAATTATTATTTAGTATTCACACATTATCCTCCTTTCTTTTCATATATAATGCATAGTTGCATTGCCTTTTATTTGAGATGTGCTTATAACTTTGTATAACATAGGCTACAATTGTGAGTTGGAAAGGTTAAGAGTTGAGAGAGAAAAAGATAAGATTGCCTTGATGAAGGAACGTGCTGCTATTGAATCATAAAAGGATGTTTTTTCTAGGTTAAGGCATGAGGTTAAAGATTAACTACAAAACCTTATGAATAACAAGGTAGAAACAGTTTATGAAAAAGAGAGGATTAACAAACTTTGGGATCAAGCAGAAGATGAGTCAAGGAGATTGCTCGTTTACAGTAAACTGTGCCTTCATGATGTATAGAATGTGCTTTGAGTATGCCTTAAAAGTGAAAACTGGATGTTAATATCAAATTTGTGATCTTTGGTTAATTTTTTTTCTTTGGAATAAAAGTGGGTATAGATTGATTTTGGATCTTCACTGGTGTTGTCCTATTTTTTTGCTTTTCATGTAGTCTTAGTTTTTCATATGCCTAGTGTTTCTGTCTTGCCTTTATTAAGTCTTTGTTAAGCTTTTGGTGGCTAAGTCACCTTGTTTCCTTTATTGTCTTTGCTCATTGCTTGTTATTCTGGTGCTTGGTTTTTTTAGTTCAACACTCTAATTTTGTGTAAGATGAATGTTTGATTGAGAAATTGAGATAGCTTATTTTTTCTATTGAGATGCCAAATTGTGCTGCGATGGTGGCATAGTGTTCGTGCATGGGTGGAGTGGATGTGTGCAAGTCTAGTGGCTTTTGCTTTTTTTCTTTATTTTTTTTCTTTTTGTGATTGGGATTTGCAAGGGAAATTAGCGAATGATTAGCGATGGATTAGCGACGGATATTAGATCCAAATTTTTATTTTTGTTGTGATTAGGATTAGCGATGGATTTACGAGGGAAATTAGCAAGGGATTTGCGAGGAAAAATAACAAGGGATTAGCGACGGATATTAGATCCAATTTTTTTTTCATGTTGTGACTGGGATTAACAAAGGATTTGCGATGGAATAGCGAGGGATTAGAGACGGATTTTAGATCCAAAAATATTTTGCGAGGGATTAGCGAGGGACATTTCCCTTGCTAATTTGCGAATTTCTTATAGTGATTACTATCTTGATTCTTTTCCATATCCTCTAATTTGTTCGTTGTTGCGATATGTAATGATGTACTACTTCGTGTCAAAATGGAATTTACATTGTGAACACCCAATTTTTTCCAAGTCATTAGAGAAATTCATAAAATAAAAACATATAAAAATTCAAAAATTACAATTACAAAGCCCAAGTCCACTATATATATATATATATATATATATATATATATATATATATATATATATATAAGAAGAGAAAAAAATAAAGCAAAAAAAAAAAAGAAATATGGAGTTATGAAAATAAAATAAAAAGGACCCATTCCTATCAGAACAAACACAAGTCTGGCCCAAATCTCTTTATGGCTTGCGTTTTGGGCCTAAGCAGACTTGGATCCTCCACCCATAACCCAAGTCCGCCCAAACTAATCTCCTCCTTCCCCTTCAGACCCTAGCCTCCTCCAACAAGAACCATAGCCATCCATCAGCACTCAAGAAAGAGACACCAAGCAATCAAAGCACTCAATTTGTGCCTCTTGTACCCCTTTCAAATGGTAAGTTCCCTTCTTTGTTTTGATTAAAGCATCTGACAAGATTTGTTTTCCATTTTTGCTTCCAATTACATGCAAAACAAGGACTGTGGAACATAATTTGAGGGGGATTGACAGAAAAGACACAGATTCAACTCTATAAATACCCAATAAAGGTTTGTCGAGAAAGGTTTACATTTTTGTGAGAAAATATACTCTTCCCAAGAAAGGTTTGTCGCCTTTTGAAACTACATGGCCTTGCGAGGCTTTGATTGTAGCTAGTGAACGCTAATGTTTAGGCATGTGAATGACTTTTGAGTAGGTTTGAGTGAAAGACTTGTTGTATTCAACTCAAAGAGGTTAGGGTGGATCGAAAAACACTAGGATTAATAGTGAAAAACCTCAGCTTGGCTAAGACTGGATTGGAGATCGAACTAGTATAAATCTCTTGTTGTAATATTCTATAAATCCTACTCTTTTAAGTTGTCTTTCTTGACTGCATGTTTATTTCCGTTGTGCATTAGTTATTATGTGATTGGTTGTGAAAGTTGTTAAGTCTTTGTTTTCTATTCTCATGTAGACATTAAAGATCATTACTAAGAATTTTCCTAGATCATAGATCATGAATTTAGAACACCATATTAATAATCAAAGGCGTACCTCTTGTAGACATCTTGTTCTTCTTACGTTTACAATCAAGAAAGGACCAAGAATAGTACACACTTGTGGACTACAGGAATTAGGATCTTTCTCTCCTTCTCCTCTCTTTTTTGGATGGGGCAATAGTAGTTTTTGAGTGAAAGATCATGCCTCTGTATTTAAAGACACGTTTATATATAGAGGGAGTGGAGAGGGGACCTGCCCCTTCGTTGAAGAGTTGTCTTATTCTACCCATCATAGAATCAAGCAACTGGGTCTCACACATTTTTAAGCACACGTACTATTTGAACTCAAAGTCCAACATGTGATTTCCAATAAGCCCATTGATCACAATATATAAAATGGATTCCAAGAAATATCAGGTTACCATTCAACCAGTTTTGACAAACAGAAAAATCAATGGAAGTCCAAAATCCTAAGAAAATTTCTAACATCTCATTCTATCTGAGTTTGCTTATCTTTATCTTAACCTATCTCATCACTGCTCTAGCTTCTATGTTTTAAGTGTTTTGCAGAAACTACACTTGTGGGTTACTTGATTCAAGCTCCCTTCTCAAGTTTTATTTCACTATCAGATTTGTCCTCTTTCAATCTACAACATGCATGGAGTCTCTTTATCTGGTAGGCTATTGAATCTGGAAAAATATTCAAATGCTTTTGGAATATTAACTTGCATAGATAACATTGATGCTGTCTGATGGTACTAAAGTCACAGTAAGGCCAAAAGAATTTCTTGAGCGAACAATTGGCTTTACCATCAACTAGACTAATGACTATTGCTTGTAATTCTAGAGAACTATATATATGAGTTTCCTGATAAAAGGCTAGCTCTTGTTTGTGAATAAAGGCTAAACTAATGATCAATGCTCATAATTCTAGCTCTACTTATCCATGGTTGCCTGTCTTGTAGTTGTTGGCCTAGACATTTAGAGAGCTGGCTCATCATGCTACTATGTTAGTTCCGCAACAGATCAAGTTTACAATCACCGAGTTTCGGTTATCAGATGTCACAAAAAAATTCAGCAACAAGAACAAGCAACAAAGCTTGACAAATAGGAAGAGAAAATATGAAAACTCCTACTCCAACTTTTTATACTTTGGAGAGTCCTTTCAACAATCCCACCATTCATATTGAATAACTAGATGTCTTTGACCTACTGACCAGATTTTAGCCAAATCGGTCTACGGATCCCATTGTCGGTCAAGATTGCAAAGTGAAAAATATAGTAGTGAAGGGGATTCGTTTCTCCCTCCTTTTTACCCTTTCTTTTTACTGGGTTTGTAAACATCAGCACTTTCTCTCAAGAACACTATAAAATAGAGCATAAACTTTTTCTTTTTGGGTTAGGTAATGAAAAGTTTAGAGTAGGAATTGATCTCGTGACATTTTTGTCAATATTGTTGGACCTACCAATTAACCCAACCCTCATAAACAGTATAAGCTATTGATAGCTTGATTTCCATTTCTTTTTCTTGATTCTTCAGATTATTTTGTGGTTTATACCAATAATGATTGTTTCCTCTAGAATTTATATAGACCACTTACCAATTTCTAACTATTACAAAGGTTAATTACTGTTATGCTTTTCTTGGAATTTGATTGTTATTAGTTTGAACAATATTGTTGATTAAATTTATTAGAGAAATACTATATAGCCATAAATGCTCTGCCACTAACATTGTTTCCTCTGAATCTTTAACATTCCTCACATCTCTAATGTAAGAAATTTCTTTCTTCTATATTTTGAAACATCCTCGTTAATCATAGAAATTGCTTGTAACAACACCCAACATCTTATCTAACCATGATAATTCACCCACTTCCCTGGTAATTTTGCTAGTCCTATCTACAATCTCAAATATTTCTTCTTAAGAAAATTCAATTGCCTTTTCTTCATCACATCAGTCTTAAAATCAAGTGAATTTTTTTTATCTCCTGAAATCTCACTGACTCTAGGAGTAAATAAATCTCCTTTGGCTCTAATTTTTTTTTTCCCTCTATTTTATACTCTTCAGGAATTTTTCCTTTTTTTTTTTGTGGAAACTCTCATCAGGATTTTGTTGAGATTAGTGGATATGATTCATCCAAAGGCTGCATAATTTATAGGAAGCTATTGGGCTTTTTCAATGCTATAGTTATGTTCATAGGGTGTTTGTAAAAATTATTGAACCAACGATATCAAAAAATCATTTCCCAAATCACCTATTTTTTATTTGGTTCAGTGGTGTACTTCATTATTGTGTGTGGTATCACTCCTATATGATAATATACTTCTTCATATAATCTTAATTTTTATTACTTCATTGTCCGTCAGATTAACAATGTTACTAAGCCACTTTCTTTCTTTCTTTTTTTTATTTTTAAATGAAATTAGATAGTATGACATGTGTTAGGCTTACATGCTGCTCTTTTTGTTTGTTATAACTTGTACTAACCAAACTGGTCATATTCACTTGAGCCACGATGCATTGATGCCTTTCTTTGTCTTAACAGTAGAGAACTTAGTATTGCATTTCAAGTTCAAATTCAGAAGTTATTATTCATGATGAAATATTTAATTACAAAGATGCTCGATATTTATCGGGAGTCTTAAATGCCTTGCCACAGTGAACAATTTTGTGGTAGGATGAGTCATTTGAACGTAGAAGTATTGCATACTTTTCTCAAGTTTGGAATGAGTTTTTATATTCTATGAGAGATAAGGAATTAAGACCTGATCAGTAATAGGCACAAACTTTTAAATCATGAATTTGTATTTTTTGTTAATGTACTGAACAAATGACCTAGACAATGGTTTATCAAACAATGCTATGCACATAGGTAACTTGCTCAAGTCATGAATTTTCTTATGAATATTGTTCTTTTTGTTGACCAATCAATAATTTATTTATTGTAGTAAACAAGCATTGCAACATTTTTTTATCTTTGCTCGTGCACATTTTCTTTTTGCCTCTCTTCTCCAGTTATCCAACATTAGAGAACTATATTCCAGTTATTGGTGATTTCTTTAAGAAAATTCTTTCAAGACAATTCATCATAAGTATAGCACATCTTGGGTTAGTTGTTCTTGCTTCAAAAGAAGAATATCTTTATTAACTATGAGCCATTACAAGCCTGGACTAGAGCAGTCAATGACCATGGAGAAAAACGATTTGCAGGAACATGTCCAGGAAAATGGATGCATTGTTTAAACTATGTACAGGAAAAATGAATGTTGTGTACTAATTGGTAGTTTTATATATAGTGCAAATGGGTAGAAGTTTTGATCTTATAATATTCTTACTCTTGAACACTTAAGTAATGATTGGCATTGTAGTGTATACTCTTATGAAATAATGGAAATCAAGTTGGAGATATCTCAAATATTTTTCTGCAATTACTTCTATATTACTTAAAACTCTTTAATTTGTTCTTAACTTTAATTATGGATTCTTGCACGTCATTAACAATTATATATGAAGGTAATATGTATAAAAATAAAACATAATAACGATGCTCAAATCGAAAGGCATTTCTTTAAGCTAACAGTATGTCAATTTAGAGTTTTGTTTTATTTGATAGCATTGAAAAGGGTGAACCATTATTTGTTAAGGATATATAGCATTTGACTTTTAAAAAATACTTCTTGAAAATTTTCATGAGCTTTATGGTTTCAGTGTACTAATCTTTCTTTTTCAAGTCTCATTATCTCTCATGAACGTTATGTTAGTATTCATCTTATTCTTAATAGAGATAAATTGTCACAGTCACTATAAAAAAAAAAGGTCTTAACTTTTTTATGAATGACTAAGTTATGTGATATGAAAGAATTAGCAAGCGATGATGTACAAAGTAAATGATTAGGGTATTTAAAAATGCGGTTTTACTCGACAGATTCAAATATAATTATCATGCCCAATCAGGAGTTTCCAAACGGAAATGCTGCAAAATCTCAATAGCTTGCTCAAGCAATTAACATTAACATCAACATTATAAAAATTAAACAAGTGAACTAACTTACAAAATAGAATATATCCATATGATCAGTCCATACATGGCCATTAACCAACATATGAAATTTTACATACATTATAGAGACCATTAAATTAATAACATGTATCAAAATTGGTTCCAATGTTTAACAGAATACTGTAATATGAAACTGGAACTATGAACCAGAAGTAGTGGCGATCCATCTATTGTGTTGCTGCAAGGATCCCATCAACTGTTTTGTTTCTTGCAAATTGGATTTTGATTACATACAATCAATTATAAAATGGTCCTTTTTGTACTATTTGTTGCCTTGATTAGTTCGTCATATGTAGTTGCTATGTACATACACAACATTTATCTCAAAGCCAGTTTGTAGAAGAGGTGGTTCAACCAGCCCAGTTATAGAGCTATTCAAGACCCGATTCATCCTACTAATTCATTCCAGCCTGAAACTCATTGAGACAGGCTCAGGTTTCGTGAATTTGACCCAATGTGTTTTCAACTCGTTTCAGGTCATACTTTAAGTTGTTCCAATCCGATCCGGTGTCACACATTATTTTAAAACTTACACTTTTTTAAACTAGTTATAAATAATAAGATTTATTGACTTACATTAATAACTTTTGTATAACATGATAATATATATATATATATTGATATTATTTGTTTTGAAATAAATATTGTAAAACATACATTAGTTTTAGCTTCATACTTTTGAAATTTTATGACTTAGCTATACATAATGTTCAATTTTATACTTTTTTATCTAATATCGGGTCAACCTAGTTTCGACCCAGTTATTAGTCAAGTCATGATCGAGCTGGGTTTGAATCCAAAAATTTGTCCCTATCAAAATATTGGGTTGGATTCGGGCCAAGTTGAACCCATAGAGTTAGAAGTAAGGGCATGATAAATTTAACAATGTATTAAAGAAACAACTTGTTACCCAAAAAAAAAAGAAGAAGAAAGAAACCACTGCTAGTGTTGGGGTGATTTCTTAGGTTGTGGTATAGAGACTCAGTTTATAGGCCTTACAAATGGCACATATGGTAGTAGTGGCGTCGAGCAGCTACTGGAGTAGGTGTTGAATTTTAAGTGGACCTTGATGCTATCATTGCATGCGTTATTGGGTAGTTGAATTTGATGGTGGTGTCGAGGCGAAGGTATTAGCAGGTCTCACTACTAAAAATTACTTAAATAGCAACAAAAAATTTTTGTCGTTGATCCATTAAATTTTGTCGCTATAATGATTAGCGACGAAATTTGTCACAGAATGGTTTCCATCATGTAATCCTTTGTGGTTAATTTCTTAGCGATGAAAATAGACTTCTGACGCTAAATAGCAATGGATTTTTCCGTCGCTAGTTAATAAAATGTTGTCGCTAACATCCGTAACCAAAGTTTCTTAATTATTAAAATATTATTATTTCTGTAGCTAAAATGGAAGTATAATATGTGCCTTTTAGCGATGAAAATATTTTTGTTGCTGATGACCTAAATTTTTTAAATTATTTTTTTAAAATTTTTAAACAGTCCAATTATATAATTTAAACTTATATGCAACATAATAGTACAATACAACTTTTTCAAATGATTTGAAAATAAAAGCCACCTCACACTCTCCCCCACCACTTAAGAAGAACTGCAAGAAAATGAGTTCAAATTTCGCTCAAATATTTGTCACTAAAAAAATTTGTTTATAAATAGCACCTGATGTGCTTAACATACATCAGGGCTAAAATATGTTTGTTGCTGTGTTAGGGATTACTTTCGGAGACTTACAATGTGCTTAAACAAGGAAAAATATAGAAGAAAAGTTAGCCAACAACTGTAGAAATAATGTCAACCACTACAAGAAATTAATTAATTTGCTACGGATTAGTCCATAGTCAAATTCTCGCAGCTAATTAGCTACCAAAAATTTTTGTAACTAGTCTATAGCTAATTTGTAGCTAATTTTCATTCAAAATTTCCATCGTTTTCACAGCTAACTAATTTTTAACAATCTGTAGCAAGTTTGTAGCAAATCTGTAGCTATTGTGTTGCTAAATCTGTAGCAATTCTGTAACTATTTCTAAGTTATTATGTTGCTGAATCCATAACAATTCTGTACCTATTTCCTAACTATTGTGTTGCTAAATCTGTAGCAATTCCATAACTATTTCCTAGCTATTATGTTGCTAAATCCCTAACAATTCTGTAGCTATTCTAAAGTTAATTCAAATTAATTTTATAATGATAATTAGTATATTTTAAAATTATATCTATATAAATATTTTAATCCAAACAGAAAAATCCAAAAAAATAAGTTGTGCAAAGCAACAAAATATCATAATTATATTAGTAAGTTTAAAACATGTTCTACAAAGAAAGCATATTTAATCAATAAGTCTAAGTTAATGCAAATAGTTCAAAACAAGTTAGCTCAATCATCAATAAACACAACTAATCAATCCAAGTTATCCCTATCATCATCAACTTCATGTTCCTCCCTGACTACGTCGTCTTGTGATGGTATATGCGGCATAGCACTTCTTGCTTAGGAACCAACAATCCTATATAGGATGGGCTCCAACACAGACACCAATTGTGTCTGGACAATAGACACCAACTGCGTTTGGACAAACGAAGACATTACTTCATTAACAGCTTCCTTTATGACTTCTTGTGTCGGAGCAGTGTTGGAGGAAACAACAACTTGTGAAGATGAAGCAAAGCTAAATCCGTGAATGCCAATATCTAAGTTATGACTCATGTCATGGACTCATCCCTTCTGGTTAGGACTCGTCACCTCCAACCACACCTCATGATCAACCATAGGATGCATTGAAAAGCCTTCTCTATATTTCTCTAACATTATGGTGTCATAAGAGTCCTGAAATAAAAAATATAAAAAAACTTTATCAAAACATTCAATAACCTAACAAATATGATTAGTTTTATTTTTAAAGACACCTACAATGAAGTTCTTTAAATGCTGAGTGACATATTCTCCATTGTTCCTCTTATGAACACTTCCATACTTTGACCAACAACAGACTTCTTTTGCCACTCTAGTGTCAACCAGATGTCAACTAGGTCATCTCACACTTTTGATTTCAAAGTTGGGGGCAATCTTAAGGTCAGTCATGTTTGATGACTATAACTTTTTCATAATCACCTTTATATGATTCTTGAAATCATCTGAATAATGGTCCATGCATGTTCTTTTCCAAATAGTTCTTGCCAAACAACGATCATAATATGATGAAAATCGATATTTATTTTAGAATAAATAAAGTCATGTTAGTATATTTCTCTATATAGATAATTGTATAATACAATGAGGTTAGAAACATATTTTCTTACCATAAAATCCTGAAATAGTTCATTCTTCATGTTGACAGGATAATTTTTCCAATTTTCAGCTGGAATGGGCATCCGTGTGATCATAGTAGCCATAATCTCATGAGTCACATACTGCAGGACAAACCTCCTTCTACAAGTCCAAGATACATTAATAATCTAAAAGTAAAATAAATGAAATAAAATATGACATTCACTTTTACTCACGATTAAGATATGTCCTCCACAGATATAACTGGCCTTCTATAAGTTTCTATTTGGGATGCTCCACTTGAAGGCATCGAAATTGGGTCGCTAGTAGGAGGCACAATGGTGGGTGGGACAGGGAAAGAGACAATACAGTGGAGGGTGGGATAGCAGTTGATAGGTCACCAATAGTCAAAGGGCTAGTAGCCGAAATAGCACCTAACATAATTATAGGCAATCTAATCTCATAATACATATAAATCAAGAGTTAACAATAAAAAGATTATTATATAGGTATACCCGGGGAGCACAAAGAAGGCTACAGTGGTGGTGAACCAGTGGGCAGTTAAGAACACTGGGGTGGATTGTTGTAGCCTCTTCCTCGACCTCATCCATTGCCCCTACCTCGAATTGCCATGATAAATGCCTGCCAAAATGAAACATAACATGTTAACAAACTATATACATCAATATTGTGAAAAATTTCATAAAATATAAAAATGACATTTCAGTGTAAATACCATAAACAAAGTTCAACTGCTATTACTTGAGTATGAATCATATAACTCCTCATCTTCATCTATGAACTCAGTATTTTCATCTTCTTTGTTGTCAACAATGAATTAGTCAACAAACAGAACATCATTTGGATTATGTATTTCATTTATGTCCACTTCTTCCGTTAGGGCATATGCATCAAATAAGGAAATCACTCCATCATTTGTGATGATATTGTGTGTTCTCAAGGATCCATCATCTTTGTAGTAATCGATAGCAGCTAGCTTATTCGATCCATCATATTCATCATTGAATGTCTCAGTCGCAAAGAGTCTTACTCTAACCTTATAAGCTGCCCACCATTCCCCACTAGCTCGACTCCCGCATTGTGGGTATATTATATACTATACTTGTTGTGCTTGTTCAGCTAATACAAATGGCTTATTTGAGTGAAGCTCGATATGTGCTTGACGTCAATCAATCCATATCTCTCATCAACATTGACTTCATTAATCGAGTCAAACCACTAGCACTGTAAAAAGAAATACTTTGTTTTGACCTAGATATGACAATTCGAATATCACTTCAAGGATGCCATAATAGTCTAAGTCATTCTCACCATATATACCTCATCTAACACAAACCCCACTGTTCATGGTAGCTTTATTTTGTTCGTACTCCTTAGTATGGAACCTATACCCATTTACTATAAAGTCATTGTAAGAAGTAACAGACTTGGATGAACTATAACTCATCTGTTGAATCATTTGATCCTCAATTTGACCTATATTTACCTGGGAATCATTACAAAGAGAACACATAGTTATAACATTTAGTATTGGTATAACAAACATTATTTTTTATCTGATGTATATGATTATGGATGAAATGACTCACTAGACATTTTAGCCACCTACTGAAGTCCTTATCCCAAAGTTCTAATATTTGATCTTCAGAGATACTAGAATTTGTCTCCCTTAGCAAATCCTTGAATTATCTAATCAATATAATAACTAATATTGAAAATAATGTAATTGGAAATTTATTAAATAGTTAAGTTAGTGAATAGACTTACTGGATATAGGGTTCTACTTCTCTATAATTTACAAGCACACAAGTCTCATTAATTTGAAGCTCCACATCCATCAAGAACCTATTATGACCTCTCCTGATAAGGCGGCATAGATGTTTAAAAATAGACAAGCATTCATTAGTCATATCTTTTCCACCATTATCGTTTCGAGGAACTTGAACGCGCCTTGTCTATATTTGTCTATCAAAATACATGGAAGCAAAATTAAAAATTTCTTCTAATTTATATGCTTCACAGATAGACCCTTCAACTCTTACCTTATTTCAAACCTTCATTTTCAAGTACATCATACATCTCTCAAATGGATATATCCATCTATATTGCATAGGTCCTCCAACCTTAGGTTCATTGGAGAGATGTACAATAAGATGTTCCATCACATCAAAGAATGTTGGCTTATAAATCTTCTCTAACTTGCAAATTGTTTCAGTAATGGAAAGCTCTACATTCTCCATAATGGAAGTATGCATTTCAATTGCACAAATTTCTTTAAAGAATAAGCTAAGCTCTGTTAATGCTCTCCATATAAGTTTGGTAACATGATGAAATGCCAAAGGAATTAACCTTTGCATAAAAAATGACAATTGTGACTTTTCATTCCATATATCTTCTCATCATCTAAATTGATGCTACAAGCAATGTTTGACGCATACCCATCAGGAAATTTCAATTATTTTATCCATTCACACATTGTCCTCCTTTGATTGCCATTTAACACATAAGTTGCCTTCGATTTTTTATACTTTCCATTCTCAACAATCAATTCTAAGGTGGGACATTTACATATCATTTTCAAATCTTCTCTTGCATTTGCATTATCTTTTGTCTTGCCCTTTATATCCATAACAATGTTGAATATATTCTCAAGCACATTTTTTTCAACATGCATAACATCTAAATTATGTCGTATTGGATTAGTGGACCAATAAAGCAATTCCCAAAACATGTTCTTCTTCACCCAGTTGTGAAACTCACCAAAGCCACTTTGTTTTTGGTTGCATGAATTCAAGCTAAAAATGACTTCCTCAAGCTGAGTCACTCTATTCCAGACATTTGTCTCACTAAATCATTGTTGCGACAAAAAACTTTTCATTATTGAATTCTTCTTAAAAGAGTACTGATCACGACGAAATGAATGTTCAGGTGGTAGATATTAACGATGACAATCAAACCAGCAACACTTCCTACAATGCTTCAATACAAATGACTTATTATTCTCTAAACAGTAAGGACAAGCAAGTTTTCCATGAGTGCTCCATCCACTTAGCATTCTATAAGCTGGAAAGTCACTTATTGTCCACAAGAAAGCTACTTTCATATTAAAATTTTGCTAATTTCACGCATAAAAAGTGTTCACCCTATTGTCCCACAAAATCTTTAATTCATTAATCAAGGGTCTAAGATAGGCATCTAAACATCTTTTTTTTTCTTTTTTCTTTATCCTTGTTTAAATTTACTAATGTTTGATCATAATTTCTATTTTTTTTCTTTCATGTCTTTTATAAAAAATAAAGACCATTTCTTTCTTTATCAGTTTTCAAAAAAACAAAACAAAACATAAAGAAAAACGAAAGGAACCTCTTCAACGCAGAGCAACGGTGCAGAAGGATAAATGATGCTTGACGAGTCGAGTTACAGGAACGACCAAATAGTAGTAGTGCGGAAAAGCAGTGGTGGTTGAATGGTGCGATGATGAAGGATCTAGGCTCTGCTTTTTTTTTTATACAGTGACGAAATAATTGGGGCCCAGAGTTTGGTCGAGGTTGCTACAAATGATGGGAGATCTGTGTGAGGTCATCACAGTTCTAGTGAAGTAGACGGCAGCAACGGCCTGGCTAGGCTCGTATGGCTAGGGGCATGGTGATGGGGACTTGGTGTAGCACAGTCATACAAGTGATGGTGGTCTAACATATGAGGTGGGACAAAGCTTAGAGGTCCTGGCAGCATCACAGTGGTTCAAGATTCTATTAGGCGGATAGTGGTGGTAGCTCGCATGGTGGTGCAATTTAGGTTAGAGGACTCGTTCGGATAGGAGAATGGTTCCAATTTGTGTATTGGATGGCATCAAAACATCTACCATGGATAGGGTGGAGCTAGATCAGGTGGTTGGTCATAGTGAGGAGTAGAAGCGTTAAGAGGAAAGGTTGGTTTAGACAAGGTCATGTGGTGTTGAGTGGTAGAGAACGAGTTGGGTCATTGATGGGGCTAGGTCGTGGTTGTGTTTGGTGGATGGTTGTTTGCCGTGGTGGTTGGTTAGTGCGTATGGGGTGGCTTGTACTTTGGGAAGATGAGTAAGGGTGGTGAGGCGAAGATGGTGGTAGGGTTAGACTGCAGTTTGTGGTGGTTGGGGGCTATTATGAGAGTGAAGGATGTTTAAGGAACATAGTGATGGTGGTGGAGTGTTGTGATGGCTGGGTGGAGGTTTGGACAAAGTGATCGGTGGTTTTCACGGTGGTTGGGTTGTAGGTGGAATGTTCAATGGTGGTTGATGGTGGTGAAAGGTGGCGGTGTTTTGGTGGTTATGGGGTGATGAGAGACTAACGATAGAGTTTGGACGTGGTTATGTGGTTATTGAAGATGGTGAAGGGTAAGGGTGAAGGTTGATGGTGGGTTGGATGGAGGGGTGGTTTTGTTGGTGAAGATAAGTGAAGGTGGTGGTGAAAGTGAAGGTTAATGGTGAGCTTGTGGTGGTTGTTTTGGTGAAGATAAGTGAGGCAGTGGTGAGAGTGAAGGTTGATGGTGGGTTTGTGGCGGCTGGTTTCTTGGTTGATAGGGGCTAAGAGGTAGGGTGTGGTTGTGTTATGGTGTGTGAAATCCGCAAGTTGACGGTTTCGTAGTCAAGATAAAAAGATCGAATCCATAAGGACTATGTCTATGAATACCAATTAATTAATTAATTCAATTCAATTAAACAAAAAGGATAGAATTATTGAGAGATAAGAATGTAGTAACCAAGTAATTAAATAAATAAATATTAAAGTACAAAGTTGAGAACAAAAACAACTTGTTAAGAAAGGTTTCCAAATTCAAGAAAGCTTCTAAGATTGGAGGTAACCACAATGATACAAGACAAATCCTAATAGACAATCCTTTTATTAAAATTAAAATTCAATTGAAGGTGAATTCTCCTAAATTAGTTAATGTTCTTTTTCAAGAGACAAGAACCGTGCCCAATTAAACTAATTCGTACTCCCGTGGTAATTGAATTTAAATTGAACCCATTACGCTTTATAGTAATTCATTAAATCCTTGAAAAGGCTAAACCTACTCTCATGATTTAGACCTTAAGTTCAATTCTTATCGTTCCAACACCTAGGTTCACCTCTCAGTACATCCCTAGATATCTATAAGATGCAAATATGTGGTTAACAAATTCACATGAATAAGTGCAATAAGGATTGAATCAACGAACATTCAAGATTAATAAAAAAGGTAAACTAAGTCAATTAATCATCATCAATGTATCAAAGGGCATTGCCCAATCCTAGAAACAAAAGAAACTACTCAGACATAGAGAAGAAGAAACAAGAAAACATAATATATAACATCTAAACCAGTAGCGATAGGAGAAGAGAAGAGGAAGATGAAGATCTCGAGCCTCCAAATGTGCCTCCTTCAAACAAAAATCTGAACCCTAAAATTGTATTCAGAACATCTATAAATACCCTTAGGATCTAACCTGGTCTAAGTCCATAAAAAGAAATAAAAATGAAATTAAAAACCTGTCTCGGACTGCGATCCACGACCGTGAAAAATTTCATAGACAGGCCATGGATCTCTGTGGAATGTGCATTCTAGACATGCTCTTGAATTCCACAGCCGTGGGAAATTCCATGGCTAGGCCGTGGAACTCTCTGGAAAAACTATTTTGCTTCTTTTCACAACTGCTCAATCCATGGCCATGGAAAATTCCACGGGCAGGCCATGGATGCTTTTGGAATGGTCATTTTGTCCCAAATTGCTATCCTTTAAGCTCCAACTTCAATTATGCAAGCTTTCCACCCTTTTCTAAGTTGATTTGGTCCCAATCCTGCATAACAACACCACAAACACAACAATTATCCGAAATAAAGGAAAAACAAATAAAAAGGGAAACTAAAATGCATAAAAATGCATGTAAAACAAGAACAAAATATGATGTTGTTTCACACACATCATGTTGGTTGAAGCTTAGGTGGTGGTGGTGTATTAGTGAGGTGGGTGGTGGAAGATGGTGGTGAGGTTGATGATGAAGGTTGTTGCCCGATGACCTTGGTGGCTTTTTAAGGTTGTGGGGTGGTTATGTGGTTATTGAAGATGGTGGTGATGAGGTTGATGATCAAGGTGAGGTAATGGAGTGGAGGTTGAAGATGGCAAAGGTGGTGAGGATGGTTACTGCGTGAATGAAAAAATGGCTAGGGTGTTAGTGTGAGTGTGAACATGTGTACGTGTTTGTATTTGTTTGATTTTTCGTGTCTAAAAATGTATGAGTTATGAGTTTTTATAGGAGGGGATTAGGGTTTAGAGAGTTTGGAATGGGTATAATGGTGACTGTTAGGATTTCTTTAGGTGTTAAGTGGCATATAGGTTATGAGTTGGACAATAGGTCGATGAGTTAGGTTATAAGACATGAGTTAAGCTAAAAAATAGGGTCGTTTTTGTTTTTTTAATTATTTTTTTCTTTTTTTTCTTTTAATTATTATTTTTTTATTTTTTATTTTTTATTTTTATATTATTTTTTATTTTTATTTTTATTTATTTATTTATTCTTTTATTTTTATGAATGTAAAAGTCTTAATGTCCTGAACAAAATTAAGTGTTCATAATGAGTATGGAGTAGCTAAACCTCTAAATGGATTAAAATCGTCAGTGCAAAAGTCAAGCCTAATATTTTGAGTTTCTAGCAGAAATATTGAATGGATAGCGTCAAAATGTTTCCAAGCCTCAGTGTCAGCTAGATGTATGATCACTGATTTATCTTGACGCATGTCATCCACATGCTAGCGCATATATTGTGCAGTCTTTTTAGACATAAACAGGCATTGGAGTCTCGGAATAATGAGAAAATATCGCAACACTAAGAATGACACATCCTTCTAAATTTTAAAATATACTACCTTCAGTTTGAATTGCAGGTGTCCGTATACTAAGCACACTTAGTAAACACTCTTGTTTAGGTACTCTCCATAATATAACATGTAATGATTAGGACATGCATCTATCTTCTTATATCCTAATCCTAACTCATTAACTATTCTCTTTGATTTGTAATAATTTTCGGGTACCCTTTCTAACTTTGGAAGCATGCTCTTAATTATGACAATCATTTGGTTATAACAACTCTCACTCATGTTGAACTTTGACTTCAGATTCAAGAGTTGAGTTATAGGTGACAATTTTGTGTGCTTATGGCAACCATCTCATAAAGGCTCGTCAGCGTCTCTCAATAAATCATAAAATTTTTAAGCCAATAGATTCGGATCCTCTTCCAAATCTTTAACTTCTAGATTTAATGTATCACCCGCAACACCCATAACCATATCCACATATAGATTCCTAGTCTCTACTTCATCATCATGGACAATAGAAGTTGAACCACTATCTCCCCATTTATCCTCACCATGAATAGTCCAATTTATATAACCCTCCACAAATTCGTACTTATACAAATGGTTCACTACTAAAAATGACTACATCCTAACATGGTTCTTATATTTTGCACATGGACAAGGAATGTGATTTAATGCAATAGAAACCATCGAGTGTCCTTTGGCGACCTTAATGAATTAATCAACTTTATTCTTGAATTCTTCAATTACAAGGCCAGTGTGATCCTTTCTTTGTAACATCCAACTTCGATCAAGTTTCATGATTGCTGAAGTTGATTTAACACATTAGTACTATTATTTCCAAAATCCTCATCTTTCTTAATATAGTATGGCCCTATCTCATTCGAGAAGACACTTTTCAGCACTAGGTTGATAGTACTTACAAAAATCACACACCGTATACTTGATGAAATTTCTGCAGCATTTCCCATTGGTCTCCAAGAGCACAGCTAAAAAGTGGTTACATTTACCACGATAAAGTGTGCACCCAGAGAACAAAAGGAAATGTTGCATAATAAAATTTTATCAAGTATATGATATGAGAGATGTCAGCGTAACTATAATTAAGTAAAGGAAAAGTTTCTTCCCAAACTGTCCAATTTGGACAATTCAACATTCAATGCAATGAGCAATACCTTCAAAAAGTACATGTGCTCACTAATATTGAATCTCAAATGGGAAACTAAGGCTTTGCTAACCAATACGATTTACCCCTTGCATCAAATATATGACAAAGAATGCTACAAAAAAAAAAACTAAATTCTCAATAGTATACAGAAAAGTAATATTGACTCAATTATAAGAACTACATAGTATAAACAAGAGTCTCAAAATAGTCCAAAACTACAGTTCAGTTCATGACATAACTATACATATGTAGATCACAAAAACTTACCAAGAAATTTTGATAAATGAAAGTTATTTTGATTCCCCTCAGTAAGCTATCAGTGTAATAAAAGGAGTGATACTTACTTTCTACAAGATCAAAGAATAAAAAAAATAGAGCAACATGCACAACATTAATGGAAGTTATACCTGACATAGGTTTATCCTAAGCTTTGCATTTCTAAATTGATAGCTTTTTGTACTTTTCAACAAGATAATTTAGGAAGAAGAAAATATCTTATAAAAAATCAAATCAATAAAATAGGAAGAATACAGATGTACTATAATTCTTAGCTTTAATAAAGTAGTCCTTATTCAACTTGATGATTAACCGTTGATTAAAGCAATGAAGAAATCAGAAACAATTAGAACATGATGAAGATAACCATTGATTAAAAGGTGTACAATTGTTCGTTAATTATCTTACCATTACTTAAATTGTAAGTTCTTATAGAGCAAGGCCTTCTCTCTATCTCTAAACCTATTTCCACTAGCTTCTGAGGTTTGTTTCATTCATATGTTGCTCTTTTTCTCTTGTTTTTGGTTACCATTTAATTATGTGTTTGTGTTATGTTTTTATTTCTCTTTAGTCCTTGGGAAAGTTATAATTTTTGTTTTTGTTTTTGTTTTTTAGGCAAAGATGGTGATTTAGTGTTCTTCTGTAGCTTTGAACAAATGTTTTAAAAGTTTTTCTTTTTTTTTAAATATAGGACAGTCACATGACATCGCCAACAATCCTTAAAGGGTCACCCCACGAGCATGCAAGACTCATATTAATGAACTTGAGTTACAAGACACACAATGTGAGATTCACACACCATGACATGAATGAAGGGCATCTAAAGATGCCTCTAACCCCATTTCTCCCTATACTTATTCCTGCCAAAAACTATAATCAAATATCTTCCAAAAAGAAGCTCTTCTCTTTAGTAGAAAAAGATAAGCAAAACTAATCATAATTCCTATTATACTAAAATGGAGGTCAATATTTCAACCCAAAAACATAGGGCATGAACATCACAATGCCACACAACATAAGGCTTTCCTCATGATTATGAATGACTTGACCCTCAATAATCAATCAATATTACTTAGTGTAATACTAGTCTGTTTAGTAAAGATCATACTCGGATACTCCCACTACGTAAATTCAACTAACTCCACCATCATATACATCTCCAAAATCTAAAAACAAGAGAACTAAAAAAAAAAAAGAGGCGTGAAAAAGAAAGACGCTAACATCCTTGTCATATTCTTCAACCAATAATCTCTAGTCAAATAAATCACATTGAATGATCAATCCATCAAAATGTTTTATTTCTTCATGGATATTTTGCATAACTCCCAGCAATATATATAATGAAAATACAAACAACCCTTATCTTTTACGAGTCATAACTGCTGTCAATTGATGCTTTCAGCTAAGTCATGTATTGATACTTCTTACATTTAAAAACAGTCAGAAAAAGAAAAAAAAGCAAGTGATTGCGGGATTTAAGGATGCAAACCCAAGTGTAGGTTGTCTCAAGTAATAAATTTCTTGGGAGTCCGAGGTCGATCCACATGGAATTGATGAAGAAAAATTAATTGAGGTAAGAAAAAGATTTGTCACAACATCAAAATAATAAAAGATGATTATAAATGAATTTAAGAACTTGCTTGGGTTAGGAGATCCACTCTTGATAATAAATTAAAGACAAGATTATTTCTCTTTATAAGTCAATTGAAATTCACATACAACGGAGGCTCCAATCGAAAAATATAACATTCAAAGTTCAATTATATATGTAATCATATTATGATTCATTTAATTATCTACCAATATTTTTAAATGAGTTTAAGCATTCACTGTGCCAATCCTATTGTCTACAATAAATCAAGATCTCCATTATACAAAGAAGGTTTCTACATTGATTAGAAACAAAATACAACACATATAATATCCATTTGATAATATATCATTTAAGTACAAGAAATAGAATAATCTAACCTTATTTCATTACCAAGAGCTTCACTCTTTCACCCAAGCAAGATGAAGTTTTAGTTACTCATAGATAAGAAGAAAGAAAGAGAGAAGAAGAGAAAGAAAAACATAGCTTCAATTTAGAGCAAGAGAAAATTACAACAAAGAAAAACAATAAACAAGTATAACCATAACTTCTAAAAACTAAGCCTAACACCAAGAGCACCAAATGATCAGCCAATGGTGCCTTTTATAGAGGATTAAGGATACAAAATGACAAGGGGGTGATTAAGAGAAGGTGGATGAGTAGGTGAATTAGTGGAAAATGCCAAATGGTGAGTTGGTGAGTGGAAAATTATTGAGATTCTTTGTCTCTGAAATCATTTAGTACTGATCTCATTGATGCCATCAGAATGAAGCAACATAGTCTTCATGAAAGTTGTAGCATTTTGTCTCAGCTTTCCAATCCCACCAAGATCATCCAAAAATTCATCCTACAACCCAAGATATGACCCAATTACTGCAAACTATTCAGGCCCAGCTTCAGCACCTCTGTTTTGACTTCTAGTCCCAATATCACCTCCAAGCTGTCTGAATGAGCTCTTGTGTTCTTCATAAAAGTTGTAGATATAGGTCTTAACTTTCAAATATCCAAATTTTAGCCCAAGATCATTCCTACAGCCCGAGTTATGCTCTGATTACTACACACTATTCAGGTTTCAATCACAAAACCCGTACTCTGACTTCTAAGCTCATTTAGCTTCACTAGATGTCCAAATTTTACCTGGAGCTCTCATAAAAGTTGTAGAGCTCTCTCTTATATTTCCTACAAGGTAAGATACAAAATTATTACACATCTAAAACTCAAGATATGGCTGAAATACAGAAACAGTGTAAGACCCAAATAATGCTAAGAAAATCAATTATGTCCAATTTGAGTCCAAACTTACAAAACATAACCAAGTTCAATCAATTAAGTACATGAAGAGTACAAATGACTAAAAATGAGGGTTTATTAATGTATAAAATATGTTATTATCAGCAAGAAAGGGTTGAGAGTGGGAAAGACAGAATGAAGAGATAATAGAAATAGAGAAGAGCTATCAATTACTTGCTCTTCTGCATAAAGATAGATTTTCATGGTCTAGCAACATATTAGTTTTTCTCTTGTGGTGAATGGTGCATGCAGAATGATAATTGTTATATATATATATATATATATATATATATATATATATATATATATATATATATATATATATATATAGCATACATGATCATCCAATTTGAGTTCAAACTTACAATACATAACCAAGTTCAATCAATTAAGTACATGAAGAGTGTAAATGACTAAAAATGAGGGTTTATTAATGTATAAAATATGTGATTATCAGCAAGAAAGGGTTGAGAGTGGGAAAGACAAAATGAAGAGATAACAGAAATAGAGAAGAGCTATCAATTACTTGCTCTTCTACATAAAGATAGATTTTCATGGTCTAGCAACATATTAGTTTTTCTCTTGTGGTGAATGGTGCATGCAGAATGATAATTGTTATATATGTATATGTACATACATATATGTACATATATATATATATATATATATATATATATATATATATATATACATGATCATGCTTTAATATGTATGTGAGTCCAAATCAGTATAAAAGAATGGCTTTACCTAATGGGATATAGCAAAATAGTTTTCTAGGCAAAGTCCTTGCTGATTTCATAATGCTAAATAAATGAATAACTAAGTGATACTTTTTTAGTCATGGACCTCTAAGACTCTAACTACATTAATTCTTTAAATCTTTTTCAGTGGCACATTTAGTTATAAAATTATTTACATGATGCTCCCAATATATTATGTAAATTGCTCATCTAAAAGTCATTGTATCCCTTTACGACCCTAATTTTTCTTTCACTCACCCTAAACTCTGCCTCCCAGACATTTGGTAATGAGAATAAGATAATTATCATTACTAACAGAGATGAGATAATTAAAAGCATGAACGGAGATGCCCAATTAAACCAAAGTTAAGAAAAAGGTGTTGTTGCTTAAAAACAAAAAAAAAAATTGAACCTATAAGAGAGTAACAAGATTATATGCTTACTTAATAATGGTGGAAAATTGAAATGGCCTCTTACAAGGATCCTGCTGAGTCTCACATCAGTAAGTTAAGGCTTCCTATCAGGGTTTATAAGTCCCTAGGCACCCTCCCCCTGTAAGCTGATTTATTAGGGAGAGTTCTACCTAGTTAGTGCATAACAGTGGTATCAAAGATGTTAACCCCCTGGGCAAACCTCGTGGGAGGGTTCCCCATCAAGGAGGGCCATCGTCGTGGTTCTGGCTGCTACCAGTGGAAGACGAGGTCCGTGAAGTCGCCATGGATGTCAATCACACAGTTTGGGCTGCTACTCGGGGTCCACGCAGTCACTGCGTGCCTGTTCGGGCTGCTACACGGGGTCCACAAAGTCACCGTGAATGGCAGTCCCAAGGGGGTGGATTGTAATGACTCTGTTGAGTCCCACATCGGTAAGTTAAGGCTTGCTATGTGGGTTTATAAGCCCCTAGGCACCTTCCCCATATAAGCCGATTTATTGGTGTAAGTTCTATCTAGTGGATGCATAACACCTCTTGACTAAGGTTCATCCAATTCCTAACAACCTCTCTGGTTCTACCGTTGATTCATTTTTGGTTGCTGGCAGTGATTCTGCTTCAACCTTTGCCACAGTGAAACACTCAGGACGTGTGCCGCCAATTGAAACTTTTGATGGAGACTCGGTAGAACTCATAGAGGAACTTTCAAGGTTAATGGTTAGAGGTTGAAGCATTATCTAATGGAGGAGCAGCTTGAGAAGAGGATGAACATTGCCCTCCATGACCCAACTGCAGAAGGAAGAATGAACAGGAGTCAAGCTAATAACTTTAAACAAGCGCTTCTTGGGAGACAACTTAAGTTTCCTTGTTTTTCCTTTATTTTATTTCCTTTTTTCTTTTTTATTTTGTGTGTTAGAATGTTGGTTCAATGTTTGTCTCATGGATTGTGTCTAGGTTTGACCCTTTTTTAAGCTAAATTTAGAAGGAGAGTGAAGTCAGAAAGTTCCACACCCAGCCCATAGAAAATTCCATGGCCATGGAATGAAAACCAGAGGAAGATATCAAAGTTAGAGAGATCCACGGCCTATACCCAGCCCATAGAAAATTCCATGGCCATGGAATAAAAACCAGAGGAAGATATCAAAGTCAGAGAGATCCACGGCCAGGCCGTGGATCCAACCATGGCCATGGAATTCAAGGTTCAAAAAAAAATTCAAAAAAAAAAAGTAAAGTCAGCAACGCCCATGACCTGGACGTGGAATAGCCCACGGCCATGGTTCGTGCTAGAGTGCGCTTTTTAAAAACCACGAGCCCTTCTTTCTCCTTCATTTCACCATTTCCTTCTTCCCTCATCTCCTTCCTTTCTCCTTCTACTTCTATACCCATTACCCCAAACCTTCATTATTCCTCATTTCCCTCATAACCACACATAAACCACCTTCACCCATACTCTCAAACCTTCTCCTCCACCTCCATCCTTCTTCCTTCTCTTCCTTTCTTCTCCACCATAACCACCATAACCCACCATGCGCAAACCTTAAAAATCATTTTTTACTCCACAAACCACATTTTTTCTTCCATTTTTCTACTATTTCTAACCTCCCTGACCTCTACCCAACCACTAATTCCTTCAATTTTCGAAAACCCTAAATTTGATAAACCCTCCCCCAAATTTGTGAATTGCTCTGAAAATGAGGGAATTTTTGTTGTGTTGTTGCTATTGAGGTTTGGTTAAGCAGAATGAAACCCAAGTACTAGAGAACAGAAGCAGCTTCAACCTCAAGGCCACAGGGCAGAGGCACCTAAGCTCCAAGAGGTAATCCCCATGGCTTTCACTTTAAAAATAATGAGCAGAGGGATAGGTATAATGTGCTTGTAACTAGACAAATTGTTAGCACTAGGTATATGGATGGCACTGTCTTAAATACCTTAGGCTTGCAGGATGACTTTGACTGGATGCTTGAAAGGGCAGGGTGGACTAATTTTCTGAATTTAAAATACCCCACATACACTAAGCTTACACTGGAGTTCCTTAGTTCTATTGAGGCTCATATTATTCAGGGGGAGGGATGTACTGAAGGCAGAATCACTTTTCAGTTATTCAATAATGACCACTGCCTAAACTTGGTAGAATTTAATGAGATTTTTAGGTTACCTGTTAGGGGGGATAGGAGGCACCCACGTGGGTTTTCTGCAATATCTTTTTGGGTTAAGATTTCTCATGGGTCTGGCACGTTTGATTTCTCAAATTGTAAAGCATCCTTTATGCTAAATTCTTACCTTCGTTATCTCCACCGTATCATAGCTCATACCTTATTTAGGCATGGGGATAGTGATGGCACTATCCGTGCTAATGAACTTATTTTTCTGTGGGCTATCCTTAATAATGTTAAAATGGACACAGGCTCTTTTCTGGCTAGGCATCTGCTTAAGGTGGGTAGAGCCCAATCGGGCACAATTGTTATAGGCGGGCTTATCATGGCGACAGCTCATTTCTTTGAGTATGACTTAGATGGTTTGGTTGCACTTCGGGGTAATTCTAGGATCAATTTAGAGTCTTGTTTAGCTATCAAGATGATCCTTAAGGAAGACGGTATCTACTGCCTCAGTTTGCATAATAGGGACCACCCTTTACCCTTACCTAACCCCTCTGCTATCACTATGCGCAACCCTGCAAATTGGCGCACACCTGGGAGTGAAGCAGATGAGCTGATCGATGTTTAGTACCCCTTTAGCCCTTCACTAAGGGTAGACCCCTCTCATCCTTCTTCTTCTTTTGCAGGTCCTTCGGAGGATGCTTTCACTCAAATATTTACCTCTTTGGAAGGACTTCATGCTGAGCAAGCGCAACAACGCCACATGTTGGAGGAGCTACGTCAGCAAAGACAGGCTACTGATGGTCGCTTGCAAGACTTGGAAGGCATGGTTCAGAGCATGGCAAGCATGGTTCAGGCCATCCATTGTTGGCATCTGAGTCAGCACCATTTCCCACCACCGTAGTGAGTTCTTTCCATTTATTCCTTCTAAAGTTATAGATTTTTATATTGGGGACAATGTAAGATCTAAGTTTGGGGGGTATTTTTTATTTTCATTTTCATTTTTATTTTTATTTTCATCTTCATTGCCATGCCTCATTATGTCTTATATTGCATTACATCTTCTTATTGCATTTCCACACCATCTTATCTCTCAGCTTTTTGGTTGATCCTTGTGCTCCTCTCTTTTGAGGATTTTGAGATGATATTGATTTGGAACCCAATCTATTAATTCTTGTGGTAGGCAACAGACATTGTTTTTAATTGATTATGGAGGTGATTTCTTGATAGTTAATCATTAGCATATGTTCTCTGAATTTGTGCTTTTCATTGACTTTTGAATCTCTAAATATGAGTTTTAAGCCTATGGGATTTATGTATTATATGATTTTTGCTCCCATTCTTTGTGTTAAGTGATAATTCTTCATTGATTTTGTGCTCTATAACTTGATTTGAAACTATTTTGAGGCGAAATTTCTGTGTGCATGCTTGAATGTGATTAAGGCATCTTAGGTATTTTTCTGACCTTCTGAAGTAATTGTTACACTTTCATCCACTAGTTGCCTATTTTAAGCCTATTCTATAATTATTTTTCTTGATGCCTATGATGATACATTGTCGGTGATCATTTAGAATATTGAATGAAGCAATTTGGGTTTGAATGTTGTATTGGGAATCATGTGTTTTGAAAATGAAGTCTCTCCCCTTTGATTAAAAATAAAAAATTTAAAAAATAGGGGAAAAAAAATAAAATAAAAGAAAAGCATGAGATGAAAGCTTGAAAAGAAGGAAAAGAAAGGAAGAAAATATGGAGTTATGCTCTTGATTGAAAAATGCTTTTGCTCTATTTATGTTCTATTGGATTTCTTGTGCTTATTTAAAATTTTGTTAGCCCTTTATGCATACCTTCCTTTCTTTACCTACCTGACATCATTCCTATGTCCCCATTACAACCCTTGAAAGCCCTTTTGATTCCTGCATACATGCGATTATTAGTGGAAATTTAGTTTCTTATCAAGCTTATGGAAGTGCTGTTTCTTTGAGGAATCTTAAGCATATTGTATTCACCTTTAAATACTTTTAGTGCGGTTAGTAGAGTGAACCTAATTTAGTGAGGAGCATGATTTCTTAGAACTATAGCCTCTAATTGGACTTGACTTTGATTACCTCTCTAATTCTTAGTTTGCCTTTGCCTATTGCTTGGTTGGATGTTTTCTCAGGTTCCTCATTCATTATTGTCTCTTGATCAAATTTCTTGGTTTGGTCTCAGTTATTGCTTGGGGGCAAGCAAAATCTTAAGCTTTGGGGGATTTGATGTGTGTGAAACAATAACATATTTTGTTCTTGTTTTGCATGCATTTTTATGTATTTTAGTTTCTCTTTTTATTTGTTTTTCTCCTTAGTTCGAATAACTACGGTGTTTTTGGTGTTGTTGTACAAGATTGGTGCTTAATTGGCCTTGAAATGGATGGAAAGCTTGCATAATTGAAGTTGGAGCTTAAAGGATAGCAATTTGCGACAAAAAGCTCACTCCAAAGAGTTCCACAGCCTGCTTGTGGAATTCCCCACAACCATGGATCGAGCAGCTGCGTGAAGAAGCAAAAGAAAAATTCTAGGGAGTTCCACGGCCGTGGAACTCAAACAGCAAGTTCCACAGCTAGCCCGTGGAATGACCCACGGTTGTGGATCGCAGTACGAGATAGATTTTTAAGTTTTATTTTTATTTCTTTTTATGGGCTGAGACCAAAGGAAACCCGTAGGGTATTTATAGATGGTCTGAATACAATATTAAGGTTCGAATTTGGTTTTGAAGGAGGCACATTGGGAGGCTCTTGATCTTCATCTTACTCTCTTCTCTCTTGGATTACGGGTTTGGATATGTTTTTGAATTTGATTTCTTATTTCTTCTTCTCTATGTCTGAGTAGTTTCTTTTGTTTCCAGGATTGGGTAATGCCCTTTGATACATTGATGATGATTAATTGACTTTCTTTACCCCTTCTATTAATCTTGAATGTTCTTTGATTCAATTTTTATTGCGCTTATTCATGTGAATTTGCTGACTACTTATTTGCATCTTATAGATATCTAGGGACGTACTGAGAGGTGAACTTAGGTGTTGGAACTATAAGAATTGAACTTAAGGTCTAAATCACGAGAGTAGGTTTAGCCTTTCGAGGATTTAATGAATTACCATAAAGCGTAATGGGTTCAATTTAGATTCAATTATCACAAGAGTAGGAATTGGTTTAATTGGGCACGGTTCTTGTCTCTTGAGAAAGAACATTAACTAATTTAGGGTAATTCACCTTCAATCAAATTTCAGTTTTAATAAAAGGATTGTCAATTAGGAGTCTTGTATCATTGTGGTTACTCTCAATCCTGGAAGCTTTCTTGAATTTGAAAATCTTTCTTAACAATTTGCTGTTTTGATTCACAACTCTGCATCTCAACTTTTATTTATTTAATTATTTGGTTAGTACATTCCATTCACTCAATAATCATATTCCCTTTTGTTTAGTTAATTGAATTAATTAATTAATTGGTATTTATAGATATAGACCATGTGGATTCGATCTTTTTATTACTTGACGACGAAATCATACACTTGCGGATTTCACACATCAACCTTCTCATTTCTTGGCGTAGCAAGAAGCAAACCCTGACTACTTGCTCTAGAACTAAAACAGAGTATTGTGACCTAATTGATACCACTTCTGAGATACTTTGAATTGAATAGCTACTTCAAGACTTGGGTATTTCTTAGCATTCCCTACTACCCTTTATTATGACAATCGGAGCGCTATTTAGATTGCCCACAATGATGTATTTCATGAGCACACTAAACATATTGAGATTGATTATCACTTCATTCGCTAACACATCCTTTGTGGTCCTCTTTATCTCAACTCCATTGGACATTTTGACCAGTCCGCCGATCTGTTTAGTAAAGCCCATCATCCTATTTGCTTCTATACACTAGTTTCTAAATTCAAATTGGTTTCATCTATCCCACTTGAGTTTAAAAGGATGTTAGTGTGTGTAATTGATTGTAATTAATTAGTAAAAAATTTAGAGATTATATAATTATTGTTCTGGACTGTGATCCGGGATCCCATCCAATAGGGTCAACCCGACACGCGTACCATCAGACCCCCCCATAAACACTCCGGTCAAGGCCTTACGACCTCTAACTACAACATCAAATTATAACGATCGTGGATTTATGCAGATATGCATAACTTCCAATCATGATCTTACAAGATTATATGATCTATAACTACATCTAACAGTGGATAATCACCATATCTACATTTCTACATTATAGGGATGCTCTCCAGTGATAAACAGAAGGCAATCCTTGACTGGATACTAATCCTAAATACCTGCATTCAATATTGATCTCATTACGATTCTTATCATACTCTATATATATCAGACTAAGTCAACCTAATCAAGTATCCATTATCTTATTGCATAACCCTAATTATACATTGCCTGACTTGAGCGTTAGAGTCCGTTTGCAGGTAGCCACCCCCTGGTTCAATATGCTTAGTAGCAGCTGCATAAGAAGGAAACCACCATATATGTGTCTTTCTTAGGTAACCTCTGAATCCACTTCAGAACATTGACGTTGTCTGTGAAAAACTATAAATTCTCATTCCCACATTAACTATGGTGAGTACAAGACAAAGGAACAAAAACGCTGCAAACGTTGTCCCTGGCCAAGCACAAGGCCTAGTGATACACCATGACCCTCCTTCCGTTGTACCACCAGAAACCTCTGCCGTTAAGAATAGACCTGTTGTCGTGGAAACTCTAAATGAGGGGCACAAGACTTCAGCTTCTGCTGAAAGCCCCGCTCCATCTCAAAGGGTCTCTGTCCGGGACAAGCTTGTTTTTCCTCAGGGTGAAGCCAACAATACAAATCATAAAGCAAAGATCCTCGTGCACGCTCGCTTGGGGATCCCCAACAACGATGCAAATCATATATCTCACTATGAAGACAATGTCCAATCCAAGATGACGAGGAATGGCCTTTGAGAGTTGTTGCGTCAATAAACAGTGCTGATCAAGGATTAGCGACGATAGTTAGAAGAACAACGTCATCGGCTAAAGGATCCTAAAAGATTTGTGAGGGCGGACAATGACAACGGAGAGCAGGATGTAGTCTGTAACGAGCAAGCAGCCCAACGTGCTGGTGCCGAGGTTGTTAGAACAAAAAGAGGCCAACCAATCTGAAGGAATTACACTTGTGTGCTGATAAGTACGTTGAACGAGAAGAGATCACCAAGGCTAAAGAGAGTCTAGAAAAAGATGAACCCATTCACCAGAAAAAGAATCAGAACTCCAACCAGCCTCGTGATTCCTCTAAGAGAGAACAATACCGGCCCAAGTATTCTGAGTACACTCTTTGAAATCCCTCGAGAGACAATCTTGAATGAGGTCCTTCAAACTGAGTTCTGAGATATCGAGAGGTCACCACCTCTGAAAAGGCAGTCCCAAAAGGACCACTCGAAGCAATATATGTGGCATAAAAGTTATCGTCATGAAACTGAAGACTATTATTAACTTTGGGATGTAATTGAATCTCTGGTCAAGGAGGGACGCTTGCAAAAATACATCAGTGGTTTCCAAGGAAATAAGGAGCGCGGAAGATACAAGGATCAGAGACGAAGCTGAAGCCCATGGTAGAGTCTGAACCAACTTCAAAGGAGAAGAACCCGGAGTCCTACCAAAAGATCCCGAACCCCGCCACGTCGTGATGTTAAAAACAGGCAAGATCAGGATCAGGATCGGGATCGGTATACTCAAGGTGGGGGTAACAGGAAAGACAGACTTATCAGTACCATCCCAAGAGGGTTTGTAGGGGATGGTTTGTCTAACAATTCCCAGAAAAAAGCACTACGGATAGCGGTCTTGAGCGTATCTGGTTCTTCACGAAGACCCCATGTCGAAGACAAGGACGCACCACCCATTTCCTTCTCCGACAAAGACTACGGTGTTATTATTTGAGATCATGACTACCTATTGGTCATATCCGGAATAATATCTAACATCAAAGTCTGTCATATCTTTATACATCAAGGGAGTTCGGCGGATAGCATGTTTATCGACGCCTTCAAAAGGCTAGAGTTCCCTTTGTCTGCACTTATATCGTATGAAGATGAACAAACCAATTTCTCTGGAGAAAAGGTTACCCTGGTAGGATATGTTGAAACTTTCTTGACCTTGGGTAATGACAGCACGTACAGAACTGTCAAGGTGAGATTTTCAGTTATGGATTGTCCATCGACTTACAACATCATTCTAAGTCGTCCTACGCTGAATGGCATTGCCGCTTTAGTCTCTACTGCCCACCAAGCCATGAAATTCCTCAACATGAATAATGAAGTGGTCACGGTCAAGGGCGACCAAATTGCAGCCCGCAAGTGTTATAACGAAAGTTTAAAGATCAGTAGGGCTTCCAGAAAAATAAAGGCACGCACATCCAGCCCGGCTCGTGATCAAGTGAACATCCTGATGACCGAGTTGGATGTACGTAAGGAAATTCGAGGTACAAGACCCCAGCCTGAAGGAGAATTGATCCCGCTTCAGCTTGGTAATAAGCCCGACCAAATCACCAAGATAGGTGCAAACCTTCAAGAGCAAGAGAAGATCCAGTTAATAAAGCTCCTGGAGAAAAACAAGGATCTTTTTGCTTGGACATCCGCTGATATGCCTGGGCTCGACCCCGCTTTCATCTTTCATCATTTATCTATTAAATGGGATGTGAAGCCGGTCTCCCAGAAAAAAAGAAAAGTTATCCCCGAGAGGCAACAGGTTATTGAGGATGAGTCAAGGAATTACTAAATGACGACTTCATCAGGGAGATCTCGTATACCACATGACTCTCAAATATCGTCCTAATAAAAAAGTCAAACGAGAAATGGAAAATGTGTATGGACTACACTGACCTGAACAAGGCGTGTCCTAGTTAACAGCTCCTTTGGTTTTTGGCTACTGTCTTTTATGGACGCTTACTCCAAGTACAATCAAATTTTAATGTATCCTAGAGACCAAGATAAAACTGCCTTCATCACTGAAATGACGAGTTATTGCTAAAAGGAAATGCCTTTCGGGTTAAAAAATACCGGAGCCACTGATAATGATATATTTTATACATTAATAAACTCTTATTTTTAGTCATTTACACTTTCATATACTTAATTGATTAAGCATGGTTATGTTTTGTAAGATTGGACTCAAATTGGACTTAATTGATTTTTTTAGCATTATTTGGGTCTTACACTATTTCTGTATTTTAGTCATATCTTGAGATCTAGATGTCTAGAAATTATGAATTTTACCTTGTAGGAAAGCTGAGAGAATTCTCTACAACTTTGATGAAGAGCTCAAAGTCTCAATCAGACATCTAGTAGAGCTAATTGGGCTTGGAAGACAGAACACGAGTTTTGTGTCTAGAACCTGAATAGTGTAAAGCAATTAAAGCATAACTCGAGCTATAAGAATTATCTTGGGCTGAAATTTGGACATATGAAAGTTAAGACCTAGATCTACAACTTTCATGAAGAACACAAGAGCTCATTCGGACATCTTGGAGGCGATATTGGGCCTGGAAATCAAAATAGAGATGCTGAAACTAGGCCTGAATAGTCTGCAGTAACTGGGCCATAACTCGGGCTGTAAGCATTATTCTGGGCTGAAATTTGTACATCTGAAAGTTAAGATCCAGATCTACAACTTTCATGAAGATGACTTTTCTATTTGATGACGGAATCCATGAGTTAAGCAATGAATGATTTCAGAGACAAGAAATCTCAATAATTTTTCACTCTTATCCTCACCATTTAGCATTTTTCACTCATTCATCCACTCATCCACTTACTCTTAATCAACCCCCTTGTCATTTTATATCCCTACTCCCCTATAAAAGGCACCATTGGCTGATCATTTAGGGCACTTGGTGTTAGGCTTAGTTTTTACAAGTTAAAGTTATGCTTGTTTATTGTTTTCCTTTGTAGTAATTTTCTCTTGTTCTAAATTGAAGTCATGTTCATCTTTCTCTTCTTCTCACTTTCATTCTTCTTATCCATGAGTAACTAAATTTTCATCTTGCTTGGGTGAAAGAGTGAAGCTCTAGGTAATGAAATAAGGTTAGATTGTTCTAATTCTTGTGCTTAAATGATATCTTATCAATTGGACATTATATGTGTTATATTTTGTTTCCAATCAATTTAGAAACCTTCTTTGTATAATGGAGATCTTGATTTATTGTAGACAACAGGATTGGCACAGTGAATGCTTGAACTCATTTACAAATGTTGGTGGATAATTAAAATAATCATAATATGATTGCATGTATAATTGCACTTTGAATGTTATATTTTTCGATTAGAACCTCCGTTGTGTGTGGATTTCAATTGAGTTATAAAGAGAAATAATCTTACCTTTAATTTATTACCAAGAGTGGATCTCCTAATCCAAGCAAGCTCTTAAATTCATTTGTGAACTTCTTTTATTACTTTTGGTGTTGTGACAAATCATTTTCTTACCTCAATTAATTTTTCTTCATCAATTCCCTGTGGATCGACCTCGGACTCCCGAGAAATTTATTACTTGAGACAACCTACACTTGGGTTTGCATCCTTAAATCCTGTAGTCAAGTTTTTGACGCCGTTGTCGGGGACTTGATTTGAAGTTTTAATTTATTGAGGTTCATTTTCTTTAATAAAATCTATTCTCTATTCTCCCTCACCAGAGCAAAAGATCGGCTTGCCGATCCTTCAATTTCTTTACTAACTCTCTAACTTACTAACTTACTAATATACTAACTTTCTAACTTTTATATTTATGTCATTTATTTTCTGTTTACTAACTTTTAATTTATGTTATTTATTTTCTCGCTTACTAACTTTTTATTTTCTCGCACTCTAACTTTTAATTTACGTCATTTATTTTCTCGTTATTTATTTTCTCGCACTTTCTAACTTACTAATTATTAACTCTTTAATTATCTAACTTTTTACTTTATTAGTTATCTAACTTTTTACTTGTTAATATTTATTAGGTGGTTGGTTTATACCACATTCTTGTTAATATTTAATAGTGGGTTACACCGCCAGCTTGTACATTATTTTTATTTATTTATTTTAAGTTATTTATGTATTTATGCTTAATTGGTATCGTGATTTAAATTCTAGTCATTTAGTCAAAATTAATCCTATTACTTTATATATTGATTTGTTTGAATCACAATCACACACAATTGACACAATGGCTGACAATGAAAGTGCACATGATGAACATGAAAATCAACTGTTGCGAACCATGCGTGAATATTTGCAACCACCTCGAAATTCTAGTCCATCATGTTTTATCTTTCCACTCAATGCCAACAATTTTAGATTTAAACCAGATATAATTTCTTTACTTCCTAATTTTCATGGGTTAGAATCTGAAAGTCCATATTTACATCTGAAAGAATTTGAGGAAGTATGTATTGCCTTCAATGATCAAAATTGCACTGAAGAGATTGTTAAGCTTAAATTGTTTCCATTTTCTTTAAAAGATAAAGCAAAATCTTGGTTTAACACTTTAAAACCAAGATCAATTGGCACATGGCAAGAAATGTAAGGTGAGTTCTTGAAGAAATTTTTTCCAACACATAAAACCAATGCTATGAAAAGAGAAATCTAAAATTTTTCCCAAAATTCAAATGAAGCATATTTTCAATGTTGGGAACGATTTAAAGATTTGTTAAATTCTTGCCCACATCATGGTTTTGAAAAATGACGCACTATAAGCTTCTTTTATGAAGGTTTAACTCCTAAAACTAAATAATTTATAGAAACAATGTGCAATGGTGAGTTTCTTGATAAAGAACCTGATGAAGCTTTAGACTATTTAAACTAGTTGGCTGAAAATTCTAGATCTTGGTATAGTACTATCACTTCTGAAAATTCAATTAGATCTAATCTTGCAAGTGCTAATAAAGGAAAATATCACCTTAGTCAAGAAGAAGATCTAAATGCTAGGTCTAGTTTGGCTAGAAAGGTTGAAGCCATGGAATTAAGAAAAGCAAAAGAAATCAAATCTGTGCAAAATGAAGAAATTTGTGGCATTTGTGATGATTTAGGACACTCAACACATGAATGTCCTAAGATTCCTATCTTTAAAGAAGTTATACATGAGCAAGTAAATGCAATGAATAATTTTAACAAGCTATTTACTTCTTCTTTTTCAGATACATACAATCCGAGATGGAGAAATCACCTGAACTTCAGTTGGAGGAATAATAATCAGTCACAATTTGTGCAACCACCACCTCCTCAGGCACAACAGGACTCTCAAAATTCTCAAGGATATGCACCTTATGTCCCACCATATAGGAAAAACTTTGAAGAAACATTGCATGCATTCATAGAAAAGCAAGAGGCCATTAATAAACAAAACAATTAAACTATGAATGACATAAAAGACACTCTTGCTAAACTTTTTTCTACACTCACCATTCACGAGAAAGGAAAATTTCCTTCTCAACCTCAACCAAATCCCAAATGTCAGTACAGTCTAAATGAGCGGAGTTCAGAAAATCAACAAATGGACTAAGTCAAGTCAGTGATAACTCTTAAGAGTAGAAAGGTTGTTGAAAAACAAATCCCCGAATCTTGTGAGAAAGAAGTTGAGCCAATTCCCTAAAAAAATGAAGAAGTTGACCAAAAGGCGACCAAACTCTCGCCTTCACCCCCATTTCTTCAAGCATTGAATAATTCAAAGAAATTGGACCATAACACTAGAATTTTTGAAATTTTGAAACAAGTGAAGATCGATATTCCTCTGTTAGATGCTATCAAACAGATTCCTTCTTATGCTAAATATTTGAAGGACTTGTGCACTGTTAAAAGAAAATTAAATGTGAAAAAGAAAGCATTTTTGGCTGAACAGGTAAGCTCCATTCTTCAAAATAATAATGCATTGAAATATAAAGACCCTGGTTGTCGTACAGTTTCATGCATTATTGGAGAACATAAAATTGAAAAAGCTTTACTTGATCTTGGTGCTAGTGTCAATTTGCTTCCATATTCAATTTATGAGCAACTTAACTTGGGTGAGTTAAAACCAATTTCTGTAACTCTTCTACTTGCCGATAGATCAATTAAAATTCCAAGAGGAATAATGGAAGATGTGTTGGTTCAAGTTAATAAATTTATATATCCTGTGAATTTTATTGTCTTGGATACTAAACCTATGGTTGATAATTGCAAGTCAATTCCTGTTATTTTAGGTCGTCCATTTTTAGCAACATCAAATGCTTTGATAAATTACAGAAATGGAATGGTGAAGCTAACATTTGGAAACATGACACTGTATCTCAATGTTTTTAACATATGCAAGCAACCACAGGAAGTCCTTGATGAAAAGGAAGAAGTTGAAGGAATTAAGCCATTATAGATGATCATCTTCAAAAGGGGAGTTCTTCTGACCCATTAGAAGTTTGTTTAATTAATTCATTTGATTTGCTTGATTGTACAGAGGAAATAGAATACAAAGGATGGAAGCCGAGATTCAAAGAGCTAAAACCTATGAATGATAATGCCCATGAAGAAGTACCTACATCGGAACTAAAGTCATTACCTGCTGGGTTGAAGTACACATTTTTGGGAGAAGAACAAAGCTTTCCAGAAGTAATTTCCTCAACTCTTACTAGAGAATAAGAAGGAAAGATGCCGCCTCAATGGACGCACCAAGATAGAAAAAAAAATTTTACAGAGGTGAAAAATTTTTATTGGGATGACCCATACTTGTTCAAATATTGTGCTGACTAAATCTTTCGGAGATGTGTTCCTGACAAGGAGGTAGGTAGTGTCATTAAGTTTTGTCACTCAAAAACATGTGGAGGTCACTTTTCTTCAAAGAAAATAGCTGTGAAAATCTTGCAGTGTGGATTTTATTGGTCCACTTTATTTAAGGACTGCTATACTTTTTGCAAAAGTTGTGAAAATTGTCAAAAGACAAATCCAATAAAATCCACAGTCAAGACAATTTTGAGAAAATCTTTTGAAATTGGTCAAAAAGTTCTGCTTTATGATTCTCGCCTGCACCTATTCCCTAGAAAGTTGAGATCTAGGTAGAGTGGTCCTTTTGTTGTCAAACATGTGTATCCTCATGTGGCCGTAGATATTGAGAATCCTTTACCATCTAGGCATTGTGGAGTTGACGGACAGGCAGAAGTGTCCCACTCCGGTTATTAGTGAGAAGTAACCCGCAGCTGCCAAAGCATATGAGGCATCTGAGCCTGATCCTCTCTTTTATTAGAAGGGGCTCTCAGCGCCCTGGCATGGGATGTTTTGCATCTTGGGCATTACGGGTTTCAGATTTTAGCATCTTTGTTGTTGTGAGCGCTCCAGGTTCCAGACCCAGGATAGAAACCCATAATGGTTTCTTCTTTCTCCTTTCTTTGAATAAATGGACGTGAGTGTCTACTACACTGGTGACTCGCAGTATAAAGATATGACACTACTGCACTCATGACGCGCAGTATAAAGATACGCCATGAAAGTTGTACATATAGGTATGTCATTATTTGCTATTATATTTCTTTTATCTTTGTATGATTTTGCTGTATTTTGGTTTTGGACAGACGATCCTTTGAGCAGGGTCCTTCAGGGGTTTCTAGACTTCTTTACCCTGATGGTTTTCTTGAACTAAAAAAAACAAAAAAAACAAAAACAAAAACAAAAAAAAAAGAAAAGCAAAAAAAAAAAGAAAAGCAAAAAAAAAGGATTCTGTGTTCCTTAATTTCAAACTCTTCTGACAACAGCTAACCTGCCCCTATAGGTGCAATTATTACCCTTTCTGTTCTTTTTCCTATTTAAACACTCTATTTTCTCCACTTTCCTCCAATTCAGAATCATTCAAAGGGAAGGTGAGAATAGAAATGGAAGGTGTTTCTATTCGTCAACTTAAAAATATCTGTGTATTTTGTGGATCTAAGTATGGGAAGGGTTTAGAGTTTGTAAATGCAGCTACCACTCTTAGTCGATCACTTGCTGCAAGGAATATTCATCTTGTATATGGGGGAGGTTGTCGTGGGTTAATGGGGGCTGTATCACTTGCTGCATACATAGGAGGCAATCAGGTTTTAGGTGTCATTCCTGAACCTTTAGCTCAACAGAACATCACTGGAAAGACAATTGGAGAGGAAATTAAGGTATCATCAATGCATGAACGAATGAAGATAATTCTTGAAAACTCTGATGCATTCATTGCCTTACCAGGTAATTTTGGTACCTTGGAAGAAGTTTTTCAAATTGTCTCTTGGGCTCAGCTGAACATCCACCATAAACCCAAAGGTTTGTTGAATGTAAATAATTTCTTTGAAATTTTGTTAATTTTTCTTGACCATGCTGTGGAACAGAAATTTATCACACCTTCGGAAAGACAACTTCTTATCTCTGCTTTCACTATTGATGAGTTGATTGATAAATTACATGCTTTTGTTCATAAACCTGACCCAGTAATAGCTTTGATAGATTGGTCAGCAGGAAGCAGTGAGGGAAACAGGATGAAAAAGGAGCCAGATTTGACATTTCATTTATAGTTTTTCTTTACTTTTGATTTTATTTATCGTACATTGTTTTTGTTTAAATTTGTGTCAGATTTCTCTAACAGGTAATATCTACTATTCTTTACTCATCTATATTTTAACATTGAGGACAATGTTGTGATCCAGTTGGGGGGAAGGATAGTTGACTACCAATTTTTTTTCTTTTTTGGGAAGTATGACATGATTGTCATGGACTTATTAGACCAATGAATGATGGCAGAGTAAGGAGTAATTGTACATCTGAGATGTATCTAAATTGGGAAGTATGTTTAGTGATATGACTGTCAGAAACCTATTCGTAGTAAAACTAATTAGTGATGGCAGAGTAAAGAGTAAATTTTGGAAACAATTTTTTACTCTTGAGACGTATCTTAATTGGTGGCAGAGTAACAAGTTTTTAGGTAGTAATTAATTAGTATTGATTTGTGGAAGTAACAAAGTTTTTATCTTTTGATTTCCTTTGAAAGATTCAAGCGAATGCACTCTCACATCCTTTGAAGCAATTGAAATTCAGGAATCATAGCATGATTGAATAAATTATCTTCCTTCTTAAATTTCACATGCTTGGTTATGGATGTTGAATTGGTGGATTGAGAATGATAGAAATATGTCTTGTGAGATTTTGAGCCTATTGATGAATGGATTGAATATCTGTACCATTTTCTTCTTTCTTGTGTGATTTTCACTTATGGAATTGTTACTCTAGAACTTGCTTTGATTCTTTTTTAAGCTACATTTTCACATGCATACATTAATATGATTGAGGCATTTTGAAATAGCTACTTTGACCAAATAGCCATTCTTGTATATTTTCCATTGTGTAACCCCTTTGAACATGTTTGACTATTCCTTGTTTTAAGCTCATTTCATCCTTCAAAAAAAAAAAGCATATTTTTACCCAACCTTAGGAATAAGAGAGCATTGATCTTGTTCTTGATCAAGCGTGGGGGTGTATGTGCAAAATGATCAAAAAAAAAATTTTGACCATCGTTGCAATCAAACGATTATCAAAATAAAGGCGGATGCTTGGAAACAATAGGAAGAAAAGGAGAATGTTCAAGTCTAACAATGAATTCAATTCACCAATTTGGGATTGATCTTCAACAAAACATTAGTCAAATATTGGTGATTGTCCTTTATGATGAATGTTCTCAAACATTTTCTCCACTCTAGCTGTACCATAATGCTCTTTTATTCTTTTTGTTATTTATCTTCTCATATCCATATTATCCTCTCTCCTATACCATGACCCCATTACAACCTTGAATAAAGTCCTCTTGATTTTTGTATACATGTGGTTTGAGTAGCGGAGAAGTAGAAGATAAGCAAGCTTATGATAGTGTAATTGTTCATGGGTTGAATAGAGTGAAATACTTACCTTTTAAACACTTGAGAGATTGAGAGTGAATTCTGTCAGGATCTATCATTCTTGATTCATTCTTTTCAATTGAAGTTTCCATACTTGTTGGTTTGAGATGTGAAGAAATGTTACCTCATTAATGCTTTGATCCCTTGAATTTCTTGTTGCTTTCTTCCTTCATCGAGTCTTTTAGAGTTTTTAGCTTTTGAGTCTGTGTCATTTTTCTTTATCTCCTAACTTTGGTCTTATGTGTTTTGCCCAGGAGTGCAAAAAGCTAAGTGTGGGGGAATTTGATAATGATATATTTTATACATTAATAAACCCTCATTTTTAGTCATTTACACTCTTCATGTACTTAATTGATTAAGTCTGGTTATGTTTTGTAAGATTGGACTCAAATTGGACTTAATTGATTTTTTTAGCATTATTTGGGTCTTACACTGTTTCTGTATTTTAGTCATATCTTGAGATCTAGATGTCTAGAAATTATGAATTTTACCTTGTAGGAAAGCTGAGAGAAAGCTCTACAACTTTGATGAAGAGCTCAAAGTCTCAATCAGACATCTAGCGGAGCTAGCTGGGCTTAGAAGACAGAACACGAGTTTTGTGTCTGGAACCTGAATAGTGTAAAGTAATCAGAGCATAACTTTGGCTGTAAGAATTATCTTGGGCTGAAATATGGACATTTGAAATTAAGACCCAGATCTACAACTTTCATGAAGAACACAAGAGCTCATTCAGACAGGTTGGAGGTGATATTGGGCCTGGAAGTCAAAATAGAAGTGCTGAAACTGGGCCTGAATAGTCTGCAGTAATTGGGCCATAACTCGGGCTGTAAGAATTATCTTGGGCTGAAATTTGGACATCTGAAAGTTAAGATCCAGATCTACAACATTCATGCAGATGACTTTTCTATTTGATGACGGAATCCGTGAGTTAAGTAATGAATGATTTCAGAGACAAGAAATCTCAATAATTTTTCACTCTTATCCTCACCATTTGGCATTTTCTACTCATTCATCCACTCATCCACCTACTCTTAATCAACTCCCTTATCATTTTGTATCCCTACTCCCCTATAAAAGGCACCATTGGCTGATCATTTGGGACACTTGGTGTTAGGCTTAGTTTTTACAAGTTAAAGTTATGCTTGTTTATTGTTTTCCTTTGTAGTAATTTTCTCTTGTTTTAAATTGACGCCATGTTCATCTTTCTTTTCTTCTCTCTTTCTTTCTTCTTATCCATGAGTAACTAAATCTTCATCTTGCTTGGGTAAAAGAGTGAAGTTCTTGGTAATGAAATAAGGTTAGATTATTCTATTTCATGTGCTTAAAAGATATCTTATCAATTAGACATTATATGTGTTATATTTTATTTCTAATCAATTTAGAAACCTTCTTTGTATAATGGAGATCTTGATTTATTATAGACAATGGGATTGGCACAGTGAATGCTTGAACTCATTTACAAATGTTGGTGGATAATTAAAAGAATCATAACATGATTGCTTGTATAATTGAACTTTGAATATTATATTTTCCGATTAGAACCTCCATTGTGTGTGGATTTCAATTGAGTTATAAAGAGAAATAATCTTACCTTTAATTTATTACCAAGAGTGGATCTCCTAATCCAAGCAAGCTCTTAAATTCATTTGTGAACTTCTTTTATTACTTTTGGTGTTGTGACAAATCATTTTTTTACCTCAATTAATTTTTCTTCATCAATTCCCTGTGGATCGACCTCGGACTCCCGAGAAATTTATTACTTGAGACAACCTGCACTTGGGTTTGCATCCTTAAATCCTGCAGTCAAGTTTTTGGCGCCGTTGCCGGGGACTTGATTTGAAGTTTTAATTTATTGAGGTTCGTTTTCTTTAATAAAATCTATTCTCTATTCTCCCACACCAGAGCAAAAGATCGGCTTGCCGATCCTTCGGTTTCTTTACTAACTTACTAACATACTAACTTTCTAACTTTTTATATTTATGTCATTTATTTTCTGTTTACTAACTTTTAATTTATGTTATTTATTTTCTGCTTACTAACTTTTTATTTTCTGCACTCTAACTTTTAATTTACGTCATTTATTTTCTGTTATTTATTTTCTGCACTTTCTAACTTACTAATTATTAACTCTTTAATTATCTAACTTTTTACTTTATTAGTTATCTAACTTTTTACTTGTTAATATTTATTAGGTGGTTGGTTTATACCACATCCTTATTAATATTTAATGGTGGGTTACACTGCCAGCTTGTACATTATTTTTATTTATTTATTTTAAGTTATTTATGTATTTATGCTTAATTGGTATCGTGATTTAAACTCTAGTTATTTAGTCAAAATTAATCTTGTTACTTTATATATTGATTTGTTTGAATCACAATCACACACAATTGACACAATGGCTGACAATGAAAGTGCACATGATGAACATGAAAATCAACCGTTGCGAACCATGCGTGAATATTTGCAACCACCTCGAAATTCTAGTCCATCATGTTTTATCTTTCCACTCAATGCCAACAATTTTAGATTTAAACCAGGTATGATTTCTTTACTTCCTAATTTTCATGGGTTAGAATCTGAAAGTCCATATTTACATCTGATAGAATTTGAGAAAGTATGTATTGCCTTCAATGATCAAAATTGCACTGAAGAGATTGTTAAGCTTAAATTGTTTCCTTTTTCTTTAAAAGATAAAGCAAAATCTTGGTTTAACACTTTAAAACCAAGATCAATTGGCACATGGCAAGAAATGTAAGGTGAGTTCTTGAAGAAATTTTTTCCAACACATAAAACCAATGCTATGAAAAGAGAAATCTAAAATTTTTCTCAAAATTCAAATGAAGAATATTTTCAATGTTGGGAACGATTTAAAGATTTGTTAAATTCTTGTCCACATCATGGTTTTGAAAAATGACGCACTATAAGCTTCTTTTATGAAGGTTTAACTCCTAAAACTAAATAATTTGTAGAAACAATGTGCAATGGTCAGTTTCTTGATAAAGAACCTGATAAATCTTTAGACTATTTAAACCAGTTGGCTGAGAATTCTCAATCTTGGCATAGTACTAACACTTCTGAAGTTTCAATTAGATCTAATCTTGCAAGTGCTAATAAAGAAAAATATCACCTTAGTCAAGAGGAAGATCTAAATGCTAGGTTTGCTAGTTTGGCTAGAAAGGTTGAAGCCATGGAATTAAAAAAAGCAAAAGAAATCAAATATGTGCAAAATGAAGAAATTTGTGGCATTTGTGATGATTTGGGACACTCAACACATGATTGTCCTAAGATTCCTATCTTTAAAGAAGTTATACATGAGCAAGAAAATGCAATGAATAATTTTAACAAGCTATTTACTTCTTCTTTTTCAGATACATACAATCCGAGATGGAGAAATCACCCGAACTTCAGTTGGAGGAATAATAATCAGTCACAATTTATGCAACCACCACCTCCTCAGACACAACAGGACTCCCAAAATTCTCAAGGATATGCACCTTATGTCCCACCATATAGGAAAAACTTTGAAGAAACATTGCATGCATTCATAGAAAAGCAAGAGGCCATTAATAAACAAAACAATCAAATCATGAATGACATAAAAGACACTCTTGCTAAACTTTTTTCTACACTCACCATTCACGAGAAAGGAAAATTTCCTTCTCAACCTCAACCAAATCCCAAATGTCAGTACAGTCTAAATGAGGGGAGTTCAGAAAATCAACAAATGGACTAAGTCAAGTCAGTGATAACTCTTAGGAGTGGAAAGGTTGTTGAAAAACAAATCCCCGAATCTTGTGAGAAAGAAGTTGAGCCAATTCCCCAAAAAAATGAAGAAGTTGACCAAAAGGCGACCAAACTCTCGCCTTCACCCCCATTTCCTCAAGCATTGAATAATTCAAAGAAATTAGACCATAACACTAGAATTTTTAAAATTTTGAAACAAGTGAAGATCGATATTCCTCTGTTAGATGCTATCAAACAGATTCCTTCTTATACTAAATATTTGAAGGACTTGTGCACTGTTAAAAGGAAATTAAATGTAAAAAAGAAAACATTTTTGGCTGAACAGGTAAGCTCCATTCTTCAAAATAATAATGCGTTGAAATATAAGGATCCTGGTTATCCTACAGTTTCATGCATTATTGGAGAACATAAAATTAAAAAAGCTTTACTTGATCTTGGTGCTAGTGTCAATTTGCTTCCATATTCAGTTTATGAGCAACTCAACTTGGGTGAGTTAAAACTAACTTCTGTAACTCTTCTACTTGCCAATAGATCAATTAAAATTCCAAGAGGGATAGTGGAAGATGTGTTGGTTCAAGTTGATAAATTCATATATCCTGTGAATTTTATTGTCTTGGATACTAAACCTATGGTTGATAGTTGCAAGTCAATTCCTGTTATTTTAGGTCGTCCATTTTTAGCAACATCAAATGCTTTGATAAATTACAGAAATGGAATGGTGAAGCTAACATTTGGAAACATGACATTGTATCTCAATGTTTTTAACATGTGCAAGCAACCACAGGAAGTCCTTGATGAAAAGGAGAAAGTTGAAGGAATTAAAGCCGTTATAGATGATCATCTTCAAAAGGGGAGTTCTTCTGACCCATTAGAAGTTTGTTTAATTAATTCATTTGATTTGCGTGATTGTACAGAGGAAATAGAATACAAAGGATGGAAGCCGAGATTCAAAGAGCTAAAACCTATGAATGATAATGCCCATGAAGAAGTACCTACATCGGAACTAAAGTCATTACCTGCTGGGTTGAAGTACACATTTTTGGGAGAAGAACAAAGCTTTCCAGAAGTAATTTCTTCAACTCCTACTGGAGAATAAGAAGGAAAGATGCCGCCTCAATGGATGCACCAAGATAGAAAGAAATTTTTTACAGAGGTGAAAAATTTTTATTGGGATGACCCATACTTGTTCAAATATTGTGCTGACTAAATCTTTCGGAGATGTGTACCCGACAGTGAGGTAGGTAGTGTTATTAAGTTTTGTCACTCAGAAACATGTGGGGGTCACTTTTCTTCAAAGAAAATAGCTGTGAAAATCTTGCAGTGTGGATTTTATTGGTCCACTTTATTTAAGGACTGCTATACTTTTTGCAAAAGTTGTGAAAATTGTCAAAAGACAAATCCAATTATTACCTACCCCTATAGGTGCAATTATTACTCTTTCTGTTCTTTTTCTTATTTAAACACTCCATTTTCTCCACTTTCCTCCAATTCAGAATCATTCAAAGGGAAGGTGAGAATAGAAATGGAAGGTGTTTCTATTCGTCAACTTAAAAATATCTGTGTATTTTTTGGATCTAAGTATGGGAAGGGTTTAGAGTTTGTAAACGCAACTACCACTCTTGGTCGATCACTTGCTGCAAGGAATATTCATCTTGTATATGGGGGAGGTTGTCGTGGGTTAATGGGGGCTGTATCACTTGCTACATACATAGGAGGCAGTCAGGTTTTAGGTGTCATTTTTGAACCTTTAGCTCAACAGAACATCACTGGAAAGACAATTGGAGAGGAACTTAAGGCATCATCAATGCATGAACGAATGAAGATAATTCTTAAAAACTCTGATGCATTCATTGCCTTACCAGGTGATTTTGGTACCTTGGAAGAAGTTTTTCAAATTGTCTCTTGGGCCCAGTTGAACATCTACCGTAAACCCATAGGTTTGTTGAATGTAAATAATTTCTTTGAAATTTTGTTAATTTTTCTTGACCATGTTGTGGAACAGAAATTTATCACACCTTCGGCAAGATAACTTCTTATCTCTGCTTCCACTATTGATGAGTTGATTGATAAATTACATGCTTTTGTTCATAAACCTGACCCAGCAATAGCTCAGATAGATTGGTCAGCAGGAAGCAGTGAGGGAAAGAGGATGAAAAAGGAGCCAGATTTGACATTTCGTTTATAGTTTTTCTTTACTTTTGATTTTATTTATCGTACTTTGTTTTTGTTTAAATTTGTGTCAGATTTCTCCAACAGGTAATATCTTCTATTCTTTACTCATCTATATTTTAACATTAAGGACAATGTTGTGATCTAGTTGGGGGGAAGGATAGTTGACTACCAATTTTTTTTCTTTTTTGGGAAGTATGATATGATTGTCATGGACTTATTAAACCAATGAATGATGGCAGAGTAAGGAGTAATTTTACTTCTGAGATGTATCTAAATTGGGAAGTATGTTTAGTGATATGACTGTCAGAAACCTATTCGTAGTAAAACTAATTAGTGATGGCAGAGTAAAGAGTATATTTTGGAAACATTTTTTTACTCTTGAGACGTATCTTAATTGGTGGCAGAGTAAGGAGTTTTTTAGGTAGTAATTAATTAGTATTGATTTGTGGAAGTAACAAAGCTTTTGTCTTTTGATTTCCTTTGAAAGATTCAAGCGAATGCACTCTCACATCCTTTGAAGCAATTGAAATTTAGGAATCATAGCATGATTGAATAAATTATCTTCCTTCTTAAATTTCACATGCTTGGTTATGGATGTTGAATTGGTGGATTGAGAATGATAGAAATATGCCTTGTGAGATTTTGAGCCTATTGATGAATGGATTGAATATCCGTACCATTTTCTTCTTTCTTGTATGATTTTCACTTATGGAATTGTTACTCTAGAACTTGCTTTGATTCTTTTTTAGGCTACATTCTCACATGCATACATTAATATGATTGAGACATTTTGAAATAGCTACTTTGACCAAATAGCCATCCTTATATATTTTCCATTGTGTAACCCCTTTGAACATGTTTGACCATTCCTTGTTTTAAGCTTATTTCATCCTTCGAAAAAAAAGCATATTTTTACCCAACCTTATGGAATAAGAGAGCATTGACCTTGTTCTTGAATAAGTGTGGGGGTGTATGTAAAAAATGATCAAAAAAAAAAATTTGACCACTGTTGCAATCAAACGATTATCAAAATAAAGGTGGATGCTTGGAAACAATAGGAAGAAAAGGAGAATGTTTAAGTCTAACAATGAATTCAATTCACCAATTTGGGATTGTTCTTCAACAAAACATTAGTCAAATATTGGTGATTGTCCTTTATGATGAATATTCTCAAACATTTTCTCCACTCTAACTGTACCATAATGCTCTTTTATTCTCTTTGGTATTTATCTTTTCAGATCTATATTATCCCTTCTCCTTTACCATGACCCCATTACAACCTTGAATAAAGTTTTCTTAATTTTTGTAAACATGTGTTTTGAGTAGCAGAGAAGTAGAAGATAAGCAAGCTTATGGTAGTGCAATTGTTCATGGGTAGAATAGAGTGAAATACTTACCTTTTAAATACTTGAGAGATTGAGAGTGAATTCTGTCAGGATCTATCATTCTTAATTCATTCTTTTCAACTGAAGTTTCCTTGCTTGTTGGTTTGAGATATGAAGAAATGTTATCTCATTAATGCTTTGATCCCTTGAATTTCTTGTTACTCTTCTTGCTTCATCGAGTCTTTTAGAGTTTTTAGTTTTTGAGTCTGTGTCATTTTTTATAATGATATATTTTATACATTAATAAACCCTCATTTTTAGTCATTTACACTCTTCATGTACTTAATTGATTAAGCCTGGTTATGTTTTGTAAGATTGGACTCAAATTGGACTTAATTGATTTTTTTAACTTTATTTGGGTCTTACACTGTTTCTGTATTTTGGTCATATCTTGAGATCTAGATGTCTAGAAATTATGAATTTTACCTTGTAGGAAAGCTGAAAGAAAGCTCTACAACTTTGGTGAAGAGCTCAAAGTCTCAATCAGACATCTAGTGGAGCTAATTGGGCTTAGAAGACAGAACACGAGTTTTGTGTCTGGAACCTGAATAGTGTAAAGTAATCAGAGCATAACTCAGGCTGTAAGAATTATCTTGGGCTGAAATTTGGACATTTGAAATTAAGACTTAGATCTACAACTTTCATGAAGAACACAAGAGCTCATTCAGACAGCTTTAAGGTGATATTGGGCCTGGAAGTCAAAATAGAGGTGCTGAAACTGGGCCTGAATAGTCTGCAATAATTGGGCCATAACTCGGGCTGTAAGAATTATCTTGGGCTGAGATTTGGACATCTGAAAGTTAAGATCCAGATCTACAACTTTCATGCAGATGACTTTTCTATTTGATGACAGAATCCGTGAGTTAAGTAATGAATGATTTCAGAGACAAGAAATCTCAATAATTTTTCACTCTTATCCTCACCATTTGGCATTTTCCACTCATTCATCCACTCATCCACCTAGTCTTAATCAACTCCCTTGTCATTTTGTATCCCTACTCCCCTATAAAAGGCACCATTGGCTGATCATTTGGGACACTTGGTGTTAGGCTTAGTTTTTACAAGTTAAAGTTATGCTTGTTTATTATTTTCCTTTGTAGTAATTTTCTCTTGTTCTAAATTGAAGCCATGTTCATCTTTCTCTTCTTCTCTCTTTCTTTCTTCTTATCCATGAGTAACTAAATCTTCATCTTGCTTGGGTGAAAGAGTGAAGTTCTTGGTAATGAAATAAGGTTAGATTATTCTATTTCATGTGCTTAAAAGATATCTTATCAATTAGACATTATATGTGTCATATTTTATTTCTAATCAATTTAGAAACCTTCTTTGTATAATGGAGATCTTGATTTATTGTAGACAATGGGATTGACACAGTGAATGCTTGAACTCATTTACAAATGTTGGTGGATAATTAAAAGAATCATAATATGATTGCATGTATAATTGAACTTTGAATATTATATTTTCCGATTAGAACCTCCATTGTGTGTGGATTTCAATTGAGTTATAAAGAGAAATAATCTTACCTTTAATTTATTACCAAGAGTGGATCTCCTAATCCAAGCAAGCTCTTAAATTCATTTGTGAACTTCTTTTATTACTTTTGGTGTTGTGACAAATCATTTTCTTACCTCAATTAATTTTTCTTCATCAATTCCCTGTGGATCGACCTCGGATTCCCGAGAAATTTATTACTTGAGACAACCTACACTTGGGTTTGCATCCTTAAATCCTGTAGTCAAGTTTTTTACGCCGTTGTCGGGGACTTGGTTTGAAGTTTTAATTTATTGAAGTTCGTTTTCTTTAATAAAATCTATTTCCTATTCTCCCTCACCAGAGCAAAAGATCGGCTTGCCGATCCTTCGGTTTCTTTACTAACTTACTAACATAATAACTTTCTAACTTTTATATTTATGTCATTTATTTTCTGTTTACTAACTTTTAATTTATGTTATTTATTTTCTGTTTACTAACTTTTTATTTTCTCGCACTCTAACTTTTAATTTACGTCATTTATTTTTGTTATTTATTTTTCGCAATTTCTAACTTACTAATTATTAACTCTTTAATTATCTAACTTTTTACTTTATTAGTTATCTAACTTTTTACTTGTTAATATTTATTAGGTGGTTAGTTTATACCACATCCTTGTTAATATTTAATGGTGGGTTACACCGCCAGTTTGTACATTATTTTTATTTATTTATTTTAAGTTATTTATGTATTTATGCTTAATTGGTATCGTGATTTAAATTCTAGTCATTTAGTCAAAATTAATCTTGTTACTTTATATATTGATTTGTTTGAATCACAATCACACACAATTGACACAATGGCTGACAATGAAAGTGCACATGATGAACATGAAAATCAACCGTTGTGAACCATGCGTGAATATTTGCAACCACCTCGAAATTCTAGTCCATCATGTTTTATCTTTCCACTCAATGCCAACAATTTTAGATTTAAACCAGGTATCATTTCTTTACTTCCTAATTTTCATGGGTTAGAATCTGAAAGTCCATATTTACATCTGATAGAATTTGAGGAAGTATGTATTGCCTTCAATGATCAAAATTGCACTGAAGAGATTGTTAAGCTTAAATTGTTTCCTTTTTCTTTAAAAGATAAAGCAAAATCTTGGTTTAACACTTTAAAACCAAGATCAATTGGCACATGGTGAGAAATGTAAGGTGAGTTCTTGAAGAAATTTTTTCCAACACATAAAACCAATGTTATGAAAAGACAAATCTAGAATTTTTTCCAAAATTCAAATGAAGCATATTTTCAATGTTGGGAACGATTTAAAGATTTGTTAAATTCTTGCCCACATCATGGTTTTGAAAAATGATGCACTATAAGCTTCTTTTATGAAGGTTTAACTCCTGAAACTAAACAATTTGTAAAAACAATGTGCAATTGTGAGTTTCTTGATAAAGAACCTGATGAAGCTTTAGACTATTTAAACCAGTTGGCTGAAAATTCTCAATCTTGGCATAGTACTAACACTTCTGAAAATTCAATTAGATCTAATCTTGCAAGTGCTAATAAAGGAAAATATCACCTTAGTCAAGAGGAAGATCTAAATGCTAGGTTTGCTAGTTTGGCTAGAAAGGTTAAAGCCATCGAATTAAGAAAAGCAAAAGAAATCAAATCTGTACAAAATGAAGAAATTTGTGGCATTTGTGATGATTTAGGACACTCAACACATGAATGTCCTCAGATTCCTATTTTTAAAGAAGTTGTACATGAGCAAGTAAATGCAATGAATAATTTTAACAAGCCATTTACTTCTTCTTTTTCAGATACATACAATCCGAGATGGAGAAATCACCTGAACTTCAGTTGGAGGAATAATAATCAGTCACAATTTATGCAACCACCACCTCCTCAGGCACAACAGGACTCTCAAAATTCTCAAGGATATGCACCTTATGTCCCACCATATAGGAAAAACCTTGAAGAAACACTGCATGCATTCATAGAAAAGCAAGAGGCCATTAATAAACAAAACAATCAAACCATGAATGACATAAAAGACACTCTTGCTAAACTTTTTTCTGCGCTCACCATTCACAAGAAAGGAAAATTTCCTTCTCAACCTCAACCAAATCTCAAATGTCAGTACAGTCTAAATGAGGGGAGTTCAGAAAATCAACAAATGGACTAAGTCAAGTCAGTGATAACTCTTAGGAGTGAAAAGGTTGTTGAAAAACAAATCCCTGAATCTTGTGAGAAAGAAGTTGAGCCAATTCCCCAAAAAAATGAAGAAGTTGACCAAAAGGCGACCAAACTCTCGCCTTCACCCCCATTTCCTCAAGCATTGAATAATCCAAAGAAATTGGACTATAACACTGGAATTTTTGAAATTTTGAAACAAGTGAAGATCAATATTCCTCTGTTAGATGGTATCAAACAGATTCCTTCTTATGCCAAATATTTGAAGGACTTGTGCACTGTTAAAAGGAAATTAAATGTGAAAAAGAAAGCATTTTTGGCTGAACAGGTAAGCTCCATTCTTCAAAATAATAATGCGTTGAAATATAAAGACCCTGGTTGTCCTACAGTTTCATGCATTATTGGAGAACATAAAATTGAAAAAGCTTTACTTGATCTTGGTGCTAGTGTCAATTTGCTTCCATATTCAGTTTATCAGCAACTCAACTTGGGTGAGTTAAAACCAACTTCTGTAACTCTTCTACTTGCCGATAGATCAATTAAAATTCCAAGAGGAATAGTGGAAGATGTGTTGGTTCAAGTTGATAAATTCATATATCCTGTGGATTTTATTGTCTTGGATACTGAACCTATGGTTGATAGTTGCAAGTCAATTCCTGTTATTTTAGGTCGTCCATTTTTAGCAACATCAAATGCTTTGATAAATTGTAGAAATGGAATGGTGAAGCCAACATTTGGAAACATGACACTAGATCTCAATGTTTTTAACTTGTGCAAGCAACCACAGGAAGTCCATGATGAAAATTAGGAAGTTGAAGGAATTGAAGCTATTATAGATTATCATCTTCAAAAAGGGAGTTCTTCTGACCTATTAGAAGTTTGTTTAATTAATTCATTTGATTTACTTGATTGTACAGAGGAAATAGAATACAAAGGATGGAAGCCGAGATTCAAAGAGCTAAAACCTATGAATGATGATGCCCATGAAGAAGTACCTACATCGGAACTAAAGTCATTACCTGCTGGGTTGAAGTACACATTTTTGGGAGAAGAACAAAGCTTTCCAGAAGTAATTTCCTCAACTCTTACTGGAGAACAAGAAGGAAAGATGCCGCCTCAATGGACGCACCAAGATAGAAAGAAATTTTTTACAGAGGTGAAAAAATTTTATTGGGATGACCCATACTTGTTCAAATATTATGCTGACTAAATCTTTCGGAGATGTGTACCCGACAGTGAGGTAGGTAGTGTCATTAAGTTTTGTCACTCAGAAGCATGTGGAGGTTACTTTTCTTCAAAGAAAATAGCTGCAAAAATCTTACAGTATAGATTTTATTGGTCTACTTTATTTAAGGACTGCTATACTTTTTGCAAAAGTTATGAAAATTATCAAAAGACAAATCCAATAAAATCCACAGTCAAGACAATTTTGAGAAAATCTTTTGAAATTGGTTAAAAAGTTCTGCTTTATGATTCTCGCCTGCACCTATTCCCTAGAAAGTTGAGATCTAGGTGGAGTGGTCCTTTTGTTATCAAACACGTGTATCCTCATGGGGCCGTAGATATTGAGAATCCTAGGAATGGTAATGTGTTTAAAGTCAATGGACAAAGGCTCAAATCATTTCTGGAAAACCAAGTTAATGAGGTAGAATTCATCTCTCTTTTTTATCTTTGTTATGAATAGAAATCATTCTAATTTTGTTGCCTTGTTTTTGCAGTTCTTTGTGTTGCTGGTTAAGTGGCGGATACGGTACTCCGTGACTCTCAAGTCAGTTTGTTTTTCAGTTTTCTAAAATAACTGAATCCTTCTTCTCCTTTAAAATGGATGTCATTCTTTCAAACCTGAGAAAACATTTTCCTTCTCTCCCTCAAAATGCTCTAAAAAAATTTACAAAGTTCGATGTGAAAGATTGAGACTATTAATGCACAAAGGTATGCCAGAAGATGTACGCTGGATAATTGAAGCAAAGGTCCGACTAGCAAGTGAGTCTTCAATTTCATTTGACTCATACATGCCAGGTCTTGGAAGAAGTTCGTATTCTAAAAGGAGAAGAGCAAAAAGGTTACAAGTCTGTTACAAATGTGGACGATGGAATTGTAACAAGCGATGTTGTACTTTAGGAAGGGTTTCCGCAAATAGAGAAGATAAAATTTTCTTCATTAAGAATGGACTGAGTACGGAGTCATTAGATGATATCTTATTGACTCTTGAGACGCATTCTTGTGGATTGATGCATTGTGAAATTCTTAATTTGTGGAATCTCTTCAAGGATGAAGAAAAATGCTACAGTCTTGGGAATCTGACTCTAAAAGATCCTGTTTGCCAATTTATAAGAAAATTGGATGGGAAGCTTATCCTCGACTCATAGAAGGCATTTAAGCCGTTACTGGACGTTAAACCAGAAGCAGATGTAAGTCATATCCACAATAATCTGTACATATCATCTTCTTCTTCTTAATGTCATCTTTCAAAAAAAAACCAAAAAAAATTTAAAAAAAATTTAAAAAAAAAAAAGAAGAAGAAAAAAATATTTAAACAAGGGCAATCTTGAAGAAGTACCATGGCTTTAATCAGTTGTGGAGCCCCAGCCTTTGGCTGACCCGTCATTGACTCGGGTGGACCTTTGCACGCTAGTCCTTAAAAAAGTTCGTGTACCATGCTCAGTAGAAAGCCGCACTCCATAACCCAATGTTTACCATCTAGGCACTGTGGAGTTGACGGACAGGCAGAAGCGTCCCACTCCGGTTATTAGTGAGAAGTAACCCGCGACTGCCAAAGCATATGAGGCATCTGAGCCTGATCCTCTCTTTTATTAGAAGGGGCTCTCAGCGCCCTGGCATGGGATGTTTTGGATCTTGGGCATTACGGGTTTCAGATTTTAGCATCTTTGTTGATGTTACGAGCCCAAGTGTGAGCGCTCCAGGTTCCAGACCCAGGATGGAAACCCATAATGGTTTCTTCTTTCTCCTTTCTTTGAATAAACGGACGTGAGTGTCTACTACACTGGTGACACGCAGTATAAAGATATGACACTACTGCACTCATGATGCGCAGTATAAAGATACGCCATGAAAGCTGTACATACAGGTATGTCATCATTTGCTATTATATTTCTTTTATCTTTGTATGATTTTGCTTTATTTTGGTTTTGGACAGACGATCCTTTGAGCAGGGTCCTTTAGGGGTTTCTAGACTTCTTTACCCTGATGGTTTTCTTGAAGTAAAAAAAACAAAAAAAACAAAAACAAAAATAAAAACAAAAACAAAAAACAAGAAAAGCAAAAAAAAAAGATTCTATGTTCCTTAATTTCAAACTCTTCTGACAACAGCCAACCTACCCCTATAGGTGCAATTATTACCCTTTCTGTTCTTTTTCCTATTTAAACACTCCATTTTCTCTACTTTCCTCTAATTCAGAATCATTCAAAGGGAAGGTGAGAATAGAAATGGAAGGTGTTTCTATTTGTTAACTTAAAAATATCTGTGTATTTTGTGGATCTAAGTATAGGAAGGGTTTAGAGTTTGTAAATGCAGCTACCACTCTTAGTCGATCACTTGCTGCAAGGAATATTCATCTTGTATATGGGGGAGGTTGTCGTGGGTTAATGGGGGCTGTATCACTTGCTGCATACATAAGAGGCAGTCAGGTTTTAGGTGTCATTCCTGAACTTTTAGCTCAAAAGAACATCACTGAAAAGACAATTGGAGAGGAACTTAAGGTATCATCAATGCAAGAACGAATAAAGATAATTCTTGAAAACTCTGATGCATTCATTGCCTTACCAGGTGATTTATGTACCTTGGAAGAAGTTTTTCAAATTGTCTCTTGGGCCCAGCTGAACATCCACCATAAACCCATAGGTTTGTTGAATGTAAATAATTTCTTTGAAATTTTGTTAATTTTTCTTGACCATGCTGTGGAACAGAAATTTATCACACCTTCGGCAAGACAACTTCTTATCTCTGCTTCCACTATTGATGAGTTGATTGATAAATTACATGCTTTTGTTCATAAACCTGACCCAGCAATAGCTCAGATAGATTGGTCAGCAGGAAGCAGTGAGGGAAACAGGATCAAAAAGAAGCCAGATTTGACATTTCGTTTATAGTTTTTCTTTACTTTTGATTTTATTTATCGTACTTTGTTTTTGTTTCAATTTGTGTCAGATTTCTCTAACAGGTAATATCTTCTATTCTTTACTCATCTATATTTTAACATTAAGGACAATGTTGTGATCTAGTTGGGGGGAAGGATAGTTGACTACCAAATTTTTTTCTTTTTTGGAAAGTATGATATGATTGTCATGGACTTATTAAACCAATGAATGATGGCAGAGTAAGGAGTAATTTTACTTCTGAGACGTATCTAAATTGAGAAGTATGTTTAGTGATATGACTGTCAGAAACCTATTCGTAGTAAAACTAATTAGTGATGGCAGAGTAAAGAGTAAATTTTAGAAACAATTTTTTACTCTTGAGACGCATCTTAATTGGTGGCAGAGTAAGGAGTTTTTTAGGTAGTAATTAATTAGTATTGATTTGTGGAAGTAACAAAGTTTTTGTCTTTTGATTTCCTTTGAAAGATTCAAGCGAATGCACTCTCACATCCTTTGAAGCAATTGAAATTCAGGAATCATAGCATGATTGAATAAATTATCTTCTTTCTTAAATTTCACATGCTTGGTTATGGATGTTGAATTGGTGGATTGAGAATGATGGAAATATGCCCTGTGAGATTTTGAGCCTATTGATGAATGGATTGAATATCTGTACCATTTTCTTCTTTCTTGTGTAATTTTCACTCATAGAATTGTTACTCTAGAACTTGCTTTGATTCTTTTTTAGGCTACATTTTTACATGCATACATTAATATGATTGAGGCATTTTGAAATAGCTACTTTGACTAAATAGCCATCCTTGTATATTTTCCATTGTGTAACCCCTTTGAACTTGTTTGACCATTCCTTGTTTTAAGCTCATTTCATCCTTAAAAAAAAAAGCATATTTTTACCCAACCTTAGGGAATAAGAGAGCATTGACCTTGTTCTTGAACAAGTGTAGGGTGTGTGTGCAAAATGATCAAAAAAAAAAATTTGACCACCATTGCAATCAAAGGATTATCAAAATAAAGGTGGATGCTTGGAAACAATAGGAAGAAAAGGAGAATGTTCAAGTCTAACAATGAATTCAATTCACCAATTTGGGATTGATCTTCAATAAAACATTAGTCAAATATTACTGATTGTCCTTTATGATGAATATTCTCAAACATTTTCTCCACTCTAACTGTACCATAATGTTCTTTTATTCTCTTTGGTATTTATCTTTTCAGATCTATATTATCACTTCTCCTTTACCATCACCCCATTACAACCTTGAATAAAGTCCTCTTGATTTTTGTATGCATGTGTTTTGAGTAGCAGAGAAGTAGAAGATAAGCAAGCTTATGGTAGTGCAATTGTTCATGGGTTGAATAGAGTGAAATACTTACCTTTTAAACACTTGAGAGATTGAGAGTGAATTCTGTGCGGATCTATCATTCTTGATTCATTCTTTTCAACTGAAGTTTCTTTGCTTGTTGGTTTGAGATGTGAAGAAATGTTACCTCATTAATGCTTTGATCCCTTGAATTTCTTGTTGCTCTTCTTACTTCATCGAGTCTTTTAGAGTTTTTAGCTTTTGAGTCTGTGTCATTTTTCTTCGTCTCTTAACTTTGGTCTTATGTGTTTTGCCCAGGAGTGCAAAAAGCTAAGTGTGGGAGAATTTGATAATGATATATTTTATACATTAATAAACCCTTATTTTTAGTCATTTACACTCTTCATGTACTTAATTGATTAAGCCTGGTTATGTTTTGTAAGATTAGACTCAAATTGGACTTAATTGATTTTTTTTAGCATTATTTAGGTCTTACACTGTTTCTGTATTTTGGTCATATCTTGAGATCTAGATGTCTAGAAATTATGAATTTTACCTTGTAGGAAAGCTGAGAGAAAGCTCTACAACTTTGATGAAGAGCTCAAAGTCTCAATCAGACATCTAGCGGAGCTAATTGGGCTTGGAAGACAGAACACGAGTTTTGTGTTTGGAACCTGAATAGTGTAAAGTTATCAGAGCATACCTTGGGCTGTAAGAATTATCTTGGGCTGAAATTTAGATATCCGAAAGTTAAGACCCAGATCTACAACTTTCATGAAGAACACAAGAGCTCATTCAGACAGCGTAGAGGTGATATTGGGCTTGGAAGTCAAAACAGATGTGCTGAAACTGGGCCTGAATAGTCTACAGTAATTGGGTCATAACTTGGACTGTAAGAATTATTTTGGGCTGAAATTTGGACATCTGAAAGATAAGATCCAGATCTACAACTTTCATGAAGATGACTTTTCTATTTGATGACGGAATCCATAAGTTAAGTAATGAATGATTTCAGAGACAAGAAATCTCAATAATTTTTCACTCTTATCCTTACCATTTGGCATTTTCCACTCATTCATCCACTCATCCACCTACTCTTAATCAACTCCCTTGTCATTTTGTATCCCTACTCCCCTATAAAAAGCACCATTGGCTGATTATTTAGGGCACTTGGTGTTAGGCTTAGTTTTTACAAGTTAAAGTTATGTTTGTTTATTGTTTTCCTTTGTAGTAATTTTCTCTTGTTCTAAATTGAAGCTATGTTCATCCTTCTCTTCTTCTCTATTTCTTTCTTCTTATCCATAAGTAACTAAATCTTCATCTTGCTTGGGTGAAAGAGTGAAGCTCTTGGTAATGAAATAAGGTTAGATTATTCTATTTTTTGTGCTTAAATGATATCTTATCAATTAGACATTATATGTGTTATATTTTGTTTCTAATCAATTTAGAAACCTTCTTTGTATAATGGAGATCTTGATTTATTGTAGACAATGGGATTGGCATAGTGAATGCTTGAACTCATTTACAAATGTTGGTGGATAATTAAAAGAATCATAATATGATTGCATATATAATTAAACTTTGAATGTTATATTTTCCGATTAGAACCTCCGTTGTGTTTGGATTTCAATTGAGTTATAAAGAGAAATAATCTTACCTTTAATTTATTACTAAGAGTGGATCTCCTAACCCAAGCAAGCTCTTAAATTCATTTGTGAACTTCTTTAATTACTTTTGGTGTTGTGACAAATCATTTTCTTACCTCAATTAGTTTTTCTTCATCAATTCCCTGTGGATCGACCTCGGACTCCCGAGAAATTTATTACTTGAGACAACCTGCACTTGGGTTTACATCCTTAAATCCCGTAGTCAGCCACCTACCAGAGAATGATGAACAGGGTCTTTGAAGAACATATGGGGAGAATGCTAGAGGTCTACATTGATGATATGATAGTCAAGACCTCATCATCAAGATCACACACCTCAGACCTCAAAGAAGTATTTGCGTAATTAAGAAAGCATGACATGAGGCTTAATCTAGAAAAATGTGCATTTGAGGTCCAAGTTGGTAAGTTTTTAGGGTTCATGCTGACTCATCGCAGTATTGAGGCAAACCTTGATAAATGCAAAGCGGTGATTGACATACATAGTCCCCAAAGCGCGAAGGAAGTACAACAGTTAACCGAACGAATTGTGGCTCTCACAAGATTCCTAGCCAAAGTTGCCCAGAAATCCCTCCCTCTCTTCAAGTTATTGAAAAAGGGGACAGATTCGAGTGGACTCAAGAATGTGAGGACACTTTCACGTCTTTGAAGCAAATTCTGGCAACCCCTCCCATCTTTACGAGGACAGAGTCAGGTGAAACATTTTACGTGTACCTCTCCGTCCATGAAGAGGCTGTGAGTTCGGTACTTCTCAAGGAAACAGTGGAAGGCCAAAAGCCAATTTATTTTGTGAGCAAAGTATTGCAAGGCCCCGAGCTCCGATATCAAAAAATAGAGAAGGTTACTTTTGCACTTATCATCACGGCCAGAAGATTAAGACAATACTTTCAGTGTCATCTAGTGGTGGTAAGAACAGATCAGCTCGTCTGATAGATACTATATAAGCCGGACTTAGCATGAAGAATGATTTCTTGGTCCATCAAGCTTTCCGAGCTTAGGATCACCTATGAACCCAAAGTAGTCATCAAGGCGCATGCACTCTCGGATTTCCTGGCCGAACTCACCTCAAACCCTGGTGATACCGAGGAGATATCTTGGACTGTGTTCGTTGATGGGTCCTCAAACCCGAAGTGAAGTGGTGCAGGGGTAATCTTAGAGAATTCCAAGGGGGTGACTGTTGAGAACTCACTTAGGTTCGAACTCCCCACCTCGAACAACCAGGCAGAGTATGAAGCGTGCATCGCCAGAACGACAATGGCCAAAGACCTGGGGCCATAAAGATTCAACTTTGTAGTGATTCCCAACTCGTGATCTCCCAGATCCGAGGTAATTATCTGGCCAAAGAGCCCCTCTTGCAAAAATACCTGGCAAGAGTACAAGAACTCATCATGAGCTTTCAACTAGTAAACGTGGAGTATATACCCCGGAAGCAAAACTCTAGGGCCGACTTCTTATCTAAGTTGGCCAGCACCAAGAGTCCGGGCAACAATTGTTCAGTGATCCAAGAGACCCTCTCGCAACCCTTAGTTGCTGACATAGTCATCTTCCAGATCGACGGGCAATAGCATACCTGGATCACGCCACTGATGGAATACTTACATTCTAGTAGCCTCCCCAAGGATTCGAAGGAAGCTTCTAAGTTAAAGAAATCCGCAGTCATGTATACCATCTGCAAAGGACGGTTATACCGGTGTGGGTTTTCTTTACCCCTCCTCAAATGCCTTGTGCCAAAAGAAGCCGAATATATCCTGGCCGAGGTCCACGAAGGAAGTTGTGGACACCATCTGGGAGGTAAGGCTCTAGCATTGAAGGCACTCAAGGCAGGCTACTATTGGACTACAATGGAAGCAAACTCTCTTGTGCACGTCTAAGTATGCGACAAATGCTAACAGCACTCTGACCACTATCATGCCCTACCAAAGGAACTATCCACAACATCTATACCCTAGTCATTCTATCAATGGGGTATGAATATCCTGGGTCCATTCCCTCAAGCGCTTGGGCAGCTAAAGTTTTTTATAGTAGTTGTGGACTACTTTACCAAATGGATTGAGACAGAGCCCCTAGTCACCATCACTTCGGCTCGAATTCAGAAATTCACTTGGCGTCATATCATCACCAGGTTCGGAGTCCCCGAATCCATTATTACGGATAACATGACATAGTTCAAAGACAAGGGATTCAAACAGTTACTTGTTGGGCTGAAAATAAAACATCATTGCAGTGCCGTGAAAAACCCCCATACAAATGGGCAAGCTAAAGCAGCAAACTGTATTATCGTCAGGGAGTTAAAGAGAAAACTAGACGAAGTCAAAGGAAATTGGGCCGAGCAGTTGGACCATGTCCTGTGGGCCTACCAAACCACTCCTCACTCCACAACGGGTGAAATTCCATTCAACTCAACCTATGGATGTGAAGCAATGATCTCGGTGGAGATAGGAGAACCGAGCTGGCATCTTCAAAACTTCTCACCTAATAACAACACCAGACTGATCAGGAAAGACTTAGATCTGCTTGAAGAAAGAAGACGTGTCACATATATACACGATGCCACAATTAAGTAGAGAACGGCAACCCGGTATAACCTGAAGGTCATCCCTATGAGGTTCAAACCAAGCGACCTAGTACTCCGCAAGGTTGATATCGATGGAAAGAATGCCTATCGCATCGTGATCAGCACCAATAAAGGAGCTTACATGTTAGAAACGCTAACAGGAAAACTGGTGAAGAACTACTGGAACACAGACAAACTTAGAAAGTACTATAACTAAGTACCTTCTAAAGTCTAGTCTTCTAGTTTACTTCATGTTTGATTTACCCTGATTGTTATAAGAGCACATTGTATAGACCTTAGTCTTTTTATTTACTCAATAAAATAAGGATTGCGGATTTAATACATTTTCTACTGAAGTTTTCAAAGGCCTTCGAAAGTCGCTACGACACCCCAAGATGTCATGGTAGCCACCGTGAGTTGTCTTGTGCTAAATAGATCGTGCAATAGAAAAATTTTGTCTTGGGAAAATTCTCGCACTAAACCATAAGTATAAAAGACCCCGACAAGGACCAGTCCTTTAAACCAAAGTCACGTGACATCCTAAATTCCAGAGCAAATGGTAATGGACCCTGGATAAGGTTTCTTATCTTAGGCATAGTTCTCAAATGTCAATCCATTTTGGACATCTGATCCTAAGCCAAGGTTTCTAATTTCTTATCACGCTAAGTCCTAAAGGGAACTCTAAGCGCTCAACAATAATGGGCATTGGATTTGGACTGCGGTTTTCCTCATCAATTAAAATTCCTAAGTCTACAACAGTTGTTTTGAACAACACGAAGGTCATTGGATCCCAAAATAGGCGAAGGAAGAAAAACAAAGTTAATTAAAGCCCCAAAAACTAGGGAAATGTTCATACAAAAGCAATAAGCCCCCCTCCCCCCGCAGAAGGCAAGGAAAAGACAAGTTGCTCACACTGCAATGGGATCTTGACCACAGGCTCCGGCAAACAAATCCCCAGCATTTAAACTTGAAGAAGTAGCGCGGGGAGCCACAAGGCACCCCTCCCGGACCACCTTCTCGGAGTCGAGCCCGTCTAAGGCCAAAACAACCCCGGGATTGAAAAGTTGAATCTAGTTAATGGCAATGTGAAATTGATCTTCCTTTATCTTAGCGCAAACAGTGATGAGCTGATTGATATCGGCCTGCAAAGAGGTAGCCTTATTTTTAAACTGCTAGGACTTGGCACAAAAATTGTTATTCTCAACCCGAAGTACGGCCACTTGCTTCTAGTACTCTGCCAGGCTAGCCTCTCTTATCTTCTCGGCATCCTTCAAAGATGCCACTTTAATCTGCAGATCCCGAATCAGAGATACAGCCTTGTTCTTGGCCTTGACAACTTCCTCCATGGCCTTGAGAGCTTTGTTTTCACTCCGCTCGACCGCTGCCAGCTTATCCACCATTTCTTGACCATGTTCCTCAAGGACTTGCTCCAAAAAACGAGCCTCGATAAAAATACAGATTCCTATGTTTTGGAAGGACAACAAAGCCTCTCTTGTGCTACGTCGGCGAAGTAATCCCGAACCTCTTTATCCAAAATATGGAAGTCAATAAACTCCCTAAGATCTGACTCCTCCCAGAACAGTTTTATTGGCCTGGAAGACTCTCCAGCCGCTACTCTCTTACCTCGGTCGCCTGACCGACCTCCTTCTGATGCTTTCCTCGTATGTCTCTGAAGTGGTTAGGGAGAAACCTCCATGTTAACAGGCTCTACTTCTGCCAGAGGAACATCGACTGCCAAGATCACAGGAGCTGGAGCGACCTCTACTGGGGGATCCAACGGAGCGTTGGCGTTCCTCGCCCTTAAGGCTTCCAAGATCACCAAAGACTCCCCATCCTCCATCTTGGCCAAGCTTTCTACACAATAAACAAAGCAATCAGAAACAATCGTGATGCAGCACAAGAAGAAGAAACAAAAATAAGCATGGACAATGACCAACCCTACCTAGCACGGCCCAAAGCTCATCATCATCTGGGGTGTCTAATATATCTTTAAGCCAGATCTTGACGACCTCTTCAACCCACATTTCGAAGAAGTTGACACACTCAATCTCTTTGCCATTCAGTTGACCTATTTCCCTTTCAAACGATCGAGTGGGGATGCTCCACGCTGTCAAGTTCCAATATAGGTTGAACATCGGTTCCCCATCACGTCCCAACTAAAAAGGATGAGTACTGCCATTCGCCATCAACTTAAAAAACTTCTCCTTAAAGTCCTTATAACTTTCTAAGTATGGAAAAAAGACAGTCCTTCCTTACCGTAATCGGACTGACAATTAGGATTGCTGACGAGCGCGGCCACCATTAATAGAGTATCGCATATGGAAATAGAAAAATGCCCCTTTCGAGCATCGTAACCCCACCAACCGGCATATTCTTTTGAAGGCCATGATATTTGCCCAACCATTAGGATAGATCTGACTGGGGGCAACGTGAAGAGTTTGGAGGATGGAAATGTGGAAGTCATTGAAGGAGAGCTGAAGTCTGAACCTTGTAAAGAAGTCCTCGTATAGAAATAAGAAGTGTTCCCCCACTTCTCGGGTTAAACACACTCGTTCCCTCCCCGGGGACAAAATCAGGAACTCATCATCCCTTTCACCTGCCTCGGTAAGTTTCAAATAATCCTTCAACTTATCCAACTCTGCCTCGGACTCATAGCGGGATATCCTATCAAAGGCATCGTCTGCAACCCATGTGTAAGGCAACCCCAGACCCCAGCGAATACAAATCGCCTCCTCCTCGACCTGTTGATTCTCCGGCTCCTAAACTTCTAAAACCAAGGCAGGCACTTTGACTCTTGGCACTCTTCTTCTAGACATTTAATGTCCTAGAAGACACATAGAGGCCTAGGGTCAGAACCAGTTAAATTCAAAGAAACACATGGCAATGGGCGAACAGAGACAACTGAAAGCACCCGCGCACTAGCCTCCACACCCACCAAGGCAAAAAGCCTCAAAAGGACACCTTCATCCCACACAGTGCGATGAAGGAGGTGCTCCATAGAGCAACGCCATTGGAAGGAGGGAAAACAGTATTCCCACCCTCGTTCATAGAGAAGAAAGGGAAATGCACTCCATCAAAAGAGTGTGCAACCTCTTGCGCACCAAGAATAAACAAAAAATGGAGTCAGGGGGAAGGGAAATATCTTGAAGAAAATGAAGGATTCGGGTCTTTGAACCTCCAAAAATGTTTAAATCACCTTTCACCATCGTAAAGCATGTCAGAAATCTCCTCAGGCCACCAGTTTGTTACAAAGGAACAGCAAAACGAAAAAAGAAAAAGATAAAACCTTATTTATAAAGGCTATACAGTTAAGGGGTAATTTTCTCTGAACAATTCAAATTTGAAAATATATTCATTATGGTGCGCAAAGTACTGTGCACGTCCACTCAACTTAAGTGTTTCACGTGGCCCATGTAGCTGTCATGGCAGTTGAGAGGACGATTACCCAACAGACTAAGAGGCATGCAACCTCAGTGTCCAAGAGTTCGAAAAACTTAACTGGACCCTAGAAGATTGACTACACCAGAAAAGTTCCCCCAAGATACAAAGACTCTGAATCCTTAAACTTGGCACTTCGTCGGTCTCGACTAAGTACCAAGCTGGGGCCAACTTAACATATCACGTCGTCAAGGTGAGCATTGGACTCACCCCAGTATAATATAAATACCACGGTTTGCATAAGAAAGGAAAATAGAAGACAAAATATTCAAAGTAAAGGAAAAATTTTATTAATTATTCTCATTCCATACATCGTCGTACATCAAAAAGAGGGGAGTGGAAACATTTGAGATATGAATTTTATAAATAAATAGCAGCTCAGAGAAATATGTGAACATCACCGCCACCAGCATCCTCGATCATGTCACATCCACATTTCCTTTGGAACTAACACTTATCTCTTCCCTGTGAAGCAACTTTTTGAAAAAGTAGATTGGCTTTAAAGAACCCCAACAAACCGAAGCGATACACTGCTGTTGGACTCCAAGGCCTCTGCCACGATCTTCTTCACTACCTCCTTCACCAAGATAATAAAGATTGGGGTGGACTTTCCTTTGTTGGATAGGGCACAGTTTTTCATGAGGAGATCATTTCACCAGAACCCTTACCAGTTTCATGATCACCCTGAGCTACTTCAAACCACAGAGCAGTCCCAATAGTTTCCCCTGTATATCCAAATGCTCTTAGAGGATTTGCTGGGAAGGAGAACGACTTTGGGCTCTATTTCTCCAATTATCTCTGTCCAACACGACAGATATCACAAATCTCTCTAACAACAAAGTGTAGGTCTGATACACCCTCGTACACTGAGAGAGTGAGATATCTGTCGCTAATACGCTGAGAAAGAGAGATATCTATTAAAAGAACTGTTTACGAAGATCATGATAAATTTTCAGAAACTTGGGGAAGAACAAGAAGAAAGTCTCAATGAAAAGCAAAGCTCTTCAGGAATACGCAGAGAAGAGAGAAGAAACCATTCCGAGAAAAGGCCATCTCCAGATAGAAATACAGAAAGGAATGCCAATGTCAAACACAAACATTCCCTATTTATAAAAGGAATGGGCGTTTTCATTGGTTCCTAGAAAGAAGAACCTGTCAAACCATAAAATCCGCGTTTAATGCTCTCCTTTTCCTATTGGTTATGAGAGCAACGGGTGGTTAGGAACAGCACGAAGCTGACGTCCTCCATTAAAGGATCCTTAATTCCCAAGGTCAAAGCAACAGTTTCCAAGGAGCCTAAGTTACGAAGGATGTTACTGAAGAAGTGAAGACCTCGTCAATCACCCACGGGGACAACCGGAATTAAATCTCGGATAAAGGAATGAAAATGCTAGCAAGGACCCATCGCGATTTCAGACCATATTTTACGCTCGACCCCGGCATCAGTGTGAGACCACGAAACTTGGCATCAAAGCTAAGGCTTAGTCTACCACGTGCCCAATGACCCTAATGGAACTTACCTTAACACTCAGGCTATGTCTAAGTGTCAAGTTGGGGACAACTGTTATGAACCGTGCTCCGGGATCTCATCCAATAGGGTCAACCCAACGCGCGTACCATCGGACCCCGCCATAAACACCCCGGCCAAGGCCTTATGACCTCTAACTACAGCATTGAATTATAACGATCGTGGATCTGTGTAGATACGCATAACTGCCAATCATGATCTTACGAGATTATAGGATCCATAACTGCCTCTAATAGTGGATAATCACCATATCTATGTTCTTATATTATAGTGATGCTCTCCAGTGATAAACATAAGGCAATCCTTGACTGGATACTAATCATAAATACATGTGTTCAATATTGATCTCATTACGATTCCTATCACGCTCTATATATATCAGGTTAAGTCAACCTAATTAGGTATCTGTTATCTCATTGCATAATCCTAATTATGCACTACCTGACTTGAGCGTTGGAATCTCTTTGCAGGTACCCACCTCCCTAGTTCAATATGCTTGGTAGAAGTTGTGTAAGAAGGAAACCACCATGTACGTGTCTTTCTCAAATATCCTCTGAATCCACTTCAGAACAATTATTTTAAAAATTGTGTAATTAAATCAAAGATTACAATTTTAGGACTATAAATATGTGTAAATACAGAAAATATCATTTATTCTCACCCTTTATTTTCTCTCTATTTCTAACAGCATTAATTTCATATCTGAATCATTATGCTCTACTCCTTTTAATTGAAAAGAATAAAAATAAATAAATTCGCTAATGCCCTCCGTTATTTTTCATCATGTAAATAATTTTTTTCTCTTTTGCTTCGTCCACCTTCTTCAAGTCAGATCCAATTTCTTGGCGAACTTACAACAAAGTCATGGAATTTACATCAGAGTTTGCCTTTTTGACGACAGGGAAAAGACTTCAAAAAGGCCTTTAGTCCTACCTACTCATGGCGTGCATTTGTAATATTATCTCGTGTGCTATATAAGGAAAGCCAAGACTTGCGAAAAGAACTAAACCTAAAGCAAAGTTTTGTCTTGCACATGAACAAGCTTTTTGTAGCAATTAGGTCTAGTCTCGTTAATTGCATTCATATTGCTAGGTGCATCACATAAAGGAGTTTTGAATAAAAAGTTTTACTAAACTCAAGTGAGTTACAGTTATAATGATTTATTATATAGATGAAGTAGTTACTTAATTAGCAAAAAATTAAGATAATAATAAGAAAAGATAAATACAACTTAAAATAATAGAAACAAATTTAAAACTAAATCAAACTAAATTCTAAGATAAGATTTTGCTCTATAATCCCCTTCAAATTGGACAATACTACATAAAGGCTAAGTTTAGATCTTGAGAATTGCTGAGTCCAAAAGGTGAAAGACATATTGGAGTGTCAAACGAACGTTGTGCGAGGTTTGGATCCTCAAAAAGATGATTAGATATACGCCAAAAAGTGATCGAATCTCATACTAAGTGACATTCACATCAAGGGGAGGGGATCATGAGAAAGGCGCTGAAGTTTCTCCGATAAAGCTACCAAAAATCCTAGTAGTAGGTATGACGTTAGTCATTGAAATAGTTTCTGTGACACGACTTGTTAACCACGCACAGATAAATCTATCAAACCGGCACCAATGGAAGTAATTAGGATTGGATGGATCCAAACACATCTGGGCTTCCAGGTACCATTGGAGCATCAATCAATTCCATAGGCGCAAGCATTTCACTATTAATGGAAGTGGTGAAGGTGAAGGTGGTGTTTGTCATCCTTGAGTTAAGGTGTTAGTCATGGTAAGTTATTAGATCATGAAGATGTTTTGAATAAAAAAAGTTAACTGAAGTCATAATTATTTATTATATTGATGAAATGATTACATAGCTAGCAAACAAACTAAGATAACAACAATAACATAAAGATAAAATAAACATAACCTATGATAGTAGAAATGAATTTAAAATTGAATCAAAGTAAATCCTAAGATAAGATTTTGCTCTATCACCCCATATATGACAATTTCATATGAGAAATGAGATAGTGAATTTTAACTCTTGGATTTATGTCTGTGTGTGTGCCTCTGCCACATGGGGGGTTAGGATAGTGATCACGCCATGTGCTAATGCGATGGACATGCACATGTAACTATATATATATATGGAAGACGTCAAAACGCATAGGTATGGGAGGCTGCGAAATAGCAATTGATACTAAGGGATATGGAGGCCAACATATATTATACTAATGATGTATGGAAGAGATGCGTTTTGGATTAATTTGAGCTAGAATTGAAACATATAGCTCACAAAAAATTCAAAGCCCTGTGCATAACTTTGCTTGAACTTGTTTTCATTGTTTTTCTGGGCGGATGATTACTGATAACATCTTTTAGTATATCAAAAAGTTGTTATCACAACTTAAACTTATAGCATTTTATTTAAATTTACTGCGGGAATCGATCCTCGCTCTTTACCAACAATAGTACTCTTAAGTCTTAACGTTAGTTGAGTAACACTTCGTCTTTATGAGTGTAGGGTCTTTAGGCTCCAACTGCCTCCTCTTTTTATTCCTTGCTATTCATATTAAAAACACTTTTTTCCCCTTAGTTTTCATGTTTGTTGCAAGTTGAAACAATATAGGGGGTCTCTGCCCCACCATGTCATATAATTTTGTATACATTGATGAAATGGTAACATGGTATGCAGGATTCATTAGTTCATCTATAAGGGGAACAAAACGATGACTTTCCGACTCTGCAGCTTCCCCACATGAAGAAAAACGAAAACCATTTTCTCTCTCTTTTGGGCAAATAAATTGCAATTTGTCGTATAACTTATCACTTATCAAACTTCAACACATTAATTTTTACATGATTATATTTGTTAGAGATATAATAAAGTTATTCAATTGCCTACATCTAATAACTTAAATTTTTAAGAGAGTTGATTTATGATAATATTTAACCTATTTAATTTTATGAAATGAATTAGACATTTTAAAACGTGTAATAAATCGATGTGAACCATATATTGTTTGCTTGGAAACATTATTTTCACAGCTACTTGTAAGTGTAAAGATTTGAATCATATAGAAAGCGTGTAGAAAAAATTTAATTAAAATTTAAATAGATTCAATAACTACGATGTCAGACTCAAATGACAAACTAAGTTTTAAGTGGGCAAACTTTATCCCATTATAGGAGTTTGAAATCCATTATAAATACTTTGTGGCCAAAGCCAAATCAACCCACGAATAGCATATCTTATTAAACAAAAAGTGTGAGGATACTTTGTGGTTTTAAAAAAATAGATTCAATTAAATTTAAATACTACTACACAATAATGTAAAATATTTAATGTAATATAAGTTTACAGGTGTGCAATTAAATATTGTAGTTGTAAATTTATATCTTCTTATATAAATTAAGGCATTTAATTGATAGCTAGCATTATTCTCAGCTCATATTTTTATTAATTAATTTAAATTATAAATTAAATAATTATTTTATTTAAGTCAAACCTTAATTACTTGAATTATTATTTACGTGTTCATATTTAATTAGTGATAATTTAAAAAACTATAATATTAAAAATAATTAATAAAAATATGAGTAGACAACTGAAAGTACTAAATCCTCAATTGACATCTACCTCAATCCTAAACTAAATTATTACCAACCAAGCCAACCCTCCTCCGTAGCATATTCATGCTCGTGAATATGCTGCTTTTCAGCCTGCAGCGACCCATGCTATTAATTATTGTATTGGTGTCTATTAGAAACCGTTTATTTTATTTTATTTTTCCACCCTTAACGTAACCCTTATTCTCGACCAAATTATATTAATTAAATTTATAGAAGACATTAAAAAAAAAAAGAACAAAGTGAAAATTTTTACCGAAATGATTCAAAGAAATAATTTCGTGTTTTAAATTGATAAATCTTCGATAGGCGTGGATCAATTTACATATTCAAGAAAGAAGAAACATAGTTCAAAGTCAAGCTCTTCCTGTTAATTCAAAGGGCTTTTGGAGGAATTGATAATCAACATCCAGGATATCTGGAATCTATATATATATATTATTTTGCACCTGATGTCAAATGAACTAGTATATTCATCCCTTTGCATAACATGAACTCGTAATACCTAATGTATGACTATATATATATATAGTATATATAGTGGAACTCCTACACTAAATTAACAAAGATACAATATTATAGTATAGGATCTTGTTAGGTTTTGTCTTTGGTTTTCCGAGTCTAAACAAAGGAGTAACAACTCCCATGTTGAATTGTTTGGTTCTTAACAGGCACATAATATGAAAACAAGTGTCATATTCAGTCTTAAAAATATAAAAAAAAAAGAGATAGATACGAAGAAATACATATTTCAAGTATTAGGCAGTCCAAACTTTTGGTGTCGAATGGGGATGTCCCAATGTCGGACTAATGTTTTCTAAAGGCAGTTTTAACTTGCTAAAGAAACCTAATATCTATCTTTTGAAACCCATATGTGAAATAATTCAACTTACTCGCAGATTACAAGAAAAGTTAAAGAAAGAAAAAAAAAAAAGGATTAGGGTTGTGTTATCCGATACATAAAGAAATGGGTGAATAACTCATCGTAAGCAGCAGTCTTAAGTCGTTCATTTGCGTTCAACAAAAACCAAAACTAATGGTTCCTTTCTAATATCATTATTAAAAAGAGAACGAAATCTTATTCAATTATGATTTGATTAAGTGTGTGTGTTCACTGTTCACTCCCAAAACAACACAGCGTACCCCAAATAGTATCCACTATCCGCAAACTGACATCAGCTTTGGTGCGGTACAGAAGAAAAATGCACGTACCAGTATGATCATGGCGACATAAATTCTGGAATCCCCCAAAAGCTAAAGCAGTAACCCTTTATTTCTCAAGAATCCATTATTCTAAATTAAATCTACCCATTGTGGTTTCTCAAGAGTCCATTATTCAAAATTAAATCTAATCATTGTGGTTATTTAAATGTTTATTTTTCTTTCTCAAAAGCATTTCCTTATTTAATAGGTAATAGACTAATTTCTTAAAATACAGTTAAGTACATAAACGAAAAATCTTTTTAACGGTATTATTTTCATACATATGAATTTCGATATTAAACTTAAGACTATATGTTTAAATAATCTAAATTTCTTCTACTTGAACTATACACATATTGATAATTGTTTATTTTTTTTTAATTCATATTTTAATTTGTGTTTTGTTGTTTTACTTCAATTTTCTTGCGTTTGAGTCAAAGGTATATACCCTTGAGTTTATACATCTGTTACGACTTTATTTTTTCAAGAGTGAACAGTAAGAAAATGTTTGACAGGATTTAATCACAATTTTTTTAAGATTTAAAGGTAATTGTTAGATAAGTAAAAAAAGTAGGGATCACTTATAAATCAAAGAGTTAAAAACAATCTCAATTCATTCTGACAAAATTTTAACAAAATTAATTATGAATATTTTTTTTCAAAGGATCCCACACCGTCATAAATAAATCAAAATTCAACATTTATACAAGCATAAGCACATGTACATTATGAGTGGATTTATTGATAATAAAAATATGTGACATACCACGCATTGAGACTCGCATATATAATAAAAATATGTGATATATAATACCAGCTACAGACAAATAAAATATGTTGATATCAATGCAATATAATTTTTATTTGTCTAACTGATTTCTTTTTTGGTGCGTCTTGTCTAGGATGGCAAAATTTTTTTATATTTGAGGATTCTTATAAGGATCCGTTTGGATAAGTAAAATTAAAATTGAAATATAAAATTTTAATTTTAATTTTAATTTTTTAAAATTAGAATTGGTCCTAGGAATCTTAAATTTTATGTTTGAGATTGTCAAATAATTATGATAAAAAATTATAATTATAAATTCAATTATAATTTTATTATTTAAAACTATAATCTAAAACATTAAAAAAAAATTTACAAAATTAAAATTAATAAAATTATTAATACAATAATATTTTTATAATATAATAGTCATAATTTTTTTATACAAAAATTTTTCATGAATTTTTTTACAAAAAAAAATAAATAACTATTATAATAATTTTTATATAAATATAAAAATAGTTTTTTATATAAATATAGAATCTCAATAAATATGATTATTCATAAATAAATGTGAAGAGAAAGAGAGTTTAACTTTTAAGTTATGGAATTGATAATTCTTAAAGTATAAATTAAGAATTGAAAAAGACTTAACTTAATTATTTTTCAATTTTATAGAATTAGTTTATAGAATTACAATTTCTAAATGACATTTTAAACATAAAAATTAAAATTAAGTAGTCAAATTCTAATTTCAAATTTTAATTTCATATTTAATTTTAAGAGTCAAATGGAGACTAAAAATTTTCTCATTCAAGAATTCAAATTTAAAAAACTTTCTTATGTGTGGACGAGGATGGACATAAAAATTCTCGAGGTAAATTTGAGAACGTGAACAGGAATCGTACGTCTCATTTTACGGGATTGCAGTTTTCAAAAAATTATTAAATTATTTTTAATAATATATATATATATATATATAATTTTCATTTAAGTCTATAACATCAATAAATTAAAACAATAAAATATTACTAATGATATTGTTTAAATTTAATATAATAATTATAATATATATACTTTGTCTCTTTTAATAATTTATATATATATTATTATTATATTAAATTTAAAAAATATCATTAGTAATAATTTATTGTTTTAATTTATTGATGTTATAGACTTAAATGAAAATTATTTTCAATTTTATATATTTTTTTATTTTCTTATTTTTTTATAATTACGGGATCCCACGGGAAGCAGCGCAAATTCGCAAAAAATGTATAGAGAGAAAAAAAAATACGCCGAATTGAGGATCAAGGACGAGAAAGGAAACGGAGGAAGATTGAGAACACGGGGATAAGGAGCAGGAAGTATTTTAAACTCCTGTCTTATGCATGTGTCATTCTCATTCCTAGTCTTATCTAACTTGTTTAGCGTGTGTGTATATATAAATTCAATAAATTAACACTCATGTTATTTGAATATTTAAAATATAATACTCAATTAACATACTTATTCCATCAACATACGGTATCTCTATTATATTTCAAGATATGATGTTAAAATGTGGTGTCCCTACCCCACAGTCCAAAATGAGAGGCTCTGACAAGGTCGCTACCGATGTGTTTCCCTGTTGGCCAGAGGAGTAACAAGCCGCGTGAAGTGACGCTGCCCACGTACCCGAGATGTCGTCCTCCACGTGCCCTTGACAAGGCAACTGCTAGATAAACTGCACTGCGGTGATGCATTATCAACCCCTATAAACGGTGACTTTTAAACATCTAATTTTATATTCTTATATTAAATAATATATTTTTTATATATTATATTTAATATTATTTATTATATATATATTTTTTATTATTTTTTCTTACTCAATCATATTTTTTAAAAAAATATAAATAATATATACACTATTAAAAATAATGTATAACTATCTTTTTTTCTTCATTCCTCTTCCCTCATTTATTAATCCCAGTTTCTACTTTCTTGCTGCATGGACTAGTGGGGGATTTCAATCATGGAAGTAAAATGCACCCATTAATAGTTCTCAACAAATGGTGTTTAACCCATGACTCCATGACTCTTTATCACTGGAATATATAGACAATATAGAAGTGAACTCTATCATAATAATATTATATATAAGTTTGTACAATGTTTTTGAAGTTGGTAGGATCAAACTCTACATCTTCATTAAATTTATCATTTGCTAATAAAATTTGAAGCGCTTTTCAATTTTGATATATTAAAGTAAGGACTTATTATAAGTTGAGCCACTTTCCTATGTGATTTCTGTCCAATCGAGTAGTGATGATTGATAAAGGAGTAATATTGTTTACACATCAAAAATTCAACATCAATTTTATATTATACTTATTTTCAAAGATAGAAGTAGAGAAAATATGTTTTTTTCTTATTTTATTATTTAAAAAGAAAGTAATATAAAAATAATATAGAATTTTTTATGTGTGTCACTACTTTTGAATGAACCCTATTTGTTGACGGGATGTGTCACCGAACAAAATAGACAAATTCACACAAGGCTGATCTGATTAATAACAGAAATAGAATACTTCTCTATTATAATGATAAAAGGAGTTGATACTGGATAGGATAAGCTGTTTTAACGTAAAATTGGACTCCCTCAACCTACCTACCTACCTACCTACCTAGAGCAAGTAGAAATTAAAATCTTCCAGATGATGAGGGACAAGCTAGGCTATCAAGAAATTTAGAAATGAGCAAATCGATCGTATTGTCTTTTAGAAGAGACACATATTGTCTAAAAGGACGAAATGAACATAGGGAAAACCTTTGGTCCTGTTGCACAAAACTGAATCAGACAGACCAAAAAAGCTGGTATCGTGGAAATTTGCAAACATGAAAGCATGCATTTGTGAAGAACAAGGAAAAAGAATAGTAAATAAGGGAAATTTACATTATATAGGGTTCATAAAATTCTTACTACGGTATAGTTCATCCAAAACATTGTAGCATTCCCAAAAGTAAATGTACCTTTTTGGATTTCACACTTGCGTCTATCTTTCCTCTTTGGTGTATGTTACACTACTCATTGTTTAATGCAGTGAATATTCTATTGTCTGAAATAGCCCTTTGTTTCTTAATATTTTTTCTCATTTAATATCTAAACATTTTTAACACCTAAATCTGCACTTAAATATTGGGAGCTCAAATTAATGATTAGTAATTTTTTTTTTATATAGGGTAGCACTTTAAGGAGGGCCTGAAGACAACAAATAAAAAAAAATGTACCAAAAAAAATGGAAGAAAAAACTCACTCCCAGTTTAAGTTGATGAACTTCATTGTGTGGACCCCTAGCCTTTAAATATATAAGCAGCCATACATCCATCCCCCAGACCATCAATATTCACTCACAAATTCCAGTTGCATGCGCAATTAAGCTATTCCTCCCTGAGACGTACTCCAGCTTAATTTTCAACAGAGAGGAAGAAAAATCTGAAGAAAATTCCACCCGTTCTGTTTAGGGGTTCAATCTGCTTACTTCTTCCCAAGATTTTTCTTCAAATGAGGCCTTCTTTTGTAATCTTGTTTCTGCTTTTGTCTCTCTTTCTTACTAAGGCTCAAGGTAAGTACTATTTTCAACACCACTTCAATTAGGCCTTCTTTTCTGTGTTACATATACAGCAACTGGATTTCTCATGTTACTTGTTTTCGTGTAGGGGTTCGCTTGGAGAAAGGGTCTTTAGAAGTTCAGCAACATAAACAACATGTAGGTGATCATTTCTTTCAAGTTTCAAGTTTAATGTATTCATGTTTTCTTTATAAATGTCAACCTTCATTTACACTTTAATTTTCTTTCGATGTTAATAGAAACATTCACTTCTGATTGCAGGATGAAGAATTGTTAAAAAGAAATAATATTGATGATGAGGAAGCTATTCTCTGCAAAGATGAACAATGCACAGGTACCTTGAAGAAAAGAGTCTCTAGAGTATCCAGAAAACCAAACAACCGGTTACCCCGCATTCATGAAGATTACTGTGCACCTAGACATCATAGACCAAGCCACCATTAGTTTTCTAACCCAGAAATTGATTTTACTTTGTTCCTCCTTATAATACAAGCATTCTTCAGAGCCTTACAAACGTGACCATGTAATTCTTATTAAATTTGCCCCCCAAAAGGCCAAAAGTCCCGATGACATCTAATTTAGTGGCTATGAAAAAAAATGCAAGGCATTATTCTCGTTATATTTACTTGTTCTGAACTAAAACTTCACAATGTATTTATTAAGCATCTAGCAATAAATTTTAGCACTAACCTCCACTATACCACAATATTAAGTATCCTGGGTGCTCTTATGTTTCTGCAGGAAAGATAAAGAATAGGAAACTTGTTACCACATCAGTTTCTACTACCCCCGCCATTTCAAAGGTTGGTTGAGAGAGAGAAAAAAATTATGTTTGGTTGGTTTAGATCTCAACTCAAATGAATCCATGGAATTTCTTACTTTTCTTCTTTATGATTTACATATATATGCTCCATGGCCAGAATGTGAAGAATGGAGGGAATGAAGCTCACCCCGCGGTAAAAGGAAATACTAGAAATGATAAAGTCAACGGGGAAGAAGAGGAAATAAAAGTAAATAAGTTGGCTACTTCCAAGCAACAAGAGCTTCCCCATGAGCACTATCCGGACCTTGTAGAAATAGCTGAGATGGACTATTCTCCAGCAAGGAGAAAGCCTCCCATACACAACTGAGTCTAGGGATGATCAACTAGAAAAACAGACAGTTTCAGTTTAGGAAAAATAAAATATAGGCAGACAAGTTGGACAGCATTACAGAAATGCTGCAGTTTTTTATGCTTAAGAATGATTTGTACATTATATATTCTATCATCTATTGATTATAATATATTTTTAATAACGTATCTCTTTGATGATTAAGTCATGAGTACATATATATATATATATATTAGGATGCCTTCTTAATCCAAGCTCTCTTTTTTTTTTTGGTACATTAATCTAAGCTCTTTAGTCTTTACTAGCTGATAATTTTACTAGAATGCGTTAAAAGGAGCAGGAAAATGATGCAAGTTTTGTTTATGCATGGAAATGTGCCTTCTCATAAAGGACAGAACAAGGGACCAATGATTCCAAATATACCATTTAGTAGTTTTATTCTGTTTTCTATAAGAAGCTGAGAAGACATATATCTGTTGCTCACCTAAAAAATATTTCCATAACACAAAGATCATATATACTATGATATGACCCATATAGAATATGGAATGATTACTCAAGCCAATTCAGTCATCTGTGCAAAAGACTGAGAGTGTTTTCTGAGTACACACCATTTAGCCTTCCCAATAGGAGGCCTGGCTCCTCCACGTTAATTGTACGAAACACGTGGGAAGAATTGGTGGTGAAATCACGAATTCTCTTAATTACAACCGGTCCGTGGGGTACCTTTTTTAAAGGAAGGCGATTTGTTGTAAGGATAGCCTTAGTTTTGGCAATAATATTAATCATACACATCTAATCATTTAAACAGACATCACATCTTAATTCTCACCATATTATTATAGTTAGTTGTACTTTATTTTTTACATACCTATACTTTGATTGAATCATCTATTAAAACTTTTTATATTTATTAATCTCAAAATTTATAATATATCAAAATATATAGAGTTTTAGGATTAATTTAAAAATATGTGATGAGAAAGTCATTGTTAAAACCCTTAAAAATTCAATCTTGATGAGAGAGATATTATTATTATCTCACAATAGTCACTCACGCATTAATATCAATGGGGACAATTGTTCGTAATAGAGTGGCAAAAAATAGAGATCTCTCTCTGTATATATAAGATAATTAGAATGGGTTAAACCTACCCACTATGATAAACTCATATACAGGACTTTTTAAACAAAACTCACATATGAGTAATGTTTTAACAACAACAGACTCATTAACAATACTGATCACAATTTGGGATAAACAAAAGGCTCTAATAATTTTGACATCTAATTAATCTGAGTTTTATAACATTATAATATGATTTATGTTAGTCTATAAAATTCTAACATTCTCCTACTTAGACGGCATAAGTTATATTACATTATTTCAATAATTAAATAATTCTTTAGATTAATCGAACAATATGTGACCACAACATGATGTCAAAATTGAGCCAGCACTATCAACAATTGGTCCAAAATGAGATTACAAGCATCTCAATAATGCAGAAAATTATACTCGAAGGAGTATTGATATCATACATGAAAGATACTCATATCCCGATGACCCAACAAAATGTGATATATGGGTAATGGGAAAGCATATCTGAATTGCATGTCAATATGTGATCAAAGTGTATTTCTCAACAAAATTGCCCCAAGCAACCACCCAAAATACTTTTTGAGATTTAACAAACATCTCAATACTATAACAAAATGAGATTAGGTCCAAAATGTCTCCACGACATGCCATAATTCAAACAAACAAAATTGCACAAATAATAATAACAATATTATATGGCAACGATAATAATAACAATATAATTGTTTAAGGTCTCGAGACATAATAATAAAATGAGATCACAACAAAATTATAAAACAAGCTATTACTAATCCAAAACATCAAAAGACCTCACTATACTCATACAGGTTACATGATCAACAAAACTTTGATAGATAAACCTTTGATTAAGGGATCTATAACCTTAAGTTATGTAGGGATATACTCAACATGAATTTGAAACATCTTAATCTTTTCTCTAACAAACATATACTTTGTGTCAAAAGCTTAGAGTGCTTAAAGCTCTTATTGATTTGAGAGAAGCACACTATGACAGAGTAATCACAATAGATAATAAGAGGCTTGAAATACTTTCCACAACACAAAATTTAGTAATCAAATTTTTTAACCATACTGCTTAATGCGTAGCCTCATAATAAGCTATATACTCTGTCTCCATAATGGAAGTAGTTGTGAGTGTCTGTTTAATATTTTTTCAAGAAACAACTCCTTCTAGCAACATAAAGATATACCTTGATGTGGACTTGTAGTCATCTGGACAACCACCATAATTAGAATCAGAATAGTCTATCACCTCAAGATGATTTGATCTCCTATAGGTGAGCATATAATCTTTGGTACTCTATAAATACCTCATAACTCGTTTTGCAACTTGCCAATTAGCCACACCAGGTTTTCTCAAGTATCTCCCAAGTACACTAACAATGAAAGCAATATCAAGACGTGTACAAATTTGAGCATACATAAGGCTGCCAACTGCAGAAACATATAGGACCTTTTCTATTTCAGTAACATCATTATCATTTTGAGGACATTGGGTGTTAGAAAGTCTTTCACCCTTTTGAATAGGTGCAGCACAAGGATTATAAGATTTCATATTAAATCTATTCATAATCCTTTCAATATAAACTTTTTGAGACAAGCTAAGAATACTACGAAATCTGTCACGGTGAATCTCAATGCCTAGTACAAAAGAGGCATCACCAAGATCTTTCATATTAAAGTGCGTTGTCAACATCTGCTTAGCCTTATATAGAAAATCAATATCATTACTAGCCAACAATGTAACTTCCCGGGACTGCCTGCCGGATTGACGAGTGTCTCCACAAACCAACACGGGTCTTTTCAGCGTGCTTTGTCCTCACTCACACGCATCCTAGGAAACTTCCCAGGAGGTCACCCATCCCACAATTACTCCAGGTCAAGCACGCTTAACAATTGAGTTCTTATGTTCTAGGCTCCCGAAAAAAAGTTGCAACTTGTTGATATGGTTACGCCTAATCAATTCCTTTAAGCCATCTTCAACTATGCAGTCCCATACCTGCACAGTCTCTGAATCCCTCTCATTCCGGTGCGTATTCAGTTCATTCATGGGACCTTTCGCCTAGAAGCATGCCTGGAGCCGCCCATTGTACATGCTTCACCCGCACCGCGTCCACTCCCGCCCTCATCAACCCCGGGACACCACATGCCCACCAGCTTCCGCCTGGTTCGTCCCCGAACCACACCGTACTGGGAGAGGTCCCGTCTCTGATACCATTTGTAACATCCCGGGACTGCCTGCCGGATTGACGAGTGTCTCCACAAACCAACACGGGTCTTTTCAGCGTGCTTTGTCCTCACTCACACGCATCTTAGGAAACTTCCCAGGAGGTCACCCATCCCACAATTACTCCAGGTCAAGCACGCTTAACAATGGAGTTCTTATGTTCTAGGCTCCCGAAAAGAAGTTGCAACTTGTTGATATGGTTACGCCTAATCAATTCCTTTAAGTCATCTTCAACTATGCGCCCCATACCTGCACAGTCTCTGAATCCCTCTCATTCCGGTGCGTATTCAGTTCATTCATGGGACCCTTCGCCTAGAAGCATGCCAGGAGCCGCCCATTGTACATGCTTCAATTCACACCGGCATCCACTCCCCGCCCTCATCAACCCCGGGACACCACAAACAATATATCATCAACATATAAAACAAGAATAATGAATCTGCTCCCACTAAACTTCAGATAAATATATTGGTCAACAATATTTTCTTTAAAGCCAAGAGAGCCAATAATATAATCAAATTTTAAGTACCAACCATCTTCAATAAAACCATCATGTTGATCCATATATAGATCCTTATACAAATTACCATTTAAGAAGGCAGTCTTAACATCTATTTGATAAAGCTCCAAATCAAAATGAGCAACCAAGGTCATCACAACACAAAAAGAGTCTTTAGTGGAGACTGGTGAGAAAGTCTCCTTATAATCAATGTCTTCCCTCTACTTATATCTCTTAGCAACAAGTCTGGCTTTATACTTCTCAATTTCACTTCTAGCATCACGTTTGCTCTTAAAGACCTATTTGCAACTAGTAATTTTACAACCAACAGACAACTCCACCAATTCTCAAACATTATTCTTTCTCATAGAAGTCAAATCATCCTCCATAGCCACGAACCATCGTGCACTATCAGGACTAACCATGGCTTTTTGAAAGAAAATTGGATCAAAATCCTCAACTAAATTAAACTCATGCTCCAGCAAGTACATAACATAATCCCTAAATCTAGTAGACTCAACGGATATATATAAGAACTCGCTTAGATCTTCTCAGTGGAATCACAACAACATCTGGATTCTGTATATTATTTTTGACTTGTTGAGAGACATCGACATTATCAACAATATCAACAACAACATCATTATGGATAAAAAAAGATGACACTATCCCTGAAAAGGGTATAATATGAATATGGACAACAACATGCTCATCTCTAAAATCAACAATACGCGGCTCCTAAGTTCCACCATTCTCTAAGTCTTCTTCAAAATAGACAGCCCGATCGGATTCAATAAGTCTAGTAGCATGAGAAGGATAATAGAATCTAGAATCTCTTGAGCCAATACAACAACTAATGAAGAAACCACTAATGATTTTGGGATCGAGCTTCTTTAAATGTGGGTTATAAGGCCTCACATTTGCCCTACAACCCTAAACACAGAAATGCCTCAAGGTAGGCCATTTTCCTATCATAAGCTCATATGGAGTCTTCGACACAGATTTACTGGACACATGATTCGATATATAAGTAGCAGTCTTCAAGGCATCTCCCCACAAGAATTTTGGAAGAGTATAATGATTACGCATACATCTCACCATACCTATAAGAGTACAGTTTCACCTTTCTATAACTCTGTTTTGTTGCAGAGTGTCAGACATAGTGTACTGTGCCTCAATACCACAATTCTGTAAGAACCTAGCAAAATGTCTAGGATTTCTATCAGTTTCATCATACCTACCATAGTATTCACCACCCATATCAGACTTTACACATTTGATCTACTTACTAAATTTTAATTCAACAGCGACTTTGAATGCTTTAAAGGCATCTAAAGAGTCATATTTCTCATGCAACAAAATAATTTCGTATGTAGAGAAGTCATCAATAAAGGTGATGAAGTACCAAAAACTACCTATAGCAATAGGAGTAATAGGCCCATAAATATCTATATGAATTAATTATAGTATTCCTTCACTCCTGGTAACCTCACTCCTCATGTCTCTAGCTGTAAGTTTCTCTTTTATACAATCAACACAAGTTTAAAAAAAATCAGAAAAATCCATATCATAAAGAATATTCTCCTTGATCAACTTCTTCATTCTCTCTCTAGATCTGTGTCCTAAATATTTGTGTCACAACATAGAAGAGTTTTCAGACACTCTAACACGCTTGTTCCCAACAATATTATTGATATCTAAACGTCGTTAAATCAACATAAATGGGTCAATATTTAACATATAAAGGTTATTAGACTAAACTCCAGAAATAACCAGAATAGAATCGTAAAGTAGGGAAACTCTTTTATCACTAAATAGACATGATAGTGCAACTGTCCAAAATAGAAACCGAAAATGAGTTCTTTCTTATAAAGGACGCATAAATAGTGCCTTTTAAACCTAAAGAATATCCAGTAATGAGCTTATAACATGAATAGTTGCACCAATATTTAATTAACAAGTGTTAGAAGGAACATTAACAAGATTATATTAAAAACACATTAGAGCCAGTGAACTTCCTTCTCCTTAATTCAATTATTAAACTTTATACAATTAGCTAGTTTGAGTCAATCTATAAATTTCGTGGCACGCTCAAGATCACCATTCACACCATCATGCTTAGTCTTGGTCAACACAAAGAGGTCACACGCCCTTCTAAATCTATCAATAGTCTTACAAAATTGGTTAACATTATCTGTTTCATGAAGACTCTTTGTAATGGCTTTGTCCATGCTATACTTTATAGTCATGAGACGAACTTTATTTGAATGATCTCACATTTCATATTTCACCCTAATCGCAGCGGAAGACATATCTATGTACTTCAAGGCTCATCCACAGCGAGAGCAACATCAATAACAGAGATGGCCATAAAAAAACTCATTGGCTCAACTCAGTCTTCATAATTGGTCCAACACAACTTTGTCAAAACATTTATTTTCATAAGAAAAATTGAATCAATATTTTAAAGGGAGATTTTCTTGTCGTGTATTTTAATAAACAAGATGAGCAAATAACTATAATGAAGCTTCCCCATGCAATTACAATCCCACCTAAGGGTCCCCAATTACAACACATGAGTAAACTCTTACGGACATCAAAATCATGTCCTTAAAGCTAGTACCGAGAGGATACTGAGAATTCTAAATGCACAACCTTAATATCTTTAACAAATCATTAGAAATTACATTAATAAAGGTAAACTGATAAGGTACACGTATTATCAATATAATCCCCAAAGCCACAAAATAATAATATTTTATCAACAAAATGACACATCAACACAATTGGTCCCACGAAGACGAGCTCACAATCATGCAAAATGTCCCAAAACAATATCATAATACTTAAAACAACAACTCTTAGAATCAAATCACATAAATAACAACAAAATAGATAATTTTCAAAATATTATCTATTAATTTATACATAAAATAACACAAAAAATTATTTTAGTGACCAAACAACATTAACTCTAATAGTGCATAATATATATCATGTCCAGAAATATCATAATAATACATAAAAAATTCTAAAGGCAAAAGAGGAGAATACTATATATTTCTAACAATTTTAATCTCTAGAGAATTTGGAATAAATAATAAATAGGCATAAGAAAATAAACAAAATTCAACAAAAAATAAAAAAGGACGCATGGAGCACAACCCAAAAAGCAAAATTAAAAAATCATGCTTAGAAATGGCTCACGCACCTACACGCGCCTACACACGCTGAGAGCTCCCGTGGGAGAAGGAAGACCAATGTGTCTTCCTTACCTCTTTTACTGGTAATAGGTCACGCAACCCATTCTCCCCAAAAACATGTCGCGATCAAATTCTCTCTTGATTCTTAACAAAAATTAGGGATTTCGGTGCCATTAGATTCAGAACAACGATCTTCAAAATCTCTATGACAATTTTCAAAATTATTGCAAAAAAGTTTTGGGTTTTCTCAACGATAGTGAAGAACACGTCGCGAGTTATTTTCAGAAATCTCAGGTTGTTTGTCAACCTTTTAGTATGATTTTTATGTCTTTAGAATAAAAAATATGTTATCTAAAATAACCCTAAATTAATTTCTTGAATAGATCATCAACAGAAAAATGAATCATAAAATTTAAACATTTTGGGGTTTCAAAGGTTTGAGCAAAATTCTTTATGAATTCACAACATTAAAATGCAATATACATATTTTTAGACTTAGGATAACTTGATCTACAAAAGCTCTTACCTAATTTTAAAAAATTAATCATAAAAAAATTTGAATTGAACATCACATACACTAGGATTGTAGGTTTTTTTAATTTTAAATCTCATACGAATTTTAGGTAAAACAGAAAATTGATAGTCATAATTAGGATTAAAACCACTCTATACCAATTGCTAAAATTTCTTAGATCTATTAATTCCAAAATTTATGACATATCAAAATATATAAAGAATTTTAGGGTTACTTAAAAAGGTGTTGATGAGAAAGCCATTAATGAAACCCATAAATATTCAATCTTAATGAGGGAGAGATACTATTCATATTCCACAATAGTCGTTAATGTGTTAGTATCAATAAAATAACTATACGCATCAGAGTGGTTAATAATATGAACATTTTTTTGTATATATAAGATAACTAAAATGAGTTAAATATACTCACTATGATAAACACATCTACATGACTCATTAAACAAAGTCTACATATAAGTAGTACTTTAATAACAATAAGATCATTAATAATATTGATTACAATTTAAACTAAATAAAATATTTTAATAATTTTAATATCTAATTAATCTGAATTTTATAAAATTATAATATAATCTATATTATTCAATAAAAATTCTAACATCATCTATCCATGATATGAGATGACGTACACTTTCTCATAAGATGTGTATCAAAACATTATTCTAATTTTTGTCCATTCCAAAACCTGTCTTGTGGGGCTGTTTGGTTTTAGTCGGTGAAGTGAGTAAATATAGAGTATTAATTGACTAACGCCCTATTGTCTTGGTCCACACAACCAATTGGGCCCAGCATGTTTCACATATTGATTCCAGTGTCATGGAGGGTCATTCTTGCATGACGGTTCACGTGTTATGTCATTCATGTACACCGTTGTGGCCCATTTTGGAGCTGAGATTGCGTTGGACCACAATAAAAGGAGATGCATTTAGATTGCTGGTGATTGCTGCCTGTTGACACTTGGGAGGATAATCCCTCCAAGAAATTTATGGCACCAAAATTTCAGGACCGGTGAAATATGATGGCCTCCGGAGCATCAATTGGGTTGTGCCCAAGATAGTAACTGGAAAGTCCTTTCCCTTTTGTTGTGCTACAAAATTATTTTATAATAAAAATAATAATATTAATTATTAATTAATTTAGTCTACACAAGTTGTGTAGACAAAATCTATACAATTATTTCTTTTAAATGAGAGGCACATTTTTGTCACGATCAAATTCCACCCAATCGAAAAATACTTGTGTAGTTATCTATACAATTGTATAAAATAGACCAATTATCATTTGAATAATTATATGCATTGTTATGCCATATAATTATCATACATAAAAAATAATACTATATAATTATTGATTGATTTAGTATTTTTCTTCCAAATCCTTAATGGTTGCTCCTATTGTATTTTATATTTGACGAAAAATTTCAGCATATTTTTTAAAATAAAAATAAATATATACTTAAAAAAATTACCATTAATTTAAATTTATTTATTTAAAATTTATAAATATATTTTAAGTCAATAAAAATATTTATAAAATATGTAACATCATAAATAATTTCTCGTACCAATTGAGCTATCATTGAATGTAGAAACCTACTAATGCCAAGTTTGAATAAGTCAATTCCTACGATAGATAATAAGACAAATAGACAACTATGTTTTGAGGCTCGTCTTTTTTTTTTTTTTTTTTTGCTACGTAGTCAAACTAATTTTGGTTCTCATAAATATTGACTTCAACTATCGTTTAGCAGAAGCAACTTTGCTGTGAAAATTTATAATTGAATGAATAGGAAAATGATCATCTTATATCTCTAAAAATAATGTAAATATTATTAATATTTTTTTAAAGATATCAAATTTAATAAAATAAAATAATTAAAAATATATATAATAAATAATATTAGATAAAATATAAAAAAATATATATATATATTATTTGATATAAGATTATTTAATTGAAATGAATATCATATATATAATTTTTAATGAATTGACATAAAATCATTTTGTGAAGTCTTACATGTTCAGTTATTAAATTTTATAGAAAACACCTATCAGTAATTGTTTGTAGTAAAAATGAATTTATTTATGATATTAGAATTTCCAATCTTGGAATTACTATTTTAGTATCCAAAATTTTATAAGCAATTAGTATGTACCGAAAAAAAAATTATAGAAAATAAAACAAAAGAAATTGAAGAAAGAAAATTAATAATTTAAAGAAATTTGCTGGCTATGGTGATATCATGAATGGTACTCCCAAAAATCCTCTCCCATTGTTTAAATGGAGTTATTCCCTATTTTGGTATGTAACCCTGCTCATAGGATGTGTTTCAAATTATTGAAATTTAGGAATCATTTGATTCAAATAAATTTGGGAATCATCTTATTTGGAACTCATTATTAAAAAAGAGATGAGATTTGATTTTTTTTTTTTTTGCTTTTGACCAGGTGTTCCTATAGTATTATGGCAACTACAAAGTCTTCTTAACAATTGTCTTCTTCAAGATTTGAACTTTGATCATTTTCTTAAGAGTGTAACTCACTTACTATTACATCAAATTCTTATTAGTAGATTTGAATTGATTTATAAATTAATTTTCATATTTGAAACACAAAAGCTATGAAGCACCAACATGGCAAGTTCCTCCCCGATTTGGTATCTAGAATGTGTTCGTGTTCGATATAGACACAACACAGTTGGATATGTGCTCAATTGTGAGGAAGCTTTCGAATGGTTGACATACGACCCATTACTAAGAAAAAAAGGAAGCAAAATGACACAGATAATGGAAACTGTAAACTCAGTTTTAGGTGCTCGTTCCTTCAAATGAGATGAATGAAAGAACTTGTTATGCGTTGCCAGCCTACAACACAATTGCAAAGATGAATGAAGGAGGGGACAAGGGCACATGCACTTGCTGATGAGTTGCCGAAGATGAAGCAAGGAGGGCGCAATGAAGGCACTAGATTTAGATGAGAAGAAGAAATCGATAACCCTATATGATGCCCCCTGCCCTATATAGTCTACCTTATACTCCTCAACGCAAATTAGATAGGATAAAGTTAACAACATATACTCTTCTAAGTATCTTTACCAGTTTGTTTACCTTCTTTACTTATTTAACCATCTTTTATTTAAACTTTATTTTATCATCTTATAAATGGTTCATTGAAGTGTCTTAATCTTTAAATTCATTTTTATCTTGAACCTCAAGTTCTTAGCTCTCAAGGTGAGCTAATCCGAAAGCCCTCAATAAGCGTGCAATAAAAATTAGTTTTAAAGAGCATATCTGTCATCTCATCATCTCAGAGTGAGTCTTCATTGTTAGAATTCTAACTTCAATATCAAAGCACATACATACAATCAGAATTAAAAGATACCATCCTTTTGGGCCTTCCACTGTACATTATTCATTCAGTAATACGTACAGTGTCAAAACATAAACATAGGCCTCACTATCTATGGGTACAATAATCCAGTCAACAGTATATCAAAACATACATGCTCATAAAATATAGATATCTTTATCAATATAAGCTCAAACTATATACAAATAAAATAGGATTAAAAATGTCTATCAGTCAGTCTTACTATCCACTCTCCTACTCTACATCACAAACCCACCAAATTCATCATCAACTGCACTCAAAATATATATAATGTGGACACAGATCAAACGCAGGAAGGAGTAGGTGTTAGTCTCGACGAATGTAATTGGCAATTGACAATGGTTTTGATGATTACAAACAAGAAGATGTTTGCAAGATCAAGTCCAAGAACCTTTAAGACTAGTTATAGGACTTAGATCTTATGTAAAGGTAAAAAAGGGTTCACACTTAAGCTCTACAACTGCACTCAATGAATCAAAGTATTTTCAAGCTATTAAAAATATTTTAAAATCAAGAGAAATGGCTTTTAAGTACTTGAAGTATGTTCGAACAATTGAAGGCATTTGGCTTAAAATAGCTAAGCTTTTTAAAGGTACTTGAAGCCAAATAATCGATTATGAGCTTACCATAATGGATTATCTGGGCTTAATAGATACCCAGTTTTGGGTTTTTAAAGGCATTAATCAATTATGGTAATCCTATAATCGATTAGCAAAAGTTAGAATGTCATGGTTTTCAAACTTTCAAGCAATAATCGATTATTTCAGTGCAATAATCGATTATTGAGTTAAAAGTTCATTTCACGCCTCTTTGTTTAAATGCCAATAATCGATTATCCCTTGTGAATAATCGATTATTGAGTTACAGAAACATATTTCTTTTGTGCTATCTCACTGATAATCGATTATGAGGTTCTAATAATTGATTATTTGGATTTCTAAATGTAGTAATAAACGGCTAGTAACTCGCATTAAATGCTACCAATCACCTTCCAACATCTCTTTAATGACTTGGACTTTAAATACAAGTCATTGGAGACTTAAGGAAAGTAGAAAATCAATCTAAAAGAGCTTCTTGAGCATCTATTACTAACTTTAACAGCCTTCAATCTTTTTACTATGTTTTGAGCTAAAAGTATGATCATCATTCTACCTCTAGTGCTTCAATTTGTATAATCCACTCTTGTGAGAGTTTTCATTAATTTATTAATTTGATTTCTTTTGTAAGAGGGTGAGGTATCCCTCAAGAGAGAAAAGGGTGAAGTATCACTTATAGTGAGGCTCAAACACAAAGGGTGAGGTATCCCAAAGGTATTGTGAGTGCTCTTGATTGTAAAGGTTGCAAGCGCAAGTTGAAGTTTGAAGTTTAGTAGATAAATCTCAGGTAAATCTCTTGAGGACTGGACGTAGGTCACAAGGAGTGACTAAATCAGTATAAATCTTAAGTTTGCTTCTCTTTAGAGGTGGCAAAATGGGTTCAACTAATTGAGTTAACCCGCCAAGCCGCTATTTTTTGGTGGGTTGGGTTCAAGATTTCAACCCACTTTTATTTTTTAACCCGCATAACCCGCGGGTTAAGCGGGGCGAGGGGGTTGACCCGTCGGGTTAAGTTTTTTTTTTTTAAGTGTTATAAATGAGTCTTTTTATTTGTGTTTATAGTATTTTTATAGGTATAATACTAATTTTTTATTTTTTTAGTCTCTATAAATTATAATTTTTCTATTTTTTTAAAATTTTATGATTTTTTTTGTTTTTTATACATTTTGTTTTTATTTTTTAGGCCTAACCCACCTACTTTTTCTCATTTTTTTCCTTTAGGCGGGTCAACCCGCCAACCCATCCTAAAACGGGGTGGGTTAGCTCTTCCAACCCATTTTTCAAAACGGGCCAACCCACCCCGCCTCGTATTTTGGGGGGGTTCAAAGCGGGGTGGGTAGAGCGGGGCGGGTTGACCTGTTTTGCTACCTCTACTTCTCTTTACCCTATCTCTTTACATTTGAGCTTTGCTTGTTATATACTTTCGTGAATACTTTACATCTTGACTAGTTTATTAGTGTGAGAAGTGTTCATTCTCATATATCTATTCATCTATAACAATTAATAACTTCAACAAAAAATGATAAACAAGTGTTTTTGGAAAAGTTTGCAAAAATCTTTTGCAAAAATCTTTTACAAACTCAATTCACCCCCTCTTGAGTTTGAAGTCACTTGGTAACAAGTAGTATCAGAGATAAACTTTTATGTAAAAAGTTAACAGCTTTAAGAGGAGAGATGACTTCTTCAAATCATTTTTCATTGAAGGGTGTTTCTATCAATAGACCTCTATTTTTCAATGGTGATGGTTATTCTTATTGGAAAGAATGAAATTTTTTATTGAAGCTATTAATTTAGATGCGTTAGATACTGTAGAAAATAGTCCTTTTGTCTCTACACATCTTGTTAATGGTGTAAGAGTTAATACACCTTGAAGGTAATGGACCAATTAGGATAAGAGAAACGTTCAATACAATTTGAGAGCTAAAAATATCATCACCACAGTATTGGGGTATAATGAATTCTTTAAGGTCTCAAATTGTAAAATAGCCCAAGAGATATGAGACAATTTATAAGTCACCCATAAAGGTACTAGTGAAGTGAAAAGATCAAGAGTAAACACTCTCACTCATGAATATGAGTTTTTTAAAATGAATCAAGGTGAAAGTATTTAAGAAATACAAAAGATATTCACTCATATTGTTAATCATCTTACTTCATTGGAAAAGACATTTCCTAATGAATATCTTATTGACAAAGTATTGAAGTGTTTAAATAGGCATTGGCAACCAAAGGTAACGGCTATTGCCGAATCAAGGAATCTATCTACCATGACCCTAGCCACACTATTTGGAAAGCTTAAAGAGTATGAATTGGAGTTGAATAGACTCAATTAACATGAGGAGCTTGACAAGAAGAAGAAAAGAATTGCTCTCAAGGTCATTTCCTCTATGTTTGATGATGATGATGAATGAGATGGCTTGGAGAATTTCGAGATCAATAAGGAGAACCTTATCATTCTTGTGAAGAAGTTTAGAAAATTTCTCAAGAAGAAGGAAACTCAAAGAAGACCTTTATTCCCTCTAAAGAAGACCTATCACAAAGGGGAAGGAACTTTATCCACTCTGTTTGTCCAATTAAGGGCCGCAAGTGGACGAATCAAACAAGTAATACAATTATAGAGTAGATATCGTTCCCACGAGGATAATGGAACTTCTAATGCTAAATATCAACCAATAGCTTAAATATTTCTATTCAAGAACATAAAAATTGGAAAAAGTGCATTTAAACTAATCTAAAGACTCAAAAGCAATAAATAGAAATTAAAGATAATGGTTAGAGATTAAGAAATCATTCTTCATCTCCTACTTCAATTAATAATATACAACCCTTTAAGCAACATTAATAAATGAGTTAAGTTAAATTGAGAATCTACTTTAGTTAAAAGCTTATGTTTAGGTCAATCAATCATGCTTCAATTACCTAATTCACTATGTTTTTATGAGAACTAGTGCAAACTCTACTAATTAAGGTCTATTATCAAACACCTGTTATGCATGGCTAAGAGGTATATTTCTATCTCATTAGCGAATCAACTTATCACACCATTAGAATGAAATCGAACATGCATCAACCATACATATGATCTCAAATCCAAATTCTTATATCTAGGTTCATCATATTTCAACAAATCACTTAAAAGTTGGTCAAGCAGTCAAGAACATTAAGATCAATATGATTGACCAAAATCAAATATCAATATAAACTCAAAGAAGTACAAAATCATCAATATCCATATAAGGATCCAAAGTAATCCATAAATACAGCTTAGCTACTCATTGAACACGAAAATATATATCAAAAACCATGTTCATGACAAGGAAGAGAAGAAAGTAAAGGGAAAAGGAAAAAAGCTCATAGACGTGATCTTTGATGCTTGAATCATCCTCCATGAAGAAGATGGGCTCCAACCTTGGCTTCCCTAGCTTCCTCTCAGCCTCAAATGTGAAAACCTAACAGCTGCTGCTCTAAACTCAAAAGCTTTCTTAAGAAATTTGATGAAATAGTATTTATAGGCTCAGAAAACATAATCACGTCGTGGCGTTACACACATCACGCCGCAACGCATGTGTAAATTATGTCATCACCGCTGCACATTAACTCCTTTAAGCCGCAACGCTCAAGCCTCGGGTTCTAGTATGCTACTGTCTGAATGCATCACATCGCGGTGTTCACACGTCTGTGCCGTGACGTAAGTTGCTGAACTTCACACTTGGCTTTCTCTTAGGCTTTCTCATCCAATGTTGGTCCAAAACTTCCACCAATCTGCTTGTTTGTAGTTCTTCCTGCAATAGAGAAATCACCAAGTTACAAAAAGTTGCAAATCCACTTAATCACATGAAGAATTATATCAATTTGCTCAAGATCATATAAGAAGATGTCACAATTGAATTCAACAAATATAAGCCTAAAATCTTCCTATATGCATAATAACAAGGATTTAAGCTATCAATAAGGCATAGAGATAAGACACAAATAACTACATTTAATGAAATTATCACACTCTCACATGCTATGAGTGTGGAAAGTTGGGACACTTGAAGATGGAGTATCCTATTTTCCAAAAGAAAGTGGAGAAGTCTAACAAAAGGCCTTTAAAGGACATGAAAGGAAGTAGAGCCTATATAGCATAGGATGACAATGATATAAACTCAACAAATAGCTCCGATAGTGAGGAAGCTCACCTTTGTCTCATGGCTAGAGGAGAATAAGAAGATAAGATGACATGGAGGTAGTATCCTCAAACCTTGACTCTTTTCCTTCCTATAATGAATTGTAAAATGCTTTTGAAGAATTGTAGGATGAATCTATGAGACTTGCTAAACTTGTTTCCTCATTAAAGAAAACTATTTCTTTTTTAGAAAATAAAATTTCCATATTAAACAAGGAAATTGAGGAACTTAAGACTGAAAATGAAACTCTTAGATTGATTGATGACAATTCTTCATAAATGACTTGTTCTTCTTATAACGCCCTTTTTTCTTAGTCATAATGGGTAAGAAGAGGGAACGTCGCACTATAGTGAAATGACATACAATTAAATACGGAAAAGTTGAGACAATTTTTTTTTCTTTTTATTTATCTTAAAATGAGTCCGGTTGAAATTCCATTAATATACGTATGTACCTGTTCATGAATATATGATGTTAAATGAATTAAAAATTAAAAGTTCCTTTTCAAATGAAACATCCGTCAAAATGATCGAAGTGAAATCAGCGTAGAATAAAACATACAATCGTACATAATATGGATAATTACATACATTGTACTAGAAATATAAGCCTGTTTAATTACAGTTCTAAAATATACCAAAAAGAAGCAAAATATGTACTCACCCCAAGAGATACAAATATACCCCAACATGTACAGACATCAGGCTTCCCAAAAAAAATATAACTGGTTAGCCATCAGTAGCTACCAATAAACTTAGTCCTTAGGACTGACAAGAAGGGACCGTAGCCGGGTCCTCCTCAGGATCATCTTCGTCCGAGGAAACCTCCATCGGGACTACAGAGCAACGGGTAGGAGCCTGAGCAGCAGACAAAAAGGAATCCTCATGCGGGGTGTAATACATGTCAGCCCATATGTCCCTCACGGGCAGGTAAAACTCCAGCCACACAAAGGCATGGAAATAAAAAATAGAAGCATCATAACATCCCCATGCCAAGGACACAGTCAATTCACCATGATACACACAACGATCGGTCTGCACATTGATGTGCCAGCAATCAGGACCGTCGTGAAAGTTGATTCGCACATAGCCAAAAAAATCCCCGAGGGCGAGACGTCATCCTCGGCAACTTCGGTCTCAGTCGAGATAGGTAAGCAAGATAGTAGTAAGGTACACTATCTACGATGGTCGTTTGTACAGATGTGGCTTTTCTTCTCCCGTCCTCAAATGCCTCACCCCGAAAGAAACATAATATGTTTTGGTCGAGGTTCATGAAGGAAGTTGCGGTCATTATTTAGGGGGCAAAGCACTAGCCCTGAAAGTACTAAGGGCTGGATACTACTGGCCAACAACAGAAGTTGATTCTCATGCACATGTCTGGATTTGCGATAAGTGTCAGCGCCATTCAGACCACTAGAAGGCCCCCTCAGAGGAGTTATCCACAATGTTTATACCTTGGTCGTTCTACAGATGGGGAATGGATATCTTGGGCCTATTCCCCCAAGCCCCAGGCCAGCTAAAATATTTAGTGGTAGCAGTAAATTACTTCACGAAGTGGATTAAGGCAGAACCCTTAGCCACAATCACTACAGCCCGGATCTAGAAATTCACTTGGCACCACATCATCACCAGGTTTGGAATTCCAGACTCCATAATAACAAACAACGGGACTCAGTTCAAAGATAAGGGATTCGAAGAACTACTGGCTTGACTAAAAATAAAACATCATTGCAACACTATAGAAAATCCCAGGACAAACGGGCAAGCAGAGGTCGCCAACTGGGTTATTGTCTGAGGAATCAAAAGGAGACTGAATGAAGCTAAGGGAAATTGGGCTGAACAGCTCGACCACGTCCTCTGGGCCTATAGGACTACTCCCCACTCTATCATGGGTGAAACCCCTTTCAAACTCACTTATGGAAGCGAAGCAATGATCCCAGTAGAGATAGGAGAATAGAGTTGGCATCATCAACAATTTTCACCTGATAGTAACCCTAGATTGATCAGGGAAGATCCGGACCTATCAGAAGAAAGAAGACGCGTAGCCCACATATGCGACACCGCCCTCAAACAAAGGACGGCGGCCAGATACAATAAGAAGGTGGTACCAAGGAGGTTCCAACCCGGAGATCTGGTACTCCAAAGAGCGAACATCAGAGGGAAAAATGTTTCCCAAGGGAAACTAGCCCCTAACTGGGAAGACCCTTACCGTATCGTCGTCAGCACTGGCAAGGGAGCCTACACGCTGGAAACTCTAACAGGCAGCACAATCAAGAACTATTGGAATGCAGATAAACTTAGGAAATACTATAGCTAGACGCCTATAACGGCCTAGTCTTTTAGTAAAAACTAATGTTTAATCTATCCTCATTCGACTTTGTATGAACCCTTGTCTCCCAACACTTATCAATGAAAAAGAGTTATTCAGATACTACTTTTTCGATAAGAAATCAAAAGCTCAGGTTAGGAGGCATAGCACACCCAGTTAGGGTAGCAAGTTACAGGATCAACACCTGACCTCGATACCTGGCATTGACTGTTGCAAAGTCAGTGGTACAGCGAATCTGATGACTCGCGGTCCACCCTTATACCTAAGCCAAGTGGGATCCCATTAAACCAGTGTGGTTAACAAGAGGACCCCAGGTAAGGTCTAAATAATAACGTATGCCTAAGGCAAACAGATTCAAAAGCACCAAGCCTTTTCGACGTTGAATCCTAAGCTAAGGCGTTATCTCTTGTGCCTAAGTTCAAAATTTCCAAAAGTTTAATACTATAAACAATGGATCATGCACTAAGGTGTTTATTCTTACCTAAGTCCATATTTCCAAGGTACTGGGCATTTCGAGTGACTGGATGATAGACTAAGGTGTTGTTTATACCTAAGTCCAGAGGGAGGTTATATATCCAGTGTCGTGATTATGAAACTCCGGACCATAGTTCCCATGTTTTTACCAAGAAGTTTCCTAAGTCCACAACATGGTTACGATGGATACCATAATAGGCATTGGACCCAAAACGGACCACGGAAAGTAAATATACAGACAGACAAACAAGAAGCAAAGGTGCACAAGTTTAAAATCTCAACCAAACGGGGCAATTGTCTTTACAAAATAAATAAAAACCCATCAAAGGCAAAAAGAAAGAAAGGACTCAGGTTTCGACCCCGCCAGTTGCCAGAACCTGAACAGCTCCTGAAGCATCCTCGGAACCGGCCTAAGGAAGGTCCTGCATAAAAATAAGCTGCCCATCATGGAAGACTTTCTCAACACTGAGACTTTCTAAAGTAAGGGTAACCTCAGGATTGAAGTGTTGGATCTGGGCCACAACATTCTGGAATTGCTCCCCTCCGATTTTTTCAGAAATTTCATCCAGCTCATCCACATTCTTCTCCAGCTGAACCACACGAGTACAGAGGGTAGCATTGGCCTCCTTGGCCTTCAATTTGCCTGATTCAAGCATCTTCTTATCCGCCTCAACTTCGACCAACGCCCTCTCTAAATTAGTGATCTGCACTTGCGCATCTTCATTAAGCTTGAGGGCAGTGTTAAGCCTTCGTACGGCCTCCTCAGCCTCCTTATCCTTCCTCTTAAGGTCAGCCAACGCTTTCTTGTCAAGTTCCTCGATCGTCATCTCGATATAACGAACATCGGCAATAGCGCGAAGTGTCAAGGCCTGCAATTCAGTCAGAGTTTGAACCAATCTCCGTCGGGATATGTGCCATATTACCTCACCATTCATAAAATATTCATTGATGAATGGTCTGGGGTCAGAATTCCTCGCAATAATCGGCAGGAGACCGACCCTCTCCTCTAAACTGTCATCCGAAGCCACCCTCTTACCCCTATCTAAGGAGTCCTCAATAGTTTTTCTCTTCCTCGATTGAGGATTTTGAGGAGACCCCCAGTCCTCAGAGATCTCTTCAATAACAACATCACAAGGTGCTAGGGCAGAAGCGAAAGGGTCACTCGAAGACCCCGCCCCCTTTCTCCTCGCCCTCGAAGTATGCAAAGCTGTAACAGAAAGTCCCAATACCATACTGCTCACTGAAACAAAACAAGATAAGCAGATCAGAAAGCAAAGAATTAAGACTATACAGATAAAAATAATCCCACACACACACAACTCGAGGTAATCCATAACATTCAACTTCCCACCTAATAAAGTAAAGAGAAGGTCATCACCAAGGGTCTCAAAGACATTTCTAATATTGATATTCCCATTTTCGACATACCGGGATATGAACTCAACCGTCTTAAGCTCATCCAGGTTAAGTTCGTCCTTTTATTTCTCTAAAGGCACGGTTGAAGCACTCTAAGCATCTGGTATACAATACAAAGGAAACTTCGCCTTACCATCAGCATTCAGGAAAAAAGGATGGAATCCCTCGGCCGCCATAACCTTGAAAAACCTGGTCTTGAATCCTTTGAAGCTATCCTGAAAGACATCAAAGGACTTACGACCACTTCTTGACCAAATGGTGAGCCAATTCTTCTGCTTTGACGAACTTTGGGGACTTAACTGAGTATAAAAGTATAAAAAAGTGTTGACCAAACACCTTAGCCCATTTACCCGACAAAATCTCTTAAAGGCTATAATATAACCCCAGCCATTAGGGTGAATCCGGGTCAGAACTACACGAAGAACATGGAGGATAGCCATTTGAAACTTCAAGAACGGAAGACGGAGCCCTAGCTTCACAAAAAGGGGCTTATACAAAAACATGAAATGTGACTCGTCTCCCAAGTGGAGCACACCCTCTCGTTCCACTCAGGGCATACAGCCAGCAACTCCTTATCCCTTTTCTTCTCGTCCGTTAGGTGAATATAATCTATCGACTCTCTAAGAATGGCCTCGGAAAAAAAGTTAGAGAGATGATTCCAGACATCATCCCCTACCCATGAGTATACTAACCCCGGACCACGACGAATTCGAATTTGGTCATCCCCAGCCTGTAACACCCTCCCTAGGGTATCACATGTCTGACTCCCGACTCATAATCAAAAAGAAGTTCGCACAAGGTTTGAGTTATAAAAAGATGGGTTTTAAAATTTCTTCTTATTACAGAAACATAAACTTACTGAAATCCATAAGTAATACTGAAAATATTTTTAATATACAATATTGAACCAATTAATATTTAACAATTTAAAGAGAAATATAAAACTAATAGAAAACTCTCTCTTTTTAACAGTAACAAACCCTATGACGGGTCCTACTTAATAGCACGGTGTAACACTAACGATAAAACTTAACATATGCATTCCTTCTCTTGTAGCCAACTTGATGCATCATAACTCTACTCCTTGTCTACCCGGCACATCATCGAACCTGGGACAACCACTCTTCAATGTTGTCAGCGATCTCAGAGTATCTACCACCGGTTATGTCTAAGACAACTCGTTCTTTCTACTGTATAATTTTAATAATACAGACACAACAAGACAACATAGCAAAGAGGTGAGATCACCTATACTAGTACCAATATGGTATCACAAAGATAACACAAACAACATATCATACAGATAGATCATACCAGAATTATGATCATGCTATCAACATTAATCAACTATCATCATCCAATCATTCATCAGTTCAATTATCATAAACAACAATTACGATAATATCCTCAATATTGTCCTAATTATCATCATCATCATCCAAGTATTCAAAACAATTATCATAGCCAATATTCCTCAATTAATATATCATACAGATATAAATGCTCAGATTCATGCATACGCACATAGACTCAGTTTTTCAAAAACAACTCCATGGAGGTTTTCACAATTTCGAGGAGAATGCTCTGTTAATTATCAGCCTTAGCCTAAAGACAATCTTCTAGTTGTTGAAAAGAATCGTGTTCTTGTCGGGTATCGTCAATGCGTTGCAACGGACTGCATCGCCAAGTGGCATATGGTCCACCTTAGCCACACGACAGATATCCACCGGTCTACCGTCAGCGCTACTTGACGCCCCAAGATCCATCATAGATCTCACTATCAATTCTCATTCCCTCTTCAACCACAAGGGCCAAAATAGCTTATTAGTTATACTTTATACAATGCACGAATATATCAGTGCAAGTCCAACCACAAGGGCTAAATCTTTTCAATTTCAATGTAATCATATGCCTCAATGCATATTTTTCCAAATGCATGTACAATGCACCAATGCCAATTACAGGCATATCTTTCCAATGCATGTAAAATGCACCAAATGCCAATCACAAGCAAAATACGTCATTTTCTCATACAGTGTATGGACACTATTTTAACAGTAATCATCATGTTATTATGTTTTTATAGTCATAAAACACTTTTGTCGTGTTTTCACAATCGTGTAACATTTCTATTACGTTTTCACAATTCCAAAACGTTTTAGTTATATTTTCACAATACCGTAACACTTCTGTTAAGTTTTCACAATACAGTAACATTTCTGTTAAGTTTTTAAAATACCGCAACTCTTCTGTTGCACTTTTAAATCACGTACTAATTTTCTCACAGGCAAAACACGTCATTTTCTCATACAGTGTATGGACACTATTTTAATAGTAATCATCATGTTATTATGTTTTTATAGTCATAAAACACTTTTATCGTGTTTTCACAATCGTGTAACATTTTTGTTACGTTTTCACAATTCCAAAATGTTTTAGTTATATTTTCACAATACCGTAACACTTCTGTTATGTTTTCACAATATAGTAACATTTCTGTTACGTTTTTAAAATACCGCAACTCTTTTGTTGCACTTTTAAATCACGTACTAATTTTTCAACGTTTTTCTCAATCACGTAAAAATATACGTTTCTCAAATCGCATAGAAATATTTAAACATTTTTTTAAAATCGCGTAGCTTAAAAATCACATTTTTAAGATACGTAAAATATTTTTCAGTATTTTTCATTCACGTAAAATATTCCTCAATATTCCAAAACATTATTTTGGACTTAAATAAATCAATATCCTTTTCAACACATTTTTCAAATTGCGTAGCTTAAAAATTACGTTTTTAAGATACGTAAAACATTTTTCATCACAATTTCATTACAGAAAATATTTCTTAACCTTCAAAAATTCCTTTTCAACCTTTCTCAAAATAATATGACTTTGTATTTCATTTTTCACATTTTCTTACTCAAGAAAATCTTTTTTCACATTTCTTTACTCAAGAAATCCTTTTCCAAAATATAATCCACAAAAATCACTTTTTCATTGATATAAATCAACGTTTCAAAACTTAATATTTTCTAACGTATTTCAAAACTAGAAAATAAGTTATACGTTAGTAAATTTTCAAAACATCATTATATTCCCCATTTTTCCCAAATCATTTCCAAAATCAGTCTTCTTCAAAATAAATTAAAATTCAAACATTTTCAACCTCTCTTTGTTTTCCGTTACGAAAATTTCTATTCTCTCAAGTGATAAAACGCTATAATTCCTTTTCCAAATCCTTGTATGAAAATCATTTTCATAAAATTAAGGCATCTACAAAAACCGTAGACATGGTCATTGAAAACTATCAAATCTTTCGAGTGATAAAACACTTTGTTTTATAAAATTGAGGCAAAACAAGCTTTTCAAAAACCGTAAGGTATTTGGCCATTTGAGCCATCAAAAATTTTTCCTTCTAAATTGATATGGTTTTACACAAACAAAACCATTAAAAATTCTTTAACAAAACCGTGAGACTCATAGTCTTTGAAATCAAATCATTTGTTCATTTTCATTTTTTTCTTTCTTTGCAAATCCATTTTCACGTTCTTTACAAAAAAAATTTCACTTTCTTTGCAAATCCTTAAAATCAACATTGCTATTTTCATTTAAAACTCATGTTTAGTAAAACACTTAGAAACTTTTTACACAAAATAAATCAATAAAAATCCTTCTAAAACCGTGTTCATGTACTCTTTGAAAAACAAACCCTTTGTTTATTTTCCTTATTTTTCTAAATATCTCATTTCATCATTCATGAAAAAATATTAATTTGTGAATACCTATCTTGAGGTGTCTTGGCCGAAATTCACCATGTTCTAGGGACCAAAAATTAATTCCCTTGTTCTTGAAAATTTTCAACATAAACCCTAATCATGGGTATCAAAACCGTCGCCCCTTCCTTTGGCCATTGGAGCCAAAAACTGATTTCCTTTCCATCATCACATTATGGCATACACATACATATTTCATCATATATACCATAAGCTACCATAAGCATGCCATAATCAAAAGCAATAAATCATGCAAATCATACAAAGCATGAACAAATAAATCAAACACATAAACACCCACAAATAATTACATGACCATGGATATGAATCCTCACATGGATTCATCATCCATCAAATATAAGACCATTTCTCACCACCATACCTGGTTGGTGAAATGGATCTCCCTCTTACCTCTTGAAGATCCTCAAAAGCTCTTTGTTTTGCTTCTTTTTTCAAGTCCTTCACTACCAAGGGCTTTTCAAATACAAAACAAAATACATAAAAATTAGTATACTAAGCTTGATTAAGAGGAAACATGGATCAAACATGATTTAGATCATGAAAAAGAGAGAAGAAATGAAGTTTCCTTACACTTCACCATAAATACTTCATAACATGGATCTTGAAGAAAGTCCATGAAGATGAATAATTTAGAAGAAATCTTCAACATGAAAGTTGTTTAGAATATCATGTAGATTCAAGATCTATGGTTGGATGAAATTAAAAGAGATTGGATGGTGGTTTTGAGTGATATGGCTGAATGGTGTGTTTAGGGAGAGAAATGGAGTTTTCTTTTGTTTTGCTTCTTGATACTTGAATGAAAAGATGAAGATGTAATAATATGGAGTATAGAAATGAATTCTTTGGTCTCCTTTAGGGTGCATGGCCGTAGCTTCACTTGGAGAAAAAGAAGAGAATATTTTTGCTAAGTCTTGCTTTAGGAAAATCAATGAATGATAAAGACAAATCAAGATAACTCATAATGGCCTTCAAATTCCTATGGCCTTAAGCAACACCAAAACCGTCCCCCCCTCCAAGCAATCTCCTAAGGATGCAAACAAAGCAATAATGATCAAGAATGATGTAACATTGACCAAGACAAGTAATAATGGTCATAAAGTTTTTCTTTAGCTCCAAAATTCATCACAAAATCGTCCCCCCTCTACATGCATTCTTTTAAGAGTGCCAAAAATCAATAATGGTGCATAATTGACTAAAGCAACTAATAATGGCATTTCAACTTTTCCTTTAGCTCCAAATACAACACAAAACCGTCCCCGCCCCTCCATTTTGCATGCAATAATGTTGTCACCTTTTTCAAGCCACCATTTAAAGCATTTAGGTCATTGATTTATTCAATGGTTAGGATTTAGGTAGACTTTTGATTTAGAAGACTAAATCTAGGCCATTAGATGCATCTCCAAAATGAAGGGTCAAGATTACACCTTCTACTTTTAATTCAAGGGTTATAATTAGTCAAAACCATTTTTGATGACTAAATCTCCACCATTGATTAAATCCAAATCCAATGGTCATGATTGATCTATCTCCACCGTTGATTAAATTCAAATCCAACGGTCACAAATGGTCCTAGTCACTTTGTAAGACCAAATCTCCTCCCTTGATCAATTCTAAATCCAATGTTATAAATGGTCATAGCCATTTTATTAGACTTATCCATCATCGTTGATTAAATTGACAGTTGATTTCAAAGTCATAAATATTGGACTTGCTTCCTATTGGTCCATCAAAAATTATCATAACCACTAATTGTGGACTTAACAGTATAATATTTATTTTTATCTGCTAAACCCCACAAAAATTATATTTACTGTATTTTTTTATCATCCAATAAATTAAATACAGTACAAAACACAGTACAAGAAATTTTCTAAAACTGTCTCCGGATTCAGGTTTAGTAAGATCTCCTGTCTCCGTCTCAACAATACAAATTTTTCTATGCGTAGAAAAATTTTCACGTTTTGGGACTTATCCCGAGCCCACGTATGACCACTGGGACTCACAAACAGTCAAAAACGGTCGGAGTATCATAAAAATTTCATAATCACCCATAAAATCACAAAAATTAAAAAACGGACAAATATCAAATCAGATTACGTAAAATAATTAAAACCTAACGATAAAAATTAAATTACGTAAAGTTTTCCCCGGCCCGAAAATTTTTATTTGCCTAACACGGAGTAAATCACTCAAAATGATCAAATATGTTGACGGAATAATCAAAATAATTTTACAGTATCCAGAAATTACTAAACAGTAAAATTCTGTTAACTATCAAAATTACTGGTTAAGAGATACGGAATTTTTAGGATGTTACACAACCAGAGTGAGACCCTCAGAAGTAGACACTCTGGACCTAGCCCCTCCTTTGCCTTTTGCCATGAAAACCCTGAGAACATCGAAAGAAGGCGGTAAGTAATTGTCAGAATCATCTAAACAAAAGATTCATACACTAAGACAACGAACTCGTGTACCGGCTTCTTTTCCCTCTAAAATTTTAAATTTCAGAAGGAGACCTCTGTCGTGCACGGCACGACAAAGATAGAGTTCCAAGGGGAAAAGGAGAAACTCAAAGGTGCAACAGGAATAAAAAGCACATTCCATTGAGGAATGCATAAACATCCTACTACCCAGTGCTAGTAACCAGAAAAAGAAAAAACACCAAGGGGGTTGAGAAAAGAAGTTACCTCGAATAAACACTAGAGCTGCTGTGAAATGGGTGGAAAATGCCTGGAAACCTTCGCGAATTACCTCTTTTCAACGCAAAGCTCTCAGAAGACTACTCAGAAATGGCATAAAGTGAACAATGAATCCTTAACCCCCACTTATAAAGGCTAAAACGGTTAGGGGGCATTTTTGTCCTCATGGTCCAAATTTTAAAAACGTGCTCATCATGTCACGCAAGGCTCTAGACACGTCTATCCGTTAAAAATGCGCCACGTGGCCTTCATAGTTACAGAAGCAATTAAAAAGACATTTGTGCAAATGCAAGGACAGTAGAGTAACAATTTGAACAAGAAGCAACCTCCGAAGGACGAAGTCCAGAAATCTTCCCATGAACCTTGGCTTTAAACACAAAGACCACAAATAACGGCTTTAGAACTTGTCACTTTGACTTTTCAAGACAAAGTACCAAGTTAGGGGCATGACGGTGTAAGCGTTTTACTCATTTCGATCAAACGTAAATGACCCCGGATAAACGAGAAGAAATAGCACCACCCTAGAGTAAGCGTTGGACTCACCCTGGTCGAACATAAAAATTTCAGATAGCGGACAGAAAAGAAGGAAAAGAAGAAAAGAAGATACAAAGATAAGAGCTTTTATTTAATAATCTTATTCTCATTTCATACATCATCTTACATTAAAAAGAAAGGGAAAAGAAAGTATAGAGACATGAAAGCTTTAAAGAAAATAGAGACTCTGGAGGAAGGAACCAGCATCACCGTCAACGGCATCCTGGGCCATGTCACATCCATATTTCCTCCACAGTATGGAGAGTCGCTGCCACCATCACGGCTCCTCGGAATCTTCTCCAGCCTCTTGAAAAAATGGATTGACTTTGAAGAACCTCGGCAAACCGATATCAGGAACTAGAACACCAAATCTTCTACATTGCCTCCACCAATAAAGGTCAGGGTGCACCCTCCTTCAATGGACAGGGTGCAGCCTTTCATGAAGGAGATCGTTCCACCGAAGTCTTAGTCGGTCTCACGTTTCTCCCAAGGCACTTCAAAGCATGGAGCAGCTTCAATAGTCCCTCCTACTTATCCGAGGGCTCGTTCAGGGCGAAGCAATCATTACATCCCCGAGCAAGAACAAGGAGAATGAACACCCCAACTCCGAAGAATCCCGTCCAACACAGCAGGTGACTTAAGCCTCCCCAGCAACGACAAATATCAAACAGGCAATCAGAGTACGCTAGGGAAGTAAGTTGCCCTATGTAATTACGCAGGGGAAAGTAAACTGCCCTTTAAAATAGACATTTGCCAAGTGGCAAAACAACTTCAAGCATTTTGAAAAAAATAGGAATATGGCTCTTGCAGTGGGAAGAACCCTCTTAGGACATGAATGAAAGGCAAAGATAGCCATGAAGGAAGAAATCACTCAAAGTGAGTTTATAGAGCAAGAGGAATGCAACAGAAGAAGTGCCAACTTCAGATGAAAATGCTCCCTTTCTTATAGGAAAAACAAGGCATTCCGATTGGACCCAAGAACAACATACCAATTGCGTAAAGTAAGATGTCCTTAAATGCTCCTCAATTCTGATTGGGCGAAGGAGAAGCATGTTATTGGGAAACATCAGAAAATTAATGGGTCTTTAATGCCCAATAAAGTCGGAACAAGCAGTTTTTCAAGGAAACTCAACATTCCTGCAAAGCATGAAAAAAGACAAAAGACCCTGCGAAACCATGTACAGGGGCAAGACGTACCCCGAATGATGAGATGATGGTATATGCCAACCTCGGGGGTACTCCCCAGACAATGGATGTCGGCCCCTACAGATTCCCACAACGCAACGGATCCCCGTCCTCAGCCTAAATGCCTTGACACTTAATTGTTTTACTTAAGCGTCAAGTTGGGGGCAACTGTTCTGGACCGTGGTCCGGGATATCGCCCTTAAAGGTCAAACCCGGCATATACGCCACCAGGATCCAGAATATGCATCCCGGCAGGATGTCCGTATACGGATACTAGTCGTATCCCTCAAACAACACTCCATAAGTCTGCGCATAGCCTGATTACTGCCAATGGTTCCATAAGTCTGCGTGTAGCCTGATTACTGCCAATGGTGACCTTTACAGGTGGGGTCTATGACTACCTACTACAGTGGTTGGCCAGTAACGCGACAGGTCTGAGATTCCAAGGATCTGCCTAAACGATCGTGAGAGGGAAGCACCCTCCGTCAGGGTTCTGCCCGAACGATCGTGGAGAGGAGGCACCTCCCCATCAGGCCACGATTTCAATGTACCTGCACCCTACGACGAATGCTCAAGGACTCTGCATATGCACTATAAGTATCAAGATATACCATTCTAACAAGGTAACGATAATTCATACGATATATACCCTCTTTGTGCATCACCTAACTTGAGCGTTGGAGTTCCTTTGCAGGTACCCAACCCTCCTGTTCAAGATCCACGGTGGTTACAACCGTACGAGGAGGAGAAAATCACTATACACGTGTCTTTTCAGATACCCTCTGGTTCTACATCAGAACAGGAGATGATCCTAATCTCAAATTAGTGCTCTAAAAATTAGATTAACCTAATTAATCCCATCATGAATTGGGTTACTGGCTGATCCAATCACGTCTATTAAACCGGTGTTTTGAAAACTGATTCAGTAAGTACTATGCTAGTGTCAAACCGATCACAAACATTTGGATGGAGGCGCTCATTTATACCACTAGGGCACACGTACTTGTTATGCTCAAAATGTACACTTTGTTTCCCAAAATAGTTTGGATGTCTATCTTAATTAATTTTCAAAAATAGTTAAGTTTAATGGTAAATGTGTGGTGCTATCAAAGTATGATCTCTTAATTAAAAATCACTACAGATGATTATGTTGATTACAATTAATAAAAAATTAGAAACGAGGCAAGAGCCAAAGAAAAACATAAACTACAGAACGGTCCAATTTTAAAATTTAAATAAAAAGTTAAAGTGAGACAGTAAGAGATAGTAAGAAGAAATTGACAGCATCAATGTCATATTGTTGCTGTGGGTTTTTTGTTTTTTGTTTTTTGTTTTTTGTTTTGGGGTTTATCTTTTTGCCGAGTCCTGAAAATGATGATTTATGGGCCAAAGTGCTGGCCCGAAAGGCCGAGCTAAATCAGTTGGAATGAACTCAGTTGGGCCTGTGAACTAAATACAGCAGTTGGGTCAAATGAGCTGACCCGAAAACGCAGCCCAAATTAACAGCTGTGGTGGCACAATAATAAAGTTGCGAAATATGAAGCTGTGGAAGGGTTCACAACTCAGTCGAAAAGAGTTGTGATTTCGATTTTACAGAGGACCGAGAGACAAGCACCACCTGCGAACGCCGATTAAGTAAGGTAAGACAGATGACAGATAGAAGAACAAAACACAGATAGTGCTAGCAGCTGTATTTTGCTTTTAGCATCTTATGATTTTGTTTATTTGATGGAAGTTCATATATGTTTCTAATATAAATCTTTTATTAAACTGATTTTTTTTTGTTTTTTTTGTCATATTATTTGGTTAATGAAGGATAAGAAGGAGATGGAGGCAGAGGTAGTGGAGGCAGAGCTAGTGTTGCCAAACTACCTCAGTTTTAAGAGAGTTCAAATGTATGAGAAATACCCTAAAGGTCAAGCCAGAGGCAGGCACTGGAAACATCTTAAGCAGATTATTCAAGCTGAAAACTACCAGAATTACCCACCTGATGAACCCAATTGTGAGCCATTGTCTATTTGTCTTCTTTTTCTTTTTCTTTTTTAATCTTATGCCTAAGCTTCCTCTTAATAAACTTCGTATGCATTTGATACTTTGTTAGGATATCCATATAACCGCTTTTCTATCAAAATATTCCTCTATATACTCTAGCTTTTTTTTTTAATGGAAAATAAATTTGTTATTTGTGTTCCTTCCAAATTTGAACTGTGCAGAAGATTGGTGGGTTGTTTGGAAACAATTGTGTTGTTGGTTAAACTTGAGGTGAAACAATTGTCTTTTATATTTATATATATATAGGCCATAAATTTGAAAGGGATAGCGTTGGAGCTCATTTTTATGGTTTTGGTAAGGATAAGGAGGCTGGCTATATTCCCATTGCAGTGAGCGAGTTTTGCAGTTGTATGGGGAATCTGGTTGGAGAAGAATGCCTGCATTTTTAACGGCACATTTGTGCGCCTACATCTGTTGTGTGATAGGATTGTTTTTATGGTTTCTCTTTGGTTCTCTGCTCATGAATGTTTTAGGCAGTCTATCTCCAATAAGTAAAGAGATTCACCAGCCTTACTGCAGCCTTGAGCTTCTTTACTTTCTCAGTTTTTTTATTGTTTTTTCTATTTCGGAGGATATCTTGTCTTCTCCTCTCCCTCTAATTGTACTTCTGTTTTCTCTCTAATAATATTTCTTCTTTTATAAGGAAAAAAAATGAAAGAAATGAAACAATTGGTTCTGCAATTTATTTTCCATAAAATGTATATATATTGGTATCAGACTTAAATATTACATTGGCTAACCTTGGTGCCTGAGACTACTTCCTATATTTGAGTTCCAGCTATTTGTTTTATTTCCTTGTTACGTGTGCCATCCATGTCAAAGCTTCTTTTCAAATTTAAGTAGTTTAATTTTTTGATAGGATTGTCTTGCAGATGTCAATATTGAGTCACCACCCTCTATGCATCCCTGCAAGAGAATTTGCGATATTACAGGCTTTGAGGTATGTAGTGATCTTTATTATTCTTGGTGAGTGGTATTTCTACTGATATGGTTATTATTAGTGATCCATTTTTCTGTTTGGAAGGAAAGTTTTAGCAAAAAAACTGTGGTTCCAAACGTACAAAACGTGCTTTGCATTTGTGGAAGAAGTTTGCAAACTTTCTTTTTAAAAGAAGATGGCAATTTTCACCTGTTTTTACAGAAATTGTGAAACTAATTGTGTTCCATTTCCTGTCTCTATTAATACTTTTAACATCTAAGCGAATCTGTTTGTATCATTAGTCTCCAATAATAACACCCATCTGCTAACCTTCAAATTTTGTGATTTTATCTTCTATTTACTTCAAAAATTTTGCTTGGTTTGTCTTCTCAAAGCTTTGTGTTGAGAAGAATTGATTTTCGTCTTAGGATGCTGACAGACTACTCAAAGTAAACTTTTCTACAGTTCCTTGTTGTTCAGCAGTAATAGCTGTTTGGTGGCTAGCATAAGCATTGTGTATTTTCCTAATTAATTTTTCTTCCTATGCTTTCTGCCCAGAACTTTGAATGCCACACCTGCCTCTTAAACTTGTTGATTTTACTCAACCCAAAATATCAAAGTTAACCATAGGAGATATTGTGCTTGAATGTCTTAAGCGTTTACTTTAGATGTCCATGGTGGTTTTATCTTCTGCAGCTGCATGTCAATATAGTAGGCATTGAATAATTAACTCACTGCTGAGCAGGGTATTCTTTTAGCTGAATAAAGGTCTTTTATGTTCTACTGTCTATTGCTATGATTGTTTGATTCTGTGCTATGTCCATTTGCCTATGATCTGAGATTTAGCTTTCTTGCATTAGTGCCTACTTGATCGGGGGCTTCTTAGTTTGGAAAGTACAGGGAAGTTCATTGTATATCCTATCAGAATTTGTAACTGGAATGTGTTTATCTTGGCCTAAATTTAATAGTACAAGTGCGGTTGAGGTTTAGGTCTTGCACCTTAATTGATAGACATTATAAGTTAAAAATTATTGTAGTTGGAAATGGGTGGAAAGTATGAAGTATTTCTATACTACATTGTTTATCTCTTCTTTATAATTCCATTATTTTCTTAATCCATAGACAAGACACGACAAATGCATCGAACGACAAATACTATATTGAAATCATGTGACAAACTGAATAATCTTTCTGCTATGTCTCTTTTCTAATTGAGTCACACTGCTATAAGTTGATTTCTTTGTAGTTCTCAAGCTCGGCCTTGGTTTGTTTAGATGCCATTCTGAATGTGCGTCCTTTTGAGCAGCTTGTTATTATCAAGAATTAACTTGAATATAGCTTAATCTTGTCAATTGAATTGGCTACATGCTAAAATAACTGAAAACTAAAATTTGTTTATGATTATATTGCTTGGTGTGAATGCATTCATGTCTCTGTTTAATTAATTAATTATGATGATGATTATTATTATTATCATTATTACTTTTATTATTATACTGCCATTAGCACTTGCACTGGAGAATTGATTAATTAATTTTCCCTGCAGGCACCTTATTATGATCCTAGGACTAATCTCCGATATGCAAATGCTGATGTTTTCAAGATCATCAGGTCGCTTCCTAATGAGTATGTGCAAAGATACCTAGCTCTAAGGAATGCAGCAGTCGTTCTTAAGTAGTTATGTAACTTTCTGACTTCTGAGACACCTTATTCTTATTCCTTCATACTCCTTTTTTTTTTTTTTACAATTTTTGAATTAAATCTTTTAGGATGTGAATAGGTTTACTCGTAGGACATTATTAACTTGTGTAGTGTCACTCTTAGTCACAAACTGGGTCAATTCTGATAATTACAAGATGTTCTATTTTTGAGGATCATTTTAAACCCCACCCAATGCTCATTGCTTAATCACCATTCAGACCGTGCATATTCAGAGAGCAAGGGGCTAAGGTAGGAAAGACAATATCTCCAGAGAATATACTACTGAAAATATAAAATGGACTTTCCCTCATCATAGATGAATTAAACTCAAGGTTTATGGAGCTTTCAAATCCAACTCTGGAGACGAGGGTTGTGGGGGAGTCATTAGAAGCGAGGATGGAAGGTGGATTGCTGGTTTCTTTAACCATATTGGAGGGGGGATACTTCTTCTCTGCTGAGCTTTGGGGAATCTTACTTGGTCTGCAGCTGGCTTGGAGATGTAATCACAGAAGGGTCATTGTTGAAAGTGACTCGAGTAAGGAAATTAAGGAGCAGTAGACACCCAAACAACCTGGTTAGACGTATCTGGTCCTGGACAACTGGGAAGTTTTCTTTATCACACTTACAGGGAGGGAAATAATTTGCGCTGACTGGATGGCCAATGAAGCTGGAACATGAGCTCTTCTTTCTAACCCTTGCCTCGAAAAAATCTTGTATCCTCTAAAGAAGAGTAGTCTCCAACTAATTTAAAAGATAATTATAAATTGCAAGTACATAACAATCAGACAAAAGAATATTCATACCCATCAAATAAAATTATAAATTTAAAACATTAATGTCAAGTATACTCTTGATTTTGAAAAATGTTGTTTTTCACAAATAGCATTTAACAAAATGCACACAAAAAGAAAGATAGAAATTAGTGTTTTGTGAAATAGTATGTTTTTTTTAAATAAAAAAAATGAAAGTAGTTACATTTCTTATCCAACCTTCGTTCGTCTTGATGCCTTCGTAGTAGAATCTTAATTCTCAATGGAATATCAAGTATATCAATTTTTTTTTTAAAAAAAAAGGAATCAAAGATATATCATGATCATTAGTTAACCACCACGATAGTGGTTTAATGATTCTAGTAAAGTAAACCAAGAATATCACCAAAGTCACGTGATTAAATGCAAAGTTACCAAAGCATGACATTGAATTACCAACACCAACTTTAGGATGAAGAAATTGTTGTCAAACATGACCTGAAATGAAATAGCAAAACCATGAAATTTGTAGTGTGCTAAGTACTGTCCTCAAGGATTATTTCGATATAGAACGAAAATTTTTTATAGTATAGCAGACTCTTCCTGTTTGACAGGGATTCAAGAACTACAAGAGATTCTGTAATAGTAAGTAAATGAGACGAAGGAGAAGAAGAGAGTATATAAGTGTAAAAACAGAAAAACAGTATATAAAACAACATAAGTGAACAGTATTTATAGAAGGCAAAAAAAGAGACGTTTAGAAACAGAAAGCAATGTTAGGTTTGTTAAAAATATGATTGTTGGAATAATAATGTTAGAAATATGGCTGTTGCAAAACGGATTTGTCTGTTGAAACTAATTTGCTCCTTAAAAACAAATCTTCCCGTTTGAGAAGACCAAGTCAAATACGACCAAGTTAGTTTTGACTGCTTCAAAAACTTCATTTTCCTGATAAACTCAAAATTAATTAAATATTTGACAAAAAGATTTGGGCCTCAAGATATTACGCGCAAGGGGAACAAATCAATTATTTGCATTAACCAGGAGTTTTTCAGCCCATATTTGGGCGCGCGAGCCCACCACCTTATTTGTTTCTTACAAAACCCAAAACATAAGTTGAAATATAAACTCTTCCAAAGACTTACTTCCAACCAATGTGGGACTTATTTTTTTGAAAATACACTTTTCACAACAATTCCTAACATATTTCAAATGAATATTAAAATAAAAATAATAAATAAAAAACAAAATATGGGTTACCTCATCAGTGCAAACATTTTGAATCTGGTGTCTTATGGACTATGAACTAGACCTAGATAAATAGGACTTTAACTTACAATGTAATTGGTGAAGTTTAAACTTCTATGAACCAAAATATTTTTCGTGTAAATTAGAATCTCATTTGATCACATTTACACCATCACTTATCTCTTGTGTTAACGTCGTTTTGCACTTTTCAATCATGCACATGCCTGGTTGTTCATAAGTACTCTAGAGACTATACCATTATCTCATAGGAGTGGCCCCACTCCACACTCATATAAGTAATTTCATCAAGTGTATACTGCACTTTATACACCATCCATAAGGGATATGAAATTCATTAAAAACATTTAGCTTATCCTCACAATAAATACAGTCTAGCACTTCTCATGCTTCTCACACCATAGGAAGGGACAAACAAAGTGCTAGCAGTACTAACAAGTGACTTGTTATTACCCATATGAACTTTTTCATGGGATCTCCACTCATAAAAGTCGGGTTACCATCACTGTTAGTTTCAAATTGGCTTAAGTCTCATTCCCCTCGATGTGGTATATATTAAGTTCCTTCCCAAAGGCTTAGTCAGAGGATCGGCCAAGTTCACTTCTGACTTCACATAATCAATGGATATAATTCCATCTTTCAACAACTGCTTTATCATTTCATGTCTCAACCTAATGTGTTTTTTCTTACCATTAAAGGTTTTATTACTTGCAATAGATGTTGCCGCCTTATTGTCACAATGCACAGACATAGAAGGGGTTGATTTTATTCCTAATGGAATATTTTCTAAGAAATTTCTCAACCACTTGACCTCATTACTGGTTTTCTCCATAGTAATAAACTTTGACTCCATGGTGGATTTTGAAATTATTGTTAGTTTGGTTCATCTCCAAGTCACCGCACCACCACCAAAGGTGAACATAAAGCCACTAGTGGATTTCATCTCATCTGAATCTGAGATCCAATTGGCATCACTGTATCCTTCTAATACAGAAGGAAATCCACTATAAACAATACCATAGACCATGGTACCTCTCAAATATTTCATTAGTCTAGCCAAAGCGGCCTAATGATCATTATTAGGATTATGAGTGTATCTACTCAATCTGCATACAACATATGCTATGTCAGGTCGAGTGAAATTCATCAAATGTAACAGATTCCTAATAATCTGTGCATACTGAGACTGGGCAACAGGATCACCTCTGTTTTTCTTTAACTGAGTGTTAGCATCATAAGGGGTACTCACATGTTTGACATCAAAATGTCCAAACTTCTTTAGAAGTTTCTCAACATAATGTTCTTGTGATAGTATTATACTATCATATTTCCTTATGACTTTAACACCTAGAATTACACTAGCTTCACCCATGTCTTTCATGTCAAATTTAGATGCAAGAAAACATTTTGTTTGATGCACTATATCATGGCTAGTACCGAAAATTAGCATGTCATCCACATCATATAGACAAATAATCACACATTCATCATTTACTAATTTTGTATATACACATTTATCAACTTTAACAGAAGAAAAACCATCACAAATTAAAGTTTGATCAAACTTTTCATGCCACTGCTTAGGTACTTGTTTTAGACCATATAAAGATTTGAGAAGCTTACATACTTTATTTTTTTATCTAGGAACTACACACCCCTCAGGTTGTATCATGTAAATTTTTTCTTCTAAATCACCATTTAAAAAGATTGTTTTAACATCTATTTAGTGAATAACCAAATTATGTACAGAGACTAAAGCAATCAAAACTCGAATAGAAGAAATTCTAGTTACAGGAGCAAAGGCATAAAAAAAGTCAACATTTTATTTTTGAGTAAAACATTTTGCTACTAATCTAGCCTTATATTTTTCAATTGATCCGTCGGGGTTATATTTCCTTTTAAAAATCCATTTGCAACTAATTGGTTTTGCTCCAGGAGGTAAATCTACTAAAACCCAAGTATTACATTTTGTAATTGAATTAATTTCAGAATTAATGGCTTCTTTCCAAAAAGGTGCAACAGGTGAAGAAAAAGCTTCAGAAACAGTTAAAGGGTCATCATCAATAAGATATGTGTAAAAATCATTTCCAAAAGAAGTTTCTTTTCTTTGTCTTTTACTTCTTCTCAAATTCTCATATAAATTATCAGATAAATATTGTGCTGGAACTTCAGAAAAATTATCTAATTTTAAGGGAAGAACATGCTCAAAAAATTTAGCATTTTTTGTCTCAATTATAGACTTACAATCAAGCACATCACTTTTTAAAACTAAAAAAATATATGTAGCACTATGATCAGCATACCCAATAAACATACAATTAGAAGTCTTAGAGCTTATTTTCCTCTTTTTAGGTTCATGTAACATCACTTTAGCTAAACACCCCCACACTTTTAAATATTTCAAGTTATGCTTATAACATTTCCATAACTCATTGGTGTTTTACCTGTTTTCTTATAGGGAATTCTATTTTGTAAGTGATATGCAGTTAATATGGCTTCACCCCAAAAGTTATCAGGTGCATTAGAACTAATTAAAAAGGTATTCATCATTTCTTTTAATGTCTTATTTTTCCTTTCAGCTACTCCATTGGATTGAGGAGAGTAAGGGGGTGTAATTTCATAAATTATTCATTCTTTTTCACAAAAGTCATTAAATAAAGTGTATTCACCACCTCTATCTAATCTAACTCTTTTAATTCTTTTATTTAATTGATTCTCTACTTCTGCTTTATATATTAGAAACATATCAAAAATCTCATCTTTATTTCTAGGTAAATATACTTTGGTGTACCTAGAAAAATCATCAATAAAAGTTACATAATATTTTTTACCACCTCTAGTCATAGTTTGTTTCAAGTCTCCTAAATCAGAATGAATTAATTCAAGAATTTCAATTTTTCTTTCTACGGATAAATATGATTTTTTAGTTATTTTTGATTCAGCACATATTTCACATTTATTTAAGCATGTATCACTAAAACCATAAATTAATCCAAGATATTGCATTTTCTTAATATAAACAGCACTAACATGTCCTACTCTAACATGTCACATATCCATAGAGTCAATCATATACGCAGAAGAAGATGCATTTTCATTAATTTTATTAATATTGAGTACAAACAGTCCCTGATTACAATAACCCTTCCCTACAAGGACATTATTTTTTGTCATCACTATTTTGTCAGACTCAAAAGAAACCTTAATCCCAACCTTTCCTAGCAAGGCCACAGAAATTAAATTCTCCCTTATGCTAGGTACATGAAGCACTTCGTTGAGAGCTAAGGTCTTGCCAGATGTGAATTTCAGAAGAACTTTTCCTTTCCCAAGAACTTCAGCGGTTCAAGAATCACCAAGATAAACATGTTCTTCTCCATCTCCTACAGAATTGTAGGAGGTAAACATATTTCTGTTTGCACAGATATGTTTGGTAGCCCCAGAGTCTACCACCCAATCATTCACATTGGCCATCAATAAGGCTTGAGAAATGACTGCAGCAATTATATCATCTCCTTCGACCAAATTTGCCTTAGGAGGATAGTTATATCTCTTCCTGTGTCTGCATTGAGCCGCTCGATGGCCTGACTTGCCACAAACATAACAGTTTCCTCCACTATTTTTGAAAGTGGGATTATTCACTCTTGGCACGTAGTTAGGCTTATTGTAGTTAGACCTTTTGTTGTTTTTATTTTCATACCTTTTCTTATTGACTTGTACCATGTTTGCCCTTGAAGCCAATGTTTTTGCTCTTGCAGCTTTGATCTCCATCCTGTTCGTGTCCTCAATAATTATATGGGTGATTAGATCGGCAAGTGACAACTGTTTGTTTTTGTGTTTCAGTTGTTGTTTGTAGTCCTTCCAAGATTGTGGTAGTTTTTCAATTAGTAATCCTACAACGAACTTATCAGGTAATGTGATGTTCTCAGCCTTCAACTCTTCTAACAGCTTGTGGTATTAGTTGATCTGAGTCTTAATATCATTTTCATCCATCATCTCCTATCGGTAGTAATTCCAATGACAAACTTTTGTTTGCCAACGTCCTCAGTAGTGTATTTGAGAATCATAGACTCCCAAATTTTGTTGGTGTCCTTATATGAACAGTAGACATCGAACAATTCGTTAGATAATGTGGTAAGAATTGTGTGCCTATAAACCTTATTAGCATAAGTCCAATTGTTAAGTTTTTTCTAGTCAGCAGATGTGTCTGGCATTTGATCTGTGAGTGCACTAGTGACGCCATGCATGTCTAGAACAGAGTAGACACGCTCCTGCCACCTTTTGAAGTTCTGTCCTCCGAACATCTCGATTTTAGAAACATCTGGGAAAGGTTTGGCAGTAATTGCGACAACAACTGGAGGCAGATTTTGTGGGGTAGCATTGTCAGATCCGTTGTTAGCTGAGGTAGTGGCGTGTTGTGGTTCCATAATCCTTGAGATTGTTGTCAAACATGACTTGAAATGAAATAGCAAAACCATGAAGTCTATAGCGTGCTAAGCACTGCCCTCAAGGATTATTTTGGTATAAACGAAAATCTCCCAAGGTACAGCAGACTCTTCCTCTTTGACAGAGATCCAAGAACTACAAGAGATTCTATAATAGTAAGTAACCCAGACGAAGAAGGAGAAAATAGTATATAAGTGTAGAAGCAGAAAAACATTATATTAAACAACATAAGTGAATAGTATTTATAGAAGGCAAAAAAATAGACGTTTAGAAACAAAAAGCAATGTTGGGTGTTAAAAATATGACTGTTGGAATAATAACGTTAGAAATATGACTATTGCAAAATGGATTTGTCTGTTAAAACTAATTTGTTTGTTAAAAACAAATCTACCTATTTGAGAAGACCAAGTCAAATACGACCAAGTCAGTTTTGACTTCTTTAAAAACCTCATTTTCCTAGTAAGCTCAAAATTAATTAAATATTTGAAAAAAAGATTCGAGCCTCAAGATATCATGCGCAAGGGAGTGGCAAATCGATGATTTGTACTAACTATAAGTTTTTCAGCCCATATTTGTGTGCGCGAGCCCACCACCTTATTTGTTTCTTACAAAGCCAAAAACACAAGTTGAAATATAAACTCTTCCAAAGACTTACTTCCAACCAATGTGAGACTTATTTTTTTGAAAATACAGTTTTCACAACAAAAACTTCATAAACTGGTTAGCATCATCACGATTATGTGAAAAAACAAATCGAGGACACATGTAAGTTCACATTCATTCACTTACAGGAAACAAAGCAACAAATGATAGAAGTTATAGTAAGAATACCTTGAGCTTACATAAATCAACATATGCATATAAATCAAAGTGAGTGCTAATATATGGTTGCATTGTTATTGACATTGCCTTTACAGGTTCGTTTGAGTAATTCATTGCCCCTAAAAGTTTGGAATTTACTTAATGGAAGTGCTTTCTCTAAGAGCCTCAAAGTTCGCAGGGTGTCTCGGGGTCTTGCTCCCCTATTGGCAGAATTCCTTCAAATATTCTTTCCAAAAAGTGAACCCCCAACATAATAAATTCACCTCAGTGAACACTCTTCTTTGGTCAAGGTTACACTTCCCATAAAAATTCATAAAAACTTTTCAAAGGTCAAATTATCTAACTATAACATAAACAGATTAAACAAAAGGATTGTGATGTAAAACTGTTCCAAGTTCAACAATAAGTGTAAATGAATTCTCACAAATGCAGAACTCAACAACATGTAGGAAACCAACATACCCATAAATAATAAAAATGACATTAAACCAAAAAAAAAACTTACTTAACCCAAAAAAATAATTTTTCACTTATTTAACCCAAAAAAAATATTACCACATAATTGAGCAAGAAGAAAATCTAGAAAAAGTGAGAGATATGGGCATATTTTGGTTTGCAATGCCTTCTTCTCCTAATCCTTCTTATCACAATTCATGAATAAATAGAAAATATCACCGCAAAGCACATTAGTCTAACACAATAGCCTAGAATCTGCTCTATTTGATGCAAACAACAAGGAGTTTTTTTGGGCATCATTCATCACGGATGACATACACCCTCACCCTCCCCTCAAAAGAGAGAGAGAGAGAGAGAATTCCAAAGGGGCAAGAACTGTTTAATTAATTGTATAAATTATCAATCTAATAAAGTAATTGCTAAATGAAATCACTTGTTAAAGATGACCTAATAAGCATCACACTTCATTTGACAATCGATATATTAGAGTACTCAATGAACTTAAATGAATATATGTGCTACCTATAACACCCTAATACCGATAACCTAGTATATCAAAATATACCTGGATAAGCAGTATTAGTTATGCTACTTCTAACTTAACATTGTACTAATCCATATCATTTAAACAAATAATAATGGAGAGCCTTGCGGAAAACTAAAAGTTATACATATAACATCGCCACTAATGGGCTCGTTGTATACATAACTTCTTGTACAAACTAAAAGCACGTAGATAAGTACAAGCTTTAAACTAAAAAGTATAAAAACTATCTTTGTCTTCATACTTCTTCTTCTTGCCTTTGGATGAACCTTCACCTGGATTTATATGGCAACAACGGGGTGAGAAATCACATTTCTCAGTATAAGTATACCAAAACCAGCAGTTTAAACATTCAAAATGAATAAACCCAACTGAACTAATACTTCCTGCATAAGAAACAATTACAACTCTCTCTGTATGTAATGTTCTTTAGCAAACTATATTCCTACTCTGATAACCGAAACCACGATGATATCAAACAACTGCCCATACAATCATTTGAAATCATCGGCCAGACAACCGCCCATACAATTGTCATCAATAATACAGAGTAACACATACACAAATATATTCACTAAACAAAATATTATATAATGCAATGATGGAATGATGTATGTTTATGCTCAAAGAAAAGTGTATGATAGTGTCGGTGCAATGTCATGAATACTTAACTATTCCCCTAGGCGCAGAGGAATTCTGCTATGATAACGTGTGACCTCTTATAGCCTACTTTTAGGAACGAAGTCTGTCATCACAACACATGACCTCCTACACCCCTAGGTAGGGAGGGAATCTGATACGATAACAAGTAACCTCTTATAACCTGCCAAGTAGGGAGGGAGTCTGCAATCATATCATGTAACCTCCTATAACCTACCATAAACTGAGTGGATGCCTCCACCATATGCTCTCTAGGAATAGCAAGCATATGTGAAATGTGAAGTGTGTGTAATACGGAGTTATGTCCTAACTCTAACATAACCACCACATGATCTCATACTAAGTCCATCTTGCATTACTAACTCCACCTCTTCTCTGTGGGAGTATTTCATGCACTAAGACATTGAACCAATGCCAACTAGACTTAGTATCTTCTTTGTCTTTGCATTACTAACTCTCTTTAACTCTTTGAGAGCTCTTCATGCACTATGGCATTCACCCTTGCCAGTTAGGGTCTATGGTACTTAACTTTTGCCAACTCGGCACCTTGGCTCTTAACTCTTGCCACTTAGGCACTATGGCACTCCACTATTGCCATCTTGGCACCTTGGCCCTTAACTTTTGCCACTTAGGCACTATGGCACTCTACTAATGCCATCTCGCTTCTTAAATCTCTTATCACCTCTCTTATAACATCTCTGCAACTTTAAGTTGCTTAAGAAGCTAAACTCTTGATCTCTGGCAATCCATGTCTAATGGATGCACTCACTTTTCTTGTATCTCCCTTTGTATGCCACTAGGTCTTTCTCTCAAAGAAATAACCTCTCAAGTGTCTCAACAATCTTTACTAAGTATAAACAAAGGATCTTAACAACTAGGGATTTCAAATCATCAAAATAACATCTTTGATGAAATCTGCTCTGGACCCTTTAAAAGGCTAATTTCCATAAATGCACCAGAGGTACATCCTAACTTCAATGATTCTAAAATTTTATAGGCAAATAGCCTTATGTCTTAGCTTTTAAATGGGTCCAGAATCAGGTCATTCTGATATCTACAACTCAAGTTATGTAACAAATAATGCAAGTTGTCTGAATTTTGCCCTGTCCACGCCTAGGCTTGGTTTTACCACGCCTAGGCGTGGTTCTCTCTGTCTCGCAGGGCTGAAAACTGATTAACCCATGCCTAGGCTTGGAAATATCACGCCTAAGCGTGACCATTCTGCAGAAAATTCTGCAGAATACGAATTCTGCATAATTGGTTGAAAAACCAATTTCCAAACCTTTCCTCATGGATTCTAAGTGATTTTTAACATTAATCTAGACCCTTAAACTTGTTGTGACTCTTTTACAACCTATAAATTCTCTTAGGGCATAGATCTAGGTCCAAAATCACCTAACCCCAACCATTTTCCAAATCAATTTCCTATGAATTCTAATGGTTGTCCTTGAGCCATAAATAGCTATCTAGCATTCTCTAAGCTTAAACTATCCTAACCTAGTTCTTGGAATCAAGAACCAAGCTAAAAATTAGGATTTGGTCATCCAAACCCTTATTTCTACTCAAAATCCCTAACCCCATCAAATGAGAATTAAAGGGAAAAGATGAGTAGAAAACCCCTTACCTTTTGAAGACTCTTGATCTTGAAGTTTAATCATTGATCTTCTTCTTCTCCTTCTTCCCTTCTTCCCCTTTCTCCTTTCTTCCTTTTCTTTCTTTTCTTTCTTTCTATGTTTTTCGTCATTCTGTCGAGAGAGAAGAAAGATATAGAGGGTGGGACATGGATGGAATTAAGAGAAAAGATTAACTTAAGTTTTTACACTGAAACTTATATCTGCTAAGGACACCCGAATTATGCTAATTCAAGTTTGCCAGCTTCCAACAACTTTAGAATAAATCATACGATTCATCTAAATTATTGTTTCATAATTCTCATCATTTTCTATATCTGCTGCTAGTCATTCGGTATTAAAATGCACAACCAGTATGCCTAAAAATACCAAATTGACTCTGATTCTCTTGAAACTTTAACCACACCTTATTTAATTTATTTGTGACATAGAAACAAATTATCTAAACTGGTTTCTCTTCAAATAGCAATTTATGCTATTTACTGAGTCATTATAGGCCACTTTCCACACTCTGTGTTGCAGCAAAGTACCTAAACTAACTCTGTTTGTCACAAATCTTCACTGACATATCAAACAACTTATATGCTACCTTTGTACACATATAAAAGTCTAATATGTTTTTTTCCGGGACATTACACTACCAAAATTTGCGTGTGCTTTACTTCTATTATACAATAAGTGAGGAAGTAAGCTTGTTACTTTCATCACTACCAAAACTCTTTTCCTCTTCTAACTCACAATAAGCTATGTGTACTTGAAGAAGACTTGAGGCCATAAAACCATTAAACTTTTACGCTGGTACCAAATCAGAATATTGAAAACCATCTCTTATACCATCAAATCAACTACTTCAACCATAGATATGTATGAATCATGATTATTCCACAAAACACAACAGACATAAAAGCAAAAAAAAAATGAAATTTAAATAATAAAAAAGAAAGAGTGTCGCGGCGGCGAGGTGGGGGCACAGTCAGAGCGGCAGCTAGGGATGGACCCACTTGAATAACAGTGGGGACACACGCTCCCACTCACCTTAAATTATATTTGGATGACAGGTAATGGGAGGAAAAGAAAAAAAATGTGGGGAACGGAAATAATTTTCTGTATTTGAGAGTTTTAAAATGTATAGAAACAGAACAGAATACATAAAGAATCATTCCCCCCTCTTCCCCTTAAATACCCAATTTTTGTTACTCCCAAAATTGAGATGGAATGGGGAGAACACATGTTCCGTTCTGTCTCGTTAATGAATCTTCCAAACAAAGAGGGGGGAACTATGTTCCATTCCTTCCCTTCCCTTTCCGATCATTCCTCACCTATTTTGTTTCGTTCTATTAATGAAAAAACATTCAAACACAGGGCTAGTAAATTTTCTATTACCCATAATAGTTATTTGACATTTCTACCTCTTTATATTTTTATCTTTGCCCCATATGATGTGTAAGTAAGTAAATTTGGATAAGTTAAAATCCTTATAACATTTTTTTCAATTTGTATCCCACGTAATTAAATGTCAAGATCATTCATACATACATAAATAAAAAAATATTTGATAGTATTGATAGTGAAAAGATTATTTACACCGTGAAGGGAACAATTATAAATTGATATTTTATCATTGTGTATTAATATATTTTTTCATTTGAATTTTTTTTATACTTGTGTATTACTTTTTCCCCCATTGCCTAAATTTTTTGGGTCCGTCATTGGCAGTAGCGGCGCAGTGGTGGCGAGATTTAAGTGCAGGCGGCTAGATCGAAGCTTAGCAATGCAAGATGAGCGAGAAAGGACATCGGAGGAGCTGGACCAACCGTGCCGAAGGAGAAATACAGCGTCGCAAGAAGAGAAATGGAGCGTTGGCGTAGCGGCGGAGATAAAGGATGTGGGGGAGAGAGACAGGTGTCGCCGGAAGAGAAATAAAACACCAATATTAGCTAAACGAACGACAGCGCAACATACGATGGCCTGAATGGATGTCGTTTGGCGGAGAGGAGAAGTAAAAGTAAAATACTGATTGTGGAGAAACGACGTAGAGAGAGATGATGCTAATTGTGGAGAGGAGTAGCAATGACTCTTCAATAATTGGTAACTTAGGTTTATGGTGAGTCTTTTACTCAATGTGACTAAACAAGTAACTTTGTTAAATCAATAAATACTGATTCCTTTTTTACACTAAATAAAATGTTTTAGTAACATATTAACTGATTTAATTTAATAAATCATTCCATTAAATAATAAATTAAATAATTTTATTAATTTCATTATTAGGCTACAAATTATATTTATTACATTAAAAATTAAAGTTATTGGCATGCTCAAGTACAAGAGTTTGAATAAGATATTAGAGCTATTAAAATGGCCCACCCTACCCCATCAATTTCACTTCCCAGGTTATTTCTGATATAAATTATTATAGTTCAAATGCTTTTTAGGGTTTGCATTTTCATTAGTAGTGCAGTAAAACTAAAAATAGCTTAAAGCCCTGTGCATGTATCATCATTCACCAAAAAAAAATTCCAACTTTCACTCAGAAAACTAAACCCAAAATAACAAATGAAACACAAAACCTAACCAACCACAAAACTGAATTCAAAAGCAGTAAATTATAGCAATACCTAGAAAATGCCCTTAGATCTCTTAACTTATAACTAATCACACACAATTTAAAGCAATGACGTTCATCAAAAGCCTTCACAAACCACCACCACCACCACATAAGAAACTTTAATGACATCAAAGTACTTAAATATGTATATATATGTTGGTTATAATTTAAAATTACCCACATATACAGAGACCAAGTCCCCTATAAATCATCTAACTCAAATAGTAAAACCAAAGAAAAATAGAGCCCAATTTTCTATGGAAAAACAACATAAGTATTCTTTTCTATGACAAAACCAATTTTATACGAAAAAACAACAAAGATCAAACCCAGAACCAAAACAACAGAAAACAACAAAGACAAAACCCTAATTTCTAAGATCAAATACTCACCATAATGAGATCAAAGAACTTCTTGACATTAGCATGATGAAATCAGCGTCCAAGACCTCGATTTGATGTTGGGTTTCAGCGACCACAATTTCTGACTATTGGTCGTTGACGTTGTTGTCGTGGTGTTGGGGTAAAAGGCATGTAGGTGATGGTCATGTGAAATTGATATTTTTATTATGAAATTGCCTGAAGGTGTTGATCGTGGATGAAAGGTAATGTCAGCAAGAGGTGGGCGACATCGCCAATCAGAGATAAGCAACAGAAATCAGTGAAGGTGTAGGTTGCGTGAAAGTGGGAAGAGTTTCTATTTTTCTTAAGAGTGAAAGAGGGATTTAGGGCTCCCACACACATATTTTTTTTAAAAAAATTCTACAGATTTAGAGACGGATAATAGTTCATTTCTAAACTTTTTAATATTAAAATTTTATCTTAATAAATTTGTTAACATTTTTTTAAAAAAAATCATCAGTTACAGACGAAAACATTATGTCTCTATTTTAGAAAAAAAATAAAATAATTTATTACATTATTTTTTTAATTTCTAAAATTATATAAATTATTTATAGACGGAACATTTCCGCCACTAAATATATTTGACTTTTTAAAACTTTAAATTGACCGAATAGAGACGTAATTAGAAACGAAAAAAATCTAAGATAGATAAATTTCATCTCTAAATATATTTGACTTTTAAAAACGTTAAATTGACCAAATAGAGACACAATTAAAGACAGAAAAATCTGAGACGGATAATTTTCGTCTCTAAATTTTGTCTCTAAGTTATAAAATTTATTTTATGTCTCTAAATCATCAGATTCGTCTTTTTTTCCATCTCTATTAGAGATGAATTGTTTTCCATCTCTAAATTTCATCTCTAAATCAGACTTTCCTAGTACTGGCTATCCAAGTTTTTGATTACCATTCTGTTACTAAGTTTATTTTTGCAAATGGGTTTTTGTTGGGAGAACCCTAGCCATTAATTCCATAATACGTTAATTCCATTCTTAAATCACAACACTAATTAGGAACTATACATAAATATATTCATCATATATAATTTGCATCATATCAAACGTGCATGCTTCAGTACTAATACTACATCACTGTGTATTAAGCCTTAGGCTTATATATACACAAAATAAAAACAAGTAAAGCAAACTAAGGGCGTTAGTACCCTTTATAGTCTACTAAGTCATACATCGTCAGAGTCAGTATCATAGTCATCTCTACAAATATACTAATAGGCATCTCTATATTTGATATACATCTAAGCCCAAATGTGGTATGCAAAAATAACTATAATAAACCACATTCTACAATATGTCTATCACAAAAGAATAGTCAAAAGCTAGCAATTTGTTAGACATAGGCAATTAGAGGTGAGGAAAGAGAATAATGATCATAGGAGAATAGAACATATGTAGTCTCACATTCATATAAACTGTATAGACGCAAAATCAAGGTCATATAACCACCAGCTCTCATCAGGCTCCTAGTAGATGGTCAATAGAGGCATCTTTAGCTATTAGTAATATCAGGTGTTGGAATATCATGAAATAAATAATAGGGTGAGAATGTTAAGAATTCACATTAACTCTGTCAAACAAGTGTCATCGTGATAGTTCCATTTGCTTCAGGGTTTTTGCAAAACTTTCAGAAATATCTCAAAAAAGTGGCATAAGCCAAAATCAATCATTATCCCCGAGGTAGAGATTCATTTCAATATATTAAGATATGTTATTTTCCTAGAGAACTATCAGAACATAAATAGAGCAATCATACATCATACAGAAGTAAGCAGAACTATGGCAGAACATTTAAAAGATTCACAAAACTTTTACAGATAATTCATAATGCTAATATTCAATCATAGAATATTAACAGAATAAGGCAATAATTTACATAATAATAACAAATGCTTTATGTTATATACAAATGCAATGCAATTTCTCTTTAATTGTCTCATAGTGCTCAATAAATTCATTATTTGTTCATAAGCTTATTCCCCAGACCCATGTTATTTTCAATGAGTAGGGAGTCTCATGCTCCACCTACACTTAGTGATAGTCTACTTATCAAACCTGAGTTCATCCTATACATGATAGTACTTTGGCACATAGCTCTATCCCTAATAACGTGACCTCGATTGTAAGTTACTTTCATAAGGGAATAGCACATAAAGATCACCTCAAAGTACGAGGATCATCTCCATATCTTTTAATTACTGAGCACTTAAGGATGCATTTTCCATTACATTTCATTTACTAGCTCACTTTAGCAACTCAAAGAAGCATATTAAATCCAATGCATTCTAATTTCTCGTTCATCATACCAATTCCATATTTCACATATCAATATGTAACTCATATGATTTTCATGATAATTTAGCATGCAAGCAATTGTTATATACATAAGATGAGAATCAAATAATTATGCTCATACATAAGCTAGCTCATCTCATATAGAAATAAGACATCAATCCAAACAGCATATATCTATCAAATTTTTTAGCTAGCTGATAACACTACATAATATTAGATTGCTATTATTCATTTATCAGTCAGCTCATAATACAACAAAATTATCATATTGCTAATAGACAACTAGTAAATTTTACCAGTTATCTAACAGGAAACATTTAACTCAAAGTATGTAAGTCTAATTCAATTCAATCTTACACCCTTTTTCATTACCAAACAAAATTATCATTAATCCTCATCAAATTACCAATTCTCCTTCTCTCTTAGCCCTTGGCCAAGTCTTGTATTAGTCTCCTAACCATTTAATTTATTTCAATGTATCTAAAATTGGCTTAATTTGGCCAAATTCAACTAAGTTCATGTAATTAAGAGGCATTAACACATACTAATTCATTTACACCCTTAACCTCTCATGATCCTAAGACCATGGTTTCATTTTCTACCTTCAATTTAGTCTCAAATTAACTTAGTTCCACTGATTAAACAACTAGTACACATTAACTACATGGAAAACAACCTCTTAGTGCAAAACCCCTATAAACCTGAGACCTTCAGCCTAGTCCCATCAATCAATCAATCATAAATTTATCTTAATTCATTGATTTTAATTTTAAGCAACAACAACTAATTAGGTTAAAAAATATAATTCTTTTGGTGCAAAAACCCACCATGGCTTCACAAAGCCAATATCAAAAACCACATGCAACCATGGAGTCTAATTCATCTAAGCTCAAGAACTCAAGGAATCAAGAAAGAATGAGATGATGGTGTCCATTCCTACCCCTTACCCTTCAAACTCGAGACCATCCCAAAGTCAAATATCAAGATTTTAATCCAATAGCAACATGCATGATCAATTAACAATTGAGCAAGCAAAAAGGAAGAAGTAGATGAGTCAAAACCCATACTTGGGCTCTCATGCTCGTAGGTTGGAGAAGGAATAAGAGGATGGAGTTGCTTCAATGGAGAATCCAACCAGAAGGAAGGAAAGAGGAGGTGATGAGGAGCAAGTTTGCTTTCTTGTGCAAGATGGGATGTGTAACATCCTCTACTCCAGATTACTTATATAGACCATATATATATATACTTAGAATCATTATCAGGCTTGTTTACTTATTTTTGTGCACATCTGTGTTAGTTTGCTTGTAATTACAATTACGTAGGACGTAATTTAATTATAAAATAACTTGAAAAATAAGGCAAATTAGTAAATTAACTAAAATAAATATGAAAAATTTATAATTGAGTCATAAATAAATAAAATGAATTATTGCAATTTTATTAGCTCAAATAATTTATTTCAGTAATTTTAATGATTTTATTGGCTTAAAAGGTAGCGTAGAAATTATAATAAATAGGATAAAATTATGAAAATAATTTTATAAATTAAGGAAAATATTTAGATGATGATTGTAATTTTATAATAATCGTATGACTTAAGAAAATGAATAAGTATAAATTAGATTAATTATTCAAGCTTGAGAATAAAATTAGAATAAAAGAAAATTAGAGTCATCATTACTCTAGAACCAGTAGGAATTTATGCACAAAAGTGAAATCCACTTAGCTTAGCTATCATTGACCTAATTTCAAGTCATGATTTTAAGTGGTTAGAGCTTGATTATAATTAAACCAATAGAATTTAATGCAAGGAGGTTACTCGCACCTTATATTACTAACCTATATTGGTAAGAATTAAGACCTATAGGTTACTCTTATCATCTCCTCTTCCTTATCTAGCTGGATTCTCAAAGCAAGCTAGTTCAACACCATTTTCTCCTCCAACTTGCGAGCAATAGATGATCAAGTAGGGGTTCTTGCTTCATATTTCTCTTCCTCTTACTCTTCTATGATCAACCTATGAATTACATGTTGATTTGGATACAAACTTTGTGATGTTTCCATGGGGTTGGTCATGGATTTGAAAGGTGAGGAGTAGGTATAAATGTGTTCTTATAAATCCTTCTTGATTTCTTGAATCCTTGAGTTTGCATGAGAATAAATCCATGGTTGCATATGGTGTTTGGTTGGAATTTGATGTTGTCCTTGTGAGGCCATGGTCACAATTTTGAGGTGTTCTTGCATTAAGAGGATTACACTCATAAATCTAATTAGGTGTTATTGCTTGAAATCAAGAAATTAAGTTATATTGATGATGAATTTGTTGATGGGAGAATGGTGTAGGTCTCAGGTTTTTGGAGTTTGGAACTAAAGGAGTTGATTCATGTGTAATTGGTATACAAAGGTGTTTAATTAATGGTAATTGGGTAGATCAAGGATGAAATAAAATGTAGGAAACTAAATTAAGGTCTCAGGTCCAATAGGGGTTAAGGGTATAATTGAGTCAATGTAACTCTAATTAAGTTCTCTTAATCACATCAATTAGCTTGAATTAAACCAAGTAAATTAATTGGAGATAGTAAGAAATTAATACATGATTATTAGGTAATAAATTGTACTGGTTATCAACTATGTAATTCAGTTACAAGCTGTCTGGTAAAAGAGTTATCAACTATTCCATCAAAGTTACAAGTTGAGTGGGTGTAATTGATAGCTATCTAATAATCTTTGTTGTGTTATGAGTTAACTGATAAGTGATTGATAGTGATATGATAATCTGCTATGTTGTGAGTTAGCTAATAAATTGATAGTTATTTGCTATTTGAATGAATGTTCTATGTCTTAATAAGATGACTTATGAATTGGATGAGATAACTTGTGTATAAGCAAGATGATTTGATTTTCATCTCATATATATGACATTATTTGCATGCCAAGTTCTGATAAGAATCATATGAGTTGCATGTTGATATGTGACATATGACATTGGCTTGACAAATGAGAATACTTTTTACCAAAGTTAGACAGATGAGTAAGAAAAACACTTTGTCAAGGGCAATGAAGTGAGAAAAACACTTTGCCAATGATTGGTTAAGGATGAGTAATTGCCTCCTTATTCATGAGATAAAGATGGTTATAAGCTTATGAAAGATAGATAAATAAAGATTGACATGGTAATATGTATCCTTAAGTGCTCAAACTTAAAAGATGATATGCTATTCCCTTATGTTGAGAACTATAGGCAAGACCCTAGTATTAGGGGATAGAGTTATGTGATGAAGTACGATCACGTATACGGTGAGGTCAGGCTTGATAAGCAGTCTATCACTAAGTGTAGGTTGAGCATGAGACTCCTTACTTATTATGAGGACCTGGGGTCCTGGGAAGTAGCTTAAGGATAAATAAATAAGATAATGAAACCTATAAGGTAATTAAAAGACATCGCATTGCATTTACATATCATATAAAGAATATGTCATTACTCTGTGCATTATTGTCTTATGTTGTTGATATTCTGATAATGAATGTTGGTACTTTGAGATATCTGTAATGATCTTATGAATTTTCTGTGAACTTGTGAATACTCTGTCTATCTTTGTATGGTGTTAGGTTGTTCTGTCGGTGTTCTAACCGTCTTCTAGAAAAATAGTATGACTTAATATATTGGTCTGGACTATAAACATGAACCTATGCTCTGGGGATAATTAAACTATTTTGGTTTTTTTTTCCATTTAATTAATTATTCCTAACTGTTTGCGAAAATCTCGAAACAGATGGAACTATCATGATGACACTTACTTGTTAGTATTATTGGGAATTCTTACCCCGTTGCTTATTTTGTGATATTTTAAGGCCTAACACTATGAATAGTTGAAGATGCCAGTGTTGATCTTCTACTAAGATCCTGCTGAAAGTTGGTAGATGTATGACCCAAAGTCTAGTACCTACATGATCTATATGAACGTAAGGCTATACATATGCAATTCTCCTAGGGTTATCATTCTCTTTCCTCACTAGTGATTCTGCTTTCATTCGATGGACTGTTGACGCTTGATTGCTTTTTGTGATAGGCATAATGCAGAATGTGATTATTTGTAGTTATTTTTATGTACCACATTTGTGCTTGGATGTATATTAGATATAGATATACCTATTAGTATGTATGTAGAGATGACTTTGACACTAATTCTGATGATGTATGACTTGTGCATGGATACTGTATAGGGTATTGACGTCCTTATGTTATTTTGTTGTTTATATTTGATATATATATATATATATATATATATATATATATATATATATATATATATATATATATTATCATGAGGCTCAATGCACATTGATGTAATGTAGGTACTGCTGCCTACACCTTTGATATAATAGTAAGTATGTGATGAATCCGTTTCTATGTATATTTTGTACTATGAAGTGTTTTAAGAATGAGTCGACGAGTTATGAATTTAATGGCTAGGGTTCTTCTAACGAGAACCCACTTCCACAAATGAATCTAATGAAGGATGGTAAAAACGACATGGATAATCATTTAATAAGAAATCGACCTTGCTTATCAAGTTGAGCTAAAATTTCTCTTAACAAACTTTGGTAAGAAATAAAGATGGAATACTAAATTATAAGGTGTTAGGCTATTGTAGACTTGAGATACAAGAGGAATAAGATAGTGACATGTGACAGGCCTAAGCATGATTACTTCAATATAAGCATAGTTATAGTGAGGTACTTATACTTGAGGCGTTACATGATGAGCTTGTTTAGTCTCTCATGCAAAAACTCCAAAGAGTGTTCCCATGGTTGCCTTCTTCGTCCAACCAAGAGAGAGATAAGGGAAAAAATGTCTTTGTGTGTGTGTGTGTGTTGTGGTGGAGTCGCGTGAAAGAGGGGGAGACATAAGGTGAGCAACTTAGTCACTAAGTTTGGAGGTGTATGACTGTTTGATGAGCTTCCAAGCTCTTGGGAAGATTTTGATTTTCAATCCTATATTTCTAGCATCAATTCATGTCTTATGAATTCATAGAATTCATTTAGGATATTAGATTAAGCCAGTTGGTATCAATTAGGTCCTAATTTTTACTAATATGTTAATAATTTGAGGTGCAAGTAACCTCCATGGATGAAATTTTATTGGTTTAAAACTGATCAAGCTTTAACCACTTAAAATATGAAATGAAGTTAAGCCAATAACATATAAGCTAAGTGGGTTTGATTTTGTGCATGAATTCCTATTGGTTCTAAGATACTGATGGCTTTAATCTTTTATTCTAATTATATTCCTAAGCTTGAATAATTAGTCTAAATTATCCTCATTCATTTTCTTAAGTCATATATCGAGATTATAAAATCACCATTATCATCTAAATATTTTTCTTAATTTATAAAATTATTTTCATAAATTTATTCTATTTATTCTTATTTATACGCTATTTTTAAGTTAAGAAAGCATTAAAATTACTAAATTTAATTATTTGAGCTAAAAAATTATCCTAATTCATTTTATTTATTTATAACTTAATTATAATTTTTTCATAATTACTTCTATTAATTAACTAATTTCTTTTATTATTCGAGTCATTTTAAACTTAAATTACGCTCTACATCATTATAGTTAGGTACAAACTAACATAAACATGCATAAAAACAAACAAGTAAGCCTAGTAATAATCTAAGTGTATTTATATAGTCTATATAAACAAATTGGAGCAAAGGATGTTATATCACACAACCCAACAATTGACAGTAGCTTAGCAGATAGTCTTAAGTTGTGAATAGCAGTTTGGAGGATTCCTCAAGGGGTTGGAGACTTGGAGATTTGATAAAAGATGAAAAATTCCTCACATGAGTTTTTAGTTGATGGTTATAATTGTAACCATTCATTTTGATTCAAGGGTTGAGAGTAGTTCTTCTCATCTCTTACATAAAATTGACCCTCTCACTTTATACATTATATATATATATATATATATATATATGAAAATTGCTAACATCTTCTACATTTTTATTTGAACAAAAAACTCATTTTACTCCCTCTTAAAACAATCTAAAGATGTAGGTGATAATGTCATTTTGTTCTATCCAATTCAATTGCACACTTGACTTTCTCTCACCTCAACCACATTATCTCTCTTCCATTTCTCACTCACGTGCCATGTGATTTTCCTTCGACTGTTGGTTTTTGCACACCTTTTTTTTTCCATGTTTTTTGCGCCTCTTCTTTCACCCAATCCCCATAACATGTCCATCGCCTCTCATATCTCTCTTTTTCATGGTTAAACATATGTCTTATTTGGATGAGTATCTAGAAGGGCTAATAATATCCTCATGTATTCTCATTTTGACATATACAATCTTTGAAATTTTTTGGCAGTGAACCCATTTGGACTTCATGCAATCTGCTCACATGATCATCTTCATGAAAGGTATGAGTTATTATGTGAGTTTAGTGATTGTATTTTCATTATAATTGTGCAATTATACTCAAGGATTATACATTGGCTTGAATATTGTGGTGATCGAACCCAAGTAGATACTTTGAATGTGTATCTTCTTCTTGTTCTTCATCATATGTATCGCAAGCTTCTTTTAAGCTAGCATTTGGTGATGCTTTTACTGAAAATATTATACTGCATTTTAAGGTCTTCCTTTCCTTTTTTGCATGTAAACTCAATGGTTATGACCCAACCTAAGGCCTTTCAATAATTGATGGTCCCATTTGTTCCTTTGTTTTCCTCTTATTGTCAATTCCATACGTTGATATTATGTGCTCTAAAATCACTTTTATAAATGGGTGTATTTTTTGTAGTTCAACAATTTGTTGAATGAAGTGTAGTTGATGTCATTATGATTTTTTGTGATTTTGTACATATTCTAATGGTCATATAGAAGTCCAATCACAACCATAGTTCTTCACGTTACATTTACCTACCAAGTGGGTTCTAGATTTCTTGATTTAGTCTTATATCTCTATTTTCTTACAAGGAGAGAGGGCTTTAGAAAGACAAGTGAGATAAAGATGTTTAGATATATAGATTATTCATTACATGAATGTTACAGCTTGATAAATAAATATATTTAATTAGCAGTTAGAGGTGAAGAGATAGCAAGCGATTTTTTTTATCGAACCTTATAGTGTGGTTTCATTGTGCAGAGAGCAATATATCAAAGCTTATGTGAAAAAAGATGTTGCCGACCAAGTTGTTGATCATGATGCTGCAACATAATATATCACGGCTTTTTGGATTTAATTTTTGGGAAGAGACACAGAACTCTTAAATACTATTTCTTCTAGAGCTCTACAAATTGTTGTTCTTAATTTTGGGCAGCATGGGCTTCCATGGACTTACAAATTGTTTTTTTTTCCTATTTCTTAGATAGCCTCACTAATTGTTGCTGATTGGATGCTTAGCTATATGTCGTTATGCCTAATTTGGAGTTTGTATTATTTGAGTTTATTCCATCTGCTAAATGGGTAAGTACTCCTCAATAGCAACACATGTGAAATAGTCACAGATGAAAATCACATGGCGCATGAGTGAGACATGAAAGAGAGAGAATGTGGTTGAGGTGAGAGAAAAAGTCAAACATGCAATTAAATTGGATAAACAAAATGACATTATCACTCACGTTTTTAGGTTGTTTTTAGAGAGAGTATAATAAGTTTTTTGTCCAAATGAAAATGCGAAGAATGCTAAGTGAAGGTTAACAATTCCTTTTTATATATATATATATATATATGTGTGTGTGTGTGTGTGGGGTTTCACTTACTTTAGGAGTAAGTCTTAAAATTTATTCTTAATCTCTTATAATTAAATTTATTTTAATCTAATAATATTAAATTATCTAATTAAATAATGAGAGAAAATAACAAATATTGATATTAATAAAGAGAGAGAATAATAAAATATGATTTTACTAATAAAGAAAAAATTTAGTTATCAAGTATACTTATTAATTTAAAAATAATATTTATTAATATGTGAAAGTTGCATTATAATATCACAAAAAAATCTTTTCAAACAGAAAAAAAAAACTTTTCAAACATGCTTATATTACCACGTTAGATACAAACTTTCAAATATTATTTATATTATTGCAATTGCTTATCAAATAACAAAAAAAAAAAAAGAAAAAACACATTGATAAATAATTTTAGAATATAATTGAATTATTATAATTATTTAATAAAATTAGTTATACTTCATTGGTGTCAAATAATTACAAAATGCTTACTTTTTATTCATTTATACAATATCTACAGTGCCAAATTTTTTAGATATTTATATAAAAATTTATTTTTAATGCATTTATATGCTAAGTTTTAAAAGTTATTAATTAATTTTTAATGATAAACATGTATATAGAGAATATAATATTCTTGTATGTTATTATATAGTGATTTTATAAGCTATTATTATTGATGATTAATTTCTTTTTGAATATAAAGTCGTTAATGATAAAGTCCATATGATTTATATATGCCCAAGTGATATTTCTAATAATAAATATGTATATAGGGAATTCAATTTTTTTAGTAGTTAAGATATATAAAAAACAAAAATGTTATAAATTATATTATATTCAACATTATATTATTTTTTAAATCTATAAATACACTTAATAACTAAATTTTATTTCTTCATTAAAATTATATTTAATTATCCTTTTTATTTTTTAATGTGAAAGTTTATTTTCTCTTTCTTCATTTAATTAAGTTATTAGAACCATTAAATTAAAATAAATTTAATGCTAAGAAATTGAAGTAAGTCTTAAGACTTTCACCAGAAATAAATGGATCCCCTTATACATATATACGAGAGGAGATAAACTTACACCAAGTATAAATTTTTTTTATATTTATTTTTAATCGTTAATTTTACTTTCATTTAATGATTAAGATTATTTCATTAAAGATAACTATTAGATGAAAATGAAACTAACAGTTAAAAATAAATATAAAAAAAAAGACTTACATGATATAAGTTGATCTTATATATATATATATATTAACAATTATATGAGATATCAAACTTATTAAATAATAGGATAATACATCATTAGATTCAAGTGTAATTTTTTTTTACGCTACTATCATATTAAAATTAAACGCTGTCTCACACCCATGTTTCATTTTTTTACCCACAACTATTTTGTTTTTTTTTTTTTCCACACATTTTAAAACTCTAAATTTGTCCCAACCTAATGCTAAAAGTAAGTTCTATCTAGACACAGTGTAACACTAATTGTGCAATTGTGTCTTCTTAAAATGCAATATCACCAAATTCCATTAGCATCTAACGAATGAAACTCATGCCAAAACAAACTGATGAAGAGTGCAATTTTTGCCTAGAAAAACATTTCATAACAATGGAATTTGTTTTATTTTTTTTTTTATTTTATTTTATTTATTTTTTTGGTCTTTGGAATTCCTTTCATATTTTGGGTTTATGCAATTAATGGGCTCCAAATGACACATGGTGCCTTCTTCAATTTTTGGGTTTGTTATTTAGCCCACTTAGTAAAGCCCAAAAGTTGAAAGATGGCAAAATAAAAACGTGTTTTAAAACTAGTGTCTTCACAACGAATTAGGGTTTCTCGGTGCGGCTAGCTGCTAAAACTAAACATCCTCATCTGCAGCTGCAAGCTTGGCCAATAACTCCCTTTGAGAGAGAACCCCAACCATGGCTGAACAAGTTTGTTACCTTCACATCAATGCTTCTTGGGTTTGGTTTTGTATCTTCCATTGATTTTATTTTTTAATATTATTTTTTAATTTTTTGTTTGCAGACTGAGAAGGCTTTTCTGAAGCAACCAAGAGTGTTCCTATGGTATACTGATACACGAAAAATGCTTGATTTACTCGTTCATTTTGATTTTTTTCATTGGATGTGGGGTTGTTTGTTTTATTTTGTTGGTGACTTTTTTTTTTTGTTTTGATCTTTTTCTCTCTTCATGCTTTTTTGAAGCTCTAAGAAATCTGGGAAGGGGAAGAGGCCTGGAAAAGGTGGGAATCGATTTTGGAAATCCGTTGGGCTTGGATTTAAGACTCCCAGGGATGCCATTGAAGGTATATTCACTTTGATTTTATCTCTCTGATAAACTATTTATATTGAGGATTCTTTTTAGATTCAATGTCTTTCATGTTATTGTTATTACTTATGAATATGAGTTTTGTCAATTTATATCAAAGGTTAATTTTTGAAGAAGTGGGGTGCTGGTAAATTTAGTTCTATAGTCGTCTTCCGATGTGGGGTCCTATCAGAGTATCAGTTGTTCCAACCCATTCGTTTTCTTCGAATTGCAATGGTATTCTGAAGTTTTGTTATGTCATGTTGGTATAATTGTTGTCCGTTTGGGGAAGTTTGTTAATGTTAGTTAGTTGTACTTGTCATATAATATAGTCGTCCATACATAAGTTAGGTGGCTGAATGCTGAGCTTGGGGAGCTTAGTTGGAAAGTTAGGCCTGATTTGTTTGTGGATTGTGTATGCCTGGATGGTGCATCTATTGTGATGTCTTAGTTTGCAAGGGGAAGTAGTTCACTGGACAAGACACGCTATGAGAATAATATATCCCTTAAATTATGATGTAAGGTGATGAGATCAGCAAGCATTTTCAAGTTAGGGATGCGAGACAGATGTGAAGACTAAAGTTTATATTGTCGTTGACATTGTGTTGTAGGAACCAAGGAATCATTGGTCTATCTATGAACATGTGCCGGTTTTCTTTCTAAGAAAATGTTGATACTCAGGTGATGTAAGTTTGTTGGGAAATAGTCGTAATAGCAAACAGAATACTATACTTGAATCCAATACCTTTAAAATCCAAATTGTGATGAGCTACAAGCTGATGCTCCTTAGTATCTCTATTAAAAGCTCATTGTTGCCATGGTTATCAAATCGGGAGTCGAATCGCGAATTGGAAAGCCTATTTTTCGAATCGTGAATCGTAAGATTCATGATCAATTATTAATAATAATATAAAATATATTTTTCACATAATAAAACATTATAAAAATTTACATATTAATTTTTTTGAAATCAAATAACGTAGAGTCTAAATAAATAAGTAAACTAATCCATTTTAAAAGACTGGTATTATTTTTTTGCATCTACTTAAGTAAGGAACACTAGTGTGTGCCACGGTGTTAGAGAGAAAGCAAGCTGTGTGTTTTTATTAGTGGGCAGCAGCTCTAATTTTTTTTTTTAAAACCTAATGTTGTTTTGCATTATCTCTCTCCCTTTTCGTTTTCCTCTGCCTCTCCCACGAGACTTCGTCTACTGGCAGCCATGGAAGTGATGGCTACAGAGCCAAACGGCGGCTAGGAGCAGATGAACGGAGGTGGTGATAGTTGAGTGTTGCTGGAGGGCTCTGTGCAGGGAACGACTGGAAAACAGGAGAGATGCTGTGCAGAATGGCGAGCAGTGCGGGAATCACATGGTTTGCATCTAAATTGCGATTCTGATGATTCCTGCACGATTCAGTGATTCTGTGTGCAATTCTGACACAAGCGAAACTCCTTGCGATTTGAATTGCTGGGTTAATGAACTGCATCAAATCACATGAATTGAATCCCGATTCATGCAATTCTGACTACCATGATTGTTGCATTGTTCATGTTATAATCTTCATGTTCTTGTATTATTGTGTATGAAATTACTTGGTTACTTTTCCATGTATTTATATATGGTCACTTCTGTTTCTAAACCAAGGCCTTTGATTTTTTTTTTTCATACAGGAACCTATATTGACAAGAAGTGCCCTTTCACTGGCAATGTTTCCATCCGGGGTCGTATCCTAGCTGGTACTTGTCACAGTGCTAAGATGACAAGGACTATTATTGTTAGGAGGAATTATCTTCATTTTATAAAGAAGTATCAGAGGTATTCCCCTTTCATACCTGTGGTGAGCAGTTTTCATCGTATTTGCACACTTGGACAAACATAACTATTTGCTTTTTGTTCTCTTGTTCTATTTAGATATGAGAAGCGACATTCAAATATACCTGCACATATATCACCTTGCTTCCGTGTGAAGGAAGGAGATCATGTCATTATTGGCCAATGCAGGTTAGATTTTTATAGTAGAAACCTTCTTCTGGGTGTATTGAAGTGAGGAACTTATTGTTGCTTATTATAGATTCATCCACCTGATTGCCTTTATTTGTGCCATATATATAGGCCAATCTCGAAGACAGTGAGGTTCAACGTGTTGAAAGTGGTCCCAGCTGGATCTTCCAGTGGTGCGAAGAAGGCATTTACTGGAATGTGAGATTTGACTTTTCAGTTCTCATTGGAGGACAGTGTTACCTTATGAGTTAGTAGAAGCTGTGTTTCAAATATTTCAGGGTCACAACGTAAAGTTCTGGTCAATTTGGATCTCTTTAAAGGCTTGATCTATGAGTGGTTAGATGTTAAGGACTTCGATATACATATGGTTCTTGAATACTAGTTGCATTTATTTTTGGCATTTTGGTATTGCTAACTCCTCCATCTCTGTTTTTTTATTATCTCTATTTTATTTTTTGCTCCTTGTCCATTCACTGAATCACATTAATCTTTTTCTCTTTATCTTCAATTTGGCGGGAGGGAGGAGTTATTATGGGGACCTCAAGGGGGGTATGTTTGGACTTGGGATGGAGGGGTTTTGGAAGGAAAAAGAAGGGATGACTTATTTTTTATTGAGTAAACATTCTCTATATTTAAGAATTTTTTAAAATGAAGAATATCATATAATTTTTTTTTTAATTAGCCTTTATTTATTTTTATAAATATTTTATAACTTTCTCAATATACAAAAGAAAAATAGGTCTTTTTGTTCCTTTTTAAATTCTTCCATTTGAACATACCTTAAGGTCTTGTTTGGATGAAGGGTTTTGGAGGAAAAGGAAAGAAATGTTTTATTTTTCATTTCTAAATTAAGAGAATTATAAAATATTTATAAAAATAAATAAATGATTATTGAAAGGTTATATGATCATATTTTATTTTATTTTTTAATTTTAAAAAAAATCAAATATAAAGAATGTTTACTCAAAATAAAGAATAAGCATTCTCTTTCCTTTCTCTCTAAAACTCTTCAAAATCCCAATTTCTAAACACATCCTAAGGGAAAAGGAAGGAGGGGGGGGGGGGAACCGGCCTAAACTCGCTCCCATCTCGAAATCCTTTATTTCTCATCTAAGCTTAAGCATTTGCGAGATAACATTTGGATGATATATACATTTTATTGTTCTGTTTTGTATGCTAATTGAGAAGGCAAGTTGTTGTTGAATCAAAGCTCCCAACTCTTACTGAATGTTAGGGGTGTTAATGGGTTCAACTCAACCTGTGAGCCCGACCAACTCGAACCTGATCTGATATAATATATTCGGATTGATTCGGGTCAAATTCGATCAATTCATTTATTAATTGGTTCAAGTGACAGGTTTAGCAAATCAAATCAATGACTCGACCTGATCAACGATGACCTGATTAAAATGTTTGGAATAATACGTTTGATTTTATTTTTTCTTGCCCACCCAGCCACCCTACCTTCATTTCTCCTATTTCATTTTCTCTTCCTTACACAACCCTCTTTGTTCTCTCACCACTCACCTCCACCCTCTGTCGCCTCACCAACCTCACCTCCATCGTCCTCTTCAACAACACCATGTCTCCATCAGCCACACCCTCCCCCTCGACATCTCCCTCTACCACTCCCTCCTCCACCTTGGCCTCTCCCAAAACCTCCTCACCAATCCCCTCCCTCTCACCCTCTCCCAACTCTCCAACCTTCGATACCTTGACCTCAACAACAACAACCTTTTTGGCCCCATCCTTGAGCAGATTTGTTGGTGTAGTGGTGCACGGAAGTAGTAGTGGTTCTTCGACGAGCAGATCTGTGGTGCACGGAGCAGATCTGAGCTCTCCAGCGGTGGTTGAGCCTTTCGGCGTTGGCGTTGTTCCAGCGGGAGAACCAGAGTTCCGTGGATGGATGCGGGTGGGTCGGGTTAGAGTTCGGGTTTGGATCGAGGGGTGGCGCAAAGATAGGGAACTTGATTGCAAGCTTTAGACCCAATGAAAAGAGATAAAGTGCATTGCATTTCTCTATATGCAAGTTCTCTGTAACCTTGTTCTCTTGCTTCATCATACTTGCTTACATGATATTTCTTATTGTTTGTTAGTGTATAAGTTTCTGGTTTTGAGTTAGTACAGTTATTAATTAGTTATCATTTATGATTAGTTGTTTGATATATCCATCAATTTTGTGTTCTACATGTTTTTGGTCGAAACTAATTTTTTTGGGTAATTTGATTTAACTCCCCTTCTCAAGTTTTTTTTAACTTATAATTTGATTTCCTGGCGAGGTTGGGTGGCACAGTGGAGGAAGCGGCCAAGGCAGGTTGCAATGTTGGTGGCACGGCTGGATGGTTCCTATGGTAGTTGTTGTGTTTTTTTTTTTCTCTTTTTTCCTCTGTCCCCTCTCTATTTGCAAACTTGAACAACCCGATTACCCGACCCGAACCAATCCGATTGTAATCGGGTTGGTTCGGTTCAAGTTACCTGATTTTTTTTTTTCTAAAATTGATTCAAACTAATCCGACTTCAATTCATTGGTTTGAACATTTTTTCTCCTTAAACCCGAACTAACTTGACCCGTGAACACCCTTGCTGAATATGGTGCTTAAGCGAGGACATTATTATGGCCTTCTGTATTTTGAATAGGTTTCTCACCAACTCTTGTTCGTGGGTTGGCTGAAATTGCACTCTTGTACAACTTCCTCGAACGATTATTACTTCACTATTCATTATTCACAAACTTTCAAAACTCGTTTTATTTTAGTTGGGACATTGATGTTGGAGGAACTAGCAACAAAGAGCAACAAGAAAGTGAGAAAAGGGGAGGGGGGTGTGAATTTGATTGGTCACTATGTGAAAGAAAGAAAAATCAAATTTTAGTTAATCAGGTACTTTATTAACCTTGTACTTTATTATTTTTTTGTTATGTTAATATGAAATTTATTGCTGATTCATATCAAGACTTGAACAAAGTTCAACCAAGTTGGTGATTCCACCAACCAAATATAAGGGTGCTTTTAATATGAACTTTACAATCAAAGGTTCATTGTTCATATATGAACCTTTGACTTCATCTATTACAATAGGTAAATATTTTATTATTTTCAAAGTCATTTAATTTTTTATATTCTTGTCACAAGTTCTTAAAGTTTTTTTTTTCACTTTTTGGTCCTTTAAACGAAAAATTCTTTACCACCCACGAAGCTCTAACCACCACTAGCCACCATTTTCAAGCTCAAAATCACCGCACTGACTAACCACCATTTTGTACCTTGAAGTAGATCTTGGCAAGGTCCCCCCCCCCACTCCTTCCACACTCCACCCCCACCACCCCACTACAAGCCACTACCACCACCCAAAGTAGCCAGCGACTTTGCGTAGTGGAGGCTGGTTTGCGTGGTGAATCTGGGTCTGCTACAGGTTCTATTTAGCGTTTCTGGCTGGAGCTTTAGGTGGTTGGATTTTTTGGTGGCTGGGTTTTTGGGTGAAGGGAGACGATGATTGTGTAGCAGTGAATCTGGGTGGTTGGTGCACTGTGGAGGTGAACGACGTTTGTGGCTTGGTCGTGCAAGGTGGCTCTCTTCGCCGGCGGTGGAAGACATTGCGGTAATGCATGTTGGCTCTAATCTGGGTTCTGAGTTGATGTTGGGTCTTGGTTGTGCGGGTTTGGTGGTGGGTTACAACCCGGTTTCGCGGGGTGGGTGGTTGGTGAGAGATTATGGGTTCTATTTCAAGGGGATGATGGTCCTGGTCAAGTGTAGTTGATAGCGGCTCCGTTGGTTGTGGTTTGGGTGGAAGATGGCTAGGTTTATGTGGGTGATGTGTTGGTAAAAGCCATCGTGGTGGCAGTTCGGTCGAGGCAAGGATTGCCGGCAACAATTCGCGGCGCAAGGGGTGGATCCGACTTTAGGCTTGGTGGCTGCCATGGGATTTGGGAAAGTGATTCTGTTCATCTTACACACACCCTTAAGTGATGAGATTTTTTGAGATTTCATGAATAAATGGTGTTCTTTGCAATTTGTTACTTCAAGTAATTTCATTATTTGTAAGAATTAATGTCAGTTTTCAACTTTTAATATTATCCAAATAGTAAGTAACTAGTCAACAATCACAACTATCTTATTTTACACAGATCTCACGTTCCCTATTATTCATGGTAGGACCTTTGACTGCAAGATCCATATTAAACACATCCAAAATACAAGAATCATGGCTACTAGCATGGTTAGCTAGGGAGTTAGCCATCTGTTTGCAGTCACGTGGAATAGAAAAACAAGCAGAAGTATAAAATTAGGATGCATAACACCAAATATCTTGCAAAATAGATATGAGTGGGGAAGGTCCTCCTGATTAAAATCGCTGATGGTATAATAGACAACCTTAGCATCTCCTTCCAGTGACTTAACTTTGTACTTAGATATGATATTTTTACGTAATTTTAATATTATTGGAGGTTAAAACTAATTTTAATGGTGTCACTTTTAAGTTAGATGGCGTTTTAGGGCCTTTAAGTTTTAATTGTTTATTTGACCTGAAGGGGTTTTGCATTCAAAGAGTAAAGTTTAAGGTGTGATTTATACTTATTTTTGAAACTTTAAAGATTCAATTTACACATTAAAAGATCATTAACAATACAAAATTAAGAGTGAAGGACTAATAACTATTCCTATAATAACAATGACCATTTAAAATGATTAATTAACCATTTTGATTGATTAATTAGTCTTTCCTATTAATTTTGTATTGATAGCAATCCTTCTCATTAATTTTCTTTACCTTTTTATATAGCTGGAACTGAAAATGGTCACATTAGTCACTTGTGCGCTTAAGCTAGTTGATGTGTTTCACTGTCTGATACAAGAGACTACTCAATGTTGGATGGATGTTGGGCTTGGTGATGGACTGGTTCAATTAGGGTTGGCACCAACGTAGGGCGGGGAGTACCTCCCTTCTCCTTGTCCCCGCACCTCAACCTTGTCCTTGTCTTTGGCCCTGTTCCCCGCCACAAGGGAATTTTTCTCTTATTCATGTTCCCCGAATTCCCGTAGATATCCGAGGGGATTCCTTGTTATATTTAAAAAAAAATAAAATAAATTATTTTAATAATTTTAATTTTAAATAAATATAAAATTTAATTAAAGATGAAATTACTAAAATATATATTTATTTATATAATAATACACACACGAGATACAAATATATATATTATAAAAATATATTTTAGTAATTTTTTTCTGGGACGGGGATCTCGCGGGACTGGAATCATCTCTGAGTATATCACGGGGAGATTTTTTTTCCCGTCCCCATCCCCGCGGGGAGAAAACTCCTGCATTTGGAGTCCCATTCGAGACAGTCCCTGCTGGGATCCCCGAAATGCAGAGAGAATTGTCATCGTTCAATAATAAACTGTCTATAATCCTTCTTATGATATAATTAAGCTTCGCGTTGGTGTTGCTTTCGAAGTTCTATCATCATTTGTGAATGGAACCACATGAATTAAATTTTTTTTCATTTTCCTGTTCTTAATCATGTTTTTCAATTAAATATTGACAATTTAGCTAAGAAATTATTAATTAATAGAAGTAATTATCAATTAAAAACGAGATAATTTTTAGCTAAATTGTTAATATTTTATTGGGCAATAGACAAATGGAAGATTTAAATTCAGAACCACATTGGTCATTGAGGCCATGGATGGCCTCAAAATTTAAAAATTTAAAAAATTACTCTTAAATTTTAGTTTCATTTTCATGAAATATATGTAACTCAATCTTTTTTACTTTTTATTCTATTTTCGCCCTCCATCTTCATGTTTCACGCTTGCCATCTTGTGTGTTAACTGTTTAGTACTTTGCTAAACAGATCTCTGAAAATTAGTGAGTGCTTCATGTTGCATTTGTCCTCCTTGTCTACCCAATCTACTCCCTTTTTGGTTTTTTTACGTAAATGTGAATGTGATTGAATTGAGCGTGATTGTGTTTTTTTTTTTTTTTTTGTGGAGCCTATTTTCAAGTCTTCATCGTAGCTATTCCTTTGGAAAAGTTATATTTCGTCTCTAGTTTTCTCTTCCTGGCTTCCTCTCGTGTGGTTGAAGAATAGAATATATATGCAAGGTCAATGTTCTACTATTAGATGCAGAACCATGCAATTCTTTTAGCTCGCTGACATCACTACTCAAAGCAATATAAACAGGTTAATTTAGCAGTAAACTGCTTTGTTCTATAAGTTTTGGAGTACTGTTCTTTTTTTTAGTTTGGTATGTAAAATGCATAGTTATAAATCAGTAATAGTTTATATAAAATATTCATCCTATAAAAAAACAATTTATATCAAAATTAATCTTATATTTATGGATAATTTTATATGATGAATTTTTCACAAAACTTTATCATTAATTGGTTTGAAAGTATTCTTTGTGCATGTCATGTTCATTAAATTTTATACCAGTTCAACATTATTTTCTATTTTATCAATTTATATTACAATTAGCAAATAATATGCTTTTCAAACAAATAAAAATATCCACAATATGAGAAATGATCGATTAACATCAATATAAGAATTAAAATATTTATGTCATTCAAACTAAATATTTGTTAAATTTTTTTAAAAAAGACAACAATAAGAATGTAACCAGTCAAATTAAATAATTCAATTTTTTCTTTAAAAATTATATGTCACACTAATTTTAAGTTGTATCAATAAAGGATAAACTAATGTTATATTAATATGAAATTTGATAGGTATAATCTATATAATAGAAACTCTAAATCTAACTATAGGTTTTATAAAAATATTATTTAATAAAAATTTATTCATCGATATTGATATAATAATAATTTTAGTTTAGGTTGCTGTAAATAAATATTCATTCTATACACTTCCCATAAGGGATGGATCCAAAGGGAGACAAGCAGATGTTGTTATCCTCCTAACTTTTATATAATTTTGCATGGTATATGTAGTATTAGCATGTAAATTTTTTATTTTTTTTTGGCTCTCTTTATCTTTCTCTCTTCTTTTTTGTTTTGACTTTTTCTTTTCATGAGAGTGCACGAGCGGGGGGTTGCCGTTTTCCTTCTTTAGTGGCAGTCCCACTGTCTCCTTTTCTTTTGTTTTGGTGTGTTTTTTCAACAGGTGGTTTGGATATATTAGATCTTAAGCATGTTTATTCAGATTTGTTTCATTTAATGACAAATATTGTGATTTTAGTTTTGTTTTTGTTGTCCCTTTTGATGGTATTTTAGTTTTTCCTTGTGGTTGTTTCTATCTTGATGGTTTTGCAGGTAAGGGAGATTTTTATATTTATTTTGAGAAAAGACGTAATATACTCTTTAAGTTACAACACTTTTTATATTGGTCTCCGATGTGAAAGATGTTTAGACATCGACAGGCTTCCGGCAAGGAGTAGAACTACAAGTTAATTCAGTGTATAGAATATATGTATTTGTTTCTTATTCTTTTTGGATTTGATGTATCTTTTTCGATTTATAAGTGCCGTTAGACTTCATTCTTAATGAATCTTTTTTCTTTCTTGTAAAAAAAAGCATGTACAAAAAAGAAAAAATGCCTTGCTTTTATTTTGTGTTGGCCAATGTAGTGAGTACCTAAAACAATCTTAAATGAGTTACTAAATTTTTCTACTTATGGGTTGACCCAATTATTGAAAGTGATTTTTTACCCAAGTAAAAAGTTTAGTTAGTTTTAAAGTAAAAGGAAAAAAGAAGTTTCAGTTTCTCCAATACGTATTCAACAAAGAAACTTTTTTAATGTTTTTACAATAACGGTAAAGGCATTTTCACACCTACTTTAATATTCATCTCTTTTTTACGGAAGAAATTAAGAAAAGTGAAAAATCGACTTTAATGCTTTAGATGTTAGAGTAAGAAGTTACATAAGTTTACCATAAAAAAATTCATATAAATTAAAGATAAAAGTTAATTTTGTGATTGTCTAAAATTATTGTACCTTATATATAATAGGATTTTTTTATATAAATATTTTAATTCTTATTTTTCATAATTTTAATCCTTTCATTAATTGATTTCTATATCCGTCCTTGCTTCCCATTTTTTATGTTGGCCATTACCAACATTTAAAATATCTTACATCAAATTAGAACCAAAACTAAAAGAAGACACTGATTTTAGAAGTCCATCCTCTAATGCCAAATTCGACGAACACCGTTGTCCCACGTCAGATAGAGTCCAAAACCTAATTTTGCTATTGTTCACTCATCAAAGGCACAACAAAGATTCCTATGCATCATGCATAGCTAGTGTCTTGACAACTTTATAGAGCAAAATAGCTCATTCTTTTTGGGTGGCTTGACCATATGACTACTGATGAACGAACATCATTGTCCTTGTTGGAATCCTAGTAGAGACAGCCACTGCATTTGAAAGCTCATTCTCGGATAAGAAAAAAAAATCAATTTTTTTAGATGGTGTCAATTATAATTGAACCTACGATCCCATTCACTCTACTCAAATTCTTCATTATTAGTTCAATTCTAATGGTTTAAAATCAATTTAGGTTGATTCTTATCTCTGATAATTTTATATGATTTTTTTTTTCTGTGAATAATTTTATATGATTGACTCAACTATGACACTTGCCCCTCCACTTGCCAATTATGAGTGGTGGGTTATGCTTATGCAACACCGGAACCCGTTGTTTGCCACCGCTTGCACTATAGGGGACAAAATAAACACATGAAGTCAACAGAAGCTATGGGAAGCGTAGACAAGAGAAGTGTTCATGTATCATAATCATGGTCACCTTCAATTGATTAAATGATTAGCTTTTGGGTATAATCAGCAGAGTTCAATTGGATGTAAAATATTAATGAGTGACATTTTTTCTCAGTAAAAATGTGCTCGAGTCATTTGCCTTTTGTAGAAAATGGAATAGAGAAATCTAATGTCATTATCCAATTTTGTTTTCATTGAAAAAGTCCTTTATTCCCACTAACCAATCAAATTTTTAAAACCGCGCTTTCAAATCTTTTTGCAACACTTTTATTAATTTAATAAAACAAAGCGAACTCCGTGATCAACTTCTCTATTAATTATTAATTCATCTTCCAATTGTGTATTTTCTTTTTATTTTTTAAATTTTCTCATTTTCTATTTTTGTTTGACTTCTATATTCTTTGAGTAAATACATAAATTGATCCTTAAAAAAACATTATGTGCATTTGGTCTGTAAATTTATTCAAGTGCACAAATTATTCCTTGATGTGTGAAATCCCCCAACACATTTATCTTTTCGTCAATTGAGGTTGATAAGCATTAACGGAAAGTCTGATGTGTTATGTTAATGGACCGTTAGTGAAGCATAAGTGGTATGTTAACAGTGATAAAGTGTTATGACCCCAAACTGTCGTCGTTTGAAACTTCCTTTCTAATTGAAATGGGGAAGAATAGGGTATTCAAACCCTAATTTCTCATATCTCCTTCATTTCCTTAAGCTCCTTAATTTCCAAGCTCCTTGAACTGGTGATGTTTGCAATAAGTGGGTGCGGTTCTAGTGAAGAAATCGCAACAATGAACCTTTGTGGTTATGGAAGAGGTTAAGAATGATTCAATGCAAGAAGGGAACGAACAAAGGCAGGTGGTTTTGGAGGTGTCTATTCTTTGGGGTAAGCTCCTTGCTGACATTTTCACCACCATGGATTGAATGCTTGAATGATAATTTGTGCTTTTGTGCAAAGAGAGCACTAAGAATGTGACTTTTTTGAATGGGTCGATGAGTCATCCTCAATCACTTCAAACTTAGATTAAAAAAAACTTGCATTTTCAAAAGTGAAGAAGCAAAAGACAGAAGTGGACAAACAATACGTAGAAGTAGAGAAGTTGAAATCAGAATTAGAAAAGCAAGGGAGAAAGTAATTAGAAAGTTGAAGAAGCAGCTAGGGGATTATAACAAATTGATGTTGAAATTGCAATTTGGTTGTGGGTTTGTGATGGTAGTAGTTGCTATCTTACTTGTGTTGTTTGGTAAGAAATATTGTACACAATTGTAATGGTAGATCAATATCCAAAAGTTGGATCAATGTAATTGTAATTGTAGTGGACAAAAGTTGTTGAGGATCAATGTAATATCTAGTTTGATCAATAAAAGAAAGAGACATGTTTATGCAATCTTATGTGTAATACTTAGAGCAATATTTGTTGAATCTGTAAATGAGCAAATAGAGCAAGCAATATGTGTACTATGTTGAATCTGTAAAACAAAGCAAACCAATCAACACAACTTTCATTTGAACCAAAAGAGTAATATGTCTACAATGCTGCAAAGATAAGTCATAGTACTATAACGCAATTGATTTGAACACAAATGATATGCTAATATTGTATTGATGCTAATATTGATTTAAGCAATCAGGACTTCTTAAATAAGTACAATAAGTTGGAGGAATATTCACTCATATCCCAAAATATAAACCTTAGTTCTTGCAACAACCAAAAGAAAAAAAAGAAAAGAAAACTACCATGCCCAACCCTTGTTTGCAATTTCGAATCCCAAAATAAACCCTTAACAGGTCTATACATATAAAAAAATTGCATTGTTCCTTGTCAACTTAGCTCTATACATACCAAAAAACTATATTTAACTAGTCATCCAAAAAAAAAAATTGCACAAAGTAGTAGCCATGGAAGCCACTTGGAGGAGCTGGTGCCATCACCTACACCCTTGCTTCCACTAGATTCTTATGACATAACTAGGTTTGACAACCTCTTGGTTGTTGCCTCAGATGCTACATTTAGTATCTCCTTCATTACAACTGGCCTACCTTTCCAAGTACAATTGAAAGGTTGAATTAATTGTCATTATGGGTCTGGTCTCCTAGCAACAAGTGGTCCCAGTCCTACTAGTCTAAAAGGTGCTTGTGCTCTCAAATATGGCATGTGTAGCCCTGCAAGTTGGTTTGGGCCAATTGTTGGTGTTGCAGGCCTGTTTGGCTGAGTTAGTGGTTGAATTAGTGGTGAAAGCCCAAATATTGTAAGCCCAATTCTAGATAGAGGTGGGATTTGTTGAGAATTGCAAATTAAAAATCGCGTAGCGGAATAATAGAATTCCCTCACAAGATCCATGCGAAAAGTCCATAATTCGAGTTTTTAAAAGTTTACCTCTTGAAGCGTGATAAACACAAGCAAGGTGAATCACCAACACCGTAATACCGACGATGTCTCTGCGTTATCCACACGAACAGACTTGCAAAAAGGAGTCACACCTCTGTTTCACGGTGCTAGCTGCGAAGAGAAGAGAAGAAGACCTTTCACTATCTCTCACTCACTTTCTTAGGTGCGGCTAGGGTTGTGATGTTACGTTTTTAGCAGCCCCCTTAGCAGTACTATTTATAATAGTGGCTACCTTAAGTGAGTGTGAGTAGTAGCAAGGTAAGTTGTGTAACCCATCTGTCATGAGTTATGCCCACAATTGAATCTGAGTCCAACTTGGATCCTTATTGCTCCAATTTAGTCTGTTCTAAGTGTGCGACCCTGTAGGTTCTCATGACGTTAGTAGTAATATTAAAATCTCATTTTAATATTACAAACAGTGAACGATATCTAGCAACACATCACTGCTACCTAAGTAATGAGAATGTCAGTGATTTGATAAAACTTATCTGTGATCAATGTTTCCGTGTAGTTTAGTCCCTTTGTCCAGATATCTAGATTGAACACAAGGCACAGAACATGTCACCCTTGTTTGGTTCAATTTTTAGTTTCTTGATTCTCAAGTAGACATAGTAATAAAAAATGATATCAATATCTCATATTGACTCATTTGAGCATGGTCATGCATTTCATATTCTCACTCAATCAGGGGGCCCGAAGATATCACTCATGTTATGTAAGAGGGACAAATTCCATCTAGGTCACTCACATCCCTCCACATGAATCACGGTATGTCTAATAACTAACTTTATAATCATCTTATTACAGATGACGTTTGATGGCATTAAAACACACAACTCCTTATGTAGGAATTGTAGTAATTTTAGGTCAAAGGACCACATATACTATTATCACTATGAGAATCGCTTATGACACTCACGTAACGATCCACGTAGCATTCTCATATCGGGTTTGTCCAATACATCATTACTCTAATATGTATCTGTTCGCTCTTTTGCTTACCGCAAGTGCACGAGTCGCACCTGTGGTATAGCTCGGAGTCGAATATCGTTCCCACGAGGATAAACGTCAAATTCAGTACTAATTAAAAACTAATAACTTAAGTATTTCTATTTAAGGAATTATAAATTGTAAAGGTTCGTATTAAACTATTAAGAAGAACTTTAAACCTATCAGATGAGTTTAGAAAATGATTTAAAACATAGGGCATCCTTTTTCACCTCCTATATCAATTGTTAATAAGTAATCCTTACGAGCAATATACATGCAATGGTTAGGTTAGCTTAGGAATCTGCTTTAGCCGAAAGCCTATGTCTAGGTCAATCAACCCTGGTATTACTTACCTAATCCACTATATTTCTATGAGGACTAGTGTAAGCTCTACTAATGAATGATTTATTCCCAATTAACTACTATGCATGATCAATAGGTATATTTTTATCCTATTAACGAATCATTGCATCCAAGCCAATTGAATGAAATAGAACATGCATCAATCATACATACGATCTCAAATCCAAATTCTTATGTCTAGGTTCATTAGATTTGAACAAATCAGTTGAAAGCTGATCAAACAATCAAAGCATTAAACACCATATAATTGAACAAATACCAAATCATGTATATAACTTAAAGGATTACAAGCTTAATCAATATCCATAAGAGGATCCAAAGTAAACCCTATAAACAGCTTAGCCAGCCATGACAAATGAAAATAAAGCACTAATACTCAGAGTCATGGATAAAGGGAAGAGAAAAGAGAAAAGAAGAGGGAAACAAAGCTCAAGGGAGTAATCCTCTAAACTTCAATCCTCCACCAAGATGAAGAGAGACTCCAAACGTGGTCACTTTTGGTTCCTACTAGTCTGAAATGATAAAACCTGGCCGCAGCTCTAAAAAATAAAACCTCACTCTCACTAAAAATTGATGAAACAGTATTTATAGGGCTCAGAAAACAGAGTCAAGCCGCGGTATTCTTATTTCACGCCGCGACGCGTTACAATTTAGGTCAGGGGACGCCGCGACATTCTCATGCCAACATCGCGGTGTTCAAAATACGTGCTCTCTAGAATTTGTATCAGGGGAGGCACACATCGCGGCATTCCAAATTCCACGCCGCGGCGTGAGGAGTTGATCCTTGCACAATGATTCCTCTTGCAAAGCTGGTCCAAATTTGAGTTGATTCACTTGGTTGAAACCTTACCTGCCATAGATAAATTTCCAATTCACTAATCAGTGCATATGTACTCAATATATCCAAAAATCATGATAGAAGACATTGAAACCAAATTATACGAATATACAGTTAAACTCATCCATTCATGCATCAAAACAAGGACTAGGCAGGCAATAAAGCTCAGATATGGGGCCCAAATAATTGCAATATGTGAAGTTATCAGTATCCATGTGAAGACTTGATATCTCATATCCATGACCCGTGAGATGTGGTCATCAGTCTATGCACATACTAGTCTCAATGCATTATTGTTGTCCTAATTAACAATAATACTTAACTAGAGACATTTAAGAATAGTATTTTATCCAATAGGATCTCAAGATCAAGTCATCCACTTGATGTCCTGTGGTATCAAACTTACTATTCTAAGGACTTTATTATGTTTATAAAAAAAAACACAATAAATGAAATGCCTCATATATTAAAAATAGCATAATACAATGTATGTAAATATAGACAAAATGTATTGGCCACTAGGGCATACACTAACAGGATTGTTACAGGCCTATTCATACTTGCAGCTGGGGTTGCTGTAGGCCCATGTGAGCTTCTTGCATCCTTTTGTATTATGACTACCCCCACCACACCTTAAGGAGAAGGTCTCTCCATATGACCTCTTCAACTTAAGTGGAGCTTGGACTTATGTGCTCTCATCCTTGTTTTTCATCCTCCTTTTTTGGGTCTACAAGCTTCTTTTTTAATTTGTTGTGGTGCAATTGTTGGTCTATTAGTTCTAGTCCAGCTCTCTAGCCTAGTTAAACCCTGAATGTGAGGCTTATATGCCTTCTTCCATGTCTTAGTGTAATAGAAAAGGTTGACAAAATATATACCTTCTTGTTGATTATACCCTTATACAACTAGTCTTGCTTTGTTTCTTACCACATTCCTATTTTCATCCAACTTGCTCTTGAATACCCATTTTGTGCCTATAAGAGTGTGGTCTTTAGGTGCATGAACCAGTGTCCACATATTGCTTCTTTCAAACTGGTTTAGCTCCTCTTGCATGACTAAGATCTAGCTTTCATCTTTCAAAGCCTTATCCACATTCTTTGGTTCAATTTGAGATAGAAGTGCAAGATAATTGTCCAGATTCTTTAGTTGTGATCTGGTCATTTCACTAATTGAAGCGTCTCTAATTATAAGGTCACTGGGATAAGCAGGATGTTGTTTCCACTCCTTGGGAAGTTGAGTGGTTCATGAGTAGGGACTTAAGTATTCTAACCTTCCTGCTCACTATTATGCTCATCCTTTTGTTTTGTCTGCTCTTTCTCAGATTCTTTCTATTGTGATTTATCATTGAAGTTCAGCTACTACATGTTGTCTTCCAAGTCTGAAATGTATTTATTCTCAATAGAATTGTTAGCATCATCAAATACAACATGCATGCTTTCTTCTACAACAAAAGTTTTTGCATTATACACTTTATATGCTTTGGATGCTATTGAATATCCTAAAAATATTCCTTTATCAAATTTTCCCAGTTGATCTTTAGTATTTAGGATATAGCATTCATATCCAAAGGTATGAAAGTATGCAATGTTTGGTTTTCTCCTTTTCCACAGTTCATATGGAGTCTTTTTCAGAATTTGTCTTATGGTAACTTGGTTCAAAATGTAACATGATGTGTTTACTGCCTTAGCCCAAAAGTACTTAGGGAGATCATATTCACAAAGAAGTGTTCTGGCCATTTCTTGTAGTGTATGATTTTTCCTTTCTAAAACTCCATTTTGTCAAGGAGTTATTGGACAAGAAAATTATGCATTATGCCATTTTCATCACAAGTTTTTGAAAAGATGATTTTCAAATTCTCCCCCATAGTTACTCTTTATAATAGTAATGTTGATTCCTTTTTCATTTTGAACCTTTTTACAAATGACTTTGAATACTTCAAAAGATTCATCCTTGTGGCTTAGGAAGAGCACCCAAGTAAACCTTGAGTAGTCATCAACAATCATAAACCATATATTTTTCCACCTAAACTAGTGGACTTAGTTGGACCAAACAAATCAATGTGTAGAAGTTCAAGTGATCTATGAGTTTTAACTATATTCTTTGAGTGAAAACTGTTACCAAGTGACCTCAATACTCAAGAGGGGGGGTGAATTGAGTATGTAAAATATTTTCGTAAATCTTTCGCAAAACGTTTGATTAACAATTTTCGTTGAAGCTATTGGATGATTGAAGTGAATAGATAAACGAGATTGAATACTTCACTCATAAATAAACAACTCAAGATAGAAAGAATTCAAGCAAAGCAAAATATAGTTAAAGCACAAAGTAAAGAGATAGAGTTGAGAGGAACAAACACAAGATTTATCCTGGTTCGATCACCAATCCACTTGTGATCTACGTCCAGTCCTCAAGCAAACCACTCGAGATTTTCCACTAAACTTCAAGCTTGAACGGGTGCTTGAAAACCTTTACACAAAAGAGCACTCAACTCCTTGGGATGCCTCACCCTTGAGCTTGAGCCTCAAACCAGGGATGCCTCACCCTTTTCACTAGAGGGATACCTCACCCTCTTTACAACCTTTGAAGGATGCCTCACCTTCAACAAGGGATACCTCACCCTTTACAAACCTAGAGAGATACCTCACTCTCTTTTCTCTAGAGGGATGCCTCACCCCCTTTACAAAGAATCAAAGTGTTTATGAAATGAAAACTCTCATAAGAGTAGATGATACAAATTGAAGCCCTATAATGCTCTTCAAGAATATCTCAACAATATATACAAAAACAGAGCAAAAGTGATTTAAGGATGAATCTCGGATTATAGTGATTGAAAGATGTTTCTCAAGTGTTGTTCAACCACAAATGATGCCCCAAGATGAATATTTATAAGTTGTTGGAACAAAAGAGCCGTTGGGGGCTTTAATGGGCATCATTAAATGTACCAAATATAGCCGTTAAGCACTGTCAGAATACTGGTAATCGATTACAGGGTTCTGGTAATCGATTACATGACAGTTAAAATGTGTTCTTGGCTTTCTGGGTTTGTGGTAATCGATTACAAGACTTGTGTAATCGATTACACGCCCTCTGACTTTCTAGTAATCGATTACAATATTGATGTAATCGATTACATGGCCTTTTTGATCGTGTTCTTGGATTTCTGGGAACATGGTAATCGATTACATGGATTCTGTAATCGATTACAAGTCCTCTGACTTACTTGTAATCGATTACCAAGAGTGTGTAATCGATTACTTTCCACTTTGAACACATTTTTTCCATCCCAATTAAGTCTCTAGGCCATTTTTATCATTTGGGTACTTGAACAAAACAAGATTTACAAATGTTTACCATAATCCAAGATTGAAATCAACATTTCTTTGAAATATGAACTTTTGAAAACCATGTTGATTTATAAGATCTTTGAAAAATCATTTGAATATAATTGAGATACCTTGAGAGCATTTCACATTGATGTTCTAAGACCTATATCTAATATACCTCTTTTGATCTTGGTCTTCTTCTCTTGGTCTTGATCTTTTCCTTTGATCTTGAACTTTTCTTTTGATCTTGGTCTTTTCTTTTGATCTTGGTTTTCTTCTCTTGATCTTGATCTTTTCTTTTGATCTTGGTTTTCTTCTCTTGGCTTTGTTATCATCAAAAACTTATTTGATATGCTTCATGACATAAGCATTCACAAAAACTTGACCTTGTTTGCTTGCCTTTTTGACAAGGTTCGCATACCATGTCCTTTGAAAATTTGATTTTTGGAAAGCCTCTAACAAGATCATATTTTACTAGCTTTGAAATTGTTTTCATATTTATATGACCAAGCTTTCTGTGCCAAATCCATTTTTCATCATTTGCAACAAAATGACATTCTACATTTTGATGTGTGAGGTCCTTTAAATCAACACTATACATATTCTTTTCTCTTTTGGTAGAAAAGAGGATTGTGCCATCATTGGCTTTTCTCACTATGCATTTTGTTGGTTCAAATACCATTTCATAGTCATTGTCACAAAATTAATTGATGCTTAAAAGATTGTGTTTTAAATCTTTGACATACTAAACATCATTTGCTTGAGTAGAATCAGACTTACCAACCTTACCTATACCAACTATTTTTCCTTTGCTATTGTCATCAAAGGTTACATCTCCACTATCTCTTGCATAAATAGAGTTAACAACTTTAGGTACCCAAATATGCGTAGGTTCTCTTAGGTTAGTTAACTCCCTTTTTGGTGACTTGTTTCTAGAGTAACATGCTTGGGCTTTATGACCAAGCTTATGGCAGCATAAAGATCTCACTCCAAGCTTCTTGGCTGCTACAAATATATTTAGATGTAGCTTGTGTTTTTTGGACTTTGCATAGCCTAGACCAGCTTTGTCAAAGACACACTTTTGGTTACCAAGAAGCATTTCCATATTTTTGGTGCCATTAACAAATTTGGTTAAGTCCATATTTAGCTCCTCAACCTTCTTTCTCAGCTTATTTATTTCATCATTATCTTGAGTAGATAGCTGGGAAGAAGTCTAAGCAGACTTGAGTTTAACTGAAGCTGTCAAGTTTGTATTTAGCTTTAGTAAACTCTCATTCTCTTGACTCAAAGCACTCAACCCAGCTTTTGAAGACTCATTTTCTTTTAAAGCATCTGAAAGTTTAGTTTTCAAACTGATGCATTTTTTAGCTAAAGTGTTTGAGTCATTCAAGAAATTATCAAAAGCTATTTCTAATTCTTTATATGAAAGTTGAGTGGTTTCCAAGTCTGATACCTCATCTTCACTGTTTGAGTCTCTTCCCATCAGACATAGGTTTGCTGCCTCATCTTGTTCATCATCACTTAAGGATTCTTCATCGAGATCCTCCCATATGGCTAGCATTCCTTTCTTCTTAAAACTTTTCTTAGATTTCTTTGTCAGCACTGGACATTCTTGCTTCATGTGACCAGGTTGTTTGCACTCAAAATAAATTATTTGTCCCTTGTTAGTTGAATCACCTTTTTGCACATCCTTTCTTGGTTGGAAGTTTTTTTTGCCTTTAGCTCTTCTTCTCAACATCCTTTGAATCTTTCTAGTTATGAGTGAAAGCTCTTATTTATCTTTAAGTTCATCTTCTTTATCACTATCTTCATCAAATTCTTGACAGAAGTTTAGAGCAGAGTGATGAGAAGGTTAATGAGCAACATTTTTGCTTGTATTCTTTTGAGCTAATTTGAGAGCTACTACCTTCCCTTTCTTTGGGAAGTTTTCATTCATTTCTACTAACTCTTGTTCATGAACCTTAAGTGAGCTAAGAAGTTGCTTAAGTTGAAGAGTAGACAAGTCTTTTGCCTCTTGGATGGCTGTAACTTTAGGTCTCCACATTTTTTGTAGACTCCTCAAAAGCTTCCTTACATGCTCTTGATTGGAATATGTGTTTCCAAGTGATTTCAAATCATTTATGATGACTGTAAACCGTGCAAACATCTCATCCACTGTTTCATGCTTTTGCATCTTGAACAACTCATATTGGTGCACAAGCATGCTTACTTTAGCTTTTTTCACTTGGCTGGTTTCTTCATGGGCAATCATCAAGGTATCCAAGATTTCTTTGGTTGTACTACATCCAGTTATTTGTCATATTCATTTCTACTCAGTGCACATGTCAAGAAAAATTTTGCTTTGGAGTTCAGGATGTACTTGCTTCTTTCTTCTTCAGTCCATTCACTTTTTGGTTTCTTAGTAGTTCTTCCACCATCAAATATGACTGTGGGAATGTATGGACCATTCTCAACAATATCTCACAAATCCACATGTTGTGATTCAACAAAGAGTCTCATACGATCCATCTAGTAGTAATAATCCTTTCAATCAAAGGCAGGTAGCCTATTTGTAGAAGCACCTTCTACAATGAACATTTCTCCTTGTTGGTTTGCCATCTTCCCTCTCAGGATTTTTTCCTTTCACACGGTCAAGTGTACTCAACCTAGATGCTGAGATCTGATACCAATTGAAGTTGGCTCCAACCACAAGAAGGGGGGATAAAATGTGTTCTTCTTTTGCATAATAAATAGTTCCTAAAATTTAGTAACTGAGTCTGCTCAACTCTTATTCAAGTTTAGAACTTGGTACTCAATAGACTCACAACAACTTCACAGAAATGATGAGAAGACTTAGCGCTAATATAAATGCATGAAACGAATGATTATGATGGATAGAAGAAAGATATCAGTGATCAATCTTATATCCTAAAATGAATTTTTCAAACTTCAAGTGAGATTAAAACAGTAATGGTTCAATGCAACAACTAAGTAAAATGTGGAAACATTTTAAGGATGATAAGCTCGAGATGTGTGAAAAGCACTTCAAGTTGAGTTTATGAGAAAATGTTTCTTTAGTGGCTCTTCTATGGAATGCTTCAGAGTGGTTATCTCATGGTTTGTTAAAGATGAATAATAAATTGATTTTTCCAAATTAAGTGTTGAAATAATTGTAGAAACTTAAATAAGATAAATAAGGAGAAAAAAACTCAACACAAAGGTTTATCTTGGTTTAATTCTAACCACTTGAGGCTACATCCACTCCCTAGCCACTGCTAGGATTTTCTTTACTATTTTCGGGTATTCTTTGTACACCACAGTTGCTTCCAGCTACAATCTAAGTATTCTTTGCTCACACAGCCACTCCTGGCTACAAACCCGAGTATTCTTTGTTCACACAGTCACTCCTAACTACTAAACTCACTTTTCACTGTGGCTAGTACACACCACTAGCTCACCACACTCACCACTAAGGTACAAGTGTATAGACAACAAGATTTATCTCTTACAACACTCCTAGAGTGGATAAACTCGATGAAAGCTCGGATAATAACACCTACAACAAGATATATCAAAATGATTTGGTAGGTAGAGAATAGATGAGTAGACTAAGAAAACTTGATGAGCAAACAGAATACTTGTACTGGGAATTTTGATCAATCACTGTTCTAAACCTTCAATCTTCATTGTGAAGTCCTTTTATAGCCTTTCTAAACTAGTCGTTGCATTTTCACTATTCTTAACGCAGAAAAGACAAAACTAGCCATTATTGATGCAGTTTTTTCGTGTTTGGTTTTGTTTTATCTTATAGTACTATGATTAAGCTGAGTTTGACGAGTCTGCTCAACTCTTGATACACACCCAAACTTCTCCAAACTTTGTAGATGATTCTTTCTGGTTTAACATCATAGAATGATGGACTGTCCATAATGAAAGCACTGAGAAAGAGGGTTCTTGAAGATGCCTTTCAATCTTAGTGCATTTCCTTGGAGTTGTGTAAGGTGTGTTTACTCAACTTCAAATTTTTGATCTTGATCAGCCTGCTTATGAAACTTCAGAGTCTTCTCATGATTGTTCACATCTATATTGAGGCTTCTTTTAGCTTCCTCGATTTTTCTCATTTCTTCATTGAGTTTTCTCATGACTCCCTTGAAGCTTCTTTACTTTATAACATGCCAAATGTTTAATCTTTGATGATTTCTCTTTAAGGACCAATTAAGCACATAATCTATAGATCAACTACAAACCAATTACAAACCAAGTTAGTTTATCTTATCATTATGAGATCATGTTTTCAAAAATGTTTTGTTACTCATAAAAAATAATCACAAAAGGGTAACACTGTAGACCCTAGGTTTCTAGTCCTTAATTCCTCACAATAGTCCCATAGTTGTTTGTGCTGATCTTTCTTACTCCCTTCCACAACTATCCTAACTACCCTCAATGCTTTGTATATCTAGAAATCATCTATATAAACACGCCTCTTATTCATAAGGTAATCAAAAGCCTTATCACCATTAAGATTAAGATGACCCTTAGCACCTCAACTAATTGTTCTGCTAACCATTTCTTATTTGCAACTTTGTTCTTGAAACTGCTTGCACATGTATGATTGGCCTCAAATGTATTGATCTGAAAAATGTTAGAATCACTACCCCATGCACAATAAATCACCCATTTGCAATTAACAGCCTTGGACTTTGCTCTACATCTTCACCCATCATTCTTTATGAATTTTACCTTTCTTCCCAAATATATATTGTAGTTTATCACAACTAACTTGAAGGCCTCCAAGGTAGGAAACAACATACCCTAACTGCAAGTAAACCTCTTTAAACTTGGCATTATTGTTGAACACTGGATACTTAGTGGCACCAGAGGTATCTCCATCATCATCAGAATTAGCCACACTCCTCATTTCCTTATATGCATAGTTGTCCCTACCATCAGCAAATGAATCAACCTCTTCCACTTCAGCTAGTTCACTTTGGATGTTAGCTTCATCATTTTGTATTGGTTGAGTATTTCCTACTCTCCTACTTCTCCCTCTTCTTTCTTCAACCACAATATGCTCACCATTCCCACCCAACACTTCCTCCTCTTCCATACCAGCATTAGTATATTACCTCAGCAACTCTTCATCATCATCATCTTCTTCAACAGTCCATACTTTATCTTCACCATTATCATAATCATCACTAGCAGACCCTTCATATTCACCTTTATCATAATCATCATTTTTGCTAACCTCATTATGTTGTTGTTCCTCTTCACTCTCTGTGTCAATAGTAGCAGCCTTCACCCTTTTTCCTCTACCACGTGCTATACTGCTCATTATATATGGTATCAATTAAATTAAACTAACAAATAAGGGACTACACTTAATCATGGACCACAACAAACATGGTTTTTTCATCAATACAAAGCATTTACCACTCAATCAGGTATCAATTAAATTAAACTAATAAAATAAGGGAATACTCAGACATGATTTTTGCATCAATACAAAGCACTTACCACACCTAATCAACTCCTTAAACTCACAGTAACCCTAAACCCTTGCTATTAGGGACCACACCACAGTAATGCAAATAATAAAAATCACAATTAGCAGCACTCACAACAGCACTCACAATGAAGTAATGCACATATAATCACACCACACTAATCTCCACTAATCAAGCAAAAAAAGTGCAACCCCACATGCATACACATATATGTGACAAATCATGCGGTGAAAATTAATAGACGACAAAGACTGAAGAAACCACTTACCTCAACATGCAAGAATCTTCACAACTCCAAGAGATACCTAAACTTCAGGAATCTTCAACAAAGAGCACCTGCATGAGGGGACCACTCACTGATGCTTTGATGATTGATTAATAAGAGACAACATTCGTGAAAATGGAGGGATTTGGAGGAAAAGAGGGATAACAACGCTTTTGGGACAAAATTGCAAGCAAGTTTTTAGTAGTTTGGTTTAAGGTGGAATACAACGATGTTTTGGGGATGTGAACATTGTTAACATGCCACATAAGCTTCACTAACAATCCATTAATGTGCACTTAACGTAACACATCAGACTTTTCGTTAATGCTCATCAATCTTAACTGACGGAATGATAAATGTGTTAGGAATTTCACACATTCGAAAACTAATTTGTGCGCTCAACAAATTTAAAAACTAAATGTATACAACATATATTTTTTAAGAACCAATTTGTGTATTTACTCATATTCTTTTATAGGTGAGCGAATGGGTGAGTCATAATCGAAACGACAAATATTTCAAGCAACTTGTATATGCAATAGAAAAGCCATATCCTAGAATGGTAGTCATAATGTGATCTAATTGATAGGCAAATTTCTTCTCCAAAAAGGTGTGTGCGTGCATCTCAATTGTTTGATATGAATTTATCTGCTTTTTGTTTTTTATTAGAAAAATATCAAATGATAGAAGGCGTCAACGTCATAACCAATCAAATCTTTGGTTTGTATTTTGTTTTAATTTTTAATTTTTTCATTAAATGCTGACAACTTAATAATTTTTTTCTCTCAACTGACAATAATTTCTCTCCTATTATTATTATTATTATTATTATTATTATTATTATTATTATTATTATTATTATTATTATTATTTAATTAAAAAACAAGAAAAACGAATATGAAATAGAAACTGACATAATGTAATAAAATAGAATTAATATTCAAATCGTTAATAAAATAAATTATATTTTGAATTTATTTAATTTTGTTATTTTTTTAAATTTTTAATTTTTTTACATATAGAATCTATTTTGTTATATAGATTTTGAATTCATTTTGTTAATATTTATATATTACTATCTTTAACACTTGTTCAAATACTTTAACTCTAATCACGTAAGTTTTATATAAGAAAATGACTTATAACTCTAAAGGGATTAGTCTTACACAAAAAAGTTATAGAGATATCTTGGTAAGCTTTTTTTTAAAAAAAAAAGAATTTTACACATGTTATTATTGTAACTTGTCTAATTGTTACATCTCCTTTTAGCATTTTACTATATATCTTAAAATGTAAACATGTTAGCGTTTTAGCTTGTTCCAATTACATATTCTTGTAGTATTTTATTTCTTGACTATCTCTTTATATTATTATTATTATTATTATTATTATTATTATTATTATTATTATTATTATCAATAAATACAATAATATTTTGGTTTTTATTTTTATTTTTTGGACGTGTTGGTTTTTCTGTTTATGAAAGGACATTTATTATCATTAATTAAATATAATACTTTAAAAATATTGACCAATATTATAAATTATATATTTAACATATATTAACTGAACTTTTGAGATTTTAAATTTCAAATTATTTTTTTGACATGTATTAATTAATATATATTAAATTTTATTCTTTGATAGATTGTGATATTTTTGTTATTATTATAACTTGCAAAATAACATTATTCTTGTTTATTATAGCTTAGTATTATGTTTCAAAATTTGTTTCATTCAACCATTGCTTAGAGAAACTTGAAATAATTTAAATTTTAATTGTTGTTATTGGCTGGTAAGAGATAAAGTTTATTTTTAATATTATTTTTAATCACATTAATTATTTTACAATTATTAATGGTGAAATGTTTTTTCACCCAACATTCATATGTTCCAGTGAAATTTACATATATTGTTATTTGAACTTGCCACGTGAGTGTATATTGTTTCAATATTTCATAATTGATTATGTAAATTAGATGTAACTAATTGTTTCCTATCATAATAAGTATTGTTTATTTTCAAAGATATAATAAATATATTTTTAGAATCTTATAACTTTTTAGATATTTCTTTGTACTTTAATATTTTTATTATTAGAATTGTTAAGATATATTTTAAAATATATCTTATGGAAGTGTAGCACAGATATATTTTAAGAATATCTTATAAAATTACTAATATTAAGTATATATCTTATGAATATTTTAAAAGGATATCCTAATAACATGTAAAGATATATATTTTGTCTCCAAAAAAGTTTAAAAACCTTTTAATCTTAACGTTAACAAAAAAACCTTTAACCTTTAACGTGAAAAGGATAAAAATAAAAATAATAACAAATATAAATAAGGCAATTATTTGAATAATATGCTTATGTCCTATTAATTTTCTTAACTCTCATGATAGGATTGTTCTTATCTACAAACAAATTTACATTTTACTTGCTAATAAATATGTAATAGAATTTGTTTTTGAGAGACATATGCTAATAAAGAGGATTAGTTTAAGAGAGATATATGCTAATAAATAGGATTAATTTTTAAAATATATATGCTAACTAACAAATTTAGTTTTAATTTTTTTTTTACATTATTGTTTTATAACTAATAGAGATAGAGATTTAATCTTACACAGCATTTACCTATATTAGTAAAAACTAATAAATATTATTATTTAAGCTTGTCACATGACAACGTATCTTTTCAACATTTCATAGATGAACTCTCTCTTTATATTATATATATATTGATTACCTAGTTACCCGTTAGGAGGATCATACCAGCGACAGCAGCTCCCATTGTGGATAATGTTGATCATGAATTTGAAATTTTGGTAAAAGAATAAGGTAGACCTAAAGTGTAGTTTAGTTTAATAAAATAAGATTAAAAAAAAAGGTAGAAGAAGAAGAAGATGGTATTGCATACTATAGTATGAAAACCAGGTGTGAAAGTTAGAAATTAATCAAATTATAAAGTTCTTTGCCATGGAGTTGGACCACTAAAACGCGTATACGGTACACCTACTTCAAAGAAATCATTTATTTATGAATGAAGTAGTCAATGGGCTAATCTTGCTTAAAGGGATATCTGACAATTACAAGTTATACATTACACAATTCACAGTAATTGATGATTGTCACCACAATTAATTTTAAGATGTTAATTATATTCTCAATTATCACGTTAGGAACATTTTATTGTATAGATGATTAGATGGTTTTCCTTGAATTTTTTTGTTATATTTTACAAAACATGGATAGTTGTAATTATTCTGAATGGGACCTATTGGGCGGAGGCTGTAATGTATAGCTAAATTATAAGTAAAAGTACATAATTCTCTTCAAAGTCGTAACTCTAGCAAGCAGCCATAAAAGTACTGATAGTTCAAGGGAAGTGAAGATAATTAAAAAATGGTGTAAAAAATCATAAAAATAAAGAAAACCAAGAGTTCATGTGGATGGAACACGCATATCTAAAACTCTAATTCCCTTAATTTCATGAAAAATCTCAACTGCAAGTGGAGATTTAAATTTTAAAATGCCATTCATTCTGATTCTAATAATAAATAACACCAAAATACATTATTTTCACATGTGAGAAAAGGGAAGGGGGGGTAGCATTGTACCTAGGTAAGCATAGAAAAGGACATTTCCAAGCTTGTGACCAACAATGTGACATGAAGATCCGTAATAATAATAGTGGTACCCAACCAACCTATTTTCAGCCACGCTTTCAGAGAAAAATCTGGAGGTTAGCATCTTTTGTTCTCTTTGGCTCTACCTCCCATTGACACTAATATAATATATAAAAAGATCACTATACTTTTTCCAACATATTCTCAGAATCTTCTCTCTCTCTTTCTCTCTCTATAGCATAAGCCACAAAGTTGCATCAGGTGTCTTACTTTCCATGCCAAAAAGTTGCTGAGCCAAAGAAACCACCACTACCCCACGATTGCTGTCACCATGTGTGTGCAGGACGCAGAGCAAGTTGCACAAGATATAGAGAACCTGGAGAACAGAAGGAAGTCATGGCCTTTGCATTGTGAGCTTTTGCATACCCAGATGGAGAACTTGGAAAAAACATCTTCTTTGAGAACTTCAAATGACAGGATCAGGGATGAAAATTCATTTCCTGTAAGTACTGGGTTCCCTGATCTTCTTTCCTTATTTGGTTTTGGTCAATTTTCCATTTTGTTCTTTTTCTTTCTCTACTGTGAGCTAGCTTCTGTAGAAACTCTTTTAATCAAACTCAATTGTGTTTTAGATGGCATGAAAAGTGTTTTCCTCCTCTTCTTTATTAATCTTCTGCACTTTTTTTTTCCTTTGGTCAAGACATAGATTCTTTTCTAATTATTTTTTGAATTTGACATTGGTTTTTATCCGTGCACATGGCTGGTCTTCCTTTTTATTGAAGCTTTTTATGTTTCTTTGATGGAAGAAAATGTCCTAGCATACGAAATATGACTAAGATACATAATGTCTATTTAATCTAATAATAGCAGTTTAAATGCTACAAAAATTTGCAGGCTTTTATCTAATGAATTATTCTGTTTTTCTTGTAACTATCCTTCTCTTGTGATGGAATCATGGAGCAATGATCTGATCTCAGGCTTATATGAACTTGAATTTTGTCTCATGTGATTATCAAAGGCTAGCTGGTGTTAGAAGTGGATATGAGAGAGAAATTAGTTAGTCTCCTGGATGTACTGGAGACTTAATTTGTGAACTTTGTAGCATAACTTGATAGTTGATTGTGTTGCCAACTGAATCAGCTTGCATTGCTGGCAATTAAATTGCCTTCCTTTATTGTCACATTCATTTTCCACTTGATTCTTATTAGCATAATTTGTTGGTGTTTTACATAATTATACCTTTCTGGAGATGACTGGAAAAAACTGCTGGAATTAGCCCTAAAAACAACCTCACTCTTTGGCTTGTCAACATTATATTGTATTTTTGGTAGTATCTGGGAGTAATTTCTCTTACTTTTTATTGCTTTCTTGAGTTTGCTTAGCATCTTCTATTTCTAAACTTCTTCACTGCTTACTGCTCCTGCCATCTTAACTCAACTGCCTTGTTCCTCTGTGGCACATTTAGCTGGAAAGCATAAGTGAGGACACAGTGGTTGCAGACAAGAAACAAAACCTGATTAACTTTGTCCCTGCTCTTCGGTCTGGAGAGTGGTCTGATATTGGAGAACGCCCTTACATGGAGGATACCCACATATGCATTGGAGATTTGGCAAAGAAGTTTAATAATAGCGCAAACTCTGAGGAAGCTGTTTCCTTTTATGGTGTAAGCCATCTAACCGATTATGATAATTGCCTGTTGTCATGAATTCCAATTAAATTCTTCTACAGCTATTTTATGTTTGTGATAGCACATGGATAATTTAAACATTCTTGACTCACCACTAAATAGGAACCAGCAAGCTAGGCTTGAAGGGTTTCTTGCATTGCATCTATTGATGAATAACTTAAAGAAGGGTACCTTTTTGGAAACACTTCAGTTTGTCTCAGATGAATAACTCTCACTTTTATGAAGTTTTCAACCAAAGATATTCTCTAGGCTTTGAACATATAATTAGATATGGTATAGGCCTAGAAAAAGACCAGACAACATTATATGATGTTATGAATCAAAATTAGGAGGTATTAGATTACATCTACCATTAACCTATATTGCTGATATTCACTTATTAAATACTTAAAGTAGGTCATAATATTCAGTATTGAGAATGCCACCTGCTTTGAGTTTTGAAGGTTGAGATCCTGTCCTCTCTTCTTCATTGTCATCCCCTGCCTCTCCTTTCGAGTTGTAGTTGTATAACCATTCTTAAGTCTGACTTGGAAAAAATGTGGGTAAAACAATGATATATAAAGGAAGATTCATTCAGAATAAAGGAGGATAAACAACTTTTCATCATTTTGCATAGGGGGAAATGCATCCATTTAATCAGAGTTTGACATGTAAAAGGCAATGTTTCCATGTGCAGGTATTTGATGGACATGGAGGGAAGAGTGCTGCACAATTTGTCCGTGATCATCTGCCAAGAGTGATTGTTGAGGATGTTAGCTTTCCTTTGGAGCTTGAGAAGGTGGTCACAAGGTCATTTTTGGAGACTGATGCAGCATTTGCAAAAACATCCTCTCTTGAGTCTTCCCTTTCTTCTGGTACAACTGCGTTAACAGCAATTATATTTGGAAGGTGAGCACTTGTCTTCACTGTTCTTCGGCATTTATAACCATGTGATGAACTTTCCAGCCCACATTTGTGGAGTGACCTTATCATATGATATGTGTAGCTGCAAAAGTGGCACACTGACATTTAAGTGAAATGCAATGCCTCGTATCACAATATCAGATTTTCACTTTCCTTTTATAATTTATTCTTGTATATGTGCTCACTCTGTATCCCTTCTCTCCACTAAATGTTCTAAGTTGCAGAAATCTTAAGTCTTAGTACCCTGTTTAATTGTTTTGAATAGACTTTTGAAGCAACTATTTCAGTATGCGCTTGTTTTTAAATAAGGGTAATTCTGTATAAACACTTTAGGCATACGAAAAACACAACTATTTTTGCACCACTAGAATTTTCTGAAAAAATTCTCATGTAATGCAATAAATCTACATATTTGATGTCTCTTTTAGTCTCATCAAATGTTGTTCATATAGCATTGCACTTTAAATGGATGTCATTCTTTTATACAGGTCTTTACTGGTAGCCAATGCTGGAGACTGCCGGGCTGTCTTGTCCAGCCGTGGAAGGGCTATAGAAATGTCCAAAGATCATAGGCCAAACTGCATCAAAGAAAGGATGCGGATTGAGTCCCTGGGTGGATTCATTGTTGATGATTACCTGAATGGCCAGTTAGGTGTCACGCGTGCTCTAGGTGACTGGCACCTCGAAGGAATGAAGGAAATAAGTGAAAGAGGTGGACCACTGAGTGCTGAACCTGAACTTAAATTGATGACATTGACCAAAGAAGATGAGTTCTTGATAATTGGTAGTGATGGAATCTGGGATGTTTTTAGTAGCCAAAATGCTGTAGATTTTGCTCGAAGGAGGCTTCAAGAGCATAATGATGAGAAACTATGCTGCAAGGAAATAGTACGGGAAGCACTGAAGAGAGGATCAACAGACAACTTGACAGTTGTGATGGTATGTTTTAACTCAGATCCCCCACCACCTGTGGTTGTAGAAAGAACAAGAGTCAGGAGAAGCATATCTGCTGAGGGGCTTCAGAATCTTAAATGCCTGCTAGAAGGATAGAACATTTTTGTATGTAAAACAAACGGTGTATCTGGTTTTTTAGAGCTGTAGTTTTGTACAGATATTCATCTACCACACAGAAAGAACCAAGTGATGATTGGCCTAGCCCCTGCCCTGGGAGGATGGAGAAAGAACCATGTGAGGTGCCAAAACTCTAATAAAATTTATATACTTATAATTTATTTTCCCATTGTGATTGGGAAAGCGAGAATGCAACTGATTGGAGGAGAAAAATAATGTATATCTGGGACAATGTGATTTTTACATAGATAATTGTAACATTCTACTCTTATTTTTCATCGGTTTAAAACCAATGTAAATAATTGTTTATCGGTCAGGCTTCTCATTTTAGGTGTCCCTTCACACAGGCATTTCTCTTGTAAGCTAAAGAAGCCCCATATGCCTTGAATCTGTTGCTATATATCTTTGCTCTTAATGATTATTGACCAAACATTAGACAAGAATCACAGTAGTTCTTGGGACAAGTTTAAGGTAAGCAGTGGTACTTACGGTTTGTTGTTTTCCAGAGAGGAAGACTTTAAATATTTTTTATTTTATTTTTTTGTATCTATTTATTGTAAAAGACATAAGAATATATAGGAGAAAACATGACAACAGGTCAGCCACTGAATCTCCTTAATTTTAGAAAAAAACTCCTAAATTAAGGAAACAAATCATAATAGATAGATTTTAGGAATCAGTCTTCTTAATTTCTTTATTAAAACTTTGACCTAACAAAAAAGGAAACAAAAACTTAAATAAGAAAGCTGCAAATAATTGCTAATAAATTAGATCTTAAATTCAACACTCTTACTCAAGCTGGTGAATAAATATTGATCATTCCTAACTTAGACTTCAAATCTTCAAACGTGATTCTAGAAAGGGCTTTTGTTAGGATTCTGTCACTTGGAGATGAGTAGGTGTATAGATCAGGTTCACAACTCCTGATTCCACTTTTTCCTTGATAAAATAACAATCTAGCTCCATGTGATTAGTTCTGTCATGCTAAATAGGATTTTTTGCAATACTGGTTGCAGTTAAGTTATCACAAAACACTTTCATTAGTTCAGTGGCTGAGATCCTTAATTCTTCAAGTAATATTTTTAGTCATAATCCTTCACATATACTCTGAGTTAAGGTCTTGTATGCTGCCTCGGCACTGCTTCTAGCGATAACTGATTGCTTTTTACTGCACCATCTTACCAAGTTCCCCTATACATAGGTGTAGTACCCAATAGTTGATTTGTGATGTGAAATAGATCTTACCCAATCAGCATCTGAGTAGATTTCAATCCCCTTATTTGCCCCCTTTTGAAAGAATATTCCTTTACCCAGAGTCATCTTTAAGTATCTAAGAATTCTATAAACAGCATCAAGATGTTCTTCATTTGGCTTGTTCATGAATTGGCTCACGACACTAACTGGAAATGTTATGTTTGCCTTGTGTGTGACAAGTAAATAAATTTTCCTACAAGTCGTTGATACCTTCCGGTGTCAACAGGTGGGTTGTCTTCTTTGGAACCAATTTTGTAATTTGATTCCATTGGAGTATCTGCAGGCTTACATCCTAACATTCCAATCTCCTTCAATAAATCTAACATGTACTTGCATTGAGATACTACAATACCTTTCTTTGAATGGGCTACCTCCATACCAAGAAAATATTTCAATGATACTAGATTCTTAATTTCAAATTCTTTAGCAAGTACTCTTTTTAAGCTGTCCAATTTCTCTGCATAATCTCTGGTCACAATAATATCATCAACATAAACAATAAGAATAACAATCTTTCCACTTGGAGAGAGTTTTGTGAACAAAGTATGATCAACTTGTCCTTGTGAATACCCATGCTTCTTAATTGCCTTAGTGAACCTATCAATCCATGCCCTAGGAGATTGCTTTAGACCGTAGATGGATTTTCGAAGTTTGTAGACCTTGTTTATATTGTATTCTGTCTCAAAGCCTTGTGGAATGTCCATGTACACTTCTTCTTCCAAGTCACCATTAAGAAATGCATTCTTCACATCTAATTGATAAAAATGGTAGTTTTGATTTGATGCTAAAGATAGTAAAACTCGAACAGTATTGAGCTTGGCTATAGGGGCAAATGTTTCTTGATAGTCAATGTCATAGGTTTGAGTAAAACCTTTAGCTACAAGTCGAGCTTTGTACTGACTAATGCTTCCGTTTGGATTCTGTTTGATAGTAAATATTCACTTGCAACCCATTGCTCGCTTTTCTTTTGGCAAATGTGATAGTTCCTAAGTGCCATTCCTTTTTAAAGCATTCAGCTCTTCTCGGATGGAAACTCTCCATTCTGACCTTTCTAAAGCTTCATGAATATTTTGTGGGATTTCTTCGTTGGACATATTAGTGAAAATGCTCGATATCTAGGAGATAAATTATCATAAGAGATAAAATTGTATATTGGATGCTTGATACAAGATCTCACACTTTTTCTCAAAGCAATAGGAATAATTAGTTCATCATTAACATCAATGCCAGTCTGAAAAGTGTTACCTGAATTCTTTGGACTTAGATTTGGATCAGATTCATGGTTCTGTTGTGAAAGAATGCGGCCATCTATATCCTTTTTGGCTCGATTTCTAAAGATGTTTGAAGGATAGGTGATTCAATTTTGGTTTATGTATTTGGCACATTTTCCGGAGGTGTTTGGGAGGAAGGTGTTTCATTGATGGGCTCAAATTCAGGTTGAATTGAGGAATCAAGCAAAAAACTACAATTTTGTGACTGAGTTCTCCCATGAATGGAAATTTTTGGGTAATATTGCTAGTTTTAAAAAAAAGTGACATCCATAGAAGTGTAAAATTTTTTAGTGATAGGAGAGAAACATTTGTACCCTTTTTTGAGTGGGAGAATACCCAAGAAAAAGACATTTGACAACTTTTGGGTCAAGTTTGCTTCGGTGTTGTTAGTGTATATGAACAAATGTTGTACACCCAAATACTTTTAAAGGTAAGGTTGAGATAATACGAGTATTTAGATAGGAGAGAAGGAGAGATTTGAAAGATGTTTGGAACTTTAGGACTCTTGATGACATCCGATTAATGAGATATGTTACAGCGAGGATTGCCTCGCCCCAAAAATGCTTGGGAACATGGGTAGTGAACATAACAGATCTGGTCACTTCTAGGATGTGTCTATTTTCCCTTTCCGCCACTTCGTTGTATTGAAAAGGTGTCAACACATGAACTTTGATGCACAATGCCTTGACTCATAAGATATTTGCCAAGTATATAATTGAAATAATCATTGGCATTATCTAATTTGAATACTTTTATTTTAGTCTGAAATTGTGTTTGGATCATGTTGTTGAAATTTCTAAAGATAGTGGCCACCTCTTATTTTTCTTTCATCAAGTATACCCATGTTATTTGAGTGTGGTCATCAACAAATGAAATAAACAACCGAACTCTAGAGATGTTGTTGACTCTAGATGGTCCCCATATATCACTATGGATCATTGCAAAAAGGTGAGACATTATGTATTTTTGTGAAGGAAAACTGTTTCTTGAATGTTTTGATAATTGACACACTTCACATTGAAAAAACTCAAGGCTAACATTATTGAATAATGATGGTAACATTATTTTTAGGTACTGGAAATTGGAATGACCTAATCTACAGTGCCACAAAAAGATTGCACTATTATTATTACATGAAGCTGAGAAAACAGGACATGATACATAACTTGCAGCTTGAGCTTGTTCTTCAAGATTGTTAGAACCATTAAGGATATAGAGCCCCACACATTCCTTAGCACTTCCAATCATCTTCCCCAATTCCAAATCCTAAAATTCACAATGATTTGAGGAGAAATTAGTGACACAATTCAGATCCTTGGCAAGTTTGTTAATGGATAGCAAATTACAGGTTAAATTGGGTACTAAGAGAACATAATTTAAGGTCAAATTCTCAATGATATTTATTGATCCTATTCCTACCACTTTAGATAAAGACCCATCAACAATTCGAACCATGAGATTTTCAAAACTTGACCTGTAGGTATTAAATAATTTAGCATTACCAATCATATGGTCTAATGCACTGGAGTTTATTATCCAAAAGTTTTGTTTCTACAATTAAGTGTTCATAGTCATAGGAAAGATACCTGTTTGAGCAACAAAACTAGTTCCTAGAACATTCTCAATAGGAATTGGAGATATTATTTGATGGCTGAACATTTTTTGAAGAAATTCCATTTGCTCCTTGCTAAAAAGTGTGGTTTCAAATGATGATTTTTCCTCACTGTCGGTCATGTAACCTCTGCTTTTAATGGTTGTCTAGGCTTCCAGTTTGCTGGTTTGCCATGTATCTTCCAACAAATGTCTTTAGTGTGTCCAGGTTTACGACACACTTCACACCAAGGTTTCCCTTGTTTCTTTTGCCGATTGTCTTGAGCTTGATATTGAGGACCACGTGCGACAAGAGCAAAATTTTCAGCATCAGGTTAGGGATTTGGAGACCCCATCATTAGCTTCTTTCTATTCTCCTCATGATGTACTTCAAAGAAGACTTCTCGAAGTGAAGGAAGAGGTTTAGTTCCCAGAATTCTTCCTCGAACTTCATCAAGATTCTTGTTCAAACCAAGTAGGAATTTGTAGATCCTCTTGTTTTCAATAATCTTTTTGTATTTAGTACTATTCGTCGGGCAATCCCAGTTATGTGTCTCATACATATCCAATTGTTGCCAATATCGAGTGAGGATATTATAATATTGAGTGATTGAGAGATCACCTTGACGTAAGTCATGAAGAGGACCTTCAATTTCCAAAAGCTCTATTGTATTTTTATTGGCTGAATACGCCTCCTTTGCTGCATCCCAAGTTTCTTTTGTAGTTTCATAGAGAAGAAAATTCTCCCCTATGTCATTGTTTATGGAGTTAATCAGATATGACATGACCATGTTGTTTTCGACCTTCCATCCTTTGTACTTGGGATCCTTTTTTGCTAGAGTTGCTACATCTTAGGTGAGGTAGTCCTCCTTGCTCTTGCAGCATATGAACATCATGACAGATTAAGACTATTGGAGATAATTTTTCCCTTTCAGTTTATGACCTATAATGGGAAGATGAGAGTAGTTTGCCACTCCATGATTGTTTTGGAGTGGTGACTACAGGGACAAATGTCTATTTTTCAGTAACCATTCCAGTGGTTGAGCTGTATTTTATCATATGGTAGAGAAAACTACTAATACCATGTTTTTCAGAGATGAAAACTCTGAATTTTTATTTCGTATCTATTGAGTGTAAAAGACATAGGAATATATAGGAGAAAACATGGCAATAGATCTGCCACAGAATCTCCTTAATTCCAATAAAAATCTCCTAAATTAAGGAAATAAATCAGAATAGAGAGATTTTAGGAATCTGCCTTCCTAATCTCTTTATTAAAATTTTGACCTAACAAAAAAGGAAACAAAAACTTAAATAAGAAAGCTGCAAATAATTACTAATAAATCAGATCCTAAACTTTAGGGATTGAGATTAGAATTCAACATAAGGTTTTGCAGAGAGCCATGGAAATGTTACTCCCTAATACTACAAACCATATAAGTTTTGTTAAAAAGAAGCTATCAGACAATGATGGTGAAGAGCTGAATGTTTACGGACCCCATTGCAGCTTAACTTTCCTTCCAATTCCAAGGATTAAGAGCATAAAACACCAATATGCAACTGGTTTTACTCTACTCATGCAAATTTTCCAACATTCTCCTGCGTTCTGGCTAAAAACTACATCTGGCAACCAATTATCAAGTGCTCCATTTTGATAAAACTCAATTTACAAGCTGACTTGAGAAACCACTTTTTATTACACCTACCAGTTCTGAACATCCGATGAAGAGAATGTAGAAACAGAAAGTGTACTGTCATAAATGACGCCAACATATAGACCATCAAATGTGAAAACCAAATTTACAATTGTGAATTATCCATTAAAGAGTCCAACAATAGACTTCATGAACAGTAAAATACCAAAAACTTGTTGAATTATCTCAGAAGAAACAATCTTATACATTTGTTTTTACAATCAGCGAACAAAGAATGAGAACATGATACAAACATGAATGAAGCCTTTCAGCAATTTCTCCATCAATATGCTATTTCCTATGTAGAAGACATCTGTATACCATATCAATAAAGGGCCTAGACTAGATTTTCAAATGTGTTTTACTAACATATATAATATCATTTTCCTGAAAGCTTCTCTCTTATCTCAGTTCTTGCAACACGAATCAAGAATAAACCAGCAAAGAAAATAGACAGAATGAGCATAAAAAAGACACTGTTCCATCCCCTAGTTGAAATATACCCTGCCAAAAGTGGTCCAAGAGCAGCTCCAACAGAACCAGTACCATCTATGATTGCAGTCACAGTAGCCAGCGCCCGAGAATTCCCACCATTCAAGCTCTGCGTACCAAGATCAGCAGCCACAGCAGTTGTGATCAGTGAGTATGGACCATTCACCAAAAACCCCGAAAGAAACATTAAAGCAATGTTGGTCAACATAGAGAGGCTCCCAAAAGCACGATATAAAACAAGAGCTGGAATTGATAGAAACAAGAACAGAATTGAAGTAATAGCACGTGCTTCAATCATATCAGAAATGAAACCCGCTGTAATTCCGCCAAGGACTCCCCCAATGTCAAATATTGTTGAAAGTAACCCAGCAGTTTTGTGAGATATATGCACACCCACAACAGCTGCAATGAACACCAAATTTGCAATGAATGAAAGAACATCATAAAAAAAGTAGATAGACAAGAGATAACCTAAACACAAGCTATGTTACTTGTTATGGACCAACTCTTCCAAAAGTTTAAGCTGTTAGGTGAAAGCACATGAATTGTTTTATTATATCTCTAACACCCCCTCGTGCAAGAGCTCTTTGGGCTTGAAGTGTAGACAATGCACATGCCCATCTTTACCATGTGTTGAAATTCAACTTTTTTTATTTAGAAGAATGGAGGCGGCAAGGATTGAACTCTAGACTACTTGGTCACAGAAGTTCTGATACCATATCATGAACCAACTCTTCCAAAAGTTTAAGCTATTAGGTGAAGTCACATGAATGGCTTTATTATATCTCTAACATTACTTAGCATTCAAATTTCCAAGTGGCAAACCTTGAGACATTGTGTTAGGAAGATGGAGCCACTAGTAATAAATTAATTGGATATGAATAACGTGCTATATAAAAGACAGTGCAATTCTATCTGATATCATATATTTTAGCATATGAAAACAAATTACCTGTGTTCCTTATGTAGAAGGGCAACCAATACAAAAAAGTGTAAGCCACAAGCTTTGAGAAAAAGAGACAGAAAGCAAACGGAGCCACTCCCGGTAACTTCCATGCCTCTAAAAACCCAATTGCAGATGAAGAATCTGAATTATCAGACTCAATAAGCTTTGTTTCCTCTGATTCCAATTTCTGCAGATTCTCTACACTGCCTGTTTCCACACTCATTTCCATCTCCATTCCAGGATGCACAAATCCCATATCCTCCGGTTTCACAACAAGAAACAAAAACACCAAAATCCCCACCAAAATGATCAGAAGTCCAGGCACCACAAATGACCAACCCCATCCAAATTCCAAAACTCCCGAAGCTACAACCGAACCAATGATATTCCCTACCGATGTATGTGAATTCCATATCCCCATTATCAAGCCCCTTTTCGACTCCTCAAGCCAATTCCCCACAATTGCAACCACACAAGGCCACCCAATTGACTGAAACACTCCACAAACAATCTGAACACCAACAAAAAATCCCAACACATGAACATCTAACCAATACCCTAACCCAAAAATTATGGTAAAAAGGCCACTCCCCATCATCCCAAACACAAGGAACAACCTCAAATCAATCCGATCGCCAACATGACCGGCGAAATACATGCCAATGGAGTAGGAAGTAAGGAATGCGAGATCAAGCTCGCCAAGCCGGTGAACGCCCCGGCTTCCATTAAAAGGAGGCCAACCTGCATCAGTGGAAGCACTCAAGTTGGCAAGTTGAGTTGAATTGGATGGAACTGTGGGTCCCAGAACACTCTTGACAATGCTGGGAGGCTTCCTAGAGGCATGGAAGGAAGCATATGCAAGGAATGTGATAACAAGAACACAGATTTGATGGAAGAGTAGGGTTTTGTGAGGGGTTTCAGGCCTGGGAAGAGTGTCAGAGCTGTAGCTAGGCTCAAACTCTTGGATTGCATTGTTATTCATGAGGATTCTAGTGTACACAAAGAATCTAATCTACCACAATTGCACAAAGATCAAATCTTTCTTCTTTTTTTCTTTTTTTTTTTCAAAACTGTATAGAATAATAGAATCTATGATGAATATGAGCCGAGGAATGTAAAAGATGGATCTAAGATTGGAGATTGGAATTGCATACCGAATGATTTAAAGGGCTTAAAATACCCGTAACGAAGACACGATTGTTGGCATGAAATCTTGATATTTGTCTTGCTTTGTTTTGTTTGTTTTGGGAAAAAGAGCTTACAGTTTTAGCAGTGGTCAGAAGAGGGGGATGGTGATTTTGGTGGGAAGGAAAGTGGCACGAAAAAGCAGTTACATAACAGTTTCATGGAACATGGAAACCTTAGGATTGCAAAATGATGCAGGAAACTGGAAAGACAGGATTTGGATCTGCTCTGATGCCATCTTACGCTTTCAAACCAAGTTATTTAAGGAGTGTCTATCATAATTCCCATTTCATTAATTTTTTATCAAGTAAATATTTAATTTATTTAGATTTAATGATTTAAATTAATTTTTTTAATATAAAATTAATAGAATAAGAATTACAATAAATATTCTTAATTTTTTAGGTTTAAAAAAATTGAAAAGCATATAATTTTAAAAATTGTCAACCGTAGGATTAGAGCTGCACCACCAGCTGTTTGCTTTTCAACTGTAGGGAACCGGGCCCGGAAAGACATTGAATCTTAGGAATTACAAGTCAAACCCGTTTGCTTGGATCGTCAAATTTGTGTCCGACCAGGGTGGATGACTTCTTGAAAATGCCCACGAAAAAAATTCAAAATTGTATTATACTCAAAAATAAATAAATAAATAAATAACAAACAATACTCTCTTTCTTTTATTATTATGAAAAAAGAGTTCTTTATTCTAGTTTTAATTTTTAACCACTTTTCTTTTTCGTAATACAAGTACTGTAAGTCTAATTTTAATTAATTAAAGTAAGTTTGATATATGCTTCGAATTTAGGGAAAGGTTTTAATAATGAATTGTTCATATAAAATTTATTTTTAAATTTCCATCCTTGTTTTCAAATGGATATTAAACTCTGTATAAAAAAATAAAGTTTTATTTAAAAGAATTCAATATCATTTATATTAAAGTTTATTAAAGTTCTTAATTTCATTCAAATAGAGACTCTCGTACATTAATCTTTTAAATCCTAAAACAAGCACACTATAAATGTCAATATCCATAACACAAAATCACACCTAACAACATTGTCAATTGGGTCCTTTTAGAAGCAAGTTTCATCTCTAGTTTAGTCATCATTATTCTCATCTCTTCAACCACAATCTCATAATTACGAGAACATTCACAAACAACTTATTGATTATCTATCATCTCATCAACTCATTCAAACCAACCACATGAGCCTCATTTCTACAAAAACAAAATACAAATAAAGGGTTAAAAATCTTAAACCCAAATATACTTGTATTAGAAAATAGTTTGTGCTTACTCTCTAATTTGAGCATGTCTAATACGTTCTCCCAAAATTCTTTATACTTTTTGAGGTGAGGTACAACATGACGTATCCACAACTATAATGGAGGGTAGCCAAAGTTGATGATGAAGATCGCAAAACCCTAGTCATAGTAATATCTCTTCAAATGTCAAGGGTAAGGGATCAAAAAAGGCAACAAATTAGCCATGAATGAGGAATCAAATGTGGGAAAAGAAGAAAATGAGTTTATAGAGGAAGAATCAAGGTTAGAATTGTTCCTATAGAGTAGGGAAGAAAACAAGTGAAGGAAGGAGGGAGAATTAGGGCTCGACTCAAATGTTTATGCACATTGAAGAAGAAATGAGAAAAAAGTTACGTGGGGGATGAGATCTACGTTGATGACTTGTTATCCACATGGGACAATAAAATGTGAGATAAAGACAAATAACAAAACTAAGATAGAATTTTATTTGTGACTTCTTCACTTTACAAATATGAGATAATGTAAAAGACTGTGAACACTCAATTTTGACCGGACTAAAAAATAAAATATAAAAAAAGAGAGGAAAATTAATTAAAAATAAAAAAATAATAAAAAATTTATGGCCCACCTTTTAGCCCATTTTACTTAGTTTTTTTAGCCTAAATAGATTAAACTCATCTTAGTCTTAAAAATAATAAAATAAAAAAAAAAACAAAAAAAAACATAAAAATAATAAAAATAAAAAAATAACAAAAAAGGTATAATAAAAAAAAGAAAGACAATCACACTTTGACTCACTTTCACTCACGTAGCACACACTACACGTTTTTTTTATTTAACGCACAGCACTCTGCACCCATCACGTCCACTCACTGCCACACAGACATGCACCAACGGCACACAGGGTTGGTTTTGGTTTTGTTTTCTTTTGATTTTGGAAGGAGCACTCACTAATCACTCAGCACAGCACTCACTATCACTCTGCATATCCACTCACTAATCACTCAACACAGCACTCACTAATCACTCTTGCATATCCACACACACAGCACTCAATTGCACTCAATTGCAGCACTCAATTGCACTCCATTCACTTTGCACCTAATTGCATTCCACTCACGGCACTCAATTGCACTCTTTAATCACATTACACTCCAAATTGCACTCAATTGCACTCACCCACTCGCACTCACCCACCAGACACACACGACACTTTTTCTTATATATTCACTCACAAAGACACACACAGAAGAGGAGAAGATTAGATTTTCTGGCTTTGAACGAGAAAAAGAGAGAACATTAGAGGGGAGGCAACACATGGGGGGAGAAGACCGATTTTCTTCTTCTTCTTTTTCTTCTCACGTATTCACCGTCTTCCCTCTCATCTCCATCAACCCCACAACCATCCTTCACCACCCTCCAAAGAAAGCCCCATCATTTCACAAAATGCCCCTCCATTCTCGCCATCTCCCCGCCATCTTCCTTCACACCCACCCCCGCAACCGTAGCAACCATCTTCCACCCATCCTCTTCACCATTTTCTCTCCACGTAAAACCAGCAGCTCCAACCGTATTCAACAACAACTTCACTCCTTCACCATCACCCTTCTTCACCAAGCTCAACCATTTCCAGCAGTAACCATCAAACAACCTCCACCATAATCTTCCAACCTCTCAAGCCTCCTTTATCTTCTTCCCCTCACCTTCCAAGCCACCTTCTCCACACCTACTGAGTTGACTCAGTGGTCACCACCCCACACTTCCAACCTTGCATCACCAAGCAACCCATCGTGAAAACCACCCACCATTTCCAGCAGACCACCATTTTTTTTTCTCCAACAGCCCCATGCACTAAAAACTCTTCCATAACCATCTCCACCCATCACCATAGCAGCAGCCGTGACCCTCACCTTTCCTCCATGCAACGTCACAACTCACCATAACCAAGCATCTCCCTTCACCTCAAACCTCTCACCCTCAACCTCCTACCGTGAAGCCAGTGAAACACCATCAGTGGCCATTCCCTTTAACCTTCCAGCAGCTCAATCATTTCCAGCAACTCCACTCACCATTTTCCATCTTCTCTAACTAAGCAACCATCATCATCCTTCATCAAAACAACTATCCTTCACACCCACCAAACTCAGTGGTCACCTCCAAGCTCCACCCGTAGCTACTCCTCACTCACCCTTCACCCTCCAAACCGTGACCTCACCTGCACGTTGCTGCCCGAAGCTTCTTCGAGCCAAACAGCTCCGCCGTCCAGCCGCCACGCATCCTCCGTGACGCACCACTGCCAAACCAAGCTCAATCCCGTGCGTGTAATGGCCCTCCCTGGTTTTGCAACTTCTCTGCTTTTCTTTTAGTTTATATTGGTTTAGTTTTTTTAGGATATTGTTTTGATGGTTTTCGTTTCTTTGTCTGGTTTCGCAACTTATTATTATTATTATTATTATTTATTTTTTTATTTTTTTAAGTCATATAAAGAAAAATAAATGGGAATGATAATAAAAAAATAAAAAAATAGTAAAAACATAAAAAAAAAAAAAAGAGAGAAAATTAATTGCATTCAATAAAATAAAGATGATGCATAAAATATAAAAAAAATAAAATAATAAAAATAAAAAATAAAAAAACAAAATAAAAAAAACAAATAATAAAAAATAATAATAAGAAAATTGATCAATGCAATGACCATGATGTTGATTGAATAGCGGATGCTATGTCGTTTGGATCATAAGGGTTTATTGAGTAGTCTTGTGCTATCTTAAATCCTGTGCAAGTCCGTTTTCTTTCCAAAAATCTTTTTCTCAATTAAATTTAACCAATTCACAATCATTTTCTACAGAACTACGTGACTTTGAGTTCTCATTGCACCCGAGAGTACGTAGGAGCAGAATTTCAATTCTGTCAAGTCAAAATTAAATTTTCATAATTCGGTTTTTTTTTCTTTCTTTTCTTTCTTCTCTTTTTTTAAAAAAAAATAAAAAATAAATATTTACAAAGTCTTTTTAAAAGGGGTAAAATAAATAAATTTGAGATTATCAAATTTTTGCACAATTAACTTAAGGTACCGTCTCAGGACGGGTGTGATAGGGGTGCAGTGGAATTAAGTTTCCACCCTTCCCTATCCATAACCGACTCCCGAATCTGATTTGGTTCCAAAGACTATTTTCTAAAAAAAGTTTTCCAATTTTTCCTAAATTCAAATAAAATTGGTGGCGACTCCATTTTCATTTTAATCAATTTTTTAAAATCACGAGAGTTGCTACATTTCCCGCCGCGATCTCGGTCGCGACAGATGGCGACTCCACTGGGGACACTTGGAGAGTCAGGCCTGTTGTAGTTAATTGTGCAAAATTTTAATAATCTCTATGTATTTATTTTACCCTTTTTCTTGTTTTATTTTTTTTGTTTTCTTATTTGTTCGTAAATAGTTTTTGATTAATGCTTTTATGTAAATACTTGATAACATTATTTTGTGCATATTTTTAACTTGTATATATTTTTGTACTTATTTGTTGAAACCCTAGGGTAGATGATTGTTGGCTAGTTGTTGTATATATGTTTTGCAGGTTGGGGGGAGTTTTTTTTTGTCTTTTTGAATTTTGTTGTACAGGTTTGTATGCTCCCTCACACACATCACTATCACTTACCTCACACACAAGCTCTATACCCGGGCTCAATACCTTGTAGGATTAGATAGAGGGCGAAGTAGTGTTGCTTTGAGAGACCTTTGGTCTCTGAATAGGCACATGAAAATCCCTCACTCAGATTGAACTCTTTCCGCTTGTAACCTATCATGGGTGAGGATGGAGGACTCTTGCTAGCCAAAGTGTTGGTGACAAGAGGGACAAACTGGGGACCATGACTTTTTAGAAGTTTAGATCTGTCTCTGAAAATCTTGCACTGATAGATTGAACATAGTGACTGTCAAAATTAGAGTCGTGACTTTAAGGAAATCCAACCTTTAAGTTTCATCTGATTAGGACACAAAGGGAGCGTGCTTTTTCTTTATCTGTTCATTTCTTATATCATTCATTCTTTGTAAAAAAAAAAAAACATAAAAAGGGGAATGTTTCATCTTACATTTTCATATCATTTGCATGACTTTTGTAGCTTTTTTTTAAACAAAAGAGAAAAAAAAACATGCATTATCTTGCATTTGCATGACATTCAAAAAAAATCAAAAAAATACCTCATCTTGCATTTTTTTTGTCATTTTCTTGCATTCAAAAAATAAAAAAATATACATTTTATTTTCATAGCATTCCAAAAAAATTTAAAATCATGCATTTTCATGTCATTCATAATTTTTTTTTAAAAAAAAAGAAAAAAAACATATACATCTTACATTTCCATAGCATTGATCGCATCTTTTAAAAAATAAAAAAGGGAAAGAAAAAAGAGAAAAAATGTTTCCAAAATTCATTCATTTCACCTTATGCATCCCATGCATTTCATTCATTTCATTTTATGCTTCTCATGCATCTCAGTCATTTCATCTCAGTCTTTGTTAATAAATCAAACTGGTACAGGAATCATTGCGCGACCTAGGAAAGAAGAGACCAATCTAACCCGAGTTCATAATACTAGATCTCGGACCAGAATGGCTGCTGATAATTCTGAGACAGGAAGAAACTTGAGTAGGGAGGTCGACGAAGTGACAGGGAGGATAAACGAGGTGTCAGAGAACCAAGCGAGGTTGGAAGCAATATTGCAAGATATAAGGGAGTCTCTCCACTTAATCAGTGGAAACAGGAATGCAAATGGGGTTGAAATGTATGCAAACGTGCCACCGAATTGCTCCAATCTACTCGGCCGTAACCTCAAGCATCGCTGCAGAATCCGCGAGCAACCACCTCAAACAACATCAATAGTCACGCCCATTGGGGAGGGGTATCATGCTTTAGAAGGCGCTCATAATGAAATCCCTGGTTATGCAGGCCCTACCTGGGAACCACCTCATGTGTCTATTCCGAGGCAAGTGACATTGCCTTATTCTGGGAATAGTCACGTCGTAACTGAGAAAGATAAGATGAAAGAAGATTGGATGGAGAAAATGAAGGAACAGATTAAGGCGATAAAGGGCCCCAATGCTTATGGACCCTTGAGGATAGAGGAGTTGTGTCCTACCACAGATGTAGTAATCCCCAAAGACTTCAAGATTCCTGATTTTATGAAGTATGACGGGTGCGGCAACCCTCGTTTTCATTTGATCAGTTATGGGACTAAGATGGCTGTTTGGTCCAAGGATGATAAGTTCCTCATCAGTTTCTTCCATGAGAGTCTTACAGGTCCCGCCCTAGAGTGGTATCTTCAGTTAGACCGCTCCAGGATCTTGCGTTGGACGGAATTGGCTGATCTATTTATGGACCAGTACAAATTCAACTTGGACGCAGCCCCAACCCGGGAACAATTGAGTTCAATGCATAAAGGTAATGAAGAACCGTTCAAGCAATACGCGCAGAGGTGGAGAGCATTGGCGGCTCAAGTCCAGCCCCCATTAACATTGTCTGAGATGTGCTCGTATTTCTTAGGGACCCTAGGAAACCCTTTTATTGGGGCGATGGCTGGGGCAACCTATAAGGATTTTGCAGATTTAATAACTTCTGGAGAAAGAATTGAAATATTGGCCAAAACTGGGAAGTTGCCAATGAGTAGCACAGAGAATACTACTTTTAAGAAAGGATTCCAGCCAAAGAAAAAAGAACCTGAAGTGAATTATATCCAACCTCAACAGAATTTCAGACCACGATATAGCTCAAGTCATCAGCCATCATACAACCCCAACCCTCGCTTTTCATACCAAACACTGCCACTGCCTCATTATCCATCCCACCAAATTATACCGGCCACAAACTTCATCCCAACACCACAATTCCAAGTTAACAATGTCCCCTCGCCACAACCATATACACCAACTCGCCCAACTTATACTCGATACCCACCTCCGCAAAATTACCTAAACCACTCACAACCTCGCCCGAACCCCCAAAACCAAAGCCGCTTTCGTCCTCAAAACCTTCTCCCTTTTCCAAGGTTGTCCATTTCAAATGCAGACCTATTCCAAAGGTTGTTTGATGCTCATCTTATTTCGGGAATTCCTGTGCGTCCTTTAGAACCACCATTTCCATCATGGTATAACCCGAACTCAACCTGCAAGTATCACATGGATATCCCAGGGCATTCAATTGAAGACTGCGAGTCCTTTAAGACTGCAGTAAGAAAGTTAATTGCTTATAGGAAGCTTGATATCCAGGAGGAGGCTGGACCCAGTATTGTTAACAACCCAATTCCTAATCATGGTGGAAGGAATGTGGTGAATGCTTTAGAGGTGGAAGGGTCATCCATAAGAAGTGTCATGAGCTTGCGTACACCGATGGATATTCGAAGGACTGAAGAAAGCTGGCTACAATATCACTGCACCAGCCGCCACGATGAAAGAAGAGGAAAAATATGATGCAGAGTCAAATTGTGCTTATCATTGTGGAGAAATGGGACATGATATTGAGAATTGTTGGGACTTCAAGGTTCGAGTCCAAGGGTTGCTTACTTTGGGAGTAATACATGCGAGACAAGAGTTAATCTCCTCCGAAGAGGTCAATGTGATCGAACGCTTTGTGCTTAAGGTGCCACCTCTCAACCAAGTCTCGACGTCAGAGAAAGTAGTGGTAACAATCAAGAAGCCGGTGCCATTTGCTTATAATGACACTCATTCAGTGCCGTGGAATTATGAAACCAAGGTAGAGACAAAAGGAGTCGGGAAGAGACTTCGAAGGCTCAAATTGTTGAAGCACACAAAGATGAGGAGTTGGTGACTAATATAGTCAAGGTAGGAGGAATTACCAGGAGTGGGCGATGCTATGGCCCAGGAGAATTAGAAAAGGAGAAAATTGTTAAGGAAGGAAGCAGGGAGGAAATGTCAAAAGAAGACGAGAAAGAGAAAGAAGGTGAAGAGGAGTTCTTGAAGATAATGAAGCAGAGTAAATATGATGTGATAGAACAGTTAAAAAAGACTCCGGCCAGGATATCTCTTTTGTCACTCATCTTGACATCTGAGACGCATCGGAAGGCGTTGTTAAAAATTCTGGATGAAGCCTGATGTTACTCCCGAAAGTGTGGTTAACATGGTGGACCCCGTGAAACGCATTAACATGATCACATTTACTGATGAAGAGATCATTTCTCAATCCGAGAAGAGCCCGCGAGCCTTGCACATAACCCTCAAATGCAAAGGACACATAGTTGCAAAGGTTTTGATTGACGGGGGGTCTGCATTGAATATTATTCCCAGGTCGACCCTAACTTCATTATCAATAAGTGAGGACGAGTTGTCGCCACGAGAAATGGTAGTACGAGCTTTTGATGGAAATAGAAGAGGCATCATGGGAGAGATAGTGTTGCCGCTAGAGATTGGTCCAAGCAATTTTCAAGTACTGTTCCAAGTCATGGATATGGAGCCTGGCTATACCATGTTACTAGGGAGGCCATGGATCCATACCGCCGGGGCTGTTCCTTCCACCCTGCATCAAAGTGTTAAATATATTGAGAATGGGTCAGTCATCACCATACATGGAGAGGAAGAGATTATGCTGTCAAAACCAGTTTCAGTGCCATATGTGGAAAGTGCAGAAAAGGAAGAGGAGAACCTGTGGCACAGTTTCGAAGTAGTTGAAACCGGACTTGGTAAAGATGAATCTCTCACACCAAGTGTGAATCAGGTGGTGGCCCGGATCATGACTAGTAGTGGATACCAGGAAGGAAAGGGTTTGGGTTCAAAGCTGCAAGGTACTCGGTCACCAGTGTTAATCCCAGGAAAGTCAGACAAGTTTGGGATAGGATACGAAGCATCTCTGGAGGAGCATATGAGGAGCATGACTCTTGGAAGAAAGAATGACAAGGGCAAAGCAAAGTATATTCCCCATATGAGGGAAACATTCCCAGCACCGGCCGAGGTGATTATGCCTGATGAGGTCATTCACCCTCGATACCGCCTCACTATCAATGCTTTGCATGAAGAAAGCCAAGAAGAGCACAAGGCAATCCGTCCTATTGCTGATGAGGAGCCGCTAAAGAACTGGAAATCTGAACCAGTTATTGATGTGATTGTTTCAAAGTAATTTCCTGTTTAAGTTGTTCTGAACTTATGGTTTATGTTATTTGAGACGTTGATTAAATGAACTTGCATGAATATTCAACATTTTTCTTTGTTGCACTTTTCTTATCCTTTTGCATTTTTCTTTTTACATTTCTGTACCATATCGTGTTCTTTCTTTGTCATTCCTGCTTTATTCTACTTTTCCAACTCCACACAAAATGGCTTTTCAGGGATATGAGTTTCATAGAAAGTTTGCCTCATAAAAGGGACTTCGAAAACTCATCAATTGATTCCCCTGTAATGTTTGATGAAGAAGACCCTGAATCTGGAGAAGAGGAAGATATTGTTGAAAATTTTTCAAAATTACTGGAGTACTCAGAGAAAGGATTTAACTTGAATGGCGAGGAAGCAGAGGTGGTCAACATGGGGACAGAGGAAGAGAAGAAGGAATTGAAAATAGTGGAAAACCCGGAGTTTGAAGAAATGATCACGCTGTTCAAAGAGTATATGGATGTTTTTGCTTGGTCTTATCGGGATATGCCAGGGTTAGACCCAGAAATAGCATCGCATAAAATCCCACTATATGATGGGATTTAATTATAATTAAATGTTTTAACCCAAGTGTAGGTTGTCTCAAGTAATAAAGTCTCGGGAGTCCGAGGTCGATCCACAGGGAATTGATGAAGGGAAACTAATTAATTGAGGTAAAGAGAGTATTTGTCACAAAATTTAAGATGATTTAAGTTGTTCACAATGAAAAAGATTTGCTTGGGTTAGGAGATTCACTCTTAATAATAAATTAAGAATAAGATTATTTCATTTTATAACTCAATTGAAATTATGCATATTGAAAATTCCAATCGGAAGATTTAGCATTCAAAGTTCAATCATGTAATTATATTATGATTCCAATAATTATTGACTAATACTTGTAAATCGTCAAAAGCATCCAATGTGCCAATCCTATTGTCTACAATGGATCAAGATATTCATTATACAAGAATAGTATTTAAATTAATTGGAAACAACATATAATACATATAAAAGTCACATAAAAATATATCATTTAAAGCACAAGAAAGAAATAAATCTAACCTCAATTTATTATTAAAAGCTTCACTCTTTCACCCAAGCTAGATGAAAATTAATTACACATGTGAAAGAAGAAAATAAAAGAAAATAAAAAAAAGAACGAATCGAACCCAACACCGAGAGAGAGCAAGTTTCTCTCCCCTATTACTTATTTATAGAAGTTTTTGAGGTTACTATGCATCTGCACAGTAACTTGCACAGTAATTTTCACGTGATGCTACGGTGCTACGAATCGCATGCTGATGGCTACGATAATATCGTGATACTACTGATTGCTACAAGATCGCTACTGATGCTACGATGCTTGCTTGCGTCACGCCGATGTCATGCATCTTTGACGTCGTGCTACGAAGAATCGCTGACAAGACTTTTTTTTTTTTTTTTTTTTTTAGCAAATCTTCTATACAATCACATCCATTCTTCGATCCTTTGCATTTACCTAGTAAAAATACATAAAAATACATAATTACAACACAATTTAAAATACTAAAAATATAACAAAACTCAAGAACAAACCCAATTAAAAAGATTAAAAAGAATGAAAAACACACACAATGAACAGTAAAAATTGTAAGTTTTACAGGTTCATCACACCCCCACACTTGAGCTTTTGCACTCCTGGGCAAAATATATAAGACCAAAGCTAGGAAATAACACTGAACTAACAAGCTAAAAACTTAAAAGATTTAATGAAACAAGAAGAGCAACTAGTCATTCAAGGGAACAAAGCATTTTTTTTTTTTTAATATTTCTTCACATCTCAAACCATCAAACAAGGAAACTTCAGTTAAAAAGAATGCATCAAGAATGAAAGATCATCACAGGATTTACTCTCAATCCCTCTAGTGTTTAAAATGGTAGATATTTCACTCGATTCAACCCATGAAAAATTGCACTACCATAAGCTTGCTTATCTTCTACTTCTCCACTACTCAGAACACATGCATACAAAAATCAAGAGGACTTTATTCAAGGTTGTAACAGGGTCATGGTAAAGGAAAATGGATAATATGGACATGAGAAGATAAATACCAAAGAGAATAAAAGAAAGCATTATGAATGTACAGTTAGAGTGGAAAAGATATTTGAGAATATTCATCAATAAGGACAATGACCAATATCTAACTAATGTTTTGTTGAAGATTAATCCCTAAATTGATGAGTTGAATTCATTTTTAGGCATAAACCTTCTCCTTCTCTTCCTGTTATTTCCAAGCATCTTTCTTTATTCTAAATATGGATATGTCACATAGTGTATCAAATGGTCGGTTTTTTTTTTTTTTTTTTCTTTTTCTTTTTTTTTTTTTTTCTTTCTTCTTCTTTTTTTTTTTTTTTTTTTACACACACACACACACACCCCCACACTTGTTTAAGAACAAAGTCAATGCTCTCTTATTCCTAAAGGTCAAGTAAAAATATTTTTTTTTTTTTTAGGGCACATAATAAGCTAAAAACAAGAAGTGGCCAAGTAGGCTCAAAAGGGTTATACAAGGAAAATATACAAGGATGGCTATTTGGTCAAAGTAGCTATTTTAAAATGCCTCAATCATATTTATGTATGCATGTGAAAATGTAGCCTCAAAAAGAATCAAAGCAAGTTCTAGAGTAACAATTTCACGAGTGAAAATCACACAAGAAAGAAGAGAATGGTACAAGTGTTCAATCCATTCATCAATAGGCTCAAAATCTCACAGGGCATATTTCTATCATTCTCAATTCACCAATTTAACATTCAAATCCAAGCATGTGATTTTTAAGAAAGAAGAAAATTTATGCTATGACCCAAGATATGCTTTTTGCTACTTCTAAAACATTTTTTTTTCTCAATTATGATGCGTCTCAAGAGTAAAATTACCTTAAGGGCAAAATTTACACCTTACTCTGCCATCCTTAATTGGTTTTGTTTTAGGTTTCTGACAATCATCTCACTAAACATACTTCCCAATTTAAATGCGTCTCAGAAGTTAAATTACTCCTTACTCGGCCAATATTCATTGGTTTAGCAAGTTCATGAAAATCATATCATACTTCCTAATTTTTTTTTTCAAAAATTATCCTTCCCCCCAACTAGATTACAACATTGTCCGCAATGTTAAAATATAGATGAGTAAAGGATAGAAGATATTACCTGCTGGAGAAATCTGACACAAATTGAAATAGAAACAAAGTACGATAAATAAAATCAAACCCATTAAAGATGAAGTGTCAGATCTGGCTTTCTTTTCTTGCCACTTCCCTCACTGCTTCCTGATGACCAATCTATCTGAGCTAAGACTTTATCAGGTTCATAAACAAAAGCTTCTAATTTATCAATCAGCTCATCAATAGTGGATGCAGAGATAAGAAGTTTTCTTGCCGAAGGAGTGATAAATTGTTGTTCCACAGCTTTATCAAGAAAAAATAACAAAAGATCAAAGAAATTATTAACATTCAACAAACCAATGGGTTTATGGTGGATGTTCTGTTCGGCCCAAGAGACAATTTGAAAAATTTCTTCCAAAGTACCAAAACCACCTGGTAGGGCAATAAATGCATCAGAGTTGTCAAGCATTTTTTTCATTCGTCCATGCATAGATGATACCTGGATTTCTTCTCCAATTGTCTTGCCAGTGATGTTATTTTGAGTTAAAAGTTTAGGAATGACACCTAAAACCTGACTGCCTGCTATAAATGCAGAGAGTGATATAGCCCCCATTAACCCACGACAACCACCCCCATATACAACATGAATATTCCTTGCAGCAAGTGTTCGACCAAGAACGGTAGCTGCGTTTGCAAACTCTAAACCCTTCCCATAACTTGACCCACAAAAAACACAGATATTTTTAATGTTACGAACAGGAGGTCCCATAATTTCACCTTCCTTTGAATGATTTTGAGTTGGAAGAAAGTGAAGAGAATGGAGTGTTTAAATAAGAAAAAGAAGGGAAAAAGTAATCATAGCACCTATATGGGTAGGTTGGCTGTTGTCAGAAAGGTTTGAAATTAAGAAATACGATTTTTTTTTTTAAAAAAAAAACTTTTTTTTTTGTTTTTGTTTTTTTTTTTTTGTTTTTGTTTTTGTTTTTGTTTTTTTTTAACTTCAAGAAAACCATCAGGGTAAAGAAGTTTAGAAACCCCTGAAGGATCCTGCTCAAAGGATCGTCTGTCCAAAAATCAATATACAACAAAATCATACAAAGATAAAAGAAATACAATAATAAATGAGGACATACCTGTATGTACAGTTTTCATGGCGTATCTTTATCTTTGCGCGTCATGAGTGCAAGTAGTGGCATGTATTTAAGTTGCGTGTCACCGGTGCAACATATGAATTCCACAAGGATTGCCGAACCGACAACAAGTACCTTTGAATCCTTTCCGTCCCGCTTACGGAAGAATGCCCTCTATCTTCCCGCAAACCTAATTAAAGGCACGTATTCTAAGAAGATGGTACCTAACCGCAGCCGGTCGAACACGCCATAGAGACCTACTAATTAAAGTAAGTATACACCTCAAGCAAACGGTTTCCGTTCACCGTAAAGACGGACGCTTCTTTCGTCCATCGGCGCTACTGAGCCTTGGTTCCAAGAACCGGGAATGTAGCACACGGCTCTCTACGAGCATGGCACACGAACTTTATTTATATACTTGGCGTGTGAAGGTCTTCTCCGAGTCTATGACAGACGGGCATCTGCCAGGGCTCTAATCTAATTAAAGATCAAGTACAACCGTAGTTTCGCCCTCTATTATTATTATTTTTTTATTTAATTTTTTTTGGTTTTTTTTTTTTTTTAGGTTATTAGAAACATGATGAAAGATGGGTGTATACTTACTTGAGATTGGGATGGAGGTAGTCTGCTCTTTCGGCTTTGTGCCAAAGCATTGTTGACCGATATTAGACCCATTCAAGAAGACCGTAGCAACATAGGGCTCCCAAAAGGGACAAGTGGCCATAATACGACTGGCTGCCTCACATGTGGGATACAATCTACCTTCTTTGTTTTCCAATTAAGAAGGCTGGATCAAGATGCATGCATTTCCCCATTCACGTTGTGTGTTACCAAAGCCAAACCCAAGTTGTATTCCCTCTTTTTTTTTTTGTCTTTTTTTTTTCTCTTTTTTTTTTCTCTTTTTTTTTTCTTTTTTTCTTTTTTTTGAACATGAAGAAGAAGAAGAAGAAGAAGAAGAAGAAGAAGAAAATATGTACATGTTGTGAATGTGGCTCACATCTGCCTCTGGTTTCACGTCCAGAAACGGCTTAAACGCCTTCTATGAGTCGAGGATAAGCTTCCCATCCAATTTTCTTATAAATTGGCAAACAGTCTTTTAGAGTCGATTCCCCAGACTATATTGCTTTTGTTCATCCTTGAAGAGATTCCACAAATTAAGAAGTTCACGATGCACAAGTCCACAAGAATGCGTATCAAGAGTCAATAAGATATCATCTAATGACTCCTTACTCGATCCATTCTTAATGAAGAAAATTTTATCTTCTCTGTTTTTGGAAACCATCCCCAAAGAACGACATCGCGTGTTACAATTCCATCGTCCACATATGTGACGGACTTGTAATCTTTTTGCTCTTCTCCTTTTAGAATATGAACTTCTACCAAGACCTGGCATGTAAGAGTCAAATGAAATTGAAGACTCACCTGCTAATCGGACTTTTGCTTCGATTATCCAACGTACATCTTCTGGCATACCTTTTTGCATTAACAATCTCAATCTTTCACATCGAACTTTGTAAATTTTTTTCAGAGCATTTAGAGGGAGAGAAGGAAAATGCTTTCTCAGGTTTGAAAGAATGACATCCATTTTAAAGGAGAAGAAGGATTCAGTTATTTTGGGAAACTGAAAGAGAGCAAACCGACTTGAGAGTCACGAGTACCGTCATCCGCCATTTCTTAGGGGGCTAAAGAACGCAAAACAAAAATAAAACTACAAAATTATAGTAAATTTTACTCATAACAAGGATCAGAAAGGGAAATGAAATCTACCTCAGCAGCTTGATTTTCTAGAAATGGTTTAAGTCTTTGTCCATTGACCTTAGATACATTACCATTCCTAGGATTCTCAATATCCACGGCTCCATAAGGATATACATGTTTGACAATAAAAGGACCCAGTCCACCTAGATCTCAATTTTCCAGGGAATAAGTGAAGACGAGAATTATAAAGCGAACTTTTTGGCCAATTTCAAAAGATTTTCTCAAAATAAATTTGTCATGAAAAGCTTTTGTTCTTTCTTTGTAAATTTTTGAGTTTTCATATGCATCATTTCTCAATTCCTCAAGTTCATTTATTTGTAATTTGCGTAACTTACAAGCATCATCAAGATTTAAATTGAAAGCTTTAATGGCCCAAAATGCTTTATGTTCTAGTTCTACGGGCAAGTGACAAGGTTTTCCATAGACTAACCGATAGGGTGACATGCCCAAAGATGTTTTAAAAGCAGTACGGTAGGCCCAAAGTGCATCGTTTAATCTTAAAGACCAATCTTTTCGATTTGGGTTAACGTTTTTTCCAAAATTTGTTTAATTTCCCTATTTGCTAATTCTACTTGTCCACTTGTCATCGAGGGTGATAAGGGGTAGCAACTTTATGGGTAATACCATATTTCTTCATTAAAGATTCAAATGGTTTATTACAAAAATGTGTTCCCCATCGTGATGATAGCTCGAGGATTCCAAATCGACTTAAAACATTTTCTTTTAAAAATTTGAGAACAGTTTTATGATCATTTTGTCGACATGGAATCGCCTCAATCCATTTTGAGACATAATCAATTGCAACCAAAATATACACAAATCCAAATGAAGATGGAAATGGACCCATGAAATCAATTCCCCAACAATCAAAAATTTCAATGACAAGGATGGGGTTCAGAGGCATCATGTTTCTTTTTGAAATTGAGCCCAACTTTTGACAATTTTCACAACTTTTGCAAAAGGTATGGCTATCTTTAAATAAAGTGGGCCAATAAAATCCACACTGCAAGATTTTCGCAGCTGTTTTCTTTGAAGAAAAATGACCTCCACATGCTTCGAGTGACAAAAGTTAATGACACTACTTACCTCTTTTGTCGGGTACACATCTCCGAAAGATTTGATCAGGAGAATATTTGAACAAATATGGGTCATCCCAATAAAAATTTTTCACCTCGGTCAAAAACTTTTTTCTGTCTTGATGTGACCACTGAGGCGGCATCTTTCCTGTTACAAGAAAATTTACTATGTTTGCAAACCAAGGCATAGAATTGATGAGAAAATAAAAACTCATCGGAAAAGAATCATTGATAGGTGTGCTATCAAAAGATGAGCTGTTGTAAGTCTGGACAAATGATCTGCGACAACATTTTCGGCTCCTTTCTTATCTTTTATTGTGATGTTGAATTCTTGAAGCAACAAGATCCACCGTATCAACCTAGGTTTGGCATCCTGCTTAGACATTAAATATCTAATAGCGGCATGATCAGTAAAAACAACAATAGAAGAACCAATTAAATGAGCTCGAAATTTGTCCAATGCAAAAATTACAGCAAGTAGTTCTTTTTCAGTAGTGGTGTAATTCATTTGTGCACTATTTAAAGTTCTACTTGCGTAACAAATCACATGAGGTTTACCTTCTTTTCTCTGACCTAAAACAGCGCCAACAGCAAAATCACTTGCATCACACATTAATTCAAACGGCAAAGACCAGTCAGGAGGTTGCATGATAGGAGCCGATGTCAGAAGACCAATTAATTTTTCAAAAGATTTTTGACATTCTTGAGTCCAATCAAATATTGCATCTTTTATCAGAAGATTGCATAATGGTCTAGATATGACACTAAAGTCCTTAATAAATCTTCGATAAAATCCTACATGTCCTAAAAAGGAACGAACTTCTCTGACTGTTTTTGGGGAAGGCAAATGAGCAATTAATTCAACTTTGGCCTTATCAACTTTAATTCCTTCAGAAGATATCACATGACCTAACACGATTCCGAGGTAACCATGTAATGACATTTTTCCCAATTTAAAACAAATCCTTTTTCTTCACATCTTTTAAGAACTTTATCCAAATTATCAAGACAATTTTCAAAAGAATTTCCAAAGACTGTTAAATCATCCATGAAAACCTCTAAATAATGCTCAATCATGTCACTAAAAATACTTAGCATGCATCTTTGAAAAGTTGCCGGAGCATTGCAAAGACCGAAAGGCATTCTTCTATATGCAAAAGTGCCAAAGGGGCATGTAAAAGTAGTCTTTTCTTGATCCTCTAATGCAATTGGTATTTGATTATATCCCGAATAACCATCAAGAAAACAATAGTAGGGATGTCCTGCTACTCTTTCTAGAATTTGATCAAGAAATGGTAAGGGGAAATGATCTTTCCTAGTGGCTGCATTCAATTTTCTAAAATCAATACACATACGCCAACTAGATGAAACTCGCGTAGGTATTAACTCACCTTTTTCATTTTCAACCACCGTTATTCCGATTTCTTAGGCACAACTTGTGTAGGGCTTACCCACCGACTATCGAAATAGGATAAATAATTCCAACATCAAGTAATTTAAGAACTTCAGCCCTAACTACCTCTTTTTCATGTGTGGATTTAATCTTCTTTGAGGTTGTTGTGATGTTTTAGCATTATCCTCTAAATATATTCTATGTGTACAAATCAATGGATTAATGCCTTTTATATCTGTTAATGTCCATCCAATTGCACTTTTATGCCTTTTAAGTACTTCTATCAACATACCTTCTTGTTCTTGAAGAAGGGTGATGAAATTACTCTTGGAAGGCTTTGGTCTTCACCCAAAAATGTGTACTTCAACCCAGAAGGTAATGGCTTTAGTTAGGTGTAGGTACTTTTTCATGAATATTATCATTCGTAGGTTGTAACTCTTGAATTTCGGCTTCCATCTTTTGTATTCCATTGCTTGTGTACAATCAAGCAAAGAACACATTTCAGAAATATCACCATCTACTTGCGTGCCTGAATCAAATGAATTAATTAAACACACTTCTAATGGGTCGGGAAGAACTCCCTTTTAGAAAATGATCATCTACAATGGTTTCAATTCCACCAACTTCCTCATTTTCATCAAGGACTTCCCGTGGTTGCTTGCACATGTTAAAAACATTTAGATCCATGGTCATGTTTCCAAATGTTAGCTTCACCACTCCATTTCTACAATTTATCAAAGCATTAGATGTTGCTAAAAATGGACGGCCTAAAATAACGAGGAATTGACTTGCAACTATCAACTATAGGTTCAAGATATCAAGACAATAAAATCCACAGGATATATGAATTTATCAACTTGAACCAACACATCTTCCACTATTCCTCTTGGAATTTTAATTGATCTATCGAGTAGAAGAGTTACTGAAGTTGGTTTTAACTCACCCAAATTGAGTTGTCGATAAACCGAATATGGAAGCAAATTGACACTAGCACCAAGATCAAGTAAAGCTTTTTCAATTTTATGTTCTCCAATAATGCATGAAAGCGTAGGACAACCAGGATCTTTATATTTCAACGCATTATTATTCGAAAAATGAAGCTTACCTGTTCACCAAAAATGCTTTCTTTTTTCACATTTAATTTCCTTTTAACAAAGGCACAAGTCTTTCAAATATTTGGCATAAGAAGGAATCTGTTTGATAACATCTAACAAAGGAATATTGACTTTCACTTGTTTTAAAATTTCAAAAATTCCATTGTTATTGTCTAATTTCTTTGGATTATTCAAAGCTTGAGGAAATGGGGGTGAAAGCGAGAGTTTAGTCTCATTTTGGTCAACTTTTTGATTTTCTTGAGGAATTGGTTCATCTTCTCTCTCACAGGATTCAGGGATTTGTTTTTCAACAACCTTCCCACTTCTAAGGGTTATCACAGAATTGACTTGATCTATTTGTTGGTTTTCTGAACTACCCTCATTTAGACTATATTGACCTTTGGGATTTGGTTGAGGTTGAGAAGGAAATTTTCCTTTCTCGTGAATGGTGAGTGCAGAGGTAAGTTTGGAAAGAGTTTCTTTTATGTCACTCATGGTTTGATTGGTTTGTTTGTTAATGGCTTCTTGTTTTTCTATGAAAGTATGCAGTGTTTCTTCTAGGTTTTTCCTATAAGGTGCATATCCTTGAAAATTTTGAGAGTCTTGTTGTGCCTGAGGAGGTGGTGGTTGCATGAATTGTGACTGAGTATTGTTCCTCCAGCTGAAGTTAGGATGATTTTTCCATCCTGGATTGTAAGAATTTGAAAAAGAAGAGGTGAGAGGCTTTTTAAAATTATTCAATGCATTTACTTGCTCATGCACAACTTCTTTAAAAACAGGAATGTTAGGACATTCGTGTGTTGAGTGTCCTAAGTCATCACAAATACCACAAATTTCTTCATTTTGCACAGAATTGATTTCTTTTGTTTTTCTTAATTCCATAGCTTCAATCCTTCTAGCCAAACTAGCATACCTTGCATTTAAATCTTCTTCTTGACTAAGATGGTATTTTCCTTTTCCAGCATTTGCAAGGTTATATCTAATTGAATTTTCAGAAGGATTAATTTCATGCCAAGATTGAGAATTTTCAGCCAATGATTTAAATAATCTAAAGCATCTTCGGGTTCTTTATCAAGAAATTCACCATTACACATCGTTTCCACAAATTGTTTAGTTTCGGGTGTTAAACCTTCATAAAAGAAGCTTATAGTTCGCCATTTTTCAAAACCATGATGTGGGCAAGAATTTAACAAATCTTTAAAACGTTCCCAACTTTGAAAATATGCTTCATTTGAATTTTGGGAAAAATTTTGGATTTGTCTTTTCAAAGCATTAGTTTTATGTGTTGGAAAAAATTTCTTTAAAAACTCACTTTGCATTTCTTGCCATGTGCCAATTGATCTTGGTTTCAAAGCATTAAGCCAAGTTTTTGCCTTATCTTTCAAAGAAAAAGGAAATAATTTAAGCTTAACAATTTCTTCAGTGCAATTTTGATCATTGAAAGCCATACAAACTTCTTCAAATTCTTTTAGATGTAAATATGGGCTTTCATTTTCTAAACCATGAAAATTGGGCAAGAAAGAAATCATACCCTGGCTTAAATCTAAAATTATTAGCATTAAGTGGAAAGATAAAACATGAAGGACTAGAATTTCTAGGTGGTTGCAAATATGCACGCATAGTTCTCAATGGTTGATTTCCTTGTTCATCATGTATACTTTCATTTTCAAATCTCGTTGTGTTTGATTATCATGTTCAACATGTGCACCTTCAAATTCACCATTGTGTTAATTGTGTGTGATTGTGATTCAAATAAATCAATATATAAATGACTTGGATTAATTTTAATCAAACGTCAGAATTTGAATCACGATACTGAGTTAAGATAAATAAGTGACATAAAATAAAAATAAAAATAAAAATAATATACAAGTAGGCGGTATACACCTAGTTAAATATTAAGTAGGATGTGGTATAAACCACCACCCAAAAGTAAAAAAAAAAAAAATGATTGAATTTAAAAGTTAGATAAGTTAGATTGCGAGAAAAATAAATGACAGAATTTAAAAGTTAGATTCACAGAAAAGTAAATGAATGAAATTTAAAAGTTAGATTGAGAAAAGTAAATGATTAATTTAAAAGGAGAATTACCCCATGAGTTAGTGCGTAAAAATAAAAGGAGAATTAACCCCATCGAGTCAATATATACAAAAGGTAAAAAAAAATTTTTTTTTTTACTTTTTACTATTTACTATTTACTATTTACTATTTACTATTTACTATATACTATTTACTATATACTATTTACTATATACGTATATATATTACTATTTATATATATATATATATATATATATATATATATATATATTTATATATAATAATAATACTAGTTAGTATATTAATAGATAGATAAAAAAAATGAAAAGAGTAGAGGAAGAATATACCCGATGTGAAGTTTATTTACGTAAAAGAGAACCTCAATATATTAGAACTTCAAATCAAACACAAGAATCGTAGCGCGCCAAAAACTTGATGGGATTTAATTATAATTAAATGTTTTAACCCAAGTGTAGGTTGTCTCAAGTAATAAAGTCCGAGTCGGAGTCGATCCATGAGGAATTGATGAAGGAAACTAATTAATTGAGGTAAAGAGAGTATTTGTCACAAAATTTAAGATGATTTAAGTTGTTCACAATGAAAAAGATTTGCTTGGGTTAGGAGATTCACTCTTAATAATAAATTAAGAATAAGATTATTTCATTTTATAACTCATTGAAATTATGCGATATTGAAAATTCCAATCGGAAGATTTAGCATTCAAAGTTCAATCATGTAATTATATTATGATTCCAATAATTATTGACTAATACTTGTAAATCGTCAAAAGCATCCAATGTGCCAATCCTATTGTCTACAATGGATCAAGATATTCATTATACAAGAATAGTATTTAAATTAATTGGAAACAACATATAATACATATAAAAGTCACATAAAAATATATCATTTAAAGCACAAGAAAGAAATAAATCTAACCTCAATTTATTATTAAAAGCTTCACTCTTTCACCCAAGCTAGATGAAAATTAATTACACATGTGAAAGAAGAAAATAAAAGAAAATAAAAAGAACAGAACTGAAAACCCAACACCGAGAGAGAGAGCAAGTTTCTCTCCCCCGGCGCCCCTATTTATAGAAGTTTTTGAGGTTACTATGCATCTGCACAGTAACTTGCACAGTAATTTTCACGTGATGCTACAGCTACTAAGATGGCTTGCTACGATGGCTATACAAGAATATCGTGATACTACGGTGCTACAAGATCGCTTCTGCATCTGATCTTCTGAGTGCTTGCTTGCGTCATCGCGATGTCATCTTTGACGTCGTCTTACGATAAGAATCGCTACTGAAGACTGTTTTTTTTTTTTTTTTTTTTTTTTTTAGCAAATCTTCTATACAATCACATCCATTCTTCGATCCTTTGCATTTACCTAGTAAAAATACATAAAAATACATAATTACAACACAATTTAAAATACTAAAAATATAACAAAACTCAAGAACAAACCCAATTAAAAAGATTAAAAAGAATGAAAAACACACACAATGAACCGTAAAAATTGTAAGTTTTACAGGTTCATCACTATACCCAAATATTGAGGCAAAGAAACAAAAATTGAGAAGGATGCATCCTGATATGTCTTTGAAGATTAAGGAAGAGGTGACTAAGCAGTTGGAAGCAGGATTTGTGGAAGTGTCAAGGCACCCAGAGTGGGTAGCCAATATCGTGCCAGTGCCTAAGAAAGATGGAAAAGTCAGAATGTGTGTGGACTATAGAGATCTGAATAAGGCCAGCCCGAAGGATGATTTCCCACTCCCTCACATTGATGTTCTGGTTGATAACACTGCTAAGAATCACAGGTTCTCATTCATGGATGGATACTCAGGGTACAATCAAATTCCCATGGACGTTAATGACAAAGAAAAGACCACTTTCATTACTCCTTGGGGAACGTTTTGTTACACGGTGATGCCATTTGGATTAAGGAATGCTGGGGCTACTTACCAGCGTGCTATGGTAGCATTGTTTCATGACATGATGCACAAGGAGATTGAGGTGTACGTGGATGATATAGTGGCCAAATCTAAAGAAGGAGAAAGTCATGTGGCGGTTCTATGTAAGCTGTTTGAAAGACTCAGAAAGTACAAGTTGAGGTTGAATCCTGCTAAGTGCGTTTTTGGAGCATCTACTGGGAAGTTACTTGGATTCATTGTTAGCGAGAGAAGGAATAAAGGTGGATCCGAGATAAAGCAAAAGCAATACAGAGATGTCCGCCCTAAGACGGAGCGTGAAGTGCGAAGTTTTCTCGGGAGACTCAATTACATTGCTAGATTCATTGCTAACTTAACCAGCACTTGTGAGCCTATATTCAAGTTGTTGAAGAAGCATCAACCAGGCAAATGGGATGAAGAATGTCAGGAAGCTTTTGACAAGATAAAGGCTTATTTAATGAATCCTCCTATTTTGGTACCCCTACTGTAGGGTCGCCCTTTAATTTTGTACCTAACTGTATTACCAACCTCAATGGGGGCAATGCTGGGACAACATGATGAATCGGGAAAGAAGGAGCAAGCAATTTACTATCTGAGTAAGAAGTTTAATGATTGTGAAGCTCGTTACATGGCTATTGAGAAGACTTGTTGTGTAATCGGTATGGACCTCAAAACGGCTACGACAAAGATATGCTCTATTACACCACATGGTTGATCTCTCGAATAGACCCCATAAAATACATATTTGAAAGTCCTCATATTTCATTAAGAGTTTCAAAGTGGCAATTGATGCTATCAGAATTTGATATCAAGTACATGACTCGGAAATCCATCAAAGGAAGTGTGATTGCTGATCATCTGGCTGAAAACCCTCTGGAGGGTGGACAACTAGTGACATCTGAGTTCCCTGATGGAGAAATACTGATGGCGGAAGAAGAAAAAGAAGAAGAAGAACCTGGCTGGAAGATGTATTTTGATGGAGCAGTTAACATACATGGTAATGGCATAGGAGCCGTGGTTGTTTCACCAACAGGAAAGCAATACCCAGTTGCTATCAAGCTGGAATTTGAATGCACCAATAATATTGCGCAGTAGTATGAGGCTGTGCTAAGGGTTTACAAGTTGCAATTGACTTGGGGATCAAGCAGTTAAAAGTATTTGGAGACTCAGCACTCATCATTTATCAGGTGAATGGTGAATGGCAAACTAAGGATCCAAAGTTGATACCTTATCAAAAGTATTTAATCCAGTTGGTTGAGAAGTTTGAGGAGGTGACCTTCTCCCATTTGACCCGAGACCAGAATCAGTTTGCAGATGCCTTGGCCACTTTAGCTGTAATGACCAAGTTAGATATTCATAATAATGTTCAACCCATCCAAGTGAAGATGCATAGTGAGCCTGCATATTGTGCTAATGTGGAAGGCGAGCCAGATGGTAAACCTTGGTATTATGATATCAAGCAATATATTCAGTATAGAGAATACCCAACGGGAGCAAGTGAGGTAAATAAGAAGACTATCCGCCGGTTGGCGATGACTTTTTTCTTGAATGGAGAGGTTTTGTATAAAAGGAGTCACGATGGTACTTTACTTAGATGCGTGAATGCTTGTGAAGCTCGTGTAATAATGACTGAGGTTCATGAAGGAATCTGTGGAACTCATGCCAATGGTCATATGATGGCTCGAAAAATTCTAAGGAGTGGCTATTATTGGTCCACAATGGAAACAGACTGCATAAATCATGTATGGAAGTGTCAAAAATGCCAGATATATGCAGATCGAGTCAACACACCTCCTTTCCCTTTGCATAATTTGGTGTCTCCCTGGCCTTTCTCAATGTGGGGAATAGATGTCATCGGGCCCATTAATCCCAAAGCCTCCAATGGTCATCGCTTCATCTTAGTAGCAATTGACTATTTCACCAAGTGGGTAGAAGCTTCTTCTTATGCCAGCATCACTCAAAAGGTGTTTTTGAGATTCCTCAAAAGGGATATTGTCTGCAGATATGGAATTCCAGAAAGGATAATCACAGATAATGGTACCAATCTCAATGGTGCTGAGATTAAAAAGTTTTGCGAAAATTTCAAAATCAAGCACCATAATTCAGCTCCTTACAGGCCTCAGATGAACGGTGCAGTTGAAGCAGCAAATAAGAATGTTAAGAAAATTGTTGCTAAGATGGTGGTGAACTACAAAGACTGGCATGAAATGTTACCCTATGCTTTGCATGCATATCGTACTAATATACGATCAAGCACTGGGGCAACGCCTTTCTCTTTGGTATATGGGATGGAGGTTGTCTCTCCAATAGAAATCGAGATCCCTTCTCTAAGAGTTCTAATGGAAGCAGAGTTAGAAGAATCTGAATGGGTGAAGACTCGATATGAGCAATTGAATATGATAGAAGAGAAGAGATTGGCAGCTATTTGTCATGGGCAATTGTATCAAAGCAGAATGGCCAGAACCTTCAACAAGAAAGTTTGTCCCAGGGAATTCTATTCAGGGGATTTGGTTTTGAAAAAAATTCTCCCTAACCAAGAGGACGCCAGAGGAAAATGGGCTCCGAATTATGAAGGCCCGTACATAGTCAAGCAGACATTTTCTGGAGGAGCGTTAATTTTACAGAATATGGATGGAGAAGAATTGCCAAGGCCAGTGAATACTGATGTTATCAAGAAATTCTATGCCTAAAAAAAAGAGGAAAAAGCTCGTTAGGTTGAAAACCCGAAAGGGCGACCTAAGCAAAAGTTAGAGCAATTGAAAAAACGAAAAAAGAAAAAGTCTACGTTAGGCTGAAATCCTGAAAAGGCAGTCCAAGCAAAAGTTAGGACAAATAAATAAGCAAAATCTCAAAGGAAGTGGGTCGAAACTTCGAGGGATTCACCAAATCGGGGCAATTTTTGATGTGCGTCCAATCGTTACACTGGGCAAGTTGTTCGCATTGAATTGGCAATCTTGGGGCAAAATTTTTGAGGAAAATTAAAGAGAATTCATGTTGAAGGAGGTATCGCGACAGGTGATTGAGTTGTCAAGCATTTGCAGTGAATCAATTGAATGAGGAACAAGGAACCAATACTGGGGCAAAGTTTTTATTTTTCTTGCAATCTTTCTTTTGTCTTTCAAGTATGTGTCTTGTCAAAAGTCATGTACGATTATATTACCAAAATAATAAAAGGGAAGTTTGTTCATTCAACAAATTTCTGTCCTTCATGAATGCATGCTTACTCATTAATTTATGTCTCAAATAAAATAAACTTAAGATCAACAATTTGATCTGACAATTTTGCAGCAATCCATCAATGATTAATTCAGATTAAAGGATCTCAATAATTCAAGATACAGGTTGTGATGTGTTGCCAAGGAAAACAAGGTGGTCAGAAAAATGAAAAAGGAAAAGAGAAAATCTAAGGGAGTCTCAGCTGACAAAGGATCTGATGAAGAAAAACATGTGGGCAAAGGGTTTGATTGGTCAAAGCTTTCCATGGCATTGTTGGTTCGTATTGGTTTTCGAAGAAAAAGGGAAGATAAAAAGAGAGAAAAGAAAAATTTTAATTCCATATTTCTTTGAACGCATCAGCACCATGCATTTTAAATTCCTGTCATTTAATTTTGAGCGCATCGGCTCCTGTCATTTATTCTTTGAGCGCATCGGCTCCATGTATTTTAAATTTTTGAGTGCATCAGCTCATTGCATTGCCATTTAATTTTCGGGACACAGGTTTGCCCATTGCCATTTAATTTTCGGGACACAGGTTTGCCCATTGCCATTTAATTTCGGGACACAGGTTTGCCCATTGCCATTTAATTTCGGGACACAGGTTTGCCCATTGCCATTTAATTTTTGGGACACAGGTTTGCCCATTGCCATTTAATTTCGGGACACAGGTTTGCCCATTGCCATTTAATTTTCGGGACACAGGTTTGCCCATTGCCATTTAATTTTTGGGACACAGGTTTGCCTATTGCCATTTAATTTTCGGGACGCAGGTTTGCCCGTTGTCATTTAAATTTCGGGACACAGGTTTTCCCATTGTCATTTAATTTTGAGCGCATCGGCTTTTTGCATTTTAATTTTCTGTTGAGCGCATCGGCTCTTTGCATTTTAATTTTCTGTTGAGTGCATCGGCTTTTTGCATTTTAATTTCTGTTGAGCGCATCGGCTCCATACATTTTAATTTCTGTTAAGCGCATTGGCTCCATTCTTTTTTAAAATTTTTTGAGTACATCGACTCCATGCATTTCAATTTCTTGCCTTGTTTTGCATTGCCGGACAAAATTGAAGTTCATATCTTTACTCATTTCTTATGACGATAATTTGAAAAACTACGGTTATTCTTATTATCTAATAAGAAACAAGTAAAGAGGGGCAACTGTGAACACTCAATTTTGACCGGACTAAAAAATAAAATATAAAAAAAGAGAGGAAAATTAATTAAAAAGAAAAAAATAATAAAAAATTTATGGCCCACCTTTTAGCCCATTTTACTTAGTTTTTTTAGCCTAAATAGATTAAACTCATCTTAGTCTTAAAAATAATAAAATAAAAAAAAACAAAAAAAAACATAAAAATAATAAAAATAAAAAATAACAAAAAAGGTATAATAAAAAAAAAAAGAAAGACAATCACACTTTGACTCACTTTCACTCACATAGCACACACTACACGTTTTTTTTTTATTTAACGCACGCAAGACTGCACCCATCACGTCCACTCACTGCCACACAGACATGCACCAACGGCACACAGGGTTGGTTTTGGTTTTGTTTTCTTTTGATTTTGGAAGGAGCACTCACTAATCACTCAGCACAGCACTCACTATCACTCTGCATATCCACTCACTAATCACTCAACACAGCACTCACTAATCACTCTTGCATATCCACACACACAGCACTCAATTGCACTCAATTGCAACACTCAATTGCACTCCATTCACTTTGCACCTAATTGCACTCCACTCACGGCACTCAATTGCACTCTTTAATCACATTACACTCCAAATTGCACTCAATTGCACTCACCCACTCTGCACTCACCCACCGACACACACGGCACTTTTTCTTATATATTCACTCACAAAGACACACACAGAAGAGGAGAAGATTAGATTTTCTGGCTTTGAATGAGAAAAAAGAGAGAACATTAGAGGGGAGGCAACACAGGGGGGAGAAGACTGATTTTCTTCTTCTTCTTTTTCTTCTCACGTATTCACCGTCTTCCCTCTCATCTCCATCAACCCCACAACCATCCTTCACCACCCTCCCGGAGCCCCATCATTTGGCTTGAGCCCCTCCATTACGCCATCTCCCCGCCATCTTTCTTCACACCCACCCCGCAACCGTAGCAACCATCTTCCACCCATCCTCTTCACCATTTTCTCTCCACGTAAAACCAAAGCAGCTCCAACCGTGTTCAGCAGCAACTTCACTCCTTCACCATCACCCTTCTTCACCAAGCTCAACCATTTCCAGCAGTAACCATCAAACAACCTCCACCATAATCTTCCAACCTCTCAAGCCTCCTTTATCTTCTTCCCCTCACCTTCCAAGCCACCTTCTCCACACCTCTACTTGAGTTGACTCAGTGGTCACCACCCCACACTTCCAACCTTGCATCACCAAGCAACCCATCGTGAAAACCACCCACCATTTCCAGCAGCCACCATTTTTTTTTCTCCAACAGCCCCATGCACTAAAAACTCTTCCATAACCATCTCCACCCATCACCATAGCAGCAGCCGTGACCCTCACCTTTCCTCCATGCAACGTCACAACTCACCATAACCAAGCATCTCCCTTCACCTCCAACCTCTCACCCTCAACCTCCTACCGTGAAGCCAGTGAAACACCATCAGTGGCCATTCCCTTTAACCTTCCAGCAGCTCAATCATTTCCAGCAACTCCACTCACCATTTTCCATCTTCTCTAACCAAGCAGCCATCATCATCCTTCATCAAAACAACTATCCTTCACACCCACCAAACTCAGTGGTCACCTCCAAGCTCCACCCGTAGCTACTCCTCACTCACCCTTCACCCTCCAAACCGTGACCTCACCTGCACGTTGCTGCCCGAAGCTTCTTCGAGCCAAACAGCTCCGCCGTCCAGCCGCCACGCATCCTCCGTGACGCACCACTGCCAAACCAAGCTCAATCCCGTGCGTGTAATGGCCCTCCCTGGTTTTGCAACTTCTCTGCTTTTCTTTTAGTTTATATTGGTTTAGTTTTTTTAGGATATTGTTTTGATGGTTTTCGTTTCTTTGTCTGGTTTCTGCAACTTATTATTATTATTATTTATTTATTTATTTATTTTTTTAAGTCATATAAAGAAAAATAAATGGGAATGATAATAAAAAAATAAAAAAAATAGTAAAAACATAAAAACAAAAAAAAAGAGAGAAAATTAATTGCATTCAATAAAATAAAGATGATGCATAAAATATAAAAAAAAAATAAAATAATAAAAATAAAAAATAAAAAAACAAAATAAAAAAAAACAAATAATAAAAAATAATAATAAGAAAATTGATCAATCAATGACCATGATGTTGATTGAATAGCGGATCTTTATGTCGTTTGGATCATAAGAGTTTATCGAAGTAGTCTTGTCTTTATCTTAAATCCTGCAAGTCGTTTTCTTTCCAAAAATCTTTTTCTCAATTAAATTTAACCAATTCACAATCATTTTCTACGTAACTACGTGACTTTGAGTTTCATTATCGCACCGAGAAGACGTAGGAGCGTTAATTTCAGTCTGTCAAGTCAAAATTAAATTTTCATAATTCGGTTTTTTTTTTTCTTTCTTTTCTTTCTTCTCTTTTTAAAAAAAAAAAAATAAAAAATAAAATATTTACAAAGTCTTTTTAAAAGGGTAAAATAAATAAATTTGAGATTATCAAATTTTTGACAATTAACTTAAGATCTGCATCGTCTCGGAGACGGTGTGATAAAAGTGCAGTGGGATTAAGTTTCCACCCTTCCCTATCCATAACCGAGAATCCGATTTGGCCAAAGACCATTTTCTAAAAAGGTTTTAATTTTTCCTAAATTCAAATAAAATTGGTGGCGACTCCATTTTCATTTTAATCAATTTTTTAAAATCACGAGAGTTGCTACATTTCCCGCCGCGATCTCGGTCGCGACAAAGACTAATTCCAATTATCTCAGAATTTAAAAGAATTAAATCATAACAAAAATTTTAGAAAGATCAAAATAAAAAATTACTATATTTAAAGGACTAAATATATATTTAAGAAAAAAACAAATTATCAATAGAAAAATTCACAAGTCAAACAAAAAATCTAAACAAAATATTCTCTCGGATGACAAAAACGGTCTTTGCACATTGCACAATATATCTTTCCCCAAATGTGTGAAACTCGTGAAATAATTGAAATTGTAGGAGAGCTTAAAACTTGGTCCTCTTTCAGTATCAATAAAATAACATAACTATATAACGGCAAAGCATCCGCGTTTCTCTTCTTTACCTCCTTTCCCATTCCCTGCACCTTCTGTGGCTCTTCCAAGTTCCACCCATCTTGTTCCCTCACCCCTTTCTCTCTACTCAATGGGTTCCGCCACGAGTAGACTCCAGTCTCCCCTTCCTACTCCACCAGTCCGCACCAACCGCTTCACACTTTCCTCTCTTCTCTGCGGTGCCTCCACCTCTCATTCTACTCCTCAGGTACCTCTCTCTCTCTCTCTCTCTCCTCCAAAATCATCCTCATTATAGCCATTCCTTTAATACCCATTTCTTATTTTCCATTCATGGACCATTTTTCGATTTCAAAATTCCATTTTTACCTTTTTTGTACCAGCTTCGCTGAGTTGGGTTTGATCAATCCGATCCTATTTTTGGTCATCAGAACGAAAACAAACAATCTGTAGCTTTTAAATCTGGTACTTTTTTTTTTGGGTATTATGTATATATTGATATGCATGTTTATTTATTTTTTTAGTAAAGGCGAATCAGTTGAGCTTGATTTATTGATAACGCGATTTTATGATTGTCAACGCTTTTTTCGATAAGCTATTTGGTATCAAGAAGCTATTTATTTCTTTCCTTTATTCTTTTTTTAAATTGATTGTGTGTTATTATCTTCCATGCATGAATTTGTTCAATACTTTGTTGTTTGTAGTGATTATTATATTATCATAGTTGTTTGATGCGATGGTGGAGTATGTAGAATCTGATATTTTGTCAACATATGGGCTTGAAGTTATCTTCTGATTGTATAATTGTATAATCATTCCTTGTCAGGATAAGGAAAAACAGAATTAGAGAACAGATAAATGCTTTCAATTACATGCAATTGAATTCTGATTAATCAACTTCTAGTTGAAATCTTCAATTTATTGGGATTGAGCACATTGTATTCCTGACGTGATTCAATTCAGTGAATGACGTGATCTCTCAAATCTTGAATATTAAACTTTCACATTTACAAGTTTTTGAATCCAACTCTAGGTCCATTCATTGACAAATAGTGACATTCAGGATTCCTTTGCTTTCAATTTGTTTGATGAACTGTCATAGAGGCATGTTGGTTGGTATTAAATTATGGTATATCCAGGCACATGTTTCACAGATCATAGTTGTATCATTTATTCATGTCAACAAAGATAAATTCTTAGGTAGACACGGTTTATCATGTCATCTCTTAAGCATTCAAATCATTATTTAACATGTGTAAAAGTATTTTTAAAGATAAGTCCATTCCTACGATGGACCCCACAACCTTGTACATGTCAAAGAATAATTTGAGTGCTTATAGTAGACTGTCCTTAATTATGAATTACTCATCAAGGAAACAAAATTTAGAGCATGGCTTGAAATTCTATGCATAAGCAATGTTAATTGCTCTAACTGTAAAAATTTAAGGATGGCCATTAGAGAGTGACTGAAACAAGAATGTCATGCTTGTGTTTTTAGATGGAAGAACATCCAACTGAACTTCAGGTAGAATCTGCAGCAGAATTTGATGATGAAATTCAGAAAGTCACTGAAGAATCATCTTGTACAGGAGCTAGAATTAGCTGCAGCTCCCATGCAGAAACTGCCATCTCATCTGATACCATAACTGAGCTTGGTGGGAATATCACTGTGGAAGGTTCTTCCAGAAATGTTGCAACAAGTAGTCAGAGACATTGCTTTTCTGAATGTAAGGAGCTAGTTCCTCCTCCTCGGGTAAGTGCTGATCATAGTCGTCATGAATCTTATAGGGATAGTAGCAACACAGCTAGTACTTCCTTTGTACAACAGCAGTCTTCAAATCCAGTCTTTGTTAATGTTTCTGCTAACAAAGATGCAGTCAATAACATTGGTAATTCAGTGGATAGTGGTAACACTCAAATCTCTCGTGAGACAATGCATCAAGAGCATGGAGATTCCCGTTCTGGTGAAATTTTTATTGAGAATCACGCTAGTGCATTTATAGCTATCCAGAGTTCTGTTTCCAGCCCTGTTGCTGAAGTTTCCAATTTACCAGTAACTTCTCAATTGCCAGAAGATGAAGCCAGTCAAGAGACAATACCTTCAGGTTTAGGTTTTCTTGTGTCCAATCACGAAACAGGACAGGGAAATGAAAGTGTGCTTCATGTTGATGTGGTTGCAATATCGTCCAACATGTTGCCTGGTAGCAATGCTGGTGACATTGATCATGATGCCAGAAGGAATGGTAGAAGACTTTTTTGGGATGCTTTTTCACGTAGTTCTAGATGGTTTGGTGATTCTCCAACCATTGTCTTCTCTACTGGTGATGCTGATGATCCTGGATCTCAAGATCGATGGCTTCTTGGTTTGGGTGGTGATTTCTCAAATGATGTGGGCAGTAGAATTTGGCAGCACTCAAGATCTGAGGTGATTCTGAATATTTTGGGTATAGAATGCCTCAAATTGCTTATGTCACCAACTTGCATTTGATAACCAGATTTGTGACCCCTTTGGCCCTTCCATGTAACTTAAGTTGTTTTCATCACTTATTATAGATCCGGGAAAGGCTTCGTGGCGGTCTTTATGAGATTGGTCGTAGGAATTCTTCTTGTCCGTTAGGACTCCATGCAGATGGTATATGCTCTTGTGAGTCTTTCCCAGTGGATGAGGAATCTAGCACCCGGGCAAGAATTTCTAGAATAGTCATGCTGGCTGAAGTGCTGTTTGAGGTTTTATCATTTTCTCAACTGTCACACTTTTTTCTTTTATCTTAAATTTAATTCGTTTTAGTTTTCCACCCTTGTGCCATTTTTTCTTCGATAATGTAATCTATATGCATCTTAATTTTATTGCTTTATATTTTCTGCATGTAGGTTAAACCTGGTTTTTACTGATGGCCAATTGGTTATATCTGATCAAGAGATCATGATACCGTTAACAGGATAGTGTGCTTTCTGGATAAGCACATGTTGAGTTTGAATGCTCTGATGCTTTTCTTTTCGCCTTTTTGCCCTCAATTTCTTTAATTAACATTCAAATGCATATCTTCCTGATTATTCATGTTATCTGATTTTCAATTTCATAATTAAGTTAGGCCTCTTTCAATATTTTCTTGGACTTATATTACCATGGAATTTTTGTAAATAGGGAAAGAAACAAGTCTTTTTTATAATCCTGGATATTTGCTCATGTCGTGATAAATTTTATGGATTTATTTATTTATGTTTTGCTTATTGTAGGTCTGCTAATGATTTCTGGTGCTAGGATGTCACCTAGTCTCTTTTTTCTTCTTTTTTCCCTCTCTTATAAAATGTGCATCCTTTTAATCTATCTCGGCATTGGAGTCTTTACAGATTACTACAATTGGACACAAGTGTTCTTTTACTCCATATAATCGCGTACTGTGATATGAGCATTTTATTGGGGTCTATACAGCCATGGATTTAATTTTATTAGTTTATTTTGTTCTAATGTGGAGGACATAGTGATTTGGACATGTGAGAAGAAGACTAATAAAAACCCTAATTGGAAGAGTTGATTAGATGGAGGATAGCCCAATAATTAGAGGTAGAGAAAAACCTAGGAAAAGTATGAGTGAAACTATTAGAAAGGATTTAGATCTAAATGGCCTTTCAGAAGATTTGGTTTATGATAGAACACAGTAGCGTCGTTTGATTCATGTAGCTGACTCCACATAGTGGGAAAATACTTTGGTTGTTGTTGTAGTAGTGTGGAGATCGTGATGGGGTATCCATTTCTTCCTATCCTGTAAATTAAGAATCGATAAAATGAAATCTCCAATAATAATTGTTCAAATTGTATTCAGAATGTTATTACGACTATATTTTAAAATATCCTTTGAGTTTAAGTCATCACAAACATCCAGGTTGAAGTGATGGAAAAATCTGGCTGTGACTCTTTGATATGTTTAAGTGATTTTTATAAAATATTACCTGAAATGGAAGCCTCTGATAACCTGTAACTGAATATTGCTCAGATCATGAAATGGTGGCAGGAATTTTTTCGTCTTCTTCATTTTTTTTGTTCTTTTTGTTTTTTTGTTTTTTTTTAACATGGTAGGCATGTGTTATTATGCTAGGTCCAGCTGTGTTGGTTACCTGAAATTTGCAGCTTTAGGTATAATTATTTGATCCAAAATGGTTCTATACTATGCTATAATAATTGGAGTATTGGACTATGTGAGTCTGATATGTGGACCAAAACCAATTTACTTTGCAACTTATTTATCCTCTGCAGGTTTTAAATGAGATCCATCGGCAACCTGCATCACTTTCCCTGTCCATGGTCTCACACCCCGCTCCTGAATCAATTGTTGACTCTTTCCCTCTGAAGTCTCACAAAAAGGTTGATGCAGATGGCAGCAGTGATGCTGAACAGTAAGCCTCTTATTCCAATTATCTTAAGCTAATATGTATGCATTAATGAGATCAAGCAGAACAAGGGCAGTGTGGCTGTGAGTATGTGTCAATGTGGTGGTTATGATTAATTTGTATGATATGGCTTTTATACTAAAGTCTTTGTGTGTGTTTCGATTACAGTTTGCAAACTTGAATTTGAGTTAACTTGATTTTAGTCAAAAAGAAGTTTGTAGTAACATGATTTATATTTGAGAATTTTTATCTCAAATGTGATTTTGATAAAATAAATGTTTGGATAATATTAATCAAAATCACTTTTGAATATGTAATTACCGTAAAGGTATGAATTTTATATTGCAACATTAATATTACTCTTTTATTTCATTTCATCATTTTTAAAATATACTTAAACAATATATATATATATATATAAATGGACCACGAGAGAATTCTCGCCATCTCTCAAAGCTTTGAAATGTTAAGTTCATTTAGTGTGTGTTTAGATTAGAGTTTACATATTTAATTTTGGATGAACTTAATTACAATAATTTTTAATAATTATTAAGTTATATGATATAATTATTTAAATATTATTAAAATTGTATTTAATATCAAATTATAAGGGTATATTTGTCCATACATACACAAACAGATTTTCTTTTAACGTAAAAACAACAAAAAGTTACTTTTCCGTTTGAGGGGCTAAACTTAAGTTTGCACTCAAACTTAATTCTGAAAAAAAATTATTAAACATGTTGACACGGCATTCAAGATATGTCTGAAGAAACGTTTGAAGAATGCGGGTTGCAAATGGCAATCCAAACACACCCTTTGTCACATGGTTATTATGATTATTTTGCTGTTACTTTTAATGCTAATATGAGGAGTTTGTTTTTATTTATTTTGTTTATTTAGCAGATGAAAATTTTTAGTCCCCAAGATTATAAAAAAAAATAATCATTTATTTGCTAGGTGTTACATATGCCTGGCTGAGTATGAGGAAGGAGACCAAATACGAGTTCTTCCCTGCAACCACGAGTATCACATGTCCTGTGTTGATAAATGGCTTAAAGAAATACATGGGTATTGTCTTGTCATCGCAATACATTCTTCTGTTTTTTCCAAATTCCCATAATATAAATAATCCTCCTTCTCTTTTGCAGTGTATGTCCTGTTTGCCGGGGCAATGTTTGCGGAGGTTTCACTGAATCTTCTGCCTCTAACACAGAAGTACCGTCTTATTGATATTGTACATATGAATGTAAATAAATATATGCATCTTTCTGATAATTATTAACGATATGTATAAAACAGCTATTTTAGAGTATGTTATACAAAGTGAAATTTTGTATTTTGTGTTGCTTCTCATATTCCTTCTCCCAAGTACATATTTTTTTGAAGCTGGAGTATTCTTGTTGTGAACATCCAATTATGTATGTATGGAGGTCTGCCCTGGTTTTGTTTTATGGGTGGGACTATCGTGTGTGTGTATTTGGGATAAAGAATCAGTTATATTATTTTGTCTACGCTAATCCATATCGTGAACCTCTGTTAGTCCTGGCATTTTCATTTGCTTTCTTCTGTATATTATTTTATGAATATGCTTTCTCCTATTTGTTGATAATAATATTTTCATTTGGGAAACACCAATTAATAATTATTTGTTCTGAGTTGGCAAAATTAAAATACCTTTTTTTTAACGAAAGGAAATACACAGACACTTGCAAACTACCATTGCCAGATAATATATGTAGTACGTATTTATCTCCCTGTAAAGTGTAATGTTTTACGAAAGGGTCTGGTTTTCTGTTCTCTTTACTATGTTTTATTTGGGAGAGCCCAGCTCCATAGACATGTAATTTCTGAAGTTCATTAAAATGAATTTTTTTTTCAGCCAAGGAATAAAAAATAAAGGAAACTGCCTGCAAAAGTAATTGGTGCCGAAATTTGAATTTGGGTCTGCATTGTTCACAAGGGTAACCTTTGATCTTTGAATTGATTTTTGGAAGTTGATAAATTGTCAACCTTAGCTGTCGCAAGCAAGGAATAAAAATTCATTAAAATGAATATTTTTTCAGCCAAGGAATAAAAAAATAAAGAAAACTGCCTGCAAAAGTAATTGGTGCCGAAATATGAATTTGGGTCTGCATTTTTCACAAGGGTAATCTTTGATCTTTGAATTGATTTCTGGAAGTTGATATTCTTGTCAACTTTAGCTGTCGCTAGCAAGGAATTTATTGGCTCCACTATATGATGGTGTGCCAAAGTACCTTAAAACCAACGTCTGCGCGGTTAATTATTCAAAGGACCAAACAACCACAAGATGAATGATTCATATTTTATTATATATGTAATGCCAATATATAGAGGATGATATCATGAAAGGACATTATGATATACACAAAATGTAGATACCATACTCCCCAGAAGAGACATTATGACATAAATATAGATATTGTATAGACTATTCAAAAATTAATTACAAGTATTTTTGCTGGTCTCAAACAATGTATAGATGCTATTAGTCCCCAGAGGAGACATTATGATATAAATATAGATATTGTATAGATAACTCAAACAGTAATCACAAGTATTTTTTTCTGGTCTCAGACAATATATAGATGCTATACTCCCCCCAGAGAAGAGACTGAACGAGGATTCATTTTCTTTGAACTTCAAGTTAACTGGTTTTCCCGAGGAGCTGATCCAGACCACTTACTCTCAGCGTAACCATGAGAAAATGGATTGATGCTACTGCTGCGCAATGAATTATCTTGATGAACAAAAAGATTTGGGTGAAGGTTTTCATCATCTTCAAATGTTGTCCACCCCACTGAGTTTTCATGTTTTTCTTCAGCGTCGTTGAGCATATTTTCCATTTCTCCAACATGGTGTTTGAATTCTTTTTTCACCACATCCAACACACCATCACCATGTCGGTCGCACCATGATCTTCAACACAATACATAGACAAATGAAAAAGGACACTATTAAGTACAAGTAACACATTGATTTTGAAATAGATAAGTCTAGTTCTACTGTTATGTGATCCAAAGTTGAAATTACATGTATGAATTATGAAATAAAGTAATTAGCTGCAGCCACACCAACTATTTATTCTAATTTTCAAACAGCTTAAGCATGATATAGATATAGAGTCATTAAGTTTAATCGTATAAGAATAAGAGCGTTATGTTGACTCACTTGGGAAAGTAATTTTTTAAGTCAGCCTTGTCCTCTGGAAGTTTGGTAGAAATTGCTTCCATCTGATCATTCCTGTTATTATAAAACAAAAAGTAAGCAATAGTTACATTTCTAAGCAAGCAACTAGCACCTTCTTAGTTAGTAGATGATATGTAGAAGGATAGCAAAGTATGAAAATGACATAATTGAGAAAATAGTAATACATACGAAAACTTAAGATTTGGGTTTGTGCTCCTTAGTTCTGTCTGGATTCTTGACAGCTCCTTCTTTATCTTGTCCCCCAAAACCTATTTATCATAAACAAATTTGGCTCAATGTTTAAAATTAGCACTTTCTATTTTCTTCAAAGCAAATGAGATTCATAGTTTGTAATAAAGGAAGGGTCTCAGTCTCAAACCTTATCATCTATGGAAAAATCAGATGGTGATCCATTAGAATGAAACTTCTTCTCCATTAACTTGGTGTCTGGCCCCTCCTCAAATGCTCCAGTAAAAGCCTCACTATCAGACCTCTCATTGAGAGACAAAGGAGTTGTCTCATCATCTGAGTCACTTCTCTTCCATTTTTTGAACCCATCAAACCCCCATTGTTGTTTTTTTGCTGACTTCCCTGCTCTTTCCTCTTGTTCAAGACCATGATCTCCACCACTACCACCACCACCACCATGTCCCTCTCTCTTCTCCCTATGAAACAAAGTTCTAAATGGTTTCCTCTTCACCTTGTCTGGACCATCCCAGAAGGGGTCGTTTTCCTTGGAATGACTCAATTCATTTTTGGTAGAGAATGAGGCAGGAGGGATTTTTGAATGGTTTGAGTCCATGAGTAAAGAGGGTGACTCGAATATGCTCTTCTCCATTGAGTTTCTCCCAGGTTTGTAAGAAGAGACAAAGCTAAAAACCGAGGTTGCTCCTTTAATATTCTTCATTGCCTGCTTTGATTTCTTCTTAGAATTTGAGTTCTCTTTGTTTATCAAACATTGCTCATCCTTCAAGTCAATCACCGACCATTCTTCCTCTGAATTTTGTTTCATGTCTTCTGACCCTGCAAGGATCACATCCCTGGCTTCAATCTCAGTTCCTTGAGCTGCCAGTCTCTGGAGCAAAGGCCTTTTTGAAGAATGGTACTCTCCTTCAGAAATGCATTTGGCATAAAGAAGTTCCTAGAAAACAACCAACAATCAATATTTTGTTCAAAAATTTAATCACCTAGGTAAGGGAGGGGGCTAAATGTAAGTGACCAGGATCGAATCTCCAACATCATTGATCATACCCAAATCTTAAATACTTAGGCCAGTGCTAATTGAGCTAGAAGCAACAACAATAACATGAACAACAACAAAAATATTTTCGTATTAGGTAAAGTTAGCTACATAATAGATCAAACGATACGATTATGTTTAGTCATAAAAAATAGACATTTAAATCTAAATCCTAAATGGCAAAATCCAATATTTATTGGCAAAATTTTTGTTTGCAAAATTGAGCTTCAATATTTGTTGGCAAAATTCAATATTTTTTTTAAGTGAGATTCAAGGATGTTTTCTTCTTAGTTCTTAAGAAAATGAAAATGGCACCAACACAACTAATGTTGACACATAACACTGAGCTCATTTGCACTTACCTGTAAGAAGAGAAGCTTATCTCTGAGTATGAGGGGGTGATCTTGTTGTTCTGGGGAAGATGAAGCAAGAAGGGTGTCAAGCAAATGAGTTCTGAAAGCTGAAACCTCAGCTTCAGCTATAATGTCTTCTTTGTGAAGACCCATCAAGTTCAACATCTGGTGGAAGGAGTCTTGCTGCCATTTGAGGTTGTCGGATTGCAGCTTCCACAACCTGTGCTCTGCCGAAAGCAGACACCGTTTCTTGAAGCTGAAGGGAAGAATGGTCTTGCACAACGAGGTGATTGAATCGTGGAGAGTTGAGTAGTAAGTTGGTGCGTTCGAGTACACCATTTTTAGAACAAAGAAAGAAACTTTTGAGAAAAATTAATAATGTTTGCGAAATTTGTAGATGAAAAAACAAATGATGTTGAGAAGTATGGGGTTATGGGCTTCTCTCGAAACAATGGTGGACTTTGAATTTGAGACGCTGCTCCAAAACGGTCACATGATGCTGGAACTAGCCGTTGCGGCTTGTAGGGTGAACAAATGCTCCATGTAAACCAAACGGAGTCGTTTCCCTGCTTCTCCTTGTCTCCAACGGCATCGTTTAAGAATATATATACATATATTAGTAAATAATCACTTTAGTCCTTACATATTTGGAGCAATATCACTTTAGTTCTTATAAAAAAAGGAGAACACTTTAATCATTTGCAGTTAAAAACATAATACTTTAGTCTGTAAAAATGATAAATGCGATAGGATTTTAAAATTTTCAACAACCAAAGTGTGTCTTTTTTTTTTTTTTGCAAAGACTAAAGTGTTATTATTCGAAATATTCAAATATTAAAGTGATTATTTACTCTACATATATATTTAGGGAGCGTATCTGGTGAGATGAATGTTTATTGTAAGAGGTGATATGAGTGAATCTTGATCATTGGATCTTATATGAATGATCAAGATTAGAATATAAATGTATGTGACTTTTTTAAGTGATCACATGACTTTTAAGTCACATTCCTCTCACCCTCTCACAATAAAAATTCTTCTCACTAGATATATCTTTTTATATATATATATATATATATATATATATATATATATATATATATATATATATATATATATATATATATATAACTTTTCATTTATAAGAGTATCCTAAAAACATTTGTTAACGATTCAAAAGAAATTTTTTTCATAAAAAATACTATATTCAATGTATTAAAAATTTTTAAACAAAAAACTTTACTTTTCAAGTAAAATTTTTTATTTTGGATTCCTGCCACACTTCTTAGAAAAACTCTTATAAAGATATACATCTAGATACAAATATAATGAGATCACTTATATTTATATAGTACTTTTACTTTTTCATATAAAATTTTTCATCTATAGCTATATTATTTAAATACAAACAGTGTGACTCTAAATTTGACAGGGGAAATTTGTTTGTAGAATGTAATTACTATATTTTATAAAAGATTGTACGACAAGGATCATTAGGTATGTTATTGTGTTGATCAAGATGAATGTGTTTGAATTATATGTGAAAATTTGATTATTTCAATTATATATTATATGTATAATTGATTATTGTTAAATATATTATAATAAAATTAATTTTATGTTTGAATACGTCGAGTTGAAAAACGATTTTAAAATATTTTGTTTTGTTTTGATGGTATATAAAAATTGTTTTTATACATTAAATTATCAAATGAGATATTAAATGATTAAAAAATTTATTTGATTAAGGACAAAATGATATTTATATCTCAAAGCTTTGGAATAATCTATAATTGATAATCAAAAGCTTCAAGCTTATAAAAAAAATTGTTATAATGTATTAAATTTCATGTAAAAGTTAAAGTATAATTTGCCAAACATGCTTGGAACAATGAAAAAAGCTTTTTTTTTTTCAAAATTTAAGTTGTTGAAATAGTATTATAATCTGAATCAAACACACTCTTAAGTCTTTTTTCGAACATATTTAAGGGCGTACTTCGACATAGGCTTAATGCTTTTAAGGAATTTGAATTTTTTTAGCTGTTGGCTCAAAGTTGAAATCTTAATAACCAAGGTAAAATGCATACCTTCTTAACTTAATTAAGAGAAAGACTCAAATATTCATAAAATATATTTATCTTTAGATAAGATTTAATAACATTTAATGATGAATGTTGTTTAAGTGATGTTACATTAAACAATAAAAACTCTAATTGCAAAATTTAAAATTAGAAAAGAAGTTCTTATCATTTATCTATACCCCTACTAATAAAGAAAATGCTATGCATAGATCTTAAATATAAATCTATGTTGTCAGCACACGTGGTAGAAAATTACTTAGTTGACATCTGATATAATAAAAAATACGCTCTTAGCATGTGACATAATTAATGACACATGACATGACTAATGATTCATCTTCTTCTTTATAGGGTTTTTGCTTCATTTTCTTCTTCCTGCTGTTGCTTCTTGTGAAAATACATTTGCCCCAATAGTTTGATATGTTAAGTTTTGATGATAGCAAATACAAGACAAATGATATTGATCATGTTATATAGATGTGCTTAATGGACTATATTGGATCATGCATGATCATGTACTCCATTGTGTTATATTTGATATAAAAACCATGCATATTCTTTATAGAATCATTTATATGATATATCTAACAATATGTTACATGAGTGGTATTAAATTAACATTGGATTTGACTCTACTTAAATGAAAATGTGCAAAATGGTCTTTGTTGCATCCTATATAGAGTATATTTATTAATAATTGATAAATGTCTTATTTGGATATGTCTATGAAAGTCTTATATGCATGTTAGACTAACTAGAGTTATATATTTATGAATCATGCATATGAAGATATTAAATTATAAATTTGGACTAATTACGTTTATTTAAGTGAACAATATTTTGTAGGATAGTCTAAGTACTAAAAGTGAGCATTGTAAAAAGAAAGCAAAAGATCACAATTATGTTCAACTTAAGAAGCATGAGAATGATAAGATGTTCTAAGCATTTTCAAGATTTGAAGAAAAGAAATTTTTGAAAGCTTAGATTACATCAAGAAGCTTAAGGACTAGAATTTGTATATTTTCTTTTTAGGTTTTCTTCTATGTAAAGATAGATGTTTTACAAGAAAAGAGTTCAAATATGTTTTTAAATCTTTATAAATGGTTCTTACATGCTAAAATGTTCAACAAACATGTTTTGAAAAGTTAATCATGGTAGTAGTTAAGAACTATGAAAAATAGTCAAGTTTGAGTTTTGAAAAGCTAACCTTTAGTTACTCTTTTGATCATAACTTTCAAAATACTTTACGTTTTGTTCTGAAATTTTTTCATATGAAAATATACTCAAAAATATTTCTAATGAACAGTTATTTGCTTAAAATGGATGAGAAATGAAGAAGTTATGGGTGTTTAAAGTCGTTTTCCAAGCATCAAAATATTGTAAAACATGTTTTTAGCAAACAGAAGCTTGGTAATTAATCACCACTTGCCCAGAAAGCCTAGAACATGTTCTAAGAGCTTGGTAATCGATTACCACATCTTGGTAATTGATTACCACGAGCCCAGAAATGCTTCTAACAACTATAAATAACTAGTTTTCATAAAAAAAAATCATTTCTAAATACTACCAATGACTATTTAACCATTTGTGTAATATCCCAAAATTTATTTATTTCATTATAAATATTCGTTTTATAATATTTGTGATTTTTGAAAAAAAAAATAGATTTTTCTGAGAACGTAAAATATTTTAATATTATTCTTCCTTTTACGTACAAACTGAGCGGAGCAGGGAAACTGAGATATTTTTCCCGAGAACCTTGATCTGTGGAAACGTCGACGAGGGATCTTACTAAACCTGAGACTGGACACGGTTTACGATGTTTTACGTTTTTCGAAAAATTTTATCTGATAAAATAATAAATCGCTATGTAAATTTTATCTGCTGGACAATTAATACTAACTTCTGTCAACTGTAACAATTGTCCATTGGATGATAGCATGAATTAAAAATTTTATCACATTATCCTAATGTAATCCACTCTATGTCTAATCAAATCTATTTTTTATTCAAATTTAGAGTATTTTAATTAAAGTTTCTTTGAAAAGCTTTGACCACAAAATATCTAAGTTACCCTTGGCTTGTTGGAGAAGCCTCTCCACCCCCTTCTCTCTCTCCATTGCCGCGGCATTTCTTGCTCATGGGAGGCAAAAATTTGCCTCCACACTTAATACATTTTACCCAAAAATACCATTTTCCATCTAACACTTTCTCTCTCTAGTTTCTTCTTCTTCATTTTTCTCCTCATTCTCTCTTCTTCCTCTCCCTCACCCCTTGATTTGAAGCCCCTAAGGAGACCATTTTCTTTCATCTTTCAACCTCACCAATATTATCTCTACACTCACCTCAACCTCCTCTACACTTTCTATTTAGAAAATTTCTTCAAAATCCATCTTCACCTCCATTGTCTTCCAAGGCAAAACTTCAAACTTTAAGGTAAAGTTTCCATTTTTCTTCTTTTTTTTTCTTCATTTTCGTGTTCTATGGTTTCATTGGAGACTAAAGACTCTTCTTTTTCAACCATTGGTGTTGATTCTTTGTGTTGAAATTTCTAGGGTTTTAGAAGCTCAAAACTGAAACCACCAAGGAGCCAATAGGAAGCCATTTTCGTGTTCTTCCTTTAGGTAAGAGAGAGATTTACTCACTTCTATCATTATTGGTAGTGAGGAGACTTTGTGTGATTGTTTGATGGAGAAATCCATAATTGTATGCTTGCTTTATTTGATAATTTCACATGTGTATGTGTTCTTAATTGATGTTGATAATTTAATAATGATTTTGAATGCATTAGTGGTGTTGTAATTTTTGGAAATGTTGGAATTAATGAATGAAAAAATTGAGGGTTTCCTCTGCTAAGATGAGGTCACGGTTTTGGCTTGAATTTTAGGGGATTGGAGTGACTTTGTATGAGATAGAATTTGAGTGATTAGATACTAAGTAATTGATGTATAAAATGGAAAGAAATTGAAACTTTGATGACTTTGGGAGGCCACTGTTTTGGCCCAAATTGTTAACAGTTGGAATTTAAAATTGTGGGTAATAAAATTTATGTAATTGGACATTAAAGGATAGATATTTATAATAGAGGAAATTGAGTTGGTAACGGTCCTTGGAGACCACGGTTTTGAAGGGTTTTGTTAGCCCAAGGAGAAATCACATAATTGATCAAGACTTAGGACATTGAAAATGTAGGATCCATAATATGGAAATTGTGGTATGTGTGGAACAATGTATATGTATATATATTGTTATTGAGAATTGGTTGATGCTATTGTGAGTTCCTATGTGGGACTAAGTTTTTGATGAAATTATGACATGTTAATATTGAGAAATGAATATATGTCATTGTGGTATACTTTATGATAAATGTATCATTGATGAACATACATGATGTACATTATGTTGTCATGCATATGTGTTATCCGTTGGACATTATTGGAAAAGCGATGTATGCCTAGGAGTTTGAATAACATCTATGTGCGTGTGCGAGTAGACTAAGCATAAGGTCATAGTAGTTGGCCTTAGGGGCGTTGATGCGTGCGGATGTAGTGATTAAAATTAAGATAAAAATCAGTTGTCAGGCCCACCAGAAAATAAAAACCTTACAACTAGTTGTAGTTAGTAAGGGTCGATCCACAGAGAACCAATTCAATTAACACTATTAAACAATTCCCAATTTAGACTCTGATTAACAATAAACAGTAAAAGGGGGGTTTTGGAGTTTTGATGAACAATGAACAGCTTCAAAGATAACAATAAACAAACTGAAATCAACAATATAAGAAAATTGGTTAAGAGATTGAATCCACCACTAGATTTATATGATAATGTAAATCCACATATCCTTTTTATTCCAACATGCTCAATTATGTTTTTATGCAATTGTGAGATTAAATCTCTGTTTTCCTTACGTGTTGGCCAATTTAGCAACCGCTCAAATCAACTCCTAATCACTGATTAGTCATAAAGCAACCGCTCTTACAACTATCTAACAATTGCATTAAGATTTAGAAAACCAATTACACTAAGGTCTAATCACACAGGGATTAAATTACTTAGAACATATATTTCTCTAGATCTAATATCGCAACCGCAAGCATAATAAACCCAGATCTACCACTTTTATAAGCGGCAAATAGCACAAAGATAATTATACCCACATGAACATCATACATCCCACTAGATCTACTACCGCAACCGCGCATAATAAACCTAGATCTACTACTTTGAAAGTAGGAACAAGTACAAAAACCTTCATACCAACAATAGATTCAGAAATATATGAATAAAAACATAACTGTGTTGAAATAATCAAATATGCAAAGTTTACAATATTAATACTAGCAGTTTCATCACCTCCTTAACCAAGGGAGGTTTAGTTACACATAGCTAGAAAGAAAGCACAAGAAAAACTATGAAGAAACAAGAAGAAACTATGAAGAAACAAGAAACTAAGAGAGAAAATGAAGGAGAGTTCATCTTGTTCATGATAAATGGTGCCTTTTATAAAAGTCTAAGGTAACAAAATGACAAAGGAAAGTGGGTGGATGAGTGGGTGAGTGAGTGGAGTGTTTGAGTGGATGGATTAGTGGGTTGGTTTAGTGGATTAGTTTAGTGGATGAGTGAGTGGAATGGTTGAGTGGTTGAATTAGTGAAAAATGCCAAAGGACTTTTGGTGAGTGGGAAATTATGGACATGAATGGGTGAGTGGATGGATGAGTGGATGGATTAGTGGATGAGTGGGTGGAGTGGTTAAGTGGTTGGATTAGTGTATGAGTGGATGAGTGGGTGAGTTAGTGGATGAGTGGATTAGTGGATGGATGAGTGGATTAGTGGATGGATGAGTGGATGGTTGAGGACGAAAATTTCGTGTCTGACTTGGAAGCCAAAAACGACCCACTATACTTCAGAACCACGAAAAGTGTTCTTCATGAAAGTTGTAGATCCTTGTCTTGGCTACAAAATGGATAGCTGGTTCGTCCAATTTGGCTTCCTTAAGCCCAAGATATGTCCCAAATACCGTAGGTTGCTCAAACCCAACTTCAGCACCTCTGTTCCGACTTGCAAGCTCAAAATGACCTACTAGACTTCTTTTTCTGAAAATGTGTTCTTCATGAAAGTTGTTTATTTGGATCTTGACTATCCACTGTCCAAATTTCAGCCCATCTCCATTATTAAATCTTGAGATATGATTTTATGAGTGCACACTGTTCGGATTCTACTGGCAGAACCCGTATTCTGACTTCCATGTAAACTTAGGTCCCTTAGACATCTGAATCAGACTTCGAGCTCTTCATCAAAGTTGTAGAGCTTCCTCTTAGCTTTCCTACAAGGTAAAATTCATGTTCATCAAATATTAGGAACTCAAGTTATGGCCAAAATACAGAAACAGTGTAAAATCTCAATAATGCTGAAAATATTCAATTAGGACCAATTTGAGCTCAAACTCACAAAATCATATCAAACTCAATCAATTAAGAATATGGAGAGTGTAAATGACTAAATATAAGGGTTTCTTAATGAATAAAATATGTGTTTATCAAATTCCCCCACACTTAGCTTTTTGCACTCCTGGGCAAAACTCAAGACCAAAATTTTACAATCAAGAAGAACAACCAAATGTTTGAGGATCAAAACATTCATGAGTTAACAATTCTCCACATCTCAAACCATCAAGCAAGGTATCTTCAACATGAATCGAGAATGATAGATCTTCACAAGATTCCCTCTCAATCTCTCAAGTGTTTAAAGGGTAGGTATTTCACTCAATTCAACCCATGAAAATTGCACTACCATAAGCTTGCTTATCTTCTACTTCTCCACTACTCAAAACACATGCACACACAAATCATGAGGACTTTATTCAAGGTTGTAGTGAGGTCAAGGTAACGGAGAGGATAAAATGGATATGAGAAGATAAATACCAAAGAGAATAAAAGCAAATGAGAGCTGAGTTCAAATAACAAGCATAAAAGTTCATCCCAACTCTAGTGTATATCCCTTTACATATTCATTTCCCAATCCTTTTCTTTTTTTAAACACTTGGTTTTTTTTTTTCTTTTTTTTTTTTTTTCTTTCTTTTTATATATATGAACATAACTATATACATACATTTTTTTTTCTTTTTGGGCACTCTTTTCTTTTTCAACAACCATTTTTGTACACACACCCCCACACTTGTTCAAAAACTCATCCATTAACCAAGCTAATGTTCTTTTAATCCCTAAGGTAAAGTAAGAACACGATTTCTCATTTAAGGCACATGATGAGCTAGAAACAAGGAATGGTCAAATAAGCTCAAAGGGGTTAAGCAAAGGAAAATATACAAGGTTGGCAGGAATCAGAGAATTTTCAAGAAATCAAAAGAGTGCTTGATATCATATTGAAAACAAGGTTAGCTGTTTGGTTAAACTAGCTAATTAAGAAAGAGGGCTTCAATCATGTTCATGCATGCAAGTGAAATGTAGCCTCAAAAAGAATCAAAGCAAGTTCTAGAGTGGTTATTAACATGAGTGAAAAATCACACAAGAAAGAAGAGAATGGCATAAATGTTGAATCCATCCATTAGGCTCAAAATCTCACAAGGTATGCATCCATCAAACTCAATTCATCAATTTAATCATCCATCACCAAGCATATCAGTTCAAGAAGGGAGAAAAGTTATTCAATCATGCAATGAACCCCCTTTTTTGTGTTTTTTTTTTCTTTTTTTTTTTTAACAACCAAAAGAAACATGCTAAAATCTCTCCCCCACACTTAATATAAACATTGTCCTCAATGTGAAAGAGAGATATAGAAAAGAGCAACACAACCTGATAAGAAGTAAATCAACGCAGCGTAAAAGAAGACACACTTTGTCGACGCATCAGACCTCTGCCACCAATTAAGATGCGTCTCAAGAGTAAAATTCTCCTTACTCTGCTATCACTAATTGGTTTAATAAGTCCATGACAATCATATCATACTTTCCAAACAAAACAACAAATTTTTTTTTTTTTGACTTCAAGAAAACCATCAAGGTAAAGAAGTCTAGAAACCCCTGAAGGACCCTGCTCAAAGGATCGTCTGTACAAAAATCAAAATACAACAAAATGATACAAAGATAAAAGAAATAGAAAATGATGACATACCTGTATGAACAGTTTTCATGGCGTATCTTTATACTGCGCGTCATGAGTGCAGTAGACATCACGTCCCTTTTTTTTTTTTTTTGAAATTGTTAGAAAAACTTGATGGAAGATGAGTGTATACTTACTTAAGATTGGGATGGAGGTAGTCTGCTCTTTCGGCTTTGTGCCAAAGCATTGTTGACCAGTATTCGACCCATTCAAGACCAAGTAGCAACATAGGGCTCCCAAAAGGGACAAGTGGCCATAATACGACTGGCTGCCTCACATGTGGGATACAATCTACCTTCTTTGTTTTTCAATTAAGAAGGCTGGATCAGGATGCATGCATTTCCCCATTCACGGTGTGTGTTACCAAAGCCAACCCTAAGACGTATACATAAATTTTTTTTTATTTTTTTTATTTTTTTTTGTTTTTGTTTTTTGAAAGATGACATGAAGAAGAAGAAGAAGATGATATGTACAGATTGTTTGTGGATGTGGCTCACATCCGCCTCTGGTTTAACGTCCAGTAACGGCTTAAACGTCTTCTATGAGTCGAGAATAAGCTTCCCATCCAATTTTCTTATAAATTGGCAAACAGGGTCTTTTAGAGTCAGATTCCCAAGACTGTGGCGTTTTTCTTCATCCTTGAAGAGTTTCCACAAATTAAGAATTTCACCCCGCATGAATCCATAAGAACGCGTCTCAAGAGTCAATAAGATATCATCTAATGACTCCTTACTCAGTCCATTCTTAATGAAGGATTTATTTGCAGAAATCATCCCCAAAGAACGACATTGTCTGTTACAATTCCATCGTCCACATTTGTAACAGACTTGTAACCTTTTTGCTCTTCTCCTTTTAGAATATGAACTTCTTCCAAGACCGGGCATGTATGAGTCAAATGAAATTGAGGACTCACCTGCTAATCGGACCTTCGCTTCAATTATCCAGCGCACATCTTCTGGCATACCTTTGTGCATTAACAGTCTCAATCTTTCACATCGAACTTTGTAGATTTTTCTCAGAGCATTTTGAGGAAAAGAAGGAAAATGTTTTCTCAGGTTTGAAAGAATGACATCCATTTTGAAGGAGAAGAAAGATTCAGTTATTTTGGGAAACTGAAAAATAAACCGACTTGAGAGTCACGGAGTACCGTATCCGCCACTTAACCGGCAACACAAAGAACTCAAGAACTTGATTTTCCAGGAATGGTTGAGTCTTTGTCCATTAACTTTACGCGCATTACCATTCCTAGGATCCTCAATATTTACGGCCCCAGAGGATACACGTGTTTGACAGCAAAAGAACCGTGTCACCTAGATCTCAATTTTTCAAGGAGTAGGTGCAGATGATAATCTCAAAGCAGAACCTTTTTGACCAATTTCCGCAACTTTTGCAAAAGGTGTAACAGACCTTGAATAAAGTAGGCCAATAAAATCCATACTGCAAGATTTTCGCAGTTGTTGTCGCTGAAGAAAAGTGACCTTCACATGCTTCCGAGTGACAAAATTTAATGGCACTACCTACCTTATTGTTGGGCACACAGCTACTTTTTTTTTTTTTTTTTTAGAGATTCAAATGCTTACAACCAACAAACAGATAAAAACATAATCTAAGGGACTAATGAAAACACAAAATAAAAAGGGATAAAGAGAGCAAATCTGGTTGGGTTGCCTCCCAATGAGCGCTTAGTTTATTGTCCTCAGCCCGACATGATGATACTTTCAATGCTCCTTATATTGTGGAAGGATGAGGGTCATCACTTCCATCTCTGCACTTGTCGAAGTTCATGATATGGTTTGAGACGATGACCATTGACCTTAAATGCTTTGCCGAATTTTCACTCGATCTCAACCGCACCAAAAAGAAAAACATTAGTTACCACAAACGGCCCAATCCACTTAGAACGCAGTTTACCGGAAATAATTTGAGTCTTGATTGGAATAGCAAGACTTTTTGTCCTCTCGTGAAATTTCTTTCTCGGAAATCAATTGGTCGTGGAATGCCTTAGCTTTAGTCTTATAAATCGGGGCATTCTCAAAGGCCTCATTTCTTAGTTCTTCCAATTCCTATAATCTGGAACTTCCTTTGCTTTCCAGCACTTTCCAATTCCATATTAACTTGTTTAATGGCCCAGTAAGATCGATGTTGCAACTCAACGGGCAAATGACAGGGCTTTCCATACACCAACCAAAGAACGACATTGTCTGTTACAATTCCATCGTCCACATTTGTAACAGACTTGTAACCTTTTTGCTCTTCTCCTTTTAGAATATGAACTTCTTCCAAGACCGGGCATGTATGAGTCAAATGAAATTGAGGACTCACCTGCTAATCAGACCTTCGCTTCAATTATCCAAAAGCACATCTTCGGCATACCTTTGTGCATTAACAGTCTCAATCTTTCACATCGAACTTTGTAGATTTTTCTCGAGCATTTTGAGGAAAAGAAGGAAAATGTTTTCTCGGGTTTGAAAGAATGACATCCATTTTGAAGGAGAAGAAAGATTCAGTTATTTTGGGAAAGGCGAAAAATAAACCGACTTGAGAGTCACTTGAGTACCGTATCCGCCACTTAACCTAAGCAACACAAAGAACTCAAGAACTTGATTTTCCAGGAATGGTTGAGTCTTTGTCCATTAACTTTACGCGCATTACCATTCCTAGGATCCTCAATATTTACGGCCCCAGAGGATACACGTGTTTGACAGCAAAAGAACCGTGTCACCTAGATCTCAATTTTTCAAGGAGTAGGTGCAGATGATAATCTCAAAGCAGAACCTTTTTGACCAATTTCCGCAACTTTTGCAAAAGGTGTAACGAGACCTTGAATAAAGTAGGCCAATAAAATCCATCTTGCAAGATTTTTAGCAGTTGTTGTCATTGAAGAAAAGTGACCTTCACATGCTTCAGAGTGACAAAATTTAATGGCACTACCTACCTTATTGTTGGGCACACAGCTACTTTTTTTTTTTTTTTTTTAGAGATTCAAATGCTTACAACCAACAAACAGATAAAAACATAATCTAAGGGACTAATGAAAACACAAAATAAAAAGGGATAAAGAGAGCAAATCTGGTTGGGTTGCCTCCCAATGAGCGCTTAGTTTATTGTCCTCACCGAACATGATGATACTTTCAATGCTCCTTATATTGTGGAAGGATGAGGGTCATCACTTCCATCTCTCGCACCGTCGGGAAGTTCATGATATGGTTTGAGACGATGACCATTGACCTTAAATGCTTTGCGTAATTTTTCACTCCCGATCTCAACCGCACCAAAAAGAAAAACATTAGTTACCACAAACGGCCCAATCCACTTAGAACGCAGGTTTACCCGGAAATAATTTGAGTCTTGATTGGAATAGCAAGACTTTTTGTCCTCTCGTGAAATTTCTTTCTCGGAAATCAATTGGTCGTGGAATGCCTTAGCTTTAGTCTTATAAATCGGGCATTCTCAAAGGCCTCATTTCTTAGTTCTTCCAATTCCCGTAATTGGAACTTCCTTTGCTTTCCAAAGACTTTCCAATTCCATATTAACTTGTTTAATGGCCCAAGTAAGATCGATGTTGCAACTCAACGGGCAAATGATGGGCTTTCCATACACCAACCGAAATGGTGACATGCCGATGGGAGTCTTATAGGCAGTCCTATAAGCCCATAAAGCATCTTCAAGTCGAGTGCTCCAATCCTTTCTTGAGGGGTTCACTGTCTTTTCAAGGATTGACTTAATCTCCCTGTTGGACACTTCAGTTTGCCCATTTGTCTGTGGATGGTAAGGAGTGGAAATTTTGTGCATTACTCCATATCTCTTCAATAGAGCATCAAAGGTTTTGTTGCAGAAATAGGTCCCTTGGTCACTGATGATAGCCCTTGGGGTCCCGAACCTGGAGAAAATATGTGACTTAACAAAATCTACAACAGTTTTAGAATCATCAGATCGAGTGGCTTTTGCTTCCACCCATTTAGACACATAATCAACAGATAAAAGAATGTATGTGAAACCAAATGAAGGAGGAATGGTCCCATGAAATCAATACCCCACACATCAAAGAGTTCCACAAAAATGATCGGAGTCTGAGGCATTTGATTACGAGGACCAATATTACTGTTTCTCGACGGCGGCCACAAGACTTACGAAGTTGTAAGCGTCTTTGAAAATTGAAGGCCAATAGAAACCTTTGTCAAGCACTTTATTGGCTGTCCTTTTTTGCCAAAGTGTCCTCCACATGCATAGGTGTGGCAAAAGGAGAGGATGGAGTGTGTCTCGAGAATCGGGAATGCACCTCCTAATGACTTGATCCGCACAATGCTTCCATAAGTACGGGTCATCCCGGATATAGTATTTACTGATACTCCTTAATTTATCTCTTTGAGCCTTGTTCAAACCTCCGGAAAGTCCTTAGTAACCGGGTAGTTAACAATGTCAAGCATACCAAGGGATTATGGTGTTGACAACCATCAAATATTCATCAGGAAAAGTCTCCATGATAGGCATTTCTTCCTCTTCGTTACCAATCTACTCAAGTGATCGGCCACCAAGTTTTCGCTCCCTTTCTTGTCTTTAATCTCCAAGTCAAATTCCCTGGAGCAATAAAATCCATCTGAGCAATCTAGGCTTTGCTTCTTTCTTTGTTAGAAGATACTTCAAGGCTGCATGATCTGAAAACACAATCACTTTAGAACCAATTAGATATGATCTAAATTTTTCTAAAGCAAATACAACAACTAGAAGTTCCTTTTACGTGGTTGAGTAATTAAGTTGAGCATCATTTAGAGTCCTTGATGCATAGTAAATGGCATAAGGAACTCTATCAACTCGTTGTCCCAAGACAGACTCCTACCGCAAAGTCACGGCATCACACATTAGTTCAAAAGGTAACTCCCGGTTGGGTGGCTCGATGATAGGTGCAACGATTAACAACTTCTTGAGTTTATTGAAAGCTTCCATACATTTCTCATCAAAGTTAAAATTAACATCTTTTTGAAGAAGTCTCAAGAAAGGGGCAATGAGACTTTAGAAAAGTCTTTAATGAATCTCCGGTAGAAACCCGCATGACCAATAAAAGAACGAATCTCCCGCACACTAGTGGGTGGTGGCAAAGAATGCATGAGTTCTACTTTAGCTTTATCTACTTCAATTCCCCTAGCAGAAATTACATGACCTAACACAATACCTTCATTCACCATGAAATGACATTTTTCCCAATTCAGTACCAGGTTAGTGTCAATGCATCTTTTAAGCACCAAAGTTAAATGTTCCAAACAATTTTCAAAATCATTTCCAAAGACACTAAAGTCATCCATAAAAACCTCAATGATGTTTTCAATGTAATCGAGAAAATATACTCATCATGCATCTTTGGAAAGTTCCTGGTGCATTGCGAGTCCAAAAGGCATTCGCCTATATGCAAAGGTACCAAATGGACAAGTGAATGTAGTCTTGTCTTGGTCTTCGGAGCTATGGCAATCTGATTGTAACACGAAAAACCATCCGAGAAAACAATAATAAGAATGACCACTAATCTTTCTAACATTTGATCAATGAAAGGTAAAGGAAAGTGGTCTTTTCTCGTGGCGGCATTCAACTTCCCGTAATCAATACAAACACGCCCACCGTCTCGTAACCTAGTGGGAATAAGCTCATTTTCAGCATTTCTTACCACAAGTAATTCCGATTTCTTTGGTACTACCCGGACCGGGCTTACCCACTTGTCGTCGAAATGGGGTAGATCACCCCACACTTAGGAGCTTCGGTATCTCCTTTTTCACAACCTCCATCATGGGAGGATTCAATCTCCGTTGAGGGTCTCTCACAGTTTAGTATCCTCCTCCATTAATATCCTGTGCATACAAATGGAGGGACTAATACCCTTGATATCGCCTATTGACCAACCAATGGCTGTCTTATGTTCCCGCAAAACGACTACCGTTTCTCTTCTTGCTCTTGGGTGAGTGACTTTGCAATTATTCTTTGGAAGGGTGTCCTTCTCCCCAAGAAGATGTATTTAAGATGATCGGTAGTGCTTTCGGCCCAATTCAGTGCCCTGCACAAATGAAGGTTGAGGTATATCGGTAGTAGTAACGGGTAAATCAACAAAAGTTACCTCATGCTCTTCCGGAGTGGAAGAGAGCTCTTGTAAGGCAAAGCAACAATTTCATCAATGTCTTCACTCCATGGCTCTTCTTCACTCTTCTTCTTTTCCTCCCGTACATCTAAGCTATGAGTTAGAATTGTATTAAGAGCATCAAAATGGTCAAGATCAAAAGGCGTGAGAAATTAAAGAATCAAAAGGATCAAAAGAATCAATTAAACAAGCAGAGTGCACATCACTTGGGTATCTCATAGCTTCAAAAATATTGAATCTAATTAATTCTCCATCAAATTCCATTGTTAGAATTCTGGCTGTGAGGGTAGTTTCCCTGAAGCTTGGCTTTGAAACTTGTTGAATTCTGTGGACAACTGTCCTATCTGATTCTGCAAGTTATTGATTGCAGTCCTTGTTTCTTGTTTGAAACTTTGTATAGTTGCATTTGTTTCTTGTTGGAACTGCAAATTATTAGTGGCCATTTGTTTTACTAGCTCCTCTAATGAAGGCTCAGATTGCTTAGGAGCTTGAACTTCTTCTTGTCTCGAGGGAAAGGTACTTGCCTTTGTTGGAATCTGGAGGTCCATAAGCTGGAGGTTGATTTTGAGGTTGCTTTCCATAACTGAAATTTGGATGATCCTTCCAACCCGGATTATATGTGTTTGAGTAGGGGTTGTAATTTTTTGAAAGTCTAGCATATCCCCTTACTGCTCTTACCTCCTCATTTGTGTCTTCTTGGAGAGTGGGACACATATCGTTGGGATGTCCGGATGAACAACAGATCCCACAAGCATGAACCGGTGCTTTACCCGAATCCATTAACCGCTGAACCATAGCAAGTCAATTGAGTCATTTCTTCAGCCGTATATCTGGTTGTCTCTACTTCTTTTCACCGCTCTTACTCCAGTGTCATTTCTAGAGTAGAATTGTTGAGTATGGCGACCATTCTTGAGATCAAGTTTCTAGCTTCTTGAGGAGTTTTATCAATCAATGCTCCTCCGCTAGCAAAGATCAATCATGTTGCGATCCATCACTTGTAAGCCTTCATAGAAATACTTGAATTAAAATTTGCTCACTTATTTGATGATGAGGCATTTGAAACATAGCTTCTTAAATCTCTCCCAAGTAGTCATGGAGTGATTCCCCATGCCTTTGTTGAATACCACATGATTTCTTTTTCGATTGTTGCAGCTTTTGAGGAGGGAAGTATCTGTCTAGGAAAGTTCGGGCCATGTCCCGCCATGATTGGATGGATCCGGGTGGCAAGTAGTAAAGCCACTCCTTAGTGAGTCTTTCAATGAGAATGGAAAAGCTCTCAACTTGACTTGCTCTACATGAATTCTGCAGGTTTCATGCTAGAACATACCACATGGATTTCCTTCAAGTGCTTGTTGGGGTCCTCTCTGGGTAATCCATTGAAAGATGGCAAGAGATGGATTAAACCGGATTTCAATTCAAATGCCTCTTCATTTTCAAGAATGTCTATGCAAAGAGGCTGTTGATCTAGATCTGGAGCACCCAATGCCCTTAAAGTGTTTTCTGCCATTGTCACTTCTTCAGATATTTCAGATGGCTCAAATGTCTCTGAACTTGATAGATCAATGTAACGGCAGCTTCAATGTCGGCAGTGTGAGTTGGAAGTTAGCCTAGGATGGAAGGGAAATTGAGGATGTGAAGTGAGTTGATCAATATAGTTCCTCAAATTTAGCAATCCTTCGTCTACTCCTTCAAAGGACATCAACACCTACAAAACACTCAGAAAGAAAGATTAAAAATAAAATAAAATAAAATAAAATAAAATAAAAACAGAATAAAAATAGGAAATAAATTAATAGTGTAATTGAAAAAATTGGTTCCCAAGAACGGCGCCAAAATCGATGCGTGCGGATGTAGTGATTAAAATTAAGATAAAAATCGGTTGTCGGCCCACGAGAAAATAAAAACCTTACAACTAGTTGTAGTTAGTAAGGGTCGATCCTGAGAACCAATTCAATTAACACTATTAAACAATTCCCAATTTAGACTCGATTAACAATAAACAAGTAAAAGGGGGTTTTGGAGTTTTGATGAACAATGAACGACTTCAAAGATAACAATAAACAAACTGAAATCAACAATATAAGAAAATTGGTTAAGAGATTGAATCCACCACTAGATTTATATGATAATGTAAATCCACATATCCTTTTATTCCAACATGCTCAATTATGTTTTTATGCAATTGTGAGATTAAATCTCTGTTTTCCTTACGTGTTGGCCAATTTAGCAATGCTCAAATCAACTCCTAATCACGATTAGTCATAAAGCAACCGCTCTTACAACTATCTAACAATTGCATTAAGATTTAGAAAACTAATTACACTAAGGTCTAATCACACAGGGATTAAATTACTTAGAACATATATTTCTCTAGATCTAATACCGCAACCGCGCATAATAAACCCAGATCTACCACTTTTATAAGTGGCAAATAGCACAAAGATAATTATACCCACATGAACATTATACATCCCACTAGATCTACTACCGCAACCGCGCATAATAAACCTAGATCTACTACTTTGAAAGTAGGAACAAATACAAAAACCTTCATACCAACAATAGATTGTAAATATATGAATAAAAACATAACTGTGTTGAAATAATCAAATATGCAAAGTTTACAATATTAATACTAGCAGTTTCATCACCTCCTTAACCAAGGGAGGTTTAGTTACACATAGCTAGAAAGAAAGCACAAGAAAAACTATGAAGAAACAAGAAGAAACTATGAAGAAACAAGAAACTAAGAGAGAAAATGAAGGAGAGTTCATCTTGTTCATGATAAATGGTGCCTTTTATAGAAGTCTAAGGTAACAAAATGACAAAGGAAAGTGGGTGGATGAGTGGGTGAGTGAGTGGAGTGTTTGAGTGGATGGATTAGTGGGTTGGTTTAGTGGATTAGTTTAGTGGATGAGTGAGTGGAATGGTTGAGTGGTTGAATTAGTGAAAAATGCCAAAGGACTTTTGGTGAGTGGGAAATTATGGACATGAATGGGTGAGTGGATGGATGAGTGGATGGATTAGTGGATGAGTGGGTGGAGTGGTTAAGTGGTTGGATTAGTGTATGAGTGGATGAGTGGGTGAGTTAGTGGATGAGTGGATTAGTGGATGGATGAGTGGATTAGTGGATGGATGAGTGGATGGTTGAGGACGAAAATTTCGTGTCTGACTTGGAAGCCAAAAACGACCCACTATACTTCAGAACCACGAAAAGTGTTCTTCATAAAAGTTGTAGATCCTTGTCTTGGCTACAAAATGGATAGCTGGTTCGTCCAATTTGGCTTCTTTAAGCCCAAGATATGTCCCAAATACCGTAGGTTGCTCAAACCCAACTTCAGCACCTCTGTTCCGACTTGCAAGCTCAAAATGACCTACTAGACTTCTTTTTCTGAAAATGTGTTCTTCATGAAAGTTGTTTATTTAGATCTTGACTATCCACTGTCCAAATTTCAGCCCATCTCCATTATTAAATCTTGAGATATGATTTTATGAGTGCACACTGTTCGGATTCTACTGGCAGAACCCGTATTCTGACTTCCATGTAAACTTAGGTCCCTTAGACATCTGAATCAGACTTCGAGCTCTTCATCAAAGTTGTAGAGCTTCCTCTTAGCTTTCCTACAAGGTAAAATTCATGTTCATCAGATATTAGGAACTCAAGTTATGGCCAAAATACAGAAACAGTGTAAAATCTCAATAATGCTGAAAATATTCAATTAGGACCAATTTGAGCTCAAACTCACAAAATCATATCAAACTCAATCAATTAAGAATATGGAGAGTGTAAATGACTAAATATAAGGGTTTCTTAATGAATAAAATATGTGTTTATCAGGCGTCAGGGTGCGGGTGTCTCACAATAGACAGTGGTAGCTCCATTGGGGCCGTGGGATAGACCGATACAAACACACCAACGATTTGGACTAAGATGTTATCCTATATCGCGATCAACTGTTGAGATGCTATGTATAAGCCGTATTGCGCAAATATTTTTATGAGATGAGCACGTTATTTTTAAGACTAACGAAATACTGGCATAACTCCTTGATCATTCACTTCGAAAATGTTTATGTCTAGCTCCATGGAGTAAGAATTTAGTAACCTTTGCATTGTAAACAGTCAGTCTCATAATTCATTGAGCATGAGCATTTATAATTGTGAAAAAAAAAATATCTGCTATTATTACTGTAACAATTATTTGATTGCTTAAACTGTTGACTATTGGAAATATTGATGTTGTATGTTTGTTATTGATAACTCTTACTGTTATTTACTATTGTCATGCTTTTACTGTCAATTTTAATTATTACTGTGATTGAATATATGAACTGTGTTGATATGTGGGCGTCCAGCACCGTTTTGTTTTCTTATTACCATATTGGTAATGAAAACTGGGTGTCTCACCTCTTTCTATATTTTGATATTTCTGTTTATTTGTATACTTTTGAGAAGACGTTCGTGAGGAAGAAAAAGAAACACCTAAGTTTCTGGGTTTCTGGTCATACTACGACTAGAGCTTGCTGAGGAAGTCGTCGCGCCCATGTCGATTTTTGGGGTACGTCAGGATGACTTTCCATGGAGGACCCGACTGTTGGCACATACATGTGCAGACGGACCGATGTGTGTACCACGGGGAGCTGACGGTGTCTTTAGCTTGGGGTCGCTATGACCCTCCAGTTTTCGACTTCACTGCTTTTATCATTTTGGAGTTTTACCTACCCGTTAGGGATATATGGGCTGATATATATTACACCCCACAAGAGGACTCTTTCCTCTCCACTGCTCAGACTTCTGCCCGAAATTCTGTCACACCGATGGTAATTTCATCGGATGAGGAAGACCTTGAGGAGGACCCGGCTACGGTCCCTTCTCGTCAGTCTTAGGGATTGATACTGTCGGTGGCTACTGATGACTAACCGTTTATCTTTTTGGGGAAGCCTGATGTTTTGCCGTATTTGCTGGGCATATATTTGTATCAATTTGGGTGGGTACATCTTTTGCTTTTTGTGTAAATCATGATGTAATTAAACAGGTTGATGCATATAATATTATATATGAATTGTGAATATATGACCTTTAAATTCTGTGTCGATTATATTGTATGTATAATTATTATCATCATCTCTTTATTGTTATATAAAAAAAATGTACAGATATTTCAATACTCGATTATTTTATCATCCAAGAATGCAAATTATTTATTCACGTGTTCAAAATGAACCGGGTCTTAATCAATAAATGTAACTATTATTTTTTGCAATTTTGTTCATTTCTTTATATTATGGTGTGACGTTCCTTCTTCGCGAGATAAGAAAAAGGGGTGTTACAACTTGAGCTCAATAAATAAGTGTAGATTGAAACATTTACATCTTAAGAATCTCTATAACACTTGATTTAATCATTGAATCATCAAAATTATATTTTGAGCTCTTTATTGCAAAATCATTTTATTTATTTGTTCTTCAAGTTGTATATTTACTCTTTGAGAGAGTGTATCTTGTACTATTTGTTGTAAGCACTTATGAGAGTAGATGATCCATTTAGGAAACAAAGAGGCTTCTACACATCGAGGTAGATGATCCTTGAAGTGTAAGAAAGGCTCAAAGTTTGTAAAGATTTTTTAAGCACCTGTGAAACTTGAAGATTTAGAGGCTCAAGCACAAGGGTAAAGGCTTTTGTACCAAGATTTTCTTAGCACCTGTGAAGTTTATGAGATAGTGAAGAAAATCTCAAGTTATGCTTGAAGACTAGATGTAGGTCACAAGTGGTTGGTGGCTAAACTAGGATAAATTCTTGAGTTTGATTCTCTCTTCCCTATACTCTTTATATTCTATATTAACTCAATTTATTGAATGTTTAATTCAAAATGCTTAATTTTTTAATGTTGTTTTAAAAGTTTGTGATCACCTAATTTACCCTCCATCGTGGGTGATGGTTGTCATGACTAACACTTATCTTCTATTCTTTGTCGTCTCTATTTTGAAGATGGATCTACAAACTGAATTTCAAGAGTGGCTCTTTAAATCATTGATTTGCAGCCACATCATCAATTCATTGCACCTCAAAGGCTTAGGCCTTGCACCCTTACGCCACTGTCAACAATTTAGACTTCAAAGGTTAAATGGACGATTTGAGGTTTTGAGAAACCATTGAACTACCAATCCAGATCTTGCAAGCTGCGAAGATCGCCGAACCACCAGGCTAGAGTCATGGTCACACTACAAAGTTACTGTCAAAATTCAAAAGGTTGATTTGCATAGGCACATTCGAAATTCAATTTGCAAAAACACCGTCGAAATGGAGATAAGAAAGAACGGAGAAGAAGTAACAATAGGAAGAAATCCAAAGATGTTTTTTGCCATTTATGTTGATGGAACTAACAAAATTAGGTGAAAGGACAATGTTGTTAGGTTTTTATAAGTTGGATGACCAATTTGAAATATTTATTAGTTAGAAGACGAGTTTAAAACCAAAAAATAAATTAGAGAATGAAAGTATAATTTTTTACTTTATCTATACCCCTATTAATATAGAAAATGCCATGCAAAGATCTTAAATATAATAATAAAATGATTAAGAGTGGTATGAGTCCTGAATAATATAAATAGATAATGAGCATGAACGTTGGATTTGCATTAAGGGATGACAACTCCTTTTGAAAGAAATTAAATTATACAATTCGAGAAGGTTGTATCCACCTTAGTATTATCCCATACTAACCCACAATGCCACAATTAGAAAATGTTATATCGGAGCCTCCGTATAGGTAAAGATTGTGTGTTGTTAAGAGTGTCACATCATATGTTTTAATATTTCAAGTGCAGTTTATATATCTGTTAGATTACTCTAATTAATGCTAATTGATTTTAGGTTAGAATCTTACTTGGTGTTAGAGCGTCTAGGTTTTCGGTCCAGACTGTCATTGTCCACTCTGTTTAGACACCGCTCCAAACTTCTGCTTAGATACTAACCCTGACTTTTTTCACTATTTACTTCGTTCAGATTTCAGACTTTAGATTTCATATTTCATATTCTATTTTAAATTATGTCTTATATTTTAGACTTTGTTTTGATAACAAATTCTAAATATATTTAAAAAATTATTAAATTATTTTACTTAATATCAATTAATTTTAAATTAAAATCTCACAAGTATTATATGAGAGAAAGGAGTTGTTGGAGGTGGGAGGAAAAAGCTAAAGCTTGAAAGGATAGATGGTGATTGTTGATGCTATGAGAATCACTTAAACAATGAAAAACTTGCCAACCAAAAGGACAAGAAGTCATCCTTCAGCATTATCATAAGGATAATGGCGGGACAACTGTCTATATCTAATATCTATCACTAGTTAGATTGGTGATTAGCATTAGATATCATTTTGAAAATGCAAGTTTTATATTATTACGTCGGTTCATTTTTATTTGTTTTTTAAGTTTGTTGTATAAGAATTAAAAAAACATTAATCAAACATTGCCGGCCTTCTTGTTTCTAAGAAACAATAAATGATATAAATTCGCTTACAAGTTTTCTTTAGCAGCATATTTTCAAATTTTAAATCCACAAGTCATCTAACAATTAATTAAATACATGACATGTAGTGATTGTGCTAATTTAATTCATTTACTGTCCATTACATAAAATGTTTCATTTAAATTATGATTTTTTTAATAAAAATAATTTGAAAAAAAATTAAATGCATACATATTTTATATTTTTAATGTAATAATACCGTCAATTTTTTTTTTTTAAAAAAGAAATCGTATAGCAAAACTCATTGCATTTATTAAGGTATAACTAAAAAATAACAAAATGAGATGAAAGGATAATATGGAGAAGGCAAAAGGGCACTCATACCTTTTAACAAATTACACGTCTAAAAGTAATTTTTATCAATATTAACCAGACAATAATAATGCTGCCTAAATGATTTTTCAAATAAAAGTTTTTAACATTAGTTTATTGCGAATCCACTTATAGCAAAATTTAACTCATACAAAATTAAATTTGCAAAATTTAATCAAAACACACAGTTAATGCGATTTAATTTTTATTTTTTTTTGGAATCCAAGTTAAATAACTTTTATTTAAGAAAATGCGAAACTATAATTTTGAAAAACTGTAGACGCTATGGCTCTCACTCTATATGAGGAGCCACCGAATGACTACTAGATATGCTTGCATAATGCATATAGCCAATAACGGATCTAGAAATTTAAGTAGTGGGAAAAAGATAACGAAGGCCAATATTAACATATTAGTAAAAATTTGTTAAATATTTATGTACACATATAAAAATAGAATAATATAAAATAATGAGTTTAATTTTCTTTTATTATTATTTATCATCTAATCATATATTATTATAATAACATTAAAAGAATTTAACCTCTAAAATAATTATATTAAGCAAAATGTGGGGGTAAATGTTTATAAATCACAAAATTATATAAGAATAATAAAATTATATAACATTGAAAATTATATAAAATTATATAACATTATAAAATTACCATGTAGGTCCTTCCCAATATAGCTCAGATTTCAAGATACCATTACAATACCTCAAAAAAAAAAAAAAGATACCATTACAAACATTTTGTGAAACATGTATGATCAATTGTCTATTTTAGTTGAAGTTGGAGATATTAGTTAGCATAAAGAAAAAAGAAAAAAATTGTCTATGTTAGTTGAAGTTGGAGATTCATGTATACTCATATGTTAAAAAAAGTGAGCGTTTTTCCGCAAGCACGTGGTTGATGAATGACCTGATCTTAGCTTCGCCAAAATAATAATTAATGAATGTCCTTCAAATGTGCAAGCCAATATTAGTTGAAGAAAACGCAAGCCATGGTCAAAATCCTTCACTTCCTAGTTCCTTCCTACCATTCAATACCAACCAAGTCTACAATTACACACAACGAAAAGTAAAATCTAGTGGGAAGTAATGGTCGTTCTGCAACATGGACAATGAGAATTTTTTTCTAACCATGGTTTCAAGCATCTGGAATGGAACCTATGGGCACAAGGGAGATGGATCAGTGTCTCTCCATCCCTGAATGACTCCAAGCACACGGCACAATCCTCTTGTTCCGAGGCCTTCCAGCTCAATTTGGTCCAACTGAACCTCCTTAAACCACTTTTCTTTGACCCATATACCTCTATGTGCAACTCTGCTAAGCTTGTGCTTCTGGCCTCCACACACTTTATGCTGTTTTCCCTAAAAATTGATTATAAGTTTCAAAAATAAAATAGAGAAAAAATCACTTGCTACTCTGAGATTCTTCTTCCATGTTCATTCAGATCTGAGTTGCAGTCATAAACCATTAAAAAATAAAAAAAAAAGATTTTTTTTTAATACCTTTTGCTTTCTGATTTTCTTTGTGCTCTGAACTTGTCATCCAATCTTTGTTTAGCTTCTCTGGCTGCTCCTACCAAATTCTCATCTGGGTGTGCCTGGTATAACATGCTTCTTTGCTGTTTGCATTCAAAATTTAGAAAGAAAATTAATGCATCCCCATCAGCAGTGATAATGAATAACATGTACAAGCATAGAAACATAAAGGGAATTCAATTTCAGTGTTGAAAGTTGAAGAGAGAGAGAGAGAGATTACCGACCATTGAAGAGGATGGGGAAAGAAGGGATTCATGGTTTCTTGCATACAAACACAAAGTAGAGCGTCTTGTGGAATAATGGGGAGTCATGGATGGTGAATCCAAGCATCCTCCACTTTGATGGAACCGTCTCCTTCGAGCACATTCAACTCCCGGAAGCGTTCCAGCCATTGTTTTTGTCTGCTTTTGCAGAAAGCACAAGAGTTCTTAAGCTATGGACTTGTAGTTTATCCTGTCTCTACTTGTGCTTTGCTGACAGATGAATAGAAAAATAAATGATTGAATTCAGAGAGCAAAGAAACCCTCTTCTCAGGTAGACATGATTAAAGGTTGAAGATTGGAGAGGTGGATTAAATAGAAAAGTAGATTGTTTTGTTTCTGTCGAAACCACAAAAGAGGAATACATACACAAGAGTTATAGCCATTTACTTTATATATAGGAGTAGTGGACCAAATTTGGGCCACAGCTGTGACAGCTTTTTCCTGCAATTTTAAGTGAAGTTATTATACACTCTTAGGACTCGTTTGGTGGTCAGAATAGGATAAGAACAGATAGGATAAGAGAGCAGGATAGGAGTAGGATAGGATATTAGCAGGATAAACTGTTATTTTATCTGACATTTGGTGTCCACCAGATAACCAACAGGATAACATTATAATTTTAATATGATTTTAAAAAATTTTTTTATTCGAAATGTTTTCATATTTTATTTGATTTTATTTTTTTATAATTTTAATTTTTTTTTAATTATATAAAAAGACAAATTTATCCTTATGATAAAATTATATATAATTTTTAAAATTTTAAAAATATTGTTTAACTTAAATTAATTTTTTCTAATTTTAAATATTCATTTTTAGTTTTTACTTTACATATAGTTAAATTATTAGAATAATTTTATATTTTTCTGTTTTTAAAATAATATAAATAACAAAATTAGCCTTGAGACAAAATAAAAATAATTTTTAAAATTAATTATTAGTATTTTATTATTTTAAATATTTTATATTTATTATATATTTTTTTGATAACCACGTTATATTTTATTATACTTTAATTATTTTATATTTAAAATATTTTTTATATCATACTTTAAATCACCTTATCCTATCCTGTTGAGTTCTAACCCATTCTCCCTCAGGATAAAATTTGAACTAAATAGTCGGGATAAGATAAGTGACGAGGATTAATTTATCATATCCTCATTACCACCAAACAATAATTTCAAATAGGATATGATAGTTTATCCTATCCTGCTCTCTTATCTTGACCTATAAAAGTGTAATATTTGTCATTTATAATTATATATATTATTAAATTAAAAAATAAAATATTATTAAATTAAATATTAACAAGTATAAAATTACTTAAAATAATACTATCAGATAATTTTTCTTTTTTTAAACTTCTGAAAGTATCACTTATTGATCCGGGCAAGGTTATCTTCCCAAGGCTGTCACAACACAGCGCCTCAAACCTCTGAACCACTGCACATAGATTCTTAATACAATCACTAAAAATAATATTCACGAAGGAGTCACTCTTGTATACTTAATTTCTTACGATAAATACTTAAATGGTTCATCTAAAAATATATGGACATCAAGTTGGTTTTTTAAAAATTTTGGACATCAATTTATTCGTTTATAATGTAAAATAAGCATCAATTTAAGTGTCAAATTAATATTTAAAGATATATTAAAGGACTAAGTTGATATCTATTTTAAATATTAAAAGATTAGAGAATCAACATAATATCTTATGTATCTTTGAAGAACTAATTTAAATATTTATTCTAACCGCCTTTTAGATGTCATTGACTTGATTGGTTATAAATATTTATTCGCTATAGTCAGTAGATTTTAAAAATTAGACATTTTTAACTACATCAAGTATAACATAATATATTTTTGGTTGGTTTGAATTCTTTAAGTATAAAATTTTTCATTTAATTTTAAAATTTATATGTATAAAAATAATATTATTAAAAAATTCTCTATTTAAACGTCTAATCAGACATCAAGAAAATAATTTTTCACTTATCAAATAAAAAATATTATGAAAAACCAAAAAGTGTAACACAATATTTTTACAATATATTACTAATTGTATGCAACATTAATTATGTGGGTCATTTCATCATTGTCTTTTTACTAGTTATGCACCTTATATCTTATAAATAAGGGTATTTATTTTTAAGAATAAGATATTTTTTTATTATATTCTCTCCTTTTTATTGAAAGTAGAATTTTTTATAATACTCTCTTTCTCTTTATACCATATGTTTTTTCTTCTACATTAATTTTTCATTTATGTTTATTTTCTCTATTTACTCACACCTATCATATTTTTTATCCATATCAATTACAAATCAAATTTACTTAATCAATTTCTAAATTTAAATTTACTAAATTAAATTTATACACGTCAAAATTTTTAATAAAATATAATTTAAAGACATTAAAATTTTTTTAAAAAAATACATTGCACGGACTATTTGATAGTAGATTATTAATGATTAGGAATGAAAAATCAAATACCATGAGTAAGAAAAATTATGAGATACTCAAAGTAATAATTTCAATAGCTGAGGTTTAATTTAAAACTAGATATTTTACCCGTGCAGGCGACAATAAAAGTTGCTATTAATTTTGTTTAAAATTTAATCTCATTATAATGAGTTTTTTTATTTAATAGGTAAATATATAATGTCTAGTTAAATTAACATATTTTATATTAAAGAACCAGTCACTCAAAATGTTTTAGATGACTTTTGCCTACTAAATCATTTCAATGCAAATAAAGTTCTTATCTTTAAATCTAAAATCAGTAAATATTTTTAATTATATACCTCTATTTTTTAGTATTAATAGAGTGTAGTTTAAATTTAAGTTTACGTAATTAAATACTTAAATGTAAATTTTGTGAACAAATAAAATAAAAAATAAATTCAATTTACGTTTAAATGTAAACATTTTTGTGACATATAAGACTATATAAAATTCTTCATGAATAGGATTATTTAATTAATATTTTAAAGTAATTTTTATTTTATATCTGATATATAACGTTAAATTCTTTTACTATCATTATACAAAAATATTCTTCTAAAACATAAAAGTTTTATTTAATAGGTTCATTATATATATAACTCTATTTACTACTGTGAGAAATTGATTTAGTGGATATATGTTATTTTTAAAAGTTTATAAAACAAAATCTTTTTAGAGAGCTTTTGACAAAAGATTTTTTAGTTTAAACTGAATTATTATAAATATATTTTTAACCTTAAATTAAAGTGTAATAGAGATATTAATTTTAAAAATATTTTTTAAGCTAGGTGCTTGAAGATATTGTAATAGAGATATCAATATTCAATATTTGATATTTTTTATTAGATTCAATTTTGTTTTTGTTTCCATTGAGACAATTCAGGAAAAAATAAGTTTGTATGAAAAGTTTAATACTTAAATTTACTGATAATGGAACTTAAAAAACATACAGATTTTTTTTTTTACGTAAGGTTCTTGTAATTTATTTCAACATTTGATAAATATATAATTATCTTTCACTTTTTGGAATGACCTCTTAATCGTGACAATATCTGAATATTCGTCTTATAACAAAGTTATAAGATACCTGATTAAATTCTAAAATTTATTAAATAATAATATAAATGTTTCTTATGATAATGTTATTTTGAATTGATATTATAATTAATTTATTTTATCACAAATTAAGTTAATTTTGAAATATGATAAATGTTTATACTTTAAATTAAAAATTCATTATTACGATTACACATTTTTTTTTTAAAAAAGGTAAAAGCTATATAACTATCAACCTATGCAACGTATTATAATCAAAATGTTCTAGAAAGGACCTTTTATTTTTTTTTTATCTCCATTTCTAACATATTTCTAATACTAAAATTAACTTGTGATAAATTATATTCACAATTCAACAATTATATAGGTCTATTTCGTTTTTTATATTAATTGAGTGCACTTTTAATTTTGGTTTGTATAATTTAATATTTATTATAAATCACACGAATAAATTTATTTTGAGATATGAAGTTATAGTGGTTTTTTTTTCAGGATTTCAGTTTTATAATATTATAATTTTTTTTTAAATCATATACATTTTTGTTTTACTATGTAAAGTTATATTTATATTTTTCATAAAAACATTATTTGTCAAAAATATTATTTAATAAGTCATTTATTACTTCTCATGCTAATTTTATATATATATATATATATATATATATATATATATATATATATATTAATGTGTAGAATTATATGATTTCACAATATAAAATACTCATTACATATCGTCATTTATTTTTCTCCAATTTGTTTTTATTAAACTTATCATTTAAATATTTTGAAGAAGATATTTTGCTAACAATTAATCTTACTGCAAACATGCTTTTAATCCTAAAATTAATGTGTGAAAATGACATTTTAATTTACTTTGAGAATTGATTTTGTTGATGATTGTAATTTTTAGCATTATAATTTTATTTTTTTGAGTAATATCATTATATAATGAAATTTTATGACACTTTATTTAATAAGTTGTTTACTACTTTTTGAGCTAATATTCTTACATCATATAAAAGTTTTATGTAATAGGATCATCTATTGCTCTTTAAGTTAATAGCTCATTTATTATAGTTCAAGTCAATTTTACTATATATATATAGATTTATTAAATAATATTTTAAATTTAATTCTACATGTTATATAAATGTAATACTCTCGGAGTACGTAATAAATCATTTAATTCATTTAACTAAGAATATCTCATTGAAATATTTTTTGTGGGAATCAGAAGTTAATAAATATTTTATGACTCATTAATAGTAAATAAGCTAGAACAAAAAAACAACAAGTTTGCTATCATAGCAATTTCCATGAATCCAATATATATATGTAAAAAGGTGCGAAGGTGCTACCAAGTTCAATTGACAAAATTTTTTACAGTTAATTGCGATGTCCTAAGATTAAATCCTGCTTTCATCCTCCTTCCTCTTTAGCATGTGTGTAAAAAATCACTTTCTGTTAAAATCTACAGAGAGACATCATTGATAATAAGAAGATCACCGTATAAATAATTAAAATTACTACTTATCTTAAAGACATTTATCATTAGTTTGAGTTATCACAAAGTTATTTATTTTAAATTGTATAAATAACATGATTGTCTGAAAAATAAGTTATGGTGTATACTTCAATTGTGCTTGAGCCACCTCATTGTTTGTTTTATGTATTATTATAATTAGTATTTTGTATCCGTGCAACGCACAAGATAATTAGATAAAAATTTAAATAAATAACTTGTTTATATAATTTTAGTTAATTTTAACTTTGGACTTTATAGTTTTTTTATATCATTTATTATATTTTTACTCATTTAGATTCTTTTTCATTCATTTGGATTTTAATCTATATTTTCAAGATTGATCCATATTTATATTTTTTATATTTGTATTGATTCATATTTTTTATGAAAGATTGATTGTTATAATTTTCAAGATTTGATAATATTAAATCCAATCTAAGAATATAAACATTGTTAACAACATGTGTCCATATTGCTATTCTTGCTCCTACCACATTAGTCTCTCATTTATCTATACTTAATTTATCTCGTTATACAATCATACTGTTTAATCAATATTTTTAAGTAGTACAATCGGAACTCTTTTCTTATTGTTATACCAAAATGATTTATAATAAAATTATAGTATCATTTATAATCATTTTAGTGTATCATAAATAAAAAGATTCATGGATAAAATATAAGTGAAATTATATTAAAATTCTTCTTTTAACTTTTTACCCATATTTTAAAAAAAAATATCAGACTAAGTTTTAATGCAAAAAAAATATCTTTTTTACAATTATTAATGAATACTATTAAATATTAAATAACTTGAGAAAAATTCATTAATGACATTTTCATATAAAATTATATTGCAAATTAAATCCTTAATTATTTACCTATAATATCAAAGTTATATCAAACTAATTACTAATGTCAAATTCTATACAAAAAAAAAAATCTTCAGTTGATAGATATTGTAATGACAATTAAAAATATATATATCTATCAAAAATTATAATAGTCTATAATAATATTGTTAAATAATAATCAATGCATTCTAATTCATTAACACTTTCTAATCTATATATTTAGTTCATACAATTTAAATAGGTTAAATAAAAATACAGATTAATTAAATCAATCATTTGACTTCTTAGGTTCTTTGACTTTTTTAATTCATTTTCTTTGTAATTTATGTTCTTTCTTTCTCTTTATAATTTTTTGTTTTATTTTTTATTTATTTTTTTTTCTTCTTATGTATATGTGGCAATTTTTTTTATACATGTCAATAATTTTTTAAAATTGTTATATCAAGTGAAGTAGAAAATTAGGTAATCTATTTGTCATATATTAAAAGCTTAATACATTTATTAATTGACTTGGATGAAGTATAACAAAATTTTAGGTCGTGTATTTTCTTTTCATATATTAATTATAATTATTATTAATTATATTAATTATATTTATTGATTGATTATATTGATTGATTAATTATATTGATGTATATGTGACAATTTTTTTTCCGTATCAATATTTCTTTTAAGTTGTTACATCAGATGACACATAACATCAAATTAAATAATATATTTATTACATGTCAAAAATTTAATGCATTTATTAATTGACTTTGATGATATTTGGTAAAATTTTAAAATATGTATCTTTATTTTCTATGTTATATTGATTATAGTGATTGATTGTTCTATGAATTTTATTTAATGATATTTTCAAAGCATTCCAAATTGACTCTTTAAAAAAAATTTACACGTTACATAGAGGGTGAGGAAGAAAGCAAGAACTTGAGAATGCTGAAAGAGTATGAACGAGGTTTAGGGAAGAGGAGAGAAGACACATAGTAAAAGGAGGAAGGTTCAAAGCAGGTCCCTGGCAACTACGTAGAACTTTCAAATTCAAATACGATGGGCCCTTAACGTTTACCAATCCATCGTGATTGCAGACATTACTAAAGAAAAAAAAAAAAAAATAAAAAACAATCCATTATGCGGTCATCAGCTAGGAACAAAGTCGTGACCCGTAACCATGACATCCAACAATTTCTGCTTCCTCGCAATTGCTTTCATTGTGTTCTTGTTCACAAATATTTTTAAAAAAATTAATAAATTACACTTATCTATGTTTAGAGATGTTTAAATTATATTTTCCTCTACTCTATTTAAAAATTGCATACCTTCTTTTGAAAAGATCAAAATACAGTATACTTTAATTCATTTTTATATATTTCATTAAAACTCTTATATACTTCGTTTTGGATAAATAGTAATATAATAAGTTTTAAATAATATAATACATGTTAAAGAGTAAATTAACATTTTAGTCTTTGGAATTATTTTCCACACTTGTAGTTTAGTAAGTGAATTTAATTATGTGTACGAGTTAGTCAATAAAATAATTTAATACTTGTATCAATTTATTCATTTTTGAATTTCACTTTAGTCTCTAAGAAGAGTTGACTTGATATGAGTTTAGTAAATTCAACGATTAATTTATACAATAAATAAATTAAAGGACTAAACTTCAAGTATAGAATAATTGCAGGACTAAATTGCTAATTTATGCTTAAAATATGTATTATGTTAGTCTAAATTTATTATATTACTATTTACTAAAAGCGAAGTATAAAATTTTTTTAATGAAAAACACAAAAATGAATTAAAATATAGCACATTTTAATTCTCAAATCTCGAAAGAGGAGCGTGTAATTTTTTAAAATAAAAGAGATGACATTATAATTTGAGTATCTCTCGTGAGAGAGGGTGTAATTTACCAAAAACAAGAACTATAAAAATGTGTTACTTGTGTAATACATATTTAAAAAGCTTGTCTAATGTGTTTTTCTTTGAATTATATTTAACTAAGATAATAATAAAAATAAGTAATGCATATATATATATAGGGCATATTTAGTGAGAGAAGTTTGTTTTACTAAAAAGGAGAGATGAGTGAATCTTGACCATACAACTATACGTGAATGATTAAGATTAAAAGTTACTTAAAGATTATATGATCATTTAAAAAAGTCATATGCATTTATGTTTTAATTTTAACTATTCATGTAAGATCCAATGGTCAAGATATACGTCTCTCACATTCTCACAATAAACACTCCTTTTACTAAATATACTCCGTTAAGATTTACTCATCTCATCTTCTCATAATAAAAACTCCTTTTAATATAGACTTCTTTTACTATATAGTGTATCTGGTGAGAGGAGTGTTTATTGTAAGAGGTGAGATTGGTGAATCTTGACTATTAGATCTTACATGAATGGTCAAGATTAGAATATAAATGCATGTGACTTTTTTAAGTAGTCACATGACTTTTAAATAATTTTTAATCTTGACAATTCATATATGATTGTATGATCAAAATTTACTCCTCTCACCATATATATATAATGGTCAAGATTAGAACATAAATGCATATGACTTTTTTAAATAGTCACATGACCTTTAAATAACTTTTAATATATACCAATATTTCAATATCCGAGTGAGGATTAGTCTCACATCCAATAATAGATACGGAGTTAGATCATTTTAATTGGGGTTGTCAAAGCAAAAGAACACCATATACTAGGGGATGCAATTACATTTTGATATCTATGAGAAATAACTAATATGTGGTTTTTTTTTTATAAATCAGTCACAATATTTAATTGTTTACAAGGATAAAGGATACTTACCCGATTCACATAAAGTTAGGTCTTAAACAGAAATAATAACAATTCCTAAAGTAGGAGAAAATCCACCATATTCAAGTTTCTTGTGGATTGTCATATAAGAAAGAAATCTTAATTATTTTTATTTGAAAATAATATTGTTTATATAGCACAACTGAAGGGAGCATACATTAAAAGAGAATGAATGAAAGACATCTTTTCAAAATTCTTCTTCACACATATAATCTTCAAATGAAAGGAGAAACTAATGTTCGACAAATTTGTTCAAACGAAAACTTAGCAGATGAAGCCATTATCTACTTCGTCATTCCATAAGTTAGTGCAAAAATTTGGAAGCATGCGTTAATTCAAAGACCTAAGGTGACGTTATCAAGAGGGAGAAATACTTTACTCTTTTTTTCTTAATCAAAGTTTTGTCTTACAAGATTTTCATTGATTATTAAGTTTTTAAAGAAGCAGTTCTCATACCAGAATATTGTACTCTTTTTGTTTCACTACAATTTTTTTTTAGTAGTTTTTTTTTAACAAAATTTTAATGAGGCATAATTCTAATGGACATTTAAGAGGAGTGTTATAAATATTATTGAAATAGTAGATGTCCAAAGCTATTACAAGAAACTATTATTTGATCTTAGTTTGACTTAAATTTGATTATAAGGAAACTTATACCTAATAAGGATTTGGTTAACTTATATCTAATTAGGATTTGATATAATTTTAGATACCTCACACTTAGACTATAAATACTCCTTTAGGTGTCCCATATAATATACACCTTTGATATTGATCAATTATATTATTCTCTTTCTATTTCTTTTGTATCTCTCGAATTGTTTATGCTTATTTTATAAAAAAAACTCCTATTAAAGACATTTCTTTTTATCATTGCATTTGATAAGAATTTGAATCATGTTACACGCACATAACTTTCATTTTCATAATTATATAGTTGAATAGATCTGAGTTTAACATAAAACAAATAAAATGGTTCCTATAAAATTTAAATTATAAAGCTATACAGTTATATACAGGTGTGATCTGTGATAGGATTACTAGTTATAATATGTGGATGGATGAAGCTTATTACCACTTTTTTTTTATATATAAAAGTTTAGGGTGACGGGAGACACTCCCTATTTTAATGTCAAGGCAAATCATTAACATCAACAAAAATTACTAACGAAAAATCTCAGAATTTGAACCTAAGTCATGATATTATTATTAATGGAAGGTCGATCAAGTGAACCTCTTAACACTTTAAAAAGTAGGTGGTATTTTTTAAGTTTAACTTAATGCTAAATTGTGTTTCGTATTAAAAGGTGATTTTACTTTTGCATTTATTTAATGAAAATGAATATTCTTTTATTCAATATGAAAAAGTCATAAAATGGTTACTTTATTTTAAATCTTGATCCTTTAGGAATCACTACAATTCCTTCTTTAAAAGTTTGGGAATGTGCCACTTTTTTCTTTTTATGCATTAACTGAAATACATTCAAACAATAATACAGCGACACGTAGAATCCAAGCCTAAAAAAAAAAAGAAATCAATAATATGTAGTTTTACTTTTAGTTCAAAGACTATTAATAATGACACATTTTTCACTATAAAAACTAACATATTAAGTATTACTGAATGAAGTGAGTATCACGTTGATTCTTATTTTAGTAAAATTGAAGGTGTTACTAATTTGTAAAGCCAAAACATGATACTATATAAGAAAACAAAAACTAAAAGTTAACATTTTGATATTGATAACATTAAACTATTATGATCTAAGACAAACTAAACTCTTCAACTATGTTCAGAAGATAACAAATCTAAAAGATATTGATAAATTTATTGGAGAAACTATTGCAAAGAAAATAAAACAAAATAAAATAAGAAAGAAACAAAGGTTATTGTCACCTAAGGTGAGAGGCAACAACTCCATTAAAAAATACCTAAAAAAAGACTAAAATACTATAAAAAAAAATCATAAAAGGGAGAGAGTGTTAGGGCGGCTTAATTTTAATTAAAGGACTTTTTTTGGAATGTGCCATTCTTAGTAGGCTCAATAGAGGAAATTTTTCCATTATCATACTTCTTAATTATTATTTTGTTTTTCATTTAATAAATATCTATACATCTTTAAAAATAATATTATTTTCATTCGACTACTTTTATGGTAGTAAAAATAATTTGAGTAATAATAAAAGTAATAACATTAAATATTTCATCATAAGTAATAATAGTATTAACTACAACACCTCATGTGTTGAGAGACTGTGCTCGGGCCACCCAGTTACGGATTCGACTTGTTAAGTCTTCAAAACTGAATACCTTCAACACAGAAATTTTGGAGGAATGGGTGGAAGTCAATTTTAAAAGTAGGAATGAGAAGCTTAAAGAGATTATCTTGTAAGGTATGTAAATTAGACTTCTTTTAATAATAAATTTGACTATTCTTATTTGTTAATACATGTGTTGAATCACGTTAAACTTTGCTTGATTTGTTTGTTATGTTTTTTTTTTTAATTACTAGTATTTATGTATTTTTGTGGATAAGAGAATGTGTTATTTTCCCAAAACATTGATGAGGATTCTCCAATAAGATTGTCGGAAATGTAATGTAGTATTCTGTAATAAGAGATTGAAATTTGAAAGGGGAATGTGACATTTCCCAACAGATGACTTGTGGATCAAAGCCTTTACTTGATTATATAGGGATCTATTACGCACACGTAGCGGAGCTTTGAGGTATCTTGATCGGTTTATAAGTTCAATTATGTTTTTTTTATTATATTTTTTTTTTCATATTATTTTTTTACACTATTTCACATATTATCAATCATATCATTTTTTTTTTATCACTTTCTCTCACTTAATCACAATTATTAAAAAATAATATAAAAAGTTATGTTTGAAGAAAAAATGATATAAAAACATCATTTTTCTTAAGAAAAAGAGTATGGAACTCTCTTGAATTTTGACTATTTTGTAAATTATCACCATAAATTTTAAAATCTTGTTAATTAGTTTTTAAACTTTAATTAATATCTAATAGATCTTTATATTTAATTTAGATCCATTAATTCACTAACAATAATGTTGTATTATATTATTTTATTTGTATTATCATTAATTAAGAATTATTTAATAATTTATTTATTAAAATTTAATTTTAAATATAATTTCTTCCTTACAAAATAAATAAAACAAATTTATTTTTTAAAATAAATTTGTTTTTTATTTTTTAAGAAGAAAATATATTTAAAACTAAATTTTAACAAATAAATTAATAAAAAATTATTAATTAATATAAATACAAATAAAATAATACTATATAATTTTATTATTAGTAAATTAATGAATTCAAATTAAATATAAAAATCTATTGAGACATAAATTAAAATTTAAAGATTAATTAAAATTTTTAAAATTCATAATGATAATTTATAAAAATGTCAAAGTTCAGGAAATCTGAATACTCTTTTTCTTTTTTTTTATAAGTTACTGAAATTTTGGAATCGCTCTGCTATTCATATGCCTGAAAACTCACACCTGAACTACACCTAGTTACTGATGACTTTATTATTGGTTATTGACGTTTAACAGAGTTAACGTTTATCGTTTATTGTTAAAAAATGCATTGTTAATCTATTAATGATAAATGTTGTTAATTAATAATTAACTCTTCAGTAACCTATATATTAAAAAAAAAAAACTCTCCAGTAACCAGGTATAGCCTAGCCCAGGTGTGGGTTGGAGATGAAACATTTTCGATTCTGGAATTAGATCCTTGGTGATAGAAAGCGACTCAGCAACTCGTGTCTATTCTTTTTTTTTGTATAATGAAACTCGTGTCTATTCTTACCAAGAGTGAGGTGCACCAGGAGCATCAGAATAAGCTCATTTTCCAAATTGTTCAATGGAAGAATAAGGAGCGGAGATTATACTTTACTCCCACTTTAAGTGAAGGCAGTAGATGTGCAAATTGACTTGCGAATTAGAGTCTTCAACAAGAGTGTGGCCTCAAGCATATCTTAGCTCCCCCTTTAGGAATTATCCAATTTATTTTTGTTTGATGATGTGACAGGGGCTTCATTACCCTCAAATAGTTACCTTTGTTGAGTAGTTTTTTTTTTTTGGCCTCAGGCCCTCTTGTTAAAAAAAAAAACACAAAATAGTATTAGCAAATTTATTAAATTATCATTCCATCATATTTTATAGTTTTTAGCGGCATTATTTTGGTACTTTTATTAAATTTATTTAAGTCATTTTTAAAAATCTATTATAGAGTAATTATTTATATTAAACATATATTTTTTTTAAAAAATTATCATTTCATTTTAAATACAATCAAACAATAATATAAAATAACAATTATAATTTTGATCATTATAATTTATACTTATTTTTAATTTAATCCAGTAATTTTTATCTTTTTAAATCAATTATCATACTTATAAACATTTTTAAAATATTCTATGCTATCAACTTCACTTGTAACACTGCCAATTTAATCTTTATTGGACATTTTATAGGAAAAAAATCTAAATAAACACCTATTGAACTAATACATACTAAAATAAAAAAGACTTATAAGGCTTTTTTTTTTTAAAAAAAATATATTTAAAAGAGTACTTACTAAATAAAAAATATTTATTGGGTTAACTAATTGAGCGTTATAATGAAAATTAATAGCAAAGATTATTTTAAAAATATTTATAACTGTGAAGATTAATTAAAAAATATTAAATAAAAAATAAAAAAATATAAGTACGAGAATTATAATTTAAACTTTAAGTCATTTGATTCTCATCCATATTGTGAGAAATATGATTATGTTTAATAAATGTGCTCAGAAGAAGTCAGAACTAAGAAATACATAGGAGAAAATAAAACTTCTGTCTCAAAATGATTTTGCGGATATTTTAAAACAACACATAAAAATGTGAACTTATAATATAACATCTTCCAACATAAACAAAGTTGAAATTGGAGGACCTTACCCTGAAAAACCAAGGAGTTAAAATTGGAAGTAATGCAATGTGATTGATTTTCAACCAAGTCTAATCCCCTCCCTCTTCTCTGTCTCATTTACCTATTTTACTCGTAAAACAGTTATAGACTCGAATAGACTGGACGAAAAATGTGTTCCCATGAACATGTCCTCCACTTGTTTTTGTGGAGTCCACAATTAAGTGAAGCGAGAAAGAAACAAATCATTCTTGAGTGGGTTGATCGCTTTGGAGTTTTGCACAGAATCCGCATTCACTACTGCTCTTATTCTCTGAAATCTTGTTTTAAGGGATATGGACAGAGATCCCAATCATGTAACATGGTGCACTGAGGTTGGAAAACGATAGAGATATTAGCAAAATAAAATAAAATTAGCAAATGAATGACACAGCATGCCATATAAGATTGTTGTAAAGCAAATCATTTTAATTGATATTGGAATTGGAATGTCTTTACATCTGTAATAATCTCAAGTTTTCATCAAGGGATTATCCTTTGGTCAACTCTATTCCCCCGCAAGTGTATCCCACCACAGCTAATCTCATCTCATATTCTCATGTGCGGTAGGTCAAGAAAACCCACCTAAAGTGGCTTTTCTCAAAATGCAAAAGGAAATCTGGTAGTGGACCCACCCTGTAGGCCTATGAGATGAGTCTTACTAGATGAGTCCCTAGTGAGGATCTTAAATCACCTCTTAATGAGACCTAAGAGCGGAGGTGAGAGATACAAAAAGAAAAATTAAGATAAAGGACATTTGAGAGGGATGAATCTCACTATTCTTCTATGTCCTAAATTCTTATTAAATAGACTATCAACACATGATCAAATTTCTTTAATCTTTACACAAAGGGGTCAAATTTCAAAAGTTTTCACTTTTCAATCCTTTGTTATTACTAATTTTATTTTATTTAAAATAAAACACTATTTTTGTCCTTTTTTAATTTTGATATTTTAGGATTTTTTGTTCTTTTTTAGTCTTGTGTATTGTATTCCATTTGGAAATTTCTATGGTATTTGATGAGTTTAGTACTTATGGTGAGTTGTCAAGTATTAATTGAATATTAAATTTATAATAAGTGTTTAAAAAATAATCAATAATCAATAAAATATTTGACAATTAATTCTAAATATCAAATCCTAAAAAAAAAGATAAATATCATAGAAATTCCCATTCCATTTTAGTAATAATATTTTTCTTCATTAGTAACAAAATTAGTGACTTGGACCTAGCTGTTGAGATGTCGTCATTTTCTAAGTAACATGGATTTCACTAACATATCTAGATTACAAAAGATTTTTAGGTATTCTTAGAGTAACAAAACTCTCTTGCTTTATACTATAAATATGTTACACATTAGTTATAATATTAAAAATGTAATTAAAGTTAAAGATATGACTCAAAAAATTGATGCAACATATATTAAATAGTATAGAACAAAACTATCTTGCGTTGGTCTAAGTGGCAATGGACTTGGCTACCTTAAATATGTAGTTAGGAGTTCGATTGACAACATATATTAGTCTTTTCATCCCAGACAGAGGGATACTGGGAGAAATCACAAAAAAAAAATAGTATAGAACAAAATTTTTTTTTACTCTAAGAACATCTAAAAATACACATATATAAGAGTTTTTCTAAAAAAATAAAATAAACTAAACAGGCTTGTAAATCTCTTTCTCATTTTGTTGTAGACTCTCATTACACAAGTGAAAAAGGATGGAGGGATTAACATGAAAGTAAATATATCTTCTCTCATTTTTTTTCCATAAATAAAGGAGAATAATTATGAGAGATCAAAATGAATCTGATAATATCAAAATAAAAGAAAATAAATTTAATATAAAAATAATAATAAATAATTTTGTTGGGCCAAAATAAAGTGAGTAAATATAGGATGAAAACAATATTTTACTCTCTAAGATGCTAACTTATTTTAGATAGATAAATCCTCACTCCACTCAATATCACGAGGCTTAAATATATTTTTTATTGTTGAAAACATAGTACTTTTTAATTTAGATTATAATTATTTCCTTTTGTTTTTGTCTAAATTTTTTAAATATTTTTTGTTTTAATTTCTATTGTTAGTGAGCCTTTATTAAGTGTTTGCATAGCAAATAGAGGTTCTACTCACTAATGTCACGTGTTAGTGACTACATTTATCATGTAAACACTTAATAGAAATTTACTAAATACAGAGACTAAACCAAAACATATTTAAAAAATTTAGACCAAAACAAAAAAAAATAATAGGGACCTAAACAAAAAAACCTTGAAAATATAACACATTTTGATTTTAGTTCTTATTAATATATATTTTATTTTTTTGTTTTGGTCTAAATTTTTTAAATATTTTTCATTTTAGTCATTGTCGTTAATAAGTTTCATTAAGTGTTTATATGACAAATAAAGATTCTATTTATGATGTTACGTGTTAATAATTCTGTTGTCACGTAAGTATTTAACATAGTCTTATTAACAGTAGAGACTAAAAAAAAAAATTTAAAAAATTAATCAAAATAACAAAAAATTAATAAAGGCTAAAATAAAAAAAGTATTATATTTTTAGGTAAAAAACATATTTAAACCTTGATTGTTAGATTGAGACCTTGGAAGCTTTAATCAAGATTAAAAGAGAATAACCGATGCCATAATAATGCGTCTCCTGTTTTTGATATTATGGAGCAAAATGAACAAAAACACAGTTACAAAACCCACTTCTTGATGGGCGTCGTTGTTTCAAGAGCAGCTTGGTCCACAAATGAAATTGTTAACTTGTCTTTTTATGGAATCCATTGAGTGATTACAATGGGTGGAGATTGAAGATTAACCCATTCTGACTGTCAGAACTCGTATGGAGCAAGGTCAGACCTACCTTTCCTGTCTTTGTAGTGTGGACCAATCTCAGTATTTTTTGATTGGGCAGTGTTATATGCGAAAGAAAACATTATTACAGAAACTTCACAAGCTAATCTATCACCATTGACGAATTTTCAATTCCTAACACAATTTCTCCATCTCCAAATTTAATAGTGACAACCCCCGTCTATGATGTTTCTGTGTGTACTAGAATATGCGCAAACATCATCTCTCTTTTTTCGTTTTGATTTTCTCCAGTCTCAGTCTTAGTAATCCCCTGCAGCAGGCTCTTTATTAAATAATAGGGTCCGCGGTAATACTTTGGACATTTCATGAGTTTAATTGCATCAATTAAAGAATTTTGAGTGAGAGACTAAATCTCAATATACTGTTAAGAATTTAAGTGAAGACTTATTTTAATTATGTTATTTTTATACACATAATCTCAAGATTGATTAAGATTATATGTTTAAAAAACTTAAACTCTTTTTAATTGGACCAACACATGTTAGAATTTTGATTATGATAATGATTATGTAAAATATTTTTTGTTTAGCATATAAATATTATTTTGTTAAGTATATAAAATAAATTTTAATAATAATATAGCAAGACATAACTAGATAATAATATAGCGTTTTTCTTTACGTACATCAAAATTAAATTAATATACTTTAGCCCATGTCTTTGGACTTTGGAGCTGTAAGTTTTTAGTTTTTTTTTGCTTAGTAAATAAAAATTGAGAGGAAGAGATGTTATTCAATTACAAGGTCAAAGTATACCATTAGTTACTTAATGATTTTTTTAACGGGAACAAGTTACTTAATGTTATATTTATGAATTGCCTCTCAAGAAAAAGATTATTGACAATAGAAATCACCCTAAACCTTATAAGTAAAATGCTTTTGATTCTTACTAACTAGTTAATAGTACGTGTATTGCACATGTTTTTTTTTTAAAAAAAAATTTTAATGCGTGTATAAATTTTATTTTAGAAATTTAATTTTTAACATGATATACATATATAATATAATATAACCATATATAACACTTTTATACTCATGCGTTATATGTATTAAGTATTGACTTCAACAAATAAATAGTTAATATTCTATTAAAACTAGATTTCATACTCATGCGAAGTACGAGTTTGCTTTATATGTAATGTACTGTCTAGATTTCATACTCATGCGATACACAATTTGTATAAACCCAACAAAATATCAATCTATCTATTAAAGCGGGCTCCTGTGATGAGGATTGAGGGCCTTCCAAGTAATCAATTTCAGCAATTACTCATCTCCACATCCATTGAATCTTTATTTTTTGTTTTAGTCCCGCATCCAAAAATCACATTGAACCTTAATTAATTTAGAATCGAATCGAATTATATCATAAATAAGTAAAACTCTTACAACATTGATTTTTTTTTTTCATTCACAAAACTCTTTATATTCCTATCCAATAATAGGTACTTATATTTACACAAATTTCCAACTTAGACATAATAATCCACCCAATAATAAATAAAGTCTTACACAAATCCAGTATATAAATTTAGAAAATTTCTTATACAACACAATTATACTAAAAGTAAAGCTCACATTTAAAATTTATACCACACAATTATAATTAAAAAATAGGATGCAAAAACTGTAGAATTTTTTTTTCTCCAAACATAAGTGCTCTGTCAGACTAAATTTTATAAATTTAAGCCCTTAATATTAGTAACTGAAAATATAAAATTGCAAATGTCTGCATGATGCATAGGCTAAAAGGCAAGTTTGTTATAACTTTATACTCTCATAAAAAAAAAGATATAGTTTCTCTCACATTCCCTCTCCTTTCTTATATCTTAAACTCTTATTTTTACATAAATTTTAAAATTCTTAAATAAGGATAATATTCATTTTTTATCATTTTTCTTTTTAATTTCTCATCACCTCTTATGAAAATAGACACAAATGGTTGAGTATTTAAGAAGTCTAACACAATTTTTAACGCATAACACATTTTTTAAATTTGTCATTGATTCATACAAAGGCATGATTTAATTTTAAGTAAAGTGGTAAAATTATTATATTTTGTTTTATTAAACAATATGAAAACACTATATAAAGGATCATCAATAATATTTATTAAATTCAAGTATATATACATGTATATATTGCTTACTTCAACAATTATTAATTAAATTTATTAAATTCAAGTCATTAATGTATCTATAAACTCAAGTCAATTTTACTATATAAATAGATAGATAGATATATAGATAGATATAGATATAAATAAATATAGATTTGGAATTAGAGAAGAAGGTCATGGCTTTTAGTACCCAACTAAATTATAATAGACTTTCTCTTAAATTTGAGTAGGAAAAATATTTAAACAAATTAAAAAAAGTGCATATTATATTTCTTTCTTGATAGCACCTGCTAGAGCTATTATTTCCCCAATCTTGCGCCAAAAAATTTAAGATTCGATTAAGAAGATAATTAAGGAGATAGGAATCTTGTTTGATTGAGGAGATAACTAAGGAGATAAGGAGGAGAGAATGAAGCTCAAATTGGATAGAAATTGTTGAAGTTGGCAAATGCACAAGGGGTTGAATTGTGCACCATAAGGACTTTTGGTTTTCTCTACAAAACAAATATAGCCTTGTTGTGACCATGATCGCAGCGGGAGCGATGAACAAAATAAATATGTTAGGAGTCATCACCAATTTTATTTAAATTAGAAAAAATTAAAAAATTCTTTTAGAAAATGGTCTTTGAAACCATATTAGATTCGGGAGTCGATTATGCATAGAAAATAGTGGAGACTTAACCACATAGCACCCCTAACACATCCGTCCTAAAACGGTTACCCTAAATTAATTATGCAAAATTTAATAATCTTATAATATATTTGTTTTACCTCTTTTATAAAAACTAAAAATAAATAATTTGTGAAAATTTAAACTTTGGCTTGACGAAATAAAAATTCCGCTCCTACGTATCCTCAGGTGCAATGAAGAACTCAAAGTCACATAGTTCTTTAAAAAATAAGTGCGGGTTGGTAGATTTTATTTAAAGAAAAACTTTAATTTTTATTTTTTTAAAAATTTGAATTAACAGGTTGTCCCGACTCTGTTAATCAAATTAAGGATTGAATAGGTGAAGCTTGCGTCACGCTAGAGACGTCACCCATTGATTATTAAATTTATTGCTATTAAGTGAGATTTTTTTTAATCTAAAATTATCTTAAAAAAGGAAACAAATAAAATAATAATAATGATAAAAAACAAAAAAAATGAATTTTTGAGTCTTTATTAAATATTGATTTATTTTTTAAAATAATTTGAATCATTAAGTTGTCACAACTCAGATGATCCAAAATGATTGCAAGATTAACAAAGCTGTCATAACTCGATTAATCTTGTTTCATTCTTTTAAAAAAAATATTTTATATTTTTATCCTTTTAAATTATAGGTTAATTGTTTTTAACTTTAAAAACATTTGAATCATCAAGTTGTCACAACTCAGATGATTACAAAAGTCATAGGATCAACAAACTGTCACAACTCAGTTAATCCTATTTTATTTTATTTATTTTTTAAAATATTGAAATTGTTTTACTTTTATCATTTTTTCTTTTGTTTCCTTTTTGTTTATTTTTTTTAGGCCCAATAACCATACATTTTTAAGCCTATTTCTTCTAAAAAAAAAACCCTAATAGGAATTAAAATCAAATAAAAAAACAAACAAAACAAAAAAAATCAAATAGGAGGGGCTTACAAAAATGAAAACCAAGGAGGTCTATTTCTTTTTTTGAAAAGTTACAGGAAAGCAACTAAGGAAGAAGATGAATATTGATGGCTACCGGCAGATCGGCGTGAGTTCGGCAGTCACGGGTCGCAATGCAGTCGGCAGCTTCTGGTGCCTAGAGTGCCGACGTTGGGATGGCAGATCGGGATAGATCCGGTTCGCTTAGTGCAGATCTGCGATTTTCTGGCGTGACGGAATTGGTGGCTCGCGGGTGGCGAGGACGACGACGGATGGGCGCGAATTGGAGCGCGACTTACGATTTTCTGGTTTGGCTTTAAGCGGTGGCATGTGGTTGAGCGGAATCTGGTTCAGGTTCCTCGGCTCGTTGCGGGTCAAGGTGAAGAACGGCTAGGCGACGACGGTTGATGCTCGGTCAGATGGTTCAGTTTCGGCATGTGGATCGCGTGGCGGCTGGCGTGGAGCTGCGATTCTGGCTTGGCTGATATGGTTCAATTTGGCAGGGACAACACTGGTGGTACGACGGGGTGTCACGGTGGTGTGCTTATAGTGGTGGTTTTCTGTTGGATGATAGTGGTTGCAGAATGGTTTTAATGGCATGGGTTGAAGGTTGAAGACAATGGGCTTGGGTGATGGTGGCTATGAGTTTTACAGGAAGAACAATTATGGTGAAGGTTTAATAGTGAAATAATGGTTGGCTATTATGGTGAAGGTTAATGGGTTTGGGTAATGGTGGTTGTTTTGAAGAAGATGGTGGAGTTTGGTTAAGTGAAATAAGTGAGGAAGATGGCGTTGGAGGGTTGAGGGAGATGATGGAAGGAGTTGATGAATGTGTTGGAGGTGGTATTGTGTTGGGCTAAAGCCTACCTGGGTGATCAGAAAATAATTATGGTTAAAAAGTGTATAAGCTGAAAGTATTAAGCAAGGTTAAAGTCAGGTGCCAAAGTCTGGTCAAGTCTATGAAGCTGAAGGTCAAGGTTATGGATTTTATAGAAGGAGATTAGGTTAAAGTGTTTGAGTTAGACTGTGATTAGGATTGATTTGTGAAGATTTGTTTCGGATGAGTGTTAGGGTTGGTTTATGATAAGTTTAGGATAACTGATGTGACTTGATTAAGATAGGTTTGTTTATGATGAGTTTGAGTTGTATTAGAATGAGTCAATCGGTTAATAGGTCAGGTTATGGGTTAATGGGATTTAGTTAGGGTAATGGGTTAAGGGGTAAGATAATGGGCCAATGGGTGAAAGTTGGGTCCCTTTTTTTTTCTTCATTATTATTTTTTTAACAAAAAGCCCCGGACAAAATTGGGTGTTCACAGTTGTCCCTATTTATTTGTTTCTTACTAGATAAAAAGAATAACTGCAGCTTTTCATTTTATCATAGTGATGAACGAGTAAAGAAATGAACCCAAATTTTGTTCAGAAGAAAACAGAAAACAATGTGAGAACGAAAAATGCAAAGAGTGATGCGTTCAAAAATTTAAATGACAGAAATCTAAATGATAGGAGCCAATGCGCTCAAAAGTAAATGACAGGAGCCGATGCACTCAAAAATAAAATGACATGAGTCGATGCACTCAAAAATAAAATGCATGGAGCCGATACGCTCAAAAGGGATTTGAAATGCAAAGAGTGAATAATTTACAGAAATTTAAAAAGTATGGAGCCGTTGCTCTCAAAATGCAAGGAGTTGTTTTGCTCAAAACAATTTAAAAAGTAAGGAGCCAATGCACTTAAAAGGATTTAAAAACATGGAGCCAACATTCAATGATGCATGGAGCCGACACACTCAAAATGATGCATAGAACCGATGCGCTTAATAATGTATGAAGTCGATGCACTCAAAATGTAGGCAGCTGATGCGCTCAAAATGCAGTGAGCCGATGCGCTCAATGATGCATAGAGTCGATACACTCAAAATGATGTATGGAGTCGATGCGCTCAAAATGTAAGGAGCTGATGCGCTTAATGATGTATAGAGCTGATGCGCTTATAATGGAGGGAGCCGATGTGCTTAAAATGCAACGAGTCGATGTGCTCAAAATGATGCATGGAGCCGATGCGCTCAAAATGAATGAATGGAGCCGATGCGTTCAAAATGAATGGAGTTGGTGCGCTCAATGATGGATGGAGCTGATGCACTCAATGATGAATGAAGTCAATGCGCTCAAAATGATGCATGGAGTCGATGCGCTCAATGATGTATGGAGCTGATACGCTCAAAATGGAGGGAGCCGATGCACTTAAAATGCAGGGAGCTGATGCACTTAAAATGCAGCGAGCCGATGCGCTTAAAATGATGCATGGAGCCGATACGCTCAAAATGAATGGAGTCGGTGCATTTAAAATGAATGGAGCTGGTGCGCTTAATGATGCATGGAGCCGAGGCGCTCAATGATGCATGGAGCTGATGCGCTCAAAATGATGTATGAAGCCGATGCGCTCAAAATGATACATGGAGCTGATGTACTCAATATGCATGAAACAATTTATGCTAGTAAGTCATAGACTTAAGATATTTTTTTTTTCTTTTCTCTCTTTCTTTTCTTTTTTTTCTTTTTTTTTTTTTTTTTCTTAAGAAAAATAGACCAGCGACAATTCTGGAAAGTTTTGACCAATCAAACCCTTATTCACGTGTTTCTACCTGTTGGACATGATAGTCTCGATCCTACTTATCCATCATTTCTCTCCTCCTCCTCTTTTTTTTTTCTTTCATCTTATTTTCATGTTTTCTGCTCTTAACTACTACTACTCCCCTTTTAGGAATTGAGATGATAATCTCTGGTTGTGAACCCTTGCTTGGAGTCACTAAGTTTTTGTGAGAATTTTTTTTTTGCCCTAGTATTTGTTCCTTGATCATTGATTTCCTGCAACAGGCTGATGACTCAATCATTGTCTTTGTTACTACTTCCTTCAACATATATTCTCAGAAGTTTTGTCTCAGTGTGGCTAATTGAATGCGAACTAAGTTGCTCCTGTGTAGCCAATCGAACACAAATAAAATTACCCCAGTTTAAGCAATTCTAATTTATTTGCCTTAACTTTTGCTTAAACTGCCCTTTCGAGCTTTCAACCTAACGAGCTCTTTTTCCTTTTTTATTCGGGTACCTCTAATTTCTGGATTATCCCTTGGGATATCATTTTTCCCTTTAATTGAAACTTCTAAGTTCTTTTCGATCTGAATTGTTCATCAGGGGATTGCCATCAGATGGTCAAATCATAATGTTGTACTTTTGTTCTCCTTACTTGAAGCATTACATAACAGACAGACATGAATTCAAAAGTACGACATAAAAGGAATTTAATGGGTAAACAACTTCTATATTGGTGTTGGAAGTTTGACTACACAAAAAAAGACACAAATAATGATATGAGATCCAAAGAGATGTTGACCTGATACGAACAGGTTTGACCTTCATGAGACTAATCTTTAGTTGTCTACTAGACATTATAGCTAAGGATTTTCTTCTACTGAACATCTACATCAAGCCAAATTGAACTGAAAAGAAATTTGCCCATGTCTAAGACTGAATTGAGTAGGACCAAGACTTATCCTAGTGACTAAAAGATTTGCCCAAGACAAATTGAACCAATGAAAGAAAAAAATTGCCTCAGTTTAGAGCCGAGTTGATTGGGATACAAACTTGTCCCAGTGTAAAACCAAATTGAACCAAAGAAAAAATTTTCCTTGTCTAGGACAGAAATGAATAAGGCAAGAGTTTGTCCTAGTAACCAAAAGATTTGCCCCAGTGTAGATTAAATTGAACCAGGGAAAGGATGCCCCGCTGTAGAGCCAACTCGAACAGGGTAGAAACTCGCCTTAGTATAAGTCTCTTTTTTTTAAAAAAATAATGAACTAAACACTTGGATGAGTGTAATATTTGTCTCAAAATTAAAGTTAATGAAAATGACAACAAACCTTCATTGATCAGAATGGACTTTTTGAGGTTGTAATATGGCCAAGGCTAAGGGTTATGAAAGGAAAGATATAAGGCTCAAACAAGTATTTAAGAATGGAATATGATTAAGGATTCTTGTTCAAAATTAAACTTCATCAATTGTTTTTCCACTTTCAAACACTTTTCTCTTATTATTCTCTTTTTCTTTCTCATTTCATTTCATTTTCTTTCATCTTCCTTTCCCTTCTCCTTTTTTTTTAATCATTTTTTTTTATTTTTACTTCTTGTCCTTTACACATTTTCTTCCTTTTCCATTATGCTTCAGAACATTCATCATTGCAATCAACCATTGCTTCATGCTATCCCCTAGTATAGGAGCGATCCTTATCCAGGGTTTATTGAAAAAAAAATTCAAGCTCAAAAGGGATAACAATGGATAAAAATGATGAAATTTTATAAAAGATAGAGAAAAATGACTAATCTTCATTTTCAAATCATAATTGTTTATTTTCAAAACTTTAATTTTGAGATAAAAAGATTGTGCAAATCAAGTGATTCCTTCTTTGCTCTTTTTTTTTTCTTTTTGACTTTTTTTTTTGTAAAAGTTACTTACACACGCAGAATTTATTGACATCTACCAAACTGAGAATTATCAAAGAAGACGCTTTAAAGAAATGAAATGGAATAAATATCAAGAAAGACAAAGGGATGAAAATGAAAGGAAACAAGACACCCATGCAAATTCATTGCAATAATGTTTCAAGAAAGTTGACATGAGTCTAATATCACAAATTATTTTATGGCAATCACTTCAATTAATAGCCTCAGATCTCTAATTGTTCAGAGGTTTCGAGTTGCTGGAGGGCGAATGACTTCTTTAGAGGAATCTAACCCTTGTCTAACTTGTATTACTCCCAAAGTGAGTAATCCCTGGACTCGAGTCTTAAAGTCCTAACAGTTCTCAATATCATGTCCCATTCCCCTACAATGGTAAGCACAACTTGACTCTTCATCGTACTTCTCCTCTTCTTTCATTGTTGTAGCTGGTGTAGTGATATCATAACCTGCTTTACTCAACCCCTCAAATATTTTTGCCATTGGCGTATGCATGCTCATGGCCTTCCTTATTGGTGGTCTCTCAATCTCTAAGACATTTACCACATTCCTCCCATCATGATTAAGAATTGAGTTATTGACAATACTAGGTCTAGTTACTTCTTCAATATCAAGCTTTCCACAAGCAATTAGCTTTCTTATTGCAGTCTTGAAAGATTCACAATCTTCAATTGAGTGTCCTATGATATTTATGTGGTATTTGCAAGTTAAATTTGGGTTATGCCACTTTGGGAATGGTGGTTCAAAGGGACCTACAACATTTCCTGAGATGAGGTGAGCATCAAACAGCCTTTGGAATAAATCTGCATTTAAAATGGATAGTTTTGGGAAAGGGGGTAGGTTTCGGGGGCGAGAACGACCTTGATTTTGAAAGTTTAACCGAGGTTGTGGGTGATTTGAGAAGTTTTGTGAAGGTGGAGGTGTGTATTGGGTATAGATTGGACGATATGGTTAGTGTACAGGAACATTATTAATTTGGAGTTGTGGGATTTGAGGTGTATTCATGGGAATGGCAGTTAGGCCAGGTAAATGAGGAGGTGTAGGTATTTGATAAGAATGGTAAGTATTTGGGTTATATACAGAGGCTCGGTAAGCAGGGTAAGATGGTGGGTAGCAGGCTTGTGAAGGTTATTGGCTTTGCACGTAACTTACCTCTGGCTCTCTTTTCTTAGGAGGAAACCCCTTCTTGAAACCATCTTCATTATTACCAGTTGACAATTTTTCAACCTTCACTAGAATTTCAATCCTCTCTCTAGCAGCAATTAAATCAGCAAAGTCTTGATACGTAGCACCTGCCATTGTCCTAATATAGGGAGCTCCTAAGGTCCCCAAGAAGTATGAGTACATTTCTGTCAGAGTCAACGGCGGTTGCACTTGTGCTGCGAGAGTTCTCCACCTCTGGGCAGTTTGCTTGAACATTTCTTCATTTTTCTTCTGCAGTGTTCCCAACTGCTCTTGCGTTGGGGCTGTATCCAGGTTGAACCGATATTGTCCTATAAATAAGTTTGCTCAGTTATCCCATGAAAAGATTTTGGAAAGGTATTGTTGGATACACCATTCTAAAGCAGACCTAGTCAAACTTTCATGAAAGAAGCTAACAAGGAACTTCTAATCCTTTGACCAAATTGACATTTTGGTAATATATGTTTTCAGGTGGATGAAAGAATTGGTGCTCCCATCATACTTGTCAAATTCTGGAACCTTAAAATCCTTAGGGATGATGATGTTAACAGTAGGGCACAATTCTTCTATCCCAAAGGGACCATAAGTGGTAGGACTTTTGATCACTTTAATTTGTTCTTCCATCTTTTCCATCCATTCTTCTCTTATCTTGTCATCTTGGATTACCGCATGACCGGTCCCAGCAGGAAATCCTATTGACATAGGTATGAACATATGCAGTGGTTCCCATGCACACTCAGCATTACCATGAACATCATTTCGAGTTCCTTCCAATGAATGATATCCTTCTCTAATAGGAAGTACTAGTGATGCAGTATTTGATGTTCATTCCACAAAAGACATCCCAGTGGTGGCCCCAGGGTTTGCCCTCATGGAAGTAACATTTGGTGGGTGCAAGTGTGCCCCAGTTACTCCTATACCTCCGACTGTCCCCATCAAAGCGAGGGTCTCCCCCATGGCCGACAACATTTCCTCCATTCTTCTTTGAGACTCTGTAATTTTATTCATCCTTTTTTTTTCATCTCATCTATTTCCATACTCAGATTCTTTTCTTCATTTTCAGTTGTCATAACTGCAAGCTTTGTTCGATCCCTTGTGTTGTGAACTCGTGTTTGATTGGTGTCTTCTTTCCTTAGTCGCGCAATGGTACTGAGCATGATAACACCAAACAAAAATAATGAGATGAAATGAAATGAATGAGATTCATGAGATGTATAAAATGAAATGAATGAAATGAAAACATTTTTCTTTCTTTTTTTTAAAAAAATGCAAGGAATGACATGAAAATACATATTTTTTTTAAGAATGTTAGAAATGTCATGAAAATGCATGATTTTTTCTTTATTTTTTTTAAAAATGCTGAAAATGCATGTTTTTTTAGTTTTTTTTTCATGAAAATGCAAGATGTTGGAAAGAAAATGAGGGATGGCTAGATAAAGAAGAAGTCGCTCCCTTCGTGTCCTACGGGGTTGCCTTAAAATGAGACATTCTATCGTAAAGATATATGGGTCTTTCTGATTTGTGATAACTCTCATTTGGTGGTCTTTCTATTCTAAAAGTCTTTAGAGTCAAGTCCTATTTCAGAATGTTGACAACAAAATAGTGGGTAAACCACTAGGTGTGGGACATTCATGAAAAAGACACATTCTAAATGAAGTTTTCATAATAACCAAACAAGATGTACATCTAAAATGGCTACCACTACGCAACCTCTACCTAACTTAGGCTTCACTCAGACCCGGGTATATGACCCCACTTGGATGTGTGTGATAAACGTGTAGGTGCAGTGGGTGTAGGGAGCATACAAACCTTTTTGCACTCCTAAAGACTACCTATATTCTACAAAACAAAGCAAATACAAAACAAAAATTTCCAAAAAAAAAAAATTCTCTACCCTAAGGTTAACAAACAATTAAAGGTGAGAAACAAAAAAAAGAAAAAAAAAGTTAAACAAATACACAAAGATCACAAAATTTTGCATAACTAACTTATACAGGTTTGACTCTCAAATATCCCCAGTAGAGTCGTCATCTGTCGCGACTGTAATCGTAGCGGGAGCGGCGAATAAAATAAATATGTTAGGAGTCGCCACCAATTTTATTTAAATTATAAAAAATTAGAAAACCCTTTTAGAAAATGGTATTTGGAACCAGATTAGATTCGGGAGTCGGTTATGCATAAGGAAGGGTGGAGACTTAACCCCACAGCACCCATAACACATCCGTCCTAAAACGGTTACCCTAAATTGATTATGTAAAATTTAATAATCTTATAATATATTTATTTTTACCTCTTTTATAAAAACTAAAAATAAATAATTTGTGAAAATTTAAACTTTGGCTTGACAAAATAAAAATTCCGCTCATACGTATCCTCAGGTACAATGAAGAACTCAAAGTCACGTAGTTCTTTAAAAAATAAGTGCAGGTTGGTAGATTTTATTTAGAGAAAGGATTTAATTTTTATTTTTTTAAAAATTTGAATTAACAGGTCGTCGCAACTCTGTTAATCAAATTAAGGATTGAATAGGTGAAGCTCGCGTTACACTACAAACGTCACCCACTGATTATTGAATTTATTACTATTAAGTGAGATTTTTTTATCTAAATTTATCTAAAAAAAGGAAACAAATAAAATAATAAAAATGATTAAAAAAATGAATTTTTGAGTCTTTATTAAATATTGATTTATTTTTTAAAATAATTTGAATCATTAGATTGTCACAACTCAGATGATCCAAAATGGTTACAAGATTAACAAGTTGTCACAACTCTGTTAATTTTGTTTCATTCTTTAAAAAAATATTTTATATTTTTATCCTTTTAAATTATAGGTTAATTGTTTTTAACTTTGAAAACATTTGAATCATCAAGTTATCACAACTCAGATAATTACAAAAGTTATAGGATCAACAAGCTGTCACAACTCAGCTAATCTTACTTTATTTTTATTTATTTTTTAAAATATTGAAATTGTTTTACTTTTATCATTTTTTATTTTGTTTCCTTTTTCTGTTTATTTTTTTAGGCCCAATAACCTTACATTTTTAAGTCCACTTCTTTTAAAAAAAACAAAAACTAACAGGAATTAAAATCAAATAAAAAAACAAACAAAACAAAAAAAATCAAATAGGAGGGGCTTACGAAAATGAAAACCAAGGGGGTTTGTTTCTTTTTTTGAAAAGTTGCAAGAAAGCAACTAGGGAAGAAGATGAATACCGATAGCTACCGGCAGATCAACTTGAGTTTGGCAGTCACGGGTCGCGGTGCAGTCGGTGGCTTCTAGTGCCTGGAGTGCTGGCGTCGGGATGGCGGATCTGGACAGATCTGGTTCAGTCAGTGCAGATCTGTAGTTTTCTGGCGTGACGGAACTGGCGGCTCACGGGCGGTGAGGACGACGAAGGATGGGGGCGAATCGGAGCGCGACTTGCAATTTTCTGGTCTGGCTTTAAGCGGCGGCGTCTGGTTGAGCGAAATCTGGTTTGGGTTCCTCGGTTCGTTGCGGGTCAAGGTGAAGAACGGCTAGGCGGCAACAGTTGATGCTGGGTCGGACAGTTTGGTTCCGGCATGTGGGTCTCGCGGCGGCTGGCGTGGAGCTGCAATTCTGGCTCGATTGATCTGGTTCAATTTGGAAGGGACAACACTGGTGGTACGACGGGTTGTCACAGTGGTGTGCTTATGGTGGTGGTTTTCTATTGGATGATGGTGGTTGCAGAATGGTTTTAATGGCAGGGGTTGAAGGTTGAAGACAATGGGCTTGGGTGATGGTGGCTATGAGTTTTACAGGAAGAACAATTATTATGGTGAAGGTTTGATGGTGAAATAATGGTTGGTTATTATGGTGAAGGTTAATGGGTTTGGGTAATGGTGGCTATTTTGAAGAAGATGGGGGAGTTTGGTTAAGTGAAATAAGTGAGGAAGATGGCGTTGGAGGGTTGAGGGAGATGATGGAAGGAGTTGATGAACGTGGTGGAGGTGGTATTTTGTTGGGATAAAGGCTGTGTGGGTGATCAAAAAATAATATGGTTAAAAAGTGTATAAGCTAAAAGTATTAAGCAAGGTTAAAGTCAGGTGCCAAAGTCTAGTCAAGTCTATGAAGCTGAAGGTCAAGGTTATGGATTTTATAGAAGGAGATTAGGTTAAAGTGTTTGAGTTAGACTGTGATTAGGATGAGTGTTGATATTTGTTTAGGATGAGTATTGGGGTTGGCTTAGGATAAGTTTAGGATAACTGATGGGATTTGATTAGAATATGTTTGTTTATGATGAGTTTGAGTTGTATTAGAATGGGTCAATGGGTTAATAGATCAGGTTATGGGTTGATGGGATTTGGTTAGGATAATGGGTTAAGGGGTAGGATAATGAGCCAATGGGTGAAAGTTGGATCTTTTTTTTTTTTTTTTATTTTTTTTTTATTTTTTTTAACAAAAAGTCCCGGACAAAATTGGGTGTTCACAAGCCTACTCAAACCTTTCTCAAGTCACTAACTTAGAGTTGAATAGAGTCACAATAAACTTAGAATAACGTTGAGTAGAGTTATTAAGGACTCTGCTTAACTTGGTCAGAGATACCAACAATTGAGAATAACTCAAAGACTCTTGTGATTAAATTTCCAAAATCTCTTCTTGAAAATTGTAGACTTGTTTTGGCTTTAGAAATTCTTTTTAAATGATCTAAAAATTGAATTACTTAAACACTTTACACAAATTAACTTTATAAATCAGTTTTAGTTAAGTCAAGTCTATAACTCTTAGAAAAATGATTGAACAAATACTAGATAAGCTCAAAACACTAAAGGAAAAAAGCTTAACACCACAATTTATACTGGTTTACCCTCAACGACATAGGCTACATTCAATTTCTAGCTGTTACACTAGGATTTTCTACTAATTATGAGTAGTCTTTGTACAACCCAACCACTCCCCCCAAATTACACAAGTATTCTTTGAAAGCCAACCACTTCTGGCTACAGACACAAAGCCTCACAACGGCTATAACAATCCTCTAGCTCACTAACCTTCACCTCTCAAGATTCAAGTGTTTAGGATACAAAAAATTGATGGGGAGCTCTCGAAAAATGCTCAAAGAGTGGATATACTAATTTATAACTCGAGAAAGAAACCTACAACTATATTTCAGCTCAGTTTGTACAAGTAGGTTGAAAAGAGAAGAGTTGAGTAGAGTGCAATAAATTGCAGAACACTATTAGATTGATTTCAACTCCTTTAACCCTTTATCTTTCAAGATTGGACCCTTTTATAGGCATTCCGATACTATCTGTTGCATTTCAAGGTGTTCTGACACTCAAAGGATGAAAACTAGTCGTTATTGATGCAGTTCTGAGCATTCCGATGCTTTTTGTATTATTTTGTCTTGTAACAACTTGATTATGGTCTCTTAAGCAACTCTGCTCAACTAATTTCATCACTTGTTGACTTTATTTCTCATGTGTAGATGATTTTTCAACATAGCTTTGCATGAGAAAATATGCTCTTACAGAGTTCTTCATGATCCATTTGGTCTTGTGAGAAATTTTAACCTTGAAGCTTAAAATGACCTTACTCAAGTGGTGCTTTGGCTATGATCATTCTGCTCAAGTTGCCTTGACATTATTCAAGTCTTCTATGACTTTTCTCTTCACAAATGTTGATTAACCAACTTTCCATATGATCTTTCTCAATTGATAAGCATAGGTTTACAAGTGTAATATCAACATAATCTCACACAAACTAAGTTAATCCACTCTAAGAATATGAGAGCAATCTAAACATATTTTCATAGTAGTTTGTTAATTTTGAAAACTCTTATTAAAGCACTCATCTCAAAAGGCTTTGAAGCTTACATTCTCTCTCTTTTTAGTGATCACAAACTATGTTTTAAAATGTGAAAAACTTGCAAAGGATAAGCATATTACCATTCTTACCATTCTGATGAGAAGGGATAAAGCAACAAACTTGAGCAATGTCAAGTGCTCCCCCTTAATTGATCAACTCATTTAAAACTTGTTAGTAGAAAATGATAACTTAATTATAGTGCATAAATTACAAGTTATGATCAGATCATTCATAAATATATCAGTGCAAACATTTCTGAGAGGCATAATATAATAGACAAAAGCACAATATCTCAAATAAACTATGTGCTCCCCTAAAAATATGCATTCATTAAATACTTTGGAGCAAACAAGATACGTATATTACAAAAGATACTACAATCTAAGTCATACAATTTTGCTCCCTCTTACTCTAGCATTCCTACTTCAACATTATGTGTATGTTCAATATTTTCAAAACATAATTTTGCTCCCCCTTACTCTAGCATTCCTAGTTCAACAATATTTGTGAATTCAATATTTTCAAAACATATCTATCCCTACTCCCCCCTTTTGTCATCAATCAAAAATATCATCAAAACAATATAAAGCATATAAGGGCACAAAGGATTTTGATCGTCACAGATGCTACTGATTAGAGTCAACAAAGGAGATTGGAATGCCAAAAGATTAAAAAGATGGATAAAAAATTGCTATTTGGGCATGATAGGGATAATGAGGTCTCTTGATGGTCTTAGGATACTATTCATTCTCATACTTGTGTTGTCAACACTCCTCAAAGACAAGAAACTGGTCTATATGCTCATGCAAAGTATTATGAACCTTCTTCACACCTTTATGCAGCTTCTTTTGATTTTTCTTTAAGTTCTGATTAGACTTCCTTAACTTTTTCACTTTAGACCTCAATCTTTTCAGTTCAGACTTTTGAGAATGATACTTGTGTTGAGTAGGATTGGATGGTGTAGGAGTTTGTTGTTGAGTAGATCTCTGCTAAGTTTCACCTTGCTTAATAGTGCATGCTTCACCATGGCATGTCACGGCTTCAGCCTTTTCTTGGTCCAATTGGTTCAAGAAGGAACCAATGGAGCATCCTTTCATTGAAGTGCCACCAATGTATTCATCAAGCTTATCCTGACCAAGAATGTTGTGACTTTCCTCAACCTCAACTATGGTAGGTGCAATGACAACAAAGATTGGGGAACCAAGATAAAGGGAGTTGAATCTAGGGGGTGAGAAAGGTGATCTATCACCTTGAGTTGGCTCCAGAGTACAATGAGGAGACTGCTTAATTGATGTTTCTTTATCTAGTTTAGACACATTTTCAACCTCTTCTTCTTGGTGTTTAAGTTATAGGCCCCCATCAGTTTTCTCCATTTCCTCTCCTTGTTCTTTCTCTTGAGTTTCTTTATCTTTTTCAATTTCCTCTTCCTGTTAATTGGTCTTCGATTTCTCCTTCTTGTTCCACATCTTATTCTTTATTTTCCTCCTCTTCTGCAGTTTGTCCTTTTATATTCTCCATTTTCCTTTCACTTCCCTTGGGCGAGTACAATGGAGTTGTGGTGGATATGTTATGATTTTTGGATAGTTGAGTCATTATGGTCGTAATAACTATATCAGATGGTTAAGTAGCTTCATCAATAGGCTTGTCTAAGTCACCAACACCTTCTCTAGTTATTGTGCTTCATCATGAGAGGGGTTAGGAAGAATTTTAGTTGAGTCAAAGAAATGTTCAAAGACTCTGGAGAGATGTGACTAGGATGTTCTTATGCCTGAGCAGACTCATCATCATGTTGAGCAGATTCATCCTGTCGATGAGTGGACTTTTATTTTTTCAAATCTGAGCAGGTTCAACATCACCCTGCTCATCTGCCTTGCTCTTCTACTTCTCATCTTTCTCTTTCTTTTTTTTCTTTTTTTTTTCTTTTCCTACATTTCTTCTTCCTTCTTCTTCTTTTATTTATATAAATGCAAGAATATATATATATATATATATATATATATATATATATATATATATATATATATATATATATATATATATGACTAAATATTAACCACCAATTGCTAAGGGTATTAGTACCCTCATAAACAGGAATGGTACCAAAGGAATCTTCTATTTTCAATGTCAGAAAACAATGTGAGAACACAATGCAAGGAGCCGATGTGCTCAAGAATTAAAACACAAAGAGCCGATGCGCTCAAAACTTAAAAATGCAAGGAGCCGATGCGCTCAAAATTTAAACATACAATGAGCCGATGCACTCAAACTGAGAATGCAAGTGCAATGAGCCGATGTGCTCAAAACTTAAGCATGCAATGCAACGAGCCGTTGCGCTCAAAACTTAAATATGCAATGCAACGAGCCGATGCGCTCAAAACTTAAACATGCAATGAGCCGATGCACTCAAACTGAAAATGCAAGTGAAATGAGCCGATGTGCTCAAAACTTAAGCATGCAATGCAACGAGCCGATGCGCTCAAAACTTAAATATGCAATGCAACGAGCCGATGCGCTCAAAACTTAAACATGCAACGAAACGAGCTGATGCGCTCAAAACCTAAACATGCAATGAGTCGATGCGCTCAAAACTTGAAGTGCAAGGAAACAATCTGTAATAGTTAGACAATCTCTTTTTTTTTTTCTTTTTCTTTTAGTAATTCGAACCAGCGATAACTTTGGAAAGCTTTGACCAATCAAACCCTTGTTCACATGCTTTTGCCTGTAAGACCTGATAGTCTTGATCCTACTTACCCATCCTTTCTCTCCTTCTTTTTTTCATCTTATTTTCATGTTTTCCACTCTTAACTACTCCCCTTTTAGGAGTCGAGAAAATAATCTCTTGTTGCGAACCCTTGCTTGGAGCCACTAAGTCTTTGAAAAAAAAAATTTGCCCCAGTATTTGTTTCTTGATCATTGATTTCCTGCAACAGCCTGATGACCCAACCGCTGTCCTTGTTGTTACTTCCTTCAATATATATTCTCAGAAGTTTTGTCCCAGTGTGACTAATTGAATGCAAACCAAGTTGCCCTTGTGTGAACAATCGATAAAATTGCCCCAGTTTAAGCAATTCTAATTTATTTGCATTAATTCTTGCTTAAGCTGCCCTTTTAGGTTTTCAACCTAATGAGCTCTTCTTCTTTTTTTTTGGGTACCTCTTATTTCTGGATTATCCCTTGGTACATCATTTTTCCCTTTAATTGAAGCTCCTAAGTTCTTTTCGATCTGAATTGTTCATCAGGGGATTGCCATTGGTATGGTTAAATAATAATGTTGTACTTTTGTTCACCTTACTTGAAACATTACGTAACAAACATGCATGAATTCAAAAGTACGACATAAAAGGAACTTGTTGTGTAGACTACTTCTAGATTGGTCTTGGGAGTTTGACTACACGAAAAGACACAAATGATGATATGAGATGCAAAGATGTGTTGACCCAATACGAATAAGTTTGACCTTCATGAGACCAATCTTTAGTTGTCTACTAGACATTATGGCCAAGGATTTTCTTCTGCTGAACATCTACATCAAGCCAAATTGAACCGAAGAGAAATTTGCCCCTGTCTAAGACTGAATTGAGTAGGACTAAGACCTATCCTAGTGACTAAAAGATTTGCCTAAGACAAATTGAATCAAGGAAAAATTGCCTCAGTTTAGAGCTGAGCCGAATGGGGTATAAACTTGTCCTAGTGTAGGGCCACATTGAACCGAAGAAAAATTTTTCCCAGTCTAGGATAAGAAGGAAAAATTGCCCCAATTTAGAATCGAGTCGAACGGGGTACGAATTTGTCCTAGTGTAAGTCTCTTTCTTTTTTTCTTTTCATTCTCATTCATTTTTTTAGGAACAATGAACTAAATACTTGGATGAGCGTAACATTTGTCTCAAAATTAAAGTTAACGAAAATAACAACAACCCTTCATTGATCAAAATGAATTTTTTGAGGCTTGTAACGTGGCCAAGGCTAGGGGTTATGAAAGGAAAAATATAAGGCTCAAACAAGTATTTAAGAGTGGAATGGGAATAAGGATCATTAAACTTCATCGACTGCTTTTCCACTTTCAAACACTTTTATCTTACTATTTTCCTTTTCTTTCCAATTTCATTTCATTTTCTTTCATCCTCCTTTCCCTTCTTTTTTTTTCCCTTTTTTTTCATCATTTTTTATTTTTACTTCTTGTCCTTTTCACCTTTTCTTCCTTTTCTATTATGCTTGAACATTCATCGTCGCAATTAACCTTTGCTTCATGCTATCCCCTAGTATAGAAACGATCCTTATCCAAGGTTTATTGAAAAAAAATCAAGCTCAAAAGGGGTAACAAGGGATAAAAATGATGAAATTTTGTAAAAGATAGAGAAAAATGGCCAGTCTTCATTTTCAAATCATGATTGTTTATTTTCAAAACTTTAATTTTGAGACAAAAAGATTGTGCAAACCAAGTGCTTACTTCTTTGCTCTTTTTTTCTTTTTCTTTTTTTTGATTTTTTTTTGCTTTGCAAAGACACTTACACACGCGGACCCGACTGAGAATTATCAAAGAAGACACTTTAAAGAAATGAAAAAAAGACAAAGTGATGAAAGGAAACAAGGTACCCATGCAAATTCATTACATTAATATTTCAAGAAAGTTAACATGAGTCCAACATCACTAAATATCACTTCAAGAGTTGTTAACAATATTAGGTCCAACTATTTCTTCAATGTCAAGCTTCCCATAAGCAATTAGCTTCCTTACTGCAGTCTTAAAGGATTCACAATCTTCAATTGAGTGCCCTGGGACATCCATATGGTACTTGCAAGTTAAATTTAGGTTGTACCATGCTGGAAATGGTGGTTGTAGGGGACGTACAGGATTCCCAGAAATGAGGTGAGCATCAAACAACCTTTGGAATAACTCTTCATTTGAAATGGATAGTTTTGGGAAAGGGGGAGGTTTTGGGAACAGAAACGGCCTTGATTTTGAAAGCTTGGTCGAGACTGTGGGTGATTTGGGATATTTTGTGGAGGTAAAGAATGGTAAGTATTTGGGTTATATGCAGAAGTTTGGTAGGCAGAGTAAGATGATGGGTAGCAGGTTTGTAAAGGTTGTTGGCTTTGCACGTAACTCACATCTGGCTCTATTTTCTTAGGAGAAAACCCCATCTTGAAACCATCTTCATTATTATCACTTGTCAATTTTCTAGCCTTTACAAGAATTTCAATCCTCTCTCCAGCAGCAATTAAATCAGCAAAGTCTTAATACGCAGCGCCCGCCATTGTCCCAATATAAGGAGCTTTTAAGGTCCCTAAGAAATATGAACACATTTAGGTGAGTCGAGTCAATGAAGTGATTGCACTTGTCTTCGCGAGAGTTCTCCACCTCTGGGCATATTGCTTGAATATTTCTTTATTTTTCTTCTGAGAGGTGTTCCCAATGTTCTGGGTTGAAGATTTTGTATCAAGGGTTAAACTGTATCTAGGTTGAACCGATATTGCCTCATAAACAAGTTTGCCCAATTATCCCAAGAAGAGATTTTGGAAAGATCTTGCTGGATACACCATTCCAAAGCAGGTCTAGTCAAACTTTCATGAAAGAAGCTAACGAGAAACTTCCAATCCTTTGACCAAATTGACATTTTGGTAATGTATGTTTTTAGGTGGAAGAAAGGATTGGTGCTTCCATCATATTTGACAAATTCTGGAATTTTGAAATCCTTAGGAATGATGATATTAGCAGTAGGACACAATTCTTCTATCCCAATGGGACTATAGGTACTGGGGCCCTTGATTGTTTTAATTTGTTCTTCCATCTTTTCCATCCATTCTTCTCTCATTTTGTCACTTTGGATGGCCGCATGACTAGTCCCAGCAGGAAATCCAGTTGGCATCGGAATACACATATGTGGTGGTTCCCATGCACACTCAGTATTGCCATGAACTTCATTTCGAGCTCTTTCCAAGGAATGATATCCTTCTCCAATAGGGAGTACTAATGATGCAGCATTTGATGTTCCTCCTACAATAGGTATCGCAGTAGTGACTGCAGAGTTTATCCTCATGAAAGTGTTATGTCGTGTCCCTTACTCTGTAAGTAATTTGCCCCCATCAAAGTGAGGCTCTCCTCAATAACAACATTTCTTCCATTCTTCTTTGAGACTCCGTAAATTCACCCTTCCTTTCACTTCTTTTACTTCCATACTTAGATTCCTTCCTTCGTTTTCGGCTGCCATTGTCAAAAGCTTTGTTCGAGCCCTTATGTTATGAACTCGGGTTTGATTAGTGTTTTCTTTCCTTAGTCGCGCAATGGTGCTGAGCACGGTAACACCAAACAAAAATAATGAGATGAAATGAAATGAATGAGATTCATGAGATATATAAAATGAAATGGATGAAATAGAAACATTCTTTCTTTCTTTCTTTTTTTTAAAAAAATGCAATGAATGTCATGAAAATGCATGATTTTTTTTATTTTTTTTTTTTTTTTTTTTTTTTTTAGAATGCCATAAAAATGCATGATGCTATTTTTTTTTTAAAAAAGATGGCTATATAAAAAAGAAGTACGCTTCTTTCGTGTCCTAAGGTATTGCCTTAAAGAGGAATTCTATCATAAGAATCTATGAGTCTTTCTGATTCGTGATAACTCTCATTTGGTGGCTTTTCTATTCTGAAGGTCTTTAGAGCCAAGTCCCATTTCAAAATGTTAACCACAAAATAGTGGGTAAACCACTAGGTGTGGGACATTTGTGAAAAAGGCGCACTCTAGATGAGGTTTTTGCAATAGCCAAACAGAATGCACATCTAAAATGGTTACCACTACACAACCTCTACTTAACTTAAGCTTCACTCAGACCCGGGTATAGGGCCCCACTCGAATGTGTGATAGATGTGTAGGTGTGGTGGGTGTAGAGAGCATACAAACATTCATTATCCTAAAGACTACCCGCATCATGCGAAACAAAAACAAAAACAAACAAAAATTCCAAGAGAAATTCTCTATCCTAAGGTTTTAATAACAATAATAATTAAAATAAATAAAAAGAAAAGAAAGGTAAAACAAAATATACAAAGATTACAAAATTTTACACAACAAAATTATATGGGCTTGACTCTCAAGTATCCCCGATAGAGTCGCCATCGGTCGCGCGACCGTTATTGCGGTGGGAACGACGAAACAAAATAAACTGGTTAGGAGTCGCCACCAATTTTATTTAAATTAGGAAAAATTAGAAAAACCTTTTTAGAAAATGGTCTTTGAAACCAAATTAGATTCGGGAGTCGGTTATGCATAGGGAAGGGTGGAGACTTAATCCCACAGCACCCCTAAAACATCCGTCCTAAAACGGTTACCCTAAATTAGTTATGCAAAACTTAGTAATCTCATAATATATTTGTTTTACCCCTTTTATTAAAAAAAACTAAACAAAACAAATAATTTTGTGAAAATTTAAAATTTGGCTTGACAGAATAGAGATTCTGCTCCTACGTATCCTCAGGTGCAATGAGGAATTCAAAGTCACGTAGTTCTATATAAAATACTTGTGGGTTAGTTGCTTTTATTTGAAGAAAAGATTTATTTTTATAAAAATTTGAATTAACAAGTCGTCACGACTCTGTTAATCAAATTAAAGTTTGAATAAGTGAAGTTTGCGTCATGCTAGATGGCACTCACGGATTGTTAAATTTATTATTATTAGGTGAAAAATAAAAAATGAATTTTGAGCCTTTATTAAATAATAATTTATTTAAAATAATTTGAATCATTAGGTTGTCACAACTCAGATGATCCAAAATGGGTACAAGATTAACAAGCTGTCACAACTCGGTTAATCCTATTTTAAAAAAAAATTGTTTTACCTTTATTACATTTTGTTTGTTGTCCTCTTTTTATCCTTTTTTAGTTTTTAGATTTTTTTTAATTCTAGCCCATTTAGGCCTATTTCAAAAAAAGAAAAGCTACCAGAATTCTAAAGCGAATAAAAAAAATAAAAAAATGAAAAAACAAAAAAAAAACAAAAACTTACGAAAACAAAAAAATGAAACAGAGGGGGAGTATTATTGTGTCTCCTTCCTCTTTTGTTTCCTTTGCAACAAATCCAGCAGGAGACCAGGGACCAACGATGGTGGCAAACCAGCGAGTACGGGGAAGATGAAGACCAATCCGGTGAGACCCAAGCAAGGGCGTGACTATGGGACCGTGTAGCGGCGGAGAGACTAGCTGGGGTCGCACGGCACTGCGGCACACATTTGGACTGCGCGGTCGCGGTTCGGGGGTCACGGATCTGGCGTGACGGCGGCTTGCGGTGCGGCTCGGTCGTGCGGCTTCGCGAATCCGAGCGGCTCGGACCTGGGTTGAGGTGTCGACGTGGAGTGGAGACAGCGCCGCGTCTTCTGGTGCGGTGATGCGGGTCGCGGTCCTGGGATCGAGGGCAGTGCGACTCGGTTCCGTTTCGGATCAGCGGGTTCTGTCAGGCGTTGCTCGTCAGATCCGGCAAGCTTCACGCTGTGCGGCGGTGCGGCTTTGCTCGGTCGACGACAGTGGCTCTGGATTGACAGAGATTTCGGGTGGCGGCTTGGGACAGTCACGGTTTTGATGGAGGTTTATGGGTGATGGTGGCTGTTTGGAGCAGATAGTGGGGTTGGGTGTTATTGGTTATGGAGATGATTCTGTGGTGAAGATATTGGCAGGGGTGGAAGGTTTGGTGTGTTAGAAGATGATGAGTGTTTGATGGTGAGTTTGGTGGGCTTGGAAAGTGAACGTGAGGTTTTATGGTTATGGAAGTAAGGTGATGGCTTTAATGGTGATTTTGTTGGGTGGTATAATGAGGAAGATGATGGGCGTTAAATGGGAGTTTTATGAGTTGAAAAGCTGAAAAAAAAACCGAAGGTGTTTTTAGCCGAAGGTGTTTTGTGTGTGGGGGTTATGGGTTAATATAGGAAGGGTTTAGGTAGAAGTGTTTGAGTTGTAGTGTGATTAGGAGTTGTTAGTGATAAGTGATGGAGCTTGTTTCGGATGAGTGTTGGGGTTGGTATAGGATTAGTATTGGGATTTGTTTAGGATGAGTTTGTTTATGGTGAGTTTGAGTTAGTTTATGATATGGGTTGTGGGTTATATAATGGGTCAATGGGTAGGATATTGGGTCATGGGTTAGATATTGGATTGGGCTGGATTTTTATTTATTTATTTATTTATTTTTTAAATGTCCCAGATAAAATTCGGTGTTTACATATGTAAGCATCTATGTGACAAAGTCTTTCTTGATTGAATTTTATATTTATAGAGATCTAATTTTTATTTTTTTAAAGTTCTTTTTTCTTAATTTTCTATTGTTTCAGGGTTTTTCAAATTGTTACAAAATGATATTGAGATTATAGATTCTTAAACAAAAGAGACGTAAGCGAAAATGGAAAAAACTTGAATTAGGTGGCCTAAGAGAGAAACAATAGAGCACTCAAGATTAGGAGGTGAGGAGACAAAATGAAGAACTCGAGACAAGTAACTTTAAGGATGAAGGATGGAGGACACCTAGTTGACATGTGTGATATAGTTTGACTTGTTGTATGCATGGAGTGTGATCGCCCCACATGTGATTATGTATTAATTTATGTGATATTACCGCAAGTACACGAATCGAACAAGTAATAAAGAGTGAGTAGAATATCGTTCCCCACGAGAAATTAGTTTACTAAGTACCACTTCTTTAATATTAATATTATCTAGGAAACAAATGCTTAAGAGTGATTCAAAGCAATTAAAGATACAAAATTATAAAATACAAAAACACACAAGAACATATGAAATTAAGAGAGAAAAGAGATAACAAAACATGCGAATGCAAAACACATTATGGATGTAAACACACGAAATTAAAATACTAGGGATCTGACTTCACTTAATTCAACAATCTATCATAGACAATAGAGTAGCTTTGGGACCTTTATTCTAATTAATTTCTAGTCATTCAATTGATGAGAAGAATCCCTTAATTAATTAAAACACAATTCCTTGACGAGTTAATTCTCTTTAATTATTAAATCCTAGTAAATTCATTGATATAAACCCTAACTCTTAAAGGCATAACCTTCACTCTATGGATTCTCATGGAAAATATCACAATTCTCTCACACAACTTATAACCTCTATTCCTAGATAATTATAAATCATGACACTTATAACTTATGGTCTAAGTCCTATGCAAAACTTCTGATTCTACACATATCTCACTAGATCAATTTATGAGTAGTCAATTCATAAAAGTATTAAGAACCATAATAAGTACTTAAATTAAATAGAAAAAAATTAATTAAAAATCTAATTTTAATACATAATTATTGAATCAAGTTACATTTTCACCCCATAAACACATGAATTTAGCTACTCATGATAAAACAGAAGAAGAGATAGTAAGAGAAAAGAGAATTCATCATGATAGAACCGTAAAGAAGAAATCAAAGCGCCTTCAATGGTGATTTGATTTCCAACTCCATCAGAGCTCCATGATGGCTCCTCCTCCTTTCCTAGGGCTTGTCCCCTTGTTGCCTTTGAACCTCCAAAATTCTATATTTTTTGTGTATTTTCTGAACCAAAAGAGAGCTTTTTTGCTAAACTTGTTTTTTCCTTTTTATAGAAAAGTTGATAGCTTTTCGTATTTAACTTGAACAATTTTTCTCACCCTCCAAATGGTCGAATTTGCCCTTGATCTCAACAAATAAGTTGTAGGATTTTTTCTTAGCCTTTCAATGCCGTAAACAATGCTTTGTTCTGATCTCTGTAACCTAAGATATGACTCAATTAATAAGGAATGATCAGGATAGTGCAGGAATCTAAATTTTGCTCCAAATCAAATCTCTTTGAGAATCCTTATCCAATCTCCAATATAAGATTTTGCATCAAATTAGAACTCTAATTAACATATAAGAATAGGTTAAGAATCATTCAAATATTTATCTTTACGAATTTCTTATTTTTGCATAAAATTTGATAAAGTATCCTAAAAATTCAAATATGACTAGGTGAAAAGATAATTATTTAAAAATAAATTAAAAATAATTAAAAATAAATTAAAAATTCTCATAAATAAACTCAAAAGATGAATATATTTTATACTAATTAAATATCCCCAAACTTAAATATTATTTATCCCCATGCAATGAAAAAGAATGAAACTAAGGGTAAAACTCATTTTTTAGGTGAATGCAAATATTTTAAAAAATAAAATAAAATTCCTACTCCAAAAAGCAATTCAAAGTTGGAATGATCAATTATTCTCTCATGTGTTCATGCCTTACTCAAGTAAATATCAATAATCAAGATAAATTTTTATAAAAAAGGTTTCACAAAACTCAAAACTCTCTTGACAACCACTCATTTACTCAGTAATTCCTAATTATTTCCTCATATCATTAGGCAATAATGCAACATAATTCTTCACTAATCCAAGTCTATCCCAAGCTAAGATTTTTTATTTCTTCTTTCCTCTTTTGTGAAGTTTGGTGCGAAAATATCTAAGTTTACTGTTTATCACCGACCCTTATTCACAATTTGGAATTTTAGAGGGGAACAAAAAAATCAAGCACAACATGTTTCCGAGTTTATGACTCACCACTGGCTTTTATAAGTTTTTCCATTTTTTCATTATTTTTCTTAATTTTCACCACCCCAAACCTATACTCTTTTATCACTTGAGTGGTAAAAACTCCTTAATTCAACTTTTTAATTTTCTTAGCTTAGAACTTCCAAGAACCAACTTCAAAGAGAGTAGAAGAATTGTCGAAGATTAGGGGAGAATCCTAAAAAACCATATCATAAATAATGATCATTTCAAGATCTAAAACAAGCTTTTCAATTCAAATCCACTCAATTAACAAATATATACCAAGAGGACATGAACAAAATCAAGATTTTTTTTTTTTTACATTCACACTTATCAAAGCTTTACTAAAAAATATTCATTAATGCACTTTGCAATTTGCATTAAATTTTAAAAAGAATGGGCTTATTTCCTAATTCTTATTTTTTAAAAAAAATCTTATTTTTTTTGTTAGTCAACACTATATACATCTCCCTACAAAAGCTCTGAACTCGAGAGGGCACTTAAGTCGACTCAAATTAAAAAAAAAAAGTAAAATTAACGTAAAAAATTGCAAACATGTAAATGAATGCAACCTCACCTCCAAACTTAAAAGTTGACATTGTTCCCAATGTTACAGATAATGAACATACCTCAAGATATTCAGTTGAAACAAATCAATCACAATAGGAGGTAGAAAACATTATCTCAAACAAACCATCAAGTTCATTGTCAGCAAATGCTAATAAATAGGTTCACAAAATAATCAATTAAGTATAGCCAAAATATAGCAATTTATCAACAATTGAAACATCAACAATCGCTGTTTAGCAAGTGATATCAGTATCACTTTCAATATATCAAGTCTTAAATTCAGTTATTAGATTGTTAAGCAATTAGGCTTCATTTTTCAATCATTCACTTAAAGCCTAAGATCATGCGAATATGAGATCCATCATATCACAAGCATTAAACACACTAAGAATGAATTAAGATCTCAGTCAAACAAGTACCAAATAAGTCAATTCCTAATTGCACAACAATCATAATTATCATGTCACCTTTTTCAATCCATAATAGGGATCATTGGAATCTATAGAGGTTAGGTGATGGAAAAATTAACAAACTCTTTTTGGGGTATACTAGGCCGTGATTAACACTGCCTATGACTTTTTTTTAATGGAAAAATACAAAAACAAAAAATAAAATTAAAAAGAAGAAAAATTTTGGGGGACCCCCAAACTTAAAATCAAAGCATGGTGTATATTAAACTGAATTGAAAAATAAGACACGAACAAACTAGAAAAACACAAAATACTTCAAATTTGAATCTTAACCTAAAAATTTAAATATGAAAAAACAGAAAAACAAATTTATCAATTAGTTTACGTATTTTATTTCGTCATTGCTTCTTGCTTCTTTTTAGCTAACCTTTTGTTTCCTCTTATTATCCTTTCAATCTCCTGATTAAATAGTAGTGAACTAGGGTCACTTGTACCTCGTATAAAATGAAACACTACTAATGATTAGAAATAGAAATTAACAATTAAAACAAAAGTAATAAAACAAAAATAAAAATAAAGCCCAGAGTACTACTCTTCCTAAATACTATTGATATTGATAAAAACCTAATTCATCGAGAATGACGCCAAAAACTTGATCGCTCCACATTTGATTATGTATTAATTTAGGCGATATTACTGCAAGTGCACGAATCAAATAAGTAATAAAGAGTGAGTAGAATATCATTCCCATGAAGAATCAGTTTACCAAGTATCATTTCTCTAATATTAATACTATCTAGGCAACAAATAATTAAAAGTGATTCAAAGTAATTAAAGACACAAAATTATAAAAGATAAAAACACAGAAGAACGCACAAAATTAAGAGGAAGCACACAAATGCAAAACACATTAAGGATGTAAACACACAAAATTAAAATACTAAAGATTTGACTTCACTTAATTAAACAATATATCATAGACAATATAGTAACTTTGAGACCTTCATTCTAATTAATTTCTAGTCATTCAATTAATAGAAAGAATCTCTTAATTAATTAAAACTCAATTCCTTGGTGAGTTAATTCTCTTTAATTATCAAAGCCTAGTCAATTCCTTGTTCTAAACCCCAACTCTTAAAAGCATGACCTTCACTATATAGATTCTTATGAAAAATACCACAATTCTCCCACATAACCTATAACCTCAATTCTTAGATGATTATAAATCATGACACTTATTATTTATGGTCTAAGTCATATGCAAACATTCCGATTCTATACACATCTCACTAGATCAACTTATGGCTGGCCAATTTATACAAGCATTAAGAACCATAACAAATACTCAAATTGAATAAAAAAGAAATTAATTAAAAATCCAATCTTATTACATGTCGATTGAATCAAGTTACATCTCTTCACTCTAGAAACACACGAATTTAGCTACTAATGACAAAAGAAAAGAAGAGATAGGAAGAGGAAAAAGAATTCACCATGATAGAACCGTAAAGAAGAAACCAAAACGTCTTCAATGGTGATTTGATCTCCAACTCCATGAGAGATCCATGATGTATCATTATCCTCTCCTAGGGCTCATCCCCTTGCTGCCTTTGAGCCTCCAAAATTCTATATTTTTATGTATTTTCAGAACTAAAAGAGAGTTCATTTGCTAAACTCGTTTTTTTCCTTTTTATAGAAAAACTGACAATTTTTCGTATTTAACTTGTACGATTTTTCCCATCCTCCAGATGGCTTAATTTTCCCTTAATCTCAACATATAAGTTACAGTATTTTATGTTAATTTTTCAATGCCATAAACAGTCGATTTGATCTCTGTAGCCCAAGATATGACTCAATTAATCAAGAATGAGCATGATAGTACGGGAATCCGAATTTTACTCCAAATCAAATTTTTTTGACAATCCTTATCCAGTCTCCAATCTAAGATTTTACATATAATTATAACTCTAATTAGCATCTAAGAATAAGATAAGAATCATTTAAATATTTATCTTTACGAATTTTTTATTTTTACACAAAATATGATGATTTAAAAATAAATAAAAATAAACAAAAAAATAAATAAAATAAATTAAAAATTCTAATAAATAAACTCAAAAGATAAATGTATTTTACACAAATCGGAGTGCATGGTCTTATTTATAGATCATGTATGATGATTATATTTGGAGGAGGCAAAAGAGTGCAACCACTTTCATAATGGAGATTTTTAGTGGATTGTTATGAAGAATTGCAATCAGATTGTATTATAGGAAAAGCTTACGCATTTTCATTTTTTTTCATGTTTGTAGTCTTAGTTTTTAGAACCTTTCTTCTCCTCCTCTCTTTGTTACTTCATTTTCTGTATTGTTCCTGAAGCTTCTCCAATGGTGATGGCCATGGAAGACTAAAGACCTTGTTAATATAAGGGATCCAAGAAGTGTGGTTTGAATTTTGAGTTCCTATGCTTAATGGTTATTTTGTATGCATTTTCTTCTTCTATATCTCTTCAATTATGTTTTGATCTAATTCTGATTAGATTTAAATTCCGTGTTCATAATTGAAGTGACAGAAAGTAAGATTGATTAATCTGAAATCAATTGAGGCTAGTTTTACAGATGTGTAATCTAGGTTAAGTTAATCAATTTAAAATCAATATTAATTTATAGATTGCGATGGTAATTCTATTTGTGTTGATTGGATTGTAGGTGATTACCTAGTTAAATTTTGAATTTAACAGAAATTGTATGCAGAACATGTCACTTTGAGAACTATGATAAATTCTACCACATGAACTTGAATGCCTTGGATTGATGTTTGCTTAATCTAAATTCTTCTACTGCATTTGATTTTAGTTTTGAATTGAATTGCTAAATACAAAAACCCCTTACCTGCTACCTCTTAATTAGATTAGAAACATTTATGTGTGTCCTTGGAAGAATGACCTAGGTTGTGCTTTATACTACATTTAATCAAGGAACCTAGTTGTATTTAGTGCGACACTCGTGCTAATGAAGCAACAACCTGACTTTGGGGCATGATGGTTAATCCAAAGTTCATTCCAAGTTGTTCATTCTTAACTTTAGTCAAGATTTCTCAAAGATATAGGTTTTAGTTGCGGCTAAATTGCGATAATTTTATATTGGATATTAGTTGGTACCTTGGTAATTTTTTGGTTTTGAATTCAAATACATCCTTCGGTCGTTTTCGCATGCTTAATGACTAAAGGACGTAGGGGGCAAAGTGTTAACACAAAAAAAAAATAGTTAAGCTAAATAGCTGAGGTCAATCAACTGATAGTTGAAGTCAATTAGTTGATAGTCGATGCCAATTAGCTAATAGCTGAGGCAGCTCACAAAAGCAACTGGTGACTGTTACAATTTAATGAGCTGCTTAGATATTGGGCCTAGGCCTAGTACAGTGAGAATCCAAAAGGAATTTGGTGTTGAAAGGAGTGGATAATCCCTAAATTATAGGAATAGTTGGAAAAACAATTTTGTGACTCCTACAAATTCAAATGAGGTTTGACATTGAAGATAAGATTGAGGGAGATCACATGGGCCAACTTGAACTGTATGGTAGCCATTTTCCTTAAAAATAGGGATTAGGTTGAAGTGGTCAGCTAGTGAAGTAGTTGTTCAACTAACTTATACAATGTATTTGGTCTCTAAATTAAAGGAACTTAGCTGACGTGGTAGTAAGCACAACTTTGATCGTTGGCCATGATTCCACAACATTAGAAAGCAGGTAGAAAGCTTAGGAAACATGACACATAGTTTTAGTGGGGGCTAACAACTAGTTTTAGGCTTTATAAATAGTGTTATAAAGCTCAATTGTTAACAAGATACCACTTAACACAATAACCATTCAATTTATAAAACATAAGCCTTTACCACTTACTTGAACTACTTAAGACCATGATAGTTATTCGCCACCTTGTCCATTTACTTGGCATCCTCACTACTTTGAGATGATTTAGTTAGGATAAAAAATCATTCCAAATCATTAGCCCATTGCACTTGGATGGAAAGAAACAAATCATGATTATGGTGACGTCAATCGTCAAAGGGAACGTTGTGCCATCGATTTTGGCTGCACTTATCCCATCACTATGTTCATGCAAGTAGTTGGGTTAATTAGTTTTAAAATGCTTTACTTTTCCTTCCTATTTAAACCCTTACAAGCTTGCTTTTTCATGTATCCATTCTACCCTCAAACTCTTCACTTTCTTCTAAGTGCTTCTCACTCTTTCATTATGGGTCGTTTAGTGAAGAGAGTGGTACTAGAATCTCCATTCGCCTTTGATGCTAGTTCGTCAAGCTTTTTGCTGAATTCTTCTGCCTAATCCACAAAAGAATTCATTTCTCATGTTATTTGTTCCAAGATCTAGTGTAGGTTACCCACTACCCGTGTGGACTCTGTTTCTACGAAGACATGCCATTAGTTGACCGGTGGCCATTCTTCTCATTCATTTTCTCTATCTCCCCCTTCAGGCAGAGACGGCATATTGTTGTTGTTATGGGAGGCTTTAAACCCCGTCGAATTGTTTCAAAATCTAAAGAACTTATACAAATATTTTTTTTTATTTCTAAAGGATGCCTCCCCCCCAACACTAGTAATTTTATCCTCTAGCCTCGTCACTTCCTTCAAGTGATTTCTTCTTTGACTTAGCTCCTAAGGTAAAGCATGTTCTTCAAATTGATCTTCCTCTTGGATATAAAGACCCTTATATTCTTAGTTTTTGTATCAGTTCCTTTTTATTATGAAGTTGTTTGCTCATAGAAGAATTTCCATCGAGCCCTTTTCATTTCATGTTGTGCACAAATCCAATAGGCGAGTGGCCCGCATGGGTTGGCCATATGTTTTCCAAAGCTCATTATTTTGTTTTTGTTATAGAGAGGGTTGGGATAGAAAATGCTATCCGAATTTCTCCTAAGCTCAATATTTCTAAGAAGGTTGAAGATCTCAACTTGTTGGTCTATTGGAGGATGTTAAAGTTTTACAGAAACTTCTATTTTTTGGGGATGTGGGCATTTCTAATGCTTAGCTTAGCAGTTTTGCTATTGACATGACTAAAAATCTCAAGGAATGCACTAGGACAAGTGCTAAGCATTCTTCGAAGCTTTTCAAGAAGCAATGTGAGGAAAGAGACCATGTTATAGCCCAAGTAGGTCTTGATGTTGAGCCTCCAATAAAAAGAAAAAGGAGGGGGCGGGGGGGAGGAACTTAATCTATTTTCCTTATTCATATGGGGAGTATGGTTCTTTGATATTTCCTATTACAGTTGTACTGAAAAAAAAAAACTTTAAACATAACTGGTAAAGAACTTAACTTGCCCTTTGAGAATATATTGCGAAAATCTAAATTAAATAAATAACTAAAATAAAAAACAAATTAAAAGAAAATAAGTTTATGATGAATTTTCTGCTAGATGTAAATGACTAAGGTTCATAATCTACAAAGATTAATTTTAACATTAGCTATGTCAAATTATTAAATCCAAATAATTTATCTCATGAACATCTAACAGTAAAATATGTGCTCACGAAAAATCTATCAATGAAGCACTAAAAATAATAATTAAGTGTATGATAAATTTTTTTAATTAATAATAAATTATCAAATTATCAAACGTATCCTTAAAAGAAATCACAATTGATATCCAATAATTATCATTAACATTCAAATAATACAAATAAATTGTAAAATATGAGAAAAACATTACTGAACTCATTTAAAACTTTATTCATATAATTTGATTGAAAAATAGAATCAATGTACATTAAATCTTAAAATTAGATAAAAATAATACAATATAATAATATTAAAACAATCAAAATTTTATCATCACCTTACTATACAAAATTTAACAAGACATAAAAATATTAAAACACAATAAAATTATCTTATTAAAATTCTCTATTGATGCTACTCTTTTTCTTCTTTGATATTTTTCTCCGCTGCCGTGTCGCTCTCTGTTTCGTTTCTCTCTTCTCCTGCGGCGCTTATGCGTTACTGTGCTTCTATTCTTTTCGTTTTCCTATGCACGACGCTACTAGTCTCCCTTGAGTGGCGTGCCTTCATATATATATATACAAATTATGCACCGCCTCCTTCTTTACAACTCAGTCCAATTCTTAGTTAGCAACACCAGGCCTGCATTCTAATTTGTTTTTTAGTTATATATAATGCAGCCCACTTCAAGTGATCATGAATTTGGGTAAGACAAATTACAATGGTCCATACTCTTAGGACAAAAGCCCATTTTGATCATTTGATTTTCACAAGAAGCCCAAAGCATTATTGCACCCAATTATATCATGGGTCCAGTTGTCCATTCTTTACACAATCTGAAATTTATCACAAAAATTAAATTAATAATTTTTTTAATAAATAAATTAATAATGTCACAAATTCATTAAAATTAAATATAATAAAATATAATAACATCTATTTTTGTATAAAAAATATATAAAAGTTAAGTTAATATCAATTTTCATGTCATGTTTGCAGGTCATGTGAAATATGGGTATAATTGAAATCAATAAAATAAAATTTGACGTATTATTTAATAAGTTATAAAAGAGTACCAACATAAATTAGTATCACTACTCAATTTGTATTATCATGAATTGCTTATGTTCAAATATCTTCATTTGTATAAGCGTTATTGTTATCTTTTTTCAGATAAAAGTTGAAAAAATCAAGGAAAAGTTTTGTATGAGGTAGATGTATATTTTAAGCTTAGACGTTTTTATGGAATTTTCTTTGCTACCCTTTCTTCTTTTAAAGGTACTGACACCTATTAATAATTGATGGTTGATATTTGTTTATGTGCCTCACGTAATTAAAATATAAATACAGGAAATTTTTTTTATATATATATAAGACATATGGCTAAATATTAGCCACCTTCAAGATTAAGGATGGAGCACACCTAGTTGAAATGAAGGATGTAGTTCTACTTTTTGTGTGTGTGTGTTTATCTATATATATATATATATATATATATATGAAGTGTATCAGGTGAGAGGATTATTTATTGTGAGAGGGTGAGAGGAGTGAATATTAATATCAATTAGATCTTATATGAATGGTCAAGATTAGAATATAAACGTGCGACTTTTTAAGTGGTCGCATGACCTTTAATAACTTTTAATCTTGACCATCCATGTATAGTTATATGGTTAAGATTTACTCCTCTCACACTCTCACAATAACTACTCTTCTCATTAGATATGTCTCCTCTATATATATATATATAAAGACACATGACTAAATATTAGCCACCTTCAAGATTAAGGATGGAGCACATCTAGTTGAAATGAAGGATGTAGTTTTACTTGTTGTATACAAAGATTGTGTGGTCTTATTTTCTTTGATACCCTTTCTTCTTTTAAAGGTATTGACACCTATTAATAATTGGTGGTTGATATTTATTTATGTGTCTCACGTACTTAAAATATAAATATAAATAATAAATAATAATAATAATAATAATAATAATAATAATAATAATAATAATAATAATAATAATAATAAGACACATGACTAAATATTAGCCACTAATTGCTAAGGGTATTACAACTCGTAAAAAGAAATAGTACTAAAGGAATCTCTTATTTTTAATGTCTAGGTATAGAATTCTTGAATATTTAATATTTGTATATTTGATATTATATATCAAATATGTAAGCATCAATGTGACAAAATCTTTCTTTGATTGCATTTTGTCTAGTTATAGGCATCTATTTTTTACTTTTTGAAAGTATTTTTTTTCTTAATTTTCTTTTGTTTTGGGGCGTTTACAAATTGTTACAGAATGAGATTGAGATTATGGGTTCACAAGCAAATGAGATGTAAGCGAAAATGGGGAAAACTCAAATTGGGTGGCCTAATGGAGAACAAGCAAAGCACTTAAGATTATGAGGTGAGGAGACAAAATGAAGCACTCAAGACAAGTAACTTTCAAGATTAAGGATGGAGCACACCTAGTTGAAATGAAGGATGTAGTTCTACTTGTTGTATGCATAGAGTGCGTGGTCTTATTTATAGATCTTGTATGATGGTTGTATTTGAAGGAGACAAAAGAGTGATGCAAAAATGGGTTGACCACAGTTCATTCTTGTGTGACGGAGTCGTAGGTTTAGAATGTTAAGGTCAAGTGGCAGTGATAACCTTTTTTCAGGGGTGGATAATGACTAGTGTTTACTAGGTAAGACATTTTCAAAGATTGGCTTCTTTGTCATCGTTACAAGAAAGAGTAGAAAAAGACATCAATTTAGGTTTCCTTGTAGCCTTTTTTTTCCTAGGTCATTAATCTCGAGGGACCTTATCTCATGCTGATCAAGAAGTCTACCATTTCGAGGCTTGAACTCCACTCTAAAGCTTTCCAGGACACATATTCAACGAGATTCCCCTAAGTAGTGAGGCTAAAATAGAGCATCTTAGGCATTGCCATGCGCTTGAACTGCTTAAGCCTGTGATAACTGTTTGCCTCCATGTACATTTACTTGGCACCCTAGTTACTTTAAGATGATTTAGTTAAGATAAAAAATTCTTCTAAAACATTAGCCACATGTACTTGTTTGGAAAGAAAGAAATCATAATTACATTGACATTAACTGTCATAAGGAATGCCATGCCATCAATTTCGTCGACACATGTGCCATTACTATGCTCATGTTTGTTGATAAGGTGTTATTTGATTTTGAAATTCTTTACTTTTCACTCCTTTTGAAACCCTTGCAAGTTTGTTTTTTCATGCATTAATTCTTTCCTCAAACTCTTTAAGTGTTCTCATTATTTTATTTTAGGTCATTTAGTGAAGATTGTGGTCCTAGAGTCTCCATTCGCCTTTGATGCTAGTTTGTCAAGCTTTTCAGTAAAATCGTTTGCCCAATCCTCAAAAGAATTCATTCCTCGTGTCTTTTCTTTTGAGATATGGTGCAGGTTACCCACCCATCGCGTGGACTCTGTTTCTACTAAGACCCACCATTGGTTGACGGGTGGCCATTCTTCTCAACCATTTTCTCCACCTCCCCCTTTCAGATGATTGCTTCTTTGACTTGGCTTCTATGGTGAAGCATGTTCTTGAAACTAATCTTATTCTTCGGTATAAAGACTCTCATTGCTTAGTTTTCATATTGACCCCTCTTTATTATGCATTTGTTTGCTCATTGAAGAATTTCCATCGAGCCCTCTCCATATTATGATGTGCACAAATCCTATAAGTAAACACCCCGCATGGGTTGACCACATGTTTTCCAAAGATCCTCATTTCATTTCTATTATAGAGAAGGTTAGGATAGAAAATGCAATCCAAATTTCTCCTTAGCTCAATATTTCTAAGAGGGTTGAAGATTTCAACTTGTTAGTTGGTCAAGTAATCTCACCCACACCTTATTGTAATTGACATTGGCTAAAGCAATGGTTTTGATGATAACAAACAAGGACAAGAAATGGAAGTGCAATGATCAAGTCCAAGGATCTTCAAGATTAGCTTATAGGACTTAGATCTTGTGTAAAGGTATTTGGGAATCACACTAAGCTCAAACATGTTTTTAAATCTTTACAAATGGTTTTCACATGCTAAAATTCTCAACAAACAAGTTTTGAAAAGCTAGTCTTGGTGGTTGTTCAAATCCATGAAAAATAGTCAAGTTTGTGTTTTGCAAAGCTGACCTTTGGTCACTCTTTTGATCATAACTTCCAAAGTATTTGGTGTTTTGTTCTGAAACTTATTTCATATGAAAATATTTTTACAATTAAGCTCAATGAAGACCAATCATCTAAAACTCATCTACAAACATAATATTGGACACAATTAGCATCAATTAGGCCAAATATGAAGCAATAATGAATGGCTCAAAATTAATTGATCAAAATCCCCCACACTTGAACCTTTGCACTCCTGGGCAACATTCAAGATTGAACCAAAAGGGGTTTCACCATAAGAACACAAAATCAACATGCCTTCCAATGAATTGCAAGAATGCAAGGTAGTGATCAAGATTCAAACATACAAAGTATCAGGGAATCAAGACAAACATGAATATATCTCTCAACATATCAAGCAAGCAAGAAGACAACTTGAATCGAATGATGAACCAAAAGTGATAAGATCCTCATTAGGCATACTCTACTCTCAAGTGTTTAGGATTGTATTTACACTCAAGGCACCCATGAAAGCAAGTACTACCATAAGCTTGACAAGTCTCTAATTTCCACCACTTGAAACACATGCAAATAAAGGTCAAAAGGACTTTATTCAAGGTTGTAATGGGGCCAAGGTAAGGGAAGGGACAATATGGATATGACAAGTTAAGCACCCAAGAGAATAAAAGAGCAATGAGGAGGAACTCAAAAGACAAGTAATGCACATTCTCTTACTTTGATCACCTTTCCTTTTGCTTTTATAACCTTTCTTGAACCATATTTTTTTTTCCTTCTTTTTCTTTTTCTTCTTTTTATTTCAATTTTTTTATTTTTTTTTTTCATTTTTTTATTACTTTTTTTTATAACCTTGCATACATACACATCACACCACTTAAACTATCAACTGCCTACAAGCCAAAAGAGCTCCTCAAATGAAATAAACCAATGCTCTCCCATTCCCTAAGGTACGGTAAAATTATGATTTTTCACAAAGGCATAAAATGAGCTAAAGCAAAGAATAGGCAATTAGGCTCAAGGGGGGTAATCAAAGGAAAATGATGCAAGGTTGACTATTTGGCCAAAGTAGCTAAACAAAGAAAGAAGGCCTCAATCATCTCAATACATGCATGTGAACAAGAAGCTTCAAAAAGAATGAAGTCAAGTTCTAGAGCACCAACAATCATGAGTGAGATCACACCAGAAAGAAAAGAGAATGACATAATGCAATCCATCCATGTATAAGGTCCAAAATCTCACCAAGGACAAGCCTATCACAATTGATGCAACACTTTAATTCTCAATGCCAGCTTGCCAAACCAAAAATGCAAGAAAAGTATTCACATCATGTCATGAAACCTCTAACTAAGAATGATGAAATTATTCACAACCTGTACAAACCAAGATATTCAATGAAAGACATGCAAAATGGATCAAAACAGAATTAAAACACAAAAAAAAAAAAACAGAATTAGAAACAACAAAAACCAACAATTTCGGCAAAAACAGAAAAAAATAGAAACAACGAGAAAAATAGAAACAGAAAACGAGAAAAATAAAACGACAAAAAACAACGAGAAAACAACAAAAATTCCCCCCTCACACTTAAATCATACATTGTCCTCAATGAAACACAAAGCAAAAGACAAGTAGACATGTGTAATAAAAGAGTAAGGGAAGAGAACACCCTCATCATGGTGGGAAGATTTGCACTTGGGGAAAGGTGAGCTTTGCCAAGGAGAGCTCCTCTACAGATGCGGGGCTGACAGGGCTCTCAGGGCTCTCAAGAAAAGGCTTAAGACGATGGCCATTAACCTTGAAACTCTTGTTGGTGGCTGCATTCGAAATCTCCACTACACCATAAGGAAAGATGCTAGTGACAACAAAAGGACCATCCCACCGAGAACGGAGCTTACCGGGCATGAGTTTAAGGCGAGAGTTGAACAAAAGCACCTTTTGGCCAATGGAGAACTCCTTTCTAGAAATCATCTTATCATGGAAATGCTTAGTCTTTTCCTTATAGATCCTGGAATTCTCATAAGCCTCCAAGCGGAGTTCTTTGACTATTGCAATTGAAGCTTCCTCTATGAACTTGCTTGGTCAAATGCTAAGTTACAACTCTTCACGCCCAAGTATGCACGATGCTCTATCTCCAGGAAGGTGACATGGTTTACCAAAGACAACCACGAAAGGAGACATCCCTATAGGTGTCTTGTAAGCGGTACGATGAGCCCAAAGAGCATCTTCTAACCGGTGGCTCCAATCTTTCCTATTCGGTGCACCATCTTCTCTAGAATACGCTTGATCTCTCTGTTAGAAATCTTGGCACGCCCGTTAGTTTGGGGATGATATGCGGTAGACACTCTATGCACTGACCCATACTTCCGAAACAAAGCCTCCAAAGTCCGGTTACAGAAATGAGTCCCTTGGTCACTAATAATAGCTCGGGGCATTCCAAACCTGCAAAATATGTTAGACCTGACAAAATCCATAACAACTCGAGCATCATTAGTCCTGGTGGCCTTAGCTTCCACCCATTTAGAAACATAATCAACCACAAGCACAATATAAGAAAAACCAAAAGAAACAGGGAAAGGGCCCATAAAATCGATACCCCAAACATCAAAAACCTCGCAAAACAGAATGGGCTACTGGGGCATCTCCTGCCTCCGAGTGATGGCCACTCTGCTCTCTCAGCACTTTGCTCACAATCTTGAAAACGATATGCATCTCGAAAATAGTAGGCCAATAGAATCCAGAATCCAGTACCTTCCTAGTGTCCATTTGTGGTCCAAAGTGTCCTCCTCTTGGAGAGGCATGAGAAGTGAAGAAGCGGCGAATCTCATGGTCGGTATGCATCTGCGAATCACACTGGTCACTACAAAATTTCCACAAATATGGATCATCCCACACATAATATTTAGCATCACTCCTAAGTTTAGCTTGCTGTGATCTAGATGCATGAGGAGGAAAAACAGATGCAACTAAGAAATTAACTAAATCAACAAACCAAAGAGAAAGTGTGGTATCATGCAGCTGCATGAGCTGCTCATCTGGGAAGTCATCTCTGATAGGAGAAGGGTCAATAACTCCTTCTATCCTGCTCAAATGATCCGCCACCAAATTCTCTGCGCCACTCCTATCTCTAATCTCCAAATCAAACTCTTGGAGAAGCAGCATCCATCTAATCAATCTCGGCTTCGATTCTGCCTTTTTCAACAAGAATTTTAATGCTGCATGATCAGTAAAGACAACTACTCTAGAGCCAAGCAAATATGATCTAAACTTATCAAGTGCAAATATAATGGCAAGTAACTCTTTCTCAGTGGTAGTATAGTTAACCTGCGCAACATCTAAAGTCCGAGAAGCATATGAAATGACATGAGGTTGTCTGCCAACTCTCTGTGCAAGGATAGCTCCCAATGCATAGTTAGATGCGTCACACATGAGTTCAAAAGGAAGTGTCCACTCGGTGGTGAATGATGGGAGTGGTGGTCAAAGCTCCTTTGAGGCAATCAAAAGCCTCTCTGCACTTTTGTCATCAAAACCAAAAACAACTTCTTTACGCAACAAGTTGGACGGTGGAAGGGCTTTTTTTTTGAAATCTTTAATGAACACTTTGTAGAAAACTGCATGGCCAAGAAAAGAAACGAACCTCTCGCACGCAAGAGGGTAAGGTAAGCGGGAAATAACATTAATTTTAGCGGGATCTACTTCTATACCCTTCGAGAGATGATATGGCCTAAGACTATGCCTTGTTCTACCATAAAATGACATTTCTCATAATTAAGAACAAGGTTAGTCTCAATGCACCTATGCAAAACTCTATCCAAACTGTCCAAGCATGCATCAAAGGAGGAACCATAAACAGTAAAATCATCCATAAACACCTCAATGCAATCCTCTAAAAAATCTGTAAAGATACTCACCATGCATCATTTGGAAGGTACCGGGAGCATTGCCAAGCCGAAAGGCATCTTTCCTGTAGGCAAAAGTGCCAAAAGGGCAAGTGAAGGTGGTCTTCTCCTGGTCCTCTGGTGCTATATGGATCTGGAAGTATCCAGAAAAGCCATCAAGAAAGCAGTAGAAAGACTTTCCAGCCAAGCGCTCAAGCATTTGATCGATAAAGGGCAAAGGAAAATGATCCTTTCTTGTCGCTTGGTTGAGCCACATGTAATCAATGCAAACTCTCGAAGCTACTATGTACTCTAGTAGGAATCGGCTCATCTCGATCATTCTTCACTACTTGTGATTCATGATTTCTTTGGAACCACTTGAGCTGGACTCACCCAAGCACTATCTGAGATAGGATAGATGATGCCTGCTTGCAAAAGCTTGGTCACCTCTTTCTTCACCACATCCAGGATCAAGGGGTTGAGTCGCCTCTGTGGTTGTCTCACTAGTTTAGCACCAGCCTCAAGTAGTATTCTGTGCATGCACATAGAAGGACTAATGCCAGGAAGGTCAGCCAAGGTCCAGCCAATAGCTTTCTTATGCTTCCTCAGTATTTGCAGCAACTTCTCCTCCTGGTCAGCATGGAGGGCAGTAGAAATGATCACTGACAACTTCTTATCCTCCTCTAAGTATGCATACTTAAGGTGCTCTGGGAGTGGCTTAAGCTCCAGTGTAGGTGGCTGCACTACAGATGGAAGTATCTGGTGGAAGTAGGCGTGTTTACTGACCTACTGATTCAACGAAATCGATTCGAGGTACTGGCTGTAATCAAACTGCGATCGGCTCCGATAAGTGCAGCAGCTTCACCACCATTTATTTGATCGAGACCCCATATACGTATCGAGAATCACCATGTAAACGGACGCAATCTCAGTACAAACACTTGCATATTTATGAAACAAGTACAAGCATCACATGTGTAGGTATCAACAAAATCAGAAAAGAATGGAAGATCATCAGCAAAGAGCTCAGAAAAGCTATCATCAACTATATCAGCCAACAAATCTATATGGAAAACTGAATGTTCTTCCATGGGGTGCTTTATGGCATCCAAGATGTTAAATCGAACCACAATATCTCCAAACTCCATGGAAAGAGTGCCTGCATGGACATCAATTTTGGTACTGGCAGTTTTGAGGAAAGGTCTACCAAGAATGATGGGAGCCCTGCTGGATTCGAATTCTCCATCCATATCCAGAATTTAGAAGTCTGCAGGGAAGATCAAATCATTAACTCTAACAAGGACATCCTCAATTAGTCCAGCAGGGTATGCATTACTCCTATTTGCCAACTGAATGATAACTCCTGTATTCTGTAAAGGTCCAAGGGCAAGAGATTGAAACACAAACATAGGCATAACATTAATTGAAGCACCTAAATCCAACATGGCATTTTCGAATTTGCTACTGCCTATGGTGCATGGAATAGTAAAAATTCCTGGATCCTTGCATTTTTGGGGCATTGTAGATTTGTATAAGTGCGAGACACATTTCTTCCCCGTGCGATATTCTCATTTCCCTTGAGTCTCCTTCTATGAGTACACAAATCCTTAAGAAACTTGGCATATCTTGGAATTTGCTTGATTGCTTCAATGAGAGGAATGTTCACCTTAACCTTCCTAAATGTCTCCAAGATCTCCCTATTTGTATCAGTCTCATGAGTCTTCTTAAGCTGCACAACTCTCTGAGGGAATGGTAGTGGGATGGCTGCTTTCAGCAGCAACTACAGGAATGGGGCCAGAATCAGTTTTCTTATTGTTGCTGCTACATGGAATTTCTGGTATGGCTTGCTTCTCCTTATCTAATTCTTCAACAGTCTTACCGGATCTTAGAGTGATGGCACTCACATTTCTTGGATTCACCACGGTTTGTGCAGGAAGTTTATCGAGAATCTTGGGGACTGTAATTGGTTCATAGAACTTGCAAGTTATCAATCGATTCTCCAAATTCTGAATGGTAGCTTCTGTCCTCTGCTGGAACTGCAGGTTGTTCACTGCCATCTGTTTCATCAATTCCTCCAAGGTTGGCTCAGATTTAGGAGGGACATTATTTGGCTACTGCATGAAAGGTGGTTGGTATGATCTGTGGGTCTGTAGTGAATTTGGAAGGGGAAATTTCTTCTTCTTCTTCTTTGGAAGGAAAGCGCTTCTTCTTTGTTGCCTAAATTGAGTAGGGGCAGGCTGTGTAGAGTTATTCCTCCACCTCAGATTTGGATGATTTCTCCAGCCTAGGTTATATCTGTTGGAAGACAGATCATAACTCTGTTGCTGTTGCTGCTGAGGCCTATTATTGTAGATGTTTGCAGCATAGGCCTGTGGAGTACCATCAGTGTCAACCTCTCGAAGTGTAGGACAGGAATCGTGGAATGATCAGCAGAAATACAAATGCCACACACTGGCGGGAGCTCTGCACGAGTTGTTGATGTTGAGTCACAACCAATTGCCTCACCAAGGAAGCAAGGTCATCAATTTTGCTTTCCAATTTCCTGTGATCTGCAGCATAAGTTGCCTCAATTTCGTGGACACCTCTACTTAATACCACTGAATTACTTCTGGTGCCAAACTGTTGGTAGTTAGTGGCCATATTCTCAATCAGTGCTCTTGTAGCCATAGGAGTCTTGTCTACCAATGCTCCTCCACTAGCAGCATCAATCATGCTCCTATCCATAGGCAGCAAACCTTCATAAAAATACTGGATTAGTAACTGATCACTAATCTGATGGTGAGGACAGCTAGCACATATCTTCTTGAATCTTTCCTAATCTTCAGACAATGGTTCTCTGTCAAACTGCCTGATGCCACATATCTCTTTTCGAATTGATGCAGCCCTTGATGCAGGAAAGAATTTCTCCAAAAACAGCCTCTTAAGATCATTCCAACTAGTCACAGATCTCGGATGCAGGTAATACAGCCAATCCTTAGCAGCATCCTGTAATGAGAAAGGGAATGCTCTAAGCTTGATGTGATCTTCTGAGATGCCTTGAGGCTTCATGGTAGAACACACAATGTGGAACTCCTTGAGGTGCTTATGAGGATCTTCTCCTGCATGACCACTGAACTTCGACAACAAATGAATCAATCCAGATTTAAGTTCAAATGGAATATCAACATCAGGATACTGAATGCATAAAGACTGATATGTAACATCAGGAGCAACCAGCTCCTTCAAGGTTCTATTATCCATAATCTCAGTATGCTCAGCAGAATCAGAATTGAAAGATGGATCAGTGACAGAAAGTGCAGAATCAGAAAATTCAGAAGCAGAATCACTAGTATGGTAACTATGTGAAGAACCACTACTTCATATATGCTCAGCAGATACAGAATCAAATCTATTGAACCTATGCAAGGTATGAAAAATCCTATCTATCTCAGGATCAAATTGATGTAAATAACCAGGATTGGACCTAGTCATATAACAAGCAAAACTCAAAAACAGCAAAGCAGCAAAATGGAGTATCCAACACTAGAAATACATCAAAATAAATCTATTTGACCTATCAAATGATTTTTAAAAAATATAGGACCACCACACACTTAAAACTACACTAAAATGGAACTCAAAAATGCAATGAAAAATCTTCAAAAAATGAAAAAGTGGTCTAAATGAAGGAATTAGAGCAAACCAAGGTGTTGCTCACAGCAAAGTGTGAGCCTTGTGGAGAAGGCCATTTTCCTTCAACCCACCAATTTTCAGCTCATTCTGACCTTGTTTGTTCACCCAAAATTACCAAAAATGTCATTGTCTCACCTAATTTTGCTCAAAAACCTTACCAAACGATGGAATTTGGCCAAATTATGCAGGAAGCAAAGTGGTGGTTTACCAAACGATAGAATGGTGGTTTACCTTTGGGAGTCAAGTTTCAGCTCAAAACTCCATCTCAAGTACAATTCCTGTCTACTAGTCCCTTTTTAGATTCAGAAAAATGGAAGCAAAGTGAAACTCAAAAGTGAAAGTGGGGGTGAAACTCAAGAATGAAGATGAGAACTTCCAAATATCATTAATGAAGTGTATGGATGATCAAATGCAGCAAAATGACATGTAAAAACCGAATGTGGTGCAAGGGAACCAATGGAACGATGAATCGCATGACAAGGTTATGCACAAATCGAGCTATGCGGCTTTCAAGATCATGCAAGAGATTCTGCAGCAGATGAATGTGTCATTTGTGCAACAGAAGTATCAATTGTGTTGAGTGAAGCAATGCACATTCACAGGAGTCATCAAATGCAGCAAAACTCAATGGAACAGTAATTAATCCAATGGAATAGTGAAAACGAAAAATCCAATGAACTGCAAAATGAAAAGCAACAGATTTATACCAGAATTGATTAATGATGTATTGTAGTAGAAAAACACAATGGAACAACAAAACAGCAGAATTTATGTATCGAACCGAATCTTTGCGAATTGCACAGAATTATGCGAAGAAGAAAGCAGTGCTGCGGCAGAGTTTATACGACCCGGCGAAGTGAAGTGAATTATGTAGTAGATGAAACAAGAGCCAATGGAACAGTAACTGGTGTAATGCAACAGGCATGCACAAAACGTAATGAAGCAGAATTCAGCAACCAGAATGCAGCAAGATCAGTAGCAGAATTAGGAGAATAGCAGAAAAAAATAGCAAAATGCACTTAAGGACTTTCAGCAAAGTTGATCATGAATGCAGAGAAATTAACAACTATTAGGAACTCCTAATAAACTTAAGAAATCGAAAATAGGTCCCCGGCAACGGCGCCAAATTTTGATCAGCGATGTCGCACTCGCCTCAAAATAGACTAGGATTTATGGAATATAGCATAGTGCATAACCTAGGTCATCTCCCAAGGACCAATTCGGATTTCTCAAGCATGTTAGAAGTTATCAATAAGTAAGGGGTTTTGTTCATTGCAATAACAGAAAACAAATTCAAATTGAGAAAATTCAATTAAGTAAACACCAATCCAAGGTCTTCAATTCATGTCGCAGAATTAATCATTGTTGAAAGAGAAAGGAATTATATTGCATACACCTCTGTTAATTCGAATTCGACTAGATAATCATCTAGAATTTCATCAACTAAACAGAATCACAATCGCAATTCTTGATTAAGATTGATTTATGAACAAATTCGGATTAACATAGATTATCAATCGATGATCTATTCTCCATTAAATTCAGATTAATCAACCCTAATTCTAACTTCAATTTCGAAAACATAATCAGAAATCAATTGAAGAAGGAGAAGAGGGAAGAACACAACACAAACAGAATTTACAATTAAACAAGAGAACTCAAAACTCTAACCACAATCATTGAATTCCTTGGATTGATTGAAGCTTTAGCCTTCCATGGCCATTACGAAAATGCAGAAAAGAGGGAAAAACGAAAGTAGAGATGATGAAAAAAGGAGAAAAGGTTTCTGCTCAATCTGTTAAAACTGAATCACAACAAATCAAAAGCTGAATTTGAAATCTGCCTAAACCTATTTGTAATTGAAAGTTCTTATGTAATTCCTAATCTACCCCTAGCCCAAACTGTAGCCCTCTGAATAAGCTTTTCAGAGACATATCATTTGCCTTAATTGGGCTTAAATTGAGAGAGATAGGCCCAAATCATTGAGGAAAGGTCCAAGCTTTGTGGCAGCAACAGCATCCTGACTTTGAGGCCTAATTTCGCCTTGAATCCAGCTGAATTAGAAAAATTGCATTAGACACCAGATTGTAGATCTTCGTCTCAGCTTTCAGGGGACTCCAAGATCATCCAAATACGATATTTGTAGCCCAAGTTATGGCCTGTACAAGAAAGAAAGGTCAAAATGAGTTAAAATCCGAAAATTAATGAAGTTTTTACAATTAAGCTCAATGAAGACCAATCATCTAAAACTCATCTACAAACATAATATTGTACACAATTAGCATCAATTAGGCCAAATATGAAGCAATAATGAATGGCTCAAAATTGATTGATCAAAATAGACTCAAATACTTTTCCAATGACTGGTCATTTGTTTAAAACAGATGAGAAATGAAGAAGTTATGACCATTTAAAGTTAGCTTTCAAAACCAGAATGCCATAACCGAATATGGGAATATACATAACCGAATATGGCTTCTTTCTAATTGAGTTTTTGGCTTCTCAAACGTAACAACCTGTTTTTTAAATGGCCATATTCGAATATGGCATAACTCATAATCGATTATGAGTGTTTCATAACAGGTTATGAATTCCTTCATATTCGAATATGAGTAAACCCATAATAGATTATTTTGCAAACCAGAAACGTTAGAACTCTTCCTATATGCCATAACCGATTATGACTTTTGCCATAACAGATTATGGACTGTAACAGAGCTCGTTCCCAACGGCTCTATTTTGGCATTTAATGTTTCCAACCTCTCTCCAACGACTCTTAATTGCTTTCTTCTATAAATCTAAGTTGTTGGGCATCAAAGAAATGTTGGAGAACAATCTAAAAATCATTCTTGAGCATTAAATTCGTATTTCATCATCTCTTTCTCCAAAACTCTGTTTTGAGCTTCAAAGTGTGATTCCTTGATACCCATAGAGCTTCAATTTGTATTATCCACTCTTTGAGAGAGTTTCTATCATTCAAACACTTTGTATAATCTGTAAAGAGGGTGAGGTATCCCTCTAGAGAAAAAGGGTGAGGTATCCCTTATTTGTAAAGAAGGTGAGGTATCCTTCTAGAGTTGAAAAGGGTGAGGTATCCCTTGTTGTAAAGAAGGTGAGGTATCTTTCAAAGGTTGTAAAGGGGGTGAGGTATCCCTCTAGTGACAAGGGTGAGGTATCCCTGTTTTGAGGCTCAAGCACAAAGGGTGAGGTATCCCAAGGTGTGGTGAGTGCTCTATTGTGTAAAGGTTTTCAACCACCCGTTCAAGCTTGAAGTTTAGTGGAAATTCTCGAGTGGTTTACTTGAGGACTGGACGTAGGTCACAAGGGGTGGCTGAACCAGGATAAATCCGTGTGTTTATTCTTCTCAACTCTATCGCTTTATTTTGTGCTTTAATTATATTTGCTTAAGTTGAGTTCGTTATTTAGCTTTGCTTGAATACTTTTTATCTTGGCTTGTTTATTTATGAGTAAAGTATTCAATCTATAATAGTTATAACTTTGTCAAGCTTATTCCACTGCAAGTGTTGATTGAAAGTATCAAAATGCTTAATTTCTCAAAAGTGTTTTAAAATTTGTAATCGCCCAATTCACCCCCCTCTTGGCTGATGGTTGCCATGGCTAACACTTATCACCTCATAGGGGAGTTTACTCCAACTTTTGGAGGACATTACGATTTTACTGAAGCTTCCATTGTTTGGTGGTATGGGACATTTCTAATGCTTCACGTAGTAGTTCACATGGTCAAGAACTTTAAGGAATACACTAGGACAAGTGTTAAGTGTTCTCTGGAGTTTTTCAAGAAGCAATATGAGGAAAAAGACCATGCTATAACATGTCTTAATGCAGCGCCTCCAATAAAAAGAAAAGGTAGGGGAGGGGGAAAGGAACTCAATCTGTTTACCTGTCTGATTCATCTTGGGAGTATGGTTCTCCATAATTTCCTATTACGATTGTACTAATAAAACATTTTTAAACGTGAATGACAAAGAACATAGGATGGTCTTTGAGAATAAACTGGGGATATCTACTGGTTATGCACTTGTTAAAGATAGTCATAAGTTGCTAGATATTATTTATGATTTGATAAAACAACAAGTCCCTGTTGTGATCATGCAAGTTGTTCATATATGTTTTTGGTTTAAAAAAATACACACACACACACAAATACTCTCGAAGAATGCTAACCATTTCTCTTGGTAAGTTCTCTTTATTTTTTGGTTTAATTCTCACCATTTCTGACTTCATTGTGTTGAACCATACTAAGATTTGAGCGGTGGCAAGACAGTGTCCCAATTGCATCAAGTTGAATCTTTCTGAGCAACCTACTAAGCTTCCACTGCCGCCGTGCTTCGGAAGAATGCTCACCTCGCATTTCTCTCACTTCATCATTACATTTCATTATTGTCACAAAGGTTGGCTTTTTAATTTTATTTCCATTATTTTCATTCCTTTCTGAGTTTGTCTGATGTCTTTTTACCCTCTTGAGTGTGATTAAGTGCATTTTCTAGTCAATGCAAAAGTGGGTTTGTGGTGTGCATAGTAAAACTAAAGTGCCTGCTTTGGAAAAAAAATTAAAGTGCTTGTAAATGGGTGTTTGGTTCTAGAATGCCTAGATGATAAATATGACAGTTCTCTATTCTTGTTTTCTTCATGGACATGAGAGGGAACTTATGAGGGTTTAAAGAGAGAGTCATGAACCCTCATAGTGTTAGGACGAGATTTAGGGATAGTAATTAGTTGTGGGGCTAAGGGGTGTTTGAGAGTTCCATTGACCCTTATCCTGTAATCCTATTTTGATATCAAAGTTAAATATTTTTTCTCGTCTTATTTTTGGTTATGGATGTAGGAAATTTTCCAAACCATTTATATTTTGTTTGCATGTGTTTGTTCTTTTTATTTTATAGTATTATGCCTAACATCTAGACCTCAATCATTAATAGTATACATCTTCATTTTTGACTAAATTGCCATGCATTGGGGTTGATTCCTCAGTAGTTGACATGTTGGAAGTTTCCTACTTGTTTCTTAATTATTTAGGAACTTTGTGATGTAGTCATAGGAACTTGGGATCACTTGTAGGCTATGGGGTAAAGTATGGATTAGTTATTGTTTTGAAGTCATGGGAATATTTAGGGGTAGTGGTCTACCAGATGTGAGCCAGGTTCATAAATATAATTATAAAGATGGGAAAGCAGGGGGTAAACTTAGAGCTAGAAGCCATTGTAACTATAGCGCCACTAGAGCCAGAAGGTTTGGTTCATAACTATAGGAAAGTTAGCTAATTTAATACTCTTTTCTTCTTTGTTAATGTCATAATGGTTGCAGTTGGAATTGGCCCTATGTGTCTATTTAGTAGCCACTTAATCAACCATAATCAATGTAGTAGTTGTTGGTGAATGTGTACAATTTGAAACTCTTTTGAGTTGTTTTAGTTTTACTTACCCTAAATGTATAAAACTAGTTCAAATTGTAATTGCTTTCTTTTCAATAATATTCTAAAGTACTTACTTAAACAAGGAACTTAGGAACCTATATTGTTTTTTCAATAAATTTAACGAGAATGACTCAACAAATTAAATTAGGCTAGATAGTTTAAGCAACTAAAGTTAATTAAGATGCTGAGTAGGCAATCGCTATTGCAATTCTAAGTCTTTTAAGGGAATCAACTAAGCCATTTAATGTTTTTATTTTTTATCTTCTACAAGGTGTGAACAACTTTTGAGTATGGAATTAAACTCTTGTCTAAGCTACAAGATGTTGCTAGTGACATTTAAATTCTTGCATATGAAATGTTAAAATTCTTAAACCTTGCTCTTATGTTGTCCTACATAGTGTTTTGGCACTGCACAAAGTGGCGATTAATTTGGATCTCTATAATTTGAGTTATGTAGTCGTTATTATAGGCTGTTCATACCTGAATTCTTCAGAATTTAACTCACTTTTATATGAAAACTCACACCAGCTGATAAGTGTAAAAATTATGAGCTTCTCCTTATTTAATACACAACATCTTAGCTTTAAAACAAATAGCAGTCCATTTTGGTAACTATAGCCTGAGTTATGCCGCGAAAACTATATGCTGTCAGAACTATTTTTTTTTTTCTGTTGAATTCACCTCAGTTTCAAATAAAAACTGATATTGTTTCTATTATGAGGTAATGAAAGAGAATGAGCTGAAACCATGAGACATAATCTGCCCAGGCACCTGTATATAAGGAGACAATATAAAAGTGATTGAGGTAAATTACATCTAATAAGGAAATAAAATATTAGTAATATCAACCTTAATATTTTATCTTAATAACTAAATATTCTTTCCTAATTAATACCAAGATATTATCAGTAACACTCCCCTCAAGATGAAGCATAAATGTCAATCATGCCCATCTTGTTACAAATCTGAATGACCTTATTCCCAAGTGGAGCTTTGGTGAACACATTAACTAGTTGTTTTTCAGTTCAAACATGCCTTAACGAGATTAACTTTTGCTGAAGTTTTTCTTGAACAAAGTGACAATCAACCTCTATATGTTTGGTGCGCTCATGGAAGACTGGGTTATTAGCAATGTGTATTGTTTCTTAGTTATCACACCATAGCTGCATATGGCACGAGCTAGTCATACCAATTTCTCCTAGAAGAAGGTAAACCGATGTAAGTTCACATGTAACCTGTGTCATTACTCTGTACTCAGACTTAGCACTAGATTGAGCCACCACATCTTATTTCTTGCTTTTCTATACAATCAGATTTCCTTTAACAAAGGCACAATACCCAATAGTAGATTTTCTATCATCTAGAGAGCCTGCCTAATCAGCCTATTACTGAATCCCACACCCAGGTGAACCATTGAGATACTTTAGGAGGTGAATAATAGCATCCCAATGAGCACTTCTAGGTGAAGACATAAACTAGTTAACAATACTGACAGAAAATACAATATCTAGCCTTGTCACTATAAGATAATTGAGTTTTTCAACAATTAGTTAACTTTATGTTTGGCATTAGTGGAGTGTCATATGACTTTGCTGCCAACAACCTAGTTTCTTCTAACAAGTCAAAAACATATTTTCTCTGAGATAGAAAGATCTCATTGTTACTTCTCAGGACTTCAATCCTAAGGAAGTACTTAAGAGCACCTAAATCTTTTGTTTGGAACTGACTCTAAAGAAAGTTCTTGAGTGCAGTAATTCTTATATTATCATTTCCAGTAATGACAATATTGTCAACATAGACTACTAGAAGGATGCATCCAGAACTAGCTTGTTTGAAAAATACAAAATGATCATATGCACTCCTTTGTAACCCAAACTTGATGACCACTTCACTAAATCTCCCAAACCAAGCTCTCGGGGATTGTTTCCGCCCATACAAGGATTTACGTAGAGAACACATCGTACCCGACTTCCTATGAGCAACAAACCCAGGTAGTTGCTCCATATACACCTCCTCTTGAAGATCACCATGCAAGAACACATTCTTAACATCAAGTTGATGAAGATGTCAACCATTAGAAGTAACCAAAGAAATAAACAACCATACATATGCTTGTTTAGCAATAGGAGAGAAAGTTTTTCAGTAATCCATACCATAGACTTGGGTATAGCCCTTAGTAACCTATCATGCTTTTAATTGAGCAATGGAACCAGCTAGATACATTTTGACAGTAAACACCCACTTACAACTAATGACTTTCTTTCCCTGAGGCAAGGAAACCAAGTCCCATGTGTGATTATGCTCAAGAACACTCATCTCCTCTTCCATTGCAGCATGCCAACTAGGATGAGAGCACATTTCAGCAACAGTTTTAGGCACAACAACATTGTCTAAAGGGGTAGCAAAGCATTTGGAAGAATGGGACAAGGCATTATACTAGACAAAGGAAGATATAAGGTAAGTATAAGACCATTTACCTTTCCGAAGAGCAATGGAAAAATCAAGATCAGACGAGGAAGATGTTGGATCTTGAGACAAAGATTCCATAGGCAAAGGTGGCAAATCAAGGGTAGCATGAGCAACTAAGTCAGGAGGTCACGTTCGTCGAGTAAATACATTTGTGATGGGTGGCCGGGCATGCACCTGTGGGATGGTAGAAGTAACAGTATAGACAGGAAAATCATCATCAGAAGCAATGATAGGGGGAACAAAAGAAGTAACAGATGAAGATGTAGAAGGACCAGTACTAAAGAAGGGTGTGGATTCAAAGAAGGTAACATAAACAAACACTAAGTATCATCCGAGGTCAGGAGAGAAGCAACGATATCCCTTTTAGAATTGAGAATAACCAAGAAATATGTATTTCAAGGATTTAGGATCAAGTTTAGAGATATGAGGACAAACATCCTAAACAAAACAAATGCAACCAAATATATTAGGGGGGCAGGGGGAGGGGTAAAGGAAATAAGGAACAAGAAGGTAATAAGGTGGAGTAAGGTGTCTTATCATGCAAAACAATCGAGGGCATATGATTAATTAGATGACATGTCATAGCAACGACGTTTGCCCAAAATACCTTAGGAACTTACATATGAAACAAAAGTGTTCTAGTTGTTTCTAAGAGATATCTATTTTTTCGTTCGGTAACCCCATTCTGTTGAGGGGTGAAAACACAAGATGATTGGCGAATAGTGCCATGTTGGGAAAGAAGGTAGTGAAAAGAGCAGAGAAGTATTCTTTAGCATTATCGCTTCTTAAAACATGAATGACAGAATTAAATTGTGTTTTAATTTCAGCACAAAAACTAGAAAAAATTGAAAACAACTCAGACCAATGTTTCATGCAAAATAACCAAGTAACTCTTGAAAAGTCATCAACAAAAGTCACAAACTAACGAAAACAAGATTTAGAAATAATAGGACAAGGACCCCAAATATCTGAATATACAATATCAAATGGGAACACAACCCACTAATCTACGATAGAAATAGACTTCAGACTAGAACAAAGAATCTCCAGAGTCAGGAGGGAAGGATGACCAAAGCGACAATGGAGTTGATGAAGAGAAGAAGCAACCCCATTAGTGCATGCAAAATGATGTGGCACATCGTCAATAGGAGTATCTAACACGTACAAGCCACCAGATTCATGACCACTGCCCATAATCTTCTTCGTACCAAGATCCTGAAAGACACAATAATTAGGAAATAAATAGACATCACAATTAAGAGATTTCATAATTTGACTAACAAAAAGAAGATTAAAGGGAAATTAAGGTAGATAAAGCATAGAAGTAAGAGGCAAAAACCAGTGGGCTGGGCAGTACCATTGCCTGTAATATAGGATGTGGAACCATCGGCTAAAGTAACATAAGAGAAAGTAGATAAGGGAATGAAGTCGGATAAGATACATGTGTTTCCGGTCATATGACTTGTGGCCTCGGAGTCAATGACCCAGCCACGATGAGCAGTGGAAAGGTAAGTGGTGGCGTTACCTGTTTGGACTAAGGTGGTTGTGGAAGGCTTAATAGGCTAGTGTGAAACATAAAACTGATGTAGGCGTGCATACTCATCAACTGGGACAACGACAGTAACTGGGGCTTTTGGTGGAGGTAGGGCAGAGGTAGGCATCAATCCTTCATGAGTGGCAGCATTGGCAAACTTAGAAGAAGGGAAAGAGGATGGCTTGCCATGGAGTTTCTAGTAATTTCTCTATATATTAACATATTCCCCACAATGGTGACAGGTGTGGGAACCAGGTCTGCTCTCTCATGGCCTCCACCCCTACCACCTCTAGTGCCACTCCGTCCACCATGAGTATTATTGTTTCGTGAGGTAGAGCTTATTAGGGCAGTAAGTTCCCATACAAGTGCCTCATTTCCAGCATCTTTCCAAACTCGTTAGAGCTAAGAAAAGACTTCAGATAGCTTGCCTGAAAGTTCTGAGCCCGTGAGGAGCTGGGTGCAAGCCACCTTATACTCAGAATCTAAGACAACTAAAAAACATTAAATAATGACTTCTTCTTGTTATGCTTGCATTTGTTTGATGTTAGCCGTTAGTGGATATAGAGTTTTCATTTCTTCAAACATTCAGGTGACATCCGAGTAGTATTGGAGTAATAGTCTCCCTTTATGTGCTGCCCGATATAACCCTATTAGCAGCTCATGAACATGGAATAAGTTATGTTTACTAGCATATAAAGATTCAATATATGACCACAACTATTTTACCGTACTACAATGCTAAACCAAATGCTAAATATGGTATTCGATGGAGTTTAGAATCTGATTCAAGAGTCTGTTATCACCCTTCATCCATTTGTCTTTGGCACCAGCCTCCTGTGGCAGGTCAGCAGTGAGGTGACTTCGTAGGTCATTACATGAGAGGTGTCGTTGAACAAAGCCCTTCCATAACACATAGTTGGTGTCATTGAGTTTCTGATCAGTAATTCTGGAGTTAGCAGAGATGAACTTAGTGACAATCGTCTTTTCATCTGCCATCTTCTGAAGTAATCAACCAAAGAATCGGCGCTGCACCACCGTCCCCAGAACAAAGGAACAAACAAAATGGATAAAATAATAGCTGGAAGACGCGGTACCACCATTCCTAGAACAGAAAAGCAACAACAAAATGAAAATAGCACCCAAAAATTGATTTTGACACAGATACAACACCTGGGTGGCGTAGCGCTCTGCAACTGCGAGGCTCCTAGGCTCGCCTGTACACCTGAAGTGATCCCACCTAGATCACCTGGACATCAACATACAACGAAACAACAAGGTTGCACACCAGAGAGGAAGAAGAAAGAGGGAATGGGTGGGGAAAAAGGTTAGCCAATCAGTGGATCGGAAAAAAAAATTGAGGGGGAGAGAGGGAAAGAAAAACAAACGAGGGACGGGATGAAAAAAAAGGTTTAAGTATCCTTCAACAACCCAAGCTCTTTGATACTATGTTATGAGGTAATGAAAGAGAATAAGTTGAAGCCAAAAGGCATAATCTACCCAAACACTGTATATATATATATATATATATAGGAGACATTACATGAATGATTGAGGTAAATTACATCTAATAAGTAAATAAAATATCGTAATATCAGCCTAAATATTCTATCTTAATAATTAAATATTTTGTTCTAATTAATACCAAGATATTATACATAACAGTTTCCAAAGTGCAAAAACTCTGAAATTTTTATCACATATAATCTTGTTCTTAGCTTTTAAATGTCACTAATTTCATAACGTTTTTTTACTACTGCACATACAGTTGTGCATAAAGACAACTTGGGTTATTTAACTGTGACATCAAGACACGTCTCTGCAGAATTTTTGTTTAAGTCATTGTATGTTCACTTTATTTCTTAAATAATAACTCCATCTAGTTAGTTGATTTTAAAAGTATGGAATAGTACATAATCTGTGTTGTTTAAATCAATGTATCTTCACTTTATTTCTTATGCAGAAGTTTATTTGTATATGCTTGTTCATCCCCCTACTTGTTGAAAAGTCCCTTAAACGATGTTTTGATATACTATTTTGTTGATTGAGTCTTCCTTTCAAATGCTTGTTCCATGTTGTATTTTTGTTTTCCAAAGCTTATATGTCCTCTAAGCTTATTGGTGTCTATCATTACTTCTTTTATTCTCACGACAATAATTTTAATATTTCTTATAGTCCAATATAAACATTTTCACTTTTAGAATGCATGAGATCGAGCCCCTTGCCCCTTGTTTTTACCAAATACTACTTACTTGATAAACTATTTTGATGCATTTGATTCGATGTCATGAGTTCCAATGTTGATGCTGCATGAATTTCAGTTTCTAAGTTTTAAAATTGTGGTTTTTATTTGTGCACTCTCATCTACAGTGCATTAATTTCACAGCATCTCCCCTCACAACACTACACATAAGACACACAAAAGTACACCTTTGATGCATCATTTTCATTCTCTACAGTGTGAACACACTCCACGACATCGTGAAACAATGCAACACCATCCATTCAATTATATTATGAATATTTATCACTGACAGCTCTTAATTTCTCTTTCAATTCAATTTTCTTTAATGGTACTCTCAAGTCAAATTTCAAATTTTAGACGCATGAATGCTTCAGCTGTTGATATGAGTCAACATTAAGAAAGTATGCATACTTTGATTTTCTTTTTAAGCTTTTATTTTATTTTCCTTTTCCCATTGATTGTAGTTGTTTTTTTCTTATAATCTTATCTTAAAAATTTACTTTATGTTTATCTTAAATTTCTCTCCTATTCTTGCTAAGGTGATACTACATAATGCACAAATACCAAAAAAAAAAAAACAAGAAAAGGAAAAACCACTGGCCTAGGCATTGCAAAGAAGAAAAAGTGCTACAAGCAAATTACATGTCATTATTCCTAAAGACAAGAAGGTGGTAGCTGAACTAGGAGCTGCAGATTTTGTTGCTAAAATAGGACTGATTATCCAAAAGAATGCTTTTTTGAATGTCAAAAAATGGAAGGATATCCCTAAGGATGTGAAAAATAAAATAATGACAAAAGTGCAAGTAAGTCTTAATTCTCTGCATTTCAAATACTCTATGTTTGTAGAATATTCATTATAGTTTTATTTTAATCATTGGATGCATGATACTTTTGATATTGATAACACAAAACATAACAGGGACGCTATCCTCGAGCAAGCAAACTGACAATATTGAAGTTATAGACAAAGACTTCATACTTTGAAGGGTTTGAAACAAATGATGAAGCTCTAGAGCATACAACTGAGGATATAAGTGAAGATGATTGCAAATTTTTTATAAATTATTTTCCAATCAATGAAGATAAGGTATGTTAGGAACAAACTTATTCTAAATATATATAAATGAGTTATGACGTGGCAAAAAACAATGACAAGTTAATTTGTATATTTATTACTTTCAGGCTTTTAGTGAGAGGAACAAAAAGAATAAAGCAAAATCAGTCATCATTCATAGACGTGGAAGAAAACAATTTCAAGGTGTTAGCTTAGATGCGGTAAAATTTAATATGTATGAATTAATATTTTTGTGTGAATTATTAATTGAATTAATAATTTATTAATATTATTTAATGTGACATTATATTTAGAGAGACCTTGAAACTGAAAATGAGCCTAATTTTCAAGATTTGTGACTAATAACTCACATGAACAACAATGGAGATTGGGCAAATGAGGCTTCAAGGGAAGTTCATGTAATGAATCATTTATTTTGTTTATAAATTATAATTTTGATTTATAATTTTTATTTATCAAAATTTTTAAATCTTTAATATATATATATTTATTTATTTACTCATATAGAGGAAGGTTGAAAATGCTTCTATGGTGATGCTACAATGCATTAATGAGGAGATCGATAAGGACCCTCTAATCAATGTTGCTTTTCAATCAGTTGTGGCAAAGCGATTTGGCTATTGTCATGGCTTGGAGTTGGAGTCAGACTAAAGGAAAAATCTTATACAGGTTTGCAAGAACAGTTAGATGATGAGCATGAAAAGCAATAAAGTTTGGAGATAAAATTGATTGAGCTTGAGAGATAGCTTCAAGAAAGGCATAAACAAAGCGAAGTAATGGAAAAGGGATTTGAAGAAAGTCAAATACAATTTGAAGAAAGATTGGAAAGACAACTTCAAGAAAGGATGAAGACTATGTTTTTTAGAATGCAAACATCCTTGGTAAGTATGAATAATGATTAAATTGAACAACTGAAATTAATTAATGACTTTATATTATGAAAACATGTTATGGTTTATTATTACTATGAACATTTATTTTGATAGGTCAGATGATTTGTTAGTACAATGAACATGTTGTCCGAACTTGGTCATTCAATTGGAACTTTTGCCAACAAGCTATGGTCAAGTAATAATGATTTCTTTTGATCCTTGTGCCTTGGAATTTATGTTTATGCTAACTTGTGAGTGTTGCCTTTGTTCATGATTTAGCTTGTGAATTTATCTTTATCTTTGGAGTTTTCCAAGCCCGTTCGTGATATACTGCGAATTTTTCGCTGCTTCTAGATTCATTTTTATCTAGCTAATTGGTTGATAATAGTTGCTAGTTGGTATTGGTAATTTGGTATCTCATTTATTTGATAAAATGTTGACTATTTTTACTAAAATCGAGTTTTATGCTTAATGATTTCTTTATGATGTCTTTGATTTGAATTCTATTCTCTTGTATACAAGAGCCATTGTGACAATGATTTGAGGTATAAATGCATCCTTTAAAATGCCTTGAGATTTTGATGCTAATTGCTTTGTGTTCTAAGTATATGTATCACGTTCCCTTTTCTTATGGTCCATCATGCTCGTCAAAGTTCTGCAAAATGATAAAGTTAGGCTGAGTATTTAATATGTTATAAATAATCCATAACAAAATTTTCTTTTTACATTGGCAGGTTCTATTTCAAGTGCTATTTAAATGGAAGCTCGTGAAGCTCTTTTCAATATGTTGTATACTTGATTTGGGTTGCTGGTAAGGTATTCTTTTCTTCTAAAAATAAAGAAATTTATGTTGTTTGCCTTATTTGATGAGTTGAGAGATCCATACTTAGAGTATCAATGGGGTTAATTGGTGGATTGAAATTCTAAGTTTTGAATGAATAAAATGGTGATTGTGGCATAATACTATCTTGATCCTAATTTTTACTATTCTTCCCATGTCATTTAGCTTGTGTTCTTCTTTTAGTTATTGGTATACTTCTACCATCTTTAGTTGCAATTGTGTTATGGAGTGTGGTTCTATATTTGGATTCGAGTTGTGTGATTTAATGTTCACAAGTGAATCGATCATTTGAATTTAGAAAAGTCGTTATTACTTGCCATCACTTTGAGATAATAAAGGAACATTAGTTTGGACCATTACACTATGTTGCATGTGGTTACTTCTTCACATGACATACTTGATTACTTAAGTTTAATATGCCTTTTGAATTTTAATATGCATTTGCTCTATAATATGTCATTCTTATTACTTTGTTTCTATCATGTGAAATGTTCTAATCTCACTTGTTTAACTTGTCATGTAGGATAATTTGAGGTTACATCCTAAGTGCTCACCATGGGCTTTCTTGAAGCTATGCACTGGAAACTTTAGTTTTGCACTTATAATATATTTCCATAAATATATTTATTGGACCACTTATTTGCTTTAAGAAGGAAGATTGAAAATTTTATGATATTGGTTTCCAATTGCTTTATTGTGTTGACAACCTTGTGTTTATATCAGTAGTTATTCTATGGTAATGTAACTTGAGTTTATATCAATATATTTTGTTTTGGACAATTTCAAAAGTTATTTTGTAGTTATAAAAATCAAATTGATAAATATAATTAATATAAAAATCAAATATGTCATTTTATTTTTTATAAATATATTTGATATTAATTTCATTATAAAAAATTGTATATAAAAATCTAATTTTTTTTTTAAAAAAAACCTTTCGCAGCGACCATAGTCATGGGGAAAATTTCTACTAGCCTAAACATTTATCCTAGCGACACATTCTTGGCAGCGTGAAAATGTCACCTATCGCAACGACAATCATCATTAGGAATTTTATGATATGGCAACGGCTCAGGTTGCTTATGACAACAATAATAATTGCTGTCAAAATTGAATATATGGTAACAACAATGGTCGTTGGGAAATGTTAGCCTCTACTAGCAACCTTTGTCACTGGAAAAGGTCTCTTATGGTAGTGACTTTTATCATTAGGACAAGTTGTCATATAGCAGTTACTTACGTCATTGAGAAAATGTGACTTATGGCAGCGACATCAAAAGTCGTTGCAAATAATTTCGCAATGGATTTATGTCAGCATTATGTGACGACATTTTTGTTGTTGGGAAAGACCACTTTCACAGTGACACGAAACCTTTAGCAACGACTATTATTATTTGGAAAAACTTTTCACCTTGTTGTTTCTTACACACTTTGGCCTTGAAGTTCCTTTAAAAATGAGGGGCTAAAAAACTTCTTGATGATAGTATTTTAAGTCCCATTTAAATATTTTAACTAATGTTGTTCAATCATTAAGGGATGTCATCATATGTCATATTCATCAAATTTATAATTTAGTCCTTATCCTCTATCCTAGTAATGTGAGAGAAGGTATTAATATTCCACAATATAAAAAAACAAGATGGAGATAGAATGTGATGGAGAGAGGCAGATTATATCATCCACCTTCCTACTAGTCAAACCACCAAATCGTAGGGGGGCAACTAGAGTTTTTGGTCACAATGCTCTTTGGAAAGGTGCTACATATGCAACATGTTATACATTTAAACTATTTGAATTATTAACATTTTATTTTCAAATAAAAAAATATAAATATTTTAGACTAGTCAGATTGTGTATAAAAGCATTGTATGTATTAATTATTGACTTCAACAAATAAATAGTCAATAATCTATTATAATTTGGAATAAAAGAAGACGGTCACTGCCGCAACCTTTAATAGCCAAATAAATGATAATTAAATTTGAAAAGGAAAAAGATTTAAATAGATAAAAAATAAATGAAAAAGTGCATATTACATTTATTTCTTGATAGCACTTATTGTAGCTATTATTAGTCCAATCTTGTGCTAAAAAATTTGATATTCGATTAAGAAAATAACTAAGGAGATAAGAATCTTTTTTTTATTGAGGAGGTAATTAAGGAGATAAGGAGGAGATGGTGAAGCTCAAATTGCATAGAGAATATGAAAGGTGCACTACAGAAAATGAGACTTTTAGCAGAGAAAAAAGTCGCTGCAAAAGAAAGATTTAGCTGCAATAGGACACTTTTTGCAGCAAAATTGAGTCGTTGCTTGTTGCATTAGATGCTGACGCAAAAGGTTCTTGCAGCCACTTTTTTGTCTCGCTGCAAAAGGTTATGCTTTTGCAGCCAAATAGTGTCGCTGCTAATATACATCAATTAGCAACAACATGTACTCGCTACAATAGATTGACGCTTTGGCAACCAAAGTTGTTGCTGCGAAATGTTGAATACAAATGACTGTTTCCACATCTTTGGCAACAACTAATATCGCTGCTAAATGGTTGCTGCAATACTTTACCTCTTTGGCAGCCAATATTCTTGTTGCAAAATGTTTAATTTTCAATCACTATCAAAACAACTTTGGCAGCAATTAGGTTCGCTGCGAAAGTATTTTGGCAGCCACACAATAATAGTTGAAACACCTTTTTGCCAATAACTAATGTCGCTGCAAAATACCTTTTTTTTTTTAAAAAAAACAAATGACAAAATTGAAAACTAATTCCTTATTAATCAACTTACTTAAGCTTATTTAGCCTCATTTATGTATAAGTATAAATGTAACAAAATTATCAATAAATAAAGAAATTAATCTATTGATTTTTTTTGTACCAAAATATATAAATTAGCCAAACAAAATGAAATATTTAATATATGTGTATATATAACTATACATTGTCTTCACTTCAACATTTCACCATACAAATGTTCAAAATTAATCCTGGACATAAGATTTAGTGGCACTACAAATTGTTCAATAAGCTTACATATATACATAACTCCTAGGCTACTAGAAATGATCCCAAGTTAAAAAGATAACATTGGTTAATGACTACATAAGATGTTGCTTCCAAAAAAACTAAACTGAAGACCAATCATGTATTCTACCAGATGAACCTCCCAGCAAAAAGTTTGAGGAACAATCCTGCAATATTATCTTTGCTATATCAAATATGCTTCATCCAACCAACAACCACAAAATAGTTTAGAATAAGGTAGCCAACTTGACCTTTGCAAAACCTGCACCATATTTGCTTAGTTAAATATTTTTCATGAAGTCACAGTTATAGTACTATAAGTCATATGCTATATGTTGAAAATTTATGCATAGTAGTCAGCAGTCTAGTCCCAGAGACAATAAGCAACTAATGTATAATCTAAGCACACATCAATAAGTAACAACAAACCAAATATCTCAAACAACACAACAATCAAAGTGTGATGCAGTGCACAAAATAAAGCAAACCCAACTAAGAGCTGACTACACAGACCTCAGGTGACACTACAAAAAAGGATTAGACTTTTCCAAACTCATCAAATTGGACATGAATCAAGTAGAATTCTTATCATTAATCTAATAACCTTCAAATTCATCCATATCTCAACCCAATAAAAATCAAGCTCTTAACTCTGACTTTTTGTATCTAATAATTTTAGGGTAAATTAATTACACATAATCCCCTTATACTTTTGCCTTTTGTCAACTATCTCCCCCCTTCTTCCAATTTTTTTTCATCACTTAACCCATATCAACTTTGGTTTAAGTTGAAAATGTTAAATTTAACAGTAGCTATAGTTTATTTTAAAGATTACCCCTTCTTGTTTAACATTTTTTCAACCTACTCCCCTAAAATTTATTTTTATCAACAAAACTCTCATAGAGTTGTGAGCACACAACACATTTATATATGTTGTAATACATGTAAATGATAGATACATGATCTGCTATCACTGATTTGTAGGGCTTACTGCTATTCTTACTGACACATAGATAAAGTGCAACATAAAAAATGCACTTGATATGGACGCACTACACATGTGAAATAACTGTAATGTATATAGATGATGTAGAGACAAAATCTACTATCAATGACCTACAAAGGATCTACTATTATTGACTCTTCAACAAAGTAAAACATACTGAATGTAGAGGTGTGAACATGTAGCCACCTATGCAATAAATTGAAAAGTTTTTTTTTTGTTTTATTACCAAAAAAGAAGTTGTGTAAAAATAGTATAATAGAAAAAAAAAGTGATATATGTTGTTAATGTAAAGAGTTTTATATTAATATTTACTAATATTTTGACATCTGTATTTTTATTTTAATTATTATGAGTAAAGTAATAATAAATATTGATTTGTCAAAATATCAATAAATATAAATGTAAAACTCATTTATTCTAAGAATGCCTACCAATTAAACTCTAAATAGAAATGGTGCAAATAACATTGCTGTAAACTTAATCTACACAACTTGATTTTGAAATGCCATTACATGCCTCATTATAAATAAGAGTGGAACTACATATCTCGGATAGAGTTAGCTTGGATGAGCATGGAATGGAAGAAAAAAATATGCGAGTCCTACTTTATGAGTGGAGTCACAAGTTAGGGTCCACTCTATTTTTGTGTGTCTAAATTATGTTTTATAAACTTGATTTTGCTTAAACTTGACTTTCTAAACTTGATTTTGTTAGAAGGCTGATTCTACAGAGCACTGTTCAGTTATGAAGCATGGTAAACTGTTTAAGTGACTTGCTATTAGAAGTGATTGCATTGAGTAACTGATTGGAAGCACCCGGAACAGAACATCAAGTCACCGACAAAAACACTGACATAAAAACCTCATAATTTCATCTCAACTCTGACTTGGCTTCAAGTAAGCTCCCAGGTTTTAAAATAGAACAGACTAGAGAAACTTAGTAAGATGTACTAAAGAAACAGAGAAATTAGCATGCTGCTAATTATATCATTTGAGATACACACGGAGAACTCAGGTTGCATAAATTCAATCAAGGGAAGAAAAAAATAAGATAGAGGCCAAAATTAATCTATATATTCAATCAGCATGCTGCATAAATCTCTCATGACCAAAATGCATATATTAATCTATATCACAAAGCTGACAATAAAAGTTAAACTAAAAAGGGAGCAACTTACATAGTTAAGTATCTTATCTAAAGTGAAAACATGCATTAAGATTCCAAAACATCAACAAGTACTTTGACTGAAGTCCAAATTAATATTTACGTTAGAAACCCCAACCTGTCAAAAAAAGAGGCAATTAATTTATTATCTACAAATTGTTTTAGTTTGTACTTTAGTGCTTGTAAGAATGCTAAAAATTCAAACCTTTAAGCAGAATAATTAAATGAATGTCCATTAGTTGTAAGCATGGTAGTTAAGTTAGAACAAATTAAGATAATTAATATAATCTTTGAAAGACTTAGTCAAATTATTTTTCACCTGTGACAACACAGCACGTATAGCTTCTTGAATCTGGTTTCCCATTCTTTCTTGCATTTCTCTTTGGCGATCATTAAAACGAACCTCCATCTCTTCTCTTATTTGGCGCTCTTCCACTAATTGGGCTCGAACCCCAACTAAAGTTGTCAAGACCTCATTGGTCTGCCTTCTAGCTTCATTTGTGTCTCTTTGTTGTCTTTGCTAGTTGTTCTTCAGCTTAGCTTCAAGTTAAATGATTTAGAATTTGTTGGCCTTGGTCCTTTTCCACGTCCAGCGGTACCACGATCTATGTCCAATTGTTGACTCAAATGCTTGCATTAATTATTAAGTTGGGTGTACCTTCTTCCTCAATGCCCTGTAGCTTTTCATGAACAAGCTCACTAACTTTTTCCTAAAATAAATATAAATGATAAAGTTAACTATAAAAGATCATTTTCATAAATAGGCTACTAGGCAATAGAAAATTTCATTACATCAACTTTCTTAGAAGCCTCGTCAACCCAATCTCCATTTTTCTTGATATGAGTTATTTGCCATAGTTGCTGAAGATTAGGCTCTTTTCCTGTCTCTGGATTCCTCTACTCACATAATTCAACTGATTAGGATAAAAATAACTCAAGCATAACATAAAGCATTAAGGTAAAATAATTTATCACCTTGTCATAGCTAACACATTGGAATGTTTTTCGACCACAACAATGGTTTATGAGTTGTTTTGCCTTGTTTCTCTTGTTTCTTTGACTAACTCTCTGCCACAAATAAAATTTGCTCCATGAGTATTTGCTTAATAGGAGCAATTCATATGATGAACCCTATTTGTTGCTTAGTAAGCTAGTAAAGACATACAAGGATAGTAACATAAAAATGAATGCTACTTCACAAAAAATATAAGAACCTGAAATATCCTCTAATTAATTTGTAAGAAAATAGAATTATTCGAATAAGAGAGAAGTAGAGATATAATACCATAAAAGTTGGAGAACTAAAATTATCAACCAAATATTCCCACTCTTCCTTTGATAAGTCATTTGGCTTGTTCTCTAGGCATTGTTCCTTTGTCGCAAACTTCAGAAAATGTTTATGCAACCTACTACGCCTATAATGAAATAGGTCTCTTGCCTCATTTAGAATAGCCTTTTTAATTGTGTTAGTATCTGGAAGTCTAAATGAATCCTGAATTGAAGGGTGAAATATGAATAACTAAGAAAAACGTATGTTAAAGCATAATTCTAAAAGTTTGAAAATCTTAAAACTTTAGCATTTATACCAGCACATTTGTCACTATTCTTTCCTTGACAATATCTGGAATGTCCTTCCATGTTTTTACATTTTGTAAGGCATGTTGATGGACTATGACTGAAAGAGAAGTCACAAAGTCATTAGCACCTTCACCTACTGCAACGTTCTTGTCTGGAGGGATAATGACATCTAACTTTCCATCAGAGGTTGCTCGGCGCTTTTTCTGAACTCTCAAGCCTCTAGTTGGCCCTCTTTTAGCTTTCAAAGATCTTTGTTATAATATATATATATATATATATATATATATATATATATATATATATACACACACACACACACACACTTAAACAATGATATACTTTCTAGTATTTGGAAGGCAACATTATATACTTTAACTTAATAGAAGTAAAATCTAAATATACCTGTAGCTTGAGTTCTTGAATTGCTAGATGTCCCTTGTGAATCACCCCCAGTTGAAACTTGGTTTGTATTAGTCATATTGATAAGCTGAAAATTAGAAAAAAGTAAAGTACCTATTGATAATAATAAATTTGTTGAGCATTTTAAATCACTAGTGAAGACAAACAAGAATAGTATGATAAAGAGACCCTGCTAACTTTAAAGCTGAATAGTATAACAATTACAAAAAAAATGATTTCAAAAAAATCAAAGGTGAATACAGATTGCATTTCAACAATGGCTACAAAATATTAAACAAAATCTGCATAATAGTATTCCTAAATTACTGCCAACCATCATCCTCAAGTTCTTCATTATTGGATGTGTCTTCATTTGAATAACTAGAGTCATAATCTTCAATTTCAGAATCTGTTGTGGATGCATAAACAACCTCTTCCTCTTCTTCAATTAGGATAGCTTCATCAATGCTAACTCCAACAATATCATCCCTTCTAAGAAAGTCATTATCACAATGAGTATGATATTGAGTCAAGTCAACCCACATCTCAGCTAATTCATTAAGTTGGTAAGGTTCTGACTCATGATCATTACTATCAACACCAGCTGGTATGTTAAAGGCACCTCTTGGCCTTACTTTAATTATTGTATGCCAATTTGCATTTGAACTATGTTGAACATAATAAACAGATTCAGCTTGAGCTGCTAAGACAAATGGATCATTTTTGAAGTGTAATCTTGTCACATCTACACTTATAAATCCATACACATCTTTTTTATAGCCTCTACTTTGGCTTCTACCTTGAGGTGGAATCTCAAACCAATCACACTTGAATAATATTACTGAATTCCTTCCCACATAGCCTATCTCATATATCTTTTGTATTACACCATAGTACTCAAGATTCTCACTGAGTTCATCACCCTTAACTACTACCCCACTGTTTTGAGTTTTCAAATTTTTTTCACTCTCTTTTGTGCGAAACCTGAAACCATTAAGAATGTATCCTTTATAAGAACAAACACGACAATCTGGTCCTCTAGCTAATGCTAGCAATTGTGAAGTCACTCGAAAATCTTTTTCAACATGTAAACGTACTACCTGTATAAATTATAATCCAGATATTCAAAGTCAAAATATGTCCATATTATTTGAACTTTTAGTACAATGATAATAGAATTTTAAACAACTTGTACCTCATTTTCAAACCACGAAATGAATTCCTCGTTATGTCTTCTTTCTATGTTTCCATTGTTTTCTCTCTTAAGTATTTCTTTGTGTTCCCTAGAACATTTTAATGTAAAAGAAAACTCAAACAAGTTAGGACATCATACTAGCAAGGAAATGTAGCAAAGATAAATGAAAAAAAATGTTAGATATCTTACTCAATCCATGGTCTGACTTCCTCATAATTTTCAAGTATATAAAAATGAGCTTTTTTAAGTTCATTCAAGTCCAAACTTATCTATTCTTCACCACCTAATGCACTGCCATTTTTATCAAACACAGATAAGCAGCCATGAGCATTATCAAGACAAGAGTAAGAATTGCGATCTACTCGAGTTAACTTTGTATCCATATCATTCAAATATCGTTCACAAAGTGTCATGGCTTCTTCTGAGATATAAACCTCAGCAATGGAGCCCTCAGGATGGGCTTTATTACGCACATAATGCTTTTCTGTGCGTAAAATCCTGACAACAAGTATAACAACAAACTTATATATATATATATATATATATATATATATATATATATGAAAACAAAAACAATGAAATTCTAGGAAAATATGATTCAAATTAAGTTGTACCTTTCAACAAAATACATCCAACAATATTGCACTGGACTACCAATCTTTGCCTCATTAGCTAGATGGATTGGCAAATGAACCATGATATCAAAAAATGCTGGTGGAAATATTTGCTCTAGCTTACAAAGAGTTACTGCAATACTGCTTTGTAGTTGGTCTAAGTCATCAACTTTTAATTCTGTGGAACACAAATAGCTGAAAAATAAAGATAATTGGATCAATGGATCACTTGCATCTTTTAGCATTAGATCCTTCATGACAAGTGGCAAAACTCGCTCAAACAAGACATGATGATCATGGCTTTTCAGTCCCATAATTTTGCATTCCGTAATATTGACACAGCGAGCTATGTTGGAGGCATAGGAATCAGGAAACTTAACATCCTTAATTCGCTGGCAAAATTGAGACTTTTCTTCACGTGACAAGGTAAATCTAGCTGGAGGAAGCACATATTTATCCCCATTTTTTGTAGGCTGAAGTGCTGCTTTAATTCCCATAACTTTAAGATCTAACCGAGAATTGAAGGAATCTTTTGTTTTGCCTTTGATATCCAATAATGTTCCTAGCACACTATCCGATATATTTTTTTCAATGTGCATAACATCCAAGTTATGTCTCAACAAAAGTGTTCTCCAATATGGCAAATTAAAGAAAATACTTTTCTTTTTCCAATTATGATGCACATTAGTATCTCTCTTTCTTTTCCTTTTACTATCACTAAATACTACTTGTGAAAATGTATCATATTGTGCAAGCACATCATCTCCAGAGAGAGGTTTTGGTGCAGGCTTACTTTCCACAGTGTTATCAAAGGAAGTTTTATTTTTACGCCAAGAATTAGCAAAAGGTAAGAACCTACGATGACCCATATAACAATACTTTTTACCGTGTTTTAAACGGTGAGAGTGAGTATTTGAATGACAACATGGGCATGCTAGTTTTCCTTTTGTACTCCACCCAGATAACATAGCATATGCAGGGAAGTCATTAATGGTCCATAACAAAGCTGCATGCAACTTAAAATTATGTTTCTTCGATGCATCATATGTGTTAATTCCAGCACTCCACAAGTCATTTAATTCTTCAATCAATGGTGCAAGATATACATCAATATTATTTCCAGGCCCCTTTGGACCAGGGATTATCATGGACAATATGGAAAAAGATTGTTTCATGCAACACCATGGAGGCAAATTATATGGAATGAGAATAACAGGCCATATACTATATGCAGTACTCATATTATTACCAAAAGGGTTAAACCCATCAGCTGCTAGACCAAGTCTAACATTTCGTGAATCAGATTTAAAGAATGGGTGTTCCCTATCAAAATGCTTCTAAGCCATTGAATCTCGATGAAGGTGCCTTAATAGTCCATCATCAACTCTCTTATCTTTGTGCCACCTCATAAGCTCAAATTTATCTTAGGAGACATATATAACTTTTGCAACCTATCTTTTAAAGGAAAATATCGAAGGATTTTTTGGGGAATAAGTTTTTTTTTTTTCCTTCTTTGTCTTTCCGAATTATTGGGAGCATCTTCATCAAAGTCATTTTTATTACTTGTTTTCCATCTTCTTTCCCCACATGTAGGACACTTGTCAAGATTAGAATATTTATCTCTATATAGTATGCAATCATTAATGCACGCATCTATCTTTTCATAATGAAGCCCAAGATCTTTAACAATTTTTTTTGCCTCATAAAATGATTCAGGAAGTACATTGTCCTCTGGAAGAATTTCCTTAAGTAGTTTCAACAACGAATCAAATGAAGTATTACTCCATCCATTCAAACATTTCATTTGGAAAAGTCGGACTACACATGACAGTTTTGTAAACTTAATGCAACCTGGATACAACTTTTGTTCAGCATCTTTTAACAATCTATAAAACCTCTTAGCCTCCTCATTTGGCTCCTCAAATTCATGACTAGATGTTGTCTCATGAAACTCATTGTTCATGTTGTCAGCATTATCGCATCTATACATGTCATGTAACATCGAATATACTTGACCATCATCATTTCTTTCATCAGTTATTTGATCATTGTAGTCATTTATGCTTTCATCATCAGAAGAACACTCTCCATGAAATTCCCAATTTATATAGCTTGGCTCTATTCCCCATCTAAGTAAATGCCCCTTTACTTCTTCCCTTGACTTGTTTAGGCGATTGTTACATTTACAACATGGACACTTAATGTTATCCTCTTTGTTTGCAACTAAAATGGCCATATTAAGAAACTCATCCACTCCTCTTAAATATTCTGGTAACCGCCTATCTGCTATGAACATCCAACTCTTATTGTTCCTCTCTTCTTCCATTGTAACTTTCCCTGTGTTATAAAAAAACTTGTATTTCATCTTACAATATTCTACTACATTAATATTTTCTTCTATATAAAAGCATTGCCATAAGAACACAAAGATTTCCAAAGACTTTATTATCATGATTTCACAAGAGGGTAAAACACAAATAACATGTAAGACTTCCAAAGCTTTTTTTTCATGATTTGAAAAAACACAACATAGTGCCTTAATTAAAAGATAAGAACAAAGAACAAGCATGCTTACACATTCATAGGATTGAATAATCTAGGGGTAATTTAATTCAAAGGGATAAAGATTGTAATAGCCATCTATTTTTTCCAAAAAGCAAAATGTAGAAATGTATATTTCAATTCTGAAATATTTGTAATATTCTAAATCACACATAGAGATAAAGACTCAAATCACGTAGATAAAGTTAGATGGATAGAAACCTTTGTCAATATTATGCTCTAACTACTTGTAGGCCTTGGTTGCTCCCTGCCTTCACAGTTTTAGCCCCTTCCAAATTCAACAAGGAACATCTATAAACACCTGTAAACAAAATATTAAAAAACAAAAACTCAACAATGAGAATAGGACTAAAGACCTACCAATATCCAATATTAAAAATTAGAATGAGTGAAATAAAAATTCAATAAATACACTGGATGATATTCTTTCAGATTATTAGAAGAAAATAAAACTAAATCTTTTAGACAATTATAAGCAATTGAATTCAAATACCAGTAGAAAAAATCAAACAAATAGGTTGACAATAAAAATTTATTTAATAAATGATATTAATTTATTCATTTTGAAATAATGCCCATTACAAATATAACTTGAAATTTTTTCTAATTAGAAACTTGTAATATCAAATTGAATAGAATAAGGGAAACAATATCCCTGTAGAAGCCTTAAACACGGTTTGAAAGCATGGACTCCATAATTGAATAGTCTGAAAATTATAATACAGACATTTATCCTGAAGACAAATAGTGTTTCACTATATATATTACTTAAAATTTAGGAGCTTTAAGCCGAGGATGATTTTGCAGATAGAAAGAACTGTACCCGGTAGGAGAAACATAATCTAGTATTACATATTGATTCCAATATTAATGATTTCATTATCAAAAATTGAAAAATCAAACTGAAAATTATATGTTGGACTTTAACACCAATGAAGAATTAAATGTCAAGATCAATAACTTATGAGGTGATAGTACTTAAGATTTGTTATTCTCATATAAATGGGTTGTTAGTATATATAACTTAAATTCCTAGATTTATTTTTGAGCAAATGTAGCCAATTTATTTACACTTAAGACACATCTCACCTTAAATAGAATACTTACATTGATTGCTTGCTCAGAAGCGTTGATAGTAATACTTGCATATTTTCTTATTTGTAAATTTAGAAGTCAGAATCAAAATGCTAAGTGATTTGATGAGCATTAAGCACATCATGGGTTTGGATAATAACTGAAGTGGAATGGGAGGAGGAGCATTTCTCAGTGAGATCTTTCTTTTCTTTATCTTATTTGTTGGTGTAAAAGAGGAAAGGGAGTGGAAGATAGTGGGGGCAGAAGAGTTCTACAGGTTTTTGTGTTTGTTCAAGTCATATGGAGGGTTTAAAGTACTTTTATCATGAGCAAAAGTTGCAAAGCCTATTCCTACCTAGAGAGAGGGAGAGTGATATACGAGACTGAATGGGTGGAGTCCTCCAAATACCACATGTAAGAGAAAGAAGTAATTGATATGATAGTATAATTGGATCAAAGTAAGATAATTAAGCATTTTAAGTGTATGATAGATAATTAGATCAAAATAAGTGACATGCTTGGCAGGATGTCTTAAGTCTTTGATATATGCTAAACTATGGCATGATAATTAAGCCAATACAGTCTAGGAAAACTAAATGATAGCTAAGCTAATAATTGGGTTGAGCATTAATTCTAAATGAAGGTAGATTTTGCAAAGCAAATAGAAAAATACACACAGACCCTCTTTCTCTCTCTCTGTTTTTTTTTCTTCTTTTTACCTTTCTAGCTTGAATAGTATCTTTTCTTTATTATTAATTTTCTCATAGACCCTATTTTCATGTTATAAATAAGTAATAACTTTGGTTGAAGTCCTAATATCTAACAAATACATACATATATATATATATATATATATATATATATATATATATATATATATATATATATATATTCGTTTCGCATTCGGAGTGTAATTTGATCTTATTTTCTTAATCACATGGACATTGGAAGAGCATTCTATTAAATGCTTAACACATAATACTTGAATATATATATATATATATATATATATATATATATATATATATATATATATATATATATATGGATCAATTATATATATTTATATATACTTTGGTTGAAGTCCTATATCGACAAATACTGAGATATATATATATATATATATATATATATATATATATATATATATATATATATGTATACACTGTTCGTTTCTACATTCAGGTAATTTGATCTTATTTTCTTAGTCACATGGACATTGGAAGAGCATTCTATTAAATGCTTAACACATAATACTTGGATCAGTATTCTTACCTGGACTCTTCAATAAGAAGGCAAGCGGCATTTGACAACCTTTACACATTGCCTTCTAAAAATGGAGGATAAATTTTATTATGTGCGAGGGGAGGCTCATTCACTACTCAGTGAACTGATGAGCTTTTGTACTACAATGAAACAAGAACATTTTGAACTTGTGATTCATTTGGGTAAAAAGCATTAGGCACTTTTTGTAATTTATGAAATGTTGTAGATTTATGGTGGATAATTGTCATCTATATTCATTTTGGTTTGCCCATACAGAATTCTTTTTGTGATGATTGGATTCATTGGGAATCCATAGGTAAGCCTGCGTTTTCTAACAGCAAAAAGGGTAATGAACTTTTGGTCTCAATACAATATTGGAGAAAGCGAATGAAAAATTGCATGGGTCTTATGAAGCATTGAAGGGTGGGCTTGTTCAGGATGCTCTTGTAGACCGATAATTTGAATCTGCCTGTGTCTAGCTATATATATATATATATATATATATATATATATATATATATATATATGTATAAAATCCATATCTCTGTTTTTCTTTAACCAAGTTACAATCTTCAATGATATTTAGAGATAACGATGTGGAAGTTATAGTAGATAGAGGAAATAAATCGAGCCATAGAGAGAGAGAGAGAGAGAGAGAGAGAGAGAGAGCTACTGCAGCTACTCCGACCAAAGACGTCACAAGCGCCATCGCCCATTGTCACTAGTTGAAATCTTGGGATTCACGACTCACAACTCGAAGACGTATGGGCCGCTTTAGACCAAACCCACTAGAAAGAAATTTGGGAATTTTGCCTTCTGCAATTTGTCATATGGAGGGAAAGTAAAAAAAAAAAAAAGAAGAGGAGGAGGGAGTCGTTCGCGCCATTGCTTTTGGTGAAATTGCAGCCAATTTTCACCTTTTGGAAGCATAGCTTGTGGGTTGCTATTAAAAACCCAACAAAAATATTGAGTACCTCGGTATTAGTAAACGGGTTGCTGCAAAATGGTACTTAATAGCAGTTGAACAAATGGGGCCCATTTTGTGCACTCTTGTAGTGGTGAGAGAAAAAAATTAAGGACACATATAACCGAAGTTATTAACTAAGTTTGCAGTATAGTGAACAACACCGGATCGTCTCCTCAAGGATCGTAAATGCAATTTTATCAAATTAAGTTAAGTTAGAAAGGGGGGGTTTGATTGTTCAAGGATTACAATGACAAGATCTGAAGAAAAATAACAATTAAAAGAACAGTCAATTCAGAAATCTATCCGAGATTGGGTGGATTCAATCATAAACCTTTCAACAAACATTTGAAGCACATTTGAATGGTTAACTTGGATCTAACCGAGATCTCAGCATTAGGTCCAGAATTCACACTAGACAATCGTCCAGAATTCAATTGACAAGTGATAAACACAAATCTGCAATCGCACCATTCATGTAGATATATGTCAATTTAAGCACCGAATTCAATTAACCTAGGCACCAATCAGTAACCTAACCTCTTCAATTATGTGATTAGTTTAGATCAATCAGTTCTAAGTTTCATCACAAATTTCAATCTTCAGTTATGTGATTAATTCAGATCAATCAGTTCTAAGTTTCATCACAATACTTAATCTTAAACCAAGATCAAATCAGATCAAACATAAACAGAATCACCATTCATGTATTCAAGATCAAGAAAACAGAAGAAGAAGAAGAAGAAGAAGAAGAAGAATAAGAAGAAGAAGAAGAAGAAGAGAAGATGAATTCAAATATAAATCAAATAGATTACATAACCAAGGTCTCAAGAATCCAAACCACAATCTCTTCAAGAGTCCCGAATTGACTAGAAGTGACTTAGCTCTCCATTACAATGAAGGAAAAATATACAAGAACTATGAAAAGCTATCTCTAATACCAAGTGTGTGTTTCCCTTAGAGCTCTCCACATGCTTCCTTTTATAGAGGATTCAGAGTAGTAGTAGATGGGTAGATGGGATGAGTAGGTGGATGAGTAGGTGGGTGAGTAGGTGAGCTACCTTGTCTCTGAAATTCTTTATTGCTGAACTCATTGATTTCGTCATTTCTGAGCCAAGTGGTCTTCATGAAAGTTCTAGGAAATTGTCTAAGCTTTCCAATGGCTCTGGAAACACCTAAAAATTCGTCCTACAGCCCAAGATATGACTCAATTACTACAGATTGTTCAGGACCAGTTTCAGCACCTCTGTTTTGACTTTCAGACCCAATATCTTCATCAAGGAGCCCGAATCAAGTTTTGTGCTTGACATGAAAGTTGTACATATGGGTCTTAACTTTCAGATTACAAATTTTCAGCCCATTTTATATGCCCAAATTTGAATTATGTTCTGGTTACTACACACTGTTCGGGTTCCAGTCACAAATCCCGTATTCTGATTTCCATGCCCAATTAGCTCCACTAGATGTCTGAAACTGACTTTGAGCTCTCATCAAAGTTGTAGAGCTCTCTCTTATCTTTCCTACAAGGTAAAATTCATAATTATCAGACATTTAGAACTCAAGATATGGCTAAAATACAGAAATAGTGTAAGAATAGAATAATCTTTGAAAAAAATCAATTAAGTCGATTCGAGTTCAAACTTACAAAACATAATCAAATTCAGTCAATTAAGTACATGAAGAGTGTAAATAACTAAAAATAAGGGTTTCTTAATGAATAAAATATGTGATTATCAAATTCCCCACACTTAGCTTTTTACACTCTGGGCAAAACATATAAAACTAAAGTTAGAAGACAAAGACAAATGACATCAGACTTAAAAGCTAAAAACTCTAAAGGACTCAATGAAGCAAGAAGAGCAACAAGAAATTCAAGGGATCAAAGCATAAATGAGGTAACATTTCTTTACATCACAAACCAACAAGCAAGGAAACTTCCGTTGAAAAGAATGAATTAAGAATGATAGATCTCACAAGATTCCTCTTAATCTCTCAAGTGTTTAAAAGGTAGGTATTTCACTCAATTCAACCCATGAAAATTGCACTACCATAAGCTTGCTTATCTTCTACTTCTCCACTACTCAAAACACATGCACACACAAATCATGAGGACTTTATTTAAGGTTGTAGTGAGGTCAAGGAAACAGAAGAGGATAAAATGGATATGAGAAGATAAATACCAAAGAGAATAAAAGCAAATGAGAGCTGAGTTCAAATAACAAGCATAAAAATTCATCTCAACTCTAATGTATATCCCTTTACATATTCATTTCCCAATCCTTTTCTCTTTTTTTATATATATATATATATATATAAACATAACTATATACATACATTTTTCCTTTTTTTTTAGGCATTCTTTCCTTTTTCAACAACCATTTTGTACACACACCCCACACTTGTTCAAAAACTCATCCATTAACCAGGCTAATGTTCTTTTATTCCCTAAGGTAAAGTAAGAACATGATTTTTCATTTAAGGCACATAATGAGCTAGAAACAAGGAATGGTCAAATAAGCTCAAAGGGGTTAAGCAAAGGAAAATATACAAGGTTGGCAGGAATCAGAGAATTTTCAAGAAGTCAAAAGAGTGCTTGATATCATATTGAAAGGAAGGTTAGCTATTTGGTTAAACTAGCTAATTAAGAAAGAGGGCCTCAATCATGTTTATGCATGCAAGTGAAATGTAGCCTCAAAAAGAATCAAAGCAAGTTCTAGAGTGATCATTAACATGAGTGAAAATCACACAAGAAAGAAGAGAATGACATAAATGTTGAATCCATCCATTAGGCTCAAAATCTCACAAGGTATGCATCCATCAAACTCAATTCATCAATTCAATCATCCATCACTAAGCATATCAGTTCAAGAAGGGAGAAAAGTTATTCAATCATGCAATGAACCCCTTTTTTTTGATTTTTTTTAACAAAAAAGAAACATGCTAAAATCTCTCCCTCACACTTAATATAAACATTGTCCTCAATGTGAAAGTGATAAATAAAATGGAAAGAAAAGAGCAACACAACCTGATGAGGGGCGAGATAATGGCAAGCAGAAAAGATGCGTAAGAATCAAAGCTGCAACAGAACCTGAAAACTCACAAAACAAATGAGTAAAATGTAAAACCAAAATAACATGACTGGAATAATATAAAATTAAAGAGGAAATGCGGGTCTTTTAGAGTCAGATTCCCAAGACTGTAACACTTCTGTTCATCTCTGAAGAGATTCCACAATTAAGAAGTTCATGATGTACCAGGCCACAAGAATGCGTCTCAAGAGTCAATAAGGTATAACTTACTGACTCCTTACTCAGCCATTTAAAGTGAAGTATGTTTTTATCTTCTCAGATTGCGAAAACTATCCCCAAAGATCTTGAAAACAAATCTAGTTGGGTTGCCTCCCAATAAGCGCTTGTTTAACGTCGTTAGCTCGACGTTGGGACACTTCTTAGTGATCTTTATAATGTGGATAGTAAAAGCCCATCACTTTCACTTCCACATTTTTCGGCTTGAGATGGTGTCCATTGGTCTTATTAAGTGAGGTTGGTGAAAAGACTCCACCAGGATCTCATTGGTTGAAACGTGATGACCAAGTTATGGTTGACACAACATGATAGCTTTCACTAGGGTCCCATTGGTTGAAGTGTAATGACCAAGTTAAGCTTGAAGCATGAGGGCTCCCATTAGGGTCCCATTGGTCTTTCTTAATTTCCTTGACTTCACCAATGGCATGCAAGACGTGTAATTTGGCAATTCTGCTTTCATTGATTATATTGGACCATGACCCAAAAACAAAATCCACTTCAGTAGTTACTGTCATATGCTGCCTTTCCTCCTTCTTTGAAAATTCCTCAATGGCCTTCAACTCCACCTCCCTATGTGTTGTAGATTCTGCAACTGCATTGCTGATAGACCCTTTAATATCATTAGATGCTGCATAAACATAATCATCAACTTTCAAATATGCAGAAATCTCAGCACACGTAACACATTCTATATCACTGTCACAATCAGTACATGAGTCGTAATTGATAGAATCATTAAAACTAATAAAATCAGAAAATTCAGCACACAACTCATCATGAGTTTCCTCAACTAAATCTGCAGGTAAATCAATATGACAATTAGAATGCAGGGAGTTAGGAATTGTTTGGGAAGAGAGTTGGTCTGACTCTTGACTTCTCAATTCATTAACAGTGATTGTCAACTGCTCAATTTGGGTTGTTAAATCCTGAATAGTGGCAGTGAAATTCTGTAGAACTCAATTTGGGTTTTCATCAAGTCCTCTAATGAAGGCTCAAGTTTTGTGGTTGTTGGACTTGTTATCTGTTGAAATAGTTGCTCATATTGCAATGATTGCTGCTGTTGTGATGCCGGTTTGCTATATCCCAGATCCGGATAGTCTCTCCAGCCAGGGTTGTATATGTTGAAGAAAGGATCATAACTTTGTTGCTGCTTCTTGAACTGTGGTTCATCAAGAAAATAACCAGCTGCTACAACAAATTGATCTGAAAAAACAGAACTACCATACTGAAGTGTAGGGCATGCATATGTGGGGTGAGATGAACAAAAACAAATGTTACACACAAGTGTAGCATCCTGCACAGGTGATTGTTGTCTCACTACTATATGTCTTACCAAAGAAGTCAACTCCTCAAGTTTTGACTCCATTATGCATGGTCCATTGTATCCTTAAAATGCGACAGAATGCAACAAAATGACAATGAAAGAAAAAGAAAAAGAAAGAGTTAGTATGATAATTTAAAAAGATTATATCACACTTACAGTTCCCCGACAACGGCGCCAAAATTCTGACGAGTGCCGAACTCGGTCAGAATTATAACCGAAGTTATTAACTAAGTTTGCAGTATAGTGAACAACACCGGATCGTCTCCTCAAGGATCGTAAATGTAATTTTATCAAATTAAGTTAAGTTAGAAAGGGGGTTTTGATTGTTCAAGGATTACAATGACAAGATCTGAAGAAAAATAACAATTAAAAGAACAGTCAATTCAGAAATCTATCCGAGATTGGGTGGATTCAATCATAGACCTTTCAACAAACATTTGAAGCACATTTGAATGGTTAACTTGGATCTAACCGAGATCTCAACATTAGGTCCATAATTCACACTAGACAATCGTCCAGAATTCAATTGACAAGTGATAAACACAAATTTGCAATCGCACCATTCATGTAGATATATGTCAATTTAAGCACCGAATTCAATTAACCTAGGCACCAATCAGTAACCTAACATCTTCAATTATGTGATTAGTTTAGATCAATCAGTTCTAAGTTTCATCACAAATTTCAATCTTCAGTTATGTGATTAATTCAAATCAATCAGTTCTAAGTTTCATCACAATACTTAATCTTAAACCAAGATCAAATCAGATCAAACATAAACAGAATCACCATTCATGTATTCAAGATCAAGAAAACAGAAGAAGAAGAAGAAGAAGAAGAAGAAGAGAAGAGGAATTCAAATATAAATCAAATACATTACATAACCAAGGTCTCAAGAATCCAAACCACAATCTCTTCAAGAGTCCCGAATTGACTAGAAGTGACTTAGCTCTCCATTACAATGAAGGAAAAATATACAAGAACTATGAAAAGCTATCTCTAACACCAAGTGTGTGTTTCCCTTAGAGCTCTCCACATGCTTCCTTTTATAGAGGATTCAGAGTAGTAGTAGATGGGTAGATGGGATGAGTAGGTGGATGAGTAGGTGGGTGAGTAGGTGGGTGAGTAGGTGAGCTACCTTGTCTCTGAAATTCTTTATTGCTGAACTCATTGATTTCGTCATTTCTGAGCCAATTGGTCTTCATGAAAGTTCTAGGAAATTGTCTAAGCTTTCCAATGGCACTGGAAACACCCAAAAATTCGTCCTACAGCCCAAGATATGACTCAATTACTACAGACTGTTCAGGACCAGTTTCAGCACCTCTCTTTTGACTTTCAGACCCAATATCTCCATCAAGGAGCCCGAATCAAGTTTTGTGCTTGACATGAAAGTTGTACATATGGGTCTTAACTTTCAGATTACAAATTTTCAGCCCATTTTATATGCCCAAATTCGAATTATGTTCTGGTTACTACACACTGTTCGGGTTCCAGTCACAAATCCCGTATTCTGATTTCCATGCCCAATTAGCTCCACTAGATGTCTGAAATTGACTTTGAGCTCTCATCAAAGTTGTAGAGCTCTCTCTTATCTTTCCTACAAGGTAAAATTCATAATTATCAGACATTTAGAACTCAAGATATGACTAAAATACGTAAAAAAGCAGTGTAAGACCAGAATAATGCTGAAAAAATCAATTAAGTCCGATTCGAGTTCAAACTTACAAAACATAATCAAATTCAGTCAATTAAGTACATGAAGAGTGTAAATAACTAAACATAAGGGTTTCTTAATGAATAAAATATGTGATTATCAGTCATAAATTATTGAGTATTGCTTGTGATTTGATAAAACAGCAAGTCCCTGTCATGCAAGTTGTTTAGAAATGTGCTTAGTTAAGAAAACATAAATACACACACTTTGGCCTTGAATTTCCTTTAAAAAGGAGGGGCTGGAAAATTTATTCGTGATGGTGGTTTGAATCATTTTTTCAAAGATTTTATCTGATGTTGTGTAATTATTCTAGGATCTCATCACATGTCTCATTCATCAAATTTATAATTTAGTCTTTATCCTCTATCTTATTAGTGTAAGGGAAGGTATTAATTTTACACCATATAAAAAAAAAAGACAAGATGGAGATAAAAGGTGATGAAGTGAGCTAGATTATACCATCCACCCTCCTTCCAGTTAAACCACCAGACTAGGGGACGACTGGTCAAAGTGTTGCTTAGAAAGGTGCTACAAAAGTCAGTAGGGGAGTTGGTGGTGTTCTAGACATATATTTTATGGTTAACGTTATTCGTAATAAGAAAGCTACATCACAATATAGAAAATTCACCAAAATTATATGCCTTTACTTTAGAGATTGAGAGTACATTGGTTTGGATTTGTTTGCCTTACCTTAATCTTGTGTGTTGAGATGAAGGTCTTTTGTTGGCTATAGCAAATGTAGTTGGAAGACTAGTCAAAGTAGACATGAACATTTCAAAGGCGGCAAGGGGTAAATTTGTTCATATATATTATAAGCTCCAAAGTCTTAAAACCCTTTTACATGTCTTAATCCTTGTTATCTTCTTGGGTTTTGATGGATAACAAGCACATTTCTTCAAGTATGGTTATTGTTTATTACATCATAAAACTCATATATCTTATGCTCATTACACTCACATGATCATATTTATCTTGAGCTTATGAATTTTTGAATTGTATGAGCTATTCTAACTATTTGTTAAAGTCTGTTAAGAACTTAAATGTTATATCCTGAAGGAAACACTTAGCTTCAATCAAACTCCTACATATTTAGTGCTTGTGCTAAAAAAGCTACCCTCTAGAAAGCTAGTTGCTCAGAAAATTATCCATCAAAAAGTTACTGTTCTGAAGTAGATTTAGAGGATACCTGAGATAGGCATGTATACAGTGGTTTCCTCTTTGCATAGCTGCTGCCAAGCGTATTGAACTAGGGGGTGGGTACCTACAAAGGGACTCCAATGCTCAAGTCAGGCAGTGCACAAGTAGGGTTTATGTAGTGAGATAACAGATACCTGATTAGGTTGACTTAGCCTGGTATTTATAGAGCGTGGCTGAAATCGTAATCTGATCAGTATTGAATGTAGGTATATAAGATTGGCATCCTGTTAAGGATTACCTTCCTTTTATCACTGGAGAGCATTCCTGTAATGTAGGAATATATATATATATATATGGTGATTATCTACTGTTAGAGACAGTTATGAATCCTATGATCTCGTAAGATCGTGATTAGCAATTATGAGAATCTGTATAGATCTAGTGATCTGTTATTATGATCCAATGTAGTATTTCATTGTCTTAAGGCTTTGACCGGGGTATTGGTGGCAGAGTCTGGTGGCACACGTGTCGGATTGATCCTACTAGATGGGATCCCGGATCACGGTCCAGAGCAGTTGCCTCTAGCTTGGCGCTTAGACAGAATTTGAGTGTCAAGTTTCATTTGGATCACTAGCACATGATGGACTAAGCCTTAGCTTTGATGCCAGGTTTTGCGATGTCTCACATTGAGGCTGAGCTCCACAATCAAATGTAAAATACCTCCGAGGTTGGAATGTGGTCAGAAACCGCAACGGATCCTTGCCAACATTTCCATTCCTTAGTCTAAGGTTTAATTCCAATTGCCTCCGTGGATGATTCATGAGGTCTTCTCTTTTTTAGTAACGTCATTTGCAACTTGGAACCTTTGGAAACAGTTGCTTTGGCCTCATTAGGAATTAAGGATCCTTTAATAGAGGACGTCAGCTTCATGTTATTTCCCAACCACTTGTTACTCTCGTAACCAATAGAAAAACAACATTAAATGTAGATTTTATGGGGATAAGTTCTCCTTTGTAGGAGCCAATCAGAATGCTTTATTCCTTTTATAAATGAGGAATGTTTGCATTTGACATTGGCATTCCCTCCTGTGTCTCTATTTGGAAATGACTTTTTCTTAGAGGATGGTTTCTTCTTCCTTCTTTGTGTATTCATGGAGGACTTTACCTCTTGCAAAGACCTTCTTCTTGTTCTTCCCAAAGTTTCTAAAAGTTTTTATTATCTTTGTATTTGGATCTTTTACTAGATATTTTTCTTTCTCAGCGTATTAACGGCATATATTTTTCTCTCTTAGCGTACGAGAGTGTGTTTGATCTATGCTCTGTCGTGTTGGATGGAGGCACTTAGAGAAACAGAGCCCCTAATCCTCATCCTCTCCGACAAGTCCTCTAAGAGCATTTGGATATACATGGGAGACTATTGGAACTGCTCTGTGATTTGAAGTAGCTTAGGGTGATCATGAAATTAGCTAGGGTTCCGATGGAATGATCTCTTCATGAAAAAATGTGCCCTATCCAACAAAGGAGAATGCACCTCTGTCTTTATTATCATTGTGAAGGAGGTAAGGAAGAATAATTTGGTAGAGGTTCCAGAGTTTGACAGTAATGCTCTATTCTAGTTTACCAAAGTTCTTCAAAGCCAATATACTTTTTCAAGAGACCGCTTCACAGGGAAGAGACCGGTGTTGGTTTCGGAGGAAATGTGGATGTGACATGATCCAGGATACTGGTGATGATGTTAGCTCCTTCCTCCGGACTCTTTGGTGGCTACTTTTTTCTTATACATTCCATGTCTCAATGTTTTCTTGTCCCTCTATTCTTTGATGTTCCCTTTGTTCTTGATATATGATGATGTTTGGAATGAGAACATTCAATAAAATTTCTTTTATTTTGAATTCTATTGTCTTTTCTTTACTTTCTTTTGCAATCCGTGGAATTTATATTACGCCGGGGTGAATCCAATGCTCACCTTGATGTAATATGTCAAGTTGCCCCCAACTTGGTACTTAGTTAAGATCAGCAAAGTGGAAAACTTAAATACCTGGCTCCGGGTTCTTTTACTTTTACAGGGACTCTCTGGGGTAGTCGGTTCTTTGACGGACTTCCCTTCGTTGAATGGATACCTCGATTTTGTCTGGGGTTCATACACAATTTTTGGACTTTTATATACTGAGGTTGCGTGTCTCTTGGTCTACTAGGTAATCGTTCTCTTAACTACCATGACAGTTATGAGGGCCACATGGCACACTCTGGTTGAGCGGATATGCATAGTATTTTGTGCGCCATAATGAGCATCTTTTCAAGTCTCGACTGCTCAGACAAAATTACAAAATTACCTTTTAACTGTAGCCTTTATAAATAGGGTTTTAACTTTTCTCTGTTTCATTTCACTATTTCTCTCTTGAAACTGGTAGCTTGAGGAGATTTTCGGCGAGCTTTATGGCGGTGAAAGGTGATTTTGATACTTTTGGCATTTCGGAGACTTGATTTCTTCCATTTTTCCACTTTTCTCAAGGTATTCCCTTCCCCCTGACTTATTTGTGCTCATTTTTGCTTCGTGAGTGGTTGCGCACTCTTTTAATAGGGTGCATTTCCCTTTTTCTCTCTGTAAATGAAAAGGGGGGAATACTATTTCCTTACCTTCAACGGCGTTACCTTATGGAGCAACTACTTTATTGCACTGTGTGCGACAAAGGCGTCCTTCTGAGGCTTTAACCTTGGTGGGTGCGGAGGCTAGTGTATGGGTGTGAGCAATCTTCTCCGTTTGCCCTTTGCCACGTCTGAATCTTAGAACTTAACTAGTTCTGACCCAGCCTCTGTATGTTTTCCAGGAACCTGAATGGCAAGAAAGAGAGCAATAAGAGTACAAGCTTCTGCCTCGGTCCTAGAAGCTCAAGAACCGGAGAATCAAGAGGCCATAGATAAGGTGATTCGTATTCGCCGAGGTCCAGGATTAGTATATCCATGGGTCGCGGCAAACGCTTATGAACAGATATCCCGTTTTCAGCTTGGGGAGGAGTTAGACAAATTGAAGGATTACTTGGAGCTTACCGTGTTGGTGTATACCCTAGAGACCAATACATTCTGTCTATATTTACACACATTGTATTATGCCATTTTAATATATGAGGCATTTCATTTATTGTGTTCTTTTTGATAAACATAATAAAGTCCTTAGAATAGTAAGTTTGATACCATAGGACATCAAGTAGATGACTTGATCGTGAGATCCTATTAGATAAAATACTATTCTTAAATATCCCTAGTCAAGTATTATTGTTAATTAGGACAACAATAATGCATTAAGACTAGTATGTGCGTAGACTAATGACCACATCTCATGGGTCATGGATATAAGATATCAAGTCTACATATGGATACATATTAGAGTAATGAAGTATTGGATAGACCCGCCATGAGAACGCTACGTGGATTATTAAGTGAGTGTCATAAGTGATTCTCTTAGTAATAATGGTGTATGTGGTCCTTTGACCTGAAATCACTACAATTCCTACATGAGGAGTTGTGTGCTTTAATGCCATCAAAAGTCATCTGTAACAAGATGATTATAAAGTTAGTTATTAGACATACCGCAATTTATGTGGAGGGATGTGAGTGACCTAGATGGGATTTGTCCCTCCTACATAACAGGAGTGATATCTTCGGCCTCCCTAATTGAGTGAGATTACAAAATGCATGGGCATACTCAAATGAGTCAATATGAGATATTGATCTCATTTGTTATTACTATGTCTACTCGAGAATCAAGAAACTGAAGATTGAACTCAACAAGGGTGACACGTTCTATGCCTTGTGTTTAATCTAGATATCTAGACAAAGGGACTAAACTACACGGAAACATTGGTCACGGATAGGTTATGTCAAATCACTGACATTCTCATTACTTGGGTAGCAGTGATGTGTTGTTAGATACCGCTCACTGTTTGTAATATTAAAATGAGATTTTAATATTAATATTAAAATGAGATTTTAATATTACTACCAACGTCTTGAAAACCTGTAGGGTCGCACACTTAGAACAGACTAAATTAGAGAAATAAGGATCCAAGTTGGACTCGGATTCAATTGTGGGCCTAACTCATGACAGATGGGTTTAGGGTTACACAACTTACCTTGCTACTGCTCACACTCACTTAAGGTAGCCACTATTATAAATAGTACTACTAAGGGGGCTGCTACGTACGTAACATTACAACCCTAGCCGCACCTAAGAAAGTGAGTGAAAGACAATGAAAGGTCTTCTTCTCTTCTCTTCGCAGCTAGCACCGCAAAACAGAGGCGTGACTCCTTTTGCAAGTCTGTTCGTGTGGATACCACAGAGACATTATCGCTATTACGGTGTTGGTGATTCACCTCGCTTGTGTTTATCACGCTTCAAGAGGTAAATTTTTAAAAACTCGGATTATGGACTTTTCGCATGGATCTTGTGAGGGAATTCTATTATTCCGTTGCGCGATTTTTAATCCGCAATTCCCAAGATACCAAGAGGCATGAAAGGGATCACGAATTTCAGATTTTGTCCCCAGTGAATGAATGGGCGTGTTCCACCCGACAAGCGGGGGAACACTTCATGTATCTATACGAGGATTTCTTTACGAGATTTGGACTTCGGCTTCGCTTTAACGACTTCCACATTGCCATCCTCCGGACTCTTCATGTTGCCCCTACTCAGATCCATCCTAATGGTTAGGCAAATATCATGGCTTTCAAAAAAATATGCTGGCTGGTGGGGTTGTGATGCTCAGATGGGGCATTTTTCTACTTCCATACTCAGTATTCTGTCCATGGCACCCGCGCTCCTCAACAATCCTGGATTTTAGTCCGATCACGACAAGGAAGGACAGTCTTTCTTCCGTACTTGGAAAGTTATAAGGATTTTAAGAAAAAGTTTTTCAAGCTGATGGCGGTTGGCAGTACTCATCCTTTTTGGTTGGGAAGTGACGAGGAGCTGACATTTAGTCTATACTAGAACTCAGCTGCATGGAGCATTCCCACTCGATCGTTTGAGAGGGAAATAAGTCAACTAAGTGATGAAGAAATTGAATATGTTGATTTCTTCAAAATATGGGTTGAGGAGGTCGGTAAGATCTGACCTAAAGAAATACTGGACACCCCAGATGACGAGACTCCTTGGACCGTGTTAGGTAGTATAGACCGTTGTCCATGCTTACTTACATGTTTTGTTTTATATGCCAATTTCATGAATATTTCTAATTGTCTTTGTTGATTTTGCAGTAAGCTTGGCCGAGATGGCTCAAAATAGAAATGCTCTGGCAATCCTTGAAGCCTTGAGGGCTAGAAATGCACTCGGGCCATCAAACTCCCAATTGATGTTGTTCTGGCATCCCCACCCCAGTTAGTCGAGGCCTCGATGATGGAGAGGGAACCTATCCACGCGGAGGACTCCCCTTTCACTTGAAAGACGCAAGAGAAAAGTGATGGATGAGGGCCAGTCTGACAACCGAGGCAAGAGGGCAGTAGTTGAAGATATCACTGGGCCAATCAATCTGTATCATAAGGAGTCAGATCCTCATGAGTTCATCGACTTCAACCTTCTGGATAATGAAGTTGCCACTCATATGGTCCAACGTAGCAAGAAGGATACCTTCTCGTGGTTTGAGACTTTTGAACTCTGTCTTGCTGCTGATACTCAGTACTTAGAGCAAATCTATGAAGAACATAAGCAGGAGATGGCGGAAAGGGTCGTTGCCACTGAGCGAGGTGAAAGCCAAGCTCTTAGGGCAATGGAAGATGCCGTAAGGGCCAAAAACGATGTTGAAACTCGAGCCCGAGAGTTGGAAAGCGAGGTGGTCGCCCCAAAGGATGTCAAGAAGCAGAAGAAGGCTAGTTTGGTGGAAGTCAAGAGGTATGTATCCGTGCTTCGAGCTGAGAACAAAGACTTTCGGGCTAGGAACCAACAACTCGAAGGCAAGGCTACTTTCCTGTAAAGTGATGTTAACCAGCTTCTTACTATTTGCAATGACATCAAGAAAGAGTAGTTCCAAAATGCCATTAACCAGATTCAGTTCTTCAATCCTGAGGTTGCCCTAGCTTTGGACGCTCTGGATTCCAGGAAGGTGGTTTGGGATGGGCATCTCGTGCACCCTAGCATTGCTCTAGAAAATTCAGGTGTTAAAGGCACTTTTGCCGCTGTCCATGGTCTAAATCACGTCGCCGAGTAATTGAGTACTTTGATTTTTGCCTTTGCCCCCTGCGTGGGGTTTTATTTTTGTATGAACAATGGTTGAGTTCTGCGTATTTAAAATTTGCTTTGCTTACTTGCCTTCCATTGTCTATTTTGGGGTCCAATGCTCATTGTGTTGTTTTAAACAACTGCTATAAACTTAGGAATTTGATTGAAAAGAGTATGTCGTGGTCCGGGTCCAACGCCCATTACCATTGAATGTTTAGGATTCCCTTTAGGGCTCTAGCGTGAATTAAAAATTAGAACCTTGGCTTAGGAACTAATGTCCAAAATGTTTTTGGCATTTGAGAACCGTGCCTAAGGTAAAAAACCTTGTCTGGAGTTCATTACTAATTATTTAGTATTTAGGATCCTCTGACTTTAGCATAATAAAACTTTATCCGGGGTCTATTATCATTTGCCTTGTTATCTAAGATCCTCTTGTGATTTTAGTTTTATTTCTAGCGGTCCTTGGCCGGGTTCTTTTATTGTTTACGGTTTACTGCTAGAATTTTTGCACAACCTATTTAACATTAAACAACTCGCAATGGGTACCATAACGACTTAGGAGGTCATAATAACCTTTGAGGGCATTTGAAAGCTTCTAGTATAATCATATATATCAAAACCGCAATATTTGTTTTATTGAGTAGATAAAGGACTAAGGTCCATACAATGTGCTCTCGTAACAACTGAGGCAGATCAAACATGAAGTAAACTAGGAGACTAGGACTTAGAAGGCATTTACCTGTAGTACTTTCTAAGTTTGTCTGCATTCCAGAAGTTCTCACTTGCTTGTTTGTCAATGTCTCCAGAGTGTAGGCTTCTTTGCCGGTGCTGATCACGATACAGTAGGGGCCTTCCCAGTTATGAGCTAGTTTCTCTTATGAGGCATTCTTTTCGTCGATGTCAGCCTTGCAGAGTACTAGGTCGCCTAACTGGAATCTTCAAAGAATAACCTACAGGTTATACCGGGCTGCCGTTCTCTGCTTGATTGCATCATCACGTATGTGAGCAATGTGTCTTCTTTCTTCTAGAAGATCCAAGTCTTTCCTAATTAACTTGGGGTTATTGTTAGGTGAGAAGTTCAAAAGATGCCAACTTGGTTCTCCTATCTCCACCAGGATCATAGCATCGCATCCATAGGTTAGCTTAAAAAGAGTTTCACTTGTTGTGGAATGTGGTGTAGTCCGGTAAGCCCATAGGACGTGGTTTAACTGCCTTCTCTTTAATCCTTTGACGATGATATGTTTTGCTACTTCAACTTGTCCATTTGTTCGGAAGTTTTTCACGGTATTGCAATGATGTTTTATTTTCAACCCGATAAGTAGTTCTTTGAACCCTTTGTCTTTGAACTGTGTCCCATTATTTGTAACAATGGATTATGGGACTTTGCACCTGGTAATGATGTGGCACTAAGTGAATTTCTGAATTCAGGCTGAAGTGATGGTGACTAGGGGCTCCGCCTCAATTCACTTAGTAAAATAATTCACGGCAACTACCAAAAACTTCAACTATCCGGGTGCTTGAGGGAATGAACCCAGGATATCCATACCTCATTGATAGAATGTCCAAGGTATGGACGTCATTGATAGTTCCTCTGGTGGGGCATGATAATGGTCGGAGTGCCGTTGATATTTGTCACATACTTGGACATGTGCAAGAAAGTCTGCTTCCATTGTAGGCTAATAGTAGCCCACCCTGAGTGCCTTCAACGCTAGAGCTTTGCCTCTTAAATGGTGTCCATAACTCCCTTCATGAACCTCAGACAGGACATACTCGACTTCTTATGGCGCAAGGCATTTAAGGAGGGGTAAAGAAAACTCACGTCGATATAACTGTCCATCGTAGATGATATACCTGACTGCGACTTTCTTTAACTTGGAAGCTTCCTTTGAGTCCTTGGGGAGGCTACCAGATTGTAAATACTCCATCAATGGTGTGATCCAAGTACGCTCTTGTCTTTCAACTTAGAAGATAGATATGTTAGCGATGAAGGGTTGCGAGAGGGTTTCCTAGATCACTGAACGGTTGTTACCCAGACTCTTGTTACTGGCCAACTTGGATAAGAGGTCGGCCCTTGAGTTTTGCTCCCGGGGTATATGCTCCACCTTTACTACTTGAAAGCTTGTGAGGAGTTCTTATACCCTTGCCAGGTATTTCTGAAGGAAGGGCTCTTTGGCCTGACAATCACCTTGGATTTAGGAGGTCACGAGCTGAGAGTCGTTACAAAGTCTGATCTTTGTGGCCCCCAAGTCTCTGGTCATTACTAGTTCAACAATGCATGCTTCATATTCTACCTGATTGTTCAAGGTGGAGAATTCGAACATTAAGGAATTCTCATTAGTTACCCTTTCAAAATTCTCTAGGATTACTCCAGCACCACTTCTTTTAGGGTTTGAGGACCCATCCACGAACACGGTCCAGGGTATTTCCCTAGTATCACCGAGGTCTGGGGTGAGTTCAGTGAGGAAGTTCGAGAATGCCTGTGCTTTGATGGCTACTCTGGGCTCATAGGCGATCCTAAACTCGGAAAGCTTAATGGATCAGACAATCATCCTCCTTGTTAAGTTCAGCTTATGTAATATCTGTCGGATAGGCTGATTTGTCCTTACCACCACCGGATGACACTGGAAGTATTATCTTAGTCTTCTGGCTGTGATAACGAATGCAAATGCAACTTTTTCAATCTTTTGATATCGGAGCTTGAGGCCTTGTAATACCTTACTCACAAAATAAATTGACTTTTGACCTTCGACTGTTTCCTTGACAAGTACTGAACTTACAGCCTCCTCGTAGACGGAGAGGTGCACGTTAAGTGTTTCACTTGGCTCTGGCCTTGTAAGAATGGGAAGGGATGACAAAATATTTTTCAAAGACGTGAAAGTGTCATCACATTCTTGAGTCTACTCGAATCCTGTCTTTTTTTTCAATAACTTGAAGAGAGGGAGGGATTTGTGAGCAGCTTTGGCTAGGAATCGTGTGAGAGTTGTGATCCGTCTAGTTAGCTGTTGTACTTCTTTCATACTTTAGCGACTATGCATGTCAAGTACCACTTTACATTTATCAGGGTTTGCCTCGATTCCTCGGTGAGTCAACATGAAACCTAAAAACTTGCCAACCTGGACCCCGAATGCGTATTTTTCTTGATTAAGCCTCATGTTGTGCTTTCTCAGCTGCGCAAACACTTCCTCGAGGTCTGGAGTGTGTGATCCTGGTGATGGAGTTTTGATTATCATATCATCAATGTAGACCTCTAGTATTCTCCCTATCTGCTTTTCGAAGACCTTGTTCATCATTCTCTAATAACTGGCTCCAGTGTTCTTTAACCCAGAAGACATTACTCTATAACAATAACTCGACTTTTCAGTGATAAAGGTTGTTTTATCCTCGTCTCTAGGGTACATTGGTATATGATTGTACCCGGAGTAAGCATTTATGAAAGGCATATGATGGAAACCAGATGAGCTATCAACTAGTTTGTCAACGTTTGGGATGAGGTATGGATCTTTAGGACACATCTTATTCAGGTCTGTATAGTCCACACACATTCTTCACTTTCCGTTTTATTTTTTTATGAGGACCACATTTGAGAGCTATGTGGTGTATGAAATTTCCCTGATGAAATCGGTACTCAATAATTCTTTGACTTGCTCCTCAATAATCTATTGTCTCTCAGGACTAACTTTTCTTTTTTTCTGGGAGATTGGCTTCACATCATGTTTAATAGATAAACGATGACAGATGAAAGTGGGGTCAAGCCCAGGCATATAGGAGGACGTCCAAGTGGATACGTCCTTATTTTTCCGCAAAAGCTCTACAAGTTAGATCCTTTCGTGTTCTTCAAGGTTCACACCTATCTTGGTGACTTAGTCTAGCTTGTCACCGAGCTGAAGTGGGACTAATTCCCCTTTCGGTTGGGGCTGGTACCTCGAATTTCCTCACGTACATCCAACACAGTCATCATGATGTTGACTTGATTATGAGCTAGGTTGGATGTGCGTGCTTTTGTTTTCCTAGGAGCTCTACTGATTTTCAAACTTTCGTTATAACACTTATGGGTTGCAATTTGATCACCCTTGATCGTGACCACTTCATTATTCTTGTTGAGGAATTTCATGGCCTAGTGAGCAGTTGAGACTACAACGGCAATGCCATTCAATGTAGGACGACCTAGAATGATGTTTTAAGCCGAAGGATAATCCACAACTAGAAATCTCACCTTAACAGTTCTGTACATACTGTCATCATCTAGAGTCAAGAAATTTTTAAAATATCCTACTAGGGTAACCTTTTCTCTAGAGAAATCGGTGAGTTCACCTTCATATGGTGTTAGCGGGACAGAGGAAACTCTAGCCTTTTGAAGGCGTCCATGAATATAATATTCGTTGAACTTCCTTGGGCCACAAAGATACGATGGACCTCAACATTAGAAATTATTCCGGATATGACCAGTGGGTCGTCATGATCTCAGATAATATCGCCGTAGTCTTTGTCGGAGAAGGAAATGGGTGGTACGTCATTGTCTTCGGCATAGGGTCTTCGTGAACTGGAAATGCTTAAGACTGCTGTCTAGAGTGCTTTCTTTCGGGAATTATTAGACAAACCCCCACCTGCAAAACCTTCGGAAATGGTATTGACAAGTCTGTCCTTCCTGTTGTCCCCACCTTGGTTATCTTGGTTTTGATCTTGCCTGTTTTTAGTATCACGATGTTGCGGTGTTCGGGATCTCCTGGTAGGGCTTCGGGTTCTTCTTCTTTGACGTTAGTTCAGACTCTGCCTGAGACTGTGGTTTCGTCTCCAGTCCCTATGTCTTCCGCAGTTCTCATTACCTCGGAAATTGCTAATGTACTTTTGCAAACGTCCCCCATTGATCAAGGATTCGATGACATCCTGGAGTTGATAACAATTTTCTGTCTCATGACCATAACTTTTATGTTATCTGCAGTGTTTTGAATGATCCTTCTGGGATTGCTTCTTCAGAGGTAGTGGCCTCTTGATATCCTGGAACTCGGTTTGAAGGACCTCCTTCAAGATTATCTCTCGAGGGGTGTTCAAAGGAGTGTACTCGAAATATTTTGGCTAATACCGTTCACTCTTAGAGGAATCACGAGGCTGGTTGGAATTCTGGTTCTTTTTTTGAGGAGTTGGTTCACCCTTTTCTAGGCTCTCTTTCGCCTTGGTAACCTCCTCCAACTCGACATACTTGTTAGCACGTAGGTAAAACTCATCTAAACTTGCCAGCTTCTTTTTTGCCAATGACCGGAAGAAGCTTGAGTCAGTTTGGAGATCGTTCCTGACATAATGGAGGATTATCCTATCATTTAGGTTTTCTATGCATACATAGGCATGATTTAACCTCTTGATGTATTCGCGCATGGATTCACCGCTCCTTTGGCAAATTCCCAAAAGAGAATAAATCGATTTTAGTCGTTCCTTGGCTGTGATGTAGTGTAGCAGGAAGCATTGCGTGAGGTTTTCCCATCCTATAATTTTTGTGCGTAAAGTAACAAACCAATGGAGAGTATCCTTCTTCAAAAAGAGAGGGAATGCCAAGCACAACAATTTCGGGGTGTGTCCGTAAAGCATCAAGGATTGAGTGTAGGCGCCCAAGTGCTCATGAGGATCTATTGTCCCATCATAAGGTTCCAAATTGCTCAAAGATTTGAAGTTCCTCGGGATCCTCCATCAAGGCATCTGAGAATTATTGCCAGTGGTCAGGGCTGGGGTATTGTTTCCAACAACCTCGGCACTAGTACATTGGGTTCCTTGTTTGTTACGGATTGCGTCTTGCTCTCCATCGTCATCATCTGCCCTCACGGATCTTTTGAGATCTTCTAACCGGTGACGTTGTTCTTCTAATTGATGTCGTTGATCATCAATCAACATTGTTTGTTGGCACAACAACTCTCGAAAGTCGTTCCTGGTCATCTTGGACTAGACATTGTCCTCATAGTGGGATACATGGTTGGCATTGTTATTTGAGATCCCTAGATGTGCATGCACGGGGATCCTCGTTCCTTGATTTGCATTGTTGGCTCCCCCACTAGGGAAAACAAATCTGTCCTGGACATAGACCCTTTGTGATGGAGCAGGGCTTTCGGCAGAAACTAAAGTCTCGTGTCCCTTATTAAGAGTCTCCACGATGATAGGTCTACTTCTAGCTGTAGAGGTTTTTGGCAGTGTAACAGAATAAGGATCACACTGTGCCGCTGGGCCTTGCACTTCACCAGGTGTAGTGTGTGCAGTGGTTCCTTTCCTTTGGTTTTGTCTCATGCTCACCATGGTTGACGTGGGAATAGAAGTTTATGATTTCCCACAGACCGCGCTAATGTTCTGAAGTGGATTCATAGGGTACCTGAGATAGGCACGTATACAGTGGTTTCCTCCTTGCACAGTTATTGCCAAGCGTATTGACCAAGAGGGTGGGTACCTGCAAAGGGACTTCAACGCTCAAGTTAGGCGGTGCACAAGTAGGGTTTATACAGTGAGATAACAAATACCTGATTAGGTTGACTTAGCTTGGTATTTATAAAGCGTGACTGGAATCGTAATATGATTAGCATTGAATGCATGTATATATGATTGGTACCCTGTTAAGGATTGTCTTCCTTTTATCACTGGAGAGCATTCCTATAATGTAGGAACATAGATATGGTCATTATCCATTGTTAGAGGCAATTATGGATTCTATGATCTCGTAAGATCGTGATTGACAATTATGAGAATTTGCACAGATCTAGTGAGCTGTTATTTTGATTTGATGCCATATTCTGTTGTCTTAAGGCTTCGACTAAGATCTTGGTGGCGGAGTTCGGTGGCATGCGTGTGATGGGGATAATTAAAAGTTTCAAACCCAAGTGCAGGTTGTTTCAAGTAGTAAATTCTTGGGAGTCCGAGGTCGATCCACAGGGAATTGATGAAGAAAAATTCTTTGAGGTAAAGAGAAGATTTGTCACAATACTAAATGTGATAAAAGTTGTTCACAAATGAAAATGATTTACTTGGGTTAGGAGATCTACTCTTGGTAATAAATTAAAGACAAAATTATTTTTTTATAACTCAATTGAAATCATACATAATGAAGATTCCAATCGGAAGATTTAACATTCAAAGTTCAATTTAGATTATACATGTAATCATATTATGGTTCTAATAATTATTTACTAATACTTGTAAATGGTCTCAAGCATCCACTATGTCAACGTCTTGTCTACAATGAATCAAGATATTCATTATACAAGAAGAGTTTCTAAATTAATCGGAAACAACATATAATACATATAAAGATCATATAAAAATATATCATTCAAACACAATAAAGAAATTAATCTAACATCAACTTATTACCAAGAGCTTTACCTTTTCACCCAAACAAAATAAAGATTAGTTACTCATAAATAAAGAAGAAAGAAAAAAAGAAAAGATGAACTCAATAGAAGAAGGAAGAACAGAATTTCAAATTACATATATTACAAATTCACATCTACTGCAAAAAACTAAAAACATCCTCAGAAATTCTACCTAACACCCTATTTATAGACTTTGAATACGCGTCTAGCGCTTAAACGTTGTGTTACGGGCGCTTAAGCGCTGGGACGCCTAGAAAATTTCAAGCTTTCCTTCCTTTTTCATGCGTCTAGTCTTCTTTCATGTGTATTTACAAGCATAAAAGTTCGTAATCTGATCAAGTGATCTTCATAAGAGTTGTAGATATGGATCTTAACTTTCAAATGGCATCAGTTTCAACTCCAAAACTCACCTACATCTCAAGATATGGTCTGATGAGTATCGATAGGTCAAGCTCTCAGGTTCATAATTCTTGATTTTGCTTCAACTCCAAACTGTCAAATTGTAGGCAGTTTACTTAAGAATACAATCACCTAAATTAATGACATTTCAAGCAATAATTTCTTCAATAATCCAATTAAGCTTAATTTCATAAAATGTGATAAAATCAATTTAATTAAGCCAAATTGAATCTTAAGAAGCCTAGTGAGAAGATTATAAAATAAATAAAATACATTATTATCAGCGTGTCGAGTTGATCCTACTACATAGGATCCCAAATTACGGTCCAGAACAATTACGTTCGTGGAAGTTCAACTAAGAAAAAATGGAAGTACTCAGAAATAATTCTATCAAAGTCAACTATCAAGAATATTCTCCTAATACAAGTACATAAGCTACTATAACAGTTGTGAGAAAGCTGCAAAAGTTGTTGCTAGAAGACAAAATAACCACTAACTCTCTCTAATAACTCTCAAAGCATGGTACAAGTGCTTTGAATGCTCACCAATAACTTGAATATGTTGGAGGCCTATAAATTGAAGTTGTTGAAGCTCATTAATGGTTGGAACTCATGGTTGGTGAAGAAATTATTGCGTTTTCAAATTACCACTCTCTATTGAAAAGCTTTTTTATTATTCTGATTTACTATTACATTGCTTTATGCTAATCTGAGAGTCTTTCTACTTATACATATTGTATAGTCTTTGAAAGTAGAGTATATTTGCTCTTATCCTAAGTGTTGTAATTCACTCTTTGAGTGTATGAGCATTTAAACACAAATCCAAACACTTTATTCCTTTCACACTCAGATCAACACATGTTTGGTATGATATATTGATTGTTGAACCAATGAGACACAAGAAAACCCAGCCACCCCATCTATGAGGAGAACCATTGGCAAAGCCATCAAAGCTAGCATTCCTTGAATTTCCATAACAACCTTCATGTACATTTATCTAGTAAAAATCTTATGGAAGAGGCTTTCAAATCGCTGCAACAAATTAAATGGTGAGATTACCACAGATTCTTTTACAAAATATATTAAATTTTGAAACAATTTTTGTTGCAAATTTCATAATAAACCTTGATTTGTGACCAATTTTTTGATCGCAGATGTAAAAAATTACTTTTCAATACTTGTAACGGAAATTGTAGTCACTAGTCTCAAATATGTTCCCCTTCTTCCTCCATCCCTTCTAGGAGAGCTTTAAGCTTAGTGTATGCTGCACTTCAACACAATTCATTTACAAAAGATGAGATAGTCTATATCTCTCAGAATGGTTTCCAAACCACCCATCTTTTTGTTACCTTTTTTATAAAGACATTGTTTTCCATCTATAACTGTGCGCTGCTAATACTGTCTTATAAGCATGTTTATGTCTCCACTCTCCACTCTTCACACAATGAATCTAGCCGACAACTTAAAACAACTAATATTGTAAAAGAAGAATCACTCCTCTCACGTGATTTTTTATATGATAAATTCATGTAAAGAAAAAAGATAAACACAAATAAATTTTATTAATAAGATTCAATTAAAATTTATAAAATATTTTTTATAATATTTGTGTCTATATCTCCACTCTATATGACATTGTCATATGAAAAATCACATAAAATTATCCATTCCTGCAATAGGGAGTAGCCTGGGAAAATAATTTTGGCATGAACTCCTTCCCACCAGTTGAGAGCAATTGAACCCTTTCAACTATCACTCTATTAGTAGTCACCAGTCATCAACAAATAGAAGTTGGTTGATAGCTGGCCATATCCTATTAATTTGCAAGCCCTATAAATTCCCAAACATTTTTGCAGTTTTTAGAAGGAACCTATGCTTCAGATCATTCTTATTATGTGCATCATCACACCATTATTATCAGAAGAGAGATTGTTAGATAAGTATGATCTATCATATCATTTCTTAGTTATTTAAATTATTATTCAATATGTATAAAAATATTATTAATTAATGATATATACATTTTTAACATAGACTATATAAAATTATATATATCAAATAATAATTTAAATACTTATAATAAATCGTATCTAACTAAGAATTATTTCTCAACAGAACTAATCTTATTCTATCCATTATCACAGAAGAGGAACCTGTGCTAGTCGTCATACAACTTGCCACCGAACACCGTGAAGCAGCACCAATCTTAATTTAATTAGATAAATACGTATTACTATTTTAGTTAGTTAAATAAATACTTTAATCAAATTCTATTTCATAATTTGAAAAGTTGTCAGTTCATGCAAATGGATTAGTCCAAGATCAAAGACCAACTCATGGATATCCAGATGCTTTGAGATATTATTATTATTATTATTATTATTATTATTATTATTATTATTATTATTATTATTATTATTATTATTATTATTATTATTATTATTATTATTATTATTATTATTATTATTATTATTATATTATTATTATTATTATATTATTATTATTATTGTGCCTATCTTAAGATCATACTATATCTTATTATTTTGAGGAATTTAAAGAATTATAAATATTATTATTATTATTATTTGAATTATTTTATTATTATTGTGATAGATACTTTTAGATTTGATCTAACTTTATATAAATTTTTAGTATATGTATAAATTCAATATGTGCCTATCTTAAGATCATACTATATCTTATATTTTGAGGAATTTAAAGAATTATAAATAACATTTATTATCTTGAAGTCAATTTTAGTATTAACTCTGATATTCTTATTACAAACAGTACATACATTCATTTTCACATTTCATTTAATACAATTCATTATACTTACTTTTTCTTATTACTTTCTCTCTCTCAATCACACACTCTTAAAAAAATATATACAGTACCTACACCTTTAAAAAAAATGTAAGATCATCTTTTTCCATTTTAGTATATGTATAGGTAGATAGATTACACTTTCTTTTGTCATTTAAGCTACCTTGATAATCATATATGATGACTAAGTGCAAGACTAAATAGTCAAATTTCTAAATTAAAAAAGTAATATGTGACATAAATATTCTTATTCCTTTCCATTTCATATAAAGGCAACGACAAGGAAAGAGAAATATGTGTGGGAGAAAGGAGAGATGAAAATTAAGAAAGAGAAGAGAGGAAGGGGAGGGGACCATGCACATACATTAGGTTTTTGCTGTTGTTTCCAGGCTCTGTCTAACATGCTCTCTGGTGATCTGGTCATCAGCGAGAAAGTAGAAAAATATATTAAAAAAAGACTGGACAACGGTTTTCACCTTAATAATGATGGTTCTATAAGTCTTTTAGAAATGTAAGTATTATACAAATTTTTTTTAAAAATATGTGATTAAAAAAAAATAATAAAAAAAAATAAATATGATAAATAATATTAAATTAAATGTGAAAAAACATATATACATTATTTGAGATAAAAATATCAAAATTATTTCCACCTGCGAGGGCTGTTCAGCCAAAAAGCAAGTATAGAGATGCAGGACAGATGCTTCAATGCTCATCATCACCTATACCTTTACCATAACCCTCCAGCTCCCAATGTCCTCTCCACCATAGATTCAGCCTAACAACCAAAAGATTCCAAAACTGAAACCACCGAAGATCTCTCAGTTGAAGGAGGAAGACCAACAACATATAGAAGAAAAAATGATTCATGAGCTCACTATGACCAGTGATCATGGTACCAATGAAGAAAACTTTCATTACTTGCAATCTCCAATACACTGCTCTGAAGACATTATTATAGACCAAGAAGATCCTTTCAAACTAAACATAGAGAAAGTCCATGACAAAATAGATCTCCTCTTAGATGAAGAGCGCCTCTGTTATGAACAGCTCAAAAACTTCTCAGAACCCAAATTAGAAGAACTTGACTTTTTCGATGAGCTTGAGGAGCTACCCATGTCTTCATCTTTCTTACACTTTATGAGGAGCAATTTTTCCAATGAAAGAATTCTTGTTGCCCCTTCTTAATTCAAGTTTTTTTTTTTTTAAGTACTTACTGCCTAGAAGAATGTAATTATAGTATTGTTCGTACTTCGTATATGCTATATCATAATATCCACTTTAGCTAGTTTTTCAATTGGGAATCTTTCTTTTCTCCTTTTTATTTATATCTGATGCTGTTATTGAGTACAAAGGGTAGATATCAAACACCTCTAAATGATGCTTACGTCTCAGATCTGGGGTCTTCTGGTTGCCGCGGAGACTTCGACTTTCTGGACGACGATTTGTGTTTCTCGACGAGAGTCACAAGGTGCACAACGATACACTTGTCCTGGCCGCAGTTTCAAGAAGATGATTATCTCCAACCTAAACGGGAATAGAGTTTCTGACCCATGTTTCTAATCATTTTTTAATAAACATGCAAGATACATGTGAACCCCACTCATAATTTTTTTCACCATTTACCGGCTACAAAAGGAGAAATTCTTTATTAAATTTAGAACATTACAATTAATTGTATTATGTTAATTAAGATTTAATATTTTTATAAAATTAATTATGTGACATAAAAATTTATAAAAATATTAAATTTTAATTAATTGTATTATGTTAATTAAGATTTAATATTTTTATAAAATTAATTATGTGACATAAAAATTTATAAAAATATTAAATTTTAATTAATTTAATATATCTAATTAAATATTCTAATATTAGACAAGACTTTCTCCTACAAAAGACAGGAAAACTTCTAGTTACATATTATTTATCATGTTTTAAAGGGTGTATCCATACTCCATAACTAAGCTGGATGCAACGTAGAATTAGTCGTTGTTTTTATGATACCATTTGGTCTTACTTAGTTTTCTTGGGTGCATCATGATTAAAGAAAATCACATCCTCCTGAATTAATGAAAAGAATTAACTTTATATATCAATGTGGGCGCTGGCTATATGACTATATGCACATGGTTAAACAATTAATTATTAAATTGGGGTAATTCAAATATCAGAATATTCATGTAAAAAAAAAAAGAGATCTGAATATTGTGCCCTAAAAAAAATCTGAATAGAGTTAAACATAATGAAACCTATACATAAATATAATGCCTCCTTTATTGTTTTCCTTGATGAGAAAGATTCAGAACTTCAAGAGTTAATCCTTCAACTAAGTAGTGAACCACGGGTTGCGGGGGTGTCTTAACTAAGAACTGGTTGCATATCTATTATTTTTTTATACAACTCTTTCTCTCCATTTTCAAGCTTTCATGCTTCTAGCACTTGAAAAGTATGTAAGAAATGGTATTGATCTCGGTGTCATTAATGAGAAAGAACAAAAGATAAAAATAATACAATGCAAAGAGTTATGAAATAATCAATAAATGAGAAATAGTGATAAAAGAGGAGGATATAAAGAAAAATTATTACATGTTTATGGAGTAACAATAAATACATATTCTAAGAAAATATTCACCATTGATTTTAAATATATTCATATAAATTTTGAAAAAAAACTTAAATTAATGATAGAGATCTTTTTGAAGCATACATTTATTGTTGCTCTAGGAACATGATATAATTTCTTGAATATATAAGGTTCAAGTGTAAAATTAATGAAAATTGTCAATGCTAAACCTTAATATACATTATAAAAATAATATTGTTAAGAGAAATCACCGCTTAAGCGCCTGACTATATTTTGAAAAATTAATTTTTACTTATCGAGTGAAGAGATACTCTGAAAAAAAAATGACATAATGAATTAATGATTGATAAAAGTTAAAATAACATAAAGAGAGCTTAAAAATCCTTAGCTCAATTGATAACTAAGGATAAGTTGAAATTATATATTATAAATAGATCGATAATTAGTATTTAGAAATAGATAGAATTTCCAAGTCCAAGATATCTGCCAATTTTGCATGTATTTAAGTAATACATGTACAGTAATCAATTTATATCAACCATATTCCTCCCATTTATTTTGCCATGCTTTATAGTTCTTCTCGTCCATAGCTTCATTTTGTCCTATATAAAAACTTTTCATTACAATGGATCTTTGATCCCCTTTATCAAAAAATAAAATAACAATCATCATAGTGATTCTTTAATGTTTATAGCCAACGCTCGATGGTGTTTCAATAATACTGTAGCAATCACTTAATTTAACTGCTAAATTTAAATTTAAAATGTTAAATTAATTGTCAATTTCAATTGATATGGTCGGGAGGGTAATTTAAATTTACGCATTAGCTACCACATCAAAATGTTTGCAATCTCAAAATTAAGCAAAAAATTATTGCAAAGAAAAAGTGAACAAGGGTGAGAATAATATTTGGAATAAAGTACTGCAATTTTTCTCCAAAGTCCAAATCAGCTGTAAATACTTGGTCTGTGTTTTCTTTTTGTTTACGGAATAGTTGTAAACAATGTATGGTACGTATTGACGATAGAAAGAGTGATTCAAAGCACCGCAAAATATGCATATAAATAGGAGGGTCGTCTTCAAATGGTCACAAAACATGTTGGACCATGGATGGTTCAATTGTCCTGACCGTAGATATATTAAATAAAAATATGAAGGGATGAGATCATTTACCAGTTACTTGTTGAAACGGTGAGAACAAGTTTTGATTATTTAAAAGTAAGTCCCTTTAAAATAAAAAAATTTGAATGGAACTGAATTGCATAAAAGTCCCATGATTCGTCCATTATGACGCCAGGAAAGCTGGTAAATACTGCATAGGCTGAATATGGACCAATTGAAAAGGGTATGGGCCAAATTTACCAGTAAGACCGTTTTAGAAATAAAAGAAATTGCAGGTCCACCCGTATTCTATTGATTCAATTAATAATTCAATATTTTGACAAAAAATAATAATAATTATAATTATAATTATATATATATATATATATATATATATATATATATATATATATATATATATATAGGTAGGATCAACTTACATCAGTGTGACTTACACTGTATGTTATTCACTTTCATTGCTACTTTTAACGAAATAATCTCAATCATTAGATGAAAGTGGATCTAACGATTGAAAATGAGTGTGTAAAGTCAAAAAAACTTACACTAAGATAAACCGATCTCCCCTTATATATATATATATATATGTGTGTGTATAATTTATTAATATTTCAATAGAAAATGGATATGTTATGATCTGTTTTTTTTTTTGTGCTTATAAGAAAGTATGAGTTGTACACATAAATTTTGCCAAAAAAGGAAGTTCAGTATATTGAGGAAAACATTTTTGTTTTAATAAAGATTATTAATTATTAATGATATTCTCATTTGTCAAAAGATTTATAGGTAATTAATTTACTTCAATCATAATACACGGTGAATAAGTTTGTTAAAAAATAAATTAGTGTAATTGGTTTTTAATTGCCTCAACAAATTATTTTGCTTTCAATTTGGTGTGGTAAAAATTAATTGTTAATTTGGATCATTAAGTTGAGATTCGTTAAGAATTTTGTCCTCCTTAGGGTAGAAAAGGAGGGTAGAATTATTATAAATTTGTAATTTTATTTTATGCATATTATTTTAATATATAATTAAATAATTAAAGAATTATTATAAATTTGTAATTATATATGAATAAAAAATAAATAGACAATTGTAATAGGCTAAATAAGTTTTTCTAAAGACTAAGTCCTTATCCTACTTAGTTAAATAGGTTTTTAAAAACCTAATCCTAACTTCACTCTTAAATATATAGATTAGGCAAAACTATGTCGAAAATAAGATTGACGGTACAAGCCTAATAAATGTGCCTAAACTATTGTCACGCCTACTTACAAATACAACAAATGCCAGCTTCAATTGCGAGGATAAAAATAAATATTAATTAAATACTTTTAAATTAGTTATATCCTTTTAATCTAACTTTTTATCATATAAATGCATAATTTTATTAGAAATTTATAGTTATTAGGTTAAAGCTTGAAGTGTACATATTTAGTTAAATAGCTTATCTCATTATTTAGTTTTAGTTTTATTATATTGATTAACACTAAATACACCGAATTTAATTTTTAAAACTTAAATTAGGTCCCAAATAGTTTTAAGTATAACCAGACTGAGTTTTAGACACCCTTAATTCCAAAATTTAAATATTATTTTGCCAAATAGAAATGAATAAATTTATTCTATAATTCTGATTATATATGTTAAACAAGAATTAGTATAAAATAAGCCGAGGATTCAATAGTTTTAGAATATATAAGATATAACTACGTATTTGGTAAAACATTTTAAGACTTTTGAGCGACAAATTGCTATATATATAGTTTGGAAGGTGTAACACCCAAATTGGAATGTCACATTTTCGATTAATAATAAATAAACATTACTTAAGTTATAAAACGGTTGGTACATAATTTATATGAGTTGTAAATTTTTTTTTATACATGATAGCATTAAATAAAATAAAACGAAATATAAAATAAAACAAACTATTATTACACACTATAATATGCATATGATTTTTGCCTTAAGTATACAAATAATTTACAACTACAAATATTTAATAAAGTAGTAAAAAGTTAGCATAACACAAAAACATAAACATGCCCAAGTTCACATCAAAGATTTCTAACCCTCTGAGGGATCCTCCTCAGATGAATCTTCGGATGACAGAAATCTTAGATGTCTCGCAGCTCTACGGACAGGAGTCTGTGCTGTCGATATACTACTGATCTCACTGGGTGCATGAAAACGTCCTCTCCAGTAACGCCTAAGAGTCAAAGGCATCTCAAGATATAAATACAAAGTAATAGTAAATATCGGTGCTCTATCAAACTCTCTATGCAAGAACACAGTTAGACGCTCCACATAGACTACTGATCCTCTATCTTCACGCAGTCGCCAGGCCTCAGAGTCTCTGTGAAACTCAAGTCTCACAAAACCTAAAAACTCAGGCAGAGCCATAACCACAAGATCAATCCAAATGAAATGAGTGATCTAACGGCTCGCCTTCCTCGAACTGATCGCTCGGTTGCTGGTCCTCTGGGTACTGAATATCTAGAGGCTGCTCCTCTTCCTCTTCCTCAAACTCTTTACAAGACATAAATAATAATACAGAAAATGCATACAAAGAGGTGAGACAATCCACATCATTACCAGCATGGCAGTACAGAAAACGACAGTACATACAGATATCACAGTTGATTCAAAAATTCATATCGTCACATTATGCACAATATCTCACATTAACACATCAAACATAGTATCTCAAATTAAATATAAATAATCACAAATAATCACATTATGATGCAGACCACAAATTCAAATGTACACCGACTCATTCTTACTCCATGGAGCTAAACACAAACATCAGAGAGAATGATTCGAAAGACCTATCCATACCTCAGGCTGCCCAACCCACTATTACACAGTCAAACGTTGTGTAAATAGCACACAGTCAAAATCGTCGTGTAGTTAGTACATAGTCCAAACGTTGTGCCCAACAGGCATTGTACTAGACAATCTCCACAAGATCTTGATTAAGAATAGTATTTGTCGAGATCGTTAGTGTGTTTCCTGTTACCACAGCCCAGAGGAGCTACCAATTGTCCACATGTGGAATCCTCCGCACACTACTGCCTCCAAGTTCACTCAATGAACCACACTACGCCTATCACACCCACAACACAGTATAATTTATCTCATCAGCCAATCGTTAATTTCAACCAAATTGACATATCTCTCAATGAATGAACATAAATCAAAATTATACAAATGCCCTCATTATCACTATATACCATAATTACACAAATGCCCTAATTATCACCATAATTACACCAATACCTTTACTATCGGTATAAACCAAATATAGTATGTCTCTACTTGACAGTACTATTTCTCAACATGTCCGGGTCTACTACTTTGGCCCGACAGTAAAACTTACTGTTCCTTTTAGTCGCGTAAAGATTTTACCGTATTTTCACAATTGCGTCACCTTTTTCAAACGTTTTCAAATTGCGTAAATATTTTTTGACGTTTTAAATATCGCGTAATATTTTTAAATCATTTTCTCAATCGCGTAACTTTTTTAAATCGTTTTCTCAATCATGTAGCTTAAAAATCATTATTTTAAATACGTGTAAGCTATTTCTAGTATTTTTCAACTACGTAGAATATTTCCTTGCTTTCTAAATTATATTTTGAGACTTTCTCCATTATTTGTTCATTTTTAGTTAATTTTGACAGCATTTCATTTAGGAAATCCATTAAATGATATTATTTACGTTTTCCTTTAAAAATTACCTCTATTAGCCTTAACCATTATTTACTACTTGAAACTTATTAACGCGCTTCAAAACCCAAAGGTGAGCTCTACGTTAGCATTTTTCGAGTGTCCAATTTATTTCTTATTTATACTTAATTCCTCTAAATTAGGTTTCTAAAACCAAGTTCATTTATTTTGTTCTCCAAAAATTCATTGAAATTGAATTCACTTTAAGTTAACTACTTAGTTCACATTAGAAAATAATTTTGGCATCAAATATAATTGAATGGAATTTTGGCCAAATTCAACATATTCTTTACAAATCATCTTTAAATTATTTTCCATCCTCTAAGTCATTGTAAAATTCATTAATTCAATTAAATCAATTAATTTATTCTTTTAGAAAATAGTTGAGAACATTTTGGTTCTATTTTTCTTGGTGAAGTCGTGAGCTTCCTTGTGTTATTTGGAACACTCATGCAAATCCTCATATGTTATTCACATCCTACAATATTTATCATACATCTATGAACACATATCATATATTTTAAAGCTTTAGACATGCTTGCGCACATAAGAAAATACATTAAACAACCAAGTGAATGAATCCTTATGGATTCTTCACCACAAATACATTTATTTTCTTACCACCACACAAGGTTGAGGAGATTAAATCTCTCTCTTACCTTAAGGGAAGACAAACTCCTCCTAGACTCCTTATAGTGATTTTCATGTGATCTTCAAAGGATCCCTAACAAGCTCAAACAAATTTTAAAGAGTCATAACTATAGGTGAAAAATATAAACCATGGATCAATCATGGCTTAGAACCTAAGAAATCAAGTTAGAAATAAGAAATAAGGATTTTTACCTTGTAGGAAAAATCTTCAAAGTGATTTTCTAAGCTCAAGATGGATGATTTTGAAGAAACTCTCAACTAGAGAAGTTCTTAGAATGATGTTTGGATTTGATAAGTGGTGTTAGGTGAAAATTTAGAAGAGTGGATGATGGTGTTTAGTGTGTTGGCCGAATGGCTCAAGAAGAAAACTATGGAGCTTTTCTTGGTGTTCTTGAAGAGAGAGAAGTTAAAATTTAGGTGATAGCAAAGATGAAAAATGCAGAGAAATGACCTTCTCTCCTATGCATGGCCGTGGAGTTCAAAGGAGGTGGCCTCCTTTATTGACCATCCAAGACCTCCTAATGGCCCTAGATGTGATCAAGGATGGATATCTAAGGCTTTGCTCCTAAGCTAGCTTCCTATTGGTGTAGAAAATTAAGTCACCAAGCTTCTTGATCCTTCTTGAACATGCTTGGCCGAATTGCTCCAAAGGAGAGCAAACTAGGTTTGTGTTCACTTATGCAATCTAGAGAGGCTTTGGTGCAATTAGTTAAGTTGTTTAGTTTCTTGTCTAACTATCTAGTTACTTAAGGTTGCTAGCCATTATTTAACTTTACTAGAACCTTCTCTAACTAGAATTCCAATGAGTAGCTAACTAGGTTTACTTCATTTAGTTACTACCTAGATACATTAATTTAACTTAGTTTAGTTAGATTAACTTAGTTTAGTTTTTCTAGTTACTTACTAACTAGTCTAACCACTTTTGTGAACTAAAATCCTATTGGCTTAGAAACTTTTAAGCCATTTTCGTTGACCATCTCTCATTGGCTTAGAAATAAATCTAGTAAGAAATGTTGACTGATTCTCCAAACGTAAGTCCCACAGACTTTTCCGGGTCCATGGTTCATTTTGAAGCAAATTTCTACTGTTTTTGAGACAGTAAGTATTATCCAATAAAATAATATTATAATAATATAAAATATTTTTATTACACAATTAAATTCTAAAAATTAAAAAATTATTACATGTATCATCTAGAATTGGACAATAGTCAAATACAATTACAAAATAATCAAATTTATTTTATAACTCATAAAAATTATAAAACAGTATATTTAAGACAATATCATACTTTAAGTAAAAGTTGGAATGTTACAAAAGGTGGGGAGGGGTCCTGGCCACGATTGCCCCCTTCCCCATGTGGATCTGTCACTGAATATCAGTAACAAATTATTGTATTATATATTGAATAATGCTACGTACCATGTAGATTTGTCACTGAATATCAATAACAAAAACAAATATTATATTATATATTGAATAATGCTACCTATACATAGTTATAGACATACCACTTTACCATAATTTTTACAATCTTATTACAGTTAAATCACTAAAAATTATACATACACATGCTTTGAATTAACCACCTTATACCGATATGTTAATTGACATGTCGCTTTTACGATGTGTATGAAGCATTATTTTTTTCTATTATAAATACTTGTTAATATTTGTATATATTGAAATACACATTATAACCATATAATTCATAAATTTCTATGATTTTTTAATAATAACGTTATCCAAATTTATTATTTTTTTATTTCTTCCTATTTAAATACATATTTGTAATTTTCTTTAGTATTAATCATATATAATTTGTAAACTCCTTTCTTTTGTTTATTTTTGAAGTTATTTTTTTAAAGAACTTTAAACTAAAAATGAAAAACGGTGAGTTCTAATAAACTTTTTATATTTTTCAAACCAAAAATTAATTAATTGTGTTGTGCAAACTGCAACCTCAATCTAGTGATATCATCGAAAAAGGAAAAGAAAACTTGAATCTAATAGGTGAGATCTCCATCAATAGACTAAGTGAGAAATCACAATAGTGAGTCTAACGCTATCTTGACCCAAAACCTTAAAGCAATGAGTTTATAAGTCTTCCCACTTATATACTATTCACTTAACTTATTTTTTACTAATGTAGGATTTCAACACTTACACTTGAATTTTCAACATTCTGTATCTCAAGTGTGAGTCCCAACATTAGTATGTTCACCCTGAAGCGGAAGCGATTCCGAGTATTCACGAGTTACCAACTAAGACACAAGTCTTGTTAATGTACTCCACAACATAGATTAGGGCCGAACCCAAGTACTAACCACTGTCTCAAAATACTCGGCCTAGACGAATTATATCATCTCTAATATCACTTGTTGGGCCATAGGGGGCTCAAAAGCTGAAGAGATCTCCATCAATGGGCTAAGTGAGAAACCACAATAGTGAGTTTGATGTCACATCTTGACCAAAACCCTTAAAACAATGAGTCTATGAGTCTTCTCACTTATATACTATTTACTTAACTCGTTCTTTACTAATATGAGACTTCAACCCTCACACTTGAATTTTCAATACGGCTTTTATTGAGTTTTCCTTTTTTTTAAAAAAATGAAAATGATGGTTCTACCTTCTAGCTATAGGTTCTGCTGCGGGCTCAGGCACAAGTGAAGGAGGTAGTGATTGAAGTTCAAGGGGAGAAGAATTAGGTGCTAAAATCATATAGTGGAAGACTAAAATGCAATTAACTGTTGATTAAAAATAATAATTTGAAGTTAATAGAATTTTGGTGGTTATGGGACCTTTGATATGGATGTGAGTTATGGAAATTATGAAAATTATTGTATGAGTAATGAAGAATTATGGTATGTCATTAAGAAGAATTATTTCATGAATTAAAAGAAAATTACTATTGTTAATTAGAGAGAGTTATAGAATATGTAAAGTGGTGTCTTTCACTTCTATAAGTATCCTATGTATTTTGGAGTTGATTGAGAAGAAGAAATAAAATTTTTTAAGTGTCTCTTCTATTATTCTTCCACTCTAACAAAGTGGTATCAAGAGCTAGTGAGATTTGAGTGATGACAAATAATGGAATGGTTCCATTTCAATTCCCTCGTCTTACAAAAGATAACTATGAAACTTGGTCTCGTCGCATGAAGGCATTGCTTGGATCACAAGATGCTTGGGAGATTGTAGAGAGTGGCTACACTAAGCCACAAAACGAGGTCACTTTGTCTCAAAATGAGAAGGAAGCTTTGGAAAAGTCAAAGAAAAAGGACCAACAAGCCTTGTCCCTCATCCATCAAGGTTTGAATGATTTGATGTTCGAGAAGGGTAAGCAATGTGTCCACCACGAAAGAAGCTTGGGGAATTTTACAAAAGTCTCTCCAAGGTGCAGACAAGGTGAAGAAGGTGCGACTTCAAATTTTACGACGTGAGTTTGAAGCTTTGCACATGACGGAATCTGAAAGTTTTTCGGATTATAGCTCAAAGGTGTTGGCCAATCTTAATCAAATGAAAAGGTATGGTGAAAACATTGAAGATGATCGTGTGAAAGATAAGATCATTCGCTCTTTGACTCCAAAGTTTGATTATGTAACTTGTGTTTTTGAGAATTTAAATGATTTAGACACCATGATAATTGATGAATTATTTGGGGCTATATTAGCCGAAGAAAAAAAATTGTTAAAAAGGCAAAATGAGCCTTTGGATCAAGCCCTCAAAGCCAAGGTTTCATTGCAAGATGATGGAGGAGACAAGAGTCAAAGAGGATGTGGACGTGGACGAGGAAGATGGCGTGGTCGTGGCCAACGTGGAAGAGGAAGAGGCAATCGTGACAATTCCAACAATCAAGAGACAAGCCATCATTCGACTAGGGGCCGTGGAAGAGGAATGACTAGAGGAAGAGGCAACTATCCTAGAACAAATGAGATGAGGTACATTACAAGAAATTTATAGATTAGCTACGGAAAAATCCATAGCTAATCCGTAGCTAAATTCATTAGCTATGAATTAGCTACGGATTGGTCCGTAGTAATTTTTTGGTAGCTAATTAGCTACCAAAAAATTTCGTAACTGATCTGTAGCTAATTAAAAAATTTCCGTAGCTAATCTGAAGCAAATTCGTAGCTAATTTTTGTTTAGAGACTTTCTACATTTCCATAGGTAATTGGCTATGAAAAATTTACTAGCAATTCTGTAGTAATTCCGTAGCTAATTTGTAGCAATATTATAACTATTTCCTAGTTATTATATTGTTAATCCGAAGCAATTCCGTAGCTAATCTGTAGCAATTTTTCATAGCAATTCCGTAGCTAATTCATAGCAAGTATCGGTAGCAATTCTGTAGCTATTACCTAGTCATTATGTTGCTAAATCTGTAGCAATTTCGTAGCTAATCCGTAGCAATTATCCGTAACAATTTTGTAGTTATTTCCTAGCTATTATGCTGCTAAGTCTGTAGCAATTTCGTAGCTAATCCGTAGCAATTATTATCCCTAGCAATTTCGTACCTATTTTCTAGCTATAATGTTGTTAAATCTGTAGCAATTCCGTAGCTATTCCGTTGCTAATCTGTAGCAATTCCGTAGCTAATTCCTAGCTAATCCTTAGCAAATCCGTAGCAAACCATAATTTATTTTATAATAATATTAATAAATTTTAAAATTATACCTATAAACGGAATTCAATCCAACAAAATTCAAATCCAAATAAAAAAATCCAACAAATAGTGCAAAGCAACAAAATATTATAATTACATTAGTTCAAAACATGTTATACATACAAAGAAAAGATAACTAATCAATAAGTACAAAATCAATCTAAGTTAGTCTCATCATCATTAGCTTCATCATCCTCTCCAACTGAATGACCTTGTGATGGTGTTTGCGACACACCACTTCTTGCTTGAGAACCAACAATGTCATGGAGGATGGGCCCCAACTGCATTTGGACAAAGGAAGCAATCGCTTCATTAACAGCTTCTTTTATGGCTTGTGTCAGAACAGTGCAGCAGGAACCACCAACATGTGAGAAAGAAGTAGAGCTAGATCCATGAATGTTAATACCTAAACTGTGACTCATGCCATGGACTCGTCCCTTCTTGTTGGGACCTGTCACTTGCATCCACACCTCCTGATCTACCATAGGATGTAGTGAAGAGTCTTCTCCATACTTATCTAATATCGTGATGTCATAAGAGTCCTGAAACGAAAAATGTAGAAAACTTTATCAAAACAATCAACTTAAATATGATTAGTTTTAATTTTAAAGACACTTACAATGATTTCTTTCGAGCGTTGAGTGACATATTCTCCATTTTTCCTCTTATGCACACTCTCATACAAGTCTCTGAAATGGACTGGATGATTCAGCTCTACCTCCTGTAATCAACATCTATTAGAATATAAAATTCTAAAATCACAAAAAACCTTGTATCTTATTTTTAAAATGAGACTAACCTCATGCAATTTAGATTCATACAGCCAAAGTAACACAACATACAAACTGCTAGAACCTTAACTCATTTGTACTATAATTATACAATAATATAAAATAGAATTATTAGGATATTGCAACAAATACATAAGAAATTTTCTATATTACCATTTTCTTCTTATGTTGACCGAAGCTTATTGAGCCTGCAGTGTGCAGTATAGCATCAGGCACAGCCGCTTTGTTGCTTCAACCAGCAACAGACTTCTTTTGCCACTCTGGCATTAACCAAATGTCAACTAGGCCATCCCACACTTCTGACTTCAAAATTGGGGGGCCATGGCCCTTAAGGTCAGCCATGTTTGATATCCCTAACTTTTTCATGATTGCCTTCCTATGATTCTTCAAATCATTTGAAAAACGGTCCATGCATGTTCTGTCCCAAACAGTTCTTGCCATGCAATGATCATAATCTGATGCAAATCGATATTTATTCTAAAACAAATCCACGGTAGTATTTCTCTATATAGATAATTGTATAATACAATGTGGCTAGAAACACAATTACTTACCATAAAATCTTGAAATAGTTCATCCTTCATATTAGCAAGATAATTTTTCTATTTTTCAACTGGAATGGGCATCCGTGTGATCACAGTGGCCATAATCTCACGGGTCACAGACTGTGGGACAAACCTCCGCCTACAAGTCCACGATATGTTAATAATCTAAAAATAAAATAAATGTAATAAAACATGACATTCACACTATTACTCACGATTGAGAGACATCTTCTACAGATATAACTAGCCTTCTATCAGTTTCTATTTGAGATGCTCCACTTGAAGGCATGGAAATTGGGTCGCTAGTTAGAGGCATAGTGGGGGGTGGGACAGAGACATCGACAGTGGTGGGTGGGACAGGGACAGGGACAGTAGTGGAAGGTGGAACAGCAGTTGAAGGGTCACCAATGGTTAAGGGGCTAGTAGCTGAAATAACACGTAACGTAATTATAGGCAATCTGAATTCATAAATACATATAGATCAAGAGTTAACAAAAAAAAGTATTATATAGGTATACCTGGGGAGCGCGGAGACGACTGTAGTAATGGTGAACTAGTGCGCGATTGAGAACAATCGGGTGGATTGTTGCGACTGCTCCCTCTACCACGTCCATTGCCCCTACCTCGGATTGCCATGATAAATGTCTGCAATAATGAAACATAACATGTTAACAAACTATATACATCAATATTGTCAAAAAATCTCATAAAATATAAAAATAACATGTCAGTGAAAATACCATAAACAAAGTTCAATTAAAAGAACCAGTTAATTGATAGCTTCGTGAAAACGCATTCGTAGGCAATAGCATCTCTCAAACCAAAATGATCCAAAAATCTATGAGTCATTAAAAAGCACAAACATATTCAAACATGAACAAAGAGGAAGACATGTGGACAACAGGGTATGAGAGAAAGAAGCTTAAATTGAAGTACAAGGTGAAGAAAATAGCACAAAAGTGGCAACTTTCCCACTTTCTAGGGTTCCTTTCTGCGACTACAAACAGTATGTCAATGTCCTTATGCTTATGAGTCTAGCTTTAATATTCATATTCACAATTACAATATATAAATAAAGTAAGTACAAATTAAATGTAGATTACATTAAATTACCATTAAGAAAGAGTAAAATGTGTGAAGAAATTATCATATTTAATGAATTAAATCTGATGACGATTAGCTATAGTAAAGAGAACGAACACAAGGTAACCAGCAGCTGAGTTAGGGGATTCAAAATGATGCCCAGGGATGATATAACGGATAGAAAACTTAGAACATTCCAGACTATACTCAATAAAGCGCACTCTACTCTTTTGAAATCCTAATCCCTATGCCTTATATTCTAAGTGTCAATTTTTCTATAGGCTTCTTACCTCCAATTATTTTACGAGAAATTTACCTGCAACATTTGCTAGGCTTACTACATTGAAGCACCTGTAAGCGTCCTTCTTTTATTTTTCTTTTATTACACTAAATTACATTGACTATATTGTTGTTTCATATCAATAACAACATTTATTTGTTGCTTACCCTCTTATAATGCAGTCGAATTGGCGGAAATCAATTCTATGGAACTATACCCGATTTCATTCAGAGTTGGATAAATCTCGAGAGGCTGTGTGAATCTTTTATTGCTTCATGAGAAATTTAAATCTTCAGTTGTTTCTAGTTGAATTACATATTATTTATTGTTTTATCAGAGGAATGGTTTTTAATTGTGATGGGTAATGTAAGGTAGTGGTTTGAGTGGGCCAATTCCTTCTGGGATTTCATTTCTAAAAAACTTCAGTAACTTGTAAGTATGGCATTTTTTATTGTAGCCAAGGTTTCAAAATTTAATTTGTTCTCTTGTTGTGTTTCACCATACTTAAAATATATTATGCAAGAGAATTAGTGACTTGAAAGGATTAGATTCTTATTTTCCACAACTTAATAACTTGACAAATTTGGAAACACTGTGAGTTAAATGCTTGGATTATTATTATTTTTTTTCATTTTCATTTTGTGAGTTAATGGCTCAATAATTTATGAAAAGAAAATAAAAAGGAGATGCTAATACCTTTTTGCTGTCACAAATTTACATATTGTCAAATTGTTTCCTAGAGTACTGAGGAGTTGCAATCTTATAGGAATGATTCCTAAATATCTTGGAAATATGACTAGTTTAAGATCATTGTAAGTGATGTTGTATTTCTTTTCAATTCTGTTTGGTTGGTTCTATGTTCGGAAGTTTCTTGCATTATTTATATGTATTTGGAACCAGTTATAATTCTTGCATTTCATACTAGTCTATTTGTTGAAGAGCATCAAATCTCTCTCACTTCCTAATTCTTACCATTTTCTCTCTCTCACTATTTTTTTCAAAAATGATGAGTGTCCAGAGAGGTGTATGGGTTTGAGAAATTCGAAAATAACAATCTTGTTCTCATAATCTCACTTGTTCAACACAAATTATATAACCACAATTGGAAATTTAGAATACCCAAGAAGAAACAATAATTAAAGAATTACAAGGTCAATACTTGGCAAATGAATGAAAACTAGTTCAACAGAACATCTTAATTCCCCAATTTGAAGCCAATTTTATAAACAAGTCATCCAAGAAAATTAGGAATAGTGACACTCAATACCATTATTAGATTGCAAGAGGTAAACAATAAGAAATGGAAAACAAAATCAAGAAAGAGTAAACAATAAGACATGGAAATAAAATGAGGAAAAACTAAACTGAGTAACTAACCATAATCGAAACAGATTAATCGAATGAAAAGTAAAAACAGAGGCAAAGAACAAATCCCAAAACAAAGTCTTGCATTGACTTGAAAGTTTTCTAGAAGTAAACTGAAATCAATCAAAGTACTAACCCACTTGAGCACTAGCTTTTCCTCAAAACGATAACCTTCAAGTTAGGTAAGTTGAAATTGGAACCAAACCCAGTAAAGACGGACACAACAGAGAAAAGAAAGTCATACTATTGCTAGCTAGCTTGATAGAATCTGCAACTGTGAGGGGTGAAGACCCTTACATCTATTTCACATAGAATGTCACTTATGGCACCATTTCTCCTTTGGGTATCCCTCAACAAGGCATTCTCATCAATGACCAATTCCCTGGACCTGAAATCAACTCCACCAGAAACAACAACATTGTCTTGAACGTGTTCAACAACCATATAATAATAATATGGTTGCAACCAAAACAAAGTAAGTAGCTGCAGCAAAGAGTAAAAATAAAATTCATGAGGAGGAATTCCTAATGTAACCACATTTGTCAAAGTCAACCGATCAACTAGAGATGTCTGTCAAATCTTAGTCTTGAGGCAATTGAGTTGTTAGGTTTAGAGAAACAAAGCATGTCACTTCCAATGCAAAGAAGACTCTTCAATCATCAAGGGAGAGAAGAGGCAATAAAAGGCAAGTGAGAAATAAAAAGAAATGGAAACAGAGAAGAAGACTAAGGTTACAAGCCTAACAAGGAGAAGGGAGCTAATGCATTATTGAGTTCATCAATACAATATTAGTCAATGGTGCTCTTGTCTTACAATGAAGGAATTGTTCTGTCATTGGAGTAGAGTTAGCCATGTACCAAATTTTCTTTTGTTTCTTTTTATTTCTCACCCAGTTTTGAAGTTCTGAATCCAAAGCTTCTGAATAAATAAATCATTTCATATGGTTCCCTTGTTTATGTCACTCAAGTCTTAGACATCTTCAGATTTGATAGAATTTCACACCATCTCATAATTCTTTTAGTACAAACATCATCTCATAATTCTACACAATCAAACCTAACATTACTTAGTTATGGGGGTTTTAAAATTAGATAGTAATCAACAAATTTTAATGAAAATTATTCAAGAATTTACCTTGCCAAGTTTTATAGGGCAAGCAACTTCAAAGTACAGAACAGAGAGGTATATGATGTCCATTTTGTATAGCCAAGTAAGTAAGCAATAAAAATAAATGTAAAGGCATACGATTTTCACAAGATAATCCAACTTAAAGGCTATTACTTGAAACAAACTAATCCATATACCATATGAACAATATACGATCCTATATCATCAATGCTGTCATTTCCATATACAAAATGACTAGACCCCAATTCTTCAAATTACCACAAAAAAAAAAGTTACTAACTCAAACCTAAACATATGTCTAATTGACACCTAAAGCAGACTTGGGGATACAAGAAAACGACAAGATTATTCAAACATATATGCTTTTCTGAAACTGTTTAGGAATAAAGCAAAAGCAAAGGAAGAACCAGTTCCAAAAGGCAGATAGCATGATGCCTTGGCAATTTGTACAAGTTCAATCAAGTAGACCATAGTTCCAATCTTATCTTATATACGGTCAAACAATAGGGACGGGTGCGTGCAATCACGGGTCAGGCCACCTATGTATATGCAGAAAGCCACGGTCTTGTGTGTGTGTGTCCTTTTAAAAAAAAAAATGTATGCTTTCGTCCTTTTGGGTTTTGACTACTCATTTTTTCAATTTGAAGTTTTTGTATAAAACATAAAAAAATGAAAGTTACTTACCTCAAATACGGAGAAGAGGCAGGGTTGCGGCTTGGGTGGCAGTTTGGGTTGCGACGGGTCTGTGATGGCAGAGGTACGACAGATCTGCGGTTGGGTCGAGCGGGCGGATTGGCGACTTTGAGTCGCGATGGTAAGAGTGAGCGGGCGAGAGAGTGTGAGGGAGAGTTAATACTTGCGAGAAATGGTGAAGGGTTCAACATAAATGGTGAGAGGAGTGAGGAGAGAGTGAAAGGGATGAGACAAAAAAAATGAAATAAGAGGGGAAACGAAATCAAAAGGACTGGGGAAAGCAAAAGAAGAATCAATTTTTTTTTTTAAATTATGGGGGTTAATAACCTCCGCTGATAGAAAAAAAAAACCCAATTTGTGACATTTGATAACTCTTGCAAAAAAATTCCACTATTTAACGTTTTTTTTAAGTGAGCTAAGGTTTTTTTTTATCAAAATTAGCTACGAAAATATTTAGTAGCTAATCCGTAGCTAATTTAGCTATGGATTAGCTATGGATTAATTATGAAATCAATTTTTTAATTAAATTCTGTAGATAAACTGTAGCTATTTTGTAGCTAATTGTCAAAAAAATTTGCATTTAAGATTTAGCTACGAAAATTTTTCCATAGCTAATCCGCAGCTAATTAGCTAGGGATTAGCCACAAAACTTTTTTCGTAGCTAAATTTCGTAGCTAAATCATAGTTATTCCATAGCTATTTGCTTCATAATTTTTTTTTATCCATTCGTAAATTAGCTACAGAAAAAATTTCCGTAGCTAATCCATAGCTTTAGCTACGGAAAATTTTCATAGCTAAATTTGGTAGCTAATTTCTAAAATTCTTGTTGTGGTATGACAAGTCCAATATTGAATGTTTCAATTGTCATAAATTTGGACATTATGCATCGGAATGTCATTATGGTACTAATGGTATCGAAGAAAAAGCCAACCTTATTGACAAAGAAGACGTTGAAGAGCCAACCTTATTGTTAGCACTCAAAGATGATGAAAAGGATGACAAGAGCTCATGGTATCTTGACAATGGGGCAAGCAATCATATGTGTGGCTACAAAGAAAAATTTGTGGAGCTTGATGAGATGGTGAAAGGCAATGTTTCATTTGGAGACACCTCAAAAGTTCAAATTCAAGGCAAATGTACCATTTTAATTTCTTTTAAAAATGGTGGTCACGAGTTAATTACTAATGTTTACTATGTACCCAAATTAAAAAGTAATATTTTGAGTTTGGGACAACTTGTTGAAAAGGGATATAAGATTCATATGAAAGATTGTTATCTTTGGCGTAGAGATTATAATGTTAACTTGGTGGCTAAGGTGTCTATGACAAAAAATAGAATGTTCATGTTGAATCTCAATACAATTGAAGCAAAGTGCTTGAAGGCCAATGTTGAAGATGAAGCATGGTGTTGGCATATGCGATTTGGTCACTTGAATTTTGAAGCACTCAAAGCCTTGAGAGAAAAGATGATGGTGAAAGGGATGCCCTCAATTAACCATGCCAATCAATTATATGAAGCATGTCTCCTTAGCAAACATGCAAGAGAAAGCTTTCCAAAGGAGGCAACTACAAGAGCAACCAAGCCATTGCAACTTGTTCACACCGATGTTGTGACCCAATCAATCCTTCCTCATTTGTTTATTTGCTCAACCGCTCTCCAACAAAGAATATGAAAGATCTAACACCACAAGAAGCATAGAGTGGGACCAAACCCAGTGTCAATCATTTGCGGATTTTTGGAAGTGTTGCTTATGTGCATGTCCCTGATCAAGGGAGATCCAAGCTAGATGATCGAAGTGTGAAGCATGTTTTTATTGGCTACGATCCAAATTCCAAAAGCTACAAGTTGCACAACCCAAGCAATGGCAAGATAGTTGTGAGTCGAGATGTGAAGTTTGATAAAAAGCCACTTGGAAATGGGAAGTACAAGAAGAAGGAAGTTATGATTTCTTTCCATACTTTGAAAATGAAGAGCAAGAGACCATGACACATCTCCAAGAAGAGACTCCACCACCATCTCCCATTCATGAAGCATCCTCATCTTTCAAAGAAAATTCTAGTGAAAGGTCAAGAAAAATGAGAAGTATTGAAGAATTATATGATGTAACTGAGCCTTTTGATTTGTTTTGCCTTCTTGTTGACAGTGAACCTTTAGACTTTGATGAAGCTTTCAAAGACAAAAGGTGGAGGCAAGCTATGCAAGAGGAACTTGATGCCATTGAAAAGAATAATACTTAGGAGTTATCATTTCTTCCCAATGGTCATGAAGCAATTGGAGTCAAATGGGTGTTCAAGATAAAGAAGAATGCCAAAGGAGATGTAGAGAGATATAAAGCAAGACTCGTGGTAAAAGGCTACAAGCAAAAGCATGGAGTTGACTATGAAGAAGTGTTTGCACCCGTTACCCGCATGGAGATAATTCGTTTGATCATTGCTTTGGTGGCTCAAATGAGGTGAAGGATTTATCAACTTGATGTAAAGTCCGCTTTCCTTAATAGCTATCTAGAAGAGAAAGTATATGTTAAGCAACCAATTGGCTTTGTGGTAGAAGGGCATGAAGATAAAGTCTTGAGATTGAAGAAGGCATTATATGGGTTAAAAAAAGCACCAAGAGCATGGAATAGTCGTATCGACAAGTATTTTCAAGATAATGACTTTGTTCGATGTGTTCATGAATATGCTCTTTACGTTAAAGCATATGACAATTGAGATATTTTGCTTGTTTGTCTTTATGTTGATGATCTTATTTTCACCGAAACTAATCCTACTTTGTTTGAAGGATTCAAGAAGGCTTTGGCACATAAATTTGAGATGACCGATATTGGGCGCATGTCATATTATTTAGGCCTAGAGGTGAAGCAAATGGAGGATGGGATTTTTATTTCTCAAGAAGCCTATGCAAAGGAGATTTTGAAGAAGTTCAACATGTTTATTTGTAACTCTGTGAACACACCCATGGAATGTGGAGTTAAATTGTCAAAATTTGATGATGGAGTGAAAGAAGATCGCACCATTTTCAAAAGCCATGTGGGAAGCTTGAGATACTTGACTTCGACAAGCCCCGACATTCTTTTTGCAGTTATAGTAGTAAGTCGCTACATGGAATCACCTACTTCGACCCATATGAAAGTTGCTCGGAGGATTCTTTGTTACCTAAAAGGTACAATTGATTTTGAGCTATTTTATTCATTCTCTAATGATTTCAAGCTTGTGGGATATTGTGATAGTGATTTTGCGGGAGATGTTGATGATAGAAAGAGCAATACCGATTTTGTATTCTTCATGGAAGATTGTGCTATTTCATGGAGTTCTAAGAAATAATCAATTGTCACACTTTCAACTTGTGAGTCTGAGTATGTGACAGCAACTTCTTGCATTTGCCATGCTATATGGCTTAGAAGGTTGTTGAAAGAAATTTATTTTCCACAAGAGGAAGTAACAAAGATTTGTATTGATAACACGCCTGCACTATCACTTGCTAAAAATCTGGTGTACCATGATCGAAGCAAGCACATAGACACAAGATTTCATTTTATTAGAGAGTATGTTGACAACAAGGTGATTGAGCTCATATATGTGAAGACACAAGATCAAATTGTTGATATTTTTACAAAGCCTCTCAAGTTTGAAGAATTTCAAAAATTGCGAGTAAGACTTGGAATGAAGAAGAAGACTTCAAATTAAGGCAGAGTGTTGATTAAAAATAATAATTTGAAATTAATAGAATTTTGGTGGTTATGAGACCTTTGATGTGGATGTGAGTTATGAAAATTATGAAAATTATTGTATGAGTAATGAAGAATTATGATGTGTCATTAGGGAGAATTATTTCATGAATTAAAAGAAAATTACTATTGTTAATTAGAGAGAGTTATAGAATATATAAAGTTGTATCTTTCATTTCTACAAGTATCCTATGTATTTTAGAATTGATTGAGAAGAAAAAATAAAATTTTTTAAGTGTCTCTTCTATTATTCTTCCACTTTAACATTTACACGAATATTTGAGTTCAAATATATAAAAAACAATGTTACACAATAAAAGAAAATATTAAAATACATTAGCCGGTTACTCACCTACGATATTGGCTGTAGTTTTCAGGGACCACGGATGGTCCAAACTATTTTTTTAACCGAGTAGAATCCTCCATAAATAGGACAAAAAGATCGCATAGTGTGAAAACTATTTTCATTTTCGAGTGTAGTTGATATACGTTGGTCTCTGGTCGACAATGAGCAAGCCACTTATTACAATCACATGCCAATGAATGTTGTGCACAGGATTCTGTTTCTTTGTCGTTTCTAAATGAGTCTCAGGGATCCTTTTATAGTAACCTTAATATTCTCGCCATTTACCTATTGTGGTAAAGTTCAGATTTCCCTTTAGACCAACCAAAGAGTGGTTTGGTTTTGCAACAGCTTGCTCTGATCATACTTTGGCGAAGTGACATTAGAAGCCTTGCTTTTTGGACAATATTGCATGAAATGCCCTTGCCTCACGCACCATCACCCACTTCTTGCCAATGCCATGCCCTTTTGATTTACATGACCACACATTCTGATTCATATCAAACGCATTTCATCCTCGGACCTGCATGGCACAGTGGCTGTTACTGCGTTTATCACTAACTCGAATGGACATTACTACCCTTGCTCCCTCTCTCCATATTCATAAAAAGCATAAAAAGGCAATGTGGTAGTTTTGGACTTTACATAGGCTTTCAGAAATAGCCTTTATTTCGTGAATTGTGGCATTAATTAGCTAGGGTGATCACAGATCAGTTTCTCAAGTTCTGACTTACAGGAAAAGGAAGTTATCTGAGGTATCAACATGTTGAGCTACACACTTTCTTCCAGCCTCTTGCCTATCTCTCTCTCTCTCTCTACCTTGTGAACACTTCTTGAAACATTTCATCAATGGCGTCTCCTTTTAATTCCTTTTTTTTACAAGCTACATCCTAATCAAGAAATTTCTTCGTTTTCAATTATTTCTCTTTTTTAGCTACAAATTCTTTTCTCCAAAACCAATCTATGCAGTTTAATTACTTGTGGTTATTAGTAATAGCTATAAGTCTACCACAGTCACCATTTTTTTTTTCTGCTGCTTGTTTTCTGGTTGGAATTGGAAGCTTTAATCGCTCAAAAGATACAAGAAGAAAAAAAGGGTATATATAATTTTTCTTTTGGCATTCTTTCTTTAACTGGTAATATAGGGAGGGACAAAGGCAAAGGCTAGAAAGAAAGCTAGGGTTTTTGAGATGGGACGCGGAAAGATTGAGATCAAGAGGATCCAGAACACCATCACCAGGCAGGTCACCTTCTCAAAACGAAGAACCGGCCTAATGAAGAAGACTCATGAGCTTTCTGTGCTCTGTGATGCTCAGATCGGCCTCATCATCTTCTCCAGCTCTGGGAAGTTGTTTCAGTACTGCACTGAACCCTTGAGGTACTTACACTACACTTTTGGCAGTTTCTCCCACACCTTCATTTCATTTCTCAGATCCCCTTGCTTTGTGAATGTGATGTAAAATTTGATTTGGTATTGTTTTTGTATTTCTACAGCTTTCATTCTTCTAAAATGGCTTTCACTTTTGTGTTAGTTTCTAGAATTTTGATTGGTTTCTCTCCTCAAATATACTATCAGTCTATTACTAATACAATGATGCTTCTTCCTTCCTGCTTAAGTTCTCTTTATCTCTCAGTGTGTACGAGAGAGAAAGTGATAATATGACATATGACTTTGTTATTGTTTTTTGTGTTTCTTTCTACAGCTTTCATTCTTCTGCAATGGCGTTCACTTTTGTGTTAGTTTCTAGAATTTTGATTGATTTCTCTCCTCAAATGTATTATTAGTCTATTACTAATACAATGGTGTTTCTTCCTTCCTGCTTATGTTCTCTCTCTCTCTGTTTGTGAGAGAAAGTGATATATATCTATATATATATATATGATTAATTTATATTAATATAAATCTTTTTTTTTATACTTTTTTTTAATTATTAGATCAATTTTATTTAATAATTATTTTTAATAAAATAATTTTAATTATTAAATGAAAGTAAAATTAATAATTAAAAATAAATATAAAAAAAAAACACTGATGTAAAATAATTTCCCTCGTATATATATATATATATATATATGTTTGTGTCATATGACTTTTATAGGTCATATGACCATCTCCTCCATTCTCAAACGTAAGAGGTTAACTGACCCACTTGAGTGCCTTGGACTTGGACAGTTTGATGTTCTGACATAGAGATTACAAATCTGATCAGTTCATATGTTAATTTATTTTGTTCAGGCGGCATGTGGTGGGGATAGATTTCATTTTCAACCACATATGTTTGTGTACCCTAAACTCTTAAAACGACTAACTTCTTTTTGTCTGAAGTCTGAACCATCATTGTTAGTGAATATTTTTTTTCTGAAAATTTTCTCGGGAAACATATTATGAAGTCGAAGTTATCTCTTTCCTGCATCTATTCTGTGTGACTTACTCTGCTTTTACATGTACATGTTAAATATTAAATCAGTAATCTTCTAAGTAGTGCATTATTGAACGTGTAAGGCCAAAATTGAGAGGTAATGGAAACTGAACTTCTTGTAATGGAACGAGCGAACTTTTTATGTATTTTCCTTAGGTAGTTTGAGAATTTCATCCCGTTAACTTGGGAGAACCAAAATGTAATACTAATTGATACATTTTTTTTTCTGATAGTGTAATATTTAAAATATATGAAGTTACAGAATATAAGCTTTTGCATATCATATATGCATTTTACTCATGTAACAAATAATTAACTTGAAAATTTTCTCAGGATGGAGCAGATTATTGAAAAGTACCAGAGAGCTAAAGGAACTCGCATAATGGAACGTGATCTCCACCACCGGGTATGAGGCTCATGAGCAAGATTTTCGTTAATATATTGTGACAAATTAAGCCTAGCTTGCATGAACTCAGTTTTAATGTATACATATTAGTTATATACTTATATTAATTCCTTATGTTCCTTCCTCAATTTGTAGGAAGATTTATTCAATGAAATGGCAATGCTGAGGCAGGAAACTCTCCGTCTTGAATTGGGAATTCAACGCTATCTTGGAGAGGACATGAGCTGTTTACAGTATGAGGGCTTGACTAAACTTGAAGAAGAATTAGAGAACTCTGTTGCAAAGGTTCGAAACCGTCAGGTGATCACTCTATCTTCCTTCATCTAATTGATTTTATCTTTTTTTTTTAACCGTTATGAATTGTCTTTGTTCAACTTTCTTTTCTGCATTTCACAGTTTATCAACAATTGAGCACAGTAATATAAAAAAAATGAAAGTAATGGAGATTTGATCAAAGTGTTTGATGAAAACAATATATGATAAAGTACAAATTAAACAAAATTAATTATTTCATTCACTATATCAAATTGATCATTGTTTAGCTTATAGCCTTCTTGCTGGTATTAATTAACTATTGCTACTCAATATAGTTTCCGTTCACCATGTGTTCCCCTGTAGCTATAAATCCAACGCATATACCAAATATTATTATATTAACTTAATGAAAAGGATTGACTTGTTCAATATGTAATTTATCTGTAAAGTATTTTCATGATTCCATCTTTGACACAAATTATTTGACATGACTTGCCATGCAGAATGAGCTCTTGCAACAGCAAATGGAGAATCTGCGAAGGAAGGTCATATAATAACTCTCTCTCTCTCACATACATACGCACACAATCACACCTTTAACCTTGAATAGATTAGACATGCATCCGTAATTATTCCATCTTGTTGTAATTTAGGAAAGAATTTTGGAAGATGAAAACAGCAATTTGTCCAACTCAGTTAGTATATGTACAAACTAGTTAATTTAAGTGTTGTTGCAATTCAGCCAGCGGGATCCATCCATGTGACCTATGTGCAAAGATTGCAAAGTTCAACAATTGTAACTGCTTTTATTTATAATTGATGCTGCAATTCGGTGGTTGGCAGCTGTTTCGGTGCACACGGTTTTGCACCTTACAACACTCAATTTGCTTCTATAAATAAAAGCAACTGAGAAGAAAGAAGGGGCATCAGATCCTCACACCAAACCGAGCATCACAAGAGAAAGAGAGTAAGAGAAAAATTAGAGAGAGTCTTAGAGAGAGTTTTCTAAGAGAGAAAAATAGTGAGCCAATTTGTGAGAGTGTTATCCACAAATTGAGGATACAATATTCTTATATTTTTGTATTCCCATTATTTCTATAGTGGAGGTTTAAGTGGCCTACGGGTCCCGTGATTTTTCCTTACTCACATTAAGAAGGTTTTCCAAGCTAAAAATTTCCTGGTGTTGTTATTACACTTATTTTATGCTTCTGCATAGTGCCTATTTTTGAGTTCACAGAGGAGAAAAATTATGCTGGCATTTCCCAACAGTGGTATCAGAGCTCTCAGAGCTCTTGGATGCTAGGTGCCGGATTCATAAGAAAATTCTTAGTATGCTCTGTGGTTGCAGCATTGTCTGATCTTCCACATCAGAAAAGAATTATTCTCGTTGCTGGAAATAATGTGTGGCGGTGTGAAAGTGTTGTCTAGGAAAGTTCTGACTAGGAAAGACTTGGTATTTAAGTGTGTCCATTAGTGAACCACCTCTCTTTCCTGGGAACTTACTTGGTGTACTGTTTGTATACTACAGTTATTACTTCAGTATACGGTACTATTTATATATACAATATTGACCTGTGTAATTCAAGATGGAGGGAGCTGTTACCCATGATGGAGATATGTTCAAGCTAACTACTGAAAATTACTCCTATTGGAAGCCGATGATGGAAGACCACTTATACTGCAAGGATTTGTATGAGCCAATTACCCAGAAGGATAAACTGGAAGGGAAGAACGACAAAGATTGGGAGCTCCTGAATCGGAAGGCAGTAGCTATGATCTGTAAATACATTGATCGCAGTTTGTTCGAGCATGTATCAAATTATACAAATGCGTATGAGTTGTGGACCAAACTTGAATCCTTGATTCAAAAGAAAACGCCTAGAAACAAAGCCCACCTTGTTAGATGACTGGTGAAGTTGGAGTACTCGGACGGTCAGAACATGATCGAACATTTGAATGCCTTCAAAGGAATTGTGAATCAACTGACGAAGATAGAAATGAAGATAGATGATGAGTTGCAAACTCTTCTACTCCTCAGTTCTCTGCCTGAGAGTTGGGACACTCTAGTTGTCACTCTCAGCAATTCTGCTCCAGACGGAAAGCTTAGCATGAATTCTGTTATAGATAGTTTGCTGAATGAGGAGTCAAGACGGAGAGAATGGGACTTGAACAACCAGTTTGAAGCCAATGTTGTTGACAACAGAGGAAGGAATAAGAATCGTGAAAAAGGAGATCGTGGAAAATCACAAGGTAGATCCAAATCTCGCACTAGACTAAGTTGTTATTACTGTGGTAAACCGGGCCATAGAAAGTCTGAGTGCAGATTCTTAAAGAGAGATCAACAGGCTAGAACAGTCCATCCTGACCAGATAGACCCAAAGAAGAAGAAGGAAGAAGGAACAACTACTGCGGTGGCCTCGAATAATGAGAATATATTTCTTGTCGGAGAAGAAAATTATCTAAACATTGCATCTGATGATTACATATGGATAATTGATTCCGGAGCATCCTTTCACGTTATACCTCATGAAGGTTTTTTCTCATCATACCAAAAAGGAGATTTTGGTACGGTGAAGATGGGCAACCACGTCACGAGTAAAATCGTCGGTATTGGTGAAGTAACTTTGATAAGTGAGAATGAAACCAAGTTTGTGCTGAAGAAGGTAAGACATGTACCTGAAATGCGTCTAAACCTTATCTTAGCAGGCAAACTAGACGAAGCTGGGATGATAAACCAGTTTAGTGCCGGTAGATGGAAACTCAGCCAAGGAAGCATGATTATTGCTCGCAGTAGAAAGGAAAGCTCTCTGTACATTATGCAGGGAAAGATATGTAAGGGGGAGATAAATATTGCTCAAGATGCAAGCAAGGAATTATGGCACAAACGATTGGGCCACATGAGCGAGAAGGGTCTAGAAATCTTAGCAAAACACTATCTTCCAAACATAAAAGGGCAGCCACTTGAATCTTATGAAGACTGCTTAGCAGGCAAACAACACAGAGTATCTTTCAAAAGATCAGATGATGCAAGAAGAAGAAAGCAGATTCTGGATCTTGTTCACTCAGATGTTTGCTTAACATCTGAAAGGTCCCTTGGCGGTGCCCAATACTTTGTTACCTTCATTGATGATCACTCCAGGAAAGTGTGGGTGTATTCATTGAAGATGAAAAATCAAGTTCTTCAAGTTTTCAAGGAGTTTCATGCTTTTGTAGAACGAGCATCTGGAAGAAAGCTGAAATGCTTGAGAACTGACAATGGCGGAGAGTATAGAGGTCTATTTAAGGATTATTGCAAGACTCATGGGATAAGACATGAGAAAGTACCCCCCCAAGACACCTCAGATGAATGGACTAGCTGAGAGAATGAACAGAACGATTGCAGAGAAAGTCAGGAGCATGCTTTCTCATGCAAAACTCCCCAAGGCATTCTGGGGTGAAGTAGTAAAAACTGCAGTTGATTTGATCAATTTGTCTCCTTCAAGACCTTTAAATGGAAAGATTCCAGAAGAAGTATGGTCTAGAAATAAAGCTTCTTATGGTCATTTGAGAGTCTTTGGGTGCAGGACATTTGTCCACATTCCTAAAGATGAAAGAGCAAAGCTTGATGCAAAGACGAAGGAATGCATATACCTTGGTTCACCAAGTGATGAACTTGGCTTCAGATTATGAGATCCTGTAAACAAGAAGATTGTTCGGAGCAGAGATGTGGTATTCTATGAAGATCAGACAATCCAGGATATTCAGCAATCTAAGAAGCCAAAGACCATTATGGTACACAATTCAGGGGGAGAGATTCCTCAAAGGAATGAACAACCTGATCAGACAATACAACCTCATCAGATGGAGCAAGCTGATAAGACGAAACAACCTGACCAGACAGAACAAAGTCAAGCAATGCAGGGAGAACAGATGGAGACTGATCAGGTAGACCAAGAACATCAAATGAGAAGATCAACGAGAGTCAGACAACCATCAAGAAGGTATTTCTCAAATGATTATGTCACTTTCACTGATGAAGGGGAACCTCAAGGTTTCATAGAAGCCATTGAGATGAATGATAAAGAGAAATGGATGCAAGCCATGCAAGAAGAAATACAGTCCCTGAAAGAGAATCAGACGTATGACCTGGTGAGATTACCAGATGGACGAAAGACATTGAAAAATAAGTGGATATTTAAACTCAAGACTGAAGAGAACAACCCAAACCCCAGGTACAAAGCAAGGATTGTTGTGAAGGGGTGCAACCAGAAGAAAGGCATAGATTTTGAAGAAATCTTCTCACCAGTAGTGAAGATGACATCCATTAGAGCGATTCTTGGTCTAGCTGCAAAACTAGACCTAGAAATAGAACAGCTTGATGTTAAAACAACATTCTTACATGGAGACTTAGAGGAAGAAATTTATATGGAACAACTAGAAGATTTCGAAGAACCAGGCAAGGAACACCTAGTGTGTCGTTTGAAGAAAAGTCTCTACGGTCTGAAGCAAGCTCCAAGGCAATGGTACAAGGCAATGGTACAAGAAGTTTGATCTCTTCATGACCCAACACAATTTCAAGAAGACCTCCGCAGACCATTGTGTGTTTGTGAAGAACTATGGAAATGGTGAATCCATCATACTATTGTTGTATGTTGATGATATGTTGATTGTTGGGAAAAATAAAACAAAGATAGTTGCTCTCAAGAAGGTGTTGAGCAAATCTTTTGCCATGAAAGATCTGGGTGCAGTAAAGAAGATTCTTGGAATGAAGATCATCAGAGATCGATCTAGAAGGATGCTGTGGATGTCACAAGAAGACTAGATCAAGAAAGTTCTTGAAAGGTTCAGCATGCATAATGCCAAACCTGTACATGTTCCATTACCTGGTCATATCAAACTGAGTAAGACGCAATGTCCAGGAAATGACGAAGAAAAAGAAGAAATGAGCAAGGTGCCCTATTCTTCTGCAGTGAGTAGTCTTATGTATGCAATGGTCTGTACAAGACCAGACATTGCTTATGCAATAGGAGTTGTGAGCAGATTCCTATCGAATCCAGGAAAGGAGCATTGGAATGCTGTGAAATGGATACTAAGATATATAAAAGGAACTGCCAAAAGGTGCTTGTGTTTTAGCAATAGAAATCTAATGCTCACTGGGTATACAGATGCAGATATGGCAGGGGATGTAGATTCAAGAAAATCTACATCTGGATATTTGATTACTTTTGCAGGGGGAGCTGTCTTATGGCAATCACGACTACAAAAGTGCATTGCTTTAAGTACCACAGAAGCAGAATTCATCGCAATCACCGAAGGTTGCAAGGAGATCGTGTGGATGAAGAAGTTTCTACAAGAGTTAGGCCAGAATCAAGAAAGTTATGTTCTCTATTGCGACAGTCAAAGCGCAATACATCTCAGCAAGAACTCAACCTTTCATTCAAAGTCGAAACACATCGACGTAAGGTATTATTGGATTCGTGATGTGTTGGAAAGTAAACTGCTGCAGATTGAGAAAATACATACCAAAGACAACGGGGCAGATATGATGACAAAAGCTCTACCTAAAGAGAAGTTAGAAGTCTGTAAAGAAGTTGCAGGCTTAGCATCAACCCCGAACTGATCTAAGGATATTTCTCTTTGGCTGGAGGGGGAGAATTGTTGGAGTCCAGCCAGCGGGATCCATGCATGTGACCCATGTGCAAAGATTGCAAAGTTCAACAATTGCAACTGCTTTTATTTATAATTGACGCTGCAATTCGGTGGTTGGCAGTTGTTTCGGTGCACACGGTTTTGCACCTTACAACACTCAATTTGCTTCTATAAATAGAAGCAATTGAGAAGAAGGAAGGGGCATCAGATCCTCACACCAAACCGAGCCTCACAAGAGAAAGAGAGTGAGAGAAAAATTAGAGAGAGTCTTAGAGAGAGTTTTCTAAGAGAGAAAAATAGTGAGCCAATTTGTGAGAGTGTTATCCACAAATTGAGGATACAATATTCTTGTATTTTTATATTCCCATTATTTCTATAGTGGAGGTTTAAGTGGCATACGGGTCTCGTGATTTTTCCTTACTCACATTGAGAAAGTTTTCCACACTAAAAATTTCTTGGTGTTGTTATTGCACTTATTTTACGCTTTCGCATAGTGCCTATTTTTGAATTCACAGAGGAGGAAAATTATGCTGGCATTACCCAGCAAGTGTCGTTAGGAATTTGGATTCATACATTAATTAAATTAATCATCCCAGCTTAATAGATTACTTTGGCCACTTATTTGCTATAGAAAGATGATACCTTTTGTTTGTTAACACTCACCAAGATTCAGGAGCAGTGGGCAGTGTTGGAATTTCAAAAGGCTGCAGTGGAAGCAAATAAACCAGTGCAGCATCAGCAGCAAGTAATGGATCACTTCCCATTCCTTGAAGAGCAACCTGCTGATAGTATGCTTCAACTTGCTGCCCCTGTCCTTCCACACCTTCACCCATATCTTCAGCTGGCGCAGCCCAATGTTCAAGACTCAGTCAGGGCCCCAGAGCCATAAAAATGGTATTGATATGTTAATCACCAATGCTATTTATTATCATCTCTCTCTTTATAGGCTGAGACTGACATATTCAACACATCAAGCTAACTAAAGATAAGTCAGCATATTTCCATTGTAGAAATTTTCAAGAAATTGATATATAATACCAAAAAAATAAAAAAGAAAGTTTCTAGAAATTATGTTTTTCCTGGCTTATGGAGTAGTTTCTTGAAGTGTCTATACAATCGATTTCATTTCAAACATACACACACTTGACGTACTTTAGTACATGCAATTCTATCAATGTGATCAATTAAGCTGGCCTCCGTGTGTGTGTGTGTGTTGTGTGAATTTAATATAGTAACATACCATTTGTAAATTATTGCTTTTTCCTTAGAAAGAAAGCATTGCTGATTGAAAGTAACTTGTCAAGTAAATTTTGTGAGTTGTATTATCTCTAATGATATGTCTATGGGATCATGACTTGCAGAGATAGATGGAGCTTTCTTCTGTGAACGAGGTATCTTGATGTGATCCACATATAGACTAAGATGATTTGTAAATAATATTACTTTTACTTAGTTGGTTGCAATGGTTAATTAGTTAGTTTTGGATCTTAATTGTACAAGCGCCCTTAGATGGCTAAAGTGACTCATAGAAATATTATATTATTTGGATGAATTTTATTTATATGGGAGTTTTCTTCTCTTGGCTCGAAGTAAGAAAAATTTTTGTTCTACCATAGACTGATTTCACGCTGGCTCTTTTCCTGTAAAATATGCATGCTTCTATGTGTCCAGCTTGAAAGTTGACAATACAATAACTTGCTTTTCGGTATTTTCCAGTCTAATATATACATCAAATTTCAGCTGTATGTTAGACAACTAAGTGCTTATGTTTGTGTGTGCATGATCCCAAGAGAGAGTAGAGAGAATTAGATATAGTAGCTACCTATTAACTGGAAATCTTAGTTATTTTCATATATCTTATCTATAAGAGGGGCTTGTAGACATTATTATAGTTCTGTCATTACAACGAGCTATATTAATTTAGTTATGAACTGGCCATATTCCGGAGAGCATATGTATTTATATATAGAGGCATATAGTTAGATAGCCAATGGGTCTCTTGTGGAAGCGTGTATAAAATTATTGAAAGCCATCAATCATTATTTAAGAGGTTGAATTATATTTGCAAAGAAATTCAGCCAGGTATAGTCATTAGGAAAACACAATTAAATTTGCTTTATCTGTTGGGAACTTGCTGTGAGATAATGGTTAGCACTTCAGCTTAAAAGATAATGTGGTAGGTAGTATCTAGTTAACAATTTCTCTTTCAATACCTGAATGTGATGCAATGCATCTTGGCAGTAAGCAACCCAATAAAAACACGCATTGCATTCTTTCACATTTATGTGTGAGGCGCTTGAGCTTCTAACAAGATTTCGGATTTGAATCTTTTCAAAAAATTTTTTTTCTTAAGTAGTCAAGTAGAGAAAAGAAATAGATACAAAGAAAATTATTAATAAAATTTAATTATAATGTGTGAAATTTCTTTTATAACTTTTATGTTTATCTCCCTCCTCTACTTGATCACTTAAAAAAAAAAATTGAAAAGATCAAAATTTTAGGAATTCACTTTTCTTTTGTTTTTGTTGTTTTAAAATTTTGTCCTTCACTTAAAATTCTTTGAAGAAAGCAAGTTTCAACATAATGATTGTTATTGCATAATGCCACACCTAGCTTTCTATATGCATCCACGTCTATATATCTATATATAATATATTAAAACAATACTTTTTCCAAAATGTAGCTTTTCTGCTCAAACATACATGTAATAAAATTTTATGTAGCTTTTTTATTAAGTTCATGAAGGTTTTTATTCCTTTTAAGATAGGATAATATTTTAAACTAATATTCAATGAATTTGAATTCAATCAAATATCAGGCATTAAATTGGTTGCTTGAAATAATACAAATCAAAGATTGCATAAAATTCTTTCAAACCAATATTAATGCCAAAATTAATAAACTAAGAAATTATGTCTAATTAATATTCACTAAATTTCTCTTCAATCAAATATCTGGCATATCATTGAATTTCCAATAAACGTCTCTTACTTGATCCTAGTTATTTCACCCGTGCACAGGTTTGCTTTAAATTTGATGTTTTTGACTAAGATATAAGTTTTTTATAATTATGTTTAAATGTAATTAAAAAAACTGTTTAAATTTATCTTGACATGTTAAGTATTTTACTATCACATGAAAATAGATGTTTACTCTTTGAGTCTTTGTCTTCGTTCTTATTTTACAGTTTTATTAATAATTTTAATTCAATCAATTATATTTTAATAAATTTTCTTTTTAAATTTAAATAAAGTTATACGTATATAAAATTGATAGTTAATAATAGTGTCATTAATTATTTCTAACTCAAGGCTGTTTTATATTGGATTTGATATTTAATAATTAATAGTGTTTTATTACATCTTAAGGCAATTTTACCTAAGTAAATTAAGCATTTGCAATATCAAAGATTACATGAAATCCGTTCAACTAAAAAAATCTATTCAATACTCATTTGATGGTAATATTGACTCGAATTTAAAATTTTAAACGATATCGATTGAAATCCTCTTACTTCTTCTCTGTCTCCTCAATTGAATAATATCAATGCAACAACAACAAAAAATTCTTTCTCTCTTAATTGGCTCTTTCTTAGTTGTCAATTATTTTTAAATGAGCTGTTAACATTTAATTGGAGGATGGGGAATGAGACAAGAAAATGATCACAAAGCTGTAGCATCTAATTTTAAGAGAGTTTATGCCAGATACACGAAAATTGTGTTTTGCCAATGGTCAAATTCTTTGATAAAAGATAGAAAAATCCATTGAAGATTTAAATTTTAGCAGAATATATAAGGCTATACTTTTCTTGCGTATTCTTGATAAATCAACATTTATATATAGATGTAGGAAGATTTATTTAGGAAATAAGAAGCTCCCTTGACATCTCTTCATCTACAAAGAATTCTCAATGTGAAAACACATAGACAAAAGGTTAATCTTTGAATAGGCAAAAGAGTAGATTTGCAGGGTCCCAAATGAATTGACTTATTTGAAAAAAGTCTTGTTCTTTGGAAGATTTATCTCGTGGCTGGTACTGCATGGTTCCATCCTGCTAGAACTCTGAATCATTCTCTTGAAGCTCATCATTGTTATCATAAATGATTCGCTTGCCTCGAAATGACCTGACCCAATAAGGAAATTCGAATTCATTGGGCCTTTTGATACAATCCCAAAAGCTTGATAAGAAAATTTGCAAGTGTACAAAATCAATCAAGTAATGAAGTAGTGAAAAAGATATCGTTCCCATAGAAAGTGTTTACTAATTACAAAAATTACTTTAACTCTATTATTATTTAAACCATCGAAAGAAATTTTAATTAAATTAAAATAAAAAAATTAAAACTAATTAATTAAATTCAAACGAGGCAAGAACTAATAAGAACAAAACAATATCAATTAAAATTAGGATATTTGATTTCACTTGAACTAATCCTATTTAACTTAATTGATTGAGAATCTAATTTTAATCATCTCATAAAAAGGGTGGTAATTCTAAATGATTTAATATTTTCTCTTGAATCGTACTAAACATATTATAAAACACGTATTACCTATTTCCTAATAGCAATAATAAGCATAAATCAACTCATTAAGATCTATGATTAACCAATGCAATCCCCCACAAGATAAATCTTTACTTTCATTCTGATTATATGCTTATGAAGTTTATTACATATGTCAAGTCAAGGAATTTTCCTTCTGGTGTGATTCCAAGATACAAATCAAAATAAATTAAGAACAATAATAAACTTTTGTATAAATGAAGAAAACTAATTCAACAAGTATAAATATTAAAAAAATTCAAGCTACATCAAAACTTAAAAAAAATTTAATTCATGATGAAATTAACTAATGACATAGAAAATTTCATCATACTCATTGCATAAAATAGGAGAATAAAATAGAATTAAAACCTTGTGTTCTTACCTTCCCTGCTCTACATCCTCTGCACTCTCGTTGTGCTCTCGCTGCTCTACGCCTCTCTTCCAATTTGTTGCGCCTTTGTTTCTTCAATTTATTCCCTTACACTCCATTTGGTGTTTAGAATTGAGCATGAAATTGTCATTTAGAAATGGAATTAGGCCTACTAATTCTAATTTTTATGTTTGGAAGCCCTTTTTGAATTAGAATCATAATTCTAGATCACAATTCCATAGAATTTAAAAATAACTAACCAAACTCATTCTCAATTCTTAACTCATATCCTAAAAATTCCCAATTCCACACTTTAGAATTAAAATCATGTTTCACGAACTCGATGTCTTGTCCTCTTGAACTCGATGTGCAGAGTGCAGATTACAACACGTCCAGCTGCGCTTGAGTCTAAGACCGAATCGTAGCCCTGTCGTGCTCATCCACTACGACGCATGTCCAAGGTTAGTCTCTCCTCACTTTTATACTCTTTCAGGTGGGAAAATTTTACTTTCTTTTGGCTTTAGGAATTTTTTTTTTGTTTTTGCGTTTTGTTCTAAAGGAACCTTTTGCTCTAATTTAAATGAAAAGTTATAAAAAAAAAAGAACTAAGAGTGAGATTATGATGGTTTGATGGAGGAGCGCCAATGCTTTGGTATGTTATTTTGTTGTTTAGAAGGCTTCGAGTTTAATGCCTTAGTCTGTGGCAAATTGACAATGCTTTCATTCGGGTATTGAATTGAATGCCTAATCTTCTTTGTAGAATTAATAAGTACTTAAATGCAAGCTTATGGCAGGGCAATGACACCAAGTTAGCATCTCAATGTATTGAAATACTGAATAGTCTAAAAATTTCCATAAAATGTGTACAAGATATCAAAACCCATTTATACGTTGGGTTTTTAAGGCATTTGTGAACTTTTTCCAATATCAACATTTCAATTGCTTATTTTCTTTAATCAATATCTGTTCAACGACTTGCCATTTCCAAGGACGTTTTAGTGGAGCATTTGCTCTCTTTAATCATATATAACTTATTACTTGAGTATTATGATTGTTGAAAGACGTATTCAATTTCATGTTCTTTTTGTGATTTGTGTTTACCTGTTATAATTCATTTGTTTAGCCATATTATAATTTTTTTGCTTTATGAATGATTTTTTAGATGTCAAGAAGAATATTAGAAACTAATTCATCAACCAGTGAAGATATGAGACAAGCAAAAAAAAAAAAAAGAAAATTAATTTTAGAGGGAGTTGTTATTATTACGGCCGCAATAGCTTCGTGGTATAATGAAGGATTCATACCTAGAGAGTTAAGAGTGGAGAATGACAATGACTTAGAAAGAAGAATGCTTTTGATATGATTATATCATGGTAGTGATGAAAATTGTTATAATCAATTACGTCTTACTAAGCATGCCTTTTTTGAGCTTTGTAACATTTTACATGAAAAGAGAAGATTACATGATACTCATCATGTAACTGTAGAAGAATCTGTTACAATGTTTTTACTTATTTTAGCTCATGGTTTGAAAATAAGAGTTCTCACAGGTATAATTTGTCCTATAGAGACCATTAGTAGATGTTTTTGGTGAAGTTCTTAGAGCAATTATTAGCTTAATCAAAGAGTACATCAAATATTCACACCCTACAATTGAAGTTATAGAAGATGACAAGTGGGAGTAGTTTAAGGTAAGAAATATGTTGGTCAGAATAAATAATTTGAGTACAACGTCATACACTAAATTTGATATTAATATATTAACAAGATTGTATTGGAGCCTTAGATGGAACACATGTTGCAGTTACTGTTCCATTTAAAGACCAAGGTAAATATAGGAACAGGAAACAACAAATCACTACAAATGTATTGAGAGTCTGTGATCGAAATATGAAGTTTGTTTGTCTTACCTGGATGGGAAGGTTCATCATCAGACTCTAGAGTTTTGCATAGTGCCATGTCAAGAGCAGACCCATTTATAATACCAAATGGTGACAATTTCAAACTTATAATTGTATTAAATTATAATCATTCAATGGTTAACATTAATTATCTATTTTTATAGGGAAATATTACTTAGTAGATGTAGGATATACCAATGGCCCTGGATTTCTAGCTCCTTATCGTTCCACACGCTACCATCTTAATGAATGGTCAAGATGTGGTAATAGTCCAAGAACATATAAAGAGTTATTCAATCTTCGTCATTCTTCAACAAGAAATGTAATAAAGAGAACATTTGGCTTGTTGAAGAAACGATAAACCATATATCTTTTAGGTGTCCAATTGCACCATTTAATTTAATGGATAATGCGATTGGTGACGACTCCCAACACTCCGAGGTTCATTCCTCCTCTTCTTTTTAATTTCGTTGCGCCCCTTCGGGATGGTTGAGATAGTAGGTACCCACCTTTCGTACCACCGTTGCAATCACCGTACATCGAAAGAAACCACCTTCATCAAACTCATTCAGGTAATCATCTGAATTCAGTTCAGAACGACACTCTTTTAGACAATCCTTTCAAGACTTGCTTTATTATTGGTCCAAAAGCAAGTGTCGTTAGCATTCCTTTCCTAATAATCCTTTCAAATGTATGAAGTGAACTAATAGTAAAATAAGTGTTGAAAAAAGTGTCCAAAAGAGTATGTTGCTAGCACTTTTTTTTTCTTTTTTCTTTTCAATTATACTATAAACAAAAATTTAAATTTTAAGAAAAATAAAATTTGAATTCTTAGAGCCAATTTGTGTGTGTGAAGTAAACAAGCAAAAATAACTACGTTAAGAAAAAGAAAAGACTTAATTTGCAGATGAAGGAAGAATGGCAATAGCATCTAGTGTAACAGGTTGTGGTTTACAACAATTTAAGCTATTGATTTCCAAAAATTCATTCTGCTTTTGATAATTGTTTTTTCTTCATATTGTTTGCGATGAAGTTGATACCCATCTCAACTTTTCTGCCACATAAGCCATTGTGTAAATTTGACTGCATGCCTCACTGAGGACACGAAGGAAAATCAAAAGAAATATGCCTCCAAAAGCAGCAACTCTCAACATTACTCTTTCTGGTGGTGAGTTTGCTGTCAGATAAACACAATCCACAGTTATTAAGATCCAGCTAAACCTTTCCATCAAGGCTTTGATGAACAACAATTTCTCTGCATTTCTTCCTAAGATTTTACATACAATCCTCAAACACAGAGCCCCCACAACCAAAAATGTGGTCATTGACCAACCCCTGTACCTCACTAGTTTCCCTCCCACAACCAATGCTTCTTTCCTGCACACACATGATGCACACTCACCTGAAAATGTTGAAGACATCAGTGCATCAAAACCTGTATAATAAGGCAACACAACAGAATCAAGATACAAGCTTGCATGTAAAATGCCAGACACTGTTGACGCTGCAAAGAAAGCATACTTAATGTCCTTATCAGCTCCATTGTCAAATGATAGGGCAGAAATGAGAACCAGTTGAAGAATTGCAGGACCAGTGCAAGAGAGTGGAAATATTGTGTTAATTTGAGGACCCTTTGCAAAGGCTAAGATTATAAGTGGGAGGGATATAGGACCAGAGGGCAAAAGGTATCTTTTTGATTGACCCAGAAAGATTCTTCCTTTTCTTGAGCTCATATCCATTATCACAATGACAAGAGTCACCAGGTAAGATGCTGTTGTGAAGAGAAGGACCAAGATATCAACAGCAGGTGGGTAATTTGCAGGATATGTTCTGTCACAGACATAATGATAAGGGCAATTGATTGCATCCAAGGTCTCTTCCACTTGCCAACTGATGCATTTGAAGAATGTGGCATGGATTTCTTCTAGGTCCCATCCAGGTTGGAATGTTAGGTATTCTGGGATCCAGAGCAGCCTATTCATTGTATGGTTCTGTGGGTAAATTAAATTTTGATCATATTAATAAGAACCTTATGGATATTGTTGTTGTTGGTTGGAATATTCAACTTGAAGTTGAACTGGATGAAGAAAGACCAACTAATCAATTTTATTTTCTACTCTAGATAATAAATTTGGTGGTATTAAAACAACTTTGTGGCTTCATTTATTTTCTTTATGTTTGCAATTTCGTTAGCTAATTGCCTTTTAGAGAGGAACTCAGTTTCTATCTGAAGCATACTCAGTAGTTGAATGGAAGCAAATTTTGTAAAGGATGTTGATGGATTTTTAAGTGAAGAAATGGGTACTAAGACTAAGGCAACGTGACTGCAAAGCAAAAGGGATGCTGTTTGGTGAGTGATGGCCATTGATTGATTGTATGATGGGCTACCAAACTGGCAGTATCAGCTATGTACAAACAAAAATTGGTGTACCAACAGGGCCTCATATGGAGCTTAACGGAGCACATTCGTTATAATTTATTTTAATTGATGTATATGATGATTGAATTTGTTATTTCTTAAATATTGTATGAGACAATTTAGAGACCACTCAACCGCAGAAGTTATTGAAATTTAGTATTTTTACTGATCATAGAAATTTATTATTACACAATCGGTTCTCAAGGTCTAGAAGATTATAGGGAGAAGAATCCCATGTCAACTAGTGTGTCAACGAATGCACTCATCTTCTTCATCAAGACAAGCTTAAGGAAGTGTTTGGATGGATGAACTGGGGTGGTGAAAGGAACCCAACTTATTGTTTGAGAGTTTTTTAAATAATAGAGTGAGATGGTTAAGATGAGCTCTCAAACCACTCCATACAACTCAAAACTACCAATTTTCATACCCCTAATTTGCGGGTGTGAGATGGAATACTTTTATTTCTTTTTATTTTAAGAAAAGTTTACAATGTTCCTAAAAGAGTTTGGAGCATTAATACTTTATTGACTTTATTTAATATTTTTAGTTTTTTGACTTTTTTATTCATTTTTATTATTTATGAAAAAGTTCACTTTTATTTATTTGTCAACCCTTTATTTTTTCTTTTTCTTTCTTTTTCATTCATTTCATATCTATCAAAACCCTTTGCCCACTCCGCTTCATATCTATCAAGCCACGGTTGTCTCCAGCGTTGATAGCTTCTTCTCCGACGACGTCGTTTCAACCTGTAAATCCACCTTCGACTGTGGCTTCACCGTCATCGCTAACATGCTCAAACGCATCTAGCCTCTCGATAACTCTGACATTGATGGCTTCTTCTCCGACGACGCCGTTTCAACCCGCAAATCCACCTTCGATCACGGCTTCACCGTCATCGCCAACATGCTCAAACGCATCGAGCCTCAATATGGGAATTTTGCGTCTTTGGGTGAAAGCATCTAACTCATGTATGCTTTTGGTTCAGGATGGTTGTTGTTGTCTTATTTTAAATGAGGGGAAAATGGTTGTTTGGATGGTGCAGGGACAGAGGTTAGCGGATTTGGACAGAAAACTGAGGACGAGGCTGATGAGGCACCTAACACCATGGAGGACTGGCCAGAAAACTACTGCCGATGATTTGACGAAATCGTCGTGGTGGTAGCGACATGGTGGCTAGCGGAGAAGCAAATATCAAACGTTAAATTTTATATGAATGATTAATATTAAAATAAAAAGTTATGTGACTTTTTTAAATAGTTATGTGACCTTTAACTAATTTTTAATCTTGATTATTCATATTTAATTTAATGATTAAGATTTGTTTCTCTTACCTCTCGCAAGGAGTTTTCAAGACCCGGCTCATTTTACTAACCCGTCTAGTCTCAAAATTAATTGGGACAGGTTTAGGTTCTAGAAATTAGAACTAATGTATTTTCGGGTCGGGTTCAAGTTATACTTCAGGTGATCCTGACTTAGAAATGTATCACACATTATTTTAAAACATATAACCTTTTTACAATTTGTTACAAATAATAAGACTTTTTTACTTAAATTAATAATTTTTACATAATATGATAATATATTTATACTAATATTTTATTTGTTTTAAAATATATATTATAAAATACATCTTAGTTTTAGTTTCAAATTTTATGTTCAAGAAAATGACCCGATTAAGATATTGAGTTAAGTTCGAAGTCAAGTCAAACTCGTCCTAACTCGTCTTATACTTTTATCACTCAGGCTTGATAAAATACTTCTCTTACTTAGATATTCTCAATAAATAAATAAATATAAATATAACTTGCAGTTAAATTGCATTATATCCATTTTAAAACAATTTTTTTTAACTGGAAAAACGTTTTAAATTGATAGAATTCAATTTATAACATGTTCCTATGTGGAAATTATATGAATAATATTTAATCACAAATACAACCCATTTTATTAGGCCCACTTTGACAATGGCCAGCCCATTTTCTAGACAGCATAGCATGATCCAATCCAAGACTATGCATCATAGTGCCACTTGATATATGACCAAAAAAAAAAAATCCTCTTGATATATCAGCAGCCAGTAGAGCCAAAATTCATTAAAATCCAATATCAGGTAGCGTAACAACTACTGGAACAAAAAATATGTATTATACGATCAAAACTGGGTCTTTCGCCAATGGCATGAGCAATTTCGGATTGGGGTGGTGGTTACATCATCAAAACTGAAAAAGTAAATGTCTACTACTCTACTTTGTTTCAGAGATGTGTGTGTCATTAACTATGGCTATGACGCTTGCACGCACCCAACAAGGAAGACAAGAGAGACTCATCAGACTTGCCTAATTTGGAACCGGAAGCAGAGAATACTTATGCCAGCTTCCAGGGCCTTCTTCAACTTGCAAAAATTACCAATGGGAGCCGTTTAATGTTGTACTCATAAATGGCATTTGTGACATCCTTCTCTAATTTACTAGGATTAATCTAGCGACGTTATATGTATAAGTCTTCTGCTTGAAGCGGAGCGCCACTTTAATTTATGTTGTATCTTTCTTTTACTCCCTTGACTTTGTTTTTGCCTTTATCAATGTTTGCATCCCAAGCACTGGTCAAATATTTAGTGGTTATTTTCTTAAATTTTATTCCCATTCTTTCTTATTCCTATGTCTCCAACGCTCCAAATAGTGTAAAGTAGAGACAACTTTATTCCTATAATTCATTATTTAACTTGCTAACTACTAGTATCACGATTAATATTATTAAAATATCATCAAGAGGCATAAACTTTTTTTCTACGTTTCTTAGTTTGCACATTTTTGTAATCTTTTACTAATTATTGTAGGTGGATGGTGTTAATTTCTACCATTTGGCCGATTTGACCAATTGAATTTTATTATTTAATCCTGGTAATAAATGATCAGGTAGTCAATTTAATTTGTAAAAGAAAATGGTTACTAATACCACATGATCACTAAATAAAGAGAAAGCATGCTGCTTCATTACATTAGCATCAAAAGTTCTTCATTACATATAATCCTAGGCTTTAGAAAGCATCTATAAACATGGGCAAAATGTGATGCTTCAAGGTTAACCTACATACATGCATCAATATTTAATTAGCATTCTAGAAGAATTAGCACCTAATTACAGCAAAAGGTATGGGTTCATACTAGACCTTATATTGGTGCTACAAATAGAAGACACTAAAGTCTACTAGACATCAACATCTCCTTCCACAATCTTAGAGTCCACGCGAGTGAAGACCTTAACCACAGCACCCAGTTCTGGAGCGTAAGCCCAGACGTAGTGAATCTCAATTATAAAGGCAATGTGTTAGGATAGCAGAGGCAATTTCCTAGAGTTCGAAGACTAGGTGACCACCTTAAAAAGAAGAGAGGAGAAGAGATTCAATATTTCTTTTCTTGATTTTTGTTGGTGAGTTTGGTGATGGCTTCTTCCATACGATCGATGGAGGATTTAGAACGTGTGCCGTCTGCCATGGTGAAAAACTCAATGAAAGCACCAAATGTTAGGATAACAGAGGCAATTTCCTAGAGTTCGAGGACTAGGTGACCTCCTTAAGAAGAAGAGAGGAGAAGAGATTCAATATTTCTTTTCTTGATTTTTGTTGAATGCTTACAAACAGATATATAATGGCCTCTAGGTGCCAAGGGCTAACAGAATGCAATAACAAACTACACTAATAGAATTAAATAACAAACTCTATTTGAGATCTAACAACCCATCTTTTGCACTAGTAGTGCCAACAGTGCACTCTCACAAAATTAATTATTCTCTTTACTTGACATAGTCTTCTAGATACTTCGGTTTGTTAACTTCCCTTTTGGGCCTTTCTTTGGTCTGGGCCAATTCATCCTTCTTATTATTGGCCCTATCATTCCCCATGTCATCGAAGAACACCTTGTCCTCAAGGTGATAGTCAGCTTTGAATGAGGCCCAATCTTCCTATGAAGTATCATCTGGGGACAGTCCTTCCCATTGAACCAGCACCTCCAATCTTGGGTTATCAACAGAGCGATTCCAGCACGTATTGAGGACAGCAAGTGGTGTGATTAGTGGTTGATTCTCATCGACAGCTTTGGGGAGATTCACAGTTGGCATAACAGTATCAGTGAGCTTGTGAAATGGTATGAAAACAGAACAGTGAAATACTGGGTGAATTCGAGATCCTTTAGGCAGTTGCAATTTATAGGCTACCTTGCCAATTTTCTCCAGTATTTGAAAAAGGTCATAAAAACGTTTGACAAGCTTAGAATAGGGTGTACCAGTTGCTGTCACTTGCCTGTGAGGGCGCAGTTTGACCATAACTCATTCTCCTGTCTGAAAATGTACCTCCCGTCTGTGTGCATCAGCAAACTGCTTCATATTTTCTTGAGCCTTGAGAAGTTTCTTCTGCGGTGTTGCTATCATGGTATCTCTGTTAGTCAAAATTTCATCCACAACCTCAATAGTGGAGGATCCAGTAAGGTAGCGTGGAATGGTAGGAGGAGCTTTACCAAAAGTGACTTCAAAGGGGGTCATGCTAGTACCCGAGTGCTTTGAGGTATTATAGGACCATTCGGCCCACATAAGAAACTTCCCCCACGAAGATGGTTTGGTGTGGACAAATGCTAGCAAGTACTGCTCAATGACTCTGTTCAGCACTTCTGTTTGTCCATCTGTTTGTGGGTGGTATGCCAAACTCATGCGCAGTTTGGTGCCACTGAGTTTGAACAATTCTTGCCAAAAGCGACTGACAAACAGGGGATCACGATTTGAGATTAAACTCTTTGGCATCCCTTGTATTTTTCCCACCATGTTCATAAAGAGAAGTGCAACCTTGTGCGCAGTGAAATTTAATTGTAGCATTCCCAAGTGTATCCCCTTAGAGAAACGATCCATGACCGCCAGAATGGTTGTATGACCCTGATATGATGGCAATCCCACTATGAAGTCCAAAGATAAATCTTCCCATGGACTAAGAGGAATAGGTAGGGGGCACAAAAGTTCAGCAGGTGTCCTTGCTTTATATTTAGTGTGTTGACACTCAACGCAAGCGGCTACAAATTGACTAACATCTGCTTTGACCCCGAGCCAAGTGAAATTTTCTCCCAACCTGGCCAATGTCTTGGTGGTGCCCATGTGTCCACCGGTGGGAGTTTTGTGAAATTCTTCCAATAATACCTTTGTGAATGAGTGGCCCTTTGGTAACTAGATGCGACCCTTATGTAATATCAGGAAGCTCAATGTTATGAATCCCACATTGAGTAACTAAGGAAGCTCAATGTGGTACTTAAGCCATGAGGCTCTCCCACCTAATGGACTAGTCTTTTGGGTTGGGCTCTCCTCATGAGCTTAAGTCATAACAATTAGTACTTTCATTGAGAGCTGACCAACGCGGAGGGGGCGACCTAGAAAGGAACGACCTAGGAAGGAGCGACCAGGGAGAGGGTTACCTGCACTTGGAGGGTAAGAGTGAAAGCTACCCTGAGTAGGCACCTAGAGTGGGCAGCCAGAGTGGGCCGTCGCGGACGCCGACTTTCGAAGGGGGTGGCAATGTTATTAGTCCCACATTGAGTAACTAAGAAAGCTTAATGTGGTACTTAAGCCATGAGGCTCTCCCACCTAATGGACTAGTCTTTTGGGTTGGGCTCTCCTCATGAGCTTAAGTCATAACAATTTGAATGATAGGGCCAATAATAAGAAGGATGAATTGGCCCAGACCAAAGAAAGGCCCAAAAGGGAAGTTAACAAACTGAAGTATCTAGAAGACTATGTCAAGTAAAGAGAATAATCAATTCTGTGAGAGTGCACTGTTGGCACTACTAGCGCAAAAGATGGGTTGTTAGATCAAATGCGGCTCACTTTCGCAATCCCCTTTTAATTCTATAAGGTTGCCTTCTTTTATGAACTTCATGGTTAAGTCATTATAATCAGTTAAAATGGGTCCTAGGGACTTCAACCATTGAACACCCAATACAAGGTCTGCCCCACTAATGGGTAAAACATGCAGATCAACAATGAATACCTGGCCTTGTATGTGGACTTGAACGCCTAAGCAGATTTGATGGCACTTCAATTCATGACCATTGCCCACCATGACGCAGAGTGGTTTAGTGTTTTGGGCTTTGAGGCCCAATGACTTGACCATTCTCTCTTGGATAAAATTAAGGATGCTTCCTCCATCAATTAGGATGACAACTGTCTGGGTGGATATGCGACCCATTAAGCGTAGTGTTTCAGGTACTAAATGACCCGAAAGTGTGTGAAAGCTAATCTAGGCCTGTGTGGAGTTGGGATCCGGATCTGAGTCGGATTGCGGGTCTTCAGTTGGATCGCTGGAATGAATCGTCCTCTGGAAGTCATCGTCAGAGTCCATGATGAGGAGAAAAAATTTGGAGGAACACTTGTGTCCAGGACTGAACTTTTCATCATAGTTAAAACAGAGTCCCTTCTCTCTCCTGGCTGCCATCTCCGTTGGGGTTAGGTGTTTGAAGTGGGGAGGGTGGTGTTTGGGTGGAGCAGGTAATAAGGCAAGTGGTGGTTTGGGATTTGGAATCGGTGGGTATTGGTTTAAGGGTGAAGCGGAGATGATGCCCTCACCGTGATAGCCGCGACGGTTGTCATTGAGCTTCTCTTCTTGTAAACGGGCAAGGGCTGCTACTTGGATTAGAGAAAGAGCTTGAAAAGCCTAGATTTCGCGGCGGACGTCTGGAGTTAAGCCAGAAATGAAACAACTGAGCAGAAAGCTTGGTGGTAAGCCCACGATTTTGTTAGTGAGGGTTTCAAAATCGGAAAGATATTCATTGACGGATCTGTGTTGGGTGAGTTTGAACAATGCTCATTTTGGATCTTCATATTGTGAAGGGGCAAATCGAGCTTCCAGAGCTTGCAAGAGGTGTGGCCAAGAAGAGATCTGACCATTTCGCGACATCCACTGGAACTAGCCCAAAGTGGGGCCTTCCATGTAGAAGGAAGCCGTGGTGAGTCGTTTCGATTCCGGTGTCATGGTACTCGAAAAATTGGGTGATCTTAAAGATCCAGCCCAGGGGATCGGTACCGTCGAATCTAGGCACATCCAGCTTCATGCGATGGGGTTTGGTGGTGGACTGTCTGGAGGTGCCACTAGAGTGGATGGGTGAGGATTCGGGGGATTCAAGGGAGGCTAGTTTCTGGAGAATTTCATCAATTTTGGTGGCCATAATGTTTTGAGTGTTGGTGAGGGTGAGTTGGTTATTGGTGAGTTTGGTGATGGCTTCTTCCATACGATCGATGGAGGATTTAGAACGTGTGCCGTCTGCCATGGTGAAAAACTCAATGAAAGCACCAAATGTTAGGATAGCAGAGGCAATTTCCTAGAGTTCGAGGACTAGGTGACCTCCTTAAGAAGAAGAGAGGAGAAGAGATTCAATATTTCTTTTCTTGATTTTTGTTGAATGCTTACAAACAGATATATAATGGCCTCTAGGTGCCAAGGGCTAACAGAATGCAATAACAAACAACACTAATAGAATTAAATAACAAAATCTATTTGAGATCTAACAACCCATCTTTTGCACTAGTAGTGCCAACAGTGCACTCTCACAGAATTGATTATTCTCTTTACTTGACATAGTCTTCTAGATACTTCGATTTGTTAGCTTCCCTTTTGGGCCTTTCTTTGGTCTGGGCCAATTCATCCTTCTTATTATTGGCCCTATCACAATGTCTATGATAACTCGATAAAAAGGCAATGTCTCAGGAGTATGAAATACCATGCTTCAAAGGTGAGATTAAATCCTAGTAGAAAACAGAAAAACAAATGATTTTAACTAATAGTATTTCAGACGTTGTCATTGCGTGTACGAAAAACATTTATTTTATTTCTCTTTTTTTTTGTTTTTCTTAGTTTCCAATCAAGCAATAATCTAAAATTCATAAATCACTTTAAAAAAAAAATCAAAACTTTACAAACAATATATATATATATATATATATATATATATATATATATATATATATATATATATATATATATATATATATATATGACACCTTTGTAAAATCATGAAGGAAAATCTATCCCATCTCAATCTTTGTACCATCATTCCAGGGCTTTCAACCCTCAAATATTACCTCTGTTGAACACTCATTTGATCACTCTCTGGATCACATATACATATCAAATTGAGCTCATCTAGGGCGTTCCCCAATATCACTATTATGACCATAATCTTATACACATTTCATCTTTGGTGCCTTAGGGATAATTCATCAAGCACACTTTTCTTCCCTAAAAATTTCATTTCTTGCTTTATTTGCATCAAAACCAGATTCGAAGAGTAGTAAAATACTATAGGTATTCTGTAGAAAAAAAAAAAAAAAAACCAGAATTTGTAAATAAACTTATTGACATATGAAGTAACAAATCCCTGCATATGTCATCATTTAAACACAAGTTATGGTATGTATGTCAATCAAATTAGAGACTCAATAAAATATTAAGGTAAATAATAGTTAGAATCTCTCATTTGAAAGGTACAAAAACGTCCAACTTCTTGAATTTGGTCTGGACTGAATGTTGTCCATGCTAAAACCCGATATAACGTCAGTAGTCCAACCAAATTGCCGTTTTGCAATGTCCAGTTAAGAAATAGATATAACATATGTCATTACAATCAATGCAAAATGTCATCTTTTTGTTCTGCGTAATATTTTTTTCCTATTCACGTAGGTAACAGGCGCTTTTACGTAGATAACTCCAAAGCATTTGGAGTTATCCATTAGATAATGTAATCTATTTTGACGCGTCCACGTAGATAATGCCAAAGCATTTGAAGTTATCCACTAGATAACGCCAAATCGTTTGGAGTTATCTACTAAATAACGTCAAACGCTTTGGAGTTATTTACGTGAAAGCGTCAACGTGGATGACGCTATTATTTATGTGGACATAAAAAAAAATGTCACACTGGATAAAAAGATGACATTTTGGTATATAGTTTCAAAAGAATAGCATTTTAGTAAATAATTTTGCCATCAATAACAGTTTGATAAAAAAAAACCTTCAAGTTTATTAGAATCCTCACACCATCATAATTAATCATCCTCACTAGCATACCTTTTATTTTAAAACTTTTTAGGCTCATACTCAAGAAGGTGAAGGGTTCTTGATACCCATTTGGAATCCTTGGTTCGAATCATGACACCAACTGGGGCACACTTAAAATGCAATTTGGCAAACTGTAGGTCTAAAATCAGGGTGTTCTAACTTTTTGCAAACACGTCTACAAATTAGAAGAGACTTCATGGGAAGTTTAAGTAGAATATGGGTACTGGTGGGGGATGGAAGATCAGCAAAAGAAGGGCCAAGTTCTTCAATTTCTGGGTCATCAACTTTCTCTGCTACTCTTCTACCTTCTACGATAGCACAGGCCATTGAGTCCCCTTTTCTTTTCATGGCCACCCTAAAAGGTGCAAACTGGAAAACAAAATAAGAGACCTGGAGCACATAAAAGGAAATCATATTTGATAGATATAGCCATATAATTAAGTGCTTACACTATCATTACTTATATTCAATCATTCTATAAAAATAATTTGTAGAAGCTATATATATCATGATATGGTTATGAGTATGACGGATGTACTTTTGCTTTTAGTCCCATAAAAAATTGTATCAAAGTTCAATTTTTAATAAAATAAAGATTTGATTTTGGATTCAATTTAAGGATCATGTGTATGAAAATAGTACTATTAGGAAGAGTCATTGCCTAAATGTCTGATCATATTCTAAGATATTAGTCTCTTACCTATCATATAGGGATACTATATGAAACAAAAAAAAAAAGTTGACTTTTGACAAATAAAATACCTTGAATTTAAAATTTTAAAAAAACAAATTTAAATGATACCGCTTATTAAAAATAAAATCATATAATGTGTTATCAATTTAGTTCTAAACTAGTATATGCCTACGTGAAACTCACAGGTAACTCTGTTTTTTTTTTCTTAATTTTTATGTTGTGTATTTTTATTTGTTATGTGTTTTACATATTATTCTTTTACATTTCTAAAATACAATTTTTTCTTAATATTTTATGCATTTTTTTACTTTATGTTTTAGATAATTTTGATTTTGATTATAAACAATTATTTTCCACAACATTATTCTTTAAATTATTAATAAAAATAAAATTCAATTATTCATATATATATATATATATATATATATATATATATATATATTCATCAAGCACAACAAATAAATATGAATTTAATTTATATGTCTACTGTCAATGTAAAAATTTCAATGATGTGTTGTCATATCATTTAATGAATTGAAATTTATTTGATATGTTAAATTCATTAAATGATGTGACAATATATCATTAGATGAAAGTATAATTTTTTTTTACACTGACACTGTATCAAAATCAAAATTAAACTCAATAAAAATATACTAACATCAAAATATTGTCTCTACTCCATTTTGTGTTTTATTTGTTATTATTTCTTTGACTATAATTGCGAAAAAATCCAATCCCTATCAAAAAATAGAGTAGAGACTGAGTATATTATTGTATAACTAAATGGTGCATAGTAAGTCAGAAGAGAAATGGTAAAATATAAGAAAAATATTAAAAGATAAAAAAATATAAAAGAAGAAAAATATATATAAATAAAATGAATTGAAACCAAAGGTCTGTCGACCTTTACAATTTACACATAGTTGTTTAACTTGAATCAAAAGTTGATTTGGTTAAAACATCGAGTCAATGAATCAATGGTCCAACCGTGGATTAAGCGGTTGAATCAGAATATTTAAATAAATAATAAATATTATTTTAAAAAAATACTATATAAAAATTTATTTTATATAAAAAATATTACATGAAAAAATGCATCATATTACAAAAGTAACAATAATGTAATCAATCTAACAAAGATAATTATCTAGTTATAATTTTTTTAAATTGAATATATTAAATAATAATATAAAATAAAAAGTTGAAAACATTACTTAATAAAAAAATAAATTTAATGACAAAATATATTTGATCAAAAGAGTCTTTAAAATATCAAATTTAAATCCTAAAAATTATATTTTAAAATATAAAATTTTAAAAAATAAACAATTAGAAGAGAGACAAGACTCATCGTATATACATACAATGAGAAAGCCACGTGAGCCCAGCTTAAGCATAAGTAAATTTAACTCTCAATTAGGGATGAAAAAAGGTTAGATAGTTCTTCAGGAGCCTATGTTAATATATTAATATATTATTATAATATATTAACATATTTTTTAAATTTTTTAATAAAAGTCAATAACTAAAACATAAGTTAATAAATTTAAATAAAAACAACATATTAAAATTATGTTATAACTTAATATTTATCTCTTATTTTTATAGATATTTATTACTTTTTTTGTTTTAGTCTTTAGTCGATGTAGGATTTAGAGATATAACAAGTTACTACCACAACACAAAAAAAAAAAAAAATGCACAACATCTTCACTTGTAAATTATTATGTGATTAAAATATTTGAGCATTATTGACTCTCAACTTGATCCATCTTTAAGCGATTAGCTAAAGGTAAGCTATAAAAAAAACCTTGTGTTTAAGTCCAGTATGTTTGATGTTTTTTCTTTTATGAGAATTCAAGTTATTTCGTCTTTACTAGTTTTTATATACGAATTTAGAATATTTTCGTATTGTGCTAGACTCCTTGTTAATTCAATTCAAAAATAGGTGGACTTGAATGTTTGTGTTGCACAAAATGTGCTGGATGAAAAGTGCTCGTCCCACTCTCATGAGCAAAGGACCCGTTTTCAAATTACTATCTTACAAGTGAGATCAATTGGCAGAAGACATTGTTACAGGTGGCTAGTCTATTTTCCACATTAGCCAAGTCTTCTTGTTTGTTTGGTCATTATAGTTGTGAAAGTTAGTAACTAATATGCTCTGCTTTTTTTTTGTGTTGTGGTAATAATTTGTTATATCTTTAAGTCCCACATCGATTAAAGATTAGAGTAAGAAAGTGATGAACATCTATAAAAATAGATAGTGAGTGTTAAAGGCCTAGGCTCATTGACTTATTTTAAGGCTTAGGCTTGTTAGATTATGTAAAAATATGTTGACCTATTTAAATGTATATTTGTTAACCTATGTAAAGGTTTGTTAATCTATTTAAAAATAGACTTGTTAACTTATTTAAAGATTTGTTGACTTATTTAAATATAGGTTAATAGCTTATTTAAAGGCCTTATTACAAAGTAAACTTTTAGATTGGATCAGATTTTTAAAAATGTCATATCATGCTTTAAAAGTTAGCCTATTTTATACTAATAAATTAAACTCATATCTTATAATTAAAATACAAGTCAAATTTATTTAAAATAAAATCTGACCTAATTTGATTTATTTCCACCTCTACTCTCATTTCAATGTGTGAAAAAATGGTGCATTAAATAGAGACAATTACTGGAGACATGTAGAGAAAATGAAATAATGGCACATTAAAAAGAGACAATTAATAGAGACATGTAGAGAAAATAGATGTTCTTTATTTTAATTTTTCCTTTTTTATCCTTTACTTCTTTTCTTGGACTCTATTAGAGAACCATTTAAGGGGTCTCATTAGGAGTTCTTATGGTAAATCACAACATAGATCTTAGGCCTTAAAAAAAGACAAATACTGTAGCCCGTTAATTGGAGAGAATGGCGGGTAAATGGAGAAAATGGAGGGAGAAATATTTATTGAATTGGAACGAGGACAGGCGCAGCACAAAAGCAATTCGAGGAGGACAAAAACGAAATTGAAGCGAGGATCAAAGAAAAAAGAGCCAGAAAAATTAATAATAAATTTCAATTAAAAACTGTCATATGATAAGTAGAAGTAATTTAATTAATAATAAAATAATAGACACTATTTTTATACTGCTAATGTGAGGGTGCTAAAAAATTTAACAAAGGAAAAAAAATCTAAATCACCATTCACCAATTTCTTACGGGTCAAAATAGAGACAAAGAAGCAACCACCACAACCACAAGCTTATATTTTGAATAAAAAAGGGGTTTTGTTTTTTCTTACATCTGAACAAAATCTTGCAATTTACAGGGTTACCATAGAAATCTCCCCTAATGGGAATTTCTATATTATACTCTAATGGACATAGTGTTTAAGGTGAATTCTCAAGAATTTATTAAACGTTGAATTTATAATAAATATTTAAAAATAATTAATAATTAATAAAATACTTGATAGCTTATACCAAATATCAAATCTTGAAAAAAAAGATAGAGACAATAGAAATTCCCTCTGTGTATTCTTCAAAATAAAGATGGAAGTTTTAAGTATGAATTCTATGTGACAAGTAACAAGAAAAATACACCCCTAATGTTAAAGGAATAGTGAAGTGAGATAGCAAACCAACTGATGCTGATAAATAGATGGAGGAAAGGGTTAATAAAAGAATAGGAAATTTACCCTATAGAGCTTCTCTAGTTTGACGCCAAAAGCAGAGAGAGAGAGATCAGGATGAAACAAAATAAAACGAATGGGTTTCCAGTTAAAGCAGTTGAGACTTTGAGGGGCTTTATGTACAACTAGAGGATTGACAGGTAACCGTAATTTTTATTTTTATTTTATTTATGTAAAATTATTAACGTATAAATCATAAATCATTTGCAGATTTATCTTTTAATAGAAAATGTTAAAAATGAAAGATGAGAAACGTACAAAAGCAAGAGACGAGAAATATAAACTAATTTTTAATAGTGAAAAGTGGATTGTTACTTGAATATAATTCTATCAATTTATTTGAATTGTGTCTAAGTAAAATAAAATAACAAAAAACGCAAAAAAAAAAAAAAAGTTTGAGATCAAAAGGAAACAATTCCTTTTATTAAGTAATATCGATATTATTGAGCCAAAATTTCCTCGGTCTTTTTTTTTTTTCTTTCTTTCTCTTTCTTAATTCTTTTTTTTACGGGTTCTTAATTTCTTATCTTTCCTCATGTTATTATACTAAATTAATATATAACCAATATCTTTATTTTATTTTTGCATTTTAGTTTTGTATAAAAAAAAAAGTATTTATTTTGTTTACTAAAAAAACAGAATTTAATTTGATGCATTATGCAAAACTTTTCTACACAAACAACTAATCTTGTATCGCAAATTATTATATTTTTGCATTTTAGTTTTGTATAAAAAATAAAAGTATTTATTTTGTTTACTAAAAAAATAGAATTTAATTTGATGCATTATGCAAAACTTTTCTACACAAACAACTAATCTTGTATCGCAAATCAATATAATAATAATAATAATAATAATAATAATAATAATAATAATAATAATAATAATAATAATAATATAGAAAATAAATATATATATCCTAAAAAGCTGTCATATGTCTTTCTTGTCAGCAAATAAATATATCATTTGCTTGACATGTGACTTATATAGTACTTAATACTCTGTTATATGTAATCTTATGTGATAATTTCTTGCTACATATGATCTGATATGACAATGAGACATGTGAAAAAAATATCATATGCACAAAAATCATTTAATAATAAATTAAAGAAATACAATACACCAAAAAGACAAATAAAAAAGAGAAAAAAAAAACAATTATGCCTTTTTTTTTATAGAGAATCATGCGTTGAGAATTGATGCAATTACACTTTTTGCCTAAACATTATCTATATGTTGAGAATCGATACTTAACGACAATAGTCGTTGAGGTTGCAGATGACTTTTTGGATCAACATAAAAGACGATGATGACAAGCTCGAGATACAGTGACTTAGACAGAGGATGACGTGAAACTGCCCTTGTGGTTTTGCCATGATTGTTGCCAAAATCTTGTGCTTGAAGGAGAAAAAGAAGAAGAACAACAACAACAACATCAATGAACATAATTCAAATTCGAATTTTTCTCTTAATTGAATGACAAATATGTACAACTAACTAATTAATTGAACTAGAAAAGGACTGCTAATGAGATTTTCCCATACAACAAGCCTCACAAACATTTTGTAATTGAGATTTAGAAATAGAAAAGGGAAATTTACAAGACTTCAACACTTGCGTCACTACTTGAGAAGATGCATGACCAAGTCTTGAATGTAAGAGAGAAACAATGAGATTCAATTAGTTAACAGTTATGCTAGCTAAGCTAGGCAGTTATATTTTAGTTAGAAACAGAATGTGTATATAAACAATGTATTGCATAATGAATCAGTAGAATACAATTTACACTTTTCAATCCTATTTTCAGTTCTCATCTAAGTTCCTCTCATTCTGTTTTTCTTTTCTCTTCAATCTGGCCCCTGATACCTTACATGGTATCAGAGCTCAGAGTTCTACCATGGCTTCTGATCAAGATTTGTCTATGGCAACAACAAACGTTGTAAGCCAATTTGTTGTTCAAACATACTCTAATCCTATATCAATCAAACTAGATGAAGACAACTTTCTAGCATGGAAGCAACAAGCTTTAGCAACAATTAAAGGTCACAAGCTTTCTCAGTATATTGATGTGTGTGAAATAACATCATATTTTGTTCTTGTTTTGCATGCATTCTTAGGCACTTTAGGCATTTTAGTTTCCCTTTTTATTTGTTTTTCCCCTTAGTTCGGATAACTGCGGCGTTTTTGATGTTGTTGTGCAGGATTAGAACTGAATTGGTCTTTAAATGGATGGAAAGCTTGCATAATTGAAGTTGGAGCTTAAAGGGTAGCAATTTAGGACAAAAAGCTCACTTTAGAGGGTTCCACGACCTGCCTGTGGAATTACCCACGGCCATGGATCGAGCAGCTGCGTGAAAAAAGCAAAAGCGAGAGTCCAGAGAAGTCCACGGCCTGGCCGTGGACTTATCCACGGCCGTGTATCTTGAACAGAGTGATCCACGGCCTGATCGTGGAACTACCCACGGCCGTGGATCGGGGTGCGTGTCAGCTTTTTAAGTTCGTTTTTCTCTTTTTTAATGGGCTTGGATCAGTTTTAAACCATGTGGTATATATAGTTGTTCTGAAGACAATATTAGGGTTCGAAATTAGTTTAGAGGAGGGACATTGGAGGCTCTTGATCTTCATCTTCCTCTCTTCTCTCTTTGATTACAGGTTTGAATGCTTTTGAACTTAATTTCTAGTTTCTTCTTCTCCATGTCTGAGTAGTTCCTTTTGTTTCTGGGATTGGGCAATGCCCTTTGATACATTGATGATGATTAATTGACTTTGTTTACCCCTTTTATTAATTTTGAATGTTCTTTGATTCAATCCTTATTGCACTTATTCATGTGAATTCGCTGGCCACTTATTTGCATCTCATAGATATCTAGGGACGTACTGAGAGGTGAACCTAGGTGTTGGAACCATAAGAATTGAGCTTAAAGTCTAAATCACGATAGTATGTTTAACCTTTCGAGGATTTAATGAATTACCATAAAGCGTAATGAGTTCAATTTAGATTCAATTACCACGAGAGTAGGAATTGGTTTAATTGGGCACGGTTCTTGTCTCTTGAGAAAGAACATTAACTAATTTAGGGTAATTCACCTTCAATTGAATTTCAGTTTAAATAAAAGGATTGTCAATTAGGGGTCTTGTATCATCGTTGTTATCCCCAATCCTGGAAACTTTCTTAAATCTGAAAACCTTTCTTAAACAATTTGTTGTTTTTTATCTCAACTGTGCACTTTAATATTTTTTTATTTAATTACTCGGTTACTACGTTCTTATCACTCAACAATCATATTCGCTTTGTTTAATTTAATTGAATTAATTAATTAATTGGTATTCATAGACATAGTCCCTGTGGATTTGATCTTTTTATTACTTGACGACGAAACCGTACACTTGCGGATTTCACACACCATATATCAGTGGAGAATCAATTCCAGAAAAATATGATTCACCAGAAGATGCAGCAAGAAATAAGATCAGCAGTACGTACCTGAATTGGGAGCAACAGGATCAGCTTCTATTGTCGTGGTTACTCTTTTCAATGAGTGGTTTTTTCATAACAAGAATAGTAGGTTGTGAATTTTCTTTTCAAGTTTGGAAGAAATTGGAAACATTTTTTGCTTCTCATATTAGAGTAAAGATTATACAACTCAAAAATCAATTAAGGAACACCAGAAAAGACTCGTCTATAGCTTCTTATCTACTTGCAATTAAGAAGTTAGTTGATACTTTAGGATCAATAGGTTCACCTGTTGATGAATCTGAATATGTTGAAGCAATTCTTGATGGGTTGACAAAAGAGTATGAGGGATTTGTAACTGCAATTACTTCTAGGAGTGAGCCTTGTAGTGTTGGAGAGCTTGAAGTTCTTCTTATGGCTCAAGAAAAGAGAATTGAAAGATTTCAAAAAATAGAACTTGGGGCAATTCAAGGTAATTTGGTTTAGTCTCAAACCAAAAAGAATTATAATAGCAGTGGATATAATAGTAATTTTGGTTACAAAGGAGGTTTTAATCCAAGACCAAATTTTAATATTAGTCAAGGCCGTGGTTTTAACAACAGTGGTTTTGTTATGAATCAAGGAAGAGGTTTTGTCAGGAGTCAACAAAATTTTAGAGGCAGGTGATAACTACACAAAGTGAAGTTATTTGTGCCCTATATCTGAGCTATAAAGAGTGCTAAAGTCCTTGTATTCATGCATATTTGGAAGGTTTTATGCTTATATTTGTTATATCAAATTCTGATACCTTTCCTATATGATATTGAGCAAACTGAGCATATTTGATATGTGATTAAGTGAATTTTTATTTGTTACTGATTTGGTGTTTTCTCTAGCACAGGAAGGGCTCCAAATAAGATGATATGTGGAGCATTTGAGCTGAAATGGGAAGAGAAAGCCAAATTAGCATCTCAGCATACAACGCCACGGCGTGGCATGTTAATGCCGCGGCGTGACATTCCCTGCATCCAAAGTCAGGGGCTTAGAAAGATTTAACGCCGCGGCGCAAGAATTTAATGTCGCGGCGTGAGTGACCTAATTTGACACGCGCCACGGCGTAGGCATGTTAATGCCGCGACGTGCCTCTGTTTTATTGAGTCTATAAATAGATTTTGTTAGATTTTGTAAAGAGAGTTTTGGAGAGCTCCATAGATAGTTTTAGGTTTTAAAGGAGCTGCAGCTTTGTTCTTCATTTCTGGGTTGATTGGAGGCCTAGGGAGGCTAGGTTGGAGGTCTTCTTCCTTAAGGAAGAGGATTCAAGCTTCAATAATCTCGTTAATGGCATCCTTCCTCTTCTCCCTTATCTTTTGAGCACTGTTTTGCTTTGTAAATTCGTGTTCAATGGATTAGAAGCTGTATTTAGAAAATACTTTGAATCTTTATATGATTATTGATGTTTATGTATGAATTTGAGTTTCTATTGATGTTTAGCTATGTTCTTCCATGCCTGTGCTTAATGCTTGCTTCTGTTTGATCAACAATTGCATGATCTTAATTGATGCAAATGAACTAGACATAGGGATTTGTGGAGATGGACATGGTATGGTTGATGCATGTTTGACGAGTTTAATTGGCTTGGATGAGTTGATTCGCTAACGGGATAGAAATATACCTTTTAGCCATGTATTAGCGTGTGTTTGAGAATAGATCGTTCATTAGTGGAGTTTACACTAGTCCTCATGCAACCATAAGAACCATAGTGGAGTAGGTAAATGACACCAGGGTTGATCGACCTAGACACAAGCTTTTGACTAAATCAGATTCTCAAGCTAAACTAACTAAGCATTGATGTTACTTGTAAGGATTGCATATCATTAGTATGAAGTAGGAAGTGAAGAAGGATTCCCTAGATTTCCAAACCCCTATGTTATTGCTTTGGTAGTTTAGATTTAGATTAATTGTTTTTCTTTATTTTATATGTCCTTGACTAGAATCTAGCTAAGCTATTGGTTGCTACTTAGTAATGGAAACCTTGTCTTCATGGGAACGAACTTTTACTCTGTATCTGTATTACTTGAACGACCCGTGTACTTGCGGTACACAAATGGTCTAATAAGTTTTTGGCGTCGTTGCCGGGGACAATGGTGTATTTCCAAAGTCTTTAGCCTTATTTCTTAGCAATTGCTGGGGGATAACGGTTGAATTCCATATTACTAATATCAACAATGAGTTTGGTTAGTTCTAATTCAAGTTGTAAATAATCTATGTTAATTTCAGTCTTCATTCTTTGTAATTATAGGTACAATAAATGGAGGATGAGCTGTACCATTTGAGACCTTTGAGGGAGCTCGAGAACCCCCAATGGAGAACCTTTATTCAGGCGAAGGAAGGCCTACCATCCAATCCATCACTTTTGTGAACAAACCGGCCATGATAAAAAGAGTTGGCGGGTTTGCCTTGCGAAAGTCCTGCCGAGACTATAACTCAGGCCCTTCTTAGGAGGGAATCCAGGTTTTATTGTTTTTGTTAAATAGTATGTAATTAGTAAGTATTAATTCATAAATATGTTAGTATGTTAGTTTTAGTAGTTTTAATTAGTTTTTATGCTTTTCTTTAGTTTAAAGTTTTATAAGTATGTAGTAAGTTTAATTTTTGTATTCTTATAGTTAGTATTTATGATTTAATATCTTTAATTAGTTTAGAGTCTTAAATATGTTAGTATGTTAGAGTTAAGTACGTTAATTAGTTTTTATACATTAGTTAGGTTTTTAGTTTATAATAGGTTAGCATGTTTGATTTTGTGTTTTTGTTAGTTTAGTAGGTTTGATATTGTAGTTTAGTTAGTTTCAATTATTGTATATATTAGTATGTTTGATTGTTTTGATTTTTAGTTAGTTTATATGTTTTTGTTTTGTTATTAGTTAGATATAGGCTAAATATGTTGATTTTATAGTTTTTATAATTTTTAGTTGTACATTTTGTAAAATAGTTTTTAGACAAGTTTTTTGGGTATTGTCTTTGGAGGCCACTTTGAACTAATTTAAGTAGCAAAGCGTGTTGGTCGCTAAATTTAGGAGGCTCTTGCTTTTCACTTCTCTCTTTGGCTGAGGTTTGCTGCTTTTGAACTTAATTGAGTTTTTTTTTCTGCGAATGTCTGCAGACGAGGTATTACGCCGCGGCATGGATGTTGTGTGCCGCGGCATGATGACCAATTTTGTGTATATTTTGTTTATATTTTGTTTAAATTCATTTTTTTTATTCATATTTCATTCTTTTGTTAATATAATTGTTTTTAATATTCAGCTCTCTAAATTTTAATCTATTTTTAGGCTCAGAACCCCGGGAACCATGGAAAGTGAGGAATTTGTCTCACTTAAGTTTGGGGGAGTGTTATTACATGCTTTAGATTACTATGATGTATGATGTATGCATGTAATGATACTTGAAATGATGCAGTTGTGATAGCCATTATGTTTCAATGAGTTTCGAGTTGATTTGGTTATTACTTGGATTTGAAAAGAAGTTTCAATTTTTAAAATACTGCTGGTGTTGTTTTGATTGTTCATGATATGAAAGGTTGTTATTTGCCCCTTTGTGAGTGAAATCTTATGTGATCTTGAAGTATGTGAAATAGTTTAGTTGCTTTTGATGTATGATTTACATTCTGCTTAGATGCAAGTGTAATTTTGAATATGAGATGAGTGCATGTTTAGAGAAAGTTTATGAATGTACATGTAGAGTTTCAATTATCCTAGAAATTGTTTTTAAACTCTCTTGAGGCGAAATCCTAGATTGTGCCTGATTGAGAAAATGATTAGAGCATTCTTTGGACCGATTGAGCCTTAAAAAGCTTACCCTGAATGATTATATCTTTAGGTCCCCTTTGAAGCCTGATAATTGTTTGGCCTTATTTGTTTTTAACCATTGCCATCGTTTACCTATTAACCGTTCTAATGCATGTGAAAGCATTGCATTTTCTTCCTACCCTTCACTGTTTGTTGAGTACATGAGGTGTTGTTTCTTGAAGTGAGTTCAGTGAGTAGGGGTATATTTGAGAAAAATGAGCCTGAAGGAACTAAGTGCGATCAAAAGAAAAAAAGTGCTTTTCTTTTCAAAAAAAAAAGAAAATGAAAAGAGAGAAAAGCAAAGCAAGAAAAAGAAAGAAGAAAAGTTAAAAAAAGAAAAAGAATTGCATGATTCTGGCAAGTTGTGATCCTTCACTGAAGAATACCCTGCTAGTTTGCTTGTTCTCAAGTCTTGAAATCACATATTCATGTATTTCAATGTTTGTTATGTATCATTTCCCTTCTTTTCTGTTGCCCAATACCATGGCCTAACATTACAAGTTGTAAAGACATTCTGATTTGTGTATGGTTTACATTAGTGGAGAGAGAGTTTAGGATCAATTTTTGTGGATTTTATGATTCTTATGCATTTATGTTTATAAATCTATCCGGATGTGTATGATTTGAATAAAAAAAGTTTATCTTGCATGTTCGTGGATATGTAGATTGCATAGAAAGACGCTGAATTGTTTGCATGTGAAGGATTATGTATGTGTGAAGCTAGTTTAGGGGCATTTGCACACTTTTATGGATTGAAGTAATCAGTACATACTAGTAGCTTTGATTTAATTGAAAAACAGAAAGATTGAAACTTGAAAGTGCTGAATGATATATTTAAATTGTTAAGAAGATTTACTTGGTCATACTTTGTTTTGCTCGAGGACAAGCAAAATGTTAAGTTTGGGGGTGTGATAACTACACAAAGTGAAGTTATTTGTTCCCTATATCTGAGCTATAAAGAGTGCTAAAGTTCTTGTATTCATGCATATTTAGAAGGTTTTATACTTATATTTGTTATATCTAATTCTGATACCTTTCCTATATGATATTGAGCAAACTGAGCATATTTGATATGTGATTAAGTGAATTTTTATTTGTTACTGATTTGGTGTTTTCTCTATCACAGGAAGGGCTCCAAATAAGATGATATGTGGAGCATTTGAGCTGAAATGGGAAGAGAAAGCCAAATTAGCATCTCAGCATACAACGCCGCAGCGTGGCATATTAATGCCGCGGCGTGAGTGACCTAATTTGACACGCGCCGCGGCGTAGGCATGTTAATGCCGCGGCGTGCCTCTGTTTTATTGAGTCTATAAATAGATTTTGTTAGATTTTGTAAAGAGAGTTTTGGAGAGCTCCGTAGATAGTTTTAGGTTTTAGAGGAGCTGCGGCTTTGTTCTTCATTTCTGGGCTGATTGGAGGCGTAGGGAGGCTAGGTTGGAGGTCTTCTTCCTTAAGGAAGAGGATTCAAGCTTCAATGATCTCATCAATGGCATCCTTCCTCTTCTCCTTGAGTTTTTTCTTCTCCTTATCTTTTGAACATTGTTTTGCTTGTAAATTCGTGTTCAATGGATTAGAAGCTGTATTTAGGAAATACTTTGAATCTTTATATGATTATTGATGTTTATGTATGAATTTGAGTTTCTATTGATGTTTAGCTATGTTCTTCCATGCCTGTGCTTAATGCTTGCTTCTGTTTGATCAACAATTGCATGATCTTAATTGATGCAAATGAACTAGACATAGGAATTTGTGGAGATGGACATGGTATGGTTGATGCATGTTTGACGAGTTCAATTGGCTTGGATGAGTTAATTCGCTAACGGGATAGAAATATACCTTTTAGCCATGTATTAGTGTGTGTTTAAGAATAGATCGTTCATTAGTGGAGTTTACACTAGTCCTCATGCAACTATAAGAACCATAGTGGAGTAGGTAAATGACGCTAGGGTTGATCGACCTACACATAGGCTTTTGACTAAATCAGATTCTCAAGCTAAACTAACTAAGCATTGATGTTACTTGTAAGGATTGCATATCATTAGTATGAAGTATAAAGTGAAGAAGGATTCTCTAGATTTCCAAACCCCTATGTTATTGCTTTGGTAGTTTAGATTTAGATTAATTGCTTTTCTTTATTTTATATGTCTTTGACTAGAATCTAGCTGAGCTATTGGTTGCTACTTAGTAATGGAAACCTTGTCCTCATGGGAACGAACTTTTACGCTGTATCTGTATTACTTGAACGACCCGTGCACTTGCGGTACACAAATAGTCTAACAACAAGTTTGGTAGATGAGGCATATTTGTTTTTGGTGAAAAGCCTCAATGTCAATTATGCAAAAAGACTGGACACACTGCTGCAAATTGTTGGTTTAGGTTTGATCAATCCTTTACAGATTCACAGCCCTATCAAAATTTCAAAAGTCCAAGAATTAATAATTCTTCTGTCAATACAATGATGGCACAAGGTCCTATTCATGGTTTTTCTGGTGATAACTCCTCTATGGCTGCTGCTATGCTAGCCACTCCCTCAACTTTATATGATTCAGCATGGTATCCTGATTCAGGAGTCACTTATCACCTTACACTAGATTCATCTAATATGCAACATAAAGTAGACTACAATGGTGAAGAAAAGGTCTTCGTAGGAAATTGTGCAGGTTTGTCTATTTTGCATGTTGGGCACTCTAGTTTTAAGTCAAATTCTTAGTCTGATTCTATTCAAAATTCGATTGTCTTAAATAATCTTACATGTGTCAAATAGTCCTCTTATTTGCATGTCATGTGTGTGTGATTATTTTTTTTACAATACAACATTAACATATTTACATATGTGGATGACATATATTCAAACACTAAAAATTTCATAAGCTAAAATGCTGATGTAAACTCATTAAAAAAGAAAAATAATATTAAAAATTGCATTGACAAAGAAAGAATAGAAAATACAAATGGAATGAAAAAGAAGATAATAATTAAACTAACAAAAAATGAAAATTTACATGATTTTTTTTTATAAGATTTTGTCACATATTTTAGTTTTGAGACTATACTTGTCTAGGGTGCAAGAGCTTCCTTTCTCTACAAGTACATTTTTGGCTAAGTTCTAGAATGTTTATCCATTGACTTACTCTTTTTAAGTTACATGAACATAAATTAAATTAATTTATATATAATTTTTAGTAAAGTTAATTTATTGAAATTTTTTTAATAAATTTTTTGGGTTAAATTATGCATTTAACAAGCAAATATTTTTGTTTATATTATAAATATTTTTTTAGGCATATAGGTTGTTTTATAACATTTTATATTTAAATTTTGTAGTATTTATATTGAAGTGAAATCTTTTTATGAAAATATTATGTACTTTTAAACTAAATTTATAAAAAAAAATTGAAGAATTATTATACATATTTTATTTAAATTATATTTATTTTTATCATTTAATTCTTAATTTACTTGTACATTGCACAAATACAAAATCTAGTCATTAAAAAAGATTGATTATCACAACTATTAATTATCTAAAAAGTCTAAATTTTTTAATGATGTATCAACACATCTTTGAATAATAATATAAAATCTTTACTACGATAATGTATCAAATTAATTAAACAAAAAAGTTAATGTGCTGAATTTACAGATGACAATAAACATTAGATTGTTTTTGTTACATTAAGTGTAGGTAATAGGTTGTATCAAAAAAAGAGTGTAGGGGTAATTATTATTAACTAAATAAATAGCAGATGAGAAGTATTGCATCAGATATTATTTTTCTTCGAATATTCTTAGTTTAGGGCGCTTTGGATTGTGACCTTGCTAAAAGAATTAGAAAGGTTTCTTCGTTATTGATAATTTTCAGCAGATTTACTTTATTTAAATGATCTACCTAAAAATACTTATAGATTCAGGCTCCAAGGTTTGCCATTTTTTTTCTTCTTCCTTTGTTTTTTTTTTAGATATTATTAGTTATCTTGTTTTATAGTTTATATTAAAAGATTTGTTATGTTTAAGTATAATTTTGAATAAGTTAAAGTTCATATAATAGAATGTTCAAAATTAATTTTAACTTTGTTAAATGTTTTCACTCTGTAGTTTATTTAATATTTTTCCCAACAGTTTCATCCTATGCATTTATTGATATTTTTAATTTCTTCTCATAATAATTTTGATAAATTAATAATTATAATATTATAAATATAAATATATACCACCACGCTCCACAGCTATAAGTTCTAAGAGAACTACATCACAAAAGTTAATTATTTATTTTTATCATTTAATTCTTAATTTACTTGTACATTACATAAATGTAAAATCTAATCATTAAAAACGGTTGATTATCACAACTGTTAATTATCTAAAAAGTCAATTTTTTTAATGATGTATCAATACATCATTAATAATAATATAAAATCTTTACTATGATAATGTATCAAATTAATTAAACAAAAAAGTTAATGTGTTGAATTTACAGATGACAATAAACATTAGATTGTTTTTGTTACATTGAGTGTAGGTACTAGGTTGTACCGAAAAAAGAGTGTAGGGGTAGTTATTATTACCTAAATAAATAGCATATGATAAACAAAAATAATCATATCACTATTTTTTTTATATCACTTTTGATATTAGTTTAAAATAAAATAGTTAAATATATGTAATTGAGTTAATTATATATATTAATTAGTTAACATTACTTATTATCAAATATATATAATTAATTATAAATTTATACTTTATTAACTAATATAAAAGTGGTGCAAAAAATGGTGTAAAAAAATTGGAGTTGAATGAAAAATATTGCATAAGATATTGTTTTTCTTTGAATATTCTTAGTTTAGGGCACTTTGGATTGTGACCTTGCTAAAAGAATTAGAAAGGTTTCTTCGTTATTGATAATTTTCAGCACATTTACTTTATTTAAATGATGATCTAGCTAGTAAGAAATACTTACAGAATTGCCACTTTCTCAACTAATTATCAAAATATCTGCCATTGTTTTGGCCGCGGTTTTTTTATTTTGTTGGGCACGTGAAAACAAAAATTATGTATATTAATTAGTTAACATGATACTTATTAATCAACTTATATATATAATTAATTATAAATTTATACTTTATTAATTAATATAAAAAATAGTGTAAAAAATGGTGTAAAAAAATTGGAGTTGAATGAAAAAAATATTGCATAAGATATTGTTTTTCTTTGAATATTCTTAGTTTAGGGCACTTTGGATTGTGACCTTGCTAAAAGAATTAGAAAGGTTTCTTCGTTATTGATAATTTTCAGCACATTTACTTTATTTAAATGATGATCTAGCTAGTAAGAAATACTTACAGATTCAGGCTCCAAGGTTTGCCAATTTTTTCTTCTTCCTTTGTTTTTTTTTAAGATATTATCAGTTATCTTGTTTTACAGTTTATATTAAAAGATTTGTTATGTTTAATTATAATTTTGAATAAGTTAAGTTCATATCATAGAATGTTAATTTTAGCTTTGTTAAATGCTTTCACTCTTTATTTTATTTAATATTTTTTTCCAACAGTTTCATCCTGTGCATTTATTGATATTTCTAATTTCTTCTCATAATAATTTTTACAAATTAATAATTAATAATTATAAAATTATAAATACTTATCACCATGCTCTACAGCTATAAGTTTTAAGAGAATCACATCCAAAAACTTATAAGATTAAAGAGCTCAGAACCTTATAAACCCCACACTAGACTCATAAGTATCCGATGTGAGACTTAATCAAGTGCATCTCTAACCTTATGGGTCAGCTTTTAAGGTGTGGTTTTGCTTAGATTCCTCATTCCTGTAAGACTTTCCATCATCATTATATGCCATACCCTTACTGTGTTTTTATTCTTCCCCAATAAAATATATTTCAATGCGGGGCCTTAGTGGTTGACTTTTGTGCAACATAATCAAGTAACTTAGATTCCCCCACTTTTTAGTAAGGCAAATAAGCATAGTAGTAGGTCTTGATACTCTCAGCACAGTTGGAGGAAATGATTTTCATATATTCGACAAAAATGAACTGAATTGATAAAGATGATATCGTAGCTTACACATTTATATATGCAGCTAGCAGTAATGAACCTAGACTCCTAGACTCCTATGTGGTGGGATACATTCTCATGTAAGTTGGTAACCGTCTAACTAATCTATAACTAATTATAACGATTGAGCTAATTACAATAGATTAATGGAGGAGAGCTCAATCAACTGTGTCACTAGTGCACGCTAAGACCCCCACTCAAGTTGGATGACATACATCAAGGAGTCCTACCTTGGGCAGAATAGAGTCGAACAAAGGAGAAACCAATGGTTTGGTGAATATGTCTGCAACTTGATCACGAGAAGAAATAGGTAGTAATCAGAGGAGGCTACTGTGAAGCTTCCCACGAACGATATGGTAATCAATTTTAATATGCTTAGACCACTGCAACAAATTTGGCCTATGATAACCCTTAAAAAATGTACCTTAAAATACATTTAAGTGTAGCCTTTGATGAAGGCTACACTTTTTGACCATAAGGCAACGTTTTTGAAAGAGTGACCTATTATCTAATGCTACGTTTTTTCAGAGTTAAAGGCAATGATTTTCTTCTTAACTCTATGGGCACGTTTATCAAGCATCCCCTTATGTCAAGCCCTATATAAGTACCCTTGCGTCCTCTTATGTCAAACTCTATAAGTACACTTGCAAAGCGTCCCCTTATATTGAACCCTGGAAGAGGATCCTCTAAAGTAATTTATGGACAAGTAAATATCTATCAATCATTGATAGATGGACCCACTCATCCATCAATGGTTGATAAATACTTACTTGTCCATAAATTACTTTAGAAGATCTAAATCCATTGAACCCTATGGGTACGCTTGCAGAGCGTCCCCTTATGTCATTTTTATATGTTTCACCTAAGGGACCACTTTACAAGTGTTTCTTATGTTGTTGTTATTATTTTTTTAAACATCCTATAATTTAATTACTCCTTTTATTTTGTAAAAATACCATTTGTTAATCTAATTACACGCCTTCTAATTAAATTTAGTAAAACATTAAAAATGCTTCATTTTTTTAATATTTTTAATGTCATTTATTTTATATATTATTTTTATAGAATTTTAATTTAGAATATATACAAATTTATAGTATAAAATTTCAAGCAATAATATAAACTAACTTTTAATATTTAACACATTGATCAAAATATTAGTCAAATAATCTAAAGTATTAGAATTGTCATCATCGTCATAATTCAAAGTACTTAATCAAAATAAATATATATATAATTCACAATGTATAAGAAAATTATCTTCATCAAACTCCCTTCATGAACATCAAATATACTAAATAGCTCTATTATCATCCCCAAATGCAGTACCATCATTGTCCTACAAATTTAAATTAAACCAAAGGATTAGTAATGTATAGATTCATTTTTAAAAAGCCAAAAAATCTCAACAACTCAAACATATCCAAAAAATAAAATCATTCAAATACATGACCTGTTAGTTAGACATCAAGAAAGCACAACACATTATTTCAAGAAATTGTCACTGGTCAAATTGAAATAAATAAACCCAAAAAAGGGTAAAAAGATGCTATTCAGTAACACATTTTTAGTAAAATTTCAGTAAAACAGGGAAAGTACAACAAGGGAGAGGATAAGATATCCTCTGAAATAGAAAATCAAAATACAAAGAGGAATGTGAGATAAAAAAACAAGATTGCCACAAGACTGCCAAATCTCCCTCAATATTAGAAAGCCAAACAAGGGTTTCAAACATTTAGGATTAGGACAATCAATTTGAAGACTCAATTTAAAGGTTGCTCATCTTACACAATTTGTGTCAAGTCCCGCTATGCCCATGAGGGTAATTATTTAATTTTAATATTTCCCTTTCTTTAGCATTTTCCAAATTTTTTTTCCTTTTCTTTTGATAAATACAATTTACAAGAAGTCTCCTCTCACAGATTAAAAAAAGGTAGTTTCCAGGCCTAAAAAGGATACTGAGAAGCTTTATCACACTTGAGTTAACCATCCCTCAGTTGCCATTCCCCCAAGGGGCACTAAACCATCATAATAATTGTGTTCTGAAAAGAATAGTTATATTTTAGCAATGATGTCACTCCTCACGAGAGAAAGGGAGGTTTGAAGTTTCGGAATTGAATGTATGAAAAGATTTTACCATTTGCAGGGCATCGTGAAGAAATAGGGCAAGGAACAGTTCACTGTGAGATCCAAGTTTCAGAGTAATTGGTTAACTAACAAAGATATAATCCCTGCTGGGATGAGGACAATTGACATCTTAGTTTTGCTAGCAAGTAGATAAAGTAGAAAATCACATATAGCAAGTTCATATGTATGACAAAAGTTCCATCTAGCTGAAGATGTTACCTTTCCTTAGCTGGCATCCAGATGTATCAGAAGGCTTGACATCATTAGACTTGGATGACTCAGAACTCTCAGATTCTCCAGACATTATCTGCCAAAAGATTTGGGGGTAGGGAGTGAGATATCAAACGGTCTGTTGTAACTAAATGTGTTCAAAGGTTACACTCATATGAATTAAGAATTATTGAGAGAAGACTAACATAAGAGTTTCAATTAACATAACTGCCAAATATATATCGTCACATTTAACTTTACTTTAGATAAGATTATCCTCAATGAATTGGCAAAAATCAATTTTAGCCCTTATATTCCTACTTAAGTAAGTATAATGCATAATAACACAAATAAACTTGCCCTTCCTCAAAGATTATGATATACTCATTTTCAATCTCCCTTAACACATACTGTCATAAAAAAATGGAAATCTATGTTTCATCACCTCACAATGCCACAATGATTTCCTATTATTTATTGGTATAAATTGAACATGCTAATATAGAAAGGAAACTTAAATAACCTTTGCTCCTTTCATTTATGTGCTACAATAACGCAAAACTAGAATCATTAGTCTATACATGTAGATGAAGTAAAACAAAACCATGGGTGTATTTTTAAAGTAACAAATAGATATGCATTAACACTAGCATCATAATAACACTTTTTAAACAATCATTATCTTATGTTATATTCTATGCACTAAATAGAAGCTTCCATAGTTACCAGATACTTTATTTTATCATAGCCAAAAGATCAAAGAAAACCATCCCATTACTCTTAAACAGTTAACTGTATATACACCTTTTCAAATTCTTCAATGTTGTAAGGAACAAGTTTTCTGAATAGCTGCTTTAACCTTCTTAAGCGATGCTTGAGCATATGCATGTGCATCTTCATTATCACTTGCATCTGACTTCACCTCAGTACTGCTAGTCCACTCTTCTTCATTGCTAGCATCATTATCATCCTCATTCTCTGACTCCAGACAACCCTCCTCCCAGAGTCTGCATTATCATCATCAGACTCATAGTCTGATGATAAATCATCATCAATATCCTGCATAACAATTCAAATAATATAATTTGTTTGCCTTCTTACTAAGAAACCACTGAATAACTTATAAATACAAACTTCTTCCAGAACTTACATAAGGAGCAAAAATGCTGCTATCAAGCACCAACAAAGGAACTTGCAAATCTTGTGCAAGAGGTCTAACTAATCTCTCACGATAGAGCTCAGTGCCTGAAGATAAAAAGACAACATAAACATTCAGACTGAAGACAAAAATTAGAATGAAACTTCTGATGCATAGATATTAGTGAAATAGCATTCAAAATAAACATTGTAAAATTAAATAGACTAATAAGGACAAATTTTATGGAATTTATGACAGACCAGGAATGCTCTGAAGCAATATTCTCCCACTTGAAGATGTGAGACGAGTGCCAAAAGATGAAGCAAACTTATTATGTCTCAAATGGGAAGCAGCACATTCCACCCAAAGATTTTTGGTATGCTCACTATGGATGGAAAAGTACGATTTAAATCCACAATAAACTTCAGATAACAAAAGACATTAAAAACAAGAATAAGAAAGAATAGAAACAGTAAGTAATTACTTAATGTGATAAGGAAATGTGTCCCATGAAATGTTTATTTTCTCCCAAGGAACAAATCTTCTCAGAAACTCGTTTTTAAACTTATCCCTTCTTGTAAAAAATGGTGATTCTCTCTTTTTACTTTCTATGGCAAGCTTCTCATTATTAAGCCATTCCTCTTGATCCTGCTCTCCAAGTCATGCATGTGCATTGCACTACTTGACATCTTTCCCAAACTTATCTTGTCAATTCTGTCCCTTATCAAAGTTGGATCCAACATTAACGTGTACATGTTTATCCTCACTTACATTTCTTCCATCACTTTCAGAACTATAAGCATGTAACTGAGTACTCCATAAACTAGGCCTTTTTTCCAGACTAGTACAACTATTTCTAGATGAAGCACACCTAGATAAATCTGAACCTAAAAGATGTCTTCTGATGATACTACCATGTGAAGCATATTCTTTCACAGTGGTCTTAGGGGACAAAGATTGAAAGCATGCATGATCCGAGAATCTTGGCCCAAAAAAGGGTAAAAAGCACAGGGCCCAGGGATTGGAACAACAGGGATATTTTCAGTAACACATAACTTGGCCTGCATTAATTTTTGATGAAAAAATCTCCATATGACCACACAGTTAAGACAACCTTATATGAAGTCTTTATATACCAAAGCTAGACATTGACAGATTCTGTTCATTATTTTGCATGTTTTGAATCTTAAGGGCTACTTCAATTCATATATAGGAACGATATGGACAAGCAGGAAACATGAAAATTAAAACGAAATATCTTCTTGCTATACTATTTTTGGGATTCAACATAGCAAATGAGAACTAACAAAAGAGAGATTGAAAGAGACAGGGGTCCTTAATATATGGGTATGTAGCAATGTGTAACACAATACCAGAGGAAATGGAAGGTGAGATATTGAACTTTGTATCCCAGAGGCTGCAGTCAGCAGAAGGAAAACAAAACGTCTATGTGAAAGTTAACCCCCTATTACCCTCAAGGTACATACTCATCGACAAGCTCCTCCATTCCCTCATTTTCCTTCCCCCATTTCGTTTTTATAGTTATTTCATGTTTTAGCCCTTAATTCTTACATGTTAAAAACCAGAAAATTAGGGAACATCAAGGCAAAACATCTATCCAAGTGCTCCTAGTCTGTATGTTTGAGCCAGTTTTACCATTAAACAAAAGCTTCATACTCTAAACAAATGATCAAAAATAAAATAAAATAAAACCCTTTAAATTGCTTGTATTATGTTTAGCTCACAGAGGTTCTCTCCATTTTCCATAATTATTTATATATATGTACATATGTATCGGGTTTCCCCTCCTTATATGCCACTCCATTTCACCCTCTTTATAATAAGCCCAAAACTCATTATAGCAGCAAACAACCAACACCATTAAGGCTTCCACATAGAGCAATAACATCAAAACTCAACCCAAAATAATGAGCACAGAGAGAACAGAGCAAAAGCAAAGAACAAATCAACCACAAACCCATAAATGAACACACAACCCATGCAGCAATAATACACATTAGGGAACCTGAAATCAAATCAAAGAGAGGTACCTGAAATCAACATAGCAACTGAGAGAAGTGACGAGATGAAATCAAAATTGGGGAACGGCACGCAGTGGTACCTGAAATCAACACATCCTCATCAATTAATTGGTCATGCAGGTGTCGAGAGGGTAGATGATGGACAACAAAGAGAAACGCTTACCTGAAGAACAGGGGGACGCACCAAACCCTGACGGAGAGAAGGGAGTGGCGGAGAGACTATATAAACGAAGAACAGAGGCCGGAGAAGGACAGACGGAGTGGATCACGGTGGAGACGTATGGGGGAGTGGGTCACGGTGGAGACATACGAGGCAGTGGGTGGGGAGTGGGTCACGATGGCTTTCTGAAAGTAAGGGAGATGGTCTTTCTGTGAGGTTCTGAAAGTAATTTAGTGGGAAAATAATCACATGCGCGTCTTATAGAAATATATTAGAGTACGTTTAGAAAACGTTGCCAATAACAGTTAAATGAGCTATGACTTTATCAATCGCGCTACATGTCCACCAAATATATATCTAACTTTTATTCATCATATTTTCATACATATATTTGTCTTTTTTTATTTTTTCTACTTATCTGTATTTTACTTCGAAAATAAAGCTTTTTTTTTGTTCCCTCCTTTCTTCTTTTCTTCCCTCTATTTCTCATTTCTTTCTTTTCTTTCTTTTATTTTTATTACATCTTCCTCTCCTCTCGATACTGTCTCACTCACTAGGGCACACACTCACAACATTTTAATTCTTGTTCTCGTGTCCTCATTCTCTTTTCCTTATTTTCAGCCATCACTCACTCTTTTCTCTCACTCTGACTTTCACACGCACACGTGGGTTCGAGTTTTGTAGATTTTTTACAATTTCGGTAAGTATCCTCCACTTTTCCCCATAATATTTCGTGTTTTCTGAGATGGGCACTTGCAATTTCTGTGAAATGTTACGTATTTTGGGTAATTTTCTGCGTATTATGCTCTCTGTTTGGTGAGTTGCATTTTTTGTTGGGTACAAATCCATGAAATCTATTTTTGTTGGTTGTGTGTTGATTAGATGGGTAAATAGGAGAATGCTTGTTGGTTCATTCATTGGTTTATTTGGTATATTTTGTTTCTGTTAGGAGGATTTAAAATGGTTCATATAGCAGGAAGGGTTGATCCATTGACATGGTTTGTGGTGAATCTAAAATTAATTGGTTAATATGTTTGGAATAAGTGGTTAATCTTCACATGTTTCTGGTGAATCCAACAATGAGTTTTCAACAGTGGGAGTAATTACTTACAAATGAACTACTCGTGGAGTAGAGTTGGGATGGGTTATGAGCTGGTTCATATAGCAGAAAGAGTTAGTCCATTGACATGGTTTGTAGTGAACCTAAAATTAACTAGTTAATATGTTTGGAATAAGTGGTTAATCTTCACACGTTTCTGGTGAATCCAACAATGAGTTTTCAACAGTGGGGATAATTACTTACAAATGAACTACTAGTGGAGTAGAGTTGGGATGGGTTATGGGCTGGTTCATATAGTAGAAAGAGTTGGTCCATTGACATGGTTTGTAGTGAATCTAAAATTAACTGGTTAATATGTTTAGAATAAGTGGTTAATCTTGACACGTTTCTGGTGAATCCAACAATGAGTTTTCAACAGTGGGGGTAATTACTTACAAATGAACTACTAGTGGAGTAGAGTTGGGATGGGTTATAGGCTGGTTCATATAGCAGAAAGAGTTGGTCCATTGACATGATTTGTGGTGAATCTAAAATTAACTGGTTAATATGTTTGGAATAAGTGGTTAATCTTCATACGTTTCTGGTGAATCCAACAATGAGTTTTCAACAGTGGGGGTAATTACTTACAAATGAACTACTAATGGAGTAGAGTTGGGATGGGTTATGGGCCGGTTCATATAGCAGAAAGAGTTGGTCCATTGACATGGTTTGTAGTGAATCTAAAATTAACTGGTTAATATGTCTAGAATAAGTGGTTAATCTTCACACGTTTCTGGTGAATCCAACAATGAGTTTTCAACAGTGGAGGTAATTACTTACAAATGAACTACTAGTGGAGTAGAGTTGGGATGGGTTATAGGCTGGTTCATATAGCAGAAAGCGTTGGTCCATTGACATGATTTGCAGTGAATCTAAAATTAACTGGTTAATATGTTTAGAATAAGTGGTTAATCTTCACACGTTTCTGGTGAATCCAACAATGAGTTTTAAACAGTGGGGGTAATTACTTACAAATGAACTACTAGTGGAGTGGAGTTGGGATGAGTTTTGGGCTGGTTCATATAGCAAAAATAGTTAGTCCATTGACATGATTTGTAGTGAATCTAAAATTAACTGGTTAATATGTTTGGAATAAATGGTTAATCTTCACACGTTTCTAGTGAATCCAACAATGGGTTTTCAATAGTGGGGGTAATTACTTACAAATGAACTACTAGTGGAGTAGAGTTGGGATGGGTTATAGGCTGGTTCATATAGCAGAAAGAGTTGGTCCATTGACATGATTTGTAGTGAATCTAAAATTAACTGGTTAATATGTTTGGAATAAGTGGTTAATCTTCACACGTTTCTAGTAAATCCAACAATGAGTTTTCAACAGTGGGGGTAATTACTTACAAATGAACTACTAGTGGAGTGGAGTTGGGATTAGTTTTGAGCTGGTTCATATAGCAGAAATAGTTGGTCCATTGACATGGTTTGTGGTGAATCTAAAATTAATTGGTTAATATGTTTGGAATAAGTGGTTAATCTTCACATGTTTCTGGCGAATCCAATAATGAGTTTCCAACAGTGGGGGTAATTACTTACAAATGAACTACTCGTGGAGTAGAGTTGGGATGGGTTATGGGCTGGTTCATATAGCAGAAAGAGTTGGTCCATTGAGCATCCTTAATTTCTTACCTAAGCGTTGCTATAGAGGTAAAACATATCCTGTTTTAGAAGAGAAAGAGTAATGGCATGTTTTGAATGCTGTTTCTATACACTTTAAAATTGTCACTTAGCCATTTGAGACTTATTTGAGCACACGTGAAAGAAGATTAACATGACTACCATTGTACGCGATTTTGTTAACTAGATGGTTCCAGGCTATCTTTTTAAGCTTTATTTCATCTCAAAAGTGGTTAAGTGTGGCCTTTATAGAATAGACCCATTCGAATGGGTCTCTATCCTTATTATCTATTGTCATTTGTATGTTTACTTTTCACTGCTATTTCTTAACTTTCATAATAAAATCTAGATGTTGGTGAAATACAAAATATGCTTGTAACATGACAGTAGATACTTGATAACTTACAGGTGTGTGTAGCAACCCAAAACTGAAGTCGATGGAGGGTTCAAATAATCTCAATACATCCAAGGCTGTTGATAATGTGGAAGAAGCATGTGAAAGTGACTTCATTATGAGTGATGCCTTGGATAATAAGTTTGAAAGTTATGAGCCAAAACGAGGGATGTTGTTTGCATTAGAGGATGATGTTAAGGAATTTTATAGGAAATATGCTTACCAAAAGGGGTTTGGTATTGTAAATAGAACTTCAAAAAAAGGAGATGATGGTAAGGTAAATTACATTATGCTAGCTTGTTCAAGACAGGGAAAACATGTGTCAACAATACCAAACACTTTGAAGACACTTTCAACTAGACGGACAAATTGTGAAGCAAAAATTACAGTCAAGAAGATGGAAGATGGACGATGGTTCATCAAGACAACTATACTTGAACACTCTCATGAACTTAGCCAAACAAAGGCGAGAATGTTGAGAGTTAACAAGAATCTTAGCATGCACGTGAAGAGAACAATCCAAGTGAATGATGATGTAGGGGTGAGAATACATAAGACAGTTTGGTCTCTTACTTATGAGGTGGGAGGTTATGAGAACTTATCATTTAATGAGCAAGATGCTAGAAATTATGTTAACAAGGAAAGACGTATAATTGGAAAGGAAAGTGATGGGAAGGCTTTGAAGAATTATTTTGCAAGAATGCAAGAGGATAATAATAATTTTTTCTACGATATAGACATTGATGATGATTTTCATGTGCAAAATGTATTTTGGGCTGATGCTAGAAGTAGAGCCACCTATGAGTCATTTGGAGATGTTGTGACTTTTGACACAACATATTTGACAAATAAATATGATATGCCATTTGCTGCTTTTGTCGGTGTGAATCATCACGGCCAATCAGTTTTGCTTGGATGTGGTCTAATTTCAGCTGAAGACACGGAGTCATTTGTGTGGCTATTTGAATCATGGCTTCATTGCATGTCAGGTAAGGCACCTGTTGGTATTATCACGAACCGGTAGGGCCATGCAAAATGCTATTGAGATAGTCTTTCCAACTACTCGATATAGGTGGTGCCTATGGCATATAATGAAAAAAATTCCTGAGAAATTGAAAGCTTGCATTGAATATAACAATATAAAGAATGCAATGAAAGTAGGTGTTTACGATACCCTAACAGTGAAAGATTTTGAAGAAAAGTGGTCTGCCTTCATCAAAGAATTTGAGCTAGAAGATAACAATTAGTTGAGTGGTTTGTACATGGAGAGGCATAGATAGGTACCAATTTTCTTAAAGAAGTATTTTTGGGCAGGGATGTCAACGACACAATGCAGTGAAAGCATACATGCTTTCTTTGACGGATATATCAACTCAAAGACAAGCCTGCAACAATTTGTGAAGCAGTATGATAATGCTCTGAGAAGCAAGGCAGAAAAGGAATTTCAGGCAGATTTCAAGTCAATGGACTCCACCATTCAATGTGGGTCAAACTCACCCATTGAAAGACAGTTTCAATTCGAGTACACCCATGCAAAGTTCGTTGAGGTCCAAGCTGAATTCAGAGGAAGAATGGACTGTTTTGCGTCCATTAAGTGTGTGGAGGGAATGGTTTGTACTTACTATGTGAGGGCGGATATGGTAGTTGGAGGAATAACAAAGAATGCTATTTTTGAGGTGGTATTTAATCGTGACAATCACGATGTTAGTTGCAATTGCTTGTTGTTTGAGTTTAGAGGAATTATGTGTAGACATTCACTTTGTGTTCTTGGTAATGAGATGGTTCAAGAAGTGCCGTCAAAGTATATTTTACGTAGATAAAGCAAAAACATTAGATGGAGACATGCTTACATAAAGAGCAGTTATGATGTGACCTTGTTGAAGCCACAAATGCAAAGATTTGATAAATTATGCAGGCATTTCTATGAGGTGACTGAAGTTGCTGCAAAGTTTGAGGATCTCACAGATGATCTCCACTGGGGATTATGTGAATATAAAAGCAAGATGCAATCGATGGCTGCATCTAAGCAAGCTATTAGAACAACATGCAATGGTGATGACCGTCAAAGGAAGTTGACTGCGGGCATTGAAACTGCTAACACTGGCATTCGTAGTCCATTACATGTACCTCGTAAAGGACGACCACCAAGCAATAGAAAAATATCTAAAGTTGATCGAGTAGTTTCCAATTTGAGAAAAAGGAAGCACCAGCGTCGTCAAACTTTGACAATTGATGTATGCATATATGATTTTTCTAATTATAATTATATGGGATGTTTTGGTTGTGTATATGTTTTATTTAGACTGATTAGTATCCCCTTTTATTAGTGCATTAAGTTATTTTATTGTGAACATGTAGGAGTGCATTGATGGAAGCTCGAGTCAGATGGATGGAAAGAAGTTGTACATATAGTCATCTATAGAAGTGAACAGCTGTGGAGAATGCCGCAATGATTGTACTATGGTGTGTCTATAGACCAAAACTATTTGTCATTTATAATCATTATTGAAATGGTTGTTAAGTTTTAAGCTATTTACACTTCAATTGTCATCTGTTTTAATGAAAGGATATTTGGTATATTGTTGCTTAACAGTCCATAACTATTGAGATGAGTGCAAATATTGATGCACTAATGTGTGACGGTAGCTATTGGGTTTCGCAACTATCACACAACTCATCAGCTGGTTTTTTATCATTATTAGAAGGAATTGATCATGATGTCAGTCAAAGGCCACAGGCATGTCCAACATATGCTGAACAAGTTCATTGTAATTATTGAAATTGACATTTTCATATGTTTTTTTTCCAGGGTTGTCATAGTCAAATGTCATACACCAATTTTCTGGTTAGTGGTAATGCAGGGCAATTTGAAGATACTCAGACTGGGAATCAGTGACATAGTACAAGTCTAAATTTGTATAAATTATATCTGGTAACTTCATGTACATGCTTCAAATTAGCACTAATCTAATCTACTGTTATTTTGCAGGTTGATTTCCTTTTTTTGGTATATAGAATAATTTACATGGTCAAAGTGTGCTGATAAATACCTAGGAGCAAATTGGTGAATCTCATGCTCACACAGTGATTTTGTCTACAACAATTTTTGTAGCAACCATGAAAATAGATCTTAGTGGATCATCAGGAACCCACTTAAGTAGTTTTTTTGTCCTTTTAAGTGGATTGTTTCTGTGCTATAGTTATTTATGGTTCACATGTAATGTGTATAGAATACATGTAACTACACGTAGAGGGGGAGGATGTATATATTTTCTTAGGGTGAATGGTAGGAATGTATCATTGCAATGCCACCATATTAGTGATGTACATGGATATAAACTCTGATACATAAGCGATAAATGACTCTTTCGTAATCCAGGTGTATTTTTGTGCATTTTTACTTGCAGCTTTAAGAATAATTGAAGTTGAAAGAAATATCAAATCTACCCCCACCATTGGGAACTGAAGTTTTGGATTATCCAAATATTATGAGGGAATCTAGTTGAAAACCAATTAATAGTGGAGTAGACATGTGGAATGTTGTTTTTACCAAGTGAGAGTACATTGGCAGAAAACCGTGGAAAAAATGGTGAATCTCATGGTTTGGTGAGTTAAAAAATAAGTGGTTAATACACTAAGAATAAGTGGTTAATATGAACAAGTATCTGGTTAATCCAAAAAAATTTCCAAATGGATGTGGGAAACTAGTTAGACACGAATCACTAGTGGAGTGGACATGTGTAATGTTGTTTTTACCAAGTTTGGGGTAGATTGGCAGAAAACCATGGAAAAAAAAAGGTGAATCTCATGATTTGGTGAGTTAAAAAATAAGAGGTTAATACACTATAAATAAGTGATAAATATGAACAAGTATCTGGTTAATACAATTTTTTTTTCAACTAGTAAGGGGAAATAGTTAGACACGAATCACTAGTGGAGTGGACATGTGTAATGTTGTTTTTACCAAGTTGGGGGTAGATTGGCAGAAAACCATGGAAAAATGGGTGAATCTCATGGTTTGGTGAGTTCAAAAATAAGTGGTTAATACACTATAAATAAGTGGTTAATATGAACAAATATCTGGTTAATACAATTTTCTTTTTCAACTAGTGGGAGGAAATAGTTAGACACGAATCACTAGTGGAGTGGACATGTGTAATGTTGTTTTTACCAAGTTGGGGGTAGATTGACAGCAAACTATGGAAAAAAGGGTGAATCTCATGGTTTGGTGAGTTCAAAAATAAGTGGTTAATACACTAAGAATAAGTAGTTAATATGAACAAGTATTTGGTTAATCCAAAAAAATTTTCAAATGGATGTGGGAAACTAGTTAGACACGAATCACTAGTGGAGTGGACATGTGTAATGTTGTTTTTACCAAGTTAGGGGTAGATTGGCAGAAAACCATGGAAAAAAGCGTGAATCTCATGGTTTGGTGAGTTCAAAAATAAGTGGTTAATACACTATAAATAAGTGGTTAATATGAACAAGTATCTGGTTAATACAATTTTTTTTCAACTAGTGGAGGGAAATAGTTAGACACGAATCATTAGTAGAGTGGACATGTGTAATGTTGTTTTTACCAAGTTGGGGGTAGATTGGCAGAAAACCATGGAAAAAAGGGTGAATCTCATGGTTTGGTGAGTTTAAGAATAAGTGGTTAATACACTAAGAATAAGTGGTTAATATGAACAAGTATCTGATTAATACAATTTTCTTTTTTAACTAGTGGGGGAAAATAGTTAGACACGAATCACTAGTGGAGTAGACATATGTAATGTTGTTTTAACTAAGTTGGGGGTAGATTGGCAGAAAACCATGGAAAAAAGGGTGAATCTCATGGTTTGGTGAGTTAAAAAATAAGTGGTTAATACACTATGAATAAGTGGTTAATATGAACAAGTATCTGGTTAATACAATTTTCTTTTTCAACTAGTGGGGGGAAATAGTTAGACACAAATCACTAGTGGAGTGGACATGTGTAATGTTGTTTTTACCAAGTTGGGGGTAGATTGGCAGAAAACCATGGAAAAAAGTGTGAATCTCATGGTTTGATGAGTTCAAAAATAAGTGGTTAATACACTATGAATAAGTGATTAATATGAACAAGTATCTGGTTAATACAATTTTCTTTTTCAACTAGTGGGGAGAAACTAGTTGGACACGAATCACTAGTGGAGTGGACATGTGTAATGTTGTTTTTACCAAGTTGGAGGTAGATTGGCAGAAAACCATGGAAAAAAGGGTGAATCTCATGGATTTGGTGAGTTCAAAATTAAATGGTTAATACACTATGAATAACTGGTTAATATGAACAAGTTTCTAGTTAATCCAAAAAAAATCCCATATAGTGGGGGGGAAACTAGTTAGAAACGAATCACTAGTGGAGTGGACATATGTAATGTTGTCTTTAACAAATTGGGAGTAGATTGACATAAAACCATAGAAAATAGGGTGAATCTCATGGATTTGGTGAGTTCAAAATTAAATGGTTAATACACTATGAATAACTGGTTAATATCAACACGTTTCTAGTTAATCGTTGGATTAGTTCCCACTAATGGGGGCAGACTAGTTAGAAATAAAGTACTAGCTGAAGTTTACACTTGTAATGTTGTTTTGAACACATTGGGTGTATATTGTCAAAAAACCATGGACAAAGTGGCGAATCTCAAAAGCATCTATCCAATTATCATCAAAACTGCTATCTATACAAAAAGTGGCTAATATGTACAAGTTTCTGGATAATATAAAAAACAGTTCCAAATCAATAGATAATCTAAAACAAGTTTCCGCATCCATAAGTGAATGATTAATACATTACACAAAAGTTGTTAATTACAACATGTTCTTGTTGAATCCACTCAATAGTTCTCAATAATGGGGGTAACTATACAATGGGCATTGCAATAACTGTACATAGGGCCAAACTGAACAATGTAGAATAAAATTTGCAAATCAAGATAACAACTCTATGACATTTGTAGCTCTCAAAACTTCTTCTCTGCACTCGTTCTTTGGATGCAAAACCCAGCCACATAATAAGTCACGTCGCATTTGCGTGACTTCTCCCTGCACCAGTATAGTACGAATACATAAAAATTCTAACATAATGTAATTGTTGTATCAAAAAACAAAATAATTCGCTCACCACTTCCCATTCGGGCATAGTCTTCTCCCCAAACATCTTGTGTCCATCCCACAACTCCATGTACTTGATAACGTAAATGCCACAATCATCCCTATTTCAATAACATACAAGCACAAGGCAAGAAATTAAACATATATGCCTCAACATAACAATTAATATTTTTTAAGAAATGCAACCGTATTCATGAGTTGCATTGCCGGGGCAAGTCAACCTCCACTAGGTCTAAGTGATTATCATTTGTCAAGGTTGGACTAAGTATCTGCAACAATTCTTCAAACCGGCGCTTCTACAAATTCAAAGTACAGTTCAAAGTCAAATTATACAGCACAACTAATACATTATCATTACAACGACATTAGAGGAGTGTGATACCATTAGAACGTCCAGCCTAGCTTTTTCAGTATCAATATGACTGCCCATTGAATCCAACACATACAACTTTTTAAATTTCAGATGCAACACATAACACCACCAATGGCCGTCAAACACGACTGGAGCGAATATCTACATGAAAAAATGTGTACAAGTTCATTGAATGTGTTACTTGTAATATGCTTACATAAAGTATTACTATTCCTCAAATGGCTTTTTATGTTACATAGTTATTTGATAATGTAGACATATGATAGTGATGTGCATTATAGTTGGAACATAATGTCTTATGTGGTATTAAGAAAATAAAACACTATACACAATGATACTATATAAATGATGGGTTTAACCCCAGATGTTGCCCAATAAAGTGTATGCAGCCAAACACATGTAATTTTTGACACATAATGATTAAAAGTTACCAAGTTGCACTGGGTGATGTCATATCCCACTTCAGCATGAGGCATGAAGTCGTTGATACTTCGCCAGGGCCTGTGGCAAACTGATTTGAAACGCTCCAGTCCACTTTTCACCAAATCCTAAATTTTTTTAAATAACCAACAATAAGTTAAGGTTGACATTGTCAATATGCATACAATTCTAAGTTAATTGAGCATGTTGTTGTTACCATAAACGTGGGACAAAACATATGACGAGTCACTGTTCGTGATCGCTCCATTTCATCTCCCACAAAAACCCTTGTAGCCAGCATAATAACCTGAAAGAATGAATTAAAAAAGGTCCTTATATGTGAACCGGCACAATAAGTACGTATGATATATATAATCTTAATTATGAGTTGAATGTCATTCGATCTTACCATATTGTTGACCCACCCTCTTGGTTTCATGCAAGAGGCATCTGCAATGGTAAGGAATTGAAAGTATAGTTTCACCACCACCCTACACCACAACCCAAAACAAATTATTTAAAGGCAATCACAAAACAAATTGCCTAATGCTAAAATTGTATAAGATGCAAATGACAAATGTTAGACTAAGTAAAATCAGTCTTAAACGTATCAAGCATGTCACGATGGTAATTCAAAAACTTACGTGGAATCGTGGTCCTCTTTTTTAAGCACTCTGGTGCAGTAAGTAAAAAGTTGGGTATGCAGATTCGTATTCTTTTTCTTATTCTTTTGCAGTTTGGTGTAAGGAGTTCAGGTGTTTTTCCCAAGCACACGGTTCTTGGGTTGAGCCTTAATCGAGTACAAATGTTGGAGTCGGGGTTCTTTCTGACTGGGTTCGTGTGTGTGCCAGGGTAGCCAACAGGTGCTCCTGAAGGGATGACATGTGCAGGCGGTTGTCGATTACTCGGCTCACCACCTTCACTGAATCCGTAGAAAGGAGTGCTCACCACATTCAATGGTTGAGTACCCTAGTTAGGTTCTGGACTGCCTATAAGACAACGTGAAGATGGAGGCACTGATTGATATAATAATAGTTGTTTCAATATGCTTATTTCCATTTCCAGAACAGAAATCCGTTTCTTCACTTGCACGTTCTCAGCAACCACCTGAGAAACGTCCTCCATATCAAATAGCCTCGATCGCCGATGCCCAACACCATGTTACTGCACAGGTGCCATTGCTTCCCTGACTATGTCAATCTGGTTCTCTTCACTCGATGCAACCAGATCTTCAGTTGCCTACATGTCAGTAACCACCAGATACGTAGTTAAGTAGCATGGTGAAAGTGGACTACTATGGTTAAATAACATAAATTTTTGAAATACAAAATTATTTTGGTACAAATGTCACATCACTACAAACATCGTTTAAAAGTTATAGGTTACCTTGTTTTTTTTTAACGCTGTTCGCACTTTCTCCTCCCTCGCCCTAAACACGCGCCAGTTCAAGAAACGTGGGAAGGATTGAGCACTTAGCACAGTTGATGTGGGGCACAACGACAGATGTTCAAAAGCCCAAACCTTGTAGAAAATAAGATGTATGGTATCAGAATGATGCAACAGGAAAAGAACAAAAACAAAACTACAACATTGCATGAAACAATTATAACAACTAGGAAATAACAAAACATGTACCTAAAGAAGTGCAACACATCCCGTTAAATGGACTTGGCAGATATTTTTACCCTCGTACACTGCACGTGCTACTCGGGTCAAGTCATCCACAAAAAAATCGTATACTACCAAACCCCAGTTATATTTATCAAGGGACTCCAAATCATCTAATAGGTGTGCGAAGACGGAATGTACGTTGACACCTGTAACGGAAAAGTAGAACTCCAAAAAAGCAAGCAGGATATAAAGTTGACAAAAGTTATCAACATCATTATCCCTTACATGGTGATACAACTCAGTCCAAATTGTGCCAATGGTTATATCGCCCCCCTTAAATAAGGACAAAGTTCGGCCCACTCCATTATCACGTGAGGTTGTTCTTTTCCCAGCAATCCGCAATCCAAGTGTCAAGCACACGTCTAACGGACTGAAAGGGATAACCCTACCCCTGACTCGAAATCCCCCGTCTCTTTCAACCCATCTGGACGCCAACTCCCATAACAAGACACAATTGATTTCCAAATTATTAGGCATACATAATAGTGACTTGAATGGGGTAGACTTGACGCGGGACTTCTGCGCATCCGTCAAAGTGCTATTCGCGTCAAGCAACAACCGTGGGGTGCAAACATGCCTCACTCGCACCTTCTGCATTATGAGAATAAATTAGTCAACATATGTGCATAGCCAAACACGTATAACAGATTTGCCTATATTAACCAAGTTGGTTACCTGGTTGATGCTGGACAAATCAGACCCCCGTCTTCCCCGTGTGCTATCCATGTAAGTATTCTGCACATACAGAAGACCAAGAATGAATTTTCTCTAGTCCAGCACGATTAAAAGCACAAATGAATAATCAATCGTGTTGGTCACAACTTATACACATGCACCAACTTCATCATTTTGAACTAATTGTGTCATTTAAAATTCCCTAAGCCTAAGGAACAACAAATTTGAAACTTACATAAATCATTTAAATGCGGAACACACTATTTCGACCAAATCATTTACATGTTGTTACAGCCTTGAAAGAATTAAATGAATACAATTAAAGTGGTGGGTATACTATTGATGAACTATGGAACTTCAAGGAAAAAAGGAAGGCTACACTGAAAGAGGTTATCGGTTATATTGTGGATCATATCTCTTTTTCATTCAACCAAATACACACTACTGCCATAGCATATCAAGGAACAACAAAGTAGACTTCACGCCTTAATTTTGAACTCACCAAATCCATGAGATTCACTCCATTTTCCATGGTTTTCTGTCAATCAACTCTCAACTTGGTAAAAATAACATTACACATGTCCACAACTACTAGTAATTGGTTTCTAACTAGATCCCCCCCACTATTTGGAATTTTTTTTTTATTAACCAGAAACTTATTCATATTAACCAGTTATTCATTGTGTATTAACCACTTAAATTACACATGTCCATTGCACCAGTTGATTGTTTCTAACTAGTCCCCCCCACTATTTGGAAATTTTTTTGGATTCACCAGAAACTTGTTCATATTAACCAATTATTCATAGTGTATTAACCACTTAATTTTGATCTCACCAAATCTATGAGATTCACCTTTTTTCCATGGTTTTATGCCAATTTACTCCCAATTTGTTAAAGATAACATTACATATGTCCACTCCACTAGTGATTTCCCCCCCCACTATTTGAAAATTTTTTTGGATTAACCAGAAACTTGTTCATATTAACCAGTTATTCATAGTGTATTAACCACTTAAATTACACATGTCCACTCCACTAGTGATTCGTTTCTAACTAGTTCCCCCCACTATTTGGAATTTTTTTGGATTAACTAGAAACTTGTTCATATTAACCACTTATTCATAGTGTATTAACCACTTAAATTACACATGTCCACTGCACAAGAGACAGAGGCTAGCCTACTTTAGAAAAAAAATGATACAAAAAATGCAATGACACAGGAGACAAAGCAAGGGTCACAAGGAACAACAAGGGTCATAGACATTCACCAACTTTATCATTTTGAACTCATTCTGTCATTTAAAATTCCATAGGCTTAAGGAACAACAAAGTAGAAACTTAAGTTAATGCATAAATTAAGAGTTCAAAAAACAAAAAAGAACCAAAGAAAAATACAATCTGTCAAATCCATATTCATACAGTGTTTAGACTCAGATTTCAACACTTTTCTTACCATGCACATTATCAACAGTGACTCAATACTTGGTAAATCCAAATTAAGTGGTTAATCTCTGAGTTTATGGTGAATCCAAAAGTGAGTTCCCATTACTTAGTGAATCAAAATTAACTGGTTAATACATTAGGAATAAGTGATTAATCTCTGTTAGTTTCTAGTGAATCCTAAAATGAGTTCCACTAAATTTCTTTTTTGTTATTAGTAAAAGAGAACCAGGAAAAAAAAAAGACATTTTAGAGGTGTTGTGAGATTCTTAACATTCTTAAATTTAGATTTTAGAAATCATTTGTAATGCACCAAATTCTCTAAATCATCTTTGGCAGAATCTAATAAACCCCATACAAGCTAAACAACTATACACCTAGCTAACTAGATGTCAAGAGAAATTGTTCGTTATCTCAATATCAATTTGACATTTGAAAGCATTATGTTAATGCAATGAGAAATTAACATTACAAAATATAATCAGTGGGTATCATATGGGTATCTTGTAAGATCATAATATGGGTCGTATGACAACAAAAGAAAGTTCTGCCATTGAATATATGATAAATCACATATCAAGTTTATGGGAAAAAAAGGCATATGAAAGAAGAAACGTACAATCTAAGGAACCAAATAACCTTGGTAGATCTCCTGAGAAATTATTGTACGACAGGTCCCTGAAGAAAGGAAAGCATCTTTTATGAGGTTCTATACAATGGAATTTGAACAAAACAGTCACATTATTTGCTTTTTATTGTCTAATTGCCTCACAACTCAATCAAATCAAATTTTCAATATATAACCTAGACTTTACTTCTAACTATGACAAGATATATATATATGACAATCGAATACAACTAAACATTCTTCTAACTATAGGATTCACCCAGTAAGCAGGTTGCATGACCATTGTATCACTAAGTGTAGACTTATGAGATTTAATTGTATTGCTGTCAACCTTCAGTTGTAATCATCAATTAAATATTTCCATTCTGGCCATTATCAAATATAAACCTAACATGAAGAAAAGGACTTAAAGACTACATTGATATCTTATAATTCACTCGATAGGAGCATCATATGCAATGCAATCCAACCCCAGTATCCTACCCATGGCAACCATAACTTAATTAGACACATTACATGGTTAGAGCTATAATGTAAGCAAGCATAAGTTAACCTTCTGGCTATTACAAAACTTGCATAACAATCCATGAAAAAAATCTTACTTATAACTTTTTGCTCCATAATTAATCTCGGTTGACCAAACAATACAATACAAACACCTTTTTAAATCTGCATATACCTTTTTAAATCTCTATACTTGAAAAGAGCCTAATAAAAAGTCTGCTACTTTAAACACAAAACATGAAAAATTTAGATTCATTCAGATTGCACTCAACCTCTATCATTTGCAATCAAACACCTACAAAAACAATGTGTATTAGCCATTCAAAGATAAAAAAAAAAGAGAATAAACATGAAGAAGATTTGCAAAACATACCAAGACATGTTGGAAACCTTCAAACTTAGAATAACAAAGTAAAGACATTTGCTTCATAATTTATGGGTTATCAAGTTGATCCAACCAATATATAAAACACAACTGCAAATAGTACGATACATAAATCGTGGAATAATAATAAATCTCACGCATCTTGTTATTAAATCTCAAGAGAAGAACAAACTAAACTCGAAGCACATATTCTGAACATTCATAATCATGCTGTCTGAGGCTAAAAATTATGACTCAAGATTTAGACAGTACCAAGAATTCTAAATTCAAGAGTATCATTGAGGAAGTCATACTCAAATTAACCAGCACTAAATCAAATCAACGAATGCACTAATTAAATCAATCAACATTACTTTATGATATCAATACCAAATGGTTATAGCAATTAGAAAATATAACCACTGGGTATCATATGGGTATCTTAGAAGATCATAATATGGATCAAGTTTATGGAGAAAAAAAAGGTATATGAAAGAAGAAAAAATTTACGGGTCGTTCGCCATTGAGTATCCTTATAAGTAACATCAATATTATAAAACATAAATCAAGTTTATGGAGTCATTTAAAAAAAGGTATATGAAAGAAGAAACTTACAATCTAGCTAAAGGTATATTTCTACGCGCTAACAAACCAAATGACCTTGCTAGATCTCGTGAAATTATTATATGAAAGGTCCCTGGAGAAAGGAAAACATCCTTTATGAGGTTCTATACAATGAAATTTGAACAAAAAGCACATCATAACATCAATAGCATTCATTTTATTGTGTAACTTTCTCTAAACATTGAAACTCAACCATTAATATATTTTAAAACAATTTCAAAGCATAGTTTTCGTAAATGAAGTCCGGCCTTAACCTCTCTAAACTCATAGCCTTAAAATCAAATTGAAAGTTAGTCCTTTAATATGTTTTCTCATTTCAAGAATGAAAGAAAAAAAGTCCATTCATATATCTCAACCAAACTCCCATTAGAGAAATCCCTACACAATTTTCTAGATGCATCAATCTCCGGAAAGGTATTAGAATTGGATATAATGAATAGAAGTATAAAACCTTCCAAATATGCATTCAAGGCTTTGCCTTGTGACAAACCGTGAAAAAAATGAGAGGAAGTATAAATCTTGCAAGTGCCCTAATGAATAGGTTTGATAACTAATCATCAAGTGAAAAGTTCGAGCTTTAAAAGTAAGTGATCGCGAACTCCACCAAAACAAAAAAGATTAGAAGAATAATTCATAGTTCACAATACAACACATTTAGGTAGTCTCGGTTCACCCCTTAAACCCACATTTCATAGGTTATTCTAAAAATCAAAAAATAAAGAAGAATAAAATACAATAGAGACTTCCCTTACCTGCCTCCTTCAAATCCTAAGTTCGAAAATTTAGAGAACAAACTCGGTTTGTACAATATTTTGAGAAACAGAAACTTAAAAACGTAAAAGAAAAGATTCTTCAAACTCGGTTCAGTATCCATCATTGATTTTTCAAAAGAAAAGATTATAAGAATCAAAAGATGAAGTAAACTATAGTCATGAGTTATAAGAGATGAAATAAGAAGAAAATGAGAGGGCTTTTATCTCCTTTTACCTTGAGAAGGTGTGGTTGACTAGAGTGAGAAAGTAGCATAAGGTTGATGAAGAAAGGAAGAGTGTTGCTTCCAGTTGGTGAGGGTGGAACTTAGCTATTTTATAGTCTTTGACTCTTTTTCTTTAAAATCTGATAAAGAAATAAATAAACGAGATGAGGGGGGAGACAAGGGAGACGGGGGAGCCGAGATTGAGAAGGGGAGACGAGGGAGATGAGATTGAGAGGGATTGAGAGTGAAATGGAAAAGAAAAAACCAAATAAAAGGCGAGAAATGAAATGAAAAATGTTGGAGGAATACGAACAACTCAGCAAATATACAACTCAGTGATTCGTTTCTAACTAGTTCCCCTCACTATTTAGAAATCTTTTTGGATTAACCAGAAACTTATTCATATTAACCAGTTATTCATAGTGTATTAACCACTTAATTTTGAACTCATCAAATCCATGATATTCACCCCCTTTTCCATGATTTTCTGCCAATCTACTCCCAACTTGGTAAAAATAATATTACACATATCCACAACTACTAGTAATTGGTTTCTAACTAGATCCCCCCCACTATTTGGAAATTTTTTTGGATTAACCAAAAACTTGTTCATATTAACCAGTTATTCATAGTGTATTAATCACTTATTTTTTAATTCACCAAATCCATGAGATTCACCGCCTTTTCCATGGTTTTCTGTCAATCTACTCCCAACTTAGTAAAAACAACATTACACATGTCCACAACCACTAGTAATTGGTTTCTAACTAAATCCCCCCCTCACTATTTGGAAATTTTTTTGGATTAACCAGAAACTTGTTCATATTAACCAGTTATTCATAGTGTATTAACCACTTAATTTTGAACTTACCAAATCCATGAGATTCACCCCTTTTTCCATGGTTTTTTGAAAATCTATTCCCAACTTAGTAAAAACAACATTACACATGTCCATAACCACTAGTAATTGGTTTCTAACTAGATCGCCCCCCACTATTTAGAAATTTTTTTGGATTAACCAGAAACTTGTTCATATTAATCAATTATTCATAGTGTATTAACCACTTAATTTTGAACTCATCAAATCCATGAGATTCACTCCCTTTTTCCGTGATTTTCTGTCAATCTACTCCCAACTTGGTAAAAACAATATTACACATGTCCACTCCACTTGTAATTGGTTTCTAACTAGATCCCCCCCACTATTTAAAACTTTTTTGGATTAACCAAAAAATTATTCATATTAATCACTTATTTGTAGTGTATTAACCACTTATGAACACGATTATTTCTAAGTACATTATGAGTTAATCAATAATAATAATCAAACAAATAAATCCCCCAACATTCCTTTATGACAGAATTAATCACAAGCCAAATTAATTGGTTTCTAACTAGATCCCCCCTACTATTTAGAACTTTTTTGGATTAACCAGAAACATGTTCATATTGACCACTTATGTATAGTGAATTAACCACTTATGGACAAAATTATTTCAAAGCACATTCTGAGTTAATCAATAATAATAATCAAACAAATAAATTCCCCAAACATTCCTTTATGACAGAATTAATCATAAGCCAAATTAATTAGTTTCTGCAATATAGCACATTGGGAATCAAGGTTCACTTTCCTTCTAACGTTGTTTCACTACAAACTACACTTGGCTCAATCCATATCCACCACAAACAGAGGCTAGCCTACTTTAGAATAAAAAATGATACAAAAAATGCAATGACACAGGACACTAAAATACCAAAATCCAATGATACAAAGACTCACAACATTAATATATTATCACATTCTAAAATGTTATGTATAGTAGAGAGAATGAGAGAGGGTACAGGTAATGCCGTCAGACGGTGGAGCATGGTGGTTCTGGGTTCTCACTCATGGTGGTTGGCAGGTCTGTGTGGCAGAGGACCCGGGTTGCGATCCTGGTTTGTGGTTTGAGTAGAGATTGAAGGCGTCTCAGTGCTTTGGTTCGGTGGGCTTCTCTATTTTTGCGGCAGAACTGGATGGTGGTGGGAGTTTGGGAGAGACCGAGACCGAGCATAAGGGAAATGAAAGAAACTGAGAGTCGGATGAGGGAGAGAAAGGACAAAGTGGAGGGTGGTGGGAGTTTGGGGAAGATTGAGACCGAGAGTGAGGGGAAAAGGAGAAACTGAGAACAACGGAGACGGGGAAACGAGGGAGAGAACGAGTGAGACTGAGATGATGAGTCACTTCCCTCGATAAAGCAACAAAATAAATTAGGAGGGAAATCAGATTTCAGCAAAATACGTATGGAGGGATACGGTGGAAATACGTTGGACGTATTTCGTTGGACGTAAACTGTTTTCCTGATTTATTAGTGTTTTATTTTATTAGAAAAAGCGTATCCAAATGTATAATATGGTAATACTTTAAAAATGTATCTTTTACATTCTAAAGGTGCATTTTTTAAATGTTCCCAAAAGTATCATTGTCAAAACCATTTAAAAAAGGTTACTCTTATAGAAGTATTGCCTATTAACACATAAGACTACACTTTTTAAGTGTAACTTAAAAAAATATAGCCATAGACTAATTTTGTTGTAGTGGACTGTTCATGAAAGGTCGAATTGACAGCTAAATAATGAGTAGATTGGTTGTCATAATAAACCAATAAAGGCTCAGTCAGACACATGTGAAGATCTTGTAGGAGGAAGGCCAACCATTTGAGCTCATAAGTCAAAGAAACAAGAGTTCTGTATTCATCCTCTGAGGACGATTTGGAGACTGTATTTAGCTTCTTGGAACACCATGAAATGAGGGCACCACCAAAGAAAACACAATATCTTGTAATAGATCGGCGGGTGTCAAGACAATGAGCCAAATCATAGCCTGCAAACACTTTCAGCTTGGGATCACCACGAGAAGGGAAAAATAGGCCCTGAGAAGGTGATTGTTTGAGGTATCTCAACACACGTAGAGTTGCTTTATGATGAATGGAAGTAGGAGAAGCAACAAATTGACTCAATTGTTTGAGAGCAAAGCTAATATCTGGTTGAGTTGTGGTAAGGTATAATGTTTGTCCCTTTATAGGCCGCAAGTGTACGGATCAAACAAGTAATACAGTTATAGAGTAGGGTATCGCTCCCACGAGAATGTTATTCTAATAATAAGTATTAACCAATAACTTAAGTATTTCTATTCAAGAACATATAAAATTAGGTAAAAATGCATTAAAACTAATCTAAAGACTGAAAAGCAATAAATGAAAATTAAAGATAATGGTTAGAGATTAAGAAATCATTATTCACATTCTACTTCAATTAATAACATACAACCTTTTTAAGCAATATTAATGAATGAGTTAAGTTAGCTTGAGAATCTATTTTAGTTAAAAAGCCTATGTTTAGATCAATCAATTATGTTTCATTTACCTAATTCATTATATTTTCATGAGAACTAGCGCAAACTCCACTCATTAAGATCTATTCTAAAACACCTACTATGCATGACTAAGAGGTATATGTCTATCACATTAGCGAATCATCTCACCTAAGCCAATTGAATGAAATCGAACATGCATCAACATACCATATCCATATTCATAAATCCCTATGCCTAGTTCATTTGAAATACTAAGATCATGCAATTGGTGGCCAAACAAGAGCAAGCATTAAGCATAGGTATAGAAGAACAAAACCAAACATCAATATAAACTCAAAGAAGTACAAAATCATTAATATTTATGCAAGGATTCAAAGTAATCCCTAAATACAGCTTGACTACTCATTGAACACGAAAACAAAATCACAAAATACATGTTCATAATATAGAGAAGAGAAGAAAGCAAAAGGAGAAGGAAGAAAGCTCATAGATATGATATTTGATGCTTAAATCTCCTTCCATAAAGAAGATGACCTCCAACCTTGGCTCCCTTAGCCTTCTCTCAACCCAGAAATGAAATTCTACTCATAACTTTCTAATCTAGAAAACTAGCCTCCTAAGAAATATAATAAAACAGTATATATAGGCCCTGAAATCTGATTCACTCCGCGACATTAAACACCTTATGTCGTAAGCGTGTATAAATTAGGTCACTATGCCGCGACATTAACATGTCTGCACCGTGGTGCGCAAGTTTCGTAGCTTTTTATCTGATACAGGGGATGTACCATGTCGCAACATTGACATGTTTGTGCTACGGCGTGAGATGTTGAACTTCACACTTGGCTTTTGCTTCCAAAGTTAGTCCAAATCTTCCACCAATCTGCATGTTTGCAGCTCTTCCTGCAATAGAGAAATCACTAAGTTAATAACAGTTACAAATGTACTTAATCACTTAAAGAATATACACAATTTGCACAGAATCATATTGGAAGATATCTAAATTGAATTTGATAATTATAATCCTAAAATCTTCCAAATATGCATACTAACTAGGACTAAGCTTATCAATAAAGCACAGAGATAAGGCACAAATAACTACATTTCCTGGAGATATCATATAATAATCAACCAATTAGTGTCTCCGGTAAGCAAAAACATTATGAGAAAGAGGACTTTGATCTTGTTGAAAAGTTAGACCCGAATCCATAGGAGTTTTGCAAGCCTTTGCACCCAACAGGACAACATCATTAAGCAACTCAAGAGTGTATTTATGTTGATTGCGAAGAATATCAGTCTTAGATCGACTGATTTCTAACCCAAAAAAAAAAACTTAAGCTCACCCAAGTCTTTGATCTTGAACTAATCATCAAGATGCTTTTTAACCATGTTGATGGTGCTCATGTCATTTCCAACTAGCACAATGTCATCGACATATACAAGTAAAGTTATGAATGAAGCACCAGTATGCTTTATAAAAAAAGAGTAATCAACAGAAGAAGAGTGAAAATCAAGGGAAAGAAGAGAAGTTGGCAGTTTAGAGACCATTTCTTGCTGGCTTGTTTTAATCCATATAATGATTTTTGAAGCCTGCAGACTTGGTTTAGCTTTGGTGAATAAAACTATTAGGAACCAGATTTTATTGATAAGAAACTCCTTACACCAGAAATAGATTCTGGTAATAGAAACGAAAATTGCAAGAAAAAAGAAAATGACTCAACCAAAGATTGAGCCTACCCACTTAGAATTCCATTAATCTTTTGCCTATCCTCCCACTCCCACATTCACCTCCTTAAATATATGATTTCCTTCCCCTCCCCCAATTCTGTTATGATCCTTTGCCTCCCTAATTCTGTTATGATTCCTTTGCTCTCCCTCATCTTGCTTAGTATGCCCATTATTTTCAGCCTTCATTGTAATTGACTATTCAATTTGCCTGTTATTCTTCCTTTGTTTATTCCTTTGCTGCCTCTTTGTAGAATAGACTCGAGATATGAGCCTAACAATACCCCCTAACAATTGCCACCTTGTCCTCAAGGTGGAAATCCGAGAACTATTGTTGAATGGTCTCGAATGACTCCTAAGAGTTCTTAAACTCAGGGAGATTTGACCATTGTATAAGGACCTCCATGGACCCATCCAGCAGCTTGCGAATGGCCAATATAGTTGCAGGTTGCACATGCAATTCTAAATCCTCCATCAAAAAGGGAGGAAGTTGTTGTGTGGGTGTGCCAGAGAGGATAACTTTTTTCAGCTGAGAGACATGGAAGACAGGATGGATGCGCGCAGTAGTTAGCAGTTTCAATTTGTAAGCAATCATCCCAACCTTGTCTAGAATTTCATAAGGTCCATAAAAACCAAGGACTTAGTTTCTTATACAGCCAAAGATTTGTTCCTATAAGGCTGCAAGCTCACATAAACTTACTCCTCCGGAGAGAATTCGACCTCTCTTCTGTGTTTATCTGCTTGGTCCTTCAAACATTGCTAAGCTCATAATAAATTATGTTGTAATTCTTCTAGAATGCTATCACGTTGTAACAACAACTGATCAACAACATCAATGGCAGAGGCAGCATGGGTGTAGTGCACAATGGAAGGGCAATCATACCTATAGAGAGCTTTAAAAGAAGTCATCTTGGTGGAAGCATTGTAGGTAGTATTAAACCAAAACTTAGCCCAAGGAATCCACCTTATCCACTCTTGAGGATGATGAGACACAAAACAGCGCAAATAAGTTTCAATGGTTTGATTGGTCACCTCTATCTGGCCTTTCATTTAAGGATGGTATGCTGAACTGAGATGTAATTTGGTCCCTGACAAATGAAAGAGCTCCTTCCAAAACTGACTAATAAAAACACGATCCCTGTTTGAGACAATAGTCTTGGGAAAATCGTGAAGCCAAACCACCTCCCTAACAAAAATAGCAGCCACATCCTTCACTGTCCATAGGTGAAGTATGGGATTGAACTGTGCATATTTTGTCAAATGGTCCACCACCACCATGAGAAAATCAGCTCCCTTCAATTTCGGTAACCCTTCAATGAAGTCCATGGAAATATCTTCCCAAACTTGTGAGGGAATAGGGAGGGGTTGCAGTAACCATACATGACTCAAGGACTAATATTTATTCTATTGGCAAGCAGAACAACTAGCCATAAAATCTTGAATATCCCTCTTCATTCCATTCTAATACAATATCGAAGCTACTCATTAATAGGTCCTAACCACCCTAGAATGTCCTTTGCAAAGGGATGAGTGAAACTCAGCTAATAAGATGGGAATCCATGGTGATTTTTGAGGCAACACCAATCGATCCTTGTACCACAAGCATCCCCTGGTCACTGGAAAACCGGGATGAGAATCGGGGTCGAGCAATAAGTCCTGAAACACCTTCTTTAGATGTGCAACTTGCAGAACCTCTTCAGACCAAGTTTACATATCATAATCCAAGAGGATCGAAATCGATTGATAATCCATTACCCTAGATAAGGCATCAACCACTCTATTTTCTACTCCAGGTTTGTACTAAATTTTAAAATCATAACCTAAGAGCTTTGCGACCCATTTCTACTGCTCTTCCGCCATAAGCCTTTACTCCATAAGAAATTTTAAACTATGTTGGTCTGTTCAAATGATAGAGCATCGTCCCAGCAAGTAATACCTCCATTTTTTAACCACAAAGAAGATTGCTATGAGCTCCCGTTCATAGACTGATTTCGACTTGGACCTTTCTGATAATGCTTGACTGATGAATGCTAGCGGCTTCCCTTTCTGCATTAGAACAACTCCTAAACCAAATCCCGAAGCATCCATTTCTACTTTAATTAGAAGGTCAAAGTCCGGCATCACCAAGATAGGTAGGTTGGTCAATGCCTCCTTAAGGTTATGGAATGCTCAAGTAGCTTCCTCATTCCATTTAAAATTATCTTTCTTAAGTAATTTGGTTAAGGGGTGAGCAATCTTACTATAATCTTTCACAAATCTGCGATAATAGCTTGTCAACCCAAGGAAACCCCATAAACTCTGAATATCTTTGGGAATGGGCCATTGTCTCATGACTTCCACCTTGGCTAGATCGACTGCTACTCCCTGGTGAATGCTAACGGCTTCCCTTTCTGCATTAGAACAACTCCTAAACCAAATCCCGAAGCATCCATTTCTACTTCAAATAGAAGGTCAAAGTCCGGCATCACCAAGATAGGTAGGTTAGTCAATGCCTCCTGAAGGTTATGGAATGCTCAAGTAGCTTCCTCATTCCATTTAAAATTTTCTTTCTTAAGTAATTTGGTCAAGGGGTGAGCAATCTTACCATAATCTTTCACAAATCTGTGATAATAGCTTGTCAACCCAAGGAAACCCCATAAACTCTGAATATCTTTGGGAATGGGCCATTGTCTTATGACTTCCACCTTGGCTAGATCGGCTGCTACTCCCTGGGCAGAAATTAGGTGTCCCAAATACTCCAACTGGGGCTGTCCGAAGCTGCATTTTTTGTAATTCACCAGTAGAGCATAGTGCCGCAACACCTTAAGTGTTAACTTGAGATGCTATGGATGACTCGATCCTTACTATACACCAAGATATCATCAAAAAATACCAAGATAAACCTCCAGAGATAAGGTTTAAAAATCTCATTCATAAGGGCTTGAAACATTGATGATGCATTGGTCAGCCAGAAGGGCATTACCACATATTCATAGTGGCCCTCATGTGTCTAGAAGGCAGTCTTCATGATGTCTTCTTCTTTCATTCAAATTTGGTGGTAACTAGATTTGAGATCCAACTTGGAAAAAATGGCAGCCCCACCTAACTCATCCAATAATTCTTCAATTACCGGAATAGGAAACTTATCCAGAATACTGATATTGTTCAAGGCTCAGTAATCGACATAGAACCTCCAACTTCCATCCTTTTTTTTCACCAAGATTAGTGGGCTTGAAGAGGGACTGGTGCTTAGCCGAGTCATTCCCGATGCTAACATTTCCTTGACAAACCGTTCAATCTCCTCCTTTTGATAGTGAGGATATCGATATGGTCGAATATTCAGAATCTGAGAGCCCTCTTTAAGGTTAATGGCATGGTCTTGCTGCCGGAAAATGGGTAATTTGGTTGGTTCTGTAAAGAGAACAACAAATTCTAGTAGCACTTCACTGATTTCCTTTTCCACATATTACTATTCTTCCGGCATCAGGTTCATACGATGTAGCTCTACTTCCACATAATACCCTTCTCCTTCATTTCTCAACGGCTTCATCATGGCTTTCAATGACACCATAGTTCTTGATAATGCAATGTCTCCTCTAATTTCAATTGGACAACCATCCATTGTTGTCTTGATGACTAATTCCTAGAAGTTGGCCTTGATTTCTCCTAACCCTTAAAGCCATTCAAATCCAGCACCACATCTACTATTGCTAAATAAAAAATGAAGAAGTCTTGTATTCCCACCACTTCTGGTAAGTTCGGTCGAACCCCTCGACACACCCGTGGCTTCTAATGCGCTGGTCATGCCCAACGTTGATGAAATATCCCTTGATCTCCTCCGACTGTAACTGTAATTCCCTTACCAAATCTCAGCTGATAAAATTGTGAGAAGCTGCAGAATCAATTAACACAATGACTCTCTTACCATTAATCGTTCCCCACAGCTTCAACGACTTTTTAGAAGTCATCCCCGCCATACTCCCCATCCTTAGCTGCATAAGTGCATTTTCAGTTTCGTCATCCCTTGTTTCCACCTCTCATTCTTGTCTTTCTTGCCCCCTCGTCAAGTCCTAGTATGAGTAAATTGAACTGACGGTTCGAGCAAACATGTCCAGGTCCGAAGTGCTCATCGCAGCGAAAGCAGAGTCCCCATTATTGTCAATCATGCATTTTGTCATCGGTCAGGCAACGAAACCCAGCCTATTGCTGGTCATTCCTGCTCGCCCCCATTCCATTATGCATTCCGACCGACTCTGTTCGGGAACCCATGACTGAGGGCTGAGACGTTCTCCCATTCTTGATCGACATCGAAGAAACAGAAGCTCCAAGTGCCTTCGATGTTGGGTTACCATCCAACACTGGGCCCATTCTACTGAGCCCACTCCCCTGTTCATCAAAGTGGGCTTGTTCGCATTGGGCCTGACCCGACCCGACCCAGAGCTACCACCCAGCCCAACAAACGATCTCTTTCTTTGATCCTCTGTGCCAGTGACATCACTTCACCTAGCTCGACCGTTTGGTGTAGCTTTACCTTTGCCTTGATCTTATCTCGGAGGTCGTTCAGGAACGTTGCCTTCAACACCTCTTTATTCGCGTGATGTAATGGCGCAGACAGCAGCTCGAAGCTTTCAGGGTACTTACCTACGCTTCCTAGTTACCAAAGACTCATGAGGATCTCATACGAGTTAGTGGATGCTTTGTCTTGGAACCTCTGTAACAGAGCAGCTTAGAAAGTCCCCCACGAAATGTTCTTCGTTATGGCTTTCCACCATTAGAACCAGTTGAGAGCCCTTCCTTCCTAGCAAATTGCAATGACAATTACCCTCTCCACTTCCGATATTCGATTGATGTGGAAATATCTCTCCACCCGATAAATCCACCCATAAGGGTCCTCACCAGTAAAATACGGGACCTCCAACCTCCTAAACTGATCATCTCCTCTGCTTCCTCCGTTCCTCCTTTGTACGTCGTCATCATTACTGCCCTCCACCTCAACATGATGGTCTCCGTCGTCTCAAGACCTTCCCTGTCTCAGCAGTTCAGTAAACATTTCTTCGATTCTCTGAAAACATTCGTTGTTCTCGTCCAACCTCCTCTCCACTTCCTCAACTCTTCCTTCCATTCATGTCGACACCAAATTTGTTAGGAACCAAATTTTATTGATAAGAAACTCCTTACACCAGAAATAGATTCTGGTAATAGAAACGAAAATTGCAAGAAAAAAGAAAATGACTCAACCAAAGATTGAGCCCATAGCCTTAGGAGAGGCCTACCCACTCAGAATTCCACTAATCTTTTGCCTATCCTCCCACTCCCACATTCACCTCCTTAAATATCTGATTTCCTTCCCCTACCCCAATTCTGTTATGATCCTTTGCCTCCCCAATTTTGTTATGATTCCCTTGCTCTCTTTCATCTAGCTCAGCATGCCCATCATTTGCAGCCTTCATTGTAACTGACTCTTCAATTTGCCTGTTATCCTTCCTTTGTTTATTCCTTTGTTGCCTCCTCCTAGAATAGACTCAAGATATGGGCCTAACAAAAACCCTTGAGGCAAAGTCATGTAAACTTTTTCAACCAAATCATCATGTAGAAATGCGTTATTCACATCTAATTGATGAAGGAACCAATTATTCAAAGAAGCCAGAGACAAAATAATGCTAATGGTGGTCATCTTAGCCATTGGTGGAAATGTCTCAAAATAGTCCACCGCCTCCCGTTGTGTGTATCCTTTGGCCACCAAACGGGCCTTATATCTCTCAACAGTTCCATCAGTCTTGTATTTCACTTTGTATGTCCATTTGCAACCAATGGACTTCTTGCCAGGAGGAAGATCAGTTAGAACCCATGTATTGTTTTCCTCTAGAGCAGTGATCACTGCTTGCATAGCTTGGCGCCAACAATCCAGTTTTGAGGCATGAGAATAAGAAGTACGCTCTACTATGGAAGAAATAGCACAACAAAATTTCTGGTGGGTAGGAGAAAAATTTGCATAAGACAAGAAAGAAGTAAGAGGATGAAACGTACCTGGTGATGTTGATGTGGTTGGCAAAGAAGTGAAATTACAATGGTACTCAGAGAGATAAGAAGGTGGACGCCTAGATCTGGTTGAGTGGCGTAATTGAGCAGGTGGGATCGTTGGTGAGGAGTCATTAGGAAGTGAAGTAGAAGAAGTAGGAAGAGGACAACTAGGTGACATAGATGGCAGGGACTGAGTATGTGGGTCATAGTTAGGCGTATGAGGATGTGGAGATGGAAAAGAAATAGTAGGTGAGGTGGGAAAGACATAGGTAAAGTCATTATCATTAGGTGGCATGCAGGGTAATGGAGTAGAGGAGGAGGTACCAAAGGAATCAGAATTGCTGGTCAAAAAAGGGAAATTATGTTCATGGAAGAGGGCATCACGAGATACAAAAATTGCTTTGGACTGCAGGTAAAAAATAACATACCCTTTGGTGCCTTCCTTGAAACTAAGAAAAACACATTTGCGGGACCGAGGAGCAAATTTTGGACGATGAATACGTAAAGTGCATGCAAAACAAAAAGATCCAAAGACACGAATAAGTGTCAAATTTTGGACGAGGAGCAAATAAGGACTTTTATTGTTCAATACTGGACTTGGACTCTATCCATGAGGTACACAACATGCAAAACGACAAAGGACCAGAGAACCTTTGGTAAATGAGCTTGAAAAACAATTGCTCTAGCAATGTTAAGAATGTCTTGGCGCTTTCTTTCAACATGACCTTTCTGTTGAGGATTAGCTACACATGAAGTTTGATGTAAAATGCCTTTATTAGCATAAAATCTTTCATTAAAAACTCTGGTCCATTGCCACTCCGAATGACCTTAACCTTAAGGCCAAATTGTGTGTCAATTCTATTAACAAATGTTTGGATAATATTTCTAGTTTGAGATTTATGACTCATTAAAAAGACCAAAGTAAACCTAGACAAGTCATCAACTTAATGGTGAGGAAGTATTTATGTCCAAAAATGGAGGAGACCATGAAAGGTCCCTAAATATCAGCGTGCACCAAGTCAAACACATGAGAACTTTTGGAAGTACTTATTAGATAAGGAAGTTTATGCTGTCTAGCATAGTAAAAATATCACATGGATAAGGGTTATTTCATGGAATAAAAGAAAATTGAGAACGTAGCAACTTTGTACGATGAAGGGAAAAGTGGCCTAGACGTAAATGCCAGAAAGAAGAATTAATGTTTGTATGGTAGTGTGGTTACATTTTTTGGCAATGAAGTGAGATATGAAAGGTGTCCTGACATAATCTTCAAAATCACGAGTCACCAAGTGGTAAAGTCCACCTCTTTGTTCAGCCAAACCAATCATCTTCATGGTAAGCCCCTGTTGAATGACAAAAAAAGAACCTTTGAAAGTGAGTTGACAACCAAGGTGAGAAATCAATTGAGTCACAGATACTAAATTTACAGTGAACTCAGGAACATAGAGAACATTGGTAATTTTGGAAAAATATGAACAATACCACAAAATTTAGCCAACACAGTATGACCATTTGGAAGGGAGATAGCAATGGGATCTATCCTATGACAAGTAATGAAAGCAGAAAAATAACTACATATATGATCAGTTGCCCCAGTATCCAAGATATCCATGATTTGGATCTCGGTTTACATGAGATGGAAGAATGAGGAATACTTGGAACTACAACATTAACAGAGTGATTTTCAATGAGAGAATTACTAGTGTTTGACACTTTTAAATTGGACTAATGCTCAGGTACACTGGTGGATAAACCGGATTGTTGAAGCAAGTTGAACAAGCCACGATAATGATCATTAGTGAGACCAATATTAGAGACTTCTTGTTCCTCCCTCTTTGGCTCAACAAGATCACCATCAATGGCAGCATTGTTCATTGAATAATTCTGAGTCCTGAATCTGGATCCTGGCGGGTAACCATGCTTTTTGTAGCATGTTTCAATTGTATGACCCTTTTCCCCACAATGTGTGCAGTTTTTGCTAGAATTGCCACTTGCACCTCTACCAAATGGTGGCTTTCTTCCAGTATTCATTCCATGATCTGTACCTTCAGTACGATTCACCAGCGCCATGAACTCAGTCAAAAAATCACTCAAGGAATCGGTACTAGCTCATCTGTCGTTCTTGCTGAATCATGAGAGAGAAAACCTTATTAATTGTAGGCAATGGATCGATCATCGTAATTTGAGACCTAACATGAGCATACTGCTCATTCAATCCATTTAGAAACCGTATTACATAATTAGTTTGACAATATGCTCAGATTATCGGAAAGGCTCCACAGGCACAAGTTATCGCACAATTGCATGAAGGCAAGGGCTTGAAATTTTCGAGTTCATCCTACATAATCTTCAACTGAGTATAGTATGAAGTTACAGAGGCATCTCCTTGTTTGAAATCATAGATTTCTTCCTACATCTCTAAGATGTGAAAGATATCTACTTGAGAGAAGCGTTCTCACGGATCTGCCCATTCGAGTGGTTAATCCACGACAAAACCATTGTGTTACACCGCTCCCAAACTCTATACAACGGATCTGCTAGTGGAGGTTCTTGGATGCTCCCATCCACAAATCTTAGTTTATTTTTCGAGAGCAATGCCTGTGACGTCCAGCCAATTTCGGTGGTTTAAAGTCAAAAGGGAAGGAGGAAATTGTTTGCAAAATTTCGGTAGATGCTTTAGAAAAGAGGCAATTGTATTGTCAACAATTGCAGCCGTGTTTTGGTGGCAGTTGGATAGTAAGATGCTAAATTAATAACAATGCAGCATCAGCTTTCTATAAATAGAGAGCAATTCTTCATCCAAAAATACATCGAAGCAGAAGCAACTTCTTGAGAGAAGTGAGACATCCTCCTCACAGAGAGAAAAATAGTGAAAGAAAAATAGAGAGAGAGCTTCATAGAGAATTTTTGAAGAGAGAAAAATAGTGAGCCAATTTGTGAGAATTCTATCCACAAATTGAAGATATAATATTATTGTATTTTTGTAATTCCATTATTGTTATAATGAAAGTTTAAGTGGCCTACGGGTCCCGTGATTTTTTTTTCTTGCTCACATTAAGTAGGTTTTCCACGCTAATTTTTTTTTTTTGTGTTATTACACTTATTTTACGTTTATGCTTAGTACCTATTTTGAATTCACAGAGGATAGAAATGGTGCTGACATTTCCCAACAGTAGTATCAGAGCTCGCCTGATTGTTAATCCCGTAAAAAATTCTTAGTATGCTCTATGGTTGCAGCATTGACTGATCTTTCACATCAGAAAAAATTTTATTGGGATCACTGTCAACTGAAAATTTTATCAAGAGCTTGTCTGGTTGGGGGGGAGCTATTATCCTATGTAATTCAAGATAGAGGGTTCTGTCATTCATGATGGAGATATGTTCAAGCTAACTGCTAAAAATCACTCCTATTGGAAGCCGATGATGGAAGACCACTTATACTGTAAGGATTTGTATGAGCCAATTACCCAGAAGGATAAATCGGAAGGGAAGATCGACAAAGATTGGGAGCTCCTGAATCAGAAGGTAGTAACTCTGAGTGATCCAGTTTGTTCAAGTATGTATCAACTTATACAAATGTGTATGAGTTGTAGACGAAACTTGAACGCTTGATTCAAAAGAAGACGCCCAGAAACAAAGCCTACCTTGTCAGACGTTTGGTAAAGTTGGAGTATATGGACGGTCAAAACATGATCGAACATCTGAACACCTTCAAAGGTATTGTGAATCAATTGACGAAGACAGAAATGAAGATAAATGATGAGTTACAGACTCTTCTACTCCTCAGTTCTCTACCTGAGAGTTGGGATACTTTAGTTGTCACTATCAATAATTCTGCTCTAGACGGAAAGCTTAGCATGGATTCTGTTATAGATAGTTTGCTGAATGAAGAGTCAAGACGGAGGAAAAGAGGCTTGAACAACCAGTTTGAAGCCAACGTTGTTGAAAATAGAGAAAGGAGTAAGAATCGTGAAAAATAAGGTCGTGGAAAATCATAACGTAAATCCAAATCATGCACTAGACTAAATTGTTATTATTGTGGCAAACTAGGTCATAGGAAGTCTGAGTGCAGATTCTTGAAGAGAGATCAATAGGCTGGAACAATTCATCCTAACCAAATAAACCCAAAGAAGAAAAAGGAAGAAAAAACTACTATTGCAGTGACCTCGAATGATAAGAACATATTTCTTGTCTGAGAGGAAAATTATCTAAATGTTGCATCTAATGACTGTATTTGGATAATTGACTCTAGAGCATCCTTCCATGTAACTCCTTATGAAGAATTATTCTCATCATACCAAAAAAGAGACTTTGGTACGGTGAAGATGGGAAATCATGTCACAAGCAAGATTGTTGGCATTCGTGAAGTAACTCTGATTACTGAGAATAGAAACAAACTTGTACTGAAAGAGGTAAGACATGTTCCAGACATGCGTCTGAACCTTATCTCGGCAGGAAAGTTAGATAAATTAATTTGGTGCTAGTATATGGAAGCTCACCAGAGGAAGCATGATTGTTGCTCATGAAAAGAAGGAAGGCTCCTTATACATCATGCAAGGAAATATATACAAGGGAGAGACCAATGTTGCTCAAGACGCAACCAAAGAATTGTGGCACAGACGACTAGGCCACGTGAGCAAGAAAGGTTTGGAAATTCTCGCAAAAGATCATCTTCCAAACATAAAGGGGCAACCACTTGAATCCTATGAAGATTGTCTAGCAGGTAAACAACATAGAGTATCTTTCCAATGATCAGATGATGCAAGAAGAAGAAAGCAGATTCTAGATCTTGTCCATTCAGACGTCTGCTCAACGTCTGAAAAGTCCGTTGGTGGTGCTCAATACTTTGTTACCTTCATTGATGATCACTCTAGGAAGGTGTGGGTGTATCCATTGAAGACGAAAGATCAAGTTCTTCAAGCTTTCAAGGAATTCTATGCTTCTGTAGAATGAGCATCTGGAAGAAAGTTGAAATGCTTGAGAACTGATAACGACGGAGAATATTGAGGTCCATTTGAAGCATACTGTAAAGCTCATGGGATAAGACATGAGAAGGTACCTCCCAAGACTCCTCAGATGAATGGAGTAGCTAAAAGGATAAACAGAACGATTGCAGAGAAAGTCAAAAGTATGTTTTCTCAAGCAAAACTTCCCAAGTCATTCTGGGGCGAAGCAGTAAGAATTGCAGTTAATCTGATAAATTTGTCTCCTTCAAGACCTTTAAATGGAGAGATTCTAGATGAAGTATAGTCTGGAAAGAAAGCCTCCTATGGTCACTTAAGAGTCTGTGGGAGCAGGGCATTTGTCCACATTCCTAAAGATAAAAGAGCAAACCTTGATGCTAAGACGAAGGAGTGCATATACCTTGCTTCACCAAGAGATGAACTTGGTTTCAGATTATGGGATCCTGTAAACAAGAAGATTGTTCGAAGTAGAGATGTGGTATTCTATGAAGACCAGACAATCTAGGATATTCAGCAATCTAAAAAGTCAAAGACCATTGTGATACATAATTTGGGGGGAAAGATTCCTCAAAAGAATGATGAACCTGATCAGACAACACAACCCATCAGATGGAGTAACCTAATCAAATAGAATAACCTGACTAGACAGAACAAAGTCAAACAATGCAGGGAGAACAAATGATGGAGACTGATCAGACGGAACAAGAACCTCAGGTAAGATGATCAATGAGAATCAAACAACCATCAAGAAGGTATATCTCTGATGAATATGTCAATCTGACTAGTAAAAGAGAACCTCAAAGCTTCATGGAAGCCATTGAGAGAGACGATAAAGAGAAATAGATGCAAGCCATGGAAGAAGAAATACAGTCCTTAAAGGAGAATCAGACGTATGACCTTGTGAAATTACCCGATGGAAGAAAGACGCTGAATAACAAGTGGGTGTTCACGCTCAAGACTGAAGAGAATAGCCCAGAACCTAAATACAAAGCACAAATAGTTGTGAAAGGGTGCAACTAGAAGAAAGGTATAAATTTTGAAGAAATCTTTTCACCAGTGGTGAAGATGACATCCATTAGAGCAATCCTTGGTCTAGCTGCTAAACTAGAATTGGAGATAGAACAACTTGATATCAAAACAACATTCTTACATGGAGACCTAGATGAAGAAATTTACATGGAGCAACATGAAGGTTTTGCAAAACCAGGTAAAGAACACCTTGTGTGCCGCCTGAAGAAAAGACTCTATGGTCTGAAGCAAGCTCCAAGGCAATGGTACAAGAAGTTTGATCTCTTCATAGCCTAACATAATTTCAAGAAGACCTCTATAGACCATTGTGTGTTTGTGAAGAACTATGAGAATGGTGAATCCAGCATACTTCTTTGTATATTGATGATATGCTGATTGTTGGAAAAAATAAGACAAAGATAGCTACTTTCAAGAAGGCATTGAGCAAATCTTTTGCCATGAAAGATCTGGGTACAGTAAAAAAGATTCTTGGAATAAAAATCATTAGAGATCGTTCTAGAAGAATGTTGTGCATGTCACAAGAAGACTATATCAAAAAAGCTCTTGAAAGGTTCAACATGCATAATGCCAAACCTGTGCATGTTTCACTACCTAGTTATCTTAAACTAAGCAAGACACAATGTCCAGGGAATGAGGAAGAAAAAGAAAAAATGAACAAGGTGCCCTATTCTTCTGTTGTGGGTAGCCTTATGTACGCAATGGCTTATGCAGTAGGAGTTGTAAGTAGATTCCTATCGAATCCAGGAAAGAAGCATTGGAATGTTGTGAAATGGATACTAAGGTATTCGCAAGGAACTGCCAAAAGGTGCTTGTGTTTTGGCAATAGAAATCTAATGCTCACTGGGTATGCAGATGCAGATATGGCAGGGGATGTAAATTCAAGAAAATCTACATCTCGATATTTAATTACTTTTCCAGGGGGAGCTGTATCATGGCAATCACGACTACAAAAGTGCATTGTTTTGAGCACCACAAAAGCAAAATACATCGCAATTACTGAAGGTTGTAAGGAGATTCTGTGGATGAAGAAGTTCCTGCAAGAGTTAGGCCAGACTCAAGAAAGTCATGTTCTCTATTGTGATAGTCAGAGCGCAATTCATTTTAGCAAGAACTCGACATTTCATTCAAAGTCAAAACACATCGATGTGAGGTATCACTGGATTCGTGATGTGTTAGAAAGTAAAGTGCTGCAGGTTGAGAAAATCCACACCAATGACAATAGGGCAGATATGATGACAAAAGCTCTAGCAAAAGAGAAGTTAGAATTTTTTCAAGAAGCTGCAGGCTTAGCATTAACCCCAAACTGATCCAAGGATATTTCCCTAATGGCTGGAGGGGGGAATTGTGAGGTCTAGCCAATTTCGGTGGCTTAAAGTCAAAAAGGAAGGAGGAAATTGTTTGCAAAATTTCGATGGATGCTTTAGAAAAGAGGTAACTGTTTTGTCAACAATTGCAGTTGTGTTTTGGTGGTAGTTAGACAGTAAGATGCTGAATTAATAACAATGCAACATTGACTCTCTATAAATAGAGAACAATTCTTCATCCAAAAACACCCCGAAGTAGAAACAGCTTCTTAAGAGAAGTGAGACATCCTCCTCACAAAGAGAAAAATAGTGAAAAAAAAAGAGAAAAAGCCTCATAGAGAATTTCTGAAGAGAGAAAAATAGCGAACCAATTTGTGAGAGTTTTATCCATAAATTGAAGATACAATATTATTATATTTTTGTAATCCCATTATTATTATAGTGGAAGTTTAAGTGGCCTACGGGTCCCGTAATTTTTTTTCCTTGCTCACATTGAGTAGGTTTTTCACACTAAAATTTTTTGGTGTTATTACACTTATTTTACGTTTCTGCTTAGTGCCTATTTTGAGTTCATAGAAGATGGAAATGATGTTGACATTTCCCAACAATGCCATAAGCATAGCTCGAGCCCACACATGGTAATTTCTTCTTATGAGAACCGAAGACACCAAAACTAACACCAAATTCTCATTTGGATGCAAGTAAAAAGTACTTGATGGATTTTGAGTAAAATCCACCATTGTTGACTATGCGGATCCTGAAGAACGTGATCACAAATCATAAAGAGAGGAGAAGGAAGAACACGGATCGTACCAGTCACAAATCTGAAAACAAATGCCAAAATCGAAGGGCACGAATGAAAATTGCAAATATCAATCCAAATACAAACACCGATCTTAGAGCAGCAAATGCGATCAAGAACAAAAGAAATGAGATCGAAATCTGACTCAGAAAATGTGATTAAGAAAAGAAGAAACGATAGCAGCGGAAGCAAAGATCTGGTTAGAGCTCTAATACCATCTTGATACTCTCAACACAGTTGGAGGAAATGATTTTCATGTATTTGACAAAAATGAACTGAATTGATACAGATGATAGTAGCTTACATGTTTATATATGCAGCTAGTAGTAATGAACCTAGACTCCTTTGTGGTGTGATACATTCTTATATAAGTTAGTAACCATCTAACTAATCTATAACTAATTACAGTGATTAAGCTAATTACAGTAGAATAGTGGAAGAGAGCTCAATTAGCTGTGTCACTGGTGCACGATAAGAGTAAGCTCAATTCTAATCTAGATATAATTTTAAGTTGTACAAGTATTTTTCAACTGTTATTAGGGCTTCCGTTATTAATACTTGAGTAGCCGCCATGTTCACTTGCATGGGTTAAGAAAAACGATCATAGAATAGCTCCAACAATTGACAAAGAGCAACTATGAACAATGATGTCCCCTGAAAGTATAGCATTTAGGATAGGGCTATTTGACTCAATTTTAGAACTAAGGCATTTATTCTTACTTAGTTTTATTCAATTCATTCATATTCTATTAGCCAGAGAAGGTGTATAAAGAATGAACTGTTGTCTATATTTTGGTTTGGCATAAGTTTTTAGACTAGGTTATAGATTTCTAATTGCTATTAAAATGGCTGGTTAATCTCCATGAACGTTTCTAACACCATGTTGCAGATAAGGGTCAGAGATCATTGAGGATCATATCAAATTGTTATTATTATTCTCTTATAACATATTCATAAAGAATTTATTTTTCTCTGGAATAATGGGAACTCATTTCAATAAATATATAACAATAAATTTAAAAAATATTTAGCTACTTATTTCTACATTATTTCTTGTTTGTCATGTTCATTTTCTTTTTGTTACTTCTATTCCAGCATGTTTAGCTTGATTTGTTAGTTGCCCAAATGCTACATATATACTGGAAATTGGCATTTATGTCCAAACTCTTTGTCATTTGTATACGATCGTGTAGACTATAGAGAGAAAGGTTAAAGATGGCTTTCAGGAGAAGAAAATGCTAAAATCTCATATTAATTAATACGTATTAAATTATAGGATTACTTGGAAAAGATGACGATCTACCATGTTTAAATCCTTGAAAATGATCTTGATGTGGGATAGAAGCTATTCATATTCCATTATAATTTGCTCATCCGTCAGTTTCAATGGAGCAATTGTCGCACTAGGGTGATATAAGAATAGGAGCCTCTCCTTTATATATAAAACAACAAGATGGGCTAAACTTACCTATCATGGTAAGCTCATATATAGAACTCATAAACAAAACCTACTTATGAGCAGTGTTAAACAATAACAAATCTAATACCAATATTGATCACAATTTGGGCTAAACAACATGCTCTAATAATCTTGACATCCAATTAATTTGAGTTTTATAAAATTATAATATGATTTATGCTAGTCCACATAAAATCATTCTAACATTCTCCCACTTGGATGACATAAGTTATATCACTTTATTTCAATAGAAAACAATTCTCCAAATTAATCAAACAACATGTGCATTGAGCTTAGACGAATAGCATCTTCACTCACCCCCATTGAGCTTCACAGTATCACAAATTTGTAAGAAACCCGCTATATGTGCATGTGGGTCCTCATTGTCAAATCCTCCAAACTGATTGTTCTGAACCAAATGGAGTAGAGCTGGCTTCAATTCAAAATTATTTGCCTGAACTGGTGGTCTTGTTATGCTTGCCCCACACCCATCCATGTTAGGAAAAGAGTAATCTATGAGAGTCCTAACAGGTGGTGGTGGTGGTGGAGGATCTACATTCTGTCCATTATCTGCCATGTCTTCAACAACTGTTTGAATGCCACCCAAATTCCTTCTTCTTTCTCTAGTTTGCTTTCTCAAAGCTCTAGCGGTTTTTTCAATTTCAAAGTCAAAGAGAAGGTTATCCGGATGAATGATACCTCGCATACACTTGAGACAAAATATCAGAGCAAAAATAACTCAATGAAATAAGTAAACTAAAGAAACTAAAAACTACAATAAATAAACAAAAAGAAAAAAATGTTTAAACTAGTGGCTGCCTTCGATATTACCGATATTGGTAAAATCGATCCCCGGCAACGGCGCCAAAAACTTGATGGGACCACGGCAAGTGTACCGGATCGTCAAGTAATAAAAACGGTGAGAAACCGGATATCGTTCTCAGGGATCGATGGCCAAATACCAATTCACGAAATTAGCTACTATTTAAACTAAGAATTGAATCAAAGAGAATTCCAATAACAATAACAAAGTCAAAAGAAACAAAAGCAAAGACAATATTTTTAGGTTTTTCTAGTTGACAATTTATCAAACACTTGGTATGCAAAATAAGAAACAATCAATTAATGAAAGAGTTGGGATCAAGCTTCATTTGATTTCACTTGTTGCATATCAATTGGAATTAATACAAGCTACTATTGCTCTTTTGTTATTGAATTCTCTAAAATACTTAACTCCTAATTCCTTAGGTAGTTAACCCTTTTGTTTTCAATTAAAAACCCTAATTCCTTAGGTGATTCTAAGAGATGACAAGCATTATGGTTTAGAATTCAAAGAGGTAACAAGCAAATCAATGACTATTCCTAGCCTAGAGATAAGTAAGGTTCATAATCTCATAGCACAAATCATATATTAAATTTCCATTCAACATACAATCCTAAATTCATCCTAAAGACAATCAATCTTTAGAAAACATTAAGATAAGAGATTATAAACTCAAAATAGAAATAACAACATTGTCGCGACCGTGATCGCGACGGGATAACGACTTAAATTACAAAATTTAAGGAGTCGCCACCAATTTTATTTAAATTAGGAAAAATTGGAAAAACCAAAAAGATGGTCTACATTCACAAACCCGAGTTCGGAAGTCTAATTATGCATAGGGAAGGGTGAAGACTAAACCCCACAACACCCCTAATACATCCGCCCTAAGGCGGTTACCTTAAATCAATTGCGCAAATTTTATGACTTTTAAAATATTTACTTTACCCATTTATTGAAATATAAATTAAATAAACAAATGAATTGTAAAAATTTGACTTTGTGAGAAGAAGGAGAAAGGAAGAAAAAAAAAAATCATCGAGTTGTCACAACTTAAATGATTCTAAAAAAGGGACAAGATTAACAAATTTGTCACAAATTTCGCCTAATCTTATTTTATTCTAAAAAGAATAATTAAAAAACATATATTAACACAAAAAAAAAAGATAAAAAAGATAAAATAAAAATAACGTAAAATAGAATAAAAAAAAGGTAAAAGAGAAATAAGTATAAGCATGCAACAGTGTAAACAAAAATCTGAAATAAATTCTAAGATGATTTTTAGTTGCTATTATTATTATTATTTTTTAAAAAGTGTTAGATCTAAAAAATAAACTTACAAAAGCAAAGGAAAAAAAACTATCCTACCCGGACCCTAAAAGAGAAAACTCGGATCACAAAAGCCCAGATAAAAACAAAACAAAGCCTAATCCAAAGAGAGAAAAAAAAAATTGAATTAAACCAATCCCAACGGTGCACTTTTATTATTATCCATCTTTTGTAATGTTTTTCTTTTTTTAAAACAAAGAGTTACCTAAATAAATAATAATAATAATAATAATAATAATAATAATAATAATGATAATAGAACAGACAAAGGCTTCTGCCTCTGGAGTAGAAAAAAAACAAGAAGAAGCTTTTAGCTTCTGGGATAACGAAGAAGAGAGGGAGAAAGAGGGTGAGAGAGAGTCATCGGGCGGTGGACGGATCTGAGATCACAGCGGGGAGGAAGAGCTCCGGCATCGCGGTGGCCCGTTTGGCGGAGAGGGCTGCGATGGTGGAACGCCGACAGAGATGATGCAGGGACGTAGAGGACGGTGGATCTGGTGCGAAACGGAGGAGCTCATGGTGCGGCGGAGCTCGCGGTGCGACGGTGGTGGACATGGCCAGGTGGTTCGCGGGATTCGTGGTGGAGCGTGACGGCTGCCATGGAAGATGGTGGGTACGGATCTAGGAGGTTGGGTGGAGGTTTGGACGGCTGAAGACCAGTGGCATGACGGGCGGCTGGGCGCGGTGGAGCTCGCGGAAACAGGGGGCAGCGGCTGGGCACGGTGGAGCTCGCGGAAACAGGGGGCAGCGGCTGGGCGCGGTGGAGCTCGCGGAAACAGGGGGCAGCGGCTGGGTACGGTGGAGCTCGCGGAAACAGGGGGCAGCGGCGGGCAGCGCGGTGGAGCTCGCGGAAACAGGGGGCAGCGGCTGGGCGCGGTGGAGCTCGCGGAAACAGGGGGCAGCGGCTGGAGCTCCTTCCCTTTTTTTGTTTCTTTTTTTTCGTGGTTGAGCTTGGGTTTTGGTATTTTGATGTGGTGGTTTGATTTCTCTACTCCTCTTTCTTATTGGGTTGAGGTAGGATAGAACGGTTCATGGGATTTTATTTCCTAAATTTGGATTGTGATTTCATGAAGATTGTGTTGCAGGGAGGTGTGTGACCATGGTAGTGTAAGAGACAGAGCATAAAAAAACCGTAACTCAGATGTACATAACAGTGGCAAAGTCAAAATGCAAAAGAGTATAATGAATCAAATACCTCCGAGAGTTTCAGGAAAACACTACAAGTTTCTTTCTATTCAATTTTCTTTACAAATTCCCTTCTCACTTTTCTCACCAATAGAGAATAACAATTGTCAGTGAGTTCAAGGTCTTCAATCAAGAAGAAAGAAAATATCCGAACAGCTTTCTTCCCCCCCCCCAAAAAAAAAAATCCAACCCCTATCTCTACGTTGCTCTTTGTTATATAGGCACACAAAATTTCTGGTTTGGCCTGCGTGAGGGCAAATTGTGTTGTCTCTTTCCACTCTATCTTCCTTGGCTTGAGAGCAGATGGTGTAGTCATTTTCCACTCCAATTTTGAATTTGAGACCTTTCTCCTTTCTCCTGCATCATCTGCACCCTTCCATTTCAGTGTTTGAGCCTCAAAGACGTTGACAAAGCAACTCTATTCCTTTTTTGTGCTTCATTTTTGAAAATTTCTACCATCCCCTTTTCCTTTCTTCTGCTACCATCGGAAAGTTTGTTTTGTCTTTTGTGTTTGGCTTTGTTTTCTTTGGCTTGCTCGTAGTTTCCCACACGTAGAAACTGCAGCTCCTTGTTTTTGTCTTTCAAGATTTGTCAATTGTTTTTGCCTTTCATGCTTTTTTGTCTTTTTCTCTTGGCTTGATGTATGCTTGATATATGCTGCAACGTCACCTTCCCTTCTTTGTTTCAAATTCTGGAAACTTAACACAAAACGGACCAAAGTGGCCAAATGGATATGAACATACTTTCTATTGGGTTGTGCTTGATCTGGATCAGAAATTAAAGAAGTGAGTGTAAAATAAAACAAAATAAGGTAAAATAAATAAATACAAAATCTTTTATTACTTTTATTTTTATATTTTCTAAATTAAAAGTTTTAAGGCCCCGGTCAAAATTGGGTGTTCACAAACATGAATTAATTGAATCCAATGTCAATAACAACCAAGATCCATCAAAATCCACCTAATCCCAACAAGGGAGAATTTAGCTAGACATAGAAATAAATGTAAAAACTAGAACAATAGGGAAGAAGATGCAAAACTCCATAGAAGATTGAAGAAAATCTGAGCTCTCACTCTTCTTCTCTTCAAATCCACCTTAGAGTTCCCAAAATAGGGTGTTTCTCTGCTCCAAAACAGCTCCCTCCTCTTCTCTCCTTGCAGCCCCCCTCATTTTGGTCAGAAAAGATGAATTTATACTCTGGTATGGGTGCCTAGGCATTGCGTATGGAGCACCTGAGCGCTGAACGTCCAGAACGCATTTGCTATCATGAGTGTGAGCGCCTAGGCGCTTCGTTTTGAGCGCCTAGGCGCTCAACATCCAGCGTGTCTCCTTTGAAGCCTTAGGGCGCTTAGGCGCTCCTTCTGTAGTGCCTAGGTGCTAGGTGCTCAGCAGACTTGCTCTTGATCTTCCTTGGAGGCTTTAAGTCCTCTCTTCTTGGGTGCTTTACTTTGCCACATTGAGCTTCATCATATTTCTCTTGGCGCCTGCAATCAAAACAACGATAAATGAGCTAAAGCACCCATAATTCTAATCAAAATGAACTAAATCTAACAAACTAACATAAATCAACTAAAAAGACAAAATAAAACTGTTTTAAGGTCAAAACAACGTCAAAAGTTGGGCTTAAGTGGTGAAATCCCCTCAAAAGGATTTGCAAAAACAAATAATGTAGCAGATTATCACCTCCCTAAACTTGAAACTTTGCTTGTCCTCAAGCAAAAACAAATTAACAAATAAGCTAAATGAAAAGACAACTCTACAACTCAAACACCAATACTGAACAAAGTAAAATAAACCAAGAGTGTCCCACAACTCAAAAGCATCAAAGTCACAGCAATTCAATTCATATATGCGTTCTTGAAAGTAGAATTCTCAACTGTGTAGCTGAAACTCAGAGGGTCAAAAAATAAGGGTCATCACAACCATGCACTGATCAATCACAGCTTGAAAGTTAATGAACATGGCAGCAAAATATACCTGATTATTAGGCACTTAAACTCTCTATAAGTGAATAGAGACTCTCAGTCACTCTTGTATTTGGGCTTGTGTTTCCCTCAGTCATCATTTATTGAGCTCACTCTTCTTGGATTTGCTTTTCATCTTATACATGCATGCATGCAACTCACAAATGTAACAATCAAAAAGACTTTATTCAAGGTCGCTTTGGTGCCAAAGTACAAGGTAGAAAGAATGAGCATGTAAACTGCTATCTTAGGGAGCAAGTGAGCATTGGTGCTTCTAACAAGCCTTCAACTCACAAATCTCGTACCTTTCAATTTCTCTTTTTCCTTTCCTTTCTTTTATTTTTCTATTTTTTTTTTAATTTTCCCAGTAACCTACATGGTCTCAAATGGGTACCTGATTATTGTATCAAGTATTTCCCGGTAACCCGTCGGTCTCAAAGGGGTTCCTATTCAACAAGCCAACTCTCACTTTTTTTTTCTTTTTTTTTTCTTATTTCAACAACGGTCACCCCAAACTTAGTACATTGCTAACCCACACCTTCAATAAATTCAATGCTCCATTACTCCTTTCAAGTGGATAAGACATTCATTATTTTGACAATGGTGTGCTGTATGGGTCAAACAAAGAATTTAGTGTATTAGGCTCAAAGGGGCAATACAGAGGAAAGAAATATCATTTGGTTGGCTATATGGCTATCTGGCTTAACAACAAAACTGTCTTTATCATGTCGATGCATTGTGCAAATCACGGCATGCAAATGAGATTCAAGCAAAGCTAGGAGAATAAAAACTCACCAGTAACCTCTCATCAAAGCAAAAATGTTGAAGGCTCAAAACAACTCCCAAGGATGAATTATGAAATCCAATTGCAAAAATCACCAAGTACATTAACTATAAGCTACAAGATTTATGCATAGAAGTCATAATCCTCATTCAAGTACCACAATCTAAAAAATAAGCCCACAAAGCTTTCGAGTTTCCCTAACAGGCAGTGCATGTATGGTTGGTTCATATAACACAGATACTATTAAGCATAGGGACCCACAAAAGTAAACTCTAAACAATTCAACATTGGCTTGACTCACAAAAGCAATAAACTCAAATTAACAAAAAGTTAAAACTAAACATAGCAATTAAGTAAAATGCACACAGATACATTAAACAAATAAAAATCAAACAAAAATGACTAAAATGAAAAAAATAGAGATAGAAGAGCCTGAGCATGGGTTGCCTCCCATGAAGCGCTTGTTTAACGTCATTAGCTCGACGTTGCTTCTCAACTCATCAAGGTGGCTTGAAACAGGAGAAGTAGGATGACACTTTTTTTCTGTCAGATCTTTGTCTCCATACTTGGTCACTAACCTTGCAATCCCCTCCAAAGGCATTTGGAACTTGACTTGAACCTGGGAGTTCTGAATAAACTTTAGCATGTGAGATTTCGTCAGGCCATGGAGGTCTCAATTTTTCTGCAGATTTCAGCCCAGATGACTCTTTTTGAGCTTTACCTTGGATGCAATTGACGGGGGCATAGAGATCTGATGTTAGTGCAGATTTATCAAAGACATTGATGGTCACCTAGTCTCCATCTACCCTCAAAATCAGTTCACCTCTTGGCATATCAATCAATGCTCCTAAAGTTGCTAGGAATGGTCTTCCTAGAATCAGAGGGATATCAGTATCATCTTCCATGTCTAAGACCACAAAATCTACAGGAAAGAAGAATCTGTCAACCTTCACTAGCACGTCTTCCACAATACCATATGGATGTCTGACAGATCGATCTGCTAATTGAAGGGAGATCATAGTAGGCTTAACCTCTCTAATCCCAAGTTTGTGCATGATAGAAAGCGGCATAAGATTAACACTTGCCCAAGATCACAAAGAGCTTTCTCAATGTTCAGCTTACCAATAGTGCAAGGAATGGAGAAACTACTTGGATCTTTCAATTTAGGTGGTAGTTTCCTCTGAATTATAGCACTGCACTCTTCAGTAAGTGCCACAATCTCATCTTCCTTCAGCTTCCTTTTCTTTGACAACAAATCCTTCATAAATCGGGCATAAGATGACATCTGCTCAAGTGCCTCAGCAAAAGGAATGTTAATCTGCAGCTTCTTAAACACCTCTAGAAACTTTCCAAACTATTTTTTATCTTGTTCTTTTTTGAGTCTTTGGGGAAATGGCAGTTTGATAGTTGGCGGTGGCATCTTCACTGCTTGTTCCTTTTATGACTCCTTTTCGTTAGAGTCTTTGGACAAACCACCGTGAGCTACTTCAACTTGCTTGTGCGGCACTTCTTCACTGGTTTTCTCCTTCCTTGGTTGAGGCTCAAGTACCTTCCCACTCCTAGTTGTTATGGCTAAAACATGTTCATTTCCTCTAGGATTCAGGACTGTGTCACTTGGCAATGAACCTGGGGGCCTTTTTGAAATCTATTTTACAAGCTGGCCCACCTGAGTTTCTAGATTACGGATTAAGGAATCTTGATTTCTGAACCTCACTCTTGTTTCCTCCATAAAATCAGTAGTTATCTTGACAAAAGATGAGGTTTGTGTAGCCAACTTCTCTAAGGCTAACTCCCAAGAAGCCTTCTTCTCATTAGACTGAGGTTGGGAAGATGAAGGACCTTGATATGATGACTGTTGAGGGTGTCCTTGATATCCCAATTGCTGTCTTGGTTGAGCATGATTCCCTTGATTACTCCATGAAAAATTTAGGTGATTCCTCCACCCTGGGTTGTACGTGTTGGAGCAAGGATAATTCTGTTGCCTTGGAGGATTGTTCATGAAGTTCACTTGCTCTTGAGCTGGAGGTCCAAACATGTTTCCTGGACAATCCACACTCTTGTGTTCACCACCACAGAAATCACAGGCCAAAGGAGCATTGAGCACCACATTCACACTAAGAGTGTCGACCTTTTTTGTAAGATTCTCAAGTTGTTGAGTCAAAATTTTGTTTTGAGCCAATAGTGCATTCATAGAATCGATTTCCAAGTACCCTTTCCTTACTACAGCTCTTTCCTCATTCCTCTGGTAGTCATTATTGGCCATCATCTCAAATAACTCCCAAGCTTCCTCTGGGGTCTTATAATTCAACGCCCTACCTGCTGCAGCATCAACCATGGCCCTGGTTTGAGGTAGCATGCCATTATAAAAACTTTGCACTTCGATCCAGAAGTCAAAACAGTGATGTGGGCACTTCCTCAGTATTTCATTGTATCTCTCCCAAGCTTCACTGAGAGACTCCCCATCAAGCTGCCTGAATGATGTGATTTCACTTTGCAACTTTGCAGCCTTGGACGGAGGGAAATACCTTGTCAAAAATTTTTGAACCAAAATTGCCCAAGTAGTTATGCTTCCTCTTGCCAATGAGTCCAACCAGTTCTTAGCTCTATCCCTCACAGAGAAAGGAAACAATATTAGACAAATAGCATCTTCACTCACCCCATTGAGCTTCACAGTATCACAAATTTGCTAGAAACCCGCTATATGTGCATGTGGGTCCTCATCGTCAAATCCTCCAAACTGATTGTTCTGAACTAAATGGAGTAGAGTTGGCTTCAATTCAAAATTATTTGCCTGAACTGGTGGTCTTGTTATGCTTGCCCCACACCCATCCATGTTAGGAATAGAGTAATCCATGAGAGTCCTAACAAGTAGTGGTGGTGGTGGTGGAGGATCTACATTCTCTCCATTATCTGCCATGTCTTCAACAACTGTTTGAATGCCACCCAAATTCCTTCTTCTTCCTCTGGTTTGCTTTCTCAAAGCTCTAGCGGTTTTTTCAATTTCAAAGTCAAAGAGAAGGTTGTCCGGATGAATGGTACCTCGCATACACTTGAGACAAAATATCAGAGCAAAAATAACTCAATGAAATAAGTAAACTAAAGAAACTAAAAACTACAATAAATAAACAAAAAGAAAAAAATGTTTAAACTAGTGGCTGCCTTCGATATTACCGATATTGGTAAAATCGATCCCCAACAACGGCACCAAAAACTTGATAGGACCACGGCAAGTGTACCGGATCGTCAAGTAATAAAAACGGTGAGAAACCGGATATCGTTCTTAGGGATCGATGGCCAAATACCAATTCACGAAATTAGCTACTATTTAAACCAAGAATTGAATCAAAGAGAATTCCAATAACAATAACAAAGTCAAGAGAAACAAAAGCAAAGACAATATTTTTGGATTTTTCTAGTTGATAATTTATCAAACACTTGGTATGCAAAATGAGAAACAATCAATTAATGAAAGAGTTGGGATCAAGCTTCATTTGATTTCACTTGTTGCATATCAATTAGAATTAATACAAGCTACTATTCCTCTTTTGTTACCAAATTCTCTAAAATACTTCACTCTTAATTCCTTAGGTAGTTAACTCTTTTATTTTCAATTTAAAACCCTAATTCCTTAGGTGATTCTAAGAGATGACAAGCATTATGGTTTAGAATTCAAAGCGGTAACAAGCAAATCAATGACTATTCCTAGCCTAGAGATAAGCAAGGTTCATAATCTTATAGCACAAATCATATATCAAATTTCCATTCAACATACAATCCTAAATTCATCCTAAAGACAATCAATCTTTAGAAAACATTAAGAGAAGAGATTATAAACTCAAAATAGAAATAGCAACATGAATTAATTGAATCCAATGTCAATAACAACCAAGATCCATCAAAATCCACCTATTCCCGACAAGGGAGAATTTAGCTAGACATAGAAATAAATGTAAAAACTAGAACAATAGGGAAGAAGATGCAAAATTCCATGGAAGATTGAAGAAAATCTGAGCTCCCACTCTTCTTCTCTTCAAATCCACCTTAGAGTTCCCAAAAGAGGGTGTTTCTCTGCTCCAAAACGGCTCCCCCCTCTTCTCTCCTAGCAGCCCCCCTCATTTAGGTCAGAAAAGATGAATTTATACTCTGGTATGGGCGCCTAGGCGTTGCGTCTGGAGTGCCTGAGCGCTGAACGTCCAGAACGCATTTGCTGTCATGAGCGTGAACGCCTAGGCGCTCAACATCCAGCTTGTCTCCTTTGAAGCCTTAGGGCGCTTAGGCGCTCCTTCTATAGCGCCTGGGTGCTAGGTGCTCAGCAGACTTGCTCTTGATCTTCCTTGGAGGCTTTAAGTCCTCTCTTCTTGGGTGCTTTACTTTGCCACATTGAGCTTCATCATATTTCTCTTGGCGCCTGCAATCAAAACAACGATAAATGAGCTAAAGCACCCATAATTCTAATCAAAATGAACTAAATCTAACAAACTAACATAAATCAACTAAAAAGACAAAATAAAACTGTTTTAAGGTTAAAACAGCGTCAAAAGTTGAGCTTAAGTAGTGAAATCCCCTCAAAAGGGTTTGGAAAAACAGATAATGTAGCAGATTATCACCACCCCAAACTTAAAACTTTGCATATCTTCAAGCAAAAACAAAATAACAAATAAGCTAAATGAAAAGACAACTCTACAACTCAAACACCAATGCTGAACTAAGTAAAATAAACTAAGAGTGTCCCACAACTCAAAAGCATCAAAGTCACATCAATTTAATTCATATATGCATTCTTGAAAGTAGAACTTTCAACTGTGTAGTTGAAACTCAGAGGGTCAAAAAATAAGAGTCATCACAACCATGCACTGATCAATCACAGCTTGAAAGTTAATGAACATGGCAGCAAAATACACCTGATAATTGGGCACTTAAACTCTCTATAAGTGAATAGAGACTCTCAGTCACTGTTGTATTTGGGCTTGTGTTTCCCTCAGTCATCACTTATTGAGCTCACCCTCCTCGGATTTGCTTTTCATCTCATACATGCATGCATGCAACTCACAAATGCAACAATCAAAAGGACTTCATTCAAGGTCGCTTTGGTGCCAAAGTACAAGGTAGAAAGAATGAGCATGTAAACTGCTACCCTAGGGAGCAAGTGAGCATTGGTACTTCTAACAAGCCTTCAACTCACAAATCTCGTACCTTTCAATTTCTCTTTTTCCTTTCCTTTTTTTTATTTTTCTCTTTTTTTTTTATTTCCCCAGTAACCTACATGGTCTCAAAGGGGTACCTGATTATTGTATCAAGTATTTTCCAGTAACCCGTCGGTATCAAAGGGGTTCCTATTCAATAAGCCACCTCTCACTTTTTTTTTTCTTTTTTTTTCTTATTTCAACAACGGTCACCCCAAACTTAGTACATTGCTAACCCTCACCTTCAATAAATTCAATGCTCCATTACTCCTTTCAACTAGATAAGACATTCATTATTTTGGTAATGGTGTGCTGTATGGGTCAAACAAAGAATTCAGTGTATTAGGCTCAAAGGGGAAACACAGAGGAAACAAACATCATTTGGTTGGCTATATGGCTATCTGGCTTAACAACAAAATTGTCTTTATCATGTCGATGCATTGTGCAAATCACGGCATGCAAATGAGATTCAAGCAAAGCTAGGAGAATAGAAACTCACCTGTAACCTCTCATCAAAGCAAAAATGTTGAAGGCTCAAAACAACTCCCAAGGATGAATTATGAAATCCAATCGCAAAAATCACCAAGTACATTAACAATAAGCTACAAGATTTATGCATGGAAGTCATAATCCTCATTCAAGTACCACAATCTAAAAAATAAGCCCATAAAGCTTTCGAGTTTCCCTAACAGGCAGTGCATGTATGGTTGGTTCACATAACACAGATATTATTAAGCATAGGGACCCACAAAAGTAAACTCTAAACAATTCAACATTGGCTTGACTCACAAAAGTAATAAACTCAAATTAACAAAATGTTAAAACTAAACATAGCAATTAAGTAAAATGCACACAGATACATTAAACAAATAAAAATCAAACAAAAATGACTAAAATGAAAAAAAATAGAGATAGAAGAGCCTGAGCATGGGTTGCCTCCCATGAAGCGCTTGTTTAACGTCATTAGCTCGACGTTGCTTCTCAACTCATCAAGGTGGCTTGAAACAGGAGAAGTAGGATGACACTTTTCTTCTGTCAGATCTTTGTCTCCATACTTGGTCACTGACCTTGCAATCCCCTCCAAAGGCATTTGGAACTTGACTTGAACCTGGGAGTTCTGAATAAACCTTAGCATGTGAGATTTCGTCAGGCCATGGAGGTCTCAATTTTTCAGCAGATTTCAGCCCAGATGACTCTTTTTGAGCTTTACCTTGGATGCAATTGACGGGGGCATAGAGATCTGATGTTAGTGCAGATTTATCAAAGACATTGATGGTCACCTGGTCTCCATCCACCTTCAAAATAAGTTCACCTCTTGGCGCATCAATCAATGTTCCTTTTTGAGTCTTTGGGGAAATGGCAGTTTGATAGTTGGCAGTGGCATCTTCACTGCTTGTTCCTTTTGTGACTCCTTTTCATTAGAGTCATTGGACAAACCACCGTGAGCTACTTCAACTTGCTTGTGCGGCACTTCTTCACTGGTTTTCTCCTTCCTTGGTTGAGGCTCAAGTACCTTTCCACTCCTAGTTGTTACGGCTAAAACATGTTCATTTCCTCTAGGATTCGGGACTGTGTCACTTGGCAATGAACTTGGGGGCCTTTTCGAAATCTATTTGCAAGCTGGCCCACCTGAGTTTCTAGATTGCGGATTGAGGAATCTTGATTTCTGAACCCCACTCTTGTTTCTTCCATAAAATCAGTAGTTATTTTGATAAAAGATGAGGTTTGTGTAGCCAACTTCTCTAAGGCTAACTCCCAAGAAGCCTTCTTCTCATTAGACTGAGGTTGGGAAGATGAAGGACCTTGATATGATGACTGTTGAGGGTGTCCTTGATATCCCAACTGCTGTCTTGGTTGAGCATGATTCCCTTGATTACTCCATGAAAAATTTGGGTGATTCCTCCACCCTGGGTTGTATGTGTTGGAGTAAGGATTATTCTGTTGCCTTGGAGGATTGTTCATGAAGTTCACTTGCTCTTGAGCTGGAGGTCCAAACATGTTTCCTGGACAATCCACACTCTTGTGTTCACCTCCACAGAAATCACAGGCCAAAGGAGCATTGAGCACCGCATTCACACTAAGAGTGTCGACCTTTTTTGTGAGATTCTCAAGCTATTGAGTCAAAATTTTGTTTTGAGCCAACAGTGCATTCATAGAATCAATTTCCAAGTACCCTTTCCTTACTACAGCTCTTTCCTCATTCCTCTGGTAGTCATTATTGGCCATCATCTCAAATAACTCCCAAGCTTCCTCTGGGGTCTTATAATTTAACACCCTACCTGCTGCAGCATCAACCATGGCCCTGGTTTGAGGTAGCATGCCATTATAAAAACTTTGCACTTGGATCCAGAAGTCAAAACAGTGTGTGGGCACTTCCTCAGTATTTCATTGTATCTCTCCCAAGCTTCACTGAGAGACTCCCCATCAAGCTGCCTGAATGATGTGATTTCACTTCGCAACTTTGCAGCCTTGGACGGAGGGAAATACCTTGTCAAAAATTTTTGAACCAAAATTGCCCAAGTAGTTATGCTTCCTCTTGCCAATGAGTCCAACCAGTTCTTAGCTCTATCCCTCACAGAGAAAGGAAACAATCTTAGACGAATAACATCTTCACTCACCCCATTGAGCTTCACAGTATCACAAATTTGCAAGAAACCCGCTATATGTGCATGTGGGTCCTCATTGTCAAATCCTCCAAACTGATTGTTTTGAACCAAATGGAGTAGAGCTGGCTTCAATTCAAAATTATTTGCCTGAACTGGTGGTCTTGTTATGCTTGCCCCACACCCATCCATGTTAGGAATAGAGTAATCCATGAGAGTCCTAACAGGTGGTGGTGGTGGTGGTGGAGGATCTACATTCTCTCCATTATCTTACATGTCTTTAACAACTGTTTGAATGTCACTCAAATTCCTTCTTCTTTCTCTGGTTTGCTTTCTTAAAGCTCTAGCGGTTTTTTCAATTTCAGAGTCAAAGAGAAGGTTGTCTGGATGAATGGTACCTCGCATACACTTGAGACAAAATATCAGAGCAAAAATAACTCAATGAAATAAGTAAACTAAAGAAACTAAAAACTACAATAAATAAACAAAAAGAAAAAAATGTTTAAACTAGTGGTTGCCTTCGATATTACTGATATTGGTAAAATCGATCCCCGGCAACGGCACCAAAAACTTGATAGGACCACGACAAGTGTACCGGATCGTCAAGTAATAAAAATGGTGAGAAACGAAATATCGTTCTCAGGGATCGATGGCCAAATACCAATTCACGAAATTAGCTACTATTTAAATTAAGAATTGAATCAAAGAGAATTCCAATAACAATAACAAAGTCAAAAGAAACAAAAGCAAAGACAATATTTTTTGGTTTTTCTAGTTGACAATTTATCAAACACTTGGTATGCAAAATGAAAAACAATCAATTAATGAAAGAGTTGGGATCAAGCTTCATTTGATTTCACTTGTTACATATCAATTGGAATTAATACAAGCTACTACTCCTCTTTTGTTACCAAATTCTCTAAAATACTTAACTCCTAATTCCTTAGGTAGTTAACCCTTTTGTTTTCAATTAAAAACCCTAATTCCTTAGGTGATTCTAAGAGATGACAAGCGTTATGGTTTAGACTTCAAAGAGGTAACAAGCAAATCAATGATTATTCCTAGCCTAGAGATAAGCAAGGTTCATAATCTCATAGCACAAATCATATATCAAATTTTCATTCAACATACAATCCTAAATTCATCCTAAAGACAATCAATCTTTAGAAAACATGAAGAGAAGAGATTATAAACTCAAAATAAAAATAGCAACATGAATTAATTGAATCCAACGTCAATAACAACTAAGATCCATCAAAATTCACCTAATCCCAACAAGGCAGAATTGAGCTAGACATAGAAATAAATGTAAAAACTAGAACAATAGGGAAGAAGATGCAAAACTCCATGGAAGATTGAAGAAAATCTGAGCTCCCACTCTTCTTCTCTTCAAATCCACCTTAGAGTTCCCAAAATAGGGTGTTTCTCTACTCCAAAACAGCTCCCCCCTCTTCTCTCCTCGCAGCCCCCCTCATTTAGGTCAGAAAAGATGAATTTATACTCTGGTATGGGCGCCTAGGCATTGCGTCTAGAGCGCCTGAGCGCTGAACGTCCAGAACGCATTTGCTGTCATGAGCGTGAACGCCTAGGCGCTTCGTTTTGAGCGCCTAGGCGCTCAACATCCAGCGTGTCTCCTTTGAAGCCTTAGGGCGCTTAGGCGCTCCTTCTGTAGCGCCTGGGTGTTAGGTGCTCAGCAGACTTGCTCTTGATCTTCCTTGGAGGCTTTAAGTCTTCTCTTCTTGAGTGCTTTACTTTGTACATTGAGCTTCATCATATTTCTCTTGGTGCCTGCAATCAAAACAACGATAAATGAGCTAAAGTACCCATAATTCTAATCAAAATGAACTAAATCTAACAAACTAACATAAATCAACTAAAAAGACAAAATAAAACTGTTTTAAGGTCAAAACAACGTCAAAAGTTGGGCTTAAGCGGTGAAATCCCCTCAAAAGGGTTTAGAAAAACAGATAATCTAGCAGATTATCAATGGGCTAAACTTACCTATCATGGTAAGCTCATATATAGAACTCATAAACAAAACCTACTTATGAGCAGTGTTAAACAATAACAAATCTAATACCAATATTGATCACAATTTGGGCTAAACAACATGCTCTAATAATCTTGACATCCAATTAATTTGAGTTTTATAAAATTATAATATGATTTATGCTAGTCCACATAAAATCATTCTAACATTCTCCCATTTGGATGACATAAGTTATATCACTTTATTTCAATAGAAAACAATTCTCCAAATTAATCAAACAACATGTGGCCACAATAAGATGTCAAAATCAAGCTAGCACTCTCAACCACTAGTCCAAAATGGGACTACAAGCACCTCAACAATGCAAAAAATCATGTTCGAAGGAACACTGATATCATACATGCAAGATACTCATATCCCGGTGACCTTACAAAATGTGGTGAATGGGTAAATGGGAAAGTACAACAAAATTGCATGTCAATATATGATCAAAGTGAAATTTCCAACAAAATGGCCTAAACATCCACCTAATATGCTCTCTGAGATTTAAAAAAATATCTCGGCACAACAACGAAATGAGACTAGGTCCAAAATCTCTCCTTAATATGCCATAATATGAACAAATAATATTGTACATATAATAATAATAACAATATTATATGACAACGACAATAATAACAACATAATTGTTTAAGATCTCGAGACATACTAATAGAATGAGATTACTATAAAATCATAAAGCAAACTCTTACTAACTCAAAACATTAAAAGACCTCACTATACCCATATGGGTCATATGATCAATAATACTTTAATAGCTAAACCTTTAAAATCATAAGTTCTATAAGGATATGTTCCTCATGAATCTAAAACTCCTTAATCTTCTCTCTAACAAACATATACTTTGTGTCAAAAGCTTCGAGCACTTAGAGCTCTTATTGATTTGAGACAAACATTCTACAACAGAGTTATCACAATATATAATAAAAAATGCCTAAAAATACTCTCCACATACAAAATTCAAAATCAAATTCTTTAATCATATCTATTGAAGCATGGCTTCATAGCAAACTACATACTCTGCCTCCATAGTGGAAGTAGCTATAAGCATTTGTTTGGGATTTTTAAAGAAACAACTCTTACTCCCAATATAAAGATATATACCCTAATGTGGACTTGTGGTCATCTAGGCAACCACCATAATCAAAATTAGAATAATCAATCACCTCAAGGTGATCTAACCTTATTTAAGTTGATATATGATATTTGATACCATTCAGATAGCTCATGACTCACTTTGCAGCCTACCAATTAGCCACACCAGATTTGCTCAAGTATCTCCTAAATACACTAACAACAAAACTAATATTAGAATGTGCACAAACTTGAGCATACATGAAGCTGCCAACAACATAAACTTATGAGACATTCTCCATTTCAGTAACTTATTTACCATTTCGAGGACACTGGGCATTAAAAAGTTAGTCACCATTTTGAATGAGCGTAGTACAAAAAAAATTTACAAGATTTCATATTGAATCTATTCAAAATTCTTTCAGTATAACCTTTCTGAGACAAGCCAACTGTAACACCCTCCTCAGGGCATCACATGTCTGACTCCCGACTCATAATCTGAAAAGAAGTTCGCACAAGGTTTGAGTTATAAAAAGATGAGTTTTAAAATTTCTTCTTTACTGAAACATAAACTTACTGAAATTCATACGTATTACTGAAAATATATTTAGTATACAATATTGACACCAATTAATATTTAACAATTTAAAGAGAAATATAAAACTAACAGACTCTTTTTTTTTAACAGTAGCAAACCCTATGACAGGTCCTACTTAATAGCACAGTACAACACTAACGAGAAAACTTAACATACTTATTTCTTTTTATATCCCTCTTGATGCATCAGACATCTGTTCCTTGTCAACACTGCACGCTATCGACTCTGGAATAGTCATTCTCTGATGTTGTCTCCGAACTCAGAATATCTATCTTCCAGTATGTCTAAGATAACTCATGTTTAGAAAAACACTTAGGATCTTTTTACACAAAATAAATCAATAAAAATCCTTCCAAAAATTGTGTTCATGTACTCTTTGAAAACAAACCCTTTGTTTATTTTCCATGCTTTTCTAATCAATCCAATTTTATTCTTCCATGAAAATATTAATTTGTAAACACCTGTGTTGAGGTGTCTTGGCCGAAATTCTCAATGTTCTAAGGACCAAAAAATTAATTTTCCTTGTTCTTAAAAATTTTCAACATAAACCCAAATCATGAGTGTCAAAACCGTGACCACTCTTCCTTGGCCATTGGAGCCAAAAATTTATTTTCTTTTCATATTCACATCATGGCATACATATACATATTCCATCATAAATTCCACAAGCATGCCATATACTTAACATGCATATTATAAGCATACCATCATAACCATAAAATCATGCATGGTATATCAAGCAAAGGCAAATAATTAAAACACATAAATACCCACAAATAAATTATAAGACCATGGATATGAATCCTCACAAGATTCACTATCCATCAAATATAAGACCATCTCTCACCACCATACTTGGTTGGTGAGATGGATCTCCCTCTTACCTCTTGAAGATCCTCAAAAAGCTCCTTGCTTTGCACTTTGAACAAGATCTCCATCAATAAAAGTTTCTTAAACACAAAACAAACACAACAAAATTTGTATATTAAGCTTGATTAAGAGGAACCATGGATCAAACATGGTTTAGATCATGAAAAAGAGAGAAAAAATGAAGTTTCCTTACACTTTACCATAAATACCCCATAACTTTGATCTTGAAGAAAGTCCATGAAGATGAATGATTTAGAGAAAGTCTCCAACATGAAAGTTGCTTAGAATAAGGTAAGGATTCAAGAAATATGGTTGTATGAAATTAAAGAGTGATGGAGGGTACTCTTGGGTGCTCGGCCAAAACATGGAGGAGAAGAGAAATGGAGAGAAATTTTTGAAGTGTTAGCTTCTTGAAATTGACAAAGAAAGACCAAGAATGAGTAATAATGGTGGTCTTCCACTTTGCTACTCTCTTAAGCCACCAAAAACCATCCCCCCCTTTTCATAATGCATTCAATTATTTGTCATCATAATTAGCCACCATCTAGAGCATTCTAGGCTATTGATTAATTCAATGGTTAGGATTGAGGTAGACTTTAAGTTAAAAGACTAAATCTAAGCCATTGGATCTTTCTCCTTTAAATTCTAGCCTTAGATGTGTCTCTAAAATGAAGGATTAAGATTACTCCTTCAAACTTTACATCCAAGGGTCAGAAATGGTCTTTGTCACTTTTTAAGACTAAATCTCCACCCTTGATCAATTCTAAATCCAATGGTTATAAATGGTCATAGCCATTATATTAGACTTATCCTACGCCGTTGATTAAATCGACGGTTGATATCAAAGTCTCTAATATTAGACTTGTTTCCTATTGGTCCATTATCATAACCATTAATGTTGACTTAACAGTATAGTATTTATTTTTATCTGTTAAACCCCACAAAAATTATGTTTATTGTATTCTTATTACCTGATAATTAAATATAGTACAAAACACAGTACAAGAAATTTTTTAAAACTGTCTCCGGATTCAGGTTTAGTAAGATCCCCTGTCTCCGTCTCAATAGTACAAATTTTTCTATGCATAGAAAAATTTTCACTTTGCGGGACCCACCTGGGCCCACGTATGGCCACCTGGGCACCTGGGCCCACATACGCCCCCTGGGCCCACGAACAGTAAAAAAAATTTCATAATCATCCACAAAATCATAAAAATTAGAAAACGCACAAATATCAAATCAGATTACGTAAAATAGTTAAAACCTAACGGTAAAAATTAAATTACGTAAAGTTTTCCCTGGCCCGAAAATTTTTATTTTCTTGACATAGAGTAAATCACTCAAAACGATCAAATATGCTGACAGAATAATCAAAATAATTTTACAGTATCCAGAAATTACTAAACAGTAAAATTCTGTTAACTGTCAAAATTACTGGTTAAGAGATACAGAATTTTTAGGGTGTTACACCAACAATACCACATGATCTGTCATGGTGAATCTCAATGTCTAAAATAAAAGAAGCATCACCAAGATCTTTTATGCCAAAGCATGCTATCAACATCTACTTAGTCTCATATAAAACCAACACTATTTCTGGCTAACAGTATATCATCAATATACAACACAAGGATAAAGAACTTACTCCCACTATGCCTCAATATATTGATATCCATCTGATGTATCTCCAAATCAAAATGAGCAACCAAGACCATCACAACACAAGAGAAGTCTTTAATGGAGACCGGAGAGAAAGTCTCTTTAATTATAATCAATGTCTTCCCTCTAGTTATATTCCTTAGCAACAAGTCTGGCCTTATACCTTTAAATTTTACCTCTGGTATCATGTTTAGTCTTAAAAACCCATTTACAACTAACAGTTATACAACCAACATGCAACTCCACCAATTTCTAAACACCATTCTTTCGCATACAAGACAACTCATCTTCCATAACCATCAATCATTGTGAACTATGAGGACTAGGGGTGCACACGGGTCGGGTTGGGTCGGGTTTGAGGAGAAAAAATATCCAAATGAATTAAACGAAGTCGAGTCAGTTCGGGTCGGTTTTAGAGAATTTTTTGGATAACCCGACCCGACCCAATGGTAATCGGGTTGGTTCGGGTTGGGTAATCGGGTTGATTAAATTTCAAACAAAACTTTTTTTTTCTGTTTTTGGGTAATCGGGTTGGTCGGGTTGGGTGGTCGGGTTGGTCAGGTTGTGAACATTTTCTAATAAAAATTAGCTAAAACAACATCGTTACTCGGATAATCGGGTCATCGGGTTAAATTACTCAACTTGTCACCCGAACCAATTAAAAATCGGGTTAATCGGGTTTGACCCAAATTAACCCAATGACCCGACCCGACCCGGATATATTATATCGGTTCGGGTTGGTCGGACCCGTGATCACCCCTAATCAGGACTAGCCATGGCCTTTTGAAAGGAAATATAATTAGAATCCTCAACTGAGTTAAACTCATGCTTTTGTAGGCACAGAACATAATCCCATAATCTAGTAGATTCAATGGATATAGAAATTACCCGCTCAGTTCTTCTAGGTGGAACCATAACAAAATATTGATTTTGTACATGATTTTTTTACTTGTCAAAGGATGCCAACATTATCAATAAGATCATCATGAATCAAATTAAGGAGATGCTTATGCTCCCAAAAGGAAGCAACATGAATAGGAATGGCAACACGCTCCTCTCCAACTTCAACAACACATAGCTTTTCAGTTATGCCATGCTCTAAGTCCCTTTCAAAATAATTAGCCCTATCGGACTTAATAACTCTAGTGGTATAAGAGGGACAATAGAACTTAGAACCTCTCAAGCCAATACAATAGTCGATAATGAAACCATTAATGGTTTTTGGATCAAGCTTCTTTAGTTGTGGGTTTTAAGGTCTCACCTCTACCATATATTATCAAACGTAAAATTATATTAAAAGGTCTTTTGCCTGACATAAACTCATATAGAGTATTCAACACATGTTTACTTGGCACATAATTCAGAATATAAGCAACAATCTTCAAGGCATTTCGCACAAGAGTTCTAGAAAAGAAGTATGACTAAGCATACACCCTACACATTTGATTTTCATACTATATTTCAATTTAACAGCGGCCTTGAATGCCTTAAAAAAATCTAAAGAATTAGATCTCTCACATAATAAGTGGATCCATTCATGCCTAGAGAAAACATCAATGAAGGTGGTGAAGAATTAAAAAAAATGCCCATGGAAATAGGAGAAATGGGCCCACAAAAGTTTGTACAAATCAACTGTAGTATTCCTTCATACCTACTAACCTACTCTTCCTAGCTCCAACAGTTAGCTTTCCTTTTATGCAATCAACGCAAGTATAAAAGATTCAGAGAAGTCCATATCATAAAGAATATTTTCCTTGATCAACTTATCCATTCTTTCCTTGGAGATATGACTGACGAGCGCCGAACTCAGTCAAAATTATAACCGAAATTATTAACTAAGTTTGCAGTATAGTGAACAACACCGGATCGTCTCCTCAAGGATCGCAAATGCAATTTTATCAAATTAAGTTAAGTTAGAAAGGGGAGTTTGATTGTTCAAGGATTACAATGACAAGATCTGAAGAAAAATAACAATTAAAAGAACAGTCAATTCAGAAATCTATCCGAGATTGGGTGGATTCAATCATAGACCTTTCAACAAACACCTGAAATACATTTGAATGATTAACTTGGATCTAACCGAGATCTCTACATCAGATCCAGAATTCATATTAGACAATCGTCCAGAATTCAATTGACAAGTGATAAACACAAATCTGCAATCGCACCATTCATGTAAATATATGTCAATTTAAGCACCGAATTCAATTAACCTAGGCACAAATCAGTAACCTAACGTCTTCAATTACATGATTAGTTTAGATCAATCAGTTCTAAGTTTCATCACAAATCTCAATCTTGGTTATGTGATTAATTCAGATCAATCACTCTAAGTTTAATCACAATACTTAATCTTAAAATAAACATAAACAGAATCACCATTCATGCATTCAAGATCAATAAAACAGAAGAAGAAGAAGAGAAGAAGAATCCAAATATAAATCAAATACATTACATAAACCAAGGTCTCAAGAATCCAAACCACAATCTCTTCAAGAGTCCCAAATTGACTAGAAGTGACTTAGCTCTCCATTACAATGAAGGAAAAATATACAAGAACTATGAAAAGCTATCTCTAACACCAAGTGTCTTCTTAGAGCTCTCCACATCCAGCCTTTTATAGAGGATTAGGAGTAGTAGGTGGATGAGTAGGTGAGATTAGTAGGTGAGATTAGTAGGTGGAATTAGTAGGTGGAATTAGTAGGTGAGATTAGTAGGTGAGCTTCCTTGTCTCTGAAATTATTTATTACTGAACTCATTGATTTCGTCATTTCCAAGCCAAGTGGTCTTCATGAAATTCTAGAAAATTGTCTAAGATTTCCAATGGCTTTGGAAGCACCCAAAAAATCATCCTACAGCCCAAGATATGACTCAATTACTACAGACTGTTCAGGGCCAGTTTCAGCACATCTGTTTTGACTTTCAGACCCAATATCACCATCAAGGAGCCCGAATCAAGTTTTGTGTTTGTCATGAAAGTTGTACATATGGGTCTTAACTTTCAGATTACAAATTTTCATCCCATTCTATAAACCCAAACTCGAATTATGTTCTGGTTACTACACACTGTTCGGGTTCCAGTCACAAAACCCGTATTCTGATTTCCATGCCCAATTAGCTTCACTAGATGTCTGAAATTGTCTTTGAGCTCTTCATCAAAGTTGTAGAGATTTCTCTTATCTTTCCTACAAGGTAAAATTCATAATTATCAGACATTTAGAACTCAAGATATGGCCAAAATACAGAAACAGTGTAAGACCCAAATAATGCTGAAAAAATCAATTAAGTCCGATTCGAGTTCAAACTTACAAAACATAATCAAATTCAATCAATTAAGTACATGAAGAGTGTAAATGACTAATAATGAGGGTTTATTAATGTATAAAATATATGATTATCAATGACCTAAATGTTGTAATTGATTATTGACCATTGAAGATTGTTTTGATGATAACAAACATGAAGATGATAGTAAGATCAAGTCCAAGACCTTTCAAGAATAGCTTTAGGACTTAGATCATTTTGTTAAGGTAAAAGGGTTCACACTTAAACTCTAAACTTATTTTTCAAAGAACCCAAATAACATACATGGTTTCAAGGTTTTAAAATGGTTTTTGGTTTCTTAAGAAATAGCTTTTAAGTGTGCAAAAGCTTGTCGGATCTTTTGGAAAATTTTGGTAAGGTTTAAAAGCTGATTAAAGTGTTTTTCAAATAGTTCTATCTGAATAGAGGGTTTCTGTATCCGAATAGAAAAAAGTCATAATGTCAAGATTTCTATTCCATCAAGCTCTATTCGAATAGAACATGGCATTATTCGAATAAAAGCTTAAAATGGCTACATGTCCTTATGTTTTTAAAGGTTTTATTTGAATAACTAAATGTCCTATTTCAATAACGTGTTCCAGAAACCAATCCAAATTGTGCTAAAAACGCATCTATTCGAATAAAAGCTTGTGTTATTCGAATATATAGGTTTCCAGAAACAGAAATTATCGACTAGTTTGGTTGTAATTAATGTTCCATCCACTTCCAATGACTCTTTAATGCATTGGGATATAAATACAAGTCTTTAGGCATTAAAGACTAAGTGGAAATTAGTTTGAAAAATCTTGTTAAGCATTAATACAAGTTCATCCAACCTTAATTCTCTGTTTATGAGCTAAAAATATGAATATCTTTCTACCCATTGAACTTTAATTGGGTAGAATTTCAACTTGTATAATCTACTCTTTTGAGAGTTTATCATTCTATATTTCTTTGATTTCTTGTAAAGAGGGTGAGGTATCCCTCTAAAGAAAAGGGTGAGGTATCCCTTCATAAAGAAGAGGGTAAGGTATCCCTCAAGAGTTGTAAATGGTGAGATATCCTTGTTTTAAGGCTTAAGCACAAAGGGTGAGGTATCCCAGAAGTGTGTTGAATGCTCTTGGTTGTAAAGGTTTCAAGCACCTATTTAAGGTTGAAGTGATAGTAAAAAATCTCGGGTGGTTTACTTAAGGACTGGACGTAGGTCACAAGGGGTGGCTAAACTAGAATAAATCATTGCATTTGCTCTTCTCAACTCTATCTCTTTACTTTGGTGCTTTACTTTCATATGCTTGCTTGAATATTATTCATCTTGACTTATTTATTTGTGAGTGAAGTATTCAATTTCATTTATCTATTCACTTTGATAGCAATATATTTTATATATTTTATACTCCTCTCACTAGGCTTCTTAAGGTTCAATTAGGCTTAATTAAGTTGGTTTTGTCATATTTTATGAAATTGAGCTTAATTGGATCATTGAAGAAATTATTGCTTGAATTGTCATTAATTTGGGTTATTGCATTTTTAAGTAAAATGGCTACAGTTTGAGTTACAATTATTTGATTCATGTGATTCTAGTTTTGTTGGAAATATAAAACAATTCTCTACAACTTTCATGAAGATCTCAAGAGCTGGAACACACGTTTGGATAACTCAAATTGGAGTTGAAACAAAAACTAGAGTTCTGAACTTGACAACTTGACCTATGCGTACTCATCAAACTATATCTTGAGCTATAAATGAGCTTTTGGAATGAAACTGGTGCCATTTGAAAGTAAGACCTAAATCTACAACTTTCATGAAGAACACAAAATTCAGATCGGATGTCTTGAAGCTGATATTGGACTTGGTAGTCAGAACAGAGGAGCCATAGTTGGGCCGGAATAATGTGCAGTAATTGGGTCATATCTCGGGCTATAGGTGGTCTTTTGAGCTAAAACCGACGGCTTTGGAAAGCTAAGACAATTCTCTACAACTTTTATGAAGACCACTTGATGAGAAAATGGTGCATGTCATGAGTTCAGAACTGAAACATTTTGGAGACAAGAATCTCTATAATTTCCACTCACTTATCTTTATCAAACAACTCCTTTGGCATTTACTTATCATCATCAAACCACTCCATTATCATTTTGTACTCCTTGAGCTATATAAAAGGGAGCATTGGCTCATCATTTGATGATCTTAGCTTAGATTATGCTATTGTGTTATTTGTTTCTCTTGTTGTAGTTTCTTTGTTCTAAATTGAAGTTATGTTCATCTTTTTCTTCTTATATCTTTCTTTCTTCTTGTTCATGAGTAACTAATTTTTATTTTACTTGCGTGAAAGGGTGAAGCTTTTGGTAATAAATTAAGATTTGATTAATTTCTTTTTTGTGCTTAAATGATGTATTATTAAGTGGTCATTATATGTGTTGTATTTTGTTTCTAATCAATTTAGAAACCCTCCATGTAAAGTGGAGATCTTGATTCATTGTAGATAAGAGGTTGGCACAATGAATTCTTAAGCCCATTTATAAGTGATGGCGTTAGTGGATAATTAAAGAAATCATAATATAATTACATATATAATCTTAAAAAAACTTTGAATGTTGTATTTTCCGATTGGAACCTCCATTATGTGTGAATTTCAATTGAGTTATAAAAAGAAATAATCTTCTCTTCAATTTATTACCATGAGTGGATCTCTTAACCCAAGTAAATCCTTTTTTATTTTTGAACAACTTTTATTATCTTTATTTTTGTGACAAATCTTTTTCTTACCTCAAAGAATTTTTCTTTATCAATTCTCTGTGGATCGACCTCAGATTCCTGAGAATTTATTACTTGAAACAACTTGCACTTAGGTTTGTAACTTTTTAATTACCATCAAGTTTTTGGCGTCATTGTCAGAGACTTAATTTGAAGTTTTAATTTATTGAGGTTCTCTTTTTGTAAGTAAACTTCACCATCAGGTATATTCTTCATTTACTCTTTTAATTTACTAATTTACTAACTTACTAACTAACTTACTTACTAACTTATTAACTAACATTTTTATTTATGTCATTTATTTATGCTTACTAATTTTTTATTTATACTTTCTAACTTATTTATTTATGCTATCTAACTTTTTTATTTATGTCATTTATTTATGCTTTCTAACCTTCTAACTTTTTTATTTATGTTATTTATTTACGCTTTCAAACTTTCTAACTTTTATATTTATGTCATTTATTAATGTTTTCTAACTTTCTAACTTTTATATTTATGTCATTTATTTATGCTACCGAACTTTTTAATTTATGTCATTTTTTTTATTTCTGACTTATTTATTTATGTCATTCATTTTTATTTTCTGACTTACTAACTTGTACTTTTTTTTTATTTTTTTAAGTCATTTATTTATGCTTAATATTTAATGGTTGGTTTATACCACTAACTTGTACATTATTTTTTTTTATTTTAAGTCACTTATTTATGCTTAATTGATATCGTGATTCAAATTCTGGTCGTTTGGTTAACATTAATCCTGGTACTTTATATATTAATTTGTTTGAATCACAATCACACACAATTGACACAATGGCTGAAAATGAACCACAAGCTGAAAATGAACCACGAGCTGAAAATGAAAGTGTACATGATAAACATAAAAATTAACCATTGCAAACTATGCGTGCATATTTGCAACCACTTCAAAATTTTAGTTCATCATGCTTTATGTTTCCACTCACTGCTAACAATTTTAGATTTAAGCCGGGTATGATTTCTTTACTTTCTAATTTCCATGGTTTAGAATCTGAAAGCCCATATGTACATATAAAAGAATTTGAGGAAGTCTGTATTGCTTTCAATGATTAAAATTGCATTGAAGAGATTGTTAAGCTTAAATTGTTTCCTGTTTCTTTGAAAGATAAAACAAAAACTTAGCTTAACGCTTTGAAACTAAGATCAATTGGCACATGACAAAAAAGGCAAGATGAGTTTTTAAAGAAATTTTTTCCAACACATAAAACCAATGTTTTGAAAAGACAAATCCAATTTTTTTTTCTAAAATTCAAATGAAGCATATTTTCAATGTTGGGAACATTTTAAAGATTTGTTAAATTCTTACCCACATCATGGTTTTGAAAAATGGCGCACTATAAGTTTCTTTTATGAAGGTTTAACACTTGAAACTAAACAATTTGTGGAAACAATGTGCAATAACAAGTTTCTTGATAAAGAACCAGAATAAGCTTTAGATTATTGAAACCATTTAGCTGAAAATTCTCAATCTTGGCATGGTACTAATCCTTCTTAAAATTCAATTAGATTTAACCTTGCAAATGTTGGTAAAGGAAAATATCATCTTAGTCAAGAAGAAGATTTAAATGCTTGGTACACCAGTTTGGTTAGAAAGGTTAAATCCATGAAATTAGAGAAAGTGAAAGAAGTCAAATATGTGCAAAATGAAGAAATTTATGGCATTTGTGACGAATTAGGACACTAGACAAATGAATGTCCAAATATTCCTATTTTTAAAGAAGTTATGCATGAGCAAGTAAATGCAATAAATAATTTTAAAAAGTCATTCACCACTTCTTTTTCAAATTCTTACATTTCGGGATGGAGAAATCACCTGAACTTTAGCTGGAGGAATAATAATCAAGCACAATTTATGTAACCATCCCCTCCTCTGGAATAACAGGATTCTCAAAATTCTAAAAAATATACACCTTATGTCTCACCATATAGGAAAAACTTGAAAGGAACTCTGCATGTGTAACACCCCTTTGGAGGATGTCACACATAAAAGAAAATAAAAGAAATAGAAATAAAATCTACCCAAGTTGTGAAACATTTGTTAAATATTATTACGAGTTGTAAAATAATTACGATGAACGAGAAATATGTAATAAAAAGATAATGCGGAAAATATGAAATAAAAAAAAAAACATCATCACTAATAATATACATATGATTAAGTTATAAACTATACAAATAATTTACAACTAAGACTACAACTATTTAAACAAAAACAGTAAAGAAAGCAATAAAAGAGTTAATATATACAGACATACGCTGACGCGCCAAAAAAAAAACATCATGGTTATCTAATCCTCTGATGGATCACTCTCAGCCTGAAAATGATCATCAGGAGATAAATATCCCGGATGTCTCGACACACGGCGATAACGGGATCGCGCAGTCGATACGATGCTTATCTCACTAGGCTCAGGGTTTTCAGCACCCCAATAACGCCTAATGGATAAGGGTAACTCTAAGTGCAGAAAAAGTGTCGTAGTCATAACAGGCTCTTCATCAAAACGTTGACGTAGGATCACGGTCACACGTCCTGCATACGTCACAGAGTCACGATCGCCTCGTAAGTGCCAAGCCAGAGCACATCCATGAAATACCAGCTCTATGAATCTCAAAAATCCTGGCGTCGCCATCCCTCACAATCAATCCAGAGGATATGGATGATCGGATGGTTCTTGATCGTAAAGCGGTCGTCTGCACTGTGATCTTCCTCCTCCTCGGGTACACGATCTCAATAGGCTGATCCTCTTCTTCGAAGTCTTTACGCGTAAAATAATTAAACAGAAAATACATATAACAAAGAGGTAAGACAACATAAAATCATCACAACATGGCCAATAAGAAGACGACAAACAACATGTATACAGTTCATGCATTATAAAATACTATAACAGAAAGAATAACAAATTAGAGTAAGATTTAGATATCATAACAATATATCACATCACATAAAATTTCACAGATAAAATAAGAAAGATAAGAATAAACAGATAAAATATAATTACCAAATATAGTAACAAGAACAGATAAAATAAACAAATAAGATACAGATAAACAATAAAATAGATAAGATGGAAACAAATAGACATAGAGATAAATAATATGACAAAATCCTACTCCATGGAGCTAAAGAAAACACAAGTATCAGAGAGAGGAATGACTCGCAAAATCTAATAGTACCACGGCTGCCCCACCAACTATTGCGCTGTCACACGTTGCGTCTATAGCCCCACGACACAGGAATCCATTATCCAGGCGTGGTGTAGTTCACGGTCTCACGTTGTGGCACTACAGGCAAATGTACTACTAGATTTCACAAATCTCGATTAAATATAGTGTGTGTTGAGTACCATAGTGTGCTATCGGTTTACCACGGCCCATGGTAGAGCTACCAAGCTGTCCACATGTGGGATCCGTATACTAAAGTCTCCAAGTTCATTAGAACAATGAACCACACTACGTTTATCGCATCGATAACACGATGTGATTCGTCTCGTCAACCAATCCACCAAATACATGGCACACATAACAGATAGATGGAAAGCACATGTACGGGTTCACATTTTCCGACGCCAGATATAGTCTCAAAAGCATGTACGGGTTCACATTTTCCCGACAAAGATATAAATTTTCAAAAGCTTGTACGGGTTCACATTTTCCCGACAGCGAAAGATTTTCAAAAATAATCTGTACGGGTTCACATTTTCCCGACAGTATAAAGATAGTAACGGTCAATCGCGTAGAAATTTTATCGCGTTTTCATAATTCCATCGTTTTTACAAATGTTTAAAAATCGCGTAAAGATATTTTTCTGTTTTTAAAATCGCGTAGCATTTTTAATACGTTTTCTCAATCGCGTAGGATTTTTAAATCATTTTCTTATTTGAATGCCCTTAAAATTACTGTTTAAACCAACATAAATAGTACTTAATACATTTAAACTACGTAGAATAATTTTTCATACCGCATACTGTCTTTAGGATATTTTTACTATCTTATTGGTTCATTTTTACTAAAAATTGACAGTATTTTGTTTAGAATATCATAATAATGGTTTCCTAAATTATCCATAAAATTTCCATTTACCTAATTTTTAACCATATCATTTAATTCTTTTTGAAATCTCTAACATGCTTCAAAACCTTAAGTGAGCTATATGTTAGAAAATTTCTCAAAATTTACGTATTTTACTTCCTAATGATAAAATTACTAGTTTTAATCCTTTAAGCTTAATTCTACTCAATTTGTTTCTTCAAAAATCATTATAGAAAATTTCTTCTTAACTTGTATTGTCTCTTTTTGATTGAAAAAGGTTTGGAATCAAGTTTTAGAAATCATGATTACCTATAGTGGCATGTTGGCCAAATTTCATAAAATTTTTGCATTTGATTTCTAAATTGGTTTTCACCTTCTAAATCATATCAAATATATTATATTGTCTAAGTTCATTAAATCATATTAGAAAATAGTTAGTAAGAGTTAAATTAATCCTTTAGGCATGTTGGCCCAAAATACTAAGTCTTTACCATTTGATTTCTAAATTCCTTTTCTTTGATCAAATCAATTTGAAACCTTCTTATTTCTCCTAATTAATTAAGTTACACTTTAGGAAAAATTAAGAGAACATTTTGGTCCTCACACTTTGTCATTGCCGTGAACTAGGGAATGTGTTCTTTGGAACACTCATGCAAATTTACACATGTTATTCACATCTTATGCCTTATCAACACAATTCTAACACATGCATTTATATTTCTAACACATGCAAAATATTTCTAACACATAAAACCTAAATTAAAGGTTATAGACATACAATCAAAAGCTAATAGACATGCAAAATTATTACAATCACCAAACAAGAAAGCTACTAACATACGACACCTAAGCAACTAGCAACCACAAAAATTAATAAATACACATCAATAAACACACCACAACCGAATCCTTATGGATTCTACAAACAATCCATCTTCTTACCACCATCAAGGATGATAAGAATTGTCTTCCTCTTACCTTAAATGAAGACAAATGATTAGCTTTCACACCTCCTATGGTTCGGTTTTCACTCCACCAAATACCTAAAAATCTCAAATAAAATCTACATGTTATTAACCATGAAAAGAAGCTAAACCATGGAGAAATCATGGCTTAGAACTTTGAAAAAGAAGAGAGAAAAGAAAAATATGATATTTCACCTTCTAGGTCAAATTTACAAGGTTGATTTCCAAGCCCTAAATGGAAGATTTTGAAGAAACTTCCAACTAGAAAGGTTCTTAGAATAGTGTTTAGGTTAAGGAAACTTGGTTAGAAAATTTTTTGGATGGTTGGATGATTAGGAATGGCTCTTGGCGAATGATAGGGAAGAAGAACAACAATGGAGGCTAGGGTTCTTGGAGAGAGAGAAGAGAGAAAAGTGATGAAGATGAAGTATAGTTTTGGTCTTCCAAGGCCTCTTGGCCGTAGCACTCAAGTGCAAATGGATGTGCATGGATTTGGCTTCATCAAGCCATTGAATGCATCAAAGGTCAAGATCAAATCTTGCTTAACAAGCTTAAATCCTATTGGTTGCTCATGGTGACTCACCTTGCTTAGTCACACGGCATTAAATTAAATTCTCTGAGTCGACTAGTGAATCGACTATTGCATTTAGTCGACTGTTCGGAAAGTTCTCTGCTTACGGTGATTAATTAAGCTACCGATCTAACTGATTCGCTAATTGTGGGTCCCGCAAAATATTTCGGGTCCATTGTCACTAAAATATCTTGACTAATAAAATAATATTATAATAATATAAAATTATTTTATTTGTGATTAAATCTTAAAAATTAAAAGATTATTTTTAGTCTCAAATTCAGAATCGGGTTAAGTAAGATCCCCCAATTCTAAATAATAAAATAAGATTTTTCCCGACCCGAAAAATATTATTTTCCTGTCTCGGAGCAAATCATACAAAAAGTTCATATAAAATCACAGACAGTATTTTCAGGCATTAAATCAAGAAGAAAACAATTAAAAACAAAAAAAAGTAAAAGCGATGACGTTCGGGACGTAACGGTCATTTTCCTATTTTTTCCCACAACGTAGGTAATTGTCCAAAACGTTCAAATAAAATATCCATCAGTATTATATAGCTGTATATTTTTCAGAAAAATTAATCTGATGGCTCGAGAAAAAATTTTATTTTCCGTCTCGAAGAAACTACGTAAAACGATCAAATAAAATTTGAGCATCGTATTATCGTAATTGTTTTCATACTGAGAAATCGAGAAACAGAAAAATAGGGACACAGCGGTCATTCATACAAAAGCATGAAAAACAGAAAACAAGTACATTCAGAATATTTTCTAAAAATTGGGGCATTATAACTCTCCCCAACAAATAAAAATTTCGTCCTCGAAATTCGATGTTCATCCAAACAAATGAGGATACTGATCCTTTATTTTATCTTCCAGCTCCCAGGTAGCCTTGATAATCACATATTTTATTCATTAAGAAACCCTTATGTTTAGTCATTTACACTCTCCATATTCTTAATTGATTGAGTTTGGTATGATTTTGTGAGTTTGAGCTCAAATTGGTCCTAATTGAATATTTCCAGCATTATTGAGATTTGACATTGTTTCTGTATTTTGGCCATAACTTGAGTTCCTAATATCTGATGAACATGAATTTTACCTTGTAGGAAAGCTAAGAGGAAGCTCTACAACTTTGATGAAGAGCTCGAAGTCTGATTCAGATGTCTAAGGGACCTAAGTTGACATGGAAGTCAGAATACAGGTTCTGTCAGTAGAATCCGAACAGTGTGCACTCAAAAAAATCATATCTCAAGATGTAATAATGGAGATGGGCTGAAATTTGGACAGTGGATAGTCAAGATCCAAATAAACAACTTTCATGAAGAACACATTTTGAGGAAAAGAAGTCTAGTAGGTCATTTTGAGCTTGCAAGTCGGAACAGAGGAGCTGAAGTTGGGTTTGAGCAACCTACGGTATTTGGGACATATCTTGGGCTTAAGGAAGCCAAATTGGACGAACCAGCTATCCATTTTATAGCCAAGACAAGGATCTACAACTTTCATGAAGAACACTTTTCGTGGTTCTGAAGTATAGTGGGTTGTTTTTGGCTTCCAAGTCAGACACGAAATTTTCGTCCTCAACCATCCACTCATCCATCCACTAATCCACTCATCCATCCACTAATCCACTCATCCACTCATCCACTCATCCACTAACTCACCCACTCATCCACTCATACACTAATCCAACCACTTAACCACTCCACCCACTCATCCACTAATCCATCCACTCATCCATCCACTCACCCATTCATGTCCATAATTTCCCACTCACCAAAAGTCCTTTGGCATTTTTCACTAATTCAACCACTCAACCATTCCACTCACTCATCCACTAAACCAATCCACTAAACCAACCCACTAATCCATCCACTCAAACACTCCACTCACTCACCCACTCATCCACCCACTTTCCTTTGTCATTTTGTTACCTTAGACTTCTATAAAAGACACCATTTATCATGAACAAGATGTAATTCTCCTTCATTTCTCTCTAAGTTTCTTCTTGCTTCTTCATAGTTTCTCATAGTTTTGTATATTTTGATGCTCCTCTTCATGGTAATGGAGGGCTAAGCTACTTTGGGTCAATTTAGAACTCTTGAAGAGATTGTGGTTTGGATTCTTGAGACCTTGGTTATGCATTGTATTTGATTTGTAACTGAATTCCTCTTTTCTTCTTCTTTCTTCTTCTTCTTGATCTTGAATGCATGAATGGTGATTCTATTTATGTTGATCTGATTGATCTTGGTTTAAGATTGAGATTTGTGATGAAACTTAGAACTGATTGATCTAAACTAATCACATAAATGAAGATTGAGATTTGTGATGAAACTTAGAACTGATTGATCTAAATTAATCACGAGAATTGAAAAGGTTAGGTTCTTGATTTGTGCCTAAGTTAATTGAATTCGGTACTTGAAATTAATATAGATCTTCATGAATGGTGCGATTGCGGATTTGTGTTTATCACTTGTTAATTGAATTCTAGACGATCGTCTAGTATGAATTCTGGATTTGATGCAGAGATCTCGGTTAGATCCAAATTAACAATTCAATTGCGCTTCAAGTGTTCTATGAAGGGTCTATGATTGAATCCACCCAATCTTGGATAGGTTTCTAAATTGACTACTCTTTAATTGTCATTTCTTCCATTAATTTTGTTAAGTACAATCTTAAACTGTCAAACCTCCTTTTTGCTAACTTTCACTTGATTTGATTAAATTGCATCTACGATCCTTGAGGAGACGATCCAGTGTTGTCACTGTGCTACAAGTTTAGGTAATAACTTCGGTTATAATTTTGAGTGAGTTCGGCGCTCGTCAAAATTTTGCGCTGTTCCGGGGATTAGTAAGTGTAATCTTTTCATTTTAAGTGTTTTTACTAACCTTTGCTTTTTATTAACTTTTCTAACAATGGACCATGCATAATGGAGTCAAAACTTGAGAAGTTGACTTCTTTGGTAAGACATATAGTAGTGAGACAACAATCACACTGTGCAGGAAGCTACACTTGTGTGTAACATTTGTTTTTGTTCATCTCACCCCACATATGCATGCCCTACACTTCAAGTATGGTAGTTCTATTTTTCCAGATCAATTTGTTGCAAAGCATTTGGTTATTTTCACGATGAACCACGGTTCAAAGAAGAACAACGAGTTATGACCCCTTCTTCAACACATACAACCCTAGTGGGAATACTATCCGGATCTGGGATATGGCAATACGGCATCACTACAAAGCAACAATCATTTCAATATGAGCAGCCATTCCAGTGAGATAACAAGTCCATCAACCACAAAACTTAAGCCTTCATGGGAGGACTTGATGAAAACCCAAATTAAGTTCCAAAGAGTAATTTCACTTTGCCACTATTCAGGATTTAACAACCCAAATTGAGCGGATGACAACCACTATTAATAATGGCGAGAAATCAAGAGTCGGACCAACTCTCTTCCCAAACAATTCCCAACTCCCGCATTCTAATTGTCATATTGATTTACTGCAGATTTAGTTGAGGAAACTCATGATGAGTTGTGTCTTTGAATTTTCTGATTTAATTGGTTTTGATGATTCTATCAATTACAACTCATGTCTTGATTGTGACGGTGATATAAAATGTGTTATGTGTGTTGAGATTTCTGCATATTTGAAAGCGATGATTCTGTTTTACGTCAGCATCTAATGATATTGAAGGATCTATCAACAATGCAGTTGCAGAATCTGAAACACATAGGGAGGTGGAGTTGAAGGCCATTGAGGAATTTTCAAAGAAGGAGGAAAGACAACATATGACAGTAACTACTGAAGTGGATTTTGTTTTTGGGTCATGGTCTAATATAATCAATGAAAGCAGAATTGCCAAATTACACGTGTTGCATGCCATTGGTGAAGTCAAGGAAATTAAGAAAGACCAATGGGAACCCAATGGGAGCCCTCATGCTTCAAGTTTAACTTGGTCATTACACTTCAACCAATGGGACCCTAGTGAAAGCTATCATGTTGTGTCAACTATAACTTGGTCATCACGTTTCAACCAATGGGATCCTGGTGGAGTCTTTTCACTAACCTCAATTAATAAGAGCAATAGACACCATCTCAAGCTGGAAAATGTGGAAGTGAAAGTGATGGGCTTTTACCATCCACATTATAAAGATCACTAAGAAGTGTCCCAATGTCGAGCTAACGACGTTAAACAAGCGCTTATTGGGAGGCAACCCAACTAGATTTGCTTTTAAGAACTTTGTGGAAATTCTTCCTTATTTTTCTTCTTCTAGCTGTTTTTGTATTTTAGTTTCAAATGCTACTCATGTGTTTTGTGAGTTTTCAGGTTCTGCTGCAGCTTTGATTCTTACGCATCTTTTCTGCTTGCCATTATCTCGCCCCTCATCAGGTTGTGTTGCTCTTTTCTTTCCGTTTTATTTATCACTTTCACATTGAGGACAATGTCTATATTAAGTGTGGGGGAGAGATTTTAGCATGTTTCTTTTTTGTTAAAAAAAAAAGAAGGGTTCATTGCATGATTGAATAACTTTTCTCCCTTCTTGAACTGATATGCTTCGAGATGGATGATTGAATTAATGAATTGAGTTTGATAGATGCATACCTTGTGAGATTTTGAGCCTAATGGATGGATTTAACATTTATGCCATTCTCTTCTTTCTTGTGTGATTTTCACTCATGTTAATGACCACTCTAGAACTTGCTTTGAATCTTTTTGAGGCTACATTTCACTTGCATGCATGAACATGATTGAGGCCCTCTTTCTTAATTAGCTAGTTTAAGCAAATAGCCAACCTTGTTTTCAATATGATATCAAGCACTCTTTTGACTTCTTGAAAATTCTCTGATTCCTGCCAACCTTGTATATTTTCCTTTGCTTAACCCCTTTGAGCTCATTTGACCATTCCTTGTTTCTAGCTCATTATGTGCCTTAAATGAGAAATCGTGTTCTTACTTTACCTTAGGGAATAAAAGAACATTAGCTTAGTTAATGGATGAGTTTTTGAACAAGTGTGGGTGTGTGTGTACAAAATGGTTGTTGAAAAAGAAAAGAGTGCCCAAAAAGAAAAAAAAATGTATGTATATAGTTATGTTCATATATATAAAAGAAAAAGAAAAAAAAGAAAAAAAAGGAAAAATAAAAATAAAAAAACCAAGTGTTTAAAAAAAAAAAAAAGAATTGGGAAATGAATATGTAAAGGGATATACACTAGAGTTGGGATGAACTTTTATGCTTGTTATTTGAACTCAACTCTCATTTGCTTTTATTCTCTTTAGTATTTATCTTCTCATATCCATTTTATCCTCTCCTGTTACCTTGACCTCACTACAACCTTGAATAAAGTCCTCATGATTTGTGTGTGCATGTGTTTTGAGTAGTGGAGAAGTAGAAGATAAGCAAGCTTATGGTAGTGCAATTTTCATGGGTTGAATTGAGTGAAATACCTACCCTTTAAACACTTGAGAGATTGAGAGGGAATCTTGTGAAGATCTATCATTCTCGATTCATGTTGAAGATACCTTGCTTGTTGATTTGAGATGTGGAGAATTGTTAACTCATGAATGTTTTGATCCCTTGAACCTTTGGTTGTTCTTCTTGATTGTAAAATTTTGGTCTTGAGTTTTGCCCAGGAGTGCAAAAAGCTAAGTGTGGGGGAATTTGATAATCACATATTTTATTCATTAAGAAACCCTTATGTTTAGTCATTTACACTCTCCATATTCTTAATTGATTGAGTTTGGTATGATTTTGTGAGTTTGAGCTCAAATTGGTCCTAATTGAATATTTCCAGCATTATTAAGATTTGACATTGTTTCTGTATTTTGGCCATAACTTGAGTTCCTAATATCTGATGAACATGAATTTTACCTTGTAGGAAATCTAAGAGGAAGCTCTACAACTTTGATGAAGAGCTCGAAGTCTGATTCAGATGTCTAAGGGACCTAAGTTGACATGGAAGTCAGAATACGGGTTCTGTCAGTAGAATCCGAACAGTGTGCACTCAAAAAAATCATATCTCAAGATGTAATAATGGAGATGGGCTGAAATTTGGACAGTGGATAGTCAAGATCCAAATAAACAACTTTCATGAAGAACACATTTTGAGGAAAAGAAGTCTAGTAGGTCATTTTGAGCTTGCAAGTCGGAACAGAGGAGCTGAAGTTGGGTTTGAGGAACCTACGGTATTTGGGACATATCTTGGGCTTAAGGAAGCCAAATTGGACGAACCAGCTATCCATTTTATAGCCAAGACAAGGATCTACAACTTTCATGAAGAACACTTTTCGTGGTTCTGAAGTATAGTGGGTCGTTTTTGGCTTCCAAGTCAGACACGAAATTTTCGTCCTCAACCATCCACTCATCCATCCACTAATCCACTCATCCACTCATCCACTAACTCACCCACTCATCCACTCATACACTAATCCAACCACTTAACCACTCCACCCACTCATCCACTAATCCATCCACTCATCCATCCACTCACCCATTCATGTCCATAATTTCCCACTCACCAAAAGTCCTTTGGCATTTTTCACTAATTCAACCACTCAACCATTCCACTCACTCATCCACTAAACCAATCCACTAAACCAACCCACTAATCCATCCACTCAAACACTCCACTCACTCACCCACTCATCCACCCACTTTCCTTTGTCATTTTGTTACCTTAGACTTCTATAAAAGACACCATTTATCATGAACAAGATGTAATTCTCCTTCATTTCTCTCTAAGTTTCTTCTTGCTTCTTCATAGTTTCTCATAGTTTTGTATATTTTGATGCTTCCCTTCATGGTAATGGAGGGCTAAGCTACTTTGGGTCAATTTAGAACTCTTGAAGAGATTGTGGTTTGGATTCTTGAGACCTTGGTTATGCATTGTATTTGATTTGTAATTGAATTCCTCTTTTCTTCTTCTTTTCTTCTTCTTCTTGATCTTGAATGCATGAATGGTGATTCTATTTATGTTGATCTGATTGATCTTGGTTTAAGATTGAGATTTGTGATGAAACTTAGAACTGATTGATCTAAACTAATCACATAAATGAAGATTGAGATTTGTGATGAAACTTAGAACTGATTGATCTAAATTAATCACAGAATTGAAAAGGTTAGGTTACTAATTTGTGCCTAAGTTAATTGAATTCGGTACTTGAAATTAACATAGATCTTCATGAATGGTGCGATTGCGGATTTGTGTTTATCACTTGTTAATTGAATTCTAGACGATCGTCTAGTATGAATTCTGGATTTGATGCAGAGATCTCGGTTAGATCCAAATTAACAATTCAATTGCGCTTCAAGTGTTCTATGAAGGGTCTATGATTGAATCCACCCAATCTTGGATAGGTTTCTAAATTGACTACTCTTTAATTGTCATTTCTTCCGTTAATTTTGTTAAGTACAATCTTAAACTGTCAAATCCCCTTTTTGCTAACTTTCACTTGATTTGATTAAATTGCATCTACGATCCTTGAGGAGACGATCCGGTGTTGTCACTGTGCTACAAGTTTAGGTAATAACTTCGGTTATAATTTTGACTGAGTTCGGCGCTCGTCAAGCCTCACCCGTCACATCATTCCATATGACTTTCACTAACTCGATCATCTTCCCTCGAAGCTGCTTTACCTTTCTGTCCTCTATTCTGACAGGTAAAGTTTCGTAAGTCATATTCTCCTTTAACTGCACGTCATCTGGTTGTATAACATGTGTCGGATCTGGTATATACTTCCGTAACTGAGACACATGAAACACGTCATGCAAATTGGATAGAAAAGGCGGCAAAGCAATCTGATATGCTACAGGACCTATACGTCGGATAATCTGATATGGTCCAATGAATTTAGGAGTAAGCTTCTTCGACTTAATCACTCTTCCGACACCAGTCGTAGGAGTAACTCTTAAAAACACATGCTCACCCTCCTTAAACTCAAGAGATCGTCTTCGTTTGTCCGCGTAACTCTTTTGTCTGCTTTGCGCCGTCCTCATCTTTTCTTGTATCATCTTGACTTTATCCGTAGTCTGTTGTACAAGTTCCGGTCCAACAGTCATACTCTCCCCATCTTGATACCAACATAGCGGCGTTCGACATCGTCTTCCATACAATGCCTCATAAGGTGCCATTCCGATGCTTGCGTGAAAACTATTGTTGTAGGTGAATTCTATCAAAGATAAAAATTCATCCCAACTTCCTCGTTGTTCCAAAACATAAGCACGCAATAAATCCTCCAAAGACTGTATAGTTCTCTTTGTCTGGCCATCTGTCTGCGGATAATAGGCTGAACTCAATCGTAACTTGGTTCCCATAGCTTCTTGCAGACTTCGCCAAAATCTTGACGTAAACCTCGGATCTCTGTCAGAAACTATACACGTAGGCACTCCATGTAATCTGACAATCTCGCTGATGTACAACTAGGTTAATCTTTCCAATGAATATTTAATATTGATTGGTAAGAAATGAGCCGATTTCGTAAGTCTATCGACTATAACCTATATTGAATCATGACCTCTCCTTGTCTTTGGCAAACTAGTAATGAAATCCATAGAAATGCTGTCCCATTTCCATTCTGGAATCGATAATGGTTGTAACATCCCAGCTGGTCTTTGGTGTTCAACTTTCGATTTTTGACAAACTAGGCAAGTTGACACGCATCTAACCATATCACCCTTCATTCCATGCCACCAGAATAACTTCTTCAAGTCTTGGTACATCTTTATTATGCCTGGATGCATACTTAATAGACTAGTATGGGCATGTTCCACAATATATTGCCTCAGTTCTCGGTCACGAGGAATACAGATTCTACCTCAAAACCTCAGAATTCCATCAGTTCCTTCTTTGAACTCTACTGCCTCGTCTTGCTTCATTTGCTCCCTTATTCCTTGTAAAAATTTATCGGCATTTTGCTTTTCCCTTATGTCTTCCATCAGCTCGCTTGAGATAGTAACCATATTCACACAGATCTTTCCCGGTTTCAACTCAACAAATGACCACTCATCTCTAAACTGTTCAATGAGCTCCTTTTCTTTAATCATCAGAGCAGAAACACTGATAATCTTTCTACTCAAGGCATCGGCCACGACATTCGCCTTACCAGGGTGGTACAAAAGTTGAAAATCGTAGTCGTTCAGAAATTCTAACCATCTTCGCTGCCTCATATTCAGCTCTTGCGGTCGTACAAGTACTTCAGACTCTTGTGATCACTGAAGATATTGAACGTTGCTCCATAGAGAAAATGTCTCCATATCTTCAAAGCAAAAACCACCGCAGCCAATTCCAAATCATGCGTAGGATAATTCTTCTCATGAACCTTCAATTGTCGAGAAGCATATGCCACCACATTCCGGTCTTGCATCAACACGCATCCTAATCCTTGGTAAGAAGCGTCACAATACACATCGAAAGATTTCTTCGAATCTGGTAGGATCAACACCGGTGCAGTTGTTAACCTCTTCTTCAACTCTTGGTGGCTTCACGCTCTTCCATCCATTCAAAAGCTTGACTTTTCCTCGTCAGTTGCGTAAGTGGTCCAGCAATCTTGGAAAAACCTTCGATAAATCTCCGATAATAACCAGCAAGTCCAACAAAACTTCGAACTTACATTCTTGTCTTGGGTCGTCCCATCAGTAAAACAGTCTCCACTTTCGATGGGTCCACCGCAATACCTTCTTTAGAAATTACATGACCAAGAAATTGGACTTCTTCCAACCAGAATTCACACTTAGCCAATTTCGCATACAACTGCTTCTCCCTCAAAATCTGAAGAACAACTTTCAGATGTTCAGCATGCTCTTCCTTCGATCGGATCCATCAAATCGTCGATTCTTGGAAGCGGATATTTATTCTTGATAGTCACCTTGTTCAACTGCCGATAGTCCACACAAAGTCGTGAAGTTCCATCCTTCTTCTTGACCAAAAGCACTGGCGCACCCCATGGGGAAACGCTAGGTCGTACAAATTCTTTCTCCAACAGTTCCACCAATTGCTTTTTCAGCTCCCCCAACTCTACTGGCGACATACGGTACGGTGCAATTGAGATAGGACCTGTTCCCGGTACTAAATCAATTGAGAACTCGATCTCCCGCTCAGGCGGTAAACCAGGTACATCTTCAGGAAAAACATCCAGAAAATCGTTGACAACAGGAATAGTATTCACATCCTTCTCATTCTTAACTTCTAGAGAAGACAATACCAGATATCCCTGCGCTCCATCTCTCAACAAAGACTTGACCTTAACAGCAGTTAAGAATCCAGACTCTTCTTCCTTAGGAAAAACTATAGTTTTCTTTGCACAATTGATAATCACATATTTTATTCATTAAGAAACCCTCATTATTAGTCATTTACACTCTTCATGTACTTAATTGACTGAATTTGATTATGTTTTGTAAGTTTGAACTCGAATCGGACTTAATTGATTTTTCAGCATTATTCGAGTCTTACACTGTTTCTGTATTTTGGCCATATCTTGAGTTCTAAATGTCTGATAATTATGAATTTTACCTTGTAGGAAAGATAAAAGAGAGCTCTACAACTTTGATGAAGAGCTCAAAGTCAAATTCAGACATTTAGTGGAGCTAATTGGGCATGGAAATCAGAATACGGGATTTGTGACTGGAACCCGAACAGTGTGTAGTAACCAGAACATAATTCGAGTTTGGGTTTATAGAATGGGCTGAAAATTGGTGATCTGAAAGTTAAGACCCATATGTACAACTTTCATGACAAACACAAAACTTGATTCGGGCTCCTTGATGGAGATATTGGGTCTGAAAGTCAAAACAGAGGTGCTGAAACTGGTCCTGAGCAGTCTGTAGTAATTGGGTCATATCTTGGGCTGTAGGACGAATTTTTGGGTGCTTCCAGAGCCATTGGAAAGCTTAGACAATTTCCTAGAACTTTCATGAAGACCATTTGGCTCAAAAATGACGAAATCAATGAGTTCAGCAATGAATACTTTCGGAGACAAGGAAGCTCACCTACCAAGTTCACCTACCAAGTTCACCTACCAAGCTCACCTACTAATTCCACCTACTAATCTCATCTACCCATCTACTACTACTCTGAATCCTCTATAAAAGGAAGCATGTGGAGAGCTCTAAACACAACATACACTTAGTGTTAAAGATAATTTTTCATAGTTCTTGTATATTTTTCCTTCATTGTAATGGAGAGCTAAGTCACTTCTAGTCAATTCGGGACTCTTGAAGAGATTGTGGCTTGGATTCTTGAGACCTTGGTTATGTAATGTATTTGATTTATATTTGAATTCCTCTTCTCTTCTTCTTCGTTCTCTTGATCTTGAATGCATGAATGGTGATTCTGTTTATGTTTGATCTGATTTGATCTTGGTTTAAGATTAAGTATTGTGATGAAATTTAGAACTGATTGATCTAAACTAATCACGTAATTGAATAGGTTAGGTCACTGATTTGTGCCTAGGTTAATTGAATTCGGTGCTTAAATTGACATATATTTACATGAATGGTGCGATTGCAGATTTGTGTTTATCACTTGTCAATTGAATTACAGACGATTGTCTAGTATGAATTACGGATCGATGCGAGAGATCTCGGTTAGATCCAAGTTAACCATTCAAATGTATTTCGGTGTTTGTTGAAAGGTCTATGATTGAATCCACCCAATCTCGGATAGATTTCCGAATTGATTTGTTCTTTTAATTGTTATTTCTCTTTAAATCTCACATCGCGATCCTTGAACCATCAAAACCCCCCTTTTTCTAACTTTCACTTGATTTGATCAAATTGCATCTACGATCCTTGAGGAGACGATCCGGTGTTGTTCACTATACTACAAGTTTAGGTAATAACTTCGGTTATAATTTTGATTGAGTTCGGCGCTCGTCAGAATTTTTGGCGCCGGATTCTTAGGGGAACTCGTAGGTGTAATCTTTTCATTTTGAGTAACCTTACTAATTTTTGTTCTTTCTTACCTATTCTAACAGTTATTTTTCATTTACTAACATTGTTCATACCATACTAATATTTTTATCCTAGCTTTTGAATTTTTTTGATTTAGGAAAGACGGAAAACAGGTGATTACGGGTAACTATTGCAATTTTCGAACTGCAACATGACCAGAATGAGTGAAACTTGGTCGGTTGAAGGAAAACAGCACTGATAAACAAGACTCACAGTAAACTGTGAGGTCACCCCTGGTTTTTCGAAATTCTATCATTTAGACCACTTTTTCAATTTTTTAATATTTTTTATTGCATTTTCTAGTTTCATTTTTATGTAGATTTTGTTACGTGTTGATTCCATAATTTTTAAAAATGTTTAGACATATTAACTAGATTTATTTTTGCATATTTTGAGTGTTGTTTAGTATATTTTGCTTAGTTGCGAGTTTTTGTGTTTTTGTGCTTTAGTTGATGCATGACTAGGTCCAATCGATATCTTGCTTGATCTTGATCCCGAGATTGATAGGACCTTGCATAGATTAATTAGAGCTCGTGTGATAAATTCAGAGTAAATTGAACCAAATTTTGGGAGTGAACACGATAACTTAAGTAATCCACGAAATCATGGCGATAACATGCATAATAGAACCCTTAAGGAACTTCTTTGCTCCGATGTATCTTACCAATCTTTGTGCATTCAATATCCGATCTTGATGCAGATTTTGAGTTGAAATCTGGTTTGATACACTTGTTACCAAAGTTTCATGGTCTTGCGGGTGAAGATCCTCATAAGCACTGAAAGAGTTCCATGTTGTGTGTTCAACCATGAAGCCACAAGGCATCTCTCGAGGAACACATCAAGTTAAGGGCATTTCCCTTCTCACTTGTCGATGCAGCCAAAGATTGGTTGTTTTATCTTTCACCAGGTTCAGTCAGAAGTTGGAATGACATGAAGAGGTTGTTCCTGGAGAGATTCTTCCCTGCCTCGAGAGCTGCTGCAATTAGGAAGGATATATGTGGCATCAGACAGATGTCTGGTGAGACTTTGCATGAATATCTTTGGGAGAGATTCAAGAAGTTGTGTTCGAGCGCCTCATCACCAAATTAGTGACCAACTCTTGATTCAATACTTTTATGAGGGTTTCTTTGCCAAATGATAGAAGCATGATCGATCTTTGCCTCCTGGAGGAGCCTTAGTAGACAAAACTCCTACCGCCGCAAGAGATCGATAGCAAACATGGCGCAGCCAATACCCAACAGTTTGGCTCGCGGATCATCACCGCAACCGAGAGGAGTTAATGAAATTCAAGCATCTCATATGGACCAACAAAGAATGGAACACAGACTAGATGAATTGACTTCTTTGGTAAGACAGATAGCAGTGGGTCAACAACCACCCATGCAGATGACTGCATCAGTGTGTGGAATTTGCTCTAATTCATCTCATCCTACTGATTCATGCCCTACACTTTAGGAAGATGGTTCCGCTTTTCTAGATCAATGTGTTGCTGCAGCTGGTGTTTTTCCTGGTAGACCCCAATATCAGCAACAACAGCAACAATCTAAATATGATCCATTTTCTAGCACTTATAATCCTGGTTGGCGAGACCATCCCAATTTGAGATATGGGAATCCTAGCCAGCAACAACAGCCCCACCAGCAGCAACAACAATTTAGATACCAAGCTGCAGGTCCAAGCAACAAATACCAACAAATACCCCCTGCATTCAGACAACAGCAACCTGTTCAGCAGTCTGTCCAATCCACTCCAGCTGAGCCATCATTGGAAGACCTGATGAAACAAATGGCCACAAATAACATTCAGTTCAGCAGAACGTCAGTGCCAACATTCGGGAATTTACAAACTCAAATCGGGCGGTGGCAACCACTTTGTGAGCGAGCTAAAGAGTCAAGGTTCTAGCCAATTGCCTTCACAAACAAATCAACAATCCAAGAGGCAACGTAAGTGCAATTACCTTGAGAAGTGGCAAAGAAGTTGATGTTCCAACCTTACAAAGAATCGAAATTGACCAAAAACGGGAAATGGATAATTCAGTCGAGGTAAAAATGCGTACCCTTGAAGAAAATTGCAGAGAATTCAGATGTTACCATTCCATTACCTTTTCCAAATAGGATCACACAATCCAAGAGAACAATGCAAGCGAGAAATGGAAAAAGAAGTCATGGAGACATTCGGGAAAGTGGAAATCAATATTTCCCTCCTAGATGCAATCAAGCAAATTCCAAAATATGCTAAATTTCTCAAGGAGTTGTGCACTCATAAGAGAAGGTTGAAAGGGGATGAGAAGATCGGCATGGGTAGAAATATTTTCGCAATGATTACGCCAAGCATGCCACGAAATGCAAAGATCCTGGAACTTTCACAATTTCTTGCACAATTGGCAACTCTAGATTTGAGCATGCAATGCTAGATTTGGGTGCTTCGATCAATGTCATGCCCATGTCGGTGTATAAGTGTTTAAACATTGGTACTTTGCAACCCTTGGTATCGTGATTCGGTTGGCAAATAGAGCCACTTGCTCATCCTGCAGTGTCTTTGGAAGATGTGTTAGTTCGGGTGAATGAGTTGATTTTTCCAAAGCAGACTTCTACATTCGGACATGGAAGATGAGTCTCCAACAAACCATGCTCCATTAATTCTAGGCGAGACCATTCCTCAAGACCGCCAAGACCAAGATAGACGTGCATGCCGGCACCCTTTCTATGGAGTTTGGCGACGATTTGGTACAATTTAACATTTTTGATGCCATGAGACACCCACAGAGGAGCATTCTGTTTTCCATGTTGATATGATTGAGATCTTTGGTTGATGATGTCTATCTTGATTTATATGTTGAATTCCACGATATTGTTGACTATCTTGGTTCTGTTTCTTGTGATACATGTGCCACTTGTGATGTTGAACCATGTCTTTGCATGTCTTTGAGATTTATTCTGTTATGAGTAATGATACTGTTCTTGATGATGCAATAATTGAGAATGAGACTCGTACCATGCTTTGAAATTAATGTTCTTTGAGTTAGTTGTTTGAGATCACTTGTTACCTTCCATTGTACAACCTCCATCCTTGGAGTTGAAGACTTTACTGGACCATCTTAAATATGCATATTTGGGAGATGGTGAGACACTTAGGTGATCATTGCTAAAAACCTACAACCGATCAAGAAGAAAAATTCTTACGCAGATTTTGAGGCGAGAATAGGCAAGCCATCGGATAGACTCTGAGATATTCCTGGTATTAGTCCCTCCACATGCATGCATAAGATTTTATTGGAAGAAGGGATCAAACTAGTTAGATGCCCCAAAGGAGACTAAATCCCCGATTCTAGATGTGGTGAAGAAGGAAGTTACAAAGCTACTTCAAGTGGCATTATTTATCCCATATCGACGGTCAATGGGTGAGCCCGTGCAAGTGGTTCCCAAGAAATGTGGGGTCACGGTGGTTGCGAATCGAACAATGAGCTTGTGCCCACACGAGTTCAAAACAGTTGGTGAGTTTGCATTGATTATAGGCGGCTTAACCAGGCTACCAGAAAGGATCATTTCCCGCTGCCCTTCATTGATCAGATGTTGGAGCGGTTAGCGGCAAGTCACATTATTGTTTCTGGATGGATATTCGGGCTATTTTCAGATTCATATAGCCCCGAAGACCAAGAGAAGACTACTTTCACTTGTCCATTTGGCACATTTGCATACGAGGAGGATGCCCTTTGGTCTATGCAATGCTCGAGGCACCTTTCGAGAGGTGTATGGTAAGTATCTTTTCGATTTTTAGAAAATTGCATGGACATATTCATGGATGATTTTCTTGTCTATGGATCTTCCTTTGATGCATGTTTAGATAGTCGGCTCGGGTCTTGCATAGATGCATTAAGACTAACCTCGTTCTAAATTTTGAGAAATGTCATTTCATGGTAGAACAAGGTATAGTCTTAGGGCATGTGATATCTCGTGAGGGTATTGAGGTAGATCCTGCAAAAATAGATGTTATTTCATGCCTATCTTACCCCACATGCGTGCGGGAGATTCGTTCTTTCCTTGGTCATGCAGGTTTCTATCGGCGGTTCATAAAGGATTTCAGCAAAATTGCACTTCCGCTATCCAACTTACTACAAAAAGATGTGGAGTTTCACTTTGACAAGAAGTGCCAGGATGCCTTCAATCAATTGAAGCAGGCATTGACCAGTACACCTATCATCCAACCGCCGGATTGGACACTTCCATTTGAACTGATGTGTGATGCCTCTAATTATGCATTGGGAGCTGTTCTTGCACAAAGGGTTGGTAAAGTATCTCATGTCATTTCCTATGCTTCGAGAACTTTAGATCCTGCACAAATCAACTACACCACAACTGAAAAGGAACTTTTAGCAATTGTTTTTGCTTTAGATAAATTTCGATCATATTTGCTTGGTTCCGAGTGGTTGTGTTTTCGGATCATGCGGCATTGAAGTTTCTCTGAAGAAGCCCAATACCAAGCCCCGGTTGATTAGGTGGATGTTGCTCCTCCGGGAGTTTGATATTGAGATCCGTGACAAGAGTGGAGCGGAGAATTTGGTGGTGATCACTTGAGTCGAATTGAAAGGGAGACAGATGTTTTTCCCATCCATGATGTTTTCTCGATGAGCTTGCCTTTTCAAGTGCAAGGCAACATCCCTTGGTTTCTTGATTTGATTAATTTCTTGGTTGCTAAAGCAATACCGCACATTTCACTAAGGCTAAGATTGATAAATTGAAAAGTGAGTCAAAGTATTATGTGTGGGATGATCCTTACTTATGGAGATTTTGCGGTGACCAAGTAATTAGGAGGTGTGTGCACGATGATGAATTCCATTCCATTCTTAGCTTTTGTCATAAACTTGCATGTGGCGGCCACTTCGGTCCTCAACGGACTGCTAGGAAAGTTTTAGACTCTGGATTATATTGGCCCACTCTATTTCATGATGCATATATGTTTTGCAAATCTTGTGATCGGTGCAGAGAACAGTGAATACTTCTCGTAGGAATGAAATGCCCCAGAAACCCTTATTATTCTCGTGAGATTTTTGATGTTTGGGGTATTGACTTTATGGGTCCTTTTCTGTATCATTTGGTTTTGTTTACATTCGCTTCTTTGTGGATTATGTATCTAAATGGGTGGAGGCTAAGGCCACTCGGGTGATGATTCTAAAGTTGTTGTGGATTTTATTAGATCTGATTTTACGTAGGTTTGGAGTCCCGAGATCCATCATTAGTGATCAAGGTTCACATTTTTGCAATCGAAGCATGGAGGCTTTGATGAAGAAGTATGGAGTCCAACACAAGGTTTCTACACCCTACCACCCCCAAACCAATGGGCAAGCCGAGGTCTCCAACAGAGAAATTAAGCGAGATACTCCGGAAAGACAGTTCAACCTAACGAAAGGACTGGAGCAAGAGGCTTGAGGATGCTTTATGGGCTTACCGGACTGCTTATAAGACACCAATCGGGATGTCTCCGTATCGGATTATTTTTGGAAAAGCTTGCCACCTACCGGTAGAAATTGAGCATCGAGCATTCTGGGCGGTGAAAAGGTGCAACTTGGACCTAGATCAAGCAGGTTTGGAGAGGAAGCTGCAGCTGCAGCAATTGGAGGAGATCCGCTTAGAGGCTTATAAAAGTTCCAAACTTTATAAGGAGAAGACTTGCCTTCCATGATAAGTTGATTCTGAGGAAAACATTTGAGATTGGTCAAAAAGTTCTCCTTTATAACTCCCGCCTCCGACTCATGCTTGGCAAATTAAGGTCTAGATGGGATGGACCATTTATTGTTACTAATGTTTTTCCTTCTGGTCTTTGTTCAGATTAAAAGTGAGGTCACTGCCAAAGCTTTCATCGTAAATGGACACCGCCTCAAACAAGTATCATGAACTTCCGGAGAATGCGAAGTGGAGGTGATGAACCTTCTCCATCCGCATTATGAATAAAAAAAAAAAAAAAAAAAAAAAAAAAAAAAAAAAAAAAAAAAAAAAAAAAAAAAAAAAAAAAACAATTTGTGTGCCCGACAATGAGGTAGGTAGAGTCGCTCGGAAGCATGTGGAGGTCATTTTTCTTCGGCGACAACAAGCTGCGAAAATCTTGCGGTATGGATTTTATTGGCCTACTTTATTAAAGGTCTGTTACACCTTTTGCAAAAGTTGCGGAAATTGGTCAAAAAGTTACGCTTTGAGATTATCATATGCACCTACTCCTTGGAAAATTGAGATCTAGGTGGCGCGGTTCTTTTGTTGTCGGACACGCGTATTCTCTCGGCATCGATGCGAGGATCCTAGGAATGGTAATGCGCTTAAGGTTAATGGACAAAGACTCAATCATTCCTGGAAAACCAAGTTCTTGAGTTCTTTGCGTTGGGTTAAGTGGCGGATACGGTACTCGTGACTCTTGAGTCGGTTTATTCTTGAGTTTCCCAAAATAACCGAACCCTTCTTCTCCTTCAAAATGGATGTCATTCTTTTCAAACATGAGAAAACATTTTCCTTCTCTTCCTCAAAATGCTCGAGAAAAATCTACAAAGTTCGATGTGAGAGATTGAGAATGTTAATGCACAAAGGTATGCCAGAAGATGTACGCTGGATAATTGAAGCAAAGGTCCGATTAGCAGGTGAGTCTTCAATTTCATTTGACTCATATATGCCCGGTCTTGGAAGAAGTTCATATTCTAAAAGGAGAAGAGCAAAAAGGTTACAAGTCTGTCACAAATGTGGACGATGGAACTGTAACAAGCAATGTCGTACTAAGGGGATGTTTTCCGCAAATAGAGAAGATAAAATTTTCTTCATTAAGAATGGACTGAGTAAGGAGTCATTAGATGATATCTTATTGACTCTTGAGACGCATTCTTGTGGATTGGTGCATCGTGAAATTCTTAAATTGTGGAATCTCTTCAAGGATGAAGAACAACGCTACAGTCTTGGGAATCTGACTCTAAAAGACCCTGTTTGCCAATTTATAAGAAAATTGGATGGGAAGCTTATCCTCGACTCATAGAAGACGTTTAAGCCGTTCTTGGACGTTAAACCGAAGCGGATGTGAGCCATATCCACAAACAATCTGTACATATCATCATCTTCTTCTTCTTCTTCATGGCATTTTAAAAAAAAAAAAAAAAAAAAAAAAAATGAAAAAAAAAATGAAAAAAAAAAATGAAAAAAAAAATGTATACTTCTTAGGGTTGGCTTTGGTAACACAAACCGTGAATGGGGAAATGCATGCATCTGATCCAGCCTTCTTAATTGAAAAACAAAGAAGGTAGATTGTATCCCACATGTGAGGCGTGACGGTCGTATTATGGTCACTTGTCCCTTTTGGGAGCCCTATGTTTCTTGTTGGTCTTGAATGGGTCGAATATTGGTCAACAATGCTTTGGCACAAAGCCGAAAGAGCAGACTACCTCCATCCCAATCTTAAGTAAGTATACATTCATCTTTCATCAAGTTTTTCTAACAATTTCACAAAAAAAAAAAAAAATGGACGTAATGTCTACTGCACTCATGACGCGCAGTATAAAGATACGCCATGGAAACTGTACATACAGGTATGTCATCATTTTCTATTATCTTTGTATCATTTTATTGTATTTTGATTTTTGTACAGACGATCCTTTGAGCAGGGTCCTTCAGGGGTTTCTAGACTTCTTTACCTTGATGATTTTCTTGAAGTCAAAAAAAAAAAAAAAAAAAGATTCTGTGTCTCTTAATTTCAACCTTTTCTGACAACCGCCAACCTACCCTCATAGGTGCAATTATTCCCTTTCCATTCTTTTTCCCATTTAAACACTCCATTTTCTCCATTTTCCTTCAAACTCAGAAACACTCAAAGGGAGGAAGAGTATAGAATGGGGCCTTCTATTCGTAACCTCAAAAATGTCTGTGTTTTTGTGGGTCGAGTTATGGGAAGGGATTAGAGTTTGTAAACGCAGCTAGCACTCTTGGTCGATCACTTGCTGCGAGGAATATTCATCTTGTATATGGGGGAGGTTGTCGTGGGTTAATGGGGTGTATCACTTGCTTTGCCTTTGTAAGAGACAGTCGGAGTTTTAGGTGTCATTCCCGAAACTTTAGCTCAATGAGAACATCAATGGAAAGACAATTGGGGAGGAACTTAAAGTATCATCAATGCATGAACGCATGAAGATAATGCTTGAAAACTCGATGCATTCATTGCCTTACCAGGTGGTTTTGGTACTTTGGAAGAAATTTTTCAAATTGTCTCTTGGGCGAACCGAACATCCACCATAAACCCATTGGTTTGTTGAATGTTAATAATTTCTTTGATCTTTTGTTCTTTTTCTTGACAAAGTTGCATGGAACAGAAATTTATCACTCCTTGGCAAGACAACTTCTTATCTCTGCCTCCACTATTGATGAGCTCATTGATAAATTAGAAGCTTTTGAGTATGTACACGATCGGGTATCGGCTCGGATAGATTGGTCAACAGGAAGCGGCGAAGGAAGTAACAAGAAACAAGAGCCGATCTGAAACTTTCTCTTTAATGGGTTTGATTTAAAAAAAAAAAAAAAATTGTTGTTGTTTTGTTTAGTATGATATGGTTGTCATGGACTTATTAAACCAATTAGTGATGGCAGAGTAAGGAGTAATTTTACTCTTGAGACGCATCTTAATTGGTGGCGAGTAAGGAGTTTTTAGGTAGTAATTAATTAGTATTGAATTGTGAAAGTACTAACGTTTTCTTATTTGATTTCTTTTCGGTCTCGATGCGGCAGACCGACGGTGTGTTTCTTTTACGCTTAGCGTTGATTCACTTCTTATCGGGTTGTGTTGCTCTTTTCTATCTCTTTCTTTCACATTGAGGACAATGTTCTATTAAGTGTGGGGGAGAGATTTTAGCATGTTCTGTTTCTTTTCGTTTGTTAAAAAAAAATTCAAAAAAAAAAAAAAAAATCAAAAAAAAAAAAAAAAAAAAAAAAAGGTTCATTGCATGATTGAATAATTTTTCTCCCTTCTTGAACTGATATGCTTGGTGATGGATGATTGAATTGATGAATTGAGTTTGATGGATGCATACCTTGTGAGATTTTGAGCCTAATGGATGGATTCAACATATATGCTATTCTCTTCTTTCTTGTGTGATTTTCACTCATGTTAATGACCACTCTAGAACTTGCTTTGATTCTTTTTGAGGCTACATTTCACTTGCATGCATGAACATGATTGAGGCCCTCTTTCTTAGCTAGTTTAACCAAATAGCCAACCTTGTTTTTAATATAATATCAAGCACTCTTTTGACCTCTCGAAAATTCTCTGATTCTTGCCAACCTTGTATATTTTCCTTTGCTTAACCCCTTTGAGCTTATTTGACCATTCCTTGTTTCTAGCTCATTATGTGCCTTAAATGAAAAATCGTGTTCTTACTGTACCTTAGGGAATAAAAGAACATTAGCCTGGTTAATGGATGAGTTTTTGAACAAGTGTGGGGTGTGTGTACAAAATGGTTGTTGAAAAAAAAAAAAAAAAAAAAAGAGTGCCTAGAAAAAAAAAAAAAAAAAAAAAAAAAATGTATGTATATAGTTATGTTCATATATATATAAAAAAAAAAAAAAAAGAGAAAAGGATGGGGAAATGAATATGTAAAGGGATATACATTAGAGTTGAGATGAACTTTTATGCTCGTTATTTGAACTCTCTCATTTGCTTTTATTCTCTTTGGTATTTATCTTCTCATATCCATTTTATCCTCTCTGTTACCTTGACCTCACTACAACCTTGAATAAAGTCCTCATGATTTGTGTGTGCATGTGTTTTGAGTAGTGGAGAAGTAGAAGATAAGCAAGCTTATGGTAGTGCAATTTTCATGGGTTGAATTGAGTGAAATACCTACCTTTTAAACACTTGAGAGATTGAGAGGGAATATTGTGAAGATCCATCATTCTTAATTCATTCTTTTCAACGGAAGTTTCCTTGCATTTTGGTTTGAGATGTGAAGAAATGTTACCTCATTTATGCTTTGATCCCTTGAATTTCTTGTTGCTCTTCTTGCTTCATTGAGTCCTTTAGAGTTTTTAACTTTTAAGTTTGTGTCGTTTGTCTTTGTCTTCTAACTTTAGTTTTATATGTTTTGCCCAGGAGTGCAAAAAGCTAAGTGTGGGGAAATTTGATAATCACATATTTTATTCATTAAGAAACCCTCATTATTAGTCATTTACACTCTTCATGTACTTAATTGACTGAATTTGATTATGTTTTGTAAGTTTGAACTCGAATCGGACTTAATTGATTTTTCAGCATTATTCGAGTCTTACACTGTTTCTGTATTTTGGCCATATCTTGAGTTCTAAATGTCTGATAATTATGAATTTTACCTTGTAGGAAAGATAAAAGAGAGCTCTACAACTTTGATGAAGAGCTCAAAGTCAAATTCAGACATTTAGTGGAGCTAATTGGGCATGGAAATCAGAATACGGGATTTGTGACTGGAACCCGAACAGTGTGTAGTAACCAGAACATAATTCGAGTTTGGGTTTATAGAATGGGCTGAAAATTGGTGATCTGAAAGTTAAGACCCATATGTACAACTTTCATGACAAACACAAAACTTGATTCGGGCTCCTTGATGGAGATATTGGGTCTGAAAGTCAAAACAGAGGTGCTGAAACTGGTCCTGAGCAGTCTGTAGTAATTGGGTCATATCTTGGGCTGTAGGACGAATTTTTGGGTGCTTCCAGAGCCATTGGAAAGCTTAGACAATTTCCTAGAACTTTCATGAAGACCATTTGGCTCAAAAATGACGAAATCAATGAGTTCAGCAATGAATACTTTCGGAGACAAGGAAGCTCACCTACCAAGTTCACCTACCAAGTTCACCTACCAAGTTCACCTACCAAGCTCACCTACTAATTCCACCTACTAATCTCATCTACCCATCTACTACTACTCTGAATCCTCTATAAAAGGAAGCATGTGGAGAGCTCTAAACACAACATACACTTAGTGTTAAAGATAGTTTTTCATAGTTCTTGTATATTTTTCCTTCATTGTAATGGAGAGCTAAGTCACTTCTAGTCAATTCGGGACTCTTGAAGAGATTGTGGCTTGGATTCTTGAGACCTTGGTTATGTAATGTATTTGATTTATATTTGAATTCCTCTTTCTTCTTCTTCTTCTGTTCTCTTGATCTTGAATGCATGAATGGTGATTCTGTTTATGTTTGATCGATTTGATCTTGGTTTAAGATTAAGTATTGTGATGAAATTTAGAAGCTGATTGATCTAAACTAATCACGTAATTGAATAGGTTAGGTCACCGATTTGTGCCTAGGTTAATTGAATTCGGTGCTTAAATTGACATATATTTACATGAATGGTGCGATTGCAGATTTGTGTTTATCACTTGTCAATTGAATTACGGACGATTGTCTAGTATGAATTACGGATCGATGCGAGAGATCTCGGTTAGATCCAAGTTAACCATTCAAATGTATTTCGGTGTTTGTTGAAAGGTCTATGATTGAATCCACCCAATCTCGGATAGATTTCTGAATTGATTTGTTTTTTAATTGTTATTTCTCTTTAAATCTTGTCATCACTGCGATCCTTGAACCATCAAAACCCCCCTTTTTCTAACTTTCACTTGATTTGATCAAATTGCATCTACGATCCTTGAGGAGACGATCCGGTGTTGTTCACTATACTACAAGTTTAGGTAATAACTTCGGTTATAATTTTGACTGAGTTCGGCGCTCGTCAACAATCTATAAGGATATGGTTAGAACATAACCAGTCCATCCCTAAGATTACATCTATCTCAATAAGAGGCAAACAAATCAAATTGACCAAAAACAAACGGCCCTTCACAACAATAGGACAATCCAAACAGATCTTAGAAGTAACTACAGGTTTAGCAGTTGGCGTAGATACACTCAACTTAACATTCAGAGAAGACACAGGCAACTTCAGTCTTTCCACACAATCATAGGCAATAAACGAGTGTGTAGCACCCGAGTCATACAATACAGTCAGAAGGTTACCTCCAATGTCACATTCTCCTTGAATAAGGTCATCAGATTGAGAAACTTCAGATCCCATCATTGTATACACTCGCCCTCCAGATCTCAGTTGAGTATTTCCAGGTTTTTGCTGATTAGTTCTAACATGACGAACAGCAGGTTTCTTCTCTGGTCGAGTACAATCCTTCGACATATGCCCAGGCTGTCCACAGTTAAAACAGACAGTTTTCTTGATTGTACAATCTGGAGATAAATGGCCCTTTTTACCACATTTAAAACACGTCGGCGTAAACACCACTCTCTGTCCTGCTCTTCCACTAGGTACACTCCCTCCAACTGGCGGTCGCTGAGTCTGACTTCCTTGTGGTCTAGCATACGGCTTACGCAGAAACCGATTTGTATTGCTACCTCCACCTCTTTGAAACCTTGTCGGCCCAAAGTTCCGATTCCTTTGATCTCGCGACGGTTCAAGCTCCTCAAGCCGTGCACATGCGTCTACCAAAGTATGAAAATGATTCATCCTCAGGGATATCACTCCTCGCTTCAATTCCACTCTCAATCCTGACTCAAACTTCCGACATTTCCATACCTCATCTTGTCGATTTTGAGCATAGTCTGAAAATTGAGACAAACTTTCAAATTTGGTGGCGTATTCATTCACTGTCATATTTCCCTGTCGCAACCCAAGAAATTCCATCTCCTTGGCATGCCTAGCACTTGCAAGAAAATACTTATCCAGAAAAGTATTAGAAAACACTTCCTATGTGATCTCAGTCCCTTGACTTGCAACACTCGGCGGATTCCTCTCCACCAATGTTCTCGCATCTCCTCTCAAAGCATGAAAACAAAGCATAAGTTACTTTCTTTTCATCGTGCATCTCATCCCCTCAAAGATTCTCTCTAGATCTTGCATCCACTGACTCGCTTTCTCCGGATCCACCTCGCCTCTAAACTGTGGCGGATTATGGCGCCTAAATTCAGATAAATTTAGGGCATCAGCTGTAGCATCTTGTTGTTGAGCTGCTCTCAAATTTTGCTGAGTAATCACTTCAGCCATCTGCCGCATAGCTTCAGCAGCAACCAACATCGGGTCCTCAACACGATTCACGTTAGCACGTCCTCTGCCTCTACCAGCCATCTTCTTTCTTCAAACATAACAAAACAAAGTTAGATACATCCTTCTAGATATTTCCGAAAGGATATAAATCACAAAGATCACAGAGGATCACACAGCACAAACAAAAACAGACCCAACCACAACCCCAAAAGACTCTAACTTGGGCTCTGATACCAACTAATGTAACACCCCTTTGGAGGATGTCACACATAAAAGAAAATAAAAGAAATAGAAATAAAATCTACCCAAGTTGTGAAACATTTGTTAAATATTATTACGGGTTGTAAAATAATTCACGATGAGGAGAAATATGTAATAAAAAGATAATGCGGAAAATACGAAATAAAAAAAAACATCATCACTAATAATATACATATGATTAAGTTATAAATTGTACAAATAATTTACAACTAAGACTACAACTATTTAAACAAAAAAACAAGTAAAGAAAGCAATAAAAGAGTTAATATATACGACATACGTACGTGCGCGCCCAAAAAAAAAAACATCATGGTTATCTAATCCTCGATGGATCACTCTCGGCATGAAAATGATCATTAGGAGATAAATATCCGGATGTCTCGACACACGGCGATAACGGGATCGCGCGGATCGATACGATGCTTATCTCACTAGGCTCAGGGTTTTCAGCACCCCAATAACGCCTAATGGATAAGGGTAACTCTAAGTGCAGAAAAAGTGTCGTAGTCATAACAGGCTCTTCATCAAAACGTTGACGTAGGAACACGGTCACACGTCCTGCATACGTCACAGAGTCACGATCGCCTCGTAAGTGCCAAGCCGAGCACCTCCATGAAATACCGGCTCTATGAATCCCAAAATCTGGCGTCGCCATCCCTCACAATCAATCCAGAGGATATGGATGATCGGATGGTTCTTGATCGTAAAGCGGTCGTCTGCTCTGTTGATCTTCCTCCTCCTCGGGGTACACGATCTCAATAGGTGATCCTCTTCCTCGAAGTCTTTACCGCGTAAAATAATTAAACGAGAAAATACATATAACAAAGAGGTAAGACAACATAAAATCATCACAACATGGCCAATAAGAAGACGACAAACAACATGTATACAGTTCATGCATTATAAAATACTATAACAGAAAGAATAACAAATTAGAGTAAGATTTAGATATCATAACAATATATCACATCACAGATAAAATTTCACAGATAAAATAAGAAAGATAAGAATAAACAGATAAGATATAATGACCAAATATAGTAACAGTAACCAGATGAAATAAACAAATAAGATACAGATAAATAATAAATAGATAAGATGGAAACAAATAGACATAGAGATAAATAATATGACAAAATCCTACTCCATGGAGCTAAAGAAAACACAAGTATCAGAGAGAGGAATGACTCGCAAAATCTAATAGTACCACGGCTGCCCCACCAACTATTGCGCTGTCACACGTTGCGTCTATAGCCCCACGACACAGGAATCCATTATCCAGGCATGGTGTAGTTCACGGTCTCACGTTGTGGCACTACAGGCAAATGTACTACTAGATTTCACAAATCTCGATTAAATATAGTGCGTGTTGAGTACCATAGTGTGCTATCGGTTTACCACGGCCCAGCGGAGCTACCAACTGTCCACATGTGGGATCCCGTACACTAAAGTCTCCAAGTTCATTAGAACAATGAACCACACTACGTTTATCGCATCGACAACACGATGTGATTCGTCTCGTCAACCAATCCACCAAATACATGGCACACATAACAGATAGATGGAAAGCCTGTACGGGTTCACATTTTCCGACAATGCAGATATAGTCTCAAAAGCCTGTACGGGTTCACATTTTCCCGACAACATATAAATTTTCAAAAGCCTGTACGGGTTCAGATTTTCCCGACAGCGAAAGATTTTCAAAAATAATCTGTACGGGTTCACATTTTCTCGACAGTATAAAGATAGTAACGGTCAATCGCGTAGAAATTTTATCGCGTTTTCATAATTCCATCGTTTTTACAAACGTTTAAAAATCGCGTAAAGATATTTTTCTGTTTTTAAAATCGCGTAGCATTTTAATACGTTTTCTCAATCGCGTAGGATTTTAAATCATTTTCTTATTCGAATGCCCTTAAAATTCTTGTTTAAACCAACGAGAAATAGTACTTAATACATTTAAACTACGTAGAATAATTTTTCATACCGCATCTTGTCTTTAGGATATTTTTACTATCTTATTGGTTCATTTTTACTAAAAATTGACATGATATTTTGTTTAGAATATCATAATAATGGTTTCCTAAATTATCTATAAAATTTTCATTTACCTAATTTTTAACCATATCATTTAATTCTTTTTGAAATCTCTAACATGCTTCAAAACCTTAAGTGAGCTATATGTTAGAAAATTTCTCAAAATTTACGTATTTTACTTCCTAATGATAAAATTACTAGTTTTAATCCTTTAAGCTTAATTCTACTCAATTTGTTTCTTCAAAAATCATTATAGAAAATTTCTTCTTAACTTGTATTGTCTCTTTTGATTAAAAAGGTTTGGAATCAAGTTTTAGAAATCATGATTACCTATAGTGGCATGTTGGCCAAATTTCATAAAATTTTTGCATTTGATTTCTAAATTGTTTTTCACCTTCTAAATCATATCAAATATATTATATTGTCTAAGTTCATTAAATCATATTAGAAAATAGTTAGTAAGAGTTAAATTAATCCTTTAGGCATGTTGGCCCAAAATACTAAGTCTTTACCATTTGATTTCTAAATTCCTTTTCTTTGATCAAATCAATTTGAAACCTTCTTATTTCTCCTAATTAATTAAGTTACACTTTAGGAAAAATTAAGAGAACATTTTGGTCCTCACACTTTGTCATTGCCGTGAACTAGGGAATGTGTTCTTTGGAACACTCATGCAAATTTACACATGTTATTCACATCTTATGCCTTATCATACAATTCTAACACATGCATTTATATTTCTAACACATGCAAAATATTTCTAATACATAAAACCTAAATTAAAGCTTATAGACATACAATCAAAAGCTAATAGACATGCAAAATTATTACAATCACCAAACAAGAAAGCTACTAACATACAACACCTAAGCAACTAGCAACCACAAAAATTAATAAATACACATCAATAAACACACCACAACTGAATCCTTATGGATTCTACAAACAATCCATCTTCTTACCACCATCAAGGGATGATAAGAATTGTCTTCCTCTTACCTTAAATGAAGACAAATGATTAGCTTTCACACCTCCTATGGTTCGGTTTTCACTCCACCAAATACCTAAAAATCTCAAATAAAATCTACATGTTATTAACCATGAAAAAGAAGCTAAACCATGGAGAAATCATGGCTTAGAACTTTGAAAAAAGAAGAGAGAAAAGAAAAATATGATATTTCACCTTCTAGGTCAAATTTACAAGGTTGATTTCCAAGCCCTTAATGGAAGATTTTGAAGAAACTTCCAACTAGAAAGGTTCTTAGAATAGTGTTTAGGTTAAGGAAACTTGGTTAGAAAAATTTTTGGATGGTTGGATGATTGGAAATGGCTCTTGGCCGAATGATAGGGAAGAAGAACAACAATGGAGGCTAGGGTTCTTGGAAGAGAGAGAGAGAAAAGTGATGAAGATGAAGTGTAGTTTTGGTCTTCCAAGGCCTCTTGGCCGTAGCACTCAAGTGCAAATGGATGTGCATGGATTTGGCTTCATCCAAGCCATTGAATGCATCAAAGGTCAAGATCAAATCTTGCTTAACAAGCTTAAATCCTATTGGTTGCTCATGGTGACTCACCTTGCTTAGTCACACGCGATTGCATTAAATTCTCTATTTGAGTCACTAGTGAGTCGACCTATTCTGGAAAGTTCTACTTGCTTATGGTGATTAATTAAGCTACCGATCTAACCGATTTACGCTAATTGTGGGTCCCGCAAAATATTTAGGGTCCACTTTGTCACTAAAATATCTTGACTAATAAAATAATATTATAATAATATAAAATTATTTTATTTGTGATTAAATCCTAAAAATTAAAAGATTATTTTTAGTCTCATTCGAGAATCGGGTTAAGTAAGATCCCCCAATTCTAAATAATAAAATAAGATTTTTCCGGCCCGGAAAATATTATTTTCTGCCTCGAGCAAATCACACAAAAAGTTCATATAAAATCACAGACGGTATTTTCAGGCATTAAATCAAGAAGAAAACAATTAAAAATAGCAAAAGCAGTAGCGATACGTTCGGGACGTAACGGTCATTTTTTCATTTTTTCCCACAACATAGGTAATTGTCCAAAACGTTCAAATAAAATATCTAGCAGTATTATATAGCTGTATATCTTTCAGAAAAATTAATACAGTAGCTCAGAAAAATTTTTATTTTACCGTCTCGAAGCAAACTACGTAAAACGATCAAATAAAATTTGAGCATTATCGTAATTGTTTTCATACAGAAATCGAGAACAGAAAAATAGGGACACAGCGGTCATTCATACAAAAGCATGAAAAACAGAAAACAATACATTCAGAATATTTTCTAAAAATTGGGGCGTTACAGCATGTTTTCATAGAAAAGTAAGAGGTTATTAATAAACAAAACACTCAAACCATGATTGACATAAAAGAATCACTGGCTAAACTTACTTCTGCATTCACTATGCACAAGAAAGGAAAATTTTGTTCTCAACCTCAACTGAATCCCAAGGGTCAGTACAGTCTAAATAAGGGTAGTTCAAAAAACCAACAAATAAATTAAGTCAATTCAGTTATAACTCTTAGGAGTGGTAAAGTTGTTGAAAAAGAAATTCCTGAATCTTGTGAGAAATATGATGAATCAATCCCCCAAGATAAGGAAGAGGTTGATAAGCTATCTGGCCAAAATGAGACTAAATTCTCATCTTTTCCACCTCTATTTCCTCAAGCATTAAGCAATTTAAGAAAATTTATCCACCACACTGAAATTTTTGAAATTTTAAACAAGTGAAGGTCAATATTCTGTTGCTAGATGCTATCAAACAAGTTCCTTCTTATGCCAAATTTGTGAAGGACTTAAGCACTGTTAAAAAGAAATTAAATGTGAAAAGGAATGCATTTTTGACCGAATAGGTAAGTTCCTTTATTCAAAGCAATAATGTTTTGAAACATAAAGACCCTGGTTGTCCTACAATTTCATGCATTATTGAAGAACATAAAATTAATCAAGCTTTACTTGATCTTGGTTCTAGTGTTAATTTGCTTCCATATTCAGTTTATCAACAACTCAATCTGGGTGAGTTAAAACCAACTTCTGTAACTCTTCTACTTGCTAATAGATCAATTAAAATTTTAAAAGGAATAGTGGAAGATGTGTTTGTACAAGTTGATAAATTCATTTTTTCTGTGAATTTTATTGCCTTGGAAACTGAACCTATGGTTAATAGTTCCAAGTTAATTCCCGTTATTTTAGGTCGGCCATTTTTAGCAACATCTAATGCTTTGATAAATTACAGAAATGGAGTAATAAAGCTAACATTTGGAAACATAACACTGGAGCTTAATGTTTTCAACATATGCAAGTAACCACATGAAGTCCATGATGAAAATGAGGACGCTGATGAGTTGAGGCCATTGTAGATGATCATCTTTTAAAATGGAGTTTTTCTAACCTATTAGAAGTTTGTTTAATTAATTCATTTGATTCTGGTATGCAAGTGGATGATGATATTTCTGAAATATGCTCTTTGCTTGATTGTACACAGGTAATGGAATACAATGGATGGAAACCGAGATTTGAAGAGCTAAAACCCATGAATGATAATACTCATGAAGAAGTACCCACACTGGAACTAAAGTCATTACTCGTTGGGTTAAAGTACACATTTTTGGGAGAAGAACAAAGCTTTCCAGTAGTAATTTCATCAATCCTTACTAGAGAATAAGAAGATATGTTGATAGAAGTACTTAAAAAGCATAAAAGTGTAATTGGATGGACATTAAAGGACATACAAGGTATTAATCTATTAATTTGTACGCATAGAATACATTTAGAGGATAATGCTAATACATCACAATAATCTCAAAGAAAATTAAATCCACATATGAAAGAGGTAGTTAGTGCTGAAGTTCTTAAATTACTTGATGTTGAAATTATCTACCCTATCTCCGATAACTAGTGGATAAGCTCTACTCAAGTTGTGTCTAAGAAATCTAGAATGTCAGTTGTTGAAAATGAAAAAATGTGAATTAATACCTACGTGAGTCTCATCTAGTTGGCGTATGTGTATTGATTTTAGAAAATTAAATGAAGCTACTAGGAAAGATCATTTTTCCTTATCATTTCTTGATCAAATTCTAGAAAGAGTAACAGGACATCCCTACTATTATTTTCTTGATATTTATTCAGGGTATAATCAAATACTAATTGCATTAGAAGATCAAGAAAAGATTACTTTTATGTGCCCCTTTGGCACTTTTGCATATAGAAGAATGTCTTTCGGCCTTTGTAATGCTCAGACAATTTTTCAAAGATGCATGCTAAGTATTTTTAGTGACATGATTGAGCATTATTTAGATGTTTTCATGGATGATCTGATAGTTTTTGGAAATTCTTTTGAAAATTATCTTAATAATTTGGATAAAGTTCTTAAAAGATGTGAAGAAAAATGATTTGTTTTAAACTGGAAAAAATATCATTACATAGTTGCCTTAGGAATCATGTTAGGTCATGCGATATCTTCTGAAGGAATTGAAGTTGATAAGACCAAAGTTGAATTAAAAGCTCATTTGCCTTCCCCAAAAATAGTCAGAGAAGTTCGTTCCTTTTTAGGACATGCAGGATTCTATCAAAGATTCATAAAGGACTTTAGCACCATATCTAGACCATTATGCAACCTTCTGATAAAAGATGCACCATTTGATTGGACTCAAGAATATCAAAAATCTTTTGAAAAATTAATTAGTCTTCTGACATCTGCTCCTATCATGCAATCCCCTGACTGGTCTTTGCCTTTTGAGTTAATGTATGATGCTAGTGATTTTGCTGTTGGCACTGTTTTAGGTCAAAGAAAGGAAGGTAAGTCTCATGTGATTTGTTACGTAAGTAGAACTTTAAATAGTGCACAAATGAATTACACCACTGCTGAAAAAGAATTACATTCTGTAATTTTTGCATTAGACAAGTTCTGAGCTTATTTAATTGGTTCTTCTACTGTTGTTTTCACTGATCATGTTGCTATTACATATTTAATTTCTAAGCAGAAAGCTAAACCTAGATTGATATGGTGGATCTTGTTGCTTCAAGAATTCAACATCACAATAAAAGATAAGAAATAAGCCGAAAATGTTGTTGCAAATCATTTGTTTAGACTTACAACAGGCTCACCTGTTGATAGCACACATATCAATGATTCTTTTCCTGATGAATTTTTATTTTCTGTTAATTCTATGCCTTACTTTGCTAATATAGTCAATTTTCTTGTAACAGGAAAGATGTCGTCTCAGTGGACACATCAAGGTAGAAAAAAGTTTTTGACTAAGGTGAATTTTTTTTATTCAGATGACCCATATTTGTTCAAATATTGTCATGATCAAATCTTTCAGAGATGTGTACCCGAAAGTGAAGTAGGTAGTGTCATTAAATTTTGCCACTCAGAAACATGTGGATGTCATTTTTCTTCAAAGAAAATAGCTGCAAAAATCTTGCAGTGTGAATTTTATTGGCCCACTTTATTTAAGGATAGCTATACCTTTTGAAAAAGTTACGAAAATTGTCAGAAATTAGGTTCCATTTCTAAAAAAAATATGATGCCTCTGAACCCTATCCTTGTCATTGAAATTTTTTATTGTTGGGGAATTAATTTCATGGTCCATTTCCATCCTCATTTGGATTTGTGTATATTTTGATTGCAATTGAATATGTCTCAAAATGGATTGAGACAATTTCATGTCAACACAATGATCATAAAACTATTCTTAATTTTTTAGAAGAAAATGTCTTGAGTCGATTTGGAATCCCTCAAGCTATCATCAGTGATGGGAGAACACATTTTTGCAATAAACCACTTGAATCATTAATGAAAAAAACTAGTTAACCCAAATCGTAAAGATTGGTCTTTAAGACTAAACGATGTACTTTGGGCTTACCGTACTGCTTTCAAAACATCTTTAGGCATGTCACCCAATCAGTTAGTCTATGAAAAACCTTGTCACTTGCCTGTGGAACTAGAGCATAAAGCATTTTGAGTCATTAAAGCTTTCAATTTAAATCTTGATGATGCCTGCAGGTTACACAAATTGAAAATAAATGAACTTGAGGAATTGAGAAATTATGCATATGAAAACTCAAAAATTTATAAAGATAGAACAAAAGCTTTTCATGACATATCAATTTTGAGAAAATCTTTTGAAATTGGTCAAAAAAATCTATTTTATCCTTGGAAAATTGAGATCTAGGTGGATTGACCCTTTTATTGCCAAACATGTATATCCTTATGGGGCATAGACATTGAAAATCCTAGGAATGGTAATGTGTTTAAGGTCAATGGACAAAGACTTAAACCATTTCTGGAAAATCAAGCTGCTGAGATAGAATTCATTTCCCTTTTTGATCCTTGTTATGAGAAAAATTTACTCTAATTTTGTGGCTTTATTTTTTGTTTTGCAGTTCTTTGTGTTCCCGGTTAAATGATAGATAACGGTACTCCATGACTCTTAAGTCAGTTTGTTTTTCAGTTTCCCAAAATAACTGATTCCTTCTCCCTTAAAATGAATGTCATTCTTTCAAACCTGAAAAAACATTTTTCATCCCTCCCTCAAAATGCTCTAACAAAAATTTACGAAGCTAAATGTGAAAGATTGAGATTATTAATGCACAAGGGTATGTCAGAAGATATACGCTAGATAATCGAAGCAAAGGTTTGACTAGCAGGTGAGTCTTCAATTTCATTTGACTCATACATGTCTGGTCTTGGTAGAAGTCCGTATTCAAAAAAGAGAAAAACAAAAAGGTTACAAGTCTGTCACAAATGTGCATGATGGAATTGTAACAAGCGATGTCGTTCTTTGGGGATGGTTTCCGCAAACATAGAAGATAAAATTTTTTTCATTAAGAATGGACTGATTAAGGAGTCATTAGATGATATCTGATTGACTCTTGATATGCATTCTAGTGGATATGTACATCGTGAACTTCTTAACTTGTGAAAATCTCTTCAAGGATGAACAAAAACATTACAGTCTTAGGAATCTGACTCTAAAAGAACCTATTTGCCAATTTATCAGACAATTGGATGAGAATCTTATCCTCGACTCATACAAGGCGTTTAAGTCATTTTTGGACGTAAAACCAGAGGAAGATATAAGCCACAACCATAACAACATTACATATTACCTTCTTCAAAAAAAAAAAGAGAAAAAAAAGAAAGAAAAAGAAAGAAAAAAAAAGATTAAAAAAAAAAAAAGAAAGAGAGAAAAAAATGATGAGAAAAGGAGGATGAAACTTCAGTTGTACTTGATCTTTAATTAGATTAGGAGCCCTAGGTGGATGTCTATCCTTTCATAGACTCAGGAGGAGACCTTCGCACATTGGTATATAAATAAGTTGCGTGTACTATGTCTTATAGAGAGTCATGTGCTACATTCCCAATTCTTGGAACCAAGGCTCTATAGCGCTAATGGACAGAAAGAAGCGTCTGGTCTTTACAGTGAATGGAAACTGTTACTGAGCCGTATACTTACTTTAATTAGTAGACCTCTATGGTGAGTTCTGACTGGCTGTGGTCAGGTACCATCTTCATAGAATATAGGCCTTTTATTAGGTTTGCAGGAAGATAGAGGACTGCTATTCCACAAACAGGACGAAAAGGACTCAAAGGTTCTTGTTACTGGTTCAGCAATCCTTGTGGAGTTCTTATGTTGCACCAGTGACACAACTCAAAGATATGCCACTACTGCACTCATGACGCGCAATATAAAGATACGCCATGAAAACTGTACATAAAGGTATGTCTTCATTTGTAATTATATTTCTTTTATCTTTGTATGATTTTGTTGTATTTTGGTTTTGGACAGACGATCCTTTGAGTAGGGTCCTTCAGGGATTTCTAGACTTCTTTACCCTAATGGTTTTCTTGAAGTTAAAAAAAATAATAATAAAAAAAGTTTTTTAATTTCAAACTTTTCTGACAACAGTCAGCCTATCCATATAGATGCTATCATTACTTTTTCTATTCTTTTCCTATTTAAACACTATATTTTTTTCATTTTCCTTCAACTCATAATCATCCAAAAGGGAGGGTGAAATTATGGGACCTCTAGTTCATAGACTTACAAATATCTGTGTCTTTTGTGGATCAAGTTATAGGAAAAGTTTAGAGTTTGTAAATGCAGCAAACGCTCTTGGTCGAACACTTACTGCGAGGAATATTCATGTTGTATATGGGGGAGGTTGTCGTGGGTTAATGAGTGTTGTATCACTTACTACTTATATAGGAGACAGTCAGGTTTTAGGTGTCATTCCTGGACCTTTAACTCAACAGAACATCACTGGAAAGACAATTGGGGAGGAGCTTAAGGTATCATCTATGCATGAACGAATGAAGATAATACTTGACAACTTTGATGCATTTATTGCCTTACCAGGTGGTTTTGGTACTTTGGAAGAAGTTTTTCAAATTGTCTCTTGGACCCAACTGAACATCCACCATAAACCCATAAGTTTGTTGAATGTTAATAATTTCTTTGATCTTTTGTTATTTTTTCTTAACAAAGCTATGGAACAGAAATTTATCACACCTTCAGCAAGACAACTTCTTATCTCTACTTCCACTATTGATGAGTTGATTGATAAATTAAAAGCTTTTGTTTATAAACCTGATCCAGCAATAGCTCAGATAGATTGGTCAGAAAGAAGCAATGAGAGAAGCAACATGAAAAGAAAGTCAGATCTAACACTTCATCTATAACTTTCCTTTACCTTTGATTTTATTTATCGTACTTTGTTTCTATTTAAATTTGTGTCAGATTTCTCTAGCAGGTACTATCTTCTATCATTTACTAATCTATATTTTAACATTGCGGATAATGTTGTGATCTGGTTGGAGGAAGGATAATTGATAAAAAAAATTGGGAAGTATGATATGATTGTCAGTAACTTACTAAACCAATTAAGGATGACAGAGTAAGGAGTAAATTTTGCTCTTGAGACGCATCTTAATTGATGAGGTATGTTTATTGATATGATTGTCAGAAACCTATTGATGAACCTGCATAAATTCATATTTTTACGATTCATTATTTTTGGTTTTTCATTCTTTTTAATTTGTTTAATTGAGTTTTGTCCTTAAGTTTATTATGTTTTTATTATTTTAAATTGTATCTCTTATTTCATATTTTCTTATGTTTTTTATAGGAATTGCATGGGGATGAAGATTGGATTCGATTTCATGGAAGAACGGTTAGAAATGTTGTGAGGAAAGCTCTTTGGACACCCAAAGACTCAAGCGCTCAAAGGCCAGTGCTTGAGGCATAACGAGGAGTCTCTCAGCTATCCCAGTGCTCAAGCGTTGGGAGTTCAATGCTCAAGCATTGAACTGGAAGATCCCAACGCTCAAGCGTTGGGAAGCAAGCGCTCAGGCGCGTGCATCAAGGCAAAAATGGTTCTCTGGTAGTCCAGCGCTCAAGCGCTGGACGCGAAACAGCTAAGGTTTTGAAGTTTATAAATAGAAACTTAAGGGAAGTTTAGAAAGGGGGGAGCAGACAAAAATTGTAGGCTTACAAGGGATTCAAGGGAGCTGCTCCGGAGGAGACTCCAGGCACTCCTTTCACAAATTATCAATGGAGTTTGACATTTTCTTCCTTTTATTTTGTTCTTTCTCTATGTATAACTAATTTCCCTTTGTTAGGGGATAGTAGATCTTGATACTTGAATGATGTAATTTCTTTTATGAATTTAATTCATGTTTCTATTCTATGATTTATGTATTTATCTCTATCCTTAATGTTTTTCTAAACCTGATCAATTTGGAAATGAATTGTTGGGCTGATGTATGATTTGGGAAAATTTGCATGAGCTTAGATCTGTGATAAACACCATAATTTATGCAATCGCTAAGGATAGATGTTATGAATTATATGATCTTTCTTGTAATTCCCTTGTTCCTGATAATGTCTTTCTATTTTGAAATTAGATTAAGAGATTAGTTAATCCTAAAATAATGTAAGAGAATTAGTAATCCAAGGGATTAGATATTAACTAATTTTGGGAATTGACCATAAATCATTTATTTAGAACATGATTAAACCATTATTTGAATTTGTATATAAAGAGTTCAAGTGAAATCTGAACTCTAACATTTTCCTATTATTGTTTTTCAACTCCTGTTAAATTTATTAAATTTACTTTGTTAAATTTTAATTACTTTCTTTAATTGTGTTTTTATTTTGGTTTTATCAACTCTCATCAATTGGATAACTCAGATAGTGTTAATTTAATACACTTGGTAATTGACAATATAATCCTCGTGGGACGATACTCTATTCACTACTTTTTTACTTGATGCAATTCGGTGCACTTACCGATTTTACACACGTCACCTATTCGTAGTAAAACCAATTAAGGATGACAGAGTAAGGAGTAAATTTTCCTTTGATGGTAATTTTACTCTTGAGATGCATCTTAGTAGAAGAAATAATTATTTTGTATAGAAGTAGCAAATGGATTCTTTGATCATAGCGTAAATTGTTTTTTTTTCTTAAAAATCATGTGCTTGGATATGAATGTTGAAATGGTGGATTGAGAATGATAGAAATATGTCTTGTGAGATTTTGAGCCTATTGATGAATGGATTTAACATTTGTACCATTCTCTTTTTTTTGTGTGATTTTCACTCATGGAATTGTTACTATAGAACTTGTTTTGATTCTTTTTGAGGTTATATTTTCACATGCATACATAAATATGATTGAGACATTTTTCTTGAAATAGTTACTTTAACCAAATGACCAAGAATGATTGGCGCACAAATAGGCAGCCTTGCTCAGCAACATCTTGTCTCAATATAATATCAAGCACTCTTATGACTTCTTGAAAATTCTCTGATTCCTGCCAACGTAAGGCATTATAAATGACCTATTTCCCCTTGCTTAAACCCTTTGAGCTTATTTAACAATTCCTTGTTTCTATCTCATTATGTGTCTTAAATGAAAAATCATGTTTTTACCCGGCCTTAGGGAATAAGAGAGAATTGGCTTTGTTAATGGATGAGTTCTTGAACAAGTGTGGGGGTGTGTGTGCAAAATAGTTAGTGAAAAAGGAACGAGTTGCTAAAAAAATGTGTATGTATATTTATGAAAAAAAATGTGTAAAGAAAGGCCAACAAGACAAAAAGGGAAGGGAAAAGAATATGTAAAGGGAATTTGTATTAGATGAAGTTGGGATGAACTTATATGCTTGTAAATTGAACTCAGCTCTCACGCTCTTTTATTCTCTTTGGTTTTTAACTTGTCAAATCCATATTACCACCCTCTTTTACCTTGACCCAATTACAACCTTGAATAAAGTCCTCATGATTTATGTGTGCATGTGTTCTGAGTAGTGGAGAAGTAGAAGATAAGCAAGCTTATGGTAGTGCAATTTTTCATAGGTTGAATTGAGTGAAATGCCTACCCTTTTAATGCTTGAAAGATTGAGAGTGAATCCTGTGAGGATTTAGCATTCTAGATTCGTTCTTTTCAACTGAAGTTTCCTTACTTGTTGGATTGAGTTGTGAAGAAATGTTATCTCATTAATACTTTGATCCCTTGAATCTCTGGTTGCTCTTCTTGATTTATCGAGTCTTTTAGAGTTTTTTAAATTTTGAGTTTGTGTCGTTTTTCTTTATTCCCTAGTTTTTGTTTTATGTGTTTTGCCTAGGAGTGCAAAAGTTAAGTGTGGGGGAATTTAATAGCAATATATTTTATACATTTTATAATCCTCTTACTAGGCTTCTTAAGGTTCAATTAGACTTAATTAAGTTAGTTTTGTCACATTTTATAAAATTGAGCTTAATTGGATCATTGAAGAAATCATTGTTTGAATTGTCATTAATTTTGGTGATTGCATTCTTAAGTAAACTGGTTACAATTTGAGTTGCAATTATCTAATTCAAGTAATTTTGGTCTTGTTAGAAATATAAGACAATTCTCTATAATTTTCATGAAGATCTGAAAAGTTGGAACACACGTTTGGATAACTCAAATTGGAGTTGAAGCAAAAACTAGAGTTCTGAACCTGACCTATGCGTACTCATCATACCATATCTTGAGCGATAGATGAGCTTTTGGAATGAAACCAGTGCCATTTGAAAGTTAAGACCCAAATCTACAACTTTCATGAAGAACACAAAATTCAAATCGGATGTCTTGAAGGTGATATTGGGATTGGAAGTCAGAATAGAAGAGTTGTAGTTGGGCCTGAACAATGTGCAGTAATTGGGTCATATCTCGGGTTGCAGGTAGCCTTTTGAACAAAAATGGCAGCTTTAGAAAGCTAAGACAATTCTCTACAACTCTTATAAAGACCACTTGATGAGAAAATGATGCATGTCATGAGCTCAGAACTGAAACATTTCGAAAACAAGAATCTCTATAATTTCTACTTACTTATCTTCATCAAACAACTCCTTTGGCATTTACTTATCATCATCAAACCACCCCATTGTCATTTTGTACTCCTTGAGCTCTATAAATGGGAGCATTGGCTGATCATTTGATGATCTTAGCTTAGATTATGCTATTGTGTTATTTGTTTCTCTTGTTGTAATTTTCTTTATTCTAAATTGAAGTTATTTTCATCTTTTTCTTCTTATCTCTTTCTTTTCTCTTGTTCATGAGTAACTAATTTTCATTTTGTTTGGGTGAAAGGGTGAAGCTTTTGGTAATAAATTAAGGTTTGATTAATTTTTTTTGTGCTTAAATGATGTATTATTAAGTGGTCATTATATATGTTGCATTTTGTTTCCAATCAATTTAGAAACCCTCCATATAAAGTGGAGATCTTAATTCATTGTCGACAAGAGGTTGACACAATGAATTCTTGAGCCCATTTATAAATGATGGCATTAGTGGATAATTAAAGGAATCATAATATAATTACATATATAATCTTAAATGAACTTTGAATGTTATATTTTCCGATTGGAACCTCTATTATGTATGGATTTCAACTGAGTTATGAAAAGAAATAATCTTGTCTTTAATTTATTACCATGAGCGGATCTCTTAACCCAAGTAAATCCTTTTTCATTTGTGAATAACTTTTATCATCTTTATTTTTGTGACAAATTTTTTCCTTACCTCAAAGAATTTTTCTTCATCAATTCCATGTGGATCGACCTCGGACTCTCGAGAATTTATTACTTGAAATAACCTCTACTTGGGTTTGTAACTTTTTAATTACCATAACATTTCAATCAATCAATAGCTTTAACGAAAATTAATATACAAGTATTTTGTAAAAGATTTGTAAAAGATTTTATGAATTCAATTCACTCCCCTTTTGAGTTTGAAGCTACTTGGTAACAAATGTTTATTTCACAACATAGACAAAAAATTATCACGCTTATTCCCAATAACATCACTAACATTTGAATGTCATTAATTAATAAAAAACAATCAACAATTAGAAAAGATAGTGTCTGAAGGCCATTAGACGAAATTCCAAAACTAACAAGAACAAAATCATAAGATTGTGTGCAATATATATGATGCCTATTAGCTTCACAATCATTTTAAAAAAAAAATCAGGTCCAAAAGTAGAGAGTATCACATGAATTTAGTCATTATAAATTCATCAAGATTCAAAATAAATAACTCCAAATGCAAAAAAAAAAAAAATTCTCTAAAATTACAAGAAAGGCACGTGGAGAATAAATCAAAAAATGGAATTAAAAAATTAATTTTCTATAATTCACACTCTTTTGCATTTTTTAAGATCGCGAGTGGGCATGAGCGTGGGTAGAAGATCACCTACTTCCTTACTTGTGTTGACTGGAATTCGGGTCGTTTGACCCGGTTTTGACCCGGTTTCGACCCAATTCGTGGTGTGATGGATTTTCTATGATATCTCTCTCGTTTCTAATCTATTTTACATGATTCTTATGTCATTGGATTCATAATTCAAGGATCTACAAAACACCTAAGAAATGTTTCGAAAATTTCACATGAAATTTATGAGTTTTTGATAGAAAGTTTAAGGACAAAAATATGAGTTCAAACACAATATTTTAGCAATTTCTCCATTGTTTCTAAAAAAAGAAATTAATGATTCAAGTGCCATTAAACTCAAAAAATTGAGATATATAAAACCTCTAAGTCAATTTTTAGAATTAATTCACAAAATTTTTGGGTTGTACGAAACCAATCCGTTGGAGATTTTGTGGGGTTTCTATTACGAAATTCTCACTATTTTCTCAACCATTTGACATGCTTCCTGTGTCTATAGATTCACCAAACCTCGATCTACAATAACTCTATAAGAATTTCTAGAATTGATCAATTAAAATTTCGAATCATAATACTTGAATGTTTTATGGTTCTGAGTTCGAGTAAAATTCTCAATTCATAACTTTATAATATGACATGCTTGTTTTTAGACTCAAGATAATCCGATTTATAAAACCCCTAACTTGATTTTCAAAATCAACATTTTTTTGTTGAATTGTACATCATATATACATTAGGATTTGAGGTTTCATCAATTTTATATTGATCATGATTTTTTAGGTAAAATCGAAAATTGAGAGTCATAATTAAGATTAAAACTATTTTTATACTAATTGCTAAAATCCTAGATCAATTAACCCCAAATATGACATATACAATAATACGTATTAAGTTATAGGATTACTTGAAAAAGATGACAATGAGTCTGCCATCTTTGAATCCTTGAAAACGATCTTGATGAGAGAAAGAAGTTATTCTTATTCCATGATAGTTTGCTCATGTGTCAGTTTCAATAAGACAACTATTGCACTAGAGTGGTAGGAATATGAGTTTCTCCTTATATATATAAAACAACAAAGTAGACTAAACATACTCATCATGGTAAGTTCATATACAAAACCCTTAAACAAAATTCACTTATGAGCAGTGCTAAACAATAACAAGCTCAATAATAATATTAATATCAATTTAAACTAAATAACATGTTCTAATAATCTTGACATTCAATTAATTTGAGTTTTATAAAATTGTAATATAATTTACCCTAATCCACATAAAATTATTCTAACAGAAAATGGACTTTTTCTTTGTTCTACTGCTCTGTATCATGTGAATGTGTGAACTGATAACCCACATTAGCAAATTTGATGTTCTAAAGTTAACTTATTCTTAAAGAAACTTGGCGCAGGAAACACCAAACCTTGCGCTCTCCTTTTCTAATGTCTAATGTGGTGTGCCGTGGCAAGCAGAGCACATATACTTCATGAATATTTCGATTTGGCAATATTCTTCTTCTTTTAGAAGCACGACAAGCGTATATATGGCTGTGGTATAATGAGGCATATACTTAGTGGCTATATAGCGTAATTTTTACTTAACAATTTATATATGCGAATAACTATGCACACGTATAATTTTTTATGAATATTTATATGCACACGTTTCACTTTTACTTTTGACCTCTTTTGGGAAAAGATTCGTTTGCTTTTCCTCAACAACAAAAGGCAACAAGAAAACAAGTAAGCTACTTGGCAGCGAATACGTTATGAAGAGTGAGAATATATGCTCTTATTTTATTTTATAATTTTTTTATTTTATATAAGTATATGTTTTTTATATATAATTTTTATTTTTATATGTAAATAAATTAATAAATTTATAGTAATAAAAAATAAAATTTATATAATATTATTAAATAATTATTTAATTACATATATAAAAAAGAAATATTTAATAATATTAATAATAAAAAAATTATTTAATATTTTTAAAATATAAAAATATGACTTTACCCTCATTGTTTAAAATTCCTAGATCTGTAACTGCTACTTGGTATTCCTTTCACATATGTGCAAGTGCAAGACAGTCATCTTAAACAAGAGAAGGTAACAAAAAAAACTAGTTCATATTCCTTTTAGGAAAAAAAAAAGTAAATGAGTATGCAAATTAACATACCTCTATTTTCTTTGAAGGGACAGTATGTTTATAGAAAATGATATAGGGACACTTCTTGAAGAGAAAAAGAAGATAATTAGCATACAAAACTACTTAATTATATTTTAATATATGCAAAAAATTATAATATGACCTGACATAAATTTAAAATAAAACAAATTATGCAATGACAATTCTGATGCATTTTGTTTTTATAAAATGGTTTATATAACATTAATATTATGCTGCTTCAATCAGGCTTTTCAGTAGAGTGATGTCTGTGGTTTAACAGGGCTGGATTCATGGAAGCCTGCATGTAGAAATCAATGTCATGTTTATTAACCTTGAAAAATTGCCTTGCTGCTATGAGTACGACAATAAATTTTAGGTTTAAATATATTTTTAGTCTTTCATAATATCACAATTTTTCCATATGATCTCTCATTTTTAAAATTTTTTCATCAAGTCCTTCAAAAAAAAATTATTCTCATATGATCTCTTTGTTAACTTACAATTTAACATCATCGTTAAATGCATACATGATCCTGTGTCCTAAGACACGGTTTAATGTCATCATTAAATTTTTGTTTTTAGAAAATGGTTTATATAACATTAATATTATGCTGCCTCAATCAGGCTTTTCAGTAGAGTTATGTCTGTGGTTTAACAGGTCCGGATTCATGGAAGCCTGCATGTAGAAATCAATGTCATGCAGAATGTTATTAACCTTGAAAAATTACCTTGCTGTTATGAGTAGACAATAACTTTCAGGCTTAAATATGTTTTTAATCTTTCATAATATCGCAATTTTTTCATTTGGTCTCTTATTTTTAAATTTTTCCGTCAAGTGCTTCAAAAAAAAAATTTAATCTCATATGATCCCTTTGTTAACTTGCGGTTTAACATCATCATTAAATGCATACATGACCTTGTGTCCTAAGACACGGGAGGACATGTTTTTGCTGATAAAAAAAACGACCCGTGTCAAATGATACTGGGAAAGGCATGTGAATGTCATATATGCACTTAACGGTGATGTTAAACGGCGAGCTAACAGATGAATCATATGGAAATGAAAAAAAATAATTAGGAGACTTAAAGAAAAAAATTTGAAAATGAGGGACCAAACAGAAAAATTGTGATATTTTGGAGACTAAAAACATGTTTAAACCTAACTTTCAAGTTCAAGCACGAAAAAGAAAGAATGAGATTTCTAAGTGCTAAAAACTGTGTAGAAATGATATTCCCAGATTATCAAGCACAAAAACATGACGAGCTTTTGCTTCAAAAATTGGCCATAATGTGATGAAAGTAGATACAAGAGAGCATCCCTCTGGTTTCTATCATAAGCTTCTCTCCTTTGCCAAGATTTGACATCTTGTTCTTGCTTGTAATAAAACTAATAAATAATTATGTAACGAGCCTAGCGAAGTAGAAAACAAAGATTGTATCTTGGCTTGGATAACTTGTAAGATTCCAAATGAAAATCAATTAATATTAAGTGGAATGACCCAACAAATATATAAACTGTACTCGAAATATTGAGGTCGACGATGTGAGATTCTTAATACAAAAGAAGCTAATGGTTCTAAGACTGGAAGCAAATTATGAATCATATTTATGCAGAAGTGTCAAGAGAAGCTAATTCTGATGTCAATTGATTAAAATAAATGAAATGTGATCCTAGCACTTTGCCACTTTATTCCAGCGATCTCAGCATCAGATAATTTCAGAAGGAGAAAGCGAAAGAATCAATGAGTAAAATATGGAAACTTGACCAAAAAAGTATTGATGTGAATGTGATGAGTATTAATAAATAACCATATGTTCCCAATTTTGGTAGGCTGAGGCAATTCGTTATGACGATGAAGAATATCGTATGGCACGTCATGAATTTCCACCAAGAGAAATAAAAATCAAGCAAATAAATAAATCTGGAATGTTGAATGTGGATGAGGAATATATCATGATGTTTGTTCCCTCTTCTCGGGAGGTTAATTCCTCTATATATTGAAGAAGACAGCAGGCATCACAGTATTCTTCCAGAGCTTAACAAATAACAAAGTATAATTAAGAGAAAAAAAAAAATCATGACGCTGTTAAACTTCCATGAACTTTGGAAGCCAGTTTTTGTGATGGTTCTTGTTAATTTAGCTCTGGCTTTTGTCAATGTATTTCTGAAGAAGGTTCTTAATGAAGGAACGGACCACTTTACCATCCTAACATATCGGCTGGCTATTTCAGCCATTTTCTTGGCACCTATTGCCTGCTTCTATGAAAGGTAAGACCTACTTGATCTTCTTTTTTCACATGCCTTTGGTTAAACCCTCAACGATTATCACGTGAAAAAAGGCCTCCCTTATGAATGGAAGTTATTTTAGTGACCAAATTATATTTTAGTACTTCTGAAATCATACAAAAGATAAGACAAAGTGATTTTCTACTCTTTTTTTCAGGAAAAGCAAACTGCAAGCTCACATAATATGTCTCCTTTTACTAAGTGCTCTTATCGGGTAAGTACTAGCTTTTTTTACCAAACAGTCGTTGATGGTAAAATTATATATCAAAATGATACTATTTTGAAATTATTTATTAAAATATTATTTTTTTAAACTATATATCAAACTACCATCTTTTTGTATAGCGTGACATTTTTTATTTTTTTTGTCTATGTGAAAAATGTCAAAAAGGATGGCATATCCACATAGAAAATGTCAAATCATTTAGAATTTTTCACTTAGATGCGCTATCCTCCTTGGCTTTTTTCACGTGGATACACCATCCACTGTGTCATTTTCAGTGTAAAAATGGCAGACCATTTGGAGTTTTTGATGTGGGTGTGTCATTCTTTTTAGTATTTTTCATGTAGATAAAAAAATAAAAAACAAATGTAAAATACTACATACCTCATTATTCTTTAGCTAATCAAAGAACCAACGATAATCGTCAAGTACACCGGTCACATTATCACTCAAAATTTTATGCTTACACCACCTATTTATAAGTCAAAGTATTATATTGTCAATAACATAAGGATAAAGTTAATTATGTCTGTACAAGTAAGCAATAGAGCAAAGTAATATAAAAAAATGATATATTCATAAACTTACTGTTATCCCAATGGACGTAACTAATCACGATCAATATTATATAGAACACATCGGGTTTAACATGGTCAGCTAGTGTAGGGGCAAGTCAGGAGAATCTGTATCATGTCTAATACTGCAATAAGATGCAAGCCCCTCCGATGTCACGCACCTTGTAGTCCGTAACTTTACAAAACTCTGTATACAAGTACGTCAATACTACAAATCCCCAATTGTATATCCCAACAACAGTAAAGTCCTCCAATAGCGGAAGAAACATCAAGTGCACATACTTAGCAGAATATGATACTGATGGGTAAGGCCAATAATAGTTGGGCCGTTAATAGGAAGACTTGATATGATATTGATATCTTCCAACGTTATGATGCACTCTCCATTATGCATGTGAAATGTATGTGTCGTTGGCCTTTATTTCTCAACCAATGCAGTAATCAAAGAGTGTGAGATCCACGTGGAATGAGTTGAGTGTCCTATAAACGCACATAATATGGCATTTTTTTATTTTTTTTTATCTACGTGAAAAACGCCAAAAAAAATGACGCATCCACATTAAAAACTCTAAATGGTTTAACGTTTTTACACTGACAACATCACAATGGATGGTATATCTACACGTGGAAAACACTAAAGAGAGTAGTGCATCTACGTAGAAAACTCCAAACGGTTTGGCGTTTTCTATATGGATGCGCCACCCATTTTGACGTTTTCAACGTGAACAAAAAAAATAAAAAGTGTCATGCTAGATAAAAGAGTAGCAGTTTTGTATATAGTTTCAAAAGAGTGATATTTTGATAAATAATTTTAAAATAGTAGTATTTTGATAAATAATTTTGTAATTTGGTAAAAAAGCCAGTAAGTACTCTTATAACCAAAGATACACGTACTGCTAGCTCTATGTTGATGTTGTTTGAATAAGTAGCCACTAAAAATTATGATTTTATCAATGTATTTCAGTGTAACACTCAATCAAAACCTCTATCTCATTGGACTCGAATATACATCTGCCACATTCTCATGTGCATTCCTCAACACGGTGCCTGTATTTACGTTCATTATGGCGCTGCCATTGGGGTAAGTCAAACAAAAGGATATTACCTGATAATGGAATATAACTACTACTAGCAATAATTTTGACCCTTTGGCTTGAAACTCTTTTAGGCTGGAGAGGGTGAACATGAAAAGCAAGAGTGGTAAAGCCAAGGTCTTGGGAACTTTTGTGTGCATTGGTGGAGCTTTGTTATTGATCCTTTACAAAGGAATGCCCTTAATCAACCCACAATCGCAGCATATAGCAAATATAGGTACAAGGACGTCATCAGCCTCCAAGTTAAAGAAAAGGATTATAGGTTCAATACTTCTGGCTGCAGGCTGCTGCTTGTTGTCTTCATGGTTTCTCATACAAGCAAGGATTAGCAAAAAGTATCCATGTCCATACTCTAGCACAGCCATTTTGTCACTTTTTGCTGCCATTCAATCAACAATATTAACTTTGATCATCAAGAGAAATAATGCCACATGGATTCTCAAAGGAAAGTTAGAAATAATGACTGTTATATATGCTGTAAGTATATTCTTTTCGATAAAATACATCATTTAGAATATTTATGAAATAATCTTTTAAAGTTTCTTTTCAAATTATAAGTTCAAATCTAAATATCAATTAGCATCTTGTAAAAGATTCAACAAGCCTGAGCTATCAGCACAAAATTTTGTATTCAAATTTGCTGTGTGTGTGGACCTAGGGGATGGTGGGATCAGGCTTGTGCTATGTGGCAATGTCATGGTGTGTCAAACAAAGGGGTCCAGTTTTTACTGCAGCATTTACCCCTCTTCTACAGTTGTTTGTGGCCGTGCTTGAGTTCTCTATATTACATGAGGAAATTTACCTGGGAAGGTTGATTCCGGTTATCACTCTTATATTCTTTCCACCTTTTTACGTTTCATTGCCCCTAATGCATCCCTATCTACAATAAGCAGTGTTGTAGGATCAGCCTTGGTTATTGTTGGCACGTATATTCTTCTATGGGGTAAAAGTAATGAGGGAGAGCAATATGCTGTGAAGGATAGTCAAGCAAATCAAGAAGATGAAGAATGTCACTAGCTATACCACCAATGCCTACAAGAATAATTTCAAGACCAGTCCAAATGTGCCCTCTAAGTTAAGGGGGACAAGAGTTCTCTAAATTACCAGTGAAGCAGTTAGCTATTACAGGAACTAGAAGTTGATAATTTTTTTAGACTTTCATGAAAGAGAGAAGAACAATAATTTTAGCTTGAGCACTAATTTGTTAATTATTCAAGTCAACAGACTCAATGTCAGCCACTGCATGCATTTTCCTCCAAAGCTTTTATCTTGATATATATGTATTAGTTGATTTACACACGCAAAGCACAAGAGTTCCAACTTCATAGGGAGAGATGATACAGCATCCTCTGACTAATATGTGGATTTCCAAAATAAAGAATATATTTGCTTGCACCCTCTTAAATAAGGAGAAAAAAAAATAAGAATATGTTTCACATAATAGTAGTGAAAAGGAGAAGAAAAAAAATCAATCATTGCTTACAAATGTTCTATAAAGAATAGGATAATCTTATATGTGAAATTCTACCACCCTAGGGTGCGAATGTGAAACGAGAACCAAACAAGTATTCCACTCAGATACTTTCATTTGCCTAAATCTAGCATTTAGTAAATATAAAGGAAGGAACAGAATCTCTTAGTAAACCAGCTCAAAAACAGTAAACTATCTTTTCTTGGATTGTGAAGCAATCCCTTTATTTTCTGTACAATAATTGTTCCAAAACATTTAATTACTAAAAACTTTAACACCATCTGCTTTTCGCAATCCCTTTATTTTATGTACAATAGTTGTTACAAAACATTTAATTACTACAAACTTTAACACCATCTGCTCAAAAGAAAAGTAAGCTAACCATCTCGAAACAACAAGGATAGTTTTGGAGAACTTAGGTTTGTCCAGCTACGTAGAAACACTTGCCCTCGGACGGATACAGCGGGTGGCAAGCAGGGGGGTTCTTCCCTCCCCCCTGATTTGGAAAACTTTGATAAACATACATATATAAATGGTTATAATATTAGGTCTTGATTTTGATTACTTAAGCCCCACTCATATAAATAACATTACTTTACAAAATTAATTAATTTTCTTATGTTATCTTTTATATATTAGGGATATTGAAATATAATTTAAACCAAAAACCAAATTGAAAACTGAACTAAAACGCCAAAATCCAATCAAAATCAAATAAATTTGGTTATATTTTGTTTATTTTTTTGAAAACTGAAACCCATCCAATATCAATTAATATTATATAATATATTTGTTTGTTAGTGAATTTATATTTTTATTTATAGTAACTTTAATATCTCATATATTTTTCTTATTTTATGTTATTAAATATTATTTTAAACATATAAAATGATTTATTTCTATTTTCTATTTCTGTTTATTTTTTTTTTTTTTTTCTTTTTAAAAGGCTAAATTTCTTGGATAGTTAAAATCAATTTAACTTATTTTTTTAATAGACTAAATTATTGTTAATTACACAAGAGTGATTAATCATAGTAGAAGTCAATTGTGATTTTAAGTAAATTTTATCTGCATTGTTAGGAGTTTGAATTCGAACACTGATCAAAGACCAAAAAAGTTATTTTTAACTCACAAAATTATAGGTTTAATTTTTTGTTAGTCAAAATCAATTAAACTATCAAATCGATTTTGGTTTAGATTGATTTACTTTTTAATTTAAAATTGATCATAACCGAATCGCAAATAGCCTTGTCTTTTATTAAAAATATTTAATGCCTATGGGTGGGAATATTTATTATTCTGCTTTGACCATAATTAAAGAGAGCAACATGTAAAAAAGAAATGCTTCAATTTCATTTAATTTTTTGGCCCCCTCATACTTTTAATCCAAGATCCATCCCTGCTTGCACTTAGTCTATATGGACGTTTATTTTATTTTATTTTATTTTATTTTGTAAAAATAAAGAGAGAGATTCTATAGATGTGTGGCTTATTTGCAATGATATGATATATTTGAATGTAGCATAATATATTAAAGAATATTTAAGCAATAGGTCCAAGCACTTCGAGAGACTTGCTTCCTAAACCCTACTCACAATTTGCCTAGCTTTATATTAGTGATATTCTAGAGGTGATATTTTAATTAAATCAGTCAAGAGTTTTTAGGATATGGTGGACTTTTTAGTGCTACAAAATTCTATAGAAATTAGAGTGAGAAGAGGAGTATTTTGGTTGAATTAATATTTCTTTGTTTATTCTCACTTAAATGAACTAGCACATATATATTAATTTATAGAGTAGTGAATGACTCTTAGATAACTAGGAACTAAGAGTTACATTTATCCACTCTAATCATCATAACTAAACATAACTCAACATAATTCTAACATTAAATGACAACACATTACTCATTAACATACTCCCCTTTAATGTGTTGTTTCTTACCTCCCAATGCTTCTCTAAGTTGCTAGAATCTTGCTCTTCAAAGTGCTTTGGTGAAAATATCAACTAATTGCTCTTATGAAGAGCAAAACACTAGTTGTATCTCTCCTTCTTCAATGATCTCTCTAATGAAATGACGCTTTCTGTTGTTGTCTCAGGTATAACTATGATAATCTAGATTCTTTGCCATAGTAATGGATGATTTATTGTCACAATTAAGTTGAACACTTACCTCTTGCTTTTGTCCAATATCTTTCATAATTCTTCTCAACCAAATTGCTTGTTGTGTTGCTAAACCAGTTGTTAAATACTCTGCTTCGATTGAAGATCTTGGCCAAAGCTAGGAAGTTACCAATGAGCAACACAGAGAATACTGCTTTTAAGAAGGGGTTCCAGCCGAAAAAGAAAGAACCTGAGGTAAATCATGTCCAACGCCAACAGACCTTTAGACCTTGATATTCCTCACAAAACCCAAGTCATCAACAACCATATAACCATAACCCTCACTTCTTATACCAAACACCTACATCTCCTTATCATCCACCCCACCAAATTGTGCCAACCACAAACATCATTTTGACCCCACAATTCCAAATTAACAATGTTCCTACACCACAACTATATGTGCCAACTCGTCCAGCTTATACTAGATATCCACATGTATCTCCACAGAATTACCCTAACTACCCACAACCTCGGCTAAATTTCCAAGATCAAGGTCGTTTCCGTCCCCCAAACCTACCTCCTTTCCCAAGATTGTCCATTTCAAATGTAGATCTATTTCAAAAATTGTTTGATTCTCACCTCATTTCGGGTATTCCTGTACGTCCCTTAGAACCATTATTCCCAGCGTGGTACAACCTGAATTTAACCTGCAAGTATCACATGGATATCCCAGGACATTCAATTGAAGATTGGGAGGCTTTCAAGACTGCAGTAAGGAGGCTTATTGCTTATAGTAAGCTTGACATTCAAGAAGAGGCTGGACCCAGTATCGTCAGCAACCTAATCCCTAATCATGGTGGAAGGAATGTGGTAAACGCTCTGGAAATTGGAGAACCATTAATAAGGAAGGTTATGAACATGCGTACTCACACAGTGCCATGGAATTATGAATCTAAGGTGGAGACAAAAGAAGTCGAGGGAGAGACTTCGAAGGCTTGAATTGCTGAGATACACTAAAAAGAGGAATTAGTAACTAACATAATCAGAGTAGGTGGAATTACAAAGAGTGAGCGATGCTATAGCCTAGAAGAAGTGGAAAAAAGAAAAATTGTTAAAGAGGGAAGTAGAGAGGAAACCCCAAGAGAAGAGGAAAAAGGAAAAGAAGAAGAGGAGTTCTTGAAAATCATGAAACAAAGTGAATATGATGTGATGGAACAACTAAAAAAGACTCCAGCAAGGATATCTCTATTGTCACTTGTCTTGACGTCTGAGTTACATCGGAAACCATTACTAAGAGTTTTGAATGAAGCTTATGTTAAGCCCGATGTTACCCCTGAAGATGTTGTTAACATGGTGGACCCGGTGAAACGCGTCAACATGATCACATTCACTGATGAAGAGATCATTCCTCGGTTTGAGAAAAATCCACGGGCCTTGCACATTACCCTCAAATGCAAAGGGTATATAGTTGCAAAAGGTTTGATTGATGGAGGGTCGGCACTAAATATCCTACCCAAGTCAACTTTGACCTCATTATTAATAAGCGAGGATGAACTGTCACCTCGAGAAATGGTGGTGCGAGCCTTTGACGGAAATAGGAGAGACATTGTGGGAGAGATAATGTTACCGCTAGAGATTGGTCCAAGTAATTTTCAAGTACTGTTCCAAGTTATGGATATCGAGCCTGATTACATTATGCTCCTAGGGAGATCATGGATCCACGCCGCTGGTGTCATTCCTTCTACCCTGCATCAGAATGTTAAATACATTGAAAATGGGTTGGTCTTCACAATACATGGAGAAGAAGAAATTATGTTGTCAAAACCGGTTTAAATGCCGTATGTGGAGAGTACAGAGAAAGAAGAGGAGAATTTGTGGCACAACTTTGAGGTAATTGAGACTGGGTTGGGAAAAGATGAATCTCTAATGCAAAGTGCGAATCAGGTGGTGGCCCGAATTATGGCTAATAGTGGATACCAGGAAAGAAAAGGCTTGTGCTCAAAATTGCAAGGTACTCAGACACCAATTTTATTTCCAGAAAAGTTAGACAGGTTTAGGTTGGGGTACGAAGTATCTCTGGAAGAAAGAATGGGGAATATGACTTTGAAAAAGACTGATAAGGGCAAAATGAAGTATATTCCCCACCCGAGGGAAACATTCTCGGCACCAGCCGAGACAATCATGTTTGGAGAAGTCATTCAACCTCAATGTCATATCACTATCAATGCATTGTATGAAGAAGACCCAGAAGAATACATAGCAATTCGCCCTATTGCTAATGAAGAGCCACTAAAGAACTAGCAGTCTGAACCAATGATTGATGTGATTGTCTCCAAGTAATTGTTTGGTTATGTTGTACTAAGCTGATATCTAAGATTGGCTATGTTTTGAGCTTATGTTTATATTATTTGAGACATTAACTAAATGAATTTGTATGAACATTCAACATTCCTCCTCTTTGCACCTTTGACTTGCCATTTTTGCATTTATAAGTTTTCTTTTTAATATCTCGTTCTTCCTTTATCATTTTTATTCTATTTTTGCCTTGCCAATTCCACACAAATTACTTTCCAGGGATCTGAGTCTTGTAGAAGGTTCGCCTCATGAAAGAGACCTTGAAAACTCGTTAATCGATTCCCCTGTGATGTTTGATGAAGAAGACCCTGAATCTGATGAAGAGGGAGAAGTTGTTGAAAATTTTACAAAATTACTAGAGTATTCAGAGAAAGGATTTGACTTGAACAGTGAAGAAGCATAGGTGATTAACATAGGGACAGAAGAAGAGAAAAAAGAATTGAAAGTAGTGGAAAACCCCGAATTTAAATAAATGATCGCACTATTCAAGGAGTATATGGATGTCTTTGCTTAGTCTTATCGGGATATGCTTGGGTTAGATTCGGAGATAGCATCGCATAAAATCCCATTGTACCCAAATGTTGAGACAAAGAAGCAGAAGTTAAGGAGGATGCGTCCTGATATATCCCTGAAGATCAAGGAAGAAGTGACTAAGCGGTTAGAAGCAGGATTTGTGCATGTATCAAGACACCCAGAGTGGGTCGCCAATATTGTGCCTATGCCTAAGAAGGATGGAAAAGTCAGAATGGGTGTGGACTACAGGGATTGAATAAGGCTAGTCCGAAAGACGATTTCCCACTCCCCCATATCGATGTTCTGGTTGATAACACTGCTAAGAATCATAAGTTTTCATTCATGGATGGATACTCAAGGATACAATCAAATCCCCACAAGTTTTCATTCATGGATGGATATTCTAGGATACAATCAAATCCCCATGGATGTCGATGACAAAGAAAAAACTATTTTCATCACTCCTTGGGGGACGTTTTGTTACACAGTGATGCCGTTTGAATTAAAGAATGCTGGGGCTATTTATCAACGTGCTATGGTCGCACTATTTCATGACATGATGCATAAAGAGATTGAAGTGTGCATGGATGATATAGTCGCCAAATCTAGAGAAGGGGAAAGTCATGTGGCGATTTTACGAAAGTTATTTGAAAGACTCAAAATACAAACTGAGGTTGAATCCTGCAAATTGTATTTTTGGAGCATCTACTGGAAAACTCTTCGGGTTCATCGTTAATAGAGAAGGAATAAAAGTGGATCCGGATAAGATAAAAGCGATACAAGAGATGTCTGCCCCTAAGACAGAGCGTGAAGTGAGAAGTTTTCTCGGGAGACTTAACTACATCGCTAGATTAATTGCTAACTTCACCAACACTTGTGAGCCTATATTCAAGCTATTGAAGAAGCATCAGCCGGGTGAATGAGATGAGGAATGTCAAGGAGCTTTTGACAAGATAAAGGCTTATTTAATGAATCCTCCTATTTTAGTACCACCTACATCGGGTCGTCCTCTAATTTTGTACTTAATCGTATTGCCAACCTCGATGGGGGCAATGTTAGGGCAGCATGATGAATCAAGAAAGAAGGAGCAAACAATTTATTATCTGAGCAAGAAGTTTAATGATTGTGAAGCTCATTACATGGCTATTGAGAAGACTTGTTGTGCTCTGCTATGGACCTCAAAGCGGCTAAGGCAATACATGTTGTATTACACCATTTGGTTGATCTCCCGAATAGACCCTCTGAAGTATATCTTTGAATGTCCTCATGTTTCATTAAGAGTTTCAAAGTGGCAAGTGATGTTATCAGAATTCGACATCAAGTACATGGCTCGGAAGTCCATCAAGGGAAGTGCGATTACCAATCATTTAGCTTAAAATCCTCTTAAGGGTGGATAACTAGTGACATCTGAATTCCCTGATGGAGAAATACTGATGGCAGAAGAAGAAGAAGAAGAAGAAGAAGAAGAAGAAGAAGAAGAAGAAGAAGAAGAAGAAGAAGAAGAAGAAGAAGAAGAAAAGCCTGTTTGGAAGATGTATTTTGATGGAGCAGTCGACATGCATGATAATGGCATATGAGCGGTGGTCGTTTCACCAATTGGAAAGCAATACCCAGTCGCTATCAAACTGGATTTCGAATACACCAATAATGTTACGGAGTATGAGGCATGTGCTAATGGTTTAAGTTGCAATCGGCTTAGGGATCAAGTTGCTAAAGGTATTTGGAGATTCAGCACTCATCATTTATCAGGTGAACGATGAATAGCAAAACAAAGATCCAAAGTTGATGCCTTATCAAAAGTATCTGACCCAGTTGATTGAGAAGTTTGAGGAGGTGACCTTCGCCCATTTGACTCGAGACAAGAATCAGTTTGCGGATGCCTTGGCCACTTTGGCTGTAATGACTAAATTAGATATTCACAATAATGTTCAACCCATCCAAGTGAAAATAGATAGTGAGCCTGCGTATTATGCAAATGTGGAAGGCGAACCAGATGGTAAACCTTGGTATCATGATATCAAGTAGTATATTCATCATAAAGAATACCCAACTAGGGAAAGTGAGGTGAATAAGAAGACTATTCATCGGTTGGCAATGACATTTTTCTTGAACGGAGGGATTCTGTATAAGAGAAGTCATGACGGTACCTTGCTTAGATGTGTGGATGCTCGTGAAGCTCATATAATTATGATTGAAGTCTATGAAGGAATCTGTGGAACTCATGCCAATGGTCATATGATGGCACGAAAAATTCTAAGAAATGGTTATTATTGGTCCACCATGGAAACAGACTGCATAGAGTATATATGAAAGTGCCAAAAATGTCAGATATATGCAGATCGAGTCAATGCACCTCCATTCCCTTTGTATAATTTGGTATCACCATGGCCCTTCTCGATGTGGGGAATAGATGTCATCGGACCCATTAATCCCAAAGCTTCCAATGGTCATCACTTCATTTTGGTGGCAATTGACTATTTCACCAAGTGGGTAGAAGTTTTCTCGTATGCCAGTATTACTCAAAAAGTGTTTTTGAGATTCTTCAAAAGGGATATTATCTGTAGATATAGAATTCCAGAAAGGATAATCACAGATAATGCTATCAATCTCAATGGTGCTGAGATTCAAAAGTTTTGTGAAAACTTCAAAATCAAGCATCATAATTTAGCTCCTTATAAGCCCCAGATAAATGGTGCAGTTGAAGTAGCAAATAAGAATGTCAAGAAGATTATTGCTAAGATGGTAGTGAATTATAAAGATTGGCATGAAATGTTACTATATGCTTTGCACGCATATCGTACCAATATATGATCAAGCACTAGGAAACTCCTTTCTCTTTGGTGTATGGGATGGAGGTTGTCTCTCCCATAGAAATTGAGATTCCTTCTTTAAGGGTTTTGATGGAAGCAGAATTAGAAGAATCTGAATGAGCGAAGGCTCGGTATGAGCAGTTAGATATGATAGAAGAGAAAAGACTAACAACTATTTGTTATGAATAATTGTATCAAAGCAGAAAGGTCAGAACATTTAACAAAAATGTTCGTCCCAGAGAATTTTGTTCAGGAGATTTGGTTTTGAAGAAGATCCTTCCTAACCAAGAGGACGCCAGAGGAAAATGAGCTCCGAGTTATGAGGGTCCTTACATAGTCAAGCAGACATTTTCTGGAGGGGTTTTAATTTTGCAGAATATGGATGGAGAAGAACTGCCAAGGCCAGTAAATACTGATTTTGTCAAGAGATTCTATGCCTAAAAAAAAGAGAAAAAAGGGGGCCCCTGGAACTCCAAACTGGGGCAATTTTTATTCTGCATTCAATTGGCCATACTGAGGTAAAAAAAAATGTCTAAAAGGTTAAAGGAAAGAGGTGTTGAAAAAAATAGCAACAGAGACAGTGGTTGAATTATCAAACGATTGCAGGGAATCAATTGAATGAGGAATAAGGAACCAATACTAGGGCAAAAATTTTTCCTTGCAATTTTCTTTTGTTTTCATCTTTCAAGCATATTCATGTAGAATCATATTACCTAAAGTAATAAAAGGAAATTTGTTTATTTAACGAATTTCTATCTATTCATGAATGCATGTTTAACTCATTAAGTTATGTCTCAAATAAGATAAATTTAAGGTCAACAGCTTGATTTTGATAATGCTACAACAATCCTTCAATGCTTGTTCTCAGTGGCTCAAAATGAAGATTGCAATGCTTTGCTAATAGGTGGGTAAAAAAAAAAAGAAAAAATGAAGAAAAAAAAAAAAAAAAAAAAGAGGAAATGAGGTTCAGAGGATTCCAAGCCAATTGAAGGGTCCGATGAAGAAAAGAGAAGCGAACAAAAGGTTTGATTGGTCGAAACTTTCCAGAGCTGTCATTGGTTCAAATGAATAAAAGAAATAAAGAAAAAGAGAAAGGAAATAGATAAAAAGAAAAAAAAACAAAGATCAAACAAAAACAAAAAAAAACAAAAAAATAATGTTTTCAAAGAAAAATGTGTTTTCTAATTTTGAGCGCATCGACTCCATGTATTTTAAAATTTCTGAGCGCATTAGCTCTTTAAATTGTCATTTTAATTTCGGGACGCAGTTGTCCATTATCATTTAAATTTCAGGACGCAGTTACCCATTGCCATTTTTTGCTTGGGGACGCAGTTGCCCATTGCCTTTTAATTTCAGGACGCAGTTGCCCATTGTCATTTAAATTTCGAGACGTGTTGCCCATTGCCATTTAAATTTTGGGATGTAGTTTCTCATTGCCATTTAAATTTTGTCATAGCTCATTGCCTTTAATTTGGGGATGCGCATTGCCATTTAAATTTTGCATTGTCATTTAATTTTGGGCCACGATTGCCTTATCTTTTAATTTTCGAGACATAGTTGCATTGTCATTTAAATTTTTGCCTTTTGATTTTAAATTTTGGGCCAGTAGTAATCATTGCCTTTTAATAATAAAAATTTTTTCAAGCCGAAAAAAAAGAAAGAAAAAGGAAAAGGAAAAGGAAAAGAAAAGAAAGAAAAAACTAAACACAGATTAAAAAAAACTAAAACAACACTTCAAAGAAAAAAAATGTGTTTTACTTTCGAGCGCATCGATTCTGCTCATTTACTTTTGAGCGCATCAGCTCCTTTCATTTTAATTCTTTGACAATTCTTTTGAGTGCATCGGTTTTTGCATTCTATTGTTCTCGCATTGTTTTGCAGTTATCATCTTATGCATTGCCGGACAAAATTGAAGTTCATGTTTTTACTAGTTTCTTACAATGATAAAATGAAAAATCACAGTTTTTCTTTTATCTAGTAAGAAACAAGTAAAGAGGGACAACTGTGAACACTCAATTTTGACCGAGTAAAAAATAATAATAATGATAATTTAAAAAATAAAAAATAAAAAAATTATTAATTTTTTAAAAAAAAATAAAAAAAGAAAAGACAAAAAATGAGCTGGTTTGTTCTTCTCCTTTTGGAAGGAAACTAATTGTTTTGTACTACAAGTTCTCTATTAATTGCAACCACTACAATGGTTGCACTCATAGACAACTCACACTCACTTACTCCATTCTCACTTGTTGCGCACACACACAATATTCACTTTACTTTTCCATAAAATCATATCAAACAGCACATGTGAGATAATTTATTGGTCGGGTCTTTCACGTATAAGTCGTACACAACATTGAGGTAAAAGAGGAGGAATTTTTCAATCTGATATACAGAGTTGAAGCAGTATCTAAAAAAAATACAAGACAAAACAAAGAACAAGGGAAGAAAAAGAGGCTGAAAACAATAGAGCAGAGAATCATTTTTTTTCGGAGGAGGGGACGCAGCCGCCATCCTCATTTTCATCACACATTCACCATTTTCATTTCCCACTATTACTCCCACTCCTGCTAGCATCTTCACCAAAGAATCACAACCATTATCTACAACCACCACCCAAACTAGACCCATCTCATTCAGCCTTCAAACCACCACAGCAACCCTTACCATTATCATCTTCCTCCAACCTTCAACCTCACCAAAACCAAAACACCCCCACCATTCAACTTCATCATCAACCTTTCACTCAAATCCACCATCAACCTCCATTGACCATTTTCTTCACTCCATTAAAATCACCATCAATAACCAACAAACCACTCACAAATACTAACAATCCAACAACCAAAAAAAAAAAAAGAGAGGAAAAACCCAACCGGTCCTGCAAACCGTCCCCCCCCCAAAGATCGCGAAACGGAACCTCTGTTCTGTCCATCCAAACCAGCAAGTCGTGAACCGCGTCGCCTGTCGTATTCCCACCAGCGTCGGCCAGACCGAGTCGAGCCGCACCGAACTGGAGACAGACCGCGTCGCACAGCCTTCGCCAGATCCGACGAACTAAGCCCAACCACCGCTCGACGTCCCGATCCGCGTCATCCGCACAGCTAACACAGTCCAAACCAGAGCCCGCGTCACCGTCAGACCACGTCGCCTGTGCCGCACCAGCCCGACTCGCTCAACTCGGACCACCACCATAGCTGTCGAAGACCAATGAGCCATCACCATCTCACACCACCATATCAAGCTGCGTTTTATGGTGTTTCGTTCGTCCGCGAGCCCAGACCTGCCGATCCAGTTGCTGCTGCGACAGCTCCTGCCCCGTGCCGTCAGTCGCACTGCCCTGCTCACTGTCCGCGCCGCCGACCTCCATTAAGTGTCCCTCGTAGGTGAAGAAGAAGAAACCAAAATAACCCACCCCCTTCTTTTGCTTTATCTTTCTTGTAAGTTTTTGATTTTTTTAATTTTTTAATTTTTTTTGTTTACAATTTCTAGGCCTAGGCTAGTGGGCTTCTAGAAAAAACGAAAAAAAAGTAAAAGAAAATGATAAAATTACAAAGTAAAAAAATATAAAATAATGAAAATTTTTTTGAAATACTTTTTTTATAACTTTTGTAAAAAGTTGCGACAATTTGATAAAATTACAAAAGTGAAAAATATAAAAATAATTGAAATATTTTTTATGCAAAAAAAAAGGGATTAACTGAGTTGTGACAGCTTGTCAATCCTATAAGTTTTTGTAATCATCTGAGTTGTGACAATTTGATGATTCAATACTTTTTTTTAGTTAAAAATAATCAATCCACAAGAATTTTATAAAAAACTACGTGACTTTAAGTTTCTCATCTCATTGCACTTGACGATACGTAGGCGCGGAATTCTTATTCCGTCAAGCCAAAATTTAAATTTTCATAAATTCATTATTTTTTTTATAAAAGGGGTAAAATAAATATATTTTGAGATTACTGAATTTTGCATAACTAATTTAGGGTATCGTCTCAGGACGGCTGTGTTAGGGGTGCTGTGGGCTTAAGTTTTCACTCTTCCCTACGCATAATCGACTCGCGAATCTATTTTGGTTTTGAAGATTATTTTTCAAGAAAGGTTTTTTAATTTTTAATTTAAATAAAATTAGTGGCGACTCCTAATTAATTTATTTTGTTTCGTCACTCCCGCCGCGATATCAATTGCGACAGAAACTGTGAACACTCAATTTTGATCGGGTTAAAAATAATAATAATGATAATTAAAAAAATATAAAAAAATTAATTTTTTTTAAAATAAAAAAAAGAGAAAAGACAAAAAATGAGTTGGTTTGTTATTCTCCTTTTGGAAGGATATAATGGTTGCACTCATAGACAACTCACTCATTCACTCCATTCTCACTTGTTGCGCACACACACAATATTTACTTGACTTTTCAATAAAACCATATCAAACAACACATGAGAGAGGATTTGTTGATCGGGATTTGCTTTCTTTCTTTCATGTATAAGTCGCACACAACATTGAGGTAAAGCAGGGAGGAATTTTCAATTTGACATACAAAGTTGAAGCAATATCTAAAAAAAATACAAGACAAAACAGAGAACAAAGGGGAGGGAGAAGCCTCAACCAGTAGCCACACACACTAACAGCAGCAACTTCAAAGACCCATTTCACGAAGCTTCATCTTCTCCACTCAGCACCTGCTTCACTTTCACCACCATCAATCTCCTTCCACCATCTAACGGTGATCACTCTTGCACCAAACTGTGGAGTAGCCATCTTCTTCACCATTCCATTATTTCCTTCACCCCACCATTTTCTATAACCAAACCCACTGAGTCAACTCAGTGAGCATCTCCCACCATCCTCTTTAACCTCTGCCATATCCCGAATCATTTCACCCTGCATCAACTGGGACCATCTTCTTCAAACACTAACAACACATCACTTCCATCAAACAAAACACCCAAACAACCCCTCCACCATTTGACTCACCGCTAACTTTCATCAACAAACAATCACCATCTTTACCTTCACAAACCATCATTGTCCTCCACCCAACCGAGCCACCAAGCTCCCAGTCGTGCACAACCTATCACCTCCACCAGCACCCACCGCCAAGCTTGACCGAACCATGCTGTCGTGCTGTCGCGAGCTGCACCCCAGAACCGAACGAAAGCACCCCACAAACCCAGCCAACCGCAGTCCGCACCACCGGAACCGTGCGTACCAGATCCACCCAACCAGAACACGGCCTCGTCGAAGCACGCCAGATCCATGGACCACTGTTTCGCTGAACCGTGAAGCTAAGTCCATCGAGCCGTTTGAACCCAGATCCGTGCTGCACGACTCGCTCCAGTCGTGTCCCTGCCAGCAAGCACCGTCCCGACTGAGCCGACGCTTCGCCCCGCAGCTGCTCCGGTCGCCGCTCCTTGAACCAGCCGCTATCGAGCCTCTCTGCCTTGGTCTCCTGCTTCTGCAACTCAAAAAAAAAAATAACTCCCCTTTTGTTTTGCTTATTTCCTGTAAGCTTTGTTTTCTTTCTTTATTCTGATTAATTTTTTTTTTGTTTATTCTGATTAATTTTTTTTTGTTTATTCTGATTAGATTTTAGCTTTTAGTTTTTTTGTTTTTTTTTTTTTTAGAATAATGGGTTTGTTTGGGCCAAATTAAAAAAGGGTAAGAAAAAAAATGAAAAAGGATAAAAAAAAAAGATAAAACTACAAAGTAAAAATATACAATTTAAATATTTTTTTAGGAAATAAGAATGAGATTAACTAAGTTGTGACAGCTTATTAATCCTATAACTTTTGTAATCATCAGATATTGAAAGATTTAAAGGGTAGATAAATCTGTGGCCAACCTTAATCGCAATTGACAAATAGATATCGAAAGAAGAAGGGTCATACATAACTCAATCAAATGATAGACTAACGGCCACAACAAATGACCCAAACGTGTGAAATTAAACAAAAATTATAACTTATATAATGCATTATAGCTTGGTATAAAAACATAGGAAAAGAGTTTAAGCTTGTCCTCTCTCTATAAAGAAAAGGAAATATGAGATGTTTAGGAAATGAAAAGAAAGAGAACCTAACACTAACATCGCCTACAATACCAATGGCCATGCCAGCAGAGAGGCCAGGAGGCCACAAGGAAGACCAGAAGAAAGGTGAGTGTAACCCAGACACACATGTGCATTATCATTCAATAAGACAATGGAAAGCAAAAACTGTACTTGTTCCAACTAGAAAGAGAACACACAATCACTTCATTGGATGATATTGTGATTCTTATAACACTAATTACAATGGGACTAAAAAAAAATTGGACGCAAAATTTGAAACTTACCCCTTGCGATTTGAGGGGCGTGAAGGCAATTCCTTCTTGGTGACAATGTGACCCTTGTTCAATCCAACAAACAAACTCGTACTAGGCTGTTTAGGAGCCATTGCCCTGATCCATAACCCATACATCAGAAAATTGTTCATGGTTTACGTAATAAGAAGCAGCTAAAACGAACAATCAACACAAAATGAAGGATTTGAGTGAAACGAAGTATGAGAAGAAGATGGAGAGGAAGAGACTTTACCTCTCGTACTCTCAGCTTCTGAAACCCTAACACCAGAAAGTGTAGTGGGAATGGGAAGAAAAGGAACTAGGGTTTGTTCTTGGAATCAAAATCACAAAAAGTGAGTGAGATTCAATGAAACAGAAAGAAAGAAGAACACCAGAAATTATTTTTTAAAAAAATTATTTTAAGTACTATATTACTTCGGATTAGTTTAAAAAAATATTATTTAACTTCAGGCTAGATCAAGCTAACTCAAAATCCAACTTAATTAGCTTTGGGCTGGATTGTTTATTAGACTAAGTTAATTCTTGAATCAACAATATTATATACATAAACTTATACACATATTATTTTATATTTATACAATTTTTACTATTTAAGTACAATTAGGCCTTCCTCATTTTTTTTTCACATTTACACTTTGATTATGTCATTTAAACAAATATGAGAAATGTGAGTGGAAAAGTGATACAATTAACATTCTTCTTGAGCCCCTAAAATTATATGTACTCTTTTCTGTGGACCGAATTGACCTGTTTGATAAGCACATTTTGGATGAAAAAGGAAATGAAGAAAGGAAAAGATGCTTTGATATTTTGTTTGGTATTAATTTAGAATTAAAATTCCTCTAAAAAAAAGAATTAAAATTCTGGTTAAAAAAAGAGAGGGTAAAAGCAAGGAAGATTGAAGTAATGTACTTTTCTTCTATTCTCTTCCTTTCCATCTAAGAAGGGAGGGATGTAAAAAATATAAAGCTCATAAAAATTATTTCCATCATCTTCCTTGCTTTTACCCTTATTTTTTTAACCAGAATTTTAATTCTTTTTTCTAGAGGAATTTTAATTCTTAAATTAATACCAAACAAAAAGATTAAAGCATATTTTCCTTTCTTCATTTCCTTTTTCATCCAAAATGTGCATACCAAACATACCTTTAGGGTCAATTTGGCCCACGAGTACATATAATTTTTAGGGGGTTCAAGAAGAATGCCAATTATATCACTTTTCCACTCACATTTCTCATATTTGTTTAAATGGCATAATCAAAGTGAAAATGTGAAAAAAAATGAAGTAGGCCTAGTTGTAATTAAATAGTAAAAATTGTATAAATATAAAATAATATTATATAAGTTTATGTATATAGCATTGTTGATTCAAGAATTAACCTAATCTAATAACCAGCCCAGCCCAAAGCTAATTAAGCTAGATTTTGAGTTTAAAAATTAGACTTAAGTGTATTTTTAAATTAAATTTGAGTCATATTTTGAGTTGGCTTGATCTAGCCTAAAGTTAAATAATATATTTTTTAACTAATCCGAAGTTATATAATACTTAAAACAATTTTTTTAAAAAATAAGAATAAAATATAAAACTATTAGTTTAGATTGTAAGTTGATATTTTATGCATAACATGATAATATTTTTTTTATTTGAATATGACAATTTTTTATTCTAGTATTTTTTTTACATTTTATGTTTATATAATTTGTTTAGAAATATATCTTCTAAAACATTTCTTAGTTTTTCACATTAAAATAATATTTTAGTTTTATTTTTGTATTTCAAAAATTTTATAATTTAACTACACTTAAGTTTTAAGTTTATACATTTTATCTAAATCTCATATCGAATAGACTCTAACTAAGAAATTAGTTAGATTATATATCAGGATTAAATTCAAAAAATTAATCTAATCAAAATATCAAATTGTGAGATTGGAGTCAACAGACTAGTTTTAAACCCATACAAATCTAGTGATGCGCACCACTACAAGAAGTTCCTTATGAATTAAAAAATATCTTATAATAATTAATATATTGTAATCATATAGTTAGCAAAAATTAAATTTCTCCCATCAAACTCTACACAAATCATGGAGCGTGTATATCAGTTGGTAGGAGATTATTCTAACTTAATCAAGGATCTCGAGTTCGAACCTTGGGTATGCAGCTGCGTTAAAACTCGGTTAAGAAGACTTTACTGTCTTATGAGGTCCTGCCCGACTCGAGAGATTTTATTTTCAGGTGAAGAGACACTCTAAAAAAAAAAAACTTAACACAATCAAATTCATTATTTTTTTATGAATAGGTTGGATATCTATTCATAAAAAATATTATTGTGTTCTGGATCGTAGTTCGAGATACCACCCTTAGGGGGGCAAGCCCGGCATATACGCCACTAGGCTCTGGAGTATGCACTCCAACAGGACGTTCGTACACGGGTACCAGTCGTACTCCCCAACCAACACTTCTTAGGTCTGCGCATGACCTGATCACTGCCTGTGGTGACCTTTACAGTGTGAGGACCATACCACCTGCTACAGTAGTTAGTCACTAACGCAACAGGCCCGAAATTCCAGGAATTTGCCTGAACGATCATAGGAGGGAGACACCCTCCGTCAAGGCTCTGCCCGAACGATCGTGAGGAGGAGGCACACCCTCCCCGTCAGGCCACATTTTCTGTATACCTGCACTCTGCGACGAATGCTCAAGGACTCTACACATACACTATAAATATCAGGAAACATCACTCTAACAAGGTAACTACAATTCTTACGGTGTGTATCCTCTTTGTGCCCTATCTGACTTAAGCGTTGGAGTCCTTTTATAGGTACACAACCCCCCTGCTCAAGACTCCCGGAGGCAGCAACAACATAAGGAGGATGAGACCATCGTACACGTGTCTTTTCAAGCACTCTCTGGTTCTACATCAGAACATATTGAATGAGTTTAATAATTATTAAAGCATGAGTCTTGAATGGATTAAATTTTTTAATATTTTTTAATGAAATATAAATAAATTAATAATTTATTTTTGACCCAATGGTCAAATTTAAAATCCATCAAATCAATCTACTTTTCACCACACGATTAAATTCCTCATTCGTGTATTATAAACTAACACTTCATTTAAAAGTACATTCCGTTTTAGTTACTCAATTGAAATTATTGTAATATAAGTATATTTCAATTTTCAAATAATCATATTCACAGCAAATTAACTAATTTAGTTATAATAATTTAAAAAGCATGGTTTCTTCATGCAATCCTTGTCTCTAAGTTGGTTCATCAATGCGTGGAAACAACAACGTACCCGCATAATGCAGAAAAAGAAAAGGTAATTAATTAATAAAAATATATATAAATTAAAATATTTGTGAAGTTTAGACATGTAAGATGAGAGAAGAAAAGTAATTAAGAATGTAAGTTAAATTTAGACATATGTTTAAATTTATTTGAATTAACTAAAAAGGGTTTTAAACCCTTCCAAATTAAAAGGTATCATAAAAAATACCATTTTTATTTCATAATTCATGTCATTTGTCTTCTTTATATTCTCACATTTGTTATTTTTCAAAATGTTTCTTGAACTAGATATTTGACATTCTGGTCCAGTGTTAGACTTTTGCCATGCATTCTAAATTTCGGTTGTTGAAACTTGCAATGAGTTTAGGTTAAAATAAGTATGAAAATATTACAGTAAGTGAGAAATCTAATGTGTATTTAAGGAGTTTGATTCTAACTTTTTTATTCACACCCTACATCACAAGTTCAGATTCTAACTTTTACTTTTGTAGAATATAAAATATTCTGAAATTCTAAAATAATTATCTACTAATCATGATTTCTTTTGGAATGCTACTAAGAAATATAACTAAGTACCCATTAAAAATGATAACTCTAAGAAGCATGTTCTTGTGGTGATAAAAGTGTTGTCATAATAACTTAATTCATTTTGAGTTTCTACAAGCACTGACTCGAGTCAAATTTGTCTTGAAACTAAAGAAATATAATACCGTTTTAAGTTATCCTTCTTATTTTTCTATTATGTATGCCAAAAAAAATTTATAAAATTTTTGGCACATAGCGTGTCCCAAAATGTAAAATACATTTTAGTTTTATTTACTTTTGAAAGTGATACTTAAAAAAAAAATAAAGTGGTTATCTTGTTGTAAAATGTCTTCTTTTGAGGGTTCAGTATGAATTATCTCTTTTCAATTTTTATAATTGTATAGAACTATGAGTTAACAACAAAAATTTGACTTTGCTAGATATTCAAAAGGCAGAAATCTACATAATGTATTATTTTGGGATATCAACAATGTAATGGATCAAGCTGGATTGGTGTTTTGGATATCTTTGTGACGAGGTGGATTATTCTCTGGATGAATAACTTAGTTCTATGTTGGCATGCAACTTATGATTGTATTCTTACTTTCTTTTCCTTGCATTTTCTTTTTACTGCTTCTTTCTTTACTTTAATAATTTGATTGGAAAACTTATCATGGTATGTAATTTTAATATCTTTTCTCAGTTTGTTATTAATTTGGATCTTTCCCATATATGATATGCTATAATCGTTAGTAATGTTCATGCTTTTTAATTAATATTTCATTATGAGCGTACTTGTGACATTCATATACTTTCTATTTTTGGTTGTCAAAAGCAATAACAAAGCACACACTACAGCTTACTACCAGAGTTCATGAAGCACCACAATCCGACTCAGGAAAACAAAAAGGCAACAAGTTGCAGGAGAAACATGCAACTCCACCGAACTCAGATTATGATTTAAACTAGCGTTTGCGAGATGATCAGTAGATGTTTTGCTTCTCTAAAAATTTGTTCAAAAGAAATCTCTAAGGGGTTCAATAACTTCTCTCTTATGAGTACCGCTCAAACCAATATTTTAAAACCCAGCCAAACTGGACCGGTCCAACTGGTTGAACTGCCGGTTGGACACCAGATCGGTCAGTTTTTAGCTTCAAAACCACTAAGGTTGTTCACTAGGGAAAAAACAGAAAAAACCAGTTAAAACAAGTGAATGGGATGAGTATAAAACCATCGTTCGGAAAGTAGTCATTTTCACCTTGTTATTTTCATTCAATCTTTCTCTTAAATCTGAATCAACTGTAGTTTTTGTGTTGATTTGGTAGTTTCTAACTACAGTTAAATGCTTTTTTTCTAAAAAAGAAAATAGAATAACATTGTATTTGGTATGAAAGTCGAAATAAATAAAAGCACATCTATCCATTATCAAAGTCAAACTTCCATTAAATTAAAAAGTAGTGATATTAACAAAAGCAAACCTACACTAAAAATTTGTTGATTCATACCAAAAGAACACTGTACTATTCCAACGGACATATAGCCTGATAACTGGGCAATTATTTTTCTTCCTCAAATTCAATGGCTTATATGTAGCTTGAGCATATGCAAAAATTGATATGATCATTCTGTAATACTGCATGTTCCGTCCTCTACCCGAGAGGTTGGTCTCCAGAGAGACCCAGGTCAGCCGTTCGACAATTCGTTGGTTGGAGACGGAGTCGAATGCCAACAAAGACACTGCGACCGATCAGTCTTAGAGTCAAGACAATGATGAAGATATAGGTGGAGAAAAGTGAACATGCTTGACCTAGGTTGCCAGGATGGTTTATGTAACGCCCCAATTTTTAGAAAATATTCTGAATGTACTGTTTTCTGTTTTTCATGCTTTTGTATGAATGACCGTTATGTCCCTATTTTTCTGTTCTCGATTTTTGTATGAAAACAACTACGATAATGAGTTCAAATTTTATTTGATCGTTTACGTAGTTTGCTTGAGACGGTAAAATAAAAATTTTTCCGAACTCTTTTGTATTAATTTTTTCGAAAGATATACAACTATATAATACTGCTGGATATTTTATTTGAACGTTTTGAATGATTACCTACGTTGTGGGAAAAAAGCGGAAAATGACCGTTACGTCCCGAACGTCTTGTTTTATTTGTTTTTGTCTGTTTTTAATTGTTTTCTTCTTGATTTAATGCCTGAAAATACTGTCTGTGATTTTATATGGACTTTTTGTGTGATTTGCTCCGAGGCAGGAAAATGATATCTTTCGGGCCGGGAAAATCTTATTTTATTATTTAGAATTGGGGGATCTTACTTAACCCGATTCTGAATGAGACTAAAAATAATCTTTTAATTTTTAGGATTTAGCTGTCAAATAAAATAATTTTATATTATTATAATATTATTTTATTAGTCAAGTATGTTTTAGTGACAGTGGACCGGAAATATTTTGCGGGACCCACAATTAGCCGAACGGTTAGATCGGTAGCTTAATTAATCACCGTAAGTCGTAGAACTTTCCGAGCAGTGACTCGACTAGTGACTCACTAGTGACTCAGAGAGCATTTAATGTTGTGTGACTCGGCATGTGAGTCACCAGGAACCAACCAATGGGAATCAAGCTTGCTCACCAAGGCTTGATCTTGGCCTTTGATTCATCCAATGGCTTGGATGAAGCCAAGCAAGGTGCCCACCTTGCACCTCACTTAGTGCTACGGCCAAGAGGCCTTAGGAGACCAAAAATCACCTTCCATCTTCATCACTTTTCTCTCTTCTCTCTCATCAAAACCCTAGCCACCATTCTTGTCCATTTTCCTTCTTCCATTCGGCCAAGCTAGTTTCCTAACACTCCAACCATCCAAAAATTTTTCTAACCAAGTTTCCTTAACCTAAACACCATTCTAAGAACCTTTGTAGTTGGGAGTTTCTTCAAATTCTTCCATCTAGGGCTTGGAAACCAACCTTGAAAGTTTTACCTAGAAGGTGAAATTTCATGCTTTTCTTTTCTCTCTTCTTTTTCAAAGTTCTAAGCCATGATTTTTCCATGGTTTAGCTTCTTTTTCATGGTTAGTAACATGTAGATTTTGTTTGAGATTTCTAGGTATTTTTGGTGGTGAAAACCGTGACCTAGGAGGTGTGAAAGCAAGCTTTTGTCTTCATTTAAGGTAAGAGGAAGACAATTCTTATCATCCCTTGATGGTGGTAAGAAGATGGGTTGTTTGTAGAATCCATAAGGATTCGGTTGTGGTGTGTTTATTGATGTGTATTTGTTAATTTTTGTGGTTGCTAGTAGCTTAAGTGTTATGTGTTAGTAGCTTTCTTGTTTGGTGATTGTAATAATTTTGCATGTCTATTAGCTTTTGATTGTATGTCTATAAGCTTTAAATTAGGTTTTATGTGTTAGAAATATTTTGCATGTGTTAGAAATATTTTGCATGTGTTAGAGATATAAAAGCATGTGTTAGAATTGTATGATAAAATATAGGATGTGAATAACATGTGTAAATTTGTATGAGTGTTCCAAAGAACACAATCCAATAGCTCACGGCAATGACAAGTTTGGAGGACCAAAATGTTCTCTTGATTTTTCCTAAAGTGTAACTTAATTAACCTAGGAGAATCAAGAAAGTTTCTAATTGATTTGATCAAAGAAAATGCATTTAGAAATCAAATGGTACAAACTTAGTATTTTGGGCCAACATGCCTAAAGGATTAAATTGACTATTGTTAACTATTTTTTTAAAATGATTTAATGAACTTAGACAATATAATACATTTGATATGATTTAAAAGGTGAAAGACATTTTGGAAATCAAATGCAAAAGTTTTATGAAATTTGGCCAACATGCCACTATAGGTAATCATGATTTTTAAAACTTGATTCTAAACCTTTTTCAATTAAAAGAAACAATACAAGTTAAGAAGAAATTTTCTATAATGATTTTTGAAGGAACCAATTGATTAGAAGTAAGTCTAAAGGGTTAAAATTCATAATTTTATCATTAGGAAGGAAATACAGTAATATTAAGAAATTTTCTAACATATAGCTCACTTTTGGTTTTGAAGCATGTTAGAGATTTCAAAAAGAATTCAATGAAATGGTTAAAAATTAGGTAAATAGAAATTTTATGGAAAAATTTAGAAAAACATTATTATAAGTTTATAAACAAATTACTGTCAATTTTTAGTAAAAATGAACCTATAAGATAGTAACAATATCTTAATGACAGTATGCGGTATGAAAAATTATTCAACGTAGTTTAAATGTATTAAGTACTATTTCTATCTGTTTAAACAGTAATTTTAAGGGCATTCAAATAAGAAAATGATTTAAAAATCCTACGCGATTGAGAAAACGTATTAAAAATGCTACGCGATTTTAAAAACAGAAAAATATCTTTACCCGATTTTTAAACGTTTGTAAAAACGACGAGATTTCAAAAACGTGATAAAATTTCTACGCGATTGACCGTAACCATATTTATTTTTTTTTGTCGGGAAAATGTGAACCCGTCTGAGCTTTTGAGGTTATTTATTTGTCGGGAAAAAGTGAACCCGCATGTGCTTTATGCCATTGAGGGCATATTTTTATCTTGAGGGCATTTTCGTAATTTCATATATTTGGAATTATGTATTTGTCTTTATACCAATTTTTGGTGTTTTGGTTGACGAGACGAATCACATCGTGTTGTCGATGCGATAAATGTAGTGTGGTTTATTGTTCTAATGAACTTGGAGACTTTAGTGTACGGGATCCCACATGTGGGACAGTTGGTAGCTCCATTTGGGCCGTGGTAAACCGATAGCACACTAATGTACTCGACATTCACTATATTTAATCGAGGTTTGTAAAGTCTAGTAGTACATTGCCTATAGTGCCACAACGGGAGACCGTGAACTATACTACGCCTGGATGGTGGATTCCCAGTGCCGTAGGCTATTGACGCAATGTGTGACCGCGTAATAGTTGGTTGGGCAGCCGTGGTACTAATAGATTTTGCAAGTCATTCTCTCTGATATCTGTTTGGGTTTAGCTCCATGGAGTAGGGTTGTGTTTTGGTGTATTTGATTATATCTTGGATAATATTCCATTTTTCTCTATTTATCTTTATCGGTAATATCTTGGATGTTTTTACATTTTCTCTATTTATATTTATCGATAATTCTTATGTTAGTTGTCCATTTCTTATCTTATTTTATACGTGAGATTGATTTATCTATGTGGTTTTCTTTATTTGTGTTATATATGTGATGTTCGAAACACTAGGATATCTAATATGTACTCTATTCCATTATTATTACTGTTATAGCTTTTTCGTATTGTATGAACTGTATAGTTGTTATTTGTCGTCTTCTTATTGGCCATGTTGTGATGATTTTATGTTGTCTTACCTCTTTATTGTATGTGTCTCTTGTCTATTTATTTTATACGGTAAAGAGTTTGAAGAGGAAGAAGAGGAACAACCTCTTGAGATCGTGTACCCTGAGGAAGAGGAAGGTCAGCAAGCCGACGATCAGTTTTACGATCAAGAACCATCCGATCATCCATATCCTCTGGATTGATTGTGTGGGATGGCTACGCCAGGATTTTTGGGATTGATAGAGCTGATATTTCATGGAGGTGATCTGGCTTGGCATTTACGAGGAGATCGTGCTTCTGTTACCTATGCTGGACGTATGACCGTGATTCTACGTCATCAGTTTGATGGAGATCCGATTGTGACGACGACGTTATTTCTGCACTTAGAGTTACCCTTATCCATTAGGCGTTATTGGGGTGCTGAAAACCCTGAGCCTAGTGAGATAAGCATCGTATCGACTGCGCGATCCCGTTATCGCCGTGTGTCGAGACATCCGGGATATCTATCTCCCGATGATCATTTTCAGGCTGAGAGTGATCCATCTGAGGATTAGATAACCATGATGTTTTTTTTGGGCGCGTCAGCGTATGTCTGTATATATTAACTCTTTTATTGCTTTCTTTTCTGTTTTTGTTTAAATATTTGTAGTCTTAGTTGTAAATTATTTGTACAGCTTATAACTTAATCATATGTATATTATCAGTAATGATGATGTTTTTTTTTATTTCGTATTTTTCGCATTATCTTTTTATTACATATTTCTGTCTATCAGGAATTATTTTACAAACCGTAATAATATTTAACAAATGTTCCGCAACTTGGGTAGATTTTATTTCTATTTCTTTTATTTTCTTTTATGTGTGACATCCTCCAAAGGGGTGTTACATTAGTTGGTATCAGAGCCCAAGTTAGAGTCTTTTGGGGTTGTGGTTGGGTCTGTTTTTGTTTGTCTTTGTGTGATTCTCTGTGATGTTTGTGATTTATATCCTTTCGAAATATCTAGAAGGATGTATCTAACTTTGTTTTGTTATGTTTGAAGAAAGAAAATGGCTGGTAGAGGTAGAGGACGTGCTAACGTAAATCGTGATGAGGACCGATGTTGGTTCTTGCCTTGAGGCTATGCGTGCGAGATGGTGAAGTGATTACTCAAACAAAATTTGAGAGCAGCCCAATGAGAAGATGCTACGGTGATGCCCTAAATTTATCCGAATTTAGGCGCCATAATCCGCCACAATTTAGAGGCGAGGTGGATCCGGAGAAAGCGAGTCGGTGGATGCAAGATTTAGAGAGAATCTTTGAGGGGATGAGATGCACGAGATGAAAAGAAAGTAACTTATCTTTGTCTTCATGCCGAGAGGAGATGCGAGAACATTGGTGGAGAGGAATCCGCCAAGTGTTGCAAGTGAAGGAACCGAGATTACCGGGAAGTGTTTTCTAATACTTTTCTCGGATAAATATTTTCCTGCAAGTGCTAGGCATGCCAAGGAAATGGAGTTTCTTGGTTTGCGACGAGGGGGAATATGACGGTGAATGAGTATGCCACAAAATTTGAGAATTTGTCTCAATTCTCGGATTATGCTCGGACACGACAAGATGATGTGTGGAGATGCGGGAAGTTTGAATCAGGTTTAAGGGTGGAACTGAAACGAGGAGTGGTATCTTTGAGGATGACTTATTTTCATGCTTTGGTGGATGCTTGTGCTCGACTTGAGGAGTTGGAGCCATCTAGAGATCAAAGAAATCGGAATTTTGGACCGACAAGGTTCCAGAGAGGTGGAGGTGGTAATGCAAATCGGTTTCAGCGTAAGCCGTATACCAGGCCAACAGAAGTCAATCTCAACGACCATCCGTTAGTGGAAGTGCAAGTGGTAGTGGAGCTGGACGAGAGGGTAGCGTTTACGCCAACATGTTTTAAGTGCGGGAAGAAGGGTCATATTTCTCCCGAGAGTGTAGATTAAAGGTACGGTTTGTTTCAATTGTAAGCAACTGGGCACATATCAAAGGATTGTCCACAATAGGAGAGAAAACCGTTGTTCGGTATGTTAAAGCTAATCGCCAGAAGTCCGGAAGTACTCAACCGAGATCCGGAGGACGAGTGTATACAATGATGGGATCTCGAGATTTCTAAGTCGATGACCTTATTCAAGGAGAAGGAGACATTGGAGGTAACCTTCGACCGTATTGTATGACTCGGGTGCTACACACTCGTTTATTGCATATGATTGTGTAGAAAGGTTGAAGTTGCCCATATCTTCTCGAATGTTATGTTGAATGTATCTATGCCAATTGCTAAACCTGTAGTTACTTCTAAGATCTGTTTGGATTGTCCTATTGTTGTGAAGGGCCGTTTGTTTTTGGTCGATTTGATTTGTTTACCTCTCATTGAGATAGATGTAATCTTAGGGATGGAATCTGGTTATGTTCTAACCATATCCTCATAGATTGTGCGAAGAAAACTATAGTTTTTCCTAAGGAAGAAGAGTCCGGATTCTTAACTCGTTAAGGTCAAGTCTTTGTTGAGAAATGGAGCGCGAGGGATATACGGTATTGTCTTCTCTAGAAGTTAAGAATGAGAAGGATGTGAATACTATTCCTGTTGTCAACGATTTTCCGGATGTTTTTCCTGAAGATGTACCTGGTTTACCGCCCGAGCGGGAGATCGAGTTCTCAATTGATTTAGTACCGGGAACAGGTCCTATCTCAATTGCACCATATCGTATGTCGCCAGTAGAGTTGGAGGAGCTGAAAAAGCAATTGGTGGAACTGTTGGAGAAAGAATTTGTACGACCTAGCGTTTCCCCATGGGGTGCACCAGTACTTTTGGTCAAGAAGAAGGATGGAACATCACGACTTTGTGTAGACTATCGGCAATTGAATAAGGTGACTATCAAGAATAAATATCCGCTTCCAAGAATCGACGATTTGATGGATCAATTGAGAGGAGCTGTGATATTTTCCAAGATAGATCTGCGATCAGGCTATCACCAGATTCGTGTAAAAGGGGAAGATGTGCCGAAAACTGCTTTTCGAACTCGTTATGGACATTATGAGTATCAGGTAATGCCATTCGGGGTGACGAATGCTCCTGCCATATTTATGGATTATATGAATAGGATATTTCGTCCGTATCTAGACAGATTTGTCGTTGTCTTTATCGATGACATTCTGATCTATTCTCAATCGAAGGAAGAGCATGCTGAACATCTGAGTGTTGTTCTTCAGATTTTGAGGGAGAAGCAGTTGTATGCGAAGTTGTCTAAGTGTGAGTTCTGGTTGGAAGAAGTTCAATTTCTTGGTCACGTAATTTCTAAAGAAGGTATTGCGGTGGACCCATCGAAAGTGGAGACCGTTTTGATGGGAGAGACCCAAGACAAGATGAAGTTCGAAGTTTTGTTGGACTTCTTTGGTTATTATCGGAGATTTATCGAAGGTTTTTCCAAGATTGCTTGGACCGCTTACACAACTGACGAGGAAAAGTCAAGCTTTCGAATGGACGGAAGAACGTGAAGCTAGTTTTCAAGAGTTGAAGAAGAGGTTAACAACTGCGCCGGTGTTGATCCTACCAGATTCGACAAAATCTTTCGATGTGTATTGTGACGCTTCTTATCAAGGACTAGGATGCGTGTTGATGCAAGACCGGAATGTGGTGGCGTATGCTTCTCGACAATTGAAGGTTCATGAGAAGAATTATCCTACGCATGATTTGAATTGGCTGCGGTAGTTTTTGCTTTGAAGATATGGAGACACTTTCTCTATGGAGCAACGTTCAACATCTTCAGTGATCACAAGAGTTTGAAGTACTTATACGACCAGAAGGAGCTGAATATGAGGCAACGAAGGTGGTTAGAATTTCTGAACGATTACGATTTTCAGCTTTTGTACCACCTGGTAAGGCGAATGTCGTGGCCGATGCCTTGAGCAGGAAGATTATTAGTGTTTCTGCGCTAATGATTAAAGAAAAGGAGCTCATTGAACAATTTAGAGATGAGTGGTCATTTGTTGAGTTGAAACCTAGGGAAGATCTGTATTAGCATGGTTACTATCTCGAGCAAGTTGATGGAAGACATAAAGGAAAAGCAAAATGCCGATAAATTTTTGCAAGGAATAAGGGAGCAAATGAAACAAGGCGAGACACTAGAGTTCAAAGAAGGAACTGATGGGATTCTGAGATTTCGGGGTAGAGTCTGTGTTCCTCGTAACCGAGAACTGAGAAGATATATTGTGAAACATGCCCATACTAGTCTATTGAGTATGCATCCAGGTATAACAAAGATGTATCAAGACTTGAAGAAGTTATTCTGGTGGCATGGAATGAAGGGTGATGTGGTTAGATGCGTGTCAACTTGCCTAGTTTGTCAAAAGTCGAAAGTTGAACACCAAAGACCAGCTGGGATGTTGCAACCATTATCGATTCCAGAATGGAAATGGGACAGCATTTCTATGGATTTCGTTACTGGTTTGCCAAAGACAAGGAGAGGTCATGATGCAATATGGGTTATAGTTGATAGACTTACGAAATCAGCTCATTTCTTACCAATCAATATTAAATATTCATTGGAAAGATTAACCCAGTTGTACATCAGCGAGATTGTCAGATTACATGGAGTGCCTACATGTATAGTTTCTGATCGTGATCCGAGGTTTACGTCAAAATTTTGGCGAAGTCTACAAGAAGCTATGGGAACTAAGTTACGACTGAGTTCAGCGTATCATCCGCAGACCGACGGTCAGACGAGAGAGAACTATACAGTCCTTGGAGGATTTGTTGCGGGCTTGTGTTTTAGAACAACGGGGAAGTTGGGATGAATTTTTATCTTTGATAGAATTCACCTACAACAATAGTTTTCACGCAAGCATCGGAATGGCACCTTATGAGGCATTGTATGGAAGACGATGTCGAACTCCGCTATGCTGGTATCAAGATGGAGAAAGTATGACTGTTGGACCGGAGCTTGTACAACAAACTACGGATAAAGTCAAGATGATACAAGAAAAGATGAGGACGACGCAAAGCAGACAAAAGAGTTACGCGGATAAACGAAGACGACCTCTTGAGTTTGAGGAGGGTGAGCATGTGTTTCTGAGAGTTACTCCTACGACTGGTGTCGGAAGAGTGATTAAGTCTAAGAAGCTTACTCCTAAATTCATTGGACCATATCAGATTATCCGACGTATTGGTCCTGTAGCATATCAGATTGCTTTGCCGCCTTTTCTATCCAATTTGCATGACGTGTTTCATGTGTCTCAGTTACGGAAGTATATACCAGATCCGACACATGTTATACAACCAGATGACGTGCAATTAAAGGAGAATTTGACTTACGAAACTTTACCTGTCAGGATAGAGGACACAAAGGTAAAGCAGACTTCGAGGAAGATGATCGAGTAGTGAAGGTTATATGGAATGATGTGACGGGTGAGGCTACTTGGGAACTAGAAGATAAAATGAAGGATCAGTATCCTCATTTGTTTGGATGAGCATCAATTTCGAGGACGAAATTTTTATTTGTTGGGGAGAGTTGTAACGCCCCAATTTTTAGAAAATATTCGAATGTCTTGGTTTTCTGTTTTTCATGCTTTTGTATGAATGACCGTTGTGTCCCTATTTTTCTGTTCTCGATTTTTGTATGAAAACAACTACGATAATACAGGTTCAAATTTTATTTGATCGTTTTACGTAGTTTGCTTCGAGACGGTAAAATAAAAATTTTTCTGAGCTACTGTATTAATTTTTCTGAAAGATATACAGCTATATAATACTGCTGGATATTTTATTTGAACGTTTTGAATGATTACCTACGTTGTGGGAAAAAATGGGAAAATGACCGTTACGTCCCGAACGTACTGTTTTCGCTGTTTTTGTCTGTTTTTAATTGTTTTCTTCTTGATTTAATGCCCGAAAATAATGTCTGTGATTTTATATGGACTTTTTGTGTGATTTGCTCGAGGCGGGGAAAATGATATCTTCCGGCCGGGAAAATCTTATTTTATTATTTAGAATTGGGGGATCTTACTTAACCCGATTCTGAATGAGACTAAAAATAATCTTTTAATTTTTAGGATTTAACTGTCAAATAAAATAATTTTATATTATTATAATATTATTTTATTAGTCGGTATGTTTTAGTGACAAGTGGACCGGAAATATTTTGCGGGACCCACAATTAGCCGAACGGTTAGATCGGTAGCTTAATTAATCACCGTAAAAAGTCGTAGAACTTTCCGAGAATAGTGACTCTAGCCTAGTGACTCACTAGTGACTCACAGAGCATTTAATATTTGTGTGACTCGGCATGTGAGTCATAGGAACCAACCAATGGGAATCAAGCTTGCTCACCAAGGCTTGATCTTGGCCTTTGATTCATCCAATGGCTTGGATGAAGCCAAGCAAGGTGCCCACCTTGCACCTCACTTAGTGCTACGGCCAAGAGGCCTTAGGAGACCAAAAATCACCTTCCATCTTCATCACTTTTCTCTCTTCTCTCTCATCAAAACCCTAGCCACCATTCTTGTCCATTTTCCTTCTTCCATTCGGCCAAGCTAGTTTCCTAACACTCCAACCATCCAAAAATTTTTCTAACCAAGTTTCCTTAACCTAAACACCATTCTAAGAACCTTTGTAGTTGGGAGTTTCTTCAAATTCTTCCATCTAGGGCTTGGAAACCAACCTTGAAAGTTTTACCTAGAAGGTGAAATTTCATGCTTTTCTTTTCTCTCTTCTTTTTCAAAGTTCTAAGCCATGATTTTTCCATGGTTTAGCTTCTTTTTCATGGTTAGTAACATGTAGATTTTGTTTGAGATTTCTAGGTATTTTTGGTGGTGGCTGTGACCTAGGAGGTGTGAAAGCAAGCTTTTGTCTTCATTTAAGGTAAGAGGAAGACAATTCTTATCATCCCTTGATGGTGGTAAGAAGATGGGTTGTTTGTAGAATCCATAAGGATTCGGTTGTGGTGTGTTTATTGATGTGTATTTGTTAATTTTTGTGGTTGCTAGTAGCTTAAGTGTTATGTGTTAGTAGCTTTCTTGTTTGGTGATTGTAATAATTTTGCATGTCTATTAGCTTTTGATTGTATGTCTATAAGCTTTAAATTAGGTTTTATGTGTTAGAAATATTTTGCATGTGTTAGAAATATTTTGCATGTGTTAGAGATATAAAAGCATGTGTTAGAATTGTATGATAAAATATAGGATGTGAATAACATGTGTAAATTTGTATGAGTGTTCCAAAGAACACAATCCAATAGCTCACGGCAATGACAAGTTTGGAGGACCAAAATGTTCTCTTGATTTTTCCTAAAGTGTAACTTAATTAACCTAGGAGAATCAAGAAAGTTTCTAATTGATTTGATCAAAGAAAATGCATTTAGAAATCAAATGGTACAAACTTAGTATTTTGGGCCAACATGCCTAAAGGATTAAATTGACTATTGTTAACTATTTTTTTTAAAATGATTTAATGAACTTAGACAATATAATACATTTGATATGATTTAAAAGGTGAAAGACATTTTGGAAATCAAATGCAAAAGTTTTATGAAATTTGGCCAACATGCCACTATAGGTAATCATGATTTTTAAAACTTGATTCTAAACCTTTTTCAATTAAAAAGAAACAATACAAGTTAAGAAGAAATTTTCTATAATGATTTTTGAAGGAACCAATTGATTAGAAGTAAGTCTAAAGGGTTAAAATTCATAATTTTATCATTAGGGAAGGAAATACGAAATACAAAGTAATATTAAGAAATTTTCTAACATATAGCTCACTTTTGGTTTTGAAGCATGTTAGAGATTTCAAAAAAGAATTCAATGAAATGGTTAAAAATTAGGTAAATAGAAATTTTATGGAAAAATTTAGAAAAACATTATTATAAGTTTATAAACAAATTATGTCAATTTTTAGTAAAAATGAACCTATAAGATAGTAACAATATCTTAATGACAGGATGCGGTATGAAAAATTATTCAACGTAGTTTAAATGTATTAAGTACTATTTCTATCTGTTTAAATGAGTAATTTTAAGGACATTCAAATAAGAAAATGATTTAAAAATCCTACGCGATTGAGAAAACGTATTAAAAATGCTACGCGATTTTAAAAACAGAAAAATATCTTTACCCGATTTTTAAACGTTTGTAAAAACGACGAGATTTCAAAAACGCGATAAAATTTCTACGCGATTGACCGTAACCATATTTATTTTTTATTTGTCGGGAAAATGTGAACCCGTCTGAGGCTTTTGAGGTTATTTATTTGTCGGGAAAAAGTGAACCCGTCATGTGCTTTATGCCATTGAGGGCATATTTTTATCTTGAGGGCATTTTCGTAATTTCATATATTTGGAATTATGTATTTGTCTTTATACCAATTTTTGGTGTTTTGGTTGACGAGACGAATCACATCGTGTTGTCGATGCGATAAATGTAGTGTGGTTTATTGTTCTAATGAACTTGGAGACTTTAGTGTACGGGATCCCACATGTGGACAGTTGGTAGCTCCATTTGGGCCGTGGTAAACCGATAGCACACTAATGTACTCGACATTCACTATATTTAATCGAGGTTTGTAAAGTCTAGTAGTACATTGCCTATAGTGCCACAACGGAGGCCGTGAACTATACTACGCCTGGATGGTGGATTCCCAAGTCTGCCGTAGGCTATTGACGCAATGTGTGACCGCGTAATAGTTGGTTGGGCAGCCTGTGGTACTAATAGATTTTGCAAGTCATTCTCTCTGATATCTGTTTGGGTTTAGCTCCATGGAGTAGGGTTGTGTTTTGGTGTATTTGATTATATCTTGGATAATATTCCATTTTTCTCTATTTATCTTTATCTGGTAATATCTTGGATGTTTTTACATTTTCTCTATTTATATTTATCTGATAATTCTTATGTTAGTTGTCCATTTCTTATCTTATTTTATCGTGAGATTGATTTATCTATGTGGTTTTCTTTATTTGTGTTATATATCCGTGATGTTCGAAACACTAGGATATCTAATATGTACTCTATTCCATTATTATTACTTGTTATAGCTTTTTCGTATTGTATGAACTGTATAGTTGTTATTTGTCGTCTTCTTATTGGCCATGTTGTGATGATTTTATGTTGTCTTACCTCTTTATTGTATGTGTCTCTTGTCTATTTATTTTATACGGTAAAGAGTTTGAAGAGGAAGAAGAGGAACAACCTCTTGAGATCGTGTACCCTGAGGAAGAGGAAGGTCAGCAAGCCGACGATCGTTTACGATCAAGAACCATCCGATCATCCATATCCTCTGGATTGATTGTGTGGGATGGCTACGCCAGGATTTTTGGGATTGATAGAGCTGATATTTCATGGAGGTGATCTGGCTTGGCATTTACGAGGAGATCGTGCTTCTGTTACCTATGCTGGACGTATGACCGTGATTCTACGTCATCAGTTTGATGGAGATCCGATTGTGACGACGACGTTATTTCTGCACTTAGAGTTACCCTTATCCATTAGGCGTTATTGGAGTGCTGAAAACCCTGAGCCTAGTGAGATAAGCATCATATCGACTGCGCGATCCCGTTATCGCCATGTGTCGAGACATCCGGGATATCTATCTCCCGATGATCATTTTCAGGCTGAGAGTGATCCATCTGAGGATTAGATAACCATGATGTTTTTTTTTGGGCGCGTCAGCGTATGTCTGTATATATTAACTCTTTTATTGCTTTCTTTTCTGTTTTTGTTTAAATATTTGTAGTCTTAGTTGTAAATTATTTGTACAGCTTATAACTTAATCATATGTATATTATCAGTAATGATGATGTTTTTTTTTATTTCGTATTTTTCGCATTATCTTTTTATTACATATTTCTGTCTATCAAGAATTATTTTACAAACCGTAATAATATTTAACAAATGTTCCGCAACTTGTGTAGATTTTATTTCTATTTCTTTTATTTTCTTTTATGTGTGACATCCTCCAAAGGGGTGTTACAGTTTATATAAAGATCTAGAGGACTGATTCTTCGATTACCTTCCGTTTAGGTCATTTAGGATTCTGAACGTTATGTCTGGTCATTATGGCGCAAAGACGTTATGTTTGGTCATTATGGTGTGAGGTTGTTATATCTGGTTATTATGGCGTGAGACCGTTATTTCTGTTGGCAAGTCGTATTAAGCACGTGTTTGTCGAGCTGTTACCTATTCAGGTATAGGCTGGTCAGACCTTGCAGATAAGGCATCATCTCGATCTTTCATAGGTCTAGCGTTTCGAAATGAGCCTAGCTTATGGTCGGATGTTAATTGGGTCAGGATGGTCCACAACCTATAGCTTGGTCATCTGTGAAGATGGGTGATGGTAATTAAAAGTTGCAAACCCAAGTGCAGGTTGTTTCAAGAAATAAATTCTCGAGAGTCTGAGGTCGATCCATAGGGAATTGATGAAGAAAAAAAATTCTGAGGTAAGAAATAGATTTGTCACAAAAATAAAGATGATAAAAGTTGTTCATAAATGAAAAAGGATTTGCTTGTGTTAGGAGATCCACTCTTGGTAATAAATTAAAGATAAAATTATTTCTTTTTATAACTCAATTGAAATCCACACATAATGGATGTTCAAATTAGAAAATACAACATTCAAAGTTCATTTAAGATTATATATGTAATTATATTATGGTTCCTTTAATTACCCACTAACACCAACACTTATAAATGGGTTCAAGAATTCATTGTGTCAACCTCTTGTTTACAATGAATCAAGAACTTCACTTTGAAGGTTTCTAAATTGATTGAAAACAAAATACAATACATATAATGATCACTTGATAATACTTCATTTAAGCACAAGAAAAAAATTAATCAAACCTTAATTTATTACCAAAAGCTTCACCATTTTACCCAAGCAAAATGAAAATTAGTTACTCATGAACAAGAAGAAAGAAAGAGATAAGAAGAAAAAAATGAACATTACTTCAACTTAGAACAAAGAAAACTACAACAAGAGAAACAATACTATAATCTTGATCTCTAAGACAAGATTATCAAAATGATTAGCCTATGCTCCCTTTTATAGAGCTTAAGGAGTACATAATGACAATGGAGTTGTTTGATGATGATGAGTAAATGCCAAAGGAGTTGTTTGATGAAGATAAGTGAGTGGAAAATTATTTTGATCCATGTCTCCCACTAGTACCAAATGATTCGGTACTTATCTCATGGATGCCATCAGAACTGGGCAAAATGATCTTCATGAAAGTTGTAGATAAGGATCTTAACTGTCTTCTGGTAAAATTTCAGCTCCTCAAACTACCTACAGCCTGAGATACGATCCAATTTCTGTACATTGTTCAGGCCCAACTACAACTTCCTCTGTTCTGACTTCCAAGCCCAATATGACCTCTAAGCCATCCAAACTGGCTCTTATGTTCTCATAAAAGTTGTAGATTTGGGTCTTAACTTTCAAATGGCACCAATGTCATTTCAAAAGTTATCCTATAGCTGAAGATATGGTCTGATGAGTACACGTAGGTCAAACTGTTAGGTTCAACACTCTAGTTTTTGTTTCAACCCCAATTTGAGTTATCTAAACGTGTGTTCCAGCTCTTGAGGTCTTCATGAAAGTTGTAGAGAATTGTCTTAGCTTTCCAAGAAGACTAGAATCACATAAATCAGATATTTGTAACTCAAATTATAACTAGTTTACTAAAAAATACAATCCATCAAACTAAGGACATTTCAAGCAATAATTTCTTCAATGATCCAATTAAGCTCAATATCATAAAATGTGAAAAAATTAACTTAATTAAGCCTAATTGAATCTTAAGAAGCCTAGTGAGAAGATTATAAAATGAATAAAATATATTGTTATCAAATTCTCTCACACTTAACTTTTGCACTCCCGGGTAAAACACATAAGAAAAAAAAACTAGGGAATAAAGAAAAAACAACACAAATTCAAAAGCTAAAAACTCTAAAGGATTCAATGAATCAAGAAGAGCAACCAGACATTCAAATGATCAAAGCATTAATGAGGTAACGTTTCTTCACATCTCAAAGCAACAAGTAAGGAAACTTCAGTTGAAAAGAATGAATCAAGAATGATAGATCCTCACAGGATTCACTCTCAATCCTTCAAACATTAAAAAGGTAGGTATTTCACCCAATTCATCCTATGAAAAATTGCGCTTATCTTATACTTCTCCACTACTCAGAACACATGCACACATAAATCATGAGGACTTTATTCAAGGTTGTAATGGGGTCAAGGTAAAGGAGGGTGGTAATATGGATATGACAAGTTAAAAACCAAAGAGAATAAAAGAGCGTGAGAGCTGAGTTCAATTAACAAACATGAAAGTTCATCAAAACTCCATCTAATACAAATTCTCTTTACATATTCTTTTCCCTTTGCCTTGTTGACCATTCTTTACACATCTATTTTTTTTAATATAAATATACACATTTTTGTTTAATTAACCACTCTTTCCTTTTTTGCCAACCATTTTGCACACACACCCTCACACTTGTTCAAAAACTCATCTAATGACAAAGCTAATGTTCTCTTATTCCCTAAGGTCGGGTAAGAACATGGTTTTTTATTTAAGGCACATAATGAGTTAGAAATAAGGAATGATCAAATAAGCTCAAAGGGGTTAAGCAAAGGAAAATATACAAGGTTGACTATTTGGTTAAAGTAGCTATTTCAAGAAAAATGCATCAATCTTGTTTATGTATACATGTGAAAATGTAGCCTAAAAAAGAATCAAAGCAAGTTCTAGAGTAACAATTCCATGGGTGAAAATCACACAAGAAAGAAGAGAATGGTACAAATGTTCAATCCATTCATCAATAAGCTCAAAATCTCACAAGGCATATTTCTATGATTCTCAATCCACCAATTCAACATTCATATCTAAGCATGTAATTTTTAAGAAAGAAGAAAATTTATGCTATGATCCAAGAATCCTTTTGTTACTTCTACACAAACTAATTACTTCCTCAACTAAGATATGTCTCAAGAGTAAAATTACCTATAGGACAAAATTTACTCCTTACTCTGTCATCCTTAATTGGTTTTACTATGAATAGGTTTCTGACAATCTTATCAATAAACATACTTCCTCAATTAAGATACTTCTCAAGAGTAAAATTTACTCCTTACTATGCCATCCTTAACTGGTTTAGTAAGTTACTGACAATCATATCATACGTCCTAAAATTTTTTTTCGTCTACTATTCTTTCCTCCCAACTAGATCACAACATTGTCTGCAATGTTAAAATATAGACGAGTAAAAGATAGAATATAGTACCTGTAGTGGCAATTATTGAAAAGAAAGACCTAACACAAATTTTTACAGAAATAAAGTACGATAAATAAAACCAAATGTAAAGAAAATTAAAGAAGAAGTATCAGATCTGACTTTCTTTTCATGTTGCTTCCCTCACTGCTTCCTTCAGACCAATCTATCTGAGTTATTACAAGATCAGGTTCATAAACAAAAGCTTCTAATTTATCAATCAACTCATCAATAATGGAAGCAGAGATAAGAAGTTGTCTTGCCGAAGGTGTAATAAATTTCTATTCCACAACTTTGTCAAGAAAAAATAACAAAAAATTAAAGAAATTATTTACATTTAACAAACCTATGGGTTTATGGTGGATGCTCAGTTGGGCCTAAGAAACAATTTGAAAAACTTTTTCCAAAGTACCAAAACCACCTGGTAAGGCAATGAATGCATCAGAGTTTTCAAGCATTGTCTTCATTCGTTCATGCATAGATGATACTTGAAGTTCTTCTCCAATTGTCTTTCCAGTGATATTCTTTTGAGTCAAAGCTCTAGGAATGATACATAAAATCTGATTGCCTCCTAGAAATGCAGAGAGTGATACAACCCCCATTAACCCACGACAACTTCTCCTATATACAACATGAATATTCTTTGCAGCAAGTGTTTGACCAAGAGTGCTTGCTGCGTTTACAAACTCAAAACCCTTCCCATAACTTGATCCACAAAAAACACAGATATTTGTAAGTCTACAAATATAAGGTCCTATAATTTTACCATCCCTTTGAATGATTATGAGTTGGACGAAAGTGAAGAAAATTGAGTGTTTAAATGGGAAAAAAATAGAAAAACTAATGATAACACCTATATGGGTAGACTGACTGTTGTAAAAAAAAGTTTGAAATTAAGAAATATTTTTTTTTTATTTTTCATTATTTTTTTATTTTTTTGTTTTATTTTTTTTAGCTTCAAGAAAACTATCAGGGTAAAGAAATCTAGAAACCCCTGAAGGACCCTGTTCAAAGGATCGTCTGCCCAAAACCAAAATACAACAAAATCATACAAAGATAAAAAAAATATAATAACAAATGTTGACATACATTTATGTACAGTTTTCATGACGCATCTTTATAATGCTTGTCATGAGTGCAGTAGTGGCATATCTTTGAATTGCGTGTCACCAGTGCAACATAAGAACTCCACAAGGATTGCCGAAACTGGCAACAAGAATCGTTGAGTCCTTTCCGTCCCGCTTACGGAATAACAACCCTCTATCTTCTTGCAAACCTAATTAAAAGTCTATATTCTAAGAAGATAGTACTTGACCACAGTCAGTCAGAACTCGCCATAGAGCCTACTAATTAAAGTAAGTATATGGCTCAGTGACAGTTTCACGTGCATTGTAAAGACGAAACACTTCTATCTGTCCATCAGCGCTACAAAGCCTTAGTTCCAAGAATTAGGAATGTAGCACGTGACTGTCTACAGAGTATGACACACTAACCTTATTTACATACCGATGTGCGAAGGTCTCCTCCTGAGTCAATGACAAGACGGGCATCCACCCTGGGCTCATAATCTAATTAAAGACCAAGTACAACCGAAGTTTCACCTTACTTTTTTTTTATTTTTTTTAAGAAGAAGAAGAAGAAGAAGAAGATAATATGTACATGTTGTTGTGGATGTGACTCATATCTGCCTCTAGTTTTATGTCCAGAAACGACTTAAACACCTTCTATGAGTCGAGGATAAGCTTTCCATCTAATTTTCTTATAAATTGGCAAACATGGTCTTTTAGAGTCAGATTCCTAAGACTGTAATGTTTTTGTTCGTCCTTGAAGAGATTCCATAAGTTAAGAAGTTCACGATGAACATATCCACAAGAATGCGTATCAAGAGTCAATAAGATATCATCTAATGACTCCTTACTCAGTCTATTCTTAATGAAGAAAATTTTATCTTCTCTGTTTGCAGAAACCATCCCCAAAGAATGAATTCCATCGTGCACATTTGTGACAAACTTGTAACAATTTTGCTCTTCTCTTTTTAGAATACAAACTTTTACCAAGACCAGGCAAGTATGAGTTAAATGAAATTAAAGACTCACTTGCTAGTCTGACCTTTGCTTAGATTATCCAGTGTACATTTTTCGACATACCCTTGTGCATTAACAATCTCAATTTTTCACATCTAACTTTGTAAATTTTTGTTAAAACATTTTGAGGAAGAGAAGGAAAACGTTTTCTTAAATTTAAGAGAATGACATCCATTTTAAAGGAGAAAAAATCAGTTATTATGGAAAACTGAAAAACAAACTGACTAGAGAGCCACAAAGTACCGTTATCTGCCACTTAACCGGGGTGATAAAGAACTGCAAAAATAAAGTCACAAAGTTAGAGTAAATTCTTCTCATAACAAGGATTAGAACGAGAAATGAATTCTACCTCAACAACTTGATTTTCCAGAAATGGTTTAAGTCTTTGTCCATTGACCTTAAACACATTACCATTCCTAGGATTCTCAATGTCTATGGCCCCATAAGGATACATATGTTTGTCAATAAAAGGACCACTCCATCTAGATCTCAATTTTCAAGAGAATAGGTGAAGACAAGAATTATAAAGCAGAACTTTTTGACCAATTTCAAAAGATTTTCTCAAAATTGATTTATCATGAAAAACTTTTCTTCTATCTTTATAAAATTTTGAGTTTTCATATGTATCATTTCTCAATTCCTCAAGTTTATTTTTTTGCAATTTATGTAACCTACAAGCATCATCAAGATTTAAATTGAAAGCATTTATGGCCTAAAATACTTTATGCTCCAGTTCTACAGGCAAGTAACAAGGTTTTTCATGGATTAATCGATCAGGTGACATGTCTAAAGATGTTTTAAAAGTAATACGATAAGCCCAAAGTGCATCGTTTAGTCTTAAAGACCAATCTTTACGATTTTAGTTAACTATTTTTTCCAAAATTTGTTTAATCTCCCTATTTGATAATTCTACTTGTCCACTTGTTTAAGGGTGATAAGGCGTGACAATTTTGTGAGTAATACCACATTTCTTCGTTAAGGATTCAAATGGTTTATTGCAGAAATGTGTTCCCCTATCATTGATGATAGCTCGAGGGATTCCAAATCGACTCAAGACATTTTCTTTTAAAAATTTAAGAATAGTTTTATGATTATTGTGTCGACATGGAATCGCCTCAATATATTTTGTGACATAATCAACTGCAATCAAAATATACACAAATCCAAATGAGGATGGAAATGGACCCATGAAATTAATTTTCCAACAAATAAAAAATTTCAATGACAAGGATAAGGTTAAGAGACATCATATTTCTTTTAGAAATGGAACCTAATTTCTGACAATTTTTTCAACTTTTGCAAAAGGTATAGTTGTCTTTAAATAAAATGAGCCAATAAAATCTACACTACAAGATTTTCACAGTTATTTTCTTTAAAGACAAAAGACCTCCACATGCTTTTGAGTGATAAAATTTAATGACACTACTTACCTCACTATCGGGTACACATCTCTGAAAGATTTGATCAGGACAATATTTGAACAAACATAGGTCATCCCAATAAAAATTTTTCACCTCATTCAAAAACTTCTTTCTATCTTGTGTGTCCACTGAGGCGACATCTTTCCTGTTACAAGAAAATTGACTATGTTAGCAAACTAAGGCATGAAATTGACAGAAAATAAAAATTCACCAAGAAAAGAATCATTAATAGGTATGTTATCAAAAGGTGAGTCTGTTGTAAATCTAGACAAATAATCTGCAACAACATTTTTGGCTCCTTTCTTATCTTTTATTGTGATGTTGATTTTTTGAAGCAACAAGATCCACCGTATCAACTTAGGTTTGACATCCTGCTTAGACATTAAATATCTAACAACAACATGATCAGTGAAAACAACAGTAGAAGAACTAATTAAATAAGCTCAAAATTTGTCCAATGCAAAAATTACAGCAAATAGTTCTTTTTCAGTAGTGCTATAATTCATTTATGCACTATTTGATGTTCTACTTGCGTAACTAATCATATGAGGCTTACATTCCTTTCTTTGGCCTAAAACAGCGCCAACAACTAAAACATGAGTAGATGTCAGAAGACCAATTAATTGTTCAAAAGATTTTTGACATTTTTGAGTCCAATCGAATGGTGTATCTTTTATCAGAAGATTGCATAATGGTCTAGATATGGCACTAAGTCCTAAATGAATTTTTAATAGAATTTTGCATGTCTTAAAAAGGAACAAGCTTCTCTGACAGTTTTTGGGAAAGACAAATGAGCAATTAATTCAACTTTGGCCTTATTAACTTCAATTTCTTTAAAAGATATCATATGACCTAACACGATTCCTAAGGTAACCATGTAATGACATTTTTCTCAATTTAAAACAAATACTTTTTCTTCGCATCTTTTAAGAACTTTATCCAAATTATCAAGACATTTTTCAAAAGAATTTCCAAAAACTATCAGGTCATCCATGAAAACCTCTAAATAATGCTCAATCATGTCACTAAAAATACTTAGCATGCATCTTTGGAAAGTTGTCGAAGCATTACAAAAGTCGAAAGACATTCTTCTATATGCAAAAATGCTAAAGGGGCACGTAAAAGTGGTCTTTTCTTAATCCTCAAATACAATTGATATTTGATTATACCCCAAATAACCATCAAGAAAAAAATAGTAGCGATGTCCTACTGCTCTTTCTAGAATTTGATCAAGAAATGGCAAGGGAAAATGATCTTTCCTAGTGGCTGCATTTAATTTTCTAAAATCAATACACATACGCCAACTAGATGAGACTCACGTAGGTATTAATTCACCTTTTTCATTTTCAACCACTGTTATTCTAGATTTCTTAGGCATAACTTGAGTAGGGCTTACCCACTGGCTATCGGAGATAGGGTAGATAATTTCAACATCAAGTAATTTAGAAACTTCAGCTCTAACTACCTCTTTCATGTGTGAATTTAATCTTCTTTGAGGTTATTGTTGTTACCAAGTGGCCTCAATACTCAAGAGGGGGGTGAATTGAGTATTTAAAATATTTTTGTAAATCTTTCGCAAAACGTTTGATTAACAATTTTCGTTGAAGCTATTGGATGATTGAAGTGAATAGATAAACGAGATTGAATACTTCACTCACAAATAAACAACTCAAGATAGAAAGAATTCAAGCAAAGCAAAATATTGAACTCAACTCAAGCAAATATAATTAAGGCACAAAGTAAAGAGATAGAGTTGAGAAGAACAAACACAAGGATTTATCATGGTTCAGCCGCCCCTTGTGACCTACGTCCAGTCCTCAAGCAAACCACTCGAGATTTTCCACTAAACTTCAAGCTTGAACGGGTGCTTGAAAACCTTTACACAAAAGAGCACTCAACTCCTTGGGATGCCTCACCCTTGAGCTTGAGCCTCAAAGCAGGGATACCTCACCCTTTTTACAAAGAATCAAAGTGTTTATAAAATGAAAACTCTTACAAGAGTAGATGATACAAATTGAAGTCCTATAATGCTCTTCAAGAATATCTCAACAATATATACAAAAACAGAGCAAAGAAGATTTAAAGATGATTCTCAGATTAAAGTAATTGATAGATGTTTCTCAAGTGTTGTTCAGTCACAAATGATGCCCCAAGATGAGTATTTATAAGTTTTTGGAACAATAGAGCCGTTGGGGCTTTAATGGGCAACATTAAAAGCCAAATAATATAGCCGTTGGGCTTGTCGAGAATCTTTGGTAATCAATTACATGTGGTTACGTAATCGATTACATGACGTTAGAACGTGTTCTTGACTTTTCTGCTAGGTTTGTGGTAATCGATTACATGACTTGTGTAATCGATTACACGCCCTCTGACTTTTTGGTAATCGATTACAATATTGATGTAATCGATTACATGGCCCTTTGAACGTGTTCTTGGATTTCTGGGAGCATGGTAATCGATTACATGGATGTTGTAATCGATTACAAGTCCTCTGACTTGCTGGTAATCGATTACCAAGAGTGTGCAATCGATTACTTTCCACTTTGAACACATTTTTCAATCCCAATTAAGTCTATAGGCCATTTTTATCATTTGGGTACTTGGACAAAACAAGATTTACAAATGTTTACCATAATCCAAGATTGAAATCAACATTTCTTTAAAATATGAACTTTGAAAACAAGTTGATTTATGAGATCTTTGAAAAACCATTTGAATATAATTGAGATACCTTGAGAGCATTTCACATTGATGTTCTAAGACCTATATCTAATATACCTCTTTTGATCTTGGTCTTCTTCTCTTGGTCTTGATCTTTTCTTTTGATCTTGAACTTTTCTGTTGATCTTGGTGTAACACCCTTGTGGGGATGTCACATATATAAAGAAAATAAAAGAAAGATAAATAAAATCTACCCAAGTTGTAAAACATTTGTTACGTACTAATACAGGTTGTAAAATAATTCATGTTAAACAGAATATTATTAAATAAAATAACGCGGAAACATAAAACCAACAGAATAACATTACTCATAATATACATATGGTCCAAGTTATAAGTTATACAAATAATTTACAACTATACCTACAAATATTTAAACAGAAACAGTAAACCAAAAATAGTAAAGAGTCAATATATACATACGCAGACGCGCCCAAAATACACATCATAAATATTTAACCCCCTGATGGATCACTCTCAGGAAACTCATCAGAAGATAAATATCCAGGATGCCTCGACACTCGGCGGAAACGAGACCGCGCAGTCGATACGAGACTCATCTCACTAGGCTCAGTGGACACACCACCCCAATGACGCCTAAGAGATAAAGGCAACTCTAAGTACAAAAACACAGTAGTCGTCATAACTGGCTCTCCATCAAACGTAAGTCGTATGGACACAGTCAACCGTCCCACGTAAGTCACTGAGTCTCTATCTCCCCTCAGATGCCAAGCTAACGATCCACCGTGAAACTCAAGTTGCACAAAACCCAAAAATCCTGGCACCGCCATACCCAAACAAATCAGTCCAATGGATATGGATGATCAGATGGTTCTTGGTCGTCGTACTGATCTTCGGCTTGCTGCTCTTCTTCCTCCTCAGGATACAAAATCTCAAGAGGTTGTTCCTCTTCCTCAAACTCTTTACCACGTAAATAAATATATACAGAAAACACATACAATAAAGAGGTAAGACAATCTAAAATCATCACAAATATGGCAAATAAGAAAACGACAAATAACAGATATACAGTTCATGCAATATAAAAAGCTATAACAGTAATTAGTAACAGAATAGTATCACAACAACACATAATATCACAGATAAAATAATATCACATATTAAATAATATCACAGATAAAATAATATAAGAATTAGACAATAAACAGATAAAATAAAACAGATAAAATAAAATAATGTCCAAGACATAACCATATGCAATATGACACGATCCTACTCCATGGAGCTAAACACATACAGATATCAGAGAGAATGACCCGCAAAATCTATTAGTACCACGGCTGCCCAACCAAACTATTCTGCGGTCTCACGTTGCGTCTATAGCCCCACGTCACATGGAATCCATCATCCAAGGTATGGTGTAGTTCACGGTCTCACGTTGTGGCACTACAGGCAATGTACTATTAGACTTTACAAGATCTCGACTAAAAATAGTGCGTGTCGAGTCCATTAGTGTGCTATCGGTTACCACGGCCCAGCGGAGCGACCAACTGTCCATATATGGGATCCCGTACACTAACGTCTCCAAGTTCATAAAGACAATGAACCACACTACGTTTATCGCATCGACAACACGATGTGATTCACCTCGTCAACCAATCCACCAAAAATCGGCATAAACTCAATATATGATCCAAAAATAAGAAATTACCAAAATACCCTCAATAAAAATATATCCTCAAAGATAAGAGATACAGTAAGTCCCACCGGACAAATACTGATCCAAAGTCTGTACGGGTTCACCTCATAGCCCGACAACAGAAAATACAGAAAATACCGTTTTGGTCAATCGCGTAGAAATTTTATCGCGTTTTCACAATCTGGTCGTTTTTACAAACGTTTTTAAATCGCATAAATTTATTTTTCTGTTTTTAAAATCGCGTAGAGTTTTTAATACGTTTTCTCAATTGCGTAAGATTTTTAAATCATTTTATTGTCCGAATCCCTTAAAAATTACTGTTTAAATAAATAGAAATAATAAATAATACGTTTAAACTACGTAAAATATTTTCCATAACGTATACTGTCTTTTGGACATCTTTTCTATCTTATTTGCCCGTTTTTAATAAAAATCGACAGTATTTTGTTTAGAAAATTATATTAATGGTTTCCTAATTTTTTCGTAAAAATTTTGTTTACTTAATTTTTAACCGTATAATTTAATCCTTTTTGAAAATCACTAACATGCTTCAAAATACAGTATGAGCCATATGTTAGAAATTTTCAAAAGTTACTGTATTTCCTTTCTAACAATAAAATCATTAGTTTTAGTTGTTTAAACCTAATTTAAGTCAATTTATTTCTTCAAAACTCATTTTAGAAAAATTATTTTTAACATATATTGCATCTTTATACTTGAAAATGGTTTGGACTTGATTTTAGAAATCATGGATATTTAATTTGGCATGTTGGCCGAAATATATACTTGTGTCATTTGATTTCTAAATTCATTTTCCTTCATCTAAAAAAAATTTTATATCTTGTTAATTTTTCCTAGATTAATTAAATTACACTTTAGGAAAATAATGAGAACATTTTGGTTCTCCTTTTAGTCAATGGCCGTGAGCCTTAGTGTGGTGTTCTTTGGAACACTCATGCATTCCTTAGCATGTTATTCACATCCTATACATTATCATGCATTTCTAACACATACAATTTATCAAAGCTTGTAGACATGCAAATTAAAGCTTGTAGACATGCAACTTCATGCAAATTATTACAAACATCAAATAGGAAAGCTACTAACAAACACACAAAGGAATCCTTATGGATTCTACAATCACAACAATCAACCTCTATTTTCTTACCACCACCCAAGGATGATAAGATTAGTCTTCCTCTTACCTTAAATGAAGACAAAATACTCTTTCACACCTCCTCTAGGGTTTCGGTTTTCTCCTTCAAAACCTAACAAACTTCTAGGTAAAATTTTCCAAGTAGGTTTCCAAGCTTCAAATGGAAGATTTTGCAAGAACTCTCAACTAGAGATGTTCTTAGGATTGTGTTTAGGTTTAGAAAACTTGGTTGGATAAATTTTTGAGTGGTTGGATGGTGTAGAATAGGGTTTGGCCGAAAATAGCTTCAAGGAAGCTTCAATGGAGTTTAGGGTTTTTGGAAGAGAGAGAAGAGAGAAAATGCATGAAAGATGAAGTGAATTTTTTGTCCTCCAAAGGCCAAATGGCCGTGGACTTCAAGCTTGCAAGGTGTAGCCTTGCTTGGCTTCATCCAAGCCTTAGAATGGATCAAAGGTTAAGATTAAAACTTGGTTAGCAAGCTTAACTCTCATTGGTTGATTTTAGCATTGTCATTAGCCTAGTCATCATGCTTAGTCACTAATTAGCCTAGTCATTAGCTTAGTCACCATGTTCTTGAAAGTTCTACTACTAATGATGCTTAATTAAGCTACTAAGTTAACTGTTTTAACTAAACGTGGGTCTCGCAAAATATTTTCGGGTCCACTGTCATCTAATTATCTTGACTAACAAAATAATATTATAATAATACAAAATTATTTTATTTGACAGTTAAATCCTAAAAATTAAAAGATTAACAACAGTATCATTCAGAATCGGGTTTAGTAAGATCCCCCAGTTCTGAATAATTAAAACAAGATTTCCCCGACCCAGAAAATATTATTTTCCTGTCCCAGAGCAAATCGTACAAAAAGTCCAAATAAAATCATAGACAGTAATATTAAGCACTGTAACATATAGAAAAATTAAAAATAGTACATTAGGGACGTAATGGTCATTTTTCCATTTTCCCCACGACGAAGCAAATCATCCAAAACGTTCAAATAAAATTACAGACAGTATTATATGTCTGTATTTCTCCCAAAAAAATTAAAATAGTAGCTTGACAAAACTTTTATTTTACCGTCTCGAAACAAATTACGTAAAACGACCAAATAAAATTTTAGCCTGTAAAACGTATTTGTATTTCATACAGAAAAAGAAGAAACAGTAAAATAAGGACACAACGGTCTTTTACACAAAAGCTTGAAAAACAGCAAACAGAACATTCGGGACATTTTTCTAAAAATTAGGGTGTTACACTTGGTCTTTTCTTTTGATCTTAGTCTTCTTCTCTTGGCTTTGTTATCATCAAAAACTTATTTGATATGCTTCATGACATAAGCATTCATATTCTCCCCCTTTTTGATGATGACAAAATAAACATTGAAAATAGAGAAATATTTGCATATTATTCATCAGAGATTTAAGCGCAATTCTCCCTCGTAATGTATGCATGAGATAGGATAAGTGATGTTCATGTAAAAGTGTAAAGCTCCCCCGTACTCATGCAAGCTCCCCAGTACACATGCAACATATTTCACTAATCTCTCCCCCGTTGGCATTATCAAAAACAACATAAGCATTCATATTATATAATCATTTCAGCCCAACATGATCAATATCAGAGTATGAACAGTTTAGCACAACAATATGTGATACCAATGACAAATGCATATGAAAATTAAATCTTAGGTAGTATTTATCATTTATGCCAATAGAATTCAGAGTCACATTCAAGAGCAAATGGGGTTAGATAGTATACAAGCAAGGAATCATCATGACAAAGCTTGATGGCAGATAAAAAGTATGTCCCATGAATTTTTTGCCTTTTAAAACCCTGTGTAATTGATTACAATGTCTGTGTAATCGATTACTCATGTTCTGGATTCTTGGTAATCAATTACATATGTGGTGTAATCGATTACATGCCTTCTGGAATTGATGTAATCGATTACATTGGAGGTGTAATCGATTACCTGCTTTCTGACTTGGCTTGGAACGCTTGGCAGAGCCTTTGTAATCGATTACAAAGCTTGTGTAATCGATTACCAGATTGCTAAAACTCAGATTTTGCATTTTAAACAGAGAATGATCAATTTTAAACCTTTCAAATTTGTTCCAAAGCATTCCAAAACAATTTCAAACATCATGTAGGCATATAATCCAGATAGATTGTGATCTAAAACATATGATCATGCGAAAATGCTACTTTTACCAAGAATTACACCCTTTTGATGGATTGGTGAAGTTTTTGAGCTTTTTGAGGGTTTTTGTCATGATGTAGTACCTGCAAAATAACTTAAGGGGAATCTCCAACGCTCAAGTCAGTATTGGATTCAAATATGATCAAGAACCATCATGATATGCAGCAAAAATGTTATGATTATACAGCAAGGTAGCATGTTATGTATCACAATAGCACATTATGCAGCAAAAGAAATAGATTATACATTTTAAATCATGCATTGTGCAGAAAAGGTGCATTTTATGCAGCAATTGAGTTCATTATGCAGCAGAAATGAGATTATGCAGAAGATTGTGACTTTGTGCCATACAAGTGACAAGTTATGCATCATTTTGCAGAAAATCACATATTATATAGCATATGACACATTATGCAGAAAATTATGCATCAAAATTGTGTTACAAGAGTTTAAATGCAAGATTGATCCAATATGCCAAGTTCGAAGATGTTTTATATTAAATATGCTATTTCAAACAAGAAATGAACTTATCAAGCATATTATTGCATATAAAGATATTTTCAAGATATAAAGCTTAGAGAAATACAATTTTAAAACAAGTTAAGGCATAGAATAGATCTCCACTTATCCAAAGATTGCAAGTCCAAGCTTCTTGGAGACAAGGAAGAGAACTTGGAGTAATTTCTGATCTTGTGCTTGCTTCAGCCACTATTGAGATTCCAAAGTCCATTCTTTGGCCTTCAAGCATACCTACAACACACTTCAATTTTTGACCTTTGGTACCCAGATTCTCTTGGGTCCTTGTGTGTTAGTGTTAGGCAAGGTGCCCTTAGGGATGCAAACCATTTTAGTTCCAATTTTGTTATTGATATTCTTTCTTACATTACAAGTTGATGCACTATGTCCTTTCTTGCCACAATGAAAACATTTTATAAAAGGACTTGTTGATGAACTTGAGGGAACAAAGAAATTATTGTAAAGTTTTTGTTGATTTTTGGGATTGTACCCTAAACCAGCCTTTTGAAACACACATTTTTGATTCCCAAGTAATATGTTCAAATTATCTCTTCCAAGGGTAAATTTTGAAAGAGTATTTTTCAAATCTTCAATTTCCTTTTCAAAAGTTTTGCATGATGAGCAAGAAAAGGATGTAGATGCATTATCAAGTAAAGAACATGTCATGCATGAGGAATTTGCATCAATGAGTCCAAGAGTTTCATTTTCAATTTTAAGTTCCTCAATTTCCTTGTTTAAAATAGAGATTTTGTTTTCAAAAGAGGAAATTGTTTTCTTGGATGATGAAACAAGTTTTGTAAGTCTCATAGATTCATTATGCAATTCTTCAAATGCATCTTGCAATTCATCATAGGAAGGAGAAGAATTTGATTCAAAATTTGAGGATGTTACCTCTATGTTGTCTTCATCTTCCTCTTCTCCTCTAGCCATGAAATATAGATTGGCTTCCTCATTGTCCGAACTATCGGTTGAATCCATGTCATTATCATCCATGCAATGTATGCTCATCTTTCTTTCTTTTCCCTTGAGTATCTCTTCTCATACTTCTCCACTTTCCTTTGATAGATTGGGCACTCCATCTTCATGTGACCCAATTCTCCACATTCATAGCATTTAGGAGTGGTTGAGGTTCCTTCCCCTTTGTGATAGGCATTCTTTGAGGGAAAATGAGGTCTTCTTTGAGCTCCATTCTTTTTGAGAAATCTTCCAAATCTCTTAACAAGGAGGCTGAAGTTTTCTTCATTCATTTCAAGATTATCAATACCGTCTTCATCATCTTCATCCTCATTATAAATTGTTGAGAAGGTGGCCTTGAGAGCAATTCCTTTTTTCTTCTTATCTTACTCCTCATTTTAATTGAGTCTATTCAGCTCCAACTCATGCTCTTGAAGCTTTCCAAAAAGTGTGGCTAAGGTCATAGTTGCTAGTTTTCTTGATTCTGAAATAGCCGTCACTTTAGGTTGCCAATCCCTGCTCAAACATCTCAACACTTTGTTAATAAGATCTTCATTAGGAAAAGTATTTCCCAATAAAGCAAGATGATTTATAATATGTGTGAAACATTTTTGCATTTCTTGAATGCTTTCACCTTAGTTCATTCTAAAAAGTTCATACTCATGAGTGAGAGTATTTATCCTTGATCTTTTCACTTCACTAGTACCCTCATGAGTTACTTGTAAGGTGTCCCACATTTCTTGGGCAGATTTACAATTTGAGACTCTAAAAAATTCATCATACCCCAAAGCAGTGGTAATGATGTTTTTGGCTCTCAAATTATATTGGACCTTCTTTTTATCATCATTCGTCCATTCACTTCTTGGTGTATTAATCCTTACACCATTTACAACTTGTGTGGGGACAAAAGGACCATTTTCAACAGCATCCCACACATCCAAGTCAATAGCTTCAATAAAAATTTTCATTCTTTCTTTCCAATAAGCATACCCATCCCCATTGAAAAAGGGAGGTCTATAAAGAGAAGAACTTTCATAAAAATCATTTGAAGAGGCCATCACTTTCTCTTGAAGCTGCTAAGCTCTTTACACAAGAGCCTAGCTCTGATACCACTTGTTACCAAGTGGCCTCAATACTCAAGAGGGGAGGTGAATTGAGTATTTAAAATATTTTCGTAAATCTTTCGCAAAACGTTTGATTAACAATTTTCGTTGAAGCTATTGGATGATTGAAGTGAATAGATAAACGAGATTGAATACTTTACTCACAAATAAACAACTCAAGATAGAAAGAATTCAAGCAAAGCAAAATATTGAACTCAACTCAAGCAAATATAATTAAAGCACAAAGTAAAGAGATAGAGTTGAGAAGAACAAACACAAGGATTTATCCTAGTTCAGCCACCCCTTGTGACCTACGTCCAGTCCTCAAGCAAACCACTCGAGATTTTCCACTAAACTTCAAGCTTGAACGGGTGCTTGAAAACCTTTACACAAAAGAGCACTCAACTCCTTGGGATGCCTCACCCTTGAGCTTAAGCCTCAAAGCAGGGATACCTCACCCTTTCCACTAGAGGGATACCTCACCCTCTTTACAAAGAATCAAAGTGTTTATAAAATGAAAACTCTCACAAGAGTAGATGATACAAATTGAAGCCCTATAATGCTCTTCAAGAATATCTCAACAATATATACAAAAACAGAGCATAGAAGATTTAAAGATGATTCTCGGATTAAAGTAATTGATAGATGTTTCTCAAGTGTTGTTCAGTCATAAATGATGCCCCAAGATGAGTATTTATAAGTTTTTGGAACAATAGAGCCGTTGGGGGCTTTAATGGGCAACATTAAAAGCCAAATAATATAGCCGTTGGGCTTGTCAGAATGCTAGTAATCGATTACAGGGTTCTGGTAATCGATTACATGATAGTTAGAATGTGTTCTTGGCTTTCTGGGTTTGTGGTAATCGATTACATGACTTGTGTAATCGATTACACGCCCTCTGACTTTTTGGTAATCGATTACAATATTGATGTAATCGATTACATGGCCCTTTGAAAGTGTTCTTGGATTTCTGGGAACATGGTAATCGATTACATAGATGTTGTAATCGATTACAAGTCCTCTGACTTGCTGGTAATCAATTACCAAGAGTGTGTAATCGATTACTTTCCACTTTGAACACATTTTTCAATCCCAGTTAAGTCTCTAGGCCATTTTTATCATTTGGGTACTTGGACAAAACAAGATTTACAAATGTTTACCATAATCCAAGATTGAAATCAACATTTCTTTAAAATATGAACTTTGAAAACAAGTTGATTTATGAGATCTTTGAAAAACCATTTGAATATAATTGAGATACCTTGAGAGCATTTCACATTGATGTTCTAAGACCTATATCTAATATACCTCTTTTGATCTTGGTCTTCTTCTCTTGGTCTTGATCTTTTCTTTTGATCTTGAACTTTTCTTTTGATCTTGGTCTTTTCTTTTGATCTTGGTCTTCTTCTCTTGGCTTTGTTATCATCAAAAACTTATTTGATATGCTTCATGACATAAGCATTCACAATTGTGATATTTTAAAATTATCCTCTAAATGTATTCTATGTGTACAAATTAATGGATTAATACCTTTTATGTCCTTAAATGTCCATCCAATTGTACTTTTATGCCTTTTAAGTACTTCTGGTAACATATCTTCTTGTTCTCCAGTAAAGGACGAGAATATTACCACTGAAAAGCTTTGCTCTTCACCCAAAAATGTGTACTTCAACCTAACAGGTAATGACTTTAGTTCTAGTATGGGTACTTTTTTATGAGTATTATCATTGATGAGTTTTAACTCTTCAAATCTTGGCTTCCATCCCTTGTACTCCATTGCCTGTGTATAATCAAGCAAAGAGCATATTTCAGAAATATCATCATCTAATTGCATGTTTGAATCAAATGAATTGATTAAACAAATTTCTAATGGATTAGAAGAACTCCTTGTTTGAAGATGATCATCTACAATGACATTAATCCCTTCAACTTCCTCCTTTTCATTAAGGACTTCTTGTGGTTGCTTGCATATGTTAAAAAAATTAAGCTCTAGTGTCATGTTTCCAAATGTTAGCTTTATCACTCCATTTCTGCAATTTATCAAAACATTAGATGTTGTTAAAACTGGGAGAAGTAAAATAACAGGAATTGACTTGTAACTATTAACCATAGGTTCAGTTTCCAAGATAATAAAATCCACATGATATATGAATTTATCAACTTGTACTAACATATTTTTCACTATTCCTTTTGAAATTTTAATTGATCTATAAGTAAGTAGAAGAGTTACAGAAGTTGATTTTAACTCACCCAGGTTGAGTTGTTGATAAACTGATTATGGAAGCAAATTAACACTAGCACCAAGATCAAGTAAAGCTTGTTCAATTTTATGTTCTCTAATAATGCATGAAATTGTAGGATAACCAGGGTCTTTATGTTTCAAAACATTATTGCTCTGAATAATGGAGCTTACCTGTACAACCAAAAAGGCCTTCTTTTTCACATTTAATTTCCTTTTAACAGTCCATAAGTCCTTTAAAAATTTGGCATAAGAAGGAACCTATTTGATAACATCTAACAACAAAATATTGACCTTCACTTGTTTAAAATTTTTAAAAATTTCAATGTGGTGGTTCAATTTCCTTGAATTGCTTAATGCTTGATGAAATGAGGGTGGGGGAGACGAGAGTTTGGTCTCATTTTGGCTAGATGGCTTATCAACCTCTTCCTTATCTTGGGAGATTGTTTCATCATCTCTCTCACAAGGTTTAGGAATTTGTTTTTCAACAACTTTTCTACTCCTAAGAGTTATCACTGACTTGACTTGATCTATTTGTTGGTTTTCTGAACTACCCTCATTTAGACTATACTGACCCTTGAGATTCAGTTGAGGTTAAGAAGAAAATTTTCCTTTCTTATGAATAGTGAGTGCAGAAGAAAATTTGGCAAGAGTGTCTTTTATGTCAATTATAGCTTGACTGTTTTGTTTGTTAATGGCATCTTGCTTTTCCATGAATGCATGTAGTGTTCCTTCAAGGTTTTCCCTATATGGCGGGACATAAAGTGCATATCCTTGAGAGTTTTGAGAGTCCTGTTATTTCTAAGGAGGCAGTGCGCTACTAGAAAAATAAGATTTAGAGACGGACAAAATTTTGTGTCTAATAGAGATGGAAACAGAGATAGATTTGATGAATTAGAGAGGAAAAATAAAATTTAAAATTTAAAGAGGAAATTGATCCGACTCAAAATTTTCCATCTCTAATTTTGTTTCTATTTGGTCAACTTAAAGTCAAATATACTTAGAGACAGAATTTACCCGTCTCAAATTTTTTCGTCTCTAATTCCGTCTCTATTCGATTAATGTGATGTTTTAAAAAGTCAAATATATTTAGAGACAAAATTTTTCCATCTATAAATTTTTCGTCTCTAATTCCATCTCTATTTAATTAAATAAATATTTTAAAAAATTATAATATATTAGAGATGGATTTGTTCTGTTTATAAATTATATATATAATTAAATTAATAAAAAAAATTAAAGATAGCAACGAGTGTTTCCGTCTCTAATTTTTAACCTAAATCCATAGTTCCCAAATCAAAAATCAAAGTCTTCCCAAATCACAAAGTCAGAAACCCAATGCACTCTGCTCCTTCTTAACCCTCGATCTTTCATCTCGTCTCTCAGCTCGTTCAATCTTCCCTCAATTTCTCATCTACCACCCTCATCTTCTTTCTGTGCCTTCTCTGGTGCATGCTCTCTCTCTCTCTCTCACTCTCCCTCTTTCTCTCTCACTCTCCCTCTCTCTCTCACTCTCACTCCATCTCACTCTTACTCTCTCCCTCTACCTTCTCTCTCATTCGTTCGCTCACGTTATTCCCTCTCGCTGGTTTGTTCTCGCTGACGCTCATCTGATCTGTTCTTCCTTCTTTTCTGTTTCTTTGATTCTTATTTTCTCTCTCTCGTCTTTGTGGGTAATGGAACAGAGAGAATAGGGCAGAAACAGAGAAATTTGAGGAACAGAAACAAGAGAGAAAAGAAGGAGAGGGAGGACGCCAAAGGGGGAAAGAAATGAACCAAGAAAGAAGCAAGAACCTAGCCATGGAAGATGAGGTAGGGGGTTTTATTGCTATTTTCGTTTTCTATTTGTTCTGAAAATTTCTGTTTTGATAAAGATTTTGAAATAGAGATGGCTGTTCATATGTTGATTATGGTTTGAGAAATTGGTTCCTTGATTTAATTCCTAATGAATATTGAGCTTAGAAAATGGATTAAAACCCCTATTTGATTGATTGCTCTAAATGTGTCTTGGATGTTAGATATGAAAATTATGAGATTTGTTGATGGTTGAGGCCCTAATGTTCATGACTGAGTTGGATTAGTATCCAAATGTATTATGTTTGAAGTGTTCTTTTAAATTCTAATGAGATTTATGTTGAAGTTGTAATGGTTTTAATGATATATATGGCCAAGTTTTACTTGTTTGAATGTCTCAGCTGAATGCCCTATTTGACACCAGATTTGTACTCATTTTTATGAGGAGAGTGGATAACAAGTGGAACCTACAATGTTATCAGTTGAGGTAATATTTTTGGAAATATGGCCCATGATTGCATGTGTCTTGTTTTCTAATGATTAATTAGATATGTATTATTCATGTCTTTTTAAGAGTCATTTTGTCATTTATTTCCACTTAGTTATTGAAAGACTAATGCTTAATCATTAATTAGGCCAGACAATTTGCTATCGTAGCTTTTGGCAAGTTTGATAACATTAGGTGGTACTTTTGTTAGAAGTGTATAGTTGATGAAGTATTTGATTTTCTTTTGTTGGTTTGATTGGCAATAGGTGCCTACAAGTATGTTTCGGAGCTTTGGCACAAGAAGTAGTCTGATGTCTTGAGATTCTTGTAGCGGGTGAGGTGCTGGGAGTATAGGCAGTAACCTTCCATTGTTTGTTTGACAAGGCCTACAAGGACTGCTTAGGCTATAAGGCTAAGCAGGTAATAAATTTTTCATGTGCTTTTTCTCCTATGAATTTTATTTTTGTTGGCAACTAATATACTTGTATGCATTTTTGGTTCATTCACTCCTAACTTATCTTCTCCCCTCCCCTCCCAACTTAATTTTCAGGTTTTGGTTTGTGCACCTAGTAATTTGGCTATGGACTGACGAGCGCCGAACTCAGTCAAAATTATAACCGAAGTTATTACCTAAGCTTGTAGCACAGTGACAACACCGGATCATCTCCACGAGGATTATAGATGCAATTTAATCAAATCAAGTGAAAGTTAGCAAAGGGGGGTTTGACAGTTTAAGATCGTACTTAACAAAATTAACGGAAGAAATGACAATTAAAGAGTAGTCAATTTAGAAACCTATCCAAGATTGGGTGGATTCAATCTAGACCCTTCATAAAACACTTGAAGCGCAATTGAATTGTTAATTTGGATCTAACCGAGATCTCTGCATCAAATCCAAAATTCATACTAGACGATCGTCTAGAATTCAATTAACAAGTGATAAACACAAATCCGCAATCGCACCATTCATGAAAATCTATGTTAATTTCAAGTACCGAATTCAATTAACTTAGGCACAATCAGTAACCTAACCTCTTCAATTCTGTGATTAATTTAGATCAATCAGTTCTAAGTTTCATCACAAATCTCAATCTTCATTTATGTGATTAGTTTAGATCAATTAGTTCTAAGTTTCATCACAAATCTCAATCTTAAACCAAGATCAAATTAGATCAACATAAATAGAATCACCATTCATGCATTCAAGATCAAGAAGAAGAAGAAAGAAGAAGAAAAGAGGAATTCAATTACAAATCAAATACAATGCATAACCAAGGTCTCAAGAATCCAAACCACAATCTCTTCAAGAGTTCTAAATTGACCCAAAGTAGCTTAGCCCTCCATTACCATGAAGGGGAGCATCAAAATATACAAAACTATGAGAAACTATGAAGAAGCAAGAAGAAACTTATAGAGAAATGAAGGAGAATACATGAAAGAAATGATAACCAATGGTGCCTTTTATAGAAGTCTAGGGTAACAAAATGACAAAGGGAGTGAGTGGATGAGTGGGTGAGTGAGTGGAGTGTTTGAGTGGAATGGTTGAGTGGGTTGGTTTAGTGGATTGGTTTAGTGGATGAGTGAGTGGAATGGTTAAGTGGGTTGGTTGAGAGTGGAAAATGCCAAAGGACTTTTGGTGAGTGGGAAATTATGGACATGAATGGGTGAGTGGATGGATGAGTGGGTGGATTAGTGGATGAGTGGGTGGAGTGGTTAAGTGGTTGGATTAGTGTATGAGTGGATGAGTAGGTGGATTAGTGGATGAGTGGATGAGTGGATTAGTGGATGGATGAGTGGATTAGTGGATGGATGAGTGGGTGGTTGAGGACGAAAATTTCGTGTCTGACTTGGAAGCCAAAAATGACCAACTATACTTCAGATCCACGAAAAGTGCTCTTCATGAAAGTTGTAGATCCTTGTCTTGGCTATAAAATGGATAGCTGGTTCGTCCAATTTGGCTTCCTTCATCCCAAGATATGTCCCAAATACCGTAGGTTGCTCAAACCCAACTTCAGCTCCTCTGTTCCGACTTGCAAGCTCAAAATGACCTACTAGACTTCCTTTTTTCAAAAAGTGTTCTTCATGAAAGTTGTTTATTTGGATCTTGACTATCCACTGTCCAAATTTGAGCCCATCTTCATTATTACATCTTGAGATATGATTTTATGAGTGCACACTATTCGGATTCTATTTACAGAACCCGTATTCTGACTTCCATGTAAACTTAGGTCCTTTAGACATCTTTTTGGGACTTCGAGCTCTCATCAAAGTTGTAGAGCTTCCCCTTAGCTTTCCTACATGATAAAATTCATGTTCATCAGATATTAGGAACTCAAGTTATGGCCAAAATACAGAAACAGTGTCAAATCTCAATAATGCTAAAAATATTCAATTAGGACCAATTTGAGCTCAAACTCACAAAATCATACCAAACTCAATCAATTAAGAATATGGAGAGTGTAAATGACTAAACATAAGGGTTTCTTAATGAATAAAATATGTGATTATCATGGACCTGCTAGTTGAAAAGATAAGTGCTACTGGATTAAAGGTATTTTTGCTGTTTATTATTTTTCAAAGTTGTTTATACATTAAAAATGTAAACCTCCTGTGTAATACATTTTTCTTTTATTCAAGGTTGTGAGGCTTTGTGCAAAGTCAAGGGAAGCTGTGAGTTCTCCTGTTGAGCATTTAACACTTCACTATCAGGTTACTGTTACATTTCTTTCTACCAATTTTCTTTTAATATCATGGTCATTTTCAGTGTATTTTTCCTCTTGCATGATGCATATGAATGATCATTACAACATTATGCATATGAATGATCATCAGTACATTATCATTTGGGTGCATTTTACTATATAGCCTAATTACTTTAAATATTCTATTATCATTTTCACATCTCAACTGCTACAATGAACCTATTCAAGCCTGGGATAATGAAATTGATTTCCTCTCTGCTTGGCTAGTTTGTGTGTAGCATTATTTGCTTATACTTTTAATGTTTGCATTTTTATTATATCTAGGATAAACAACTTCATCAATTTATGTGCACTTGTTACTTTATCCATTGAGAAAATAAATAGAAATGGTTCTTTTGCTTCTAGGAAAGTGTAATAATGATGTTTATATTTTCATTCTCTTCTCATTTTCTTTATTTTTCTCTTTTTCTTCCCTTGGTCTGTTGTTATTGGTGTTATGTTTTAACTCGTCCCTGGAGTAGGAAAGGCAATTATGCATTAGAGTTAAAAATGATAATTATTTTGTTTAATTATATTTCAAGTGAACTTTCCAGCAGTGATGAGAAAAAAATACAAACCACTTAAGCGAGCAACAGAGAGAGAGATTTCTCAGAGTGCTAATGTGATTTGTTGTACATATGTTAGTGCTGGAGATCCTCGACTGGCAAATTTTAGGCTCCGTCAGGTTGAAATATATGTTACTTGAAATATATAATTGCCATGTCCTTGTTCTATTCTTGTACTGTTAATAAATTTTTGTTTTCAGGTACTTATTGATGAGCCCATAGTTAAGGGACATCCATAGTAATTTTTTCTATCATTGAAGCAATTTGATTCCAAGTCATATATTGAGTACTAGTTTCTCTATATCTATATCCACTGATTCGCTAGTGTTAATTTTACTTATTATTTCTGTTTTCCTTTTTCATCAATAAAGCAATACATGTTACACTTAGTGCTGCTTTAAGGTATTTCTGCTGCATTTCAGAATTGGTTGTGGACTTGTGGTGCATTTGTCAATAGCTCCAGAAGTTATATTATCCTTTGATTAAGCAATGCACATTTATTGGAATATTTTTCATCTAATTTTATTATAGCATTTCTGCATATTTAGATTTGGTTTCTCTTGGTTCCAATGTTCTTGACCTATCCACATTTTATAGCTTTAGCACTCCATCATTGCATCTTGAAATCAGATATTTGGGGCTTTCTCTAATTATTCCTGTTCAGATATTACACATGAAAATATCTCATATCTTCTTTGATGAGTAAAAAACTAATTGATAGAAGGAAATATATCATATCTATTAATGATGAAAACCATTTTTGAGCAAGCACTTATCAGCTTAAATTGTAGGTTAAATAGGTTATTGGATTAATTGAGCTTCTTTGATCTAGTTTTGAGAAGTTCGAGTCTTGTCACACTAATATTGATATGAACTGTACAAGGTATTGGTGCCATGTTAGATAAAAACCACTATTTAGAACCTGACCTAACAACCTAAAGTTTTTAAGTTGAATTAGTTCTTGACATCATTAATACATAATCAATTAAAGGTTGAAGATTCATACTTCCATACTTAATCAATATAAGCTTTTGGATCTAGCTGAATGTGTTAAGTATTATACTTTCTCTTTGACAGGTTTTCATACTTGCATATATTTGTTCTCTGTCTGCTTTTGCTTTTTGTATAATGTTATACTTGATCTCTATGCTAGTAATCATGTTATGAAGTATTTATTGAAAATTGAGTTATTATAACACAATCTAGATGTGGAACATGAAAATTAAAAACTTACTATGTTATGTCGAATAATGAGAAAGGCCAAGTCCATATCCATTTTTAGTTAACTAGTAGTTTTACACATAGTTTTTGATGAAGCTCTATTTGTATTTGTTTTCAAGTAGGGGATCTGATTTGCCTCAGAGGCAATCTCCACGAGGTTCACATCAACTTATAACATCAGGTTCTGACTCAGATCCATTGCATCATCGACCTATTGCTGACCGAAGTCCAAAGCTGGGAGACCAACATTCCCCAAGAGGAGGTACTCAATCCGAGACACTAAATCAGAAGAAGCTAGGAACTCGTATTGCATATTCGGAATCTCAGCTTGGTCAAGCACAAGAAGAGTTGAAGATTTTAAAGGACCAACTTGCATATGTGATAATTACATATTTTATACATTAATAAACCCTCATTTTTAATCATTTACACTCTTCATGTACTTAATTGATTGAGTTTGGTCATGTTTTGTAAGTTTGGGTTCAAATTAGGCTTAATTTATCTTTTCCAGCATTATTGAGATTTTACACTGTTTCTGTATTTCGGCCATATCTTGAGTTTTAGATATCAACAAATTATGAATTTTACCTTGTAGGAAATCTAAAAGAAATCTCTACAACTTTGATGCAAAGCTCGAAGTCTCAATCAGACATCAAGTGGAGCTAATTGGGCCTGGAAGTCAGAAAATGGGTTCTGTCACTAGAACCCGAGCAGTGTGCACTAATCAAAGCATAACTCAGGATGTAGGAGTTGCATTGAGCTGAAGTGGCATTGGAAAGCTAAGACAAAACCCTTCAACTTTCATGAAGATGACTTTTCCAGAAAATGACGTTTTAACAAAGTTATAATCGTGTGAAGATAGTTGAATTAGTTGGTACAAGTGGAGAGGTAAGCATGATAATTATCCACCCACTCATTAATCATCCTCCCACTAATTAAATAATTCAATTGTCATTTTTCCACTCATCCACCCATCATCTACCCACTCATTAAATAACTCCGTTGTTATTTTCCATTCATCCACCCACTCATTAATCATCCACCTATTAATTAAATAACTCGATTGTCATTTTTCACTCATCCACCCATCATCTACCCATTCATTAAATAACTTCATTGTCATTTTTCATTCATCCACTCACTCATTAGTCATCTTCCACTCCTTAATCATTCACCAACTCATTAAATAATTTCATTGTTATTTTGTACTCCTCAAGCACTATAAAAGGGAGCATTGGTTGAACATTTGGGCATCTTGGTTTTTAGAGGAATATCATACTATTATGTTATTTGACTTTCTCGTTGTAATTTTCTTTTGGTTCTAAATAGAAGTTATGTTCATCTTCATCTTCTTCTATCTTTTTTTCTTCTTGCTCATGAATAACTAATTTTCATTTTACTTGGGTGAAAGGGTGAAGCTTTTGGTAATAAATTAAGGTTAAATTAATTTCTTTATTGTGCTTAAATTATATATTATCAAGTGGTCATTATATGTGTTGTATTTTGTTTTCAATCAATTTAGAAACCCTCCTTGTAAAGTGGAGTTCTTGATTCATTGTAGACAAGTGGTTGGCACAGTGAATGCTTGAATACATTTACAAGTATTCGTGGTGGTAAATAATTAAAGGAACCATAATATAGCTATATATGTAATTTAAATGAACTTTAAATGTTGTATTTTCTGATTGTAACCTCCGTTGTGCGTGAATTTCAATTGAGTTATAAAAAAATAATCTTGCCCTTAATTTATTACCAAAAGTGGATCTCCTAGCCTAAGTAAGTTCTTTTTTTAATTGTAAACAAGTTTTATTATCTTTATTGTTGTAACAAATCATTTCCTTACCTAAAAGAATTTCTCTTCATCAATTTCCTATGGATCGACCTCAGACTCCCGAGAAATTTATTACTTGAGACAACCTGCACTTGGATTTGCATCTTTCAATTCACATCAAGTTCTTGGTGTTGTTGTTGGGGACTTGATTTGAAATTTTAATTTATTGAGATTCTTTTTCTTTAAGTAAACTTCACTATTTGGTATATTTTTTCTCTACTCTTTTATTTTCTAACTTACTAACTTTCAACTTTCTAACTTACTAACTTTCTAACTTTCTAACTTACTAACTTACTAATTTATTTATTTATGTCATTTACTTATTCTTAATATTTAATGGTTGGTTTATACTGCTGACTTGTACATTATTTTTTTTAAGTCACTTATTTATGCTTAATTGGTATTGTGATTCAAATTTTGATCGTTTAGTTAAAATTAATCCTGGTACTTTATATATTAATTTATTTGAATCACAATCACACACAATTGACACAATGACTGAAAATGAAAGTATACATGATGAACATGAAAATTAACTGTTGCGAACCATGCGTGAATATTTGCAACCACCTCAAAATTATAGTCCATCTTGTTTTATCTTTCCACTCAATGCTAACAATTTTAGATTTAAGTCAGATATGATTTCTTTACTTCATAATTTCCATGGTTTAGAATTTGAAAGCCCATATTTACATCTAAAAGAATTTGAGGAAGTATGTATCGCTTTTAAAGACCAAAATTGCACTGAAGAGATTGTTAAGCTTAAATTGTTTCCTTTTTCTTTAAAAGATAAAACAAAAACTTAGCTTAACGCTTTGAAACCAAGATCAATTGACACATGGCCAGAAAAGCAAAGTGAGTTCTTAAAGAAATTTTTTTCAACACATAAAACCAATGCTTTGAAAAGACAAGTCCAAAATTTTTCCCAAAATTCAAATGAAGCATATTTTCAATGTTGGGAACGTTTTAAAGATTTGTTAAATTCTTGCCCATATCATAGTTTTGAAAAATGACGCACTATAAGCTTCTTTTATGAATGTTTAACACCTGAAACTAATTAATTTGTGGAAACAATGTGCAATGACGAGCTTCTTGATAAAGAACCTAAAGAAACTTTAGACCATTTAAATCAGTTGGCTGAAAAATCTCAATCTTAGCATGGTACTAATATTTTTGAAAATTCAATTAGATCTAACCTTGCAAGTGCTAATAAAGGAAAATATCACTTTAGTTAAAAAAAAATCTAAATGCAGAGTTTTCCAATTTGGTTTGAAAGATTGAAGCCATGGAATCAGGGAAAGTGAAAGAAATCAAATCTATGTAAAATGAAGAAATTTGTGGCATTTGTGATGACTTAGGACACTCAACACATGAATGTCTTAAGATTCCTATTTTTAAAGAAGTTGTACATAAGCAAGTAAATGTAATGAATAATTTTAAAAAAGTCATTTACTTTTTTTTTTTTTTCAGATTCATACAATCTGGGATGAAGAAATCACCTGAACTTTAGCTTGAGGAATAATAATCAGTCACAATTCGTGCAACCACCACCTCCTCAGGCACAACAGGGCTCTAAAAATTCTCAAGGATATGTATCTTTTGTTCTACTATATAGGAAAAATCTTGAAGAAACATTGCATGCATTTATAGAAAAGTAAGAGGCCATTAACAACCAAGACACCCAAGCCATGATTGACATAAAAAACACTCTTATTAAACTTTCTTTGGCACTCATCATTTACGAGAGAGAAAAATTTCCTTCTCAACCTCAACCAAATCCCAAAGGTCAATACAGTCTAAATGAGGATAGTTCAGAAAGTCAACAAATAGATCAAGTCAAGTTAGTGATAACTCCTAGGAGTGAAAAAGTTGTTGAAAAACAAATTCCCGAACCTGGTGAGAGAAATGGTAAACCAATTCCCTAAGAAAATGAAGAAGTTGACCAAAAGGAGACTAAACTCTCGCTTTTACCCTCAATTCCTCAAGCATTAAACAATTCAAGGAAATTGAACAATAACACTGAATTTTTTTGAAATTTTGAAATAAGTGAAGGTCAATATTCCTCTGTTAGATGTTATCAAACAGATTCCTTCTTATGCTAAATATTTGAAGGACTTATGCACTGTTAAAAGAAAACTAAATGTGAAAAAAAAGCTTTTTTAGCTGAACAGGTAAGCTCCATTCTTCAGAATAATAATGTTGTGCAATATAAAGACCCTAGTTGTCCTATAGTTTCATACATTATTGGAGAACATAAAATTGAAAAAGCTTTACATGATCTTAGTGCTAGGGTTAATTTGCTTCTATATTCAGTTTATTAGCAACTCAACTTGGGTAAGTTAAAACTAACTTATGTAACTATTCTACTTACCGATAGATCAATTAAAATTCCAAAAGGAATAGTAGAAGATCTGTTGGTACAGGTTCATAAATTCATATATCTTGTGGATTTTATTGTCTTGGATATTAAACCTACGGTTAATAGTTGCAAGTCAATTCCTGTTATTTTAGGCCGTTCATTTTTAACAACATCTAATGCTTTGATAAATTACAGAAATGGAGTGGTAAAACTAACATTTGGAAATATGACACTAGAACTCAATGTTTTTAACAAGTGCAAGCAACCACAGGAAGTCCTTGATGAAAAGGAGGAAGTTGAAGGGATTGAAGTCATTATAGATGATCATCTTCAAACAAGGAGTTCTTTTGACCCATTAAAAATTTGTTTAATCAATTCATTTGATTCAGACATGCAATTAGATGATAATATTTCTGAAATATGCTCTTTGCTTGATTATACACAGGTAATGAAGTGTAAGAGATGGAAGCCAAGATTTGAAGAGTTAAAACCCATCAATGATAATACCCATAAAGAAGTACCCACACTGGAACTAAAGTCATTACCTGCTGGGTTGAAGTACACATTTTTTGGGTGAAGAACAAAGCTTTTCAGTGGTAATTTCCTCATCCCTTACTGGAGAACAAGAAGATATGTTAATAGAAGTATTTAAAAGGCATAAAAGTACAATTGGATGGACATTAAATGACATAAAAAGTATTAATCTATTAATTTGTACACATAGAAGACATTTAGAGGATAATTCTAAAATATCACAATAACCTCAAAGAAGATTAAATTCACACATGAAAGAGGTAGTTAGAGCTGAAGTTTCTAAATTACTTAATGTTGAAATTATCTACCCTATCTCCGATAGCCAGTGGGTAAGCCCTACTCAAGTTATGCCTAAGAAATCTGGAATAACAGTGGTTGAAAATGAAAAAGGTGAATTAATACCTACGTGAGTCTCATCCAGTTGGCGTATGTGTATTGATTTTAGAAAATTAAATGCAGCCACTAGGAAAGATTATTTTCCCTTGCCATTTCTTGATCAAATTCTGGAAAGAGTAGTAGGACATCCATACTACTTTTTTCTTGATGGTTATTTGGGATATAATCAAATACTAATTGCATTTAAGGATCAAGAAAAGACCACTTTTACGTGCCCCTTTGACACTTTTGCATATAGAAGAATGTCTTTCGACCTTTGTACTGCTCCGGTAACTTTCCAAAGATGCATGCTAAGTATTTTTAGTGACATGATTGAGCATTATTTAGAGGTTTTCATAGATGACCTGACAGTTTTTGAAAATTCATTTGAAAATTGTCTTGATAATTTGGAAAAAGTTCTTAAAAGATGCGAAGAAAAAAGATTTGTGTTAAACTGGAAAAAATGTCATTACATGGTTACCTCAGGAATAGTGTTAGATCATGTGATATCATCTAAAGGAATTGAAATTGGTAAGGTCAAAGTTGAATTAATTGCCCATTTGTTTTCCCCAAAAACAGTCAGAGAAGTTCATTCTTTTTTAGGACATGTAAGATTTTACAGAAGATTCAGTCAGGACTTTAGTGCCATATCTAGACCATTATATAATATTCTGTTGAAAGATGCATCATTTGATTGGAATGAAAAATGTCAAAATCTTTTAAAAAATTAATTGGTCTTCTCACATCTGCTCCTATCATGCAATCCCCTGACTGGTCTTTGCCTTTTGAGTTGATGTGTGATGCTAGTGATTTTACTATCGGCATTATTTTAGGCCAAAGAAAGGAAGGTAAGCCTCATGTGATTTGTTATGCAAGTAGAACTTTAAATAGTACACAAATGAATTACACCACTACTGAAAAGAACTACTTATTGTAATATTTGCATTGGATAAATTTTGATCTTATTTAATTAGTTCTTCTATTATAGTTTTCACTGATTATGCTGTTGTTAGATATTTGATATCTAAGCAGGATGTCAAACTAAGATTGATATAGTGGATCTTGTTGTTTCAAGAATTCAACATCATAATAAAAGATAAGAAATGAACCGAAAATGTTGTCGTAGATCATTTGTCCAGACTTACAATAGGCTCAACTTTTGATAACACACTTATCAATGATTCTTTTCCTGATGAATTTTCATTTTCTATAAATTATATGCCTTGGTTTGCAAACATAATCAATTTTCTTGTAACAGGAAAGATATCGCCTCAATGGGCACACCAAAATAGAAGGAAATTTTTGACAGAAGTGAAATTTTTTTATTAGGATGACTCATACTTGTTCAAATATTGTCCCGACCAAATCTTTCGGAGATGTTCCCGACAGTGAGGTAGGTAGTGTCATTAAATTTTGTCACTCAGAAGCATGTGGAGGTCATTTTTTTTCAAAGAAAACAACTACGAAAATCTTGCAGTGTAGATTTTATTGGCCCACTTTATTTAAGGATAGTTATACCTTTTACAAAAGTTGCGCAAATTGTCAAAAATGGGCTCTATTTCTAAAAGAAACATGATGCCTTTGAACCCTATCCTTATCATTAAAATTTTTTATTGTTGGGGAATTGGTTTCATGGGTCCATTTCCATCCTCATTTGGATTTGTGTATATTTTGGTTACAGTTGATTATGTCTCAAAATGGATTGAGGCAATTTCATGCCAACACAATGATCACAAAATTGTTCTCAAATTTTTAAAAGAAAATGTCTTGTGTTGATTTGGAATCTCTCGAGCTATCATCAGTGATGGGAGAACACTTTTTTGCAATAAACCATTTGAATCTTTAATGAAGAAATATGACATTACACACAAAATTACTACCCCTTATCACCCTCAGACAAATAGACAAGTTGAATTGACAAATAGGAAAATAAAACAAATTTTAGAAAAAATGGTTAACCCAAATCGTAAAGATTAGGCTTATCGTGTTGCTTTCAAAACATCTTTGGGCATGTCACCTTATCGGTTAGTCTATAGAAAATCTTGTCACTTGTTTGTAGAATTGGAACATAAAGCATTTTGGGTCATTAAAGCTTTCACCCTAAATCTTGATGATGCTTGCAAGTTACGCAAATTACAATTAAATGAACTTGAGGAATTGAGAAAAGATGCATATGAAAACTCAAAGATTTATAAAGCTAGAGCAAAAGCTTTTCGTGACAAGTTAATTTTGAGAAATTTTTTTGAAATTGGTCAAAAAGTTCTACTTTATAATTCTCGTTTGCACCTATTCATTGGAAAATTGAGATCTAGGTGGAGTAGTTCTTTTGTTGTCAAACATGTGTATCCTCATGGGACCATAGACATTGAGAATCCTAGGAATGGTAATATGTTTAAAGTCAATGGACAAAGACTCAAACCATTTCTGTAAAACAAAGTTGATGAGGTAGAATTCATCTCCCTTTCTAATCCTTGTTATGAATATAATTTATTCTAATTTTGTTGCCTTCTTTCTGTAGTTCTTTGTGTTCCCGGTTAAGTGGCGGATAATGGTACTTCGTGGCTCTCAAGTCGGTTTGTTTTTCCAGTTTCCTATAATAATTGAATCCTTCTCCTTTAAAATGGATGTCAATCTCTCAAATTTAAGAAAACATTTTCCTTCTCTTTCTCAAAATGCTCTAACAAAATTCTACAAAGCTAGATGTGAAAGATTGAGACTATTAATGCACAAGGGTATGCCGGAAGATGTATGCTAGATAATTGAAGCAAAGGTCCGTCTAACAGGTGAGTCTTTAATTTTATTTGATTCATACATGCCAGGTCTTGGTAGAAGTTCGTATTCTAAAAGTAGAAGAGCGAAAAGAATGCAAGTATGTCACAAATGTGCAAGATGAAATTGCAACAATCGATGTCATTCTTTGGGAATGGTTTTTGCAAACCGAGAAGATAAATTATTCTTCATTAAGAATGGACTGAGTAAGGAGCCATTAGATGATATTTTTTTGACTCTTAAGGCGCATTCTTGTGGAGTTGTGCATCATGAACTTCTTAATTTGTGAAATCTCTTCAAAGACGAACAAAAATGTTATAGTCTTAGGAATCTGACTCAAAAAGACCATGTTTTCTAATTTATAAGAAAATTGGATGGGAAGCTTATCCTCGACTCATAGAAGGCGTTTAAGTCATTACTAGATGTATAACCAGAGGAAGATGTGAGTCACAATCACAACAACATGTATATATTATCTTGTTTTTCATCCTTTAAAAAAAAATTGAATAAGGGCGATCCAAAAGGAGTACCATGACTTTAATTAGTTGTGGAGCCCCTGCCAGTGGAAAACCCGTCATTGACTCAGGTGGAACTTTGCATACCGGTCCTTAAATAAGGTTCATGTACCATGCTCTGTAGAAAGCCACACTCTATAACCCAATGTTCACCATCTAGGCACTGTGGAGTTGATGGACAGGCAGAAGTGTCCCACTCTGGTTATTAGTGAAAAGTAACCCGTGGCTACCAAAGTGTATAAGGCATCTGAGCTTGATCTTCTCTTTTATTAGAAGGGGCTCTCAACGCCCTGGGATGGGACGTTCTGGATCTTAGACATTGCGAGTTTCAGATTTTAGTATCTTTGTTGATGTTACGAACCCAAGTGTGAGCTCTCCAGGTTCCAGACCCAGGATGGAAACCCGCGATGGTTTCTTTCTTTTTCTTTCTTTTTTTCTTTTTCTTTTCTTCGAAATAAACGGGCGTGAGTGTTTATTGCACCGGTGACACGCAATTCAAAGATATGCCACTACTGCACTTATGACATGCAATATAAAGATACGTTATGAAAATTGTATATAAAGTGATTAGACCACGACAAGTATACCGGATCGTCAAGTAATAAAAATGGTGAGATATCAGATATCGTTCTCAGAGATCAATGACCAAACTGATTCTAAAAAATAACTACTATTTAAATGAAGATTTGGATCAAAGTGAGCTCTAATAGCAATAACAAAATAAATAAATGAACTAACACAATGACAATATTCTTGGGTTTTTATATTTAGTAATTTAATAAACACTTGGTATGCGAGATGAAAAATAATCAATTAATGAAAGAGTTGGGATCAAGTTTCATTTGACTTCACTTGTTGCATATCAATTGGACTTAATTCAAGCTACTATTCCAATTTTATTACCAAATTCTCTAAATTAATCAAATCCTAATTCCTTAGGCAATTGACCCTCTATTCCTAATTAAAACCCCCAATTCATTAGGTAATTCTAAGACATAACAAACATTAAAATTTAGAATTCAACGAGATAACGAGCAAATCAATGACTATTCCTAGCCTAGAGATAAGCAAGGTTCATAATCACATAACACGATTATGTATTAAATTTTCATTCAACAAATAATCCTAAAATCATTCCAAAGAGAATCAATCCTTAGAAAGCAATAAGAAAAGAGATTAAAGCTTAAAATAGAAAAGCAACTTGTATTAATAGAATCCAATGTCAAAAACAAACAAGATCCATCAAAATCCACCTAATCCCAATACAGGGAGGTTTAGCTAGACATGATAACAATAACAAAAACTAGAATAGGGGAAGAGAATAGAGAAAACTCCAAAGGTAGATGAAGATCGGAATCGTTTCCACGTTTTTCCCTTCAAACCACCCTAGAGCTCTCCAAAAGAGGGTTAGTTCGTGTCTCTCTGTCTCCTTCCTTAAGGCCAGCCCCCTTCTAGGTTATGATAAAACAACTTTTTATATTGATATGTGTAGCACCTAGGCGCCGAGTGTGTAGCGCCTAGGCGCACACTACATAGAACATTGTTTTCATAAGATTTCAGCACCTAGGCGTTGAGGTTCAGGGCGTCTGAGTGCACACTTTCCATACACCATCATTTTTTTTAGGTTTGGGCGCCTAGGCGCTCAAAGTATAGCGCCTAGGCACTGAGTGAAAAGTTAATCTCCCATTCTTTGCTTCCAAAAGTCCAATTCCTCCTTTTTCAACTGCTTTCCTGCAAAGACACATTAGATTAATGAGGATTCTTCTTCCTTTTTTTTTTATCAAATATTCTCAATAACAACCAAAACAATTTAAATCTCAATCCATGTTCAACTTTGGAGGATAATTGGACAATAAACAGATAAAAGAGTAAATTAGGGGGCACTTAATCAACTTTTCATGCTATAAAGCAATGTCTTTTGCACACTTATCACTCCCCCAAACTTACCATTTGCCACGTCCTCGGGCAAAGAAACAAAATCAAAAAATAAATCAATCAAAATCATTTTGTTTCAAAGGAATGAAGTCTTTCCAAACAAACAAACAGAGTGCTACAAACCACGAATCCAGAGTTCAGATCACCGAAAGAAATAACTAAAAGAAAAGTTTTACTCCAGCACTACATCACCAAGAACAAAGTAACTTTGCATGCACACAAATTCACATGTGAAAAGATTTAGACAAATGAACTCTCTTCACTCAAGTGTTTAGGATTTTGTATTTTCACTTTTTCACAATATAAGCACACCTTACCATAGACTTGGTAACTCTCTACTAATCCATCATCAACATGCATGCATGCCACAAGTCATGAGGTCTTTTATTCAGGGTTGTAATTGGGCTGAGGTGAGGGGTGGACAAATAACGAATGGTCGGGCTAAATTCAAGGAGTTATAGACTGAAAAGAATATAATTCTCTTAAGAAACTCAATGGACTAGCAAACACTCCCTTGCTTCATCTTTCATACCCCACATCCACATTTTTTTTACTTCACCTTTTTCTTTTTCTTTTCTTTTTTCTTCTTTTAATTGATATTTTTTTAAAAAAAAAAACTCAAAACTACAAACTCTATTCAACCCATCATTTCCCAAAGTGATCATTTTGCACCTTGTTTATCCTACATCTACCATGGTCTATTAACTCCCTTGATTGGTTATTTTCATGGTTTTACATTGACGGGCTGTGTTGAGCTAAAAAAAATAGAATGGTGTTCAGGCTCAAGGGGCTATACTAGGGAAAAATGCATGAGGTGCTCTTTTGGCCACAAGGTTAACAAACAAACAATGCCTCAATCATGCCTCATGTATGCATACATGCCAAGAATTTCAAAAAGAGAGAAAACAAGTTCTGAAAGGTGTTTCTATGCGTGAAATGCACATAATCAAGAAAAATGAATGGGTGGTTGTGTTCCCGCTCATACATCAAGGCTCAAAACTCACTTTGGGTTCTCACCAACATGTGATTGGCATAAACAAAGTTACCTGACCCTTGAAATAATGGTGAAGAGGGGCTTACTCAAAATTATTCTCTCAGTAACTTTGCTCTTTCTTCATGATTGGCAACACACAAAATTATTATTATTATTTATTATTTTTTATACAGAAAAAGGGACTAACAAAAATAGGGCAAGTCAAAAGAACATTGTTTATGGCATGAAAATAGATTCTTCTCCCCCAAAATTACTCTCGTGCTTGTCCTTAAGCACTCGAGTAGCAATGCTAAATACACTAGGAAAAATAAAAGAAAATAGAACAATAAGAAAACAATGCAGAAAGTTAAAAACAAGACTAATGAAAAGAACACTAGCAATGACAATGCAAAATACAAAAAAAAAAAACAAAAATAGAAAACTCCCCCTCGTAGGTCACTGTAAATGAGATATGTGCAGGGACAATCAATCATCTTTACTCGCACTCTCGTCTCCATCAACATCAACTTCTCCTTCACTCTGTGAGTCTTCCTTTGGCAAAGGAATGTCACCCAGCACATCAGGATCAACATTGAGTTGGATAGCCAGGTTCCGTAGCATCCCTTCCAATGCTTGGCTGGACTGGACCATATAGCACTTGATGCGTCAGAGACGACGCTCTACTCCAATAGAGGGTGGGTCTTGTCGCTGACAAGCAGGTCTTGCTGCATGAGCACGAGCTGCTGGGCATATTTGATTAGGGTCATCATTTTGAAGATAGCGATTGATCATGGCTATGTCCACAACCGGAGTTAACCTGATTGATGCATCACCACTGATATCCACCCCGACTGCTCGGCATAGTTGTGTGATGAGGCTAGGATACCATAGCTGATACCTCTGAATCTGACTCTGTGACGAGCGCCGAACTCAGTCAAAATTATAACCAAAGTTATTACCTAAGCTTGTAGCACAGTGACAACACCGGATCGTCTCCACGAGGATTGTAGACGCAATTTAATCAAATCAAGTGAAAGTTAGCAAAAGGGGGGTTTAACAGTTTAAGATCGCACTTAACAAAATTAAAGGAAGAAATAACAATTAAAGAACAGTCAATTCAGAAATCTATCCTAGATTGGGTGGATTCAATCATAAACCTTTCAACAAACATTTGAGGCACATTTGAATGGTTAACTTGGATATAACCGAGATCTCAGCATTAGATCCAGAATTCATACTAGACAATTGTCCAGAATTCAATTGACAAGTAATAAACACAAATCTGCAATCGCACCATTCATGTAGATATATGTCAATTTAAGCACCGAATTCAATTAACTTAGGCACCAATCAGTAACCTAACCTCTTCAATTACGTGATTAATTTAGATCAATCAGTTCTAAGTTTCATCACAAATCTTCAATCTCCATTTATGTGATTAATTCAGATCAATCAGTTCTAAATTTCATCATAATACTTAATCTTAAAATAAGATCAAATCTGATCAAACATAAATAGAATCACTATTCATGCATTCAAGATCAAGAAAACAGAAGAAGAAGAAGAAGAAGAGAAGAAGAATCCAAATATAAATCAAATACGATACATAACCAAGATTTCAAGAATCCAAACCGCAATCTCTTCAAGAGTTCCAAATTGACTGAAAGTAACTTAGCTCTCCATTACAATGAAGGAAATCATCAAAATATACAAGAACTATGAAAAATTATGAAGAAACAAGAAGAAACTATGAGAGAATTGAAGGAGAATACAACTTGTGTTTCATGATAACCAATGGTGCCCTTTTATAGAAGTCTAGGGTAACAAAATGACAAAGGGGAGTAGGTGGCTGAGTTGGGTGGTTGAGTGGGTTGGTGAATGGGTTGGTGAGTGGGTTGGTGAGTGGAGTGGTTGAATGGAGTGGTTGAATGGGTTGGTGAGTGGAGTGGTTGAGTGGGTTGGTGAGAGGAGTGGTTGAGTGGGTTGGTGAGAGGAGTGGTTGAGGATGAAAATTTTGACGTCAGACTTGGAAGCCAAAAATGATCAACTAGACTTCAGATCCACGAAAAGTACTCTTCATGAAAGTTGTAGATCTTTGTCTTGGCTATAACATGCATATCTTGGCTTCCTGCAGCCCAAGATATGGCCCAAATACCACAGGTCACTCAAACCCAACTTCAGCACCTCTGTTCCAACTTGCAGGCTCAAACTGACCCATTAGAATTCATTTTTTCAAAAAGTGTTCTTCATGAAAGTTGTTTATTTGGGTCTTAAATATCAACTGTGCAAATTTCAACCCATCTCCATTATTACAGCTTGGGATATGATTTTATGAGTGCACACCATTCAGATTCTAGTGACAGAACCCGTATTCTGACTTCCATGTAAACTTAGGTCCCTTAGACATCTGATTTGGACTTCGAGTTCTTCATCAAAGTTGTAGAGCTTCCTCCTAGCTTTCCTACAAGGTAAAATTCATGATTATCAGATATCAAGAACTAAAGTTATGGCTAAAATATAGAAACAGTTTCAAATCTCAATAATGCTGAAAATATTCAATTAGGAACAATTTGAGCTCAAACTCACAAAATCATACCAAACTCAATCAATTAAGATTATGGAGAGTGTAAATGACTAAACATAAGGGTTTTTTAATGAATAAAATATGTGATTATCAAATTCCCTCACACTTAGCTTTTTGCATTCCTGAGCAAAACTCAAGACCAAAACAAGGACATAAGAGATTAACAAAAATTTAAATTCCAACGACATTCAAGATCCCAAAATTTTACAATCAACAAGAACAACCAAAGGTTCAAGGGATCAAAACATTCATGAGTTAACAATTCTCCACATCTCAAACCAACAAGCAAGGTATCTTCAACATGAATCGAGAATGATAGATTCTTCACAAGATTCCCTCTCAATCTCTCAAGTGTTTAAAAGGTAGGTATTTCACTCAATTCAACCCATGAAAATTGCACTACCATAAGCTTGCTTATCTTCTACTTCTCCACTACTCAAAACACATGCACGCACAAATCATGAGGACTTTATTCAAGGTTGTAGTGAGGTCAAGGTAACATAAGAGGATAAAATAGATATGAGAAGATAAATACCAAAGATAATAAAAGCAAATGAGAGCTGAGTTCAAATAACAAGCATAAAAGTTCATCCCAACTCTAATGTATATCCCTTTACATATTCATTTCCCAATCCTTTTTTTTCCTTTTTTTTCCTCTTTTTATATATATATATATGAACATAACTATAAACATACATTTTTTTTAGGCACTCTTTCCTTTTTCAACAACCATTTTGTACACACACCCTCTCACTTGTTCAAAAACTCATCCATTAACCAAGCTAATGTTCTTTTATTCCCTAAGGTAAAGTAAGAACACGATTTTTCATTTAAGGCACATAATGAGCTGGAAACAAGGAATGGTCAAATAAGCTCAAAGGGGTTAAGAAAAAGAAAATATATAAGGTTGGCAGGAATCAGAGAATTTTCAAGAAGTCAAAAGAGTGCTTGATATCATGTTGGAAACAAGGTTGGCTATTTGGTTAAACTAGCTAATTAAGAAAGAGGGTCTCAATCATGTTCATGCATGCAAGTGAAATGTAGCCTCAAAAAGAATCAAAGCAAATTCTAGAGTGGTCATTAACATGAGCGAAAATCACACAAGAAAGAAGAGAATGACATAAATGTTGAATCCATCCATTAGGCTCAAAATCTCACAAGGTATGCATCCATCAAACTCAATTCATCAATTCAATCATCCATCACCAAGCATATCAGTTCAAGAAGGGAGAAAAGTTATTCAATCATGCAATGAACCCCTTTTTTTTTCTTTTTTTTTGATTTTTTTTTTACAAAAAGAACATGCTGAAATCTCTCCCCCATACTTAATATAACATTGCCTTCAATGTGAAAGAGATATATAGAAAAGAGCAACATAACCTGATAAGAAGTGAATCAACGCCAAGCAGAAAAGAAACACACTGTCAGTGCCACATCAGACCCTGAAAAGAAATCAAACAATAAAACTTTAGTACTAATTAATTACTACCTAAAAAAACTCCTTACTCTACCACCAATTAAGATGCGTCTCAAGAGTAAAATTACTCCTTACTCTGCCATCACTAATTAGTTTAATAAGTACATGACAATCATATCATACTTTCCAAACAAAACAACAAATTTATTTATTTATTTATTTTTTTTGGGTCAACTATCCTTCCCCCCAACTAGATCACAACATTGTCCTCAATATTAAAATATAGATGAGTAAAGGATAGAAGATATTACCTGTTGGAGAAAGCTGACACAAATTTAAACAAAAACAAAGTACAATAAAATCAAACCCATTAAAGAGAAAGTTTCAGATCTAGCTTTTTTTTCTTGTTACTTCCTTCGCTGCTTCCTGTTGACCAATCTATCTGAGCTAATGCCTGATCAGGTACATACTCAAAAGCGTCTAATTTATCAATGAGCTCATCAATAGTGGAGGCAGAGATAAGAAGTTGTCTTACCGAAGGAGTGATAAATTTCTTTTCCACAGCTTTGTCAAGAAAAGATAACAAAAGATCAAAGAAATTATTAACATTCAACAAACCAATGGGTCTATGGTGGATGTTCAGTTCGGCCCAAGAGACAATTTGAAAAATTTCTTCCAAAGTACCAAAACCACCAGGTAAGACAAGAAATGCATCAGAATTATCAACCATTGTTTTCATTCGTCCATGCATAAATGTTACCTGAATTTCTTCTCCAACTGTCCTTCCAGTGATGTTATTTTCAGCTAAAGGTTTAGGAATAACACCTAAAAAACCTGCCTCCTAAAAAGCAAAGCAAGTGATACAGTCCCCATTAACCCACGACAACCTCCCCCATATACAAGATGAATATTCCTCGCAGCAAGTGATCGACCACGAGTGCTAGCTGCGTTTACAAACTCTAATCCCTTCCCATAACTCGACCCGCAAAAAACACAAACATTTTTGAGGTTACGAATAGAAGGCCCTATTCTATACTCTTCCTCTCTTTGAGTGTTTCTGAGTTTGAAGGAAAATGGAGAAAATGGATTGTTTAAATAAGAAAAAGAATGGAAAGGGAAATAATTGCACCTATAAGGGTAGGTTGGCTGTTGTCAGAAAAGATTGAAATTAAGAGACACAAAATCTTCTTTTTTTTTTTGACTTCAAGAAAACCATCAAGGTAAAGAAGTCTAGAAACCCCTGAAGGACCCTGCTCAAAGGATCGTCTGTACAAAAATCAAAATACAACAAAATGATACAAAGAGAAAAAAAATAGAAAATGATGACATACCTGTATGTACAGTTTTCATGGCGTATCTTTATACTGCGCGTCATGAGTGCAGTAGACATCACGTCCATTTTTTTTTTTGAAATTGTTAGAAAAACTTGATGAAAGATGAGTGTATACTTACTTAAGATTGGGATGGAGGTAGTCTGCTCTTTCGGCTTTGTGCCAAAGCATTGTTGACCAAAGATTCGACCCATTCAAGACCAAATAACATAGGGCTCCCAAAAGGGACAAGTGGCCATAATACGACTGGCTGCCTCACATGTGGGATACAATCTACCTTCTTTGTTTTTCAATTAAGAAGGCTGGATCAGGATGCATGCATTTCCCCATTCACGGTTTGTGTTACCAAAGCCAACCCTAAGACGTATACATAATTTTTGTTTTTTTTTTGTTTTTTTTTGTTGTTTTTTTGTTTGAAAGATGACATGAAGAAGAAGAAAAAGATGATATGTACAGATTGTTTGTGGATATGGCTCACATCTACCTCTGGTTTAACGTCCAGTAACGACTTAAACGTCTTCTATGAGTCGAGGATAAACTTCCCATCCAATTTTCTTATAAATTGGCAAACAGGGTCTTTTAGAGTCAGATTCCCAAGACTGCAGCGTTTTTCTTCCTCCTTGAAGAGATTCCACAATTTAAGAATTTCACGATGCACCAATCCACAAGAATGCGTCTCAAGAGTCAATAAGATATTATCTAATGACTCCTTACTCAGTCCATTCTTAATGAAGAAAATTTTGTCTTCTCTATTTGCGGAAACCATCCCCAAAGTACGACATCGCTTGTTGCAGTTCCATCGTCCACATTTGTGACAGACTTGTAACATTTTTGCTCTTCTCTTTTTAGAATATGAACTTCTTCCAAGACCGGGTATATATGAGTCAAATGAAATTGAGGACTCACCTGCTAATCGGACCTTTGCTTCAATTATCCAGCGTACATCTTCTGGCATACCTTTGTGCATTAACAGTCTTAATCTTTCACATCGAACTTTGTAGATTTTTCTCAGAGCATTTTGAGGAAGAGAAGGAAAATGTTTTCTCAGGTTTGAAAGAATGACATCCATTTTGAAGGAGAATAAGGGTTCAGTTATTTTGGGAAACTGAAGAATAAACCGACTCAAGAGTCACGGAGTACCGTATCCGCCACTTAACCGGCAACACAAAGAACTCAAGAACTTGGTTTTCCAGGAATGGTTGAGTCTTTGTCCATTAACTTAAGCGCAGTACCATTCCTAGGATCCTCAATATCTACGTCCCCAGAGGATACACATGTTTGACAACAAAAGAACCGCGCCACCTAGATCTCAATTTTCCAAGGAGTGGGTGCAGATGATAATCTTAAAGCAGAACTTTTTGACTAATTTCCGCAGCTTTTGCAAAAGGTGTAACAGACCTTGAATAAAGTAGGCCAATAAAATCCATACTGCAAGATTTTCGCAGTTGTTGTCGCTGAAAAATGACCTCCACATGCTTCGAGTGACACTACCTACCTCATTTGCACTAAGCACCTGTTTTTTTTTTTTTTTTTTTTTTTTTTTTTCCTCTTTTCTTTCTTCTTTTTTTTTCTTTTTTTTTATTCATAATGCGGATGGAGAAGGTTCATCACCTCCACTTCTGCATTCTCTGGAAGTTCATGATACTGTTTGAGGCGGTGTCCATTTAAGATGAAAGCTTTGGCAGTGACCTCACTTTTAATATGAACAGCACCAGAAGGAAAAACCTTAGTAACAATAAATGGTCCATCCCATCTAAACCTTAATTTGCCAGGCATGAGTCGGAGGCGGGAGTTATAGAGGAGAACTTTTTGACCAATCTCAAATATTTTCCTCATAATCAACTTATCATGGAAGGCTTTGGTCTTCTCCTTATAAAGTTTGGAACTTTCATAAGCCTCCAAGCGGATCTCCTCCACCATTCGGAGCTGCAGCCTTCCTCTCCATACCGCTGATCTAGGTCCAAGTTGCACCTTTTCACCGCCCGAATGCACGATGCTCAATTCCCGGCAGTGGCAGCTTTTTTCGAAAAACAATCCGATACGGAGACATCCCGATTGGTGTCTTATAAGCGGTCCCAGTAAGCCCATAAAGCATCATCAAGCCTCTTGCTCCGTCTTTTTCGTTAGGTTGAACTGCCTTCGGAGTATCCGCTGATCTCCCTGTTGGAAATCTCGGCTTGCCCATTAGTTTGGGGATGGTAAGGTGTAGAAACTCTGTGTAAGACCCCATATTTTTTCATCAAAGCTTCCATGCTTCGATTACAAAAATGTGAACCCTGATCACTGATGATGGCCTTCGGAACTCCAAACTTGCAGAAAATCTGTGATCTAACAAAATCCACAACAACTTTGGAATCATCAGTCCGAGTAGCTTTCGCTTCCACCCACTTGTATACATAATCAATAGCTAGCAAAATGTAAACAAAACCAAAAGAAACAGGAAAGGGTCCCATAAAATCAATACCCCAGACATAAAAAATCTCACAGAACAATAAAGATTTCTGGGGCATCTCATTCCTTCGAGAAGTGTTTCCTGTTCTTTGGCATTGATCACAAGATTTACAAAACACATATGCATCATGAAATAGAGTGGGCCAATATAATCCAGATTCCAAAACTTTCCTAGCAGTCCTTTGGGGACCAAAATGACCGCCACATGCAAGTGTATGACAAAAGCTAAGAATAGAATGGAATTCATTATCAGGCACGCATCTCCTAATGACTTGGTCACTACAAAATTTCCACAGATAAGGGTCGTCCCACACATAATATTTTGACTCACTCTTCAATTTATCAATTTGAGCCCAAATAAAATGTGCAGGGAAAACACCAGTAACTAAGAAATTTATCAAATCAGCAAACCAAGGAGTGTTACCTTGCAGCTTGAAAAGCTGCTTATCAAGGAAGACATCATGGATAGGAAAAGTATCTGCCTCCCTTTCAATTCGGCTTAGGTGATCAGCCACTAAATTCTCCGCTCCACTTTTATCACGGATTTCAATATCGAACTCTTGGAGGAGCAAAATCCACCTAATCAACCTAGGCTTTGCATCAAGCTTCTTCAGGAGAAACTTCAGAGCTGTATGATATGAAAACACAACCACTCTAGAACCAAACAAATATGATCGAAATTTATCTAAAGCAAAAACAATTGCTAAAAGTTCATTTTCAGTGGTGGTGTAGTTGACTTGTGCAGGATCTAAAGTTCTTGAGGCATAGGAGATGACATGAGATATCTTGCCGACCATTTGTGCAAGAACAGCTCCCAAAGCATAATTTGAGGCATCACACATGAGCTCAAATGGGAGTGTCCAATCTGGTGGTTGGATGATAGGTGTACTGGTCAATGCTTGCTTCAAGTGATTGAAGGCATCCTTGCATTTCTGGTCAAAATGGAACTCCACTTCTTTTTATAGCAAGTTGGATAGTGGAAGAGCAATTTTGTTGAAATCTTTTATGAATCGCCTATAGAAACCTGCATGACCAAGGAAAGAACGAACCTCCCGCACGCATGTGGGGTAAGATAGGCATGAAATAACATCTATTTTTGCAGGATCTACCTCAATACCCTTGCTAGATATTATATGCCCTAAAACTATGCCTTGTTCTACCATGAAATAACATTTCTCAAAATTCAGAACAAGGTTAGTTTCAATGCATCTATGTAAAACCTGAGCCAGACTATCCAGACATGCATCAAAGGAAGAGCCATAGACAGTAAAATCATCCATAAACACATCCATGCAATTCTCTAAAAAGTCAGAAAAGATACTTACCATACACCTTTGAAAGGTGCCCGGAGCATTGCACAGACCAAAGGGCATCATCCTGTATGCAAATGTGCCAAATGGACAAGTGAAAGTAGTCTTCTCTTGGTCTTCTAGGACTATATGAATCTGAAAATAGCCCGAATATCCATCCAGGAAACAATAATGCGACTTGCCAGCTAGCGTCTCCAACATTTGATCAATGAAAGGTAGCGGAAAATGATCTTTTCTGGTAGCCTGGTTAAGCCGCCTATAATCAATGCAAACCCGCCAACTGTTCTGAACTCTTGTGGGTAAAAGTTCATTATTCTTATTCTCAACTACTGTGACCCTAGATTTCTTGGGAACAACTTGCACGGGGCTCACCCATTTACTGTCTGATATGGGATAAATAATGCCAGCTTGAAGTAGCTTGGTCACTTCCTTCTTCACCACATCTAGAATCAAGGGGTTCAGTCTCCTTTGGGGTTGCCTTACTGGTTTCGTGTCCTCCTCCAATAAAATTCTATGCATGCATGTGGAGGGACTAATACCAGGAAGATCTGCAAGTGTCCATCCGATGGCTTGCTTATTCTGCCTCAAAACCTGCAACAATTTTTTTTCTTGTTCAGGTTGCAGATTCTTAGCAACAATCACTGGCAGCCTCTCACCATCTCCTAAATATGCATATTTAAGATGGTCTGGCAAAGTCTTCAACTCTAAGGATAGGGACTGTACAATGGAAGGCAGCAAGCTATTTGAAACAACTAATTCAGTAACATTAAATTCAGCACAGTTCTGACTTCTATTTTCACATGTGGTATCATTCAAGTCAGCAGTTGCATCATCACTCATACCAAAGATAAATCTCAAAGACATGCAAAGACACGACTCAATATCACAAGCAAGACATGTATCACAAGAAACAGAATCCAGAAAGTCAACAATATCGAGAATTCAAGATATAAATCAAAGATAAACATCATCAACCAAAGATCTCAATCACATCAATATGGAAAAATGAATGCCCTCTAGGGGATGTCTCAAGGCATCAAAAATGTTAAATCTGTACCAAATCATCGCTAAACTCCATAGAAAGGGTGCCGCAGCATGCACATCTATCTTGGTCTTGGCGATCTTGAGGAATGGTCGCATAGAATCAATGGAGCATGGTTTCTTTGAAGACTCATCTTCCATGTCCAAGATGTAGAAGTCCGCTGGAAAAATTAACTCATTCACCCGAACTAACACATCTTCCAAAGACTCGCGCCGGATGAGCAAAGTGGTCCGATTCGGCAACTGAATCACGATACCAGTGGGTTGCAAAGTGCCAATGTTCAATGACTTATAAACTGACATAGGCATGACATTGATTGAAGCATCCAAATCTAGCATTGCATGTTCAAATTTGGAGTTGCTTATCGTGCAAGGAATTGTGAAAATTCCAAGATCTTTATATTTTTGTGGCATGCTTGGCAGAATCATTGCAGAAACATTTCTGCCAATGCTAATCTTCTCAGTACCCTTAAGTTTTCTCTTGTGAGTGCACAGCTCCTTGAGAAATTTGGCATACTTAGGAATTTGCTTGATTGCATCCAAGAGAGGAATATTGATTTCCACCTTCCTGAATGTGTCCATGACTTCTCTTTCTATTTCGTTTGCGCAGTATGCTTGGACGTGTGACTCGTTTGGAAAAGGTAGTGGAATGGCCGATTTGAATTCTCTCGCACATTTTTTCGTGTCACGATTTTTGGACCGAGCTATCCATTTTCTTCGTTTTCGGTCACCTTCCGGTTCTGCACTTGTAGTTCGGGTTATGGTGGAGTAGGACCGTCAACTTCTCTCGCCACTTCTCAAGCTAATGGCACTTACATTGCTTCTTGGGTTGTTATTTGTTTGTGAAGACAATTGGTTCGACCCTTGACTTTTCACTCACTCAGAGTGGTTGCCATCTGCCCAATTTGAGTTTGTAAATTCTCGATGGTGGCATTGATATTCTGCTGAAACTGTTTCATCAAGTCTTCAAAAGGTGGCTCAGTGGGTGGTCATGGAACAGTAGTTCTTTCGCATAGGTGGCGGCAAGCAGTTGTGCTTGCCTAAATGCAGTGGTTGGTACTTGTTGCTAGGGCCTCGTAGCTTGGTATCTAAAGCTATGCCGCCGCCGCCTGTGGTAGGGCTGTTGTTGTTGTTGACCAGAATTTCCATATCTCAGGTTGGGATGGTCCCTCCAGCCAGGGTTATAGGTATTAGAAAATGGATCATACCTGGGCTGCTGCTGTGATTGCTGATATTGTGGTCTACCAGGAAAAATACCAGCTGCTGCAACAGATTGCTCTGGAAAAGTAGAACCACTATCCTGAAGTGTGGGGCATGCATCAGTAGGATGAGATGAACAAGAGCAAATGCCACACACAGTTGCAGCCATCTGCATTGGTGCTTGTTGTCCCACTGCTAATTGCCTCACCAAAGAAGTCAATTCATCAAGTCTGTGTTCCATTCTCTGTTGGTCTACATGAGACGATTGAATCTCATTGACTCCTCTAGTTGAGGTAATAACTCGTGTGCCAAATTGTTGGGTGTTGGCTACCATGTTTGCTATCAAATCTCTCGCTGCCGCAGGAGTCTTGTCTACTAAGGCTCCTCCGGAGGCAGCATCCACTATGCTTCTGTCATTTGGTAGCAAGCCTTCATAGAAATATTGAATTAAGAGTTGATCGGTGATTTGGTGGTAGGGACAGCTCGAGCACAGCTTCTTGAATCTTTCCCAATATTCATGCAAGGTCTCTCTTGTCATTTGTCTTATGCCACATATATCTTTTCTAATGGCAGCAACTCTAGAGGCAGGAAAAAATTTCTCTAAAAACAACCGCTTCATGTCATTCCAACTTGTTACTGAACCTGGTGAAAGATAAAATAACCAATCCTTGGCTGTATCAGCAAGTGAGAAAGGAAATGCTCTCAGCTTGATGTGCTCTTTTGAGATCCCATGTGGCTTCATGGTTGAACAAACTACATGGAACTTCTTTAGATGCTTATGGGGATCCTCACCTGCAAAACCGTGAAACTTGGGCAACAAATGTATCAATCCAGATTTTAACTCAAAATCAGCATCAAGATCTGGGTATTGAATACACAAAGACTGGTTAGTTATATCGAGCAGACAAGTTCCTTAAGAGTTCTATTCTGCATGTTATTAGCCATGGTTTCAGAATTATTCAAGATCTCAAGTTCACTCCCAATATTAAGATCAAATTCAGAAGTAGTTCTTGCACTTAGCCTACGATCTCTAATCAACCTACGCAAGGTTCTATCAATCTCAGGATCAAAGTCAACCAAGTTATTAGGCTCGGACCTAGTCATGCATCACACCAAAAACAAATAAATAAGCAAAATACACTAGACAATGGATAAAAAAAGGTTAGAAAAGTTAATAAAAAGCAAAAGTTAGGGAAAACACTCAAAATGAAAAGATTACACTTACTAATCCCCGGCAACGGCGCCAAAATTTTGACGAGCGCCGAACTCAGTCAAAATTATAACCGAAGTTATTACCTAAGCTTGTAGCACAGTGACAACACCGGATCGTCTCCACGAGGATTGTAGACGCAATTTAATCAAATCAAGTGAAAGTTAGCAAAAGAAGGGTTTAACAGTTTAAGATCGCACTTAACAAAATTAAAGGAAGAAATAACAATTAAAGAACAGTCAATTTAGAAATCTATCCGAGATTGGGTGGATTCAATCATAAACCTTTCAACAAACATTTGAAGCACATTTGAATGGTTAACTTGGATATAACCGAGATTTCAGCATTAGATCCAGAATTCATACTAGACAATCGTCCAGAATTCAATTGACAAGTAATAAACACAAATCTGCAATCGCACCATTCATGTAGATATATGTCAATTTAAGCACCGAATTCAATTAACCTAGGCACCAATCAGTAACCTAACCTCTTCAATTACGTGATTAATTTAGATCAATCAGTTCTAAGTTTCATCACAAATCTTCAATCTCCATTTATGTGATTAATTCAGATCAATCAGTTCTAAATTTCATCACAATACTTAATCTTAAAACAAGATCAAATCTGATCAAACATAAACAGAATCACTATTCATGCATTCAAGATCAAGAAAACAAAAGAAGAAGAAGAAGAGAAGAAGAAGAATCCAAATATAAATCAAATACGATACATAACCAAGATTTCAAGAATCCAAACCGCAATCTCTTTAAGAGTTCCAAATTGACTGAAAGTAACTTGGCTCTCCATTACAATGAAGGAAATCATCAAAATATACAAGAACTATGAAAAATTATGAAGAAACAAGAAGAAACTATGAGAGAATTGAAGGAGAATACAACTTGTGTTTCATGATAACCAATGGTGCCCTTTTATAGAAGTCTAGGGTAACAAAATGACAAAGGGGAGTAGGTGGCTGAGTTGGGTGGTTAAGTGGGTTGGTGAATGGGTTGGTGAGTGGGTTGGTGAGTGGAATGGTTGAATGGAGTGGTTGAATGGGTTGGTGAGTGGAGTGGTTGAGTGAGTTGGTGAGAGGAGTGGTTGCGGATGAAAATTTTGATGTCAGACTTGGAAGCCAAAAACGACCAACTAGACTTCAGATCTACGAAAAGTACTCTTCATGAAAGTTGTAGATCTTTGTCTTGACTATAACATGCATATCTGGATCGTCCAATTTGGCTTCTTGCAGCCCAAGATATGGCCCAAATACCGCAGGTCACTTAAACCCAACTTCAACACCTCTGTTCCAACTTGCAGGCTCAAACTGACCCATTAGACTTCATTTTTTCAAAAAGTGTTTTTCATGAAAGTTGTTTATTTGGGTCTTAACTATCAACTGTCCAAATTTCAGCCCATCTCCATTATTACAGCTTGGGATATGATTTTATGAGTGCACACCATTTGGATTCTAGTGACAGAACCCGTATTCTGACTTCCATGTAAACTTAGGTCTCTTAGACATCTGATTTGGACTTTGAGCTCTTCATCAAAGTTGTAAAGCTTCCTCCTAGCTTTCCTACAAGGTAAAATTCATGATTATCAGATATCAGGAACTCAAGTTATGGCCAAAATACAGAAACAGTGTCAAATCTCAATAATGCTGAAAATATTCAATTAGGAACAATTTGAGCTCAAACTCACAAAATCATACCAAACTCAATCAATTAAGATTATGGAGAGTGTAAATGACTAAACATAAGGGTTTCTTAATGAATAAAATATGTGATTATCACTCTGCGCCAGGTTATGGATGTTACGGGAAATCAATAATCCCACATCCACTGATCACCCGGTAACTATAGCAAAGATAAGTAGGGCTTGATCCCTCGTGACCTCCTGATAGTGGGAGTTCGGAAAGAAGCCTACTTCAGAGAATGTGCAGCAGGCTTTAGGGATCAGGAGCAGGTCAGACTTCTTCAAAAATTTAGGGAAATTTTATGTATCGAGCTCCCACTAAGCTCCCGATTTGCATAAAGTCTGCAGAACCTCATCAAGTCTTAGCGCCTCCTTCTTTAACTTAGTGTACCCATAATCTCCAAATGCAGTAGATGTCTCCAGAAGACGGTCCAGTGTTCTTGAATCAAATTGAATACACTGACCCCCGACGTAAGATTCATATTTATTATGCTCATCCCCCTCCGGTCGGTACGTATTGGCATAAAATTCCCGGACTATTGAGGAGGATCCTGCTTCCATCACTTTGCATAACTTAGACCAGTTTCTCGGTAAGATTTGGTCAAAAACTTCATCACACTCACCATTCCCCAAAAGTATGCCTCGTTCTGGTATAAATCCCTAGTTATAGAGGAATTCATTTAGGCGTTTCTCATGCTTCTCGGAGAAAAATAAATCAGCATTAAAGGCCACCTGTTGGCGTGAGCTCTCAGCCTGGGAATTGCGTTTGTGCTTAGCTTGGAGCTTGGGTGCCATGAATCTGCAAATGAAACAGAAATAGCATGAGTGTATAATCCAGAAATTCAGAATCTATCAGAGCCTATCCATATGCAATGTGTTTTCTCTCAGATCATACAAATCGAATCAGGGCATGCATAGGGTAGCATTTCACATTCCAAATCCATAGTATCCATATTAAACATTAAACATATGAAATCAGAACAGACACATCAAATCAGGGCATGCAAAAAATTCAGAGTGCATCAATATGGATAGTCATGCAAATGTTCAAGGAAACCAATGGAACCAACATATCATTCATGGCAAGAATTAGAACTTACCAATGGAATCAGAAAATGAAAAAGGCAAAATTTATGAAGTTTTCCCACTAAAGAATTAATACCCAAAAAATGAAACTTTTAAATACCCATTGCAAGAAAAACGAAGTAATAAGTGAGAAAATAGAAATACACATTTGGGTTTCAGGAAACCAAAAGAGAAGAGACCACACGTGCGAAAAAGGAATGATGGGATAATTAAAAGTTTCAAACCCAAGTACAGGTTGTTTCAAGTAGTAAATTCTTGGGAGTCCGAGGTCGATCCACAAGGAATTGATGAAGAGAAAATTATTTGAGGTAAAGAGTAGATTTGTCACAATAATAAAGATGATATAAGTTGTTCAAAGATGAAAAAGATTTGCTTGGGTTAGGAGATCCACTCTTGATAATAATTAAAGATAAGATTATTTCTTTTTATAACTCAATTGAAATCGTACATAATGAAGGTTCCAATCGGAAGATTTAACATTCAAAGTTCAATTTAGATTATACATGTAATCATATTATGGTTCCAATAATTATCTACCAATACTTGTAAATGGTCTCAAGCATCCACTGTGCCAACATCTTGTCTACAATGAATCAAGATATTCATTATACAAAAAGAGTTTCTAAATTAATCAGAAACAACATACAACACATATAAAGATCACATAAAAATATATCATTCAAGCACAAGAAATAAAATAATCTAACTTTATTTCATTACCAAGAACTTTACTCTTTCACCCAAGCAAGATGAAGATTTAGTTACTCATAGACAATAAGAAAGAATGAGAAAAGAAGAGAAAGATGAACAAAGCTTCAATTTAGAGCAAGAGAAAATTAAAACAAAGGAAAACAATAAACAAACATGACCATAACTTCTAAAAACTAAGCCTAACACCAAGAACACCAAATGATCAGCCAATGATGCCTTTTTTAGAGGATTAGGAATACAAAATGACAAGGAAGCTGATTAAGAATAGGTGGATGAGTGGGTGGAGTGGTTGGATGAGTGAAAAATTATTGAGATTCTTTGTCTCTGAAATGTCTCTGCTCTTAGCTCATGACATGCATAATTTTTGAGTCGAGTGGTCTTCATAAAAGTTCTAGGAAATTGTCTCAGCTTTCCAGAGACACCAAGTTTAGCCAAATCCAACAACCACAGCCCGAGATATGGCCCAATTACTAAATAGTGTTCAGGCCCAAATACAACACCTCAGTTCTGACTTCAAAGCCCAATATCACCTTCAAGGAGTCCGATCCAAGTTTTGTGTTCTTCATGAAAGTTATAGATATGGGTCTTAACCTAAATTTTCAGCCTATTTTAGTTCCTTAAGCTCGAATTATGCAATGATTACTACATACTATTTGGGTTCCAGTCATAAAACTTGTGTTCTAACTTCCAAGCCCAATTAGCTCTACTAGATGTCTGAATGAGACTTTGAGCTCTTCATCAAAGTTGTAGAGCTCTCTCTTATCTTTCCTGCAAGGTAAGATACATAATTATAAGACATCTAGAACTCAAGATATAGCTGAAATACAAAAACAATGTAAGACTAAAATAGTGCTGAAAAAATTAATTAAGTCCAATTTGAGTCCAAACTTACAAAACATAACCAGACTTAATCAATTAAGTACATGGAGAGTGTAAATGACTAAAAAAGAGGGTTTATTAATGTATAAAATATGTGATTATCAAATTCTCCCACACTTAGTTTTTTGCACTCCTAGGCAAAACACATAAGACCAAAGCTAAAAAACAAAGAAAAACGACATAGACTCAAAAGCTAAAAATTCTAAAAGATTTAATGAAACAAGAAGAGAAATTAGTCACTCAAGGGATCAAAGCATTTTTTAGGTAAAATTTCTGCACATTTCAAACCATCAAGCAAGGAAACTTCAGTTAAAAAGAACGAATCAAGAATGAAAGATCCTCACAGGATTCACTCTCAATCCCTCTAGTGTTTAAAATGGTAGATATTTCACTCAATTCAACCCATGAAAAATTGCACTACCATAAGCTTGCTTATCTTCTACTTCTCCACTACTCAGAACACATGCACACAAAAATCAAAAGGACTTTATTCAATGTTGTAATGGGGTAATGGTAAAGGAAAATGGATAATATGGATATGAGAAGATAAATAACAAAGAGAATATAAGAGCATTAGGATATAGTTAGAGTAGAGAAGATATTTGATAACATTCATTGCAATGACCAATATTTGACTAATGTTTCGTTGAAGATCAATCCCAAATTGGTGAGTTGAATTCATTGTTAGGCATGAACCTTCTCCTTCTTTTCCTGTTGTTTCCAAACATCCATCTTTATTTTAGGTATGGATATATTACATAGTGCATTAGGTGGTCAGCTCTTTTTTTTTTAACATTATGCACACACACCCCTACACTTGTTTAAGAATAAGGCCAATGCTCTCTTATTCCCTAAGGTCAGGTAAGAACATTGTTTTCTTTTTTTTTTTCAAGGCACGTAATGAGCTAAAAATAAGAAATGGTCAAATAAGCTCAAAGGGGTTACACAAGGGAAAATATACAAGGATGACTATTTAGTCAAAGTAGCTATTTCAAAATGCCCCAATCATATTTATATATGCATGTGAAAATGTAACCTAAAAAAAATCAAAGCAAGTTCTAGAGTAATAATTTCATGAGTGAAAATCACACAAGAAAGAAGAGAATGGTACAAATGTTCGATCCATTCATCAATAGGCTCAAAATCTCACAAGGCATATTTCTATCATTCTCAATTCATCAATTCAACATTCATATCCAAGCATGTGATTTTTAAGAAAAAAGAAGCATTTATTCAATCATGGTATGATCCCTGAATTTCAATTGCTTAAAAGGATGTGAAAGTGCATTGACTTGAATTTTTCAAAAGAAATCAAAAGACAAAAACTTTGTTACTTCAACAAATCAACACTAATTAATACCTACCTAAATACTCTTTACTCTGCCGCCAATTAAGATGCGTCTCAAGAGTAAATCACTGCAAGGGCAAAATTACTCCTTACTCTGCCACCCTTCATTAGTTTAGTAAGTTACTGACAATCATATCAAACATTCCATAGCTGCAATTTTTTTTTGTTTTTGATTTTTTTTATTTATATTGTTTTTATTTATTTTTATATCAACTATCCTTCCCCCCAACCAGATCACAACATTGTCTGCAATGTTAAAATATAGATGAATAAAGGATAAAAGATATTAGTTGTTGTAGCAATTACTGAAAAGAGAAACCTGACACAAATTTAAATAGAAACAAAGTATAATAAATAAAATCAAAAGTAAAAGAAAATTAAAGATGAAGTGTTAGATCTAGCTTTCTTTGCATGTTGCTTCCCTCACTACTTCCTACTGATCAATCTATCTGAGTTATTACTTTATCAGGTTCATACACAAAAGCTTCTAATTTATCAATCAGTCCATCAATAGTGGAGGCAGAGATAAGAAGTTTTCTTGCCGAATGTGTGATAAATTTCTGTTCCACAGCTTTGTTATGAAAAAATAACAAAAGATTAAATAAATTATTAACATTCAACAAACCAATGAGTTTGTGGTGGATGTTCAGTTCGGCCTAAGAGACAATTTGAAAAATTTCTTCCAAAGTACCAAAACCACCTGATAAGGCAATGAATGCATCAAAATTGTCAAGCATTTTTTCATTCGTCCATGCATAGATGATAACTGAATTTCTTCTCCAACTGTCTTTCTAGTGATGTTATTTTGAGCTAAAGGTCTAGGAATGACACCTAAAACCTGACTGACTCCTATAAAAGCAACAAGTGATACAACCCCCATTAACCCACGGTAACTTCTCCCGTATACAACATGAATATTTCTTGCAACAAGTGTGCGACCAAGAGCGCTTGCTACATTTACAAACTCGAAACCCTTCCCATAACTTGACCCATAAAAAACATAGACATTTTTAAGAGTACGAACAGAAGGCCCCATTTCTATACTCTTCCTCCCTTTGAATGGTTATGAGTTAGAGGAAAGTGGAGAAAATGAAGTGTTTAAATAAGGAAAAGAATGGAAAGAGTAATGATAACACCTATAAGGGTAGGTTGATTGTTGTTAGAAAAGTTTGAAATTAAGAAACACAGAATCTTTTTTTTTGTTTTGTTTTTCATTATTTTTGTTTTTTTTTACTTCAAGAAAACCATTAGGGTAAAGAAGTCTAGAAACCCTTGAAGGACCCTGCTCAAAGGATCGTCTGTCCAAAAACCAAAATACAACAAAATCATATAAAGATACAAGAAATATAATAACAAATAAGGACATACTTGTATATACAGTTTTCATGACGTATTTTTATACTACATGTTATGAGTGCAGTAGTGGCATGTATTTGAGTTACGTGTCACCAGTGCAATATATGAATTCCACAAGGATTGTCGAACCGACAACAAGAACCTTTGAATCCTTTCCGTTCTGCTTACGGAATAACAACCCTCTATCTTCCTGCAAACCTAATTAAAGGCCTGTATTCTAAGAAGATGGTACCTGACCGCAGTCAGTCAGAACTCGCCATAGAGACCTACTAATTAAAGTAAATATACAGCTTAGTTAACAATTTTCGTTCACTGTAAAGACGAGACACTTCTTTCTATCCATCAACGATATAGAGCCTTGGTTCCAAGAATTGGGAATGTAGCACATGGCTCTCTATAGAGCATGGCACACGAACTTTATTTACATACTAGCATGTGAAGGCCTCCTCCTAAGTCTATGATAGGATGGGCATCCGCCCGGGGCTCCTAATCTAATTAAAGACCAAGTACAACCGTAATTTCGCCCTCTTTTTTTTCAAGTTGTTAGAAACCTGATGAAAGATGAGTGTATACTTACTTGAGATTGGGATGGAGGTAGTCTACTCTTTCGGCTTTGTGCCAAAGCATTGTTAACCAGTATTAGACCCATTCAAGACCAGTGCAACATAGGGCTCCCAAAAGGGACAAGTGGCCATAATGCGACTGGCTACCTCACATGTGGGATACAATTTACCTACTTTGTTTTTCGATTAAGAAGGCTAGATCACGATGCATGCATTTCCTCATTCACGTTTTGTGTTACTAAAGCCAAACCCAAGATGTATACATACTTTTTTTTCTTTTTTTCTTTTTTTTTGATGAAGATAAAGAAGAAGAAGAAAATATGTACATGTTGTTGTGGATGTGGCTCACATCTGCCTGTATTGTTTTTGTTCCTCCTTGAAGAGATTCCATAAGTTAAGAAGTTCACGATGCACCAAACCACAAGAATGCGTATCAAGAGTCAATAAGATATCATCTAATGACTCCTTACTCAGTCCATTCTTAATGAAGAAAATTGTATCTTCTTTGTTTGCGGAAACCATCCCCAAAGAACGACATCGCTTGTTACAATTCCATCGTGCACATATGTGATAGACTTTGTAATCTTTTTGCTCTTCTCCTTTTAGAATATGAAATTCTACCAAGACTTGGCATGTATGAGTCAAATGAAATTGAAGACTCACCTGCTAATTAGACCTTTGCTTCGATTATCCAACGTACATCTTCTGGTATACCCTTGTGCATTGATAATCTCAATCGTTCACATCTTGCTTCTTAAATTTTTGTTAGAGCATTTTGAGGAAGAGAAAGAAAATGTTTTCTCAGGTTTGAGAGAATGATATCCATTTTGAAGGAGAATGAATAAGTTATTTTGGAAAATTGAAAAAAGCAAACCAACTTGAGAGTCATAGAGTATCGTCATCCGCCATTTAACTGGGGAGCTAAAGAACTATAAAACAAAATAAAGCCACAAAATTAGAGTAAATTTTTCTCATAACAAAGATCAGAAAGGGAAATGACTTCTACCTCAGTAGCTTGATTTTTTATAAATGATTTAAGTTTTTGTCCATTGACCTTAAACACATTACCATTCATAGGATTCTCAATGTCTATGGTCCCATAAGGATATACATGTTTGACAATAAAAGGACCAGTCCACCTAGATCTTAATTTTCCAGGGAATAGGTGAAGACGAGAATTATAAAGCAGAACTTTTTAACCAATTTCAAAAGATTTTTTCAAAATAGATTTGTCATGAAAAGCTTTTGTTCTTTCTTTATAAATTTTTGAGTTTTCATATGCATCATTTCTCAATTCCTCAAGTTCATTTATTTACAATTTGTGTAACTTGCAAGCATCATCAAGATTTAAATTGAAAGCTTTAATGGCCCAAAATACTTTTTGCTCTAGTTCTACAGGTAAGTGACAAGGTTTTTCATAGACTAACCGATAGGGTGACATGCCTAAAGATGTTTTAAAAGCAGTATGGTAAGCCCAAAGTGCATCGTTTAGTCTTAAAGACCAATCTTTACGATTTGGGTTAATCGTTTTTTTCTAAAATTTGTTTAATTTCCCTATTTGCTAATTCTACTTGTCCACTTGTCTGAGGGTGATAAGGGGTGGCAACTTTATGGGTAATACCATATTTCTTCATTAAAGATTCAAATGGTTTATTGCAAAAATGTGTTCCCCTATCATTGATGATAGCTCGAGGGATTCCAAATCGACTTAAGACATTTTCTTTTAAAAATTTGAGAACAATTTTATGATCATTTTGTCGATATGGAATTGCCTCAATCCATTTTGAGATATAATCAACTGCAACCAAAATATACACAAAATGAGGGTGGAAATGGACCCATGAAATCAATTCCCCAACAATAAAAAATTTCAATGACAATGAAAGTGTCTAGAGGCATTATGTTTCTTTTAGAAATAGACCCTAATTTTTTACAATTTTTGCAACTTTTGCAAAAGGTATAGTTGTCCTTAAATAAAGTGGGCCAATAAAATCCACACTGCAAGATTTTCGCAGCTATTTTCTTTAAAGAAAAATGACCTCCACATGCTTATGAGTGACTAAATTTAATGACATTACCTACCCCATTGTCGGGTATACATCTCTGAAAGATTTGATCAGGACAATATTTGAACAAATATAGGTCATCCCAATAAAAAAATTTCACCTCAGTTAAAAACTTTTTTCTGTCTTGATGTGAGCATTGAGGCGGCATTTTTTTTGTCACAAGAAAATTGACTATATTAGCAAACCAAGGCATGAAATTAATAGAAAATAAAACTCATCAGGAAAAGAATCATTGATAGGTGTGCTATCAATAGGTAAGCTTGTTGTAAGTCTGGACAAATGATCTGCGACAACATTTTTGGCTTATTTCTTATCTTTTATTGTGATGTTGAATTCTTGAAGCAACAAGATCCACTGTATCAACCTAGGTTTGACATCCTGCTTAGACATTAAATATCTAACAACAACATGATCAGTGAAAACAACATTAAAAGAACCAATTAAATGATCTCGAAATTTGTCTAATGCAAAAATTACAACAAGTAGTTCTTTTTCAGTAGTGATGTACTTCATTTGTGCACTATTTAAAGTTCTACTTGCGTAACAAATCACTTGAGGCTTACCTTCCTTTCTTTGTCCTAAAACAGTGCTAACAGCAAAATCACTTGCATCACACATTAATTCAAAAGGCAAAGACCAGTCAGGGGATTGCATGATAGGAGCCGATGTCAGAAGACCAATTAATTTTTTAAAAGATTTTTGGCATTCTTGAGTCCAATCAAATGGTGCATCTTTTATCAGAAGATTACATAATGGTCTAGATATGACACTAAAGTCCTTAATAAATCTTCGATAGAATCCTACATGTCCTAAAAAGGAACGAACTTCTCTGACTATTTTTGGGGAAGACAAATGACCAATTAATTCAACTTTGGCCTTATCAACTTCAATTCCTTAAAAAGATATCACATGACTTAACACGATTCCTGAGGTAACCAAGTAATGACATTTTTTCTAATTTAAAACAAATAATTTTTCTTCACATCTTTTAAGAACTTTATCCTAATTATCAAGATAATTTTAAAAAAAATTTCTAAAAACTTTCAAATCATGCATAAAAACCTCTAAATAATGCTCAATTATGTCACTAAAAATACTTAGCATGCATCTTTGAAAAATTTTCGGAGCATTACAAAGACCGAAAAACATTCTTCTATATGCAAAAGTGCCAAAGGGGCATGTAAAAGTAGTTTTTTCTTGATCCCCTAATGCAATTGGTATTTGATTATACCCCGAATAACTATCAAGAAAATAATAGTAGGAATGTCCTGCTACTCTTTCTAGAATTTGATCAATAAATGGTAAGGGGAAATGATCTTTCCTAGTGTTTGCATTCAATTTTCTAAAATCAATACACATACGCCAACTAGAAGAAACTTGTGTAGGTATTAACTCACCTTTTTCATTTTCAACCACTGTTATTCCAGATTTCTTAGGCACAACTTGTGTAGGGCTTACCCACTGGCTATCGGAAATAGGGTAAATAATTCTAACATCAAGTAATTTAAGAATTTCAGCCCTAACTACCTCTTTCATATGTGGATTTAATCTTCTTTGAGGTTGTTGTGATGTTTTAGCATTATCCTCTAAATGAATTCTATGTGTACAAAGTAATGGATTAATGCCTTTTATATATGTTAATGTCCATCCAATTGCACTTTTATGCCTTTTAAGTACTTCTATCAACATACCTTCTTGTTCTTAGTAAGGATTGATGAAATTACTACTGGAAAGCTTAGGTCTTCTCCCAAAATTGTGTACTTCAACCCAACAGGTAATGACTTTTGTTCCAGTGTGGGTACTTCTTCATGAATATTATCATTCATGGGTTGTAGCTCTTCGAATCTCGGCTTCCATCCATTGTATTCCATTACCTGTGTACAATCAAGCAAAAAACATATTTCATAAATATCATCATCTACTTGCGTATTTGAATCAAATGCATTAATTAAACAAACTTCTAATGGGTCAGAAGAACTCCCTTTTAGAAGATGATCATCTACAATGGCCTCAATCCCGTCAGCTTCCTCATTTTCATCATTGACTTCATGTGGTTGCTTGCATATGTTGAAAACATTAAGCTCAAGTGTCATGTTTCCAAATGTTAGCTTCATCACTCCATTTCTACAATTTATCAAAGCATTTGATGTTGCTAAAAATAGACGACCTAAAATAACAGGAATTGACTTGGAACTATTAACCATAGGTTCAATTTCCAAGACAATAAAATCCACAGGATAAATGAATTTATCAACTTGTACCAACACATCTTCTACTATTCCTTTTAGAATTTTAATTGATCTATCAACAAGTAGAAGAGTTACAGAAGTTAGTTTTAACTCACCCAGATTGAGTTGTTGATAAACTGAATATAGAAGCAAATTAACACTAGCACCAAGATCAAGTAAAGCTTGTTCAATTTTATGTTCTCCAATAATGCATGAAACCGTAGGACAACCAAGGTCTTTATGTTTCAAAACATTATTGCTTTGAATAATGAAACTTACCTGTTCGGTCAAAAAGACATTCTTTTTCATATTTAATTTCCTTTTAATAGTGCATAAGTCCTTCAAAAATTTGGCATAAGAAGGAAATTATTTGATAGTATCTAACAATGGAATATTGATCTTCACTTGTTTAAGAATTTCAAAAATTTCAGTTTGGTGGTCTAATTTCCTAGGTTTGCTTAATGCTTGAGGAAATGAGAGTGAAGAAGACGAGAGTTTGGTCTCATTTTGGTCAGATGGCTTATCAACCTCTTCGTTATCTTAGGGAATTGATTCACCATCTTTCTCACAAGGTTTAAAAATTTCTTTTTCAATAACTTTTCCACTCCTAAGAGTTATCATAGAATTGACTTGATTTATTTGTTGATTTTCTGAACTACCCTCATTTAGACTACAATGACCTTTGGGATTCGGTTGAGGTTCAGAAGAAAAATTTCTTTTCTCGTGAATGGTGAGTGCAAAAGTAAGTTTGGAGAGAGTGTCTTTTATGTCAATCATGGTTTGAGTATTTTATTTATTGATGGCCTCTTGCTTTTCTATGAATGCATTCAATGTTCCTTCAAGGTTTTTCCTATATGATGGGACATAAGGTGCATATTCTTGAGAATTTTGAGAATCCTATTGTTCCTAAGGAGGCAGTGGTTGCATAAATTATGCTTGATTATTATTTTTTCAACTGAAGTTCGGGTGATTTCTCCATCCTGGATTGTAAGAATTTGAAAAAGAAGAGGTGAATGACTTTTTAAAATTGTTCATTGCATTTACTTGCTCATGCACAACTTATTTAAAAATAGGAACATTAGGACATTCATTTGTTAAGTGTCCTAATTCATCACAAATGCCACAAATTTCTTCATTTTTCAAAGATTTGACTTCTTTTATTTCCCTAATTTCATGGATTCAACCTTTCTAGCCAAACTAGTGTACCATGCATATAGATCTTCTTCTTGACTAAGATGATATTTTCCTTTACCAGCATTTGCAAGGTTATATCTAATTGAATTTTCAGAAGGATTAGTATCATGCCAAGATTGAGAATTTTTAGCCAAATAGTTTAAATAATCTAAAGCTTCTTCGGGTTCTTTATCAAGAAACTCGCCATTACACATCGTTTCCACAAATTATTTGGTTTCAGGTGTTAAACCTTCATAAAAGAAGCTTATAGTCCTCCATTTTTCAAAACCATGATGTGAGTAAGAATTTAACAAATCTTTAAAACGTTCCTAACTTTGAAAATACGCTTCATTTGAATTTTGGGAAAAATTTTGGATTTGACTTTTCAAAGCATTGGTTTTATGTGTTGGAAATTTTTTTAAAAAAACTCACCATGCATTTCTTGCCATGTGCCAATTGATCTTGGTTTCAAAGCGTTAAGCCAAGTTTTCGCTTTATCTTTCAAAGAAAAAGGAAACAATTTAAGCTTAACAATCTCTTCAGTGCAATTTTGACCATTGAAAGCAATACAGACTTCCTCAAATTCTTTTAGATGTAAATATAGGCTTTCAGATTTTAAACCATGAAAATTAGGAAGTAAATAAATCATACCCAACTTAAATCTAAAATTATTAGCAATGAGTGGAAAGATAAAATATGATGGACTAGAATTTCGAGGTGGTTGCAAATATGCACGCATAGTTCACAATGGTTGATTTCCTTGTTCATCATGTATACTTTCATTTTCAGCTCATTGTGTTTGATTTTCATGTTCAACATGTGCATCTTCAATTTCAGTCATTATGTCAATTGTGTGTGATTGTGATTCAAATAAATCAATATATAAAGTATCAGGATTAATTTTAACTAAACGTCAAGAATTTGAATCATGATACCAGTTAAGCATAAATAAGTGACATAAAATAAAAATAATGTACAAGTAGGCGGTATAAATTAGTTGTTAAATATTAAGAAGGATGTGGTATAAACCAGCCACCCAAAAAAAAAATATGAACAAGTAAAAAGTTAAATAACCGATAAAATAAAAAGTTAGATAGTTAGAGAGTTAATAATATACAGAAAATAAAATTCAAAAAATAAAGTGCAAAAAATAAAAAATAGAAAATAAAGTGTAGAAAGTAAATTTAAAATTTGAAAATCGGAGAGAGACAGAGTCCCACCCTACCCAAATAAAAAAAGAGAAGAAGAAAGATTATTTCATTACGTTAGAAACCAATAATAAATAAGAGAAATTAAAAAGTTAGAGAAAGCAGAAAATAAATAACGTAAATTAAAAGTTAGAGGGCGTAAAATAAATAACGTAAATTAAAAGTTAGAGACGTAAAATAAATGACATAAATTAAAAGTTAGAAAGTTAGTAAGCATAAAACATAAAAAAAAAATGAAAATAAAAAAAAAAAACAAAAATAAATGACATAAATATAAAAATTAATTAATAAGTTAGTAAGTAGTAAGTTAAAAAGTAAGTTAGTTAGTAAATTAGTAAATAAATAAATAAAAAAGAAAAGAGTAGAGGAAGAATATACCTGTTGGTAAAGTTTACTTACAGAAAGAGAACCTCAATAAATTAGAACTTCAAATCAAGTCTCTGGCAACAACGCCAAAAACTTAATGGGATAATTAAAAATTTCAAAACCAAATGCAGGTTGTTTCAAGTAGCAAATTCTTAGGAGTCCAAGGTCGATCCACAGGGAATTGATGAAGAGAAAATTATTTGAGGTAAGGACAGATTTGTCACAACAATAAAGATGATATAAGTTGTTCAAAGATGAAAAAGATTTGCTTGGGTTAGGATATCCACTCTCGGTAATAAATTAAAGATAAGATTATTTCTTTTTATAACTCAATTGAAATCATACATAATGAAGGTTCCTATCGGAAGATTTAACATTCAAAGTTCAATTTAGATTATACATGTAATCATATTATGGTTCCAATAATTATCTACCAATACTTGTAAATGGTCTCAAGCATCCACTGTGCCAACGTCTTGTCTACAATGAATCAAGATATTCATTATACAAGAAGAGTTTCTAAATTAATCGGAAACAACATACAACACATATAAAGATCACATAAAAATATATCATTCAAGCACAAGAAGTAAAATAACCTAACCTTATTTCATCACCAAGAACTTCACTATTTCCCCCAAGTAAGATGAAGATTTAGTTACTCATAGATAATAAGAAAAAAAGAGAGAGGAAGAGAAAGATGAATATAGCTTCAATTTAGAGCAAGAGAAAATTACAACAAAGGAAAATAATAAACAAGCATGACCATAACTTTTAAAAACTAAGCCTAACACCAAGAACACCAAATGATCAGCCACTGGTGCCTTTTATAGAGGATTAGGAATACAAAATGACAAGGGGACTGATTAAGAATAGGTGGATGAGTGGGTGGAGTGGTTGGATGAGTTGTTGAGTGGTTGGATGAGTGGAAAATTATTGAGATTCTTTGTCTCCGAAATGTCTCTACTCTTAGCTCATGGCATGCATCATTTTTTAGCCAAGTGGTCTTCATAAAAGTTCTAGGAAATTGTCTCAGCTTTCCAGAGACACCAAGTTTAGCCAAATCCAACAACCACAGCCCAAGGTATGGCCCAATTACTAAATAGTATTCAAGCCCAAATACAGCACCTCTGTTTTGACTTCAAAGCCCAATATCACCTTCAATGAGTCCGATCCAAGTTTTGTTTCTTCATGAAAGTTGTAGATTTGGGTCTTAACTTTTAGATTCCAAATTTTCAGCCCATTTCAGTTCTATAAACTCGAATTATACAATGATTACTGTACACTATTTGGGTTCCAGTCATAAAACTTATGTTCTGACTTCCAAGCCCAATTAGTTCCACTAGATGTCTGAATGAAACTTTGAACTCTTCATTAAAGTTGTAGAGCTCTCTCTTATCTTTCCTACAAGGTAAGATACATAATTATAAGACATCTAGAACTCAAGATATGACCGAAATACAGAAATAGTGTAAGGCCAAAATAGTGCTGAAAAAATCAATTAAGTCCAATTTGAGTCCAAACTTACAAAACATGACCAAGCTTAATCAATTAAGTACATGGAGAGTGTAAATGATTAAAAATGAGGGTCTATTAATGTATAAAATATGTGATTATCAAGGATCGTGAAAGTGATTAAGATAGAACGAGAGTGAGAGGGAGAGTGAGATTTAGGGGCAAGAACGAGTGAGAAAATGAGAAAAGGGGTGTGGGTGGGTTACTACAGAGAAGAAAACAAAGGAGGAAAGGGTTTGAGATGGAGAGGGTGTGTGAGAAAATGAGAGGGATAAGGTTCTGGGTAGTGGGGCATAAGGAGGGAAGAGGGAAATTAGGTGAGAAGGTGAAGGGGAAGGGGAAGGGTTCTGTGTTTGTTCTGCGTTTAAAAACACAGAACTTGATGTGGGCGCCTAGGCGCGCAACCCTTATTTCAAAATTTAAATTTATGATTTTTTTTTTCAAAAAACAAGCTCCGAAGCGCTTAACACTAGCATCTAGACGCTGGTGTGCTAGAGTCTGGTAATAATGGACGTGCCAAGGGAGCCTAGGCGCTGTCTAGGCTGAAAAACACCTGTATTATGGTGTTATAGTGCCCAAACGCTCAAGAATAAGCATCTAGGCGCTCTAACTGCAAATTTTAAAATTTTGTAAACCTGTTTTCTGCCCAGATTCACAGTAAAAGTTCCCTAACCCAGTTCTTCTTCACCTGTTTTCCACTCTAAACAACCCTAACTAGCAACAATTAATAAAAAGGGGAAAGGAAACAAAACCAAAAACAACAAGCAACAACTTATAAAAAAAAAGAAGAAAAATGTACAAGAATGGAAGGAAACAAAACCAAGCTTGGGTTGCCTCCCAAGAGTGCTTGTTCAACGTCCCGAGCCTGACGGTGTGCTTCTCAATTAGAGATCAAATCGATAGACTCCCTTCTTCGCTCAATATCTCCCGCAAAGTAGGATTTGAGCCTTTGGCCATTCACCTTGAAACTTCTATCCGAGTTTAGATCCTTCACTTCCACTGCACCATTAAGGAATACTTGCTTGATCTCAAAAGGACCAGACCACCTAGACTTGAGCTTTCCATAAAAAAAACTTCAGTCTTGAATTAAGTAAGAGCACTAACTATCTTTCCTTGAACTCTTTCAGTACAATCCTCTTGTCATGCCATCTCTTTGTGTTTTCCTTGTAGATCTTGGCATTTTTGTAGGAAAAATTCTAGAATTCTTCAAGTTCATGAAGCTGCAATATTCTTGACTCACCTGCTCTAGCCAGATCGAAATTCAAATCCTTTGTTGCCTATAGTTCATTATGTTCCAACTCAAGAGGCAAATGGCAAGCTTTGCCATAGACTAATTGGAATGGAGACATGCCAATCGGAGTCTTGAAGGTTATCTTATATGATTAAAGAGCATCATCCAACTTTATTGCCCAGTCCTTCCTAGAAGAATTCACTATTTTCTCTAGAATTTGCTTCAATTGACGATTAGATATCTCAACTTGGCCACTTGTTTATGGGTGATATGGAGTGGCAACTCTATGGTGAACATTTTACTTTTTCAACAAGGTCTCCAGCTTCCTATTGCAGAAGTAGGTACCCTCATCGCTTATTAAGGCCTGGGGCACCCCAAACATTGAGAATATTTGCTTCTTCAAGAAACCAATCACCACATTAGTATCACTGATTTGAACAACTGTGACTTCCACCCACTTTGATACGTAATCGACAACCACCAAAATGTATACCTTGGAATATAAAGAGGGAAAAGGACTCATGAAGTTGATACCCCAAACGTCAAATACTTCAACTTCTAAGATGGGGTTTTGGGGCCTCTCATTCGTTTTTGATATGTTCTCGGTCCTTTGGCACCTATCACACCTCTTAACATGCACGAATGCATCTTTAAACAATGATGGTCAAAATAATCTGAATTGGAGGACCTTTGCTACTATTCTATCTCCGCTAAAATGCCCACCATACCCGGAATCATGACAATGCCATAGAATATGTTCTTGTTCCTCTTTCGGTACACATCTCCTCAACAATCAATCAACACCTCTCTTGTACAAGAAAGGTTCATCCCATATATAAAACTTAGCTTCATGAAGGAACTTTTTTTGTTGTTGTGAAGTACAATATGTCGATACTACCTTTCCAACTTTATAGTTGGCTATATCCGCATACCATGGTAAACTCGTCATAGTGAACAACTGCTCATCACAGAACTGGTTATTGATTGGCCTTTTTTCTTCACTTTCTTCTGCACTTGCTAACCGAGACAAGTGATCCACTACAGAGTTCTCGGATCCTTTCTTATCCCTTATCTCTAAATCAAATTCTTGGAGCAGTAAGATCCACCAGATAAGCCTTGGTTTCAAATCTTGCTTGGCGAATAAATACCAGATAGCTGCATGATCCATGTACACGATCACCTTGGTACCTACCAAGTAAAAACAAAATTTGTCAAATGCATAAACAATAGCCAATAGTTCTTTTTCAGTAGTTGCATAATTAAGTTGTGCAACATTCAAAACATGACTCGCATAGTAAATTACATACAACAACTTATTTTTCCTTTGGCCTCAAACTACATCTACAGTAGTGTCACTAATATCGCACATAATTTCAAATGGCAAATCCCAATTAGGTGCAACGATAATTGGTACAGTAGTCAGTTCATTCTTTAAAATGTTAAAAGCATACATGCATGCATCATTAAAGTTGAAAGGAGCATTTTTTACAAGGAGATCACTAAGAGGTTTAGCAATTTTTGAAAATTTTTTTATGAATCTCCTATAAAAGCCAACATGCCCTAAAAAACTACGAATGCCTTTTACATTGGTGGGAGGGGAAGTTTTTCAATAACTTTAATCTTGGCACGATCAACTTCTATCCCTTTAATAGAGGTACAGTGCCCTAAGACAATTCCCTCTCTCACCATGAAATGACATTTCTCCCAATTTAAAACCAAATTTGACTACTCATATCTTCTCAACACTTATGACAAATCATGTAAACAATTATCAAAGGAAGAGCCAAAGACAGAGAAGTCATCCATAAAAACTTTGATATGTTTTTTAATCATATTGGAGAAGATGGACATCATACACCTTTGAAATGTGGTCGGTGCATTGTAAAGTCCGAACTGCATTCTTCTGTAGGCGAACACTCCATAAGGACATGTAAAAGAAGTCTTCTCTTGATCTTCAGGAGCCACCGGAATCTGGTAATAGCCGGAATATCCATCTAGAAAGCAATAGTACTCATCTAGCCAACCGTTCCAACATCTGGTCAATGAAAGGAAGAGGGAAGTGATCCTTCCTTGTAGCATCATTCAGCTTCCTATAATCGATGCACACCTTCCATCCAATTACAGTCCTAGTAAGAATCAACTCATTATTTTCATTTCTGATTACTGTTGTCTTGCTCTTCTTAGGCACCACTTGAACGGGACTAACCCAAGGACTGTCTGAAATAGGGTATATAAGACCACCATCAAGGAGCTTGAAACTCTGCTTTCGAACCACCTCCTTCATTGCTGGATTAAGCCTCCTTTGTGGCTGCACAACTATTTTATATTTCTCCTCTATGAGAATTTTGTGCATACATAAAGAAGGGCTTATCCCTTTTAAGTCTCCGATCGACCATCCAGTAACTTCCCTATGATCTCATAGTACTCTCATAAGTTTTTCCTCCTCTAATTGATTCAACTCGGAGTTAATGATGATATGATAAGAGTTGTGCTCACTAAGAAAAGAATATTTCAAATGTGTGGGTAATGGCTTGAGCTCAACCTTCGGTGCTTCATTCTTTTTCTGGTTGGCTTCCTCTTCTCCTCTCACTAATTCCTTCCATTCTGATTGTGCATTCTTAGGATAGGGAGATGAAGCTTCCAACAAGCTAAGTATTTCTCTAACCAATGAGTCATCCCCTTCTTCAACTTCTACCTTTGATTCAACAAAGACTTTTTCAAGAGGTAAAGAAGGGTTGGTTTTCCTATATGACTTGGAGATAAGAGATTCAAGTACATCAATGCTAAAACACCCTTCTCTATCTCCCGGATGCTTCATAGCCTCAAACACATTAAAAGTGACAGCTTCATCTTGGACGTTCAAAGTCAAAGTCTCGTCCGCTACATCAATAAGAGCTTACCTGGTTGCAAGGAATCGCTGACCCAATATCAATGGAATGTCTTCATCCTCTTCCATGTCTAGAACAACAAAATCCACCGGGAAGATGAATTTGTCCACTTTTACTAAGACGTCTTCAACTACTCGATATGGATGCTTCATCGACCTATCCGCAAATCGGAGAGTTGCCATGATAGGATTTATTTGTTCAATCCCTAACTGCTTGAAAATGGACAAAGGCATGAGACTTATGCTTGCTCCAAGGTCGCATAGGGCTTTACCAAATGTTCTGTCACCAATGGTGCAAGGAATCAAAAAACTCCCGGGATCTTTAAGCTTTGGAGGGAATTTTTTTTTTGTAAAATTACGCTGCACTCCTCCGTAAGCATAATAGTTTCCTCATTCCTAATCCTTATCTTCTTAGACAACAACTCTTTTATAAATTTCATATAGGAAGCCATTTGTTCTAGAGCTTCGGCAAACAGAATATTGATTTGCAGCTTGTTGAACACCTCTAGAAACTTTCCAAACTATTTTTTATCTTGCTCCTTCTTGAGTCGTTGAGGGAATGACAACTTGATAGTTGGCAGTGACATCTTCACTTCTTGCCCCTTTTGTGATTCCTTTTTATTAGAGTCATTGAGCGATTCACCTTAAGATATTTCAACTTCCTCATGAGGCACTTCTTCACTAAGCTGTTACCAAGTGGCCTCAATATTCAAGAGGGAGGGTGAATTGAGTTTATAAAATAAGTTCGCAAATCTTTGGCAAAACACTTGTTTATCTAATCTTCATTGAAGCTATTGTTTAATTAAAGTGAATAGATAAATGAAATCAAATAAATCACTCACAAATAAACAAGCTAAGATAGAAAGTATTCAAACAAAGCTTGATATCAAAGTCAACTCAAGCATATATAAATAAAGCACAAAGTAAAGAGATAGAGTTGAGAGAATTAAACATAAGTATTTATCCTGGTTCAGCCACCAATCCACTTGTGGCCTACGTCAATTCCTCAAGTAATCACCCGAGATTTTTCACTATCTTCAAGCTTTAACTGGTGCTTGACAACCTTTACAAACTAGAGCACTCACCATACCTTAGGATACCTAACCCTTTGTGCTTGAGTCTCAAAATAGGGATACCCCACCCTTTACAACCTTTAAGGGATGCCTCACCCTCTTTACAAATCAAGGGATACCTCACCTTTTATAACCTTTGAGAGATATATCACTCTCTTTACAAACAAGGGATACCTCACCCTTTTTCTCTAGAGGGATGCCTCACCCTCTTCACAAAGAATCAAAGTGTATATAAGATGAAACTCTCACAGGAGTAGATAACACAAATTAAAGCCCTATAATGCTCTTCAAGAATATCTTAAATAAATACAAAAATAAAGCACAAATGATTCAAAGATGATTCTTGGATTATAGTGATTGAAAGATGTTTCTCAGTTGTTGGTTAGCCACAAATGATGCCCCAAGATATGTAAGTTTCCAGATCAAAGGAGTCGTTGGGGACTTAAATGGGCTGCATTAAATGCACCAAATATAGCCGTTAGACACTGTCAGACTAGTGGTAATCGATTACATAATCTCTATAATTGATTACATGGCTGTTTGAACATGTTCTTAGCTTTTTGGGCAGGATGTAATCGATTACCAGTCATGTGTAATCGATTACATGGCCTCTGCCAGACTTGTAATCGATTACATGATCAATGTAATCAATTACAAAACCTCTGTTTAGCTTGTAATCAATTACAACACTTGTGTAATCGATTACCTTACCCTTTGAACACATTTTTCAAGCCCAATTAAGTAACCATACCATTTTTAACTTTGAGAAACTTGGATTTCACAATATTAACATATGTTTTACAAAAACCAAGATTGAAATCAACATTTCTTTATAATATGAACTTTGAATTTCAAGTTGATTTAAAAAGATCTTGAAAAACCATTTGAATATAATTGAGATACCTTCAAAGCATTTCACATTGATGTTCTAAGACCTATATCTAATATACCTCTTTTGATCTTAGTCTTTATCTTTTGATCTTGGTCTTCTCTTTTGATCTTAGTCTTCATCTTGACTTTGTTATCATCAAAAACTCATTCGATATGCTTTAAGACATAACCATTCACATAAGCTTCTCAACTTTACCTTCACTGTTTTTCTCCTTCCTTGGTTGAGGCTCAATTACTTTCCCATTCCTAGTTGTTATGACTTTCACATGCTCATTTCCTCTAGGATTTGGGACTATGTCACTTAGCAATGAACCTAGAGTTCTCTCCGAAATCTATTTTGCAAGCTGGCCCACCTGAGTTTCTAGATTACGACTTGAAGAATCTTGATTTCTAAACCCCGTTTTTGTCTCCTCCATAAAATCAGTAGTTTTTTTTAACAAAGGACGAGGTTTGTGCAGTCAATTTCTCTAAGGTTAACTCCCAAGAAGCCTTCTTTTCATGAGACTGAAGTTGAGAAGATGAAGGACCTTGATATGATGAATTTTGAGGATGTCCTTGATATCACATCTACTATCTTGGTAGAATTTGATTGCCTTGATTACTCCGAAATTAACTTGCTTTTGAGTCAAAGATCCAAACATATTTCCTGGACAATCCACACTCCCATGTTCACCTCTACAGAAATCACAAGCCACAGGAGTATTGCTCACTGCATTTACACTAAGAGTGTCAACATTTTTCGTGAAATTCTCAAGTTGTTGAGTCAAAATCTTATTCTGAGCTAACAGTGCATTCATTGAATCAATCTCTAAGTACCATTTCTTTACCACAACTCTTTCCCCATTTCTCTGGTAATTAATGTTGGCCATCATTTCAAACAGATCCTAAGTTTTCTCTGGAGTTTTATAATTCAAAGCCCTACCTGCTGCAGCGTCAACCATGGCTCTGGTCTAGGGTAACATGTCATTATGAAAACTCTAGACCTGGATTTAGAAGTCAAAACAGTGATGTGGACACTTCCTTAGTATTTTGTTATATCTTTCCCAAGCCTCACTGAGAGATTCTCGATCATGTTGTCTGAACGAAGTGATCTCGTTTCTCAACTTCGCAGCCTTGGACGGAGGAAAATATCTTGTTAGAAATTTCTAGACTAAGATAGCCCAAGTGGTAATGTTTTCCCTCGCCAGTGAGTCTAACCAATTCTTAGCTTTGTCCCTCAAGGAGAAAGGGAACAACCTTAAACGAATAGCATCCTCATTCACTCCATTCAGCTTCACAGTATCACAAATTTGCAAGAACGCTACTATATGTGCATGTGGCTTCTCATTATCAAATGCTCCAAACTGATTGTTCTGAACCAAATAGAGTAGAGCTAGCTTCAACTCAAAATTATTTGCTTGAACTGGAGGTCTTGTTATGCTTATTCCACACTCATCCATGTTAGGAATTGAGTAATCCATGAGAGTCCTAATAGGTGGATGTGGTTGTAGAGGATCCAGATTTTCTCCATCCATGTTGTGGGTTTGATTTTCTCCATTGTCTGCCATGTCTTCAACAACAATGTGAGTGTCACCCAAATTCCTTCTTCGTTCTCTTGCTTGCTTCCTCAAAGCTCTTACGGTTCTTTCTATTTCAGAGTTAAAAAGAAGGTGGTCAGGATGAATGGTACCTCGCATACAATAGAGACACCACGTCAGAACAAAAGTAACTAAATAAAATACAAAAAATTAAATAGAAACTTCTAAACGTACAAAAAATAGGTGAAATAAATGGATAAAAAAATGTTTAAACTAGTAGCCACCTTCGATATTACCGATATTGGTAAAATCGATCCCCGACAATGGTGCCAAAAACTTGATGAGACCACAACAAGTATACCGGATTGTCAAGTAATAAAAATGGTGAGATACCAGATATCGTTCTCAAGGATCAATGACCAAATACCGATTCTTGAAATTAACTACTATTTAAACGAAGATTTGGATCAAAGTGAGACCTAATAGCAATAACAAAAGAAACAAATGAACTAATGCAATGACAATATTTTTGGGTTTTTATATTTAACAATTTAACAAACACTTGGTATGTGAGATGAAAAACAATCAATTAATGAAAGAGTTAGGATCAAGCTTCATTTGACTTCACTTGCTGCATATCAATTGGACTTAATTCAAGCTACTACTGCAATAAAAGGATTATCAGAATCTCTTGATGCATTATGTGACATATTCATACCTAGAATGAAGGTGGATGCCTGGAAACAATAGGAAAAGAATGAGAAGGTTCAGGCCTAAGAATGAATTCAACCCACCAATTTGGGATTGATCTTCAACAAACATTAGTCAAATATTGGTCATTGTTCTTTATGAGATTTAAACTGAATGTTCTCAAACATCTTCTCCACTCTAACTATACCCTAATGCTCTTCTATTCTCTTTGGTATTTTAACTTGTCATATCCATATTACCCCATCTCCTTTACCATAGCCTCATTACAACATTGAATAAAGTTCTTTTAATTTTTATGTACATGTGTTTTTGAGTAACGGAGAAATAGAAGATAAGCAAGCTTATGGTAAAGCAATTGTTCATGGATTAAATAAAGTGAAATACTTACCTTTTTAACACTTGAGGGATTGAGAGTGAATTTTGTGAGAATTTATCATTCTTGATTCATGCTTTTCAACTGAAGTTTTCTTGCTTGTTGATTTGAGATGCGAAAAAATGTTACCTCATGAATGTTTTGATCCCTTGAATTTTTTGTTGTTCTTCTTGTTTATAAAATTTTGCATTCTTGAATATCATTGGAAATTGAACCTTTTAGTGTTTTTAGCTTTTGAGTTTGTGTCATTTTTCTTTGTTTCCTAACTTTGGCCTTATGTGTTTTGCCCAATAGTGCAAAAAGTTAAATGTAAGGGAATTTGATAATTATATATTTTATACATTAATAAACCCTCATTTTTAATCATTTACACTCTGTATGTACTTAATTGATTGAGCTTGGTCATGTTTTGTAAGTTTGAGTTCAAATTAGGCTTAATTGATCTTTTCCAGCATTATTGAGATTTTACACTATTTCTGTATTTCGGCCATATCATGAGTTCTAGATATCAACAAATTATGAATTTTACCTTGTAGGAAAGTTAAGAGAAAGATCTATAACTTTGATAAGAGCTTGAAGTCTCAATCAGACTTCTAGTGGAGCTAATTGGGCTTGGAAGTCAGAAAATGGGTCTATCACTAGAACCCGAGTATTATGCACTAATCAGGGCATAACTCGGGCAGTAGGAGTTGTATTGAGCTGAAATCATTGGCATTGGAAAGCTAAGACAAAACCCTTCAACTCTCATGAAGACTACTTTTCCAGAAAATGACGTTTTAATAGAGTTATAATCGTGTGAAGATAGTTGAATTAGCTGGTACAAGTGGAGAGACAAACATGATAATCTTCCACTCACTCATTAATCATCTAACCACTAATTAAATAACTCCATTGTCATTTTTCACTCATCCACCCATCATCCACCCACTCATTAAATAACTCAATTGTCATTTTCCATTCATCTACCCATCATCCACCCCACTCATTAGTCATCTTCCACTCATTAATCATCCACCCACTCATTAATCATCTATCTACTAATTAAACAACTCCATTGTCATTTTCCACTCATCCACCCATCATCTACCCACTCATTAAATAACTTCATTGTCATTTTCTATTCATCCACCCACTAATTAGTCATCTTCCACTCATTAATCATCCATCCACTTATTAAATAACTTCATTGTTATTTTGTACTCCTCAAGCACTATAAAAGGGAGCATTGGCTGAACATTTGGGCATCTTTGTTTTTAGAGGAAGATCATACTATTATGTTATTTGACTTTTTTATTGTAATTTTCTTTTGGATCTAAATAGAAGTTATGTTCATCTTCTTCTTCTTCTCTCTTTCTTTCTTCTTGCTCATGAAAAACTAATTTTCATTTTGCTTGGGTGAAAAGGTGGAACTTTTAGTAATAAATTAAGGTTAGATTAATTTCTTTCTTATGCTTAAATAATATATTATCAAGTGGTCATTATATGTGTTGTATTTTATTTCCAATCAATTTAGAAACCCTCCTTGTAAAATGGAGTTCTTGATTCATTGTAGACAAGTGGTTGGCACAATAAATGCTTGAACCCATTTACAAGTGTTGGTGTTGGTAAGTAATTAAAGGAACCATAATATAACTATGTATATAATTTAAATGAACTTTGAATGTTGTATTTTCCGATTAAAACCTCCATTGTGCGGGGATTTCAATTGCGTTATAAAAAAAATAATCTTGTTCTTAATTTATTACCAAAAGTGGATCTCCTATCTCAAGTAAGTTCTTTTTCTAATTGTGAACACATTTTATTATCTTTATTGTTGTGACAAATCGTTTCCTTACCTCAAAGAATTTCTCTTCATCAATTCCCTGTGGATCGACCTCAAACTCCCGAGAAATTTATTACTTGAGACAACCTGCACTTGAGTTTGCATCTTTCAATTCACATCAATCTGCTGAAGCTGCAAAAAGAGAAGCTTAAGATGAACTAGTGGAGAAAGCCGAGAATCAGTAGTACCAGTGGCAGAGAAGTTCCAAGAGAAGTGCCCTTCTAAGAATGCTCAAGAATCTAATAAAACTGAAACCAAACTTCAAGATATTTTACCAGATGACAACCAACAAGAGACTGATGTCTTTGAAGTTCCACTTGAAAAGGTGACTATTGAATTCAGCCAACCTGAAAATCAAGTAGAAAAGCTCTGGAGGTGTGTTTCATGCTTACTTCCAATTCATTCTTTATTCTTTGCCCTTTGTGCTGATGATTTGCCATCTTTAATTTGATCTTATTTTGCTTCTTGACAAGGACTGGACAATATCTTCTCTTGAAAAGCTAGAGTAGGACATCAATGTTAATTGAGGCCAATCAGATTCTTATCCATGCAAAAACAATTTCTTAGTTGCTAACATATTTTTGGGAATAAAATTGCAACGTGTATTTTTTTTATTACTTTTTTTAACTTTGAGTTGCATTACTTGTAATTGTATAAGTAAGAGAGAAGTCTACTTGAAAAATGTAACAACAATTAATGGTATGCATAAGATATTATAACTATTTCATATACTTTCAACTATTTTGATATATTTTATAGTTACTTGGATAATTATAATGATTGATGATTTATTGTGATTTTTGGTAAATTTTGATTTTGGATAATTATAAGCATAAGAAAATAATTTTTTATAAAATAAAGGCATCTAGTTGTGGCAAATCCCAACTAGATGCCTATTTTTTAAAATATTTTTTAAGATATTAGAGACGAATTTAGAGACAAAAAAAATTGTCTCTAATTTTAGAGATGGAATTAGAGACAGAACAATGTCGTCTCTAATTTAATCATTATTATGTTTTAAATGCGATATTCGTCTCTAATTAGAGACAGAATTTTTTTAGTCAGAGATGAACCTTTTCCGTCTCTAAATTAGAGACAAAACTCATTTTCCGTCTTTAAATATTTAGAGACGCCATTTTTAGATACGGAGCAATTTCCATCTCTAATTTCGTCTCTAAATATTTAGAGACAAAATTTTACATATTTAGAGACGAAATTTGTTTTGTCTCTAAATCTAAAAATTCTAGTAATGGTGGTTGCATAAATTATACATTATTATTATTCCTCCAGCTGAAGTTTGGGTGATTTCTCCATCCCAGATTATATGAATCTGAAAAAAAAGGTGAATGACTTTTTAAAATTGTTCATTGCATTTACTTGCTCATGCATAACTTCCTTAAAAATAAGAATCTTTGAACATTCATTTGTTGAGTGTCCTAATTCATCGCAAATGTCACAAATTTCTTCATTTTTCACAGATTTGACTTCTTTCACATTCTCTAGTTCCATGGATTCAACCTTTCTAGCCAAACTGGTGTACCTAGCATTTAGATCTTCTTCTTGACTAAGATGATATTTTTCCTTTACTAGCATTTACAAGGTTATATCTAATTGAATTTTCAGAAGGATTAGTACCACGTCAATATTGAGAATTTTCAGCCAAATGGTTTAAATAATTTAAAGCTTCTTCAGGTTTTTTATCAAGAAACTCGTCATTGCACATTGTTTCTATAAATTGTTTGGTTTTAGGTGTGAAACCTGTAACACCCTCCTTAGGGCATCACATTTCCGACTCCCGACTCATAATCTGAAAATCAATTCGTAAAAAGTTTGAGTTATGAAAATATGGGTTTCAAATTTCTTTCTTGTTGAAATATAAACTTACTGAAATTTATATGTAATACTGAAAAATATATATTGAAACAGATTCATATATAATATTGACACTAATTAATATTTCACAATTTAAAGAGAAATATAAAACTAACAGACTCTTTTTTTTTAACAGTAGCAAACCCCATGACGGGTCCTACTTAATAGCACGGTACAACACTAACGTTAAAACTTAACATACTTATTCTCATTGTGTATCCATCTTGTTGCATCGGTCCTGTTCTACATCCTGTTCTTTGTCAACACTGTACACCTTCGAGTCCTGAATGTCCACTCCTTATTGTTGTCACCCATCTCAGAGTATTCATTGCCCGTTATGTCTAAGACAACTCGATCCTTCTATTATTTGATTTTAATAGTACAGACACAGCACAACAACATAACAAAGAGGTGAAATCACCTATGCCAATACCAACATGGTAGCACAGAGATAACACAAACAACATATCATACAAATATATCATGCCATCAACATTAATCAACTATCATCATCCAATCATTTATCAGTTCAATTATCATAAATAATAATTACGATAATGCCCTCAACATTGTCTAATTATCATCATCATCATCCAAGTATTCAAAACAATTGTCATAGCCAATATTCCTCAATTAATATATCACACAGATATAAATGTCAGATTATGCATGTGCACAAAAACTCAGTTTTTCAAAAATAACTCCATGAGGTTTTCACAATTTCGAGGAGAATGCTCTGTCAAATGTCAGCCTTAGCCCAAAGACAATCTTCCAGTTGTTGAAAAGAATCGTGTTCTTGTCGGGTATCGTCAATGCATTGCAACGGACTGCATCGCTAAGTGGCACAGGGTACTCGCCAGCTGTCCACTGGTCGACCGCCGCGCCTTGACGCGCCCCAAGATCCATCATAGATCTCACTATCAATTCTCATTCCCTCTTCAACCACAAGGGCCAAAATAGCTATTAGCTATATTTTATACAATGCACGAATATATCAGTGCAAGTCCAACCCCAAAGGGCCAAATCCTTTTCAATTTCATTTGTTCAATGTAATCATATGCTTCAACGCATATTTTTTCCAATGCACATATAATGCACCAAATCCAATCACAGGCATATCTTTCCAATGCATGTATAATGCACCAAATGCCAATCACAGACAAAACATGTCATTTTCTCACACAACATCCATATACTGGTTCTACAGTATTTATACTGTATTTTCAACAGGAAAAATCATATTGACACTTTCGTCGTGTTTTCACAAAATTGCGCAACATTTCCATTTCGTTTTTCACAATTCCAAAATGTTTATATTACGTTTTCAAAATACCGTAACACTTATGTTACGTTTTCAAAATTTTGAAACGTTTCTGCTATATTTTCACAATACCGTGACACTTTTGTTACGTTTTCACAATACAGTAACATTTCTGTTACATTTTTCAAAATACGGCAACTCTTCTGTTGCACTTTTAAAGCACGTACTAATTTTTTAACATTTTTCTCAATCGCGTAAAAATATACGTTTCTCAAATCGTATAGTATTTTTTCACTGTTTCAAAATCGCGTAACTTAAAAATTATTATTTTAAGTCGCATAAATCATTTTCCATCATTTTTAAAATATTTAAAACACTTTCCAAACCACATAACGATTTTTCGTCATTTTCACAATCACGTAAAAATATTCTATTACTTTTCCATCACGTAGTGATTTTTCAATAGTAATTCAAATTACGTAAAATATTTAAATGTAATTCAAATCGCGTAGAAATATTTCAACGTATTTAAATCGCATAGAAATATTTTATCTGTATTTCCAAACACTTAAAAATATTTTACAAGTATTTCAAACCACGTACTTTAAAATTACATTTTTAAGATACGTAAATAATTTTTTCACCACAATTTCATTACGTAAAATATTTCTCAACCTTCAAATATTCCTTTTTCAACTTTTCTTAAATTAAAATAACTTTATACTTCATGTAATATATTTTCTTACTCAAGAAAATCTTTTTCCACATTTCTTTACTCAAGAAATCCTTTTCCAAAATATAATTCATAAAATCACTTTTCCATTGATATAAATCAGCATTTCAAACTTAACATTTTCTAACGTACTTTCAAAACTCAAAAATAAGTTATACGTTAGTAACTTTTCAAATCACCATTATATTCTCCATTTTTCTCAAATCAATTTTAAAATCAATTCTCTTCAAAATAAATTAGAGTTAAAACATTTTCAACCTCTCTTTGTCTTTCGTTTACAAAATTTTCTCAAGTGATAAAACACTCTGATTCCCTTTCCAAATCCTTATACTAAAACATTTTGTTCAAACATTTTGTTTTCCACTTTAAAATTACTTTGTTTCATAAAACCAAAATTATTCCAACCTCTAAAAATCGTAGAGTCTTTGGCCATTGAAACCATGAAATATTTTTCCTTCTAAAGTGATATGGTTTTACACAAACAAAATCATTAAAATTTTGTTTTCAAAACCGTGAGACTTATGGTTATAAAAATCAAACCCATTTGTTCAAATTCATTTTCACTTTTTTTGCAAATCCTTTTTCACTTTCTTTGCAAGTCCTTAAAATCAACGTTTGCCCGTTTCATTCAAAACTCATGTTTAGAAAAATACTTAGGATCTTTTTACACAAAATAAATTAATAAAAATCCTTCTAAAAACTATGTTCATGTTCTCTTGAAAAACAAACCTTTTGTTTATTTTTCATACTCTTCAAATCAATCTAATTTTATTCTTCCATGAAAATATTAATTTGTAAACACCTATGTTGAGGTGTCTTGACCGAAATTCACTAAGTTCTAAGGACCCAAAAAAATCAATTCTCTTGTTCTTGAAAATTTTCAACATGAACCCTAATCAAAGGCATCAAAATCGTAGCTCTTCCTTGACCATTGGGACCAAAATTAATTTTCTTTCCATCATCAAATCATGGCATACACATACATACACATCACATATATATATATATATCAAAAGCATGCCATATTATCATCATGCATAGTATAAGCATACCATCAAAATCATAAACTCATGCAAAGCATATTAAGCATAGGCAATTAATCAAAGCTCATAAACATATATAAATTATTACATGACCATGGATATGAATCCTCACATGGATTCAACATCCATCAAATATAAGACCATCTCTCACCACCATGCTTGGTTGGTGAGATGGATCTCCCTCTTACCTCTTGAAGATCCTCAAAAACTCTTTGTTTTGCTTCTTTTTCCAAGTCCTTTACCACCAAGGGCTTCTCAAATACAAAACAAAATACATAAAAATTAATATACTAAACTTGATTAAGAGGAACCATGGATCAAACATGGTTTAGATCATGAAAAAGAAAGAAGAAATGAAGTTTTCTTACACTTCACCTCAAAAACCCAATAACTTTGATCTTGAAGAAAGTCCATGAAGATGAATGATTTAGAGAAAATCTCCAACATGAAAGTTGCTTAGAATATCATGTAGATTCAAGATCTATGGTTGGATGAAATTAAAAGAGATTGGATGGTGGTTTTGAGTGTCTTGACCAAATGGTTTCTCTTGAAGCACAAAGATGAAATTTTTTATTTTTGATAGAAACTTGAAGCTTGGATTTGAAGCTCAAGATGAATGATTTTGGAAAAGCTCATAACTAGAGATGTTCTTAGAATGATGTTTAGGTTTAGAAAATGTGTTTAGATGAAATTTTAGAAGCTTGGAGACATAGCTCCTAGGTGTTGGCCGAATGGTGTTCTAGGAGAAAAGAATGGAGTTTTTGTGTTTTGTTTTAGAGAAGATGATGAATAGAAAGACAATTATGAGATGATGAATAGAAATCAACCATTTTGGTCTCCTTTAGGTTGCAAGGCCGTGAGGTAGCTTGAAGGAAAAGGAGAGAAAAGGAGTTTGAAGACTTTAGACTTTAGGAAATGACCAAGAATGATTAATAAGGAGTAATAATGATGTCTTCAAATTTTTCTTCACTCAAAAGCCACCAAACCTAGCCCCTCCTCCAATGCATTCTCCTTGAATGCAAATTGATCAATAATGATCAATAATGATACACCATTGACCATGACATGTAATAATGGTCATAAAGTTTTGTTTCTTTATCTCCTAAACAATCCAAAACCATCCCCTTCCATGCATGCTTCTCCTTGTGCATTTAATTATTTGTCATCATTATTAGCCACCATCTAGAGCATTTCTAGCCATTGATTAATTCAATGGTTAGGATTTAGGTAGACTTTTGATTTAGAAGACTTAATCTAGGCCATTAGATTTTTCTCCTTGAAATTTAGCTATTAGATGTGTCTCCAAAATTAGGGTCAAGATTACTCCTTCTTACTTTTAATCCAAGGGTCATAATTAGTCTTTGTCACTTTTTAAGACTAAATCTTCACCATTGATTAAATCTAAATCCAATGGTCATAAATGGTCCTTGTTACTTTACAAGACCAAATCTCCACCCTTAATCAATTCTATATCCAATGGTTACAAATGGTCATAGTCACTTTATATGACCAAATCTCTACCCTTGATTTAATCTCCATCTAATGGTTATAAATGATCTTATTCACTTTTAAGATCAAATCTCTACCGTTGATTAAATCAAGATCAAGTCTCCATCGTTAATTAAATCAATGGTGGATATCCAAACCACCAATGTTGACTTAAGCAATATAATTTATATTTTTATCCGCTAAAACCCTACGAAAGAATATATTTACTGTATTTTTATCGCCTGATAAATTAAATATAGTACAAAACACAGTACAATAAAATTTTAAAAACTATTTCCGGATTCAGGTTTAGTAAGATCCTCTGTCTCCGTCTAAACAATACAAATTTTTCTATGCGTAGAAAAATTTTTACTTTGTCGGACCCACCTGGTCCCACGTATGGCCACCTGGGCCCACATACAGTAAAAAAAATCATAATCATCCACAAAAATCAGAAATATTAGAAAACGTATGAAAATCAAGTCAGATTATTAAAAATAATTAATAGTCAAGAGAAATAAATATTTAAAGATTTTCTCTGGTCCGAAAATTATTATTTTCCTAACACGGAGTAAATCACTCAAAACGATCAAATACGCTGACGGAATAAACAAAATAATTTTACAGTGCACAGAAATTACTAAATAGTAAAATTCTGTCAACTATCAAAATTATTGTTTAAGAGATAGGAAATTTTAGGGTGCTACAAAACCATCATAAAAGAAGCTTATAGTGTGTCATTTTTCAAAACCATGATGTAGGTAAAAATTTAACAAATCTTTAAAACGCTCCCAACATTGAAAATGCAGTTCATTTGAATTTTGAGAAAACTTTTGGATTTGTCTTTTCAAAGCATTGATTTTATGTGTTGAGAAATTTTTTTAATAAAATTCACCTTACATTTCTTGCCACGTTTTAATTGATCTTGGTTTTAAAGCGTTAAGCCAAGTTTTTGCTTTATCTTTCAAAGAAAAAAGAAATAATTTAAGCTTAACAATCTCTTCAGTACAAATTTGGTCATTAAAAGTAACGCAGACTTCTTCAAATTCTTTTAGATATAAATATGGGTTTTCATATTCTAAACCATGAAAATTATGAAGTAAAGAAATCATACCTGACTTAAATCTAAAATTGTTAGCATTAAGTGGAAAAATAAAACATAATGGACTATAATTTCGAGGTGGGTGCAAATATGCACACATAGTTCGCAATAGTTGATTTTCATGTTCATCATGTACACTTTTATTTTCAGCCATTAAGTCAATTGTATGTGATTGTCATTCAAACAAATCAATATATAAAGTACTAAGATTATTTTTAACTAAATGACCAGAATTTGAATCACGATACCAATTAAGCATAAATAAGTGACTTAAAATTAAAAAAAATAATGTACAAGTTGGCGGTATAAATCAGCCATTAAATATTAAGCATAAATAAATGACTCAAAAAAATGTACAAGTTAGTAACTCAGAAAACAAAAATAAATGACATAAATAAATAAGTTAGAAAACAAAAATAAATGACATAAATAAACAAGTAAGTAAGTTAGTAAGTTAGAAAGCATAAATAAATAAGTTAGTAAGCAAAAATAAATGACATAAATAAATAAGTCAGAAAGTAAAAATAAATGACATAAATAAATAAGTTAGTTATTTAGTAAGTAAGTTAGAAAGTTAGTAAGTTATTAAGTTAGTAAGTTAATAAGTTAGTAAGTTTAAAAGTTAAAAGAGTAGAGGAAGAATATACTTGATGGTGAAGTTTACTTAAAGAAAGAGAACCTTAATAAATTAAAACTTTAACTCAAGTCCCCGGCAACGATGCCATAAACTTGATGCAAATTATAAATTGAAAACCCAAGTACAGGTTGTTTCAAGTAATAAATTCTCGGGAGTCCGAAGTCGATCCACAGGGAATCGATGAAGAAAAATTCTTTGAGGTAAGGAAAAGATTTACCACAAAAATAAAGATAATAAAAGTTATTCACAAATGAAAAAGGATTTACTTGGATTAAGAGATCCACTCTTGATAATAAATTAAAGACAAAATTATTTCTTTTTATAACTCAATTGAAATCCATACATAATGGAGGTTTTAATCAGAAAATACAACATTCAAAATTCATTTAAGAATATATATATAATTATATTATGATTCCTCTAATTATCCACTAACACCAACACTTATAAATGGGCTCAAGAATTCATTGTGCTAACCTCTTGTCTACAACGAATCAAGATCTCCACTTTACAAGGAGGGTTTCTAAATCGATTGGAAACAAAATATAACACATATAATGATCACTTGATAATACATCATTTAGGCACAAGAAAGAAATTAAACAAACCTTAATTTATTACCAAAAGTTTCACCCTTTCACCCAAGTAAAATGAAAATTAGTTATTCATGAACAAGAAGAAAGAAAGAGATAAGAAGAAAAAGATGAACATAACTTCAATTTAGAACAAAAAAAAACTACAACAAGAGAAACAAATAACACAATAGCATGATCTTGATCTCTAAGCTAAGATGATCCGAATGAGCACCCCAAGGCTCCCTTTTATAGAGCTTGAGGAGTACATAATGACAATGGAGTTGTTTGATGATGATGAGAAAATGTCAAAGGAGTTGTTTGATGATGATGAGTGAGTGGAAAATTATTTTTGAAATTCTTCCCTTTTGATCAAACTGAAGCTCCACAAACTTACCAAAATGATTGAAATTGCACTAAACTCAAGTCAAGGCAGTTTAAACAGATATATGTATATAAGAAGGGTGCTGAAATTGCAAAATGTAGGAATAAATAGGCCCTTTTCTCAATAGTAAAGATGATACCTTGAGTTATTGTTTCTAACAGTATTCGCATTGCCAAATGCTTCTAAAACAGGATTAGACTATAGAAGTAAATATAACTTCCTAATTTAAAATTTTAGAAGAACTTTGGAAGGAATTATGGAAAACTAGCCAATGTTGTAGGTAATGCAAAAACCATAGATAATTAGGTTAAAGAATGTTAAAGGTAAACTAGCAAATGCTGTCAAGACAACATATGGACTATTAAATATAGATTGAAGCTTAAAAATAGTTAAACAAGGAAAAAGACAGACGCTGATCATTCTTTCAATGTTTTAGAGGATTGTGAATGTACATATAAGCACTGTGATTCTAAAAACATGCAAGGAGGCCAAAGCTACTATTTTCTCTCAGGCATTAATCTTGTAGTTCTTTAGTCGCCAAAATTGATATTTTAACTTTTTGTTCCTTATGAATTATTAAACTATTTGAAAGATCAACACAAACCTAAGGATACTTAAGACATGGCCAATGTGGAGAAACTGAGAGTAAAGACAAGATACCTATAAGCAAAATCTGCAATTGCAAACGGATGTGGGCTCAGCTCACCTAAACCCACCCCTTTGTACTGTTGCATCATATGATTGTCATACAAATGAGGCAATCTTCGAAAAGGGTTCACGATTATCAATATATTTCTTGTGTATGTCTGGAAACAACATTAGCAAGTTAAACTTCGCTTACAGAGACCAACAGTCAACTGGACAGAAAATGCAACTTCTAATTATGAAAATAAAGCAATTTTGGTTCCAGAATTCCTGATAATAATTTTGTTTAGAAAAAGATAGAAATATCTCTCTTATCTAGTACTGTATCCGTTGTGCAAAACACTCGACAATGTAAAATCATTTATGAATGTAAATGGTATTGGTTTTGATGATCAACAAACAAGAAAGCAATGTGGTACAAAGATCAAGTCCCAAAGCTTTTCAAGATTAGCTTTTAGGTCCTAGACCATATGTAAAGGTAAAATGGATTCACACAAAAAGCTCATTTCTTGGTTCAAAACTCTTTCTTAAACGGCTTTGCATAACAATATTTTCATCTTATGAAAATTGTGTTCAAGTTTAAGTAAAACACTTTTAGAAAGTTTGGAAAGCTTTTGGATATCCTTGGTTGAGAAATTTAGTCAAATTCCTTTGTGTCTAAGAAAGCCATATTCGAATATGAGTTAACTCATATTCGGTTATAAGCATAAAACAGAACATGTCTTATATTTCTCCAAATGGCCATAACCGAATATGGCTTCTTTTGTAATTAGTTATTTGGCTTTTCATACATAACACTTGTTTTTTAAATGGCCATATTCGAATATGGCATAACTCATAACAGATTATGAGTGTTTTCATAACAGGTTATGAGTTCCTTCATATTTGAATATGAAACATATGAATTCCTTCATATTCGAATATGAGTAATCCCATTACAAGTTATTTTTACAAACCAGAAACGTTGGAAACTCTTCTTTCATGCCATAACCGATTATGGCTTTTGCCATAACAGATTATGGACTGTAACAGAGCTCGTTCCTAATGGCTTTATTAATGGCATTTAATGCCTCCAACCACTTCTAACATCTCTAAATCTCTTGGGCTATAAATGAATGTTATTGGGCATTGATTAAGAGTAGGAAAACTTTCTGAAAATCATCTTTGAGCATTTATAACGAGTTTTCTCATCATCTCCTTTAAAACCCTGTTTTAAGCTTCAACTTGTGTGAATCCTAAATACCATAGCTCTTTAATTTGTATAATATGCTCTTGAGTGAGTTTCTTTTATCTAAATCTTGTATAATCTGAAAAGAGAGGGTGAGGTATCCCTCAAAATAGTTGGGTGAGGTATCCCTTGAATATAGAGGCTCAAACACAAGGGTGAGGCATCCCAATATGTGTTGAGTGCTCCAATTTGTAAAGGTTGTCAAGCACCTGCTTTCAAGCTTGAAGATATAGTAGAAATCTCGAGTGGTTGCTTGAGGACGTAAGCCACAAGTGGATTGGTGGCTGAACCAGGATAAAGATTTGTGTTTGTTTTTCTAACTCATCTTCTATATATTGTGCACTGTTTTATTGATTTTCTTGAATACTATCTCTCTTGTCTAGTTCATCTAAGTACAATTTCTATCTATCTCATCTATTCATTTATTTCCATCATTAATAGCTTCAACGAAAATTGATAAAGAAAGGTTTTACGAAAGATTTGCGAAAATATTTTATAAACTCAATTCACCCCCTCTTGAGTTTGAGGTCACTTGGTAACAAGTGGTATCAGAGCTAGACTCTTGTATAAAGAGCTTAGCCGCTTCAAGAGTAAAGATGGCTTCAAATGGTTTTTCTAATGAAGGTTCTTCTATAAATAGGCCTCCCTTCTTCAATGGGGATGGTTATGCATATTGGAAAGAAAGAATGAAGATTTTCATTGAAGCTATTGATATTGATGTGTGGGATGCCGTTGAAAATGGTCATTTTATCCCCCACACGTCTTGTTATGGTGTTAGAACAAATACACCAAGAAATGAATAGACTGATGATGACAAGAAGAAGGTCCAATATAACTTGACAGCCAAAAACATTATCACTACTTCTTTAGGATATGATGAATTTTTTAGGGTCTCAAATTGTAAAACCGCTCAAGAAATGTGGGATACATTACAAGTAGCCCATGAAGGTACAAGTGAGGTAAAAAGATCTAGAATCAACACACTCACTCATGAATATGAATTATTTAGAATGAATCAAGGGGAAAGTATTCAAGATATGCAAAAATGATTTACTCATATAGTTAATCATCTTGCTTCATTGGGAAATGTTACCAAGTGGCTTCAATACTCAAGAGGGGGGGTGAATTGAGTTTGTAAAACAAGTTCGCAATTCTTTTCGCAAAACACTTGATTATTGATTTTCGTTGAAGCTATTGACTAATTGAAATGAATGAATTGATAAGAACAATGTATATTGCTTAATAACCAACCAAGAGAGAAGTAATCAAGTATGAGTATAAGCAATGCACAAGTATAAAGAGAAGGGTTTAGAGAAAACAAACTCAATCGTTTATCCTGGTTCGATCACCAATCCACTTGTGATCTACGTCCAGTCCCCAAGCAACAACTTGAGATTTTCCACTATATCCTCAAGCTTCAATAGGTGCTTGAATACCTTTACAAACTTGAGCCCTCAACTCCTTGGGATGCCTCACCCTTGAGCTTGAGTCTCTTCAAACAAAGGGATGCCTCACCCTCTATCTTATACAGCAATTTAGATTGAATTTGAGAAGCTCTCACTAGAGTAGATGATACAAATTGAAGTTCTAATAATGCTCACAAAGATATCTCAAAGATTGGACAAAAACAGAGCAAGAAGGATTTCAGAGTTTGATTCTCGTATGATGTGTTGCTATGATGTTTTTAGGTTTTAGAACAACCCTTAATGATGCCCCCAGCCAATGTATTTAAAGCCCATTCATTAAAAGAGCCGTTGGGGGTGGTTAAAGCCAAGCATTAAATGCATTCAATATAGCCGTTGGGCATGTCAGAACCTTGGTAATCGATTACAAGCCTTTGGTAATCGATTACATGGAAAATACAACGTGTTCTTGGCTTTCTGGGCTTGTGGTAATCGATTACATGACCTGTGTAATCGATTACACGCCTCTCGACTTCATGGTAATCGATACAATATTGATGTAATCGATTACATGGCCCTCTTGGTCATGTTCTTGGCTTTTCTGGGAACATGGTAATCGATTACATGACTTGGTGTAATCGATTACACGTTCTCGACTATATGGTAATCGATTACGAAATGGTGTAATCGATTACATGGCCCCTTTGGTCGTGTTCTTGGCTTTTCGGGAACATGGTAATCGATTACATGACTTGGTGTAATCGATTACACGTTCTCGACTTTCTGTCGATCGACGGGAATGGTGTAATCGATTACAAGGCTTTCTGTTTAGCTTGTAATCGATTACTAAACTCGTAATCGATTACACTATACCTTAAACTCATTTTTCAAGCCTTAAAACAGATTTAAATCATTCCTAACTTTTAGAAAACATGGATTAAACAAGTATAGAACATTTTTTGGCATGATCCATGGTAAAAGAAGTTCTCTTTTAGGAATTGATCTTTTGAAAGCCATATTGATTAATAATCATTTTTGAAAAACCATTTGAGGTATCTTTGGAGCATTTTAACATTGATGTGCTTATGCCTATATCTAAGCCTCTTGATTTCTTCCTTTGATACTTGGCTTTCTCATTTGCTCTTTGGTCTTCATCTTTGACTTTGTTATCATCAAAAACCATTTGACATGCTTGAGACACATGCATTCACATTCTCCCCTTTTTGATGATGACAATCTGAATCAATGGAATAAGAGAAACAATTGCATATATATATGTATATCGAGATTTAAGCACAATCCTCCCCGTAATGCATGCATGATATAGGGTTAGTGATGTAATCATGTGAAAGCTGTAAATTAAACTCCCCCGTACTTATGCAATTCACTAATCTCTCCCCCGTTGGCATTATCAAAAACACTTTTAAGTGGAAATTTGGACAGCATTACCTCTGTTTGTCATGATTTCCCAAAAAAAAAATTTAGATAGTAGAAATGTAATCAGTCAAAATCAGTCCAGAGACAATCAAACCAATAGATCAATCAAACATATCCAAATGGAACCAAGTAAATCAATAGCCAAATGTATATTATAATCAAGCATGTTAAGCAATGAACTAACTGATTTTATAAATAATGTTTCAATCATGTACATCAGAATAACAGAACAACTAAAAAACACTATCATGGCAGAGGTCCATGATCACTATCAGTGGCCTCGCTATCGCTCTCTACATCAAAGAAGAACATCACAAGGTCAACATCATCGTCACCGGTGTCAAGGTCGTCCTCGGAGCCAAGAAGTTCCTCATTTTCAAGAAGAACAAGAAATGGAGCGGCAGAGGGATCAAGCAAATGATAGTGGAGCAAAGCGGGAGGAGCAGAGGAGGTGGATGGTGCAAAGCATGTCCGGTGCCCTCCAAATGCGATCGGATGGCGCAAGCTCCCGATCGGAGTAGTCCATCCTAAACTCGAGGTGGTCCACCTTCTGCTCAATGCGGTCCAGCCTGGTATCCACTGTGGTGGCCAAACTTCGCATCTCTTGCGAAGAAGCTCCAATGTGACCTGGAGCAGTGGAGCCGTGTGCAGTCGCCGGTCCTCATCATCATCATCATCCAGGACCATGAGAGGATGTGCCCGTAGCTCCTATGAGCCAGATAATGCCATCTCCCATCAACCTTGTACAGCTGAAGCTTTTTCAGAGTGTGCAATCCAATAGATTGAGGTCCCTTGGAGCTGGTATCCTTGGACTCCTCAGCCAGGGAGAAGAAGAGGTTGAGAATTTCAGAATGAGTGACCTTTTGCGCGTCAGAAGCCTTTTAAACCCCTTTGTAATCGATTACATGGGTTGTGTAATCGATTACACACCTTCGATTTTCCGTAATCGATTACCATTTTCGGTGTAATCGATTACAAATTACAGGAACCTTGTAATCGATTACAAGTATATGTGTAATCGATTACCCGAGTTCGGGAAATAATGTAATCGATTACGTTATGTGTAATCGATTCGGCTTGTCGAGAACCTTTGTAATCGATTACAAGGGTCTTGTAATCGATTACCATACTACTAAAACTCAGCTTTTTGCGTTTCAAACAACTAAGGATCAATTTTAAAACAATCAAGTTGATTCATAAGCATGCTGAATCAATTTCAAACATTATTTAGGCATGTAATTCACATTGATTTTGATCCAAAACATTTAATCATGCAAGATTACTACTTTTACCAAGAGTTACCCCATTTTGGGTGAATGTGTGATGTTTTTGCATGTTTTTGCATTTCTTGGAGATCTTTATCATGAAGAAGCACCTGCAAAACAACTTAGGGGGAAACTCCGACGCTCAAGTCAGTATAGGAATAAAAATCAAAAATTATGCAGCAAAGGGACATGATTATGCAGGAAAAAGCATGATTGTGCAAAGCAAATTGCATTTTTATGCAAGCAAGGCAATGTATTTATGCAGCATTCAGCTTATACATGATTGATCTAATATGCCAAGTTCATTTCTTATATAGAAAAATGCTTCTTTTGCTAGGGGTTTAGTGAAAATGTCAGCTAATTGCTTAGTTGTTTCAACAAATTCAAGTATACAATCACCTTTTTGAACATGATCTCTTATGAAATGATGCCTTATTTCAATGTGCTTTGTTCTTGAGTGTAAAATGGGATTCTTAGATAGATTGATTGCACTAGTGTTATCACATCTTATGGGGATGTGATCCACTCAAGACCATAGTTTAGAAGTTGTTGTTTCATCCAAAGGATTTGAGCACAACAACTTCTAACTGCAATATATAGATATTGCCGCACTGTTTTGCTTGTTGCTATGCCAAGAAACTAGAGAGCTTCCAACAAGTGGCATGTCCCACTAGTGCTCTTCCTATTCATTTTGCATCCAGCAAAATCAGAATCGGAATAACCAACCAAACAACATGAAGCACCCTTAGGGTACCATAATCCCATTTGTGAAGTGCCTATTAGATATTTCATAGTACGTTTTACAGCACTTAGGTGTGATTCTTTAGGATTTGCTTGAAATCTAGCACACATGCATACACTAAACATGATATCCGGTCTACTTATGTAAGATAAAGGAGTGAGCCAATTATACCTCTATACTTAGTGATTTCTACCGATTTACCTCCTTCATCCTTGTCCAAGTAGCAGGAAGTTCCCATTGGTGTAGCCATTTGCTTTGCTCCTTCCATTCCAAACTTCTTGAGCAACTCCTTGCAATATTTTGATTGACTTATGAAAGTCCCATTTCTTGTTTGCTTGATTTGAAGTCCAAGGAAGAAGTTGAGCTCACCCATCATGGACATCTCAAACTCACTTTGCATGATATTGGCAAATTCTTTACAAAGAGAGTCATTAGTAGCACCAAATATAATATCATCAACATATATTTGAACAAGTAAAATGTCATGCTTTTTATGTTTGATGAAAAGAGTTGTGTCAACCTTTCCCCAAGAGAAACCATTTTCTAAAAGGAACTTGCTCAACCTTTCATACCAAGCTCTAGGAGCTTGTTTTAAGCCATACAAGGCCTTTTTAAGTTTGAAAACATGGTTGGGCAGTTCAAAGTTTTCAAAACCAGGAGGTTGATCAACATATACTTCTTCTTGTATGAAACCATTTAAAAAGGCACTTTTGACATCCATTTGAAAGAGTTTGAAATCCATGATGCAAGCATATGCAAGTAACATTCTAATGGCTTCTAGTCTAGCTACGGGAGAGTATACGTTTCTTCATAATCTATGCCTTCTTCTTGATTATACCCCTTAGCTACAAGCCTAGCCTTGTTGCTTATTATTAAGCTCGTTTCATCAAGTTTGTTCCTAAAAACCCATTTGGTGCCAATTATTGGATGATCATTGGGCCTTGGAACTAATTCCCAAACTTGATTCCTTTCAAATTGATTTAATTCATCTTGCATGGCCAAGATCCAATGTTCATCATTAATGGCCTCATTTATGTTTTTAGGTTCAACTTGAGAAACAAAAGCCATATGATTACATGCATCTCTAAGAGAGTTACGAGTGATTACCCTTTTGATACATCACCTATCACTTTGTCAAGAGGATGATATCTTGATGTTTTCCATTCCTTGGGAAGATCCATGATTTGAGAGTCCTCTTGTCTTGGGAATCATATGGGCTTTCTTCTTGCTTCTTGACTTCTTCTTCTTGATTTCCAAGGTGAATTCTTGCAAGGTTTTCTGCAACATCATCAACAAGCTCCTTTCTTGGCTCGTTTGGGTTAGTCTCATCAAATGCAACATGTATGGACTCTTCTATGGTCATTGTTCGTTTGTTATAAACCCTAAAGGCCTTACTATGTATAGAATAACCAAGAAAGATTCCCTCATCAGATTTTGCATCAAACTTCCCCAAGTTATCCTTTCCATTATTTAGAACAAAACATTTACATCCAAAAACATGAAAATGTGAGACATTTGGTTTCCTTCCTTTGTATAATTCATAGGGGTTTTCTTTAAAATTGGCCTTATTAGAGCCCTATTCATAACATAACAAGCGGTGTTAATCTGCATCCGCCCAAAAATACTTAGGAAGGTTGGCCTCATTGAGCATAGTTCTTGCCATTTCTTCTAAAGATCGATTTTTCTTTCTACAACACCATTTTGTTGTGGTGTTCTAGGGGCTGAAAAATTATGCTCAATGCCATGTTCATCACAAAACGTTTCAAATTCATGCTTTTCAAATTCACCACCATGATCACTTCTTATGGATGCAATACAAAAACCTTTTTCGTTTTGGATAACTTTAGCAAGCTTTTTGAATGATTGACAAGCATCATTTTTGTGAGATATAAACAATGTCCATGTAAACCTAGAAAAATCGTCCACAATCACTAAGGCATAGTAATTCCCCCCAAAGCTCATAGTTCTAGAGGGACCAAAAAGATCCATGTGCAAAAGTTGTAGAGGTCTTGAAGTTGAAACCACATTTTTAGCTTTAAAAGAGACCTTTACTTGTTTTCCTTTTGACATGCATCACAAAGTTTATCTTTTTCAAATTTGAGCTTTGGAAGACCAATTACTAGTTCTTTAGAAACTAATTTGTTTAAGTGATCCATGTGAATGTGAGCAATTCTTCTATGCCATAACCATGAATCATTTTCTCTAGTCATAAAGCAATTAGCATCATTTGAGGAAATGTCATCAAGGCTAATCATATATATGTTATTGACCCTATGGCCAACAAACCTAACATGTTTATCATCCTTACTCTCAATTATGCAACAATTTGAATCAAATATAACTCTATTGCCTCTATCACATAATTGACTAATACTAAGCAAATTATGTTTAAGTCCTTAAACAAGTAAAACATTATCAATAGATGATGAAGGAGTCTTACCAACTTTGCCAATTCCAAGAATCTTCCCTTTGTTGTTGTCACCATATGTGACATGACCATGTTTCTTGAGAGTAAGGGAGGAGAACTTTGACCCATCACCGGTCATGTGCTTGGAGCAACCACTATCAAGATACCAATTTGAGCTCTTGGTCTTCAAGCACACCTACAACACACATTCAAGTTTTAACTTTTGGTACCCAAATTGTCTTGGGTCCTTGTGTGTTAGAGTTAGGCATGGTGCCTTTAGGAACCCAAACCCTTTTTATTCCAACTTTAGTATTTATATTCTTTCTAACATTGCAAGTGGATGCACTATGCCATTTCCTACCACAATGAAAACATTTGATAAAGGGGGTACTTGAAGTTTTAGATGGAACAAAGAAATTATTGTAGGATTTTTGATGATTATTTGGATTGTATCCCAATCCGGCTTTTTGAAAAACACACCTTTGTTTGCTTAGTAGCATGTTCAAATTATCTCTTCCCATAGTAAATTTTGCAAGAGTGTTTTTCAAGTCCTCAATTTCTTTTTCAAAAGCTTTACATGACAAGCAAGGTAATGATATGGATGCATTATCATGTGAGGAACAAGTCATGCATGATGAATTAGCATCTATGAGTCCTAAGGTCTCATTTTCAATTTTAAGTTCATTTATCTCCTTAGTTAAAGTAGAAACTTTGTTTGTCAATAGGGAGATTGTTTTATTTGAAGATAAAATCATTTTAGTGAGTCTCAAGGATTCATCATGCAATTCTTGAAAGGCATCTTGCAATTCATCATAAGTAGGTGGAGGTTCTAGGTTAGAAGAGGTTACCTCGGTGTCGCTTTCTCCACCTTCTTCTCCTTGAGCCATGAGGCAAAGATGGGCTTCTTCATCTTCGGAATCGTCGGAGGAGCTTAAGTCATTGTCCTCCCAAGCTATGTATGCTCTTCTCCCTTTCTTTTCCTTGGAGGGTCTTTTCTCAAACTTCTCCGTCTTCTTGAGATATGTAGGACACTCCATTTTCATATGTCCCGGTTTTCCGCATTCGTAGCATTTTGGAGGAGTAGAGGATCCTTCTCCTTTGTGATATGCTTTCTTTTGAGGAAAGGGTGGTCTTCTTTGAAGTCCCTTTTTCTTTAGAAATCTTCCAAATTTTCTCACAAGAAGACTAAGATTCTCCTCACTTAGTTCAATATTTTCAGCATCCTCTTCACCATCTTCATCATCATTTTCAAGTATGGAAGAGGTGGCTTTGAGTGCAATTCCCTTCTTCTTCTTATCTTGCTCTTCATTTTGACTTAATCGGTTTAGTTCCAACTCATGCTCTTGAAGCTTTCCAAAGAGAGTGGCCAAAGTCATTGCGGCAAGATTTCTTGATTCTGATATTGCCGTCACCTTGGGTTGCCAATTTCTGCTCAAACATCTCAAAACTTTGTTAATAAGATCTTCATTGGCAAAAGTTTTTCCCAATGAAGCAAGATGATTAATTATATGAGTAAAACGTTTTTGCATTTCTTGAATGCTTTTCCCTTGGTTCATTCTAAACAATTCATATTCGTGAGTGAGTGTGTTAATTCTAGATCTTTTTACCTCACTTGTACCTTCATGAGTTACTTGCAATGTATCCCACATTTCTTGAGCGGTCTTACAATTTGACACCCTAAAGAACTTATCATATCCTAAAGAGGTAGTAATGATATTCTTGGCTCTCAAGTTGTATTGAACATTTTTCTTGTCATCATCGGTCCATTCATTTCTTGGTGTATTTGTTCTAACACCATCAACTAGACGTGTGGGGATAAAAGGACCATTTTCAACAGCATCCCACACATCAATATCAATAGCTTCAATAAAAATCTTCATTCTTTCTTTCCAATATGCATAACCATCCCCATTGAAAAAGGGAGGCCTATTTATAGAAGAACTTTCATTAGAAAAACCATTTGAAGCCATCTTTACTCTTGAAGCGGCTAAGCTCTTTATACAAGAGTCTAGCTCTGATACCACTTGTTACCAAGTGGCTTCAATACTCAAGAGGGGGTGAATTGAGTTTGTAAAACAAGTTCGCAATTCTTTTCGCAAAACACTTGATTATTGATTTTCGTTGAAGCTATTGACTAATTGAAATGAATGAATTGATAAGAACAATGTATATTGCTTAATAACCAACCAAGAGAGAAGTAATCAAGTATGAGTATAAGCAATGCACAAGTATAAAGAGAAGGGTTTAGAGAAAACAAACTCAATCGTTTATCTGGTTCGATCACCAATCCACTTGTGATCTACGTCCAGTTCCCAAGCAACAACTTGAGATTTTCCACTATATCCTCAAGCTTCAATAGGTGCTTGAATACCTTTACAAACTTGAGCCCTCAACTCCTTGGGATGCCTCACCCTTGAGCTTGAGTCTCTTCAACCAAAGAGATGCCTCACCCTTTACAAATTGAGGGATGCCTCACCCTCTATCTTATACAGCAATTTAGATTGAATTTGAGAAGCTCTCACTAGAGTAGATGATACAAATTGAAGTTCTAATAATGCTCACAAAGATATCTCAAAGATTGGACAAAAACAGAGCAAGAAGGATTTCAGAGTTTGATTCTCGTATGATGTGTTGCTATGATGTTTTTAGGTTTTAGAACAACCCTTAATGATGCCCCCAGCCAATGTATTTAAAGCCCATTCATTAAAAGAGCCGTTGGGGGTGGTTAAAGCCAAGCATTAAATGCATTCAATATAGCCGTTGGGCATGTCGAGAACCTTGGTAATCGATTACAAGCCTTTGTAATCGATTACATGGAAAATACAACGTGTTCTTGGCTTTCTACGGGCTTGTGGTAATCGATTACATGACTGTGTAATCGATTACACGCCCTCGACTTCATGGTAATCGATTACAATATTGATGTAATCGATTACATGGCCCTCTTGGTCATGTTCTTGGCTTTCGGGAACATGGTAATCGATTACATGACTTGGTGTAATCGATTACACGTTCTCGACTATATGGTAATCGATTACGAAATGGTGTAATCGATTACATGGCCCTTTGGTCGTGTTCTTGGCTTTTCGGGAACATGGTAATCGATTACATGACTTGGTGTAATCGATTACACGTTCTCTGACTTTCTGGTAATCGATTACAGGAATGGTGTAATCGATTACAAGGCTTCTGTTTAGCTTGTAATCGATTACTAAACTCTGGTAATCGATTACACTATACCTTAAACTCATTTTTCAAGCCTTAAAACAGATTTAAATCATTCCTAACTTTTAGAAAACATGGATTAAACAAGTATAGAACATTTTTTGGCATGATCCATGGTAAAAGAAGTTCTCTTTTAGGAATTGATCTTTTGAAAGCCATATTGATTAATAATCATTTTTGAAAAACCATTTGAGGTATCTTTGGAGCATTTTAACATTGATGTGCTTATGCCTATATCTAAGCCTCTTGATTTCTTCCTTTGATACTTGGCTTTCTCATTTGCTCTTTGGTCTTCATCTTTGACTTTGTTATCATCAAAAACCATTTGACATGCTTCGAGACACATGCATTCACATTCTCCCCCTTTTTGATGATGACAATCTGAATCAATGGAATAAAGAGAAACAATTGCATATATATATGCATATCAGAGATTTAAGCACAATCCTCCCCCGTAATGCATGCATGATATAGGGTTAGTGATGTAATCATGTGAAAGCTGTAAATTAAACTCCCCCGTACTTATGCAATTCACTAATCTCTCCCCCGTTGGCATTATCAAAAACACTTTTAAGTGGAAATTTGGACAGCATTACCTCTGTTTGTCATGATTTCCCAAAAAAAAATTTAGATAGTAGAAATGTAATCAGTCAAAATCAGTCCAGAGACAATCAAACCAATAGATCAATCAAACATATCCAAATGGAACCAAGTAAATCAATAGCCAAATGTATATTATAATCAAGCATGTTAAGCAATGAACTAACTGATTTTATAAATAATGTTTCAATCATGTACATCAGAATAACAGAACAACTAAAAAACACTATCATGGCAGAGGTCCATGATCACTATCAGTGGCCTCGCTATCGCTCTCTACATCAGCAGCAACATCACCAAGGTCAACATCATCGTCACCGGTGTCAAGGTCGTCCTCGGAGCCAAGAAGTTCCTCATTTTCAGCGCAGAACAGCGCTGGAGCGGCAGAGGGATCAGCAAATGATAGTGGAGCAGCAGGAGGAGCAGAGGAGGTGGATGGTGCAGCATGTCTGGTGCCCTCCAAATGCGATCGGATGGCAGCAAGCTCCTGATCGGAGTAGTCCATCCTAAGCTCGAGGTGGTCCACCTTCTGCTCAATGCGGTCCAGCCTGGTATCCACTGTGGTGGCCAAACTTCGCATCTCTTGCAGAAGAAGCTCCAATGTGACTGGAGCAGGTGGAGCTGGTGCAGGCTGCCGGTCCTCATCATCATCATCATCCGGACCATGAGGGATGTGCCCGTAGCTCCTATGAGCCAGATAATGCCATCTCCCATCAACCTTGTACAGCTGAAGCTTTTTCAGAGTGTGCAATCCAATAGATTGAGGTCCCTTGGAGCTGGTATCCTTGGACTCCTCAGCCAGGGAGAAGAAGAGGTTGAGAATTTCAGAATGAGTGACCTTTTGCGCGTCAGAAGCCTTTTAAACCCCTTTGTAATCGATTACATGGGTTGTGTAATCGATTACACACCTTCTGATTTTCCTGTAATCGATTACCATTTCAGTGTAATCGATTACACAACTTGGAACCTTGTAATCGATTACAGTATATGTGTAATCGATTACCTGAGTCTGGAAATAATGTAATCGATTACGTTATGTGTAATCGACATCGCTTGTCAGAACCTTTTGTAATCGATTACAAGGGTCTTGTAATCGATTACCATACTACTAAAACTCGTTTTTGCGTTTCAAACAACTAAGGATCAATTTTAAAACAATCAAGTTGATTCATAAGCATCTTTGAATCAATTTCAAACATTATTTAGGCATGTAATTCACATTGATTTTGATCCAAAACATTTAATCATGCAAGATTACTACTTTTACCAAGAGTTACCCCATTTTGGGTGAATGTGTGATGTTTTTGCATGTTTTTGCATTTCTTGGAGATCTTTATCATGAAGAAGCACCTGCAAAACAACTTAGGGGGAAACTCCGACGCTCAAGTCAGTATAGGAATAAAAATCAAAAATTATGCAGCAAAGGGACATGATTATGCAGGAAAAAGCATGATTGTGCAGCAAATTGCATTTTTATGCAAGCAAGGCAATGTATTTATGCAAAGCATTCAGCTTATACATGATTGATCTAATATGCCAAGTTCATTTCTTATATAGAAAAATGCTTCTTTTGCTAGGGGTTTAGTGAAAATGTCGACTAATTGCTTAGTTGTTTCAACAAATTCAAGTATACAATCACCTTTTTGAACATGATCTCTTATGAAATGATGCCTTATTTCAATGTGCTTTGTTCTTGAGTGTAAAATGGGATTCTTAGATAGATTGATTGCACTAGTGTTATCACATCTTATGGGGATGTGATCCACTCAAGACCATAGTCTAGAAGTTGTTGCTTCATCCAAAGGATTTGAGCACAACAACTCCCACTGCAACATATTCAGCTTCAGTTGTTGATAATGCCACACTATTTTGCTTCTTGCTATGCCAAGAAACTAGTGAGCTTCCAAGCAAGTGGCATGTCCCACTAGTGCTCTTCCTATCCATTTTGCATCCAGCAAAATCAGAATCGGAATAACCAACCAAACAACATGAAGCACCCTTAGGGTACCATAATCCCATTTGTGAAGTGCCTATTAGATATTTCATAATACGTTTACAAGACTTAGGTGTGATTCTTTAGGATTTGCTTGAAATCTAGCACACATGCATACACTAAACATGATATCCGGTCTACTTGCGGTAAGATAAAGGAGTGAGCCAATTATACCTCTATACTTAGTGATTTCTACCGATTTACCTCCTTCATCCTTGTCCAAGTAGCGGGAAGTTCCCATTGGTGTAGCCATTTGCTTTGCTCCTTCCATTCCAAACTTCTTGAGCAACTCCTTGCAATATTTTGATTGACTTATGAAAGTCCCATTTCTTGTTTGCTTGATTTGAAGTCCAAGGAAGAAGTTGAGCTCACCCATCATGGACATCTCAAACTCACTTTGCATGATATTGGCAAATTCTTTACAAAGAGAGTCATTAGTAGCACCAAATATAATATCATCAACATATATTTGAACAAGTAAAATGTCATGCTTTTTATGTTTGATGAAAAGAGTTGTGTCAACCTTTCCCCAAGAGAAACCATTTTCTAAAAGGAACTTGCTCAACCTTTCATACCAAGCTCTAGGAGCTTGTTTTAAGCCATACAAGGCCTTTTTAAGTTTGAAAACATGGTTGGGCAGTTCAAAGTTTTCAAAACCAGGAGGTTGATCAACATATACTTCTTCTTGTATGAAACCATTTAAAAAGGCACTTTTGACATCCATTTGAAAGAGTTTGAAATCCATGATGCAAGCATATGCAAGTAACATTCTAATGGCTTCTAGTCTAGCTACGGGAGCATACGTTTCTTCATAATCTATGCCTTCTTCTTGATTATACCCCTTAGCTACAAGCCTAGCCTTGTTGCTTATTATTAAGCTCGTTTCATCAAGTTTGTTCCTAAAAACCCATTTGGTGCCAATTATTGGATGATCATTGGGCCTTGGAACTAATTCCCAAACTTGATTCCTTTCAAATTGATTTAATTCATCTTGCATGGCCAAGATCCAATGTTCATCATTAATGGCCTCATTTATGTTTTTAGGTTCAACTTGAGAAACAAAAGCCATATGATTACATGCATCTCTAAGAGAGTTACGAGTGATTACCCTTTTTGATACATCACCTATCACTTTGTCAAGAGGATGATATCTTGATGTTTTCCATTCCTTGGGAAGATCCATGATTTGAGAGTCCTCTTGTCTGGGGAATCATATGGGCTTTCTTCTTGCTTCTTGACTTCTTCTTCTTGATTTCCAAGGTGAATTCTTGCAAGGTTTTTCTGCAACATCATCAACAAGCTCCTTTCTTGGCTCGTTTGGGTTAGTCTCATCAAATGCAACATGTATGGACTCTTCTATGGTCATTGTTCGTTTGTTATAAACCCTAAAGGCCTTACTATGTATAGAATAACCAAGAAAGATTCCCTCATCAGATTTTGCATCAAACTTCCCCAAGTTATCCTTTCCATTATTTAGAACAAAACATTTACATCCAAAAACATGAAAATGTGAGACATTTGGTTTCCTTCCTTTGTATAATTCATAGGGGTTTTCTTTAAAATTGGCCTTATTAGAGCCCTATTCATAACATAACAAGCGGTGTTAACTGCATCCGCCCAAAAATACTTAGGAAGGTTGGCCTCATTGAGCATAGTTCTTGCCATTTCTTCTAAAGATCGATTTTTTCTTTCTACAACACCATTTTGTTGTGGTGTTCTAGGGGCTGAAAAATTATGCTCAATGCCATGTTCATCACAAAACGTTTCAAATTCATGCTTTTCAAATTCACCACCATGATCACTTCTTATGGATGCAATACAAAAACCTTTTTCGTTTTGGATAACTTTAGCAAGCTTTTTGAATGATTGACAAGCATCATTTTTGTGAGATATAAACAATGTCCATGTAAACCTAGAAAAATCGTCCACAATCACTAAGGCATAGTAATTCCCCCCAAAGCTCATAGTTCTAGAGGGACCAAAAAGATCCATGTGCAAAAGTTGTAGAGGTCTTGAAGTTGAAACCACATTTTTAGCTTTAAAAGAGACCTTTACTTGTTTTCCCTTTTGACATGCATCACAAAGTTTATCTTTTTCAAATTTGAGCTTTGGAAGACCAATTACTAGTTCTTTAGAAACTAATTTGTTTAAGTGATCCATGTGAATGTGAGCAATTCTTCTATGCCATAACCATGAATCATTTTCTCTAGTCATAAAGCAATTAGCATCATTTGAGGAAATGTCATCAAGGCTAATCATATATATGTTATTGACCCTATGGCCAACAAACCTAACATGTTTATCATCCTTACTCTCAATTATGCAACAATTTGAATCAAATATAACTCTATTGCCTCTATCACATAATTGACTAATACTAAGCAAATTATGTTTAAGTCCTTCAACAAGTAAAACATTATCAATAGATGATGAAGGAGTCTTACCAACTTTGCCAATTCCAAGAATCTTCCCTTTGTTGTTGTCACCATATGTGACATGACCATGTTTCTTGAGAGTAAGGGAGGAGAACTTTGACCCATCACCGGTCATGTGCTTGGAGCAACCACTATCAAGATACCAATTTGAGCTCTTGGTCTTCAAGCACACCTACAACACACATTCAAGTTTTAACTTTTGGTACCCAAATTGTCTTGGGTCCTTGTGTGTTAGAGTTAGGCATGGTGCCTTTAGGAACCCAAACCCTTTTTATTCCAACTTTAGTATTTATATTCTTTCTAACATTGCAAGTGGATGCACTATGCCATTTCCTACCACAATGAAAACATTTGATAAAGGGGGTACTTGAAGTTTTAGATGGAACAAAGAAATTATTGTAGGATTTTTGATGATTATTTGGATTGTATCCCAATCCGGCTTTTTGAAAAACACACCTTTGTTTGCTTAGTAGCATGTTCAAATTATCTCTTCCCATAGTAAATTTTGCAAGAGTGTTTTTCAAGTCCTCAATTTCTTTTTCAAAAGCTTTACATGACAAGCAAGGTAATGATATGGATGCATTATCATGTGAGGAACAAGTCATGCATGATGAATTAGCATCTATGAGTCCTAAGGTCTCATTTTCAATTTTAAGTTCATTTATCTCCTTAGTTAAAGTAGAAACTTTGTTTGTCAATAGGGAGATTGTTTTATTTGAAGATAAAATCATTTTAGTGAGTCTCAAGGATTCATCATGCAATTCTTGAAAGGCATCTTGCAATTCATCATAAGTAGGTGGAGGTTCTAGGTTAGAAGAGGTTACCTCGGTGTCGCTTTCTCCACCTTCTTCTCCTTGAGCCATGAGGCAAAGATGGGCTTCTTCATCTTCGGAATCGTCGGAGGAGCTTAAGTCATTGTCCTCCCAAGCTATGTATGCTCTTCTCCCTTTCTTTTCCTTGGAGGGTCTTTTCTCAAACTTCTCCGTCTTCTTGAGATATGTAGGACACTCCATTTTCATATGTCCCGGTTTTCCGCATTCGTAGCATTTTGGAGGAGTAGAGGATCCTTCTCCTTTGTGATATGCTTTCTTTTGAGGAAAGGGTGGTCTTCTTTGAAGTCCCTTTTTCTTTAGAAATCTTCCAAATTTTCTCACAAGAAGACTAAGATTCTCCTCACTTAGTTCAATATTTTCAGCATCCTCTTCACCATCTTCATCATCATTTTCAAGTATGGAAGAGGTGGCTTTGAGTGCAATTCCCTTCTTCTTCTTATCTTGCTCTTCATTTTGACTTAATCGGTTTAGTTCCAACTCATGCTCTTGAAGCTTTCCAAAGAGAGTGGCCAAAGTCATTGCGGCAAGATTTCTTGATTCCGATATTGCCGTCACCTTGGGTTGCCAATTTCTGCTCAAACATCTCAAAACTTTGTTAATAAGATCTTCATTGGCAAAAGTTTTTCCCAATGAAGCAAGATGATTAATTATATGAGTAAAACGTTTTTGCATTTCTTGAATGCTTTCCCTTGGTTCATTCTAAACAATTCATATTCGTGAGTGAGTGTGTTAATTCTAGATCTTTTTACCTCACTTGTACCTTCATGAGTTACTTGCAATGTATCCCACATTTCTTGAGCGGTCTTACAATTTGACACCCTAAAGAACTTATCATATCCTAAAGAGGTAGTAATGATATTCTTGGCTCTCAAGTTGTATTGAACATTTTTCTTGTCATCATCGGTCCATTCATTTCTTGGTGTATTTGTTCTAACACCATCAACTAGACGTGTGGGGATAAAAGGACCATTTTCAACATCCCACACATCAATATCAATAGCTTCAATAAAAATCTTCATTCTTTCTTTCCAATATGCATAACCATCCCCATTGAAAAAGGGAGGCCTATTTATAGAAGAACTTTCATTAGAAAAACCATTTGAAGCCATCTTTACTCTTGAAGCGGCTAAGCTCTTTATACAAGAGTCTAGCTACGATACCACTTGTTACCAAGTGGCTTCAATACTCAAGAGGGGGGGTGAATTGAGTTTGTAAAACAAGTTCGCAATTTTTTCGCAAAACACTTGATTATTGATTTTCGTTGAAGCTATTGACTAATTGAAATGAATGAATTGATAAGAACAATGTATATTGCTTAATAACCAACCAAGAGAGAAGTAATCAAGTATGAGTATAAGCAATGCACAAGTATAAAGAGAAGGGTTTAGAGAAAACAAACTCAATCGTTTATCCTGGTTCGATCACCAATCCACTTGTGATCTACGTCCAGTCCCCAAGCAACAACTTGAGATTTTCCACTATATCCTCAAGCTTCAATAGGTGCTTGAATACCTTTACAAACTTGAGCCCTCAACTCCTTGGGATGCCTCACCTTGAGCTTGAGTCTCTTCAACCAAAGAGATGCCTCACCCTTTACAAATTGAGGGATGCCTCACCCTCTATCTTATACAACAATTTAGATTGAATTTGAGAAGCTCTCACTAGAGTAGATGATACAAATTGAAGTTCTAATAATGCTCACAAAGATATCTCAAAGATTGGACAAAAACAGAGCAAGAAGGATTTCAGAGTTTGATTCTCGTATGATGTGTTGCTATGATGTTTTTAGGTTTTAGAACAACCCTTAATGATGCCCCACCAATGTATTTAAAGCCCATTCATTAAAAGAGCCGTTGGGGGTGGTTAAAGCCAAGCATTAAATGCATTCAATATAGCCGTTGGGCATGTCGAACCTTGGTAATCGATTACAAGCCTTTGGTAATCGATTACATGGAAAATACAACGTGTTCTTGGCTTTCGGGCTTGTGGTAATCGATTACATGACTGTGTAATCGATTACACGCCCTCTCGACTTCATGGTAATCGATTACAATATTGATGTAATCGATTACATGGCCCTCTTGGTCATGTTCTTGGCTTTACGGGAACATGGTAATCGATTACATGACTTGGTGTAATCGATTACACGTTCTCTACTATATGGTAATCGATTACAGAAATGGTGTAATCGATTACATGGCCCTTTTGGTCGTGTTCTTGGCTTTCTGGGAACATGGTAATCGATTACATGACTTGGTGTAATCGATTACACGTTCTCTGACTTTCTGGTAATCGATTACAGGAATGGTGTAATCGATTACAAGGCTTCTGTTTAGCTTGTAATCGATTACTAAACTCTGGTAATCGATTACACTATACCTTAAACTCATTTTTCAAGCCTTAAAACAGATTTAAATCATTCCTAACTTTTAGAAAACATGGATTAAACAAGTATAGAACATTTTTTGGCATGATCCATGGTAAAAGAAGTTCTCTTTTAGGAATTGATCTTTTGAAAGCCATATTGATTAATAATCATTTTTGAAAAACCATTTGAGGTATCTTTGGAGCATTTTAACATTGATGTGCTTATGCCTATATCTAAGCCTCTTGATTTCTTCCTTTGATACTTGGCTTTCTCATTTGCTCTTTGGTCTTCATCTTTGACTTTGTTATCATCAAAAACCATTTGACATGCTTCGAGACACATGCATTCACATTCTCCCCCTTTTTGATGATGACAATCTGAATCAATGGAATAAAGAGAAACAATTGCATATATATATGCATATCAGAGATTTAAGCACAATCCTCCCCCGTAATGCATGCATGATATAGGGTTAGTGATGTAATCATGTGAAAGCTGTAAATTAAACTCCCCCGTACTTATGCAATTCACTAATCTCTCCCCCGTTGGCATTATCAAAAACACTTTTAAGTGGAAATTTGGACAGCATTACCTCTGTTTGTCATGATTTCCCAAAAAAAAAATTTAGATAGTAGAAATGTAATCAGTCAAAATCAGTCCAGAGACAATCAAACCAATAGATCAATCAAACATATCCAAATGGAACCAAGTAAATCAATAGCCAAATGTATATTATAATCAAGCATGTTAAGCAATGAACTAACTGATTTTATAAATAATGTTTCAATCATGTACATCAGAATAACAGAACAACTAAAAACACTATCATGGCAGAGGTCCATGATCACTATCGATGGCCTCGCTATCGCTCTCTACATCAAGAAGCAACATCACCAAGGTCAACATCATCGTCATCGGTGTCAAGGTCGTCCTCGGAGCCAAGAAGTTCCTCATTTTCAGCAGAACAAGCGGCGGAGCGGCAAAGGGATCGCAAATGATAGTGGAGCAACGGGAGAGGAGCAGAGAGGAGGTGGATGGTGCAAGCATGTCTGGTGCCCTCCAAATGCGATCGGATGGCAGCAAGCTCCTGATCGGAGTAGTCCATCCTAAGCTCGAGGTGGTCCACCTTCTGCTCAATGCGGTCCAGCCTGGTATCCACTGTGGTGGCCAAACTTCGCATCTCTTGCAGAAGAAGCTCCAATGTGACTGGAGCAGGTGGAGCTGGTGCAGGCTGCCGGTCCTCATCATCATCATCATCCGGACCATGAGGGATGTGCCCGTAGCTCCTATGAGCCAGATAATGCCATCTCCCATCAACCTTGTACAGCTGAAGCTTTTTCAGAGTGTGCAATCCAATAGATTGAGGTCCCTTGGAGCTGGTATCCTTGGACTCCTCACCAGGGAGAAGAAGAGGTTGAGAATTTCGAGAATGAGTGAGACCACCACGTTTGGGCGAATCGTGCCTCGAACAACCAAGTAATGGAAGGAAGGTGACCCTCTTGACTGTGACCTTTTGCGCGTCGAAGCCTTTTAAACCCCTTTGTAATCGATTACATGGGTTGTGTAATCGATTACACACCTTCGATTTTCCGTAATCGATTACCAACCGGAAGTGTAATCGATTACGGAAAGCTTCTTGAAGGAACCTTGTAATCGATTACACCAAGTATATGTGTAATCGATTACCGAGTTCTGGAAATAATGTAATCGATTACGTTATGTGTAATCGACATCGGCTTGTCGATGAACCTTTTGTAATCGATTACAAGGGTCTTGTAATCGATTACCATACTACTAAAACTCGCTTTTTGCGTTTCAAACATTACAACTAAGGATCAATTTTAAAACAATCAAGTTGATTCATAAGCATCTTTGAATCAATTTCAAACATTATTTAGGCATGTAATTCACATTGATTTTGATCCAAAACATTTAATCATGCAAGATTACTACTTTTACCAAGAGTTACCCCATTTTGGGTGAATGTGTGATGTTTTTGCATGTTTTTGCATTTCTTGGAGATCTTTATCATGAAGAAGCACCTGCAAAACAACTTAGGGGGAAACTCCGACGCTCAAGTCAGTATAGGAATAAAAATCAAAAATTATGCAGCAAAGGGACATGATTATGCAGGAAAAAGCATGATTGTGCAGCAAATTGCATTTTTATGCAGCAAGGCAATGTATTTATGCAGCATTCAGCTTATACATGATTGATCTAATATGCCAAGTTCATTTCTTATATAGAAAAATGCTTCTTTTGCTAGGGGTTTAGTGAAAATGTCAGCTAATTGCTTAGTTGTTTCAACAAATTCAAGTATACAATCACCTTTTTGAACATGATCTCTTATGAAATGATGCCTTATTTCAATGTGCTTTGTTCTTGAGTGTAAAATGGGATTCTTAGATAGATTGATTGCACTAGTGTTATCACATCTTATGGGGATGTGATCCAGCTCAAGACCATAGTCTAGAAGTTGTTGCTTCATCCAAAGGATTTGAGCACAACAACTCCCAGCTGCAACATATTCAGCTTCAGCTGTTGATAATGCCACACTATTTTGCTTCTTGCTATGCCAAGAAACTAGTGAGCTTCCAAGCAAGTGGCATGTCCCACTAGTGCTCTTCCTATCCATTTTGCATCCAAAGCAAAATCGAATCGGAATAACCAACCAAACAACATGAAGCACCCTTAGGGTACCATAATCCCATTTGTGAAGTGCCTATTAGATATTTCATAATACGTTTTACAAAGACTTAGGTGTGATTCTTTAGGATTTGCTTGAAATCTAGCACACATGCATACACTAAACATGATATCCGGTCTACTTGCGGTAAGATAAAGGAGTGAGCCAATTATACCTCTATACTTAGTGATTTCTACCGATTTACCTCCTTCATCCTTGTCCAAGTAGCAGGAAGTTCCCATTGGTGTAGCCATTTGCTTTGCTCCTTCCATTCCAAACTTCTTGAGCAACTCCTTGCAATATTTTGATTGACTTATGAAAGTCCCATTTCTTGTTTGCTTGATTTGAAGTCCAAGGAAGAAGTTGAGCTCACCCATCATGGACATCTCAAACTCACTTTGCATGATATTGGCAAATTCTTTACAAAGAGAGTCATTAGTAGCACCAAATATAATATCATCAACATATATTTGAACAAGTAAAATGTCATGCTTTTTATGTTTGATGAAAAGAGTTGTGTCAACCTTTCCCAAGAGAAACCATTTTCTAAAAGGAACTTGCTCAACCTTTCATACCAAGCTCTAGGAGCTTGTTTTAAGCCATACAAGGCCTTTTTAAGTTTGAAAACATGGTTGGGCAGTTCAAAGTTTTCAAAACCAGGAGGTTGATCAACATATACTTCTTCTTGTATGAAACCATTTAAAAAGGCACTTTTGACATCCATTTGAAAGAGTTTGAAATCCATGATGCAAGCATATGCAAGTAACATTCTAATGGCTTCTAGTCTAGCTACGGGAGCATACGTTTCTTCATAATCTATGCCTTCTTCTTGATTATACCCTTAGCTACAAGCCTAGCCTTGTTTCTTATTATTAAGCTCGTTTCATCAAGTTTGTTCCTAAAAACCCATTTGGTGCCAATTATTGGATGATCATTGGGCCTTGGAACTAATTCCCAAACTTGATTCCTTTCAAATTGATTTAATTCATCTTGCATGGCCAAGATCCAATGTTCATCATTAATGGCCTCATTTATGTTTTTAGGTTCAACTTGAGAAACAAAAGCCATATGATTACATGCATCTCTAAGAGAGTTACGAGTGATTACCCTTTTTGATACATCACCTATCACTTTGTCAAGAGGATGATATCTTGATGTTTTCCATTCCTTGGGAAGATCCATGATTTGAGAGTCCTCTTGTCTTGGGAATCATATGGGCTTTCTTCTTGCTTCTTGACTTCTTCTTCTTGATTTCCAAGGTGAATTCTTGCAAGGTTTTCTGCAACATCATCAACAAGCTCCTTTCTTGGCTCGTTTGGGTTAGTCTCATCAAATGCAACATGTATGGACTCTTCTATGGTCATTGTTCGTTTGTTATAAACCCTAAAGGCCTTACTATGTATAGAATAACCAAGAAAGATTCCCTCATCAGATTTTGCATCAAACTTCCCCAAGTTATCCTTTCCATTATTTAGAACAAAACATTTACATCCAAAAACATGAAAATGTGAGACATTTGGTTTCCTTCCTTTGTATAATTCATAGGGGATTTTCTTTAAAATTGGCCTTATTAGAGCCCTATTCATAACATAACAAGCGGTGTTAATCGCATCCGCCCAAAAATACTTAGGAAGGTTGGCCTCATTGAGCATAGTTCTTGCCATTTCTTCTAAAGATCGATTTTTTCTTTCTACAACACCATTTTGTTGTGGTGTTCTAGGGGCTGAAAAATTATGCTCAATGCCATGTTCATCACAAAACGTTTCAAATTCATGGTTTTCAAATTCACCACCATGATCACTTCTTATGGATGCAATACAAAAACCTTTTTCGTTTTGGATAACTTTAGCAAGCTTTTTGAATGATTGAAAAGCATCATTTTTGTGAGATATAAACAATGTCCATGTAAACCTAGAAAAATCGTCCACAATCACTAAGGCATAGTAATTCCCCCAAAGCTCATAGTTCTAGAGGGACCAAAAAGATCCATGTGCAAAAGTTGTAGAGGTCTTGAAGTTGAAACCACATTTTTAGCTTTAAAAGAGACCTTTACTTGTTTTCCTTTTGACATGCATCACAAAGTTTATCTTTTTCAAATTTGAGCTTTGGAAGACCAATTACTAGTTCTTTAGAAACTAATTTGTTTAAGTGATCCATGTGAATGTGAGCAATTCTTCTATGCCATAACCATGAATCATTTTCTCTAGTCATAAAGCAATTAGCATCATTTGAGGAAATGTCATCAAGGCTAATCATATATATGTTATTGACCCTATGGCCAACAAACCTAACATGTTTATCATCCTTACTCTCAATTATGCAACAATTTGAATCAAATATAACTCTATTGCCTCTATCACATAATTGACTAATACTAAGCAAATTATGTTTAAGTCCTTCAACAAGTAAAACATTATCAATAGATGATGAAGGAGTCTTACCAACTTTGCTAATTCCAAGAATCTTCCCTTTGTTGTTGTCACCATATGTGACATGACCATGTTTCTTGAGAGTAAGGGAGGAGAACTTTGACCCATCACCGGTCATGTGCTTGGAGCAACCACTATCAAGATACCAATTTGAGCTCTTGGTCTTCAAGCACACCTACAACACACATTCAAGTTTTAACTTTTGGTACCCAAATTGTCTTGGGTCCTTGTGTGTTAGAGTTAGGCATGGTGCCTTTAGGAACCCAAACCCTTTTATTCCAACTTTAGTATTTATATTCTTTCTAACATTGCAAGTGGATGCACTATGCCATTTCCTACCACAATGAAAACATTTGATAAAGGGGTACTTGAAGTTTTAGATGGAACAAAGAAATTATTGTAGGATTTTTGATGATTATTTGGATTGTATCCCAATCCGGCTTTTTGAAAAACACACCTTTGTTTGCTTAGTAGCATGTTCAAATTATCTCTTCCCATAGTAAATTTTGCAAGAGTGTTTTTCAAGTCCTCAATTTCTTTTTCAAAAGCTTTACATGACAAACAAGGTAATGATATGGATGCATTATCATGTGAGGAACAAGTCATGCATGATGAATTAGCATCTATGAGTCCTAAGGTCTCATTTTCAATTTTAAGTTCATTTATCTCCTTAGTTAAAGTAGAAACTTTGTTTGTCAATAGGGAGATTGTTTTATTTGAAGATAAAATCATTTTAGTGAGTCTCAGGATTCATCATGCAATTCTTGAAAGGCATCTTGCAATTCATCATAAGTAGGTGGAGGTTCTAGGTTAGAAGAGGTTACCTCGGTGTCGCTTTCTCCACCTTCTTCTCCTTGAGCCATGAGGCAAAGATGGGCTTCTTCATCTTCGGAATCGTCGGAGGAGCTTAAGTCATTGTCCTCCCAAGCTATGTATGCTCTTCTCTCCTTTCTTTTCCTTGGAGGGTCTTTTCTCAAACTTCTCCGTCTTCTTGAGATATGTAGGACACTCCATTTTCATATGTCCCGGTTTTCCGCATTCGTAGCATTTTGGAGGAGTAGAGGATCCTTCTCCTTTGTGATATGCTTTCTTTTGAGGAAAGGGTGGTCTTCTTTGAAGTCCCTTTTTCTTTAGAAATCTTCCAAATTTTCTCACAAGAAGACTAAGATTCTCCTCACTTAGTTCAATATTTTCAGCATCCTCTTCACCATCTTCATCATCATTTTCAAGTATGGAAGAGGTGGCTTTGAGTGCAATTCCCTTCTTCTTCTTATCTTGCTCTTCATTTTGACTTAATCGGTTTAGTTCCAACTCATGCTCTTGAAGCTTTCCAAAGAGAGTGGCCAAAGTCATTGCGGCAAGATTTCTTGATTTCGATATTGCCGTCACCTTGGGTTGCCAATTTCTGCTCAAACATCTCAAAACTTTGTTAATAAGATCTTCATTGGCAAAAGTTTTTCCCAATGAAGCAAGATGATTAATTATATGAGTAAAACGTTTTTGCATTTCTTGAATGCTTTCCCCTTGGTTCATTCTAAACAATTCATATTCGTGAGTGAGTGTGTTAATTCTAGATCTTTTTACCTCACTTGTACCTTCATGAGTTACTTGCAATGTATCCCACATTTCTTGAGCGATCTTACAATTTGACACCCTAAAGAACTTATCATATCCTAAAGAGGTAGTAATGATATTCTTGGCTCTCAAGTTGTATTGAACATTTTTCTTGTCATCATCGGTCCATTTATTTCTTGGTGTATTTGTTCTAACACCATCAACTAGACGTGTGGGGATAAAAGGACCATTTTCAACAGCATCCCACACATCAATATCAATAGCTTCAATAAAAATCTTCATTCTTTCTTTCCAATATGCATAACCATCCCCATTGAAAAAGGGAGGCCTATTTATAGAAGAACTTTCATTAGAAAAACCATTTGAAGCCATCTTTACTCTTGAAGCGGCTAAGCTCTTTATACAAGAGTCTAGCTCTGATACCACTTGTTACCAAGTGGCTTCAATACTCAAGAGGGGGGGTGAATTGAGTTTGTAAAACAAGTTCGCAATTCTTTTCGCAAAACACTTGATTATTGATTTTCGTTGAAGCTATTGACTAATTGAAATGAATGAATTGATAAGAACAATGTATATTGCTTAATAACCAACCAAGAGAGAAGTAATCAAGTATGAGTATAAGCAATGCACAAGTATAAAGAGAAGGGTTTAGAGAAAACAAACTCAATCGTTTATCCTGGTTCGATCACCAATCCACTTGTGATCTACGTCCAGTCCCCAAGCAACAACTTGAGATTTTCCACTATATCCTCAAGCTTCAATAGGTGCTTGAATACCTTTACAAACTTGAGCCCTCAACTCCTTGGGATGCCTCACCCTTGAGCTTGAGTCTTTCAACCAAAGAGATGCCTCACCCTTTACAAATTGAGGGATGCCTCACCTCTATCTTATACAGCAATTTAGATTGAATTTGAGAAGCTCTCACTAGAGTAGATGATACAAATTGAAGTTCTAATAATGCTCACAAAGATATCTCAAAGATTGGACAAAAACAGAGCAAGAAGGATTTGAGTTTGATTCTCGTATGATGTGTTGCTATGATGTTTTTAGGTTTAAGAACAACCCTTAATGATGCCCAACCAATGTATTTAAAGCCCATTCATTAAAAGAGCCGTTGGGGGTGGTTAAAGCCAAGCATTAAATGCATTCAATATAGCCGTTGGGCATGTGAACCTTGGTAATCGATTACAAGCCTTTGGTAATCGATTACATGGAAAATACAACGTGTTCTTGGCTTTTTCGGGCTTGTGGTAATCGATTACATGACCTTGTAATCGATTACACGCCCTCGACTTCATGGTAATCGATTACAATATTGATGTGTAATCGATTACATGGCCCTCTTGGTCATGTTCTTGGCTTTTGGAACATGGTAATCGATTACATGACTTGGTGTAATCGATTACAGCGTTTCTCGACTATATGGTAATCGATTACAGAAATGGTGTAATCGATTACATGGCCCTTTGGTCGTGTTCTTGGCTTTCCGGGAACATGGTAATCGATTACATGACTTGGTGTAATCGATTACACGTTCTCGACTTTATGTAATCGATTACGGGAATGGTGTAATCGATTACAAACTTGTTTAGCTTGTAATCGATTACTAAACTCGTAACTTGTCGATTACACTATACCTTAAACTCATTTTTCAAGCCTTAAAACAGATTTAAATCATTCCTAACTTTTAGAAAACATGGATTAAACAAGTATAGAACATTTTTTGGCATGATCCATGGTAAAAGAAGTTCTCTTTTAGGAATTGATCTTTTGAAAGCCATATTGATTAATAATCATTTTTGAAAAACCATTTGAGGTATCTTTGGAGCATTTTAACATTGATGTGCTTATGCCTATATCTAAGCCTCTTGATTTCTTCCTTTGATACTTGGCTTTCTCATTTGCTCTTTGGTCTTCATCTTTGACTTTGTTATCATCAAAAACCATTTGACATGCTTCGAGACACATGCATTCACAGGAAAAACTTTTGCCAATGAAGATCTTATTAACAAAGTTTTGAGATGCTTGAGCAGGAGTTGGCAACCCAAAGTGATGGCCATATCGGAGTCAAGAAATCTTGTAATAATGACCTTGGCCACTTTCTTTGGAAAGCTTCAAGAGCATGAGTTAGAGCTAAATCGACTAAATCAAAATGAGAAGCAAGATAAGAAGATAAAGAGGATTGCCCTCAAAGCTACCTTTTCCTCAACTGAGTATGAAGATGAAGATGAGGGAAATGATCTTGATAATATTGAGATAAATGAAGAGAATTTTAGTCTCCTTATGAAAAAATTCGGTAGATTTCTCAAGAAAAGAAACCAAAGAAGACCTCATTTTCCTCCTAAGAAGTCATACCAAAAGGGAGAAGGAACCTCATCCACTCCAACTTGCTATGAATGTGGAAAACTGGGGCACATAAAGATGGAATGTCCGGTTTATCAAAAGAAGATGGAGAAGTTTAAGAAAAAGCCCTTCAAGGAAAGAAAAGGAAGCAGGGCATACATTGCATGAGAAGACAACGATATGGATTCCTCCGATGATTCAGAGGATGAGGAAGCCCACCTTTGCCTTATGGCAAATGGAGAAGAAGAAGAGGAAAATGAAACCGAGGTAACCTCATCTAATCTTGAACTATCTCCTTCATATAGTGAATTGCAAGATGCATTTCAAGAATTGCATGATGAATCCATGAGGCTCACTAAAATAGTTTTAACTTCCAATAAAACAATCTCCTTAATGTCCAACAAAATTTTTATTTTAACCAAAGAGATTGAAGAACTCAAAGTTGAAAATGAAACTCTAGGACTTATTGATGCTAACTCATCATGCATAGTTTGTTCTTCGCATGTTAATGCACCCACACCCTCATTTTGCTCATCATGTAAATCATTTAAAAATGAAATTGAGGATTTGAAAAACACTCTTGCAAAATTCACCCTTGGAAGAGATAACTTGAATGTATTACTAGGGAAACAAAGATGTGTTTTTCAAAAAGCTAGTTTAGGGTATAATCCCAACAATCAACAAAAGTTTTTAAAAAATTTCTTTGTTTCCTCAAATACCTCAAGTAGTCCCTTCATTAAATGCTTTCATTGTACAAAGAAAGGACATAGTGCATCAACATGTAATGTAAGGAAGAAAATTAACACAAAAGTTGGAACCAAAATGGTTTTGGTCCCTAAGGGCACTTTGCCTAACACTAACTCATAAGGACCCAAGAAGATTTGGGTACCAATGGTTAAAATCTGATTGTGTGTTGTAGGTGTGCTTGAAAACCAAGAGTTCAAATTGGTATCTTGATAGTGGATGCTCCAAGCACATGACGGGCGATGGCTCCAAGTTCTCCTTCCTTGTCCCCAAGAAGAGTATACATGTGACTTATGGTGACAACAACAAAGGAAAGATCCTTGGAGTCCGTAAAGTTGGTAAGTTTCCTTCCTCATCCATTGATAATGTCTTACTTGTTGAAGGACTTAAACATAACTTGCTTAGCATTAGTCAATTATGTGATAAGGGGAATAGAGTAATATTTGATTCAAATTATTGCATAATTGAAGGTAAGGATGATAAGTATATTAAGTTTGTTGGTCATAGGGTCAATAACATATATATGATTAGCCTAGATGACATTTCCTTAAATGATGCTAATTGCTTTATGACTAGAGAAAATGATTCATGGTTATGGCATAGAAGAATTGCTCACATTTACATGGATCATTTAAACAAATTAGTTTCTAAAGAACAAGTAATTGGTCTTCCAAAGCTCAAATTTGAAAAAGATAAACTTTGTAATGCATATTAAAAGGGAAAATAAGTAAAGGTCTCTTTTAAAGCTAAAAATATAGTTTCAACTTCTAGACCTCTACAACTTTTGCACATGGATCTTTTTAGTCCCTCTAGAACTATGAGCTTTGGTGGGAATTACTATGCCTTAGTGATTGTGGATGATTTTTCTAGGTTTACATGGATATTGTTTTTATCTCACAAAAATGATGCTTTTCAATCATTCAAAAAACTTGCTAAAGTTATCCAAAACGAAAAAGGTTTTTGTATTGCATCAATAAGAAGTGATCATGATGATGAATTTGAAAATCATGAATTTGAAACCTTTTGTGAGGACAATGGCATTGAGCATAATTTTTCAGCCCCTAGAACACCACAACAAAATGGTATTGTAGAAAGGAAAAATCGATCTTTAGAAGAAATAGCAAGAACTATGCTCAATGAGGCCAACCTTCCTAAGTATTTTTGGGTGGATGCGGTTAACACCGCTTGTTGTGTTATGAATAAGGTTCTAAGAAGGCCAATTTTAAAGAAAATCCCCTATGAATTATACAAAGGAAGGAAACCTAATGTCTCACACTTTCATGTCTTTGGATGTAAATGTTTTGTTTTAAATAATAGAAAGGATAACTTGGAGAAGTTTGATGTAAAATCTGATGAGGGAATATTTCTTGGTTATTCTATACATAGTAAGGCCTTTAGAGTTTATAATAAACGAACTATGACCATAGAAGAGTCCATACATGTTGCTTTTGATGAAACTAACCCAAACGAGCCAAGAAAGGAGCTTGTTGATGATGTTGTAGAAATTCTTGTAAGAACTCACCTAGAGAATCAAGAAAAAGGAGTCAAAAAGCAAGAAGAAAGTCCATATGATTCCCCAAGATAAGAGGACTCTCAAATCATGGATCTACCCAAGGAATGGAGAACATCAAGATATGATCTTCTTGATAAAGTGATAGGTGATGTATCAAAAGGGGTAATCACTCGTAACTCTTTTAGAGATACATATAATCATATGGCTTTTGTTTCTCAAGTTGAATCTAAAAACATGAATGAGGCCATTAATGATGAATATTGGATCTTGGCCATGCAAGATGAACTAAATCAATTTGAGAGGAATCAAGTTTGGGAATTAGTCTCAAGGCCTAGAGATCATCCAATAATTAGCACCAAATGGATTTTTAGGAACAAACTTGATGAAACGGGCTTAATAATAAGAAATAAAGCTAGGCTTGTAGCTAAGGGTTATAATCAAGAAGAAGGTATAGATTATGAAGAAACATATGCTCCCGTAGCTAGACTAGAAGCAATTAGAATGTTACTTGCATATGCTTGCATCATGGATTTTAAACTTTTTCAAATGGATGTCAAAAGTGCCTTTTTAAATGGTTTTATCCAAGAGGAAGTGTATGTGGATCAACCTCCCGATTTTGAAAACTTTGAACTACTCAACCTTGTCTTTAAACTTAAAAAGGCCTTGTATAGGTTGAAACAAGCTCCTAGAGCTTGGTACGAAAGGTAGAGCAAGTTCCTTTTGGAAAATGGTTTCTCTAGAGGAAAGGTTGACACAAGCTTTTTCATCAAACATAAAAAACATGACATTCTACTTGTTCAAATATATGTTGATAATATTATATTTGGTGCTACTAATGACTCTCTTTGTAAAGAATTTGCTAAAACCATGCAAAGTGAATTCGAGATGTCCATGATGGGTGAGCTCAACTTCTTCCTTGGTCTTCAAATCAAGCAAACAAGAGATGGAACTTTTATAAGTCAATCCAAATATTGCAAGGAGTTACTCAAGAAGTTTGGAATGGAAGGTGCCAAGCGCATGGCTACACCAATGGGCACTTCATATTACTTGGACAAGGATAGAGGAGGTAAATCGGTAGAAATTACTAAGTATAGAGGTATGATTAGCTCACTTCTTTACCTTACTACTAGTAGGCTGGATATAATGTTTAGTGTATGCATATATGCTAGATATCAAGCAAATCCTAAAGAATCTCACTTATGTGCTGTAAAACGAATTATGAAATACCTAATAGGCACTTCACAAATGGGATTATGGTACCCTAAGGGTGCTTCATGTAGCCTAATTGGTTATTCTGATTCTGACTTTGCTGGTTGTAAAATGGATAGGAAGAGCACTAGTGGGACATGTCACTTGCTTGAAAGCTCATTAGTTTCTTGGTATAGCAAGAAACAAAATAGTGTGACATTGTCAACCGCTGAAGCTGAATATGTAGCAGCTGGTAGTTATTGTGCTTAAGTCTTTTGGATGAAGCAATAACTTCAAGACTATGGTCTTGAGCTTGATCACATTCCTATAAGGTGTGACAACACTAGTACAATCAATTTGTCTAAGAATCCCATTTTGCACTCTAGAACAAAACACATTGAAATTAGACATCACTTTATTAGAGATCATGTCCAAAAATGTGATTGCATGCTTGACTTTATGGAAACAACTAAACAACTAGCAGATATCTTCACTAAATCCTTAAACAAAGAAGCATTCTTTTATATAAGAAGTGAACTTAGTATTTTAGATCATTCTTGCATTCATATTTGAAGAATAACTCTGCTACATAATTTATATTACACTATACTCTTACCTTAAATTGTTTTTGAATCCAATACTAACTTGAGTGTCAGAGTTTTTCCTAAGTTTGTTTTGTAGGTACTTGATCCATACTTAAGTCTCCTAATCTCAAATCTCAAGTTCCTGCTGTAGAAAAATTGTTCTTGGAGGTTTTGAAGATGTTTAATCCGTTATTGGGTTGAAATTTGATGTTTAGAGAGGATGGAAATTAAAACCAAGCTAATATGATCTTCAAGAAAAAATGAGTTTGTATTTCAAAGGCTGAATTCATGAAGACTTTTTTGGTTTGTTGGTGAAAGGAAAGTTCTGATAATCTTGAAGGATGAAATCTTAAAGATTATTTGATCTAAGGCGAAATAGCAAGTGTTAATGGTCTTGAATTGATAATTTCTTGAAGACTTGATTTGGTTTTGTCTTTGAAATAAAAGTTGGGAGATGGACACAATCTATTATGGAAATGGACATACATTGCTATTGATCCCTGTCAAGTAAAATAACTGATTATAAATCAAGTTATATTCGGTTATGGACTATTTTTTGTGTCTCTGGGAAGTTATTTAGCTTAAGGAAATCATTTCTAGAAGCAAGCCATATTTGAATATGACAATACATATATTCGGTTATGACATTCCAAATGATTTCGTGAGCTTGCAAAATACTCATATTCGAATATGAGTATTTTCATAACCTGTTTTTTTTATGAACCCGAGCCATGCCTTTCCTCCTTGGCCTCCACCATATTCGAATATGGCATAATATGACAATACCTCATATTCGGTTATTTCACTCTCCAAGAAGCCAAGTATTTCACTCATAACCGATTATGAGAGCTTACATAATCGGTTATGCCCCTTCATTCTGCACAAAATCGAATACCTCCCATCTTCACGAAACGTCCCATTTTCCTCCATAGCTTTCTTCCTCCTCTAACACCCATTCCTACCCACTCCCTCAAACACCTCTCCTACCTCAAATCCACCCAAAATCCACCACTAAAACTCAATCTCCATCACTTTCCTTCAACTTCCACGATCAAAACCTCCATTTTCTTCCATTTTCTCACTTTCCTTCCCTCTTTCTCTCTCCTCAAACCGAGCCCTAACACCATTATTGACCATGGCAAGTAGCTCTTCCTATGTTCCCAAATGTTCACGCACAAAAAATCCCAATGTGCCTAAGGAACCACCTTCTCACACTGATGAACCAGATTATTCACGTGACCTTGACCTTGGGAGGTTCTTTTCTCATCTAGCACAAAAGAAGAAGTTTCAACTGGAGTTTCATGGCAGAAATCTTATTCAGCCCAAGTATATAGACTGGGAATTCTTCGTTAAAGTAGGATTCAGATTCCACACAGATCTCTTGGAGTTCCAAAGTCTAAAAACTTCTGTCTCTGCTCCAAGTAAGTATTTCTACACTGAAGCTATTAAAATTTTCTTCTGTAATCTGAGCATGGTTGGAGTACAATTGGTGTCTGAAGTTAAAGAGAAAAAAATAATTATAACACTTGGACAATGGTCTACTCTATTTGGTTTAAATTTCTCTCGGGAAAGGTTTGCTGATGAAAATCACTCACAATGGGAAAACTTTGATAAGAGAACAGCCATTGAGGGAATGCTTCAACCAGGCATTCCTTTTCCAACTAAAAGAAATTTCAATGCCGGTTTATTGAAACCATAAGACCGTCTTCTTCATTTTGTTTTGTTTCATATTCTTATCCCAAGGGCTAGCAATTATGCCCTAGTTGCGGAAGAAGATGTGTTCTTAATGTGGGCCATCAAAGAACGAATTCATATTAATTAGCCCTTTTATATAATGCACTACATGAAGAAAACAAAGGTTAAGCAAATGATGGATCTTCCCAATGCCTTGGCTGTTACCAAAATCCTGGATCATAACAATCTCCATAAAGCTTGTGTAATTGAAATTACTGGCCACCACAAGTTTGGGAAAGCTTCATTCAACCACATGCAAATCAAAAAAATTAATGGTAAATGGGTTTATGGAAGAGGACAAGAAGCAGCACCGGCTGAAGGTTCTTATGCCCCCTTGGAGGATGCCCCTACAACCAATGAAGATCATCTTCTCGCCATTCTTCACAATATTCAAGCTTATAATGAGAGAAATGAGGCAAGGCTGACAAATCTCCAAGCTTATCAAGAGAACAGCACCACAACACTTTATGATCGTCTCAGTGCCATGGAAGATCGTTTGGACAGACTTGAACGACGATTTCCAGAAGATCATAGGACTTGAGTTTGGATCTTTTTATTATGACAAAAGGGGGAGGAGAAAAGCAAGTTGTAGAGAAAAGGTATATAAAAGGTATAAAATCAATGATTTTGGGATTCCAATATCAAGGGGGAGCTGTGCAAACTCTGAACCTGTCACTTCTTGAAAAACAGAGGGGGAGTAAGTTTTATTTAATACCCTGTGTGAATACTAATTTAATTGAACTAATACTTTTCTCAAATGATTGTTTGTCATCATCAAAAAGGAGGAGAATGTGAATGTAAATGGTATTGGTTTTGATGATCAACAAACAAGAAAGCAATGAGGTACAAAGATCAAGTCCCAAGGCTTTTCAAGATTAGCTTTTAGGTCCTAGACCATATGTAAAGGTAAAATGTATTCATACAAAAAACTCATTTCTTGGTTCAAAACTCTTTCTTAAATGGCTTTGCATAACAATGTTTTCATCTTGTGAAAATTGTGTTCAAGTTTAAGTAAAACACTTTTAAAAAGTTTGGAAAGCTTTTGGATATCCTTGGTTGAGAAATTTAGTCAAATTCCTTTGTGTCTAAGAAAGCCATATTCGAATATGAGTTAACTCATATTCGGTTATAAGCACAAAACAAAACATGTCTTATATTTCTCTTAATGGCTATAATTGAATATGGTTTCTTTTGTAATTGGTTATTTGGCTTTTCATACGTAACACTTGTTTTTTAAATGGCCATATTTGAATATGGCATAACTCATAACAGATTATGAGTGTTTTCATAATAGGTTATGAGTTCCTTCATATTTGAATATGAAACATATGAATTCCTTCATATTCAAATATGAGTAATCCCATAACAAGTTATTTTTGCAAACTAGAAACATTGGAAACTCTTCTTTCATGCCATAACCAATTATGGCCTTTGCCATAACAGATTATGGACTGTAACAGAGCTTGTTCTCAATGGCTCTATTAATAGCATTTAATGTCTCCAACCACTTCTAACGTCTCTAAATCTCTTGGGCTATAAATGAATGTTATTAGGCATTGATTAAGAGTAGGAAAACTTTCTGAAAATCATTTTTAAGCATTTATAACGAGTTTTCTCATCATCTCCTTTAAAACCATGTTTTGAGCTTCAACTTGTGTGAATCCTAAATACCATAGCTCTTTAATCTATATAATCTGCTCTTGAGTGAGTTTCTTTCATCTAAATCTTGTATAATCTGAAAAGAGAGGGTGAAGTATACCTCAAAACAGTTAGGGTGAGGTATCCCTTGAATATAGAGGCTCAAACACAAGGGTGAGGCATCCTAAGGTGTGTTGAGTGCTCCAATTTGTAAAGGTTGTCAAGCACCTGCTTTCAAGCTTGAAGATATAGTGGAAATCTCGAGTGGTTGCTTAAGGACTGGACGTAAGCCACAAGTGGATTAGTGGCTGAACCAGGATAAAGATTTGTGTTTGTTTTTCTAACTCATCTTCTATATATTATGCACTATTTTATTGATTTTCTTGAATACTATCTCTCTTGTCTAGTTCATCTAAGTACAATTTCTATCTATCTCATCTATTCATTCATTTTCATCATTAATGGCTTCAACGAAAATTGATAAACAAAGGTTTTACAAAAGATTTGTAAAAATATTTTATAAACTCAATTCACCCCCCCTTGAGTTTGAGGTCACTTGGTAACATCATTAATACCCACATTCATTAGTACTTGTTCAGAGGTTCCTCATCCCCATCTATTTGGGTACACACGTATATCACCCTACTGCAAGAAAAAACATTCCTCTCAGGCATTTGATCACATACTTTCTGAGCATAACTTATTCCATATTTTGGCAAATTTTGATTGCACAAAACCCCCTAATACTATCTAATAAACACCCATTGGTTTGAGAAAGAGAATAATAATTTACCACCAAATTTCTTTTCAGAAAACCCCATCAAAATTTGGGTTCACAAAAATCCTCAAAAAAATAAAACAATGAACCTCAAAAAAATTTGGGAACTGAACAAAGGAGGAAGGTGGGTTTCAAAGAAGGCAAATCTTAGGGAAGGCAGAGCCAGCGAAGGGGCGGTGAGGTGAAACTAACAGCTAGGCGCAGTCAGAGCAACAGCGACGCAGTGGTGACGAGATCTGAGTGCAGGCAGTGGATCTACTGGGTCATGGGTTGCAGGGCTGAACTCAGTGGTTGTGGGGTGACCAATGGTGGTCGTGGGGTCTGGGTTGTGGGTTGCAGGGCCGAGCTCAGTGGTGCAGTGGTTGTGGTGGTGGAAACGGAGGAGCTCGACGACTAGACGATGACGAGCTAGGTGACGAAATGCAGTTGTCCTAAACGATGGGAAAAGAGTAGGAAGAGAGTGAGATGGGAAAAAGATTAGGAAATGAGAAAAAAAATGGAGGGAGGCGTTGATGGGCTTAGTTTAGGCATGCTTGTTGAAACCGAGGCAAAAAAAATCGTGGCTAAACACCGATTTTTTTGTAGTGTTTTGATCCTTGTCTCGCACTAGCACCAAATGATTTGGTGTTTATCTCATGGATGCTGTCAGAATTAGGAATAATGGTCTTCATGAAAATTATAGATATGGGTCTTAATGTCTTATGGTAAAATTTTAGCTGCTAAAACCACCTACAGCCTGAGATATGGCCAAAACATTGTACACTATTTAGGCCCAGTTTCAGCTCCTCCATTTTGACTTCCAAGCCTAATATGACCCACTAGACATCTGATTTAGCTCTTGAGGTCTTCATGAAAGTTGTAGAGAATTGTCTTATCTTTCCTACAATACCAAAATTACATCATTCCAATATTTGCAACTCAAATTATAGCCAATTTACTAAACACTGCCAAAGAGACAAATTAAGGCTAATGCATGCAATAATTCTTTCAACGATCCAATTAAGCTTAATATCATAAAATGTGACAATACTAACTTAATTAAGCTTAATTGAACCTTAAGAAGCCTAGTGAAAGGGTTGTAAAATGTATAAAATATATTGCTATCAGCTACTTCAGACCGGCCATCTCCGGTCGGCCGCATCCGGCCAGCCACCATCATTTTGTAAGGTTATACTGTTTATTTTTTTTAATTGCACAACTGTGTAAAATTATATCAATTAAAATAATACTAATTAAAACTGTATTATTCTTTATATTTTTTCATAAATAACTATGCAAACTGAAAACTTTACATATTTTAACTGTGATACTGAAAATTCTACAGATTTTAACTAGTAATATTTATAAACAATAATATTTTTTAAAAAAAACCATTACAATTTTCTCAGTGTGAGTGTGTAAGGAGTCTTAAAAAAATATGGAAGATGGCCAGCGGCGGAAGGTAGTTAGCGGCGAAAGGTAGCAGGCGGATAAAGGTTGCCAGCGGTGGTCGGTAACAGCAGTAGTGGTGGTGTGTAAAAAAGTATAAAACAAAAAAATAATCTGTAAAAAAAAAACCTTGCTTAGTAAGTTATATATGTTTGATATAAGTCATTGATTACTTTTATGAATAAATCAATGGTTTAGATTATAAGTGTAATTGGACATATGACCTTTGAGGGTTTTGTTTTGATGATAACAAACGTGAAGACTAAAATGAAGATGATAGAAAGACCAAGTCCAAGATCGCATAAGAATAGCTTTAGGACTTAGGATCTTTTTGTACGGAGCTCACTCTAATATCTCTCAGTTTTGAAAGAAAAATAAGTTTGGTTTAATCAAGTGTTTTTGAAATAAATCAGTTTCTATTGTTTTATTCAAACAAAGATTATTCTATTTGAATAAACCTTTCCACGAGCTTCTGTTTTAACAGCCTTATTCGAATAAGGCTCTATGCTATTCGAATAATGTCTTTCAGCTCTCTTCTATTTTCTAAAATGGTATTTGAATAAACATCTAAGCTATTCGAATAATAATTTTAAAGCCTCTGTTTTCCCTAATATGATATTCAAATAAACCAAGTGTTTATTCGAATAACAGGACCTCCAGAAAGGCTTCTCTCAAAAGAGTTATTTGAATAACTCAGTAGTTATTCAAATAAACTCAGTTTTCCAGAACTGCTTGTTAAAAGAGTTATTCGAATAGACTTAAAGTCATTCGAACAACCCATATTAGCTGGCCTTTTACAAAGTCTTCACAAACAGTGTTATTCGAATAAAGTTGTATTTATTCAAATAAACACGGTTATTACGAATTCTGATATGGAAACAAGTTTTTGAACTATTGAGTATTAATCACCCCCCAACGGCCATTTCTTTGATTTCTCTCCATAAATAGAAGCCTTAGGTGCTCTCTAAACCCCCCCAACACTCTGATTAATTTTCTGCTTGCTCTATCTTGTGAAATTATTTTCTACACTCTATTTTCGATTAAAACTTTGAAATATTTCTGTGAGAGCTCTATTAGCACTTCAATTTGTAAATTTACTTGAGTGAGAGTTTCTTTTCTTTATCTATTTCTCTGATATACTGTATTAAGGGTGAGGTATCCCTCTAAGGTTTGTATAAGGGTAAGGTATCCCTGCAGGCTGAGGCTTTAGCACAAGGGTAGAGTTTCCCTGTGTATGACAAGTGCTCTTTTGTGTAACGGTTGCAAGTACCTATTGAAGCTTGTATACATAGTAAAAAATCTCGGACATTGTTTCGAGGACTGGACATAGATCACAAGTGGGTTAGTGATCAAACCAGGATAAATATTGTGTCTGCTTCTCTTCTTAATCTCTTTACTTTACGCAATTTTATTTTATTGCACATTTATTTTTTTCTGCTGTTCTTAATACTTCCTTTCTTCATATCATTCCTTCTACGCATTTATTTAATAAGTTTTAATAATTGTATTTTAATTAATAAAGGTTTTGCGAAAAATTTTGTACTCAATTCACCCCTTCTTGAGTACTGGAAGCCACTTGATAACAAGTGGTATCAAAGCCAGGTTCTTGTATAAAGAGCTTAGCAGCTTCAAGAGAACATGGCTTCTTCAAATAGTTTTTCAGAAGGATCTTCCATAAATCGACCACCCTTTTTCAATGGGGATGGTTATACATATTGGAAGGAAAGAATGAAAATCTTCATCGAAGCTATTGATCTAGATGTGTGGGATGCTGTCGAAAACGGCGCCTTTATACCTACACATGAGGTCAATGGCGTAAGGACCGAAACACCAAGAAATAAATGGTCTAATGAGGACAAAAGAAAAGTCCAACATAATTTAAAAGCAAAAAATATTATTACTACTGCTTTAGGATATGATGAGTTTTTTAGAATTTCAAATTGCAAAATTGCTAAAGAAATGTGAGACACTTTACAAGTTACCCATGAGGGTACTAGTGAAGTAAAGAGGTCGAGAATCAATTTTCTAACTCGTGAATATGAATTATTCATAATGAACTAAGGAGAAAGCATTCAAGAAATGCAAAAGAGGTTCACCCACATAGTTAATCATCTTGCATCTTTAGGAAAAAAAATTTCTAACGAAGATTTGATTAACAAAGTGTTGAGATGTCTTAGCAGGATTTGGCAACCCAAAGTAACAGTCATATCAGAATCGAGGGACTTATCAACAATGTCCCTAGCTACCCTCTTTGGAAAGCTTCATGAGCACGAACTAGAACTGAGCAGATTAAGTCAAAGCGAAGAAAACGATAAAAAGAAAAAGGGGATAGCGCTCAAAGCTACTTCCTCAACAATCGACAATGATGATGAAGAAGGTTCAGAAAACATCGAGGTAAACAAAGAAAATCTTAGTCTGTTAGTTAAAAAATTTGGTAAATTTCTCAAGAAAAATGGAACGCAAAGAAGACCTCCTTTCCCTCCGAAGAAGACTTATTTCAAAGGCGAAGGAGCTTCATCAACTCCAACTTGCTATGAATGTAGCAAACTTAGTCACATGAAAATGGAATGCCCAATTTACCAAAAGAAAAAAGAGAGATTTGAAAAGAAGCCCTTCAAGGAAAGAAATGGAAGAAAAGCCTATATAGCATGGGGCGAAAACGACATGGATTCAACTGACAGCTCAGATAGCGAAGAAGCTCAACTATGTCTCATGGTCAAAGGAGAAGAAGAAGTAGAAAGTGAAAATGAGGTAAGTTCTAATACTACTTTACTGCCTTCTTATGATGAGTTACAAGATGCCTTTGAAGAATTGCATGACGAATCTTTAAAACTCACAAAACTAATCTCTTCTTCTAAGAAAACAATCTCTTCTCTAGAAAATCAAATTCTTATTTTAAATAAAGAGATTGACAAATTAAAAATTGAAAATGAAACTTTAGGAATTATCGATGCATGCTCATCTCATTCCTCACATGCTTCTACTTCTTCGTCTTGTTCTTCATGTCATTTGCTTGAAAAAGAAATTGAATATTTAAAGAACAATCTTGCTAAATTCATTCTCGGAAGAGATAATTTAAACATCATATTAGGAAAACAAAGGGTCATTTTTGAAAAAGCTAGAATTGGTTATAACCCGAAAAATCAACATAAATCTTATAAAAAAAAATTGTTTATTCCAGCACTTCAAGTAGCCCATTTATTAAATGTTTTTATTGTGGGAAGAAAGGTCACAGTGCATCAACTTGCCATGCGAGGAAAAATATTAATACAAAGACTGGAACAGAAATGGTTTGGGTTCCTAAGGGAACAATACCCACAACTAATGTTCAAGGACCCAAGAAAATTTTGGTACCAAAGGTTAAAAATTAAATTTATGTTGTAGGTGTGCTTGAAAGCAAAGAGCTCAAATTGGTACCTCGATAGTGGATGCTCCAAACACATGATCGGAGACAACTCAAAATTCTCCTTCTTTGTTCCCAAAACTCATGGACATGTAACCTATGGAGATAACAACAAAGGAAAAATTCTTGGAATCGGAAAAGTACGTAAGAGTCCAAATTCCTCTATTGATAATGTATTTGTTGTTAAAGGTTTGAAACATAACTTGCTTAGTATTAGTCAATTATGTGATAAAGGAAATAGAGTAATTTTTTATTCAAATTGCTGTATAATTGAAGATAAAAATGATAAGCACGTTAAATTCATTGGTCATAGAGTGAACAACATTTATATGATTAGTCTTGATGATATATCTTCAAATGATGTGAAATGCCTTTTAAGTAAGAATGATGATTCATGGTTATGACATAGGAGAATTGCACACATTCATATGGATCACTTAAAGAAGTTGGTCTCTAAAGAGCTAGTAATTAGACTACCCAAGCTTAATTTTGTAAAAGATAAATTATGTGATGCATGTCAAAAGGGTAAACAAATAAAGGTCTCTTTTAAAGCAAAAAATATTATTTCAACTACTAGACCTTTACAACTTTTGCACATGGATCTATTTGGACCTTCTAAAACTATGAGTTTTGGTTGGAATTACTATGCTTTAGTGATTGTGGATGATTTTTCTAGGTTTACATAGACTTTATTTCTTGCAAATAAAAATGATGCATTTCTAGCTTTTAAAAGACTTGCCAAAGTAATTCAAAATGAAAAAAGTTTTCAAATTTCTTCTATAAGAAGTGATCATGGTGGCGAATTTGAAAACAATGTTTTTGAAAATTATTATGATAAACATGACATTAATCATAATTTCTCTGCCCCTAGAACTCCGCAACAAAATGGAGTTGTAGAAAGAAAAAATCGTTCTTTAGAAGAAATGACGAGAACTATGCTTAATGAAACTGCTCTTCCTAAGTATTTTTGGGCGGATGCTGTAAGTACAACTTGTTATGTAATGAACAGGGCTCTTATAAGGCCTATTTTAAAGAAAATCCCATATGAGTTATACAAGGGAAGAAAGCCAAATGTCTCACATTTTCATGTTTTTGGATGAAAATATTTTGTTTTAAATAATGAAAAAGATAACTTAGGCAAGTTTGATGCTAAGTCTGATGAAGGTATATTTCTTAGTTATTCAAATCATAGTAAGGTTTTTCATATATATAATAAAAGAACTATGACTATTGAAGAATCTATACATGTCGCATTTGATGAAACTGAACCAAATGGGTCAAGAAAGGATCTTGTTATTGATGATGTTGTAGAAGTCTTAGCAGAAACACACTTGGATAGCATTGAAAAAGAAATCAAGGAGCAAGAAGACAAACAATGACAAGAGGATTCACAAACCTTGGAACTTCCTAAAGAATGGAGAACTTCAAAATATCATTCTCTTGATCAAATAATCGGTGATGTATCTAAAGGCGTAAGTACTCGTAATTCTCTTAGAAATGCTTGTAATCACTTAGCTTTTGTTTCTCAAATTGAACCAAAAGATATAATTAAAGCTTTTGATGATGAACATTGGATCTTAGCTATACATGAGAAGTTAAATCAGTTTGAAAGAAATCAAGTTTGAGAATTAGTTGCTAGACCTAATAATCACCTTATAATTGGCACTAAATGGGTTTTTAGAAACAAACTTGATGAAAATGGATTAATAACTAGAAACAAAGCTAGACTAGTTGCTAAAGGTTATAATCAAGAAGAAGGAATAGACTATGAAGAAACCTATGCACCTGTAGCTAGACTAGAAGCTATTAGAATGTTACTTGCTTATGCTTGCATTATGGATTTCAAATTATATCAAATGGATGTTAAAAGTGCTTTTTCTAAATGACTTTATTCAAGAGGAGGTATTCATTGAACAACCTCCAGGTTTTGAAAATCATGAACTACCCAACCATGCTTTTAAACTTAAAAAGACTTTATATGGCTTAAAGCAAGCTCCTAGAGCTTGGTATGAAAGGTTGAGTAAGTTTCTTTTGGAAAAGGGTTTTTTAAGAGGAAAAGACGATACTACCCTTTTTATTAAAAACAAAAAACATGATATTCTTCTTGTGCAAGTATATGTGGATGATATAATTTTTGGTGCTACTAATGAATCCCTTTGCAAAGAATTTACTAAGACAATGCAGAATGAATTTGAAATGTCGATGATGGGAGAGCTAAATTTCTTCCTCGGACTTCAAATCAAATAATCGAACGAAGGGACATTCATAAGTCAAACCAAATACTGCAAGGAATTGCTCAAGAGGTTCGAAATGGAAAACGCTAAACACATGGCCACTCCAATGGGCACTTCGTGCTATTTGGACAAAGATGAAGGAGGTAAATCAGTAGAAATAAAAAAATACAGAGGTATGATTGGATCTCTCCTTTATCTTACTGCTAGTAGGCCAGATATTATGTTTAGTATATGTATGTGTGCTAGATATCAGGCAAACCCTAAAGAATCTCATTTAAGTGCTGTTAAATGAATAATGAAATACCTAGTAGGCACTTCACAAATGGGCTTGTGGTACCCTAAGGGTGCCTCATGCAACCTAATAGGCTATTCCGACTCTGATTTTGCTGGGTGCAAATTGGATAGAAAAAGTACTAGTGGGACATGCCACTTGCTTGGTAGTTCTTTAGTTTCTTGGCATAGCAAGAAACAAAATAGTGTGGCTCTGTCTACCACTGAGGCTGAATATGTTGCAGCCGGGAGTTGTTGTGCTCAAATTCTTTGGATGAAGCAACAACTCTTAGACTACGGTCTTCAGCTTGATCACATCCCAATAAGATGTGATAACACTAGTGCAATAAATATATCTAAAAATCCCATTCTGCATTCCAGAACAAAGCATATAGAGACAAGACATCACTTTATCAGAGATCATGTACAAAAAAGGGATTGTATTCTTGAGTTGATTGAAACATCTAAGCAACTTGCAGATATCTTCACTAAACCCTTAGCAAAAGAAGCATTCTTTTATATTAGAGGAGAATTAGGCATAATTGATCAATCTAATATATGATTGCATGTTTATTACTGCTTAATATTGTCTCTATCTCTCCTGATTCTTTAAATCACATGGATAATTGCTTTATCTTACTTTTTGAACGTATGCTTTACTATGCTCTTTTATTAGTTTATTCGAATAAATGGATGTTTATTCGAATAAATGGATGTTTATTCGAATAATGTCCTTTAAAGCTTATCAAATGACGTGTTGGATATCAGCTCTATTTGAATAACACTTAGTTTATTCGAATAAACTGGCTTCTATATCATTCTGTGGTTGGTGTGCTCTCTGTCTATTCGAATAAATCTTTCTTTATTCGAATAACTAGAATTCTTAATTTTATCAGTCTTAATCTTTGCCCTCTATCTATTCGAATAAAACTAAGGCTATTCGCATAACCAGAGCCTTGTTTTATCAACCTTGCTGATTGTTTTCTGTCTATTCGAATAATTTCTACATTATTCAAATAAAACCTGTTAAAATGTCAAAACGCTTGGCTTTCCCAGTTGCACTATTCAAATAGAAATTCTCTCTATTCGAATAAACCCTAGCAGCGACCTTCGTTAAAAGCCCCTGTCCTTTTAGCTTCTACGCAAGGTTTATTTGAATAAACCCTAGATTATTCGAATAAACACGGGCTTCCTTTAAATTAACCCGCGCACCCAGCCGTTTTCATTTCCATATTCTTTATTCATCTTCTACATCTGTTTCTCTCCCAACTCTCCTCTACCATCTCCCTGCCATCTTTCTATCTTCCATACCTTCAAACTCCATGGCCCCTCTTCCAATAAGCGCGCTCGCGCGAAGGATGCTCCCTGCAACAACCCTCTTGATATGTGAAGGCTCTCCTCCAACGAAGAGCAATGTGGCCGCTTCATTACGCACTTCTAGGAGCGTAACCTCATTCAGCCCAAATATCTTGACCTTCCCTTTTTTCAGCAGCATAGGGACTTCTATTTTTTGTCTTTTTTGGAAAACCAGGGGGTCCTACAACTCTGTTCCCACCGAGCTATGCTCTACCCTGCTCTGGTGCAGATGTTCTTCTGCAATCTAGCCATTGATGGCCAGAACCTCCTCACCGAAGTCTGTGATCAAGATATCATTATCACTCCACATGACTGGCAGACTTTGTTTGGTTTACAGTTCACTGGTACAATGGTTGAAGATAATGACAACCCTTTCCCCGAGTTCAACAGGATTCAGGCCATTGAGGACATGTTGAAGCCTGGTTTAGCTTTACCTATCATGGGTCTCAAGGGTAGGATGCTAAAGAGCCAAGATAAGCTTCTACATTACGCCTTTGCTCATATTTTGGCTCCCTGCGGCGGGAACTACGCGTACCTCAGTGAAGATGACATCTTCATGCTCTGGATCTTGAAGAAAGGTCATAAGATAAATTGGCCTGTGTTTATCATGAAACACATGATGTGTGCCAAAGGTAAGGAAAAATCAGACTTGCCTTATGGGATCCTCATCACTTCCTTGCTCTGCAAGTATCCTCAAGTCTTAGAGACTGAGCGAACCATTGCCTTATCCTATCATAATATCTTTGGTTCCTTCACTCTGCGCAAGATGAAGATGATCTAAACCGATGAAGGCTGGGTATACCCCGGATGAGGTTGCTGAGGATGAGTTTGACCCTGCTGCCCATGTTGCACCTGATGATGCACTTGATGCTGCTCCTACTCCCGTTACCTTAGAGTAGATCATGGCCACCTTACATGATAACCGAGCCTACATGGAACATACCTTCTCTATTCTTTTTGATAGAATAGAAGGTGTTGAAAGTGAGGTCGCTGCCTTACGAGCTACTTTACCTGCTCTTGCTCCTGCTCCTGCTCCTGCACCTACACCAGCTTCACCATCACTGCCTCCAGATTTTTTCTTTTAGGAGTTGTTTAGCTCTTAGGATCCTTGTTGATCTATTGTTATTTTTGCTTTAGTTATTTATGGTTTGGGATCCTGTATTTACATCACTTTTTTTTATTAATATATATGGGTTTTTCAGTCTACTATAGTACATTTATCTAAGAATGTTTTACAATTTTTTTCTCTTTTTTTCCATATATATCACTGTTTATGGATCTTACCCCTTCTTTTTGCTCATGACAAAAAAGGGAGAAATATTTGAATTGAGAAAAGACAGGTAAACTTAGAAAAGACAGGTAAACTTAAACGAGATTGGATTCAAAATGAAAAGGGGAGCTGCACACATCACTGATACATGTTTCTTCTCATATTTAAAGAAGAGAGTAAGCTTTTATACCTCCTTGTGAATTCCAATTTTATGTACTAATTCCTTTTCTCTTTGATAGTTTATCATCATCAAAAAGGGGGAGAATGTAACTGGACATATGACCTTTGAGGGTTTTGTTTTGATGATAACAAACATGAAGACCAAAATGAAGATGATAGAAAGACCAAGTCCAAGATCGCATAAGAATAGCTTTAGGACTTAGGATTTTTTTGTATGGAGCTCACTCTAATATCTCTCAGTTTTGAAAGAAAAATAAGTTTGGTTTAATCAAGTGTTTTGAAATAAATCAGTTTCTATTGTTTTATTCAAACAAAGATTATTCTATTTGAATAAACCTTTCCACGAGCTTCTGTTTTAACAGTCTTATTCGAATAAGGCTCCTGCTATTCGAATAATGTCTTTCAGCTCTCTTCTATTTTCTAAAATGGTATTTGAATAAACATCTAAGCTATTTGAATAATAGTTTTAAAGCCTCTGTTTTTCTTAATATGATATTCGAATAAACCAAGTGTTTATTCGAATAACAGGAGCTCCAGAAAGGCTTCTCTCAAAAGAGTTATTTGAATAACTCAGTAGTTATTCGAATAAACTCATTTTTCCAGAACTGCTTATTAAAAGAGTTATTCGAATAGACTTAAAGTCATTTGAATAACCCATATCAGTTGGCCCTTTACAAAGTCTTCACAAACAGTGTCATTTGAATAAAGTTGTATTTATTCGAATAAACATGGTTATTACGAATTCTGATATGGAAACAAGTTTTTGAAATATTGAGTATTAATCACCCCCCAACGGCCATTTCTTTGATTTCTTTCTATAAATAGAAGCCTTGGGTCCTCTCTAAAAACCCCCCTAACACTCTGATTAATTTTCTGCTTGCTCTATCTTGTGAAATTATTTTCTACGTTCTATTTTCGATTAAAACTTTGAGATATTTCTGTGAGAGCTCTATTAGCACTTCAATTTGTTAATTTACTCTGAGTGAGAGTTTCTCTTCTTTATCTATTTCTCTGATATACTGTATTGAGGGTGAGGTACCCTTTAAGGTTTGTATAAGGGTGAGGTATCCTTGCAGGCTGAGGCTTTAGCACAAGGGTAGAGTTTCCTTGTGTGTGACAAGTGCTCTATTGTGTAACGGTTGCAAGCACCTATTGAAGCTTGTATACATAGTAAAAAATATCGGACATTGTTTTGAGGACTGGACGTAGATCACAAATGGGTTAGTGATCGAACCAGGATAAATATTGTGCCTACTTCTCTTCTTAATCTCTTTACTTTACGCAATTTTATTTTATTGCACTTTTTTTTTTGTTGTTCTTAAAACTTCCTTTCTTCATATCATTCCTTCTACACATTTATTTAATAAGTTTCAATAATTGTATTTTAATTAATAGAGGTTTTGCAAAAAATTTTGTACTCAATTCACCCCCCTCTTGAGTACTGGAATCCACTTTGTAACAATAAGGTGTATCATACACCCTCAAAGGAGGGTGCATATTAGAAATGGTCGTCAAAGAACTATACGATTCACTTACTCAGTCAATGAAAGTTGCAAGCAATCCAGAAGAATAGAAGTCGCGTGACATGAAGGTTATTTTTGTACTCAACAATTATATTCAATGTTGCTTCGAAATAAACTAAACTAACGTACCCAAAATACTTATTTTTTAATTAGATTGAGTCATTAGTCATTAGTGTTTTCTCAGGTTGCTTACGATAATTTACTTAGCAACTTATAATAGTTGTATACCTCATCAATGAGGCCCAGTTATAACAGAAATAATTTTATTCTAAGTGGGTTACATAAAAAATTTTAAGGTGCCACTTCTGTATAGGGATATTGTTTTTTCTTAAATGATATCGTATTATTTGACTGTTTCTATGCAGTTGTTTATGGGTGAATTTGGCATAAGACAAATTCCAACAAACAAATATATTTTATCAGTCGAATGTGGGTTCAGAGTTATGTGGTAATCTCGTTTCAAAAGGAGCTTTTAAGAAATTGATGAGTAACGTGCAAAATGTAAAGTGCAAAGAAACTTTAAAGTGCAAAGAAAGTAAATTGCAAGAAATGTAAAGTGCTGAAGATTAAAATGCAAAAAATAAAGATGCATAAAGTTTAAATGCAGGAAATGTAAAAGTGAAGTAAGTTTAAAGTGTAGAAAAAGTAAAGAAATTTATAGAGCAAGGCTTGAAAATAAAGAATTTAAAAAGACATTGCATTACTGTAAATGACTGGAAATGAAAATGGAAGTCGTACTTGGAGTCAAATCCGTTAATCTGCTTGAGTGAGATGTTAGGATTGTATATCCAGTAAAGCACCCTTTTTACATTGTGAACATTAGTATTTATAGACAAACTATATAAAAATAACTGATTCCTAAAAATTAAACACGTACATGGCAGTTATGCCACGTTTTTCCCCACTAGCATTTTGCTCAACTACGAAAGTAACTACTTTTCGACAAAAACCAATGCCTAACTAGTGGTGATCCATCTTTATCCAGGTGTCAAAAGTCTTCGTCGAATGCAGAACTTGTAATTTTACCCTCAACACATGTAAACTACCAAAAATGGCAAATTGAATATGCTTTTATAGGAGAGAGAGCATGCAAGTTTTCTAACAACTGTAGCAGTCTCAATTGAACTCGTAGTCGTAACAAGAGCTAATTCACAACCTGTAATTCTATTTGAAACATTAAAAGTTGGTCGATCAGCACGTCCATGGTAGCTATACCACCTTCCCACTTAATTTTCGACAATAAACAACTCCTGTCGAATTTAGAATTGGTAACTTTTATTTTCGACAGAACCAACCCTTGGCCATTTGAGAGTTGGTCATCACTTGGATCTCTATCTGGCCGTTGAAACCTTTATTTGTCGAATGTCATAATGGTATCATCCGACTGAAAAAATTATCTTCGTCGAATCATCCAACTTCGTCGAATATTATTTGTCTGTCGAGAATCTCTTTGTCAAATTAGGACTTGTATTTTTTATCCCCAACAGATGCCTCCCAAAATTTTTCTTTCGACGCTGCTAGAAGAAAGATGAATTTTAATCTTATCTTCTTTTTCTAATCCGACATCAAGACCTTATCAAAAATCTTTTTTCGAAATCACTTTTTGATTTGATTTCAAAAATCCAATAAAACCTTCTGTGGATTTCTTGAAAATCACAACTGTAACTTATCATTTCAAACATTAAATAGCCATTTTTTCCGAATAAATAGGGATCATATTTATCCCCTTCTGAAAAATAGCTTTTTTACGAATATCACGCATCTCCTTACTTTCTTCACTGTTCATCACTGATAAACACATATTTTATTCATTAAGAAACCCTTATATTTAGTCATTTACACTCTCCATATTCTTAATTGATTGAGTTTGACATGATTTTGTGAGTTTGAGCTCAAATTGGTCCTAATTGAATATTTTCAGCATTATTGAGATTTTACACTGTTTCTGTATTTTGGTCATAACTTGAGTTCTTGATATCTGACAATCATAAATTTTATCTTGTAGGAAAGCTAAGAGGAAGCTCTACAACTTTGATGAAGAGCTCGAAGTCTTAAACAGATGTCTAAGGGACCTAAGTTTATATGGAAGTCAGAATACGGGTTCTGTCACTAGAATCCGAATGGTGTGCACTCATAAAATCATATCTCAAGCTATAATAATGGATATGGGCTGAAATTTGGACAGTGGATAGTCAAGATCCAAATAAACAACTTTCATGAAGAACACATTTTGAGAAAAAGAAGTCTAGTAGGTCATTTTGAGCTTGCAAGTCGGAACAGAGGTGCTGAAGTTGGGTTTGAGCAACCTACGGTATTTGGGACATATCTTGGGCTTAAGAAAGCCAAATTTGACGAACCAGCTATTCATTTTATAGCCAAGACAAGGATCTACAACTTTCATGAAGAACACTTTTCGTGAATCTGAAGTATAGTGGGTCGTTTTTGGCTTCCAAGTCAGACACAAAATTTTCATCCATCCACTAATCCACTAATCCACTCATCCATCCACTAATCCATCCATCCACTCATCCACTAACTCACCCACTCATCCACTCATACACTAATCCAACCACTTAACCACTCCACCCACCCATCCACTAATCCATCCACTTATCCATCCACTCACCCACTCAACCACTCATCCACTCAACTAACCCACTCAACCAATATTTAATCCACTCCACTCATCCACTCAACCACTCAACCACTCACCCACTAAACCAACCCACTCAACTAAATCAACCAATCATCCACTCACCCACTCAACCACTCAACCACTCATCCACTCAACTAACCCACTCAACCAATATTTAATCCACTCCACTTAAACCAACCCACTTAACCACTCACCCACTCAACCAATCCACTCAACCACCCCACTCCACTAACCCACTCATCCATCCACTCACCTTTGTCATTTTGTTACCCTAGACTTCTATAAAAGGGCACCATTGGTTATCATAGGGAGGGGGAACTCTCCTTCATTTTCTCTCAGTTTTTCTTGTGATTTCTTTCTAGCTATGTGTAACTAAACCTCCCTTGGTTAAGGGGTGATGAAACCGCTAGTATTAATGTTGTAAACTTTGCATATTTGATTATTTCAACACGGTTATGTTTTTATTCATATATTTCTGAATCTATTGTTGGTATGAAGGTTTTTGTACTTGTTCCTACTTTCAAAGTAGTAGATCTAGGTTTATTATGCGGTTGCGGTAGTAGATCTAGTGGGATGTATGATGTTCATGTGGGTATAATTATCTTTGTGCTATTTGCAGTTATAAAAGTGGTAGATCTGGGTTTATTATGCTTGTGTTGCGGTATTAGATCTAGAGAAATATATGTTCTAAGTAATTTAATCCCGGTGTGTGATTAGACCTTAGTGTAATTGGTTTTCTAAATCTTAATGCAATTGTTGGATAGTTGTAAGAGCGGTTGCTTTATGACTAATCAGTGATTAGGAGTTGATTTGAGCGGTTGCTAAATTGGCTAACACGTAAGGAAAACAGAGATTTACTCTCACAATTGCATAAAACATAATTGAGCATGTTGGAATAAAAAGGATATGTGGATTTACATTATCATATAAATCGTGGTGGATTCAATCTCTTAACCAATTTTCTTATATTGTTGATTTCAGTTTGTTTATTGTTATCTTTGAAGCTGTTCATTGTTCATCAAAACTCCAAAACCCCCCTTTTACTATTTATTGTTAATCAGAGTCTAAATTGGGAATTGTTTAATAGTGTTAATTGAATTGGTTCTCTGTGGATCGACCCTTACTAACTACAACTAGTTGTAAGGTTTTTATTTTCTAGTGGGCGACAACCTGATTTTTATCTTAATTTTAATCACTACATCCGCACGCATCGAATTTTGGCGCCATTCTTGCCGGGAACCAATTTTTTCAATTACACTATTAATTTATTTCCTTTTTTTATTCTATTTTTATTTTATTTTATTTTATTTTATTTTATTTTTTCTTTTTTCGAGTGTTTTGTAGGTGTTGATGTCATTTGAAGGAGTAGACGAAGGATTGCTAAATTTGAGGAACTATATTGATCAACTCACTTCACATCCTCAATTTCCCTTGCATCCAGGCTAACTTCCAACTCACACTGCCGACATTGAAGTCATTTCGTTACATTGATCTATCAAGTTCGAAGACATTTGAGCCATCGAAATATCTGAAGAAGTGACAATGGCGAGAGAAAACACTTTAAGGGCATTGGGTGCTCCAGATCTAGATCAACAACCTCTTTGCATAGACATTCTTGAAAATGAAGAGGCATTTGAATTGAAATCCGGTTTAATCCATCTCTTGCCATCTTTCAATGGATTGCAGGAGAGGACCCCAACAAGCACTTGAAGGAAATCCATGTGGTATGTTCTAGCATGAAACTGCGCAGGAATTCATGTAGAGCAAGTCAAGTTGAGAGCTTTTCCATTCTCATTGAAAGACTCGGCTAAGGAGTGGCTTTACTACTTGCCACCCGGATCCATCCAATCATGGCGGGACATGGCCCGAACTTTCCTAGACAGATACTTCCCCGCCTCAAAAGCTGCAACAATCGAAAAGAAATCTGTGGTATTCAACAAAGGCATGGGAATCACTCCATGACTACCGGGAGAGATTTAAGAAGCTATGTTTCATTTGCCCTCATCATCAAATAAGTGAGCGACTTTTAATTCGGTATTTCTATGAAGGCTTACAAGTGATGGATCGCAACATGATTGATCTTTGCTAGCGGAGGAGCATTGATTGATAAAACTCCTCAAGAAGCTAGAAACTTGATCTCAAGAATGGTGCCAATACTCAACAATTCTACTCTAGAAATGACACTGGAGTAAGAGCAAGTGAAAGAAGTAGAGACAACCAAGGTATACAAGACAAATGACTCAATTGACTTGCTATGGTTCGGCGGTTAATGGATTCGGGTAAAGCACCGTTCATGCTTGTGGGATCTGTTGTTCATCCTGGACATCCCAACGATATGTGTCCCACTCTCCAAGAAGACACAAATGAGGAGGTAAGAGCGATGAGGGGATATCTTTGGACTTTCAAAAAATTATAACCCCTACTCAAACACATATAATCCGGGTTGGAGGGATCATCCAAATTTCAGCTATGCAAAGCAACCTCAAAATCAATCTCCAGCTTATGGACCTTTAGGATTCTAACAAAGGCAAGTACCTTTCCCTCAGAGACAACAGCAAGTTCAAGCTCCTAAGCAATCTGAGCCTTCATTAGAGGAGCTAGTAAAACAAATGGCCACTAATAATTTACAGTTCCAACAAGAAACAAATGCAACTATACAAAGTTTCAAACAAGAAACAAGGACTGCAATCAATAACTTGCAGAATCAGATAGGGCAGTTGTCCACAGAATTCAACAAGTTTCAAAGCCAAGCTTCAGGGAAACTACCCTCACAAATGAAGTGAATCAGGGAAAATGCTAGTCTTTGTCACATTGAGAAGCGAAAAGACGATGGATGAGCCTACCTCTCTTCCACCAATCATTCAAGAGAAGGATGAACCACCCAAAGAAGCAAATGATAAGGGGCAAACTTCCAAAACCCCTAAGGTAAGTATTTACGAACCCCTTCCTAAATATGTCACTAAAGCTCCTTTTCCTAGTAGGTTGGTTAAAACCAAGAAAGAAGAAGCGAGAAAAAGAAATACTTGAGACTTTTAGGAAGGTAGAGGTTAATATCCCTTTGTTAGATGCCATTAAGCGAGGTACCTAGATATGCAAAATTTACGAAAGAATTATGCACTAACAAGAGGAAGTTAAAAGGAAATGAAAAGGTCCAAGTGGGAGAAAATGTTTCATTTGTAATTAAAAAGAAACTCCCAACCAAATGTAAGGACCACGGCACATTCACCATTCCATGCACTATAGGTAACACAAGGTTTGAAAGGGCAATGCTTGATTTAGGTGCATCTATAAATGTCATGCCATATTCTATTTATGCATCTTTATACTTGGGTCCTTTGGAACCTCTTGGTGTTGTTATTCAATTGGGCGATAGATCTAATGCATACCCTAAGGGTGTGGTTGAAGATGTTTTGGTACAGGTGAATGAATTAGTGTTTAAATGGAGACTTCTATGTTTTGGACATGGAAGAGGATGAGTCTCCCAAATCTGCTCCTATCTTGCTAGGAAGACCATTTTTGAAGACTGCATGGACAAAAATTGATGTGCACTCAGGAATTCTAACAATGGAATTTGATGGGGAATTAATTAGATTCAATATTTTTGAAGCTATGAGATACCCAAGTGATGTGCACTCTGCTTGTTTAATTGATTCTTTTGATCCTTTTGATTCTTTAATTTACTGTGACTTTTGATACCGACCATTTTGATGCTCTTGATACACTTCTAACTCATAGCTTAGATGTACGGGAGGAAAAGAAGAAGAGTGAAGAAGAGCCATGGAGTGAAGACATTGATGAAATTGTTCTTTGCCTTACAAGAGCTCTCTTCCACTCCCGGAAGAGCATGAGGTAACTTTTGTTGATTTACTGTTACTGCGATATACCTCAATCTTCTGTTGTGCGAGGCACACTGAATTGGGAACCGAAAGCACTACGATCATCTTAAATACATCTTCTTGGGGGAGAAGGACACCCTTCCAGTAATAATTGCAAAGTCACTCACCCAAGAGCAAGAAGAGAAAGCGGTAGCTATTTTGCGGGAACATAAGACAGTCATTGGTTGGTCAATAGGCGATATCAAGGGTATTAGTCCCTCCGTTTGTATGCACACGAGGATATTAATGGAGGAGGATACTAAACTGTGAGAGACCCTCGGCGGAGATTGAATCCTCCCATGATGGAGGTTGTGAAAAGGAGATCTTGAAACTCCTAAGTGTGGGGTGATCTACCCCATTTTCGACATGACAAGTGGGTAAGCCCGGTCCAAGTAGTACCAAAGAAATGCGGAATTCTTGTGGTAAGAAATGCTGAAAATGAGCTTATTCCCACTAGGTTAGACGAGGGTGGCGTGTTTGTATTGATTACGGGAAGTTGAATGCCGCCACGACAAAAGACCACTTTCCTTTATCTTTCATTGATCAAATGTTAGAAAGATTAGTGGTCATTCTTATTATTGTTTTACGGATGGTTTTTCGGGTTACAATCAGATTGCCATAGCTCCAAGAAGACCAAGACAAGACTACATTCACTTGTCCATTTGGTACCTTTGCATATAGGCGAATGCCTTTTGGACTCTGCAATGCACCGGGAACTTTCCAAAGATGCATGATGAGTATATTTTTCGATTACATTGAAAACATCATTGAGGTTTTTATGGATGACTTTAGTGTCTTTGGAAATGATTTTGAAAATTGTTTGGAACATTTAACTTTGGTGCTTAAAAGATGCATTGACACTAACACTGCACTTGAATTGGGAAAAATGTCATTTCATGGTGAATGAAGGTATTGTGTTAGGTCATGTAATTTCGCTAGGGGAATTGAAGTAGATAAAGCTAAGGTAGAACTCATGCATTCTTTGCCACCACCCACTAGTGTGCGGGAGATTCGTTCTTTTATTAGTCATGCGAGGTTTCTACAGGAGATTCATTAAAGACTTTTCTAAAGTCTCATTGCCCCTTTGAGACTTCTTCAAAAAGATGTTAATTTTAACTTTGATGAGAAATGTATGGAAGCTTTCAATAAACTCAAGAAGTTGTTAACTGTTGCACCTATCATCAGGCCACCCAACTGGGAGTTACCTTTTGAACTAATGTGTGATGCCAGTGACTTTGCAGTAGGAGCTGTCTTGGGACAACGAGTTGATAGAGTTCCTTATGCCATTTACTATGCATCAAGGACTCTAAATGATGCTCAACTTAATTACTCAACCACAGAAAAGGAACTTCTAGCTATTGTATTTGCTTTAGAAAAATTTAGATCATATCTAATTGGTTCTAAAGTGATTGTGTTTTCAGATCATGCAGCCTTGAAGTATCTTCTAACAAAGAAAGAAGCAAAGCCTAGATTGCTCCGATGGATTTTATTGCTCCAGGAATTTGACTTGGAGATTAAAGACAAGAAAGGGAGCGAAAACTTGGTGGCCGATCACTTGAGTAGATTGGTAACTGAAGAGGAAGAAATGCCTATCATGGAGACTTTTCCGGATGAATATTTGATGGTTGTCAACACCATAATCCCTTGGTATGTTGACATTGTTAACTACCTGGTTACTAAGGACTTTCAGGAGGGTTTGAACAAGGCCCAAAGAGATAAATTAAGGAGTATTTGTAAATACTATATACGGGATGACCCGTACTTATGGAAGCATTGTGCGAGATCAAGTCATTAGGAGGTGCATTCACGATTCGAGACACACTCCATCCTCTCCTTTTGCCACACCTATGCATGTGGAGGACACTTTGGCGATAAAAAGGACAGCCAATAAAGTGCTTGACAGTGGTTTCTATTGGCCTTCAATTTTCAAAGACGCTTACAACTTCGTAAGTCTTGTGGCCATTGTCGAGAGAACAGGTAATATTGGTCCTCGTAATCAAATGCCTCAGACTCCGACCATTTTTGTGGAACTCTTTGATGTGTGGGGTATTGATTTCATGGGACCATTCCCTCCTTCATTTGGTTTCACATATATTCTTTTATCTGTTGATTATGTGTCTAAATGGGTGGAAGCAAAAGCCACTCGATCGATGATTCTAAAGCATTGCAGATTTTGTTAAGTCACATATTTTCTCCAGGTTCGGGACCCCAAGGGCTATCATCAGTGACCAAGGGACCCATTTCGCAACAAAACCTTTGATGCTCTATTGAAGAGATATGGAGTAATGCACAGAATTTCCACTCCTTACCATCCACAGACAAATGGGCAAACTGAAGTGTCCAACCGGGAGATTAAGTCAATCCTTGAAAAGACAGTGAATCCCTCAAGAAAGGATTGGAGCACTCGACTTGAAGATGCTTTATGGGCTTATAGGACTGCCTATAAGACTCCCATCGGCATGTCACCATTTCGGTTGGTGTATGAAAAGCCCTGTCATTTGCCCGTTGAGTTGCAACATCGATCTTACTGGGCCATTAAACAAGTTAATATGGAATTGGAAGGTCTTTGGAAAGCAAAGGAAGTTCCAGTTACAGGAATTGGAAGAACTAAGAAATGAGGCCTTTGAGAATGCCCGATTTATAAGACTAAAGCTAAGGCATTCCACGACCAATTGATTTCCAGAAAGAATTTCACGAGAGGACAAAAAGTCCTGCTATTCCAATCAAGACTCAAATTATTTCCAGGTAAACTGCGTTCTAAGTGGATTGGGCCGTTTGTGGTAACTAATGTTTTTCCTTTTGGTGCGGTTGAGATCGGGAGTGAAATTTCGGCAAAGCATTTAAGGTCAATGGTCATCGTCTCAAACCATATCATGAACTTCCCGACGGTGCGAGAGATGGAAGTGATGACCCTCATCCTTCCACAATATGAGGAGCATTGAAAGTATCATCATGTCGGTGAGGACAATAAACTAAGCGCTCATTGGGAGGCAACCCAACCAGATTTGCTCTCTTTATCCCTTTTTATTTTGTGTTTTCATTAGTTTCTTAGATTATGTTTTTATCTGTTTGTTGGTTGTAAGCATTTGAATCTCTAAAAAAAAAAAAAAAAAAAAAAAAAAAAAGAAACAAAAAAAGCGGTTGTGTGCCAGACAATAAGGTAGGTAGTGCCATTAAATTTTGTCACTCGGAAGCATGTGAAGGTCACTTTTCTTCGGCGACAACAACTACGAAAATCTTGCAAGTATGGATTTTATTGGCCTACTTTATTCAAGGTCTGTTACACCTTTTGCAAAAGTTGCGGAAATTGGTCAAAAAGGTTACGCTTTGAGATTATCATCTGCACCTACTCCTTGAAAAATTGAGATCTAGGTGGCGCGGTTCTTTTCTTTGTCAAACACGTGTATCCTCGGGGCCATAGATATTGAGGATCCTAGGAATGGTAATGCGCTTAAAGTTAATGGACAAAGACTCAACCATTCCTGGAAAACCAAGTTCTTAAGTTTTTTTTTTGTGTTGCCGGTTAAGTGGAGGATACGGTACTCCGTGACTCTCAAGTTGGTTTATTTTTCAGTTTCCCAAAATAACTGAATCCTTCTTCTCCTTAAAAATGGATGTTATTCTTTCAAACCTGAGAAAACATTTTCCTTCTCTTCCTCAAAATGCTCTGAGAAAAATCTACAAAGTTCGATGTTAAAGATTGAGACTGTTAATGCACAAAGGTATGCCAGAAGATGTACGCTGGATAATTGAAGCAAAGGTTCGATTAGCAGGTGAGTCCTCAATTTCATTTGACTCATATATGCCCGGTCTTGGAAGAAGTTCATATTCTAAAAGGAGAAGAGCAAAAAGGTTACAAGTCTGTCACAAATGTGGACGATGGAGCGTAACAAGCGATGTCGTACTTTGGGGATTGTTTCCGCAAATAGAGAAGATAAAATTTTCTTCATTAAGAATGGACTGAGTAAGGAGTCATTAGATGATATCTTATCGACTCTTGAGACGCATTCTTGTGGATTGGTGCATCGTGAAATTCTTAAATTGTGGAATCTCTTCAAGGATGAAGAAAAACGCTACAGTCTTGGGAATCTGACTCTAAAAGACCCTGTTTGCCAATTTTTAAGAAAATTGGATGGGAAGCTTATCCTCGACTCATAGAAGACGTTTAAGTCGTTACTGGACGTTAAACCAGAGGCGGATGTGAGCCACATCCACAAACAATCTGTACATATCATCTTCTTCTTCTTCTTCATGTCATCTCTCAAAAAAAAAATTTATGTATACGTCTTAGGGTTGGCTTTGGTAACACACACCGTGAATGGGGAAATGCATGCATCCTGATCCAGCCTTCTTAATTGAAAAACAAAGAAGGTAGATTGTATCCCACATGTGAGGCAACCCGGTCGTATTATGGCCACTTGTCCCTTTTGGGAGCCCTATGTTGCGCTGGTCTTGAATGGGTCGAATACTGGTCAACAATGCTTTGGCACAAAGCCGAAAAAAGCAGACTACCTCCATCCCAATCTTAAGTAAGTATACACTCATCTTTCATCAAGTTTTTCTAACAATTTCAAAAAAAAAAAAAAAAAAAGAGAGGACGTGATGTCTCTTGCACTCATGACGCGTATAAAGATACGCCATGGACACTTTGTACATACGGGTATGTCATCATTTTCTATTTCTTTTATCTTTGTATCATTTTGTTGTATTTTGATTTTTTGTACTGAGACGATCCTTTAAGCTGGGGTCCTTCAGGGGTTTCTAGACTTCTTTACCTTGATGGTTTTCTTGAAGTCAAAAAATAAAATAAAATAAAATAAAATAAAATAAAAAAGAAAAAAAAAGAAAAAAAAAAGATTTTGTGTTTCTTAATTTCAACTTTTTCTGACAACAGCCAACTTACCCTCATAGGTACAATTATTCCCCTTTCCATTCTTTTTCCTACTTAAACACTCCATTTTCTCCATTTTCCTTCAACTCAGAAACACTCAAAGGGAGGAAGAGTATAGAATGGGGCCTTCGATTCGTAACCTCAAAAATGTCTGTGTTTTTTGTGGGTCGAGTTATGGGAAGGGATTAGAGTTTGTAAACACGGCTAGCACTCTTGGTCGATCACTTGTCTGCGAGGAATATTCATCTTGTATATGGGGAGGTTGTCGTGGGTTAATGGGGGGGCTGTATCACTTGCTTTGCTTTTATAGGAGGCAATCGGGTTTTAGGTGTTATTCCTAAATCTTTGGTGAAAATAACATCACTTTGGAAAGACAGTTGGAGAAGAAATTCGGGTAACATCTATGCATGGACGAATGAAAACAATGGTTGACAATTTCGATGCATTTATTGTCTTACTGGTGGTTTTGGTACTTTAGAAGAAATTTTTCAAATTGTCTCTTGGGCCGAACTAAACATCCACCATAGACCCATTGGTTTGTTGAATGTTAATAATTTCTTTGATCTTTTGTTATCTTTTCTTGACAAAGCTGTGGAACAGAAATTTATCACTCCTTCAGCAAGACAACTTCTTATCTCTGCCTCCACTATTGATGAGCTCATTGATAAATTAGAAGCTTTTGAGTATGTGTTTCTTTAATGGTCAACAGGAAGCAGCGAAGGAAGTAACAAGAAACAAAAGCCAGATCTGCGACTTCATCTTTAATGGGTTTGATTTTATTGTACCTTGTTTCTGTTTAAATTTGTGTCAGCTTTTTCTAACAGGTAATATCTTCTGTCCTTTACTCATCTATATTTTAACATTGAGGACAATGTTGTGATTTAGTTGGGGGGGAAGGATAGTTGACCCAATATATATATATATAAAATAAAAAAAAATTGTTGTGTTGTTTGGAAAGTATGATATGATTGTCATGTACTTATTAAATCAATTAGTGATGGCGAGTAAGGAGTAATTTTACTCTTGAGACGCATCTTAATTGGTGGCAGAGTAAGGAGTTTTTTAGGTAGTAACTAATTAGTACTAAAGTTTTATTGTTTGATTTCTTTTCAGGGTCTGATGCGGTACTGACAGTGTGTTTCTTTTCTGCTTGGCGTTGATTCACTTCTTATCAAGTTGTGTTGCTCTTTTCTATATCTCTCTTTCACATTGAAGGCAATGTTATATTAAGCGTGGGGGAGAGATTTCAGCATGTTCTTTTTGTAAAAAAAAAAAACAAAAAAAAAACAAAAAAAAAAAAAAAGGGGTTCATTGCATGATTGAATAACTTTTCTCCCTTCTTGAACTGATATGCTTGGTGATGGATGATTAAATTGATGAATTGAGTTTGATGGATTCATACCTTGTGAGATTTTGAGCCTAATGGATGGATTCAACATTTATGCCATTCTCTTCTTTCTTGTGTGATTTTCACTCATGTTAATGACCACTCTAGAACTTGCTTTGATTCTTTTTAAGGCTACATTTTACTTGCATGCATGAACATGATTGAGGCCCTCTTTCTTAATTAGCTAGTTTAACCAAATAGCCAACCTTGTTTTCAATTTGATATCAAGCACTCTTTTGACTTCTTGGAAATTCTCTCATTCCTGCCAACCTTGTATATTTTCCTTTGCTTAACCCATTTGAGCTTATTTGACCATTCCTTGTTTCTAGCTCATTATGTACCTTAAATGAAAAATCGTGTTCTTATTTTACCTTAGGGAATAAAAGAACATTAGCTTTGTTAATGGATGAGTTTTTGAACAAGTGTGGGGGTGTGTATACAAAATGGTTGTTGAAAAAGGAAAGAGTGCCTAAAAAAAAAAAAAAAAGAAAAAAAAAAGAAAAGGATTGGGAAATGAATATGTAAAGGGATATACATTAGAGTTGGGATGAACTTTTATGCTTGTTATTTGAACTCAGCTCTCATTTGCTTTTATTCTCTTTGGTATTTATCCTCTCATATCCATTTTATCCTCTTCTGTTACCTTAACCTCACTACAACCTTGAATAAAGTCCTCATGATTTGTGTATGCATGTGTTTTGAGTAGTGGAGAAGTAGAAGATAAGCAAGCTTGTGGTAGTGTAATTTTCATGGGTTGAATTGAGTGAAATACCTACCTTTTAAACACTTGAGAGATTGAGAGGGAATCTTGTGAAGATCCATCATTCTCGATTCATGTTGAAGATACCTTACTTGTTGGTTTGAGATGTGGAGAATTGTTAACTCATGAATGTTTTGATCCCTTGAACCTTTGGTTGTTCTTCTTGATTGTAAAATTTTGGACTCTTGAATGTCGTTGGAATTTAAAATTTTGTTAATCTCTTATGTCCTTGTTTTGGTCTTGAGTTTTGCCCAGGAGTGCAAAAAGCTAAGTGTGGGGAAATTTGATAAACACATATTTTATTCATTAAGAAACCCTTATATTTAGTCATTTACACTCTCCATATTCTTAATTGATTGAGTTTGACATGATTTTGTGAGTTTGAGCTCAAATTGGTCCTAATTGAATATTTTCAGCATTATTGAGATTTTACACTGTTTCTGTATTTTGGTCATAACTTGAGTTCCTGATATCTGACAATCATGAATTTTATCTTGTAGGAAAGCTAAGAGGAAGCTCTACAACTTTGATGAGCTCGAAGTCTTAAACAAATGTCTAAGGGACCTAAGTTTATATGGAAGTCAGAATACAGGTTCTGTCACTAGAATCTGAACGGTGTGCACTCATAAAATCATATCTCAAGCTATAATAATGGAGATGGGCTGAAATTTGGACAGTGGATAGTCAAGATCCAAATAAACAACTTTTATGCAGAACACATTTTGAGAAAAAGAAGTCTAGTAGGTCATTTTGAGCTTGCAAGTCGGAACAGAGGTGCTGAAGTTGGGTTTGAGCAACCTGCGGTATTTGGGACATATCTTGGGCTTAAGGAAGCCAAATTTGACGAACCAGCTATCCATTTTATAGCCAAGACAAGGATCTACAACTTTCATGAAGAACACTTTTCGTGAATCTGAAGTATAGTGGGTCGTTTTTGGCTTCCAAGTCAGACACGAAATTTTCATCCATCCACTAATCCACTCATCCATCCACTAATCCATCCATCCACTCATCCACTCATCCACTAACTCACCCACTCATCCACTCATACACTAATCCAACCACTTAACCACTCCACCCACCCATCCACTAATCCATCCACTCATCCATCCACTCACCCACTCAACCACTCATCCACTCAACTAACCCACTCAACCAATATTTAATTCACTCCACTCATCCACTCAACCACTCAACCACTCACCCACTAAACCAACCCACTCAACTAAATCAACCAATCATCCACTCACTCACTCAACCACTCAACCACTCATCCACTCAACTAACCCACTCAACCAATATTTAATCCACTCCACTTAAACCAACCCACTTAACCACTCAACCAATCCACTCAACCACCCCACTCCACTAACCCACTCATCCATCCACTCACCTTTGTTATTTTGTTACCCTAGACTTCTATAAAAGGGCACCATTGGTTATCATAGGGAGGGGGGAACTCTCCTTCATTTTCTCTCAGTTTTTCTTGTGATTTCTTTCTAGCTATGTGTAACTAAACCTCCCTTGGTTAAGGGGTGATGAAACCGCTAGTATTAATGTTGTAAACTTTGCATATTTGATTATTTCAACACAGTTATGTTTTTATTCATATATTTCTGAATCTATTGTTGGTATGAAGGTTTTTGTACTTGTTCCTACTTTCAAAGTAGTAGATCTAGGTTTATTATGCGCGATTGCGGTAGTAGATCTAGTGGGATGTATGATGTTCATGTAGGCATAATTATCTTTGTGCTATTTGCAGTTATAAAAGTGGTAGATCTGGGTTTATTATGCTTGTGTTGCGGTATTAGATCTAGAGAAATATATGTTCTAAGTAATTTAATCCCGGTGTGTGATTAGACCTTAGTGTAATTGGTTTTCTAAATCTTAATGCAATTGTTGGATAGTTGTAAGAGCGGTTGCTTTATGACTAATCAGTGATTAGGAGTTGATTTGAGCGGTTGCTAAATTGGCCAACACGTAAGGAAAACAGAGATTTACTCTCACAATTGCATAAAAACATAATTGAGCATGTTGGAATAAAAAGGATATGTGGATTTACATTATCATATAAATCTAGTGGTGGATTCAATCTCTTAACCAATTTTCTTATATTGTTGATTTCGGTTTGTTTATTGTTATCTTTGAAGAACATTCTGTTCATTGTTCATCAAAACTCCAAAACCCCCTTTTACTTGTTTATTGTTAATCGAGTCTAAATTGGGAATTGTTTAATAGTGTTAATTGAATTGGTTCTCTGTGGATCGACCCTTACTAACTACAACTAGTTGTAAGGTTTTTATTTTCTGGTGGGCCTGACAACTGATTTTTATCTTAATTTTAATCACTACATCCGCACGCATCAATCACTTCTTTAAATTTCACAGAAACACTCTACTTTTACTCTATCTTCTACTGTTCATCATCCTCCACCTTATTTTTGCGCGTCTTTTTTGTAAAAACTTCTTTCTCAACAATGGCTTCTCACTCTCAATCTGTCAATGAACCATCAGTAGATTTGGGCAACCACGCCGTTGTTCAAGACCCAGTTTTAGAGAAATCTGAATTGTGGACTCTCTCCAAGGTAATTCTTCCTATCCAAGATTCTTCACTTTCGTTATATCCTCCAGCTGCTTTCTTGGGCCCAGTTCTGCCCAAAGAATTCATTACTAAAGAAATCCAGAACTTTTTTCCATGCAAAAATCCCGAAAAAGAAACAATTTTGGCTTCTCTTTCTTCCATTCCAATTAATTATTTTAGTAAATCTAAAAGACTTTTCAGAACTCCTCCTGGCCAAATCAATGGGTTTATTAATTGGCTTGATAGAGTCTAAGAATCTAAAGAAACTCTATGGAGGAACATGGGTATCTTCGACTGCATCCAGCTTTCATGTTACGCCGTAAAAATAGATTCTTGTATGCTAGGTTCGTCCTTCTTCTTTTGGAACAAAATCACCAATTCCTTTCACTTCCCTTATGGCATGATGGGACCCATGCTTTTTGACGTAGCTGCCATAATTGGTCTTTGACCAGACGGGAAAGTCATAACTCCTATCCTCTAACCTTTGAACCCCATAGATGTTTACTCAAATGCTCCAACGTCCTTTTCAAACTTTGTTGGATTTTATTCCTCAGTAAAAAGCCCTGTGTCCGATCAAGAACACGTCACTTTTCTCCTTCTTTGGTTGTCGACTTATGCTTTATGTACTAAATCAGTTTAAGTGTCGAAATCATACCTTCAGCTTGCCAATCTTCTTCATAAAGGTCAAAGATTGGCTCTCAGCCAATTCCTCCTTACTAATCTTTACCTAAGTATTGGCGAGGTTGTTCAGAGCATCAGGTCTCAAACAAAGAAAACTAACATTGGTGGCCCCATATGGTTGCTTCAACTCTGGTTGAATGCCATCCTAGGAGATTATCTAGTTGACACTTCTCCTTCGACACTTTCTTCTGCTACCTATGGCATAAGGCTATGCCATGTAAAACATGAAAAACCTCACAAACACCATCCGAAAAATTTCATGCATTTCTTCAGTATTTTTCATTTCATCTCCTTCAATACTGAAGACATCTGTTTTGCACCTTTTGCTAACCGTTCTTTTGGTCCTGAGTGGTTTACTCGGCCACTAATTTCTGACAATCCTTCCATCCAAGCCGACAATATTTCCATTTGGTCAAACTTTCTTTGTTGGCAAGTTCTAGTTGCTAGCCTTCCTGGTTCGATAGATAAATCTTTGCAGTTGCACCTACCCAACTTAATGGCTCGACAACTAGGATTTTGCCAAGCTATTCCAGCTCCATTTTCTCACAAAGCCAAGGAGCACCTTATTAATGGTAGCTTGCAAGACATGACAGATCTTGTACAAGTAGCTACTAAGAATGAAATATACAAGCACCATTTTTTTATTTCCTCTTTCACACCTTATAGAGGGGTTACTCCAGATTTTGTCGAATGGTGGACTACATATTATAGTCCTTACCATATCGATATTGATGTTTCGAAGTCGTATAACTGAAAAACTCGCTCCTGTGCAGGATCAAGAGCCTTCGACAAAAACCAAAGGTAAGCATATTCAAGATATTAGAGTTTTTGAAAAATACTACAAGATCAAGTGGGACTACAGGTATCCTGGCATAATTGCTCGACACTGTGAAGAAGTCATGGCTAAACAAAAACAAATGCACAAGGAAAAATGCTCCATTAACTTCATTGCGGTTTCCATAAAAAAACCCTTTGGCACGGCTTGAACCTTTTCAAGCTCCTTTTCCAAAACTAGTGCCTCTTCCTTGTGCTCGTTTTGGTTTGGCCGACGAATTCCCAAGTAAACCCACTAGGGCTGGTAACTTCTTTACTACTGATAGGATCTTTTCTGCAAGTAACATCTTTCTTACAAGAACTCTAGAAGTTACTTGTACCCGTTGATTTGCTTTGTCGTATGAATAATTTGCCAAAGATACCTGAGTCATCACTAAATTGCTTAAAGGTACTTCTTTTCTTATTCTGATATTGAATCCTTATTTCACCAACTAATTATTATTCCTTTTTTATACCAACCCCATTGAAAAGACCCTTAGAGTACAAGCGACCAGAAGAAGGGGAAGATGAAGAAGAAGTAGAAACTTCTACCTTAAAAAAGAGAAAAGGCAAGAAAGCTCAAAATGCTCTTGTCCCAAAAGCCCCAAAGGCTAAAACAACTAGAGCAGCATCGACAAAAAGTCCTGCTAAACCCAAAGCTGCTGCCAAGCCTTCAAAGGCAAAAACTTCCAAGGTATATATATATATATTTTTCTTTTAACCAAACTTTAAAAACTTGATCTCAACTTGTCGAAACTAAATCTTTTGTCAAATCTAGGTTAGTGGCTCGACTCCACTTCTTCTATCGAAATTATTGAGTCTCCAAGCCTATCTTCTGAAAATCCTCTGAAAGTATAATTTCTATTACTTCCTTTTTGTATATCTTGATAAATTATCATCTCATTTTACCTTTGCAGAAGAAAAAAAGAAGACTTAATCCTCAAGTTCTAGTTTGAAACCTACCACTGAACTTGAAGCAGAAACCACTTCTATCCCTTTCAAGGTAAATGCTACCCAACACAATTTCTTCCTTATGAATCGAAAACTTCAAGACTTCATTCAATAATTTGATCTTCCCTGTTTCAGGATCCAGAGGCTGAACAAATTGCTGAAAGTCCTTCAGGACCCGTCGTCGAATTAAGTGCTAAGGATCAAATTCGACAGCCTACTAAGGTAAAACCTTCCAAGTCTTTCAACTAAAAAATCCTTTTGATTTTATTTGTCTTGACATTGCATTTGTTTGCTACAGTGATTGATAAATCTTGTTATATCAGACAGTCCTACTAGGCAAGGCAATGAGAATCCTTCTCTGAAGGATCAAATTTCCCTAGCTCTTGAGATTCCTACTATCTCCTTGCATCTCTCGACAGAAATTCGGGGTGCTAGTTCCTCCCAAATAAATGAAGACAATCCCGTCGAAATTGTCTCAGAAGAATTCGACATGGATACCCTCTTAGCCGAAATTGCACCTTCCAATCTTCCTCCATCTTCTCAAATCAACTCAACTGTTGCAGAACCAAAAACTACTGAAGACATGGAGGTAGATCTTGATGAATTCATATCCATGCTGTCGAGTAGTCATAGAAGTTCTCCACGGTCAACTCGTTCTTCGACACAACCTGGACAAGATTCTAGTGACTCCCATGTCACTAAACTTTTGGCTGAGTTGAAGAATGCCTTCACCTATTCTTTCAAGCAAATAAGTTCTGACCAACCACTTCAAGATAGAATGCTGGCCATTGTGACTGAATTAGAACCTCTCTCTCAACAACTTCCATTAACCAGTCGAGTCATTCCTTCAACTGTCAAAGATTTTCTCCAGAACTTATCTTTGAACATGCCTACTATTCGTCAAATCATTCATGCTTACGATAAAAAAACTTCAAGAAAAATCCAAGATCTTAAAGCAGCTGACCGACGCAAAGAATGAGATAACCAAATTAAAAGGCTATCTTGTTGATGGAAAAAATAAGGATGTAGAACTAAACAAAGAAATTGAAGACTTGGAGAAAAAGCTTGAAGAAACTCATCGTTGAAAGAAAAAACTCAGCATGGCTTTGCAACATGGGGATACGAAGCAACAAAGCATTGTCAACAACTCAAAACAATGGGATGTTGAGACCAAAGCTGTGCTAGCAGACATACATTCTCTTGAACCAGAATATCAAAAACCTTGTACTAATAAACGAGCTTTGGAAGATTCCTAGGAAATTTTGCAGAGAATTTAATTGTATTGGTCCCTTTTTTATATACTGTCGGTTTGATAATCCGACAAGATTTGTATGGCCCTTCAGGCTAATACTTAGTAAACATTCCCTTTGATCAATTTTCAATACGTTTTTTTTATTGCTCCATAATTCTATACGCTTAAATGCTCTTTTATTCTATTTCTTTTCAATGCATCTCGTAACTGTGCATCATAATTAATTAATTATAATGAAAGTTACAAAACATTGCGTAATGACTTCTTCTGCAAAAATCCCCTATAAATAGTATTCTTTGAGACACCAAGATTCAGAAGAGTGTAATATGACCCTTTCCTTCTCCCTTTCCAACGAAATTCACAATGTTTTCAGATAATTTCCTTTTCTCTCAGTGGGAAAAATGGAAGAAGGACGCTGTATTAATGGTGATGCTTATCTTGAGCTTTAGTAAGAATCGTAATATTCCTAATGAGCTTCAGTAATCATCGTAACGACTACTATGATAGGGATGACTCATCAGGGAGTAGACGACCAACCAACATCTCATCCAGGACAAGTTAAAGGTCGTCTACTTCTTCCTCTTCCTCTGGTCCCACGAGCTCAATTGAAACTCATGCTTCAGCTGGGGAGAAGCTTCTGATTTATTTAGAATAGATCTATTTTCTCTGTAATATTCTGACAACTTAAACAAGTTATAATATCAATATGTAACTTGTAATTATCGAATATATGAATGAAATTTTATTTTTGCTCATTGTCAATCTTTACTTCACACATTGTCGGTTTATATAACTTCCAATATTTGCCATTAATTGACTTAACTCTCAAACTAGAATTAACTTTGACAAGTGCATAAGCATTCCCAGAAAATACTTGAGTAATTTTAAATGGCCCTTCCCATTTTGGAGACCATTTTTCATATTCTTGACAACTCTTATCCATGGACAAGATTACTTTCCAAACCAAGTCATCAATCTTAAAAGATTTATACTTAACTCGACTGTCGTAAAACTTTGCAATTCTTTTTTTTTTTTGTTGAATCAAGTTTTCTAAAGCAACTAATCTTTCATCACTTAATTTGTTTAATTCATCAAACATCAAGTCCTAATAATGTTCAATTGGTAACTCGTCTTGTTTCTGAATCCGAATTGATTGAAGATTAATCTCAACTGGTAACACTGCATCATGACCATAAACTAACTTATATGGTGAAGTGCCCGTCGATTCTCTTGGTGAATTTCTATATGCCCATAGAATTTGATTAAGAGTAGTATGTCAATTTCTAGGCTGTCGACCAATATGTTTTTTAATTAAACTTATGATTATTTTATTCATAGCCTCTACTTGGCCATTTGCTTGAGCATAATATAGAGTCGATGCAATCATTTTAATTTTTCTAGAATTAGCATATTCGACAACTTTCTTTCCAATGAACACCGTTCCTTGGTCAATTGTCAAAGTTTGTGGTAATCCAAACCTACAAACTATATAGTCTTCTATAAAATCAATTACTTCTTATTAGGTAACTTCTTTTAAGGCTACAGCCTCAACCCATTTTGTAAAGTAATTAACTCCAACTAAAATATATTTGTGTCTTTTCGACGATGTAGGATGAATTTGGCCTATTATATCCAAAGCCCATCCTCTGAAAGGCCAAGGTTTAACAATGGAATGTAATTCACTAGTAGGAACGTTCTGTATATGGCCATGTTTTTTACATTCTTCACAAGATCTTACAAACATTATACAATCCTTTACTAGCGTAGGCCAATAATACCTTTGTCGTCGAAGGACCCATTTCATTTTATCACCTGCTTGATGAGCACCACAAATTTCTTCATGGACCTCTGCTAAGGCAATATAAGCCTCTGCTTCACCCAAGCAGACCTTTAAATTTCCATCGACATATTTTCTATACAAAGCGCCTCCTAATATTACAAATTTCGACGCTCTGTATTTGAGCTTCCTGTCCACATTTTGACTTGGATTTTTCAAATAGCTTAATATTGGTTGTCTCCAGTCATTAACTGTCGAAATATCATTTTGTAGTACATCTCTTTCTTCTAATGGATATAAAAGTTCCCTAATCTCCATTAGATTTGTCTGGACTTTTGACGAAATTTTATACTTAGAGGCTATTTGTGCTAATTCATTAGCCTTTTCATTCAAATTTCTAGGGATATGTTTGACAATAACTTTGTCGAATCTCTTCATTAACTTACTCGCCACAACACAATATTTGGTCAGATTATAACTGACACATTTATATTCTTGTGTGAGTTGCTTAATGACTAACTGTGAATCCCCAAAAAAATGCACATTACATGTTTTCATTTCTATTAATATTTCTAACCCGACAATTAAGGCTTCATAGTCAGCCTCATTGTTTGAGCATGTATATTTATGTTCAAACATGAATTTAGTTGGAATACCTTGAGCAGAAATAATTAAAGGTCCTACTCCAACTCTATTTTGATGCCTTGAGCCATCAAAATATAAGCACCATGGTTTTAACCTGACGAAATTTATATTATCAACATCTAAACATGCATGGTTAGCCAAAAAATCAGCAATTGCTTGACCTTTGATAGCTTTCATTGGAACATATTGTAAAGAGAATTCTGACAAAGCAACAGTCAATTTACCAATATGTCCATTTAATATTAGTTTTGACAACATATACTTTATTACATCAGTTTTTGACATAACCAATACATTACAAGGCATCATATAATATTTAAGTTTAGTACATGAGAAGTCTAATACTAAACAAAGTTTTTCTATTGTACTATATCTCATTTCAGCATCATTTAAAACTTGACTAAGATAATATATAGCTCTCTTGACACCATTCTCATCTTGAGCCAGCATACTACCTATAGTATTATTTGACGTTGATATGTACAATTTCAATTATCTATGAGGCACTGGAGGCATCATGACCGGAGGGTTTGTCAAATATTGTTTAATTTGGTTGAATGCTTCTTGATGATAAGACTCCCATACAAAGTCTTATTCAGTCTTCAACTTGATTAATGAGGCGAAAACTCTGATTCTTTCTGAAAAATTGGAAATGAATCTTCTTAAAAAGTTCACCTTCCCCAGGAAAGATTGTAATTCCTTCTTATTTGTTGGAGGTACGACTTCCAAAACTACCTTGGCTTTATTCTTGTCCACCTCAATACCTTTTTTATGGACTAAAAAACCCAAGAATTTAGCAGCCAACACTCCAAAATCACATTTCTCTAGATTCATTTTAAGACTATGCTTTCTCATCCTGTCGAATGCCTACCTCAAGTTTGTCAAGTGGCTATCTTTTGTTTCTGACTTGACAATGACATAGTCGATATACACCTCCATAAATTTTCTAATAACGTCATGGAAGATTGTATTCATTGCTTTCTGATAGGTGGCCCCTCCATTCTTTAAACCGAAAGGCATGACTATCCATTCATATGTCCCAATAGCTCCTGGACATCCGAAGGCAGTTTTCGACACATCCTCCTCGGCTATAAAGATTTGATTATAATCTGCATGGCCATCTATAAAACTTAACAATTCATGTCCAGATGCGGCACCAACTAACATGTTCGTAATTGGCATTGGATATTCATCTTTAGGTGTAGCAGTGTTTAGATTTCTAAAATCTACACATATTCTTAACTTGCCATTTTTCTTAATTACAGGAACAATATTAGAAAGCCATTCGACATACCTGGTTGTTCTGATGAACTTGGCTTTGAGCAATCTTTTGACCTCTTCCTTTATTTTCAAAACCACCTTAGGTGCAAATCTTCTATTAGCTTGCTTGACAGGACTGCAACCTTCTCTCAATGGTAGTCTATGCTCGACAAGATCTCTACTCAAACCAGGCATTTCAACGTAATCCTACACCAAGCAATCTTTATATTCCCTAATTAATTTAACAAGATTTTCTTTGAACTCCTTTGGCAAAAATGAACTCACAAATATAGGCCTTCTGTCTGTTTCAGTGCCCAAGTTTATTTCTTCTAAAGGATCTTCCACCTCTACACCTTGTCTTTCATCAAGTCCTTTCTCAAAACCCAAAAGACCATCATCTATTATGCAATCCGACAATACACCTTCAGTGGTGTACACAACCTTGTCGGCAAAATAAGCCGACAATTGATCCAACTGATTAACACTCATGGCTAGTGCTTGGCCGATTCCTTTCGGCCTTATTCATTAGTCAAATACCAAACTGATCCACCAAGCATGTTTCAAGTGCATCTTTGTCGATAACTCCATTATTTATCGTGACTGGCTTGACATTTGGAGCATAGATTTTAAAATCGACATGAAGCTATTGTAAATAGCAAGGGCTATCATCTGCCTCTACTATTTCCACCTGATCATTTGCATTCCAAAGAATAAGTTTCTAATGAATTGTCAATGGTATAGCTCCAACGGCATGTATCTAATCTCTCCCTAGTAGAAGATTGTAACTGGATTTTGTTGAAATTATGACAAATAATGTCGACCTCTCAATGGATCCAACTTGTATATTCAACATCACTACTCCGTCTGACGGGGAAGTTTTGCCACTGAAATCAGTAACCATCATATTAGTTGTCATTAAATCAGACTCATTCTTCCTAAGTTTCTTTAACATTGCCCTTGGGATTAGATTGATAGCTGCTCCTCCGTCTATCAAAACTCTATTTGTTGGCTTGCCTTCTAGCAAAACCTTGATGTGCAATGGGCGGAGATGAGTCTTTTGTTCCTCTATTGGCTTTTCAAAATATGTTGTATTGTCGAATACAGTTAACATATTATCTTGACAAAAAAGACAATGATTATCGAGGTAATCCAAATCTTCTTCATTCTCTCCAATATATTCAATTTCGTGATACCCTTCGAATTCAGCAGGTATAACTGAAATCAAGTTCACATTCATTGACTTTAAGAATTCTTCTTCATCTAACTCTTCATAACTTTTATATCCACTAAGCTTGAGGTACTCTTCCAACGGCAAACTACTATCCATAGCCATTATGATATCATCCAGATCCTTGTCCAGATTGAAATTCATGTTGATTTGTTCATTATCACCAAAGCCTAAAAGATCATCTGGATCTGTCAAGGCTTCAATAACTTCATCAACTGTCAAATCCATATCTATAATTTGGCAATCAGTCTTCACCAAATTTCTTTTCCCCTTGATCATGTCGAGCATTTTCTTTTTCCACTCGACATCTTGGTCAGGATCTTTTAGAACTTTTAAGATTTCTTCCTTCGACCAATCTTCATCATCACTATTACTTTTATTCCTAGCTATTCCTCTTATCATTTTCTCAGCTTTCAACTTAGCCATGTCCTTACTTTCATTAACTGCCAAATTGTTTTCCTTTGCTTCTTTTTCTACTATTATAAGTTCAATCGGCCATTTCCTTCTAATTTTGTTTAAAGTAGGCCCTTGAACTTGTTTCCCTTTCTTTATCTCTATAAGTTTTTCTTGTCAGAGATTGTTATTCCCATCCGACCATTTAACTTCACTTATTGTCGATTCACTTGGGATTTCCTCCCTTGTATCAGTAGATTCTTTTCTGATAATACTCTTCAATTTCTTGTCATTTTCATCAAGTGTTGGCTTAACCTTGACTACTAAACATCCCATTTTTGTTGGTTGTTCTTTGATAACTAAACCCTTAGCCAAATTCCTTCTCTTTTGGGCCTGTCTCAATCTTTGCAACCTTCTTTTTCGACTCTTTGACATTGGTAAAGACTTTGATGGCCCTGCTACATCATGGCCAATCAAAACTTCATCTTGGTCAATTCTACCATGTTTGTAATCATCATCCCAGAATGGTCGATTTTTCTGAAACCTATTCTTCTTGGCAGCCACGTTTCATCGAAAATACGTGTAACTTGCCATTGCAAAATTTTTAACCCATCTATCCACAGTAACATTGACAGGTGGTACTCTGGTCTTGGCTGGTCCTACACAACTCCTGCGAAATGCATTGCTCCCCATAGATCCACCAGATGACTCAACCAACCAGCCATTCATATTAGGCCTTGACATATAGACTGGCTTAGACTTTGAAGTATAAACTGACTTTGGAGTATTGAAGGGTTGTTGTGGTTTTCTAACTTTTTTGTCAAAAAACTTATTTTTACCTTGTGAATTACCCAGTTGCTCCTTAACAGCTTTCTTCATACACTGCATTACATCTTGAACACAATCTTACTTTGCCTTTTTCTTTCTTCCTTTCCAGGAAATTTTCAAGAGATTCTCCTGGTTTGGGATAAACGTCCATTGCATCTTCCATATCAATGTCGAATCCCTGCAAATTCCTAATGTTGATCATTCCAACATTTAAAGGAACCTGTTAATCGACGTATGAAATCCCAGCCTGAAACGGATCTGTATCAACTGTCATATCCGCCTTAGGCTTGTCAGCAAACTTCAATGCCTTCTGAATCAAATCTCTAAAACGAATACATCCGTTAGTAACATGACCGAAATTGTTATGAAACTTACTATATTTTTTATCTTTTATTTCATCATATTTTAATAACCTATAGCCTTATGACAATTTAATCTATTTATCTTTTAACAATAAATCAAAGATTTTGTCGGTTCTTGTTATGTCGAATGTATACATTTTTCTATTGACATAACTCATTTTTCTTTATTTCTTGTAGGCTGGAGAGCCTGACACTCATAAGGAAGACCTGTTGGGGATAAAAATACAAGTTTTGATTTTTATAAAGATATTCTCGACAGACAGTTGACATTCGACGAAGATAGACAATTCGACAAAGATGGTTTTTTCTGTGGTCGGATGATAACATTGAGATATTTAACGAAGAGATTTTCGACAGCTCGATGATGATGACATTGAAGAAATTTTCCAATGTGTTATAGTCAGATGTTGATTTTTGTCGAAAGATCTCAGTTGCTTTCAGTTATTAGTCTTGAATTCAACAGCTAGATGGGGATCCAAGTGGTGGCCAACTCTCAAAAAGCCAAGGGTTGGTTTCGTCGATAATAAAAGATACCAGTTCTGGATTTGAAAGGAGTTGGTTATTGTTGAAAATTAAGAAATTAGTAGGAACGTGACATAACTACCATAAACGTGATCAGTTTCTTAGGAGTCAGTTATTTTGTTTTTGCCTATAAATACTAGTATTTACGATGTAAAAAGGGTGGTTTTACTGGATATACAATCCTAACATCTCACTCAAACAGATTAACGGATTTGACTCCAAGTATGACTTCCATTTTCGTTTCCAGCAATTTACATTAATGCAATGTCTCTTTAAATTTCTTTACTCTTTCTGTACTTTAAATTCATGCGTTTTACGTTTTTTGCACTTTAAACTTACTGCACTTTTTACAATTCCTGCATCTTTACTCTCTCTGCACTTTACATTTTGCACGTTACTTATCAAAAGCTTCTTTTCTAACGAGATTACCACATAACTCGTGAACCCACATTCGTTTGATAAAATATATTTGTTTGTTGGAATTTGTCTCATACCAAATTCACCCGTAAACAAATTGGCACGCCCGGTGGGACGAGTTGATATATTTATTTGTTTGTTGGAATTGATACTAAATCTTTAAACCAAAATTCCACGTAAACAAAGTGGCACGCCTGGTGGGACGAGTTTAGAGTAACTCGGTAGTGTCACAAACCTCTTCATAAGAAGATGATTTTATGCGTTTAAGAAGTTGAAAGTTGGTATTTTCTTGCCCTTCTCAAGATACGCAAACTATGAGTAACGCAAATAATCAGGCGTCGAATGCACTTTCAGTTGAAGTTAGTGTGCCATTTTTGACAATCGTTACTGCATCACCTTTAACAACGGGTCCTATGGTTGATATAATAGCAACTGGTACTCTTAAGAGTAACCCAGTGTTAGAACAAGTGGTGCCTGGAGTGACTCAGTCATCACTAAATCAACCAAGTAATCAAAGTGTAATGAACTCAAATTCAAGGTTGGCACCACAATATGGTTTGCCACCAAATTATGTTCCTCCTATTATGGCACAAATGGGACTTGGCTCTACTTTGGCTAATACTATAGGCCAAACAGTAGCCTCACAAGGTCAACCACAAATAAGTTCAGCTTTAGCAAGTTTTAATGGCCAAGGAATAGAAGTTACAAGTTCAAGTAATCCAACTCCTTTTCGACAAGAGAGATTGAATTTGGGACTTGTATTTCCAAATATGTCGAGAGATAATCCCCAAAGTATAACAGGGCCAAATATGAATTCTTCGGCCAATTTTTGACAACAAATGGATGAAAGCAACCATGACATGGTGCATATGTTCACTCAGCAAATGGGTGCTGTAATTACGCCAATCATGGAAAATACAAATAATGTTTGTAACGCATTGGCTCAGTAAATGGCAAGGCTAAACCAAGACTTGGGAGTAGGTGATTTGACCAATGATATTATTCAGGGAGCTCAGCCTGGGGTAAATAGAGAAATGATTGCACCTCAAGCAAATGTGGGGCAAAATCAACAAAACTTAGATCAACCAGGCCAAAATGATCAGCCTCGTTTGGAATATGGAAATGTCCATGTGCTCTGTCGAGGAAACGAAGATCAAGTGGCCAGAAATGATATAGCCATGAGATTGCTTCGACCAAATCTTGGGGGGCACCAAATGGTTGAACAAAATGTAAATCAAGTAGTGGAACAAGTGCTGAATAGATTTGGTTTTAACGTTGGCTATGCCAACCAGCCATATTTTGTATCAGCATTTCCTGAGTGGGTCCAACAGGCAGAGTTCCCTAGAGGAGTTAAGATTCCAAAACTTTCCAAGTTTGCAGGAGAAAGTGGGGAATTGACCGTTGAACATATTACACTATTTACGATAGAGATGGGGGAGTTGGCCACTATTGAGGGCCTTAAAATAAGATTCTTCCCAAATTCCCTCATAAAAAATGCTTTTTCCTGATTTTTGACATTGAGACCAAATTCAGTCCACTCTTGGACTCAATTAGAAAGAAGTTTCCATGATCAATTTTTTAGAGGAGATTTGAAAGTGGGACTTACAGATCTTTTCAACATCAAAAGGATGTATAATGAAACTGTGGATGACTATCTGGCTAGGTTTCGACAAATGACGAGTAGATGTTTTACTCCCATACCAGAGGTCGAATTAGTAAAAGTAGCTGCAGGTGGTTTAGATTATTATATAAGGAAGAAGTTAGTGAATCAACATTTAGTTGATCTTGCCCAATTAGGTGAAAAAGTTAGGCAAATAGAACAACTAAAAGTTGAAAAGATTCAAAAACAAAAAAGATTTCTTAAAAGAGAAAAGGTTGTATTTGTCAGATTAAATGAATCCGACAATGAGTTTGAAAGTAGCGATGATGAGTTCGAAGTTAACATTGCTGAACTTCAGAACGGTCCTCCTTATGTTTGTCAGGCATTACAGCCTACTAGAAATAAGGAGAAAATGGGCTACGTTAATAAGAAAATATATACATTCGACGTAACCAAAGCCGACAAGATTTTTTATTTGTTACTAAAAGATAAACAGATTAAACTGTCGGAAGGTCATAGGTTGTTAAAGTTGGATGAAATTAAAGACCGAAAATATTGTAAGTTTCATAATAGTTTCGGTCATGTTACTAATGAATGTGTTTGTTTCAGAGACAAAATTCAAAAAGCAATAATGGATGGGCGTCTGAAGTTTGCCGACAAGCTTAAAGTGGATATGAAAGTTGACACAGATCCGTTTCAGGCTGAAGTATCTTGTGTTGATCAGCAAGCTCCTTTAAATGTTGGGATGCTCAACATAAGGAGGTTGCAAGAATTCAACATGGATACAAAGGATGCAACCGATGTATATCCCAAGCTAGGTGAGTCTCTTGAGATATTTCTTGAAAGAAAAAAAGATGAGGGCAAGGTAAGGTTGTGCCCAAGGTGTAATGCAGTATATGATGAGCTTGCTGCGAAGAAAGCTGCTGAAGAACAACCAAGTATCTAGCAGGGTAAGGAAAAAGTTCTCGACAGAAAAACTTGGAGACCACAGAAGACTTTTCATACTCCAAGGACAAAGCCAGTTTACATGCCTAGGCCTAACATGAATGATTGGTTAGTTGAACCACAGGGGTTTGTGGGAAACAAAGCTCATGTCAGACCATGTAAGACTAGGGTGCCACCTGCTAATGTTGCTGTGAATAAGTGGATGAAGAATTCCGTAATGGATAGACATACGTATTTTCGACGGAATGTGTTTGCCAGGAGGAGTAATTTTCAAAGGGATCAACCTTTTTAGAATGAAGACTACAAGAATGGAAGGATTAATTTAAGAAAAACTTTGATTGGTCAAGATGAAGCAGGGCCATCAAAGGTTCTTCCAATGTCAAAGAGTAAGAAAAGGAGATTATAGAGATTAAGACAAGCACAAAAGAGAAGAGATATGACTGAAGAATTAGTGATCAAGGAGCAGCCTGCAGAAACAGGTTGTTTGGTGTTCAAAAAGAAACCAATACTTGATCAAGATAAAGATGGTAGAAAGATAAAAAGTGTTGTTACCAAGGGATCATTCCTAGGGGAGCCGACAACAAATATAGTTAGACGGCTTGATATTGGTGATAAATCCCGACAAGAAAGGTTGGAAGAAATAAGAAGGGGTAAGCAAGTTTGAAGGCCAATTCCAAATAAAACAAAGAGGAAATGGCCAATTGGATTGATAGTGGTAGAAAAAGAAGCAAGAAAGAACAGTTTACCAGTCGAAAAGGACAAGGAGTTGATTAGCTCGAATGCTGCGAAACCGATAATAGGAAAAGAGCAGATCAAGGACTCTGGAATTAGAAATAGTAATATCGAAGACTGGTCAAAAGAAGAAATCAGGAGAATTTTAGAAGACCCAGATCAAGATGTTGAGTGGAGGAAGAAAGTGCTCGACATAAGAAAAGAAAGAAAAAGATTGGCAAAGCCTGACTGCCAAGATATAGACCCAATGACTAATGAAGTTATTGAGGCCTTGAATGATCCAAAGGATCCTTTAGGCCTTGGTGATGAGGAGCAATTCGACATGGACATTAATTTGGAAGATAATCTGGACGATATCTTGACGGCTATGGATAGTAATTTGTCGTCGAAAGATTACTTCAGGATTGGAAGGCATTTAAGTGATGAAGAGCTGTCCGACGAGGAAGAATTCTTGAAGTCAATGAGTGTTAATTTAGTTTCAGTGTTACCTGCAGATTTTGAAGGGTATCACGAAATTGAGTACACTGGGGAGAATGAAGAAGATTTTGATGACCTAGATGATCATTGGTTTCTTTTCCAAGACAATATGATCACAGTCTTTGATAATATAGCTTAGCTTGAAAAATCGACAGAAGATCAGAAGGCTCATTTACAACCGTTACACATCAAGGCTCTGTTGGAAGGAAAACCTACTAATAGAGTTTTGATCGACGGGGGGGCAGCAATCAATTTAATCCCAAGGGCCATAATCAAAAAACTTGGGAAAGATGAATCAGATTTGATGTTGACAAACATGATAGTCACGGATTTCAGTGGTAAAACCTCTCCATCAGACAGAGTAGTGATGTTGAAAGTACATGTCGGATCTGTTGCAAGGCCGACATTATTTGTGGTAATACCGACGAAGTCAAGTTACAATCTTTCGCTAAGGAGAGATTGGATTCATGTCGTCAGAGTAATACCATCAACAGTTCATCTGAAGCTCATTCTTTGGAATGAAGACGACCAAGTTGAAGTAATAGAAGTAGATGACAGTCCTTGCTATCTTCAGCAACTTCATGTCGATTTCAGAATATATGCTCCAAGTGTTAAACCAGTAACATCAAGTGGTGGAGTGATTAATAAGGACGCACTCGAAGTTTGCTTGAGGGATCAGTTTGGTGTACGACTGGTGAAGAAGGCCGAAGAAGATCGGCCAAGCACTAGTTATGAGTGTTAAGGATTATTCAGAAAAATTGTCAGCTTATTTAGCCGACAAAGCAGTATTCACTGCTGAAAGCATGCTGTCGGATTGTATAATTGATGACGGTCCTTTAGGATTTGAAAAAGGGCTTGATGAAAAGCAGAGTGTGGAAGTGGAAGATCCTTTGGAAGAAATAAATTTGGACACTAAAGCAGATAGAAGGCCCATCTTCGTGAGTTCATTTCTTCCAAAGGATTTTAAAGAAAAGCTTGTCGAGTTAATTATGGAGTATAAAGATTGTTTTGCTTGGGATTATGATGAAATGCTTGGGTTGAGTAGAGATCTTGTCGAGCACAGATTGCCTCTGAAAGAAGGATGCAGACCTGTTAGACAAGCCAATAGGAGATTTGCACCTAAGGTGATATTAAAGATAAAAGAAGAGGTCGAAAGATTGCTCAAAGCCAAATTCATCATAACCACCAGGTATGTTGAATGGCTTTCTAATATTGTTCATGTAGTTAAGAAAAATGGTAAGTTAAGAATATGTGTAGATTTTAGAAATTTGAACACTGCCACACCTAAAGATGAGTATCCTATGCCAATTGCGGACATGTTAGTTGATGCCGCATCTGAACATGAATTATTAAGTCTTATGGATGGCCATGCAGGTTATAATCAAATTTTTATAGCTGAAGAAGACGTGTCGAAAACTGCCTTCAGGTGCCCAGGAGCCATTGGGACATTTGAATGGGTAGTCATGCCTTTCAGTTTAAAGAATGCAGGGGCCACTTATCAGAGAGCAATGAATACAATTTTCCATGATGTCATTGGAAAATTTATGGAAGTCTACATCGATGATGTCATTGTCAAGTCGGAAACGAAGGAAAGCCATTTGACAAACTTAAGGCAGGCATTCGACAGAATGAGGAAGCACAGCCTTAAGATGAATCCAGAAAAATGCGATTTTGGAGTCTCGGCTGCCAAATTCTTGGATTTCCTAGTCTATAAAAAAGGTATAGAAGTGGACAAGAATAAAGCCAAGGCAGTTTTGGAGGCCACACCACCGACAAACAAGAAAGAATTGCAATCTTTTTTAGGAAAAGTTAACTTCCTAAGGCAGTTTTGGAGGCCACACCACCGACAAACCAGAGTTTTTGCTCCATTGATCAAGTTGAAGGCTGAACAGGATTTTGTGTGAGAACCTTGCCACCAAGAAGCCTTTGACCAGATAAAGCAGTATTTGACAAAACCACCGGTCATGATGCCTCCAGTGCCCCGTCGACCGTTGAAATTGTATATATCAGCATTAGAAGAAACCATAGGAAGTATGCTGGCTCAAGATGTAAATGGCGTCGAAAGAGCCGTGTATTATCTTAGTCGAGTTTTAAATGATGTTGAGAGAAGATATAGTGCAATCGAGAAACTTTGTTTAGCATTGTATTTCTCATGCACTAAGCTTAAATATTACATGATGCCTTGTAATGTACTGGTTATGTCAAAAACTGATATAATAAAATATATGTTATCAAAACCAGTGTTAAATAGTCGTATTGGAAAATGGACAATTGCTTTGTCAGAATTTTCTTTACAATATGTACCAATTAGAGCAGTAAAAGGCCAAGCAATTACTGACTTCTTGGCCGACCATCCTTGTTTGGATGTAGATAATGTAAATACTATCGGTTTAAAACCTTGGTGTTTATATTTTGATGGTTCAAGGCATTAAAATGGAATTGGAGTAGGGATTTTAATTGTTTCCCCTCAAGGTACTCCAACTAAGTTCATGTTTGAACTTAAATATACCTGTTCTAACAATGAGCTGAATATGAAGCCTTAATTATCGGATTGGAGATACTAGTGGAAATGAAAGCATGTAATGTGCATATATTTGGTGATTCACAGTTGGTCATTAAGCAACTTGCCCAAGAATATAAATGTGTTAGTGAAAATCTAATGAAATATTATATTGTGGCAAGTGAGTTAATGAAACAATTCGACGAGGTAACTGTCGAACACATTTCCAGAGATTTAAATGAAGAGGCTAATGAATTAGCACAAGTAGCCTCTGGGTATAGACTTTCATCTAAGGTTCTTACAAATCTAATGGAGATAAGGGAACTTTTATATCCATTAGAGGAAAGAGATATACTACAAAATGACATTTCGATGATTAATGACTGGAGACAACCAATATTGAGTTATTTGAAAAATCCCAGTCAAGATGTGCATAGAAAGCTCAAGTATAGAGCATCGAAGTTTGTGGTATTAAGGGGAGCCCTGTATAGAAAGTCTGTCGATGGAAACTTAGAAGTTTGCCTGAGTGAAGCAGAGACTTATGTTGCCTTGGCAGAAGTCCATGAAGGCATTTGTGGAGCTCATCCGGCAGGTGAAAAAATGAAATGGGTCCTTCGACGTCAAAGGTATTATTAGCCAACACTAGTTAGGGATTGTATAATATTTGCCAAGTCTTGTGAAGAGTGTCAAAGACATGGCCATATACAAAATGTTCCTGCTTGTGAGTTACATGCTATAGTTAAACCTTGGCCTTTCAGAGGGTGGGCTTTGGATTTAATTGGCCAAATTCATCTTGTCTCATCGAAGGGACATAAATACATTCTAGTAGGAGTCGATTACTTCACTAAATGGGTTGAGGCTGTAGCTTTGAAGGATGTAACCCAGCAGGATGTGATTGATTTTATTGAAGATAATATAGTTTGTCGGTTTGGAATACCATAAACTTTGACAACCGACCAAGGATCAGTATTCATTGAAAAGAAAGTTGTCGAATATGCTCAGGTGAATGACCAAGTAGAGGCCATGAACAAAATAATCATAAATTTGATTAAAAAGCATATCGGTCGACAACCTAGAAATTGGCATAATACCCTTAATCAAACTCTATGGGCATATAGAAATTCACCAAGAGAATCGACGGGCACTTCACCATATAAGTTAGTTTATGGTTATGATGCAGTGTTACCAGTTAAGATTAATCTTCATTCCATTCGAATTCAAAAACAAGACGAGTTACCAATTGAGCATTATTGGGACTTGATGTTTGATGAATTGAATGAATTAAGTGATGAAAGATTAGTAACTCTAGAAAACTTGATTCGACAGAAAGAAAGGATTGCAAAGTTTTACGACAGTCGAGTTAAGTATAAATCCTTTAAGATGGATGATTTGGTTTGGAAAGTCATTCTGCCCATGGATAAGAGGTGTCGAAAATATGGAAAATGGTCTCCAAAATGGGAAGGACCATTTAAAATTACTCAAGTATTTTCTGGGAATGCTTATGCACTTGTCGAAGTTAATTCTGGTTTGAGGATTAAATCAATTAATGGCAAATATTTGAAGTCATATAGGCCGACAATGTGCGAGGTAAAGATTGACAAAGTATAATTGGAAATTATTTTCATTTGTCAATTTGACAACTTGATTAAGTTGTCAGGACATTACAAAAAAAAATATAAGAAAAAAATGACAATTAACCAAAAGGGGGAGGAGCATATACAATTAAGTTATTTGCAAAAACTTCCTAAGAATCTTCCAAGATTTGTTTGTCGGTGCAAGCTCTCTGATACTCTGATTCAAGGGAGTTTATCTTTGCTAGCACTACTTTGGTTTCGACAAACCATTGTTTGGAGTTGTTGACAACGCTTTGTTGCTTAGCAGTCCTCTATTGCAATGCAGTGTTGAGCTTTTGCTTTCGACGACGAGTCTATTCAATCTCATCCTATGCGTCGGTCAACTGCTTCAAGATTTTGGACTTTTCTTGAACTTCTTTGTCATAAGCAAGAATGACTCGATGAATAATAGGCATTTTTGAAGACAAATTGTGAAAAAAATCTTTAACAGTCATAGGAAGAGCCTGACTGACTATTGGCAGTTGTTGAGAAAGGGGTTCCTACTTGGTCACAATGACCATCATCCTTTCCTGAAAAGGTTAGTCAAAACTTAAATATTATAAGTGAAGGCATTCTTCAGCTCAGCCAATAATTCAGTGACGTAAGAGTCACTAGAATATTGTCCTTGTTGTGTGGAAGAGCGAGCTGACAGTGGAGGACTCCTGTGATTACTTAACAGCAAGGTGATTAGTTCATCTAAATCCACTTCTATGTCTTCAATATTTTTTGGTTCTGCAACAATTGAATTTGTTGAAGGAGGTGGAGGTGGATTGGTAGGTGCAATTTCAGTCATAAAGGTGTCCATGTTGAATTCGTCTGTGAAGATTTGGACGAGGTTGTCTTTATTTGCTTGAGAAAAACTCCCAACACTCGAAGGGATTTGAGTTTTTCTCAAATTTATGGTAGTTTGAACCTCTGTCAGAAGAGGCAGAGAGATGGCAGGCATTGCAGAAGTCGAAGATTGGAACTAGAAGATGAAATTAAAATTTATCTTTCTCCCAGCAATGTCGAAAGAAAAATTTGGGGAGGCATTTGTTGGGGATAAAAATACAAGTTTTGATTTTTATAAAGATATTCTCGATAGACAGTTGACATTCGACGAAGATAGACAATTCGACAAAGATGGTTTTTTCTGTGGTCAGATGATAACATTGAGATATTCAACGAAGAGATTTTCGATAGCTCGATGATGATGACATTGAAGAAATTTTCCAATATGTTATAGTCAGATGTTGATTTTTGTCAAAAGATCTCAGTTGCTTTCAGTTATTAGTCTTGAATTCAACAGCTAGATGGGGATCCAAGTGGTGGCCAACTCTCAAAAGGCCAAGGGTTGGTTTCGTCGAAAATAAAAGATACCAATTCTAGATTTGACAGGAGTTGGTTATTGTTGAAAATTAAGATATTAGTAGGAACGTGGCATAACTACCATGAACGTGATCAGTTTCTTAAGAGTCAGTTATTTTGTTTTTGCCTATAAATACTAGTATTTACGATGTAAAAAGGGTGATTTTACTGGATATACAATCCTAACATCTCACTCAAGCAGATTAACGTATTTGACTCCAAGTATGACTTCCATTTTCGTTTCTAGCAATTTACATTAATGCAATGTCTCTTTAAATTTCTTTACTCTTTCTGTACTTTAAATTCATGCGTTTTACATTTTCTGTACTTTAAACTTACTGTATTTTTACAATTCCTGCATTTAAACTTTTTGCACCTTTATTTTCTGCATTTTAACCTTCAGCACTTTATATTTCTTGCAATTTACTTTCTCTGCACTTGAATATTTCTCTGCACTTTACATTTTGCACGTTACTCATCAAAAGCTTCTTTTCTAACGAGATTACCACATAACTCGTGAACCCACATTCGTTTGATAAAATATATTTGTTTGTTGGAATTTGTCTCATACCAAATTCACTCGTAAACAAGACCATTCTGAAGTTTAGCAATGTTAATTTCAAATTCGTCATTGCTATCTTCAGTTTCATTGTCGGATTCATCTAATCCGACGAATGCTACTTTCTCCCTTTTAAGGAATCTCTTTTGTTTATGAACCTTTTCAGCTTTTAGTTATTCTATTTGCCTAACCTTTTCACCTAGTTGGGCAAGATCAACTAAATATTAGTTCACTAACTTTTTTTTTATGTAATAGTTTAAACCTCCTGTAGCAATTTTCACTATTTCTGCTTCAGGTATAGGAGTAAAACATCTACTCCTCATTTGTCGAAACCTAGATAGGTAATCTTTCATTGTTTCATTATACACTCTCTTAATATTGAAGAGATCTGTAAGTCCAACTTTCAAATCCCCTCTGAAGAATTGATCATGGAAACTTCTTTCTAATTGAGTCCAAGAGTGTATCGAATTGGGTCTCAATGTCGAAAACCAAGAGAATGCATTTTTAGTAAGGAAGCTTGGGAAAAATCTCATTTTGAGGCCTTCAATAGTGGCCAATTCTCTCATTTCTATTGTATACCATGCGATATGTTCGACGGTCGATTCTCCATTTTCACCAGTAAACTTTGAAAGTTAAGGAATTTTAATTCCTCTAAGCAACTCTACTTGTTGTACCCACTCAAGAAACGCTTAAACAAAATACGGTTGGTTGGCATATCCAACATTGAACCCAAATCTATTCAGCACCTGTTCCACTACTTAGTTTACATTTTGCTCAATCACTTGGTGTCCCCCAAGCAATCTCATGGCTGCATCATTTCTAGTCATTTGATCCTCATCACCTCAATGAAGCATATGAACATTCCCATATTCCAAGTGTGGCTGATCATTTTGCATAGGTTGTTCTAGGTTTTGTTGATTTTGTCCCCCATTTTCCTGAGGTATAACCATTTCTCTGTTTACTCTAGGCTGGGTTCCTTGCACGTTTTCATTGGCCAATTCACCTATCCCCAAAGCTTGATTTAGCCTTGCCATTTGTTTGGCCAATGCGTTGCAAGCATTATTTGTGTTTTCCATGATTGGTGTAATCACAGCACCCATTTACTGAGTGAACATATGCACCATATCATGATTACTTTCATCCATTTGTTGTCGAAAACTGGCCAAAGAATTTGTCGTAAAAATCCGCCGCAATTTAAAAAAAAAAGATAATTTGCAGGCGGCAATAACTCACCAAAAAAAAACGAATCTCCTTTTTAAATTTGCATTCTCCCTGAGTCAAATGCTCATACTTCTCCTATTCTTCAACTTCCTCCTCCTTCATCTTCCTTGTTTCTTTTCTTCTCTTTCATCCTCTTCTATCTTCCTTTTTTTGTTTTCTTTCATCCTCCTACTTCTCCATATCCTTCTCTTCTTTTTCTATCTTCATCTTTATTCCTCCTCTTCTTAGTTCTTACTCCTTCATTCTCCTCCTCCCTCTTCCATTTTCTTCTCTTCTTATTTTCTTCCTCTTCCACCACCACTACATTTTAAAAATATAAAAAAATTAATTATAAAAATTTGGCTTAAAAGAAATTATTTTTGAAAACGTATACAAATAATCTTAAAATATAAGAATTTTTAAAATTTATAATTACAAAAATAAAAATAACTTTTTTGGTGGTGGTCTGTCTATCTGTAAAAGTAATACAAAATCATAAATGTAAATTTCTAGGCCATTGGTTTGGTAACAAGTTTTTGCAAAAACGAAAATGCAAAATTCTGACAACTTGCGACTGCCTATAATTAATAGCAAATTCCAACAAATTAGCGGCAAAAAAATCTGCCATAAATTAGCAGCGAAAAAATCCTACGCAAATAGCGACGAGAAAATCTGCTACAAATAGCATAGCATAGCAAAAATTCACCACAAATTAGAGGCGAAAAAATCGGCCGCAAACAACCCATTTCCGGCAACGAATCCTGCATATCGCTGGAGAGTTTTGTGGCGGATTTGCGGTGAAAAAATCTGCCACAAATTTGCAGCGAAAAATTCCGCCACAAATTTGTGACAGAAACTAAAATTTGCCGCAAACTATATTGCAATGACCATTTTTGCAGCAGTTATGAATTCGTCACAAATTGACAATTTGCGGCAAATTTAAGGTGATTTGGGATGGATTTATCCTTTGCAAATCGTAATTTTTCTTGTAGTAACCAAAACTCTTTGGGTAAACAGAATTGCACCTTTATATGGGTTGCCTCCGAGGTTTACTCCCCAAAATGTTACACAGAACATAGGTACTGCCCAAGCCACATATACAAGTCTTATACCCAACGTTTCACCAAGAAACCAAATGGTAAATGGTGGTGGCCAAGTTGCAGGAACTAGTACCAATCGAACTGATAGGCAAAATATGGGAATACCAGTATTTCCTAACATGCCCAAGGATATGTCTTCGATTCCTTCAGGGAATATGAATATAGCCTTGAACAATATCAGGCAACAGATTGATGAAAGTAACCATGAAATGGTCCATATGCTGACTCAGCAGATGACTACTGTAATAACACCACTCATAGAGTCAATCAATAATACCTACACCACATTGGCTAGGCAAATGGGTAGGATTGTAGATGTTTTTGGTAACCCAAAGGACTCTGTCGGCAATCAAAGGGTAAACAATTAACCTATTTTATCAAGAGAACGCCTAATTGGTAAATAATCCCAATGGTAATAATACAGTTGAGGATAACCAGTCAAGAGAGATTCCACATGGCCCAAATGTAGGATTTTGAATAATTAATCGAAATCAGGATACTGATAACCTCCTAGAAAGGATTAGGCTTAATAATCTTAGAGGGCAACAAAATATCAACCAAGCAGTGGAACAAGTACTAAATAGATATGGTTTTAATGTGAGATATGCAAATAGACCGCATTTTGTGTCAGTCTTTCCTGAATTTATCCAGCAGACAAAATTTCCGAAAGGGTGCAAAGCACCCAAAATCTGTAGCAAGTTTGCTGGAGAAAGTGGAGAATCCACAGTCGAGCATATTGCTCGATACACAATCGAAGCTGGGGAGGCAGCCTCGAATGAATATTTAAAAATGAAATATTTTCTCAGCTCTCTAACAAAGAATGCCTTTACTTGGTTCACAACTTTTCTACCAAATTCAATTCATTCTTGGAATCAGTTGGAAAGAAATTTCCATGACCAGTTCTTTAGAGGAAAGACAAAAGTAAGTCTTTTAGATTTGTTTAATATTAAAAGAGGCCATAAAGAGTCCATAGATGATTACTTGGCTAGGTTCAGGCAAATGAAGGCTAGATGCTTCACTGTCATTCCTGAATCTGAGGTAGTTAAGATGGCTGCTAGAGGTTTATATTATTCCATTCGAAAGAAACTAGTAAACCAGTAACTCCTCAACATGTCTCAACTTGCTGATAAAGTAAGACAAATCGAGCAATTGAAACTCGAAAAGGAAAGATTCAAGAGAAATCTGAGAAAAGAAAAAATTGCTTACTTCGAAACTCTTGATATTTAGGATAAGTATTTGAAGCAATCGAAAGATAATAAAGTTGTTTATGTTGAAATCGATGAAGGAGAAAATGATGAGGAAAATAAGGTTAATATAGCAGAACTAAAATTTGGTCCTCATTATACTTGTTCATCTTTAATGCCTAATCGAACTAAGGATAATATGAAGTCCTCTACTAGGCCAACTTATGCTTTCGATATTTCTAAAATTGATTTAATATTTGATGTCTTATTAAAAGATAAACAAATCAAACTTCCTGATGGGCATAAAATCCCTTCAGTAGAAGAAATAAATGGTTGAAAATATTACAAGTATCATAATAGATATGGTCATTCAACTAATAATTGTATACATTTCAGGAATTTAATTCAAAAGAGCATCATGGAAGGAAGACTGAAATTTGAGAACAAAGAAACATGAAGGTGAATTTTGATCCATTTGAAGTGAATGCCAGCTATATTGAGCCAATTGGCTTTGCTGAAGTCAACATGGTGGAGTTGGAAGAGTCTGGCCCCATCCATATTTTTGAAAATAGCCTCGAGGTATTTGAGGCTGAAGAGCAACAAGTTTTCCCAAAGGCCGAGGAAACATTGGTCGAATTCCTTCTTAGAAAGAAGGAAGACGAGAGGGAAGTATCCCTTTGTCCTCGATGCAGTGCTATCTTCAATAGGCTGGCAGTCAAGTCTTACCAGGCAGCTTTGAAGCAAAAGAGGAAGGAAAAAACCCTGCAGGAGGCTCGATTAATATTAACAATCAGCCTATGAATCACAATGCAGTGGTAGTGCAGAACCTCGAGAGGACCAGGAAAGAAAAGACCAGGGTGCCCCCTTCTAATGTGGCACCTAATCAGTGGGTGAGGAACAGTCCACAGGCCCACAAATTTCATAATAGGCCATTTTGGCCAAAGTTGAAATAAGTGATGAATCCCTTTGGGGGAAGACCAAACTCCTGGTTTCAATGAGAAGGTTCAAACTCGAACCAGAGCTTAACCCCACACCCTTCGAAGTGTCAATAGCGAAAAGCCCAGGGGCTTTGACAACAACAGCTATAGCAACATGCATTGGCCAAGGTGCAACAATAACAAAGGTCTTATGCCTACGTGGTATAAGGACCACCCTTGAAAATAGAAAAACAAAAATCTCCTAGTCCAATGGATGACGATGTTATCACATATTCATTAGAATTGGGCTTTAAGGATGATTTGGACACCATTTTTGGTGTCAATGTGGTGTCCATTCTCCCTTATAACTTTTCCATTTCAGGTGACCAGGAAGTGGACCAGGAGGAGGACTTTGAAGATGATTCAGAAGATGCCAGTTGGTTCATGGTTGAAAAGGACACAGTCGAAGTAATGGAGAACTCTGCAGTCTTTAACATTCCTTCCCTTAAAATGAAGAATCATTTACGCCCACTATTTATCAAGGTAACAATAAATGATAAATTAGTGGGCAAGGTGCTGATAGATGGAGGAGTCTCCATTAATCTGTTTTTAAAGAATTTACTGAGGCAGTTTGGTAAAACAGAGGCAGATTTGTTGCCTTACAATATGGTCGTGACATACTTTAATGGTAGATCCTCCACATCAGAAGGGGTCGTTGTTCTTGATGTCAAAGTGGCTTCAGTCACAAGGTCAACTTTATTCATAGTTGTTCCCTCGAAGGCCAGTTACAACCTTCTGTTGGGTATGGAATGGATTCATGTTGTAGGTGTTGTCCCTTCGACCGTTCATCAGAAGATGTTCCTGTGGAACCAGAAGGGGGAGCTCAAAATGGTAGAGGCTAATGATACTCTGTGCTATGTCAACCAAAACTATGTAGATCTACAAATATATGTGCGTGGTGTCAGACCATTCTACATTTGGGATTCAACAGCCCTCGATAGGAAGGGGGTCGAGATGGTGGCCTTCACCCCAACAGGTTTCTTTATCATACCAAAAGCAGATTCATTTCAGCTTCGAAATTGTAATAATTTCAAGGCCTATAGGCACCTATTTAACATTCCAAGCTGAGTATATTCGGCCTCAAGTTGTAATAATGCTGGAACTTAAGAGCCATATGCCTCGAATTGCAACCTATAAGGCTAAAAATTACACAGAAAGTGCACTTTCGAGTCAGGTGACTCAAATCTCAGCCTATATAGATGATAAATTTAGTACCATTGAAGATGCTAACTTGGACTGTATTTATGATGATTCCTCTTTAGGATTCGAACAGACCCATCTTTCTGATATTAAAAGGATAGAGGTACAAGATCCTTTAGAGGAAATCAATTTAGGGAATGATGTACTAAGAAAGCCTACTTTCATAAGTAGTTTAATAAATTCTAATTTCAAGTATGAGTTGATTCACTTACTCGAAGAATATAAAGATTGTTTTGCATAGGAATATGAGGAAATGCCTAGGCTCAGTCGAGATTTGGTAGAACACAAACTGCTAATTTGAGCAAGACAAAGACCAATCAAGCAAGCTCTAAGAAGATTTGCTCCTGATGTGGTTTTGAAGATCAAAGAAGAAATCGAAAGGTTACTAAAGGCTAAGTTCATTCGAACTACTAGGTATGTTAACTGGATTTTTAATGTTGTTCCGATTATGAAAAAGAATGGTAAGTTAAGAGTATGCATTGATTTTCGAGATTTAAATTATGTTATTCCTAAAGATGAATATCCTATGCCTATTGCAGGCATGTTGATTAACTCAGCCTTAGGTCATGAAATTTTAAGTTTCATGGATGACTATTTTGTGTATAATCAAATGTATATTGCAGAAGAGGATGTGTCAAAAATGACTTTTCGATGTCCTGGAGCAATTGGTACTTTCGAATGGATAGTTATGTCATTTGGTCTGAAGAATGATGGAGCCACGTATCAAAGGGCCATGAATACTATTTTCATGATATTATTGGTAAATTCATGGAGGTTTATATTGATGATGTGATGGTCAAGTCGAGATCAGAACAGGAGCACCTTTCGAATTTGAGACAATCATTCGAAAGAATGAGAAAACATGGATTGAAAATGAATCCTATTAAATGTGTTTTTAGTGTTTATGCAGGAAATTTCCTTGGGTTCTTGGTTTAGAAGAAAGGAGTAGAGGTTGATCAGAACAAGGCTAAAGCTATTCTTGAAGCATCAACTCCTTCAAATAAGAAGCAACTCTAGTCTCTGCTTGGAAATATTAATTTCATAAGAAGATTTATTTCGAATCTATCCGAAAAGACCAAAGTTTTCTCATCATTTCTAAAGCTCAAATATGAAGAAGAGTTTTGATGGGAAAAAGGAACATCAAGAGGCTTTCGATCAAATTAAGCATTGTTTGGCTAATCCTCCAATGATGAAACTTTCAATGCTTGGACACCCTTTGAAGTTATATATTTTAGCATCGAACGAAACTATTGGGTGCATGTTGGCCCAGGAAGATGAAAATGGAATTGAAAGAGCCATTTATTATCTTAGTAGAGTTTTGATAGATGTTGAAACAAGTTATAGTGCAATCGATAAATTATGCTTAACTTTGTATTTCTCTTGTACCAAGTTAAAGTATTATGTAAAGCCATATGATGTATTTTTTATTTCAAAAACTGATATAATAAAGTACATTCCAAACCTATCTTGTATGGTAGAGTAGGAAAATGGGCTCTTGCTTTAATAGAATTTTCTTTAAAATATGTACCACAAAAGGCTGTGAATGGCCAAGTGCTAGCAGACTTTTTGACTGACCATCCTTGTGTTGACTGATAATTACGATTTTTAACGTATTAATTATCTACATAATTATCTTATTAATGATATCCAGGTTGTAATTAAGTGATTTTAGCACCTATTTTAATCATTGGGTTGAATTGGGATTTAAAGCAAAATTTTCAGATTGTAATGCATATTTACATTGGTTCAGTATTTTGACCATAACTTGAGTTGTAGATCTCTGATTTTGATTTTCTTTATATGCTAGGAAATATGAGAAAAATATCTACAAGTTTTGTGAAATGTCAAATTGGAAGATTCGGACATTTAAGTGGTCAAAAACAGCCTTGAAGTTGGACCAGTGGTGCTGTCATGAATTTCTGGACATACCTTCACTATTTTGGACATATCTCACTCATTTCAAGTCCAAATTAAGCATATGAGCACTCCTTGGAAAGATTATTTTAAAGTCTATCTAATAGGATTGAGCTTAATTCAAATTTGTGACAGAAATTCAGACTAAAGAGAAGGCAGAAAAGTGGAAATTATGTGGAAGAATCATTAGCAAAAGTGGTTGAACCACTTTCATAATGGAGAAGGTGGGAGACATGCTTTTATGATGGAGTAGGTGGACATAATAGAGAAGGTGGGAGACATGCTTTCATGATGGAGTTGGTGGACATAATGGAGTAGGTGGAGGATGACAATTTATATTGTATTATAGGAGTTTTGCATAGAGAGATATATTTAAGGAGGGTGTTAGTCTGAGTTTTGGGGACTTGGCTTCTCCTCCTCTCCTTCCTCCTTCAATTTTTCTTCTTTGTAATAGTTTTTCATATTTCTTGTATGTTTTGATGGTTTCCTTCATTGTAATGGAGGGCTAAGTTACTTTCAGTCAATTCGGGACTCTTGAAGAGATTATGGTTTGGATTCTTGAGACCTTGGTTTTGTATTGTATTTAATTTGTAATTGAATTTCTCTTCTTCTTCTTCTTGATCTTGAATGCATGAATGGTGATTCTGTTTATCTTTGATATGAAGATTTGTGATGAAACTTAAAACTGATTGATCTAAACTAATCACGTAATTGAAGAGTTAGGTAATTAATTTGTGCCTAGGTTAATTGAATTCAGTACTTAAATTAACATAGATCCACATGAATGGTGCGATTGCAGATTTGTGTTTATCACTTGTTAATTGAATTCTAGACGATTGTCTAGTATGAATTCTAGATTTAATGCAGAGATCTCGGTTAGATCCAAGTTAACCATTCAATTGTGCTTCAATTGTTTGATGAAAGGTCTATGATTGAATCCACCCAAATCTCGGATAGGTTTCTGAATTGACTGCTCTTTTAATTGTTATTTCTTCCTAAGTGCAACCTTGAACTGTCAAATCCCCTTTTCTAACTTAAACTTAATCTGATTAATTTACATTTACAATCCTCGTAGAGATAATCCGGTGTTGTTTACTATGCTGCAAGCTTAGGTAATAACTTCGGTTATAATTTTGACTGAGTTCGGCGTTCGTCATTGACATCGAAGATAAACACATTAACTACATGGCTTTGAAACCATGGAAGTTATATTTCAATGGATCAAAGCATAGTGGAGGTGTTGGTCTTGGAGTTCTAATTTTTTTGCCAATTGGGACTCTAACTAAATTTTTATTCGAATTAAAACATGAATGTTCGAATAATAAAGATGAGTATGAAACTTTAATAGCTGGCTTACAAACTTTAATTTCACTCAAAGCCAAAAATATTAAAGTATTGGGTGACTCTCAGTTAGTCATTAAGTAATTGACTCGAGAATATAAATGCATTAATCAGAATTTGTTGATGTACTTTGCTTTTGCAGTAAGGTTGTTATGTAAATTCGATGAGGTTATATTGCAACACATTCCAAGAGAAGAAAACTATGAAGGTAATGAGTTTGCCTAAATAGCTTCAGGGTACAAGATTTCAAGTTTTACTTTGTTTAAATTAATCGAAATCAGAGAAAAGTTATATTCATTCGAGAATTTAGAAGTATGTCTAATCGAGGATATGAATGATTATGGTTAAAGTAAACTAATTATTAATTATTTGCAAAACCCAAATATAGCAGTTGAAAGGAAACTAAAATATAAAGCCTTATATTATGTTATATTAGGTGAATCACTTTGTAAAAAGTCAATAGATGGAAATTTATTGACATGTCTAAGTGAAAAAGAAGCATATACAACTTTAGCAGAAGTTCATGAAGGCAATTGTAGTGCTCATCAAGCTGGTGAAAAAATGAAATGAGTACTGCATAGGTGATAATCTGCTAGATTATCTATTTTTTCAAAGCCTTTTGAGTGGATTTAACCGCTCAAGCCCAACTTTTGACGTTGTTTTGACCTTAAGACAGTTTTATTTTGTCTTTTGAGTTGATCAATTTCAGTTTATTAGATTGAGTTCATTTTGATTGGAATCATTGGTGCTTTACCTTAATTGTTGTTGTTTTGTTTGTAGGCATCAAGGGAAACACTCAGGATAAGATGACTAAAGGCCTTGAAGGAAGATCAAGGGCATGTTTTCTGGATGTTCAGCACCTAGGCGCTCCAGAAGCAGCGCCCAGGTGCCCTAGAATTCAGCATGCATTCCCTGGAAGCTTAGTGCCCAGGCGCTCAAGCCGAAGCACCTAGGCGCTCTGGATTATAAAGGGAAAAGACGTTATGGACGTATAGCGCCTAGGTGCTCCAGACGCAGCGCATAGGTGCCTATACCATAGTATAAATTCATTTTTTCTGACCTAAATGAGGGGGTGCATAGAGAGCTGTGTGGGGAGCCGTTTTGGAGCAAAGAAGAGCCCTATTTTGGGAGCTCTACAGTGGATTTGTAGAGAAAAAAAGTGGAAACTCAGATTTTCTTCAATCTTCCATGGAGTTTTGCATCTTCTTCCCTATTGTTTTAGTTTCTACATTTATTTATATGTCTAGTTAAACTCTCCCTTGTTGGGATTAAGTGGATTTTGATGGATATTGATTGCTTTTGACATTGGATTCAATTAATATGAGTTGTTATTTCTATTTTGAGTTTATGATCTCTTCTCTTAATGGTTTCTAAGGATTGATTCTCTTTAGAACGATTTTTGGGTTGTATGTTGAATGGAAATTTGATGTATAATTGTGCTATGAGATTATGAACCTTGCTTATCTCTAGGTTAGGAATAGTCATTGATTTGCTTGTTATCTTGTTAAATTCTAAATTCTAATGCTTATTTCTCTTTAGAATCACCTAAGGAATTAGGGGTTTTATTGGGGGAGAAAGGGTCATTTGCCTAAGGAATTAGGATTTGATTATTTTAGAGAATTCGGTAACAAAATAGGAATAGTAGCTTGTATTAATTCCAATTGATATGCAACAAGTGAAATCAAATGAAATTTGATCCCAACTCTTTCATTAATTGATTGTTTTTCATCTCGCATACCAAGTGTTTGATAAATTGCCAACTATAAAAACCCAAAAATATTGTCATTGCTTTTGTTTCTTTTGATTTTGTTATTGTTATTGGAACCCATTTTGATCCAAATCGTGGTTTAAATAGTAGCTAATTTTGTGAATTAGTATTTAGTTATCGATCCCTGAGAACGATATTTGGTTTCTCACTGTTTTTATTACTTGAAGATCTGGTACATTTGTCATAGTCCCATCAATAGGCAGAGGGTCTATTGGCCCACAATGGCTAAAAATTGTCATTTATATGCTAAGTCCTATGAGGAATGTCAAAAGCATGGAAACATTCATCATGTTCCTGTGAGTGATTTACATTCGATTATAAAACCTTGGCCATTTCAAGGATGGGCTCTCGATCCGATAAGCCAGATTCATGCACCATATTCGAAAGGGCACAAGTATATATATTAGTTGCCATCGATTATTTTACTAAATGGGTCGTGGTTATTCCTTTGAAGGATGTTACTCAACAAGATATTATTAATTTTGTTGAAGAAAATATTATTTATAGATTTAGTATCCCTCAAACTTTAACTACTGACCAAGGTACTATGTTTACTAGTCGTTATATTACTAAGTTTGCTAAGACAAGGAATATCAAATTACTTACTTTGACTCCTTATTACGCTCAAGCTAATGGGCAGGTCGAAGCAGCCAATAAGATTTTAATTAGTTTAACAAAGAAATATATTGGTCGAAAACCAAGAAGTTGGCATGAAACTTTGAGCCAAGTTTTGTGGGCTTATCGAAAATCTCCTAAGGAAGCTATTGACACTACACCCTATTAATTGGTTTATGGGCATGAAGCAGTGCTACCAATCAAAATTAACCTTCAGTCAATTAGGTTGCAACGTCAAGATGAAATTCCTTCTTAAGATTATTGGGACTTGATGTTTGATGAACTAAATCAATTAGATGAAGAAAGATTAATTGCTCTTAAAAATTTGATTCGACAAAAAGAAAGAATTGCAAGATTCTACGACCTTCAAGTCAAGAGAAAAGAGTTTGTTTTAGGTGATTTAGTTTGGAAGGTTATTTTACCTATGGAGAAAAAATCGAAGTCATTTGGAAAATGGTCCCCAAATTGGGAGGGGCCATATCAAATCAAAAATGTTTATTCTGATAATGCTTATTCGATTACAAATGTTAATTCAAATGAAAAGATTACTTCAATAAATGGTAAATACTTAAAGACATACAAACCAATCATTCACAAAATTAAAATCTTATTGTAAAAATCTTAGTCTCAATTCAAAAGTAATCGAAAATTAAATTGTCATTACAAAATAAATATACAAAGTATTTATTGAAGCCTCGAAAACAAAGAGACCCAAGCATCTAAGATTTTATTTTTTTCCTTAGAAGTTGCCTCAAGGGATGGAGCTAATTCTTGAATAGCTTGCTTCGCTTGGTTACCTTCGGCTAACCACCGCTGATACTCTTTATCAAGAGCTTGTTCTTGACTTGTGCAATCCTTAGCAACGGCTCAAAGTTGACCTTGTTGATCTTCAAGTAGTAGCAATTCTTGTTTAAGCTCAGCAATTCATTCTTCGTTTGGATTAATGTTTTGCTGAGTAGGTGAAAGAATAGAGGTGAGCTTCAAACGTTTTCTCTTTACCTTAGCAACAGTTACCATCAATTGGTTCTTATTTTCGAGCAATTGTTGATTGTTAATGATAACTTGATCAAGATTAGGAAGCTAGGTTAGCAAGTCCTTTGTAAGGGTAATCAACTCTTGAATTACTGATTGGGCATTCGAATCCAGAAGATGCTTGTTTCGATTTAGTTGATCATGTAGCCCAAACAGTTTTTCTTTTTTGTCCTTAGCAGCCATAACTTGATCTACCCCAAGATTTGAAAGATCAACTAATTCTTTTAGTAGCTGAGGAGCAGAAATGCTTTGGACTTCAACTTCAGAGTGGGCTGTAGAATGATGGGACTTTGGGGATATAGATCGTTTAGACAAAATATCTTCTAGTCGTTTCTGGACGTCATCCTCATCCTCATCATCATCATCGAGACATATGGCTTCTGCTTCTTCTTCGAAAATGATTTCAGTTTGTCCTTATTAGACTTTAGCAGAAGTAGAAGGGATAGCCTCAGAAACCTGAATGGCTTCGATCGAGATAAGAACTTCGATCTCAGCAGGTATAATGGTTTCAAGTGGAGGAATGTTTTCCTGAAAAAAACAGTTCGATTTTAGAAATATTCGAAGCAATCCATATAGATTTAACTTCGATAATGACAAACCTGAACATCTATCTTGATGATGGGGACCTCAGAACTGGGTCCAATTTCAAAATCTATGTTCCCCTAAAAAAATATAAATAACAAAATTAGCATTATTCAAGATTTATGTAAAATGAATTTATTAAGTGTCAAACCTCAACATTAGCTTCAATAGGGATATCTTGAGCCCCAGTGCTAGATTCTTTTTCGGCTTGAGCCTCAGCATCCAACATTTTGTCAAAATAGGAACTCAAGGATGAAGTTGCTTCTGGCCCAGGGGTAAGTTGATCTGGAATGAGATTCGAATCCCTTGGAGGAGAAGGGATAGGTGAAGGAGTCTTAAATCTTCTCGAGGATATCAAAGTAGATTCCCTATGCTCTTTGGGGGAGGATTCCTGTTCGAAATGAAAAACATTAGCTATAGTTTAAAGATTTTGAAAGATAATTAAAGAAAATATATATGACTCACTAGTGATGGTTCAGCTCTCTCCGTGTCTGATGCTAACCTTACATTCTTCGAGGAAATAGGCTCTTCATCTCATTTCGAAGATTCATCAAAGCTTTAAAAAAGAATGACTTGTACCTGTTTCAACATGACATGCTTTACGCGACCAATTTTTACTAGGCTTTTGGCAATTGTCTTTTCCTAGAAAAATGAAAAGGAATCGAACTCAAGTGTAAGACAAGTTCATTTAAAAATATATATAATAATAAATGAAATCATGAGTTTCGAAAATCCTTTACCTTGGATTATTGAGAGGCAGCCAATGTGGTTTCTTAGACCACCTTCTTCTTTTTCTCAACAATCTTTGTTTTTGAAGGTGCTGGAAGAGGCTTTTTCGAAAGTTGAGACGATGAAGTTGTCCCTGAGGCTTTCGATTTTATTTTATGAACTTTACTGGGCCTTTGAGGTTCATCATCCCAGTCTTCTTCTTCAGCCTCCATTACTTTAGTCCTTTTTGAGACTACAATATATGAAAATTCAGCATTAATAGTTGAATCAAAAACAAGTAATTAGAAGTTAAGGTCTTAAAACTTTACCATATGGTGGATATTTTATTATTTGAGTGTATCAATTAATTGGAACTCGACAGGTGTCTACATAGCAGTTGGCAAAAGTTACTTCTCGTTTCTTTGAATCCTTAACAACACCCAACGCTCCACCTTTAGGGTCCGGATATTTATTGGCTATGCCAAAAGGAGCATTGGGGAGTGGAGAAAACTTTAGTAGGGTTTTGAATCGTTCGAATGAAGCCAAATGATTCGAAACCAACGCACCAATGTAATGAGCGTAACATAACTAATGATGTGCTGCTTTCTTTTGTTTTAGGACTTGCTTAGCCTCTCGAACCACCAGTCTTAAATTTCGAGGATTATATTTGACTTTAAAGAATTTCTCAAATCTAGAAATTTCTTTAAGGTGCATACCTTTTGTTTTCTTGGAAGTAGTTATAGTTTGCACATAGGAGCCTGCGTTAGTAAATCTTCGAAGGCACTCCACAAATGAACACTTCTAGGGGGAATAACACTTATCCCATCATTTTTTAAATCCTAATGTTGAGAAGAATGATGGTTCACACTCGAAGGGGTTAAACCATTCTCTCATGTCAGTATTCTTCCTCATGAAATGTTTGTATTATTCAAAATCTTTGGCTTTGGATTCATAAATCTGGTGTTTATCATTAAGTGAAATAGGAGTGGGAATACACTGAGAAAACCCAAACTACCTAGAAACACAAGAAGCTAAATAGATTTGGAGGTTGTAGTCTTTCGATTTTGGATAACCAGGAGAAAGAATCGAAGTTGTGAAAACATTGCTCCAAATGTTATGATTTTCAACTTGTGCTCTAGGAGTTGAGCACAGAAATGGTTGTCGAAACCATTCAGGGCCACATTTGCTATTAGCAAAAGGAGAAAAGTTGAATTTGACTGATTGACTTTTCATGTTTAGAAATAACGAGAAGAAGAATTTGAAATCCTCAACTTCGTTGCCTAGTTTTGTGTTGTAGTGAAGTTGGGATAAACGAGGACCTTCGATGGTTTCAATATTGGTTGAAGGTGATGATTTCTTAAGATAAGGTTCGAAGATGGCATTGAGCCAAAGTTGTAATAACCAATACAGGCCACCAAGATTAGTGAGAGGATTCTGACTTGAGTAAATTAATGGCTTCTGACATCGAAGCATAGACTTGAGCAAGAATCAATTTACTCAGGCAACGAGGGGAACCCTCATGAAGAAAAGTGGCTAAAGGAAGAAGAGACTTGGGGATTTGGAGAGACTTTGTGCAGAAAACAAAAGCACTAAGCCAGTACATTAGGAACGCCACATGTTCTTCATCGGATACTTTGCTTGTCATGAGATGATTGTTCTCGATAAAATCAGTATAGGTTAATTTGTGAAATTGGGTTCGATTATTGTGGTAGGACTCATGGTGCAGGTAATTACTCTGCCAAGAGGCTTAAGGCCAGTAATGGCAACCAAGTCGAAAAGAGTAGGGGTTAGCATTCCATATGGAACATGGAAAGAGTTGGTGGATCTATTCCAGAAAAATAAAGAACTTATCAGCATAGAGGCATTATATTCCAAACGCTCCCTGCTCAACTCTTTTTGGCACTTTCAACTCGATTCAACCATCTAACATATGGGGATTTAGTATGAGAACTAGTGGGCAGTGAGCTTCGAAATATTTTTGGGAAATAGCTGAAGAAATCAGTTTTTAAGGAAGACTAAAAAGCTAGAATGACTTCTCCTCCAATACAAGGGAAGAAAGATTGGATGGACTCGTACTTTTCTAATGGAAGGGTAGGACCTAGAAATTCTAGTCTTTGTTAGCCTATATTGAAGGAAATCATTACCTGAGTCTTCCAAAGTTCAGAGTTGTCAGTAGAAGAGTCTGGAGCATAGGAGACTCCATGCATCTTCAATGGAGTAGTCACTGAGGCAGCGTTGGGTAACTCTGCAATTTCTTCTGTAGTAGAGTTTGAGGGAGAAGCTTGAGCGGAGGTGGTTTAGGAAGAAGAAGAGGTCATTGTTAACTTTAAAGAATTTGAAGTTTCTGGGAGAAAAGAAAAGATGGGAAACTGGCAAGAAAGCTTTAGGAGGTAGCAATGGCATAATGAAGCACAAAGGAGATTCAGAGAACAAAAGAAAAGGAGGTAAAAAGGAAAACTCTTTTTCCACGATATAAATAAAGGTTTTCAAAAAGAGAGAGAGAGAATGTGAGCAGTAATGCCATTTAATGCTGATTTGATGAGGGTACGACTAAAGTCATTTTTATCCATTAAAAGCCATCATTGGCTTTGTAATTCCCTAAAAAGTGGAGTTGGTTAATTAATGGGGAATGGCCACGTAATGGTAGTTCAGGTGAGTGGAGATTTGAATCTCAAATTACAGATATTGCCACTTGACCTTTCAGTTGTTTGTACTACGTTTAACTGATGTGGGACAGGTAAAATCTTTTAAGTCCAATTATGATCGAGAAATAAATGTTTGAAAAGCTAAAATATTTATTTCTCATACTTTGAGAATAAATATTGGGGGACATCTGTTAGTATAAAAACAAACATTTTTTGATCTACTGTTATTTCAATAGTTTAGTATAAGATTCGGCATGGACATGGTTCATTATAGACTGATTCTTAAATAAAAATCAAAGTTGTAATATTGATTTCAATTCAAAGATTAATTTGGGGTAATTTCAACCTCATGTTGAGGGCAATTGTTTTGATAGATTATCAAAATATTAGACTCAAAGAGTAACTATACTTAGCAAAAAATTCTGGAAGATAGAAGAAACCTCGAGTAGAAGCTTGAAGATTCAAATTTGAATTCAAAAGAAAGATTTTGAATTCAAAATGGAAGTTAACAGCAGTTGAAGCTATGAGATTAAGACAACACAAGGATTGCTGACAAAGATCGAGCGGTTATTGGTGGCACGAGGATTGCTGACAAAGATTTGGTGGTTACCAGACAAGATTATCAATCATTTAAACAGTTATCTTTGTTTTAGACACATGTCAAAATCTTGTAAACTAGATAGTTACTTAGGAAGTCTATAAATATCAAGAGGATGGAAACATTTAGGGGTTGAAAATTTTATACTCACAAACACTTGTAAACTCACGCTCTCACGTCCATTGACATCTCGAGCAAACAGCACACAAGTCTAGTTCAGTATGTTTCCATCCACTTTCACTTTCATTCATGTACCATTTTCAAATTCAATACCACTTTAAATACAAGTTCATTTTACATTTTCAGTCTTTACATTTGTAACACCCCAAAATTTCCTATCTCTTAAACAGTAATTTTGACAGTTAACAGAATTCTACTGTTTAGTGATTTCTGTGTACTGTAAAATTATTTTGAATATTCCGTTTGTATATTTGATCGTTCTATGTGATTTACTTCATGTCAGGAAAATAATAATTTTCGGGCCGAAAAAATTTTACATAATTTAATTATTACTGAAAAGTCTTAATTATTTTACGTAATCTGATTTGATATTTGTGAATTTTTTAATTTTTATAACTTTGTGGATGATTATGAAATTTTTTTACTGTTTGTGGGCCCATGGGGTGTATGTGGACCCAGGTGGTCATATGTGGGCCCAGGGGTGTATGTGGGCCCATGTGGTCATACGTGAGCCCAGGTGGGTCCCACAAAGTGAAAAAAAATTTACGCATAGAAAAATTTGTACTGTTTAGACGGAGACAGGGGATCTTACTAAACCTGAATTCGGAAATAGTTTTAGAAAATTTCTTGTACTATGTTTTGTACTGTATTTAATTTATCGGACGATAAAAAAATATAGTAAATATAATTTTGTGGGGTTTTAGCATATAAAAATAAATATTATACTGCTTAAGTTAACATTGGTGGTTTGGATATCCACCATTAATTTAATCAATGGTGGAGATTTAATCTAAACAACCTTAATAAGGAAGGCTTTGATATCAACCGTCGATTTAATCAACGGTGTAGAATTGGTCATATAAGTAGCTATGACCATTTGTAACCATTGGATATGGATTTAATCAATAGTAGAGATTTGGTCTCAAAAAATGACAAAGACCATTTATGACCATTAGATGAATAATTAATCAAGGGTGGAGATTTGGTCTTGTAAAGTAACAAGGACCATTTATGACCATTGGATGTAAATTTAATCAATGGTGGAGATTTGGTCTTAAAAAGTAGCAAAGACTAATTATGACCCTTGGGTTAAAAAAGGAGTAATCTTGACCCTTCATTTTGGAGACACATCTAATGGCTAGAATTTAAAGGAGAAAGATCCAATGGCCTAGATTAAGTCTTTTAATCAAAAGTTTACCTAAATCCTAACCATTGAATTAATCAATGGCTAGAAATACTCTAGATGGTGGCTAATAATGATGACAAATAATTGAATGCATTATGAAGAGGGGGGACGATTTTTGGTGGCTTAAGAGAGTAGCAAAGTGGAAGAACACCATTATTACTCATTCTTGGTCTTTCTTTGTAAATTTCAAGAAGCTAACACTTCAAAAATTTCTCTCTATTTCTATTCTTCTCTATGTTTCGGCGAAGCACTCCCAGAATGCCTTCCATCACTCTTTAATTCCAACCAACCATATTTTTTTAATCCTTACCTTATTCTAAGCAACTTTCATGTTGGAGACTTTCTCTAAATCATTCATTTTCAAGGAGTTTTTCCAAGAGTAAGTTCTAAGGTTTTTGAGGTGAAGTGTAAGGAAACTTCATTTCTTCTCTTCTTTTTCATGATCTAAACCATGTTTGATCCATGGTTCCTCTTAATCAAGCTTAGTATACTAATTTCTATGTATTTTGTTTTGTATTTGAGAAGTCCTTGGTGGTGAAGGACTTGGAAAGAGAAGCAACACAAGGAGCTTTTAAGGATCTTCAAGAGCTAAGAGGGAGATCCATCTCACCAACCAAGTATGGTGGTGAGAGATGGTCTTATATTTGATGGATGGTGAATCCATGTGAGGATTCATATCCATGGTCATGTAATTTATTTGTGGGTGTTTATGTGCTTTGATTATTTATTTATGCTTGATATGCTTTGCATGATTTTATGGCTTTGATAGTATGCTTAAAATATGTATGATGAGTATATGGCATGCTTGTAGTATTTATGATGAAATATATATGTGTATGCCATGATGTGAATATGGAAAGAAAATCAATTTTTGGCTCTAATGGCCAAGGGAGAGTGGTCACGGTTTTGACACTCATGATTTGGGTTTATGTTGAAAATTTTCAAGAACAAGGGAAATTAATTTTTGGGTCCCTAGAACATTGAGAATTTCGGCCAAGACACCTCAACATAAGTGTTTACAAATTAATATTTTCATGGAAGAATAAAATTGGATTGATTAGAAAAGCATGGAAAATAAACAAAAGGTTTGTTTTCAAAGAGTACATGAACACAGTTTCTGGAAGGATTTTTATTGATTTATTTTGTGTAAAAAGATCCTAAGTGTTTTTCTAAACATGAGTTTTAAATGAAACGGGCAATGTTGATTTTAAGGATTTGTAAAGAAAGTGAAAAAGGTTTTGTAAAGAACGTGAAAATGGATTTGCAAAGAAAGTGAAAAATGAAAATGAACAAATGACTTGATTTCAAAGACCAAGTGTTCGCGGTTTTTGTAAAGGATTTTTAATGGTTTTGTTTATGTAAAACCATATCAATTTAGAAGGAAAAATATTTGATGGTTTCAATAGTCATGTCCACATTTTTGAAGGCTTGTAATGCCTTGATTTTTATGGAACAAAGTGATATTTTACAAAACAAAGTGTTTTGTCACTCAAAAGATTTGACAGTTTTCAATGAACACGTTCACGATTTTTGAAGACTTGCGGATACCCTGATTTTATAACGAAATGATTTTTGCACAAGGATTTGGAAAGGGAATTAGAGCGTTTTATCACTTGAGAGAATAGAAATTTTCGTAACGGAAAAATAAGAGAGGTTGAAAACATTTGAATTTCAATTTATTTTGAAGAAGATTGATTTTGGAAATGATTTAGGAAAAATGGAGAATATAATGGTATTTTGAAAATTTATTAACGTATAACTGATTTTTGAGTTTTGGAGTACGTTAGGAAATTCTTAAAGTTTAAAACATTGATTTAAATCAATGGAAAAGTGATTTTGTGGGTTATATTTGAAAAAGAATTTCTTGAGTAAAGAACTGTGGAAAAAGATTTTCTTGAGTAAGAAAATATATTAAATGAAGTGTAAAGTTATATTATTTTGAGAAAAGTTGAAAAGGAATTTTTGAAGGTTAAGAAATATTTTCTGTAATGAAATTGTGGTGAAAAATTATTTGCGTAGCTTAAAAATGATTTGAAATACAGTAAAATATTTCTACGCGATTTGAAAAAGGTTAAAATATTTATATGCGATTTGAAAAATATTTAAATATTTCTACGCGATTTGGAAAGCGTTTAAATATTTTACGCAACTGAAATATTGTTGAAAAATCACTACGTGATTTGAATAATGAGAGAATATTTTTACATGATTGCGAAAATGGCCGAAAACTACTATGAGATTTAGAAAGTGTTTAAAATATTTTGAGAATGATGGAAAATGATTTACGCGACTTAAAAGAATGATTTTTAAGATACGCGATTTTGAAACAGTGGAAAAATACTGTGCAACAGAAATAAAAATGTGATAGTAGTGTTGAAAAACGTAACAAAAGTGCAACAGAAGAGTTGCGGCATTTTGAAATTGTAACAGTAGTGTTACGGTATTGTGAAAACGTAATAAAAATGTTTTGGAATTTTAAAAACATAACAAAAGTGTTATGGTATTGTGAAAATGTAAAAGAAGTGTTATGGTATTGTGAAAATGTAACAGAAACGTTTTTGAATTGTGAAAACATAACAGAAATGTTACATGATTGTGAAAATACAGCAAAAGTGTTTTATGACTATAAAAACATAATGATTATTGTTAAAACAGTGTCCATACACTATTTGTGAAAATGACGAGTTTTGCCTGAGATTGGCATTTGGCGCATTTTATATGCATTGGAAAATATGCATTAAGGCATATGATTTAACTGAATGGATGAAATTGAAAAGAATGGCCCTTGTGGTTGGACTTGCTTGGAGATATTCGTGCATTGTATAAAATATATCTGAGAATTTATGAAATATACCTATGATTGGTATTTGGTGCATTATACATGCATTGGAATGGTCTGATGGACTGGATAAGGCTAATTGCCTAGGAGAAACGTACACCTCTTGAGTCGGTGCGATATGTGTAGTGTAGGTCACTCGTTGACTTTGGGGGCATCGGGGTGCGGGTTGCCTACAGTGGGCAGTGAGTCGCTCTACTGTAACCGTGGGTTAGACCGACACGACACACCGATGATCCTGACTGAGACACTATTCTTATTCAAGATCTGATAAAGACTATCGTGTATATACTAGATGTGCAAAAATCAAAATGAGGATTATAGCACGTGGTCTGAGGCATGTGGTACCGACAGATCTTTTCGATCAATTTCTCCAACCTGAGTTTAGCTCCATGGAGTAGGAAATCGAGTCTTGTGCATATGCATAATCTGAACATTTATATTTGTGTGATATATTAATTGAGGAATATTGGCTATGACAATTGTTTTGAATACTTAGATGATGATGATGATAATGCTGAGGGCATTATCGTAATTGTTGTTTATGATAATTGAACTGATAAATGATTGGATGATGATAGTTGATTAATATTGATGACATGATCATAATTGTGGTATGATCTATCTGTATGATATGTTGTTTGTGTTATCTCTATGCTACCATGTTGGTATTGGCGTAGGTGATCTCACCTCTTTGTTATGTTGTGTTGTTGTGCTTGTATTGGTAAAAAAATTATATAATAGATGGAACGAGTTGTCTTAGACATAACGGGTGGTAGATACTCAGAGATTGATGAAAACATTGAAAAGTGGCTGTCTCCAGTTCGAAGATGTGCCGGGTAGATAAGGAGTAGAGTTCTTATGCATCAAGTTGATACAAGAGAAGGAACGAGTATGTTAAGATTTAACGTTAGTGTTATACCGTGCTATTAAGTAGAACTTATCATGGGGTTACTACTGTTAAAAAAAAAAGAGTCGATAAATTTTATATTTCTCTTTAAATTGTTAAATGGAGCAATTGGGTCAATGTTGTATATGAATCTGTTTCAATATATTTTTCAGTATTACTAATAAATTTTAGTAAGTTTATGTTTCAGCAAGAAAGAAATTTTAAAACTCATCTTTTTATAACTCAAACCTTTTATGAACTAATTTTCATATTATGAGTCGGGAGTCAGACATGTGATACCCTAAGGAGGGTGTTACATTAGTTAGTATCAGAGCACGGTTTGAGTCTTTTGGGATTTGTGGTTAGGTCTATTTTGCTTGTGTTATGTTCTCTGTGTTATTATTTTCCGAAAGGAAACAATGTTGTTTATAATGGATATCAGATCCATTGTATTTCGATTCGCTCGTCTCTGAAGAAAAAGAAAAAAAAAAGGAATGCCTCGGGATAGTTATACTTGTGTGGAAGTAGAACATGTTACTAGTAATGCAGTTGCAACTACAGGAGCAAATGTGGAAGGATGACTACACGAACAGAGGATCGCTAAACAGCCGAAAACTAGAAGTTGAAGTTCAGGATCTGATGGAAGAGAATCAGTCTTGGAATATAAGATTTCGTAATTTTGGAACCTGGTATTTTTTTTTTAGGATATTGAGAAAGTAATTGATTTCGACGGAAGATGTATTTACAACCATTGAGGAAACCAAAAGCAGTAAATGATGTGAAAGAAGGTACTTAATGAAAGAATGTACGCCAAGGAAACAATTTGCGGAAAAGTTGGACACATTTTCCCAGAGATTATGCTATTTGAAAACAGAGTTTTCTGTTAGCAAAATTTTAGATAGTAAGGGAAGTTGTTACTCTGAATGGAACAGGAGTGTTCTGAGCGAAAGATTTAAACAATGGAGATTGTGTCATTGGAGCTAATCCTATAAACCATACTGAATATTTCTGTGAGTGACCTATTCTTTATGACATATGATTGAGTAGATCAATTATATGTTAGAGTTATTCGTTATCCTCTGATTTGTTTACTTCTGTTTCTATTCTTAGCTGATCGAGCTATTCAAGTTATTGAAATTGTTGTTGCAGATCAAATTTTTGTGTTAGTGTGATCTATTTCATAAACAGATATGATCTTTGAAAACGGATTGGTTATTTTTCAACCATAGAGATTATTTCAACAAAGTGTTAGTATTTCAGAAAATTCATTTTTGGAAATCGAGTTGCATCCAATTCTTTGCTGGATATGTTTGATAACATATCAGAGTGTTTTGCTATCTTTCATAATGTTTTTCAAGTATTGCAATTTGCAAGAAAGGATATTCCTATTTATATCCAAGTCATAGTATCAAAGTGATGCAGCGGAAGCGTGGTGGATCCTTCAAAGGTTGAAACAGTTTTTCAGAGTGAAAAGTCAAAAATGGTAACGGAAAGCTGTAGAAAATTTATTGAGAATTTTTTTTTAGATCGTAGGACTTCTTACCTAGTCTACTAGAAAGAATTAAGCGTTTGTAATGACTGATGCATACAAGGAGAACTTTCAGCATGAATAAAGGTTGGTAGCCACTGAGTTTATATTAGAAGTATGAAGATACTTTCTTTATGGAGTAATATTCAATATCTTTAGTAATTATAAGAATCTGAGATATCTGCTTGATCAGGAGAAATTGATCGCAACACAAAGATATTTCATTTGGTTAGAATCGTATGGAATGACGTAAGTGAAGATGTAATATGGGAATTGGAAAATAAGATAAAAGAGTAATGTCCATATTTATTCTGAGGATGTGAAATCAGGTTTATCAAATTTCGAGGACGAAATTTCTTTTTAGAGGGGGAGTATTGTAACACCCCAAAATTTCTATCTCTTAAACAATAATTTTGTGATTAGTAAGTAATTCTCTTGTTTAGTGATTTACGTGTCTTTGTAAAATTATTTTGAATATTCTATCTGTATATTTGATCGTTCTGTGTGATTTACTCCGTGTCAAGAAAATAATAATTTTTGGGCCGGAAAAATTTTACGTAATTTAATTATTACTGAAAAGTCTTAATTATTTTACGTAATCTGATTTGATATTTGTGAATTTTTTAATTTTTATAACTTTGTGGATGATTATGAAATTTTTTTACTGTTTATGGGCCCAGGGGTTGTATGTGGGCCCAGGTGGCCATACGTGGCCCAGGTGGATCCCACAAAGTGAAAAAAAAAATTTACTCATAGAAAAAATTGTACTGCTTAGACAGAGACAGGGGATCTTACTAAACGTGAATCCAGAAATAGTTTTAGAAAATTTCTTGTACTATGTTTTGTACTGTATTTAATTTATCGGACGATAAAAAAATATAGTAAATAAAATTTTGTGGGGTTTTAACATATAAAAATAAATATTATACTGCTTAAGTCAACATTGGTGGTTTGGATATCCACCATTAATTTAATCAATGGTGGAGATTTAATCTAAACAAGCTTAATAAGGAAGGCTTTGATATCAACCGTCGATTTAATCAACGGTGTAGAATTGGTCATATAAGTGGCTATGACCATTTGTAACCATTGGATATGAATTTAATCAATGGTAGAGATTTGGTCTCAAAAAGTGACAAAGACCATTTATGACCATTGGATGTAAATTTAATCAATGGTGGAGATTTGGTCTTAAAAAGTAACAAAGACTAATTATGACCCTTGGATTAAAAGTAAGAAGGAGTAATCTTGACCCTTCATTTTGGAGACACATCTAATGGCTAGAATTTAAAGGAGAAAAATCCAATGGCCTAAATTAAGTCTTCTAATCAAAAGTCTACCTAAATCCTAACCATTGAATTAATCAATGGCTAGAAATGCTCTAGATGGTGGCTAATAATGATGAAAAATAATTGAATGCATTATGAAGAGGGGGGACGGTTTTTGGTGGCTTAAGAGAGTAGCAAAGTGGCAGACCACCATTATTACTCATTCTTGGTCTTTCTTTGTCAATTTCAAGAAGCTAACACTTCAAAAATTTCTCTCCATTTCTATTCTTCTCTATGTTTCGGTGAAGCACTCCAAGAATGCCTTCCATCACTCTTTAATTTCAACCAACCATATTTCTTGAATCCTTATCTTATTCTAAGCAACTTTCATGTTGGAGACTTTCTCTAAATCATTCATTTTCAAGGAGTTTTTCCAAGAGTAAGTTCTAAGGTTTTTGAGGTGAAGTGTAAGGAAACTTCATTTCTTCTCTTCTTTTTCATGATCTAAACCATGTTTGATCCATAGTTCCTCTTAATCAAGCTTAGTATACTAATTTCTATGTATTTTGTTTTGTATTTGAGAAGCCCTTGGTGGTGAAGGACTTGGAAAGAGAAGCAAAACAAAGAAACTTTTGAGGATCTTCAAGAAAGTAAGAGGAGATCATCTCACCAACCAAGTATGGTGGTGAGAGATGGTCTTATATTTGATGGATGATTAATCCATGTGAGGATTCATATCCATGGTCATGTAATTTATTTGTGGGTGTTTATGTGCTTTAATTATTTGCTTATGCTTGATATGCTTTGCTTGATTTTATGGCTTTGATAGTATGCTTAAAATATGTATAATGAGTATATGGCATGCTTGTAGTATTTATGATGAAATATATGTGTATGTCATTATGTGATTATGGAAAGAAAATCAATTTTTGGCTCTAATGGCCAAGGGAGAGTGGTCACGGTTTTGACACTCGTGATTTGGGTTTATGTTGAAAATTTTCAAGAACAAGAGAAATTAATTTTTGGGTCTCTAGAACATTGAGAATTTCGGCTAAGACACCTCAACATAGGTGTTTACAAATTAATATGTTCATGGAAGAATAACATTAGATTGATTAGAAAAGCATGAAAAATAAACAAAGCGTTTGTTTTCAAAGAGTACGTGAACACAATTTTTGGAAAGATTTTTATTGATTTATTTTGTGTAAAAAGATCCTAAGTGTTTTTCTAAACATGAGTTTTAAATGAAACGGGCAATGTTGATTTTGAGGATTTGCAAAGAAAGTGAAAAAGGATTTGTAAAGAACGTGAAAATGGATTTGCAAAGAAAGTGAAAAATGAAAATGAACAAATGACTTGATTTCAAAGACTAAGTGTTCGCAGTTTTTGTAAACGATTTTTAATGGTTTTGTTTGTGTAAAACTATATCAATTTAGAAGGAAAAATATTTGATGGTTTCAATAGTCATGTCCACGTTTTTGAAGGCTTGTAATGCCTTGATTTTTATGGAACAAATTGATATTTTACAAAACGAAGTGTTTTATCATTTCAAAAGATTTGTGAGTTTTCAATGAAACACGTTCGCGGTTTTTGAAGACTTGCGAATCTGCGATTTTATAATGAAATGATTTTTGCACAATGATTTGGAAACGGAATTAAAGTGTTTTATCACTTGAGAGAATAAAAATTTTAGAATAGCGGAAAAGCAAAGAGGTTGAAAGCGTTTGAATTTCAATTTATTTTGAAGAAGATTGATTTTGGAAATGATTTGGGAAAAATGGAGAATATAATAGTATTTTGAAAATTTCTAATTATAACTGATTTTTGAGTTTTTAGACGTTAGAAATTCTTAAAGTTTGAAACATTGATTTAAATCAATGGAAAAGTGATTTTGTGGGTTATATTTGAAAAAGAATTTCTTGTCAAGAAAGAATGTGAAAAAGATTTTCTTGAGTAAGAAAATATATTAAATGAAGTGTAAAGTTATATTATTTTGAGAAAGTTGAAAAAGAATTTTTGAAGGTTAAGAAATATTTTCTGTAATGAAATTGTGGTGAAAAATTATTTGCGTAGCTTAAAAACGATTTGAAATATAGTAAAATATTTCTACGCGATTTGAAAAATGTTTAAATATTTCTACGCGATTTAGAAAGCGTTTAAATATTTTACGCGACTGAAATATTGTTGAAAAATCACTACGTGATTTGAATAATGAGAGAATATTTTTACTTGATTTCAAAAATGGCGGAAAACTACTATGAGATTTAGAAAGTATTTAAAATTTTTTGAGAATGATGAAAAATGATTTACGCGATTTAAAAGAATGATTTTTAAGATACGCAATTTTGAAACAGTGAAAAATTACTATGTGATTTTGATAAACGTATATTTTTACGCAATTGAGAAAAACGTTGAAAAAAAATTATTATGTGATTTAAAAGTGCAACAGAAGAGTTGCAGCATTTTGAAAACGTAACAGTAGTGTTACGGTATTGTGAAAATGTAATAAAAATGTTTTGGAATTTTAAAAACGTAACAAAAGTGTTACGGTATTGTGAAAATGTAAAAGAAGTGTTATGGTATTGTGAAAATATAACGAAATGTTTTGAATTGTGGAAAACGTAATGAGAAATGTTTACGATTGTGAAAATACTGACAAAAGTGTCTTATGACTATAAAAACATAATGATTCTTGTTAAAAAAGCGATTCATACACTATTTGTGAAAATGACGAGTTTTGCCTGACATTGGCATTTGGTGCATTTTATATGCATTGAAAAATATGCATTAAGGCATATGATTTAACTGAACGAATGAAATTGAAAAAAATGGCCCTTGTGGTTGGACTTGCATGGAGATATTCGTGCATTATATAAAATATATCTGAGAATTTATGAAATATACCTATGATTGGTATTTGGTGCATTATACATGCATTGGAATGGTCAGATGATTTGGATAAGGCTAATTGCCAGGAGAAACGTCTGACACCTCTTGAGTGGGTGCGATATGCGTAGTGTAGGTCACTCGTTGACTTGCAAGAGCATCGGGGTGCGGGTTGCTTACAATGGGCAATGAGTCATTCATCTCTGAACCGTGGGTTAGACCGACGCGACACACCGATGATCCGACCGAGCACATTATTCTTATTCAAGATCGATAAAGACTATCGTGTATATACTTAGATGTGCAAAAATCAAAATGAGGATTATAGACGTGGTCGAGGCGTGTGCAGACCGACAGATCTTTTCGATCAATTTCTCCAACCTGAGTTTAGGCTCCATGGAGTAGGAAATCGAGTCTTGCGCACACGCATAATCCGAACATTTATATCTCGTGTGATATATTAATTGAGGAATATTAGCTATAACAATTGTTTTGAATACTTGGATGATGATGATGATAATCTTTGAGGCATTATCGTAATTATGTGTTTATGATAATTGAATTGATAAATGATTGGATGATGATAGTTGATTAATGTTGATGGCATGATCATAATTGTGGTATGATCTATCTGTATGATATGCTGCTTGTGTTATCTACATCTTCTGTGTTGATATTGGCGTAAGCGATCTCACCTCTTTGTTATATTGTGTTGTTGTGCTTGTATTGGTAAAAAAAATTATATAATAAATGGAGCGAGTTGTCTTAGAGCATGCTTGAATTGGTAGATCTTTCGAGAGATTGATGAAAACGTTGAAAAGTGATTGTCTCCAATTCGAAGATGTGCTTAGGGTAGGACAAGGAGTGGAGTTACGATCATCAAGTTGATCTGAGAAGGAGCGAGTATGTTAAGATTTAACGTTAGTGTTATCGTCTTTATTAAGTAGAACCTATCATGGGGTTACTCTTTGTTAAAAAAAAGGAGTCGGTAAATTTTATATTTCTCTTTAAATTGTTAAATGGAGCAATTGGGTCAATGTTGTATATGAATCTGTTTCAATATATTTTTCAGTATTACTAATAAATTTCAGTAAGTTTATGTTTCAGCAAGAAAGAAATTTTAAAACTCATCTTTTTATAACTCAAACCTTTTATGAACTGATTTTTAGATTATGAGTCGAGAGAGTCAGACATGTGATACCCTAAGGAGGGTGTTACAACATTATTTGCAAATTCTTTTCTATTCTTCATCAAGTGATTCTTTTGAGTTCTGTTTATTGTTTTCATTTAATTGTTTTCATTATTTTTATGCAATTTTACTTTCTTGCAATTTATATATTTACACATTTACTTTTCATTACATTTGCTTTAAATTGCTTTACATTATGCTCTTTATTTTAAGTCTTTTACATTTTTTGTCATATTTACTTTGAATACATTTTCATTTCAGTTATTTATATTTAACTTATTTTCATTTGTACTGATTTTCTGTTATTTCTCAAAAACAAACCTTTTTCTGAATTTCAAACTTAGTTTTCATTTAGATAGATATACGTATAAAACTTTTGATTTTGGATTTGCATAACCTTTTTGAAATCGAAATTATCATTTTTATTCCTTTAAGATACTCAGACTAGAATCTCAAGAGGAAGCAATTCCCTTCTCCGAATTGAGATCGAGAATCAAATTTATCCATAAACAAAGAGTTTACCATAGTCTAACTAATAACAATCGAAATATTTTTGTTAAACAGTAATCCTTTTACTTTAGACTGGAATGATATGCACTTAATTAAGCACAATAATTACTTTTTATGTTTAAGTATGTGGTATGTCTTGGTTTTAGAATAGTGTAATCTCCCTTTCTCTTAACTTTATAACAAAAAAAAAAGTACTTTCAGGCTTTCTATCGTATTGATTGATCGAAGTGTGCTTAAAATAGCCATCGCCATTCAAAAATATCTTATAGGAGGTTGCTATTATACGTTCAAGCGTATAAGCGGTAGGAGCTAATTGACCTTTGGATGAAAAAAAAAAAAAACAATGAAATGTGTGTTTAGTAATCAAAAAATAAAAATAAAAATCTCTGAGTGTGGAGAGCGTTCCTCAGCAAGTCCCTATCTTATAAATCAAGATAAGATGTCTAATTGTCGACAACAGCGAAAGGCTCTAAAGATAACGTGATATAGGCGTCGTACTGCCAGCCCTTGAAAAGCAGAAATGGATAAATGGAGGAGGGAATTTTTATGGTATCTCGATGGATAGGATGACCAAAGTGAGTTGTTAAATATTAATTAAATATTAATTTTATAATAAATGTTAAAATTCTATTAGATATTATCAACTGTTAATAAAAATAATGGATAAGTATCATATTTTTTTCTTTAAAAAATAAATAAGTACTGTAGAATTACCCGATGGAAGATTATACATGTTTTCTTGGGTCTCGCTGGAGGAAAGATCAACGAAAGGAGTTGGAATCCTCTTTTGTGTACTAAGCACAATGATGGGACTTCGAAGAGGAAAGTTCAACCAAGGATAAGTGGACAAGGAGGGGAAAATACATAGAGCTGGAATCCTCTTTTGTATACTAAGCACAGTGATGGAACTAGGAAGTCTCTATAAATGGGTCATCTTAATTGCAATCTCAGTGTTGCGTTTTCTTCTATGTGCTATCTATTTCACAGCCTAAACAAAATGGAGTTTCGTCACCTAGGCTTCCTTTCAGCTCTTTTCTGGGTAAGCTTCTATCTCTCTTCAGTAGAATAAACGTGAAGCCTTTTTATGCCATTATTTATCTGACATTTCATTATATCTCATATGCTCCAAAAGTCATCGTCTTCACATAAACTATTGTTTGCTTTGCTGATGCAGTGATATATATAGCTAAATGTTATATAAAATAAAATAAGTTGACAATAACAGCCGACAAAGTTAAAGGCAGGGCGGGCTGCATGGCAAGCTTGGCAAAAATTTCATTCAAAAAATATATATGACATTTTGTTTTTTTATTTGAATTAGTTTATTTTATATTTAAAGCAACTTATAATTGAAAGCTTATTAGAAGAGTTTTTAAAAGAAAAGTAATTATTTCTCAAAAAATTTAAACATTACCAAGCATGCTATTAAGCATAACATAGTTGTTAATGTGACACTTATCAAAAAAATTCTTAAAAAAATCAATTGTCGTCTTATGCAGTGATATTTTTATTTTAACTTGAAACTTTGGCAGCTTGCACTCCTAGGAAGCCATGTCCAAGCATCGCTACCGGCCGAAGATTATTGGCGATCCCTGTGGCCTAACACTCCCATGCCTAAAGCTCTAAGGGATCTTACGCAGCCTGGTTAGTAGTATATATGAATATCAAAGTCCAGATTCCAATTCTGCTACTTTTTAACTTTAAGTTCTCAATGTTGGCGGCTTTAAATCCTTTGTTGTATCTTGCTTGGCAATAAAGGCACTTATGGGCAAAATAAAAAAAAATTAGTAAAAATCTATGAAGCACGGACACGTTCTTTTTTAGGTATGTTTATGTATTGGACACATAAAGATACTAGTATGATATACGTGTCTTGTATATTCGAATGTGTCTAATTAAAACATTATTTTTTTTTGTTTGGATACGTCTTGGACACAACTTAGACATGATTCATTAATATTTTTTTTAATAAAAAATCAGTTTCCAAGACTGACGTCTGTGACAGGTATATTACGGGAGATGAGTTTTCACCAATTGATAAAGATCATAGAATCTTTGAAGTTGTCAATCTTTCTCTTGATGAACCGGAGTTAGAGAAGGTCTTATTCATTGATGGTGGAGAGCAAAATGAAGTTAATCTTTAGATATTTCCTCTAGTTAATTTTTTGGATCTACGTATCTTGCATACATGATTAGTTCTATCAGAAGAAGTTAATGTAAGAGATTTTTTAAAAAATGTCAATAGAAATTTATGTCATATTTTTTAAAAGAGACTTATTAGGTGAAAGAAATATTGACACGTATGACATATATTAAGATATTATAAATCTTCAAAACATAGAAATGATATTAATGAACTATAAATCTTTTGTTCTTAAATTTTACAATTATATACATACATAAACCAATTTCTTTAATTTACTTTGAGATATATATATATATATATATATATATATATATATATATATATATATATATGTCGTATGTCATGTCAATTCTATAATTTTTTAAATTTAGTGTGTTCAAATATCAGATATCCGTATTTTATCCCATATTCATGTCCTGTATCTATGCTTCATAGGTAAAAATTAATACACATGGTCATGTGTTTATTAAATTAAATAATAATACCACAAATACTTAAGAAGCTTTCTTTAAATTTTATCCTATTGATAAATCAGAGCTGTTATATATAGTAGATTAAGCAAGTGCAAAATGGGTCCTTTTGTATGATTATTTTTAACCATGGGACCTTTTCGATAATTATCCCTTTGAATTATTGTTATATTTTTTTTATAAAAAAAAACGTCCGGTTTGGTACCTGAAATTGGAACTAAACCTATTAATTTTAATATTTATGTTTTTCTACCATAAACATAATTTTATTTAAATAATAGTCCAACAACACTTATAATTTCAATAAAAATAAAAGATATATTAACAGAAGAAAAACTTCAACTAAGACCAACTTATGATCTATAATTTTGTTCCTGGCATGAAGATTATCAATGATGACGCATCTTTTACTCATTACAAAAAAAGTTACAATTTGCGAAGGATAAATTCACTGCAAATAAGTTAAAATCCACCGCAAATTATCAATTTGCAGCGGAATAATGGCGGATTCATATCCACCGCAAAAATAGTCGTTGTAAAGTATTTGCCGCGGATTTTAGTTTCCGCCGCAAATTTTGAGGCGGATTTTTCCGCTGCAAAGCGGCCACAAATCTCTCCGGCAATACGTCGGCATCCGGTGCCGGAGTTTCGGTGTTGCGACAGATTTTGCGGCGGATTTTTCAGCTTCAAATTTTCAGCAGATTTTTTCGTCGCAAATTTGCGGCAGATTTTTTTAAATTTGCGGCGAAAAAATTCATTGTTAATTTTTTTTTACAAAAAAAAAAAGCTCTGGTGACTAGAACAACAGGAGCTTCCAAATCCAAATTTGCTACAAAAAAAAGCCAAATTGTGTGCTCTATTTTCACACAAATTAACCATTTTCTTGCAAAATTAAAAAAAGCAAAAACCAAAAGGAGAAAATATGGGAAGATCTGAACCAGAGGAGATGACAGAAGGAGTGGCGCGATGCGATGCAGCAGCTATGACGCGGAGCGCCGGCAAGGGCTGCGTGGCGGCAGGAGCTGTGAGGTGCGGCGACAGGGGCGACATGGTGAGCGGCAGGGGCGAAATGGTGGGAGAGGGGTGAAATGGTAGAAGAGCGAAGAAATAGTAAGAGAGGAAAGAAATGGTGGGAGAAGAAAGAAATAGTGGAATATAAGGCCTCTGGATGACTATTTAAGATCTGATACTTTAATTTAAATTGTGGCGGTCCACCGCAAACTTTTTTTATTAAAAAAATACTATCAACACGCATTTGACACTTTTTTTTATAATTTTTGTGGCGGAATTTGCGGTACTTTTTTTTATTTTATCTTTTAACTTATAAATTTTTTTTTGTAAAGAAAAATTGGCCGCAAAATCTGCCGCAAATTGATCCGCCTCAAAATCATGTCACAAATTAATCCGCCGCAAAGTTTTTTTATTTTTTATTTTAAAAATTTTAAGATAAATTTATTTTTATTTAATAGTTTGCGACAGAAATTTACAACCGCAAAAAAATCTTTCTTTAATAATTTGTTATGAGAAAAAAAAAATTGGGTGGGAAAATCACGCAAATTTATCTCTACATTGTAATTTTTTTATTTTTAAAATTTTAAAATAAATTTCTATTTTATTTAATTATTTTGCGGCAAAAATATCCGTCGCAAAACTTTTTTAATAAAAAAAAACTTTTCACGGTGAATGTTTCACCAGAAAAATTTGAGGGGGAAAAATCCACCGCAAAATCAATCGCAAACGGATCTGTCGCAAAATCCACTGCAAATTAAGACGGATTATAATCCGTCATAAAATATGCCTCCATTTGCTGCAGATTCGAATTCGCCGCAAAAATACATTTTTCTTGTAGTGACTATGGAAAGCACATATAAAGTGATATTATTTTAAGAGTATATTACATTCTTTATCTCAAAAGATCTAAAAGTCTTAGTAATTTGCAACACAAGGGATGCAAACGATCAAAGAAAATCAAAGCTAAAAACTTTATATCCTATAACATGAGGGAGATCTGGACACTCAACCAAATTTTTCAATACTATATATCCAAAATATAGTAAATCTAAAAGATTTGAATAAATTTATTCAAGAAATTATGTACAATAAAAAAATAAAGAAATAAAAGGAGAGGGATGCAGCTGAAGGCGAAGGGCGACAATCCCCTTTAATGAAACACTCACAAGAGGAAATCAAAATCAACAGACCACAAGAGAGAGAGAGAGAAACCACAAATAAAGCTAACGGTTAGGATCCAACATTTATATATTTGAAATGTATTTTAAAATTAGAATTTTGAGTAAATCACCATTTTTATCCTTAAAATTCACTGCAAGAAATTTGATGAATAGACACAAATTTTTTCAGTGGAATCCTCACTGTCGGTAATCCTGCAATTTTTTTTGTAGAAATATCCGTTGAAAAACCAAATGGCAAGAAAAAAAATATTAAATAAAAGGAATTTTGCCACAAATTGTTTTTCATTTTTAGAAAATTATCCACCAGTAAATATATCGATTTCGTTTTTCAAGATTTTTTAACATATTAATTCTGTCAAAAAATTCTTTCAACTTCTGAAAAGGAATGCCGTCCAATTTCTGATAAATTATCTATTAAAAATTTCACGCGATAGTTACTTGAGTAACGAACCAGTTATGTTTTCCTAGAATTTTGGCAGATTAGCCACTAAAAAATGGAAAATATTCGCCTGAAATACTTCCTGCTAATTATGATCGACCATAAACTTTTTTTAAAGAGCTGATTGAAACTCATTTCTCTTCAATTTTTGAAACTTTCTCTCTTCCTTCCTCTCCCTCTTCTCTGTCCTCTCTCTCCCTTCATCATCCTCTTAACTTCCTCCTTCTTCATACGATAGTACTTTAAGTGTCGGTCTTCATAGTGAAATATGTATCATTATTAATAATATATAAATCAAGAATAAAATTACAAATTGGATTAGTATTAGGTGAAAATTTTATCTCTTTTCTTTTTTAAATAAATTTATTATTTTTTGCTTGAAACTATTATTTGAATGAATTTCAGTTTTATGATTTAAAAAAAATGATGCCCCTTTGACCATTTGTCATTTGATTCCTTGACGTAGATTCTGAATGGAAAGGATGGAACAGTGTCTCCACAAAATTCAAGGGCAGTATTCAGCCTAACGATCACAGATACACCCTACTGTATGCGGTAGGTAGCAAAGATACGCTCAATGTCACCATATTCTTCCTTGAATATGACCTTCATCCGGGCAAAAAACTGAACTTGGAGTTCACAAAGCGTTCCGATAAGTTTACTTTCTTACCCGACAAGGTTGCAAAATCGATCCCATTTTCCAGTAGCAGGTTCCCAGAAATTCTGAACCGTTTCAGTATAGGAGCTGAGTCAACTGAGGCAGAGAGAGTGAAAGATACTCTTGAGGTTTGTGAGAAACCTGTTTTTAACGGAGAAGACAAGTACTGTGCTACATCTTTGGAATCAATGGTCAATTTCACGGTTTCAAAGCTTGGAAAGAACATTACGGTACTTTCAACTGTGTTGGAGAAGGAAACGCAGAAGCAGCAGGAATATAATGTAATGGAAGGAGTGCAGAAAGCTGGAGACAAAGCAGTGGTGTGCCATAAGTTGGATTACCCATATGTTGTGTTTTTTTGTCACAAAGACGCTATAAGGGCCTATACTGTTCCATTGTTGGCCACTGATGATGGGACAAAAGCTAAAGGATTAGCAATTTGCCACACTCATACCTCACAATGGGTTCCCGAACATGTTGCTTTCCAGATGCTTAATGTTAAGCCGGGAAGGGTTCCTATTTGCCATTTCCTTGCCACTGAAACCATTCTTTGGGTACCCAACTAAGCCTTGAAAATGATGATGGACTAGTCTCTTCAAGACGTTATCAGGTGATGTATGAAGAATAATATGGTTGTATATCTTATAATCATGTAAATAAGATAAGGCTTCCTCTGGCTGGTATTATGTTTGTAATATAGTGGAAAATAATCTATGCCAGCTAGAAGTGTTTGCAATCTATCCAATAACCAGGCTCCACAGTGAGCTTGAAGTTAGTCAAGATAATGCAATAATGTTGTTAAAAAGGTGTATTTGATGTGATATCTTCTGGTTTGTGATTGTATAGAATAAAAATATCAATTGGATTAAATATGATATTGATTCTTCTAAATATTTCGGTTTTCTGTTTTAATCCTTTAAAAATTTTCATTACGGTTTATATTTATTTATATTTTTATAATTTTAATTGTGAGTGAAATTAATTTTTATTTTTTAAAAAAATTGAATAAAATTGACTTAATTAAATATCTCATATTAAATTTTTTTAACAGTAGAAATGAGAAAAGATTTAATATAAAAAGCATTAAATTGAACTAATTTTAATTATTTTTAAATAAAAATATGAATCAATTTATTCATTTTTAAAATTATAAAAATACAAATCGTATCAAAAAATTTTTAAAGAACAAAAATTAAAAATTAATATATTTAAAAAAACTAAAAATATATTTAAATCATATCAATTTTATTTAAAAAAGAATAAAAATATCAATTTTGCAATTGATACCACATTTTTGTATATCATTTTTAAACTTGGTTAATGAACAAATTTTTCGTTAATAGACATGTATTATGCAATTAATTAAACTAATAACCGATTACCTAATCGATTATTAATCCCTTTAACTACCTGTACCTTGTTAACAAAAAAAATTATACATAGTTGACCAACTATAAAATGATGTACAAAGTACAATAACGTGCAAGCACCACTGCAAAGGACGGCGCGTCTTTGATGGTATGGGAGGCGTTCGCCACACAATATTTTTTTAAGTCTAATAGATTGCATGTTATATTATTTTATTATTTTTTATTTTTCTAATGATGGCCCCTACACCAATGTTTTTAACCTTTCTAGCACAGCACTCATCATTGTCGTAAAAGTATAATAAGACTGTAGGTGGGAAATTGAATCCTAAAGACCAGATAAGCATGCAAGAGACTTAAATCGTCATTTATTTCAGTCAATGCTCAAAATAAGGAAGAATTTCCCCTAACTTTACTTACAAGTAATGCTAACTAGTTAAATGTTTAATTCACTTTCAAGAGGAGAGAGAAAATTACGGAGCAAAAACTCTTTTCTTGAGACACTACAAGAAAGAAAGAGATTTGCGAAGGATAAATCCACCGCAAATCACTAAAAATCTGTCGCAAATTAACAATTTACTACAGATTTTGCAACAGTCTCGGCCCATGCAGAAATATGGTCGATGAAAATAGTTTGCACGATGATTTTTATTTCCGCTGCAAAATCCGCAAAACTCTCCGGTGATGATGTCAAGATAGTTGCCGAAGAAAAAGGACTAATTTGCGGATTTTTTTCGGTAATTCTGCAGATTTTTCCAGCCGGTAATTTGGGAAAAAGATTTTTCTCGCTAATTTCTTGATAGATTTTTCTGCCGCTAATTTGATTGGATTTTGCTATGATTTTTTTGCCCTTAAAATCTACCCAAATTTTGCGGTGATATTTTAAGTAGCAAAAATCGTCATGAAATTTTTTGAATATTAAAAAAATTAAATTCAATATTCAAAATCCACAATATAAAATAAACATTTAATCAACCTGTCAGAATCCACACATACATGAATTTCAACCTGTCAATGCATTTAATCAATCCATAAAACAAACATAACAAATCGCATACAAAGTTTGTTCAAATACAAAGTTTAATAATCCTCATTATCATTGTCATCTTCATCATGATCATCTTCACTATTCTGATTATCTTCTTCTGTTAGTTGTAGTTGTTGGCTTGGTTGAGCTTGCCAACTTTGCTCATACATATGATTTGCTCCTTAATTATTTGGTTATTGTTGATCTGGTATTGTTCAAATCGCATTTTCCACTCTGCCTCACGTTGTTGGCTTTGCTGCTCCATTTGCTGTTGAATCTGCTGAACACGATCCAACATCTCCTGCTGCAACTGCTCCTTAACCTGGTTAATATATGTAAACATAAATTCATCAATTCATTTCACGAATAATGAATTAACCAAAAATACGAAAAATAAAATGATTGACTACATCTATCAAAATACAAAAATCAATTAATAAAAAATATTACGGCTATTACTTAACTTGATTAATAACGTGCTCGGGAACTTGAGTCGACATAGGCCTTGAGGAAGATGAATCTCCATGATCATAAATAGATGTTTGAGAACCAAGGCCATAAACACGACCCTTCTTAGGACCGCCAACGCTTTAATCCAAAGCTCTCGGACATTTCATTTGTGTACTGGATGCCCCTTCTTCATTTGAGCACTGAGAAGATTGTTGATTCCTTTGTTTTGAATTCCTCCTAAGGATGGAAATAAAAAAATTCTTATGGTTTTTGTTATAACATGATTGTAATATTAAAGGCAATAATTTCTAAAGAAAGACTAACATATAAATCCTTAGCTTTTGTAGAAACTCATGCAGTACGGTCTTCTTTCCTCAAATGTACATGACGAAATGTCTCATCAACTGTGGGCTCTCTACCCAAAGTCTTAGCCTGTAATAATGAGAAAAAAATTAATAACAAAATAATAAAACATATTGCTAAACAACTTGCGATAATAGTTACCAATTTCTGCGCATGGGTGCTGTAGAAATACAACCACCAAGTGTGCAAGCATCCACCAAATTTTGTTAGAAAGTGTCGAAGCACGATTCATCTTTGCTTGTTAACATTTCTCCTTATACATGCTACTAGCCCAATGCCTGCATAAGTCTTCCCATATGCCTTCTCCAATCCAAAAAGGTCTTTCATTTAAGTTGCGTGCTGCAACTAACAAAATGATAGTCTCTTTGAACTACGACTATTATATGCCTTCCGCATATGGTTTTGATGTTGAGGCATCCACCAAACATAACCCTTCAAAAAAATTATGTAAATAACGTTAAAGTTTAAAAAAATTGCACTATTACAAGACAAACAAACATAATTATGAGGAATAAAAATTGATACATACTTGAAATTCTCGAAACCACATTTCTCTAGTATCCTTGGGTATTTCTAACCAAGATGTCCAAGGTTGATTATACCTAGATCGTATAATCTTTGTTATGGCATCGGCAGCAGGTTTAGATGGCAGAAATCTACGAAACAACTTAAAAAAGGAAATGTAAAAATTCTCAACAAAAAATTTGAATGTGCATTAACTATAAATGAATAACAAATAGTTGTCCACATACCCAAAATCACCATCTGGCTCAACAAACGTCTTGTTGCTTTGATTTGTTACTTCCACATTAGAATTACGGGTATCCGGCGACTCACGGGTACTTGGTGACGGGCCAATAGTGGGTGACCCTGAATCATATGTTGTACCATGAGGTGTATGGGAAGTTGGTGACAGACGCTGAAGTCCAGGTGTAGGTATCATAACGTACTCAGCAGATGGTGGCTGATGCAAACCTGTTATGGGTGATATCGTAATGCAGGGTGGAGATGATCCTGACGATTGCCCCATAGGTGGCCTCCTAAATTGATTCGAAGACGTCGAAGTTGTTGTTTCTCCTTCTCCTTCCCTTTCCCCTTATCTCCTCGTGACGATGACATCTACACAATTAATAAAAATATAATGTAAATATAATTCAAGACGACACAAAAATGTATAACTAGTAACTACAACATCTTAATATAATTTTATACTACGAGTTATGAGGAAACATTGTCCTCATCACTATTTGTTTCATATTCATTATTAGAGGAAGATGTTTCATCATCATCATCATTAAAACTTTCTTCTTCTTCATCATTTTCAGCCTGTCTACTAGAACCAACATCTTGGACTACATCAAAAACCTCATTAGTGTCTTGCAAGTTATCAATGAGATCCACATCAACAATTGGATCCACAGGATTCATATCATCATCTTGGAATGCAAATTCTTGGGCACTTTCAATTTCAACTCGACCTCTTGCCTTGGTCTTTATTACCACCCACCATTGGACCTTATCCTTTTTCTTTCCAGGATAAGGAACGTAATACACTTGAAGATGACGAATGTTGCTCATGGAAGCTCTTGTCTTGAAAGGGGAAGTGAGAAAGGAGAAGGGAGAGAGGAATAGAGAAAGAATGCCAGAAAAATGAAAATGGGAGAAGGAAGAAGGTGAAGTAGATTTAATTTTGCGGCGGATTTTTGCACGGAAAAATGCCGCAAATGTATTTTTGAATTGCGGCATAATTTGCGGCGGATTTTTCCGCCGCAAAATATTTTAATATTTTATTTAGAATTTTTTATTATACGTATCAATATTTGCTTAAGATGATTTTTCCATCGCAAATTGAAATTTAGATTTGCGGCGGATTATTTAAATATTTTTTAAAATTTTTATTATCTTGAATTAATTGCTTGTGGAATCCGCCGTAAATTTTTTTATCTAAAAAATTATATTTTACGCTAGAAAAGACAGGAGATTTGCGGTGGATATTTTCGCCGCAATAATTTTTTTTTTGGTGAAGAAAAATCGCCAAGTAAAATCGTCACAAATTTATCCATTGCAACATCCGCCGCAAATGTTTTTTATTCTTATTTTTAAATTTAAAAATAAATTTCTATTTTATTTAATAATTTGTACATTTGAAATATCCGCCCATAAAACTTTTTCATAAAAAAAAAACTTTTTTACGTTGACATTTTTTAGGAGGAAAAAAAATTGGGGGGGAAAAATCCATATAAAATCCGCAAACGGATCCGCCAGTAAAATTCACATGCAAATTTGAGGTGATTATAATCCATGCAAATATCTTTCCATTGCTGTGATTCGAATCATCCATAAAAAATTCACCGCAAAAACGTATTTTTCTAGTAGTGAGAGTTTTTTTTTTTTTTTATAAACTATGATTCGTCAATCAACATAACGTTTGTCCAAGTAGTAATTGGGTTTGAGTATTTTAAATATATAGTTTAGAGTTCAATTTTTAACTCATATGCATAGAAAAAAATACGGTTGGGAGCGATTATCTTTTTTAAATTCAGCTAATACCATAGCAGATTAGTCATTCACCTGTCAAACAGGAAGATACTACAAGAAAGACAAACAAAAAAAAAAACTAGGATTCTTTAAACAATCAAAACAAGTCCACATAGAAAGCATCCTAAGTTATGTTAGTTCCTCCTAGATAATCCTTAATATTATACATAATAAAAAAAATCAAGAGAAACATCATCCAAGATTTCCTAATTACATTGAAGGTTGCTGCATGTTCGGCTATTCCTAGTCAAGGAGTCTATCCAATGATTATAATTTAATTGGAGAAAAAAAAGGCCTGAATTAGCGATAACGGGTTACCACAAATCACAATATTGAATTTTCAGCATTTTGTTTGAACAGAATTGCATAGAAGCGCGCCTACCTTATGATTGATAGCATGTTGAAATTATTTTTTGTTTTAGATTTTTATTGGCCTACTTTCGTTAATGTGGCCTTCATGAATACATGAAAAGTCATATAAGTCTTATATTTTTACAATGGAATATATACAGTAATCAATGATGTGATGTGTATTCTTCATCCATCGGAAAGGATAAATGAAAGGTCGTCTATTTAGTCTTACTGAATAATTGTATTAGATATGACAAATGGATTAACCGGCCCATTCGGGGCTGCATTCTTTGGTGGCGGCACACAAGAAAACACAAGAAATGGCGTATGTTAATTGAACAAAAAAAAACCAAAAAGCCCGGCTGAGAGGGTTTTTTAATTTTTACAAGCCCAACAAGTCCGGCTAAAAATTGTCATTTTCACACAAATAACCGGTTATGACAAAAAAACCGGGTAGACCCAATTCGGGTTAAAATATTTTGTTGGATCAAATCAATTTAATAAAACAAAATGAACAAACTTTCTATTTCTGAACATTACCTAAAATTAAAAGGGAATTGCTAGACGACTCGACTTGTGGAGCATGGGAGTAGTTTGTAGGGAGTGTTTATTGGGTCAGATTGATATGATGAACTTAAAAATTTAAACCAAATCAAAGAAATTAGTTCAATTTTATTCAAGTAATTGGGTTACATTGAATTAAACTTGGTAAAAACTAATTTCTATTAATTCGATTTTTAGATTTGTGATTTTGAATCTGATAACTCAATAATCCAAATCAATGACCCCATGATTTTTTTTTAAATAAATGTCTATTACTTATATTATGCATTTTAGTCAGGTCATAAATTAAATTTCTCATTTCATTCTTCATTTAAACGTTTTTAGAAAATCAGATAACATATCAATTCATCCACCCAACTAATGAACCATTTTGTCTTAGCCTTAGTCTTATAAATCGTGATTGCACTTTGCTTTTTTTTTTTTTCTTTTTGCATGTGCAATTTATTATTTTTGGTAACTTCTATTTTAATAAAAATTATTTTATTATCATATTCATTTTATTTGTTCAGTTAACAGTTTATTTATTTATTTTATTATGTTTAATTTCTGTGTTCTTTATCTTTGTTTTGTTAACAGATTTTTTTTTCAAATAAACAACCCTATGTCCAAAACAAAAACAGATTAATTTGGTTTGGGTTGACAAAAAAAATTACAGAACTGAACTAAATCAATTTAATATGATTGGTTTGAATTTTTTTTTTTACTAAATTCGAACAAAATCAACTTGTGAAAACCCTAGTACTTTAACATGTTTTTAAATATTTTAATCAGAATTAAAATAAAAGAAACTTGTCACCGTTAAAATCATTATGCGAGCAGCATCCGATATACTTTTAGCTGAGCTGCCTAACATTTTGCCACTTTAAAATTCTCTCTGGTAGTACCTAAAAAAAAAAAAAATTCTCACTGGTTATTGCTTCTTTTAAAGTTTGTTAATTAATGGCAATATATTTATTTGCTCTGTTGTGTGGAAAGAAATCAGACACTGAAGGGGGAAAAATCGAAAAATCACGGGCGTTATGAGCGAAAGATGGTACGTAGGAGTAATAGTTGGGACTTGGGAGTACTATCGCTATTATTTTTTGGGATGATCTTGGGTTGCTGAGCTATAACATGCACAGGTGGGTATGTTTGGGAGTTGTATTTTGAAGAGTTTTGGAAGAAAAAAAAAAAAAGAAAATAATGGTTTATTCTTTATTTTAGATAAATATTTTTTATATTTGAGATTTTTTAAAATAAAGAGATAAAATAAAAATTAATCATATAACATTTCAATCATCTTTTATTTTTTTTAAACATTCAATAATATTCATAATTTAAAAATAAAAAATAAGTCTTCTTTCTCTTTTTCTTTCAAAGCTTTTTTCTTTCAAAACTTTCTATCCAAACATACTTTAAAAGGTTAATCACGGGTATGATGAGCGAAAGATAGTACAAGTAATAGTTGGAAGTACTATCGTTATTTATTAATGGAAAATATTTTTTTTACAGCTCAAACGAATAATTTTGGAATAACTTAAATAAGTGGTGAATGTCTCTAACATAAATAGTAATTCTAATTGCATATGAGATGTTCTTCTTCTATTATATATAGTGAGTTAAAATTAAAATTCACTATATAAGTAATCAGTATCATCACTTATCACGTGATTGATCACTATATAGATCTTTGTATAAGATGTGGTGAAATTTAATTTCAACTCATTATATATAATAAAAGAAAATTATTATATAAATAATTAAAATAATTACTTATTTTAAAAGCATTTATCACTTATCTAATTTGTCTCAAAATTATCTATTTTAAATTGTATAAATAACATCCCTCTTAATTAAATTCTGGGATGGTCTTGGGTTACTTAGCTGTTTACATGCACAGGAGAAGAACAAAGTTGGATGTTGATAATAATGTTTATTTATCAACTACCAATGATGGAACTGTACAGAAAAAGAAATTCTACTCACTCTGATTGGCTAAACCAATTTTCTCATTTCCCAGATGGAGAAAATTGACTGGTAGTTAGATGAGAAAAAGTTATTTGTACGGTTAATTAACAAAACAAACTTTATGAAAACTATCTTAATAAACTGACATCAAAGGAAAATTTGTTGTTAGAATATCTAAAAAAAATTTAAAATATTTTAAAGTATTATAGATAATTTTTTCAGATTTATTTTTTACTTATTATATTTTTTATTTGTTTCTTTATTTAATTAGGATAGATTTAATTTATTTTCGTTATTAGGACAAATTTAATTTTTGTATTAGAATAAATTTATTTCTTATAATTTATCTTTATTTTAGGTAAATAGTTATTGACATAAGTCTATATAATGTAAATCATATATGTACAATTAAAATTTAAGCAATAACAATAATCAAAAATATTTTTTCAACATAGTATTAGAATCATGATATTTACCTTGAGAAGAATTTCTCCTTTTAGCGGTGTAGAGTTCTTGGAACTCGTTAACATTATTCACCACCATCATACCTAGATTTCGTTTTGTTGCTCCTGATATCAGAGCATCTGTTGTTTCTGCTATAATCAGCCTTCATCGCTGATCAGACCAGTCTTCATCACTGGGTTTAGAGCCAACCTTTATCGCTGGGTTTCAGTCAACCTTCATTGCTGATCAAACTAGCTTTCATCGTTGAGTTTAGAGTCAGCCTTCATCGTTGGGTTTAGAGTCAGCCTTCATCGTTGGGTTTCAATCAACCTTCATCGCTGCCGCTGCCGCTGCCCTCGTTGAGGAAGGGAATGAGAATAAATTCATCTCTAAATATACTTCAATGTCGGTGTTTGTTATATCATTCTTTTCTTATTAATGGATCATACCAGTGGCTTCTCTTCTCACCAACGATCATTCTGGTGGTAACTTATGTTGGTTATGACTCACACTAACCCGACTCTTGATCTCAGATGTTCTGGCCCCAGCTCTTTATCCCAGATGCACTGGTCCCGTCTTCGTCTATCTAGATGCACTAGCCTTGTCTCTGTCTTTGTCCCAAAAGTAGTTGTCAGCCACCATCTCCGTTCGTCTCAGCCACTATTACTCTATCAAATTATATAATTGTTACAAGCTCACGCTTAGGAAGCTTTAGCTTGATGAGAAGTGTTAGAATATTTAAAAAATATCTCAAAATATCTTTATTGTATCTTAAAATATTTTAGAATATAATAAATAATTTCTTAAGATTTATTTCTTATTTATTATATTTTCGATTTATTTCCTTATTTAATTAAGATAGATTTATTTATTATAATTTAATTCTATTCTAAATAAGTAGTTATTAACATAAGTTTATATAACATAAATCATATCTATACAATTAAAATTTAAGAAATAACAATATTATGAAATATTCTTTCATCATTTGGTGAAAAAGATAGAAGAGAAGAACTGATAGAGAGATAGCTCCCAAATTGTGGAGGTTTTTCTCTCTCTGCTGCACATTGTGCTTTCTGCTCTTCTACATTTTCCTTTATTTTTCATCACTTTTATCTCTTCAGTTTTCGTCTACTTCCTCAGTCTTTCCCGGAAAATCAACTGAGATTTTCAAATGCCTATTTTTTCCTCCAATCGTTCTCTCTCATTGAATCAAGCACAGCAGTGACAGGACAACATCCTTTTCTCTTTCTCCGTTGCTTTTACAAGAAAGCTATTGGTCTCAATTTTTTTTTTCTTTTCTTCACTGCACATTGAAATTGAAGCTTTCTGCTCTCGGTCAATTCATTTTTTTTCCGTTGCTTTTCTTCTCTTTCCACGTTCCTAGTGTTAGCATGATTTAGGAAGAAAAATTTTTATATCACACCAATTTTATTTTTACACTAATTATCTGATTTAAATACAATTATTACCTTATATAAAGTCAATTACTACTTAATATTAGTGTATTTGCAAAATAAGTCAAATAATTTATTTTTTGGCATAAAGTTCATTTGATAGTTCTGAATTAGTTACTATTTAGAAAATAATTATCATCTTATATTAAAGTACTTACTACTAATATTTAATGTTTTTAAAAATCAATGAAAGAGCAATTTTGAAATGTTCTTTCGATGAGTCTGAATTAATTACTACATGACTTAAAAATAATTATCATATGATATTAAGTTAATTATTATTAGACGTTAAGATATTTACAAAAAAAGTAAAAAAATATATATTTTTAGGAGAATGTTTATTTGGAGTTTTGAATGAGTTACTACATAATGTAAAATTAATTATCATCTTATATTAAGTTACTTACTACTAAGCTTTAAGATTATTACAAAGTAAATAAAAAAGTATTTTTGAAGGAAACTCATTGTGAAGGTTTAAATGGTTACTAACTAATATGAACGTAATTACTATATTATATTAAGTTACATACTACTAGACTTTAAGAATTTTACAAAGTAAACAAAAAATGCTGGAAAATGTGGTGTAATATAAATAGTGTTCAAAAATCGGGATTGTTTTAGGAAATATAATTGATTTGATTTTTTTACATAATTAGACTTAATTATCTTAATTGTGAAGGTTTGATTATTTGATTTGATTATTTTTACATAATTTTGATATTCCTACCTCATTTTCCTATACACCCCTTTTTACACTCATTCCACGTCATCCGACTTCTTATTTCCCTTTTGTTCTTCTTTTTAATTTCCCTCTGAAATTTCCCTCTCTTCTCTCTGTTACCCTCTTCTCTCCTTGTCCACATCTTCTCTCAAGCCACCTGCCTTGAATAGCACCCTCCTCCGTCGCGTGTACCACATTTAGACATTTTCTCCGTCACTCCGCCACATCCTCCGTTGCGCATTCTATCGCACATACCAGTTGTCGGCATTTTCTCTATCATTCCGCCACCGCATTAGTCTACCACATACTCCCTCACGTCAACCACATCCACATTTGAAAATGGTGAGCAACCCATAAACCCCCAAATTTATTTCTCCCTTCAGAATAGAAGTTACCTCTCACTCTTGCTGCCTCCATTCTCTCAAATCAGATAGCAACCCCTATTTTCTGTGGAACGAGGTGTAACTGAACCTTCTCTTAACAACCCACGCCACCACTCATCAATAGTTGCCACTGACAACTCCGAGATCCGTCTTCACAATGGTGTGGTTGCAAGTGTTGTCCCCCATATGTACTCCTATTTGAGGATTTTGTCATTATTGTATTCAAATTTCTCAACGTATTTAAGGATTTTGTCATTATTTTATTCAAATTGCTCAACTGAATTTATGCTTAATTGTTGTCCCCCATAGGTACCCCCATAGGTTTTGCAGAATGCTTAGTTTCATATTTGACAATGTAGATGTTTTTATGCATATAAATTAGCCACACAAGTCCAAATCCCTTGCTACTTGTTTCATTAAAAATTAAAGAGACCAAACTTTATGTGGTTAAGGTTTCAAAATTTTTGCATGTTTCAGTCAATGCTAGTTTTTGTTTGAAACTGAGACAAATGTTGTAGAAAACTAAATTCTGACAGCATCTGGTGTTTGAGGCATAAATTGAGCTGTAGTGATCAAAATGGATTACTATTTGTTTTATTTGAAAGCTAACATATGACGGTTTAAGTAATAACAAGTTGAAGACTTAGTTATTTTTGAAGGGCTCCCAGTTGTTGCTCGAAATCAAGTCATATTCTACAACACTTACTGTTATGACTAATGAGTGATCATAAAGTGTGGACTTGGTTAAGGGACCAAATGGCCCTATTAAATAAAGAATGTTTGAAAACAAACAACTAGATACATTAAGAGTATGCTTACCAATTTTCATGAACCTTGGAAGTGTCTTAATTGAATTAATTTTACAATGAACCTTTGGAATTCGAAGTAAATGTAATGCAAGTTTATATGTGTCTTCTGTTTTACCACTTAGTCTCACCTCTTTACTATTTACTTAATTTCTTTTTGACATATAAGCCTTACAACCCCTATTCACATCAATTGTTTACACCATTTTTAACATGTGGTTAATGAGGTATAAATTTATGATTAATCACATGTATTGGATGGTTAACGGCTTAACCATTAACCACGAATCTACCCATTAACCCAACATACACAAGTGATTAACCACAAATTTCTACATCATTAACCAAGAGTAAAAAATGGTGTGAGATGATAATTATTCTAATGTAAGCCTCAACACTTTCAATCCTTCTCTTTACTATAATTCTACATCATACATAATATAATTTCATTTAGACAACCATATCTAATTACACTTGTACAAATTATGAAAGAACATGGCTTACAGTTGCTTTGGAAATTTTGTTGATAATTAATCTCTAAAATGCTTTCCACTTACTGAATTTTTGGATGATAACATGAGTTTTGCATATGCAAGTTAATGGAATATGAAATAGTTGCTTCCATGGATGAATTGAATATTGTCAATGATGGTGGGATGTTAGATGATGTTGTTGGCGGTGCTGAATCCCTTGAAGAAGCAAATGAAATAGAGTTAATTATGAGTGTGAATAAGCAATATGAACTTGCAGTGTTAGATGATATTGTTGGCGGTGCTGAAACCTTTGAAGAAGCAAATGAAGCTGAGTTAATTATGAGTGACAGCTTGAATGAGCAACATGAACTTTGTGAGCCTACAGCAGGCATGTCATTTCCTTCAGTGGCTACCGTTAAATCATTCTATCGGCAGTATGCTAATACCAAGGGATTCGATTTCATTACCAGAAATTCAAGAAAATGACGTGATGGAGAATTAAAATACTTCATTCTAGCATGCTCACGAGAAGGGAATTATGTGTCAATACTACTAAATGAATTGAAGATATATCCAACAATAAAGAATAACTGTCAAGCGAAGATAACAGTTGCGTTGAAAAAAAATAGACTTTGGTACATAAAGAAAGTTGTAGTTGACCACTCTCATGATCTTAGCCCTGCGAAGGCAAGGATGTTCCATGGAAATAGAAACATCAGCATGCACGTGAAGAGAATAATACAGATCAATAATAAAGCAGACGTGAGCCTGAATAAGACCTTCTATTCTCTTGTTCATGATGTAGGAGGGTATGATAATTTACCAAAGAAGAAAGTTTGTCAAATCTGGCTCAGTCCTGGATCAGGTCAACATACTGATGATCGAGTTGGATGCTAGAGAAGAACTTCACGGCATCAGACCCCAGCCAGAGGGTGAACTACAGCCTCTCCAACTTGGAGATAGGCCAGGCCAGATTACCAAGATCGAAGCTCAGTTGAGAGATGACGAAAAATAACAATTGATTAAGCTGTTGTTGAAAAACAAGGACATATTTTCCTGGACATCGTCCGACATGCCCGGACTTAACCCTTCCTTCAACTGTCACCGTTTGTCTATTAGCAAAGATATGAAGCTGGTCATTCAGAAAAAAGAGGAAGGTTGGCCCTGAAAGGCAACAGGTCATCAGGAGCAAGTAAAAGAATTGCTAAGTTATGGGTTCATTAGGGAAATTGCTTATACCACGTGGCTATCCAATATGATCCTAGTGAAAAAAACCCAACGGGAAGTGGAGAATATGCGTGGATTACACAGATTTGAACAAAGTCTGCCTAAAAGATCCATATCCACTTCCCAATGTGGACCAATTGGTTGACAGCTCTTCGGGCTTCAAGTGGCTATCGTTCATGGATGCCTACTCAGAGTACAATCAGATTTCAATGTATCCTGGAGATGAAGATAAAACCGCCTTTATCACTGGAAGGGCGAGCTACTGCTATAGGGTTATGTCCTTTGGACTGAAAAATGCAAGAGCCACCTATCAAAGAATGATGAACAAAGTTTTCAAGAACCAAGTGGGAAAGATGTTAGAAGTTTACGTCGATGACATGATAGTAAAAACTCCACAGGGTGAATCACATACGACAGACCTTGAGGAAATTTTTGCACAAGTCTGGAAGCACAATATGAGACTAAACCTAGAGAAATGCGCCTTCGGGGTCCACGTCGGTAAATTCTTGGGATTCATGCTAACCCACCACGGAATTGAAGCCAATCCTAACAAATGTCAGGCTGTCCTCGACATGAGGAGTCCCCGGTGTGTTAAGGAAGTGCAACAACTGACAAGAAGGATAGCAGCCTTCACACAGTTCCTCTCTAAAGTAGCCCATAAGTGTCTTCTTGAACGAGATGTGATAAACTATGTTGGGAGGGAAAGACATGCAATTGGGAAGGAGGGTGATGGTAAGGCTCTAAGGAGTTATTTTGACTATGGGATTTAAAGGATGCAAACCCAAGTGCAGGTTGTCTCAAGTAATAAATTTCTCGGGAGTCCGAGGTCAATCCACAAGGACTTGATAAAGAAAAAATTAATTGAGATAAGAAGAAGATTTGTCACAACACTAAAAGTAATAAAAGATGTTCACAAATGAATTTAAGAACTTGCTTGGGTTAGGAGATCCATTCTTGGTAATAAATTAATGGCAAGATTATTTCTCTCTATAACTCAATTGAAATCCACACACAACGGAGGTTCAAATCGGAAAATATAACATTCAAAGTTCAGTTATATATGCAATCATATTATGATTCCTTTAATTATTTACCAACACTTGTAAATGAGTTCAAGCATTCACTATGTCAATCCTATTGTCTACAATAAATCAAGATCTTCATTATACAAAGAAGGTTTCTAAATTGATTGGAAACAAAATACAACACATATAATGTCCATTTGATAATATATCATTTAAGCACAAGAAATAGAATAATCTAACCTTATTTCATTACTAAGAGCTTCACTCTTTCACCCAAGCAAGATGAAGATTTAATTACTCATAGACAATAAGAAAGAAAGAGAGAAGAAGAGAAAGATGAGCATAACTTCAATTTAGAGCAAGAGAAAATTACAACAAAGGAAAACAATAAACAAGCATAACCATGACTTCTAAAAACTAAGCCTAACACCAAGAGCACCAAATGATCAACCAATAGTGCCTTTTATAGAGGATTAGGGATACAAAATGACAAGGGGGCTGATTAAGAGTAAGTGAGGAGTAGGTGGATGAGTGGAAAAAGCCAAATGGTGAGTGGAAAATTATTGAGATTCTTTGTCTCCGAAATCATTCAGTGCTGATCTCATGGATGCCATTAGAATGAAGTAACATGGTCTTCATAAAAGTTGTAGCATTTTGTCTCAGCTTTCCAATGCCACCAAGATCATCCAAAAATTCATCCTACAACCCAAGATATGACCCAATTACTGCAGACTGTTCAGGCCCAGTTTCAGCACCTCTGTTTTGACTTCCAGACCCAATATCACCTCCAATCTGTCCGAATGAGCTCTTATGTTCTTTATGAAAGTTTTAGATATGAGTCTTACTTTCAAGTGTCCAAATTTCAGCCCAAGAAAGTTCTTTCAGCCCGAGTTGTGCTCTGATTACTGCACACTGTTCAAGTTCCAATTACAAAACCCGTATTCTGACTTCCAAGCCCAATTAGCTCCTCTAGATGCCCATATTTTATTTGGAGCTCTCATGAAAGTTGTAGAGCTCTCTCTTATCTTTCCTATAAGGTAAGATACATAATTTTTACACATCTAAAACTCAAGATATGACAGAAATACAGAAATACTGTAAGACCCAAATAATGTTGAAAAAATCAATTAAGTCTAATTTGAGTCCAAACTTACAAAACATAACCAAACTTAATCAATTAAGTATATAGAGAGTGCAAATAACTAAAAATGAAGGTTTATTAATGTATAAAATATGTGATCATCAAATTCTTCCACACTTAGCTTTTTACACTCTTGGGCAAAACACATAAGACCAACGCTAGGAAACAAAGAAAACGACATAGACTCAAAAGCTAAAAACTCTAAAAGACTCGATGAAGCAAGAAGAGCAACTAGAAATTCAAAGGATCAAAGCATTAATGAGGTAACATTTCTTCACATCTCAAACCAACAAGTAAGGAAACTTCAGTTAAAAATAATGCATCAAGAATGATAGTTCCTCACAGAATTCACTCTCAATCTCTCAAGTGTTTAAAAGGTAAGTATTTCACTCTATTCAACCCATGAACAATTGCACTACTATAAGCTTGCTTATCTTCTACTTTTCCACTTCTCAAACCACATGCATACAAAAATCAAGAGGACTCTATTCAAGGTTGTAATGGGGTCATGGTAAAGGAGAGGTGATAATATGGGTATGAGAAGATAAATACCAAAGAGAATAAAAAAGCATTATGGTATAATTAGAGTGGAGAAAATGTTTGAGAACATTCAACATAAAGGACAATCACTAATATTTGACTAATGTTTTATTGAAGATCAATCCCAAATTGGTGAATTGAATTCATTGTTAGACCTGAACTTTCTCGTTTTCTTCCTGTTATTTCCAAGCATCCACATTTATTCTAGACTCTGATAATCCTTTGATTGCAATGGTGGTCAGATTTTTTTTTTGGATCATTTTGCATACACACCCCCACACTTATTCAAGAACAAAGCCAATGCTCTTTTATTCCCTAAGGTTGGGTAAAATATTTTTTTTAAAGGCACGTAATGAGCTAAAAACAAGGAATGGTCAAATAAGCTCAAAAAGGGTTACACAATGAAAAATATACAAGGATGACTATTTAGTCAAAGAAGCTATTTCAAAATGCCTTAATCATATTTATGTATGCATGTGAAAATGTAGCCTAAAAAAGAATCAAAGCAAGTTCTAGAGTAATAATTCCATGAGTGAAAATCACACAAGAAAGAAGAGAATAATACATATATTCAATCCATTCATCAATAGGCTTAAAATCTCACAAGACATATTTCTATCATTTTCAATCTACCATATCAACATTCATATCCAAGCTTATGATTTTTAAGAAAGAAGACAATTTATGCTAAGATCCAAGAATCCATTTGCTACTTCTGCACAAAATAATTATCTCATCAACTAAGATGCGTCTCAAGAGTAAAATTACCTCCAAGGCAAAATTTACTCCTTACTCTACCATCCTTAATTGGTTTTACTACGAATAGGTTTCTGACAGTCATATCACTAAACATACTTCCCAATTTAGATACGTCTCAAGAGTAAAATTACTCCTTACTCTGCCATCATTCATTGGTTTAGTAAGTCCATGACAATCATACCATACTTCCAAAAAAAAAAAGTAAATAATTTTGAGTTGAAGCTAGCTCTACTCCATTTGGTTCAGAATAATCAGCTTGGAGGATTCGATAATGAGCACCCACATGCACACATACAAGGGTTCCTTCAAATTTATGATACTGTAAAGTTGAATGGAGTGAGAAAGGATGCCATTCGTCTGAGATTGTTTCCTTTTTTCGTGAGGGACAAGGCTAAGAGCTGGTTGGACTCATTGGCAAGGGGGAAGCATTACTACTTGGGCTATCTTAGTCCAAAAATTTCTAACAAGATATTTTCCTTCATCCAAGGCTGCGAAGTTGAGAAGCTAGATTATTTTGTTCAGACAGCTTGATGGGGAGTCTCTAAGTGAAGCGTGGGAGAGATATAATGAAATATTGAGGAAATGCCCACACCATTGTTTTGACTTCTGGATCCAAGTGCAAAGCTTCTGTAATGGCATGCTCCTCAAACTAGGGCAATGGTTGATGCTGCAGCAGGCGGGGCCTTCAACTATAAAACTCTGGAAGAAGCTTGGGAATTATTTGAAATGATGGCCAACAATGATTACCAAAGAAATGAGGAAAGAGCAATGGTGAAGAAAGGATACTTGGAGATTGATTCAATGAATGCACTTTTGGCTTAGAACAAGATCTTGACTTAACAACTTGAGAATCTCATAAAGAAGGTTGACACTCTTAAGGTGAATGCAGTAAGTAATGCTCCTTTGTCGTGTGATTTTGGTAGAGGAGAGCAAGAGAGTATGGATTGTCCAGGAAATATGTTTGGACCTCTGGCTCAAGTGCAAGTTAACTTCATGAACAACCCTCCAAGGCAACAAAACAACCTCTACTCCAACACTTATAATCCGGGGTGAAGAAATCACCCAAACTTTTCATGGAGTAACCAAGGTAGTCAGGGTAACCAAGCTTCACAAAGACAATAATTTTCATACCAAGGTCCTCTTCAACACTCTTCGCATCAAGGTTCTTCATCTCAACCTCCACCTATTGAGAAGAAGGCTTATTGGGAAATAGCTTTAAAGAAACTAGCTTCTCAAACATCCTCTTTTTTGCAAAAGACTACCGATTTCATGGATGAGACAAGAGGTGGATTTAGAAATCAAGAGGCATCAATCCAGAATTTGGAATCTCAAGTGGGCCAATTAGCAAGACAACTTTCGAAAAGACCTCATGGTTCTTTACCTAGTGAAACGATAACAAATCCGAAAGAGCACTGCAATGCCATCACTTTGAGGAGTGGGAAGGTAGTAGAAGGGAGCAATACCGGTGTAAGAGAAGAAGAGGTGATCGAGGAGAAAGAAGACAAGCAAGACAAGAAGGTTGAAGAAAGAGTAAATCGAAAGGACAATAGAGTTATAGAAAAAGGGAAGAATCAGGTTGAAAAATATTATCTGACCACCAATCCATATTTCAAGATTCCATATCCTCAAAGGATGAAGAAGCAAGAGAAGGAGAAGCAGTTTGAGAGATTCTTAGACATTTTTAAGAGGCTCCAAATTAACATACCTTTTGTAGAAGCCTTGGAGCAAATGCCAACATATGCTAAGTTCATGAAGGAGCTCCTTTCCAACAAAAGAAAACTCAAGCATGATGAAAAAGTGATGTTAACTGAGGAGTGCAGTACCATAATTCAACGGAAGCTACCACCAAAGTTAAGGGATCCGGGAAGTTTTAGCATCCCATGTACTATTGGAAAGTTAAATGTTGACAAGGCTTTATGTGACTTAGGTGCGAACATTAATTTGATGTCATTGTCAATCTTGTGCAAGCTGGGAATTGAAAAAGTGAAGCCTACAATGGTCTCCGTTCAATTAGCAAATCGATCAATCAGACATCTGTATGGTATCGTGGAAGATTTGCTAGTGAAGGTTGACAAATTTATTTTCTCAGTTGACTTTGTGATCTTAGACATGGATGAGGATGCTAATATTTCGTTAATTATTGGAAGACCGTTTCTAGCCACTTCAGGAGCATTAGTTGATGTGCCAAGAGGTGAACTAATTTTGAGGGTGGATGGAGATCAGGTGACCATCAACGTCTTTGATAAATCTGCACTGACATCAGATCTCTATGCCCCCGTCAATTACATCCAAGGTAAAGCTCAAAAGGAGTCAGCTAAGAAGAACTCTGCACCATCGATTAATGATGATTTTCCTACTTCCAGGATTGTTGATGAAAAGGAAATAGCTCCTCATATCTCTGAGATTGTTAGGATTGAAAAAGATCTTCTAGCTTCCACTGATTCATTGCAGATAGGTCCTCCCATTTCTCATAATTTGTTGCAAAAAGGGCCGAAATCTTCTGATGAACTGAAACCTAATTTGTCATCTGTTGAAAGTTGGAGACCTCCATGGCCTAATGAGATTCCGCATGCTAAGCCAGTGCCAAACGCCTTTGGAGGGTTCAGCAAGATCAGTGACCGAGTATAGAGGCAAGGATCTGACAGAAGAAAGTCATCATCTTACTTCTCTTGTTTCAAGCCACCATAAATAAAAGGCAACATCGAGGTAATGACATTAAAAAAGCGCTTCATGGGAGTCAACCCATGCTCAGGCTCTTCTATCTCTACTTTTTCATTTTAGTCATTTTTTGTTTGAATTTTATTTGTTTAATGTGTCTGTGTGCATTTTACTTAATTGCTAGGTTTAGTTTTAACTTCCTGTTAATTTGAGTTTATAGCCTTTGTGAGTCAAGCCAATGTTGAACTGTTTGGAGTTTACTTTTATGGGTTTCTATGTTTGATAGTATTATTGTAATATGAGCCGACCATTTATGCATGACCTGTTAGGAAAACTTGAAAGCTTTGTGGGCTTATTTCTTAAATTGTGGTACTTGAATAAGGATTATGATTTTCATGCATGAATCTTATAGCTTATTGTTAATGTACTTAGTGATTTTTGTGATTGGATTTCATAATTCATCCTTGGGAGTTGCTTTGAGCCTTTAATATTTTTCCTTTGATGAGAGGTCACTTGTGAGTTTCTGTTCTCCTAACTTTGTTTGAATCTCATTTGCATGCCGTGATTTGCACAATGTATTGACATGATAAAGGCAGTTTTGTTGTTAAGCCAAATAGTCATTTAGCTAACCAAATGATGTTTGTTTCCATTGTGTTGCCCTTTTGAGCCTAATAAACTGAATTTTTTGTTTGACCCATACAGTATGCCATAGCCAAAATAAATAATGTCTTATCCACCTGAAAGGAGTAGGTGAGCATTGAATTTATTGAAGGTGTGGGTTAGCAATGTACTAAGTTTGGGGTGACCATTGTTGATTGAGTTAAAAAAAAAAGAGAAAAAGAAGAAAAATAAATGAAAAGAAAATTTGTATGGGAAAAAGGCGAAAGAGAATAAAAAGGAGCTTAAATTCAAGAGAAGAAATGTAATGAAAGTCTTAATGCTTACTTATTCTCTAGGGTATCAACTTGTCAAATCCTATCTCATCCACCCTTAGCCTTGACCCCATTACAACCCTTAAAAAGTCCTTTTGATTGTTGCATTTGTGAGTTGCGTGCAAGCATGCTTGAGATGAAAAACAAATCCAAGGAGGGTGAGCTCAATAAGTGATGATTAAGGGAAACACAAACCCAAACACAAGAGTAACTGAGAGTCTCTATTCACCTATAGAGAGTTTAATTGACCCAATTATTAGGTGTATTTTGCTGCCATGTTCATTAACTTTCAAGCTGTAATTGATCAGTGCATGATTGTGATGATCTTTATTTTTGACCCTCTAAGTTTCAGTTACACTGTTGAGAGTTCTACTTTCAGGAATGCATGTATGAATTGTTTTGCTGTCACTTTGATGTTTTTGAGTAGTGGGACACTCTTGGTTTATCTTTCTCAGTTCAACATTGGTGTTTGAGTTGTGGAGTTATTTTTTTTATTTGGCTTGTTTGTTATTTTGTTTTGCTTGAGGACAAGCAAAGTTTTAAGTTTGGAGTGGTGATAATCTGCTACATTATCTGTTTTCCAAAGCTTTTTGAGTGGTTTTCACTGCTTAAGCCCAACTTTTGACATTGTTTTGACCTTAAGACATCTTTATTTTATCTTTTTAGTTTATCCATTTTAGTTTGTTAAATTAAGTTCATTCTGATTATAATTATTAGTGTTTTAGCTCATTTGCTGTTGTTTTGATTGTAGGCACCAAGGGAAACAAGATGAAGCTCAACATGGTGAAGGAACCTCACTGAAGTTCAGGCGCTAGGCACCCAAATGATCAGCACGCAAAAGATGAAAACATCTAAAGAGGAAAGAACTGGATGGTTGGAAGCAATGCAAGGAAGTTTTCTCTGTTTGCCCAGCGCCTAGGTGTTATTCCTTGGGTGCCTAGGTGCCCAAGACTCCATAAAAAGTGTGTTGTCTAGAAGGTGAGCGCCTAGGCGCTCAGGACGAAGCCCCTAGGCACTCAGGTTTATAAATTGAAAATACGCTTTGGATGTTCAACGCCTAGGCGCTCCAGACATAGCGCCTAGGCGCCTATATCAGAGTATACATTCATCTTTTCTGACCTAAATGAGGAGGTTGTCATAAGCAGACGAGGAGAAAGAAGAGAAAGACCTAATTTGGAAAGCTTGGGTGTGGTTTTGAAGAGAAGAAGAGTGAGAACTCAGATTTTCTTCAATCTTCCATAGAGTTTTGCATCTTCTTCCCTATTGTTTTAGTTTTTATATTTATTTCTATGTTTAGCTAAACTCTTCTTTGTTGGGATTGAGTGGATTTTAATGGACCTTGTTTGTTTTTTTACATTTGATCTAGTTAATATAAGTTTTTATTTCTATTTTGAGTTTATGATCTTTTCTCTTAATTCCTTCTAAGGATTGATTCTCTTTAGAATGATTTTAGGATTATATGTTGAATGGAAGTTTGATGTATGATTGTGCTATGAGATTATAAACCTTTCTTATCTCTAGGCTAGGAATAATCATTGATTTGCTTGTTACCTCATTGAATTTTAAATCCTAACGCTTGTTTCTTTTTAGAATCACCTAAGGAATTGGGGGTTTTATTTGGGAATAAATGGTCAATTGCCTAAGGAATTATGACTTGATTATTCTAGAGAATTTGGTAACAAAATAGGAATAATAGATTATGTTAATCCCAATTGATATGCAGCAAGTGAAATCAAATGAAGCTTGATCCCAACTCTTTCATTAATTGATTGTCTTTAATCTCACATACCAAGTGTTTGTTAAATTGCCAAGTACAAAAAACTCAAAAATATTATTATTGCGTTAGTTTATTTGTTTCTTTTGTTCTTGTTGTTAGAGCTTACTTTGATCCAAATCTTAGTTTAAATAGTAGCTAATTTCGAAAATCGATATTTGGTCATTGATTCCTGAGAACAATATCTGACATCTCACCATTTTTATTACTTGATGATCCAGTACACTTGTCGTGATCCCATCAACAAGTTTCTAGACTCTTGGTAATCGATTACCATGCAATCAATTACCAAGCATGATAATTGATTACTATACTTCTGTTTTGTTAAAAGCGAGTTTTGGGAAACCTATAATCGATTACAAGCTTGTGACAATTGATTATGAGCTTTATCATATACTCGTAATGGATTACGAAATATCGTAATGGATTACCAACTGTCGAAAATGGATTACGGAGCTGTTGTAAGAGATTACAATCATTCTTAAACTAACTTTTGAGCCTAAACAAGCTTGGTAAAGATTACCAACAGCTAAAACTTGGATTTTTCAAGGAATTAAACAAGATTTTCATAACCCAAGTTTAAAACATGATTTTGTGCAAAATAACCTTGATTTCTCCAAATCAACAACCACCTACTAAAAGACTTTATAATAGATTTTTCAAAAATCATTTTAAACTTATTGAGATATCCTGGATCACTTCTCACAAAAAATCTCACAAAAAAATCCTAAGTCCTATAAGTCTATTTCTTTAGAGCTTCCTTTGGACTTAGTTTTTTTCATAACTTTGTTATTATCAAAACTTTCATAAAATAAGCATTCGTAGAGTCTTGGTCAGAGTAGTAATTTTTTGAGTAACAAGTTTTAGAAACATGAAAACATAAAAGTAAAATATGTTTGGAAGAAAATGCAGTAGTCTTTCTTCAGCTGCAATTAGCTAATGAAAATCACATAATAAGATTTGTGATAATAGGTCAATTTGTTGTTTTCATTTGGGGGTGAAACCTGTCCAGCAAGACTTGGTCCAGTGGTATTATTGGGAGAACGGCTCAAGGGAGGAGATGAGAAGAAACTTTGAAGGTGAAAATTTTGGATAGATTTATGAACTAATCCATGTTGTTACACTAGCTTTTGGAATTGTTCATGCCAAAACATACAAACATTTCCCTTTACCTAATACCAAATAAATAAATAAATAAATAAATAAATAAGCAAAAAAAGACCAAGTTACTAAAAGTCCCCTAACACTAGGGGTGGAGATAGGTTAGACTAAGTTAAGCTTTGCCTAAATAGGCCTAGACATATTTTGTAAAATGTCAACGTAAAACTTAAAAATCAAGCCTGACTGATGCAAATGATGTATTACAAACTCAAGTGTAAGTTGTTTTAAGTAATAAATTCTTGGGAGTCCGATGTCGATCCACAAGAAATTGATGAAGAAAAATTCTTTGAGGTAAGGAAAATTTTTGTCACAACACTAAAGGTAATAAAAGTTATTCACAAATTAAAAGGATTTACTTGGGTTCGGAGATCCACTCTTGGTAATAAATTAAGGACAAAATTATTTCTTTTTATAACTTAATTAGAATCCACGCATAATGGAGATTCCAATATGAAAATACAACATTCAAAGTTCTTTTAAGGTTATATATGTAGTTATATTATAGTTCTTTTAATTATCTACTAACACAATACTTGTAAATGGGTTCAAGCATTCATTGTGTTAATATCTTGTCTACAACAAATCAAGATCTTCACTTTACAAAGAGAGTTTATAAATTGATTGGAAACAAAATACAACACATATAATGATCACTTGATAATATATCATTCAAGCACAAGAAAGAGATTAATCTAACCTTATTTCATTATCAAAAGCTTCACCCTTTCAAATGAAAATTAGTTACTCATAAACAAGAAGAAAGAAAGAGAGAAGAAGAAGAAGATGAACATAACTTCTATTTAGAACAAAAGAAAACTACAACAACAGAAACATATAACACAATAGCATAATCTTGATCTCTAAGCCAAGATGATCTCAATGAGCAGTCAATGCTGCATTTTATAGAGCATCAAGAGTACAAAATGACAAGAGAGTTGTTTAATGAGTGGGTGGATGAGTGAAAAATGACAATAGAGTTGTTTAATGAGTGTTATGCTTGTCTCCCAAATGATTCAGTGTTGAACTCATGGCTGCTGCCAGTATTTGGAAAAGTGGTCTTCATGAAAGTTGTAGGCTTTTGTCCTACCTTTCCAGTCCTGCTAGTTTCAGCCTATTAGAACTCCCACAACCCAAGTTATAGCCCAATCTTTGCACACTGCTCAGGCCCAACTACAATTCCTCTATTCTGACTTCCAAGCCATCTGAATTAGCTCTTATGTTCTTATGAAAGTTGTAGATTTAAGTCTTAACTTTTCAATACCACTAGTTTCAGCCCAATATCACTCCTACAACTCAAGATATGGGCTGATGAGTGCGCAGAGGTCAAGCTGTCAGGATCAACACTCTGGATCTTCCTTCAACTCCAATTTAAATTATCCAAACGTGTGATTTAGCTCTTGAGGTCTCATGAAAGTTGTATAGAATTGTCTTAGAATTCCTACAAGACCAGAATCACATCAACTAGATATTTACAACGTAAATTATAGCCAGTTTATTGAACGCTGCCAAATAAACAAATTAAGGTTAATTTAAGCAATAATTCCTTCATTTATCTAATTAAGTTCAATATCATAAAATGTGACCAAACTATCTTAATTAAGCCTAATTGAACCTTAAGAAGTATACTGAGAGGATTATAAAATGAATAAAATATATTGTTATCACTGACCCAAAAACATATTTAAAAAACTACGTTACATGAAGGTCTTTATATATACCAAGAAATTTATTTTTTTTAAAATTTTTAAATAGGTCCTTTTAATGAAATTATTATATTATGTACAAAATAAATATAGTATACTAATATATAATTAATAAATTATGTAAGTATTATAAATTTTTAATTTATATATATATATATATATATATATATATATATATATATATATATATAGAGAGAGAGAGAGAGAGAGAGAGAGAGAACGTATCTAGTGAGATGAATATTTATTATAAGAGGTGAGAGTAGTGAATCTTAACCATTGGATCTTACATGAATAGTCAAGATTAGAACATAAATGTATGTGACTTTTTTAAGTAGTTACGTGGCCTTTAAGTAACTTTTAATCTTGACCATTCACGTATAGTTGAATGGTCAAGATTTACTTCTCTCACCCTCTTATAATAAAAAACTCATCTCACTATATATATATAAGATCTTACTCTGGTGAGAGGAGTGTTTATTGTAAGAGGTGAGAGGAGTAAATATTGACTATTAGATCTTACATGAATGGTCAAGATTAGAACATAAATGCATGTGACTTTTTTAAGTGGTCACATGATCTTTAAGTAACTTTTAATCTTGACCATCCATGTATAGTTATATAGTCAAGATTTTCTCCTCTCACCCTCTCATAATAAAAACTCTTCTCACTAGATATGCCCCCTATATATCTATATATATATATATATATATGAAGTGTATCTGGTGAGAGAAATGTTTATTGTAAGAGATGAGAAGAGTGAACTTGACTATTGGATCTTGCATGAATGATCAAGATTATAACATAAATACATGTGACTTTTTTAAATGGTCACATGACCTTTAAGTAACTTTTAATATTGATCATCTATGTATAGTTGTATGGTTCAGATTTATTCATCTCACTCTCTCATAATAAAAACTCCTCTCACTAGATATGTCATTTATATGATTCACTCTTCTCACTAGATACGCTTCATATATATATATATATATATATATATATATATATATATATATATAATTAACATGTCAATCTAGTAGAAAAACATAAGTATTTTATAAGTCTAAGTCTTAACCTCTATAATTAAATAATATTCTTTAAAACTCTGAGTCAAACTTGTTTATTAAATAGACTAGACCTAAAAATGCCGAAAATAAGTTAGCCATAAACTTCTGATGAGCCAACTATTTCTACCCTTACATAACACCTATTCGTAGAGACAAGTGTTGAAAGAAAGTTATTTTTGGACCATGGGGTTAACTAGATACCAAGCCCAATGCACTGTGATAGGGCCATCCAACTCCAGATAAAGTCACCTGACCTAAGTATGATGATGGAAAATTTGACCTGACTGACCGTGTTGACCCAGCTGGACACCATAGCTGCAACATTCCATTTGATTCTAGTGAGTATGGCCATTACCATTAGGGTTCAAGGACACCTGTCATCAACAGATTAGCTGAACCAATAATATAATGCTCTCTTACAACATTGCAATGATGAACAATGGGCAATTTGTAGCACCATGCATTAGGGAGATAATGACACTATTCCCACACTATATATATGGAATATATAATATCTCCGATAATATTTTAAGCTTGTAAAAAGTTATTAAGGTAATCTAATACTAATTTAATATGTCTATAAAGTTTTATGATAAATTGAGTTAATTTAGGCATTTTTTCGTAATGCAGAATGTGAAAAGTGACTTAAAATGACTTAAAAAATGACATAAATTGCTTAGATAAGAGAAATAATTATGAATAAGTTATTTTTAAGTTATAAATGAGTTAAGAAAGTTGTAGTTCAAATTTGAAGATAAACTGAGTTTGTTTAGTATTTTTAAGTACACTGAGTACATGTTTTAATACAGAATGGACTCATAACAAATATGGAAAATTAAGGAAACTATAAAATAAGGATTAAGATAAATTTTAGAATTTATTTTAATATTTATAGAGGTTAAAAAACTTGAAATAATAGGATCAAAGTATTCCTAAGAGATATAAAATTTTGTAAAAAGGACAAAAATGCCCTTGAAACTTGTTTATTAAAGTGAGATAATTCTCACTTCTCCCACGTCTTCCTTAGGTTGGTTTCTAGTGGAAATGAAGAATAGAAACAGGGGAAGAAACGCAGTGGGAAAAGAGGAAAACGAAGGGGAGAGAAGAAGAGAAAAATCAAGGGAAATTAAGAACCAAGTTCAAGCTTGAGGTAAGGGCCTTTTATCTTCATCTTATTTTTCTTTTTTCATGGTTTTGAATTAAAATTTGTGACATTAGAGGCTGTGTGTGTCATGGCTGGAACATAATATTTAAAGAGGATTATGATTCAAAAACTTTGCTTCTTGTTTTCTATTTGTTCTTGACTTGATCTTGTGGCATTAGTTTGATGAATTGAAATGTTGATTATGTAATATTGACTTAGAATGAACCACATGACCAAGCCAAATTGTAATAGGATTCTTTGCTTTTAAATTTTATGTTTCATGTTCCGTTGAATTTAGTGTTGACTTGGTGATTATTTTAAGAGAGTTTATGACTAAATTTCACTTGGATAAGGGTCTTGGTTGTGTGCTCTGCTTAATGGCCAGAATTTTGTTTACAATTACATCTTGAATGGTGAAAGAAAACCATGGTAAAATGATACCTTGTTTTAATAGAATTTTAGGTGTATTTATGCTTGAAATGGTGATTTGAGTGGTGAATAGAAATCAAGGCATAATGCTGCCATATATAACCATAATTTTGGGTGAAATTGTTCATGTATTTATTGCTTGAATTGTGGATAAATTTGTCACAGCATAATGCTACCATAATGTGTCTAAAATTTTGTTGTTTTTAGTGTATAAATTTGTAATTTGAAAGGGGTGAATTGGTCTTGGCAGCATGTTGCTTTGTAGTCACCAAAGTATTGAAGTTATTGTGCAAGAAAATGTTGATTGAGTAATGGTGAAAAGAGTCATGGCAGTGGCTGCCTTATGGTGATGATGTTAGTTTGATGTATTTGATATTAGGGTTGTTATTTTTGTGGTGACGACCGAGAATAATGATGGGAAATTGATCTCAAATTCTGTTATTAAATTAGATAATTAGAGTATAATTGAAGGCTATGGTTTAAATTAGAGTTGGCAAAACGAGCCAACCCGTCCCGACCTGTCTCAACCCATTAAAATATGGGGCATGTTGGGTTGGTCCGTTTTGAGAAATGGGTTAGAAAAGTTAACCCACATTGTTTTAGAGCGGGTTAGCGGGTTGACCCGCATAAAGGATAAAATGAGAAAATTTAGGCGGGTTGGCGGGTGAACCCGCCTAACCTACCTAAAAACAAAAAAAATGTATAAAAAAATAAAAATATTATAAAAGGAGATACAAAAACAGTGAGTCACGATCCTCACTCATGAAAAGAGCAAATACAGATCTGGAATGGAAAGAAAATCCTAAAAAGAGTAAAGAGAAAAGAGTTACAAACAATAAAATAAAAATATTTCAAAAAAAAAACTTGCAACCCGATGGGTTGACTCGCACCTGTCCCGCTTAACTAGCGGGTTAAGCGGGATGGGTTGTGTGGGTTAAAAAATGAAAACAGGTTCAAACATTGAACCCAACCAGCTTAAAAATAGCGGGTTGACCCGGTTGAACCTGTTTTGCCAGCTCTAGTTTAAATTAAACATAGATTGATTCTTAAAGCTTGCTTTGTGGTAATTGTGGTTTAGTTGAGGTATAATAGGTCAAAATAGGATTTTGAGGTATTTTAAGTGTTTTCTTGCTTGAATGTGTTTCCAATGGTTGTTTATGACTTGTTCATGATAGGAGTTTGAGTTAGAAACTTGAAACTCTTCATTTGGACCTTTGATGCATTTTATTCCAAAAATCATGTTTAGTTGAGGTATAATAGGTCAAAATGGGATTTTGAAGTATTTTAAGTGTTTTCTTACTTGAATGTGTTTTCGATGGTTGTTTATGACTTGTTCATGATGGGAGTTTGAGTTAGAAACTTAGAACTCTTCATTTGGACCTTTGATGTACAAAGTGAGAAAAATGATATTTCCTTACTTGATTAAGCTTAAATCTATGATTTATGAGTTGAATTTAGTGTTTAATGATCCTAACATGATTAGAGACCATGATTAGGGTTGAGAAACACTTAGAATCCATGATTTGAGGATTAGAACTTGGTTAGAAACTAAAATTATGCAGAACCCGAATTATGCAGAAACAGAACAACATTGAGTAGTTTGTAATGTTTGTTGCATAACTTGAGTTACAAACATCGTATTGACTTGATTTTGGAGCCATTTGAAAGCTAAGACATAAGGCTTTATGTAGTAAAAATTTCAGAATTATTGAGCAACCCAATTAGGCCCAGTTTTGATTTGAAACCGAGCCAAATTCTGCAGAAAAAGTAATCTGGCACCTGTTAAAGCAGATTGCATAATTTCTTAGTCTGATGTTGTATTTACATGAAACCAGTGGAATTTGAAAGCTAACATATAAGGTTATTTAATTGTTAAATTTCAGAATTATTGAGTTCTTAGTTTGTTCCCAATTTTATTTCAAAGTCAAGTCATTTTCGGGTAAAACAAAGAATACCCTATTTTAGCTTCTGCATAATGTCGCATAACTTTGGCTACATTTATCCAAACTAGGTGAGGTTTGTGATATTGGAAAGATAGGAGTGAAGCCTATATGAATGTAAAATCTCATAATTTCTAAAGTTAGTATGTGCATTTGGTGCGCTCATGAAAAATAACCTTTTTTAGGCAAAAATTGAGGTATTTTTGAGAAAGTTTGAACCCTAGAAACTTTAGTAGTTTTTTTAATAGTTAAAGTTGAATTATGAAAATGTAGTAAAAATATGTTTGCTCCTTGATGTGTTAAACTTTAATTAAATGCTCCTTTATTGAGTTTGAAATGAAATGTATGCATGATATTGATGTATAAATGTAATGGATTGAATGACTTATGAAGTAAATCATTATATATACTTAGTATGGAATGAATGACATATGTGAATAATGTTGATGTTTAATGCTATGTTTTTAAAATGATTATGTTATAATACATTGAATATACCTTGTATAGTATGGATGAGGTTGAGATGAGCATGATATTGGGAAGCAATATAAAAGAAAAGGTAAAGGTAGATGAGGTTGAATAAGTCCCTCTCTACAAACCTATATAGTAATGTGCAAATGAAAAGTTTAATGATTATGGTAATTGCTTCCCTATTATATAAGGAAAAGTAAGATTATGTACAAAGTGAAAGAAGAAAAAGTTTTAATATTATTGCATGTTTTGGTTTTCAAACTTGTTATTTGAGGTTCCATGTATTGTAAATTATGCTTGGACAAAAGGGTGCCAAGTGTAATGTTAAAATGTTGGTAGTGCAAGGAACAAAATGGCATCCTGCCTAACCAGAAAACAATACAAGGAGGCATTCTAACTTCGATCCTAATGAAGGGCTATAGCCTGAAGGAAGGGATTCAATAATCCCAATGAAGGACTGTAGTCCGAAGGAGGGGATTTAATACCGAGCCATGTGAACAATACTGAGTAGATTAACACAACTTCTTAGGGGTTGGAGCCCTGGCTAGGGGTGTTACATTAAAAGGTGCCTCCTGGAACAAAAGGGCTTCATGGAAATACTCAAATAACATGTATTTTCTAAAACAAAATCTTTTAAAATCATTACATAAGCATACTTTAGGACTTTCATTAGGCATAATCATACATTACCATGCATTGCATAAAATTGACAATTGTATGGACAATTGTCTTGTTTTTATTAAAAGTGAAGATTAAGGATAAAATCTAATCAGAAAAGACTGGGAATAGTGCTTAAAGTGAGTTAGGTATTGTTCTTAGTATAATGATATGTGTTTAAAGTATATGTTGATTCAGTTGTAGAAACACTATTTATTGTTTAAATTGTTTTAGTAACTACATGAACTGTCTGCTTTGGGAAGGGAAATGACTGAATTTTTGGCTTATGCCACCTTTTCAAATGATTAAGTACAATATGATTTCTACCCCAAATTAGCTGGATTTACCATGATGTTACGTTTTCAAACTTATTACTGAGAATTGTTAATTCTCACCCCAGTTCTTTTTATGTTTCTCATGATAAATCAAGAGGAGAACTAAAGCAAGCGCAAGGCAAGGCGATGAAGACTTAGTTAAGTAATTTATGTAAATGTATTCATCTTGTAATTATATTTATGGCTTTGTATATAAATTTATGTAATTAATTTTGTAATGGTTTGTAATTTCAGACATATCAGATAGATGATTTAGTAAAGAACAAGTTTCCTGAGGTGTAAAATATCTTGTTCTCTTACTTTTGTAAAGGCTCTATATATTTACTCGTTAAATAGATATTAAACAGGTCATAAATTACGCTAAAGATATAAAGTGACATACTAATTTCATTTACTTAGTATACGTAGGATATATTACAGTATTTAGAATTAAGGTATTACATGATACAACTCTGATAATCTTACATCAAATAGTACATATACCTCTTTTCATACTCTATCTAATATTATTTATTATACATATTTTTTTCTATCACTTTCTCTCATTAAATCTGACACTCTTAAAAAAGTGTCAACAATACATACACTTCTTTTAAAGGTATAAGATCATCTTTTTTCATGGGATATCACAACAGTAGTATCTAGATATATTCTCTCTCTAGCCTAAACACTTATTCATCTTTTTCTCATTAATTTGAACATCACAGTGTCTTTTCAAGTATTTTGGCTGTCGTATCTGACTGATCGCACAGCTTTGGCGTGTCCAAGTCCACCGCAAACCAACCACCATATCAAGACAAGAGCAGGAACAACTTCCTATCATCTATACTGTCAATGGCCCTTTAAATTTCGAAAATGGCAAGTTTAGGCTTTTAAAATGTCCCAAATAGGAGCCTTAATTATTGATGGCCCCACCACCACCACAAAGCATAAGCATTTGCAAGCAGCAGCTCAAAGAATTATGAGAGTTTGGTGTGGCTAGTATGTAGTAGTGTATCTTAATTAAAAATGTTGCCCAACATCTGTAGCAGGTTTTTTTTTTAGAATCCACTTGATCTTATAGTTGCTTTGCCTGCACCTTAATTTATCATTTCTCTTCACTTACTAAGTCTTTGGATCTCCTTTTTAACAAAATAATGTCATTAACGAAGATTATTTCATCTATTTACGCAATGACCAACATTTTTTATTGAGAATCGAAACACAAGAAAACTGTTTTCTAGAACACCTCACCAGAGTTTTTGATTATTGTTTTTAAAACATATTAAGAGAACAAATTTTCAAAATTGAAAGTTGAAAAACTCATTCAAAAAATAAATCTTTTTTCTTGTGTGAAAAAGTATTTTTAAAACAAAAGCTAAGCAGCCCAAAATATTTTCTTTTGTTACTTTCCTTTTGTTATTTTGATCTTCTTTTATATTTTATATTTTATATCTTCTTTATTCACTCAATGAAAATTTATTCTAATATTCCAGATCAATATAAATATATATAATATTTATTTTTTCTTGACATTTCGCACTGTAAATTAATTTGAGTACCTAAAATGTCATGTACTCTATACTTTTCTTAAGAAATTGTTTCAATCATCAGCTTTTAAAATGACATTTAAAAAACATTGTATCAAATGTGACCTTTTTTACCCAACAGGTGCAAAGAAAAAAAAATTTTACCAGATTGGTGTAAGTAAAAAAAAATTACTGAATTAATGCAAAATAAACAGTAATTATTATAAGTCGTGACTGAGAGCCACAACTTATATGATTTTATATGAAGTTGTGCCTGCCAAGCACGACTTCCTTTTTCTTTTTTTAATGAAGTCATGCCTACAAGACACAACTTTTTTTTTTTTTAATTTCAGTAATGTCATATATAGCATACAATTAAGAATACTTAGATTTTTTCAAATCAAGTTTCTCAACTTGCATCAAGTTTAAAATAAATCATAAGATTCATCAAAAATCTTGTTTCATCATTTTTATATTTTTTCATATCTGCTGTTAGTCAATCTGACATTAAAACGCACACTCAGTATACTTAAAAATACCAAACTCACTCTGATTAACCTTAAAATTTAACCACATCATCTTTCACACATTTGTGACCTAGAAAAAAAATTTCACATTTATTTTCATTAACTAAGTAGTTTAAGTCAATTCCGGGACTAAAAACAATTATTTTCTAAACATAGAGTTATAACAAAGTGACTAAACGTGCTCAAAAAGTCACAAATTCAATAGGCATGTTACTCAAGTATTAGACTACCTTTGTAATTATTTACAAGTCTAACATGTTTTCGAGGGTGCTACCTTTGCCCCTTCCTTGATTAACATAGTTACAAAGGTAGCACATTTGAAAACATGTTAGACTTGTAAATAGTTACAAAGATAGTTTAATACTTGATTAACATGTCTATTGGATTTTATGACTTTCTGAACACGTTTAATTACTTTTCCATAACGTTATGTTTAGAAAATAGTTGTTATTAGTCTTAGAATTGACTTAAACTGCTTAGTTAATGGAAATAAATGTGAAAAATTTGTTTATAGGTCACAAATGTGTGGAAGATAGTATGGTTAAAATATGAGGTTAATCAGAGTTAGTTTGATATTTTTAAGCATACTGAGTGTACGTTTTAATGCTAGATTGACTAGCACCAGATATGAAAAAATATAAAAATAGTGAAACAAGATTTTTGATGAATCCTATGATTTATTTTAAACTTGATGAAAGTTAATAAACTTGATTTAGAGAAATCTAAGTGTTTTTAACAGTATGCTATACATGACATCACAAAAAAAAAGAAGAAGTTGTGTCTGGCAGGCCCGACTTCATTTAAAAAAAAAAGGAAGTTGTGCTTGGCAGACACGACTTCATGTAAAATCATGTAAGTCGTGGCTTTCAGTCACGACTTACAATAATTATTATTTATTTTGCATTAATTCAATATTTTTTTTTTGACTTACACGAATCTGGTAAATTTTTTTTTCTTTGCACCTGTTGGGTAAAAAAGTCATCAAATGCTCTCATAAATAATTTTGAAAATTGTTAAACTTTTAAACTTTAACTAATAACATGTCTTAAATTTATAGATATTATTGTTTAATCAAAAAATAATTTTAATATATTCAAATATTGTACAAAACTAAATCAAATTAGATATTAAAAGGATTTTAACTTTGATATTTTATTATTTGATTCCTCATTAAAATCTTTGAGACGCCACACGTTAAATTTCTTCAAATAAGCTTGGGTTGCTAAACAAAATTGAGTGATCCACAACAAATTGAAACATAGATTTTGAGGGAATACAAAATCCGTATTAGATACTACTCAGTCACGAAAATATAAGCATCAATGACTTGATTAATTGCTAGATGATTTTGTAAGGTATCATAAACAGATAAATCAATTCATTGCAATATCTTTTTGGTACGACAAAGGAATGAATGTTTGCATTTATAAATTAATGCAAATTAACTATTTAAACTTCTCATGGTTAACGCACACCAAATGGCTTGGATTCATTTTTAATCATTTGATAATTTACAAAGTATATATCTTAATCAACTTCAAGGAGAAGCCTTGTGTTCATATCCACCAATGACAGCCTCATCCGGAATGAACTTGGCCCAGAACCAGTGTGACTTCCACACTCTATTCATTTCTTCTATTGGGATGTTCTTTGTCTCAGGATAGAGTAAGGCAATGAAGATGGTCATGATGATGACAAAGCCCGCAAAGAAGAAGAAGAGGCCAAACTTCAAATGGCAAAGCATGGTGAGGAAGATTTGAGCAATAACAAAGGTAAATAACATGTTCATGGCAACATTAATAGCTTGCCCTGCAGATCGGGCCTCAAGAGAGCAGATTTCACTGGGTACCAACCAACCTAAAGGGCCCCAAGACCAAGCAAATGCAGCAACATATGCGCATATAAAAAACAAGAGAAGGTTGGCTTCTACTTTGCTCAATGAACCTTCACCACTTAGTCCAAACTTCGCAGCAATCATGGATCCAACAGCAATCTAGAAGCAATTGTGATAACATATTAACATTTATATTTATATTAGTCATGCTCACAAAACAAGGAGGGAAGAAAAAAGCGTATTTTGAGCCATATATAAGAGATGGAAACAAATGTGGCAACTAAAGTATTTTAGGAGTCATTTTCACCTGACAAATAAACATTTGGGTGCCACCTTCAAGGAACAATATCTTTCTTCCAAACTTGTCAACAGTGAAGATGGAAACAAATGTGGCAACTACATTGACACCTCCGGAGATAACTGCAGACATGAGGGAAGCATCATTACCGAAGCCCAAAGTCTTAAAAAGGACGGGTGCATAAAACATGATAACATTGATGCCAGTGAGTTGCTGGAAGAATGGAATGAAAGAGCAGAAAGTGAGTTGAGGTCTGTATTTTGGTTGACCAATGTTCTTCCATGGGTGTTCCACCTTTTTAGCTTCCTCACTAGCATCAATGAGATCTTGGTACTCCTCATCAACGTTGTTGGTGCCACGGATCTTTTGTAGCATTGCCTTAGCTTTTTCATGTTGGCCTCTTTCAATCAAGGAGTTGGGTGTGTCACCTAAGAAAAGAGATCCCAAACACAACAAAACTGCAGGCACAGCTCCAACACCCAAAGAAATTCTCCATCCATTTTCATGCTTGGAAGTCCCGTAGTTGATAAGGTTTGCAATTAGGATGCCAATTGTGATCATCATTTGGAAGCCCATGTTGAGTGCTCCTCTAATCTTTGCTGGAGCCATTTCAGATAAATACACTGGAACAGACTGTTGGGGCCAAAAACAATAATTAAGGTCAAATAGTCTAAGAACATTAATTTTATTTTTTATTTTTTATTTTTGCATCAAACATTTAAAATTGAAAGGATATAAAGGATGTTAATTATTACCTGATTGCAGTACCCCACACCAAAACCGAGCAACAAGCGACCGATGATTAGCATTGCAACATTGACAGCGAAACCATTCAGCAATGCACCAATAAGGAAAAACAAGCCACCTAAAAACATTGAGGGCTTACGTCCCATCATTCTAGTAGTGGCGGAAGCAAAGAAAGATGCTACCAATGCTGCAAGGTATAAGGAAGAGGTGAACAGTGTAAGAAGTTGATTGTCAAATTTGCAATATTGACTCTCATGACTTGATTCATCTTGCATTTGTTTGAAAACAGCTGGGAAGAATTTGATCAAGAATGGTTCCATGGAAGTCACTCCTCCGGTAATACCAAGGTCATAACCAAAGAGAAGACCTCCCATGGCAGCCACAAAACATGTGACCAACACAAAAGCGGTGACCTTGCCTTCATAGTGCCTTCCACCTCCTGTAGCAACAAAAGCCCCTCCTGCCATATCTTTAAGGTGTATCTTTTTGTTCTCTTATCCCTTTTCTTTGTCTGCACATTTAAATCTCAAACAATGATGTCGCATTATTTAGGATTCGTTGTTGCTAATGATGAGATGTTAAAAATCGAAAGATCTCTGTCGAAAACTTACAATGTCCTAATATAGGAGAGTCTTTCTTCTTTGGATTTGGTGTAAATGCGCTGGCGTAACAACTTGAGATAAAAACTAACTGTTTTTTTGGTGCAATAAAAACTAGTTGAAAGATTGATCATTATTGTTATCTTTATTGAAAGGATAAGCTATCTAATTTAATTTAATCTAATATATTATCATATAATAATTTAATATATAAAGTGAAAATATATGTCTTTATATTATGATATGTGTCACTCTAACATGATAATACATGTATAAAATATTACTATGTAACAAATAAATACTCCTAATAATTATTATGTGACATATCACGTTACAATTTAAATGAAAAGTGTACATGTATTGTCATATTAAAAAAATCATATTACGTTGAAAAAAAAATTGAAAGACTAAAAAATAAATAAAAATTTGAAATTTATTTATTAACATTATAAATTATTAAAATTTTAAAAAATACTAAAAAAATAGAAAATAGAAACACCCGTACTACGAATTTGAGCTTCTACTAAAGAAATTGTTCTTCATCTCTTCAAAAGTCTATTTCTTTCTTTATAAAACCTATTTTATCTCCCTCAAAAAAATCAAACTGGTAACATTCCTTCTCTTTCATTAGCACAACATGCCACAACTTCTTCATTGCAGCCGATTATCCTTTTCACATCCGACCCAATGCAAGTGTGACTTGGCTCCAACTACTCGTCGTCGTCATCGTCATAATGTACGTACAATGAAGGTTGGGTTATGCAGTGGTTGGAGAGTCGCTAGAGTAGCGAGCTAGATCTTCGTCTGAGAAGCGAGCTAGATCTTTGTAGAGGGGCATCCCTTATTCTTCCTCCTTACATCGTTACAACTTAACGACCTCAAATTCATGTGGAGGCTGCATATGGACAAGGTAATTTTGGTGATTATGGCACGTTTACTTTTGTGCACTGACTATTTTCTCCTAAATCTTTTTCATCTCTATTGAATTTCTCCGTGAATTATATAATTTTGCATGATTGGTGGCATTCACCAAATTTTGCACTTGACTCTTTTATTGACTTTTATTTATTCTGATCACCCATTTAATTTTTAATATGAAATATTTTGATCACTTATATTATTTTCATTCATTAATTTTCAATCATAATAATGGATTTTGCTCATTATTTTTGGAAATTTTACTAATTGGTAGATAATTCTTTCATAATAAAATTTCTTCGGGTCAACTTTTATTTGCACGCGATTGATAATTATTTCTTAATATAATCATAATTTCTAATTGACAATCTTAGATTGACTAACGAGATTTGCAATCCCTAAAATTTCTTGTGTAACTGATACCAACTCTCCTATATATATGTTATGCCAATCTTCATCTTCATACAAAGCTTTTCACAAACTACATTACAAGTTATTTGGTCTTCATATCTGTCATACGTCTTCATATGGTTTCATTTTAAAAAAAATTCTATGCACTTTCATCCTTACCTTGCATCTTTTCCATTTTACTTCTTCCAACATTGACGTTTTTAATTTTCTTTTCATGTAATGTTCACAAGGATTGTGTAAAAGCTTGACAAGTTATCTTCTTAGGTAAGGAAAAAAAATGCCTCCAACAGGTTATGCTTTACAAAATGGCAAGTGATGGTAATTAAAAGTTGCAAACCCAAGTGCAGGTTGTTTCAAGTAATAAATTCTCGGGAGTCCGAGATCGATCCATAGAGAATTGATGAAGAAAAATTATTTGAGGTAAGGAGAAGATTTGTCACAATGCTAAAGTTGATAAAAATTGTTCACAAATGAAAATGATTTGCTTGGGTTAGGAGATTTACTCTTGGTAATAAATTAAAGACAAGATTATTTCTTTTTATAACTCAACTTAAATCATACATAATGAAGGTTCCAATCGAAAAATATAACATTCAAAGTTCAATTAAGATTATATATGTAATCATATTATGGTTCTATTAATTATCCACCAACACTTGTAAATGGTCTCAAGCATCCACTGTGCTAACGTCTTGTCTATAATGAATCAAGTTCTTCATTATACAAGAAAGATTTCTAAATTAATTAGAAATAACATATAACACATATAATGATCACTTAAAAATATATCATTTAAGTACAAAAAGGAAATTAATTTAATATCAACTTATTACCAAAAGCTTCACCATTTCACCCAAACAAAATAAAAATTAGTTACTCATGAATTAAGAAGAAAGAAAGAAAGAAGAAGAAGATGATGAACATAACTTCAATTTAGAACTAAAGAAAACTACACAAAGGAAACAGTTAACATACAAGCATGATCATAATCTCTAAGCTAACACCCTTAAATGATCAGTCATTACTCCTTTTTATAGAGCTAGAGGTGTACAAAATGCCAAAGGAGTTATTTGATGATGAGAATAAAATGCCAAAATAGTTGTTTGATGATGATGAATAAGTGGAAATTATAGAGATTCTTATCTCTGAAATGTTTCAGTTCTGAGCTCATGGCGTGCATCATTTTTTGATCAAGTGACCTTCATAAAAGTTGTAGATAATTGTCTTAGCTTTCCAAAACTGCCAGTTTCAACTCAATTGACCACCTACAACCCGAGATATGACCCAATTACTGAACAATGTTCATGTCTAACTATAACACCTTTGTTCTGATTTCAAAGCCCAATATCACCTTCAAGACATCCGAACTACATTTTGTGTTCTTTATGAAAGTTGTAGATTTAGGTCTTAAATTTCAAATGGCACAGGTTTCATTCCCAAATCTCTCCTATAACTCAAGATATGGTCTGATGAGTACGCATAAGTCAAGTTGTCAAGTTCAGAACTCTAGTTTTTGCTTCAACTCCAATTTGACTTATCCAAACGTGTGAATTGGATCTTGAGGTCTCCGTGAAAGTTGTAAAGATTTGTCTTATTGCTCCAACACGACCAAAATCACATCAATCGGATATTTGAAACTCAAATTATAGCTAGTTTATTGAAAAAGCCAAGTGAGAAGATTATACAATGAATAAAATATATTGCTATCAATGTGGCTCTTGCTATCAAGTGAATAGTTATTAGAGAATTATCTTAACTTTCCAACAAGACCAGAATCACATCAATCAGATAATTGCAACTCAAATTATAGCCAGTTTACTTAAGTATGCAATTACCTAAATTAATGACAATTCAAGCAATAATTTCTTCAATGATCCAATTAAGTCTAATTTCATAAAATATGACAAAACTAACTTAATTAAGTCAAATTGAACCTTAAGAAGCCAAGTGAGAGGATCATAAAATATATAAAATATATTGCTATCAAATTTCCCTACACTTGACTTTTGCACTCCCGGGCAAAACACAAGAAAAAAAAACTAGAGAACAAAGAAAAAAAATGACACAGACTCAAATGCTAAATCCTCTAAAAGATTCAATGAATCAAGAAGAGCAAATAGTCATTCAAGGGATCCAAACATTAATAAGGTAACATTTTTTCACATCTCAAACCAACAAGTAAGGAAACTTCAGTCATAAAGAATGAATCAAGAATGATAGTCCCCACCATTACTCCTTACCTCCAGGGCAAAATTTACTCCTTAGTTTGCCATCCTTAATTAATTTTAGTAAGTTGCTGACAATCATATCATAGTCCCCACCATTCCTTTTTTTTAACTATCCTTCCCCCAACCAGATCACAACATTGTCTGTAATATTAAAATATAGATGAGTAAAACTAAAGGGAGATAGAAGATATCACCTGTTGTGGCAATTATGGAAAAGAAAGACCTGACACAAATTTATACAGAAACAAAGCACAATAAATAAAACCAAAAGTAAAGGAAAATTAAAGATAAAGTGTCAGATCTGACTTTCTTTTCATGTTGCTTCCCTCATTGCTTCCTTGATAATCACATATTTTATTCATTAAGAAACCCTTATGTTTAGTCATTTACACTCTCCATATTCTTAATTGATTGAGTTTGGTATGATTTTGTGAGTTTGAGCTCAAATTGGTCCTAATTGAATATTTCCAGCATTATTGAGATTTGACACTGTTTCTGTATTTTGTCCATAACTTGAGTTCCTAATATCTGATGAACATGAATTTTACCTTTTAGGAAAGCTAAGAGGAAGCTCTACAACTTTGATGAAGAGCTCGAAGTCTGATTCAGATGTATAAGGGACCTAAGTTGACATGGAAGTCAGAATACGGGTTCTGTCAGTAGAATCCGAACAGTGTGCACTCAAAAAATCATATCTCAAGATTTAATAATGGAGATGGGCTGAAATTTTGACAGTGGATAGTCAAGATCCAAATAAACAACTTTCATGAAGAACACATTTTGAGAAAAAGAAGTCTAGTAGGTCATTTTGAGCTTGCAAGTCGGAACAGAGGTGCTGAAGTTGGGTTTGAGCAACCTACGGTATTTGGGACATATCTTGGGCTTAAGGAAGCCAAATTGGACGAACCAGCTATCCATTTTATAGCCAAGACAAGGATCTACAACTTTCATGAAGAACACTTTTCGTGGTTCTGAAGTATAGTGGGTCGTTTTTGGCTTCCAAGTCAGACACGAAATTTTCGTCCTCAACCATCCACTCATCCATCCACTAATCCACTCATCCATCCACTAATCCACTCATCCACTCATCCACTCATCCACTAACTCACCCACTCATCCACTCATACACTAATCCAACCACTTAACCACTCCACCCACTCATCCACTAATCCATCCACTCACCCATTCATGTCCATAATTTCCCACTCACCAAAAGTCCTTTGGCATTTTTCACTAATTCAACCACTCAACCATTCCACTCACTCATCCACTAAACCAATCCACTAAACCAACCCACTAATCCATCCACTCAAACACTCCACTCACTCACCCACTCATCCACCCACTTCCCTTTGTCATTTTGTTACCTTAGACTTCTATAAAAGGCACCATTTATCATGAACAAGATGTAATTCTCCTTCATTTCTCTCTAAGTTTCTTCTTGCTTCTTCATAGTTTCTCATAGTTTTGTATATTTTGATGCTCCCCTTCATGGTAATGGAGGGCTAAGCTACTTTGGGTCAATTTAGAACTCTTGAAGAGATTGTGGTTTGGATTCTTGAGACCTTGGTTATGCATTGTATTTGATTTGTAATTGAATTCCTCTTTTCTTCTTCTTTCTTCTTCTTTCTTCTTATTCTTGATCTTGAATGCATGAATGGTGATTCTATTTATGTTGATCTAATTTGATCTTAGTTTAAGATTGAGATTTGTGATGAAACTTAGAACTAATTGATCTAAACTAATCACATAAATGAAGATTGAGATTTGTGATGAAACTTAGAAGCTGATTGATCTAAATTAATCACGAGAATTGAAGAGGTTAGGTTACTGATTTGTGCCTAAGTTAATTGAATTCGGTACTTGAAATTAACATAGATTTTCATGAATGGTGCGATTGCGAATTTGTGTTTATCACTTGTTAATTGAATTCTAGACGATCGTCTAGTATGAATTCTGGATTTGATGCAGAGATCTCGGTTAGATCCAAATTAACAATTCAATTGCGCTTCAAGTGTTCTATGAAGGGTCTATGATTGAATCCACCCAATCTTGGATAGGTTTCTAAATTGACTACTCTTTATTTATCATTTCTTCCATTAATTTTGTTAAGTGCGATCTTAAACTATCAAACCCCCCTTTGCTAACTTTTACTTGATTTGATTAAATTGCATCTACAATCCTCATGGAGATGATCTGGTGTTGTCACTATGCTACAAGCTTAGGTAATAACTTCGGTTATAATTTTGACTGAATTCGGCGCTCGTCATTCCTTCAAACCAATCTATTTGAGCTATTGCTGGATCAGGTATATAAACAAAAGATTCTAATTTATCAATCAACTCATCAAAAGTGGAGGTAGAGATAAGAAGTTGTCTTGCCGAAGGTGTGACAAATTTCTGCTCCACAGCTTGGTCAATAAAAAATAACAAAAGATTAAAGAAATTATTTACATTCAACAAACCTATGGGTTTATAGTGGATGTTCAGTTGGGCCCAAGAGACAATTTGAAAAATTTCTTCCAAAGTATCAAAATCACCAGGTAAGGCAATGAATGTATCAGAGTTTTCAAGCATTGTCCTCATTCGTTCATGCATAGATGATACTTGAATTTCTTCTTCAATTGTCTTTCCAGTGATGTTCTTTTGAGTCAAAGCTCTAGGAATGATACCTAAAACCTGACTGACTCCCATAAATGCAGAAAGTGATACAACCCTCATTAACCCATGACAACCTCCCCCATATACAACATGAATGTTCCTCGCAGCAAGTGTTCTTCCAAGAGCGCTTGCTGCATTTACAAACTCTAAACCCTTGCCATACTTAGACCCACAAAATACACAAACATTTTTAAGTCTATGAACAGAAGGTCCCATAATTTCACCCTCCCTTTGAATGATTGTGAGTTGGAGGAAAGTGAAGAAAATAAAGTGTTTAATTAGGAAAAGAATGGAAAAAGTAGTGATAGCACCTATATGGGTAGGCTGAATGTTGTCAGAAAAGTTTGAAATTAAGAAATATTTTTTTTTGTTTTTTTTTAACTTCAAGAAAACCATCAGGGTCAAGAAGTCTAGAAACCCTTGAAAGACCCTACTCAAAGGATCATCTGCCCAAAACCAAAATACAACAAAATCATACCAAGATAAAAGAAATATAATAACAAATGATGACATACCTTTATGTACAGTTTTCATGGCATGTCTTTATACTGCGCATCATGAGTACAGTAGTGGTATATCTTTGAATTACGTGTCACTAGTGTAGCATAAGAACTCCACAAGGATTGACAAAACTGGCAACAAGAACCTTTGAGTCCTTTCTGTCTTGCTTACGAAATAACAACCCTCTATCTTCCTGCAAACCTAATTAAAGGCTTGTATTCTAAGAAGATGGTACTTGACCACAGTCAATCAGAACTTGCCATAGAAGCCTACCAATTAAAGTAAGTATACGGCTCAGTAATAGTTTTTGTTCACTGTAAAGACGAGTGATGTGACCATGACAAGTGTACCGGATCGTCAAGTAATAAAATCGGTGAGATACCGGATATCGTTCTCAGGGATCGATGACCAAATACCAAAATACGAAGTTAACTACTATTTAAACTAAAACTTAGATTTAAGTGAGTTCCAATAACAATAACAAAATCAAAAGAAACAAAAGCAAAGATAATATTTTTGGGTTTTTATAGTTGGTAATTTATCAAACACTTGGTATGCAAAACGATTGAAATTCAATTTATGAAAGAGTTGGGATCAAGCTTCATTTGATTTCACTTGTTGCATATCAATTGGAACTAACACAAGCTACTATTCCTATTTTGTTACCGAATTCTCTAAAATACTCAACTCCTAATTCCTTAGGTAGTTAACCCTTTGTTTCCAATTAAAAACCCTAATTCCTTAGGTGATTCTAAGAGATAACAAGCATTACGGTTTAAAATTTAAAGAGGTAACAAGCAAATTAATGACTATTCCTAGCCTAGAGATAAGCAAGGTTCATAATCTCATAGCACAAATCATATATCAAATTTCCATTCAACATACAACCCTAAAATCATTCCAAAGAGGATCAATCATTAGAAAGCATTAAGAAAAGAGATCAAAAACTCAAAATAGAAATAACAACTTATATTAATTGAATCCAATGTAAAAAACAATCAAGATCCATCAAAATCTACTTAATCCCAACAAGGGAGAGTTTAGCTAGACATATAAATAAATGTAGAAACTAAAACAATAGGGAAGAAGATGCAAAACTCCATGGAAGATTGAAGAAAATCTGAGTTCCCACTCTTCTTCTCTTCAAATCTACCGTAGAGTTCCAAAATAAGGTTTTTCTCTGCTCCCAAAACGGCTCCCCACACAATTCTCCCTTATTTAGGTCAGAAAAGATGAATTTATACTCTGGTATTGGCGCCTAGGAGCTGCGTCTGGAGTGCCTGGGCACTAAACGTCTAGAACGCATTTTGCTGTCATGAGCATTGAATGCTGAGCGCCTAGGCACTTAGTGTCCGACAAAATTGCTCTTGATATTCCTTCAAGGCTTTTACTCCTCTTTTCTTGAGTGCTTTTCTTTGCCACATTGAGCTTCATCCTATTTCCCTTGGTTCCTACAATCAAAACAAAGGCAAATGAGTTAAAGCACCAATAATTCTAATCAAAATAAACTCAATCTAACAAACTAAAATGGATCAACTAAAAAGACAAAATAAAATTGTTTTAAGGTCAAAACAACGTCAAAAGTTAGGCTTAAGCGGTGAAATCCACTCAAAAGACTTTAGAAAAATAGATAATCTAGTAGATTATCAACGAGATGCTTCTATCTGTCCATCAGCACTATAGAGCCTTGGTTCCAAGAACTGAGAATGTAGCACGTGGCTCTCTACAGAGCATGGCACACGAACCTTTTTTACATACTGGCATGTGAAGGTCTCCTCCTGAGTTTATGACAGGACGACTATCCGCTCAGGGCTCCTAATCTAATTAAAGACTAAGTACAACCGTAGTTTCGCCCTCATTTCTCTTTTTTTTTTTATCAAGTTGTTAGTAACCTGATGAAAGGTGAGTGTATACTCATTTGAGATTGAGATGGAGGTAGTCTGCTCTTTCAGCTTTGTGCCAAAGCATCATTGACCAGTATTAGACTTATTTAAGACCAGCGCAACATAGTGCTCCCAAAAGGGACAAGTGGTCATAATGTGACTGGTTGCCTCTCATGTGGGATACAATCTACCTACTTTGTTTTTCAATTAAGAAGGCTAGATCAGGATGCATACATTTCTCCATTCACGTTTTGTGTTACCAAGGCCAAACCCAAGATGTGTACATACTTTATCTTTTTTTTTTCTTTTTCGAACGAAGAAGGCCAAGATAAAATATACATGTTGTTGTGATTGTGGCTCACATCTGCCTCTGGTTTCACGTCCAGAAATGACTTAAACACTTTTTATGAGTCGAGGATAAACTTCCCATCTAATTTTCTTATAAATTGGCAAACAGAGTCTTTTAGAGTCAGATTCCCAAGACTGTAATGCTTTTGTTCCTCCTTGAAGATATTCCACAAGTTAAGAAGTTCACGATGCACATATCCACAAGAATGCATACCAAGAGTCAATAAGACATCATCTAATGACTCCTTACTCAGCCCATTCTTAATGAAGAAAATTTTATCTTCTCTGTTTGTGGAAACCATCCCCAATGAACGACATCGCTTGTTCCAATTCTATCGTGCACATTTGTGACAAACTTGTAACCTTTTTGCTCTTCTCCTTTTAGAATACAAACTTCTACCAAGACCAGGCATGTATGAGTCAAATGAAATTGAAGACTCACCTACTAGTCGGACCTTTGCTTCAATTATCCAGCGTACATCTTCTGGTATACCCTTGTGTATTAACAGTCTCAATCTTTCACATCTAACTTTATAAATTTTTGTTAAAGCATTTTGAGGAATAAAAGGAAAATGTTTTCTTAAATTTGAGAGAATGAAATCCATTTGAAAGGAAAAAGAATCAGTTATTATGGGAAAGTGAAAAACAAACCGACTTGAGAGCCACAGAGTACCGTTATCTGCCACTTAACCGGGGTGATAAAGAACTGCAAAACAAAATAAAGCCACAAAATTAGAGTAAATTTTTCTCATAACAAAGATCAGAAAGGAAAATGAATTCTACCTCAACAACTTGATTTTTCAAAAATGGTTTAAAACTTTGTCCATTGACCTTAAACACGTTACCATTCCTAAGATTCTCAATGACTATGGCTCCATAAGAATACACATGTTTGATAATAAAAGGGCCAGTCCACCTAGATCTTGATTTTCCAGGGAATATGTGAAGACGAGAATTATAAGGCAGAACTTTTTGACCAATTTCAAAATATTTTCTCATAATTGACTTGTCATGAAAAGCTTTTGTTCTATCTTTATAAATTTTTTAGTTTTCATATGCATCATTTCTCAATTCCTCAAGTTCATTTATTTGCAATTTGCGTAACCTGTAAGCATTATCAAGATTTAAATTGAAAGCTTTAATGACCCAAAATGCTTTATGCTCCAGTTCTACAGGCAAGTGACAAGATTTTTCATAGACTAACCGATAGGGTGACATGCCTAAAGATGTTTTGAAAGTAGTATGGTAAGCCCAAAGTACATCGTTTAGTCTTAAAGACTAATCTTTACAATTTGGGTTAACCGTTTTTTTCAAAATTTGTTTAATCTCTCTATTTGCTAATTCTACTTGTCCACTTATCTGAGGGTGATAAGGGATGGCAATTTTGTGAGTAATACCATATTTCTTCATTAAGTATTCAAATGGTTTATTACAAAAATGTATTCCCCCATCACTGATGATAGCTCGAGGGATTCCAAATCGACTCAAGACACTTTCTTTTAAAAATTTAAGAACAGTTTTATGATCCATGTGTCGACATGGAATCGCCTCAATCCATTTTGAGACATAATCAACTACAACCAAAATATACACAAATTCAAATAAGGATGGAAATGGACCCATGAAATTAATTCCTCAACAATTAAAATTTTCAATGACAAGGATAGAGTTCAGAAGTATCATATTTCTTTTAGAAATGGACCCCAATTTTTGACAATTTTCGTAACTTTTGCAAAAGGTATAGCTGTCCTTAAATAAAGTGGGCCAATAAAATCCACACTGTAAGATTTTCACAACTGTTTTCTTTGAAGAAAAGTGACCTCCACATGGTTCTAAGTGACAAAATTTAATGATACTACCTAGCTCACTATCAGGTACACATTTCCGAAAGATTTGATCAGGAGAATATTTGAACAAATATGGGTCATCCTAATAAAAAATTTTCACCTCAGTCAAAAATTTCTTTCTATCTTAGTGTGTCCACTGAGGCGGGCATCTTTCCTGTTACAAGAAAATTGACTATGTTAGCAAACCAAGACATTGAATTGACAGAAAATAAAAATTCATCAGGAAAATAATCATTGATATGTGTGTTATCAAAAGATGAGTCTGTTGTAAGTCTGGATAAATGATCTGCAACAACATTTTCGGCCCCTTTCTTATCTTTTATTGTGATGTTGAATTCTTGAAGCAGCAAGATTCACCGTATCAATCTTGGTTTGGTATCCTTCTTAGACATCAAATATCTAATAGCAGCATGATCGGTGAAAATAACAATAGAAGAACTAATTAAATAAGATCGAAATTTGTCCAATGCAAAAATTACAGCAATTAATTCTTTTTCAGTAGTGGTAGAATTCATATGTGCATTATTTAAAATTCTACTTGCGTAATAAATTACATGAGGCTTACCTTCCTTTCTTTGGCCTAAAACAGCGCTAACAACAAAATCACTAGCATCACACATCAACTCAAAAGGTAAAGACCAGTCAGGGGATTGCATGATAGGAGCAGATGTCAAAAGACCAATTAATTTTTCAATTTTTTTTTGACATTCTTGAGTCCAATCAAATGGTGCATCTTTTAACAGAAGATTACATAATGGTCTAGATATGGCACTAAAGTCCTTAATGAATCTTCGATAAAATCCTACATGTCCTAAAAATGAACGAACTTCTTTGACTATTTTTAGTGAAGGCAAATGAGCAATTAATTCAACTTTAACCTTATCAACTTCAATTCTTTCAGAAGATATCACATGACCTAACACGATTCCCGAGGTAACCATGTAATGACATTTTTTCCAATTTAAAACAAATCCTTTTTTTTCACAACTTTTAAATACTTTATCCAAATTATCAAGATAATTTTCAAAAGAATTTCCAAACACTATTAGATTATCCATGAAAACCTCTAAATAATGATCAATCATGTTACTAAAAATACTTAGCATCCATCTTTGAAAAGTTATCGGAGTATTACAAAGGTCGAAAGACATTTTTCTATATGCAAAAGTGTCAAAGGGACACGTAAAAGTAGTCTTTTATTGATCCTCTATTGCAATTGGCATTTGATTATACCCCAAATAACTATCAAGAAAACAGTAATAGGGATGTCCTGCTACTATTTCCAGAATTTGATCAAGAAATGGCAAGGAAAAATGATCTTTCTTAGTGGTTGCATTTAATTATCTAAAATCAATACACATACGCCAACTGGATGAGACTCGCATAGGTATTAATTCATAATTTTCATTTTCAACCACTGTTATTCTAGATTTTTTAGGCACAACTTGAGTAGGGCTTACCCATTGACTATCAGAGATAGGGTAGATAATTCTAACATCAAGTAATTTAAGAACTTCAGCTCTAGCTACCTCTTTCATGTGTGGATTTAATCTTCTTTGAGGTTGTTGAGATGTTTTAACATTATCCTCTAAATGTATTCTATGTGAACAAATTAATGGATTAATGGTTTTAATATCCTTTAATGTCCATCCAATTGCACTTTTATGCATTTTAAATACTTTTATCAACATACCTTCTTGTTCTTTAGTAAGGGTTGAGGAGATTACCACTGGAAAGCTTTGTTCTTCTCCCAAAAATGTGTACTTCAACCCAGCAGGTAATGGCTTTAGTTCCAGTATGGATACTTCTTCATGAGTCTTATCATTCATGGGTTTTAGCTCTTCAAATCTCAGTTTCCATCCCTTGTATTCCATTACCTGTGTACAATCAAGCAAAGAGCATATTTTAAAAATTTCATCATGTACTTGCGTACCTGAATCAAATGAATTAATTAAACAAACTTCTAATGGGTCAGAAGAACTCCCTTTTAGAAGATGATCATCTACAATGACCTCAATCCCATCAGCTTCCTCCTTTTCATCATGGATTTCTTGTGGTTGCTTGCACATGTTGAAAACATTAAGCTCCAGTTTCATATTTCCAAATGTTAGCTTCATCAGTCCATTTTTGTAATTTACCAAAGCATTAGATGTTGCTAAAAATGAGCAACCTAAAATAACAGGAATTGACTTGCAACTATTAACCATAGGTTCAGTTTCCAAGACAATAAAATTCACAGGATATATAAATTTATCAACTTGTACCAACACATCTTCTATTCCTTTTGGAATTTTAATTGATCTATCGGCAAGTAGAAGAATTACAAAAGTTAGTTTTAACTTACCCAAGTTGAGTTGTTGATAAACTGAATATGGAAGCAAATTAACACCAGCACTAAGATCAAGTAAAGCTTGTTCAATTTTATGTTCTCCAATAATGCATGAAACCATAGGACAACTAGAGTCTTTATGTTTTAAAACATTATTGCTCTGAATAATGAAACTTACCTATTCAGTCAAAAAGGCATTCTTTTTTCAAATTTAATTTCCTTTTAACAGTACATAAGTCCTTTAAAAATTTGGCATAATAAGGAATCTATTTGATAGCATCTAACAATGGAATATTGACCTTCACTTGTTTCAAAATTTCATAAATTTTAGTGTGGTGGTTCAATTTCTTTGGTTTGTTTAATACTTGAGGAAATGGAGGTGGAGGAGAGAGTTTGGTCTCATTTTGGCTAGATCTTGGCAACCTCTTCCTTAATTTGGAGATTTGAGTCATCATCTCTCTCACAAGGTTCAGGAATTTATTTTTCAATAACTTTTCAACTCTTAAGAGTTATCACTGACTTGACTTGATCTATTTATTAATTTTCTGAACTACCCCCATTTAGATTATACTGACCCTTGGGATTCGGATGAGGTTGAGAAGGAAATATTCCTTTCTCTTGAATGGTAAGAGTAGAAGTGAGTTTGGCAAGAGTGTCTTTTATGTTATTCAAGCTTTGAGTGTTTTGTTTATTGATGGCCTCTTGCTTTTTTATGAATGCATGCAATGTTCCTTCAAGGTTTTTCCTATATGGTGGAACATAAGGTGCATATTCTTGAGAATTCTGAGAATCATGTTGCTCCTGAGGAGGTAGTGGTTGCATAAATTGAGCTTGATTATTATTCTTCCAACTGAAGTTCGGGTGATTTCTTCATCCCGGATTGTATGAATCTGAAAAAGAAGAAAAAGTAAGTGGCTTTTTAAAATTGTTCATTGCATTTACTTGCCCATGCACAACTTCTTTAAAAACAGGAATTTTAGGACATTCATTTGTTGAGTGTCCTACATAATCACAAATGTCACAAATTTCTTCATTTTGCACAGATTTGATTTCTTTCGCTTTCCCAGATTCCATGACTTCAACTTTTCTAGCCAAACTGGCATACCTAGAATTTAGATCTTTTTCTTGACTAAGATGATATTTTCTTTTACTAGCATTTGCAAGGTTATATCTAATTGAATTTTCAGAATGATTAGTACCATGCCAAGATTGAGAATTTTCAACCAAATAGTTTAAATAATCTAAAGCAACTTCAGGTTCTTTATCAAGAAACTTGTTATTGCACATCATTTCCACAAATTATTTAGTTTCAGGTGTTAAACCTTCATAAAAGAAGCTTATAGTGCGCCATTTTTCAAAACTATAATGTAGGCAAGAATTTAACAAATCTTTAAAACGTTCCCAACATTGAAAATATGCTTCATTTGAATTTTGAGAAAAATTTTGGATTTGTCTTTTCAAAGCATTGATTTTATGTGTTAGAAAAAATTTCTTTAAAACTCACCTTACATTTCTTGACATGTGCCAATTGATCTTGGTTTCAAAGCATTAAGCCAAATTTTTACTTTATCTTTCAAAGAAAAAGGAAACAATTTAAGCCTAACAATTTCTTCAGTGCAAGTTTGATCATTAAAAGCGATACATACTTCCTCAAATTCTTTCAGATATAAATATGAGCTTTCAAATTCTAAACCATGGAAATTAGGAAGTAAAGAAATCATACTTGGCTCAAATCTAAAATTGTTAGCTGTAAGTGGAAAGATAAAACATGATGGATTAGAATATCGAGGTGGTTGTAAATATTCACGCATAGTTCGCAATGGTTGATTTTCATGTTCATCATGTATACTACGCGTAGTTCGCACCGGTTGATTTTCTTGTTCATCATGTACATCTTCAATTTCAGCCATTGTATCAATTGTGTGTGATTGTGATTCAAACATATCAATATATAAAGTACTAGGATTAATTTTAACCAAACGACCAGAATTTAAATCACGATACCAATTAAGCATAAATAAGTAACTTAAAATAAAATAAATAATGTATCAGCTGGCGGTATAAACCGTCCATTAAATATTAAACATAAATAAATGACTTAAAATAAAGAAAATAAATATTAAGCATAAATAAATAACTTAAATAAGTAAGTTAGTAAGTTATTAAGCCAAAAATAAATGATAGAAAATAAATGACAAAAAATAAATGACAAAAAATAAATAATGAGAAAATAAATAAGTTAATATGTTAGTAAGTTAGTAAGCAAAAATAACAGTTAGTAATCATAAATAAATGACATAAAAATAGAAAATTAGAAAATTAGTAAGTTAGAAGAGTAGAGATAGAATAAACAAGATGATGAATTAAAACTTCAAATCAAGTCCCCAACAACGGCACCAAAAACTTGATGGTAATTAAAAGTTGCAAACCCAAGTGCAGGTTGTTTCAAGTAATAAATTCTCAGGAGTCCGAGGTCGATCAATAGGAAATTGATGAAGAAAAATTCTTTGCGGTAATGAGAAGATTTGTTATAATAATAAAGATGATAAAAGTTGTTCACAAATGAAAATGATTTGCTTGGGTTAGGAGATCTACTCTTGGTAATAAATTAAAGACAAGATTATTTCTTTTTATAACTCAATTGAAATCATACATAATGAAGGTTCCAATCGGAAAATATAACATTCAAAGTTCAATTAAGATTATATATGTAATCATATTATGGTTCCATTAATTATCCATCAACACTTGTAAATGGTCTCAAGCATCCACTGTGCCAACATATTATCTACAATGAATCAAGTTCTTCATTATACAAGAAGGATTTCTAAATTGATTGGAAACAACATACAACACATATAATGATCACTTAAAAATATATCATTTAAGCACAAGAAGGAAGTTAATCTAACATCAACTTATTACCAAAAGCTTCTCCCTTTCACCCAAGCAAAATGAAAATTAGTTACTCAAGAATTAAGAAGAAAGAAAGAAAGAAGAAGAAGATGACGAACATAACTTCAATTTAGAACTAAAGAAAACTACACAAAGGAAACAATTAACATACAAGTATGATCATAATCTCTAAGCTAACACCCGTAAATGATCAGCCATTGCTCCCTTTTATAGAGCTAGAGGAGTACAAAATATCAGAGTTATTTGATGATGAGAACAAAATACCAAAATAGTTGTTTAATAATGATGAATGAGTGGAAATTATAGAGATTCTTGTCTCTGAAATGTTTCAGTTTTGAACTCATGACATGCATCATTTTCTGATCAAGTGGTCTTCATAAAAGTTGGAGATAATTGTCTTAACTTTCCAAAGCTGCCGATTTTAGCTCAATTGACCACCTACAGCCTGAGATATGACCCATTTACTGAACAATGTTCAGGCCCAACTATAGCACCTTTGTTCTGACTTCAAAGCCCAATATCACCTTCAAGACATCCGAACTGCATTTTGTGTTCTCATGAAAGTTGTAGATTTAGGTCTTAAATTTCAAATGGCATTGGTTTCATTCCCAAATCTCTCCTGTAACTCAAGATATGGTCTAATGAGTACACATAGGCCAAGCTGTCAAGTTCAGAACTCTAGTTTTTGCTTCAACTCCAATTTGACTTATCCAAACGTGTGAACTGGATATTGAGGTCTTCATGAAAGTTGTAGAAATTTGTCTTAGCGTTCCAACAAGATCAAAATCACATCAATCGAATATTTGAAACTCAAATTATAGCTAGTTTACTGAATAAACCAAGTGAGAAAATTATACAATGAATGAAATATATTCCTATCAATGTAGCTCTTGCTATCAAGTGAATGGTTATTAGAGAATTATCTTAACTTTCCAACAAGACCAGAATCACATCAATCAGATAATTGCAACTCAAATTGTATCCAGTTTACTTAAGAATGCAATCACCCAAATTAATGACAATTCAAATAATAATTTCTTTAATGATCCAATTAAGCCTAAATTCATAAAATGTGACAAAACTAACTTAATTAAGCCAAATCGAACCTTAAGAAGCCAAATGAGAGGATCATAAAATATATTGCTATTGGGAAGCATTTTGTATCCCTTTTTTCTCTTCATGTTTGTTTTCCTGTTGAGAGAAGAATGTACAATTCAGTTAACTCGGCTTTGTTCTAAATGAATGGAGACAGTAAAATCTTGTTCATTTTTTTCTTATCTTCATTTTGTATCCCTTATAGTATTAGGGACTGGATTAACAAATTCTGCTCACATAGTGACTCCTTATATCAAAATTTTGTTCGGAAGGTTTGAGCTTCATCAATCATGAATGGGCATGCAATTCATATGGCAAGTAATCCTTCCGTATGAACTTGTTTCTTATTTGCATTAGTGGAGCTAAGGTCTGGTTAGTGCTAAGATATTTTAAGGGAGTGCTTTTGGACTTTGCAATTAACTCCCATGAAAGTGTTGTGGCAATGGTAGTGCCTAAGAGTTCATGTGATTCTGTTTAGACTGGGACCTTAATGGGCTTCCCTTGTCTTGCAAAAAGGAAGAAAAAGATTTAAACCACAACATAAGATTTAAGTTATATTATTTTAGGGGGTAAAAAAGTTTTCAGTCAATCAAAGTTATGGTAATTTCAAAAAACATATCTAGGCTTTATAATCTATTAACTAGGAAATATCTGCTTGGATGGTACTTTTAGGACTCATGTCTATCATATTAATATCATGGTTTGATGACAGATGTGAACTTGATTGCCTCTTTATCCCGTTTTACTTTTTTTGTTATTTTATTGTTAATATTTTTAAGAAGTGCTTCCTATAATTTGCAGAATTGCCAGGTCTTCTGCTTGTCAAATTATCTATATGATCTTTGATTGATATGTTTAAATCCATTTTGTTTCTAGTGAGCTTACAAGATTAATAGCATACTAAGAATTTTTCATTTGTGCCACCTATCAAGATTTCTGCCTTCATCCATTGGTCTTCCTAATAACTTATAAGAGTTATTGAAAGGATAAGCTATCTAATCTAATCTAATATATTATCATATAATTATTTAATATATAAAGAGAAAGTACATGACTTCATATCATGACATGCGTCATTCTGACATGATAGTACATGTATAAAATGCTACCATATAACAAATACATGCTCCCAATAATTACTATGTGACATATCATGTTACAATTTAAATGAGAAGTATACATGTGTCGCCACATTAGAAAAATCATATTACATTGAAAAAATATTGAAAGGCTAGAAAATAAATAAAAATTTAGAATTTATTTATTAACATTATAAATTATTAAAATTTTGAAAAAATACTAAAAAATAAAATAGAAAACAGAAACACCTCGTACTACGAATTTGAGCTTCTGCCAAAGAAATTGTTCTTCATATACTTAAAAGTTCATTTCTTTCTTTATAATACCTGTTTTATCTCTCTCAAAAAAATCAAACCAATAACATTCTTTCTCTTTCATTACCACAACATGCCACAACTTCTTCGTTGCAGCCGATTATCCTCTTCACATGTGACCCAACGCAAGTGTGACTCGGCTCTAACTCGTCGTCATTGTCATGTTCTACGTATAGTGAAGGTTGGGTTGTGTAGTGGTCAGAGAGTCGCTAGAGTAGCAAGCTAGATCTTCATCTGAGTAGCGAGCTAGATCTTTATAGACGGGCGTCCTTTCTTCCTCCTCCTTACACCATTACTACATAGCGACCTCAAATTCATGTGGAGACTGCATATGGACAGGGTAATTAATCTTGGTGATTATGGTATGTTTACTCATGTGTACTAACTATTTTCGCGCAATTAAATCATTTTCCTCTTTATTGAATTTCTCCGTGAATTAGATAATTTTGCATGGTTGGTGGCATCTACAAAATTTTGCACTTGACTCTTTTATTGACTTTTTATTTATTTTGATCACTTATTTAATTTTTAATATGAAATATATTTGATCACTTATATATATATATATATATTATTTTTCATTCATTATTTTTCAATCATAATAATGGATTTTGCCAATTATTTTTGGAAATTTTACTAATTGGTAGATAATTCTTTCATAATAAGATTTCTTCGGGTTAACTTTTATTTACATGTGATTGATAATTATTTCCTAATATAAACATAATTTCTTATTAATAATCTTAGATTGACTAACGAGATTTGCAATCCCTAAAATTTCTTGTGTAACTAATACCAACTCTACTATATCTATGTTATGTCAATCTGCATCTTCTTACAAAACTTTTCACAAACTATACTACAGGTTATTTGGTCTTCATATCTACCATACGTCTTCATATGGTTTCAATTTGAAAATTTTCTCATGCATTTTCATCCTTACCTTGCATCTTTTCCATTTTACTTCTTCCAACATAGACATTTTTAATTTTCTTTTCATGCAATGTTCACAAGGATTGTGTAAAAGCTTGACAAGTTATCTTCTTAGGTAAGGAAAAAAAATGCCTCTAACATGTTATGCTTCACAGAATGGCAAGCATTTTGTATCCTTTTTTTTTCTCTTCATGTTTGTTTTCTTGTTGAGAGAAGAATGTACAATTTAATCAACTCGGCTTTGATCTAAATGAATGGAGACAATAAAATCTTGTTCATTTTTTTATCATCTTCATTTTGTATCCCTTATAGTATTAAGGACTGGATTAATAGATTCTGCTCACATAGTGACTCTTTATATCAAAATTTTATTCAGAAGGTTTGAGCTTTATCAATAATGAATGGGCATGCAATTCATATGCCAAGTAATCCTTTTATATGAACTTGCTTCTTATTTGCATCCGTGGAGCTAAGGTTTGGTTAGTGCTAGGATGTTTTAAGGGAGTGCTTTTGGACTCTGCAATTAATTCCCATGAAATTGTTGTGGTATTGGTAGTGCCTAAGAGTTCATGTGATTCTGTTTAGGCTGGGACCTAAATGGGCTTCCCTTGTCTTGCAAAAAGGAAGAAACAGATTTAAACCACAATATAAGATTTAAGTTATATTATTTTAGGGGGTAAAAAAGTTTTTTGTCAATCAAAGTTATGGCAATTTCAAAAAAGATGTCTATGCTTTATAATCTATTAACTAGGAAATATCTGCTTGGATGGTACTTTTAGGACTCATGTCTATCATATTAATATAATGGTTTGATGACAGATGTGAACTTGATTGCCTTTTTATCCCATTTTACTTTTTCTGTTATTTTATTGTTAATATTTATAAGAAGTGCTTCCTATAATTTACAAAATTGCCAGGCCTTCTGCTTGTCAAATTATCCATATGATCTTTGGTTGATATGTTTAAATCCATTTTGTTTCCTGTGAGCTTACAAGATTAATAGAATACTAACAATTTTTCATTTGCACCACCTATCAAGATTTTTGCCTTCATCCAGTGGCAGTGACAGATCCACTTGTTGTGGAGTGGGGACACTTGTTGTGGAGTGAGGACACATGTCCCCACTCCACCTTGATTTTTTTTTTTTTATATAAGTATATATGTACATGTCTTTTTTATTTTTGTTATATGTGTAATTTTTATCTCTATATACAGATAAATTAGTGTTTGTCCCAAAATAGGCCGCAAGTGCACGAGCCAAACAAGTAATATAGTGAAGAGTAAGATATCATTCCCATGAGGATAAATGACTTCCAATGCTAAGTATCAACAAATAGCTTAGCTAATTCTATTCAAGAACATAAAAATGGAGAAAAATTCAATAAGATAAATCTAAAAACTACAAAGCAATAAAGATAATGATTTAGAGATTTAGGGAATCCTTTTTCACCTCATACTTCAACCAATGATATGTATTCCTTATAAGCAACATTAATGAATAGTTAAGTTAACTTGAGAATCTACTTTAGTCAAAAGCCTATGTCTAGGTTAATCAACTATAGCTTCATTGACCCAACTCACTAAGTTTCCTTGATAGCTAACACAAAATCCATTCATTAAGATCTATTCTCAAACACACGCTATGCATGGCTAAGGGGTATATTTCTATCTTATTAGCGAATCAACTCATCTAGAATCGAACATGCATCAACCATACATATGATCTAAAATCCAAAGTCCTATGTCTAGGCTCATTAGATTTCATCAAATCACTTAAATGTTGGCCAAACACTCAAGAGCATTAAGAGCAATATGATTGAACATAAATAAACATCAATATATACTCAAAGAAATACAAAATCATCAATATTCATATAAAGATTCAAAGTAATCCCTAAATATGGCTCAACTATACAATGAACACGAAAATGGAATCACAAAAACAGTGTTTAAGAGATAAGGGAAATAAAGAAAAGTAAAGGGAGAAGGAAGGAAGCTTATGGATGTTGCCATTGATGCTTGAATCTCCCTCCATGAGGAAGATAGCTTCCAACCTTGGCTCCCTAGGCCTCCAATCCTCCCAGAAACGAAGCTCCAGTCGCAGCCTCTCAAACCCTAAACGGCTCTCTACGAAAGGCCCTCTAAAAATCTAACAAAAATCTATTTATAGGCTCATATTTTTGCGCGGCACGCTGCGACGCCAACATAATTCCACCGCGGCGCGCAGAAATTAGGGCACCACCACCACGACTTTCATTTCCTTGAGCTGCGGTGCTCTGGCCTCTGTCTATTGGCATGCAGCAGGCCTGAGACCACTTCGCCTCGATGTGGCACTTGTTGTGCCGCGGCGTGCTCTGCTGAAATGCATATTTGACTTTCTCTTAGTCTTTTTCTTCCAATGTTGGTCCAAATCTTCCACCAATCAGCTTATTTGTAGCTCTTCTTGCATTAGAGAAATCACTAAGTCACTAATAATTGCAAATCCACTTAATCAACAACAAACTAAGCGCAATTTCCTAAACTACATATAGGAAGGCATTAAAATTGAATATAACAAATATAAGTACAAAACCTTCCAAATATGCATACAACAAGGACTTAAGCAATCAATGAAGCACAAATATGGGCACAAATAACCACATTTTATGGAGTTATCACACCCTCAATCTTAGACTTTTGCTTGTCCTCGAGCAAAACAAAGTATGACTAAGTAAACTTACTTTAACAATTTAAACTCAACATGCACCCAACAATTTTTTATTTTCAATTTTCACTTTAATAAATAACCAGTGTGGGAATATTGCATCAGTCCTCAATGAATGCAAAAATCTCACAATACACAACCTTAAACATGCTAACAATCCAACTCCCTTTCATTCAAATCACATTCTCCACAAATATGCAAGATAAACTTCTCCTAGTCAAATCATACCCATCCGGATAAGTTTATAAGTATACATGTATATGAATCATATAATCCACAAAATTGAATCTAAAGTGTCTCTCCACTAATATAAATCATACACAACTGAGGATCAAAAGATACTTTAACAACTTGTAATGTTAGGCCAATGGTAATGGGCTAAAGAAGAAAGGGAAATGATTTAACACAAACATTGAGAAACATAAACATGCTATTTCAAGACTTGAGCCATAAATGATACTATCAGGGTATTCAACAATGAAAGAATAAAACTCACTAGAACCATTCAATGCTTTTTACTTTACTTTTGCATTGCTTGTTGTTGTTTTTTTACAAAGCAATGCTTTTCCTTTCAATTTTTGTATCTGATTCCTTTAGGCTCATTTTGTATTGAACATAAATTCATACCCTTAATCACTAGACTCACTTCAAGAAATAACATATCATGTACCTAACAAATAATAATGGTAAGAAGAAAATGCAATGCTTTCACATGCATTAGAATGGTTAACAGGTTAAAGAACACAATGAGTGAATGAAAAACATATAAGGCCAAGCAATTATAAGGCTTGAAAATGGGACCTAGAGATATCATCATATCAGGGTAAGCTTGAAAAGGCTTAATCGATCCAAACAATACTCTAATCATTTCCTCAGTCATGCACAATCTAGGATTTCGCCTCAAGAGAGTTTAAAAACAACTTCTAGGATAGTCGAAATCTTTACATGCTCATCCATAAACTTTCTCTAAACATGCACTCTTATCATTTTCAAAGTTACACTTGCATCTAAGTAGGATGTAATCAGGCATAAAAAGCAACTAGAGTGTTTCACATGCTTCTGATCACATATGGTTTCGCTAAAAGTAATCAAATCGGAACCATTTATGTCATTGGACAACCAATTCCACACTAGCATCAATTCAATCATACATCAAAAATTGAAAAATTTTCCTCATACCCCACAATAGTAATAGTCAGACTCAGCATATGATCATGATAAAATAGTGACTACCACCACTGCATACTTAAAATATCAAAACATGTTATACAGATTCAACAATTTAATATCAAAACATGTAATGATACTCGCCCAAACCGAGTGAAACAGTGTCCTCACTATCTAGGGTGTCCAGCATACTTGAGCCTATAAAAATACTGAAATATGAGAGTCGAGGGTACTAAAAGCAATAATATGAACAAAATAATGTAATATAAACAAAATAATATGGTATGAACAAAAGAATGTAATATGAACAAAAGAATGTAATTATATGAACAATATGAACAAAATATGTACAAAACAGGGTTCCACGCTGTGGCGCACAGCATCCACATCGCGGCATCGGGACGAATTTGGGTGCTTTCATGAGCACCTAGAAATTGTTTTTTTTAACAAGTTTTACAAGTACGCGCTGCGGCGTTACACAGACACGCCACTGCGCTGTGCGCTCTGTTTCCAAACCCTGATTGGGTAGAGACTAGAACGCCACAGCGCAACATAGAGAACATCGCGGCGTGAGAGGTCTGACTGTAGAATTCTGCAGCAAACATCACACAACACCCAAATTTGCCTCAAAGAGGCCTCAATCACCTATAAAACTTGTCCAAAATGCTAAAACACAAAATGGACAACAAAAACATAATAAAACAACAAAATCAACATATAAACATATATATATATATATATATATATATATATATATATATATAACATAACTAAAACAAAAACTAACAAAACTACAAAATCAACATACTAACACAATGAACTTACTACGTATTTATGCAAAAGCTAAAGACAAGAACTAAACATAACTAAAGCATAAAAAACCTGGGTTCCCTTAAAAAAAAGGGTTTTAGTTATAGCCTCGACAGGACTTATTGCAGGCACAGATGAGCGGTAGTCTGATACTTGATCGGAGGTCCAGTTGAAGAGTCGCGAACTTCCTCAAAAGTCTCCTATGAATATGGTCATTCGTCATTTTAGTACCTGAACACAAAACAACTAAAGCTTAAATAAAATGAACTGTACAACTTGAATTAGAACTAAATAAGCTCATTGTTGATATTAACAATATAGAATTAAACCATTATCCTCGACAATTGCCAAGGAATAAGTCTAAACTATACGAAAATAAACCATCAATCCCCAGCAACGGTGCCAAAAACGTATTTGTCCCAAAATAGGCCGCAAGTGCACGGGCCGAACAAGTAATGCAGTGAAGAGTAAGATATTATTCCCACGAGGAAAAATGGTTTCCAATGCTAAGTATCAACTAATAGCTTAGCTAATTCTATTCAAGAACATAAAAATGGAGAAAAATTCAATATGATAAATCTAAAAACTATAAAGCAATAAAGATAATTGTTTAGAGATTTAGGGAATCCTTTTTCACCTCATACTTCAACTAATAATATGCATTCCTTATAAGCAACATTAATGAATAGTTAAGTTAGCTTGAGAATCTACTTTAGTCAAAAGCCCATGTCTAGGTTAATCAACCATAGTTTCATTTACCCAACTCACTAAATTTCCTTGAGAGCTAACGCAAAATACATTCATTAAGATCTATTCTCAAACACACGCTATGCATGGCTAAGGGGTATATTTCTATCCCATTAGCGAATTAACTCATCTAGAATCGAACATGCATCAACCATACATATGATCTAAAATCCAAAGTCCTATGTCTAGGCTCATTAGATTTCATCAAATCACTTAAATGTTGGCCAAACACTCAAGAGCATTAAGAGTAATATGATTGAACATAACTAAACATCAATATATACTCAAAGAAATACAAAATCATCAATATTCATACAAAGATTCAAAGTAATCCCTAAATACGGCTCAGCTATACAATGAACACAAAAATGGAACCACAAAAACAGTGTTCAAGAGATAGGGGAAAGAGAGAAAAGCAAAGGGAGAAGGAAGGAAGCTTATGGATGTTGCCATTGATGCATGAATCTCCCTCCATGAGGAAGATAGCCTCCAACCTTGGCTCCCTAGGCCTCCAATCTGCCCAGAAACGAAGCTCCAGCTGCAGCCTCTCAAACCCTAAATGGCTCTCCACGAAAGGCCCTCTAAAAATCTAACAAAAATCTATTTATAGGCTCAAATTTTTGCGCGGCACGCCGCGACGCCAACATGATTCCACTGCGGCGTGCAGAAATTAGGGCACCACTGCCGCGACTTTCATTTCCTTGCGCCGCGGCGCTCTGGCCTCTGTCTATCGGTATGCAGCAGGGCTGAGACCACCGCGCCTCGACGTGGCACTTGTTGCACCACGGTGTGCTTTGCTGAAATGCATCTTTGGCTTTCTCATGGTCTTTTTCTTCCAATGTTGGTCAAAATCTTCCACCAATCAGCTCATTTGCAGCTCTTCCTGCATTAGAGAAATCACCAAGTCACTAATAATTGCAAATCCAGTTAATCAATAACAAAATAAGCACAATTTACTCAACTACATATAGGAAGGCATCAAAATTAAATATAACAAATATAAGTACAAAACCTTTCAAATATGTATACAACAAAGACTTAAGCAATCAATGAAGCATAAATATGGGGCACAAATAACTACATTTTATGAAGTTATCAATTAATAAATTTATAGTGATAAAAAGTAAAACTCATATAATATTATTTTTTATTTTTCAACAATACTTACATGATTTGATACACGATTATACTTATATAATATTATTTTTTATTTTTTAATAATACTCACATGAATTTGGTACTAATATATTCAGAATACAAAATTCTTATTCTCCCATTGTTCTTTATCTCTGCAGACTAGCTGTAATGGATGACATTATCTGCTCAGACTCACTCGCATCTGTTTTGACTAAGAGACGTTTGCCCATATTACCTAAAATTCTTAGGTCCATCACTGTCCAGTGGTCTTCCTAATAACTAATAAGAGTCATTGCATATTATAAATTTAGTTTCCTTCTATTCAGGTTGCGGGAACTGCGATCATCTTCGAGGTGCAAAGAAGTTCTAGATCAGAAGCGAGAAATGTAGAACTATGTAGACAGCAGATACAGGTTGTCTTTTAGCCTTTCTGTCAAGACTAAGATCATTTCTTGCACTGTTTCTCAATTCCAAAGCTCCCTACCACACCTAAAAAAACACACTAAAACAACACGAAAAGCTCAACAAAAGACAGTAAAATGCCTTATGTGCTTTCCTTGGTTTCCCCTTATGGTGCTATGTGCTCTTGCCAATAGTATAGTAAATATATATCCTATTATTCCTTTGCAGATTGTGTAATGTCTCTGCCAAAAGTTTACTTACATTAGTTTAGGGAGATGAATTTTACTTATGTAGCAATTAGATGAATTTTAAATTTACGGTGATTTTTAACCTCTACTATCTATTTACCTGAATCTATTTACCAAACAAATTTGCGACAATTTTTTTTTAATTTGTAACAATTTTTAACCTTCACTATCTATTTGCCTAATTTTATTTAAGAAAAATTTGCAACAGTTGAAAATCGCTGCTATTTCATTGTTATAAACAACATTTTTGACTTTCTTGTTCATCTGATGATTTTTTTTTAAAGATTGACTGGATATTTAATTTTTAATTCTAATAACGTTTAGGATGCATAATCAAAACAATTAATTGTATAAAAGTACTGATATAAATGTAAATCAAATTGTATTCAAAATACTTATAGTAACATAAACCACACAAGTTCGAATCCATAATAAGGTAAATAAATTTATCCCTTGTAACCTAAACTTACAACTTAAAATCCTTAATAACCTAAAGTAGTGCCACAATAAATGAACATAAAAAATCAACACTAAATATGTTGTTGGTGGTTTGTGTTGCTACCACCAGATAATCTGCTTGCATCCAATGGCGTAGCAGGTTCACTTAAAGCATCACTTGGCTGAAATAGTAAAAGAAATTTTGTAAGAAACTACAAAGATAAATAGAATCATAAAGTAATGAATCAATGTGCATAAGAGTAATGAAAAGTAATGGGCCCCATGGTCTGCTTAATTCTAAGATCTCTGTAATAATTGGCTTTAAATCCTAGATACCTAACAGCCAACAATACCCAGAAATAACAAGCCTACACTCAATCATAAACAATCAAAACCAATAACAAGGTATCTTAACAGACTAGCGAAAAAAATAAACTAACACCACAACATAGGTACATTAACAGAAAATGTAAACTTCACAAGTCTACACTATGGTGCCAGTGCAACCCAACCTTTGAAACAAATTACCATGCAGAAAATTATATCATTTCCTTATATCAGTTTCAAACCATCTATCATATGTTGATGCAATAAAATTATATCATTTCCTGCAAATTAACAGCAACAAGTCCGAGACTTTAAACTAATCAAAAATCAGAAAGTAAATTCATCATAAGGACCTAATTGATGTTGTATCACTATTAACATCTTGTTGATTCTTGAGGATTATCACACGGTGAATCTCATTTACAATACAGTGACGACATGTGGTTTCACCTATAAGCTTAAATGACTGAATTGATTGATACAATAAAATTAATGAATACAATTCATCGAGACTGAAAAAATTATAACTAAGCTACCATTAGCGGTTCATACATACAATTAACCACCTAGATCCAAATCCAAATTTTTAATTCATTTATCTGGAGATCATGCAGAAATCTGTAGAAAATAAACTGCATATTTACAGGATTAAAAGCAGAGGCACTGGAGAGTAATTATTAATAAAGAAAAAAAAAGCAATTTTATTCCCAAATGTAGAAGGAACGTAAAAGAAAAGGATATCCTTTTGTGGAAAATCAAAACTTTATCATTCTAGTTGTGCAAATTCAGCCAAAGTATCTGATCGATATCATAGTTAATGAGTCCAATCTATGGAACACCTTTGGAATGAATGAATTGTTGAGGGAAAGTTGAATTGCTTACTGAAGTTGAGTGGAAAGGCAGATTTTAACATGTTTGTGTTGAGAAACAGAGTTGGGCATCTTGTTCGGGGGATGATGCATAGGGTTTAACAAATCTAGGGTGTATAACTAACAAATCAATCATAACAAGCAAAAAATGACAGTTTGAAGGAGTGATGAAAGATAACTCACTTCAAAGCAAGCAAGGGAAGATAGATCAATTTGTTGATATTGCACCTTATGAATCTGAAACAACCAACCAAAAGAAAGGAAAGATAGAGTTACCCAATCAAAATACAAACCAAAATATCTTCATGTAGACAATATTTATACAAACTGACTTATAATAACACTATTAGGATTTTCAAGACACCAACTTTATTAAATAATAAGCTATCTTACGTGCTATTATAACACTATTAGCACTATTATGACTTATAATAAGCTATCTTACGTGCTTTTTAGGCTACTTTGTTGAATTTTGAATTACTAAGATAGAATAATTTGTTTTAGAATATGCTTCTTTTCAGCTTTCTTTTGAATAAACTAGATCTCCACTATTATGCTTCTTTTGAATAATCTGCAACATCATGTCTGTCAAGGCTCCATTAATTTCTTATTTGCTATCTTTGTCTATTTTCTATATGATAATCTAGATGCCACAACTTTGTCTTCTATAATAAATATTGGTTCAACTTTTAAGACAAGTTTGATTTTAACATGTCTATCCTTGAAAAAAAATATATATATAATGTAACTGTAAAACCAGATAAAAGGAACTTACCACCCACACCTTTTGTTCAGCATCGTAACTTTCCCCACTGTTTGGATATACAACAATTGGTTTTGTAGTCACCTGAAGAAATTACACGTGAATCAAGAATAACTGTTCCACAAAGTTAAGTTCCATAAATAACTAATTAACTAGCAGTCTAGCACTTTCATATTTTCTTATATGAAAGTAACACAAATGAACAAGGAAAAAGAATCATTGTGGACCAGAGTAGGATGCTTCTGTCTGTCCATCAACTCCACAGTGCCTAGATGGTAAACATTGGGTTATGGAGTGCGGCTCTCTACAGAGCATGGTACACGAACTTTTTTAAGGACCAGTGTGCAAAGGTGCACCCGAGTCAATGACGGGTCAGCCAAAGGCTGGGGCTCCACAACTAATTAAAGCCATAGTACTCCTTCCGGAATGACCTTGTTCAAACATTTTTTTTCATTTTTTTTTCATTTTTTTTATTTTTTTCATTTTTTTTAAAAAAAAACATGAAGAAGAAGAAGATAATATGTACAGATTGTTGTAGATATGGCTCACATCTGCCTCTGGTTTCACATCCAGTAACGGCTTAAATGCCTTCTATGAGTCGAGGATAAGCTTCCCATCCAATTTTCTTATAAATTGGCAAACAGGGTCTTTTAGAGTCAGATTCCCAAGATTGTAGTGTTTTTCTTTATCATGATTGCGGGATTCAGAGACATCATGTTTCTTTTTGAAATTAAGCCTATCTTTTGACAATTTTCACAACTTTTGCAAAAAGTATAGCAGTCCTTAAATAAAGTAGGTCAATAAAATCCATACTGCAAGATTTTCGCTGCTGTTTTCTTTGAAGAGAAGTGACCTCCACATGCTTCTGAGTGACAAAATTTAATGACACTACCTACCTCACTGTCGGGCACACATCTCCGAAAGATTTGATCAGCACAATATTTGAACAAGTATGGGTCATCCCAATAAAAAATTTTCACTTCTGTAAAAAATTTATTTCTATCTTTGTGTGTCCATTGAGGTGGCATCTTTCCTTCTTGTTCTCCAATAAGAGTTGAGGAAATTACTCCTGGAAAGTTTTGCTTTTCTCCCAAAAATATGTACTTCAACCTGGCAGGTAATGGCTTTAGTTCTAAAGTGGATACTTCTTCATGGGCATTATCATTCGTGGGTTTTAGTTCTTCAAATCTTGGCTTCCATCCCTTGTACTCCATTGCCTGTGCACAATCAAGCAAAGAGCATATTTTAGAGATATCATCTTCTAATTGCATGCCTGAATCAAATAAATTGACTAAACAAATTTCTAATGGGTCAAAAGAACTCCTTGTTTGAAGATGATTATCTATAATGACTTCAATTCCTTCAATTTCCTCCTTTTCATCAAGGACTTCCTGTGGTTGCTTGCACATATTAAAAACATTGAGCTCCAGTGTCATGTTTCCAAATGTTAGCTTCACCACTCCATTTCTGCAATTTATTAAAGCATTAGATGTTGCTAAAAATGGACGGCCTAAAATAACAGGAATTGACTTGCAACTATCAACCATAGGTTAAGTATCCAAGACAATAAAATCCACAAGATATATGAATTTATCAACTTGAACCAACATATCTTCCACTATACCTCTTGGAATTTTGATTGATCTATCTGCAAGTAGAAGAGTTACAGAAGTTGGTTTTAACTCACCTAAGTTGAGTTACTGATAAACTGAATATGGAAGCAAATTGACACTAGCACCAAGATCAAGTAAAGCTTTTTCAATTTTATGTTCTCCAATAATGTATGAAACTGTAGGACAACCAGGGTCTTTATATTTCAACGCATTATTATTCTGAAGAATAGAGCTTACCTGTTCAGGAAAAATGATTTCTTTTTCACATTTAATTTTCTTTTAACAGTGCACAAGTCCTTCAAATATTTAGCATAACAAGGAATCTGTTTGATAGCATCTAACAAAGGTATATTGATCTTCACTTGTTTCAAAATTTCAAAAATTTCAGTGTGATGGTCCAACTTCTTTGGATTATTCAATGCTTGAGGAAATGGGGGTGAAGGCGAGAGTTTGGTCGCCTTTTCATCAGCTTCTTCATTTTCTTAGGGAACTGATTCAACTTCTTTCTCACAAGATTCAGGGATTTGTTTTTCAATAACCTTTCCACTCCAAAGAGTTATCACCGACTTGACTTAGTCTATTTGTTGGTTTTCTGAACTCTCCTCATTTAGACTGTACTGACCTTTGGGATTTGGTTGAGGTTGAGAAGGAAAATTTCCTTTCTCGTGAATGGTGAGTGCAGAAGAAAGTTTAGCAAGAGTGTCTTTTATGTCATTCATGGTTTGATTGTTTTGTTAATTAATGGCCTCTTACTTTTCTATGAATGCATGCAGTATTTCGTCAAGGTTTTTCCTATATGGTGGGACATAAGGTGCATATCTTTGAGAATTTTGAGAGTCCTGTTGTGCTTGAGAAGGTGGTGGTTGCACAAATTGTGACTGATTATTATTCCTCCAGCTGAAGTTCGGGTGATTTCTCCATCCCAGATTGTATGTATCTGAAAAAGAAGAAGTGAATGGCTTTTTAAAATTATTCATTGCATTTACTTGCTCATGTACAACTTCTTTAAAAACAGGAATCTTAGGACATTCATGTGTTGAGTGTCCTAAGTCATCATAAATGCCACAAATTTCTTCATTTTGCACAGATTTGATTTCTTTTTCTTTTCTTAATTCCATGACTTCAACCTTTCTAGCCAAACTAGCAAACCTAGCATTCAGATCTTCCTCTTGACTAAGGTGATATTTTCCTTTATTAGCACTTGCAAGGTTAGATCTAATTGAATTTTCAGAAGGGTTAGTACTATGCCAAGATTGAGAATTTTCAGCCAACTGGAATAGTCTAAAGCTTCATCAGGTTCTTTATCAAGAAACTCACTATTGCACATTGTTTCCACAAATTGTTTAGTTTCAGGTGTTAAACCTTCATCAAAAAAGCTTATAGTGCACCATTTTTCAAAACCATGATGTGGGCAAGAATTTAACAAATCTTTAAACCATTCCCAACATTGAAAATATGCTTCATTTGAATTTTGGGAAAAATTTTGGATTTGTCTTTTCATAGCATTGGTTTTATGTATTGGAAAAAATTTCTTCAAGAACTCACCTTGCATTTCTTGCCATATGCCAATTGATCTTGGTTTCAAAGTGTTAAGCCAAGATTTTGCTTTATCTTTTAAAGAAAAAGGAAACAATTTAAGCTTAACAATCTCTTCAGTGCAATTTTGATCATTGAAGGCAATACATACTTCCTCAAATTCTTTCAGATGCAAATATGGACTTTCAGATTCTAAACCATGAAAATTAGGAAGTAAAGAAATCATACCTGACTTAAATCTAAAATTGTTGGCATTGAGTGGAAAGATAAAACATGATGGACTAGAATTTCGAGGTGGTTACAAATATTCACGCATGGTTCACAACGGTTGATTTTCAGGTTCATCATGTACACTTTCATTGTCAGCCATTGTGTCAATTGTGTGTGATTGTGATTCAAACAAATCAATATATAAAGAACTAAGATTAATTTTAACTAAACGACCAGAATTTAAATTACGATACCAATTAAGCATAAATACATAAATAACTAAAAATAAATAAACAAAAAATAATGTACAAGTTGGCAATGTAACCCACCATTAAATATTAATAAGGATGTGGTATAAACTAACCACCAAAAATATATATATAACAAAGGTGGGGTAATAAACCAACCACCCAAAAATAAAAATAAAAATAAAAATAAAGTGTGGAAAAATAAATAACAAAAAAGTAAAAGGGAGAGTTTCCCCACTAAGTTAGTGCGTAAAATAAAAGGGAGAGTTACCCCCAACGACGAAAAAAAAATGACGAAAATAAAAAAAAAAAAATAAAAAGCAAAAATAAATGACATAAAGATAAAAGTTCGAAAGTTAGTATGTTAGTAAGTTAGTAAGTTAGAGAGTTAGTAAAGAAACCGAAGGATCGGTAAGCCGATCTTTTGCTCCGGTGAGGGAGAAGAGAGAATAGATTTTATTAAAGAAAACAAACCTCAACAAATTAAAACTTCAAATCAAGTCCCCGACAACGGCACCAAAAACTTGACTGCGGGATTTAAAGGATGCAAACCCAAGTGCAGGTTGTCTCAAGTAATAAATTTCTCGGGAGTCCGAGGTCGATCCACAGGGAATTGATGAAGAAAAAAATTAATTGAGATAAGAAGAGGATTTGTCACAACACTAAAAGTAATAAAAGATGTTCACAAATGAATTTAAGAACTTGCTTGGGTTAGGAGATCCACTCTTGGTAATAAATTAAAGGCAAGATTATTTCTCTTTTTAACTCAATTGAAATCCACACACGACGGAGGTTCCAATCGAAAAATATAACTTTCAAATTTCAATTATATATGTAATCGTATTTTGATTCTTTTAATTATCTACCAACATTTGTAAATGAGTTCAAGTATTCACTGTGCCAATCCTATTGTCTATAATAAATCAAGATCTCCATTATACAAAGAAGGTTTCTAAATTGATTGGAAACAAAATACAACACATATAATATTAATTTGATAATATAACATTTTAGCACAAGAAATAGAATAATCTAACATTATTTCATTACCAAGAGCTTCATTCTTTTACCCAAGCAAGATGAAGATTTAGTTACTCATAGATAAGAAGAAAGAAAGAGAGAAGAAGAGAAAGATGAACATAGCTTCAATTTAGAACAAGAGAAAATTACAACAAAGTAAAACAATAAACAAGCATAACCATAACTTGTAAAAACTAAGCCTAATACCAAGTGCCCCAAATGGTCAGCCAATGGTACCTTTTATAGAGGATTAGGGATACAAAATGACAATGGGGCTGATTAGGGGTAGGTGGATGAGTGGATGAAGGAGTGGAAAATGCCAAATGGTGAGGATAAGAGTGACAAATCATTGAGATTTCTTGTCTCCGAAATCATTCATTGCTTAAGTCATTGATTCTGTCATTTGTGAGCCAAGTGGTCTTCATGAAAGTTCTAGGAAATTGTCTAAGCTTTCCAATGGCTCTGGAATCACCCAAAAATTCGTCCTACAACATAAGATATAACCCAATTACTACAGACTATTCAGGTCCAGTTTCAGCACCTCTGTTTTGACTTTCAGACCCAATATCACCATCAAGGAGCCCGAATCAAGTTTTGTGTTCAACATGAAAGTTTTAGATCTGGGTCTTAACTTTCAAATGTCCAAATTTCAGCACAAGATAATTCTTGCAGCCCGAGTTATGCTTTGATTACTGTACACTATTTAGGTTTCAGACACAAAACTCGTGTTCTGTCTTCCAAGCCCAATTAGCTCCACTAGATGTCTGATTGAGACTTTGAGCTCTTCATCAAAGTTGTAGAGCTCTCTCTTATCTTTCCTACAAGGAAAAATTCATAATTATCAGACATTTAGAACTCAAGATATGGCCAAAATACAGAAACAACGTAAGATCTAAATAATGCTGAAAAAATCAATTAAGTCCAATTTGAGTCCAATCTTTCAAAATGTAACCAGACTTAATCAATTAAGTACATGAAGAATGTAAATGACTAAAAATGAGGGTTTATTAATGTATAAAATATATAATTATCAAATTCCCTCACACTTAGCTTTTTGCACTCCTGGGTAAAATATAAAAGACCAAAGTTAGGAGACAAAGAAAAATGACACAGACTCAAAAGCTAAAAACTCTAAAAGACTCGATGAAGCAAGAAGAGCAACAAGAAATTCAAGGGATCAAAGCATTAATCAGGTAACATTTCTTCACATCTCAAACCAACAAGTAAGGAATCTTCAGTTGAAAAGAATGAATCAAGAATGATAGATCCTCACAGAATTCACTCTCAATCTCTCAAGTGTTTAAAAGGTAAGTATTTCACTCTATTCAACCCATGAACAATTGCACTACCATAAGCTTGCTTATCTTCTACTTCTCCGCTACTCAAAACACATGCATACAAAAATCAAGAGGACTTTATTCAAGGTTGTAATGGGGTCATGGAAAAGGGGAGGGGATAATATGGATATGAAAAGATAAATACCAAAGAGAATAAAAGAGCATTATGGTACAGTTAGAGTGGAGAAAATGTTTGTTAACATTCATCATAAAGGACAATCACCAATATTTGACTAATGTTTTGTTGAAGATCAATCCCAAATTGCTGAATTGAATTCATTGTTAGACTTGAACATTTTCATTTTCTTCTTGTTGTTTCCAAGCATCCACCTTTATTCTGATAATCCTTTGATTGCAACGGTGGTCAAATTTTTTTTTTTGATTATTTTGTACACGCACCCCTACACTTGTTCAAGAATAAGGTCAATGCTCTCTTATTCCCTAAGGTTAGCTAAAAATATTTTTTCTCTTTTTTTTTTTTGAAGGATGAAATGAGCTTAAAACAAAGAATGGTCAAATAAGTTTAAAGGGGTTACACAATAGAAAATATACAAGGATGGTTATTTGGTCAAAGTAGCTATTTCAAAATGCCTTAATCATATTAATGTATTCATGTGAAAATGTAGCCTAAAAAAGAATCAAAGCAAGCTCTAGAGTAACAATTCCATGAGTGAAAATCACACAAGAAAGAAGAGAATGGTACAAATATTCAATCCATTCATCAATAGGTTCAAAATCTCACCAGGCATATTTCTATCATTCTCAATCCATCATATCAACATTCATTTCCAAGCTTGTGATTTTTAAGAAAGAAGATAATTTATGCTAAGATCCAAGAATCTCAATTGCTTCAAAGGATGTGAGAGTGCATTCACTTGAATCTTTCAAAGGAAATTAAAAGACAGAAACTTTGTTACTTCCACAAATCAATAATAATTAATTACCACCTAAAAACGCCTTACTCTGTCACCAATTAAGATGCGTCTCAAGAGTAAATCACCGCAAGAGTAAAACTACTCCTTACTCTACCATCTTTCATTAGTTTAGTAAGTCCATGACAATCATATCATACTTCCCAAACAAAAAAAAATTTTTTTGGGTCAACTATCCTTCCTCCCAACTAAATCACAACATTGTCCTCAATGTTAAAAAATAGATGAATAAAGGATAGAAGACATTACCTTTTGTAACAATTACTAAAAAGAGAACCCTGACATAAATTTAAACAGATACAAAGTACGATAAAAAAATCAAAAGTAAAGAAAAGTTACAAACGAAGTGTCAAATCTGGCTCCTTTTTCATCCTGTTTCCCTCACAGCTTCCTGCTGACCAATCTATCTGAGCTATTGCTGGGTCTGGTTCATGAACAAAAGCTTGTAATTTATCAATCAACTCATCAATAGTAGAAGCAGAGATAAGAAGTTGTCTTGCCGAATGTGTGATAAATTTCTATTCCACAGCATGGTCAAGAAAGATTAACAAAATATCAAAGAAATTATTTACATTCAACAAACCTATGGGTTTATGGTGGATGTTCAGTTGGGCCCAAGAGATAATTTGAAAAACTTCTTCCAAGGTACCAAAATCACCTGGTAAGGCAATGAATGCATCAGAGTTTTCAAGCATTATCTTCATTCGTTCATGCATTGATGATACCTTAAGTTCCTCTCCAATTGTCTTTCCAGTGATGTTCTGTTGAGCTAAAGGTTCAGGAATGACACCTAAAACCTGACTGCCTCTTACATATGTAGCAAGTGATACAGCCCCTATTAACCCACGGCAACCTCCCCCATATACAAGATGAATATTCCTCGCAGCAAGTGATCGACCAAGAGTGGTAGCTGCGTTTACAAACTCTAAACCCTTCCCATACTTAGATCCACAAAATACACAGATATTTTTAAGTTGACGAACAGAAACACCTTCCATTTCTATTCTCACCTTTCCTTTGATTGATTCTGAGTTGAAGAAAAGTGGAGAAAGTGAAGTGTTTAAATAGGAAAAAGAATGGAAAGGGTAATAATTACACCTATAAGGGTAGGTTGGCTATTGTCAGAAGAGTTTGAAATTAAGGAACACAGAATCTTTTTTTTTCATTTTTTTTTGTTTTTTTTTGTTTTTGTTTTGTTTTTGTTTTTTGTTTTTTTTTACTTCAAGAAAACCATCAGGGTAAAGAAGTCTAGAAACCCTGAAGGACCCTACTCAAAGGATCGTCTGTCCAAAACCAAAATACAACAAAATCATACAAAGATAAAAGAAATATAATAGCAAATAATGACATACCTGTATGTACAACTTTCATGGCGTATCTTTATACTGCGCGTCATGAGTGCAGTAGTGGCATATCTTTATACTGCATGTCACCAGTGCAGTAGACACTCACGTCCATTTATTCGAAGAAAGGAGAAAGAAGAAACCATCGTGAGTTTCCATCCTGGGTCTGGAACCTAGAGCGCTCACACTTGGGCTCGTAACATCAACAAAGATGCTAAAATCTGAAACCCGTAATGTCCAAGATCTAAAACATCCTATCCCAGGGCGCTGAGAGCCCCTTCTAATAAAAGAGAGGATCAAGCTCAGATGCCTCATATGTTTCGGCCGTCGCGGGTTACTTCTCACTAATAACCAAAGTGGGACGCTTCTGCCTGTCCATCAACTCCACAGTGCCTAGATGGTAAACATTGGGTTATGGAGTGCGGCTCTCTACAGAGCATGGTACACAAACTTTTTTAAGGACCAGCGTGCAAAGGTCCACCCGAGTCAATGACGGGTCAGCCAAAGGCTGGGCCTCCACAACTAATTAAAGCCATAGTACTCCTTCCGGATTGCCCTTGTTCAAACATTTTTTTTTTCATTTTTTTTTTCATTTTTTTTCATTTTTTTCATTTTTTTTATTTTTTTTTTAAAACATGAAGAAGAAGAAGATAATATGTACAGATTGTTGTGGATATGGCTCACATCCGCCTCTCTGGTTTCACGTCCGATGTGGCTTAAACGCCTTCTATGAGTCGAGGATAAGCTTCCCATCCAATTTTCTTATAAATTGACAAACAGGGTCTTTTAGAGTCAAATTCCCAAGACTGAAGTGTTTTTCTTTATCATGATTGCGGGATTCAGAGACATCATATTTCTTTTTGAAATTGAGCCCATCTTTTGACAATTTTCATAACTTTTGCAAAAAATATAGCAGTCCTTAAATAAAGTGGGCCAATAAAATCCACATTGCAAGATTTTTGCTGCTGTTTTCTTTGAAGAGAAGTGACCTCCACATGCTTCTAAGTGACAAAATTTAATGACACTACCTACCTCACTGTCGGACACACATCTCCTAGAGATTTGATCAGCACAATATTTGAACAAGTATGGGTCATCCCAATAAAAATTCTTCACCTCTGTAAAAAATTTCTTTCTATCTTTGTGCGTCCATTGAGGTGACATCTTTCCTTCTTGTTCTCCAGTAAGAGTTGAGGAAATTATTTCTGGAAAGTTTTGCTTTTCTCTCAAAAATATGTACTTCAACCCGGCAGGTAATGACTTTAGTTCCAGAGTGGATACTTCTTCATGGGCATTATCATTCATGCGTTTTAGTTCTTCAAATCTAGGCTTCCATCCCTGGTACTCCATTGCCTGTGCACAACCAAGCAAAGAGCATATTTCAGAGATATCATCTTCTAATTGTATGCCTAAGTCAAATGAATTGACTAAACAAATTTCTAATGGGTCAGAAGAACTCCTTGTTTGAAGATGATTATCTATAATGACTTCAATTCCTTTAATTTCCTCATTTTTCATCAAGAACTTCCTGTGGTTACTTGCACATATTAAAAACATTGAGCTCCAGTGTCATGTTTCCAAATGTTAGCTTCACCACTCCATTTCTGCAATTTATTAAAGCATTAGATGTTGCTAAAAATGGATGGCCTAAAATAACAGGAATTGACTTACAACTATAAACCATAGGTTCAGTATCCAAGACAATAAAATCCACAGGATATATGAATTTATCAACTTGAACCAACACATCTTCCACTATTCCTCTTGGAATTTTGATTGATCTATCTGCAAGTAGAAGAGTCACAGAAGTTGGTTTTAACTCACCTAAGTTGAGTTGCTGATAAACTGAATATGGAAGCAAATTAACATTAGCACCAAGATCAAGTAAAGCTTTTTCAATTTTATGTTCTCTAATAATGCATGAAACTGTAGGACAATCAGGGTCTTTATATTTCAACGCATTATTATTCTGAAGAATGGAGCTTACTTGTTCAGCCAAAAATGTTTTCTTTTTCACATTTAATTTCCTTTTAACAATGCACAAGTCCTTCAAATATTTAGCATAACAAGGAATCTGTTTGATAGCATCTAACAAAGGAATATTGATCTTCACTTGTTTCAAAATTTCAAAAATTTTAGTGTGGTGGTCCAACTTCTTTGGATTATTCAATGCTTGAGGAAATGGGGGTGAAGGCGAGAGTTTGGTCGTCTTTTGGTCAGCTTCTTCATTTTCTTGGGGAACTAATTCAACTACTTTCTCACAAGATTCAGGGATTTGTTTTTCAATAACCTTTTCACTCCTAAGAGTTATCATTGACTTGACTTGGTCCATTTGTTAGTTTTCTGAACTCCCCTCATTTAGACTGTACTGACCTTTGGGATTTGGTTGAGGTTGAGAAGGAAATTTTCCTTTCTCGTGAATGTTGAGTGCAGAAGAAAGTTTAGCAAGAGTGTCTTTTATGTCATTCATGGTTTGATTGTTTTGTTTATTAATGGCCTCTTGCTTTTCTATGAATGCATGCAGTGTTTCTTTAAGGTTTTTCCTATATGGTGGGATATAAGGTGCATATCCTTGAGAATTTTGAGAGTCCTGTTGTGCCTGAGGAGGTGGTGGTTGCACAATTGTGGTGATTATTTTTCTTCCAGCTGAAGTTCAGGTGATTTCTCCATCCCGAATTGTATGTATCTGAAAAAGAAGAAGTAAATGGCTTTTTAAAATTATTAATTGCATTTACTTGCTCATGTACAACTTCTTTAAAAACAGGAATCTTAGGACATTCATGTGTTGAGTGTCTTAAGTCATCACAAATGCCACAAATTTCTTCATTTTGCACAGATTTGATTTCTTTTGCTTTTCTTAATTCCATGGCTTCAACCTTTCTAGCCAAACTAGCAAACCTAACATTCAGATCTTCCTCTTAACTAAGGTGATATTTTCCTTTATTATCACTTGCAAGATTAGATCTAATTGAATTTTCAGAAGGATTAGTACTATGTCAAGATTGAGAATTTTCAGCCAACTGGAATAGTCTAAAGCTTCATCAGGTTCTTTATCAAGAAACTCACCATTGCACATTGTTTTCACAAATTGTTTAGTTTCAGGTGTTAAACCTTCATAAAAGAAGCTTATAGTGCGCCATTTTTCAAAACCATGATGTGGGTAAGAATTTAACAAATCTTTAAACCGTTCCCAACATTGAAAATATGCTTCATTTGAATTTTGGGAAAAAATTTGGATTTGTCTTTTCATAGCATTGGTTTTATGTGTTGAAAAAATTTCTTCAAGAACTCACCTTGCATTCCTTGTCATGTGCCAATTGATCTTGGTTTCAAAGTGTTAAGCCAAGATTTTGCTTTATCTTTTAAAGAAAAAAGAAACAATTTAAGCTTAACAATCTCTTCAGTGCAATTTTGATCATTGAAGGCAATACATACTTCCTCAAATTCTTTCAGATGCAAATTTGGACTTTCAGATTCTAAACCATGAAAATTAAGAAGTAAAGAAACCATACCTGGCTTAAATCTAAAATTGTTGGCATTGAGTGGAAAGATAAAACATGATGGACTAGAATTTCGAGGTGGTTGCAAATATTCACGCATGGCTCGCAACGGTTGATTTTCAGGTTCATCATGTATACTTTCATTGTCAGCCATCGTGTCAATTATGTGTGATTGTGATTCAAACAAATCAATATATAAAGTACTAGGATTAATTTTAATTAAATGACCAAAATTTAAATCACGATACCAATTAAGCATAAATACATAAATAACTAAAAATAAATAAACAAAAAATAATGTACAAGTTGGCGGTGTAACCCACCATTAAATATTAATAAGGATGTGGTATAAACCAATCACAAAAAATATATATATATAACAAAGGTGGGGTAATAAACCAAACACCCAAGAATAAAAATAAAAATAAAAATAAAAATAAAAATAAAAATAAAAATAAAAATAAAAAATAAAAATAAAAATAAAAATAAAGTGCTGAAAAATAAATAACGAGAAAAGTAAAAGGAAGAGTTTCCCCCACTAAGTTAGTGCGTAAAATAAAAGGGAGAGTTACCCCATGAAGAAAAAAAAATGGCGAAAATAAAAAAAATTAAAAAACAAAAATAAATGACATAAATATAAAAGTTAGAAAGTTAGTATATTAGCAAGTTAGTAAGTTAGAGAGTTAGTAAAGAAAGCGAAGGATCGACAAGCCGATCTTTTGCTCTACGTGAGGAGAAGAAAGAATAGATTTTATTAAAGAAAACAAACCTCAACAAATTAAAACTTCAAATCAAGTCCTCGGCAACGGCGTCAAAAACTTGACTGCGGGATTTAAAGGATGCAAACTCAAGTGCAGGTTATCTCAAGTAATAAATTTCTCGGGAGTCCGAGGTCGATCCACAGGGAATTGATGAAGAAAAAAATTAATTGAGGTAAGAAGAGGATTTGTCACAGCACTAAAAGTAATAAAAGATGTTCACAAATGAATTTAAGAACTTGCTTGGGTTAGGAGATCCACTCTTGGTAATAAATTAAATGTAAGATTATTTCTCTTTTTAACTCAATTGAAATCCACACACGACGGAGGTTCCAATCGGAAAATATAAATTTCAAAGTTTAATTATATATGTAATCGTATTTTGATTCCTTTAATTATCTACCAACATTTGTAAATAAGTTCAAGCATTCACTGTGCCAATCCTATTGTCTACAATAAATCAAGATTTCCATTATACAAAGAAGGTTTCTAAATTGATTGGAAATAAAATACAACACATATAATATCAATTTGATAATATATCATTTAAGCACAAGAAATAGAATAATCTAACCTTATTTCATTACCAAGAGCTTCACTCTTTCACCCAAGCAAGATGAAGATTTAGTTACTCATAGATAAGAAGAAAGAAAGAGAGAAGAAGAGAAAGATGAACATAGCTTCAATTTAGAACAAGAGAAAATTACAATAAAGTAAAACAATAAACAAGCATAACCATAACTTGTAAAAACTAAGTCTAACACCAAGTGCCCTAAATGGTCAGCCAAAGGTGCCTTTTATAGAGGATTAGGGATACAAAATGACAAGGGAGCTGATTTGGGGTAGGTGGATGAGTGGATAAATGAGTGGAAAATGCCAAATGGTGAGGATAAGAGTGAAAATCATTGAGATTTTTTGTCTCCGAAATCATTCATTGCTTAAGTCATGGATTCCGTCATTTTCGAGTCAAGTGGTCTTCATGAAAGTTCTAGGAATTTCCAATGGCTCTGGAATCACCCAAAAACTCGTCCTACAGCCCAAGATATAACCCAATTACTACAGACTGTTCAGGCCCAGTTTCAGCACCTCTATTTTGACTTTCAGACCCAATATCACCATCAAGGAGCCCGAATCAAGTTTTGTGTTCAACATGAAAGTTTTAGATCTGGGTCTTAACTTTCAAATGTCCAAATTTCAACCCAAGATAATTCTTGCAGCCCTAGTTATGCTCTGATTAATGTACACTGTTCAGGTTTCAGACACAAAACTCGTGTTCCGTCTTCCAAGCTCAATTAGCTCCACTAGATGTCTGATTGAGACTTTGAGCTCTTCATCAAAGTTGTAGAGCTCTCTCTTATCTTTCCTACAAGGTAAAATTCATAATTATCAGACATTTAGAACTTAAGATATGGTTGAAATACAGAAATAGTGTAAGACCTAAATAATGCTAAAAAAATCAATTAAGTCCAATTTGAGTCCAATCTTACAAAACATAACCAGACTTAATCAATTAAGTACATGAAGAGTGTAAATGACTAAAAATGAGGGTTTATTAATGTATAAAATATATGATTATCACAAGGCGGATATGGGTTCGTGGTGGTGCGCATGCGGATATGACTTCGTGGGTTAAAGTTGGTTTGTGGATGGTGACGTTGGGAGTTCTAGTGGCGCGTTTGCGTAGTTGTCGGCGATGAGAACGTTCAGACCAACGACGGTGGCGAGTTCCAGCTAGTGAGAGACGACGAATAGCGGAGTGGAGGTGGGTTGACCAGGAATCGAGGGCATTCACACTAGATCTTGCACCACATTTTGCTCCAACATCTCAAATGGTGGTGCGGTTTCACGGCAGCAGTGAGAGCATGGTTTTAAATTGCTGTTGCGGTCACTGTTGCGAAGACCATTAAAATCGTAATATTACGGATAATTGCAGGAAAATGCAGCCGATGCGATCGCAATTGTAGTTGCGATGCGATTGTAGAGACTATTAAAACCGTAATATTGCGACCGTAATTACAGTTGCGAACTGCAATTTAAAACCATAGGTGAGAGGGAGAGTGAGAAGGAAAGCACGAGAGGGAGAGGGAGAGGGAGGAAAAAAATAGACGGAATATAGAAATCAGCCTTTTATAATTTGCAGGGTTAATAACCTCTATTGAAAGGTAAAAAAATTCTCGCAATTTGTGTTAATTTATGGAATTTGATAACTCTTGCAAAAAACCTATTGTAATTTAACTTATTTTTTGTAGTGGTACTATAAGTCTATTTCTTTAGAGTTTTTTTTTAACTTAATTTTTGTCATAACTTTATTATCACCAAAATCTTCATAAAATAAACATTCATAGAGTCTTGGACAGAATAGTAATTTTTTGAGTAACAAGTTTTTGAAACATGAAAACATAAAAGTAAAACATGTTTGGAAGAAAATACAGTAGTCTTCCTTCAGCCGCAATTAGCTAACGAAAATCAAATAATAAGGATTTGTGATAAGAGGTCAATTTGTTGTTTTCATTTGGGGGTGAAACCTGTCCAGCAAGACTTGGTCTAGTGGGATTATTGGGAGAACGGTTCAAGGGAGGAGATGAGAAGAAACTTTGAAGGTGAAAATTTTGGATAGATTTATGAACTAATCCATGTTGTTAAACTAGCTAGCTTTTGGAATTGTTCATGCCAAAACATACAGACATTTCTCTTTACCTAATACCAAATAATAAAAAAAGCAAAAAAAGACTAAGTTGCTAAAAGTCCCCTAACACTAGGGGTGGAGATAGGTTAGACTAAGTTAAGCTTTGCCTAAATAAGCCTCGACATATTTTGTAAAATGTCAACTTGAACCTTAAAAGTCAAGCTTGACCCAAAAACATATTTAAAACATAGGTATGTATTTGGTGAGAGGAGTGTTTATTGTAAAAAGTGAGAAGAGTGAATCTTGATCATTAAATCTTACATGAATGATTAAGATTAGAACATAAATACATGTGACTTTTTTAAGTGGTCACATGACCTTTAAGTAACTTTTAATCTTGATTTTTCATATATAGTTGTATGGTCAAGATTTACTCATCACACTTTCTCACTAAATATTTTTATATATATATATATATATATATATATATATATATATATATGAGGAGGATCGCTTACACCAGTGTAAGTCTTTTTTGACTTACACTCATTTTCAACCGTTAAATTCACTTTCATCTAATGGTTGAGATGATTTCATTAAAAGTAACTATTAAATGAAAGTAGATCTAACGGTTAAAAATGCGTGTAAGTCAAAAAATACTTATACTGGTGTAAGTTGATCTCTCTCTCTCTCTCTATATATATATATATATATATATAAATGTCGATCTGGTAGAAAAAATAGATTTTTTTATAAGTCTAATTCTTAACGTACATAAATAGTTGTATGGTCAAGATTTACTCATCACACTTTCTCACTAAATATATATATATATATATATATATATATATATATATATATATAAATGTCGATCTGGTAGAAAAAATAGATTTTTTTATAAGTCTAATTCTTAACGTACATAATTAAATAAAATTCTCTAAAAGTTTGAGTTAAACTTGTTTATTAAATAGGTTAGACTTAAGAATGCTGAAAATAAGTTAGGCCATAGATTTTTGATGAGCTGCCTGATCTATTTATATCCTTACCTAACACCCATTGTTAGAGACAAGTGTTGAAAGAAAGTTATTTTTGGACCATATGGGATTGACTAGAGACCAAGCCCAATGCAGTGTGATAGGGCCATCTAACTCAAGATAAAGTCACCTGACCCAAGTAAGATGATGGAAAATTTGGCCTGACTGACCGTGTTGACCCGGCCAGACACCATAGCTGCAACATTCCATATGATTCTAGTGACTATGACCATTAGGGTTCAAGGACACCTGTCATCAGCAGATTAGCTGAACCAATAATAGAATGCTCTCTTACACCATTGTAATGACGAATAGGGATGCAATTTGTAGCACCATGCAGTATGGAGATAATGACACTCTCCCCACACTATATATATGGGATATCACAACAGTAGTATTCAGATATGTTGTCTCTCTAGCCTAAACACTTATCCATCTTTTTCTCACTAATTTGAGCATCAGAGTGTCTTTGCAGATACTTCAAATGTCGTATTTGACTGATTGTGCAGCTCTGGCATGTCCAAGTCTACCGCAAACCACCCTATCAAGACAAGAGTAGGAAGAACTTCCTATCATCTATATTGTCAATGTGAGGTATCAGGGCCAGGTTGGTGTAGAAGAAAGAAAAGAAAGATGAGAAAAGAGAGAGAATTCTGGAATTGAAAATATGAGAACGAAATGTGATTCTATTCATTGATGTGCGCTATTGCTTTGTGTGAATTATATACACTGATAAGCTATGTTATTGTCATAACAGATTTGTAACTAATTATAACTAATTAACTAATTTGGTAATTGTCACAACTAATTCATTTATCCTTTCTCTCTTACAGTATGGCCCTTTAAATTTCGAAAATGGCAAGTTTAGGCTTTTAAAATGTCCCAAATAGGAGCCTTGTTGATGGTACCACCACCACCACAAAGCATAAGCATTTGCAAGCAGCAGCTCTGTTCTGGACCGATATCCGGGATCCCGACCCATGGGATCAACCCGGCATGCGCACTACCGGATTCCCCCCAGCCGTCGTGGAGGAAGACTCACGACACGCTTCGGACCACGGGCCAAGACACATGAGCAGGTGACCACGGCTGACTAATTTACGCTAAGGATAAATCCCTAAATATGCGTAACTGCCAACCGTCAACTCACGATATTATAGGATTTGTAGATATCTCAGATGGCTAGGTACCTTCCTAATATTAATCCCAGATTTACAGGGATATATCCTACAATAAAGGAAAGATAATCATCATTAAGATATCAATCCAGATTTATCCGCATCCAAGATGAATCCCTTTAGGATTCTACGTATGCTCCTATAAATACCAGGCCAAGCATCAAAGGTAGGCATCTCCTCTGATATACAAACTATTCCTACTGTACACGGTCTAACTTGAGCGTCGGAGTGCCTTTTGCAGGTACCCACCCGCTCGCACCATCGCTGCCGTGCAACGGAGGAATCCACCGTATTGTGCCTACCTCAGGTACCCCTCTGAACTTACTTCAGAACATTGGCGTCGTCTGTGGGAAACTATAAAATTCTAATCCCACCCAACCATGGTGAATACGAGGCAAAACTCCAGAAGAGACGTTGCTCAAGTCTCAGTCAACCAAAGACAAGATCCTGACATGCAGCGTCCACCACCACCATTACCTCCGCTTATGGCTCAAACCTCCTTTGTGAGAAACCAAATGCCCCGACCAGGAAGCCGACGTGATGGGCACTCCACCTCCTTTTCTGAGGAGTCTCCTAACCCATCGCGGGATTCTGTCGGGGGATAGACTTGAATTCCCAACCCAGAAAGGCGGCGAGCCTTCAAGGACGAGAATTCTGTACACCAGCGACTAGGAAACCCGAGCAACGAGTTCGACGATCGTGCATCACACTCCGAACACACGCACCAATCTCGGGCTTCTCAACGCTAACTCCAGGATATGTTGCAACAGCATATAGACCTACTCAATGACCAGTTTAGAAGATTGGAAGACTTGCAGCGCGCCATGCATGAAGGTCAACGAGCCACACCGACGTGACAGACGAACCGACGCGGAAAATAATAGGACGAGGGCCCATGACGATGAGGAAATTCCTCATAATAGGGACAACAACCAGGAACCAAGGAACCGTGGAACAACCTTTCTCCGACCGGCTCATGGAATTAGGGTTAGAGAAACTTCAAGTTTCCCCCAAACCTCGAAATTTACGACGGGACCACGGACCTCGGGAACACATCAATGCTATGAGCAATCCCATGCTTCTACGGCGGATCCATGGAAGCTGTTGTGCCGAGCCTTCCCTCTCTCCCTCAAAAGGGGCCCTCAAATGGTTCACCGGTCGGCCACGGGGACCATCTGGATTGGGCCGACCTCGAGCGGCGTTTTCTCTGCGCAATACACTACGAGCAAGGAACAGCCAAAATCCATCGAATCCTTGGCCAAGATCCGCGGGGAAAGGATGAAAGCCTCGGGACTATGTCAGGACGTTTTATGGCCGCTTGCGCCAACGTAGAAAACTTTGAAGACAGAATAGCCTTGCATTACGCCGAGCGGTCTACGGATAGGCTCAGGCTTCTTCAAGTCCACGGCAAAAAGAAACCGGACAATCGACCGACTTCCAAAAACGTTCCGAGAAGTACGTCTATCCGGAAGAGGCAACGAGAAGACCACGGGAGGTGGGACAACAAAAGTGAACTTTCTCACCAAAAGCCGGCCAAAATTCCTCAAGGTCACGACCCCCAAAGGGTAGCCCACCCCGGAGAAACTATGAGACTATACTCCTTTAAACACACCCGGGAAACGATCTTGAGGGAAGTAATGAACACGGAGTTCCGAGAATATCCGAGACCACCCCCCATCGGAAGGCGAGGCGGAAGGATCACTCCAAGCACCGCACATGGCACAAAGCCTATGGCCACGATACGAGAGGATTGCCATCGGTGCGTGATGCCATTGAATTTCTAATCAAGGTCGGGCGCTGCAGCAGTATATCCTCCGTGCCCAGAAACAACGAAGGTAGTGACAGACGCAGAGACAATAAAAAACGGAGCCCGTCCCCTCCGAGCAGAAGAAAGACGAGAAGCCCGAGGAGAAGATCCCGGACTCCGCCTCAACGTAATAACGGCAACCGACAAGGGAGGGACAGAAACAATCCCTCCGCCGGTAATGATGATCACCGCGCCGAGCCCAACAGGACGATCCATACCATTGCCGGTGGTTTCGCCGGAGGAGGATCCTCCAACGGAGCCCTAAAGAAAGCCCTCAAAATGGCAGTCTTTAGCGTAGCCCACTCAAGATCAAGAACACAGGCCGAAAAGAGGAAAACGTCTCCCATCACCTTCTCAGACGAAGACTACGGCGGAATAATCCCGGATCACGACGACCCACTCGTCATCTCGGAGTAATCTCTAGCGCCGAAGTCCGCCGGATTTTCGTCGATCAAGGGAGCTCAGCCGATATTATGTTCCTGGACCTTTACCAAAAATTGGAACTTCCACAATCCGACTTAACTCCCCACGCTGGTGAATTGACGGGCTTCACCGGTGAGAAGATCACTCCGGTAGGATATTACGAAACCCATCTAACTCCGGGATCATCTACACTCTTCGGGGGAATTTGTGAAGGTAAAATTCCTGGTCGTGGACGCCCCTCGGCCTATAACATTATCCTGGGTCGTCCGTCTCTCAATGCTCTCGGGGCAGTAATATCCACCACTCACCTCGTGATGAAGTTCCTCAATAAGAACAATGACGTCGTCACTATTAAAGGAGACTAGGTTTCAGCCAGAAAATGTTATAACGAGAGTTTGAAGATCTGCAAAGTACCCCGGACATCAAACCGCCCTATATCTACCCCGACTATTGACCAAGTCAATATTCTGATGACAGAGTTGGACGTCAGAGAAGAAATCCGGGATACCCGACCGCAACCCGAGGCGGCGGCGGAATCTCTTCAACTTGGGAAGGATCTGGACGAGGTAACTAAAATCGGAGCTCGTCGGGCGAAGGAGAAAAGCAACAACTCTCGAACTCTTGTTGAAAAACAAAGACCTTTTCGCTTGGACTTCTTCCGACATGCCGGACTCGATCCCGGCTTTATTTGCCACGGCATTTGTCGATTAAAGAAGGCGCCAAGCCGATCGCACGAGAAAAAAGAGAAAGGTCGGACCCGAGAGACAACAAGTCGTCGAAGACCAGGTTAAAGAACTACTAAATGGAAACTTCATCAGAGAAATTTCCTATACCACTTGGCTTTCCAACGTGGTCTGGTAAAGAAGTCCAACGGAAAATGGAGGATGTACGTAGACTATACCGGCTGAATAAAGCTTGTCCCAAGGACCCATATCCACTCCCAATGTGGACAAATTAGTGGACGGATCCTCGGGTTCGGATGGTTATCATTTATGGATACATATTCGGATACAACCAGATTCCCATGCACGTTGGAGATGAAGATAAAACCGCTTTCATTGCGATAGGGCGAGCTACTGCTACAAGGTCATGCCTTTCGGCCTGAAGAACGCAGGAGCCACCTACCAGAGGATGATGAACAAGGTTTTCGAAAACCAAGTGGGAAAAATGCTAGAAGTCTACATAGATGACATGATAGTCAAGACCCCACACGCCGGATCTCACACGGCGGATCTTGAAGAAGTATTTGCACAAATCCAGAAAATACAATATGAGGTTAAACCCAGGAGAAATGCGCTTTCGGGGTCCGGGCGGTAAGTTTTGGGTTTCATGCTAACGCATAAAGGAATTGAGGCCAATCCGGATAAATGTCAGGCCGTCCTCAACATGAGGAGTCCCCGCAACGTCAAAGAAGTACAGCAGCTTACGGGGCGCATAGCGGCCCTCACAAGGTTCTTAGCCAAAGCCGCTCACAAGTCTCTCCCCCTCTTCAAATTGCTCAAGAAGGGAAGAAGTTTTGAATGGACTCAAGAGTGCGAGGACGCCTTCACATCTCTGAAAAACCTTTTGTCCTCCCCCTATCTTGACAAGGCGACAGCGGGGAGACACTTTACTTGTATCTATCCGTCCACGACGAAGCTATAAGCTCGGTTTGATCGGGGAAAGCCGACAAGGGACGAAGCTTGTCTATTTCGTGAGCAAGGTCCTCCGGGGCACGAGCTCCGATACCAAAAGGTTGAGAAAGTCGCCTTCGCGCTCCTCATTCTTGCAAGAAGACTTCGACAATACTTTCAGTGCCACCCTGTGGTAGTAAGAACCGACCAGCCTATCCGACAAGTACTACACAAACCGGATCTGGCCGGGCGAATGATTGCGTGGTCGATTGAACTCTCAGAATTTGGGATTACATACGAACCACGACTTGCAATCAAAGCCCAGGCGTTGTCCGACTTCTGGCAGAGCTCACAACAGGTAACGGCGACCCAAAGAAAGCCTCCTGGACCATTTTTGTTGACGGATCGTCGAACCTCAAAGGAAGTGGGGCCGGGGTGATAATCGAAAATTCAGAGGGTTTGACTTTGGAGCACTCCCTGAAGTTTGAGTTCCCAACTTCAAACAATCAGGCCGAGTATGAGGCCTGTATCGCCGGACTGCTAATGGCAAAGGATTTGGAGGCAACACGGATCAAACTCTGCAGTGACTCCCAGCTAGTAACCTCTCAAATCCGAGGTGACTATCAAGCTAAAGAGCCCCCTACTGAGAGATACTTGAGCAAGGTCGAGAGAACTTTTAAAATGTTTTGAAGAAGTCGGGATAGAGCACATCCCGAGGGAACGAGAACTCCAAAGCCGATCTCTTATCTAAGCGGCCGGCACAAAAAGCCTAGCAACAACCGGTCTGTCATTCAAGAAACCCTTTCCCGACCCTCGATCACGGATCATAGCATATCCCAGTGGAGGATCATCGACCATCTTGGATCACTCCTATCTTGGGCTATCTGCAGCATGGAAAAGCTGCCAGACGGACCGAAGGAGGCTTCCAAGTTAGTAAAGACGTCGGTCGGATACACCATTTACAACGGTCGACTATACCGGCGCGGCTTCTCTTCCCCTCTTCTAAAGTGTTTAACCCCCGAAGAAGCAGAGTACGCCCTAGCCGAAGTACACGAAGGAAGTTGTGGCCACCACTTAGGAGCCAAAGCCCTAGCCCAAAAGGTATTAAGGGCAGGATTCTATTGGCCGACAATGGAAGCTGACTCTCATGCACATGTATGAACTTGCGACAAGTGTCAACGTCATGCAGATCATTTTCAAGCCCCTTCTGAAGAACTGTCCACGACGTCGGTTCCATGGCTCTTTTACCGGTGGGGTATGGACATCCTAGGTCCGTTCCCCCAGGCCCCAGGGCAGTTTAAATACTTGGTGGTAGCAGTAGACTATTTTACTAAATGGATCGAGGCCGAACCCATGATCACCATCACCTCGGCCCGAATCCGAAGTTTACTTGGCGCCACATCATCACCGGGTTCGGCATACCGAGAATGCGCAGTCACGGACAACGGAACCCGGTTCAAAGACAAAGCTTTTGAGGAGCTACTGGCGGTGCGAAAAGAAAACACCCCTGCGGCTTCGTCGAGAACCCCGGGACGAACGGGCGGGCGAGAGGTGCCAATAGAATCATCATGCGAGGCTTGAAAAAGAGGTTAGACGAAGCCAAAGGAAGCTGGGTCGAGCAACTTGACCATGTTCTCGGGCATATCGGACCACCCTCCATTCCACGACGGGAGAAACCCCTTTCAAGCTGACTTATGGCTGCGAAGCCATGATCCCGGTGGAAATAGGGGAACCTAGCTGGCGATACCAACAGTTCTCATCCGACAGCAACCCCGGTCTAATCAGAGAAGACCCGGACTTGCTCGAAGAAAGAAGAAACGTAGCCCATATACGGGACGTCGCCGTCAAGCAGAAGACAGTTGCCAGGTACAACAAGAAAGTGGTCCCGAGAAAATTCCAGTTCGGTGACCTAGTCCTCAGAAGAGCCGACATAGGAGGGAAAAACGCCTCCCAGGGAAAACTGGCCCCCAACTGGGAAGGCCCCTATCGTGTCGTCACCAGTACGGGTAAAGGAGCCCACACATTGGAAACGTTATCTGGGACCCCGGTCAAGAACTACTGGAATACGGACAAGCTAAGGAAATACTATAGCTAAAAACGGCTCAGCCCTTCAGAGAAATTATCTTTGATCCGTTCTTGTTTTAAATAAGCACGCTATGTATAGACTCCTGTTCTCCCAAGTTCAGTAATAAAGTTACTATTCCGGAAACCAGTTTCGATCTAACGCGTTGCTCTAAAAAGTCGACAGGAGACAGTACGGATCATATGTACACACTCCTTCCTTATACCTAAGCCAAGAAGGGGTCCTAAAATCTGTACGATTATTAGGATACTTACCCCGGGCGAGGTCGAAAGCAATGCTAGCGCCCTGGACAAAAGGGCCTTCGCGTAAAATGCCCTAACCAGGCGCCACTCTCACCTATGTTCAAATTCCAAACGCTTCCCGTAGCAAGCACTGGAATACGGATTAAGGTTTCATTTCGCCTAAGTCTTAAAACTCTTTACGTCAGATTAAAGACCAAGGCCTCTTTCTTACCTAAGTCCCAGGGAATACCACTCAATTAATGACATGAGTGAAGGATCCCGGACCATGGTTTTCACGGCGCAGTTTTCTAAGTCCGGCATAACAACTACGAAAATGGGCGTTGGACCCAGGTCGGACCATGAAAAACGAAAATGAATGATCAAACAAAGCAATCAATTATAAAACCCGAGCACGGGGTAATTGTCCTTACAAACAGTAAAACCCCACGCAGGGGGGCCAAAAAATAAAAATAATAACAGTAAAGGGGGCAGTTCAAACGCCGGCTTCTTCCTCCTCCGGGATCCGAATAACCTGCGGGTTGCCACCGGGGAGCCTTCGCGGCTAAAGCCTCGACACTACAAGGCGGCCCTCATGAAACATCTTCTCGAGGACACACCCTCCAAGATAAGGTCGAACCCGGGATTAAAGTCTTTGGATTTGCTTTTTGGCATTTTGGGCGCTCCTCCCCAACGTTTCCCGGCCACTCGTCCAGTTCCTCCACCTCCTTCTCAAGCTCCGCCACCTCGGCCCTAAGAGCGCCAATGCTTCGGTCGGCTTCAAGCTTCTCGACCTTCCTACAGCTTTAGAGTCCGCTAGCGCCTTTTCCAGCTCAGTGTCTTTATCCTCCAGTTCGACGGCTCTCACTCTATTGTCCTCACAGGCTTTTAGGGACGCGGCCAACTTCTGCTCGGCCTCCTCCTTTTCTTTTCTCAAGGTCCTCAGCTCTGCCGACGCCTGGCGATCAGCATTCTCGATGGTAACCTCAATGACACGGATCTCGGCTGCCGCCCGGAGAGCCTGTCTCTGGAGCGCGGCTAAGGTTTGGCCCGAGACCCGCTCGGCAATATGTTGCCTCACCTCGCCACTCAAAAGTCGCCCATCTATGAAGGGCCCGGGCTCGAGTTCCCGTGATGATCGGCAAGAAGTACGCCATTTCCTCTTGCCGCCCTCCGACGGCCAGGCCATCATGCTCGGAAGGCTCGTCGACGCCTGCCGCCTTTTCGGGACACGAGAAGGGGGTGGGGGATCCGGCTCATCCTGCTCCCCAATGGCAACACCCCGGTCGGATGAGTCGGAATGGTGTGGAGGAAGAAGCCGCGGTTTTTGCCTTTCCTCCGGTTTCTTGAAGACCGCGGTGTAACCATGGAAGATCCAGGAAGTCATGTTGCTAGCGAAAAGAAGCGTAAAGCAATTCAGTCAGTACATCTCGAAACATTGATATATGAAGAAAGAGCAAACTCCTAGGAACACACTAGAGGTATAAACGCCCTAATTCCTACCTAACAAAGAGTAAAGAAGATCATCACCAGGAACACAAAGGACATCTCAAATGTTGATGTTCCCATGCTTCTCAGCATATCGGGTTATGAATTTCGCGGTCCTAAGTTCTTCGGGGTCGAGATCTCCCTCTTCTTTTTCAATCATGCCGAGAGGCACGTCCCAGCACCTCGGCGTCCAATAAAGAGGAAACTCTGGTTCCCCGTCCGGCTTAAGGAAAAAGGGATGACACCCCTCCTTGGCTTTTATCTTGAAAAACGCAGTCTTAAACCCCTTGAAGCTTTCTTCGAAAACGTCAAAGGACTTGCGACCGAGCCGGGATCGGATGACAAGCCAGCTCGTTTGCCTTACCGTCCCCTGGGTGTTTATTCTTGTATAAAAATAAAAAAAGGTATTCGCCAAGCACTTGAGGCCCATCAACTGACAAAACCTCTCGAACGATATCATGTAGCCCCAACCGTTAGGATGGATCTGTGAAGGGGCCACTTGGAGAGTACGGAGTATGTCCATTTGAAAGTCAGAGAACGGCATCCTCAGTCCTAACTTAAGGAAGAGCGGCTCGTACAGGAACATGAAATGCGAACCCTCTTCCCGGCAGGAACATACTCTCTCGTTCCAATTCGGACACACAACCTCGAACTCGTCGTCTCGAGCCTTGTCCACGGTTAACTCCAAGGCAAAGAGGGACTCCCGGAGTACGGCTTCTCTCGAAAACCTGGATTGACGGTCCCATACGTCGTCCACCACCCAAGTACATACCAACCCGGGACCCCGCCGCACTCAAACCAGCTCGTCCTCTGCTGGGTCACGGGCATCGTGAGATGGGGGCTGAACCCCAGCTTTTTTCCCTTTGGCCATGGAAACCCTGAGAACATCCAAAGAAGTCGGTGAAAAAACTGTCAGAATCAATAGTTTCATAGATTCAGACACAGGGAGAGCGGGGTAACCCTAACCTCCCCTACCGACCTTCTGTCCCACCGGAAATAAAACATTCAGGGGAACTCCTCCACTGCGCAGGGCGCGGCGAAGATGGTGCCTCAGGGAGGTGACCGCATCCACCTAAATTACTAATCCCTATTTGAAAACAAGCATAACCAGAAATATCTAGCTACTCTACTTCCTGAAAAGCGCAAATGATAAGAAAATAGAGAGGAAGCAACTTACTGTATGAAATCAGAAAGCAGAGAAACTGCGCTACAACAATGGAGAAGCTACAGGGAGCCAAAGGCTTCAGCGAAGCTACAGTGGTGCTTGAAAACGATAGGGTAAAGAAGACAAATCTCCGACCCTTATTTATAAAGGGTCTACCAAGGGATGAACGGTTAGGGGGCATTCCCGTCCCCTCCAATACAAATTCAAAAGGTGCTCATCATGGCTCGCGGAGCTCTAGGCACGTCCCTCCAACAAAGTCGTGACACGTGGCCCACGCAGCAGAAATAGCAGTTGAAAGGACGGTCACGCAGTAATTTAAAGTGTTGTACGAATGTTGGATGAAAACCGGGGTTGGTACCACGGATCCCAGGACCAATTAGTAGTTCTTACACTACACACGATATGCTAATTCTGAGGTGCGAAATCGGAACAACCCCGGCAATGTCTTTATCTGGTTTTTACTGGGATAAGCGTTGGACTCATCCCGGCAGAATCACTTCGGCGGAAAAATCAAGCAGAAATATAGAACAAGTTCAGAAAAAGAAAAACGTATATTGAATCATTCTCATTCCATACATCGTCATACAACTGAATAAGAGGAAAAGCAAAATCTTGAGACAAGGAAGGCATAAGGAAATTCCGGAAAAGGGGGCAAGTGTCTTCGGCCACCTAGCTCGTACCCGTCCACATCTCCAAACCCCGGTCTCTTGAAAAAGTGGATAGGCATTGCCAGAACATTGACCAACCGGGATCGTGACCATGGAAAGAAGGCCAATGCTCTTTGCACGACCTATCCACGACCCAATCAAAGACCGAGATTTTCTCGCGCTCGTAGGAAGGGGCCCGGCCTCTCTAGCTGAAGAATCCTCCGCCGGTGTCAGCCATTCCGAGTTGTCTCAAGTCAGGGAGCAGTCACAGCGGGTTTTCTACCCCGGAACAGACTGAAGCCACTCCGGAATAGAAACCCTCTGCTCACTCGTCCTTCTCCCACCTTCTCAACGGACAGCGGCGGAAGCGGATACCCGCTACTTCCTTGAAAGCAAGTCAAAGAAAGCAGACCACCCCAAGTTGCTCCAAGGGGATTCTCACTCCTTTGGCTAGGCGTCCTTGCATTTCCAGCCGTTACTACGAAAAAAAACCGGCCCAATGCTTTCAAGTAACCCGCCGAGAAGATGGAGAGAGGAACAGTGTGCTCCATCGGGTCCCCATGCAACGGAGGACGGAAGCATGATTCCATCCTAACAACACGTAGGGTCAGACACCCCCGTGTACGCCGGGATAGAAAGGCTTCCGCCTCCCCAAATGCATAGCAACCCAGTTTTACGCCAAGATAGAAAGACCTCTGTCGGAAAGAAAAAACGCTCGGAGAAGATCAAATATCTTCAAGGACTTTGGGAAAAATAAGAGTATAGTTTCTATAGACGATGAAGCTCTCCTCACAACAGAGGAGAAAAAAGAAAGAACTACACTCAACCCCTGGGGAAAAATCATCTCTACGCGATGGTGAAGAAGAGCATGCAAGCTCATGAAGAAGTGTCCAGTACTTATAGCATGAATGAAGGACTCTGATTGGTCGCGTGAAGGGTGATCTGATCCCATGAAGTCAGCCAAAATAAATGTTCAGATCTCTGATTGGCCACAAAGATAGGGAGCAGTTAAGGAAATCCCCACGAAACTAACGTTTTCTCTAAAAAAGAATCGTTATTTCCCAGGAATCTTTATATCCCAATAAAGTCCACGTATCAGTTTCCCAGAGAATCGCAAGCTGAAGTCACCAGAGATCACATTCGGGATTCGCATTGAGTATATCTTCAGCACTCGTACTGGAAAACAGTAGCTTTTGCTCATAATTAAGTAAAACGAGGACGTCGGTAATAACTTGAGGTCTAACACCTACCCGGTAAATTGCTACGTCAGTCATGTGGTGGTTGTACCATCTTAAACTTGACTATGGTCTGTCTCATCCAAGAGCCAAGCTGGGGGCAACTGTTCTGGACCGATATCCGGGATCCCGACCCATGGGATCAACCCGGCATGCGCACTACCGGATTCCCCCCAGCCGTCGTGGAGGAAGACTCACGACACGCTTCGGACCACGGGCCAAGACACATGAGCAGGTGACCACGGCTGACTAATTTACGCTAAGGATAAATCCCTAAATATGCGTAACTGCCAACCGTCAACTCACGATATTATAGGATTTGTAGATATCTCAGATGGCTAGATACCTTCCTAATATTAATCCCAGATTTACAGGGATATATCCTACAATAAAGGAAAGATAATCATCATTAAGATATCAATCCAGATTTATCCGCATCCAAGATGAATCCCTTTAGGATTCTACGTATGCTCCTATAAATACCAGGCCAAGCATCAAAGGTAGGCATCTCCTCTGATATACAAACTATTCCTACTGTGCACGGTCTAACTTGAGCGTCGGAGTGCCTTTTGCAGGTACCCACCCGCTCGCACCATCGCTGCCGTGCAACGGAGGAATCCACCGTATTGTGCCTACCTCAGGTACCCCTCTGAACTTACTTCAGAACAAGCTCAAAGAATTATGAGAGTTTGGTGTGGCTAGTATGTAGTAGGGTATCTTAATTAAACATGTTGCCCAACATTTGTAGCTCAAGCAACACTAGGTTTTTTTTTTTTAAATCTACTTGATCTTATAGTTGCTTTGCCTGCACTTTAATTTATCGTTTCTCTTCACTTACTAAGTCTTTGGATCTCCTTTTTAACAAAATAAAATCATTAATGAAGATTATTTCATCTATTTACGTAATGACCAACATTTTCTAATGAGAATCGAAACACAAGAAAACTGTTTTGTAGAACAACTCACCAGAGTTTTTTATTATTGTTTTAAAACATATTAAGAGAACAAATTCTCAAAATTGAAAGGTGAAAAACCCATTCAAAAAATAAATCTTTTTTCTTGTGTGAAAAAGTATTTTTAAAAGAAAAGCTAAACAGCCCAAAATATTTTCTTACTTTCTTTTTGTTATTTTGATCTTCTTTTATATTTTATATTTTATATCTTCTTTATTCGCTCAATGAAAACTTATTCTAATATTCCAGATCAATATAAATATATATATATATAATATTTACTTTTTCTTGACATTTCGCACTGTAAATTAATTTGAGTACCTAAAATGTCATGTACTCTATACTTTTTTAAGAAATTGTTTCAATCAGAAGTTTTTAAAATGAAATTTAAAAAACATTGTATCAAATGCATTCATATAAATAATTTTGAAAATTGTTAAACTTTTAAACTTTAACTAATAACATGTCTTAAATATATAGATATTATTGTTTAATAAAAAAATAATTTTTATATATTCAAATATTGTACAAAACTAAATCAAATTAGATATTAAAAGGATTTTCACTTTCATATTTTATTATTTCACTCTTCATTAAAATCTTTGAGACGCCACACATTAAATTTCTTCAAATAAGCTTGGGTTGCTAAACAAAATTGAGTGATCCACAACAAATTGAAACATAGATTTTGAGGGAATACAAAATCCGTACAAGATACTACTCAGTTACTAAAATATAAGGATCAATTACTTGATTAATTGCTGGATAATTTTGTAAGGTATCAAACAAATTAATCAATTCATTGCACTTTCTTTTTGGTACGACAAAGGAATCAATGTTTGCATTTATAAACTAATGCAAATTAACTATTTAAACTTCTCATGGTTAACGCACACCAAATGGCTTGGATTCATTTTTAATCATTTGATAATTTACAAAGTATATATCTTAATCAACTTCAAGGAGAAGCCTTGTGTTCATATCCACCAATGACAGCCTCATCCGGAATGAACTTGGCCCAGAACCAGCGTGACTTCCACACTCTATTCATTTCTTCTATTGGGATGTTCTTTGTCTCAGGATAGAGTAAGGCAATGAAGATGGTCATGATGATGACAAAGCCAGCAAAGAAGAAGAAGAGGCCAAACTTCAAATGGCAAAGCATGGTGAGGAAGATTTGAGCAATAACAAAGGTAAATAACATGTTCATGGCGACATTAATAGCTTGCCCTGCAGATCGGGCCTCAAGAGAGCAGATTTCACTGGGTACCAACCAACCTAATGGGCCCCAAGACCAAGCAAATGCAGCAACATATGCGCATATCAAAAACAAGAGAAGGTTGGCTTCTACTTTGCTCAATGAACCTTCACCACTTAGTCCAAACTTCGCAGCAATCATGGATCCAACAGCAATCTAGAAGCAATTGTGATAACATATTAACATTTATATTTATATTAGTCATGCTCACAAAACAAGGAGGGAAGAAAAAAGCGTATTTTGAGCCATATATAAGAGATGGAAACAAATGTGGCAACTAAAGTATTTTAGGAGTCATTTTCACCTGACAAATAAACATTTGGGTGCCACCTTCAAGGAACAATATCTTTCTTCCAAACTTGTCAACAGTGAAGATGGAAACAAATGTGGCAACTACATTGACACCTCCGGAGATAACTGCAGACATGAGGGAAGCATCATTACCGAAGCCCAAAGTCTTAAAAAGGACGGGTGCATAAAACATGATAACATTGATGCCAGTGAGTTGCTGGAAGAATGGAATGAAAGAGCAGAAAGTGAGTTGAGGTCTGTATTTTGGTTGACCAATGTTCTTCCATGGGTGTTCCACCTTTTTAGCTTCCTCACTAGCATCAATGAGATCTTGGTACTCCTCATCAACGTTGTTGGTGCCACGGATCTTTTGTAGCATTGCCTTAGCTTTTTCATGTTGGCCTCTTTCAATCAAGGAGTTGGGTGTGTCACCCAAGAAAAGAGATCCCAAACACAACAAAACTGCAGGCACAGCTCCAACACCCAAAGAAATTCTCCATCCATTTTCATGCTTGGAAGTCCCGTAGTTGATAAAGTTTGCAATTAGGATACCAATTGTGATCATCATTTGGAAGCCCATGTTGAGTGCTCCTCTAATCTTTGCTGGAGCCATTTCAGACAAATACACTGGAACAGACTGTTGAGGCAAAAAACAATAATTGAAGTCAAATAGTCTAAGAACATTAATTTTATTTTTTATTTTTTATTTTTGCATTCAAACATTTAAAATTGAAAGGATATAAAGGATGTTAATTATTACCTGATTGCAGTACCCCATACCAAAACCGAGCAACAAGCGACCGATGATTAGCATTGCAACATTGACAGCGAAACCATTCAGCAATGCACCAATAAGGAAAAACAAGCCACCTAAAAACATTGAGGGCTTACGTCCCATCATTCTAGTAGTGGCGGAAGCAAAGAAAGATGCTACCAATGCCGCAAGGTATCAGGAAGAGGTGAACAGTAAAAGAAGTTGATTGTCAAATTTGCAATATTGACTCTCATGACTTGATTCATCTTGCATTTGTTTGTAAACAGCTGGGAAGAATTTGATCAAGAATGGTTCCATGGAAGTCACTCCTCCGGTAATACCAAGGTCATAACCAAAGAGAAGACCTCCCATGGCAGCCACAAAACATGTGACCAACACAAAAGCGGTGACCCTGCCTTCATAGTGCCTTCCACCTCCTGTAGCAACGAAAGCCCCTCCTGCCATATCTTTAAGGTGTATCTTTTTGTTCTCTTATCCCTTTTCTTTGTCTGCACATTTAAATCTCAAACAATGATGTCACATTATATAGGATTTGTTGTTGCTAATGATGAGATGTTAAAAATCGAAAGATCTCTGTCGAAAACTTACAATGTCCTAATATAGGAGAGTCTTTCTTCTTTGGATTTGGTGTAAATGCACTGGCGTAACAACTTGAGATAAAAACTAGTTGTATTTTTTTCGGAAAAAGTTAATTATATACTTCTTTTTAAGGGTGTATGGACTGTTTTTATTCTTTTTAAGGGTTTGTGATTTAGTGAGAGAAAATGATAAAAAATATATATATAATAAATAATATTGTGAAGAGTGTAAAAAGTGATATGAGAGAAAAATAAATAAAAAAAATCAGAGTTGTTTTTGGTGCAACAAAAACTAGTTGTAAGATTGATCACTATTGTTATCTTTATTGAAAAGACAAGCTATCTAATCTAATATATTATCATATAATCATATAATATATAAAGAGAAGGTACATGTCTTGATTGTCCTTATATCATGACATGTGTCACTCTAACATAATAATACATGTATAAAATGTTATCATTTAGTAAATACATGTTTCCAACAACTATCATATGATATATCATGCTGCAATATAAACGAAAAGTGTACATGTGTCGGCACATTAAAAAAAGCATGTTACGTTAAAAAAAAATTGAAAGACTAAAAAATAAATTAAAATTTAGAATTTATTTATTGTCGCATCTATCTCGAAGAACGCACCACAAAATTAAAAAGAAAAAAAAAGAAGAAAGAACCTCAAAGTGTTAGGAGTCGCTACTAATCACTTTATTTGCTTCAATTTATTTTAGAATTGTAATTTTATACTTTAATTCTTTTTTTTTCCAAACATGAAAATCAAGATTCTTAATCAATTCTAATTTTGTGGAATTCTAATAAAATTAAAATTAAAATTAGAACTCTAAGTTGCAATTCCAATTCTATCATTCAAACATAAGTGATTTACAACGTGGGAAGGACGTGGACTTTTGTACAGTTAATTGTGATCCCAGAGGACGAGATTGAGGATGATACTAATAATATATTTACATTTAAATTTATTGCATCTAAAGACATTGACCTTAATGACAAAGTATAAGTCAACAGATTGTAGTGGGTGTATAGAATCAACAGAATACGATGGGAATATGAGGATGAAAACAGGACTAGTCATGTAAAAGAGCTATACAAGACATTAAGTGGAGATTTTTTTTTTTGTTTCGGCAGATTTTAAACCTAAAACTATAAGTGATTTACAAAGGATGAGAATGAGGTAAACTTTTGTATCGTTAGATGGGATGCCACAGGACGAGATTATGATACTAATAGTATGTCTAATTTTGAAGTTATTGCATTTAAAGACATTGACTTCAATGACGGAATATGAGTACGAGATGACAGATTACTGTGGGAGTATGGAATCGATGGATGATGGAAAAACGTGGAAGAAAATAGGTTCTCTAGTCATGAAAATGAGCTATTCAAGATATCGACGGGAAGTTTTTTGTTTTGGCGGATTTTAAATCTGAAACTATAAGTGATTTACAAAGATATGGAGGATGTGACCGTTAGTGTTGTCATATGAAATCCCAAAGGACGACATTGAGGAGAAGAAGGCTAATACGGACCAATAATTTTGGGTTCATGGATGGATTATTTTTTTTTAATTTAATAATATTTAGATGTAGATCTGAATGTATAAAAAAATTATCAATTAAAATTTATAAGTTTCTTATATTTATAGTTATTTGTAAAAAAAAAGTAATTTAACTAAATTATGTACAAATTTGAGTACTACTAGTTAAAATCTATAAAATCTAATTTTTAATCTAAACCATTGATTTATTTTAATAATAAATCAATGGTCCAAAATCAATGGTCCATCCATGGACCTCTTCTTAAGAGATCTACCATAATTAGGAATTTGGTTATTAATAATACTAGGTCCAACTACTTCTTTAATGTCAAACTTTTTATCGGCAATTAGCTTCCTTACTGCAGTCTTGAAAGATTCACAATCTTTAATTGAGTGCCCTGAGATATCCGTGTGGTATTTGCAAGTTAAATTTAGGTTATGCCACTTTGGGAATTGTGGTTCAATGGGACCTACAGGATTTCCTAAGATGAGGTGAACATCAAACAGTCTTTGAAATAAGTCTGCATTTGAAATGGATAATCTTGGGAAAGGGGGTAGGTTTCGGGGGGCGCGAATGGCATTGATTTTGAAAGTTTGACCGAAGTTGTAGATGACTTGGGATATTTTGTGAAGGTGCAGGTAGATATTGGGCATAGGTCGGATGAGTTGGTACATTTGATTGCGAGGTGAGAACATTGTTGATATGGAATTGTAGGATTTGAGGTGTAGTAGTTAGGCCAGGTATATGAGAAGGTGTCTAATAAGAAGGGTAAGTATTTGAGCTATATGAAGGGGCTTAGTAGGCAGGGTAAGATGGTGGATAGCGGGCTTGTGAAGGTTGTTGGCTTTGCACGTAGTTCACCTCTGGCTCTTTTTTCTTAGGAGGAAACCCCTTCTTGAAACCATCTTCATTATTGTCAAATGGCATGTCAGCCTTTACCAGAATGTCAATCCTCTCTATGGCAGCAATTAATTCAGCAAAGTCTCGATTAGCAGCACCTGCCATTGTCTACACATAGGGAGCTCCTAAGGTCCTCAAGAAGTATGAGCATATTTCCGTCAGAGGTAACGGTGGTTGCACTTGTGTTGCAAGAGCTCTCCACCTCTGGCATACTGTTTGAATGTTTTCTCATTTCTCTTCTGCAATGTTCCTAACTGCTCTCGGGTTGGGGTTGTATCTAGGTTAAACCGATATTGTCCCATGAACAAGTTTGCCCAATCATCCCAGGAAGAGATTTTGGAAAAGTTTTGTTGGATACACCATTCCAAGGCAGACCCAGTCAAACTTTCATGAAAGAAACTGACGAGAAACTTCCAGTCCTTTGACCAAATTGACATTTTAGTAATGTATGTTTTCAGGTGGAAGAAAGGGTTAGTGCTCCCATCATATTTTACGAATTCTGGAATTTTGAAATCATTGGGAATGATGATATTAGCAATAGGTCATAATTCTTCTATCCCAAGGGATCCATAGGTGCTAGGACCCTTGATCGCATTAATTTGTTCTTCCATTTTTTTCATCTATTCTTCTCTCATCTTGTCATTTTGAATGGCCGCATGACCAGTCCCAGCAGGAAATCCTGTTAGCATCGAGATGGACATATGTGGTGGTTCTCGTGCACACTCAGCATTGCCATGAACTTTATTTCGAGTTCCTTCCAAGGAATGATATCTTTCTCCGATATGAAGTACTAGTGATGCAGCATTTGATGTTCCTCCCACAACAAGTATCTCAGTAGTGACTATAGGGTTTGTCCTCATGGAAGTGTTATGTAAATGTGTCCCAGTTACTCCTGTGCCTCTGGCTGCCCCCATCAAGGTGAGGGTCTCCCTCATGGCTAACAACATTTCTTCCATTCTTCTCTGATACTTCGTCATCTCATTCACCCTTCCTTTCACTTCATCTATTTCCATACTTAGATTCATTCTTTCGTTTTCAGCTGTCATCACTACAAGCTTTGTTCGAGCCCTTGTGTTGTGAACTCGGGTTTGATTAATGTCTTCTTTGCTTGGTTGCGCAATGATTCCTTAACATGGTAACATCAAACAAAAAATAAGATGAAATGAATGAGATTCATGAAATGCATAAGATGAAATGAAAATAAATTTTTTTCTTTTTTATATGCTAGGAATACCATGAAAATGGAAGCTGATGTATATTTTTTTGAATATTAAGAATGAAAATGCAAGATAATGTGTCCTTTTTTTTTAGAATGATAGGAATGCCATAAAAATGCATGATTTTTTTTATTTTTTATTTTTTAAGAATGCTATGAATGTCATGAAAATGCAAGATTTTTTTTAAAAGAATGCTAAGGATGCCATGAAAGTACATGATTTTTTTTAGAATGCTAGGAATGCCATGAAAATGCATGATTTTTTTTTAAAAAAAAAGAATGAGGGATAGCTAGATAAAGAAGAAGTACGCTCCTTTCATGTCCTAATGATTGCCTTAAATGATGAATTATATCATAATTAAGGATCTATAAGTCTTTCTAATTTGTGAGAACTCTCATTCGGTGATTGTTATTTTAAAGGTGTCTAGAGCTAAGTCTCGTTTCAGAATATTGACCACAAATAGTGGGCAAATCACTAGGTGTGGGACATTGATGAAAAAGGCACACTCTACATGAGATTTTTACAATAACCAAACAGGATGTACATCCAAAATGACTATTACTACGCAACGTCTACCTAACTTAAGCTTCACTCACATCTGGGTATATGGCTCCACTCGAACGTGTGTGATAAACGTGTAAGTGCAGTGGGTGTAGGTAGCATACAAATAAAATAACAAAAACAAATACAAAGTAAAAATTCCAAAAAAAATCTCTATCCTAAGGTTTAAATAACAAAATAATTAACAAAATAATTAAAACAATTTAAGATAATGAGAAACAAAAAAAAAAAAAAAAGGTAAAATAAATATACAAAGATTACAAAATTTTGAACAACTAACTTATATAAGCTTGACTCTCAAGTATCCCCAGTAGAGTCACCATCTGTCACGACCGTGAATGCGGCAGGAGGGCGAACAAAATAAATTGTTTGGAGTCGCCATCAATTTTATTTAAAATTAGGAAAAATTGAAAATTGTTTCTTTAGAAAATGGTCTTTGGAACCAGATTAGATTCGAGAGTCGGTTATGCGTAGGGAAGGGTAGAGACTTAACTCCACAGCACCCCTAACACATCCGTCATAAAATAGTTACCTTAAATTAATTATGCAAAACTTATTTGTTTTACCACTTTTATTAAAAAAACTAAAAAAATAAATAATTTGTGAAAATTTAAAATTTGGCTTGACAGAATAGAAATCCTGCTCCTACGTATCCCCAGGTGCAATGAAGAATGCAAAGTCACATAGTTTTCTATAAAATTCTTGTGAGTTAGTTATTTTAATTTAAAAAAAAATCATCAAGCTGTCGCAACTCATATGAATATAAAAATTAGAAGATTAACAAGCTGTCACAACTCAGTTAATCCCTTCTAATTCTTTTAAAAAAGAATATTTCAATTATTTGAATTATTTTTGTTTTAAAAAGAATTCATTTAATTTTGTTTTTTCTTGAAATAAATTTTTGAATTATCAAGTTGTCACAACTCAAATGATTACAAAAACTATAGGATCAACAAGCTGTCACAATTCAGTTCATCCTTTTTATTCTTTTTTAAAAAAATTGAAATTGTTTTACTTTTATCATTTTCTATTTTTCGTTTTCTTTTTTTGTTTAGTTTTTTTTAGCCTAATAACTCATTTCTTTGGGCCTATCTTTATAAAAAAAAAACTAATCAGAATAAAAAATATTCAAAAGAACAACAGACCTTACGAAAAGCAAAACAAAAGAGGGGTTTGCTTCTTTCTTTTGGGTATTTGCAAGTGGTGAGAGACTAAGGTAGAGGAGCAGCGACGCGAGATGGTGGACTGGCCAGAGTGATGACATCGGGATTTGGTCAATGACGAGGAGCAGTGCGAGCAGGTTGGAGGCAACGGGTCGGTTTCACGGTGTCGGGTTCGACATCGTCAGTGCGGCGGGTTCGCAAATTCTGGCGTTTTGGGCGGAGGTCCTGGTTCGGCTTCGTCAGTGATCTGGACATTGGGCAAGACACATACGGCTCAGCAGGGGTGACCGGATCTGGCGGTTGGTAATGCAACAAGGATGGCAGCAGGCAGCTTTCACGGGCGTCAGCGGGTCGGTGCATAGTGAGGCTGGTGATGATGGTTGCGGTTGCAAGGAAGGGTAGTGAATGGTTGGTGAAGGTGATGAAGTCGTGGATGGCAGAGGCTGTGTGGTTTTAGTGGTGGCTTTAATGGTGGTTATGGTGAAATTGATGAAGATGAATGTTTTGGATGAATGGTTATGAGTTGGGGTGTTGTGGCTTTGATGGAGCTTGAAGGTTGAAGGTAAAGTGTTGATTATGTGGATGATGGGAGGTTGCGGAAGATGGTGATGAGATGTTGAAGATGATGATAATAGAGGTGAAGTGCTTGCTGAAACAAAAAAAGGCTACATAAAAAATAGAAAACAACAACTAAGGCTTGATATGTGTTAAAATTGAAATATGTGTAAGTTGGTTCAGGTCTCCCATTTTTTATGTGTGGATTATAGATTTTATAGGCATGAATTAGGTTGAAGAGTTTGAGTTAAAGTGGGATTAGAATTGGTTTAGGATGAATGTTGGGATTTGTTTAAGATGAGTATCTTTAGGATAACTGATGGGATTTGGTTAGGATGAGTATGTTTATGATAACTGAAGGGATTTGATTTGGATGATGAGTTTGAGTTATAGTAGAATGAGTCAATGGGTCAGGTTATGGGTTGAGTTGGATAATGGGTTAATAGGTTGGATAATAAATCAATAGGTGAAGTTGGGTCCTTTTTCCTTTTTTTTTAACAAAAATTCCCATACAAAATTGGATGTTCACATTGTCTCAAGTAATAAATTTCTAAAGAGTCTGAGGTCGATCCACAAGAATTGATGAAGAAAAATTCTTTGAGATAAGGAAAGGCTTTATCACAACAATAAAGATAATAAAACTTGTTCACAATTAAATTAAAGAACTTACTTGGGTTAAGAGATCCACTTTTGGTAATAAATTAAGGACAAGATTAATTCTTTTTATAACTCAATTAAAATCCACACACAACGGATGTTCTAAATCGAAAATAAAACATTCAAAGTCTATTTAGAATTATATATGTAGTTATATTATGGTTCTTTTAATTATTTACCAACACCAACACTTGTAAATAGGTTCAAGCATTCATTGTGCTAAACCACTTATCTATAATGAATCAAGAACTCCACTTTACAAGGAGAGTTTCTAAATTGATTGGAAACAAAATACAACACATATAATAATCACTTGATAATATATCATTTAAGCACAAAAAAAAATTAATCTAACCTTATTTTATTGCCAAAAGCTTCATCCCTTCACCCAAGTAAGATGAAGATTAGTTACTCATGAACAAGAAAAAAGAAAGAGAGAAGAAGAAGATGATCATAACTTCTATTTACAACAAAAGAAAATTATAACAAGTAAATAACATAATAACATGATCTTGATTTAAAACTAAGATTACCCTAATAGGCAGCCAAGGCTACCTTTTATAGAGCATCATAAGCAAAAAATGACAATGAGTGGGACAATGAGTGGGACAATGAGTGGGTGGATAATTAAGGAGTGAGTGGATGATTAAGTGGATGATTGAGGAGTAGATGGATGATTGCAAAAAATGCTTGTCTTTACTTGCACAAAACAATTTGGTACCAAACTCATGCTTGCCGATAGAATCTCAGAAAGTGGCCTTCACGAAAGTTGTAGGCCTTTGTCTTGGCTATCAAATGTCTACTTGAACCATCCAATTTGGGCTCCTACAGCCTAAGATATAACCTAATCATTGCAACTGCTTAGGCCCAATTTTAGGCCCTCTGTTCTGACTTGCAAGCCCAATATAACCCACTGAACCCAGAATCTCGAAAGGTTTCTTCATGAATATAGATTTGGGTCTTAATTATCAACTATTAAAATTTCAGCCCATTATCATTCCTACAGCCCGAGATATGGTCTGATGAGTGTACACTGCTCGGGTTCTAGTGACAAAATCTATTTTTTGACTTCCAGGCCCAATTAGTTCCATTAGATGTCTGGTTGAGATTTCGAGCTCTCATCAAAGTTATAAAGCTTTCTCTCAGCTTTCATACAAGGTAAAATTCATAATTTCTAGACATCTAGAACTCAAGATATAACTAAAATGCAGAAACAATATAAAATCTCAACAATGCTGAAAAATATCAATTAAGTCTAATTTGAACTCAAACTTACAAAACATGACCAAGCTCAATCAATTAAGTACATGGAGAGTGTAAATGATTAAAAATGAAAGTTTATTAATGTATAAAATATGTTATTATCAAATTCTCCCACAGTTAGCTTTTTGCACTTTTGGGCAAAACACATAAGACTAAAGCTAAGAAACAAAAAAAAATGATAAAGACTCAAAATTTAAAAACTCTAAAAGAATCGATGAATTAAGAAGAGCAACTAAAAATTCAAGGGATCAAAGCATTCATGAGGTAACATTTCTTCGCATCTCAAATCAACAAGCAAGGAAACTTAGTTGAAAAGTATGAATCAAGAATGATAGATCCTCACAGAATTCACTCTCAATCCCTCAAGTGTTTAAAAGGTAAGTATTTCACTCTATTTAACCCATGAACAATTGCATTACTATAAGCTTGCTTATCTTCTACTTCTCTGCTACTCAGAACACATGCACACACAAATCATGGGGACTTTATTCAAGATTGTAATGGGGTCAAGGTAAAAGGGGGTGGTAATATGGATTTGACAAGTTAAAAATCAAAGAGAATAAAAGAACGTGAGAGTTGAGTTCAATTAACAAGTATGAAAGTTCATCCCAACTCCACCTAATACAAATTCACTTTCACATATTCTTTTCCCTTCCCTTTTTGCCTTGTTGGCCCTTCTTTACACATTTGTTTGTTTGTTTTTTTATAATCATAAATATATACACATATTTTTTTTAATTAGTCACTCTTTCCTTTTTAACTAACCATTTTGCACACACACCTCCACACTTGTTCAACAACAAGGCCAATGCTCTCTTATTCCCTAAGGTTGGGTAAAAACATATTTTTTTAAAGGCATATAATGAGCAAAAAACAAGGAATGGTCAAATAAGCTCAAAGGAGTTACATAAGGAAAAATATGCAAGGATGACTATTTGGTCAAAGTAGCTATTTCAAAATGCCTCAATCATGTTTATGAATGCATGTGGAAATGTAGCCTAAAAAAGGAATCAAAGTAAGTTCTAGAGTAACAATTCCATGAGTGAAAAAAAATCACACAAGAAAGAAGAGAATGGTACAGATATTCAATCCATTCATCAATAGACTCAAAATCTCACAAGGCATATTTCTATCATTCTTAATCCACCATTTCAACATTCATATCCAAGCATGTGATTTTTAAGAAAGAAGACAATTTACGCTATGATCCAAGAATATATTTGCTACTTCTACACAAAATAATTATTTCCTCAACTAAGATGCGTCTTAAGAGTAAAATTACCTCAAAAGGCATAAATTACTCCTTACTCTACCATCCTTAATTGGTTTTACTATGAGTAGATTTCTGACAATCATATCAATAAACATACTTTCCTAATTAAGATGCGTCTCAAGAGAGTAAAATTACTCTTTACTCTACCATCCTTAATTGGTTTAGTAAGTTGCTGACAATCATATCATACTTCCCAAATTTTTTTTTGATCAACTATCAAACTATCCTTCCCCCCAACTAGATCACAACATTGTCTGCAATGTTAAAATATAGATGAGTAAATGATAGAAGATAGTACGTGTTAAGAAAATCTGACACAAATTTAAACAGAAACAAAGTACGATATTTACCATGCTTTGTAGACATCTTTTTTGTTGTTTTTTTTTTAACTTCAAGAAAACCATAAGGGTAAAGAAGTCTAGAAACCCCTGAAGGACCCTGCTCAATGGATCGGCTGTCCAAAATCAAAATACAGTAAAATCATACAAAGATAAAAGAAATATAATAGAAAATGATGATATACCTTTATGTACAGTTTTCATGACGTATCTTTATACTGCGCGTCATGAGTGCAATAGTGACATATCTTTATACTGCGTGTCACCAGTGCAGTAGACACTCACGGTCGTTTATTCGAAAAAAAGAAAAAGAAAAAAACCATCGTGGGTTTCCATCCTAGGTCTAGAACCTGGAGAGCTCACACTTGGGTTCGTAACATCAACAAAGATGCTAAAATCTGAAACTCATAATGTCTAAGATCCAGAACGTCCCATCCCAGGGCGCTGAGAGTCCTTTTCTAATAAAAGAGAAGATCAAGTTCAGACGCTTTATACGCTTTGGAAGCCGCGAGTTACTTTTCACTAATAACTAGAGTAGGACGCTTCTGCCTGTCCATCAACTCCACAGTGCCTACATAGTAAATATTGGGTTATAGAGTGTGGCTCTCTACAGAGTATATAGTACACGAACCTTATTTAAGGACCAACATGCAAAGGTCCACCCGAGTCAATGACGGGTCAAACAAAGGCTGGGGCTTCACAACTAATCAAAGTCATGGTACTCCTTCCGAAAAGAACGAGATAATATATACATGTTGTTGTGATTGTGGCTCACATCTTCCTCTGGTTTTACGTCCAGTAACGGCTTAAACATCTTTCTATGAGTCGAGGATAAGCTTCCGATCCAATTTTCTTGTAAATTAGCAAATAGGGTCTTTTAGAGTCAGATTCCCAAGACTGTAACATTTTTGTTCGTCCTTGAAGAGATTCCACAAATTAAGAAGTTCACGATGTACAAATCCACAAGAATGTGTCTCAAGAGTCAATAAGATATCATCTAATGACTCCTTACTTAGTCCATTCTTAATAAAAAAAATATTTTATCTTCTCTGTTTGCGAAAACCATTCCCAAAGAATGACATCGCTTGTTACAATTCTATTGTGCACATTTGTGATAGACTTGTAACCTTTTTGCTTTTCTCTTTTTAGAATACAGACTTCTACTAAGACCTGGCATGTATGAGTCAAATGAAATTGAAGACTCACCTACTAGACAAACCTTTGCTTCAATTATCCAGCGTATATCTTCTAGCATACCCTTGTGCATTAACAGTCTCAATCTTTCACATCTAGCTTTGTAGATTTTTGTCAGAGCATTTTGAGGGAGGGAAGGAAAATGTTTTCTTAAAATTTAGAGAATGACATCCATTTTAAAGGAGAAGGATTCAATTATTATGGGAAACTGAAAATAAACCGACTCGAGAGTCACAGAGTACCGTTATCTGCCACTTAACCGGGAACACAAAGAGCTACAAAATGAAGGCAACAAAATTAGAATAAATTTTATTCATAACAAGGATTAGAAAGAGAGATGAATTCTGCCTCATCAACTTGGTTTTCCAGAAATGGTTTGAGTCTTTGTCCATTGACTTTAAACACATTACCATTCCTAGGATTCTCAATGTCTATGGCTCCATGAGGATATACATGTTTGACAACAAAATGACCACTCACCTAGATCTCAATTTTTCAGGAAATAGGTGCAGACGAAAATTATAAAGCAGAACTTTTTGACAAATTTCAAAAGATTTTCTCAAAATTGACTTGTCATGAAAAGCTTTTGCTCTAGCTTTATAAATCTTTGAGTTTTCATATGCATCATTTCTCAATTCCCCAAGTTCATTTAATTGCAATTTGCATATCTTGCAAGCATCATCAAGGTTTAGGTTGAAAGCTTTAATGACCCAAAATGCTTTATGTTCCACTTCTACAAGCAAGTGACAAGGTTTTCCATAAACTAACCGATAGGGTGACATGCCCAAAGATGTTTTGAAAGCAGTACGATAAGCCCAAAGTGTATCATTTAGTCTTAAAGACCAATCTTTGTAATTTGTGCTAACCGTTTTTTTCAAAATTTGTTTAATCTCCCTATTTGTCAATTCAACTTGCCCATTTGTCTAAGGGTGATAAGGGGTGACAATTTTGTGTGTAATACCATATTTCTTCATTAAAGATTCAAATTGTTTATTGCAAAAATGTATTCCCCCATCACTGATGATAGCTCGAGGGATTCCAAATTGACACAAGACATTTTCTTTTAAAAATTTGAGAACAGTTTTATGATCATTGTGTTGGTATGGAATTGCCTCAATCCATTTTGAGACATAATCAACTACAACCAAAATATACACAAATCCAAATGAGGATGGAAATGGGCCTATGAAATCAATTCCCTAATAATAATAAATTTCAATGACAAGGATAGGGTTCAGAGGAATCATGTTTCTTTTTAAAATAGAGTCTATTTTTTTGGTAATTTTCACAACTTTTGCAAAAGGTGCAGTTGTCCTTAAATAAAATGGGCCAATAAAATCCACACTACAAGATTTTTGCAGTTATTTTCTTTGAAGAAAAGTGACCTCCATATGCTTCTAAGTGACAAAATTTAATGACACTACCTACCTCACTGTCGGGCACACATCTCCGAAAGATTTAGTCAAGACAATATTTGAACAAGTATAGGTCATCTCAAAAAAAAAATTTCACCTCTGTCAAAAATTTCCTTTATCTTGGTGCATCAATTGAGACGACATCTTTCCTGTTACAAGAAAGTTGATTATGTTAGCAAACTAAGGCATAAAATTAACAAAAAATAAAAATTCATCAGGAAAAGAATCATTGATAGGTGTGTTATCAAAAGATGAGCCTGTTGTAAGTTTGGACAAATGATCTGCGACAACATTTTCTGCTCTTTTCTTATCTTTTATTGTGATGTTGAATTCTTGAAGCAACAAGATCCACCATATCAATCTTGGTTTGGCATCCACTGGAAAACTTTGCTCTTCGCCCAAAAATGTGTATTTCAACCCAGCAGGTAATAGTTTTAATTCCAGTGTGGGTACTTCTTCATGGGTATTATCATTCATAGGTTTTAGTTCTTCAAATCTTAGCTTCCATCCCTTGTACTTCATTGCCTGTGTACAATCAAGCAAAGAGCATATTTCAGAGATATCATCATCTAATTGTATGTCTGAATCAAATGAATTGACTAAACAAATTTCTAATGGGTCAGAAGAACTCCTTGTTTGAAGATGATAATCTACGATGGATTCAATTCCTTCAACTTCTTCCTTTTCATTAAGGGCTTCCTGCGGTTGCTTACACATGTTAATGACATTACGTTTTAGTGTCATATTTTCAAATATTAGCTTCACCACTCCATTTCTGCAATTTATCAAAGTATTAAATGTTGCTAAAAATGGACGGTCTAAAATAACAGGAATTGACTTGCAACTATTAACTATAGGTTCAGTATCCAAGACAATAAAATCTACAGGATATAAGAATTTATCAACTTGTACCAACACATCTTCTACTATTCCTCTTGGAATTTTAATTGATCTATCAACAAGTAGAAATGTTACAGAAGTTAGTTTTAACTCGCCCAAGTTGAGTTGCTGATAAACTGATTATGGAAGCAAATTGACACTAGCACCAAGATCAAGTAAAACTTTTTTAATTTTATGTTCTCTAATAATGCATGAAACTGTAGGACAACCAGGGTCTTTATATTTCAAGGCATTATTATTCTGAAGAATGGAGCTTGCCTGTTCAGCCAAAAAGACTTTCTTTTTCACATTTAGTTTACTTTTAATAGTGCACAAGTCCTTCAAATATTTAGTATAAGATGAAATCTATTTGATAGCATCTAACAAAGGAATATTGACCTTTACTTGTTTAAAAATTTCAAAAATTTCAGCGTTATTATTCAATTTCCTTGAATTGTTTAATGCTTGAGGAAATGGGGGTGCAAGTGAGAGTTTAGTCTCCTTTTGGTTAACTACTTCATTTTCTTAGGGAATTAGTTCATCATCTTTCTCACAAGATTCGAGAATTTATTTTTTAACAACTTTTCCACTCCTAAGAGTTATCACTGACTTGACTTGATCCATTTGTTAGTTTTCTGAACTACCCTCATTTAGAATGTACTGACCCTTGGAATTTGTTTGAGGTTGAGAATGAAATTTTCCTTTCTCATGAATGGTGAGTACAAAAGAAAGTTTAGCAAGAGTTTCTTTTATGTCAATCATGGTTTGATTGTTTTGTTTATTAATAACTTTTTGCTTTTCTATGAATGCATGCAATGTTTCTTCAAGGTTTTTCCTATATGGTGGGACATAAGGTGCATATTCTTGAGAATTTTGAGAGTCTTGTTGTTCCGGAGAAGGCGATGGTTGTATAAATTGTGCTTGATCATTATTCCTCCAGCTGAAGTTCGGGTGATTTCTCCATCCCGGATTGTATGAATTTAAAAAAAAGAAGTAAACGGCTTTTTGAAATTATTCCTTACATTTACTTGTGTGAACACCCAATTTTGCCCAGGACTTTTTTTTTAAAAAAAAAAACCTAACTTTTGCCCATTTAGCCCATTATCCAACTCAGAACCCATTTAACCACCCATGACCCATTTGACTACCCATGACCCATTAACCCATAACTTGACCCATTTACCCATCCCATCGCTTATCGTAAACTTATCCTAAACCAACCCCAATATCATCCTAAACAAACCTCAACAAATCATCCTAACCATAACTCATCCGAAACAAACTCCATCACTTATCCTTAACAACTCCTAATAACACTCAAACTCAAACTCTTCACCCTAATCCCCTCTTATAAAACCCATAACCCATACACAGAACCTTGAACTTGACTAGAATTTTGCACCTAACCGAAACCTACAAATTTTAACTTTAACCCAAACCACATTTTACTTCTTTTATGTTTCTTTCTTGTATCCCTTCATCTTTTACCCCAAGACTGAGTCAACTCACCAACCTCTACACCACCTCTACACCACCTTCCTTCACCCAAGACCGAGTCAACTCACCACCAAAATCACCATTAAAACTAAGCCTCCATCATCACACTTCCATCCCCTACATGCTCTTCATCATCATCTTCCTTAAACCTCCATAATAGACCACCATCTTCCTCTAAACATTCACTCCCCATTATCACCATTTTTAACCAATACCACCCATCAACAAACACCAAAATTGTGAGCCACCACCCATTGAAAACCGATCAACCCTTCCCAAAACCATAACCTCATCACATGCTGTCTTGCTATAGTCAGAAACAAAGCTGCCAGCCGCCGTTCAAGAACCAACTTCTTCGGTCACCCCGCTGAATCGCACAGACCCGAGCCACAGAACTGTTTGTCGCACCGCTGCTCACCGTGCCGACCATCGCGCCGACCGCGCCCCATCACGAGCCGCACCATCGCCCCTCCACGCCGCTCCAATTCGCAACACCGCATGACCCCGCACAAATCTGAAATCACTGTCGAGAATGCCACGCCATATCGGACCAAGAACCATCTGGCCACAAAGCTCCTCGGACTTGTCACCAATCGTCCGTTTCTGTCGTCGAACTCGAAACAACCTAACCATCGGAACCAGGCTAGCCGAGTGGTGAAGTGTGACCACCGTGTGGTGGTATCATCTGCAAATATCCAAAAGAAAAAAGCCCCCTTATGCTTTGTCTTTTCTGTAAGCTCTTGAGTTTTTTTTTTTTTTGAGGTAAGTGGATTTCAAGTTAATTGAGCCAAACTAAAAAAATAAAAAAAAACTAAAATAATTAAAAAAATATAAAACTAATTAATTTTTTTTTAAAAAAAAAAGATTAACCGAGTTGTGACAGCTTGTTAATGTTGTAACTATTTTAGATCATCTGAGTTATGACAACCTAATGATTCGAATGATTTAAAAAATAAATTACTATTTAATAAAGATTCAAAATTCATTATTATTATTATTATTATTATTTTCCTTTTTTCTAGGTAATTTTAGATATAAAAAATCTCATTTAATAGTAATAAATTCAATAATCAGTGGGTGACATCTCTAGTGTGACGCGAGTTTCACCTATTCAAACCTTAATTTAATTAACAGAGTCACGACGACTTGTTAATTCAAATTTTTATAAAAATAAAAAAATAAAATCTTTTCTTTAAATAAAATCAACCAACCCACAAGAATTTTATAAAGAACTGCGTGACTTTGAGTTCCTCATTGCACTTGATGATACGTAGGAGCAGAATCTCTATTTTGTCAAGCCAAATTTTAAATTTTCTCAAATTCTTTTTTTTAATTTTTTTAATAAAATGGGTAAAACAAATATATTATGAGATTATTAAGTTTTGCATAATTAATTTAGGGTAACCATTTTAGGACAGATGTGTTAGGGGTGTTGTAGGGTTAAATCTCCACCATTCTCTATGCATAACTGACTCGCGAATCCAATCTGGTTCCAAAGGCCATTTTCTAAAAAGGTTTTCTAATTTTTTCTAATTTAAATAAAATTGGTAGCGACTCCTAATAATTTATTTTGTTCGCCGCTCCCGCCGCGATCATAGTCACGACAGATGGCGACTCCACTGGGGATATTTGAGAGTCAAGTCTGTGTAAGTTAGTTGTGCAAAATTTTGTGATCTTTGTGTATTTGTTTAACCTTTTTTTGTTTCTCACCTTTAATTGTTTGTTAATTATCTTATTATGCTAACCTTAGGTTAAAGAATTTTTTTGGAATTTTTGTTTTGTGTTTGCTTTGCTTTGCAGAATATGGGTAGTCTTTAGGAGTGCAAAGGTTTGTATGCTCCCTACAGTCACTGCACCTACACGTTTATCACACACATCTGAGTGGGGCCCTATACCCGGGTCTGAGTGAAGCCTAAGTTAGGTGGAGGTTGCGTAGTGGTAGCCATTTTGGATGTACATCCTGTTTGGTTATTGCGAAAACCTCATCTAGAGTGTGCCTTTTTCATGAATGTCTCACGCCTGGTGGTTTACCTACTATTTCGTGGTCAAACATTCTGAAATGAGACTTGGCTCTAGAGACCTTTAGAATAGAAGAGTCACCCAATGAGAGTTCTCACGAATTAGAAAGACCCATAGATTCTTATGATATAATTCCTCAAGTTAAGGCAACCCCTTAGGACATGAAGGGAGCATATTTCTTTTTTATCTAATTATCCATCCTTCTGTCATGACATTCCTAACATTCAAAAAAATAAAAAAAAAATCATGCATTTTCATGGCATCCTTAAAAAAAATCATGCATTTTCATGACATTCTTAGCATTCTAAAAAATAAAAAATAAATCATGCATTTTCATGGCATCCATAGCATTCTAAAAAAAAATCATTCATTTTCATGGCATACATTTTCATGGCACTCCTAGCATTAACAAAAAAAAAGATAAAAAAATGTTTTCATTTCATTTTATCTTATGCATGTCATGAAGCTCATTCATTTCATCTCTTTATTTTTGTTTGGTGTTACCGTGTTCAGCACCATTGCCGACCAAAGAAAGAAGAGACCAATCAAACTTGAGTTTACAACACAAGGGCTCGAACAAAGCTTGCAGTAATGACAGTTGAGAACGAAGGAAGAAATCTGAGTATGGAAGTAGATGAGATGAAAATGTCTCAAAGAAGAATTGAGGAAATGTTGTCAGCCATGAGGGAGACCCTCTCCTTGCTTGGGGTAGCCAGAGGTATAGGAGTAACTGGAGCACATTTACACCCTCCAAATATCACAGCCATGGGAACAAATCCTGGGGTTACCACTGAAATGCCTTTTGTAGGAGCAACCTCAAATACTACATCGGTAGTGATTCTTATCGGAGAAGGGTATCATTCATTGGAAGGTACTCAAAATGAGGTTCATGGTAACACCGAGTTAGCGTAGGAACCACCATATATGTTTATCCCAATGCCGACTGAATTTCCTGCTGGTACGGGTCATGCAACTGTTCAGAATGATAAGATGAAAGAAGAGTGGATGGAAAAGATGGATGGGTAAATTAAGGCGATCAAGGGTCCTAGCACCTATGGTCCCCTTGGGATAGAAGAGTTGTGCGCTACTGCTAACATCATCATCCCCAAAGACTTTAAGATCCCTGAATTTGACAAGTATGATGGGAGCTCCAATCCTTTTTTCCATCTAAAAACTTACATTACCAAAATGTCCATCTGGTCAAAGGACTGGAAGTTCCTCGTCAGTTTTTTTCATGAAAGTTTGACTAGGCCTGCTTTGGAATGGTGTATCTAACAGGACCTTTCGAAAATCTCTTCTTGGGATGACTGGGCAAATTTGTTTATGGGACAATATCGGTTCAACCTGGACACAATCCCAACCCGAGAGCAGTTGGGAACATTGTAGAAGAAAAATGAAGAAGCGTTCAAGCAATATGCCCAGAGGTGGAGAGCTCTCGCAGCACAAGTGCAACAACTGTTGACTTTAACAGAAATGTGCTCATACTTCTTAGAGACCTTAGGAGCTCCCTATATCGGGATAATGGCAGGTGCTGCATATCAAGACTTTGCTGATTTAATTGATGCCGAATAAAGGATTGAAATTCTGGTAAAGGCTGAAAAATTACCAACTAGTAATAATGAAGATGGTTTCAAGAAGGGGTTTCTTCCTAAGAAAAGAGGGCCAGAGGTGAGCTACGTGCAAAGCTAACAACCTTCACAAGCCTGCTACCCACCATCTTACCCTGTCTACCAAGCCTCTGCATATAACCCAAATACTTACCATTTTTATCAAATACCTGCACCTTCTCATTTACTTGGCCTAACTGCTCTTCCCATGAATACACCTTAAATCCCACAACTCCAAATTAATAATGTTCTCGTACCCCAATCATATCGCCCAATCTATACCCAATACCCACTTCCACATTCATAAAACTTCCCAAATCACCCACAACCTTGGTCAAACTTTCAAAATCAAGGCCGCTCTCACCCCCGAAACCTACCCCATTTCCCAAAACTATCCATTTCAAATGCAAAATTATTCCAAAGGCTGTTTGATGCTCACCTCATCTCAGGAAATCCTATAGGACCCTTTGAACCACTATTCCCAAAGTGCCATAACTCAAATTTAACTTGCAAATACCACATGGATATCCCAAGACACTCAATTGAAGATTGTGAATCTTTCAAGACTGCAGTAAGAAAGCTAATTGCTTGTGGAAAGCTTGATATTGAAGAAGTAGCTGGACCTAGTATTGTCAATAACCTAATTCCTAATCATGGTGGGAGGAATGTGGTAAATGCCTTAGAGATTGAGAAACCACCAATAAGGAAGGTCATGAGCTTGCATACGCCAATGGCGAAAATATTTGAGGGGTTGAGTAAAGTAGGTTATGATATCACTGCACCAACTACAATAATGAAAGAAGAGGAGAAGTACGATGAAGGGTCAAGTTGTGTTTACCATTGTAGGGGAATGCGACATGATATTGAGAACTGCTGGGACTTTAAGGCTCGAGTCCAGGGATTACTCACTTTGGGAGTAATACAAGTCAGACAAGGGTTAGATTCCTCTAAAGAAGTCATTCGCCCTCCAACAACTCAAAACCTCTGAACAATTAGAGATTTGAGGCTGTTAATTGGAGTGATTGCCACAAAATAATTTGTGATGTTGAAGTCATGTTAACTTTCTTGAAACATTAATGTAATAAATTTACATGGGTACCTTGTTTCCTCTCATTTTCACCACTCTGTCTTTCTTTAAAGTATCTTTCTTGGTAATTCTCAGTTTGGTAGTTGTCAATATGGTCCGCGTGTGTGAGTGTCTTTGCAAAAGAAAAAGAAAAAGAAAAATAAAAAAAGAAAAATAAAAAAATAAAATAAAAATCAAAAAGAAAAAATGAGCAATCACTCGGTGCGCACTATCTTTTAGTCTCAAAATTAAAGTTTTGAAAATAAAGATCGACCATTTTTCTCTATCTTTTACAAAATTATCTCTTGTTACCTCTTTTGAGCTTGAAATTTACTTCAATAAACCTTGGACAATGATCACCCCTACATTAGGGGATAACACAAAACAAGGGTTGATTGTCATGATAAATGTTCTGAAGCATAATGAAGAAAGAAGAAAATGTGAAAGGGGCAAAAATAAAAAAAATGATGAAATCAAATGGGGAAGAAATGGAGAATAATAAGAGAAAAGTTTGTGGAAAAGCAGTTGATGAAGTTTAATTTTGAACAAGGATCGTTAGTCCTATTCCACCCTTAAACATTTGTTTGAGACTTATATCTTTCCTTTCATAACCTCTAGCCTTGGCCACGTTATAAGCCTCAAAATGTCCATTTTGATCAATGAAGGTTTGTTGTCATTTTCGTTAACTTTAATTTTGAGACAAAAGTTACGTTCATCCAAGTATTTAGTTCATTGCTTCTTAAAAAAAAGAAAATGAAAAGAAAAAAAAAGAGACTTACACTAGGGCAAGTTTCTACCTTGTTTGAGTTGGCTCTACAACGGAGCATTCTTTCCCTGGTTCAATTAATCTACACTGGAGCAAATCTTTTGGTCACTAGGATGAGCTCCTGCCTTATTCATTTCTGTCTTAGACTAAGGAAAATTTTTCTTTGGTTCAATTTGGCCTTACACTAGGACAAGTTTGTACCCCAATCGACTCGGCTCTAAACTGGGGCAATTTTTCCTTTCCTTGGTTTAATTTGTCTTGGGCAAATCTTTTAGTCACTAGGATAAGTCTTGGTCCTACTCAATTCAGTCTTAGACAGGGGCAAATTTCTCTTTGGTTCAATTTGGCTTGATGTAGATGTTCAACAGAAGAAAATCCTTGGCTATAATGTCTAGTAGACAACTAAAGATTGGTCTCATGAAGGTCAAAGCTATTCGTATCAGGTCAACACCTCTTTGGATCTCATATCATCATTTGTGTCTTTTTTGTGTAGTCAAACTTCCAAGACTAATCTAGAAGTTGTTTATCCAATAAATTCCTTTTATGTCGTACTTTTAAATCCATGTCTGTCTATTATGTAATGTTTCAAGTAAAGTGAACAAAAGTACAACATTATGATTTGACCATTTGATGGCAATCCCTTGATTAACAATTCAGATCGAAAAGAACTTAGAAGTTTCAATTAAAGGGAAAAATGATATCTCAAGGGATAATCCAAAAATAAGAGGTACTCGAGCAAAAAAAGAAAAGAGCTCGTTAGGTTGAAAACCCGAAAGGGCAATTTAAACAAGAGTTAAGACAAATAAATTAGAATTGCTTAAATTAGGGCTATTTTATTTGCGTTCGATTAGCTACACAGGGGCAACTTAGTTCGCATTCAATTAGCCACACTAAGGCAAAACTTTTGAGAATATATATTGAAGGAAGTAGCAACAAAGACAGTGATTGAGTCATCAGGCCATTGCAAGAAATCAATGGTCAAGGAACAAATGCTGGGAAAAAATTTTCTCGCAAAGACTTATTAGCTCCAAGGAAGGGTTCACAACAAGAGACTATCATCTCAATTCCTTAAAGGGGAGTAGTTAAGAGCAGAAAATAGGAAAATAAGAAAAAAAAAAAAAAAGAAGGAGAGAAAGGATGGGTAAGTAGGATCGAGACTATCATGTCCAACGAGTAAAAGCACGTGAACAAAGGTTTGATTAGTTAAAGCTTTCCAGAATTGTCGCTGGTCTAATTTTTTTTTACAAAAAAAAAAAAAAAAGAAAAAGAGAGAAAAAGAGGAAAAAAGAAAAAAAAAAAAAAAAAAAGAAAAAGAAAAAAAAAAAAATATGTTGGTCACATGAGTAGCCCATTGCCTTTTAATTTTCGGGCAGTAGATGTCCATTGTCTTTAATTTTTGGGATGCGGATGCCCATTGTTTTAATTTTCAGGACGTAGATGTCCAGTGACATTTAAATTTTGGGATGCAGTAGCCCACTTTTTTTAATTTTCGGGGCACAGTAGCCCGCTGTCTTTTAAATTTCGGGACGCAGTAGCTCTCTGTCTTTTAAATTTTGGGACGCAGTAGCCTATTGTCTTTTAATTTTTGGGACGCAGTAGCCTATTGTCTTTTAATTTTCAGGACACAGTAGCCCAATGTCTTTTAAATTTCGAGACGTAAATGCCCATTATTTTTTAATTTTTGAGACGCAGATGTCCATTGTCTTTTAATTTTCGGGACGCAGTAGCCCATTGTCTTTTTTTTAGGACGTAGATGCTCATTGTCTTTAATTTTCGGGACGTAGATGCCCATTGTCTTTAACTTTCGGGACGTAGATGCCCATTGTCTTTAATTTTTGGGACGTAGATGTCCATTGTCTTTTTCGGGACGTAGATGCCCATTGTCTTTAATTTTTGAGACGTAGATGCCCATTGTCATTTTTCAGGACGTAGATGCCTATTGTCTTTTAATTTTCGGGACGCAGTAGCTCATTGTCTTTTAAATTTCGGGACGCAGATGCCCATTGTCTTTTAATTTTCGAGATGCAGATGTCCATTTTCTTTAATTTTAGGGACATAGATGCCCACTGTCTTTTAAATTTTGGGACACAGAAGCCCATTGTCTTTAAAATTCAGGGCACAGTAACCCATTGTCTTTTAAATTTCAGGACGCAGTAGTCCACTGTCTTTTAAATTTTAGGACGCAATAGCCCATTATCTCTTAAAATTTGGGACGCAGTAGTCCATTGTCTTTTAAATTTCAGGATGCAGTAGCATAGCCTATTGTCTTTTAAATTTCGAGACGCAGTAGCCTATTACCTTTTAATTTTTGGGACGCAGATGCCTATTATCTTTCATTTTAGGGACATAAATGCCTATTGTCTTGAATTTTCGGGACGCAGTAGCCTACTGTCTTTTAAATTCCATGACGCAGTAGCCTATTGTCTTTTAATTTTTGGGACGCAGATGCCCATTGTTTTTAATTTTAGGGACGCAGATGTCCGTTGTCTTTTAATTTTTGAGACACAGTAGCCCATTGTCTTTCTGCCATTTATCTTTGAGTGTATCGCTCTTCACATTGTTGTTCTCAGATTGTTTTTTGTTTCTCCCAAACAAAATTTGGGTTCATGTCTTTACTCGTTCCTTACCATAATAAAATGAAAAGCTGCGGTTATTCTTTTTATCTAGTAAGAAACAAGTAAAGAGGAGCAACTGTGAACACCTAATTTTGTCTGAGATTTTTTTTTTTTAAAAAAAAGACCTAACTTTTGCCCATTAGCCCATTATCCAACTCAGACCCCATTTAACCACCCATGACCCATTTGACTACCCATGACACATTAACCTATAACTTGACCCGTTTACCCATCCCATCTTATCTAAACTAACCCCAACACTCATCCTAAACAAACCTCAACAAATCATCCTAACCATAACTCATCTAAAACAAACTCCATCACTTATCCTTAACAACTCCTAATCACACTCTAACTCAAACTCTTCACCCTAACTCCCTCTTATAAAACCTATAACCCATACACATAAACTTGAACTTGACCAGACTTTTGCACTTGACCGAAACCTACAAATTTCAGCTTTAACCCAAACCACATTTTACTTCTTTTATGTCACTTTGTCGCTTTACCCCTGAGCATCACCAACCTTCATCCATTTACTTCCCAAGACTGAGTCAACTCACCAACCTCTACACCACCTTCCTTCACCCAAGACTGAGTCAACTCACCACTAAAATCACCATTAAAACTAAGCCTCCATCATCACCCTTCCATCCCCTGCATGCTCTTCATCATCATCTTCCTTAAACCTCCATAACAGACCACCATCTTCCTCTAAACATTCACTCCCCATTATCACCATTTTTAACCAATACCACCCATCAACAAACACCAAAACCGTGAACCGCCACCCATTGAAAATTGATCAGCCTTTCCCAAAACCATAACCCCATTACATGCCGCCTTGTTCTAGTCCGAAACAAAGTCGCCACCTGCCGCTCAAGAACCAACTTCTCCAGTCACCCTGTTGAACCGCACAAACCCGAGCCGCAGAACCGCTTGTCGCACCGCTGCTCACCGTACCGACCATCGTACCGACTGTAATCCGCCAGGAGCCGCACCGTCGCCCTTCCACGCCGCTCCAATTCGCAACACCGCACGACCCCGCACAGATCGGAAACTGTCGTCGAGAATGCCACGCCAGATCGGACCAAGAACCATCCAACCGCAAGCTCCTCGGACTTGTCACCAGCCGTCCGTCTCTGTCGTCGAACTCAAAACAGCATAACCACCGGAACCAGGTTGGCCGAGCGGTGAGGTGTGACCACTGTGTGGTGATATCATCTGCAAATATCCAAAAAAAAAAGAACCCCCATTGTGCTTTGTCTTTTCTGTAAGCTCTTGAGTTTTTTTTTTTTTTTGAGGTAAGTGGGTTTCAAGTTATTTGAGCCAAACTAAAAAAATAAAAAACTAAAATAATTAAAAAATATATAAAACTAATTAATTTTTTTTAAAAATGGATTAATCGAGTTGTACATGACTTGTTAATCTTGTAACTATTTCGGATCATCTGAGTTGTGATAACCTAATGATTCAAATTATTTTAAAAAATAAATTACTATTTAATAAAGATTCAAAATTTATTTTATTATTATTATTATTATTATTATTATTATTATTTTCCTTTTTTCTAGGTAATTTTAGATAAAAAAAATCTTATTTTATAGTAATAAATTCAATAATCGAGTGGGTGACGTCTCTAGCAGCGTAACACGAGCTTCACTTATATCAAATCTTAATTTGATTAAGCAGTCGCGACAACTTGTTAATTCAAATTTTTATAAAAATAAAAAAATTAAATCTTTTCTTTAAATAAAATCAACCAACCCACAAGAATTTTATAAAGAACTACATGACTTTGAGTTTCTCATTGTACCTGATGATACACAGGAGCAGAATATCTATTCTGTCAAGCCAAATTTTAAATTTTCTCAAATTCTTTTTTTTTAATAAAAAGGGTAAAACAAATATATTATGAGATTATTAAGTTTTGCATAATTAACTTAGGGTAACCGTTTTAGGACAGATGTGTTAGGGGTGTTGTGGGGTTAAGTCTTCACCCTTCTTTATGCATAACCGACTTCTGAATCCAATCTGGTTCCAAAGGCCATTTTCTGAAAGAGTTTTTCAATTTTTCCTAATTTAAATAAAATTGGTGGTGACTCCTAACAATTTATTTTGTTCGCCGCTCCCGCCACGATCACGGTCGCGACAACTTGCTCATGTACAACTTTTTTAAAAACAAGAATCTTAAGACATTCATGTGTTGAGTGTCCTAAGTCATCACAAATGTCACAAATTTCTTCTTGACTGGTGACCTTAGCATTTAGATATTCTTCTTGACTAAGGTGATATTTTCCTTTACTTGCACTTACATTGTTAGATCTAATTGAATTTTCAAAAATATTAGTACTATGCCAAGATTGAGAATTTTTAACCAACTGGTTTAAATAGTCTAAAGCTTCATTAGGTTCTTTATCAAGAAACTCACCATTGCACATTGTTTCCACAAATTATTTGGTTTCAGTTGTTAAACCTTCATAAAAGAAGCTTATAGTGTACCATTTTTCAAAACTATGATGTGGACAAGAATTTAACAAATCTTTAAACCGTTCCCAACATTGAAAATATGCTTCATTTGAATTTTGGAAAAAAAAATTGGATTTGTCTTTTCATAACATTGATTTTATGTGTTGGGAAAAATTTCTTTAAGAACTCACCTTGCATTTCTTGTCATGTGCCCATTGATCTTGATTTCAAAGTGTTAAGTCAAGTTTTTGGCTTTATCTTTTAAAGAAAAAGGAAACAATTTAAGCTTAACAGTCTCTTCAGTGCAATTTTGGTCATTGAAAGTAATACATACTTCCTCAAATTCTTTTAGATGTAAATATAGACTTTCTAAACCATGAAAATTATGAAGTAAAGAAATCATACCTGACTTAAATATAAAATTATTGGCATTAAGTGAAAAGATAAAACATGATGGACTAAAATTTTGAGGTGATTGCAAATATTCATGCATGACTCACAACGGTTAATTTTCATGTTCATTATGTACACTTTCATTTTCAGCAATTGTATTGATTGGATGTGATTGTGATTCAAACAAATCAATATATAAAGTACTATGATTAATTTTAACTAAATGACCAGAATTTGAATCATGATACTAATTAAGCATAAATAAATGACTTAAAATAGAAAAAAATAAAGTATAATTCGGCAGTTTACACTAGCCATTAAAATATTAACAATAAATAAATGAGATAAATAAAAAAATGTACAAGTTATTAAGTCGAGAAAATAAAAATAAATTACATAAATAAACAAGTTAGTAAATTAGTAAGTCAGAAAGTAAAAATAAATGACATAAATTAAAAAAGTTAGTAAGCATAAATAAATGACATAAATAAATAAGTTAGTTTGTAAGTCAATAAGTTAGTTTGTAAGTCAGTAAGTTAGAAAGTTAGTAGGTTAATAAGTTAGAAAGTTAGAGAGTTAGTAAAGAAATCGAAGGACTAACAAACCGATCTTTGCCTCCGGTGAGGGAGAAGAAAGAAAAGATTTTATTAAAGAAAAAGAATTTCAATAAATTAAAACTTCAAATCAAGTCTCCGGTAATGGCGCAAAAAACTTAATGCAGATTAAAGGATGCAAACCTAAGTGTAGGTTGTCTTAAGTAATAAATTTCTCGGGAGTTCGAGGTCAATCCACAGGGAATTGATGAAAAAAAATTCTTTGAGATAAGGAAAGTCGTTGTCACAACAATAAAGATAATAAAACTTGTTTGGGTTAAGAGATCTACTTTTGATAATAAATTAAGGACAATATTAATTCTTTTTATAACTCAATTAAAATCCACGCACAACGGAGGTTCCAATCGAAAAATAAAACATTCAAAGTCCATTTAGAATTACATAAGTAGTTATATTATGATTTCTTTAATTATTTACTAACACCAACACTTGTAAATTGGGTCAAGCATTCATTGTGCCAAACCACTTGTCTACAATGAATCAAGAATTCCACTTTACAAGGAGGGTTTCTAAATTGATTAGAAATAAAATACAATACATATAATGATCACTTGATAATATATCATTTAAGCACAAGAAAAAAATTAATCTACCCTTATTCTATTACCAAAAGTTTTACCCATTCACCCAAGCAAGATGAAGATTAGTTACCCATGAGCAAAAAGAAAGAAATAAAGAAGAAGAGGAAGATTATCATAACTTCTATTTACAACAAAAGAAAATTACAACAAGTAAATAATATAATAGCATGATCTTGATTTGAAACCAAGATTACCCTAATAGACAGCTAAGGCTACTTTTTATAAAGCATCACAAGCAAAAGATGACAATGAGACGGACAATGAGTGGGTGGATAATTAAGGAGTAGGTGGATGATTAAGTTGATGATTGAGGAGTAGGTGGATGATTGCAAAAAATGCTTATCTTCACTTGCACAAAATAATTTGGTGTCAAACTCGTGCTTGCTGACAGAATCTCAGAAAGTGGCATTCATGAAAGTTGTAGGCATTTGTCTTGGCTATCAAATGCCTACTTGAACAATTTGGCCTCCTACAGCCCAAGATATGACCTAATCATTGCAATTGCTCAGGCTTAATTTTATCTCCTCTGTTCTGACTTGCAAGCCTAATATGACCCACTAGACCTCAGAATCTCAAAAGGTGTTCTTCATGAAAGTTATAGATTTGGATCTTCACTATCAACTGTCAAAATTTTCAGCCCATTATCATTCCTACAACTCAAGATATGGTCTGATGAGTGCACACTGCTCGGGTTCTAGTGACAGAATCTATTTTCTGACTTTCAGGCCAAATTAGTTCTACTAAATGTCTGATTGAGACTTCGAGCTCTTCATCGAAGTTGTAGATATTCTCTCAACTTTCCTACTATATAAAATTCATAATTTTTGGACATCTAGAACTCAAGATATGGCCGAAATACAGAAACGGTGTAAAATCTCAACAATGTTGAAAAATATCAATTAAGCCTAATTTAAATCCAAACTTACAAAACATGATCAAACTCAATCAATTAAGTACATGGATAGTGTAAATGGTTAAAAATAAAGGTTTATTAATGTATAAAATATGTGATTATCAACTGTGTACAACTTGCACTATAATTTCAACTCTTCTTTCATAAAGATATCCTCTTTCTAAGGACCCTCCGACTTGAAGAGCCTAAGTCATTATAAAATAGACCCCAGTTCAGGGAGATAGCCTGCTAGCCTCAGCTGCTCATCCAATTCAACTAGCAACAAGTGAACTTGACCACAAGATTGGTGATATTTATCAGAAGCTACAAATAGATAAATTTTCTTATGGATTTCGACCCAGCTAGACCCAGGACATCTCTTTTCTATACCCAAATCCTTCATGGTTGTCCAGATCTTTGTGACCTCACTCCACCTATTTACTCCAGCATGCACGTTAACAAGGAGACTGTAATACCCACTATTATGTGGCTCCAAAACCATCAGATTCTGAATTGTGATATGAGTTATTTTCAAGTTTCTGTGAAGCTTACACCCATTCAATAAGGCACCCCAAATAAAAGAATTAGGTTCAAATGTCATGCTTCTAATCATCTCTAAAGCATTCTCAAGCAAGCCAACCTTGCTCAATAGGTCAACCATACACCCACAGTGTTCAACTTGAGGAGTGATACAATAATTCTAGATCATGCTCATAAACCTAGAATAGCCTTCTTCTACAAATCATGTATGGGTGCAAGCAGTTAGGATACTAATGAATGTAACTGCATTTGGTTGGATTCTTTTCCTCTTTATTTCGCCAAACATCCTTAGTGCTTCTTCCGCGTAGCCATGTGTTGCAAGCCCGCCAATCATAGAATTTCAACAAAACAGGTTTTTATTTTGCAATTTGTTGAACACCAAAAGGGACCTATCTATGCTCCCACATTTTGCATATATATCAATTAGTGAAGACCCAATGTAAACATCAAGATCAAATCCATTCAGCATCAAATAAAGGTGTACCTCATTTCCTAAGTCAAGCACTCCTAGATGGGCAAAAGTAGGGGTGGGCATAAAACCCAAAAGAACTGAACCACTCCATAAATTAAACCAAACCTAACCATTTAAAACCATTTAATAGAGAACCGGTTCTGCTAATTGAAGTATTTTTAATAATTTTACAATCTGGTTAACTGGTTTCTTATTCACTCCAATTAACTTGGTTAACCCGAATCACATTATGAATTACCCTATTACACAAAATCAGATTTTAATGTCAAATTCCCAAATCCACAATGAAGAACCCTAGTCCTCTTTCTACTTTACGAAGCAAGCAAAGTAGCATCCAATAACATCTTATTTTAACAAATTAATGTATGTGCTAGTGAAGTTAATCTCTGCAACTCCTCGTGAGCCTTCACTCTGAATTGCTCACCAATTTCTCTCCTCGTGAAGCTGCTGCAACTCCTCCTCTTCACCTCGTTACTGCTCTACTCATCGTGAGTTTCTTCTCATCTTTTGATCTCTAGTGAGTTTCTTATCCTCCAATCCACTCCACCAGACCACAGTCAGATCTACGCAACCTAGAGCTCCATCTGCACCTCGCCACCCACCTGCCAGCTCTGTCGTCGCACTGCGCTCTAGATCCAGCAGCACAGCACGTCGGATGCCACCAGCACCGCACCCAGCCGTCGTTGCGTCGTAGCCCATTCCAATCCCGCCGTCCCGCGTCAGATCTAGCGCGCCGCCCATACCTGTTTCGTCCAGATCTGGCAGAGCACCGAACCGCCACGCCAGATCACCGAACTGCCACGCCAGATCACCGAACTGCCACGCCAGATCCGACCAACCGCAGCATCGCCGTTCGCAGCCCAACGGTTCGTCATCGGAGACCACCGGGATCCGTCGTCTTTCTACACACCAAAGCCACGCGTCCTCCACAATGCTCCATCACGCTCTCGCCTGGCCACAATCTGCTCCCACCGTCGTCCATTTTCCTCCCCATGGTCACCTCCTTCAAACCAAGCCAAACGCATACCCCCTCTTTTTTTTTCTATTCTACTTCTTTCTTTCTGTTTCAGAGACGGATGTCTCTCTTTTTTATTTGAATTACTTTTTGAACTGGTTTTTTAAAGTTCAAACCGATTCTGAACCAATTTTCCTAAATCCAAACTAGTTTTGAACCGATTTTAAACCCAAACCTATTTTAAAATTGATTTTAAATCCAAACCGGTTCAAAACCAGTTCTAAACCGGTTCTCCGAACCAAAACTGGTTCGACTCCAAAAAAAAATTGGTTCAATTTGTGAACCAAACCATGTTACCAGTTCGGTTCGATTTTCTATTCCGAACCGAACCATGCCCACCCCTAGGCAAAAGCTGAAATGACAGTCGTCATAGTCACTTCATCAGGAATTATTCCTTTGATGATCATATCATGAAAAAGTGCTATTACATTACTATATCTTTTGTTCCGAGAATAGCAAGACATCATGGTTGTCCAGGAAATAATATCCCTGGCAGGCATTTGGTTAAACAAAGACTCAACAGACTCAACATTCCCTGATTTTGTATATCCATCAAATTCCATGTAGCAATATTTTTTTCAGGCATCTCATCAACCAATCTCCCTGTAGAATTCATATCCTCATTCCGAACGTGAGCCGAAATCATTGTCGTCCAAGCAAAAACATCTCTTTCCGGCATATCATCAAAAACCCTTCTTGAATCACCCATATCACCCAAAGTCGAATATAACTCGACCAAAGTAGTCTGAACAAACACATGAGAATCAAATCCATGCTTCCAAGCATGGCCATGAACAGCTTTGCCAAGAGCTGAATCCATCATCAAAGTGCAAGCCTTCACTAAAGATGAAAACGAATAACTGGTTGGCAAGACGTTGTTTCTCAACATCTGCATATAATATACTAATGCTTGGTCGATGAACACAGCCTCTAATCAATGCATTATAAACCAAAGCATTAGGATTTTCCATCTGGGAAAAAACTGAACTCGCGAAACCTATGCAAGAAAAGATTGAACATGCACTTATAAATTGATTCATCAAGAAGCAATCTTGGTTGGCATTAGTCTTGATCAGGAGGCATAGACCGATTCTAGTGCTTTTGTCGTCGAGCATCCCTTTATCTGGCCCAGAATTGTCTCTGAGAGTGTCTACATTGCAGTGCTGAACAATACGATTTGGAATTGACAAATGTTTAGCCAACATTGCTTCATACATTTTACATTTTGAGGGTGAATGAAGTTTACTCAGCTAATAAGCATTGTCTTCACTTTCCAAATACAAAAATAGCTGACAAGTAGCCATATTGTGGATATAATCCCTGCAAATAAGTATTGTCTTCACTTTCCAAATACAAAAATAGCTGACAAGTAGCCATATTGTGGATATAATCCCTGCAAAAAATGCACGGAAAAAGCAAACACATAGGGCGCGTTTAGCATTAGAAATGTTTTCTAAATGCCATTTGTGTTTCCATAGGAGAACTTAGAACAAATATGTTCACTAGTTAGAAAAGTGAAACTTCTTTCAATTTTTTTTCCTGTGAAATTCCATATGCGCATATTTCTTTGTTTTTTCATAAGCTAGAATTTTTAGCTTATTTAGAAAGAAAAAAATAGTTTTACACCTTTTTTTAAAGATGGATTATTATTTACATACTTTTAAAGAGATGTAATTGAATGAAATAAAATGATAAAAATATAAAAATTGTATTTAAAAGTGTTCTTTTTCTCGCAGAAAGAAAAAATAGTTATCTTTTTAACTTGAATGTCAGAATGCTGCGTATAACATGAACAATAACCATGAAATTCAACTGGACACTGGATGTTCTAAATGAGCTACTTACTTGAACAAACATACCCCGATTAAAATATAAAACAGAGGAATATGTTCAACCTGTAGCTCTTTTCATTCACACTCTCACACGTAATCCCAGAAAACAAGATGGATTAAATGGCTAATATCTCATGAGGAATCACTGTCACTCTCTTGTTATACATAGGAATATGTCCAACCTGTAGCTCTTTCATTCACACTTTCACGTAATCCCAAAATACAAGAAGGATTAAATGGCTAATATCTCATGAGGAATCACTGTCACTCGTTTCAGGCATTCAACAACAACTATGTGCCGTAATTGTTGAATTTTGCAGCTCCTATCTCTCTCTCATTCTTATTAATTGGCTAGCTGGGAGCTCCAGCGAGATGTAGCACTGCCGTAATAGAAAAAGTTGTATGTTGACTCAGTCAGGCTCTCAAATCTAAGAATTTATGATAATGACTTTCAATAGAAGGCATACTGTATACTGACCAAAATGCACGTAATAAGAAACACAGAATAGAAAACATACGTGAGAAAGACATCACAACTTATTCATCAAGATATTTTATATTCCCTTTACACCATTGAGTGGCAGAGAATGAATTTGTTTCTTTTGAGTTAAGAGTTTTAGTCTAGTCACTATTCTCCTGTTTAAATTTTATAAAAATAATAAATAAGATATAAAGAATATTTTTATATAAAATATTAATTAATATAAGTATCAGTAAATATAATTATTTAATCTATAATTTAATTTAACTTAAAATTGAATAATAAAATTTAACTGGTAAATAATAATATATAAAAAATTATAAAAAAATAAATACAAAAACTAAATTAAGTCTTACATTTTTTTAATACTTATGATAACTTTAAAATTTAGCATTAAAAAATTAAAATGTGTTTACCATACAAAAGTTACAGCATGAAAATTTTTTCTCATTTTCTCCTTATTCTACCGCCAATCACTCTTCTACAACTTTCTTGACTTTTCTTCATCTTTCTACACATTTTTCCTTCTTCTCCCCTGCGTAACACAGCAGCCACTTCACTCCCTCATTTTCTCTTCATCTTAATCAAAATTCTTGACTTTTCTTAGCTTCCTTCCATCACCACATCCTTTTCTACATCTTCATCAATTTTTGACTTGACTTTTTCTTATTTGGCTTCTCATTTCACGTATTCTAGCTGCAGCAAAACAGAGGCAGCAACTTGAATGAAAGGAGAAAAAGAAAGGAAAAGGAGGAAAGAAAAGTGGAGGAAATTCAAGGAACCAAGGCTAAGAAATTAAGGTAGGGGCTACTACCTTCGCTTTCCTTATATTGTTTATAGGTATTATTATTAAATTATAGTAGAAATGAAATCACCGTTGCAAATTGAAATCGATTCGAAAATCATCTGCATCAATCAAGTCAATTAAGATCCACACTTCACATTCAAAATTAATCGAACACACTTCATATTTCAAAGCTATACTCGTTTCAGGCATTCAACAACTACTATGCCGTAATTGTTGAATTTTGCAACTCCTATCTCTCTCTTTCTCATTCTTATTACTTGGATAGTTGGGAGCTTCAGCGAGTTGTAGCACTGCCGTAATGGAAAAAGTTGTATGTTACTCAGTCAGGCTCTCAAATCTAAGAATTTAAGATGATAATGACTTTCAACAGAAGGCATATTGACCAAAATGCACGTAACAGGAAACACAACTCAATAGGAAGCATACGTGAGAAAGACATCACAACTTATTCATCAAGATATTTTATGTTCCCCTTACACCATTGAGTGGCAGAGAATGAATTTGTTTCTTTTGGGTTTAGAGTTTTAGTCTAGTCACCATTCCCCTATTTAAATTCCATTTGAGATAAAAGATTTAGGAATTCTGTAATTGAGCAACCTTGTTTTCTATCGCTCAACCATGTTACGTGCAGTTTGGTCCATATGTCTTGTTTTGTTTCTATTTTTCACTTCAAACTCACTATGGTTTCAACCCAACAAAACTGTCTCTGCCTTAGGAAACGAGACTGATCGAATGGCATTGATCAAATTCAAAGAATCAATAGTCAGTGACCCATTCAAAGTGTTGCCCTCTTGGAATAGTTCTAGTCATTTTTGCAATTGGCATGGAGTCACATGCAGTCACCGACATCAAAGAGCTACAGGGTTGAACCTAAGAGGATATCTCCTGCAAGGGTTCATATCACCATACATTGGGAATCTTTCCTTTTTGAGAATCCTCAATCTCGAGAACAATAGTTTCTATGGCAAAGTCCCGCAAGAATTGGGCCATTTATTTCGACTACAAATACTCTCCTTCACCAATAATACCCTCGAGGGAGAGTTTCCAGTCAATTTGACAAATTGCTCTGAACTGAGGAACTTGAGTCTAGATGGGAATCATTTGACTGGCCAAATACCAATGGAGATTGGCAACATTGGGAAGCTTGAAATGTTGCAAATTTCAAGGAACAATCTATCTGGACAAATCCCAGCTTCCATAGGAAATTTTTCTTCCCTCATTTCTCTTATCATGATTTATAATAACTTGGAAGGAAACATTCCAAAAGAAATAGGCCATTTGAAAAATTTGGAAACATTGCGTGTGGGAGTCAATAATTTGTCTGGTATGCTTCCTTCATCACTTTACAATTTGTCATCTCTCATATTCTTCTCAATTGCATACAATAAATTTAATGGTTCTCTTCCAGCCAATATGTTCTTGACCCTCCCAAATCTCGAGATTGTTGGCTTTGGTCCGAATCAATTCTCAGGTCCAATTCCAACTTCTATCACAAATGCATCTGGGATTCAAATTTTTACTATTCCTAGCAACCATTTTGTAGGACAAGTCCCAAGTCTTGGGAAGCTACGAGATCTTTCAACTCTAAGACTAGGTAGTAATAATCTTGGTAGCAATTCATCAAACGACTTGGAGTTCTTAAAGTCTTTGGTGAATTGCAGTCAGCTGGACAAATTTGAAATAAGTTACAATGATTTTGGAGGTCCTTTACCCAATTTCATAGGTAATTTGTCCACTCAACTTACCAAATTATATCTTGGTGGTAATCAGATATATGGAAAAATTCCTATAGAGCTAGGAAATCTCGAAAACTTAATTATCTTGACCATTGAGAATAACCACCTAAGTGAGATAATTCCAGCTACTTTTGGTAAGTTTCGAAAGATGCAGTTTTTAAGTTTGAAGGCAAACAAGCTATCAGGAGAGATACCAGCCACCATAGGAAATCTCAGTCAATTGTTTTTATTGGAATTATCATACAATATGTTAGCAGGAAATATTCCTTCAACTATTGGAAATATCAGAAATTTGCAATCGCTAGACCTTTCACATAACATGCTTAGTGGAGCTATACCATCACAGGTTATTGGACTTTCCTCTTTATCGATCCAACTAATCCTAGCGTATAACTCGCTAAGTGGTAGTCTTCCTGTAGAGGTGGGCATGCTAAAAAATATTGATGTGTTGGATCTATCTGAAAATTACCTATCTGGTGGCATTCCTGAAGCAATTGGAGACTAGGAAGAAAAAGTATAGCATGATTCATTTGGAGTACCTTTATTTACATGGGGAAGGTTATTTCTTTCCATGGAATCATACCTTATATTTGATACCTTTCCAATATGTATTTGAGCAATTTGTGCATATTTGATATTGATTAAGTGAATTTACCTTGGTATTTTTTCTATCATTATATGTGGAGCAATTGATTTGAAATTGGAAGAGAAAGGGACAATGTCGCGACGTGTTGAATTCTTTCCATGGAATCATGTCGCCACGACCTAACCTTCTCTATAAATAGATTGGCTTCATTGAAAGGTCTTTCCTTAAGGAAGAGGATTCAAGCTTCAAGGAAAATTAGATCTATCACGAAATAACTTGTCTGGATCCATTCCAGAAGCACTTCAAAATATTTCTGTTTTAGAATATTTTAATGTGTCGTTTAACATGTTGGAGGGTGAGGTGCCAACAGGTGGTGTCTTCCGAAATGCAAGTGCAATTTCAGTGGTTAGCAATGGCAAGCTTTGCGGTGGGTTATCGAAACTAAAGCTTCCTCCTTGCCCCTTAAAAGCTATGAAAAAGAAGAAACATCATAATCTTTGGCTGATAATGGTGATCATATGCTTGATTGCATTTCTCCTTCTATTTTCATGTATTCTTATTATCAATCAGATATGGAAAAGACAAAGGAAAGCTTGTGCTAATTCCTCAACTGACCAACTTCCAAAGGTATCATACCAGAGCCTATATCATGCAACTGATAGGTTCTCAGCTAAGAACTTGATAGGAACTGGAAGTCTAGGCTCTGTGTATAAAGGAAGAGTCGATTCAGAAGAAAGAGTTGTTGCTATTAAGGTTCTAAACCTTCAAAAGAAAGGAGCTCACAAAAGTTTCATTGCTGAATGTAATGCACTTAGAAATATTCGACATAGAAATTTAGTGAAGATTTTCACATGTTGCTCTAGTGTTGATTACAATGGAAATGAATTTAAAGCACTAGTTTTTGAGTACATGTCGAATGGAAGCTTAGATGAATGGTTGCATCCAGAGAAAGAAAGTGCAGAGCAACCAAGAACATTGAACCTCGAGAAAAGATTAGAAATTGCTATTGGTGTTGCTTCTGCATTACATTATCTTCACTATGAATGTGAGCAACCTGTTATTCATTGTGATTTAAAACCAAGCAATGTCCTTCTTGATGATGACATGGTTGCTCATGTGAGTGATTTTGGCTTAGCAAGACTTCTCTCAACAATTAATGACAACTCTCATAAGCAAACCAGCACAAGTGGAATGAAGGGTACTATTGGTTATGCTCCTCCAGGTACTGTTTGATCTTGTTTTTTTCGTTGAAATTACTTTGTTTTGAACATTTTCTCTCCTTCCCTATGACTGTTATAACATTAATTTTAAAACATTGATAATTTATTTCAGAGTATGGAATGAGTTCTCAGGTGTCAACAGAAGGTGACATGTATAGCTTTGGAATTCTTATTTTGGAGATGTTAACTGGGAAAAGACCAACGGAGAAGATGTTTAAAGATGGACACAACCTCCATAAGTATGTTAAAATTGCATTTCCAAATGACATTTTGGAAATCGTGGATGCAACTCTTCTCTCAATGGAAAATGAATATCCAAGTGCAAAAGTAGAAGAAAAATATCTTTTCGAGATTGCACCCCTTTTTCATCCTAATGTCGAGAAGTGCTTACTTTCATTATTTAGGATTGGACTTGCTTGCTCAATAGAGTCGCCAAGAGAAAGAATGAATATAATGGAAGTCACTAGAGAGTTGAATATAATTATAAATACTTTCTCAACTCGAGGAATCAAAGGTGATTGATTACTTATATTACTACGAAACATAAAGGTACCTCTTTAAAAGTGCTACTACTACCAATTTATATAATTTTTATTTCATAATTCATGTCATTGTTCTTCCTTATATTCTCCCATTTGTTCTTTTTCAAAATGCTTCTTGAAGTAGATGTTTGACATTCTGGTCCAGTGATAGACTTTTGCCGTGCACTCTAAATTTTGGTGGTTGAAACTTGCAATGAATTTAGGCTAAAATAAGTATGACAATATTACTTTGAGTGAGAAATCTAATGTGTATTTAAGGAGTTTAAAATAGGTCCCCCTTTTTTTCCCATTATTTTGTCTTAGTTAAACCAAACCATCTTGTAAATCTTTCGTGGATTTAAATTAGGATCAGTTGCAAAGTGCTCAAAGAAATGCGTTATTTTTTTTAATATGATAAAAAAGAAAAAAAATTAAAATTTGTAAATAACTCGAGTCATGAATCTTATTTTTTATTTTATTTATACGGTTATACTACGTAACTCTCACTTGACATTCCAAGAAAACTTAGACTTTATTTTATTTTAGTTCAAAAAATAAGAGAAAATTCTTATTTTAAGTAAAGACACCTCTTATACTCATTTTTTAAAAATATTAGAGATTTATATATATATATATATATATATATATATATATATATATATATATATATATATATATAGAGAGAAGAGAGAGAGAGAGAGCTTTCAAGCCATTATATATAATTTTAAAAAAATCAAATTTTTTATTCACACCCTACATCACAAGTTCAGGTTCTAACTTTTACTTTTGTAGAATATAAAATATTCTGAAATTCTAAAATAATTATCTACTAATCATGATTTCTTTTGGAATGCTACTAAGAAATATAACTAAGTACCTATTAAAAATGATAATTCTAAGGAGCATGATCTTGTAGTGATAAAAGTGTTGTCATAATAGCTTAATTCATTTTGAGTTTCTACGAGTATTAACTCGAGTCAAATTTACTTTGAAACTAAAGAAATATAATACCGTTTTAAGTTGCTTTTCTTATTTTTCTATTATGTATGCCAAAAAAAATTTATAAAAATTTTGCAACATATGTCTCCCAAAATGTAAAATACTTTTAGTTTTATTTACTATTGAAAGTGATACTTAAAAAAAAAAAAAAGTGGTTATCTTGTTGTAAGGTGTCTTCTTTTGAGGGTTAACTAGGAATTATTTCTTTTCAATTTTTATAATTGTATAGAACTATGAGTTAACTACAAAACTTTGACTTTGCTAGATATTCAAAAGGCAGAAATCTACGGAATGTATTATTTTAGGATATCAACAATGGAATGGATCAAGCTGGATTAGTGTTTTGGACATCTTTGTGACGAGGTGGATTATCCTCTGGATGAATAACTTGGTTCTATGATAGCATGCAACTTACGAGCTTGTATTCTTACTTTCTTTTACTTGCATTTTCTTTTTACTGCTTCTTTCTTTCTTTCAATAATTTGATTGGAAAACTTATCATGGTATGTAATTTTAATATATTTTCTCTGGTTGTTATTAATTTGGATCTTTCCCATATATGATATGCTATAATCGTTAGTAATGTTCATGCATTTTAATTAATATTTCATTATGAACGTACTTGTGACATTTATATACTTTCTATTTTTAGTTGCCAAAAGCAATAACAAAGCACACACTACAGCTTACTGTCAGAGTTCATGAAGCACCACAATTCAACTTAGGAAAACAAAAAGACAACAACTTGTAGAAGAAACATGCGACTCCACCAAACCCAGATTATGATTTAAACTAGCGATTGCGAGATGATAAGTAGATGATTTGCTTCTCTAAAGTTATTGGCATTGACTAAAAGTCTAAGAAGGACAACTGATGCATGATTGATTAAGTGTCTAAGAATACTGAACTACCTAATTATGCCACTATTTTCCATAATTTCCTTATACTTTTAGACTCTCTTTTTTATTTTTTTGTAATCCTTTTACTTTAGACTGGAATGATATGTACTTAATTCAGCACAATAATTACTTTTTATGTTTAAGTATGTGGTATGTCTTGGTTTTAGAATAGTGTAATCTCTCTTTCTTTTAACTTTATAACAAAAAAAAATGTCCTTTCAGACTTTCTATTGTATTGGTTGATCGAAGTATGCATAAAATAGCCATCGCCATTCAAAAATATCTTATAGGAGGTTGCTATTATACGTTCAAGCGTATAAGCGGTAGGAGCTAATTGACCTTTGGATGAATAAAAAAAAAATGAAATGTGTGTTTAGTAATAAAAAAATAAAAAAAAAAATCTGTGAGTGTGTAGAGCGTTCCACGGCAAGTCCCTATCTTATAAAAAAAAAGATCAGATGTATAATTGTCGACAACAGCGAAGGGCTCTAAAGATAACGTGATTTTGATAGGCGTCGTACTGCCAACCATAGAAAAGCAGAAATGGATAAATGGAGGAGGGAATTTTTATGGAAAAACATTATCTTATATTTTTAAAAGAAATATAGATATTTTTAATTTTTTTTAAAAAAATTGATTAAATTTAATGAGAAAAAATAAAAAAAAAATATGTATAATAAATAATATTAAATAAAATATATAAAAAATATTATTTAATGTAAGATTATTGAAATTGAATTTTTATGATATCTCGACGGATAGGATGATTAAAGTGAATTGTTAAATATTAATTAAATTTTAATTTTATAATAAATGTTAAAATTCTATTAAATATTATCAACTGTTAATAAAATACTGGATAAGTATCATATTTTTTTCTTTTAAAAAGAAATAAGTACTGTAGAATTATCCGATGGAAGAAATTACATGTTTTATTGGATCCCGCTGGAGGAAAGATCAACGAAAGGAGCACAGTGATGGGACTTCGAAGAGGAAAGTTCAACCAAGGATAAGTGGACAACGAGAGGAAAATACATAGACTTGGTGTCCTCTTTTGTGGACTAGGAACAGTGATAGAACTAGGAAGTCTCTATAAATTGGTCATCTTAATTGCAATCTCGGTGTTGCGTTTTCTTCTATGTGCTATCTATTTCACAACCTAAACAAAATGGAGTTTTGTCACAATGATGGGACTTTCGAAGAGGAAAGTTCAACCAAGGATAAGTGGACAAGGAGAGGAAAATACAAAGACTTGGGGTCCTCTTTTGTGGACTAGGAACAGTGATGGAACTAGGAAGTCTCGATAAATTGGTCATCTTAATTGCAATCTCAGTGTTGCGTTTTCTTCTATGTGCTATCTATTTCACAGCCTAAACAAAATGGAGTTTCGTCACCTAGGCTTCCTTTCAGCTCTTTTCTGTGTAAGCTTCTATATCTCTTCAGTAGAATAAACGTGAAGCCTTTTTATGCCATTATTTATCCGACATTTCCTTATATCTCATATGCTCCAAAAGTCATCGTCTTCACATAAACTTTTGTTTGCTTTGATGATCCAGTGATGTACATAGCTAAATGATATATAAAATAAAATAAGTTGACAATAACAGCCGACAAAGTTAAAGGCAGGGCGGGCTGCATGGCAAGCTTGGCTATCCAAAAACTTTCTAGCTTCCAAAAAAAAAGACACCCATAGGAACATGTCCCAGCATCGTTAAAAATGTCATTCAAAAAATATATATGACATTTAGTTTTTATTTGAATTAGTTTATTTTATATTTGAAGCAGCTTATAATTGAAAGCTTATTAGAAGAGTTTTTAAAAGAAAAGTAATTATTTCTCAAACAATTTAAATTTTACCAAACATGCTATTAAGCATAACATAGTTGTTAACGTGACACTTTAAAAAAAAAATTCTTTAAAAAAATCAATTGTCTTCTTATGCAGTGATATTTTTATTTTAATTTGAAACTTTGGCAGCTTGCACTCCTAGGAAGCCATGTCCAAGCATGCTACCCGCCGAAGATTATTGGCGATCCCTGTGGCCTAACACTCCCATGCCTAAAGCTCTAAGGGATCTTACGCAGTCTGGTTAGTAGTATATATGAATATCAAAGTCCAGATTCCAATTCTGCTACTTTTTAACTTTAATTTCTCAATGTTGGCTGCTTTAAATCCTTTATTGTATCTTGCTTGACAATAAAGGCACTTAGTATGGGCAAAACAAAAAAATAGTAAAAAACGAAAAATTAATACACATGTCATGTATTTATTAAATAATAATACCACAAATAATTAAGAAGCTTTATTTAAATTTTATCCTATTGATAAATCAGAGCTGTTATATATAGTAGATTAAGCAAGTGCAAAATGGGTCATTTTGTATTATTATTTTTAACCATGGGACCTTTTCGATAATTATCCCTTTGAATTATTGTTATATATATTTTTTTGAAAAAGTAACGTCCGGTTTGGTACCTGAAATTGGAACTAAACCTATTAATTTTAATATTTATGTTTTTTTATCATAAACATAATTTTATTTAAATAATAGTCCAACAATACTTATAATTTCAACAAAAACAAGAGATTTATTAACAGAAGAAAATATGTACAAACTTCAACTAAGACCAACTTATGATTTATAATTTTGTTACTAGTATGAAGATTATCAATGATGACGTACTTTTTACTATGTAGACAAACATATAAAGTGACATTATTTTAAGAGTGTATTACATTCCTTTTCTCAGAAGATTTGAAAGTCTTAGTAATTTACAGTACAAGGGATGCAAATAATCAAAGAAAATCAAAGCTCAAAAGTTTATATCCTATAACATGAGGCAAATCTAGATACTCAAAACCAAATTTTTCAATACTATCTAAAATATAGCAAATCTAAAAGATCTGAATAAATTTATTCAAGAAATTATGTATAATTAAAAAAAAGAAAATCAAGAAAGAAAAAGAGAGGATGCAGCGTTGAAGGTGAAGGGCAACAATCCCCTTTAATGAAACACTCACAAGAGGAAATCAAATTCAAAACACCACAAGAGAGGAGAGAAACCACAAATAATGCTAACGGTTAGGACCCAACATTTATATATTTGAAATGTATTTCAGAATAAGAATTTTGAATAAATTACCATTTTTGCCCTTAAAAATCACTACAAGAAATTTGATGAATAGGCACAAATTTTTCTAACGAAATCCTCACTATCAGTAATCCTACAAATTTTTGGTAGAAATATTCGTTGAAAAACCTAATGTCAAGAAAAAATATTAAATAAAAGAAATTTTGCCACAGGTTGTTTTACATTTTTAGCAAATTATCTTTTGGTAAATATATTGATTTCGTTTTTTGAGATTTTTTGACAGATTAATTCTATCAAAAAATTCTTCTAAATTCTGATGAGAAATGCCGACCAATTTTCGACGGATTATTTGTCAAAAATTTCACGCAGGAGTTACTTGAATAACAAACCAGTTACGTTTTCTTAAAATTTTGGTAGATTAACTATTGAAAATTGAAAAATACCCACCTGAAATACTTCCTGCTAATTATGATCAGCCATAAACTTTTTTTTAAGAGATGAGTGAGGCTCATTTCTCTTCAATTTTTGTGACTTTCTCTCCTCCTTCCTCTCTCTTTTCTCCATCCTCTCTCTCCGTTCCTCTCTATGTTCTTCATCCTCTTTCCTTCTTCCTCCTTCTTCGTACTATAGTATTTTAAGTGTCGATTTTCATAATGAAATATGCATCAATATTGATAATCTATAAATCAGGAATAAAGTTACATATTAAATTAATATTAAGTAAAAATTGTATCTCTTTTCTTTTTAAATAAATTTATTATTTTTTCCTTGAAACTATTATTTGAATGAATTTCAGTTTTATGATTTAAAAAAAATGATGCCCCTTTGACCATTTGTCATTTGATTCCTTGACGTAGATTCTGAATGGAAGGGATGGAACAGTGTCTCCACAAAATTCAAGGGAAGTACTAACGCTGTCGGCGCCACCCTATCCTATGCGGCAGGTAGCAAAGATACGCTCAATGTCACCGCATTCTTCCTTGAATATGACCTTCATCCAGGAAAAAAACTGAACTTGGAGTTCACAAAGCGTTCCGATGAGTTTACTTTCTTACCCGACAAGGTTGCAAAATCGATCCCATTTTCCAGTAGCAGGTTGCTAGAAATTCTGAACCGTTTCAGTATAGGAGCTGAGTCAACTGAGGCAGAGAGAGTGAAATATACTCTTGAGGTTTGTGAGAAGCCTGCCATTAACGGAGAAGACAAGTACTGTGCTACATCTTTGGAATCAATGGTCAATTTCACGGTTTCAAAGCTTGGAAAGAACATTACGGTACTTTCAACTGTGTTGGAGAAGGAAACACAGAAGCAACAGCAGTACAATGTAGTGGAAGGAGTGCAGAAAGCTGGAGACAAAGCAGTGGTGTGCCATAAGTTGGATTACCCATATGCTGTGTTTTATTGTCACAAAGACGCTATAAGGGCCTATACTGTTCCATTGTTGGCCACTGATGATGGGTCAAAAGCTAAAGGATTAGCAGTTTGCCACACTGATACCACACAATGGAGTCCCGAACATGTTGCTTTTCAGAAGCTTAATGTTAAGCCGGGAAGGGTTCCTATTTGCCATTTCCTTGCCACTGAAGTCCTTCTTTGGGTACCCAACTAAGCCTTGAAAATGATGATGGACTAGTCTCTTCAAGACGGTATCAGGTGATGTATGAAGAATAATATGGTTGTATATCTTATGAACATGTAAATAAGACTTCCTCTGGCTAGGATTATGTCTGTAATATAGTGGAAAATAATCTATGCCAGCTAGAATTTGTAATCCATCCAATAACCAGGCTCTACAATGAGCTTGAAGTTAGTCAAGATAATGCACTAATGTTGTTAAAAAGGTGTATTTGATGTGATATCTTCTTGTTTGTGATTGTATAGAATAAAAATATCAATTGGATTAAATATGATATTGATTCTTCTAAATATTTCGATTTTCTGTTTTAATCCTTTAAAATTTTTTATTATGGTTTATATTTTTATAATTTTAATAGTGAGTTAAATTAATTTTTATTTTTTATAAAAATTAAATAAAATTAACTTAATTCAATTCTCTCATATTAAATTTTGTTAATCTTAGAAATGAAAAAAGATTTAATATAAAAAAAATTAAATTAAACTAATTTTACTCATTTTTAAATAAAAATATGATTCAATTTCGTTTACTTTTAAAATTACATAGATAAATTGTAACAATAATTTTTTAAAGAACAAAAATTAAAAATTGATATATTTAAAAAGACTAAAAATATATTTAAATAATACTAATTTTATTTAAAAAAAAATAAAAATATCAATTTTGCAATTGATACCACATTTTTGTATATTATTTTTAAACTTGGTTAATAAACAAAGTTCTGGTTATACATGTATTATGCAATTAATTAAACTAATAAGCGATTACCTAATCGACTATTAATCCCATTATGGCATTATCTACCTGTACGTTGTTAACAAAAAAATTTATACATAGTTGACCAACTATAAAAATGATGTACAAAGTACAATAACGTGCAACCATCATTGCAAAAGGACGGCGCGTCTTTGATGGTAAGGGAGGCGTTCGCCACCCTCAATAATTTTTTAAGTCTAATAGATTACATGTTATATTATTTTATTATTTTTTATTTTTCTAATGATGACCCCTACACAAATGTTTTTAACCTTTCTAGCACAGCCACTCATCATTGTCGTAAAAGTAGAAGACTGTAGATGGGAAATTGAATCCTAAAGACCAGATAAGTATGCAAGAGACTTAAATCGTCATTTATTTCAGTCAATGCTCAAAATAAGGAAGAGTTTCCCCTAACTTTGCTTACAAGTAATGCTAACTAGTTAAATGTTTAATTCACTTTCAAGAGGAGAGAGAAAATTACCGAGCAATAACTCTTTTCTTGAGAGTTTCTTTGGATAAACTATGATTCGTAAATCAATATAGCATTTGTTTATGTGGTAACTAGGTTTAAGTATTTTAAATATGTGATTAAGAGTTTAATTTTTAATTCATGTGTATAGAGAAGAACACAATTAAAAGCGATCGTCTTTTTTAAAATCAGTCAATATCATAACAGATTAGTCATTTACTTATCAAACAGAAAGATAATACAAGAAAGACAAACAAAAAAAAACTAGAATTCATTAAACAATCAAAACAAGTCTACATAGAAAGCATCCTAAGTTCTGTTAGTTCCTCTTGGATAATCCTTAATATTATACATAATAAAAAAAAATCAAGAGAAACATCATCCAAGATTTCCTGATTACATTGAAGGTTGCTGCATATTCGGCTATTCCTAGTCAAGGAGTCTATCCAATGATTATAATTTAATTGGAGAAAAAAAAGGCCTGAATTAGCGATAACGGGTTACCACAATATTGAATTTTCAGCATTTTGTTTGAACAGAATTGCAGAGAAGCGCGCCTAGCTTATGATTGATAGCATGTTGAAATTATTTTTTGTTTTATATTTTTATTGGCCTACTTTCGTTAATATGGCCTTCATTAATACATGAAAAGTCATATAATTCTTATATGTCTACAATGGAATATACATTAATCAATGATGTGATGTGCATTCTTCATCCATCGGAAAGGATAAATGAAAGGTCGTCTATTTAATCTCACTGAATAATTGTATTAGATATGCCAAATGGATTAACCGGCCCATTCGGGGCTGCATTCTTTGTTGGCGGCACACAAGAATACACAAGAAATGGCATATGTTAATTGAACAAAAATTACCAAAAAGCCCGGCTCAGAGGGTTTTTTTTTTTACTTTTTACAAGCCCAACAAGTCCGGCTAAAAATCATTTTCAGATAAATAACCGGTCATGACAAAAAAAAAAAAAAGCGGGTAGATCCAATTCGGGTTAACATATTTTGTTGGATCAAATCAATTTAAAAAAACAAAATGAACAAACTTTTTATTTTTGAACATCACCTAAAATTAAAAGGGAATTGTTAGACGACTCGACTTGTGGAGCATGGGAGTAGTTTGTAAGGGTGTTTATTGGGTAAGATTGATATGATGAATTTGGAAATTTAAACCAAATCAAATAAATTGATTCGATTTTATTCGAGTAATTGAGTTACATCAAATCAAATTCGATAAAAATTAATCTTCATTTGTTCAATTCTTATATTTATTATTTTGAATCTGAAGACTTAATAACATGAATCAATGATCTCATGATTTTTTTTTTAAATAAATGTCTATTACTTATATTATACATTTTAGTCAAGTCACAAATTAAATTTTTCATTTCATTCTTCATTTAAACATCTTTAAAAGATGAGATGACATACAAATCCACCCACTCAATTAATGAATCATTTTGTCTTAGTCTTTGTCTTATAAATTGTGATTGTACCTTGTCTTTTTTTTTTTTTTTTCTGTACATGTGCAATTTATTATTTTTTATAATTTTTATTTTGATAAAAATTATTTTATTGTCATATTCATTTTATTTGTTCAGTTAATAATTTATTTATTTATTTATTTTATTATGTTTAATTTATGTGTTTTTTATCTTTGTTTTGTTAACATTTTTTTTTCAACTAAACAACTCTATGTCTAAAACAGATTAGTTTGGATCGGGTTGACAAAAACAATTATAGAACTGAACTAAATCAATTTAATTTGATTAGTTTGAATTTATTTTTTTACTAAATTCGAACAAAATTAACTTGTGAAAAACTTAGTACTTTGCCTCATACTATACGTAACATGTTTTTAAATATTTTAATCAGAATTAAAATAAAAGAAACTTATCACAGTTAAAATCATTATGCGAGCAGCATCCGATATACTTTTAGCTGAGCTGCCTAACATTTTGCCACTTTAAAATTCTCTCTGGTAGTACCCAAAAAAAAAAAATTCTCACTGGTTATTGCTTATTTCAAAGTTTGTTAATTAATGGCAATATATTTATTTGCTCTGTTGTGTGGAAAGATATTAGACACTGAAGGGGGAAAATCACGGGCGTTATGAGCAAAAGATGGTACGTAACTATCGCTATTATTTTTTGGGATGATCTTGGGTTGCTGAGCTATAACATGCAAAGGTGGGTGTGTTTGGGTGTTGTGATTTTGAAGAGTTTTGGCAAAAAAGAGAGGAAAATAATGGTTTATTCTTTATTTTAGATAACTATTTTTATATTTGAGATTTTTTTTAAAATAAAGAGATAAAATAAAATATAATTATATAATATTTTAATAATCTTTTATTTATTTTTTTAAACATTTAATAATGTTCATAATTTAGAAATAAAAAATAAGTCTTTTTTTTTCCTTTCTTTTTAAAAATTTCTATCTGAGTATACTTTAAATGGTTAATCACGGGCATGATGAGCGAAAGATAGTATGGGTAATAGTTGGGAGTACTATCACTATTTATTAATGAAAAATGTTTTTTATAACTTAAACAAATAATTTTGGAATAATTTAAATAAGTAATGAATATTTTTAAGATAAATGATAATTTTAATTGTATATGAGGTGATTTTTTTTTATTATATATAATGAATTAAAATTATAATTTATCACATAAATAATAAGTATCATTATTTATTATCTCATTGATCACTATATAGTAATTTTTGTATAAAATATGATAAATTTTAATTTCAACTAACTATATATAATAAAAGAAAATTATCACATAAATAATTAAAATAATCACTTATTTTAAAAGTATTTATCACTTATTTAATTTGCCTCAAAATTATCTATTTTGAATTATATAAATAATAACATCCCTCTTAATTAAATTATGGGATGGTCTCGGGTTACTGTGCTGTTTACATGCATAGCAGAAGAACAAAGTTGGATGGTGATAATAATGTTTATTTATCAACTACCAATGATAAACTGTACAGAAAAAAAAAAAAAAACATTCTACTCACTCTGATTGGCTAAACCAATTTTCTCAATTCTTAGATAGAGAAAGGATAGAGAAAATTGACCGGTAGTTAGATGAGAAAAAGTTATTTGTACGGTTAATTAACAAAACAAACTTTATGAAAACTATCTTAATAAACTGACATCAAAGGAAAATTTATTCTTAGAATATCTGAAAAATATTTTAAAATATTTTAGAATATTATAGATAATTTTTTAGGATTTATTTTTTATTTATTATATTTTTTTAATTTATTTTTTAATTTAATTAAGATAAATTTGATTTATTTATGTTATTAGAACAAATTTAATTTTTATATTAGAATAAATTTATTTATTATATTTAGTTTTTTTAGATAAGTAATTATTGATATAAGTCTATATAATATAAATTATATATGTACAATTGAAATTCAAGTAATAACAATAATTAAAAATATTCTCTCAACATGATATTAGAGTCATAGAATTCAATTTAAGGAAAATTTCTCATTTTTCGCGGTGTAGAGTTCTTAGAACTCCATAGCATTATTCACCACTATCATACATAGATTTAGTTTTGTTGCTCCCTATATCAGAGTCTCTGTTGTTTTCACTATAATCAGCCTTCATCGCTGATCAGACCAGCCTTCATCACTAGGTTTAGAGCTAACCTTCATCGCTAGGTTTCAATCAATCTTCATTGTTGATCAAACTAACTTTCATCGCTGGGTTTAGAGCTAGCCTTCATTGTTGGGTTTCAATCAACCTTCATCGATGTCGCTGCTCTCGTTGAGGGAGAGAATGTGAATAAATTCATCTCTACATATACTTCAATATCGATGTTTGTCATATCATTCTTTTTCCATTAATGGATCATACCAATAGCTTCTCTTCTCACCGACGATCATTCTGGTGGTAACTTATGTTGGTTATGACTCATACTAGTTCGACTCTTGGTCCTAGATGTTTTGGCCCCAACTCTTTGTCCCAGATACACTGGCCCTGTCTCCGTCTGTCCAGATGCACTAGCCTCGTCTCCGTCTTCGTCCCAGAAGTAGTTACCAACCACCATCTCCGTTCCTATCCCAACCACTATCACACTATTAAATTATTTAATTATTACAAGATCAAGCTTAGGAAGATTTAACTTGAGGGAGAATATTAAAATATTTAAAAAATATTTTTATTGTATTTTAAAATATTTTAAATAATAGATTATTTCTTAGGATTTTTTCTTATTTGTTTTCTTATTTAATTAGGATAAATTTGGTTTATTTCGATTATTAGAACAGATTTGATTCTTGTATTAAAATAAATTTATTTATTATAATTTAATTTTATTCTAAGTAAATAATTATTAACATAAATTTATATAATATAAATCATATATGTACAATTAAAATTTAAGTAATAAAGATATTAAGAAATATTCTTTCATCATTTGGTGAAAAAGATAAGGAGAGGAACTGACAGAGAGATAGCTCCAAAATTGTGGAGATTTTTCTCTCTCTGCTGCACATTGTGCATTATGCTCTTCGACATTTTCTTTCATTCTCTTTCATTTTCCTTTATTTTTCATCACTTTTCTCTCTTCAGTTTTCTTCTGCTTCCTCAGCCTTTCCCGGAAAATCAACTGAGATTTTCAAATGCCTATTTTTTCCTCCAATCGTTCTCTCTCATAGAATCAAGCACAGGAATGACAGGACAAGATACTTTTCTCTTTCATCGTTGCTTTTACAAGAAAGCTATTGGTCTCAATTTTTTTTCTTTTCTTCAGTGCACATTGAAATTGAAGCTTTCTACTCTCGGTCAATTCATTTTTTTTCTGTTGCTTTTCTTCTCTTTCCACGTTCATAGTGTAAGCGTGATTTTAGGAAGAAAATTTTTTATATCACACCAATTTTATTTTTACACTAATTTTTACACTACTTGATATTATTATCTGATTTAAATATAATTATCACTTGATATTAAGTTAATTATTACTTAATATTAATATATTTACAAAATAAGTCAAAAAATTTATTTTTTGATAAAAAGTTCTTTTGAGGATTCTGAATTAGTTATTATCTAACTCAAAATAATTGTCATTTTATATTAAAGTACTTACTACTAAGATTTAATGTTTTTACAAAATCAATGAAAGATCAATATTTAAATGTTCTTTCGATGAGTCTGAATTAATTACTATCGACTTAAAAATAATTACCTTATAATATTAAGTTAATTATTATTAGGCGTTAAAAAATGTATAAAAAAATTATATTTTTAGGAGAATGTTTATTTAGAGTAAAAGTAATTACCATCTTATATTAAGCTACTTACTACTAAACTTTAAGATTATTGCAAAGTAAATAAAAAGTATTTTTTGAAGGAAACTCATTGTGAAGGTTTGAATGGTTACTAACTAATCTAAACGTAATTACTATATTATATTAAGTTACATACTGCTAGACTTTAAGAATTTTACAAAGTAAACAAAAAATAGTTAAAAAAAGTGGTGTAATATAAATAGTGTTAAAAAATCAGGATTGTTTTAGGAAATATAATTGATTTGATTTTTTTACATAATTAGACTTAATTATCTTAATTGTGAAGGTTTGATTATTTGATTTGATTATTTTTACATAATTCTGATATTCCTACCTCATTTCCTATACATCCCTTTTTACACTCATTCCACGTCATCCGGTTGCTTATTTTCCTTTTGTTTTTCCTTTTCATTTCCTTCTAAAATTTCCCCCTCTTCTCTCCTTGTCCCCATCTTCCCTTAAGCCACTTGCCTTGGATAGCACCCTCCTCCGTGCATACCAGTTTTAGACATTTTCTCTGTCACTCACTACAACAAAAATCCCTTTTAGTGGCCATTATTTAGCAACCATTAACTTATTGCCAGTAATTCTTTCTCTTGTATGAAATTCTCCCGATAAATATTTATTAGCCACTAATAAACCATATTTAGTGGCAATTAGGTACAATGGCCAGGAAAAAGGATACAATTTACGCGACAGGCAAATACATTCCCCTCTCTATCACAAATTTTTTGCCTTGAGCAAACACATTTCCCTTTCCTTCTCACGTACTCTCTCTGAACAATGAGAATCTGCCCAAACCGTGACCCACTTCCAACCCAGCCACCACCGTGAGACCACCTCTGCAATGCCTCAGCTGCGCCACCTTACTTTGCACCAGATTTAACACCAGCCTCCGTCCAGCAAATCACTGCCAGCCACCTTTGCCCTAAACACAATGAGCCACAACCGGAAGCAGGCTCCCTTTGTCAAGCAATCGCGGTCGTGAACGTCCTTATCGGTCGAAAAGCGCCGTCATCGGCGAGCCGGCGTCACCAAACACGCTGGTCGTGCGGCATGACCGCCATCGTTTGCGCAACCTCGGCCAAACTCGGGGCCTCAGCTGCTCCTCCACCGCGAACCAGGAAAGATCACAGAGCCCAGCACCACCGTGTGTCCCTGCTGGAGCTACGCGTGCCAGCCAACCCAGCCGTGGATCCAAATCCACGAACCCAACAGGTTTCGCCGCTCCATCTCCTGAACCCAAATCCATTCTCCCCCTCCTTGCGTTTGCATTTTTTGCTTCCAGAATAGTCTCTTCATTTTTTTTTATCAATTATTCAAACCATTGATATTTTCTATAAATCTCCTGTCAAGCTCTTTAAATTTGTTTTACTATTCGAAGTTATTGTGATGAAGGATATTAAATTACGCCTCAGAGGTCCAATAGATTGAGCAGCATTTCCTTTTTTATGTTTTAACTAACTACTATAATAAAGTCACATGTTTAAGAAAACAACTAATTATAAAGTGTTTGCCAATCTCTCAAGTTGAACGGGTCTCACTGCATAATAATCATCTTGGGAGATAGTGAGAAACTAAACCGAAAAACTATTTGCTTAATTTTGTGTACGAGAATCACTTCTTGACTGAAAACTCTGCAGCATTTTGATTATAAGTTTTTATTAAACTTCAAAATAAGTAAATCCAAATAGACATATCCCATTACTTTCATAATCTGCACCACAAAGGTGGAGCAGCTTGATAGCATTGGTTTTACAACTACTCACTATCTCATTCTCGTTTGTGTTGTATCATGTCCATTAGAGAAGAAGGCTGGATGGAATAATCTAGAAAGTTTTATGGAATAATCGAAGAATCGTAATGTGGAAGGTTAATATATTTAATGGTAGCGATCAGTCAATAAGGCTCCCTTTGTATTTATCCCGCCTATTTGCATATTCTCTCTTATCACTATCAATTCTCTCGAGAGAGGAACTTGATTCCTTTTATCCAAGATCTAACTCACCTTCTTATGTAAGCCTTACACCTTCGTTCACACTTTGAAACCCTTCCAGAAGATATATGGTTGACTTCAAGTGTAAATGTCGGTACGTACTCTATTTTTTAATAGAGGCGTTAAGTCCATACTCCATTGAGAAGCCTATTTAGTCTCTATAATGAATATCATGTCTTTCTTCCTTTTTTTTCTTATGTTCATTTAATTGCCATCCAAACACCAAAACAAATGTTTTTTTTTTTTTTTGTTCATGGGCCAACAGCTCATCCGGTAGCATTTTCATCCGTTTTCACTTACACTTACTTTCTAAGAAGCTTATATCAATTCTTTTTTTTTCTATTTTTATTTTCCTTTATATCTCAATCATGCCTACAATCTAATTTAATTATACATGCTGTTTGACACTCGATCCAATTCTAAGATTTTGCAAATTTATGCAGGAAATAATTCAAACAAACTTGCTTTGAGTAACATTGATGAGACTACTGGTTAGGAACTTGCACTAGTTATAACACCGAGTAACCATACCAGCCAAGCGCCAGATCGCAGAATGGTTTGTTCCTCAGCTCTACTAATTTCAATTGCTTATCATTCTTGAGTTTGCAGCTCGTCTTTCTTTATTTGTACACAACATAATCAGCAAGATCTATGATGACTTAGTATGATTTTCTTCCCACATAATTAGGCTATAGATACACTTTCACACTGGTCCTCAAGATTGTTGTTTTTGCTGCTTTTGATTCTTGTGTTGTTTTTTTTTTCTTTTCTTTTCTTTGAGTAGACTTCCATTTCATACACAAAAGCTTGTGATTGGGGATCGATTCCAACCTTTGAGTAACCTTTATGTAGTTCTATTATATAAGTGTCTTAAGGATATACACTACACCAAAAACTGATACTCATGCTAGATATTAATTTATCCTGTACTAATTCTCTGTTTTAAGTGCTTCTAAACTAACTCATCTTTTGTGCTGAGAAGCCAACATTGTCCGTAGCCATACAATGTGGAACTTCCAAAATTAATATTGAAACATCATGTGGCGAGTGAACTTATCAGTAAAAAAACTTTAGATCAAACAAGACAGTTTAATTTATCCTGATGTATATATTAAGAACCAAGAAAAGCCAAGCATACATAATATTTTTCGACAATATTAATAGTTAAGAAAAACATCTTTAAATTTTGTCAAATCTTAAAAGGCAAATAAACATAACATCTCCTGACAATAGTAATTGTTGGCATAAGTTTTGCATAATTTTTACTGGCTGTCAAATGCATTGGGTTAATGAATCTTGAAACAGTTTTAGTAGCCATAATAATTGTTGGTAAAATGCACATTTTTTCGGTAATAAATGGGTCTTTACTAGCAATAACAAAGGTTGCTAAAGACATCGAAAAGGCAAACTTGAAGATAGTTTTAGCGGCCATTACAATTGTCGTAAAAAGGCACATTTTTTCCCAGCAATAAAATGCGTTTTTACCGGCAATAACAAAGGCCGTTAAAAGAGATAAAAAAAAGGCAAACATTGAGCCAGTTTTAGTGGCCATTGCAATTGCCGGTAAAATGAATACCTTTTCCCGGCAATAAAACGAGTCTTTACCAGCTATAACAAAGGCCGTTAAAAGACATCAAAGAAGACAAACCTGGAGACAGTTTTAGCGGACATTACAATTGCCGGTAAAGGACACACTTTTTCCTGGCAATAAAATGGTATTTACCGGCAATAATAAAGGCTGTTAAAGACGTCATGAAGTGAGATCTAAGGACATTTTTAGCGGCCATTATAATTGCCGGTAATTAATGGCCGCTAAAAGACTAACCTTTACCGGCCATAAAAAGGATATTTACCGGCACTCAGTGTAATGGCCGGTAAAACCTTTGCCGACACTGGATACAATGACAATTAATTAATTATCGGTAAAGGTTTTTGCAGCAATTTTTATTGCTGCTAAAAGTCATTTTTATGGCCGCTAAAAAGCTTTTTTGTTGTAGTGACTCTGCCACATCCTCCGTCGCGCGTTCTGTCCCTCCTTTATCGCGCGTACCAGTTGTTGGCATTTTCTCCATCATTCTGCCACCGCATTAGTTGACCACATACTCCCTCTCGTCGACCATATCCATATCTGAAAATGGTAAGCAAACCATAAACCCCCAAATTTATTTCTTCCTCCAGAATATAAGCTACCTCTCACTCTTGCTGCCTTCATTCTCCCAAATCAGATAGAAACCCCTGTTTTCTGTGGAACGAGGTGCAACCGAACCTTCTTTTAACAACCCACACCACCTCCCATCAATAGTGGCCATTGACAACTTTGAGATCTGTCTTCACAACGGCGTGGCTGCAAGTGTTGTCCCCCATAGGTACCTCAATTTGTGGATTTTGTCATTATTGTATTCAAATTTCTCAACTCGTTTGATGATTTTGTCATTATTTTATTTAAATTGCTTAACTGAATTTATGCTCAATTGTTGTCCCCCATAGGGGTTCTACATCATGCTTAGTTTCAGATTTGACAGTGTAGATAAATTTATGCATATAAATTAGTCACACAAGTCCAAATCCCTTACTAATTGTTTCATTAAAAATTAAAGAGACAAAACTATATGTGGTTAAAGTTTCAAATTTTTTGCATGTTTTAGTCAATGCTAGTTTTTGTTTGAAACTGAGATAAATGTTGTAGAAAACTAAATTCTGACAAGTGGTATTTGAGGCATAAATTGAGTTGTAGTGATTAAAATGGATTGCTATTTGTTTAATTTGAAAGCTAACATATGAAGGTTGAAGTAGTAACAAGTTGAAGACCTAGTTATTTTTCAAGGGCTCCTAGTTGTTGCTCAAAATCAAGTCATATTATGCAGCACTTACTGTTATGACTAATGAGTGATCTTAAAGTGTGGGCTTGGTTAAGGGACCAAATGACCCTATTAAATAAAGAATTTTTGAAAACAATCAGCTAGATACATTAAGAGTATGCTTACCAATTTTCATGAACTTTGGAAGTGTCTAATTGAATTAATTTTACATTGAACCTTTGGAATCTGAAGTAAATGTAATGCAAATTTATATGTGTCTTCTATTTTACCACTTAGTCTCACCTTTTTACTCTTCATTTCTTTTTGACATATAAGCTTTACAACCCCTATTCACACTAATTTTTTGCACCATTTTTAACATGTGGTTAATGAGGTATAAATTTATGGTTAATCAAGTGCATTGAATAGTTAATGGCTTAACCATTAACCACGAATCTACCCATTAATCAACATACACACGTGATTAACCACAAATTTCTACATCATTAAGTAAGAGTAAAAATGGTGTAAAAAATTGGTGTGAGATGATAATTATTCTAATGTAAGCCTCAACACTTTCACCCCTTCTTTTTCCTATAATTCTACGTTGTACATAATATAATTTCATTTAAACAACGATATATAATTACACTTGTACAAATTATGAAAGAGCATGCCTTACAGTTGCTTTAGAAATTTTGTTGACAATTAATCTCTAAAATGCTTTCCACTTGCTGAATTTTTGGATCGTAACCTGAGTTTTGCATGTGCAAGTTAATGGAATATGAAATAGTTGCTTCCATGGATGAATTGAATATTGTCAATGATGATAGGGTGTTAGATGATGTTGTTGGCGGTGCTGAATCCCTTGAAGAAGCAAATGAAATAGAGTTAATTATGAGTGACTACTTGAATGAGCAATCTAAACTTGCGGTGTTAGATGATGTTGTTGGCAGTGCTGAAACCCTTAAAGAAGCAAATAAAGCTGAGTTAATTATGAGTGATAGCTTGAATAAGCAACCTGAACTTTGTGAGCTTGCAGCGGGCATGTCATTTCATTCAATGGCTATGCTAATACAAAGGGATTCAATTTCCTTACCAGAAATTCAAGAAAAAGACATGATGGAGAGTTAAAATACTTCATTCTAACATGCTCACGAGAAGGGAATTGTGTGTCAATAGTACCAAATGAATTGAAGACATATCCAACAATAAAGAATAACTGTCAAGCGAAGATAACAGTTGCGTTGAAAAAAATGGACTTTGGTACATAAAGAAAGCTATAGTTGACCACTCTCATGATCTTAGCCCTGCGAAGGCAAGGATGTTACATGGAAATAGAAACATCAGCATGTATGTGAAGAGAAGAATACAGATCAATAATGAAACAGATGTGAGGCTGAACAAGACCTTCCATTTTCTTGTTCATGATGTAAGAGGGTATGATAATTTACCATTTGTTGAACGAGACGTGAGAAACTATCTTAGGAGGAAAAGACGTGCAATTGGGAATGAGGGTGATGGTAAGGCTTTAAGGAGTTATTTTTCACTGATGCAATAACATAATAGTAATTTCTTCTATTGTATTGATTTGGATGATGACTTTTGTGTGAAGAACTTATTTTGGGCTAATGCAAGAAGTAGAGTTGCATATGAATCATTTGAAGATGTTGTGACGTTTGGCACAACCTATTTGACAAATAGGTATGACATATCGTTTGCCCCATTTATTGGTGTTAATTATCATGGGTAATCAATTTTGCTAGGATGTGGTCTACTATCTAGTGCAGACACTGAGTCGTTTATATGACTATTCGAATATTGACTTAATTGTATGTCAAGAAAGGCTCCAAAAGGTATTATCACTGACTAATGTAAGGCCTGTTACCCAAGTGGCTTCAGTACTCAAGAGGGGGGTGAATTGAATATTAAAAACTTTTTCGCAAACCCTTTTTAACACAGATTTCTCGAAGCAGTATATTTAAAATATAAAGATGATTAAATGCCTTAAGAACAGAAAATAAATAATTAAACAATAATAAATAAATTACAATAAATAAAGAGATAATGAGAAGAAAAACAGGCACGATATTTATCCTGGTTCGACCACCAACCACTTGTGGCCTACGTCTAGTCCTCGAAACACAGTTCGAAATTTTTCACTATTCAATACAAGCTTAAAATAGGTGCTTGCAACCTTTACACAATAGGGATACCTCACCCTATTTATTAGAGGGATACCTCATCCCCTTTGAAGGATACATCACCTTCTTTACAACAAAGGATACCTCACCTTTTTACTGAGGGATACCTCACCCTCACAATTTCACTAAGGGATACCTCACCTTTTTACAAAGAATCAGAATATAGACGAAGAGAAACTCTCACAAAGAGCAAATATTACAATTTGAAGCGCTAAGAAGCTCTCTTAGGATATCTCAAAGTTTTGGCGAAAAGAGCACAGAAAATATGAGAAAAATAAAAATCACGTTTTGGCACAAGCAAATAATAATTTAGATCATTGGGCAACCTTCAGAAGAGACCCAAGGTCTCTATTTATAGAGCTTTTTGAGAAACTAGCCGTTGGAGCAATTAAATCACGCAATGAATGCAAATATGGTCGTTTCTTTCCATTTCAGAATTCGTGGGTTATTCGAATACCTTCATGGTAATTCGAATACCACTGTTTTGTGAAAAACATTTCTGATATATGTTATTCGAATACCATCAGGGTGTATTCGAATACCACTGATTTAAAGACTTACGAAAAACATATCTAAAGGAAGTTATTCGAATACCATCAGGGTGTATTCGAATACCTCTGTTTTAAAACTTTGTAAAAATGGTTTAGAAGGATGTTATTCGAATACCTCTGTTGAAAAATAACTTTCAACACTTTTAAAGGCTTTCAAAACCATGATTTGAATTTGGGATAATTAATTTAAAATCATTTTCATCTTTTCATGCAAAATCAACGAGATATCCAGGATGGCTCCGTGCAAAAGATTCTAAGTGCTGAAGCTAATCTTGAGCATCTTGGACTTAGTCTTACCATCATCATCTTCATCATGTTTGTTATCATCAAAACATCTATCAATGGTAGCTAGCCAATTACAAGGCCATGCAAAATGCAATCTAGATAGTGCTTCCTACTACTCGCCATCGATGGTGCTTAAGGCATATTATGAAAAAAAATCCCAGAGAAGTTGAAAGGTTATGGTGAATATAAGAATATCAAGGATGCAATGAAAAATGCAGTTTATGATTCCATGACAGAGACTGAATTTGAAGGAAAATGAGTTACTTTCATAATGAATGGTTGAGTGGGTTGTACAATGAGTGGTATAAATGAGTCCTAATCTTTTTAAAGCAATATTTTTGGCCTGGAATGTCAACCACTCAGAGGAGCAAAAGCATACACACTTTTTTTAATGGGTATATAAACTCAACAACAACTTTGCAGCAATTTGTAAGGCAGTATGATAATGCTCTCCATGATAAGGCAGAAACAGAATATGAGGTAGATTGTCGATCATTTAACAATATTATTGCTTGTGGATCAAACTCTATGATTGAGAGGCAATTCCAATATGAGTACACCCATGTGAAGTTTAATGAGGTTCAAGCTGAATTCAGGGGTAAAATGAATTGTTCTATTTGTATTAAGTGTGTTGAGGATGGAATTTATACTTATGACGTGTTAGAGGAGATGGTAGTATTTGGAAGTTCCAAGGAAAGAAAACTTGAAGTGAAATTTAATCGCAACAATCATGACATTAGATGTCAATGCTTGTTGTTTAAGTTTAAAGGTATTATGTGTAGACATTCCCTTGCTATTCTTGTGCAAGAAAGGGTGAAGGAAATGCCTTCAAAGTATATTTTACCAAGATGGAGCAAAAATATAAGAAGGAAACATACATACATCAAAAGTAGTTATGATGTGAAACAGTTGCAGCCTCAAACATAGAGGTTTGATAATTTATATAAAGAGTTTTATGAGGTTACCAAAGTTGCTGCGAAGTGTGAGGATGCAAGTGATTTTTTTCTCCATACATTGCATGCATGTAAAGAGAAGCTGCAATCCATGGCTACAACAAACCATAATAATCTCACATGTCATAAAGGTCAAGACAAAATAAGCAATGTGATTGCCATTGACAGCGGTCAAACCAAGGAGCCATCGAGTAAGAATCATAGTCCATTACTAGTAGCACGTCAATGTCGTCCTCGATTGAATAGGAAAATATCAAAAGTTAACCAAATTGTGAGGAAAAAGAGAAAGACAACTAATCAAAACCCACATATATCTTCAATTCATGTAAATGCATTTGAATTTCTTTTATTTATGGACAAAAAACTGTGTACCACTACTTCTTTTGGAAAGAGGGCATATATTATCACCTATGTTTTTAACTTATTTCTATTGGTTTATGAAGGAATGCATTGAAGGAAGCATGAGTCAGATCAATGGAAACAATTTACATGTATGCTCATCTATAGAAATTACGACTCCTGGAGAACGAGATGATGATTGTACCGTGGTGTATGTATACACAAGAATTAAATTTAATTTGTAACTATTGTTGCAGTGATTGTTATGTTTCAGACTAGTATTGTTAGAGTTATTGTTATGTGTAAAGTATTATAAAAATTTATATATTGACTTTGGTTATATTCTTGCCTAACAGTCAATAGTTGTTGACCTCAATACAAATATTGCTGTTTATAAAGATAATTGTTGGACTTCATGGTTGACAGATAATTCAGCACCAAGTTTTCTGTCATTAGTTGAAGCTCTTCAACTTGATGTCACTAGAAGGCCATGTCAAACATATGCTAATTACGGCATATAAGTGATTATAGTTGACTTATTTAAATGTTTTTTTTAAGGATGCTAGTAGTGAGATTCCATACATTGGATTTTACCTTGAGTAGTAATGCTAGACAATTTGAAGATACAAGGGCCGAGGGATAGTGACATTGTACTTAATTGTTTTAATTAATTATAATTTTAATAATTTTTATTGGGTTTAATGTTATGTTTTAAATACTAAGGCAGTTAACTTTAGTGTTGCATGTTGGTGGGGCAACTGTCGATTTACTTGTAATTTGTATAAAGATTAATGATAGCACATATCAGTATTTTTGGGCAAAGTGTGCCGACAAACTTGATGGTGGCAAAGTGTTAACTGTGATGACATAGCACTATGTTAGAGCTATTTATAATTTAGTTGCAAAAATATTTTGTTATACTAGAAGTAACCTACCTATGTATTTTTTTTGGAGTAGGTTGTTTGTGTAGTTTAGGGAATGATATAGTATTTATTATGTGTACATAATTATATAAGGTTATGTAAAAAGTGATGTAGAAAAAAATGGTGAGATTATTTTTGTTATGTAAGTGATCAAATAGAATTATTTTTTGGTACAGGGTTTATAAGGGTAACAATGAAGATTCTACAAGTTATGGATAAAGCACATTTATATCTTTTGGTACATGTTATATGAATGTGTTTGTTTGGTTATTTGTTTGTAATCTATAGTGTATTCTAAACAGTTAGGTCATTGTAATTTTAGCAAATTAGCTTTTACTTATGACAAGAAATTACTTTAGGTCCTTGATTTAATGAGCCCATTACCCATACCCATAAGTATATGGTCGTAACCAAACCAGACCATATACTTATGCTAGCTAAGGGTGGTATGTTTGTCTTAAGCCATGCACTTATTGAAAAAATTAGTATACATTGTTAGAGGAATATGTTTGGCAATGACAATAGTTTTGATGATAACAAACAAGAAAGAAATGGTTGTGTGAGGAAACTAATAACCAGTTATTTGGGGTAGCAGAAAACGAGTTTCAACGGCTCTTTTGGAGCATTTAATGCACCCAACCACCTCCAACGACTCTTAAATGCATTGAGTTATAAATGCAAGTGTTTGGACATCAAAGAAAAGTTGAAAATTAATCTAAACAAGTTTCTTAAGTATTAAATATGAGTTTTATCTCTCATTTCTCTAAAACCTCTGTTTTGAGCTTTGGTGTGTGATTCCTTGATACCCGTAAGCTTCAATTTGTATTATCCACTCTTAAGAGAGTTTCATATCATTCAATCCTTGTTTATACGATAAAGCGGATGAGATATCCCTCAAAGTTGTAAGGGTGAGGTATCCTTTGAAGTTGAGGCTCAAGCACAAATGGTGAAGTATCCTAAAGTGTTGTTGAGTGCTCTAATTTGTAAAGGTAGCAAACACCTGATTCAAGCTTGAAGTTTTAGTGAAAAATCTCAAATGATTGCTTGAGAACTGGATGTAGGTCATAACGAGTGGATGAACCAGCATAAACCTTGTGTTTAATCTTCTAAACTATACTCCTTTACATTAGTGTATTTATTTTATTTGCTTGCTTGAATATTATCTCTATTGGTTGTTCATTTGTGAGTGAAAGTATTTAATCTTCTCTATCCATTCATCTTTATCAATCAATAGCTTCAAAAAAAATTTGTAATTAAGTGTTTTGTAAAAGATTTGCAAAAATATTTTATAAACTCACTTCACCCCACTCTTAAGTATTGAGGCAGCCCCAAAGTGACGACTATCTCAGAGTCAAGAAATTTAGCAACAATGACATTAGCCACTCTCTTTGGAAAGCTCTAAGAACACAAGCTGGAACTAAAGAGAGTTAATCAAAATGAAGATCATGACAAGAAGAAAAAGATGATTGCTTTCAAAGCCACTTCCTCCACAATTGATGATGAAGATGAACATGAAGATGAAGGAGATGACATGGAAAACCTTGAGCTGAATGAGGAGAATTTCAACCTCCTTGTAAGAATGTTTGGATGATTCTTTAAGAAAAAAAGAAGTCAAAGAAGGCCACATTTTCCTCCAAAGAAGACATATCAAAAGGGAGAAAGAATTTTATCTACTCCAACTTGCTACGAATGTGAAAAATTAGGACACATGAAGATGAAGTATCCCATTTATCAAAAGAATATGGATAAATTTAAAAAAAAAACTTCTAAAGAAAGGAAAGGAAAGAGAACATATATTGCTTGGGAGGACAATAACATGGATTCCATTGATAGTTTAGAGAATGAGGAAGCTCATCTATGTCTAATGGGCAAAGGAGAAGAAGAAGAAGAAGAAGAAGAAGAAGAAGAAAGTGAAATAGGGTAACTTCTTCTAACCTTGACTCTTCCCCTTCCTATAGTGAATTACAAGGTGCTTTTCAAGAGTTGCATCATGAGTCAATGTGGCTCACAAAATTAGTTTCATCCTCCAACAAAATAATCTCCTCTTTGGAAAACAAAATTTCTATTTTAAACAAGGAGATTGAAGAACTCAACATTGAGAATGAAACTCTTAGACTAATTGATGCTAACTCATCATGCATAACTTGTTCTTCACATGAAAATGCTTCCACATCCTTATCTTATACATCATGTAAAGCATTTGAAAAGGAAATTAAGAATTTGAAAAATGCTCTTTCAAAATTTACCTTTGGGAGAGATAACTTGAACATCTTGCTAGGAAAACAAAGGTGTGTTTTCCAAAAGGTTGATTTAGGATTTAATCTCACAAACCGACAAAAGCTTTACAAAAATTTCTTTGTTTCCTCAAGTACTTCAAGTAGTCCTTTTATCAAATGTTTTCATTGTGGAAAGAAGGGGCATAGTGCTTCAACATGTAATATGAGGAAGAACGTCAATACCAAGGTTGAGACTAAAATGGTTTAGGTCTCTAAGGGCACCTTGCCCAAAACTAACACACAAAAATCCAAAAAAATTTGGGTACCAAAGGTTAAAATCTAAATGTGTATTGTAGGTGTGCTTGAAAGCCAAGAGCTCAAATTGGTATCTTGATAGTGGTTGTTCCAAACACATGACTGGAGATGGCTCCAAGTTTTCCTTTCTTGTCCCTAAGAAGAATGGACATGTAACCTATGGTGATAATAACAAAGGGAAGATCCTTGGAGTTAGCAAAGTTGGTAAAATCTCTTCCTCATCTATTGATAATGTTTTACTTGTTGAAGGGCTTAAACATAGTTTGCTTAACATTAGTCAATTATGTGATAAATGAAATAGAGTTATATTTGATTTTAATTGTTGCATAATTGAGGAAAAAGATGACAAGCAAGTTAAGTTTATTATTCATAGGGTCAATAATATATATATGATTAGCCTTGATGACATATCTTCAAATGATGCTAAATGCTTTATGAGTAAGGAAGATAATTCATGGTTATGGCGTAGAACGATTGTTCACATTCACATGGATCACTTAAATAAGTTGGTCTCAAAAAAGCTAGTAATTGGATTTGCAAAACTTAAATTTGAAAAAAATAAACTTTGTGATGCATGTCAAAAGGGAAAATAAGTAAAGATATCTTTTAAAGCTAAAAATGTGATTTTAACTTCTAGAATTTTATAACTTTTGCACACAGATCTTTTTGGTCCCTCTAGAACTATGAGCTTTGGTGGGAATTACTATGTATTAGTGATTATGGATGATTTTTCTAGGTTTACATGGACATTATTCTTATCTCACAAAAATGATGATTTTCAATCATTTAAGAAACTTGCCAAAGTTATCCAAAATGAAAAAGGTCTTTGGCATTGCATCCATAAAAAGTGATCATGGTGGTGAGTTTGAAAACCATAAGTTTGAAACCTTTTGTGATGAACATAACATTGAGCATAATTTTTATGCCCCTAGAACTCTACAACAAAATGGGGTTGTAGAAAGGACAAATAAATCTTTAGAAGAAAAGATAAGAACTATGCATAATGAGGCTAATAATCCTAAGTACTTTTGTACGGATGCGGTTAATATTGCTTGTTATGTTATGAATAGGGCTCTAATAAGGCCAATTTTAAAGAAAATCCCCTATGAATTGTACAAGGGAAGGAATCCAAATGTTTCACACTTTCATGTCTTTGGATGTAAATGTTTTGTTTTGAACAATGGAAATGATAACTTAGAAAAATTTGATGCAAAATCTGATGAAAGAATATTTCTTGACTATTATATATATAGTAAGGCCTTTAGAGTTTACAATAAAAGAACTATGATCATTGAAGAGTCCATTCATATTGCATTTGATGAAACTAACCCAAATGGTCTGAGAAAGGATTTAGTTGATGATGTTGCAGAAATCTTGTCAAGAACACACTTGGATAATAAGGAGAAAGAAACAAGAAGAAAGCCCATTTGAGGATTCACAAATCATGGCCTTCCCAAGGAATGGAGAACATCAAGATATCATCCTCTTGACAAGGTGATAGATGGTATATCAAAAAAGGTAACTACTCATAACTTTCTTAGAGATGCATGTAATTGTATGACCTTTGTCTCTCAAGTTAAACCTAAAGACATAAATGAGACCATTAATGATGAACGTTGGATCTTGGCTATGCAAGATGAACTAAACTAATTTGAGAGAAATCAAGTTTGAGAATTAGTTCTAAGACCCGATGATCATCCCATAATTAGTATCAAATGGGTCTTTAGGAACAAACTTGATGAAACATGTTTAATAATAAGAAACAAAGCTAGGCTTGTAGCTAAAGGATGTAATCAAGAAGAAGACATAGATTATGAGGAAACATATGCTCTTATAGCTACATTAGAGGCTATAAGAATGCTACTAGCATATGCATGCATCATGGATTTCAAGCTTTATCAAATGGATCTCAAAAGTGCTTTCTTAAATGGTTTTATACAAGAAGAGCTGTATGTGGAATATCCTCCTAGTTTTGAAAACTTTGAACTGTCCAACCATGTTTTTAAATTGAAAAAGACTTTGTATAACTTAAAACAAGCTCCCAGAGCTTGGTATGAATGGTTGAGCAAGTTCCTTTTGGGGAAAAAAAAGCTTTTCTCGAGGAAAGGTTGACACTACTTTTTTCATCAAGCATAAAAAGCATGATATACTTCTTGTTCAAGTATATGTTGATGATACAATCTTTGGTGCTTCTAATGAGTTTATTTGTAAAGAGTTCGTTAACATTATGCAAAATGAATTTGAGATGTCTATGATGAGTGAGCTCAACTTTTTATTTGGACTCCAAATCAAGCAAACAATATATGAGACTTTCATAAGTCAATCCAAATATTGCAAGGACCTGCTAAAAAAATTTGGAATGGACAATGCCAAGTAATGCAACACCAATGGGTATTTCTTGTTACTTGGACAAGGATGAAACAGGTAAATCTGTAAAAATCTCAAAATATAGAAGTTTGATTGACTCACTCCTTTAACTTACAACAAGTAGGCCAAATATTATGTTTAGTGTGTGCATGTGTGCTAGATTTTAAGCAAATCCTAAAGAATCACACCTATATGCTATAAAAAGAATCATGAAATATCTAATAAGCACTTCACAAATGGGATTATGGTACCCCAAAGGTGCCTCTTGTAGCTTAATTGGTTATGCCGATTCTGATTTTGCTGGATGCAAAATGGATAGGAAGAACACTAGTCAGATATGCCACTTGTTTGGAAGCACTTTAGTTTCTTGGCATAACAAGAAACAAATAGTGTAACATTGTCTACAGCTGAAGCTGAATATGTCGCAACTAGAAGTTGTTGTGCTCAAATCCTTTGAATGAAGCAACAGCTTCTAGACTATGGACTTCAGCTTCATCACATCCCTATAAGGTGTGATAACACTAGTGCAATCAATTTGTCTAAAAATCTCATTTTGTACTCTAGAACAAAACACAAAGAAATAAGGCACCACTTCATTAGAGATTATGTTCAAAAAGGTGATTGCATGCTTAAATTTGTGAATACAACTAAACAACTTGCAGATATCTTTACTAAGCCTTTAGCAAAAGAAGCATTCTTTTATATTAGAAGAGAACTAGATATATTGGATTAATCATGCATTTAATTTGAATAAATGTCTTTGTTGTATTTTTTTTTCTGCATAATCATGCATAATTTTTATCTTTTGAATCCAATACTGACTTGAGCGTCAGGGTTTTCCTCAAATTTGTTTTGCAAGTACTTGATCCATGTTTAAGTTTCCCAATCTCAAATCTCAAGTTCCTGTTGTGAAAAAATGGTTTCTGGTGTTTTTGAAGAAGATTAATTAGTTATTTGATAACCCCATAGAATGTAGTTATTTGTACCTTATCTTTGTGCATTATTGATGGCTTTGTCCTTGTTGTTATGCATTGTTAGAAGACTTTAGCCCTATTTTCGTGTGAAATCCATGTTGAGGTCTTCCTCTCTAATCTTACCAAAATTCTTCCTAATCTTTGATTTGATTGAGCTTGATTACATTTGTATTTAATTGGGGTGATTTCTCAACTACAGGTTAAGCCCAAAAGAACCAACTTGATGCAAGTAAAGGCCCTGCATTGGAAAAGAAATCACAAGGCAAGCTCCAGTACATCATGCCGCGACGCTGGAATGCTTACGCTGCGGCGTCCTACTCTCCGCCTGTGCACCCTGATAACCAGAGGCTTTAAAGCCGCAACACAGGGAAGTGAATGTCGCAGCGCTAGTGCCCTAACTTTTGCTCACTGTGACGCGTGTTATTCTTTCATTTTTACAAAGCAAGGTTTTTCTTTCATGCAGATGGTTCTCACAAGCTCAATTTTGAATTTGACTTATATGATACCCCTCATTATTGGACTCATTTCCAGAAATCATATGATATGAACTCAATCAACAATAATAGTAAGATAACAAATGTCATGTTTTTACATGCATTTAGAATGGTTACATGGTATGGAATATGTAGGTGATGAAAAACATAAGGCCAAACATATATAAGGCTTCAAAAGGGACCTAGGGATATAATCATATCAAGGAATGCTTTTTAAGGCTCAATCGGTTTAAACAATGCCCTAATCATTTCCTTAATCATGCACAAATTAAGATTTTACCTCAAGAAAGTTCAAAAATAATTTCACATATAATCGACACTTTCACATGTACAATACATAAACTTTCTCCAAGCAAGACTTTATATCAATTCCAAAGTTCAACAAGCATGCAAGTGGGAAATGTGTCAATCCTAAAATGAAACTAGATTGCTTCAAAGATTGCATATGGATTCACAGAAGTGTTCAGATCAAATCGCATCCATATCTATCATTGGACAATTAATTCACACTAGTTTTAACCATTATGATTCACATTGTGAAAGGGAACGACAATTGTATCTTGAATGAGATTTTCATGCAATTGTTATCAAGATACTTATTCCTCTAGATCCTAACAAAACATACATAATTACAAACATACATAGCTATACTAACATGCTAAAATATCATACTAAAGATAAACAATAATAGTATAATAGTTAATGCAATATATATACCATATATATAACAAACATCCTAAAATATTAGTATCATAACCTTATACATAAGTTTAAGACACCCCCCAAACCTGAGGGAAACAGTGTCCGCACTATACAACAAAAACATACAAGATATTAAACAAAATAAAATATAATGAAAGAAGGTGTTCCCTCAATGCCACAAGGGCTAGATAGAAGGCTCCTCAGAATGGGTAGCCTCGTCATCTATGCCGGCATCCTCACCCATGGCGGCGTCATCATTAACTGCTAGCTGGTGAGAGGGCCCTGGGCTCTTGTGATGGTGGTGGTGATGGGTCAGCAACTGCAATGGGCGGGAAGTCTGGGACTGGGTAATCATCCATCAGAAGATGCAAGTGCTCCGCCATCCAATGCTGAGTCTGAATGATATATGACAGCATGGCTATCATCTGGCTCGTCTGAGCCTTCAAATCTATCACCCTGGTGTCCATGTTGGTCCTCCAGGTTATCGCATCAACTTATGCTGGCCGGGGCTGTGATGGCTCTGTCCTGGGCTCTCCTAGAGCCTGCCTCTGTGCCCTCCTAGCAGCTGAAGGGGCTAGAACTGCATGGACCCTCTCAAGGAAATAATCATTGAGAGGTTGTTTCCTCACAGAGTGCTCCTCATGGTCCTGAGACTCGACCATCTGCCCTCTGCATAGCTGGTGGACGAGTGATGGAAAGAACAGGCTCCTACATTCCCTGATAGCTCTCCAGATCTGCTGATGAATGATATGGCCGACGTCAATGGCATGATGCTTGAGAATAGCATAGATCATAATCGCTCACTCTCGAGTCACCTTTGATAGGTTGGCGGACAACAGAATCTGTGTGCAGATGAAATGATACTAGACCCGAGCCTTTGGTGTTAAACAAGCTCAACAGAAGAATTTGGGTCTGGCATCCTGGACGCTCAATACCCATTGCACTGGCCATGACTCAGGCGTGCAGATCCTGGCCGTCACAGTGGCAAGATCGATGCCATCTGGGTCAACTCTGATAAAGTGAGCGTACTCGTAGATCAATGGCAGAGCTGGCAAGTCTAATACTACCCTGATGATTGATGCAGCGTAGGAAACCTGGCGTCCCCAGACAATAACTGTCATGGTGTTGGCATCGGTGGTGTCGATGTTCACGTAAAATTCACGAACCACAGGAAGAACTGCCACCTTAGGGTGATGTGCAAATCTGCCCTAGCGATGGTGGCGGATCGTCCTATCAATATGCTCTGGGATGCCCTCCTCGAAAGAGAATCCTCACTCAGTTATGACTGATTTATAAACCAATCTGGTATACCTCTCAGCCGCGATGACTGACACAAATCTCGCCTGATCAAATGATGGAGGAGGAGATGGTTCCCTGTTTGCTCTACTAGATGATCTACGTACTCTCTTTGGGCCCATGGTACCTGAAAAAGAATTACAAACTGTTTAAAATCAAGCAATTGATAGCATTATAGTTAAGAAAAATTTGTAATTCTGGAAATATCTGGAAATTTCAAAGCCTCACGCTGCAGCATTTACAGACACGCCACAACATTCAAACTGTTCAAGAGAACACCGCGACATTGATATGCCACGCCATGACACTCAATAAGTTTAGCATCATGCCACGGCACTGAACGTCTATGCCACGACATTCATATGTGTTCATCCTCATGTCGTGGCACTAAAGGGTCACGCCGCGGCGCGTGCTTAGCCAGAACCCAGATATGCCCCAAATCAGGCCAAATCTCCTACCCCAAATAGAATATACACACCCGTACTACACAAAAACCATAAAACAACTATCCTAATGCATATAATCCTACTAAAAACAAGAGATTATACATTTAGCACAGAAAACAAAACTAAAAAAATGAAATAACAAATATAAAATAGAAATAGGAAAATGAGATGAGCTTCGTACCTTGTTTAGAAGCAGGGAAATGAAGCTATGAAGGTAGAAAACCAAAAACGAGGGAATGGGTTAAGAGAAAATAGACAATAGGTTTAGCAAAAAGGGGAAAACTGAGGGACATATGAACTATCGTGGCGTTTAACCCCAAAAACACATCATGTTGCAGCGTTTACAAGCTTAACGCCATGACGTCCATTAATTCCCCTATAATTTAAATATTTAAATAAATACTATTTATTAATATTATATTATTATTATTATTATTTTGAACAAGAGATGTCGTGGCATAGTCACACACCACGCCGCTACGCTATACTCACTGATAATTGCCTGTTAAGGACCTCACGCCGCGACATTATCAAGTTCCATGTCGCGGCGTAAGAGGTCAGCCGGCAGAATTCTACAACAAACTGATTTCAGCTGAGACTCTTGGCCATAATAGGTCACCAACACCTATAAAACATGTCCATGAGGTCAAATAACAGTTTATATATCAAAAACTTAATCAAATTACAAAAATCACATATTACATACTAAAGACTTAAAAACACAGAATATGCATAATTGGGTTCCCTCCCAAAAAGGGCCTTATTTATAATCCTGACAGGACTTTGTGGACATCAAGTTAGAATTGTTAAAGTGAGGGACGTCTTCTCCCTTTGAATTTCTCCTCCAAAGTAAGGTTTTAGGCGCTGGTCATTAACCTTAAAACTTGATGATCCATTAAGTGGGGTTATTTCCACTGCCCTGTGGGAGAATACCTTTATCAAAACAAAGGGTCCCGACCACCTCAATTTAAGCTTTCCAGGAAATAGCTTAAGCCTGGAATTATAAAGGAGAACTTGTTGGCCTTTATTAAATCTTTTTTGGACTATCCTCTTGTCATGCAAGTACTTGACCTTCTCCTTACATACTTTTGTATTCTTATAGGCCTGCAGCCTAAATTCATCGAGTTCATTGAGTTACAAAACTCTTTTCTCACCGGCAGCTTATTAATTAAAGTTGAGCTGCTTTATTGCCCAATAGGCACTATGCTCAAGCCCAACCGGCAATTGGAATGCTTTTTCGAACACCTGCTTGTATGGAGACATACCAATGGGGCCCTTGTAAGTAGTCTTGTAAGCCCACAGTGCATCATCTAACTTTCTTGACCAATCCTTTCTGGTTGGACACACTGTCTTCTCTAAGATTCGCTTTATTTCGTAGTTAGATACCTCTGTTTGCCCACTTGTCTGTGGGTGATAAGCAGTGGCAACTCGATGCGTCACACGATACTTGGCTAAGAGGGCTTCAAAGTACTTATTACAAAAATGCAACCCTCTGTCACTGATGATGGCCCTAGGTGTTCCAAACCTAGTGAAGATCTGTTTCTTCATGAAGCCAATCACTACCTTTGAATCATTAGTAGGAAATGCACATGCCTCCACCCATTTGGACACATAGTCTACAACCACAAGTATGTATTGATTCCCAAAAGAGGGAATAAAGGGGCCCATGAAGTCAATGCCCCAAATATCAAAGATCTCAACTTCTAGAATGAAGTTAAGGGGCATCTCGTTCCTTCTGGAAATGTTTCCAGATTTCAGGCACTGATCACATCTTTGCACATAAAAATGTGCATCCTTGAATAGCGATGGCCAATAGAAGCCAAATTGGAACACCTTCGCAGTAGTTCTCTCACCACCATAGTGTCCACCATATGGAGAAGCATGACATTGATTTAGGATTTGCTCCGCTTCCTCCATAGGTACACACCTTCTCAACATCTGGTCAGCATACTGTTTGAACAAAAAGTAGTTTATCCCAGATGTAGTGCCTGACATCGTATAAGAATTTCTTCTTCTGGTGAGATGTTAGATCAGGTGGTAGCACACCACCCACGATGTAATTCACCAAGTCCGCATACCATGGACATGATTGAGTGGTGGCTGCCAAAAGTTACTCATCAGGAAATGTTTCCCTAATCATGATCGGTTCAGCTTGGCATTCTTCATTTTCTAATCTTGAAAGGTGGTCTGTCACTTGATTTTTCGCATATTTCTTGTCTCTGATCTCCATATCAAACTCTTGTAGAAGCAAAACCCACCTAATCAATCGCGGTTTCGCGTCCTTCTTGCTTACTAAGTACTTGATTGCTGAGTGATCTGTATACACAATCACCTTAGTCCCTACTAAGTAAGCTCTGAACTTGTCAAATGCACACATAACTGCCAGTAGCTCTTTTTCCATTGTTGTGTGGTTCAGTTGGGCGTCATTAAGTGTCTTGCTCACATAGTATATGAAGTGAAACGCCTTATCCTTTTGTTGTCCCAACACAGCACCTACAACATAATCGCTGGCATCGCACATGAGCTCGAACGATAAGTTCCAATCTAGAGTGATAATAACTGGTGCTGAGACCAGTCTCTTCTTCAGCTCCTCGAATGCAACCTGACATGATTCATCAAAAGCAAACTGAATGTATTTCTCCAAACGGTTGCAAAGAGGCTTTGCTATCTTTGAGAAATCTTTAATGAACCTCCGATAGAAACCCGCATGGCCAAGAAAACTACAGATTCCTTTAACTGAGTTTGGCAGAGGGAGCTTGTCAATTACCTCAATGTTTGCCTTGTCCACCTCCATCCCTTTAATAAAAACTTTATGGCTAAGAACTATACCTTCTTGGACCATAAAGTGACACTTTTCCTAGTTGAGGATGAGGTTGGTTTCTGACTGCGGGATTTAAAGGATGCAAACCCAAGTGCAGGTTGTCTCAAGTAATAAATTCTTGGGAGTTCGAGGTCGATCCACAGGGAATTAATGAAGAGAAATTATTTGAGGTAAGAAAAGAATTTGTCACAATAATAAAAATAATAAAACTTGTTCACAATTAAATTTAAGAACTTGCTTGGGTTAGGAGATCCACTCTTGGTAATAAATTAAAGGCAAGATTATTTCTTTTTATAACTCAATTAAAATCCACACACAATAGAGGTTCCAATCGAAAAATATAACATTCAAAGTTCAATTATATATGCAATCATATTTATGATTCCTTTAATTATCTACAAACATTTGTAAATAAGTTCAAGCATTCACTATGCCAATTCTATTGTCTACAATAAATCAAGATCTCCATTATACAAAGAAGGTTTCTAAATTGATTGGAAACAAAATACAGCACATATAATGTCCATTTGATAATATATCATTTAAGCACAAGAAATAAAATAATCTAACCTTATTTCATTACCAAGAGCTTCACTCTTTCACCCAAGCAAGATAAAGATTTAGTTACTCATAGATAAGAAGAAAGAAAAAGAGAGAAAGAGAAAGATGAACATAGCTTCAATTTAGAACAAGAAAAAATTGCAACAAAGCAAAACAATAAACAAGCATAACCACAACTTATAAAAACTAAGCCTAACACTAAGTGCCCCAAATGGTCAGCCAATGGTGCCTTTTATAGAGAATTAGGGATACAAAATTACAAAGGGACTGATTAAGAGTAGGTGGATGAGTAGATGAATGAGTGGAAAATGCCAAATGGTGAGGATAAGAGTGAAAAATCATTGAGATTTCTTGTCTCCAAAATAATTCATTACTTAAGTCATGGATTCTGTCATCAAATAGAAAAGTCATCTTCATGAAGTTGTAGATTTGGATCTTAACTTTCAGATGTCCAAATTTTAGCCTAAGATAATTCTTACAGCTCGAGATATGACCCAATTACTGCAGACTATTTAGGCCCAGTTTCAGTACCTCTGTTTTGACTTCCAGACCTAATATCACCTCCAATCTGTCCGAATTAGCTCTTGTGGTCTTCATGAAAGTTGTATATCTGGGTCTTAACTTTAAAATGTCCAAATTTCAGCTCAAGATAATTCTTACAGCCCGAGTTATGCTCTGATTATTGTACACTGTTCAGGTTCCAGACACAAAACTCGTGTTCTGTCTTCCAAGCCCATTTAGCTCTTCTAAATGTCCATATTTTACCTGGAGTTCTTCATGAAAGTAGTAGAGTTTTCTCTCAGCTTTTCTACAAGGTAAAATTCATAATTGCTAGACATCTAGAACTCAAGATATTACTAAAATACAGAAATAGTGTAAGACCAAAATAATGCTGAAAAAAATCAATTAAGTCCAATTTGAGTCCAATCTTACAAAACATAACCAGGCTTAATCAATTAAGTACATGAAGAGTGTAAATGACTAAAAATGAGGGTTTATTAATGTATAAAATATATGATTATCAAATTCCCCCACACTTAACTTTTTGCACTCTTGGGCAAAACATATAAGACCAAAGTTAGGAGACAAAGAAAAATGACACAGACTCAAAAGCTAAAAACTCTAAAAGACTCGATGAAGCAAGAAGAGCAACAAGAAATTCAAGGGATCAAAGCATGAATGAGGTAACATTTCTTTACATCTCAAACCAATAAGCAAGGAAACTTCAGTTGAAAAGAATGAATCAAGAATGATAGATCCTCACAGAATTCACTCTCAATCTCTCAAGTGTTTAAAAAGTAAGTATTTCACTCTATTCAACTCATGAACAATTACATTAACATAAGCTTGCTTATCTTCTACTTCTCCGCTACTCAAAACACATACATACAAAAATCAAGAGGACTTTATTCAAGGTTGTAATGGGGTCATGGTAAAGGAGATGTGATAATATGGATATGCAAAGATAAATACCAAAGAGAATAAAAGAGCATTATGGTACAGTTAGAGTGGAGAAAATGTTTGAGAACATTCATCATAAAGGACAATCACCAATATTTGACTAATATTTTGTTTAAGATCAATCCCAAATTGGTGAATTGAATTCATTGTTAGACTTGAATATTCTCCTTTTCTTCTTGTTGTTTCCAAGCATCCACCTTTATTCTAGACTCTGATAATCCTTTAATTGTAATGGTGGTCATTTTTTTTATCATTTTTCACACACACCCCCACACTTGTTCAAGAACAAGGTCAATGCTCTGTTATTCCCTAAGATTGGGTAAAAACATTTTTTTTAAGGTTCGAAATGAGCTAAAAACAAGGAATGGTCAAATAAGTTCAAAGGGGTTACACAATTGAAAATATACAAGGATGGCTATTTGGTCAAAGTAGCTATTTCAAAATGCCTCAATCATATTAATGTATGCATGTGAAAATGTAGCATAAAAAAGAATCAAAGCAAGTTCTAGAGTAACAATTTCATGAGTGAAAATCACTCAAGAAAGAAGAGAATGGTACAGATATTCAATCCATTCATCAATAGGCTCAAAATCTCACAAGACATATTTCTATCATTCTTAATCCACCAATTCAACATCCATAACCAAGCATATGAAATTTAATAAAGAAGATAATTTATTCAATCATGCTATGATCCCTGAATTTCAATTGCTTCAAAGGATGTGAGGTGCATTCACTTGAATCTTTCAAAGGAAATCAAATAAAACTTTGTTACTTTCACAACTCAACACTAAATAGTTACTACCCCAACTAAGATGCGTCTCAAGAGTAATAAATTATTTCCAAAATTTACTCTTTACTCTGCCATCACTAATTAGTTTTACTACGAATAGGTTTCTGACAGTCATATCACTAAACATACTTCTCAATTTAGATACGTCTCAAAAGTAAAATTACTCCTTACTCTGCCATCATTCATTGGTTTAGTAAGTCCATGACAATCATATTATACTTTCTAAAAAAAAAAATTTTTTTGTCAACTATCCTTCCCCCCAACTAGGTCACAACATTGTCCTCAATGTTAAAATATAGATGAGTAAAGGATAGATGACATTACCTGTTAGAGAAATCTAACACAAATTTAAACAAAAACAAAGTATGATAAATCCAAAGTAAAGGAAAGCTATAAACGAAATGTCAAATCTGGCTTTCTTTTCATCTTGCTTCCCTCACTGTTTCTTGCTGACCAATCTATTTGAGCTATTGCTGGATCAGGATCAAAGATCAAAGGTAAAGGAATTTTTTTTTTGTATTTTTTTTTACTTCAAGAAAACCATCAGGGTAAAGAAGTCTAGAAACCCCTGAAGGATCCTGCTCAAAGGATCGTCTGTATGTACAGCTTTTATGGCGTATCTTTATACTGCGCGTCATGAGTGCAGTAGTGGCATATCTTTATACTGCGTGTCACCTGTGCAATAGACATTCACGTCCGTTTATTCAAAGAAAGGAGAAAGAAGAAACCATCGTGGGTTTCCATCCTGGGTCTAGAATTTGGAGCGCTCACACTTGGGCTCGTAACATCAACAACGATGCTAAAATCTGAAACCCGTAATGTCCAAGATCCAAAACATCCCATCCTAGGGCGCTGAGAACCCCTTCTAATAAAAGAGAGGATCAACCTCAGATGTCTCTTATGCTTTGGCAGCCGCGGGTTACTTCTCACTAATAACCAAAGTGGGATGCTTCTGCCTGTCCATCAACTCCACAGTGCCTAAATGGTAAACATTGGGTTATGGAGTACGGCTCTCTACAGAGCATGGTACATGAACCTTTTTTTAAAGACCAACGTGCAAAGGTCCACCCGAGTCAATGACGGGTCAGCTAAAGGCTGGGGCTCCACAACTAATTAAAGCCATGGCACTCCTTCCGGATCGCCCTTGTTCACATATTTTTTTCTTTTTTTTTTCTTTTTTTTAAGAAAACATGAAGAAGAAGAAGATAATATGTATAGATTGTTATGGATAAGGCTCACATCTGCCTCTGGTTTAACGTCCAGTAACGGCTTAAACACCTTTTATGAGTCGAGGATAAGCTTCCCATCCAATTTTCTTATAAATTGGCAAACAGGGTCTTTTAGAGTCAGATTCTCAAGACTGTAGCATTTTTCTTCATCATGATTGTAGGATTCAGAGGCATTATGTTTTTTTTTGAAATTGAGCCAATCTTTTGATAATTTTCACAACTTTTGCAAAAAGTATAGTAGTCCTTAAATAAAGTGGGCCAATAAAATCTGCACTGCAAAAATTTCATAGCTATTTTCTTTGAAGAAAAGTGACCTCCACATGCTTCTGAATGACAAAATTTAATGACACTACCTACCTCACTGTCGGGCACACATCTCTGAAAGATTTGATCAGGACAATATTTGAACAAGTATAGGTCATCCCAATAAAAAATTTTCACCTCTGTTAAAAATTTCTTCCTATCTTGGTGCGTCCATTGAGACGGCATCTTTCCATCTTATTCTCCAGTAATAGTTAAGGAAATTACTTCTAGAAAGCTTTGTTCTTCTTCAAAAAATGTGTACTTCAACCTAGCAGGTAATGACTTTAGTTCCGGTGTGGGTACTTCTTCATGGGCATTATCATTCATGGGTTTTAGCTCTTTGAATTTTGGCTTCCATCCTTTGTATTCTATTTCCTCTGTACAATCAAGCAAATCAAATGAATTAATTAAACAAACTTCTAATGGGTCAGAAGAACTCCCTTTTTTAAGAAGATCATCTATAATGGCTTCAATTCCTTCAACTTCCTCCTTTTCATCAAGGACTTCCTGTGGTTGCTTGCACATGTTAAAAACATTGAGATCTAGTGTCATGTTTCCAAATGTTAGCTTCACCACTCTATTTCTGTAATTTATCAAAGCATTGGATGTTGCTAAAAATGGACGGCCTAAAATAACAAGAATTGACTTGCACCTATCAATCATAGGTTCAGTATCCAAGACAATAAAATCCACAGGATATATGAATTTATCAACTTGAACTAACACATCTTCTACTATTCCTCTTAGAATTTTAATTGATCTATCTGCAAGTAGAAGAGTTACAGAAGTTAGTTTTAACTCACCTAAGTTGAGTTGCTGATAAACTGAATATGGATGCAAATTGACACTAGTACCAAGATCAAGTAAAGCTTTTTCAATTTTATGTTTTCCAATAATGCATGAAACTGTAGGACAACCAGGGTCTTTATATTTCAACGCATTATTATTCTGAAGAATGGAGCTTACCTGTTCAGCCAAAAATGCTTTCTTTTTCACATTTAAGTTCCTTTTAACAGTGCACAAGTCCTTCAAATATTTGGCATAAGAAGGAATCTGTTTAATAGCATCTAACAGAGGAATATTGATTTTCACTTGTTTCAAAATTTCAAAAATTCCAGTGTTATGGTCTAATTTCTTTGGATTATTCAATGCTTGAGGAAATGGGGGTGAAGGCGAGAGTTTGGTCTCCTTTTAGTCAGCTTCTTCATTTTCTTGGGCAATTGGTTTATCTTCTTTCTCACAAGATTTGGAGATTTGTTTTTCAGCAACCTTTCCACTCCTAAGAGTTATCACTGACTTGACTTAGTCCATTTGTTGGTTTTTTGAACTCCCCTCATTTAGACTGTACTGACCCTTGGGATTTGGTTGAGGTTGAGAAGGAAATTTTTCTTTGTCATGAATGATGAGTGCAGAAGAAAGTTTAGCAAGAGTTTCTTTTATGTCAATCATGGTTTGATTGTTTTGTTTATTAATGGCCTCTTGCTTTTCTATGACTGCATGCAATGTTTCTTCAAGGTTTTTCTTATATGGTGGGACATAAGGTGCATATCCTTGATAATTTTAAGAGTCCTGTTGTATCTGAGGAGGTGGTGGTTGCACGAATTGTGATTGATTATTATTCCTCCAACTGAAGTTCGGGTGATTTCTCCATCCCGGATTGTATGTATCTGAAAAAGAAGAAGTAAATGGCTTTTTAAAATTATTCATTGCATTTACTTGCTCATGTACAACTTCTTTAAAAACAGGAATGCTAAGACATTCATGTGTTGAGTGTCCTAAGTCATCACAAATGTCACAAATTTCTTCATTTTGCATAGATTTGATTTCTTTTACTTTCCTTAATTTCATGGCTTCAACCTTTCTAGCCAAATTGGTAAACCTAGCATTTAGATCTTCCTCTTGACTAAGGTGATATTTTCCTTTATTAGCACTTGCAAGGTTTGATCTAATTAAATTTTCAGAAGGGTTAGTACTATGCCAAGATTGAGAATTTTCAGCCAACAAGTTTAAATAGTCTAAAGCTTCATCAGGTTCTTTATCAAGAAACTCATCATTGCACATTATTTTCACAAATTATTTAGTTTCAGGTGTTAAACCTTCATAAAAGAAGCTTATACTGCACCATTTTTCAAAACCATGATGTGGACAAAAATTTAACAAATCTTTAAGTCGTTCCCAACATTGAAAATATGTTTCATTTGAATTTTGGAAAAAATTTTGGATCTGTCTTTTCATAGCATTAGTTTTATGTGTTGGAAAAAATTTCTTCAAAAACTCACCTTATATTTGTTGCCATGTGCCAATTGATCTTGGATTCAAAGTGTTAAGCCAAGATTTTGCTTTATCTTTTAAAGAAAAAGGAAACAATTTAAGCTTAACAATTTCTTCAGTGTAATTTTGATCATTGAAGGCAATACATACTTCCTCAAATTCTTTTAGATGTAAATATGGACTTTCAGATTCTAAACCATGAAAATTAGGAAGTAAAGAAATCATACCTGGCTTAAATCTAAAATTGTTGGCATTGAGTGGAAAGATAAAACATGATGGACTAGAATTTTGAGGTGGTTGCAAATATTCACGCATGGTTCGCAACGGTTGATTTTCATGTTCATCATGTACACTTTCATTTTCAGTCATTGTGTCAATTGTGTGTGATTGTGATTCAAACAAATCAATATATAAAGTATCAAGATTGATTTTAACTAAACGACCATGTAATTTAAATCACGATACCAATTAAGCATAAATACATAAATAACTTAAAATAAATAAACAAAAATAATGTACAAGTGACAAGTATAACCCGCCATTAAATATTAATAAGGATGTGGTATAAACTAACTACCCAATAAATATTAACAAGTAAAAAGTTAGAAATAAAATACAAAAAATAAAGTATAGAAAGTAAATTACGAGAAAATAAAATACGAAAAGTACAATACAAAAAAATAAAGGGTAAAAAGTAAATTACAGAAAGTAAATTGTAAAAAAGTAAAGTACGAGAAAGTAAATTGCGAGAAAATAAATTGCGAGAAAGTAAATTGTAGAAAATAAATTTAAAATATAAAAACCGGAGAAAGGCAAAGCCCCACCAGAGTGGCGAGAGAGACAAGAGAATAAGAAATATTATTTCGTTATGTTAGAAAGCAATAATAAATAATGAGAAAATAAAAAGTTAGAGAGCAAAAATTAAATGACGTAAAATAAAAGTTAGAGTGCGAGAAAATAAAAGTTAGTAAGCGAGAAAATAAATGACAGAAATATAAAAGTTATAAAGTTAGTATGTTAGCAAGTTAGTATGTTAGCAAGTTAGATAGTTAGATAATTAGAAAGTTAGAGAGTTAGTAAAGAAACTGAAGGATCGGCAAGCCGATCTTTTGCTCCGGTGAGGGAGAAGAGAGAATAGATTTTATTAAAGAAAAAAAATCTCAATAAATTAAAACTTCAAATCAAGTCCCATGCAACGGCGTCAAAAACTTGACTGCGGGATTTAAAGGATGCAAACCCAAGTACAGGTTGTCTCAAGTAATAAATTCTTGGGAGTCCGAGGTCGATCCACAGGGAATTGATAAAGAGAAATTATTTGAAGTAAGAAAAGGATTTGTCACAATAATAAAAATAATAAAACTTGTTCACAATTAAATTTAAGAACCTGCTTGAATTAGGAGATCCACTCTTGGTAATAAATTAAGGGCAATATTATTTCTTTTTATAACTCAATTGAAATCCACACACAATGGAGGTTCCAATCGAAAAATATAACATTCAAAGTTTAATTATATATGCAATCATATTTATGATTTCTTTAATTATCTACCAACATTTGTAAATAAATTCAAGCATTCACTGTGCCAATTCTATTGTCTACAATAAATCAAGATCTCCATTATACAAAGAAGGTTTCTAAATTGATTGGAAACAAAATACAACACATATAATGTCCATTTGATAATATATCATTTAAGCACAAGAAATGAAATAATCTAACCTTATTTCATTACCAAGGGCTTCACTCTTTCACCCAAGTAAGATGAAGATTTAGTTACTCATAGATAAGAAGAAAGAAAGAGAGAAAAGGAGAAAGATGAACATAGCTTCAATTTAGAACAAGAAAAAATTACAACAAAGGAAAACAATAAACAAGCATAACTACAACTTGTAAAAACTAAGCCTAACACCAAGTGCCCCAAATGGTCAGCCAATGGTGCCTTTTATAGAGGATTAGGGATACAAAATTACAAAGGGGCTGATTAAGAGTAGGTGGATGAGTGGATGAATGAGTGGAAAATGCCAAATGGTGAGGATAAGAGTGAAAAATCATTGAGATTTCTTGTCTCTGAAATCATTCATTGCTTAAGTCATGGATTCCGTCATCAAATAGAAAAGTCATCTTCATGAAAGTTGTAGATCTGGATCTTAACTTTCAGATGTCCAAATTTCAGCCCAAGATAATTCTTACATCCCGAGATGTGGCCCAATTACTGCAGACTGTTTAGGCCTAATTTCAGCACCTCTGTTTTGACTTCTAGACCCAATATCACCTCCAATCTATCTGAATTAGCTCTTGTATTCTTCATCAAAGTTATATATCTGGGTCTTAACTTTCAAATGTCCAAATTTCAGCCCAAGATAATTCTTACAGCCCGAGTTATGCTCTGATTACTGTACACTGTTCAGGTTCCAAATACAAAACTTGTGTTCTGTTTTCCAAGCCCATTTAACTCTTCTAGATGTCCATATTTTACCTGGAGCTCTTCATGAAAGTTGTAGAGTTTTCTCTTAGCTTTCCTATAATTTAAAATTCATAATTGCTAGACATCTAGAACTCAAGATATGACTAAAATACAGAAACATTGTAAGACCCAAATAATGCTAAAAAAATCAATTAAATCCAATTTGAGTTCAATCTTACAAAACATAACCAGGCTTAATCAATGAAGTACATGAAGAGTGTAAATGACTAAAAATAAGGGTTTATTAATGTGTAAAATATATGATTATCAGTTTCTTCACATCTTTTCAGTACGGATGATAAGGTCTACAAACAGCTATTGTAATCATCCCCAAACACTGAAAAGTCATCCATGAACACTTCTAACCCATGCTCAATCATATCTGCAAAGATGAACATCATGCAACGTTGGAAGGTTACAGGAGCATTGCATAATCCGAACGACATCCTACGAAACGCAAATGCACCATAGGGACAAGTAAAGGTTATCTTCTCTTGGTCCTCAAGCACTATGGCAATTTGGTTATATCCAGAATAACCATCCAAGAAGCAGTGATAGGCCTTTCCTGCTAGCCTATCCAACATCTAGTCTATGAATGGAAGTGGAAAAATGGTCATTCAGGGTGGCCTTGTTCAGCTTGCGATAGTCCATGCATACCCTCCAGCTTGTGACCTTGTGAGAAGGGATGAGCTCATTATTTTCATTGGTGACTACCATTATGTCACCTTTCTTGGGAACACATTGAATAGGTGAGACCCAAGAGCCGTAAAAAATAGGATATATTATGCCTGCATCCAGCCACTTGATTATTTCCTTTCTCACCACTTCCTTCATAATTGGGTTTAACCTCCTTTGGTGTTCCACAACACCACTTTGATTATCCTCTTACATGATCTTGTGCGTGCAAATGGAAAGGCTAATGCCTTAGATATCGGCAATAGTCCATCCAATAATATGCTTATATGTCCTTAGCACACGGAGAAGTTTCTCCGTCTGATCATCTGAGAGGGATGATGATATGATTACTGACAGGGTGGAGGTTGCTCCCAAATATGCATACTACAAATGATTAGGCATAGGCTTAAGTTCAAGCCTCGGGGGTTCCATAATGGAGGGCTTAGATGCCTCTTTTGTTGCATCGGACTCCAAGGTTTCAAACTTAGGTGACCGATATTGCCTAGGCACCACATCTAGGTGCCTGATAAAATCTGAAACATTGTCCCTAGGCTCTTCATTAACAGTTGATGAAGCTAATGCCACAGTAAGGGAGTCTTCAGGAATATTGGCTTGGAATTCGTCATTAATGATGTTATCCAATATCCCAACATAAGAACACTCTTCCTGATCTTGAGGAAACTTCATTGCCTTAAAGATGTTGAAAGTTACCTCTTGATCTTGAACTCTCATAGTCAATTCTCCTTTTTGCACATCTATGAGTGTTCTCCCTGTGGCCAGGAACGGTCTTCCTAGGATCAAAGGGACCCTATGATCTTCTTTCATATCCAGAATTACGAAGTCCGCAAGGAAGATGAACTTGTCCACTTTTACCATGACATCTTCCACAATCCCCTTTAGGTAAGTATATGAACGATCAACTAGTTGGAGGGTTACGAATGTGGGCTTGCATTCCCCCAACCTTAACCTCTGGAATATGGATAAGGGCATGAGATTAATGCTTGCCTCCAGATCATATAACACTTGGCCTAGGAAATTCTCTCCTATGGCACAAGGGATTGTAAAGCTCTCCGGATCCTTCAGCTTTGGGGGAAGCTTCTGTTACAAAACGGTACTGCATTCTTTAGACAATGATACCATTTCAAACTCTTCCAGCCTACATTTCTTGGACAAGATATCCTTCATGAATTTAACGTAGCTAGGCATCTGTTCCAAGGCTTTGACAAAATGGATGTTGATATGCAAGTTCTTGAAAACTTCCAAGAATTTCTTAAACTGCTCATCCATCTTATGCTTGATTTGCCTACTAGGAAAAGGTAAAGGAATGCTCTCATCGAAGCCATTTGGCTTTGAATCATCAAATCATTCTTTGATAAGTGAGCATTAGCCCTAGCCATGTAGGAGTCGGTCTTGTTGATGAAAGCATCATTCTTAGCCATCAACTACATGAATATATCCTCCAATGCAGGTTTCCTTTCTTGCATTGGTTGTCTAGGATGGGTTGGGAATCCAGGAGGGTTGTACTGGCATTCATTTCCAAGAGCATTGGAGGAGAAAGAGGGTCCTTGGTTGTCCCTCCTTGAGAAATTTGGATCGTTCCTCCATCCAGGATTATACTGGCTAGTGTATGGGTTGTTTTGTTGCGGCCTATAATTACCGACATATTGTGCACTTTCTATAAGAGAAGGGCATCTGTCAATCAAATGAGTGTCTCCGCACCTTTCACACAGAACAAATGGGCTCTGGTGTGAATTCTGACCTATACTATCCATCCTACTTGTTAACGCTGCCATCTGAGCAGATAGCAAGGTTAATGCATCTACTTCATGCACTCTAGCTACCCTCCGTGGAATGTTTCTTGCCGGTAGCCATTGGTAGCTATTAGCAGTTAATTCCTCCAAAAGTTGGAAGGCCTCATCAAAAGATTTGTTGACTAAAGAGCCTCCAACTGCAACATCAATAATTGGGTGATGATGCGGTAGCTGGCCCTTATGAAATGAGTAGATTTAGTACCAAGGTGGTATTTCATGATGTGGACACCTTCTCAGTAAATCTTTGTACCTTTCTCAGGCTTCATGCAAGGATTCTAACTCAAGTTGTAATGGATCCCGCTGGAAGAGAGTGCAACCAGCTTTTGGCTCTATCCCTTAAATAGAAAGGGAAAAGCCTTAGGCGAATTGCATCCTCAGATACTCCATTATGCCTAAAAGTATCGCAAATCTCTAGGAAGTTTGTGAGATGTGCGTTGGGATACTCATTAGATAAGCCACCAAACTATACAGAAGTTTGGATCATTTGAATGATCGCTGACTTTATCTCGAAATTATTAGCCCCGATGGCAGGACGTCGGATACTGGATTATAGATTATCCATCTGAGGAGTTGCAAACTCCCTCAATGGCCTTGTACGACTTTCGTCCTCCACCTCGTTTGTAGCGGCTTCTTTTGCCATTTTATATTTACCTAAAATAATTTAAAAATAATGAATTAAATCAATAGGCACAAACGGAAACGTGAACTAGAGCTACTTAAACTCGTTAATATTAGCTCTACTGAATTTAATCTGTTGTCCCTGCCAATAGCGCCAAAAACTTGTTCACTCTTTTGCTTACCACAAGTACACGGATCGCACTTGTAGTGTAGCTAGGAGTCAGATATTGTTCCCACGAGGACAATAGTTAAAACCAATGCTAAATATAAACCAATAGCTCAAGTATTTATATTCAAGGACATATAAATTGAGAAAGAGTATGCCAATTAATTAAAAGATCTTAAAAATTGTAAAATTGGATTAAGTTGATGATTAGAATAGGGAAATCTTTTTCACCTCCTACTTCCATTAAAAATAGGTAATCCTTACGAACAATATAAATGAAATGGTTAGGTTAGCTTGGGAATCTAAATTAGTTAAAAGCCTATGTCTAGGTCAATTAATCATACTTCCATTACCTAATTCACTATGCGTCCATGAGAATTAGTATAAATTTACTCATTAAGATCTATTCCCAATTAATTACTATGCATGACCAATAGGTATATTTCTATCCTATTAATGAATCATCGCATCCAAACCAATTGAATGAAATAGAACATGCATCAATCATACATACGATCTTAAATCCAAATTCCTATGTCTAGGTTCATTAGATTTTAACAAATTAATTGAAAGCTGATTGATGAGCGCCGAACTCAGTCAAAATTATAACCAAAATTATTACCTAAGCTTGTAGCACAGTGACAACACCGGATCATCTCCATGAGGATTGTAGATGCAATTTAATCAAATCAAGTGAAAGTTAGCAAAAAAGGGGGTTTGACAATTTAAGATCGCACTTAACAAAATTAATGGAAGAAATACTAATTAAAGAGCAGTCAATTTAGAAACCTATCCAAGATTGGGTGGATTCAATCACAGACCCTTCATAGAACACTTGAAGCGCAATTGAATTGTTAATTTGGATCTAACCGAGATCTCTGCATCAAATCCAGAATTCATGCTAGACGATCATCTAGAATTCAATTAACAAGTGATAAACATAAATCCGCAATCGCACCATTCATGAAGATCTATGTTAATTTCAAGTACCGAATTCAATTAACTTAGGCACAAATCAGTAACCTAACCTTTTCAATTCTGTGATTAATTTAGATCAATTAGTTCTAAGTTTCATCACAAATCTCAATCTTTATTTATGTAATTAGTTTAGATTAATCAGTTCTAAGTTTCATCACAAATCTCAATCTTAAACCAAGATCAAATCAGATCAACATAAATAGAATTACCATTCATGCATTCAAGATCAAGAAGAAGAAGAAAGAAGAAGAAAAGAGGAATTCAATTACAAATCAAATACAATACATAACCAAGGTCTCAAGAATCTAAACCACAATCTCTTCAAGAGTTCTAAATTGACCGAAAGTAGCTTAGCCCTCCATTACCATGAAGGGGAGCATCAAAATATACAAAAATTATAAGAAACTATGAAGAAACAAGAAGAAACTATGAGAGAAAATGAAGGAGAATACAACTTGTTCATGATAACCAATGGTGCCTTTTATAGAAGTCTAGGGTAACAAAATGACAAAGGGGAGTGGGTGGATGAGTGGGTGAGTGAGTGGAGTGTTTGAGTGGGTTGGTTGAGTGGGTTGGTTTAGTGGATGAGTGAGTAAAATGGTTGAGTGGAAAATGCCAAAGGACTTTTGGTGAGTGGGAAATTATGGAGATGAATGGGAGAGTGGATGGATGAGTGGGTGGATTAGTGGATGAGTGGTTGAATTAGTGGATGAGTGGATGAGTGGGTGGATTAGTGGATGAGTGGATGAGTAGGTGGTTGAGGACAAAAATTTCGTGTCTGACTTTGAAGCCAAAAACGACTAACTATACTTCAGATCCATGAAAAGTACTCTTCATGAAAGTTGTAGATCTTTGTCTTGGCTATAAAATGCATATCTGGTTCGTCCAATTTGGCTTCCTTCAGCCCAAGATATGTCCCAAATACCGTAGGTTGCTCAAACCCAACTTCAGCACCTCTGTTCTGACTTGCAAGCTCAAACTGACCTGTTAGACTTCATTTTTTCAAAATGTGTTCTTCATGAAAGTTGTTTATTTGGATCTTGACTATCAACTATCCAAATTTCAACCCATCTCCATTATTACAGCTTGAGATATGATTTTATGAGTGCACATTGTTCGGATTCTAGTGACAGAACCCGTATTCTGACTTCCATGTAAACTTAGGTCCCTTAGACATCTGTGTAGGACTTCGAGCTCTTCATCAAAGTTGTAGAGCTTCCTCCTAGCTTTCCTACAAGGTAAAATTCATGATTATCAGATATCAGGAACTCAAGTTATGGCCAAAATACAGAAACAGTGTCAAATCTCAATAATGCTGAAAATATTCAATTAGGATCAATTTGAGCTTAAACTCACAAAATCATACCAAACTCAATCAATTAAGAATATGGAGAGTGTAAATGACTAAACATAAGGGTTTCTTAATGAATAAAATATGTGATTATCAAATTCCCCCACATTTAGCTTTTTGCACTCCTGGGCAAAACTCAAAACCAAAACAAGGACATAAGAGATTAACAAAAATTTAAATTCCAACGACATTCAAGAGCCCAAAATTTTACAATCAAGAAGAACAACCAAAGGTTCAAGGGATCAAAACATTCATGAGTTAACAATTCTCCACATCTCAAACCAACAAGCAAGGTATCTTCAACATGAATCGAGAATGATAGATCTTCATAAGATTCCCTCTCAATCTCTCAAGTGTTTAAAAGGTAGGTATTTCACTCAATTCAACCCATGAAAATTGCACTACCATAAGCTTGCTTATCTTCTACTTCTCCACTACTCAAAACACATGCACACACAAATCATGAGGACTTTATTCAAGGTTGTAGTGAGGTCAAGGTAACAAGAGAGGATAAAATGGATATGAAAAGATAAATACCAAAGAGAATAAAAGCAAATGAGAGCTGAGTTCAAATAACAAGCATAAAAGTTCATCCCAACTCTAATGTATATCCCTTTACATATTCATTTCCCAATCCTTTTTTTTATTTTTTTTTATATATATGAACATAACTATATACATACATTTTCCTTTTTTTTTAGGCACTCTTTCCTTTTTCAACAACCATTTTGTACACACACCCCCACACTTATTCAAAAACTCATCCATTAACCAAGCTAATGTTCTTTTATTCCCTAAGGTAAAGTAAGAACAAGATTTTTTTCATTTAAGGCACATAATGAGCTAGAAACAAGGAATGATCAAATAAGCTCAAAGGGGTTAAGTAAAGGAAAATATACAAGGTTGGCAGGAATCAGAGAATTTTCAAGAAGTCAAAAGAGTGCTTGATATCATATTGAAAACAAGGTTGGCTATTTGGTTAAACTAGCTAATTAAGAAAGAGGGCCTCAATCATGTTCATGCATGCAAGTGAAATGTAGTCTCAAAAAGAATCAAATCAAGTTCTAGAGTGGTCATTAACATGAGTGAAAATCACACAAGAAAGAAGAGAATGGCATAAATGTTGAATCCATCCATTAGGCTTAAAATCTCACAAGGTATGCATCCATCAAACTCAATTCATTAGTTCAATCATCCATCACCAAGCATATCAGTTCAAGAAGGGAGAAAAATTATTCAATCATGCAATGAACCCTTTTTTTATTTTTTTTTATTTTTTTATTTTTTTGATTGATTTTTTTAACAAACCAAAAGAAACAGAAACATGCTAAAATCTCTCCCCCACACTTAAAATAACATTGCCCTTAATGTGAAAGAGAGATATAGAAAAGAGTAACACAACCTGATAAGAAGTGAATCAATGCCAAGCAGAAAAGAAGCACACTGTCAGTGTCGCATCATACCCTGAAAAGAAATCAAACAATAAAACTTTAGTACTTCCACAATTTAATACTAATTAATTACTACCTAAAAAAAAACTCCTTACTCTGCCACTAATTAAGATGCGTCTCAAGAGTAAAATTACTCCTTACTCTGCCATCACTAATTGGTTTAATAAGTCCATGACAATCATATCATACTTTCCAAACAACAATTTTTTTTAATAAAATCAAACCCATTAAAGAGAAAGTTTCAGATCTGGCTTTTTTTTCTTGTTACTTCCTTCGCTGCTTCTTGTTGACCAATCTATCTGAGCTAATACCTTATTAGGTACATATTCAAAAGCTTCTAATTTATCAATGAGCTCATCAATAGTGGAGGCAGAGATAAGAAGTTGTCTTGCCGAAAGAGTGATAAATTTCTGTTCCACAGCTTTCTCAAGAAAAAATAACAAAAGATCAAAGAAATTATTAACATTCAACAAACCAATGGGTTTATGGTGGATGTTCAGTTCGGCCCTAGAGACAATTTGAAAAATTTCTTCCAAAGTACCAAAACCACCTGGTAAGGCAATGAATGCATCAGAGTTTTCAAGCATTATCTTCATTCATTCATGCATTGATGATACCTTAAGTTCCTCCCCAATTGTCTTTCCATTGATGTTCTGTTGAGCTAAAGGTTCAGGAATGACACCTAAAACCTGACTGTCTCTTACATATGCAGCAAGTGATCCAGCCCCCATTAACCCACGGCAACCTCCCCCATATACAAGATGAATATTCCTCGCAGCAAGTGATCAACCAAGAGTGGTAGCTGCGTTTACAAACTCTAAACCCTTCCCATACTTAGATCCACAAAGTACACAGATATTTTTAAGTTGACGAACAGAAACACCTTCCATTTCTATTCTCACCTTCTCCTTTAATGATTATGAGTTTGAGGAAAGTGGAGAAAATGGAGTGTTTAAATAGGAAAAAGAATGGAAAGGGGAATAATTGCACCTATAAGGGTAGGTTGGCTGTTGTCAGAAAAGATTGAAATTAAGAAACACAGAATCTTTTCTTTCTTTTTTTTTGTTTTTGCTTTTTTTTTACTTCAAGAAAACCATCAAGGTAAAGAAGTCTAGAAACCCCTGAAGGACCATGCTCAAAGGATCGTCTGTACAAAAATCAAAATACAACAAAATGATACAAAGATAAAAGAAATAGAAAATGATGACATACTTGTATGTACAGTTTCTATGGCGTATCTTTATCTTTGCAACGCGTCATGAGTGCGAGAGACATCACTCCTTTTTTTTTTGAAATTGTTAGAAAAACTTGATGAAAGATGAGTGTATACTTACTTAAGATTGGGATGGAGGTAGTCTGCTCTTTCGGCTTTGTGCCAAAGCATTGTTGACCAAGATTCGACCCATTCAAGACCGCAACATAAGGCTCCCAAAAGGGACAAGTGGCCATAATACGTTGGTTTGCCTCATATGTGGGATACAATCTACCTTCTTTGTTTTTCAATTAAGAAGGTTGGATCAGATGCATGCATTTCCCCATTCACGGTTTGTGTTACCAAAGCCAACCCTAAGACGTATACATAATTTTTTTTGTGTGTTTTTTTTTAAAGATGACATGAAGAAGAAGAAGAAGATGATATGTACAGATTGTTTGTGGATATGGTCACATCGCCTCTGGTTTAACGTCCGATGGCTTAAACGTCTTTTATGAGTCGAGGATAAGCTTCCCATCCAATTTTCTTATAAATTGGCAAACAAGGTCTTTTAGAGTCAGATTCCTAAAACTGTAGCGTTTTTCTTCATCCTTGAAGAGATTCCACAATTTAAGAATTTCACGATGCACAAATCCACAAGAATGCGTCTCAAGAGTCAATAAGATATCAACTAATGACTCCTTACTCAGTCCATTCTTAATGAAGAAAATTTTATCTTCTTTATTTGCGGAAACCATCCCCAAAGTACGACATCGCTTGTTACAATTCCATCGTCCACATTTGTGACAGACTTGTAACCTTTTTGCTCTTCTCCTTTTAGAATATGAACTTCTTCCAAGACCGGGCATATATGAGTCAAATGAAATTGAGGACTCACCTGCTAATCAGACCTTTGCTTCAATTATCCAGCGTACATCTTTTGGTATACCTTTGTGCATTAACAGTCTCAATCTTTCACATCGAACTTTGTAGATTTTTCTCAGAGCATTTTGAGGAAGAGAAGGAAAATGTTTTCTCGAGTTTGAAAGAATGACATCCATTTTGAAGGAGAAGAAGGGTTCAATTATTTTGGGAAAGCGAAAAATAAACCGACTTGAGAGTCACGGAGTACCGTATCCGCCACTTAACCGGCAACACAAAGAACTCAAGAACTTGGTTTTCCAGGAATGGTTGAGTCTTTGTCCATTAACTTTAAGCGCATTACTATTCCTAGGATCCTCAATATCTACGGCCCTAGAGGGTACACGTGTTTGACAACAAAAGAACCGCGCCATCTAGATCTTAATTTTCCAAGGAGTAGGTGCAGATGATAATCTCAAAGCAGAACTTTTTTGACCAATTTTCGCAGCTTTTGCAAAAGGTGTAACAGACCTTGAATAAAGTGGGCCAATAAAATCCATACTGCAAGATTTTTGCAGTTGTTGTCGCTGAAGAAAAAATGACCTCCACATGCTTCCGAGTGACAAAATTTAATGGCACTACCTACCTCATTGTCGGGCACACAATTGTTTTTTTTCTTTTCTTTTCTTTTCTTTTTTTTTTTTTTTTTTTTTTTTTTTTTTTTTTTATTCATAATGCGGATGGAGAAGGTTCATCACCTCTATTTCTGCATTCTCTGGAAGTTCATGATACTGTTTGAGGCGGTGTCCATTAGTCTTATTAAGTGAGGTTGGTGAAAAGACTCCACCAGGATCCCATTAGTTGAAACGTGATGACCAGGTTATGGTTGACACAACATGATAGCTTCCCCTGCGGTCCCATTGGTTGAAGTGTAACGACTAAGTGAAGCTTGAAGCATGAGGGTTCACATTGGGGTCCCATTGGTCTTCCTTGACTTCACCAATGGCATGCAATACGTGTAATTTTGCAATCCTACTTTCATTGATAATGCTGGACCATGGCCTAAAAACAAAATCCACTTCAGTAGTTACTGGCATCTGCTGACTTTCCTCTTTCTTTGAAAATTCCTCAATGGCCTTCAACTCCACCTCCCTATATGTTTCAGATTCTGCAACTACATTGTTGATAGACCCTTTTATATCATTAGATCCTGCATAAACAGAATCATTAGTTTTCAAATATGCAAAAATTTTAGCATACACAACACATTTTATATCACCATCATGATCAGTACATGAGTTGCAATTGATAGAATTATCAAAACCAATTAAATCAGGAAATTCAGCACACAACTCATCATAAGTTTCCTCAACTAAGTCTGCATGTAAATCAATATGACAATTATAATGCAGGGAGTTGGGAATTGTTTGGGGAAAGAGTTTGCCTGACTCTTGGCATCTCAGTTCATTAACAGTGGTTGTCAACTGGTCAATTTGAGTTGTTAAATCCTGAATAGTGGCAGTGAAATTCTGCTGGAACTCAATTTGGGTTTTCATTAAGTCCTCCCATGAAGGCTCAAGTTTTGTGGTTGATGGACTTGTTATCTATTTGGAATGGTGCTCATATTGAAATGATTGTTCTTTGTAGTGATGCCGTATTGCCATATCCCAGATCCAGGATAGTATTCCCACTGGGGTTTTATGTGTTGAAGAAGGGGTCATAACTCATTCTTCTTCTTTGGGCTGTGATTCATCGGGAAAATAACCATTGCTTTGCAACAAATTGATCTGGAAAAACAGAACTACCATCTTGAAGTGTAGGGCATGCATATGTGGGGTGAGATGAACAAAAACAAATGTTACACACAAGTGTAGCTTCTGCACATGTGATTGTTGTCTCACTACTATATGTCTTACCAAAGAAGTCAACTCCTCAAGTTTTGACTCCATTATGCATGGTCCATTGTATCCTTAAAATGCAACGAGAATGCAATAAAATGATAATGAAAGAAAAAGAAAAAAAAATTAAAAAGAAAGAGTTAGTATGGGATCAACACTCAAAATATGCAAAAATAAATCTAGTTAATGTATCTAAACATTTTTAAAATTTATGGGAGCAACACAGACAAAATCTACATAAAAATGAAACTAGAAAATGCAATAAAAAATAATAAAAAATTAAAAAAAATGGTCTAAATGATAGAATTTCGAAAAACCAGGGTTGACCTCACAAGATCTTGTGAGTCTTGTTTATATGTTGTTTTCCTTGACCGACCAAGTTTCATATTTTTCTGGGCACGCTCAGTTCGAAAATTGTATCAACTACCCATAATCACTAATTTTTCGTCTTTCCTTCACTAGAGAAATTCAGAAATCTAAGAAAAAAAATTGTTAGTATGGTATGAACAATACTAGATAATGGATAAAAATGTTAGAAAAGTTAATAAAAAGCAAAAGTTAGTAAAAACACTTAAAATGAAAAGATTACACTTACTAATCCCCGGCAACGGCGCCAAAATTTTGACGAGCGCCGAACTCAGTCAAAATTATAACCAAAGTTATTACCTAAGCTTGTAGCACAGTGACAACACCGGATCATCTCCATGAGGATTGTAGATGCAATTTAATCAAATCAAGTGAAAGTTAGCAAAAAAGGGGGGTTTGACAGTTGAAGATCGCACTTAACAAAATTAAAGGAAGAAATAACAATTAAAAAGAAGCGATCAATTTAGAAACCTATCCAAGATTGGGTGGATTCAATCATAGACCCTTCATAGAACACTTGAAGTTTTAATTGAATTGTTAATTTGGATCTAACCGAGATCTCTGCATCAAATCCAAAATTCATACTAGACGATCGTCTAGAATTCAATTAACAAGTGATAAACACAAATCCGCAATCGCACCATTCATGAAGATCTATGTTAATTTCAAATACCGAATTCAATTAACTTAGGCACAAATCAGTAACCTAACCTTTTCAATTCTGTGATTAATTTATATCAATTAGTTCTAAGTTTCATCACAAATCTCAATCTTCATTTATGTGATTAGTTTAGATCAATCAGTTCTAAGTTTCATCACAAATCTCAATCTTAAACCAAGATCAAATCAGATCAACATAAATAGAATTACCATTCATGCATTCAAGATCAAGAAGAAGAAGAAAGAAGAAGAAAAGAGTAATTCAATTACAAATCAAATACAATACATAACCAAGGTCTCAAGAATCCAAACCACAATCTCTTCAAGAGTTCTAAATTGACCAAAAGTAGCTTAGCCCTCCATTACCATGAAGGGGAGCATCAAAATATACAAAAACTATGAGAAACTATGAAGAAACAAGAAGAAACTATGAGAGAAAATGAAGGAGAATACGACTTGTTCATGATAACCAATGGTGCCTTTTATAGAAGTCTAGGGTAACAAAATGACAAAGGGGAGTGGGTGGATGAGTGGGTGAGTGAGTGGAGTGTTTGAGTGGGTTGGTTGAGTGGGTTGGTTTAGTGGATGAGTGAGTGGAATGGTTGAGTGGGTTGGTTGAGTGGAAAATGCCAAAGGACTTTTGGTGAGTGGGAAATTATGGAGATGAATGGGAGAGTGGATGGATGAGTGGGTGGATTAGTGGATGAGTGGGTGGAGTGGTTGAGTGGTTGGATTAGTGGATGAGTGGATGAGTGGGTGGATTAGTGGATGAGTGGATGAGTGGATGGATGAGTGGGTGGTTGAGGACGAAAATTTCATGTCTGACTTGGAAGCCAAAAACAACTAACTATACTTCAGATCCATGAAAAGTACTCTTCATGAAAGTTGTAGATCTTTTTCTTGGCTATAAAATGCATATATGGTTCGTCCAATTTGGCTTCCTTCAACCCAAGATATGTCCCAAATACCATAGGTTGCTCAAACCCAACTTCAGCACCTCTGTTCCGACTTGCAAGCTCAAACTGACCCATTAGACTTCATTTTTTCAAAAAGTGTTCTTCATGAAAGTTGTTTATTTGGATCTTAACTATCAACTATCCAAATTTCAGCCCATCTCCATTATTACAGCTTGAGATATGATTTTATGAGTGCACACTGTTCGGATTCTAGTGACAGAACCCATATTCTGACTTCCATGTAAACTTAGGTCCCTTAGACATCTGTGTAGGACTTCGAGCTCTTCATCAAAGTTGTAGAGCTTCCTCCTAGCTTTCCTACAAGGTAAAATTCATGATTATCAGATATCCGAAACTCAAGTTATGGCCAAAATACAGAAACAGTGTCAAATCTCAATAATGCTGAAAATATTCAATTAGGACCAATTTGAGCTTAAACTCACAAAATCATACCAAACTCAATCAATTAAGAATATGGAGAGTGTAAATGACTAAACATAAGGGTTTCTTAACAAATAAAATATGTGATTATCACTGATCAGACTGTTAAAGCATTAAGCACTATATGATTGAACAAAAACGAAATCATATATATAAACTCGAAGGATTACAAGATTAATCAATATCCATTGGAGAATCTAAAGAAAAACCCTATAAACAGCTTAGCCAGCCATGAACCCTACGAAAATATCACAATAAATTATGTTCATGGAGATGGAAAGAGAGGAAAGAGAAGGAAAGAGAAGAGAAAGCTCAATGGGATGATCCTTCAAGCTCTAATCCTCCTCCAAGGTGAAGATGGCCTTCAATCTTGATCATTTTTGCTTCCTATCAGTGTAAAATATAAAACTATGGTCGTAGCTTTCTAAAAATAACCTTTCTTCTTATAGAAAATTTATGCAACAGTATTTATAGGGCTTAAAAAATAGACTCACGCCACGACATTCAACTTCCTACGCCACAACGCATTTACAATTTAGGTCAACATGCCGCAGCATTCATTGCTTTGCGCCACGACGTTCAAAATGCGTAGCTCTCTTCCTGAATAGAGGAATGTCTCATGTTGCAGCATTCACATACCACACCGCGACGTGACAAGCTGATCCTTGATGTTGGATTTCTCTTGCAAAGCTGGTCTAAATCTTCTAAGTTTCACTTGGTTGAAACCCTACCTGCTATAGAGAAATCATCAATTCATTAACCAATGCAAATGTACTCAATCTATCAAAGAATCGGAAACATTTTCTTATAATCATGATGGAAGACATTGAAATTGAATTATATGAATATGCAGCTAAACTCTTCCATATATGCATCAAAACAGGGACTAAGCAGCCAATAAGACACATATATGGGGCACAAATAACTACAAATTGTGAAGTTATCATCTTCAAGCATGGTGGTTCGCAGTCATGGTGGTTCAGCTGGCAGAGGTGGCATGGGGCATGAGCTCATATCTGGGTTCTTGGGGGTAGGGATAGTCGTTTGGCTGTGGGTATGAGATCGGCGTGGTGGTGGCTCGTCGGTGGAGGAAAAACTAGGCAGATTTGGCGGCGAGCTTAACGGTGAAGGGCAGCATAGGTTCTCTTATTCCATGGGCAAGGAGCGGAAAAAAAAAGAGGGAGAAGAATAGAGAAAGTGAGGGAAGATTTAAAAAAAGATGGAACGGGAGAGAATCAGAGAGAAGGTGAGATTTTTATTTAATATTTTTTATTAAAATTAAAATTAAAAAATGGTAGTTAAACTGCCGTTTTATGCCTCAAACTGCCATTTTATAAATTTAAAATATGTCAATCTTAAAACTGTCGTATTATACTATATATTACAGTAGTTTTTAAGAACTACCGTATTAAAATCGCCGTAATTTACTCATTTTTTTGTAGTGTGTGTAGGATGCTGTTGAAAAAGATCCTTTTGCCCTCACACGTATAGTTGATGGTGTAAGAACCAATATACCAAGAAATGAATAGACCGATGAAGACAAGAAAAATATGTAATACAATTTGAGAGCCAAGAACATCATCACCACTTCTTTGGGGTAACATGAATTTTTTAGGGTGTCAAATTGTAAGACTGCTCAAGAAATATGGGATACATTACAAGTAACCCATGAGGGCATAAGTAAAGTGAAAAGATCAAGAATAAATACACTCACTCATGAATATGAATTATTTAGAATGAACTAAGGAGAAAGCATCCAAGAAATGCAAAAACGATTTACTCATATAGTTAATCATCTTGCTTCATTAGAAAAAACTTTTGCTGATAAAGATCTTATTAACAAAGTTTTGAGATGCTTGAGCAGGAGTTGGTAACCCAAAGTGACAGCCATATCAGAGTCAAGAAATCTAGCTGCAATGACCTTGGCGACCCTCTTCGGAAAGCTTCAAGAGGATGAGTTAGAGCTAAATAGATTAAGTCAAAATAAGGAACAAGATAAGAAGAAAAATGGGATTGCTCTCAAAGCCACTTCTTCCTCAATTGAATATGAAGATGAAGATGATGGAAATGATCTTGACAATATTGAGATGAATGAAGAGAATTTTAGCCTCCTTGTGAAGAGGTTTGGAAGATTTCTCAAGAAGAAAGAAAGTCAAAGAAGACCTATTTTTCTGCCTAAAAAGTCATATCAAAAAGAAGAAGGAACTTCATCCACTCCAACTTGCTATGAATATGAAAAACCAGGGCACATGAAGATGGAATATCTAGTTTATCAAAAGTAGATGGAGAAATTTGAAAAGAAGCCTTTCAAGGAAAGAAAAGGAAGAAGAGCATACATTGTATGGAAGACAACGATATGGATTCTACTGATGATTCAGAGGATGAGAAAGCCCATCTTTGCCTTATGGCAAATGGAGAAGAAGAAGAAAGTGAAACCGAGGTAACCTCATCTAATATTGAACTTTCTCCTTCATATAGTGAATTGCAATATGCATTCCAAGAATTACATGATGTGAAGCTCATTGAAATGGTTATAACTTCCAATAAAACAATCTCCTTATTATCAAACAAAATTTCTATTTTAACTAAAGAGATTAAAGAACTCAAAGTTAAAAATGAGACTCTTGGACTTATTGATGCTAACTTATCATGCATGATTTGTTCTTCACATGATAATGCACCCACACCTTTATGTTGTTCATCATGTAAAGCATTTGAAAATAAAATTGAGGATTTAAAAAACACACTTGCAAAATTCACCTTTAGAAGAGACAACTTGAATGTACTGCTAGGGAAACAAAGATGTGTTTTCCAAAAAGTCAGTTTAGGGTATAATCCCAACAATCAACAAAAGTTTCTCAAGAATTTCTTTATTCCTCAAGTAGTCCCTTTATTAAATATTTTCATTGTGGAAAGAAAGGACATAGTGCATCAACATGTAATGTGGGAAGAAAATCAACACAAAAGTTGAAACTAAAATGGCTTGGGTACCTAAGAACACCTTGCCTAATGCTAACACACAATGACCCAAGAAAATTTGGGTACTAAAGGTTAAAATCTGAATGTGTGTTGTAGGTGTGCTTGAAGATCAAAAGCTCAAGTTGGTATCTTGATAGTAGTTGCTCTAAGCACATGACTGGTGATGGCTCCAAGTTTTCCTTCCTTGTCCCTAAGAAGAGTGGTCACGTGACATATGGTGACAACAACAAAAAGAAGATCCTTGGAGTTGGTAAAGTTAGTAAGATCCCTTCCTCATCCATTGATAATGTTTTACTTATTGAAGGACTCAAACATAACTTGCTTAACATTAGTCAACTATGTGATAAGGGGAATAAGTGATATTTGATTCTAATTATTGCATAATTGAGGAATAGGATGATAAGCATATTAAGTTTGTTGGTTATAGGGTCAATAACATATATATGATTAGCCTTGATGACATTTTCTCAAATGATGCTAAATGCTTTATAAGTAAAGAAAATGATTCATGGTTATGGTATAAAAGAATTGCTCACATTCACATGGATCACTTAAACAAATTGGTTTCTAAAGAACTAGTAATTGGGCTTCCAAAGCTCAAATTTGAAAAAGATAAACTTTGTGATGCATGTCAAAAGAAAAAACAAGTAAAGGTCTCTTTTAAAGCTAAAAATGTGATTTTAAGATCTAGACCTTTACAACTTTTGCACATGGATCTTTTTGGTTCCTTTAGAACCATGTGCTTTGGTGGAAATTACTATGCTTTGGTGATTGTGGATGATTTTTCTAGGTTTACATGGACATTATTTTTGTCTCACAAAAATGATGTTTTTAAATCATTTAAGAAGCTTGCAAAAGTTATCCAAAATGAAAAAGGTTTTTGTATTGCATCCATAAGAAGTGATCATGCTGGTGAGTTTGAAAACCATGAATTTGAAATCTTTTGTGATGAACATGGCATTGAGTATAATTTTTCAGCCCCTAGAACACCACAACAAAATGGTGTTGTAGAAAGGAAAAATTGATCTTTAGAAGAAATAGCAAGAACTATGCTCAATGAGGTCAACATTCCTAAGTACTTTTGGGCGGATGCGATTAATATCACTTACTATGTTATGAAAAGGGCTCTAATAAGGCCAATTTTAAAGAAAACCCCATATGAATTATACAAGGGAAAGAAGCCAAATGTTTCATATTTTCATGTCTTTGGATGTAAATGCTTTGTTTTGAATAATGGAAAGGATAACTTGGGAAAGTTTCATACAAAATTTGATGAGGGAATATTTCTTGGTTATTCTATACATAGTAAGACCTTTAGAGTTTATAATAAACAAACTATGACCATAGAAAAGTCCATACATGTTGTATTTGATGAAACTAACCTAAATAGTCTGAGAAAGGATTTAGTTGATGATGTTGCAGAGAATTTAGCAAGGACTCACCTAGAGAATAAAGAAAAAGAAGTCAAGAAGCAAGAAGAGAGCCCATATGACTCCCCAAGATAAGAGGATTCTTTAATCTTGGACCTTCCCAAGGAATTGAGGACATCAAGACATCATCCTCTTGACAAGGTAATAGGTGATGTATCAATTGGGGTAATCACTCGTAACTCTCTTAGATATACATGTAACTATATGACTTTTGTCTCTCAAGTTGAACCTAAAGACATAAATAAGGCCATTAATAATGAACATTGGATCTTGGCCATGCCAGATGAACTAAACCAATTTGAAAGGAAACAAGTTTGGGAGTTAGATCCAAGGCCCAATGATCATCCCATAATTCGCACCAAATGGGTCTTTAGGAACAAACTTGATGAAACAGACTTAATAATAAGAAAAAAAGCTAGGCTTGTAGCTAAAGGATATAATCAAGAAGAATGTATAGATTATGAGGAAACATATGCTCCCATAGCTAGATTTGAAGCCATTAGAATGCTACTTGCATATGCATGCATCATAGATTTTAAGCTTTTTTAAATGGATGTTAAAAGTGTCTTTTTAAATTGTTTTATACAAGAAGAGGTGTATGTGGAACAACCTCCTAGTTTTGAAAAGTTTGAGCTGCCTAACCATGTTTTTAAATTAAATAAAAAAAGCCTTGTATGGCTTAAAACAAGCTCCTAGAGCTTGGTATGAAAGGTTAAGCAAGTTCTTTTTGAAAAATAATTTTTCTAGAGAAAATGTTGACACTACTATCTTCATCAAGCATAAAAAGCATAACATTCTTCTTGTTCAAATATATGTTGATGATATCATATTTGGTGCTACTAATGACTCTCTTTGTAAGGAATTTACAAATATTATGCAAAGTGAGTTTGAGATGTATATGATGGGTGAGCTAAACTTCTTCCTTAGTCTCCAAATAAAGCAAACAAGGGATGAGACTTTCATAAGTCAATCCAAATATTGCATGGAGTTGCTCAAGAAGTTTGGAATGGAAGGTGCTAAGCAAATGGCTACACCAATAGGCACTTCTTATTCCTTGGACAAGGATGAAGAAGGTAAATCGATAGAAATTACAAAATATAGAGGTATGATTGGCTCACTCCTTTACCTTACTGCTAGTAGGCCTGATATTATATTTAGTGTATGCATGTGTGTTAGATATCAAGCTAATCATAAAGAATCACACATATGTGCTGTTAAAAGAATCATAAAATATCTAATAGGCACTTCACAAATGGGATTGTAGTACCCTAAGGGTGCCTCTTGTAACTTAATTGGTTATTCCAATTTTGATTTTGCTAGATGCAAAATGGATAGGAATAGCAGTAATGGGACATGCCACTTGCTTGGAAGCTCACTAGTTTCTTGGCGTAGCAAGAAACAAAGAAGTATGACATTGTCATCAGTTGAAGCTGAATATGTAGTAGCTGGGAGTTGTTGTGCTCAAATCCTTTGGATGAGGCAACAACTTCAAGACTATGGTTTTAAGCTTGATCACATTCCTATAAGGTGTGACAACATCAGTGCAATCAAATTGTCTAAGAATCTCATTTTACACTTAAGAACAAAACACATTGAAATTAGACATCATTTTATTAGAGATCATGTTCAAAAAGGTGATTGCATGCTTGAGTTTTTGGAAACAACTAAACAACTAGCTGATATCTTCACAAAACCTTTGAACAAAGAAGCTTTCTTTTATATAAGTGAACTAGGTATATTGGATCAATCTTGCATTCATATTTGAAAAATAACCATGCTGCATAAACTATCCTCTGCTGCATAATCTGCATAATTGCTACATAATCTACTATATTATGTAATATTCTTGCTTAAAAAATTATTTTTGAATCCAATACTGACTTGAGCGTCAGAGTTTCCCCCAAGTTTATTTTGCAGGTACTTGATTCATACTCAAGTCCCTCAATCATCCAATCTCAAGTTCTTGTTGAAGAAATTAGATTCAAACTCCTTCAAAGAAGTAAAATCTATTTTTGAGCCATATTTAAGGTGTTTAGAGGTGATGGAAGTATGGCCAAGTCAAGTAATTCCTAAGGATGGAATAAATTATTGGTATATCCAAGGATAATTTCTTGAAGAATCTTCTGGTTTTGATGGTGAATGGCAAGTGTTAAGGATCTTAAAGGTTGAATTCTTGAAGACTTTTACTAGTTTTGTTTGAGAAACAAAGGGTTTGGGAATAGACATAACCTATTATGGAAAGGTTATAATATATTATGAGAATTTGAAGATGGTTTTGCATGATGGACTTGGTCTCTAACAAGTGAAAATAATCAATTATGGACAAGCCATAATCTGTTATGAGTGTTTGTTGCAAGTTAAACACGTTGGTCATAGTTTCTGTTAAGTGGAAATAATAGATTATGGAATCCTTATAATCTGTTATGAGTGTTTGTATCTAATTCAACACGTTGGTCATAGTCTCTGTCAAGTGGAAATAATAGATTATGAAATCCTCATAATCTATTATGAAGATATTTAAATGTGTGTAGCTCTCTGGCAAGCCTATATAATTGATTAACGACCCTATATAATCGGTTATGTGGCTTATTGGAATTATCTTGGCACATTGAATGGCTCTCTAGAAGGACAAATAATCGGTTATGCTATCTTCATAACCGATTATACAAGGCAAACCTGAGAGTTCATTTTCTCCTATAATCGGTTATAATACTCCCCATAACCAATTATGAACACATTTAAAAGACCAAACTGTAGCCTCCATCTTCTTCCTCGCGAGCCTCTTTCCTCCATAGCCACTTTCTTCCTCTCACACCCACTCATACCCACTCCCTCAAACACCCCGCTCACTCCAAATCTAACCAAAATCCACCACTAAAACTCAATTTCTATCACTTTCCATCAATCTTTACCAATCAAAATCTCCATTTTCTTCCACTTTCTCACCTCCCCTCACACTTTCTCTCTCTTCTAAACGAGCCCGAACTCCATTGTTGACCATGGCCAGTAGCTCCTCCATTGTTCCCAAACGCTCAGGCACAAAGAACCCCAATGTGCCTAAGGAACCAGCTACCTAAGTCGATGAACCAGATTATTCCCTTGACCTTGACCTTGGCAGGTTCTTCTCTCATCCAACTTAAAGGAAAAAGTTTCAATTGGAGTTTCATGATAGAAACCTCATCCAGCCAAAGTACATGGTTTGAGAATTCTTTTTCAAAGCAGGATTCACATCCCTCACAAAACTCTTGGAGTTTCATGGGCTAAAAACATTTGTCTCTGCTCCAAGTAAGTACTACTACTCTGAAGCTATTAAAGTTTTCTTCTGCAATCTGAGCATCGCTGGAGTAAATTTGATTTCTGAAGTTAGCAGCAAAAGAGTAATTGTAACACCTAGTCAATGGTCTACTCTGTTCGATTTAAATTTTTCTGGGGAAAGGTTTGCTGACGAAAATCATTCAAAATGAGAAAATTTTGATAAGAGAACAACCATTGAAGGTATGCTTCAACTAGGCATTCCTATACCAACTAGAAGGAATTTCAATGCTAGTCTCTTGAAACCACAAGACTGTCTTCTTCATTTTGTATTGGCTCATATTCTTGTTCCACGGGCTAGCAATTATGCCCTGGTTGAGGATGAAGATGTGTTCTTGATGTGGGTTATGAAAGAAAAAAATACACATCAATTGACCCTTTTACATCATGCACTATATGAAGAAAGCCAAGGGCAAGGCTATGATGGATCTTCCATATACCTTGGTTATTACCCAAATCCTAGATCATAATAAACTCCATAAAGCTTGTGTAATTGACATCATTGGCCACCACAAATTTGGGAAAACAACATTCAACCGAATGCAAATAAAAAGAATTAATGGTGAATGGGTTTATGGAAGAGGATGAGAAGTAGCTCAACAGCTGAAGGTTCTCATGCTCCTATAGAGGATGCCCCTGCAAACAATGAAGATCGTCTTCTCGCTATTCTTCAAGACATTCAAGCTTAGAATGAAAGGATTGAAACTAGGCTTACAAATCTTCAAGCTTATCAAGAGAATAGCACTATAGCAATCTATGATTGCCTCAATGCCATGGAAGATCGTCTGGACAAACTTGAGCGACGCTTTTCGGAGGATCATGGGACTTGAGTTTGGATCCATTTCTACTTTATCAATAGGTTTGCTGTAAACATAACTCTATCTTGCTCTGTTTTGCTAATATCATGAGACATGCTCTGTTAATGGTTGGTTTATGTTCTTGACTTGAATATTATGAAATGATATTTTGTGGTAATCTATTTATGTTTTAATGATACTATTGCTCAATATTATTCTTTTAATGTCCATTAGCAATAGTTTTGAATTATCTCTTCTCTTTTTGTCAAAATATATGGAATATCTTTTTGATCATGACATAAGAGGGAGAAGAAAGTCGTTGAAAAAAGGAAAATAAAAGGTATAAAAAAACAATGATTATGAGATTCCAATATCAAGGGGGAGCTGTGCAAACTCTGAACTTGTCACCTCTTGAAAAACAGAGGGGGAGTAAGTTTTATTTTGTTACCAAGTGGCTTAAAGAGACTAAGAGGGGGTGAATTGAGTAACAAAACTTTTTGCAAAAGCTTTAAACAAATAAACTTTGCTCAATATAATTATTAAAGAATGTGGAAGAGATGAGAAGAATGAAGAACAATTAATAAATAAATTGCAGGAATCAATAAATAAAGTGCATAAAATAAAGAGAATAAGGGAAAGAAAAACAGGCACAGTATTTATCCTGGTTCGACCACCAACCACTTGTGGCCTACGTCCAGTCCCCGAAACACCGTTCGAGATTTTTTACTATTCAAGACAAGCTTAAACAACAGGTGCTTGCAACCTTTACAATACGGAGCACTTTTCACACACAGGGAAACTCTACCCTTGTGCTCAAGCCTCAATCAAACAAAAGGGATACCTCACCCTTATACAATCCTTGGGGATACCTCACCCTCAATATACAGAAATAGATAAAGAGATGAAGTGAAACTCTCGCTAAGAGTAGATAAATACAAATTGAAGCACTAAGGATTTGTTTCTCAAATATCTCAAGAGTTAAGCAATTATAAGTTCGAGAAAATAAAGAGAGAATAAGGTAGAGCACGTTTTCAAGCAAGCAAAAATGATCACAATGTTAAGGGAGTTTTCGAGAGAAGTCCCAGGCCTCTATTTATAGAGCTCGTGGAAGAATATGGCCGTTGGGAGCAATTAATAACATTAAAAACTTTCGATTCTTCGTATCTTTGTTTAAAAACGTAGCTCTGTTTCTCGTGGGGTATTCGAATGCACGAAGGAGGTATTCGAATACCTCTGTCAAAAACTCTTTTAAAAAGCGCTTAAGTTAGAGTTATTCGAATACGGTCAAGGGTATTCGAATACCTCATTAAAATAAGGCATGTTTCGAAAGAGGTATTCGAATACCATATGGGGTATTCGAATGCCTCATTTAAAACAGTTCATTCTGAATCGGGGTATTCGAATACCATATGGGGTATTCGAATGCCTCTGTTTTAGCACAAAGTAGAAGAATATCGATTCATTTGAATCGAGTTATTCGAATACCATATTGAGGTATTCGAATACCTCGATTAAAAACTTGATTTAAAATCCTTTCCAAAAAGCTTCGAAATGCTTGTTTTTAACTTTTAAAACATTTGATCTTTTAAAACCTTCAGTTTAGGTTATCTTTACTCATTTGAGATATTTAATTAACAGCTCCATACATGATAGATCCTAAGTCCTAAAGCTAATCTTTAAATACTTGGACTTGGTCTTCTCATCATCCTCATGTTTGTTATCATCAAAATACATCTTTATTATTGCGTAGCAAACACATTCTCCCCCTTTTTGATGATGACAAACTATCATAGAGAAAAGCATCAGTACAGAAGTAATTGGAATTCACAAAGTAAGAGGCTTACATTCATATCTAATATGTGCGTGGCGTAGCTCCCCCTTAATGTTGGAATCCAATAATAGTTATTTTAAACCTGTCTTTTCTCATAGTTATATTTTTCTCCCCCTTTGGCATAATCAAAAAGATACAACAAAATATAATGCATAAAGGAGGCAATAAGCATAAAGAGAAACTGATTGTATTAATAATTTAGCCAATATACATAATGTAATGAAAGAGTAAACAGCTAATAAATAAAAAAAAACATCCAAATAAGAACAAAGCCTAGAAAGAGGCATCTGGCGGAGGAGGAGGGGACTCAGAACCCCGTGAAGATAGCAAAGCCCGCAAAGCAGCTTGCTCACGCTCAACACCATCAAGTCTGTCAAACAGAACTGAGAAGGTGTGTGCCAAATAAGCTCGGTTATCCTCCATGTAAGCACGGTTGGCCTGTAAAGTGGCCATGACTTGATCCAGTGGGCGAACCGGCGAGCGAAGGGGGGCGGCGGGGCCGCAAGAAGCGGTGAGGCGGCGGGGGCTGCGGAGAGAAGAAGAACGGCAAAGCAGCGGCGGGGCGGCGGCAGGATCAGCTGGGTCGTCCTCATCATCGTCAACTTCAACTGGGAATACCCAGCCTTCATCAGTCTTTATCATCTTCATTCGGTTCAACGTATAAGAGCCAAAAACATTATGGTGGGTCAGTTGAGTTTTTCGCTCGGTCTCCACAATCTGCGGATACTTGCCTAGAAAGGCAGTGATGATCACCCCATAAGGTAGCTCAAAGCGTTCTTTTCCCTTAGCTCTCATCATATGCTTCATAATGAATACGGGCCAGTTTATCGGTATCCTTTCTTCGGGATCCACAAAGATAAACACATCATCTTCACTCGGGTAGGCGTAGTTCCCACCTCTAGGAGCTAAGATGTGGGCATAAGCATAATGTAAGAGCTTCGTCCGGCTCTTTCATCATGCCCCCTTTGACTCCCCTTTTGAGTCGGAGGTAATGCCAACCCAGGTCTAAGGACATCTTCAATGGCTCGAATCTTGTTGATTTGGACAAACTCTTCACGGTCTTCATTGTTACGGCCGGCAGATTCTAATCCAGAAGAAGCGAACCCGGTCCGAGGAGTGATCACTGATGTGCGATCACGAGACGTCAGAATGAAGTTCCAATCCTTCAATCCTCAAGTTGCAGTAGAACATTTTGACCAAATCGGGATAGAAGACCTCCTTATAGGAGCAAAAACGTAGCACGCCCTGGATGTCCAGCTGGTGTAGGAAATCAAAGCCACCTTCTTTTTCAAAGAAGGCCAAATCCAGGTACTTGGGCTGCACAAGGTTACGTTCTCGGAAATGAGAGATGAATCGTCCAAGAGTTTCTGGGTGAGAGGAGAGCCTTCGCAGATCCAATGGGTTGTTGCAAGGCACGGTTTTTGTGCGAGCACGTTTGGAGGAGGAAGCCATGGATCGAAGGTAGAAGATGAGAGGAATGGGTTTGAAAGAGAGGAGTGACGGTTGGGTGATACGAGGGATGTGGTATTCGAATAGGAGATGAAAAACGAGAGAGAAGAAATGAAAAATGAGATGAGTGAACGGGTGAACGAAGGGGCTTATATAAAGCTCAGACTGAGGTATTCGAATACCTCAATTGGTATTCGAATCTTGCTGTTTGGAAACGCAAAGGTCGGGGCTCTCTTGAAAGAAGGTATTCGAATACCTCTGTAGGTATTCGAATAGGAATCCAAAAAGGATTGGCCCAGATAAGCAGGTATTCGAATACTGCTTAGGGTATTCGAATACACCAGAGACAGGAACAAAAGCCTGATAGCAAGAGGCTTCAGGGTATTCGAATAACCACTAAGGTATTCGAATACTCCTGGTTAATAAATCATGAAAGCATGCGAGGAAAATGATGGTATTCGAATACCAGATGAAGGTATTCGAATAACTTAGATAGAAAAACACCAAATATTACGTCCAGAATGCAATTTTGAAGATTAAAGCTTACCCGATTAAATGAGTACCTGCAAAACAGAATGGAGGGTATCTCCGACGCTCAAGTCAGTAACAATTAAAGATCAATAAAACAATGAGTATTAAATTTAACAAATTAAATACACGATTGATCCAAAATGCCAAGCTCTCTTCTTAAATGAAAGAACGAATCTTTAGGTAAAGGTTTTGTGAAAATATCAAACAAGTTGATTATTGGTTTCAACAAATTCTAACACACAATCACCTTTTTGAACATGATCTCGTATAAAATGGTGCCTTATCTCAATGTGCTTAGTTCTAGAGTGCATAATGGGATTCTTTGTCAGATTAATTGCACTAGTATTATCACATCTTATAGGGATGTGATTAAGTCAAGACCAAAGTCTAAAAGTTGTTGCTTCATCCATAGAATTTGAGCACAACAACTTGGTACGCCACATATTGACCTCAGCGGTGGATAAAGCCACGCTATTTTGTTTCTTGCTATGCCAAGAAACTAAGGAATTGCCAAGCAGGTGACATGTTCCACTAGTGCTTTTCCGATCCAATTTGCATCCAGCAAAATCGGAGTCAGAATAACCAATAAGACTACAAGTGGCACCTTTGGGGTACCACAAGCCCACTTGTGTAGTGTCACCTAGATATTTCATAATACGTTTTACAGCACTTAAATGCGATTCTTTAGGATTAGCTTGATATCGAGCACACATGCATACGCTAAACATTATATCAGGCCTACTAGCAGTGAGATAGAGAAGAGATCCGATCATACCTCGATATTTAGTAATTTCTACAGAATTACCTGCTTCGTCTTTATCCAAGTAACACGAAGTACTCATTGGTGTAGCCATATGCTTTGAGTTGTCCATTCCAAACCTCTTGAGAAGTTCTTTGCAATACTTTGTTTGGCTAATGAACGTTCCACTCTTTGTTTGTTTGATTTGAAGTCCAAGGAAGAAATTGAGTTCTCCCATCATGGACATTTCGAATTCGCTTTGCATGATTTTGGCAAATTCCTTGCCAGATTTTCGTTAGTAGCACCAAATATGATATCGTCTACATACACTTGTACAAGGAGTATATCATGGTTTTTATTTTTAATAAAAAGAGTTGTGTCAACTTTACCTCTTGTAAAATCGTGTTCTAAAAGGAACTTACTTAATCTTTCATACCAAGCTCGTGGAGCTTGTTTTAAGCCATACAAAGCCTTTTTCAATTTGAAAACATGGTTAGGTAAATCATAATTTTCAAAACCTGGAGGTTGGTCAACATATACTTCCTCTTGAATAAAGCCATTTAAAAAAGCACTTTTAACATCCATTTGATATAATTTAAAATCCATGATGCAAGCAAAAGCAAGTAACATCCTAATAGCTTCTAATCTAGCTACAGGTGCATAGGTTTCTTCATAATCTATACCTTCTTCTTGATTATAGCCTTTTGCTACAAGTCTAGCTTTATTTCTTGTTATTATGCCAGCTTCATCAAGTTTGTTTCTAAAAACCCATTTAGTACCGATAATAGGATGATTATTAGGCCTAGGAACTAGTTCCCAAACTTGGTTTCGTTCAAATTGATTTAATTCTTCTTGCATAGCTAGAAACCAATGTTCATCATTAAAGGCTTCATTAATGTCTTTAGGTTCGATTTGAGAAACAAAGGCTAAGTGGTTACATGCATTTCTAATGGAGTTTCGAGTACTTACACCTTTAGATACATCACCTATTACTTGATCAAGCGGATGATACTTTGAGGTACGCCATTCTTTGGGAAGCTCCAAAGCTTGTCAATCCTCTTGTCTTTGTTTATCTTCTTGCTCCTTGATTTCTTTTTCCTTGCTATCCAAATGTGTTTCCGCTAAGGCTTCTGCAACATCATCAATAACAAGATCCTTTCTCGATCCATTTGGGTCAGTTTCATCAAATGCAACATGTATAGATTCTTCAATAGTCATGGTTCTTTTATTATATATACGAAAAGCCTTACTATTATTTGAATAACCAAGAAATATACCTTCATCAGACTTAGCATCAAACTTGCCTAGGTTATCTTTTCCATTATTTAAAACAAAACATTTGCAACCAAAAACATGAAAATGTGCGACATTTGGCTTTCTTCCCTTGTATAATTCATATGGGGTTTTCTTTAAAATAGGCCTTATAAGGGCCCCTGTTCATAACGTAACAAAAGTTGTATTTGACATCCGCCCAAAAATACTTAGGAAGAAGCAGCCTCATTAAGCATAGTTCTCGCCATTTCTTCTAAAGAACGGTTTTTCCTTTCTACAACTCCATTTTGTTGTGGAGTTCTAGGGCAGAGAAATTATGATTAATGCCATGTTCATCACAATAATTTTCAAAAACATTGTTTTCAAATTCGCCACCATGATCACTTCTTATAGAAGAAATTTGAAAACCTTTTTCGTTTTGAATAACTTTGGCAAGTCTTTTAAATGCTAGAAATGCATCATTTTTATTTGCAAGAAATAAAGTCCATGTAAACCTAGAAAAATCATCCACAATCACTAAAGCATAGTAATTCCCACCAAAGCTCATAGTTCTAGAGGGTCCAAATAAATCCATGTGCAAAAGTTGTAAAGGTCTAGTCGTTGAAACTATATTTTTTGATTTAAAAGAGACCTTTATTTGTTTACCCTTTTGACATGCATCACATAATTTATCTTTAACAAAATTAAGCTTTGGTAGTCCAATTACTAGCTCTTTAGAGACCAACTTCCTTAGGTGATCCATGTGAATGTGTGCAATTCTCCTATGCCATAACCATGAATCATCATTCTTACTTAAAAGGCATTTCGCATCATTTGAAGATATATCATCAAGACTAATCATATAAATGTTATTTATTCTATGACCAATGAATTTAACATGTTTATCATTTTTATCTTCAATTATGCAACAATTTGAATCAAAAATTACCTTATTACCTTTGTCACATAATTGGCTAATACTAAGAAGGTTATGTTTTAAGCCTTCAACAAGCAACACATTTTCAATAGAGGAATTTGGATTCTTGCCAACTTTTCCGACTCCAAGAATTTTTCCCTTGTTGTTGTCTCCATAAGTAACATGTCCATGATTCTTGGGAATAAACATGGTGAATTTTGAGTCGTCTCCAGTCATGTGCTTGGAACAGCCGCTGTCGAGATACCAATTTGAGCTCCTGGCTTTCAAGCACACCTACAACACAATTTTAATTTTTAACTTTTGGTACCCAAATTTTCTTGGGTCCTTGAGTGTCAGTTTTAGGCAATGTATCCTTTGGAACCCAAACCATTTTTGTCCCAATTTTTGTGTTAATATTCTTTCTAGCATTGCATGTTGAAGCACTGTGACCTTTCTTTCCACAGTAAAAGCATTTAATAAATGGACTGCTGGAAGTATTTGAATAAACGAAAAAATTTTTATAAGATTTATGTTTATTTTTTGGGTTATAGCCAATTCCAGCTTTTTCAAAAAACAACCCTTTGTTTCCCTAATATAATATTTAGATTATCTCTCCCGAGAAGTGAATTTGGCAAGGGTATTTTTAAGTCTTCAATTTCTTTCTCAAGTGTGTGACATGAAGAACAAGAATAAGAAGTAGAAGCATGTGAGGGATGAGATGAGCATGCATCAATAATTCCCAAAGTTTCATTTTCAATTTTTAGTTCTTCAATCTCTTTATTTAAAATAAGAATTTTATTTTCTAAAGAAAAAATTTTTTCTTAGAAGAAGAAATTTGTTTTGTGAGTTTTATTGATTCGTCATGCAATTCTTCAAAGGCATCTTGTAACTCATCATAAGAGGCAGTAAAGTAGAGTTAGAACTTACCTCATTTTCGCTTTCTTCTTCTTATCCTTTGGCCATGAGACGAGTTGAGCTTCTTCGCTATACGAAATTTGTCAGTTGAATCCATGTCGTTTTCATCCCATGCTATATAGGCTTTTCTTGCTTTTCTTTCTTTGAAGGGCTTCTTCTCAAGTCTCTCTTTCTTCTTTTGGTAAACTGGGCATTCCATTTTCATGTGACCAGGCTTGCCACATTCATAGCAAGTAGGAGTTGATGAAGCTCCTTCGCCTTTGTAATGAGTCTTCTTAGGAGGGAAGGGAGGTCTTCTTTGCATTCCTTTTCTTGAGAAATTTACCAAATTTTTTAACTAACAGACCGAGATTTTCTTCGTTTACCTCAATGTTTTTTACGAGCTTTCTTCATCTTCTTCATCATCATTGTCAATTGTTGAGGAAGTGGCTTTAAGCGCTATCCCCTTTTTCTTTTTATCATTTTCTTCGCTTTGACTTAATCTGCTCAGTTCTAGTTCGTGCTCATGAAGTTTTCCAAAAAGGGTGGCTAATGACATGGTTGTCAAGTCCCTTGATTCTGAAATTGCTGTCACCTTGGGCTGCCAAATCTTGCTTAAACACCTTAACACTTTATTAATCAAATCTTCGTTAGTAAAACTTTTTCCTAAAGATGCGAGATGATTAACAATGTGGGTGAACCTCTTTTGCATTTCTTGAATGCTTTCTCCTTGGTTCATTCTAAACAGTTCATATTCGCGAGTTAGAGAATAGATTCTCGACCTCTTAACTTCACTAGTACCCTCATGGGTAACTTGTAAAGTGTCCCACATTTCTTTAGCGGTTTTGCAATTAGAAATTCTAAAAACTCATCATACCCCAAGGCAGTGGTAATGATGTTTTTAGCTTTAAATTATATTGGACTTTTCTTTTATCCTCATCGGACCAATCACTTCTAGGTGTCTCGGTTTTACACCATCGACAACGCGTGTAGGTATAAATGCGCCGTTTTCAAAGACGACATCCCACACATCTAGATCAATAGCTTCGATGAAGATTTTCATTCTTTCCTTCCAATATGCGTAACCATCCCCATTGAAAAAGGGTGGTCGGTTTATGGAAGATCCCTCAGAAAAACCATTTAAGGAAGCCATGTTCTCTTGAAGCGGCTAAGCTCTTTATACAAGAGTCTAGCTCTGATACCACTTGTTACCAAGTGGCTTCCAGTACTCAAGAGGGGGGGTGAATTGAGTAACAAAACTTTTTGCAAAAGCTTTAAACAAATAAACTTTGCTCAATATAATTATTAAAGAATGTGGAAGAGATGAGAAGAATGAAGAACAATTAATAAATAAATTGCAGGAATCAATAAATAAAGTGCATAAAATAAAGAGAATAAGGGAAAGAAAAACAGGCACAGTATTTATCCTGGTTCGACCACCAACCACTTGTGGCCTACGTCCAGTCCCCGAAACACCGTTCGAGATTTTTCACTATTCAAGACAAGCTTAAACAACAGGTGCTTGCAACCTTTACAATACGGAGCACTTTTCACACACAGGGAAACTCTACCCTTGTGCTCAAGCCTCAATCAAACAAAAGGGATACCTCACCCTTATACAATCCTTGGGGATACCTCACCCTCAATATACAGAAATAGATAAAGAGATGAAGTGAACTACTCTCGCTAAGAGTAGATAAATACAAATTGAAGCACTAAGGAGTTTGTTTCTCAAATATCTCAAGAGTTAAGCAATTATAAGTTCGGAAAATAAAGAGAGAATAAGGTAGAGCACGTTTTCAAGCAAGCAAAAATGATCACAATGTTAAGGGAGTTTTCAGAGAAGTCCCAGGCCTCTATTTATAGAGCTCGTGGAAGAATATGGCCGTTGGGAGCAATTAATAACATTAAAAACTTTCTGATTCTTCGTATGCTGTTTAGAAACGTAGCTCTGTTTCTCGTGGGGTATTCGAATGCATGAAGGAGGTATTCGAATACCTCTGTCAAAAACTCTTTTAAAAAGGCTGCTTAAGTTAGAGTTATTCGAATACCAGTCAAGGGTATTCGAATACCTCATTAAAATAAGGCATGTTTCGAAAGCAGGGTATTCGAATACCATATGGGGTATTCGAATGCCTCATTTAAAACAGTTCATTCTGAAACTGGGGTATTCGAATACCATATGGGGTATTCGAATGCCTCTGTTTTAGCACACAGAAAGAATATCGATTCTGAATCAGGTTATTCGAATACCATATTGAGGTATTCGAATACCTCGATTAAAAATGATTTAAAATCCTTTCCAAAAAGCTTGAAATGCTTGTTTTTAACTTTTAAAACATTTGATCTTTTAAAACCTTCAGTTTAGGTTATCTTTACTCATTTGAGATATTTAATTAACAGCTCCATACATGATAGATCCTAAGTCCTAAAGCTAATCTTTAAATACTTGGACTTGGTCTTCTCATCATCCTCATGTTTGTTATCATCAAAATACATCTTCATTATTGCGTAGCAAACACATATTTAATACTTTGTGTGTATACCAATTTAATTGAACTAATATTTTTCTCAAATGATTATTTGTCATCATAAAAAAGGGGAAGAATGTGAATGGAATTAGTATTGGTTTTGATGATCAACAAACAAGAAAGTAATGAAGTGCAAAGATCAAGTCCCAAGGTTTTTCAAGATTAGCTAATAGGACTTGGATCATATGTAGAGGTATAATGGACTCACACAAAAGCTCATTTCTTAGCTCTAAACTCATTCTTAAATGGCTTTGCATAATCATGTTTTCATCTTATGAAAATTGTGTTTAAGATTGAGTAAATGCTCTTAGAATATTTGGAAAGATTTTGAATATCCTTGGTTGGGAATTTCTCTAAAAATCATATGTTTCTAAGCAAGCTATGATAGATTATGGATTCTATATAACAGATTATGGATGTGTTATAACAAGTTTTTCTATAAGCCAAAGCCCTTCCTACTTTTTTTCTCAAAAAGCTTCATAATAGATTATGGTGTTTTCATAATCTATTATATGACAAGTCAAGAAGTGGTTTTATGTTCCATAATAGATTATGGATGTGTTATAACAAGTTTTCTCATCATTTCATTAAATACCCTGTTTTGAGCTTCAAAATGCGGATCCTTAATACCATAGTTCTTCAATTTGTATTATCTGCTCTAGAGAGAGTTTCTTTTATCTAAATCTTGTGTAATCTATAAAGAGAGGATAAGACATCCCTCAAAATAGTTAGGGTGAGGTATCCCTTAAATATAGAGGTTCAAGCATAAGGATGAGGTATCCCAAGGTATGCTGAGTGCTTCAATTTGTAAAGGTTGTCAAGCACCTACTTTCAAGCTTGAAAATATAGTGGAAATCTCGAGTGGTTGCTTAAGGACTGGACGTAAGCCACAAGTGGATTGGTGGTTGAACCAGGATAAAGCTTTGTGTTTATTTTCCTAACTCAACTTCTTTATATTATGCATTATTTTATTAATTTTCTTGAATACTATCTCTCTTGTCTAGTTCATTTAAGTGCAATATCTTTCCATCTCATTTATTCATTCATTTCTATCGATTAATAGCTTCAACAAAAAATTAATAAACAAAGATTTTACGAAAGATTTACGAAAATATTTTATAAACTCAATTCACCCCCTCTTGAGTTTGAGACCACTTGGTAACAGTTCTACTGCAATCTAAGGCTTGATGATGCAGATTAAAGGATGCAAACCTAAGTGCAGGTTGTCTCAAGTAATAAATTTCTCAGGAGTTCGAGGTTGATCCACAGGGAATTAATGAAGATAAATTATTTGAGGTAAGGAAAGACTTTGTCACAACAATAAAGATAATAAAACTTATTCGCAATTAAATTAAAGAACTTGCTTGGGCTAAGAGATCCACTTTTGGTAATAAATTAAGGGCAAAATTAATTTTTTTTATAACTAAATTGAAATCCACCACAATGAAGGTTCCAATCGAAAAATAAAATATTCAAAGTCCATTTAGAATTATATACGTAGTTATATTATAGTTCCTTTAATTATTTACTAACACCAACACTTGTAAATGGGTTCAAGCATTCATTGTATCAAACCACTTGTCTACAATGAATCAAGAACTCCACTTTACAAGGAGGGTTTCTAAATTGATTGGAAACAAAATACAACACATATAATGATTACTTGATAATATATCATTTAAGCAAGAGAAAGAAATTAATCTAACCTTATTTTTATTACCAAAAGCTTCACCCCTTCACCCAAGCAAGATAAAAATTAGTTACGCATGAGCAAGAAGAAAGAAAGAGAGAAGAAGATCATAACTTCTATTTACAACAAAAGAAAATTACAACAAGTAAATAACATAATAGCATGATCTTGATCTAAAACCAAGATTACCCTAATAGGCAGCCAAGGCTACCTTTTATAGAGCATCACAAGCAAAAGATGACAATGAGTGGGTGGATAATTAAGGAGTGGGTGGATGATTAAGTGGATGATTAAGGAGTAGGTGGATGATTGCAAAAAATGCTTGTCTTCACTTGCACAAAATAATTTGGTGCCAAACTCGTGCTTGCCGACAGAATCTCAGAAAGTGGCCTTCATGAAAGTTGTAGGCCTTTGTCTTGGCTATCAAATGCCCGCTTGAACCATCCAATTTGGCCTCCTACAGTCCAATATATGACCTAATTATTGCAACTGTTCAGGTCCAATTTCAGCTCCTCTGTTGTGACTTGCAAGCCCAATATGACCCACTAGACCTCAGAATCTCGAAAAGTGTTCTTCATGAAAGTTATAGATTTAAGCCTTATCAATTGTCAAAATTTCAGCCTATTATCATTCCTACAGCTCGAGATATGGGCTGATGAGTGCACACTATTTGGGTTCTAGTGACAGAATCTATTTTTTGACTTCCAGACCCAATTAGCTCTACTAGATGTCTGATTGAGACTTCGAGCTCTTCATCAAAGTTGTAGTGTTCTCTCTCATCTTTCTTACAAGGTAAAATTCATAATTTCTAGACATCTAGAACTTAAGATATGGCTGAAATACAGAAACAATGTAAAATCTCAATAATGCTGAAAAATATCAATTAAGCCTAATTTGAACCCAAACTTACAAAACATGACCAAGCTTAATTAATTAAGTACATGAAGAGTGTAAATGATTAAAAATGAAAGTTTATTAATGTATAAAATATGTGATTATCAGTTGAGAACGAGAATATAATCTCTGAAGTCAGGGATCAGCAAATAGTGATCACCACTGCCAAATGGATGGACAAATTTGGCATGCAGGCTTCTGGGCCTCTTATTGAAGAAGAGGGCAGGCCCTTGGATTACAAGCGAGATGAAGCTATTTCTCTGATTGTGATGCCTGGCACGGAGATTCGAAAAGCTGGTTTGAAGGAAGGAATGCTCAAGAGTCAAGAAAGGCTCCTTCATTATGCCTATGCATATATTCTTGCCTCTCGTGGTGGGAATTTTGCTTACCTGACAGAGGATGATATTTGTATGATATGGATCCTGAAGAAAGGCCACAGGATTAACTGGCCAAACTTCATCGGCAAACACATGATAAAGGTCAAGGGCAAAGAGATGGCTGAGTTGCCTTATGCGCTGCTGATTACAGCCTTCCTTAAGGACTACCCTCGAGTGTTAGAGATAGAGCAAACTGTTGTATTGACTCATTTCAACATTTTTGGGTAGTACACGCTTAAAAAGATGAAGATGGTCAACACTAACGCTGAATGATGGGTGTACCCCGACGAGGTAAGAGAATATGGAGTTGAAAAAGAAGAGGCTTCTGAGGCTGATGCCCCTGTTGCACCTGGAGAGGCTCCTAAGGATGGTGCTCCTACTGCTGCACCTGTGTCAAATGAACAGCTTATGACGACCATGCTCAACGTCGAGGCCTATATGGAGAACACCAACAACATTATCTTTGACAGGCTTGAGGCAATAGAACAAGAACAGATCGCTTTGAGAGCCTTGGTGTCTGGACAAACTCCCAGCTCCCCTCCTCTACCACCGGATACATATTTTTAGGATTTTTAGTCTTAGGATCCTTGCTTTTATGTTTTTTGATGTTTTAGCCATGTTTATATGTTTAATGATACCAAATGTAATTGGCTTTGTTTTGAATGAATGATATGAATATTCTCTTCTTTATCTTAAGCAATTTAATGATATGAGAATCTATTTGAACGGTTTGCTAGTCTTTTGGATCATAACTGAATATATATATATTGTTAAGGCTGGTTTAAAACAAAAGTTAAAATTAATTGAACATTTTTTGCTTACCTTTGCTTTATCTTGCCCCATCTCTTTTATCATGACAAAAGGGGGAGAAAAAGTTAAAGTTATATTTGACAATTTTGGAGATTGTGTTGAGAAAAGACAGGTTAGAAAGATTAATCTAAAAACGATCAAGGAATTCCAAAAGAAAGGGGGACTTAGGCATAACTCTGAAATTAATTCTCCTCTTACAAACTAGAGGGGGAGTAAGTCTCTCTTTGGACCTTGTGATTTCAAATTTATATTACTAACTTTTTTCTCAATGCTTTGTTTGTCATCATAAAAAAAGGGGAGAATGTAATTGGCTATTATCTCTTGAAAGACTATGTTTTAATGATAACAAACATGAAGATACTGCAAGATCAAGTCCAAGACCTTCAAGATTAGTTTTAGGACTTAGATCAATATGTAAAGGTATAATGTGATTCACACAAAAGCTCTATAACTTGTTTTTCAAAGAACATGAATAACACATTTATTTCCAAAGCTTCAAAATGGTTTTTGGTTTTCAAAGAAACAAATTTTAAGTGCAAAAAATATATAAGACCACTTGGAATCACTTGCCATTGTCTTATTGCTAGAAAAACATGTTTTACATAGTTTATTCGAATAAAGGTCACTTTATTCGAATAACAAAAGTCAGATAAGGTAAAAATTGAAACTAATCAATATTTATTCAAATAAGGCTTCCCTTATTCGAATAACAAAAGTCAAAGAAGCCAAGTATTTCAACTGACCAAGCTTTATTCGAATAAGGCCATGTTTTATTAGAATAAATGTTTAAAATGAACAAAGGGGCTTTAGTTTTCAATTGAGTTATTCGAGTAATACCCTGTTTTATTCGAATAACATATTTTCTAGAAACTAAATTTTAAGTGTCTTATTCGAATAACAATTGTGTTATTCGAATAACGAATTCTAGCAAGCTTTTTCCTATGTGCTATTTAAAGATTCATTCGAATAACTATCGTGTTATTCAAATAACAAGGTTTTTCAGAAACAGAAAGCAACGACTATAATATAGCATTTAATGCTTCTCACCTACCCCAACAGCTCTAATCTTTAATGGGCTTTAAATGCAAGGTTGTTGGGCATTGATGGGGTTAGAAAAATATTCTGAAAACCTTGATTGAGCATCAATACGTGTTTTGCACATATTCTTCATTTCTTTCTCTATTTTTCAAGCAAAAGTGTGAATCCTTTATTCCCATAAGCTTCAATTTGTATTATCCACTCTTTGAGAGAGTTTCTATCCTTTCTATCTTTGTATAATCTGTAAAGAAGGTGAGGCATCCCTCAAACTTGTAAAGGGTGAGGTATCCCTTGAAGTTGAGGCTCAAAGCATAAGGGTGAGGTATCCCAAGGTGTTGTTGAGTGCTCCAATTTGTAAAGGTTACAAGCAATTGATTCAAGCTTGGAATTTAGTGAAAAATCTCGAGTGATTGCTTGAGGACTAGACGTAGTTCACAAGGGGTGGCTGAACCAGGATAAACCATTGTGTTTGATTCTCTAAATCTTTCTCTTTACATTTTTGCATTGGTTTATTTGCTTGCTTGAATATTTCTCTCTTGATTGATTCATTGGTGAGCAATATCTCTCTATCTTATCCATTTATTCATTTCTATCAATTAATAGCTTCAATGAAAATTAGTAGTCAAGAGTTTTTTGAACGATTTTCGAAAAGTTTTTATAAACTTAATTCTTCCCCCCTCTTGAGTTTTGAGGCCACTTGGTAACACAACTTAATTAAGTCTAATTGAACCTTAAGAAACCCAGGGAGAAGATTATTAAATGAATAAAATATATTGCTATCAATATTACTGTCATGTATTAGTAAAAGAGTTGTTGACATAGCCACACATGTAATTGACACAATTAGTTATTGTTATAAATTCATCAAAATCTGAATATTTATTTATCAATATCTTATTTATGAAAATTAATTAAGTTTATACTATTTATAAAAAGAATTAAATTTTATTTACTTTAAATTATAACACACAAATTAAAATTTTGTAGCAATACATTTTGAAAATTGAGTATTACACGTTACAAAAATTTATGTGGAATTATAATATATCAAATCATTTTTATTGGTAGTCTCTTCAAATTATGATATTTTAATATATAAAAAATAATTTTCTCCCATAATTTCATGTATCTTTTTCTTCTCGCTCAAACATATTTTAAGCATGTTTTTATAATAATAAGCTAAGAATGATGATAATAATAACAATATCAGAATAATAATAGTTTCCAAAAAAAAAATCAAGGTTATTAGTTGATTGAAAAAACTAACCGTCATATTTATTACTAGTCATTATTGTTTTTTATTTTTTTAATTAAAAAGAACTAGAAACAAATTTTTTCTTTCATTTGCACAATAACTTATTTATAGTTCAAAATGTCAAATATGAACATATTACATAAAAATATATACTATTTTAAATTTTAACCAATTCTAAATTTTAATGATACAAGAAAGTCAAGAAAACTTAATGAGAAGTTCTTACAAAAAAGGAGATCTGACACTAATTTAGTAGAGCACAACTTATAGGAAAAAAAAGTGGGATTAAGAATCAATTTGAAAAATTTTGATGATATAAAAAAACCATGCAGTTACATCATGGGGAAGGAAAGATACACAATGTTTTAATGGTTTTTCACACACATTAAGAGAGTCATGATAGGAAAAGCATTATAACAAAGACGAGAAAATGGAGACTGGGAAGGTTTGAGAAAAGAAAACACCGACACTCGCACATTGGGAGTAGAAAATATATCCTCAACAAGCATTTCTCTGGAGATAGACACTAGAGAAAGATGAAGGGTAAAGGTCCCTTGAAAAAGTTTTCATTCTTTTCTTCTTCTGAGTTCTTGCATTCAAGTAAATTCTCTAAAACTTCTTCAAAAGTTTGATCTTTTCTTTCTTGCCTAGCATATTCTCTAAATTGTGTCAGTAACCTCCATGTATGTAGTGTAGTGTGTTATTTTGTTCAAATGTTTATTAAAATCTATATAGAATGCTGTGAAAGCTTTATCTATTTTTATTGATCAATAAAAAATGGATATGCAATTGGTGAATCAGTGACCTGTTACAATGTCATTGTAGTTAATATATTGTAAAAACTTAGTTTTGTTATTAACATTATGATATTAAGGTTCACATTTATGGCTATTTGTTTAACATTTACACTGACTAAGTTTTCGATTTTACTTAGTAGGGGTTGGCAAATGCTATTGCACTGGATGGATTTGCATGTAGCATACATTGACAATAAATTTTATGTTTTTTGCTTTGGTTTAGCTTTTTAGTTTCCATTTGGCATCAAGATCAGCGTCTCTCGTCTTGTCCTTTGTATATGGGGTTGTTAGTTCTAAGAGTGGAAGATACTTGTGTACATTATATGTAACCAACATGGTCTTATGTTGCGTTTGTGCAATCCTATAGTATTCATTTACATAATGATATCCTACTTTCTTCCTTTGCAATTGATAGGGAAAATCCAAATGAATTTTCTAATATTCTAAAAAAATACAATGACAATTGATAACATGTTTAAATTAGTAATATTTTTATTTTCTTTTTCAAACATAAATTTTAAAAATATATCATTTATTTTTATTCTTTTTTTTATAGAGCTTGCAAATAAGATTTGAAAAAAAAAACTATGGAGCAAAGTGATAGTCATTGGATCTGTAGGGATTTGATGGAAATGTTAGACATGTAAATTAGTTAACAATAAGAGGAGGTCAAATGGATTTAAACTTGGGCATGATTTATGGTTCTGCGGGTATTGTAATTCATCTGCATCATTCATCTCTTATCTGACCATGTTGAGGTTTACTGTCGTACTTTATGGTATGCAAGACCTATCTAGTAGAAGGGGAAAAAAGAGAAGGAAATGATTAAGTTGTGTGGTCTTATAATATCTAAAATTGGTAACATGTTTACTTTGTTGCAATGAGATTATATACATGATCAAATACTTATAGAAGATTTCTTTTGCTTTTTACTCTTTGATCTATTAATAATTGGGGAAGAATCTTCGTGTCTTTAGTCATATAAAGGGTGTTGACCTTGATAAATTCTACTAGATATCATATAAAGGGTGTGATTGTCATGGATTCTATAAAATGCATGCATGGAAGAGTTTAAGGAGCTAAACAATAAAGATCTTAACTTTACTTGTGGAAGAGAGGGAAATCTTTCAAAAGAAAATCAAAGACTATGTCAAAACAAGAGATCTCTTATGCAAGAAGTCTGAGGAAGTACTTAACTTACATTTCAATTTTCAAAGATTAATAGTCAAGTAATGACAGAGTTTTTTTACACAATTACTAATGTATATTACTTTGATTATGGAGAGGAACAAAGTTGGAAATGTTTAAAAATTCATGTGAAAACACAAGTACAAAGAAGAAAAATTCATACTAAACAGGTTCAAAATTGTCTAGGTCAATGATTCGCAAGCATAATTTAGATTCAAATCATTTGATCCTCAATTGTATATAGGGGAGTACCACATGTGCTAAGATAATTGTGAATTTCTTGTAAAAATTGCTTGATTAGGAAAAAAAAAAAAAAAGAAGAGAATTAATGTATCATTAAAGTATTTTGTGATAAATGAAGTCAGTGACACATACTATATTTAAATGAAAGCTATTTATATATTCTCGTTTCAAACTAAAAGTTACGCTTTCTATTGGTGTATTAATATTTTTATATTTTATATATATTTAACTAATTTTATAATTGTAATTAATTTTAGTAAATATTTATTATTTGTATTAAAAGCATTTATTAGTAATTTTTTAATGTGGAATTATTAAAATATTTATTTAAAATTAATTAAATAATTTTAATTATTCATACTTTATTGCATGAGTACAAATACTGATTTAGTTAAAAAAGTTTGACAAAAAGTAAGGGTGAATCAAAATAACTGAATAAGAGAAAGTAAAGGACGAATTTTGGTTAAGATATCTTTATTGTTTTTATTTTATTATATTTTATACAATTATATAATTATTATATAATATATTTATAATTTTATAATTTTCACTAATTCCTTGCTAAATATGATAATGAAATAGTTTTATTGTGATTTAATTACATAATTATATTTTGCTTTTATAGAATACGTGTGTATATAGTGTCACAAAAGTTTTAACTAACTCGGTCAAGTGAAACTAAGTTTTTTTTTTTTCTCTTCTCATTTTTTTAAACTGTTTTGTAAAACATTACTTGAAAACAATTTTTAAAATTAAAAGCATTAAAACCTTTGGATAATTGTTTCGTACTGAGTCTGGGCCTACCAGGGCTAGATCCCGCAAGTTCAATGGTATCAATGTTGGTCCCACTAACTAATTTCATGGATACAAAAGAGATAATACCAAACTTCCATGGATTAAAATCATCTCCTATCATTTTGTTTATTTAGTCAAATACAAAAAAGAGATAGATATAAAAGTAGTTATTAATAAGACTTAGTTATGATTTGTAAAAAAAATTTATGACTTTTATGTTTATTTTTTTTCTCCACTTGACTACATGAGAGAAAAAATGACATGAGAGGATCCAAATCCAATATCCATGGATATGGATCCTCTTTATGTCATTTTTTTTCATGTGATCAAGTAGAAAAGAGATATAAACACAAATATATTTATTAGTAGGACTCATTCATGGTTTGAGAATTTCTTTTACAACATTTGTGTCTATCTCTCTCCTCTACTTGATCACATAAGAGAAAAAATGACATGAGAGTATCTAAATCCAACCTCTACGAATTTGGATCCTCTCATTTCATTTTTTTTCTCATGTAGTCAAGTACAGAAGAGAGATAGATACAAATGTATTTATTAGTAGGACTTAGTCATAGTTTGTGAAATTTTTTTTATAACATGTGTCTATCTCTCTTTTTTACTTGACCACATAAGAGAAAAAATGACATGAGAGGATCTAAATCCAACCTCCACATACCAGAGAATAACTGCTAAGTAACTTCCTTGTCAAGTATCTTCGCTCTATATAAAGGGAGTAAAACTTGCAGGTATACATCTTTCTCACACTCACAAGTCTCCTATTGTCTTTATTGACTTGATCGAGAGTCAAAATAAGGGCGGGCCTCACTTACCAACCTTCATTCATTTTACGGTTGAATCTATAATCAAGTGGCTTCAAAATTTAAGAGTGTAGTGAATTGAGTTTTAAAATTTTTTTGCAAATAAACCCCTTCTGATTTTTGTTGAAGCTATTTTCTTATGTGATGAATGGATTTATAACAACAAAAAGATCTCACACAAATTTAAAGAAAGTAAATGAGTAGAGGATGAAGCAACAAGTATGCAAATTCAATAAACAAGCTTGAAAGTAAAGAGATAAGGTAGAGAAGAATGTAAACAAGATTTATACTAGTTCAATCACCCTCGTGATCTACGTCCAATCCCTAGGATCATCCACCCAAGAGTTTCCATTATTCTTCAAACTTCAATAGGTGCTTAAGAAACCCTTACAAGCTTCAATAGGTGCTTGAGAAACTTTTACAAGCTTTGAATCATTCTTACACTTCAAGGATCATCTACCTCTATGTGTAGAAGCATCTTTGTTTTCTAAAGGAAACATCTACCCTCACAAGTGTTTACAATAAAGATTGAAAGAAATAAACTCTATCAAAGAGCAGATTATACAAATTGAAGCACGCACTATGAAGCACTCAAAGATATTTCAAAGGGTTTAAAATAGAACAAGATTGTTGAAAGGATTAAATCTCGAATTTAATGTTTGGGGATATGTTGTTAGATGCTCAAGAGTTAGCATTAAGTGTCTCATGGCTTGTATTTATAGCTCATCAATGAAATAGAGTCGTTAGAGAGTTGGTGTAGCATTTAATGCATTAAAAACTAGTCGTTACTAGTTTCAAAGGAGTGCTAATCGATTACAAGCATATGGTAATCAATTACCATGTTTTAAAAATGAGTTCTGGGTGTTGTTTGAAACTCTTGGTAATTGATTACAACATATGGTAATCAATTACCAGCTTTAAAAACAAGTTTTTGGGCTCTTGATAATCGATGACCTTGCAATCAATTACCAAACATGATAATCGATTACCATGCTTCTGTTTTGTTAAAAACGAGTTTTAGGAAGCTTGTAATTGATTACAAGCTTGTAGCAATCAATTACGAGCTTTCTGGTATACTCATAATGGATTACAAAACACCGTAATGGATTACCAATTATCAGTAATCGATTACCAACTGGCGGTAATAGATTACGGAGCTATTGTAGGATATTACAATAATGCTAAAACTAACTTTTGAGACCAAACAAGCTTGGTAAAGATTACCAACAACTAAAACTTAGATTTTTCAAGGAATTAAACAAGATTTTTATAACCCAAGTTTAAAACATGATTTTATGCAAAACAACCTAAATTTTTCCAAATCAACAACCACCAATTAAAAGACTTCATGATAGACTTTTCAAAAACTATTTTAAACTTATTAAGATATCTTAGATCTCTTCTCACAAAAAAATCTTAAGTCCTATAAGTCTATTTCTTTAGAGCTTCCTTTGGACTTGGTTTTTTTCAAGACTTAGTTATCATCGAAGTCTTCATGAAATAGGCATTCATAGAGTCTTGGTCAGAATAGTAATTTTTGAGTAACAAATTTTAGAAACATGAAAACATAAAAATAAAACAGGTTTGGAAGAAAATGCAGCAGTCTTTCTTCAGCTACAATTAGCTAACGAAAATCAAATAATAGGATTCGTGATAAGAGGTTTGTTGTTTTCATTTTGGGGTGAAACCTGTCCAACAAGATTTGGTCCAGTGGGATTATTGGGAGAGCGGTTGAAGGGAGGGGATGAGAAAAAACTTTGAAGGTGAAAATTTTGGATAGATTTACGAATTAATGCATGTTGTTACACTAGCTTTGGGAATTGTTTATGCCAAAACATACAAACATTTCCCTTTACCTAATACCAAATAAAAAAAAAAAAGCAAAAAAAGACCAAGTTGCTAAAAGTCTTCTAACACTAAGGTGGAGATATGTTAGACTAAATTATGTTTTGCCTAAATAGGCCTAGACATATTTTATAAAACGTCAACCTGAACCTTAAAAGTCAAGTCTGACCTAAAAACATATTTAAAGGACAACGCTATATGAAGGTCTTTATATATGCCAAGAAATTTATTTTTTTTTTAATTTTTAAATAGGTCTTTTAATGAAATTATTATATTATGTACAAAATAAATATAGTATACTAATATATAATTAATAAATTATGTAAGTATTGTAAATTTTTAATGTTAGATATATATATAGTGCGAATCTAGTGAGATGAATATTTATTGTAAGAGGTGAGATGATTGAATCTGTGGATCTTACATGAATAGTCAAGATTAGAATATAAATGCAGGTGACTTTTAAAGTAGTCACGTGACCTTTAAGTAACTTTTAATCTTGATTATCTATGTATAGTTATATGGTTAAGATTTACTCTTCTCACTCTCTTACAATAAAAACTCTTTCCACTAAATATGCTATATATATCTATATATATATATATATATATATATATATATATATATATATATATAGATAGAGATTTTGAGCAGAGAGAGAGAGAGAGAGAGAGAGAGAGAGAGAGAATCACATTTTAACACAATAAAAAATAATTCAGATTGATGAGATAAGTATTTATTATAAGAGGTGAGAAAAAGTAAATCTTGATTTCGAAATATTTGATCTTCCATAAATGATCAAGATTATAATATACCAAGTGAAAAACAATGTGAGTTTTTTAAGTATTCGAATACACGTTTCATTTAAGTAACTTTCAGTCTTGACCATTTATGTATAGTTGTATAGTCGAGATTTGCTTCTCTCACATTCTCACAATAAAAACTCTTCTCACTAAATATGTCATATATATATATATATATATATATATATATAAGAAAGCGTATCGAAGTGAGATAAATACTTATTTACATGAAAAAAAAAGATGAAATGATTAATCCCTTGAGTTATTCAAATTTTACATGATTTGGAAAATTAAAAATAAATGATTGTGAATTTTAAAAGTGGTTACATATTGACATTTAAGTAACTTTTAATCTTAATCATCCATGGATAATGTATGGTTGTATAATCTAAAAATTTAATCTTTTCTTAGTATTCTCATCATCTCATACAATAAAAATCTCATATGTCTATATATATATATATATATATATATATATATATATATATATAATATATATCTAGTGAGATGAGTGTTTATTGTAAAAGATGAAATGAGTTAATCTTGACCATTAAATTTTACATGAATGGTCAAGATTAGAATATAAATGTATGTGACTTTTTAAAGTGGTTACGACATTTAAGTAACTTTTAATCTTAATCATTCATGGATAATGTATGGTTGTATAATCAAGATTTAATCTTTTTACCTCTCACAATAAAAACTCAAGTCTCCATATATATATATATATATATATATATATATATATATATATATATATATAGGGGCACATCTAGTGAGAGGAGTTTTTATTATGAGATGGTAAGATGAGTAAATCTTAACCATACAACCATACATGGATGGTCAAGATTAAAAGTTACTTAAAGGTCATGTGACCACTTAAAAAAGTCACATGCATTTTTATTTTAATCTTGACCATTCATGTAAGATCCAATGGTCAACATTTACTCCTCTCATCTCTTACAATAAACACTCCTCTCACTAGAGTAAGATCCTATATATATATATAAAATAAATAAGTCAGTTTGGTAGAAAAAATAGGTTTTTTTTTTATAAGTCTAAGTCTTAACCTACATAAATAAATAATCTTCTCTAAAAGACTGAGCCAAACTTGTTTATTAAATAGGCTAGACTTAAAAATGCATAAAATAAGTTAGGCCATAGACTTTTGATGAACCACCTAATATATTTCTACCCTTACCTAACACCCATTCTTAGAGACAAGTGTTGAAAGAAAGTTATTTTTGGACCATATGGGATTGAATAGAGACCAAGCCCAATGCATTGTGATAAGGCCATCCAACTCAAGAAAAGTCACCTGACCCAAGTATGATGATGGAAAATTTGGCCTGATTGACTGTGTTGACCCGGCCAGACACCATAGCTACAATATTCCATCTGACTCTAGTGAGTATGGCCATTAGGGTTGACCTGTCATCAGCAGATTAGCTGAACCAATAATAGAATGTTCTCTTACACCATTATAATGATGAACAGATATATATGGGATATCACAATAGTAGTATCCAGGTATGTTCTCTCTCTAGCCTAAATACTTATCCATCTTTTTCTCATTAATTTGAACATCAGAGTATCTTTGCAGGTACTTCAACTATTGTGTTTGACTGATCGTGCAGCTCCAACATGTCCAAGTCCACTGCAAACCACCCTATCAAGACAGGAGCAAGAACAACTTCCTATCATGTATACTGTTAATGGCACTATGAAGCATAAATGTATACACGGACACGGGACACCATTGACGATACATGGATATGGAGACACACCAAATTCAAAAATTATAAGACACAATACAAAAACACATATCATATATATATATATATATATATATATATATATATATATATATATATATATATATATATATATATATATATATATAGATATAATTTCAAAATTTAAGTTTTAAAAAAATCATAATTCATTAATATCATTTCTATAAGCTTGAAGATTTACAGTATTTTAATATATGTCATATATGTCAATATTTGCTACCTAGTAAGCCCCTCTTAAAAAATATGGAACATAATTTCTATTGACATATTCTAAAAAATCTCCTAAACCAACTTCTCCTAATAGAACTAATCATGTACAAGTACAAATGCATAAAAAAAATAACTAGAGGGAATAATTGTGTGAGGCAAGCTTCGGTGACAACGAAGTTGATGACTTGGTACGAGCAGATGAAAATAGTGGTGTGTAAAAAGATAAAATTTAAAGGTCTAATAGTGGCATGTGAAAAGATAAAACTTAAAATACTAGTATGTGAAAATAGTGGCTTAGGACGTCAGTCGACGTCATGTGAACTTGAGTGGATTATGAGCTTACTAATAAAATGTTAGTCATGAAAACTAATTTTTTTTTAAAAAATATTAATGGGTCGTGTTCAAGTCGTGTCCAAGCGTGTTCGAGAAGTGTCCAAGTGTATCCGAAAAGTGTCCGAGTGTGTTCAAGAAGTGTTCAAGCGTATACGCCGAGACGTGTATATATATATATTCAAAAAAAAAATAATCATTTTTAATCTATAAATTTTGAAATTTATAATATTTTAATATATGGATACGCAATATTTGGGACACGTGTGTAAAAAATATATGAGAGTGTCTGACAGTGTATCTAAAATCCCTAAACACTTCTCAAGCAACATGTACAAGTACATACTTGCGGATATTACATCTCATAAGTCGACAGTAGAGATAAAAGAAAATGTTTCATAGTTGGCCCTTTAAATTTTGAAAATGGCAAGTTTAGAATGTCCCAAATAGGAGCCTTGTTGATGGCACCACCACCACCACAAAAGCATAAGCATTTGCAAGCAGCAGCTCAAAGAATTATGAGAGTTTGGTGTGGCTAGTATGTAGTAGTGTATCTTAATTAAAAATGTTGCCCAACATCTGTAGCTCAAGCAACACCAGGTTTTTTTTTTAGAATCTACTTGATCTTATAGCTGCTTTGCCTGCACTTTAATTTATCATTTCTCTTCACTTACTAAGTCTTTGGATCTCCTTTTTAAGAAAATGCTTCATAGTTGGCCCTTTAAATTTTGAAAATGGCAAGTTTAGGCTTTTAAAATGTCCCAAATAGGAGCCTTGTTGATGGCACCACCACCACCACAAAAGCATAAGCATTTGCAAGCAGCAGCTCAAAGAATTATGAGAGTTTGGTGTGGCTAGTATGTAGTAGTGTATCTTAATTAAAAATGTTGCCCAACATCTGTAGCTCAAGCAACACCAGGTTTTTTTTTTAGAATCTACTTGATCTTATAGCTGCTTTGCCTGCACTTTAATTTATCATTTCTCTTCACTTACTAAGTCTTTGGATCTCCTTTTTAACAAAATAATGTCATTAATGAAGATTATTTCATCTATTTACGCAATGACCAACATTTTCTAATGAGAATCGAAACACAAGAAAACTGTTTTCTAAAACACCTCGCCAGAGTTTTTTATTATTGTTTTTAAAACATATTAAGAGAACAAATTTTCAAAATTGAGAGGTGAAAAACCCATTCAAAAAATAAATCTTTTTTCTTGCGTGAAAAAGTATTTTTAAAACAAAAGCTAAACAGCCCAAAATATTTTCTTTTGTTACTTTCCTTTTGTTATTTTGATCTTCTTTTATATTTTATATTTTATATCTTCGTTATTCACTCAATGTAAATTTATTCTAATATTCTAGACCAATATAAGTATATATAATATTTACTTTTTTTTTTTTTACATTTCGCACTGTAAATTAATTTGAGTACCTAAAATGTCATGTACTGATCTATACTTTTTTAAGAAATTGTTTCAATAAGAAGTTTTTAAAATAACATTTAAAAAACATTGTATCAAATGCATTCATATAAATAATTTTGAAAATTGTTAAACTTTTAAACTTTAACTAATAACATGTCTTAAATTCATAGATATTATTGTTTAATCAAAAAATAATTTTAATATATTCAAATATTGTACAAAACTAAATCAAATTAGATATTAAAAGGATTTTAACTTTGACATTTTATTTAATTCACTCTTCATTAAAATCTTTGAGAGGCCACACATTAAATTTCTTCAAATAAGCTTAGGTTGCTAAACAAAATTGAGTGATCCACAACAAATTGAAACATAAATTTTGAGGGAATACAAAATCCGTACAAGATACTACTCAGTCACTAAAATATAAGCATCAATTACATGATTAATTGCTGGATAATTTTGTCAGGTATCATAAACAAATTAATCAATTCATTGCACTTTCCTTTTGGTACGACAAAGGAATGAATGTTTGCATTTATAAACTAGTGCAAATTAACTATTTAAACTTCTCATGGTTAACGCACACCAAATGGCTTGGATTCTTTTTTAATCATTTGATAATTTACAAAGTATATATCTTAATCAACTTCAAGGAGAAGCCTTGTGTTCATATCCACCAATGACAGCCTCATCCGGAATGAACTTGGCCCAGAACCAGTGTGACTTCCACACTCTATTCATTTCTTCTATTGGGATGTTCTTTGTCTCAGGATAGAGTAAGGCAATGAAGATGGTCATGATGATGACAAAGCCAGCAAAGAAGAAGAAGAGGCCAAACTTCAAATGGCAAAGCATGGTGAGGAAGATTTGAGCAATAACAAAGGTAAATAACATGTTCATGGCGACATTAATAGCTTGCCCTGCAGATCGGGCCTCAAGAGAGCAGATTTCACTGGGTACCAACCAACCTAATGGGCCCCAAGACCAAGCAAATGCAGCAACATATGCGCATATCAAAAACAAAAGAAGGTTGGCTTCTACTTTGCTCAATGAACCTTCACCACTTAGTCCAAACTTCGCAGCAATCATGGATCCAACAGCAATCTAGAAGCAATTGTGATAACATTTATATTTATATTAGTCATGCTCACAAAACAAGGAGGGAAGAAAAAAGCGTATTTTGAGCCACAAATAAGAGATGGAAACAAATGTGGACACTAAAGTATTTTAGGTTTCATTTTCACCTGACAAATAAACATTTGGGTGCCACCTTCAAGGAACAATATCTTTCTTCCAAACTTGTCAACAGTGAAGATGGAAACAAATGTGGCAACTACATTGACACCTCCGGAGATAACTGCAGACATGAGGGAAGCATCATTACCGAAGCCCAAAGTCTTAAAAAGGACGGGTGCATAAAACATGATAACATTGATGCCAGTGAGTTGCTGGAAGAATGGAATGAAAGAGCAGAAAGTGAGTTGAGGTCTGTATTTTGGTTGACCAATGTTCTTCCATGGGTGTTCCACCTTTTTAGCTTCCTCACTAGCATCAATGAGATCTTGGTACTCCTCATCAACGTTGTTGGTGCCACGGATCTTTTGTAGCATTGCCTTAGCTTTTTCATGTTGGCCTCTTTCAATCAAGGAGTTGGGTGTGTCACCCAAGAAAAGAGATCCCAAACACAACAAAACTGCAGGCACAGCTCCAACACCCAAAGAAATTCTCCATCCATTTTCATGCTTGGAAGTCCCGTAGTTGATAAGGTTTGCAATTAGGATACCAATTGTGATCATCATTTGGAAGCCCATGTTGAGTGCTCCTCTAATCTTTGCTGGAGCCATTTCAGACAAATACACAGGAACAGACTGTTGGGGCAAAAAGCAACAATTGAAGTCAAATAGTCTAAGAACATTATTTTTATTTTTTATTTTTTATTTTTGCATTCAAACATTTAAAATTGAAAGGATATAAAGGATGTTAATTATTACCTGATTGCAGTACCCCACACCAAAACCGAGCAACAAGCGACCGATGATTAGCATTGCAACATTGACAGCGAAACCATTCAGCAATGCACCAATAAGGAAAAACAAGCCACCTAAAAACATTGAGGGCTTACGTCCCATCATTCTAGTAGTGGCGGAAGCAAAGAAAGATGCTACCAATGCTGCAAGGTATAAGGAAGAGGTGAACAGTGTAAGAAGTTGATTGTCAAATTTGCAATATTGACTCTCATGACTTGATTCATCTTGCATTTGTTTGTAAACAGCTGGGAAGAATTTGATCAAGAATGGTTCCATGGAAGTCACTCCTCCGGTAATACCAAGGTCATAACCAAAGAGAAGACCTCCCATGGCAGCCACAAAACATGTGACCAACACAAAAGCGGTAACCTTGCCTTCATAGTGCCTTCCACCTCCTGTAGCAACAAAAGCCCCTCCTGCCATATCTTTAAGGTGTATCTTTTTGTTCTCTTATCCCTTTTCTTTGTCTGCACATTTAAATCTCAAACAATGATGCCGCATTATATAGGATTTGTTGTTGATAATGATGAGATGTTAAAAATCGAAAGATCTCTGTCGAAAACTTGCAATGTCCTAACATAGGAGAGTCTTCCTTCTTTGGATTTGGTGTAAATGCACTGGCGTAACAACTTGAGATAAAAATTAGTTGTTTTTTTGTGCAATAAAAACAAAAACTAGTTGTAAGATTGATCATTATTGTTATCTTTATTGAAAGGATAAGCTATCTAATCTAATATATTATCATATAATAATATATAAAGAAATATATGTCTTTATATCATGTACGTGTGTCATTCGACGTGATAATATATATATAAAATATTGTTATGTAACAAATACATGCTTTAATAATTGTCATGTAATATATCATGTTATAATTTAAAGAAAAATTATACATGTGTCGCCACATTAAAAAAATCATGTTACGTTGGAGAATTTTTTTGAAAGACTAGAATATAAGTAAAAATTTAGAATTTACTTATTAACATTATAAATTATTAAAATTTTGAAAAAATAACTAAAAGAACAAATTAGAAAATAGAAACACCATGTGCAACAAATTTGAGCTTATGTCAAAGAAATTATTCTTCATCTTCTCAAAAGTCCATTTCCTTCTTTATAAAACCCGTTTTATCTCTCAAAAAAACCAAACCAGTAACATTCCTTTTCTTTCATTAACACAACATGCCCCAACTTCTTCATTGCAACCGATTATCCTCTTCACATGCGACCCAACGCAAGTGTGATTTATCTCTAACTCGTCATCGTCATTGTAATCTACGTACAGTGAAGTTTTGGTTGTGTAGTAGTTGGAGAGTCACTGGAGCAATGAGCTAGATCTTTGTAGAGAGGCATCCCTTATTCTTTCTCCTTACGCCGTTACTACTTAGCAACCTCAAATTCATGTGGAGGCTACAAATGGTCAGAGTAATCTTGTTAATTATGGTATGTTTGCTCTTGTGCATTGACTATTTTCTCCCAAATCATTTTCCTCTCAATTGAATTTCTCTGTGAATTAGATAATTTTGCATGATTAGTAGTGTCCACAAAATTTTACACTTTGACTCTTTTATTGACTTTTTTTAATTATGATCACCCATTTATTTTTTAATATGGAATATTTTGATCGCTTATATTATTTTTCATTCATTATTTTTCAAACAAAATAATGGATTTGCTAATTATTTTTGGAAATTTTACTAATTGGTAGATAATTCTTTCATAATAAGATTTCTTCGAGTTAATTTTTATTTGCATGTGATTGATAATTATTTCCTAATATAATCATAATTTTCGATTGATAATCTTAGATTGACTAACGTGATTTGCAATCTCTAAAATTTCATGTGTAATTGATATCATCTCTCCTATATATCTGTTATGCCAATGTGTATCTTCGTACAAAGCTCTTCACAAATTATACTACAGGTTATTTGCTTTTCCTATCTGTCATTTTTAAAATTTTCCCATGCACTTTCATCCTTACCTTGCATCTTTTCCATTTTACTTCTTTCAACAGTGACATTTTTAATTTTCTTTTCATGCAGTGTTCACAAGGATTGTGTAAAAGTTTGACATGTTATCTTCTTAGGTAAGGAAAAAAAATGCCTCCAACACGTTATGCTTCACAGAATGGCAAGCATTTTGTATCCCTTTATTTCTCTTCATGTTTGTTTTCCTGTTGAGAGAAGAATGTATAATTCAGTTAACTCGGCTTTGATCTAAAAGAATGGAAAGGGGACTGAATTAATAAATTCTGCTCACATAGAGACTCCTTATATCAAAATTTTGTTCGGAAGGTTTCAGTCAATCAAAGATATGACAATTTTAAAGAGTAAAGTCATTAACTATGTTTTTGTTATTCATTAACCAACTTTGTTTCTATGCTTTCGTGAAAAAGTTAGTTAATGAAGAACAAAAAGTGGTTAATTACGTATAAAGTTGGTTAATGAACATATGCTTTTCATAGATGCTGTTAGATGTAAGAATATAATTGTTGTATTTTAGGAGGTAAAAAAGTTTTCAGTCAATCAAAGATTTTAACTTTCATTTTGGTCCTTGAAATTGTATGCATCAATCACATTCGTCCTTGAAATATGAAAAGCTTCACTTTAATCCCTAAAACATCAATCCGTACGGTCAGTTTGGTCCTTCAAACCCTGTCACATTAGTTCCCAATAAGAATCAAACTGACCGTACAGATTGATGTTTCAAAGACTAAAGTGAAGTTTTTTATATTTCAAGAATGAATGTGACCGGTGCATACAATTTCAGAGACCAAAGTAAAAGTTTACTCCAATTTTAAAAAAGATGTCTATGCTTTATAATCTATTAACTAGGAAATATCTGCTTGGATGGCACTTTTAGGACTCATGTCTATCATATTAATATCATGGTTTGATGACAAATTTGAACTTGATTGCCTCTTATCCCATTTTACTTTTTCTGTTATTTTATTGTTAATATTTATATAAAGTGCTTCCTGTAATTTGCAAAAAAGATGTCTATGCTTTATAATCTATTAACTAGGAAATATCTGCTTGGATGGCACAATTTTTTAAAAAAAATCATAATTTTTAGGACTCATGTCTATCATATTAATATCATGGTTTGATGACAAATTTGAACTTGATTGCCTCTTATCCCATTTTACTTTTTCTGTTATTTTATTGTTAATATTTATATAAAGTGCTTCCTGTAATTTGCAAAATTGCTAGGTCTTCTACTTGTCAAATTATCCATATGATCTTTGGTTGATATGTTTAAATCCATTTTGTTTCCAGTGAGCTTACAAGATTAATAGCATACTAAGAATTTTTCATTTGTGCCACCTATCAAGATTTCTTCCTTCATCCAGTGGTCTTCCTAATAACTGATAAGAGTTATTGCATATTATAAATTTAGTTTCCTTCTATTTAGGTTGCGGGAGCTGCGATCATCTTGAAGGTGCAAAGAAGTTCTAGATTAGAAGCGAGAAAGGAAGAACCACGTAGACAGGAGATACATGTTGTCTTTTAGCCTTTCTGTCTAGACTAAGATCATTTGTTGCACTGTTTCTCAATTTCAAAGCTCCCCATCACACTGAAAAAAAAATACACTGAAACAACACGAGAAGCTCAACAAAAGACAGTAAAACGCCTTATGTGCTTTCCTTGGTTTCCTCTTACGGTGCTATGTGCTCTTGCCAAGACTATAGCAAACATATATCCTATTATTCCTTTGCAGATTGTGTAATGTCTCTGCCAAGAGCTTACTTACATTAGTTTAGGGAGATGAATTTTACTTATGTAGCAATTAGATGATGCCTAGAAAATCTTTAAGGTTGGTTTCTACACAATAAGTTGAGGTTCTGCTACTGCTGATGGAATCATCTCAGGATCAGTTTTAATTTCAGTAATAGAAAATGAACCTGAAGCATCTTTTATGCGTGGCCCAGCTAGCAACTGATTAACCACTTTTTTGGCACTAGGTCTTTCCTATACTTTAGTCCCAAATGCACTTTGTCTTTCAAAATTATCAATGTTAGTTTTTTTTTATAGCATTATTACTAGGAGGACCGTCAACTTTTCATTATGAATTTTTTGCTCTCAATGAATCTCTGTTACTATCTCTAACCTTATTATCCTTCAGTGACGTTGTTTTATTCATTTTACTTCTACACAAGAAGCAACGCCAAATCCAGCACTCTTTTTATCAGTTACCATTGCATTATTAGTAACCCCAAAACTATCTTTTCTTGCAACATCCTCACTCTCTTCTTACTGCTCATATGGCTTGCCCAGTTGATCCTCTGGCTGAAATCTATCTTGAGAGGGAGGCGTTGAGATTGAAGGTTCAAATTGTAAGGGTATGGTGCTTTCCCAGTTTCAACAATCCATCGGTGGCGAGCTCCATTCAAATGGTTTTCATGGATTTGTAAGAATTGCATCTTACAGTTTTAAAATTTTGTTCTTAATTGATTTATTATGTATTAGTTGTTGTAAATATGTTTATATGTTTATTTTATTGGTGCCTATTTATTTGATATGCTGAAGGATAGACTCGTGTATGTTTGAATCTTGGGTTAGTGTTGTAAGATTCAGGCCAACATCTATAGTGCTTGATGACCCAATTCAATAGGGCTGAAAAACCCATTGGTACTGATGGTGAGTGTTCAGGTGTAAAGGTAACTCCAACAAAGAGGAGTTTTGATTGTTGTCTGGAATCTGCAATGAGGAAAAAAACAGAAGAAAACTAATAAAGCCTAATAAAAGACCCTGAAGCATCTGCTAGCAGAAGAGACAAGATGGTAGCAGGGGGGTCATCCTCTCCTTAAGTTTGATTCCAATATTCTCTGCACTACACGTTTGTTTTTATAAAGGTGTAATTTTGTTTCCCAAATCAAATCTAAATGAGCTTTTATGATCATGCGATTTACGAATAACTCTTTGTACTTCACCAGTAATCAATTTGTATCTTAAGTTTGATTAGATTTAATTTTTTTGACAAACAATGCACTTACTTCATGTATCAACGTTTTGCCTCTAAATTGGTTTGTAACTTAGAAAATAGTTAAGCAATTCATTGTTATTCTCTGTTAGAATGATTGATTATTGTTGCTTTCTTGATTCTTTATATCCTTTTTTTTTCCATACAAAATTTGGGTCTGGCTTAAATTTTTCTTGATCCTATGTGTTTTTTTTTTTTTGTGGCCCATGGCAATGAAAAAAATATGGCTTTAGATTCAAAGCTGTGACATTGGAAGAAGTGGCTAAGCACAATCATTCAAAAGATTGCTATCCAGTGGTTTTTGGGAAGGTAATAGTCTTTTAAAAAAATTTCTAAATTTCTGCGAAAGATTGACTCCCTGAATTGATTGACATTGAGATTAGAAAAAAGGACAAATTAAAATTAAAATTCAGTGATTTCAGTACAAGTATATGCATGTTTTTTTAGCTTGCTGAATTAAGAACGATACATAGAATGGTTTGTTTATCTAATTTATGTATTGTTCAATTTTTTTAGTGCAATTATTTGGTCCATTCTTTGCTCTATGTTGGTGAGCATTGGTTGTGGTGGACTTTTATTCACTTGCTTTCAGAGGCTGCAAAACTCTCCATCCTAAGGTATGCTTTTGTTTGATGGTTATGTTGGGAAATCTCGCAATTTCTTATAAATTAGATTTGTGAGAATGTGGAAAATAACAGTGAAAATAACACACACAAAATTGATAATGGAGTTCAATCAATTATGCCTAATCTCTAGACTACTGCAAATATTTTACTGAAAATAGAAATATACAAAGTGTTTACAAAACACTCAACTTCTCACAACCCACAACCCAATTACACCTAGAAACTAAAACTTTTTCTCTAAGCTTTTTTTGTCTCTCTCTATGGTTTTTTTTCTCTCTTGTTATTGGATATATTTTTCATCTAATGGAGTCCTTTATTTATAGAGATGAAGCACCGCGGGAAGCTCCTCAATTTGCTCCTCAATTTGAAAAATGAATGCACATTTTGGTGCAATGAATAAGTGGGGGACCACACACATTTCGGTGCAACAAATGGGTAAGGGAGGCCACTTTGACTAACAATCTCCCATTTGAAGACTGAGTTCAATCTATCTTCACACCTTGATCAATGCAGCAACCTTCTCTAGTATGTTATTCTAACAGGCCAAATGAAATTGAACACAACTTCAGTTTGTCAATTATCACCACTTTCGTTAACATATCTGTTGGGTTCTTACTTCCTTGGATTTTCTTCAATGTTAGCACCTCATCCTCAAGCAGAGTCCTGATGAAGTGATAACGAAGATTAATGTGCTTTGTTTTGGAATGGAATGCTAAATTCTTTACCAGATGTATTGCACTCTGACTATCACTATGCAAAACACTCTTTTTCTGAACGAATCCTAACTCTGTCAATAACCATTGAAGCCATATCAATTCTTTACTAGCTTCTGTTACAGCTACATGCTCAGCTTCTGTAGTGGATAAAGCAATAATCTTTTGTATTTGCGACATCCAACTAATAATTGTTGTTCCAACGGTGAATATGTAACCAGTGGTACTTCTTCGATGATCGACTTCACCTCCACAGTCTGCATCTACATAGCCTTGCACTTTAATTCTCTTTTATCAAAGTACAAACACTTCTCTGTAGTGCCTCGTAAATATCTCAAAATCCACTTAACAACTTTCCAATGAGCTTTACCTGGATTTGACATAAACCTGCTTATAACTCCCACTGCATGGCCAATGTCTGACCTCATATAGACCATTGTGTACATCAAACTTCCAATGGCTGAAGCATACGAGATTTTAGACATGAATTTTCTTTCTTCCTCTGTCTGAGGGGACTGATCCTTGGATAAGCGAAAATGACTGGCCAAAGGTGTGCTAACTAGTTTGGCGTTGCTTGTGTTGAATCTTTACAAAACACGGTTGATGTATTCTGCCTAAGATACCTACAAAATCCCTTTTTGGTTATCTCTCGTGATTTGCATTCCAAGGATCTTCCTTGCTGGAACTAAGTCTTTCATGTCAAATTCATTTGATAACTGCATCTTCAAGTTTCTGATCTTGTCCATAACTGAACCTGCTGCTAACATATCATCAACGTAAAGTAGCAAAATGATATAATTGGACTTATATCTCTTGAAGAAGCAACAGTGATCGGCATTGCACTTCTGGCAACCTTCCTTGTCCATGAAGCCATCAAACTTCTTGTACCACTGTCTTGGAGCTTGTTTCAAGTCATACAAGCTCTTCTTTAATCTGTACACCATATTTTCCTTCCCTTTTGCTGAGAAGCCTTCTGGCTGGTGCATGTATATCTCCTCATCTAAGTCTCCATGAAGAAATGCGATCTTCACGTCTAACTGCTCAAGGTAGAGCTTTTCACTAGCAACAATACTTAACACAAACTTGATAATATTGAGCTTCACAACTGGAGCAAAGATTTTGGTGTAGTCGACTTCTTCCTTTTGCTGGAATTCTTTGACGACTAGTGAAGTGCCCTTTTTCCCATGGGTAACTCAGCTAGTTCCCATGTCTGATTGGAGATTACAGATTTCATCTCATCTTTCAGGGAAAGCTCCCACTTGTTGGCATTTGCGGTCTGACATGCTTCCTCATAGTCTTCAGGCTCCCCTCCATCAGTCAACAACATATAGTCCATGTATCTCCTGTTAGGCATATGAGGTCGAGAAGACCTTATCAATACAGGAGCTGGAGTAAGAGGCTCTGGTGTGTCAGATTGTTGTTCGCTGTAACACTCCAAATTTTCTAGCTATTTGACAGTAATAATAGAATTCTACTGTTTAGTAATTTCTGTATACTATAAAATTATTTTGATTATTCTGCTAATGCATTTGATCGTTTTGTGTGATTTACTCCGTGTCAGGAAAATAATAATTTTCGGGTCGGGAAAAATCTTACATATTTTATTTATATATGTTGATTCTTAATTAATTTTTTCAAATCTGATTTGATTTCCATGAATTTTGTATTTTTTTATGATTTTGTGGATTATTTTGAGATTTTATATTTTTTTGATTATTTTAATATTATTCTTGGGCTGTATGTGGACCCAGGTGGACCTGAAAAAGTAAAAAAATTTTATAGCCAGAAAATTTTGTACTGTTGAGATAGGGACGAGGGATTTTACTAAACTCAAAATCGAAAACAGTTTTCAAGATTTTCTTGTATTGTGTTTTGTACTATATTATTTATCGAGTAATAAAAATACAGTAAATATTGTCTGTAGGGGAATAGTAGCTAGAGAAATATTATACTGGTTAGTCAAAATTAGTGGTTATGATAACTTTATAAATGGACCAATAGGAAGCAAGCTTGGTGAGGAAGGCTTTGGATATCCACCATTGATTTAACCAATGGTGGAGATTGGTCTTAAAAAGTGGCAAGGACCATTTGTGACCCTTGGATGGAATGTATGAAGAGTAAATCTTGACCATTCATTTTGGAGATATATCTAATGGCTAGGATTTCATGGAGGAGAGATCCAATGGTTTAGATTTGATCATATTACTTGAAAGTTTCTACCAAAGCTTAACCATTGATTTAATCAATGGCTAACAATGCCCAAAATGGTGGCTGATGAATTTGGACACAACCCTAGAGATTAAGGGGGGTTCGGTTTTGTGAAGGTTTAAGACCATAGCAAAGTTCAAGACACATTTCATTACTCATCTTTATCTTTTCCAAAAAGCTAAAGCTTCACAAAAATTTTCTCTCCTTTTCTTCTTCTCTAGCTCACGGCCAAGACCACTAAGTTCTATCATCACTCTCCAAAAATTTCAAACAACCTTACTTCTTGAATCTATACCTCAATCTAAGACACTTTGTAGTTTAGTCCAAGTCATAGATCATTCATCTTCAAGGACTTTCTTCAAGAGCAAGTTCTAGGGTTTTTAAGGTGAAGTTATGGAAACTTCACTTCTTATTTCATTTTCATGTTCTAAGCCATGATTTGATCCATGGTCTTTCTAATTCAAGCTTTAGATGCTAATAAAATTGCGTTTGTTTTATGTTTAAGAAGCCCTTAGTGGTAAAGGACTTGAAAAATGAGCAAATGAATGAGCTTTTGAGGTTTCTTCAAGAGGTAAGAGGGGGATCTATCTCACCAACCAAATATGGTGGTGAGAGTTGAATTTGTATTTGACGAATGGTGAATCCATGTGAGGATTCATATCCATGGTTATGTAATTATTTGTGAGTGTTTATGTGTTTTGATTTATTTGTTTATGCTTTGTATGATTTGCATGATTTATTGATTTCATTATGGCATGCTTATGATATATATGACATGAATATATTATGTATGCTATAATAATGATGAACAAGAAAAATGATTTTGGTTCCAAAGACCAAGAGGTTCACGACCTCAACACCTCAAAATAGGTATTTCTAAACTAAAATTTTCATGAATGGTAAAATTGAATGATTAGAAAGGAAAGGAAAAAGCAAAGATGGGTTGGTTTCAAAGACCAAGTGTTCACGGTTTTGAAGGTTTGAAAGGAGGAAATTTTGTATGAAATTATGATTTAGAAATGGAAAGTAATTAATTTTAAAGAAGATGAGAATAAGGATTTTAGAGATGGAAACAAAGTGTTTTTGTCACTTGAAAAATGGAATTTTCGTTTATGAAAGGAAAAGAGAGGTTGAAAATATTTGAACCTCAACTTAATTTTGAAGAGGATTGATTTTTTTAGAATTGATTTAGAATTATGAAGTATATGTTGGTGATTTAAAATTTACTAACGTATAGCTCACTCATTGGGTTTTTTAGTGCGTTAGGAAATTTTAAGTGAGAAATTATGGAAAAGTAAAGCAAGAAGTGGTATGAATTTGAGAAAGGTTGAAATGAAAGTTAGCAGGTTGAGAAATATTTTATGTGGTGGAAAAATGGTGATAAATGCTATACGTAACTTAAAAATGTGTTAAGCTAAGCGATTTCAAAAACGTGGAAAAATCGCTACACGATTAAAAAATGATGGAATATTTTCACGCGATTGAGAAAATAATGGAAAATCGCTATACGATTTTGAAAACGCAACAGAAATGTTGCGCGATTGTGAAAACACGACAAAAATATTGCGCGATTGTGAAAACACGACAAAAATATTGCGCGATTAAGAAAACGCGATAATATGATTTCACGATTGAATGTACAGTAAGATTACTGTTGGACTAGTGTATGGATACTGTATGAGAAATTATGAGATTAACCTGTGATGGGCATTTGGTGCATTATACATGCATTGGAAAGGTCCGATGGACTGGATAAGGCAAATTGCCTAGGAGAGAATACACCTCTTAAGCGGGTGCGATATGCGTAGTGTAAGTCATTATTGACCTTGGGGGCATTGAGGTGCGGGTTGCTCACATTGGGCAGTTGGTAGCTCTTCTGTACCGTGGGTTAGACCGATGCAACATCGATGATCCGGACCGAGATACTATTTTTAATCAAGATCTTGTAAAGATTGTCATGTATATGCTAGATGTACAAACACATATGAGAATTGTGGCACGTGGTCTGAGGCATGTTGGTACAGACAGATCTTTCGGATCAATTTCTCCGACCTGAGTTTAGCTTCATAGAGTAGGAAATTGAGTCTATGTACACATGCATAATCTGAGTATTTATATCGATGTGATATTTGAACTGTTGAATAAATAGATAATATTGAGGGTATAATTGTAATTATTGATTATTTTATCTGTTATGATATTAATTAATGTTGAGGGCATGATTGTAATTATTGATTATTATATTTGTTATGATGATGAATAATATTGAGGGTATGATTGTAATTATGGTATAATATATCTATATGGTGTACTGTTTGTATTATCTCATGTTACTATGTTAGTATTGGCGTAGATAATCTCACCTCTTTGTATATTATTTTGTATTATATTTATATTTTGGTAAAGATACTGAGCAAGGTATTGAGCAAGAAGGTGAAGAGGAGCAGATTCCTACTGAGGAAGTTGAGTTTTGATCGGATGACAACCCGGTCGAGTTTCTTTGGGTATATGAGACTACAGTTCCATGGTGGAGCTGACGCATGGAGGATTAGTCCCAATGAGGAGGGACTAATATATCAGGGACATTTAACGATGAACATGAGAAGGATATTTCATGGAGATCCGTTCTTTTCTGTAACTATTTATGTACATGTCAAATTTTCGCTGTCAATTAAACGGTATTGGGGTGGTAGATATCACATCCCAACGGAGATCAGTGTAGTGTCATCTACGCGGACACCTATCCATAGGACTTCGCGTCAAGTTGGATTCCTTCCTGCTGAGGAATCTGAGGAGGACCCATCTGAGGGTTCTGCTGTCTAGTCATACTTGGGCAAGTATGCTAGTTTAAGTTAATGTCAAATACTTTTGAGAACTTAGTCTGTATATAAATAATTTTGACAGTACTTATGTAATGTATATGATGTAAATTATTGTGATGATGTTTAATATTTTTATTTTCTTCTAAGTTTATTTTATCGATATTAAGAAATTTTACAACTCGTATTTACATTACAAAGCATATTTTATAATAGAAGGGGTAATTTAGCAATTAAGTAACATAATGTGATGCCCTATGGTGAGTGTTACATTAGTTGGTATCAGAGCCCAAGTCAGAGTCTTTTGAGTTTGTGGTTAGGTCTGTCTTATTTATGTTGTGTGATTTTCTGTGGCTAGTTTTCTTTTGGAAAACAATAATGTTTGAAAGATTGACCTTAACTCTTCTTTGTGTTGTTCAGTTTGATTTAGAGAAAACGTAATGGCTGGAAGAGGAAAATGACGCGTAAATACTAGAGCAGGCATTAGAAATGTTGGCGACGATAACCACAATATGGCTGCAGCAGTAGCAGCAATGCAACCGATGGTTGATTGTCGCCAACCACAATATGGCTACAGCAGTAGCAGCAATGCAACAGATGACTGATGTCGTTGTGCAGCAAAACCAAAGAGCGAATGAGGATGCTCAAAGTTTATCAGAATTTTGTAGAAACAATCCACCAAAGTTTCATGGAGAATTTGACCCATAAAAAGTTGATCTGTGGATCAAAGAACTAGAAAAGATATTTGAGGGTATAAGTTGTACCGATGAATGGAAGCTTACTTTTGCAACTTTTGTGTTGGTGGGAGATGGAGAAGACTGGTGGGCAGGAACCCGAAGATTGATACAAGCTGAGGGAAGAGTTGTGACGTGGCAGCTCTTTAAGCAGAAATTTCTGGGGAAGTATTTCCCTGCTAGTGTTCGGCATGCTAAGGAGATGGAATTCCTTAGTTTGAGACAAGGGGTGATGTCCGTTTGTGAATATGTAGCAAAATTTGAAAGTTTGTCTAAGTTTTCGAGCTATTTTCAGATGCACTCGGACGAGGAATGGAAGTGCAGAAAATTTGAAGAGGGATTGAAACTTGACATTAAGCGAGCTGTGGCAACCTTGGAAATTGACCAGTTTCCAGCATTGTTGGATAAGTGTCGAAAGGTTGAAGAAATTGATCATCAATGTGAGGCGAAGAATAAGAACTTTGGACCGACACGGTCCCAAAGGGAAAAGGGTAGCGGTGGCAACCGTTATCAACAAAAATCGTATGCCAAACCGGCAGGAGGTCAGACTCGACAGCAATCTTTTGGGGGAAGTTCTAGTGGCAGCAAGACAAGTCAAGCTGGAACTTCTATACTCAAATGCTTTAAGTGTGGGAAGGATCATCTCACTAAAGATTACCAATATAAAGGAGTTATCTGTTACGGATGTGGAAAGCCTAGACATTTCTCCAGAGAATGTGATCAGTTGAAGGTGGAACCATCAGTAGGGAACGTTCGTACTGCGAGGCCACAGGCGAGTGATCGTGTGTATACCATGAGCAGGGAAGAAGCTGCAAAGTCAGAGGACTTGATTATGGAGGAGTGTGCCATCAAAGGTAATCATTTAACAATGTTATATGATTCGGGAGCAACACATTCTTTTATTGCATGTGATTGTATGGAGTGTTTGGGATTGATTGTGACTACATTGCCTTATGACTTGAGTGTTGCTACTCCTACTGATAAGCCTGTAGTTACTACAAAAGTATGTTTGAATTGCCCTGTATGTGTTAGGGATATAATCTTTTATGTGGACTTGATATGTTTGTCTCTTTCCAAGATCAATGTAATCTTAGGAATGGATTGGTTGTCTTCTAACAATATCCTAATAGATTGTTCCAGTAAGACGTTAGTTTTTCCTAAGGCTAAGGATTCTAGATTCCTAACAGCTACTCAAGTAGAAGCTTGTTTAAAGGAAGGAGATCAAGGGTATTTATTGATGTCTTCTTTGGAGGTTCAATGTGATGATGTCTTGAAAGATATTTTTGTCGTTAATGAATTTCCTGAAGTGTTTCCTAAAGATATACCTGGACTATCGCCAGAAAGAGAAATTGAGTTTGCTATTGATTTAGTACCTGGAGCTAGACCTATATCTATAGCACCTTACAGGATGTCACTAGTAGAGTTGGCAGAACTTAAGAAACAGCTGGAGGATTTGTTGGCAAAACAATTTGTGAGACCTAATGTGTCACCATGGGGAGCTCCAATATTGTTGGTAAAGAAGAAGGATGGGACTTCTCGTCTATGTGTAGACTACCGACAGTTGAACACGATTACGATTAAGAATAAATATCCACTTTCAAGAATCGATGATCTGATGGATCAATTGCGATGAGCCGCAATATTTTTCAAGATTGATTTACGTTCTGGTTATCATCAGATTCGTGTGAAAGCGGAAGATATTTCCAAAACTACATTTCGGACACGTTACGGGCATTATGAGTATCAAGTGATGTTGTTTGGTGTGACAAATGTACCTGCCATATTCATGGACTTCATGAACAAGATTTTTCGTTTGTACTTGGACAAGTTTCTTGTTGTCTTTATTGATGACATTTTAATCTACTCTCGAAGTCATGAGGAACATGTTGAACATCTCAGAGTGGTTCTCCAGATTTTGAAAGAGAATAAACTATATGCCAAATTGTCCAAATGTGAATTTTAGTTAAACAAAGTTCAATTTTTATGACACGTGATATTGAAAGAAGGAATTGAAGTTAATGCTTCAAAAATGGAGACGATTATTTAAGGAAATCTTCTTTTTAAGGTGTAGGAAGATAAACTTAAGAGACATCAAAGCCACCAAAGTCAGAGTGAGAGATTTGGAGGGACAATTCATGGACAAGCACAATAGGAAACAACTTGGCTTTCCTAATGTTGCGTCATTTGCTCCTATCTTTGTTAACTGCCTTTCAAATGGGTGCTCAGACGTTCTCTTGTGCTTCTTCTTTCCCTTATGAAACTTGAGATTTGAATTTTAAAGTCCAAATTTTTTTGACATTTCAAGAGCGTGATATTTAAGATATGGAAAAACAAAGGGCATCAGGGAAATGCATGGAAAAGACAATTTTTAATTGGGAAGTTAAATTATAAAAATCTTATTTAAAAAAATAATTTAAAAGTAAAGTTTAAAGAAATTGAAGGGCCATACCCACCTCAAGATCAACTAGATCCGGCCTATTTATATGTTCTCTTTAGCATGATTAGGAGCTTATATACAATGATTCATTGATTAAAGAGTTTAGGAGTTTTTTTGGGTGCTACGGAAATGATTCGTTGATTCAAGAGTTTTTGAATCTAAGTATATTTTGATACGGAAATAATATTTTCACACAACGTACAAGTCACATAAATTACATAAATAAAAGGAGCTATTAATGGTGAATAAAAAAAGGACGAACATAAAAGGAAAGGCAAATAGAAAGTGATGATAAGAGTTATACATAAGTTATGTTAAAAAAAAAAAATCATGTGTAAGTAAGATTAGGGAATATGATATTTTTCCTTTTGCTGAAAATAAAGTTTAGGGCTTAAAGGAGGCTCTTTCAGTTAGTCCAGGAAGAGATTTGACTTCTTTAAATATGTGATTTTAAGTTCGATTCCAAAATTCATGTGTATGAAAATAACACCGTTAAAAGGGGTCCTAACTTAAGCGTCTAACCATACCTCAAAAGATTAATCTCTCACTTATTGAGTGAGAGATACTCTAAAAAACCAAAACAATGAGGCTCTTTCTATTTCAAGATCTAAGACAAACCACTAACTTTAATGAGGATTTATAGTGGGATTAACAATTGTCCATCAAAAAATTTCATATATTTAAAACTGTAGTGAATCTTTTCATGTTAATTTTTCACATTATAAGCTACTAGGATTGAGCTACTGGTGAGGGGTTTGGGATAAGATTATATGAAGTCATAAATTCAAACATCATTGTCATTATTTTATCAAAAAAATATTTCACATTATGGTGTCATGTAAAAAAAAAAAAATAGACACAAATACTTTAAATTAAGTTAAAACAATCACACAACTTTATCTTGATAGATTACTCTAACCATTTCCCTCTCCATTTATTTATGTGGTGTACGAAAAAAATCTTATATAAAATTACATGCATTTGTAATTTAAAATTTATCTTAAACTCAGTCTTTCTATAAAATAATAACAAGAAATTTTAAAATTTTGTATGAGACTTGATCTTTATTTATTTAATTTTCAATGGAGACTTGGTCTTTTGCAATAATATTTTTTTCTTTTACTTACACGAGAGAAGTAATTGCAATAGAGACTTTGAATAAGTGGTCATATAACTTTTGTCAATATATATAGAGGTTGTTGATGTTGATGTGGTATGGAGTATAATTTCTAAATTGAAGGAATTGATTATACATGTTTTAAGAGTAACATATGGAAGATTTAAGTTGCGTGATCTTGTTTGTTTGCCATTATTTTGATCGTGTTTAAAAAGTGCTTTGATTTTTATAATTTATTTGGCATTCATACTAGATTGAGTTCAACCATGGATGTTTTTAATTGTATCCTTATGGACAAGTGATAACATAAAACTTACATTGTTGATTAGATTTGATGAGTTGAGAAGCTTATGAGAGCTCATAGTTCTCAACAACAAACTGTTCTTGGTGCTTGATAATCTTTCCATGTTTGTATTACCACCGTGTTCGGATGGTTATAAGCTTTTGATGTTAACTTGCTTATGATGGTTAATAACTTTCTGTAATGCAAACCATAAACCAGCACTATTGTTCTAAAATAAGCTCTAAAACAAATATTCAAACTTTACTGCTTCTTTGCAACATTCACTTTAACTAATCGGTATATTAATTATTTTGCTTGCATATTTATTACATAATACAAGTCTAGATAGTTAAAGCAAAATGGTTGTAGAATTTTACACTTTTTATTTATTTATTTATTTTACTTGTGATCGTTTTCTCAATATATTTTAATTTGAATACTTGATGTAGTAATTCAAACAATATAGTTTTTCCATTATATACAAACATTTAAATTATGATACAAAAATTTCTTACAAATATTACAAAATTAAATATGTGTCGTATTTTCACATTATATTTGAATATTGAAAATAAATTATTCTTTGTAAAAAAAAAAACTTATAAACTATAAAGAGTTGAATTTATAATAACTAAAAAAAAATGATAAAAACTAAGGTAATTTTAGTTTTTTAAATTCATAATATTTTACTTTGACTATAATCTTGCGCATCGCACAGGTAAAAAATACAAGTTATTTATATAAAGTATAATACTCTGTTGTAATATGATGGCTGAAAAGAAAGTCAATATAGTAATAATGTTAACAAACTAGTTAGCTGAATAGTTTTAGTCCATGTAGAAATGGCCGTTAGGCAGCTCCATCTATTGGCTTCCTTCTAATGAAACAGTAATTCAGTGGAAACTGTAGGCGAGACTTATATTTCCTTTATTTGGTTAGACATTCAGTGCCACTAGAATTTATTTTTAATTCCTGTTTAAGTGCATTGTTTAATGTATGCATCTATTTGTGTGAATATAACACTTTATACTCAATGGATCCATTATTTACATAAAGTACATCTTTAATTGATTACTAATTATGTTATATGCAAATTTTAGAAGACTAAGACTGGGAATGGGAAGATTGTAAATCAGGGCTCGATGTGGAATATGACCTACAAGAAAAAAGACGGAAGCTATGTAAATGAGGATGCTAGGGAAATAGGGGTAAATATCAACATTATTGTTCACATTTTTTGTTGTGTTTTACAATCATATAATAGATTATCTTTGTAACCTTTTATTTTATCTTTCATTTTGGTCTTTACTATAGAGAAAAATTGATCAACATGTAAGCTCAGAAAAATATTCTGAAATTTCTCCAAATGATATTATTAGTGTGGTATTTGAAAAAGAGCACCCTGACTCTGTTTGAGGATTAGGCATGGGAGTGGTTCTTATCATTGCATTCAAGAATACCACCACTCAAGTTAGTGGTATGAACTTTGATTCATCTAGTGCTAGCACATCCTCTCCTTAATTACTACAAAAGATGGCGGCTATGGAATCAAAAGTACACGCATGGTGTGACTACATTATTATTATGGAAAGAGGAAGGATGCTGAGGAGTTAGATGACTTATTTCCTAATCTTACACCACTTGTATATAATAAAAATTATTTTTAATTGCTTTGGTATGTAAATTATATATATGTCCCTTTGCTGCTGTGGGAATTTCTGTTTGGACATGCCATTTTCCTCCTCAGCCTATTTATTAGCACAGTTGGATTAGGCTAGCTATTGTTAATTAATTTCCCTCTGTGTTCAATTGTCACTATTACCATTGAAGCACCATTTATGAGCTAAATATAAATAACTATTTGTTTGGTTGAGACCTTTCACCTCAACTTGCTATGGTTGTTGCATTTGATTTGATTTGAATTAGTTAAAGTGAATGTGATATGCTTCATGAGATTAAAAATGGGCACATAAATTGATAATCATGAACTGATTCATGTGAATTTGTTATAACCCAGTCAGTCTTGCTTCTTTCTCTCTTGACTTATATGGTTCTGCATAATTCATGCTTGATGGAATTTGTTGGTTTGAAGGTATGTTTGTTATTTGAACCTTAATTCAGTCTTGCTTTTGGCTTGTTGTTGGATTTTACCTTGATAGCATTAAGTTTGGAGCTTTTGGCTTATAGGATCTAAATGCTTTAATCAATCTTATATATGCTTGAAACAAATTGCTTATGGGACTGAATTTTTTTTTACCTATTCTATGTAAATCACTTATCATATGTTGTAAGCTTGATGTAAGTCATGGGTGGGGTGAAATTGAAGGATTCATGTTCATGAATAATGTTTATTGGCCTTTATCAAATCTACCTGGCTTTCATGAAAATGGAGTGACAACATTGTTTTCCTACCAACCATGCAAAATTTGTGATTGAAAATTTTGTTGATATTCAATGTTATTTGGATTTTGTTAATTAGTTATCTTGTCTTTATTATAAGTAGATGTAGGAAGTGGGACAACATTGCCTAATGAACTAAGAAGATCATCAGATGTAAGTAACACCCATCAATCAGTAGATCTTCCGAGTCCTCATTGAATATTGTTGCTAAATGAATTGAGACCTATCATGTAATTTGGATGTTATTTCTCAAAACTTTTAAGACCTATTATGTAATCAATAGATCTTCCAAGTTACTAGTTACTAGTTAGGATGTTATTTCTTAAAACTCTTAAGACTTATAATGTGATTTGGAGTTAGTAGACATATGTGCTCATGTTAAATCAGATATTTTGATTAATGAGTATTTTATTTGGGTTTATCGGATTAACATTATTATATTTATATTTAGGTTTTGATGATAAAAATTGATAAACAATGTGAAAAATGTGAAACTGTGATATAATAATGGGGAAAAAAGTAAAAAAAAATAAAATTATGGCAAATTTAACTGTCATATTCAATTGACAATTACGTTGATTTGAAATTGCCACAATATGTTGAAATTTAATGCGGTTTCAAACTACCACAATATGATGCAAATTAGGGCGGTTTGCAATTGCCACAATATACTATGAATTACAACGGTTCGCAACTACCATAACATACTAAAAATTACATCAATTTACAACCGTTATTTTAAGCAAACATGAACTGCCATTTTATACATTGTGAATTATGGTGGTTAACATCTAACCATTGTATTATACCAAATGATGGACGCAATTATGACAGGTTTGGGAACCACTATTGACGTAAAAAATGGTGGTTAAAACCGCCGTAATTTACTATAAAAATAATCATTTTAAACCCTTTTTTGTAGTGGTATACACCAAAGTGCTTGGTGCGAAGAGAGTTTAATGATTGCTTTACTGAAGCGGCTATTTCTGGATAAGCCTTTTCTTTCTTCTCAACTTCTTGACAGATCGACTCTTCATTCTAGAGCAGGCCTCTTAGCCTCGCTGCTTCTTTTTCCTTATGTTGTAAGATAGCTCGCACCTATGAGATCTCTTGGTCAAGCTTGACCAAATTGAAGGATTGCATAGTGATGAAAACATGTTGTGAAACAACGTAATAGCAATTCAAAAAATAATAATTTTTGTGTTTAAATTTATTCTAGCATTATGAAGATAAACTTAAAATACCTAGTAGAAGGTACTTAATACTTTAAAGATTTTTCTTCAATTGTATGAAGACTCTATGCATATCCACATCGAGACCAAACATTTGCTATCAACTCCTTTGTAACATAGAACTTATACAAAAATCTGAGAATAAAAAACCAGAGCAGAAAAGCATACATTTTCTATTTATGATATATCAGTATGTTTTGAAGTTTCCTTGCTACACACCTTAAATAGCTATAAAAGGTATTTTATTTATTTATTCCAAAAATAAATAACATGCAGTATTACCAAATCTTATCTAATAGACAACTTGTCAAATCTTACTTAACGTGCAACATATCATTTCTAACATACAACATATCAAGTCCAACGTGTAGCATATCAAATTCGTATATAATAGAATTTAACCAACCATTGGTTGCTGCTTGTGCCACGTTCTTGACTTTTGGTGCATATCTAATAGGATTCCACAATAACGTGCAGCAATAAATCTTCTCTATCAAGATAACGTGCAACAATAAATCTTATTTATCAAGATAATGTGCAACAATAAATCTTATTTATCAAGATAATGTGCAACAATAAATCTTATCTATCAAGATAACATGAAACAATAAATCCTATCCAATAGGATTTAAAGCATTAGTTGCTACAACGTTTGGAAACTTTTGATTTTTCTATTCCAAATAGAATTTTTTTAGATAATTGTATTATATATTAATTGTATTCTAAGTGCTAGCAAAGAATATAATAATATTCCATTTGGATCAAAAATTTATTTATTTGATTAAATTAAATTCTCTAATTTAATTATCAAATAATAAATTAAATAATCCTTTAACAAAGATTGAAACACTCGTTAGTGTGTGACCTCATAAGTTCAATACTAAGTCGGTAATAAATTAGTCGAACCAAATTACTAATCAAAGTTGGTGTCTAGCAACACTTCTTAATGACCGGATAGCATGAAGTAACATATTTTTCTCTTTAAGAACCTTTAGAAGAATAATGCAATATTTCCTTCCATCATTCCAGCTCTAAGTTAACCTTAAAGTATGATATAATTGTCAAACTCTAATATATAAACTTTTATGTTTTATAACCAACTAGTGAATGACTTAAGAAACTCATTTCTTCATTCATTCAATTGCCCTAACCAAGGTCTTAATTTTATTGTTATAATCATAGAGCTCAAACTCATTACCAAGAGTTGATGAATTCCTTTTTGATATATCATTAATCCTACAAGTATTTAATCATACCCAATATCCATTCAATTAGCGCCCTAAGGCATTAGGTGTTCAGAATCAAAGTATAACAAATAACTTGTTGATTACTATGATAATCTTAGGTCAAAGGAAAAGTTTATACTATGTTTTTCATGAGAATATCCTATTGACAGTTTAACGGTAATATAAATCATTCGGAATTCTCAGTTAAGTCATTTCAATTATCATATCTCTATATGCATCATTTATATATGTAAATTAATAAATGAGATCTATCAATCTTTATCCAATAGAGATAATCACATATATATTGATCTATCCAGATTATTAATGTCATATTCTCAATAATCCAACGATTAAGAACACTTTAGATTAAATTATAAATAAAATCTCGTCTCTCATTATCATGATCTCTATTATGATAACAAATGTTTAAATTTAATCAAAGACCTTATCATATTAATTAAATAATAAATATGACAAAATAAATTCAGTGCCATGTTATTTATGAAAAATAAAATAAATACAATGTGTTCTGAAAAACTACACAATAAATTGGATCTAGAGCATGTTAATTTTTCCTACCACAAACATTCTTTTCCTTCATTAAGTTCAATTATCTTCCGGCGACTAGCCTTGAATGCTTCTCGATTGACAGGAATTTGTTTCTTCAAGGTCTGAATCTAGCTATAATACTCATTGAGGCAAGTAATGGCCTCTTGAGAGGCATTATTGGAAGTGAAGATGGAACGATATTGAGTACTAAGATATCCCATGAACTTACGAACTCTACAAGGTAGAAGTTCATCTTCAATATTGTCAAAGAAATCGAAACAGCCAAGTAGCTTTGCCTGTGCATCAGGATCATTGGCAATGGTGTCCAGAGGTTTCAAAAACAGGAGGCTCATATCTCCAATGAACCTTAAATGGTGGACCTGGTTCTCAGGAGATCTAATTGTTGAGGAGTCCTCAAGCGTTGCACTCCATACTTCCTCAAATGGGTCTTCAATAATCACATCCTTCTTTAGGATGTTGTTAGAGGAGTATGATTCTTCAGCAGATGAGCCTTCAGAGGAAGAACTACTTTCTGCATTCTCTTCTCTTATTTCGTCTTGGCCAGTTAGGGCCGGAGGAGTTGGAAGATAGGAGCAGCTTTAACTTCAATAACAATAGATGCCCTTTCAGCAACAAGAAGTTCATGAGGCTTTACCCCAGCATCCATTGCTGCAACATCCTGTGTATGTATGTTTTCCTCTTTTACGCTTTCATTTTGAAGAATTGTTTCAGTAGACACTTGGGAGAGCAACAGGTGTTGGCTTCAGAGCACCAACACTTCAACATAAATAAATCAATACCGCTCATATATTTAACAAAATTCATATATAAATGATTACTTCAACATAAATAAATCAATACATGCTCATATATTTAACAAAGTTCATACATGAGTGATTACCTCAACTTCAACATAAACAAATCATTAGCTACTAATATATTAAACAAAGTTCATACATGAGTGATTACTTCACCACATGGTAGAATGACGTATTGGATCATAACCTCCACTTTCACTTTGGTTATCATTATATCCCGCTCCGTCAAAGACAGAATCAAAAAATCAATTTCTTGGTGGTTCCATTTGTTGTTGTTGATCATAGGAAACATGTGATGAGGGATCGATAAGGCTCTTGGTATTCATGAAAGACTGATAATATTGCATTGGATAGTAGCCATACATCACCAAAGGACTGGCCTTCAGCCATCAAGAGGACTGGCCTTCAGCCATCAAATGTGCAGGTGGTGGCTTTGAGAAGTCATCACTATCATCTGACTCTACTTCAGCCACCCTTTGTTTCTTTCCTTAAGGCATAAAATGGACCTGATCAGTGATAATGCTATACTAAAGGAAGAATGCCTTGCGTTTAGAGGCAGGATTGGCTTATAATTACTACACCTCCAACGAAACATTCTGGAGGGATTATGAGGTCCTTGACCGCGTCTTCAATTTTTCTCTTTCCGTAAAAAGAGTCAAATGTAAGAAAAGTAAAAGATGCAAAAAATCATAATAAAAGAATGTATCTTACTCTGGCTTTAGCAACCTTCTTGGATCTAACCTCCTTCGGAGGAAAAACATCTATTTTGTCCTACAAAGAGGTAAGAGGATAAAATCTGCGACATGTGAAGGAGGCAGTAAAATAAATCACTAGAAGAAGTCCATTGAATATTAATAAAAAAAAATAAAAGGTAAAAAACATCTTGCATAAATCTTACCAGAATCAAAGCTTGTGTTAAACCAAATGTCTCTTTTCATTACTGGTGAGGTCTTGGGGGAAGTGGAGGATGAGGAACGGGTCTGCCTACCCTGTAACATATAAAAAAATACATTATATCAATCTAATGGACAAAAAGCACATACCAAGGTAAAACTACCTATGCAGACACAGTTTGGTGAGGTCGACGAGCTTGTCGAGCTGAGCTAGTGGTCTATAGAGGCCTTGGTGGCTTCCTATTTCTGTTAGATTGTTCCTCTACCTCTGGTTGTCAAGGAATATCTTCTTTAACTTGCTCTAGTAAAAGAAAACAACATATTAGAAATAGAATAGAGTGCATCTACCGAAAATATAAAGAAAAGAAGAAGATTATTATCTAGGAAGAATAAGTCATCAACAGAGAGAGCAAAAGAGAATGGAGCATTTGGCAAAGGCTTAGGTTTAAAAGGCTTGAGAAAGGGTAACAAGTGGAGTGAGGCATTTGACTTCCCAGCTCTATGCCATCTCTTTATGCAATTCTCAAAATGATTTCTCCCATGCTCAAGGAACATAGGATGAGCTCTTTGTATTGTTCCCTGTATGTACGATGATCCCATCGAGTGAGATAGTAAGCTTGGAAATCAACAATCTCTTGACAGTGTATTATATTTGATTTGAGAAAGGGATTACCTGTCTATACAAAAGAAAGACACTATATCAGTTCCTTGTTAGGGCGATTGAACCAATGTGCAGTTAAAGAAAACCACAAGGTTTTGAACTCAGAAGTAGCCAAATGACATGTCTGAAAGTCAACCAAAACAAAATCCTTTTTGAGATAGGCGTCAATAGTTAGAATCCTTGACACCAAACTCAAGTCTTTCACGGTAGCTTTTGTGTTACCATTGGGAAAAACACCTTTGTATTTTTCAGGAACAATTTGGGCCAAGCTAAATTGCCTAGACATAAAGCATGGATTATGTGCAACAACAATTGTTTATGTCTACCCTGGGTAATAAAAAAATGTACTAAGGATAAAGGAAGTTGGCCCAAACACTTGCCAATTAGCTGCTTGTTCTTTCACATATAAATGTAAAAGGTCATGTAAACAACCGGCTATCATATTCTCTCCATACAAAAAGGTAAATAAGCCACGAATTCTCAGATTTATCCAAGGAGTACAAGAATTCGAAGAATCTGCGTAGCTGTTCTTCCTTGGAATCTCTACTGGAAGCTTGAATTGGAGGAAATCGACAAATAAACCATTCAACCACAGTTGAAGCAACCAGAGAAGACTACTAAGATTATTCACTCGTTGTCTAGAACAAAGGTCTGAACAAATTTCATTCAATAGCAAATACAGCCTGGCCAACAACAAAGGAGCGAAGTTATATTCTTGTGGATCCATCAATAATGCAGCCACTGGAATTACACCAGGTGAAATTTTAAGACCGGAGGGGCAAATGATATTCTTGTAGAGCCATAGAGTCAAGAAGGCCATATACTTTCTGTCACTCATAGGTTCTCCCTCTTTACCCATGAAATGACTAATCCACCGAGAATAGTTGTTGTCTTTTCTCTCAGACCTTAATTCCTCCTAAATGGCCGTAAACTTACTTAATGGCTTGGAGATGGGAAGAATAGTTGGAGCATCGAGCTGAAGACCAACAATTTTCACCATATCAAACAAAGTAGGGCCTATAAACCCATGGTGAAAGACGAATCCACTTGTAGTGGGATTCCAGAAAGTAACATCCACTCCGATCATGGTGGGGATATCTTGGATTTCATATCTCGAAGGGTATGTTTGGATATTTAGTAAGTAGTGGAATGGAAGGGAATGGGATGGGATGGGATGAGATGGAATAGGATGGAATGGAAAAAAAATAGCATTCCATTGTTTGGATATTTTAAGATGGAATGGAGTAAAGCTACCATTCCATTGTTTGGGAAGTGAATGATTTTTGGTGGAATGGGATGGTATTTATATTAAAAAAGATGATTCCATCCCATACCCCCCAAATTGGGGGGGGGGAAAGAAAATTGATGGTTTCTGGTGGGATGGGATGGAATCTATCCCACCCACTTCCATCTCATTCCATCCTTTTTTAACATAACCAAACAATGGAACATGTCTCTATTCCATTTCATTCCCTTTCATTCCACTCAATACCACCAATCCAAACGAACCCGAAATTTGGATAATATTGTAAGTCCCCTTCATTTTCCACTATTTGGCTTTAACAACTTGAATCCTATCAAGCCAGCTAGTGTAATCTTTGGAGACTTGTTGGAAAGTCTAAAAGACCATTTTCTCTGCCCAAGGGTACATTAGAATTTGGGGTTTGGAAAATAAAGGCTGACACTTCTTATTGAAGGGGAAATAACTCTCTTTGGTACAGTCGGTCGAAAAGCCAAAAGGACCATGAAGGTAAAAGGCAGAATGAAGATCATAAGGAACTAATACTTGTTATTGAAGCAATTCAACCTAAGTCGTGTCAAGAGATGGGTCCTGAAGAGCCCTTTCTACTTCAACCTTCTCTAACATTGTGACTTGAGTATTAGGAGTCTCAAGAACTTGACTCCTAAGGATGGCTAAAGAAGGCGAGGAAGACTAGCGACGATCTTGAGCCATGGAGAATGGAAGAACTTTGAAGAGTTAGGGATTCTAAGAGAAAATAAATCGGCAAAAGAGAGAGAGAAAAAAAAGAAAGAATGTAATATGTTGCTATAAATACCTTTTGTAGGGATAATGATCAATTTTAATTTCCAAAAATATTTTAATTCCTTTATTAGTGGCAGAGGATAAGTTCCTTAGTGCAAAATTTGAATTGGTACTACCAATTTAAAAAAACCACTTGTGAAGTGATAGTTGTTATTTCAGAATGCCAATTTAAATGAGACTGTTTTTCCAATCTTAGGCAAATTTATTTTGCCTTAGTATTAAACTGACCTTTGACATTTTGATCGCTTCAAAGTTGGTCAACCATTACCTAATCAACTTATTTGATTCTTGGCAAAAGAAAATCTCAAATGTGTTAATTGCTTAATTAAGCTAGTATTCTACTTTGTGGCTAAGTTTTGAGGTCATCTTGTAGATGAAGTTAGCAATAACACTAGAAGAGAGGTTGAATTGTGTTTCATTTTTCTTGAAATATCAACTTTCTCACAACCTTCTCAAGTGGTTCATACTTGGAGGTGAAAAGGTTCCAACTTGAAATAGTAAGTTAATAAGAAGGTTCAGAATATAAGTAGCTCTGGTGAAAAAGTTTTGAGAATGTTCAAATGGTTGAGTTTAAAGGAACTTTCTTACACTAATATAAATGATTAACACTTCTCTTCAATAATAGTGTTTAGTGAAAATTAACTCACATTTATCAAATTTTCTTTTTCAAACCAGTACAACTTAATCGATAAACTTATAAAGATCAAACTACAATTTTCAAAGTATTCAACTTGTAATGTTTTATATTATTAAGGGTAACTTTCAAAATAGCAAGTTTAACCTTCTTAAACCTCTTTAGCTTTTAACCAACTTACTTATCAGTTGTTGTAACTCGGTTACCTTAACTCTATGATTTTACACTTATTGAAAAACTCTTAAAATATTGTGTAAAGATTAAATTAAAAGAGATGAAGGGAAAAGAAGCTTGATCGCCCCATATGTGATTATGTATTAATTTAGGATATATTACCACAAGTGCACGAATCGAAGCAATAAAGAGTGAGTAGAATATCGTTTCCACTGATAACTTCACAAAATGTAGTTATTGGTGCTCTATATCTGTAGTTCATAGATTGCTTGGTCCTTGTATTTATGCATATTTGGAAGGTTTTAGGCTTAGATTTGTCAAATGTAATTTGGACACCTTCCTATATGATCTTGAGCAAATTGTGCATATTCTTAAGTGATTAAGTGAATGTATAACTTATATTTGATTTGGTGATTTCTCTAATGTAGGATGGACTCAAAAGAGATAAATTGATGCAAACCAAGGCCCAACATCAGAGGATAAAACCAAGGAAGCATTTCAGCATTGCACGCCACAACGCAAGGAAGTGCACGTCACTGCATGAGTGCCTCACCTGCTGCTTGTACTTACATCAGAGTCATTGGCACCACGGCGCTGGGTAATGCATGTCGCAGCGTGATGTGCCTCACCTGCTGATAGTACTTACACTCGAGGCATGCGCACCGTGGCGTAAGGAAGTGCACGCCGCGACGTGAGGCGCGGAACTGAGCCTATGAATAGATTTTTATTAGATTTTTAGGGGATGGTCGTTTAGGGTTAGAGAAGCTGCAATTTTGTCCTTCATTTCTGGGCAGATTGGAGGCTAAGGGAGCCAAGGTTGGAAGCTATCTTCCTCATTAAGGGAGATTCAAGCTTTAATGGCAACATCCATAAGCTTTTTCTCCTTTCTCTCTTTTCTTTCCTCTCTCCCATGATTTTGAACATGGATTTTTGTATTTTATTTTCGTATTCAATGATGTAGCAGCTATTTTAGGGAATACTTTGAATTCTTTTTATGAATATCAATGACTTTGTTCTCCTCTAAGTTTGTATGGATGTATGGTTTTTTGTTCAATCATATTGTTCTTAACGCTCTTGAATGACTGATCATCATTTAAGCTGATTTGATAAAATCTAATGAGCCTAGACATAGGACTTTGGGTTTGAGATCATATGTATGGTTGATGCATGTTTGATTCCATTCTAATGCCGGGATGAGTTGATTCACTAATGGGATAGAAATATACCTCTTAGCTATGCATAACGTGTGTTTGAGAATAAATCTTAATGAATGAAATTTGCGCTAGTTCTCATGAAAACATAGTGGATTAGGCAAATGAATCTATGGTTGATTGACCCCTAGACATAGGCTTTTAACTAATGAAGATTCTCAAGCTAACTTAATCATTGCATTCATATTTATGAAGAGAATTGCATGTTGTTGGTTGAAGTAAGGGGTGAAGAAGCATTTTCCTAAACTCTAACCATTATCTTTATTGCTTTCTAATCTTTAGTTTATATCCATTTTCTCTATTTTTATGTTCTTGAATAGAATTACTTAAACTATCAGTTAATACTTAGCATTGGAAATAAACTCATCCTCGTGGGAATGATACTTTACTCTTTACTTTATTACTTGTTCGGCCCATGCATTTGCGGCCCTAATAAAAGGACAAACAAGTTTTTGGCATCGTTGCCTGGGATAAGGCTTTATTTCTATATTGCTAATATTGACAATAAGTTTAGGTAGTTCTAATTCAAGTTTTGTTTTTAGTTTAATTCAATAAGCCCATTTGGATATGTTTTGATCCTTTAGTTTTTAGTTTGTGTTGTTGTTTTGCAAATGTGTCAATATGTTGATTTTGGATTTTATTATATTTTAGTTGTACATATGCAATTTAAGTCTTTAGACATATTTTTGCAGGTGCTAGAGACCACTAGGAAGCATAATTGGTAGAAAAAGGTATTTTGCTACAAAATTCTGCAGTCTGATCACTCATGTCGCGGTGCCCACATCTCAAGCCGCGACGCCCTTGTCTCTACCATATCAGGGTTTTGCACCTGAGGGCTCAATGTTGCGGTGCAAGGAAGTGCACACTGCGGCGTGGCCCCTATTTTTGCATTTTTTGTTTATTTTACGTATTTTTCTTTATTTATTAATGCTCAATTCTAATATAACTGCTATTTTAACAAGCTCAGGTACCCTATAGACCATGAACAACAAGGACACATCTTCATTTTAGTTTGGGAGAGTATCATTACATGTTTTTTCTACTTTAATGCTTAATGTATAACATGTTTTGATATTTAAAGTATGCAATAGTGATAGTCATCATACTTTCATCATTATATCTTGCTTTGGCTATTACTGATGTGTTGTTGATACAAATTTTTAATTTTTAATATTCTACACACGATGTTATGCATGCTTGAATTGAAAAGGATGAATCTTTTGAATGCATGTTATTGCCACTTGCTAGTGTATAATGGTTGTCCAATGACAAATATGGATGCGATTTAACCTCAATTCTTTTGCGTATCCATATGCGATCTTTGAAGCATGCTGAAGCAATTTAGTTTGTTTTTATGCATAATGTGTTTTCCACTTACATGCTCGTGTAACTTTGAAAGGATTCAAGTGTTTATCTAGAGACTGTTTATGTTTTGTACATGTGAAAGTTTTCTACTATCCTTGAAGTTGTTTTGCAACTCTCTGGAAGCAAAATCCTAGATTGAGCATGATTGAGGTAATGATTAGGGTATTGTTTGGACCAATTGAGCCTAAAAAGCTTACCTTTACATGATTATATCCATAGGTCCCCTTTTGAAGCTTTTTAAATGTTTGGCCTTATATGTTTTTCATCACTTTCATTTTCCTAACCCCTTGTAACCTTTTTTATGCATGCAAAAACAGTGCATTCCTTTCCTTCCCTCTATGTTTGTTGAGTGCATGATATGTTATTTCTTCAATTGAGTCCAATGAGTAGGGTATTTATGTTGTTCAATACAAAAGTCGCTTGAATGAACCATTTACTTTACAAGAAATTGTTATGTTCAAATAAAAGAAAACAAAAAGAAGAAAAGCAAAAAAAGAAAGAAAAAAATGTGAAAAAGCATTGAGTGGTTCTTAAAAGTGTTATATATTTTATTTTGCATACCCTTGTTGTAGTGGCTCAAGTCTTGAAATGTCATGTTATGTTTTTCAATGTTTGTGTTGTATCATTTCTCCTTTGTTCTTCACCCCATAACCTTGGCCTTACATTACAAGCTATTGGAGACCATTTTGATTCTTAATTATGTGTGATTTACATTAGTGGAGAGAGAGTTGGATTACAATTTTGTGGATTCTTTGATTTGTATCCATTTGTATACTCATAAACTTATCTAAATGAGTATGATTTGAAAAAGATAAGTTTGGCTTGCATGTTTGTGGGAGATGTGATTTGCATGGGAGAAAGCTTGATTGTTGGCATGATAAGTATTGTGTATGTGTTGAGCTTAATTGTGAGGCATGAGCATCATTTGAGGGCTGATACAATCATTGTGCACTAGTTGTGGTTAAAAGAAAATTGAAATTATCATATTTGTGGAATGCATGTGAACATGATTGGTTAATGTAAGTTTACTTAATCATACTTTGTTTTGCTCGAGGACTAGCAAAAACTTAGGTTTAGGGGTGTGATAACTTCACAAAAAGTAGTTATTGGTGCTCTATATTTGTAGTTCATAGATTGCTTAGTCCTTGTATTTATGCATATTTGAAAGGTTTTAGGCTTAGATTTGTCAAATGCAATTTGGACACCTTTCTATATGATCTTGAGCAAATTATGCATATTCTTAAGTGATTAAGAGGATGTATAACTTATATTTGATTTGGTGATTTCTCTAATGTAGGATGGACTCAAAAGAGATAAATTGATGCAAGCCAAGGCCTAACATCGGAGGATAAAACCAAGGAAGCATTCCAGCATAGAACGTCGTGGCATGAATGCCTCACCTACTGCCTGTACTTACATCCGAGTCATGAGCGCCGCGATGCTGGGTAATGCACACTGCAGCGTGATATGCCTCACCTGCTGACAATACTTACACTCGAGGCATGTGCACCGTGATGTAAGGAAGTGCACGTCGCGGCATGATGCGCGGAACTGAGCCTATAAATAGATTTTTATTAGATTTTTAGGGGATGACCGTTTAGGGTTAGAGAAGCTACGACTTTGTTTTTCATTTCTGGGCAGATTGAAGGCCAATGGAGCTAAGGTTGGAGGTTATCTTCCTCATAGAGGGAGTTTCAAGCATCAATGGAAATATCCATAAGTTTTTCCTCCTTTCTCCCTTTTCTTTCCTCTCTCCCATGATTTTGAACATGATTTTTTGTATTGTATTTTCGTGTTCAATGATGTAGCAGCTGTTTTAGGGAATACTTTGAATCTTTTTTATGAATATCAATAATTTTGTTCTCCTCTGAATTTGTATGGATGTATGGCTTTTTGTTCGATCATATTGTTCTTAATGCTTTTGAATGCCTGATCATCATTTAAGCTGATTTGATAAAATCTAATGAGCCAAGACATAGGACTTTGGGCTTGAGATCATATATATGGTTGATGCATGTTTGATTCCATTCTAATGACAGGATGAGTTGATTCACTAATAGGATAAAAATATATCTCTTAGTCATGCATAACGTGTGTTTGAGAATAGATCTTAATGAATAGAGTTTGCGTTAGTTCTCATGGAAATGTAGTGGATTAAGCAAATGAATCCATGGTTGATTGACCCCTAGACATAGGCTTTCAACTAATGAAGATTCTCAAGCTAACCTAATCATTGCATTCATAATTATGAAGAGGATTACATGTTGTTGGTTGAAGTAAAGGGTGAAAAAGAATTTCCCTAAACTCTAACCATTATCTTTATTGCTTTCTAATCTTTAGTTTATATCCTTTTTCTCTATTTTTATGTTCTTGAATAGAATTACTTAAACTATCGGTTAATACTTAGCATTGAAAATAAACTTATCCTCGTGGGAACGATACTTTACTCTTCACTTTATTACTTGTTCGGCTCGTGCACTTGCGGCTCTAATAAAGGGACAAACACCCACGATGAATTAGTTTAGCAAGTACCACTTCTCTAATATTAATATTATCTAAGCAACTAATAATTAAGAGTAATTCAATGCAATTAAAAACACAATAATGCACAAAATTAAGAGGGAAAAGATAAAACAAAGCACACAAATGCAAAACACATTAAAGATATAAATACACGAAAATAAAATAGTAGAGATCTGACTTCACTTAATTCAACAATCTATCATAGACAATAGAGTACCTTTGGAACCTTCATTCTAATTAATTTCTAGTCATTCAATTGATGGGGAGAATCCCTTAATTAATTAAAACTCAATTCCTTGGCGAGTTTATTCTATTTAATTATCAAAGCCTAGTCAATCCCTTGATCTAAATTCCAACTCTTAAAAGCATGACCTTCACTTTATGGATTCTCATGGAAAATATCATAATTCTCTCACACAACCTATAACCTGTATTCCTAAATAATTATAAATCACGACACTTATTATTTATAATTTAAGTCATATGCAAACCTTTCAATTCTACACATATCTCACTAGATCAATTTATGAGTGGACAATTCATAAAAACATTAAAAACCATAATAAACACTCAAATTGAATAGAAAAGAAATGAATTAAAAATACAATCTTAATACATGTCGATTGAATCAAATTACATATTCATTCTAGAAACACACGAATTTAGCTACTCATGATAAAAGAGAAGAATAGATAGGAAGAGGAAAAAGAATTCATCATGATAGAACCGTAAAGAAGAAACTAAAATGTCTTTAATGGTGATTTAATCTCCAGCTCCATGAGAGATCCATGATGGTTCCTCCTCCTATTATAAGGCTCGTCCCCTTACTGCCTTTGAGGCTCCAAAATTCTATATTTTTTTGTGTATTTTTTGAACTAAAAGAGAGCTCATTTGCTAAACTCATTTTTTCCCTTTTATAGAAAGCTGACAACTTTTCGTATCTAGTTGCACAATTTTTATCACCCTCTAGATGACCTAATTTGCCCTCGTTCTCAACATATAAGTTGTAGTATTTTGTTATCTTTTCAATGTCATAAACGATGCTTCGATCTGATCTTTTTAGCCCAAGATATGACTCAATTAATGAGAAATGACCAAGATAATGCGAGAATCTGAATTTTGCTCCAATTCAAATCTCCTTGAGAATCCTTATCCAATCTCCAATATAAGATTTTGCGTCTAGTTAGAACTCTAATTAACATATAAGAATAGGATAAGAATCCTTCAAATATTTATCTTTAGGAATTTCTTATTCTTGCACAAAACCTAATGATTTATCCTAAAACTAGGTGAAGAGATAATTATTTAAAAATTAATTAAAATAAACAAAAACTAAATAAAAATAAATTAAAAATCCTAATAAATAAACCCAAAAGATTAATGTATTTTACACTCATCAAATATCCCCAAACTTAAATATTGTTTATCCCCATATAATGAAAAAGAATGAAACTAAGGGTAAAACTCATCTTTTTGAGGTGAATGTAAATGCAAAGGTTTTTTTTTTAAAAAAAAATTCCAACTCCAAAAAGCAGTTCAAAGCTTGAATGATCAATCACTCTCTCATATATTCATGCCTAACTCAAGTATATATCAATGATCAAGATAAATTTTTATCAAAAAGGTTTCACAAAACTCAAAGCTCTATTAACAATCACTCATTTACTCAACGACTCTTAATCATCTCCCCATATCACTAGAAAATAATGCTACACAATTCTTCACTAATCCAAGTCTATCATAAGCTAAGATCTTTTATTTATTCTTTTATTTCTTATGAAGTTTGGTGCAAAAATGTTCGCGTTTACGGTTCATCACCGACCGTTATTCATAATTTGGAATTTTAGAGGGAAACAAAAAATCAAGCACAACATGTGTCCGAGATTACGGCTCACCACTGGCTTTTATAAGCTTTTCCTTTTTTCCATTAATTTTCTGAATTTTTACCACCCCCAAACTTGTACTCTTTTATCACTTGGGTGGTGAAAACTCTGTAATTCAACTTTTTAATTTTCTTAATTGAGAATTTCCTAGAACCAACTTCAAAAAGAGTAGAAGAACTATCTAAGATTAGGGGAGAATCCTAGAAAATCATATCATTACCAATGATCATTTCAAGAGCTAATAATTCAGCAAAACAAGTTTTTCAATTCAAAATCACTCAATTGACAAATATATACCAAGATGACATGAATAAAATCAAGATTTTTTTTTTACATTCACAATTATCAAAGCTTTACTCAAAAATATTCATTAATGCACTTTGCAATTTGCATCAAATTTAAAAAAGAATGGGTTTATTTTCTAATTTTTTTTTATTTTTCTTTTTTTTGTTGGCCAACACTATATACATCTCCCTACAAAGGCTCTGAAATCAAGAAGACACTTAAGTGGACTCAATTTTTTTTTAAAAAAAGCAAAATTAACATAAAAAATTGTAGACATGTAAATGAATGCAACCCCAACTCTAAACTTAAAAGTTGACATTGTTCCCAATGTCACAGATAAAGAACATACCTGAAGATATTTAGTGGAAACAAATCAAGCATAATAGGAGGTGGAAAGAATTGTCTTAAACAAACCATCAAGTTCATTGTCAACAAATGCAAATAAATGGGTTCACAAAATAATCAATTAAGTACAACCCAAATATTACAATTATCAACAATTGAAACATCAACAATCACTGTTTAGCAAGTGGCATAAGTACCACTTAGTTTCAATATATCAAATCTTAAATTTGGTTATTAGATTGTCAAGAAATTAGGTTTCATTTTTCAATCATTCACCTAAAACATAAGATCATGTGAATATGGAATCCATCATATCACAAACATTATGCACACGAAGAATGAATTAAGATCTTAGTCAAATAAGTACCAAACAAATCAATTCCTAATTGTACAACAATCACAATTATCATGCCACTTTTTTCAATCCATAATAGGAATCACTGGAATCTATAGAGGTTGGGTGGTGAAAAAAATTAAAAAACTCTTTTTGGGGTGTACCAGGTTGTGATTCATACTACCTAGGACTTTTTTTAATGGAAAAATAGAAAATGAACAATAAAATTAAAAAAAAAAAGAAAAATTTTGGGGAACCCCAAGCTTAAAATCAAAGCATGGTGTATATTAAATTGAATTGAAAAACAAAACATGGACAAACCAAAACAACCAAAACACTTCAAATTCAAATCCTAATCTAAAAATTTAAATACAAAAAAATAGAAAAACAAATTCATCAATTAATTTACACATTTTATATTGCTATTTCTTCTTGTTTCATTTTAGCTAGCCTTTTTTTTTTCTCTTTTTGTCCTTTCAATATCAGAATCAAATAGTAGTGAACTAAGGTCACTTGTACCTTGTATAAAATGAAACACCACTAATGATTAGAAATAAAAATTAACAATTAAAACAAAAGTAACAAAACAAAAATTAAAACAAAGTCTAGAGTAGTACTCTTCCTAGATACTAATGATATTGATAAAAACCTAATTCCTCGGCAACAATGTCAAAAACTTGATCGCCCTATATGTGATTATGTATTAATTTAGGCGACATTACTGCAAGTACACGAATCAAACAAGTAATAAAAAGTGAGTAGAATATCGTTCTCACGAGCAATTAGTTTACTAAGTACCACTTCTCTAATATTAATACCATCTAAGAAACTAATAATTTAGAGTGATTCAAAATAATTAAAGATACAAAATTATAAAAGAAAAAAACACATAAGAATGCACGAAATTAAGAGGGAAAAGAGATAACAAAGCACACAAATACAAAACACATTAAGGATGTAAACTCATGAAATTAAAATACTAAGGATCTGACTTCACTTAATTCAACAATCTATCATAAACAATAGAGTAACTTTGGGACATTCATTCTAATTAATGTCTAGTCATTCAACTGATGGGGAGAATCTCTTAATTAATCAAAACTCAATTCCTTGGTAATTCCTTTAATTATCAAAGCCTAGTCAATTCTTTGATCTAAACCCCAACTCTTAAAAGTATGACCTTCACTCTATGGAATCTCATGAAAAATACCGCAATTCTCCCACGTAACCTATAACATCTATTCTTAGATAATTATAAATCATGTCACTTATTATTTATAGTCTAAGTCATATTCAAACCTTTCGATTCAACACACATCTCACTAGATTAATTTATGAGTGATCAATTCATCAAAGCATTAAAAACTATAGTAAGTACTCAAATTGAATAGAAAAGAAATTAATTAAAAAATCAATCGTAATACATGTCGATTAAATCAAGTTACATATCATCCTAGAAACACACGAATTTAGTTACTCATGACAAAATAGATGAAGAGATAGGAAGAAGAAAGAGAATTCATCATGATAGAACCGTAGAGAAGAAACTAAAGCACCTTCAATGGTTATTTGATCTCCAACTCCATAAGTGCTCCATGACGACGACTCCTCCTTTCCCAGGGCTTGTCCCTTTGCTGCTTTTGAGCCTCCAAAATTCTATATTTTTTGTATATTTTTTGAACCAAAAGAGAGCTTATTTGTTAAACTCGTTTTTCCCTTTTATAGAAAAACTAATAGCTTTTCGTATCTAACTTGCATAATTTTTTTTATACCGAATTTGCCCTTAATCTCAACTAAGAAGTTGTAGTATTTTCTGTTATCTTTTCAATGCATTAAACAGTGCATCGATCTGATCTCTGTAGCCCAAGATATGACTCAATTAATGAGGAATGATCAAGATAGTGCAAAATCCAAATTTTTCTCCAAATCAAATCTCTTTGAGAATCTTTATCCAATCTCCAATCTAAGCTTTTGCATCCAATTAGAACTCTAATTAGTATTTAAGAATAGGATAAGAATTCTTTAAGTATTTATCTTTAGGAATTTCTTATTTTTGCACAAAATACGATGATTTATCTTAAAAATTCAAATATAACTAGGTGAAGAGATAATTATTTAAAAATAAATATAAATTAAATAAAAATAAATTAAAAATCCTAATAAATAAACTCAAAAGATGAATGTATTTTACACTCATCAAAGCTTAACACCAGTATTTATATTGGTTCACCCAAAAAAACACGCAAGGCTACGTCCAATACCTAGCAACCACTATGATTCTCCATTATTAAGAGAATTCTTTATCAACCAAGCTTCTCCAAATTTCAATATAAGTATTCTTTAACCACAACCTCTTTAGTTCACAACAAGTATTCTTCAATACAGCCTCTTCAAGCTCAACAATAAGTATTCTTTTACAACAGGCTCTTATGGCTCAACCAGAGTATTCTTTGTCATCCAAGCCTCTCCAAGATTCAATACAAGTATTCTTTTAACGTAGTCTCATCAAGCTCAACAGTATAAAGGCTTCAAGTGACTTGTACAACCTATAAGCTCACTTCCAACACTCAATGATCAATAAAAAGATTTAAGTTTTTAAAATCACTAGGTAGCTCTCAAAATCACTCAATGAGTAGATTACTACAGTTTAGCAGAGCTTAAGTACACTACTAAGGATTTAAGTTTTTAAAATCACTAGGTAGCTCTCAAAATCACTCAACAAGTAGATCAATATAGTTTAGTAGAGCTCATAGTATACTACTAAGGATTTAACAAAATAAGGATCAAGTACGTAAAGATGAAAAGGTTCAACTATATGTTAATTGTGCTATTGAGGCTCAAGCTTCTAACATTCAAATCTTCTTAGATAGGCTCTCTAATAACTCAAGGAGTGTATATCTCTTTTAAGCTTAGCAGCCCTTAACTTCAAAGATGTAAACCAGATGTCTTTTCTCAAAGAGAGCATAAATAGAGTATGAGCTCAAATCTGACTTCCTGGCTTAATATGATGTTAATCCATGCAAAGCTCTTATTAATCTTCATAGATAGGTCGTATTTATACTTATGGACATGTTTCTAGTTGTTAGAAACAAGTCCCAAGTGATTCCATGTAGAAACTAGCCATTGCAGCACTTTCCGGCACATGTTTGTCCATTTCTAGTATAGATGAAGAGGTTGTTAGCACTGAACTTTATTAGCTCAAACTTTTTCATCTCAAAATTTCTCAACACAAACTTTCTCTGCTTTTGCTTGGCTCAACTTTGTTTTGTTGGAATCTTTCAAACTTATCCTTTTGAATTTTATTTCTTCAAAGTATGAATTTGCACATCTTGTCCCTTTAAGGCTTGTAGTCTTGTTCAAAAAGGCTTCAAACTTTTCTTCTAGCATTCAACCTTTCTCAGCTTGCAAGCACTTGTTCGAATCTTCAATTCCGATGCATCTTGTTTGGTGCTAATCATTTTGAGCTTCAGGCTTCACCTTTGGTAACTCGATTAAAAGTTCATCTCGATCATCTTTATTAACTTTGCTTTCCAGATTTGTTCTTTAGAGATGTTGAGAGGGATTCTTCATGACTATTCTCATCTTGATTGTTCTCAACTAACTTTCTTAAGTCTTCAGTCTTCTCAAGTAGATTTCTTCTCACTCCATTGATATGAGCTTGACATTATAGGTGAGAAATCATGCTCTTCAAACATCTTGAATTCTTCAAACATATTATGGGAGATTTCTTTGGTCTTCATGCATCTTGATGTGAACATTCTTAGGACATGCTCATGGATCAACATTTTTAGGTTCTTCTAGAACTTTCTCACGTTGTCCAAGAACTTTCTCATGTTATCCAGGAACTTTCTCATGCTGCTCCAACCATCTAGAGATCTTTCTCATGTATAATTTTAAGTCTTGCATATCAAAACTAAGAAGAAACTCTATAGATATACATTAATTCACTCAAGAATGTTATAGTAATAGATTGGCATTTTCAACATAGTTTTTAGCATCAAAACCAAAATAGAAAGTATTACTTCAAAAGGGCTTTGGAGCTTACATTCTCCCTTTTATTGATGATGACAAACTATTTGAAAATTTTAAATGAAACTTGCAAAGGTGAAGAAAGTTTACCATTTTTGCTTAAGACATAAGAAGTGTTAGAGCTCAATACTTTGAGAATGTTCAGCAGCTCCCCCTCAACTTTATACTCATCAAAGATTATTAGCAAAAAATAGCAACAAACATTTGTAGGATAATTTGCAAGTTATAAACAGCATAATATGCTCCCCTAAACATGTGCATCCATTAATATGCAAGAGAAAAGCACAAACATATTCACTTGAAGGATTATCTCCCACATAGAAAATTTTCAAACCATATATATCTTCTATCCCTTTTGACATCATTAAAAGAAATAAACAAAAGAGAACAATAGGGTAGAGAGAGATACCAACTACCACAAAAAGCTACTGATTATGTACTCCACTTGAGGTAGAAGCTTTAGGAGATAAGAAGAATGGTGAAGGGGTTGAAGTTTTGGTGCGTCGGAATGCAACTCATTCTTATATTTCCTTTCCACCATTGCTCAAACATTAGTAATCGATCCTTGAAATCGTGGATTGTATTATGAATCTCCATTATGCTTTCGTGTAGCTCCTTTCTCGGAAATTTTGATTTTTTGCAGCTTTCTCACCTTAGCTCTTTAGATCAACTTTGGTAGGATTGTAGGTATTCATTTTAGGCTTGGATGGAGTAGGGATAACTTGTGTAGACTCATGGTGAGTCTCACTTTCTTCAATGTTCTTAGCTTAAGAAAACTCCCTATCTAACTTATATTGTTCTTCCTTAAGCTGATTGAGAAATGATCAAAGAGAGAAAAAAACACTTTCAAGGTGTCAAGGTAGCATCTTCATTCACATCTTCTATGGTTTGAGTGTATGTACTTCCTTGTTAACTTCTTTTTGATCAAGTTTTTTCCTAGGAGAAATGAGGGGTCCTTCTAGATTCAAATTCCTTCATTTAGACTGTTAAGTGGGAATGTTGGCATCAACAACATATGCATCAATAGTTGTAAAGCCTAAAGTTGGGTTCCTTTTAGACTTTTCAATCTTCTCAGCAACTTCTTCTTTTGAAAGGGTGATTGACTTGTCCTCAGCCGAGGTAAACTCCTCCAATTTCACTTCCTCAGCCACCATAGGTTCTTTCTCAATATGGTGAGAGGGTTCCTCCAAAACCTAAAAAAGTTCAATTACCTGCTGAGAAGCTTCAACTGCAATTTTCTCAGCCTCCTAGATCTTCTTCTTCTTTTTCTTCTTTTTTTTCTTCTCCTCCTTCTTTACATCTTCCTCCACTTTTCTTTTCATCATTTTTTTTAATTTTATCTTCTTAGAGAGATAAGAAGGACTTCATGTACTAGGCTTGCCTCCTTAGAAAGTTGGGTTAGAATGTTGGCAATGGCTATACTTGTATTCACTATTGAGAAGGTTTAAGCAGGATCAATTTTTGGCTTCTCAAATTTCTCATTTACTTCTTCATCAATAAAGGTTACTGAAATATCTTCAACAAAAGCATATTCCTTTATTTTAGGATTAGGAATTCACATCTCAAGATCTTCTTCTACTAGAGGTTCTTTTTTGCAAACTTGAGAAGGTTCCTTTAGAACATGAGAAGGTTAAGCAGGTACTTAAGAAGGTTCACTGATATACTTGTCAAATGTCTCACACTTTTTTTCTCTTTTTCCTATTCTTTTCCTTCTCCTTCTACTTTTTCTTCAAGCTGACTTGGGGAATATAGAGGCTTCTTTATATTCATATTATGCTCCCTTGACAATTGTGATGATAGTTATGATGTCTAGGTCAAGCTCAATGTTTGAAACATATTGAGAATGTCAAGTCCAAGCTTCTCAACTATGTTAGTAGTTTTTTAACTCATAGAAGGATCATGTTGGACAAGAGTTAGTTCAGCATATGCTTCATCAAGGTCAGATGCTGCTTTATTAGAATCTTGTATGACATAAGAAGTTTCACCAGTAGTACTTAAGAAAATTCACCAACATTATTCTCAAATAGCTTTCTTTACTTTTTTTTTTTCATTTTTACAACATCTTTCTTTTCTTCCTTTTAAGGCTTTGGAGCTTAGTCATGCATTTTCTTGGTTCTCAATTTTAAATATTTAGAAATAGATTCTCTTTGTCATGCCTCTTCTCAAGATGTTTCAACATTAAATTCTTCTTTAAGAATATAAAACATTCCTTCTCAAATTCTTCTTCATTTAAGTCCAAATTGCAATGCTTGAAGACTTTTGTCAACAACATCCCATAAGATAAACTTGTAAACTTTTTAGGATTTTTAATAGTAGCAATCATGTATTTTAAGATCATATAATGAAGATTTAAGAACTTGTGGGTTATGGGCCTTCTTTTCCTTGATACAAAGTATTATGATTATGTTAGCATTTGTAATCTTTTATGTGCTTCCAATTTGTAGCCAAATGATATGGCCATAGGTGATTCATGATGGTCCATCATCATACATTTTGGTTACTTAGTCCTTTACTCTAGTGGTTTTTTTATAAAGTTTCAAAATCCATAGTGATTTAGATGTTATTCAGCTTGTAAAAGAGAGAATGTGGCTCCTCTATAATTTCAACAACTACATAGAAACTTCATATGAGTCCAGGATAGACTCTTTAGAGATGTTGAAGAAAGTTCTCCATCACAACTTCTTTATGAACTCACATATGTCCATTTTTCTTTTAGTCGTTTCTTCTAAAGAAATGTTTCTTTCACAGACAAATTCAGCTAAAGTAGGTTCTCCTTTTTCTTCTTTTATCACAACCACTTTTATGACCCTAACTTTCTTCCTTGGTACAGTAGTCCTTTGAGAAGGTTGGCTTAAAGTAACTTTCTCATCTCTATAGCTCAACTTTCTTATCAACATTCTTATCTTTTTAGCATAACTTCCTCATATGACTAGACTTCATATTGTGTTCTCATATTACTTTCTCAAACTCATAAAAGCATAGTTAATCATAACAACATATAATTTATACAAATAATACATAACAAACAATAATTAACATTGAAATTTTAGAATCAATCACTTGAGAATAGATATCTTCAAGTTTTCTCATCTAAAGCAAAACATTTCTTCACTATGGGGTTTTGTGAAAAGATCTTCCCATTGATGGTTAGTATCATCAAGTTTAAGTTTGAAAACCCCTTGTTGAACATGATCTCAGATAAAACAATGTTTGTTTCCAATGTGTTCAATTCTTTAATGTTGAATGGGTTTCTTGAAGAGGTTCATAGCATTTGTATTATCACAAAATATAGGAATGTGGTCTTACCTCAAGGAATAATTGTCAAGATGATGTTTAGTCCATAGGATTTATCAGAAATTTGGAGGCTAACATACTCTTAGCTTCTACAATTGATAGATGTGCGCTAAAGTGCCTAGTTGTTGCTTAGAGTATTTTGTTGTTGTAATTCTACCAGCTTATATCCTCTAACTTGCACTCAATTTTAAACTCTCTAAACGTGGGAACTGGGATTTGGTGTCTTCATCAAAGATGTAGAGATTCTTTTTAGCTTTTTAATGCCATTATAATCATCTCAATTTGACATTTGTAGCACCAGTTACACTCAAATTACCATATCAATGTCAGTAAGTGCTCCAACTTGTTTTCCTCAATTTCTTGGGCCTCTTTTTGATTTTGTTCCTTGCCCATCTTTGTCAAACATCATAGAGAGATACATTGGAGTTCCCATTGACTTTGCATTCTCCACATCAAACTTTCTTTGCAAGTCTTTGGTGCATACTTCTTGATATATGAAAATCCTATACTTGCTAGATTTGTAGGCCAAGAAGGAACTTCAATTCTCCTATCATTCTCATTTGTCATATGATTATAAAATTATCTACATAACTTCTCATTAGTATATTCAAACACTATATAATCAACATATATATAAACAATTAAAAGATCATTCTAGAACGTTTTCTAAATAAAGTAGTGTTCATTTTTTTCTTGTAAAAACCACTTTCTAGAAGAAAACTAATCAAACTTTCATATCAAGCTCATAGAGCTTGCATAAGTCCAAAAGCAGCTCTACTAAGTTTGAATACATGGTTAAGAATCATTTGAAAAAACTTAAAAACTTTAAACACAACACATGAAGGCAATATTTTAATAATTTCAAGTCTATCTGCGAGGGTAAAAGATAATACCTTCTTGTTGATTATATACCTTTGAGCGACTCACCTTACTTTGCTCCTTCTATATCATATTTGTTTCTAAATATCCATCTTGTGCCAATCAATGAATGGTGTTTAAGTGCAGGCACTAGAGTTCAAACTTCATTCCTCCTAAACTAGTTCAATCTTACTTGCATAGACAAGATCTAAGACTCTTCATGGAGAGCTTCATCTATGTTTGTTGGCTTGACTTGTGAAAGCAATGCAAGATGATTGCTTGAGTTGACTCTTTTGAATGAAATTTGGTCTTCACACCGCCAAATATATCTCCAATGATAAGCTTTTTTATATGAGAATGATATTGGTTCCATTCTGTTCGGAGTTGAAAAGGTTGGTGAAAAGGTTTTTGCAAAGGTTGCTAAACTTTCTCAACTTGCTGACCTTTCTTATTTTTTCTCTTTAGATTTATCGTTTAAGCTCATATGTTCCACTTCATCTTTCAAGCTCCTAAGATCATTCATTTGCCATTTTCACCACAAGTGACAAAGCTTCAATCTTTGTAGTAGTGAGTTAGAGAAATATGGATCTGTCCCTTGTCGTTTATCTTATGTATTATTCGTACAGGAACTATTTTTCCTCTTTTCTCATTATCTCTAAGAACATCTATAGAAAAAAAAACACTTGTTTTGGTACCCCAAGTCTTTTTGGATCCTTTTGGGTTGGTCACTCTCATCTTAGGTGGTTTATTTCTATAATAACATAAGGATGCCTAGTCACTTCAGATTTCTTAGCATCCACAAAGATGTTCTTATACCATTTTTGCTTAGATGCTCTCTTATATCCTAAGCCAGCTTTGTTGAAGGTACATCTTTGACTCCCTAGAAGTCTCTTAAGGTTCATGGTGCCATTAACAAACTTGGCTAAGTCCTTAGTTAACTCTTCAACTTTCTTCTTCAACACTTTAGTTTTATCTAATATTTGAGAATGGTGCTAAGAAAAGAGTTGAGAAGAGTCAAGTGGCTTGAGAAAAGCTAATGTTGTCTGGTTTACATCCAGCTTCAATAAGTTTTCATTCTCTTGACTCAAAGTATTTTTCTCTTGTTTCAAAATCTCATTTTTCATCAAAGTTTCAGAAAGCAGTTGCGACCTTGGTTCCACATTTTGCCCAAAGAGGAATGTGTGATATTATGTTGGCCTTATAATGATAGTTTGATTTAATTTGGACCTATATCTTACCCTAATTGTTTATTCTAATGCATTCATGTTTTATCTTAACAGTTACATTTTCCATGAATAAATGTTCTACTTCAATAGAAATCTTGATTGGGTCAAACTATATCAAATAGAAGCAAGATTTGGAGTTCTCTTTAGGAATTATTGACCTTGACTTGGCACTACATGAAATTAAGCCTGATGTTCCTAGTGAGGGAAGTACAACTGAACAGAGATAACTCTTAGCTAAGTGGGAGAGAACTAATCATCTTAGTTTAATTGCCATCAAGAGGACTATTTCTGAATATCTGTCTAGTGGTTTACCATAAACCTCAAATGCTAAAGAATTTCTCATTGAGCTAGGTAAGAGATACCAAGTGTCTGATATTGCTAAGTTTGGATATCTAATGAAACAGTTAACGGACATGAGATATGGCAACATTGGGGGTGTCAAGGACTTTATTATGAAGATGGTTCACATCCAAACCAAATTGCAAGCCCGTGAAATAAACTTGAATAAAAAATTCTTTATCCCACATGCCTTAAATTGCCTGGCCGTTTAATTTACACAAATTGAAATTGCCTATAACACTTTTGCTGAAAAATTGATCATTAATGACCTTATTACCAAGTGTGTGGTTGAGGAAGATAAACTTAAGAAAGAAAATAGTGATCTAGCTCTCCTGACTTTTTGTGGCAACCCCATTCTGCTAAGGGTAATTAGAAGCCCAAGAAGGATTCATCTAGTACTCCTAATAAAAATCAGGACTCAAGGAAATCAAGTAACAGTCAACACCACAATGTAAGAGATCCTAAGCTAGTTGTCTTCAAGAAAAGTGTCTGGTGTTTCTGGTGTAAGAGCAAGGGGCATAAGAAGAATAATTGTGGTAGATTCAAGGCTTGGTTAGAAAACAAGCAGAAATCTAGAGGTAATCATTTAGTTTTTATTTGTTTTAAGTCTAACTTAGTTGATGTCCCTATTGATTCTTGGTGGCTTGATAGTGGTTCTACTCTTTACAGGGATTCAAAAACCTAAAGAAACCAAGTTTGAGATAAAGTAAGTTGAAGGTAGGAAATGAACTTAAGTTGTGGTGGAATCAATGGGAGATGTTAGCTTAGTTTTAGTGATAGGATATGAATTTGTTTTAAAGGATACTTTCTATGTACCTTCTTTTAGGAGGAATTTGATTTTTGTTTCTTGTTTGGATAAACTTGGATTTCATTTTACTTTTTTTGATGGAAAATTAAATTTGATGTTGAACTCCCAAGTTGTTGGTTATAGCTCTTTGGTGGATGGTTTATATAATTTGTCTTCGACTTCTGATAATGTTTCTTCATCTTTGAATGTTGACAATATTGTTGCTAAAGGGCATAAGATTAAGGAAAAATTCTCTTTATTGTGGCACAAGCACTTAGGTCATATTTGTAAGGAACAGGTTGAAAAGCTAATTAAAGATGATATTTTACCTTCCTTAGACTTTGATGATTTTAGGACTTGTGAGGATTGTATTAGAGGAAAATTCACTAAGACCAAAAAGAAAGGTGCAACCGGAAGTTCAAATCTTTTAGAAATCATTCATACAGATATTAGTGGACCTATTTCTCCTACTATTTGTGGTAACATGTTTTTTTATCACTTTCATTCATGATTTTTCCCGATTTGGTTATCTTTATTTAATTAAAGAAAAAATTGATGCACTTGATAAATTTAAGGTTTTTAAAACTGAACTGAAAAAGCAATTAGGAAGAGCCATCAAGATAGTGAGATCTTACTGTGGTGGAGATTATTATGGTAGATATGATGTAATAAGGCATCATATAGGACCATTTGCAAAATACTTGCAAGATTGTAGAATTGTTCAATAATACACCATGTCTGGTAGTCTTGAACAAAATGGTGTGGCCGAAAGTTATAACCACACACTGAAAAATATGATGAGGAACATGATGAGTAGGTGTAACTTGCTAGAATTTCTTTGGGGTGAAGCCTTGAAAACAACCCTTTACATTCTTAACAGAGTTCCCATTAAATCTATCCCAAAAATACCTTTTGAACTTTGGACAAGTAGAAAATCCAGTTTAGACCATTTTTGTGTTTGGGGTTGCCCAACAGAAGTTAAGATTTATAATCACTTAGAAAAAAAGACAGACCACAAAACTAGTCATTACTTTTTCATTGGATATTCAGATCATGCGAAAGGATATAGGTTCTATTGTCCTAACAAGGCCACTTGAACTATGGAGTCTTTACATGTTAAGTTTTTGGAGCTTGATGTGGCAGACGTTAGTGTTCCATCTGATCATACTAGGGTTGATTTGCATGAAATTGTTTCTTTGCCTTTGCCTATTTTTTATAATAACATCTCATCTGCTAATCCCATTGGAGTTGAGCTTCCAGTTGAAAACATAATTAATCATCCTCCTACTTATAACATGGTTGATCATCTTGCTATGGTTGAGGCTCCCCAACCTATTGAGCCGGTTGAGCAAATTCTTGTGAGGAGGTCAGTTAGATAGAGGTGACCCACCTTTTTTGATGATTTTATGGTCCATCTGAGTGATGATGCTTATGATATTGGGGATGCCATTGACCCCAATTATCAGGAAGCTGTTTCTTCACTAGTTGAAATTTCACGGATAGTGATGGAATGAATTCCATGTCTGTTGGCTACGAAATATGGATTTGTCGTGCCAAGCTATCCGTGACAAATTATGTGACTAAATTTATTTATTTCTTTTTAAAAAAGGAATTAGCCACGAAAAATTTTCGTTGCTAAGACATCCGTGACAAATTCTGCGACTAAATCTATTTATTTCTTTTTTTAAAAAATATTTTTAATGTATGAAATATATAGCGACGACATAACATATATTTTGTCGCTGTGTTTTGCAATATATATATGACTTACACCTAATCTTTTACTATTAAATTTATTTTAATTTAACGGTTCTAAATCATCTAATTAAATGATGAGATATAATAATAAACACTGACATTAAATAAAGAGAGAGAATAATAAAATGTGATATACTAATAAAGAAAGAAATTTTAGTTATCAAATCTACTTATTAATTTACAAAATAATTTTTATTAAAAATTTGTGAAAGTTGCACCATAATATCACATTTCATTAAAAAAATTAATATTGAAAGTTGGAATAAAAAAATTAAACACATATAGAGGGAATATTAAAAAAAAAACAACCTTTCCAAACAAGCTTATATTACCACATTAGATACAAACTCTAAAAATTTGTTTATTTTTATTGCAATTGCTTATCAAATAGAAAAAAAAAAACACACACACAAATAATTTTAAAAGGTAGTTGAATTGTTATAATGAATTAATAAAATTAGTTATACTTTATTGTTGTCAAATAATTATACAATGTTAACTTTTTATTCATTTCTATATAATATATAGTGTCTAAATTTGTAAATATTTATATATGAAAACTAATTTTTAATAAATTTATATTCCAAGTTTTAAAGTTTCTACCTATCAATTTTTTTAAAATTGATAAAATATATAAAAAATATTATAAATTATTTTTAATATTATATTATTTTTAAGTTAATAAATAGACTTAATAACTAAAATTTATTTTTTCATTAAAATTATATTTAATTATCATTTTTCTTTATTAATGTGAAAGGTTATTTTCTCTTTTTTTATTTAATTAAATTATTTTTATCCGTTAAATTAAAATAAATTTAATAATAAGAGAAGTGTAACTCTTAATACTAAGATACACTTAGAGTAAAGATTAGAGGAGGATACACTTAGAGTAAACTTTGTTTCATTTATTTGAGATCCTTTCATCTAATGGTTGAAGTTATTCCATTAAAAGTAACCATTAGATAAAAATAAATCTAACAACTAAAAATAAGTGTATATATATATATATATATATATATATATGCTTTGCTAAACGGCGTCGTTTTTTATTCCCAAAACCTAAAACACGGAGTGCTGTTATGTGATTGCTACTCGTCCTCTCGTTTTGAGTTTCTTTTTGCTCAGTGCTAGCTTTGCCACTGTGTTTTCTGGTGTGCTGCTTCTGCGTTTACAAGTTTGCCGCTGTGGTGCTGCGTTTCTGGCATGTAGCTGCCGCGCCATGCTGCATTTCCAGAGATCTGCTGCGTTTCTAATCTGAAACCAATCTCTACTACGTCGATTTGTGCAGGCGTTGATCTCTGCTCTGTCTTCGTCGATCTCTGCGTTGATTCATGCAACCTTGAGTGTTTGATTCTTTTCTTTTATATTTTTTAATTTTTAATTTTTTTTGTTGCAGACCTCCAAATTTTCCCACATCCTCGTTTTATCTGATGAGGATGGATACCTGAGTTTGCTTGATACTCGCCGCAACTTCCCCGCTACCGCATCCTTCGAAAAAAATGTAGCTATTTTTTATTTTTTATTTTTTAATTTTTAATTTGGGGTTTGAATTTAATAATATACTAATAACTGGAGATTAGGGAATTTCATGGGTTATTATTTACTTATAGTGAATTTTGCACTCTTTTAATCTCAGACAAAGCAAAGATTCTGCTTGCAGAATGATATGGTGGCTATTTGATGTGTTCAATATAACTTAAAAAGCATTTTTAATAAACGTCTGGATTTTGGGGAATAAAACTATTGCGATTGCATTTCACAGTCTATAATGTCAATGTTGGAAATAGTTATTTTGACAGTTAGTTCAATTCTAGAGTATAGCTTTTTCAAATAATTTCTTTTGATTTGTGAAAAGAAATCTACTATATTAAAAATTTATAGCCTGATCTTAGCTTCGCCAAAATAATAATTAATGAATGACCTTCAAATGTGCAAGTCAATATTAGTTTAAGAAAATGCAAGCCATGGTCAAAATCCTTCACTTCCTAGTTCCTTCCTACCATTCAATACCAACCAAGTCTACAATTACACAAAACGAAAAGTAAAATCTAGAGGGAAGTAATGGTCGTTCTGCAACATGGACAATGAGAAATTTTTTTCTAACCATGGTTTCAAGCATTTGGAATGGAACCTATGGGCACAAGGTAGATGGATCAGTGTCTCTCCATCCCTGAATGACTCCAAGCACACGACACAATCCTCTTGTTCTGAGGCCTTCCAGCTCAATTTGGTCCAATTGAACCTCTTTATACCACTTTTCTTTGACCCATATACCTCTATGTGCAACTCTGCTAAGCTTGTGCTTCTACCCTCCACATACTTTATGCTATTTTCCCTAAAAATTGATTGTAAGTTTCAAAAATAAAATAGAGAAAAGATCACTTGCTACTCTGAGATTCTTCTTCCATGTTCATTCAGATCTTAGTTGCAGTCATAAACCATTAAAAAATAAAAAATAAAGATTTTTTCAATACCTTTTGCTTTATGATTTTCTTTGTGCTCTGACCTTGTCATCCAATCTCTGTTTAGCTTCTCTGGCTGCTCCTACCAAATTCTCATCTGGTGTGTGCCTGGTATAACATGCTTCTTTGTTGTTTGCATTCAAAATTTAGAAAGAAAATTAATGCATCCCCATCAGCAGTGATAATGAATAACATGTACAAGCATAGAAACAGAAAGGGAATTCAATTTCAGTGGTGAAAGTTGAAGAGAGAGTACCGACCATTGAAGAGGATAGGGAAAGAAAGGATTCATGGTTGCTTGCATACAAATAATATAGCTATCATACAGCATTTGGATGTGTCGCTTCTTCTAGAGTTTACCATAGTGTATTTTAAACAAAGACATTTTCTTCTTCTCTCTTTGACAACTATAAATAAATAAAGGAATAAATGAGGCAAATAGTTCATATCATGGATGTAACCATGGTGATTTCTCTTTTATAGCCAACACCAAAGACATTTGAACTCTTTGATGATATTATCCTACTTTCAGAAGGTCAAATTGTGTACCAAGGTCCACATGAGAATGTGCTAAAGTTCTTTGAACACATGGGATTCAAATGTCTAGAAAGAAAAGAAGTTGCTGATTTTTTTACAAGAAGTGACATCTAAGAAAGACCAACAACAATATTGGTAGTGATAATAGTTTTTTTAGACTAGAAAGAAAAAAATATATTCCTTACTTCACTTATGTCCCTCTATTTCATTAGATTCTTGCGACAATTCTTGGCACTATTTGGTGTTCATCAAATGGCTATCTCTCTATTTCGGTTCATTGCTGCAGTTGGCAGAACACAAGTTATTGCTAATATACTAGGTTCCTTGACTTTGTAACTAGTATTCGTGCTAGGAGGTTGTATTGTTACCAAAGGTAATTCATTAATCACTTCTTAATTTTGGATAGATCTTGTTTTTTATTTTAAAAGTATATAATTGGATAGAATTTTCAGCATTGGTAAACCTTTTTAATGTGAAACCAAAATTTCAGTTTTCGGTGTGTCAAAATTTGACTTGTTGCTAATATCTGGGTTGACATTTGTTTCTATTTCAGGTACCTAGCTATATCAAATTTCCTAACTCATAGGCGTAGTGTGATAGATAAGGTGAAAAGGACAGCAGATACCTTGGCATATGAACTTGAGGAGGCCATGAAGAAGGATTTCACTAAAGCCATAGGAAATTTGAATACCTTCGTGAAAGTCCTTAGCAAACCTTACCAAGATCAAGCTCAGAATAGACTTAATAAGTTAGTAGAGATTCAAGAAGAGTTATCAAATGTTGAGAAAAAAACTTAGAACGCTACAGATTGAAATTCAAAATCTTCATGTGTCATGACTTCTCTTTCAATTGTATTGTGCTATCTGATTTTGTTATTGATGCGTAAGAGATCTATCCCTTTTAACAGTTGTACTTGGGTCTTGGACTCATATATACGTATATATTTTTATACATTTTTTAATTTTGGAAATTTTTTGCTAGATTTTGGATTGAATTGTTGTACTATTGTGTTGCATATATATTTAAATTGTATAATTGGACTATTTAAAATTTTTAAAAAATGATTTAAAAAATTTAGGTCATCAGCGACGAAAATATTTTTGTCGCTAAAAGGCACATATTTATACTTTCATTTTAGCGACAGAATACTTTTTGTCGCTAAATAATAATATTTTAATAATTAAGAAACTTTGGTTATGGATGTTAGCAATGAAATTTTATTAACTAGAGACGGAAAAATTGATCGCTATTTAGCGATGAAACTCTATTTTCGTCGCTAAGAAATTAGCCACCAAGGATTACACAACGAAAATAATTATGTGACAGATTCCGTCACTAATCATTATAGCGACGAAATTTAATGGATCAGCGATGGAATTTTTTCATCACTATTTAAGTAATTTTTAGTAGTCCTTGTCCTCAGTCCAATATATGGATAGATGTTATGAATGAAGAAATACAATCTATGGCTAACAATAAGGTATGAGAGCTTGCTGAATTACCTGAAAATTGTAGGTTAATCGGTTGCAAATGGGTCGTTAAAGCAAAGAAAGTTTCAAAGGGTAATATTGAAAGATTTAAAGCCAGACTTATGGCAAAGGGCTTTACTTAAAAAGAGGACATTAACTTTATTGAGACCTTTTCACCTGTGTCAACTAAAGATTCCTTTAGAATTATTATGGCACTTGTAGCTCACTTTGATTTAAAGTTGCACCAGATGGATGTCAAGACTGCAACACCCTACTGAGGATGTCACATTTTCGAACAATAATAATAAAGCATTTACCCAAGTTATAAATTATTTCGTAATATATAATAATATAGGTTGTAAAAATATTTTTTTAAAAAAACATTATATTATAAAATAAAATAAACAGAACATAAAATAAAACAAACTATTACATACACACCATAATTATACATATAATTTTGTTTTTAATAGGTACAAATAATATACATATTACAAACTATTTAATTAAAACAGTAAACTGTCTGGTTTAAAGCAAACCATAAACTATCCCAAGCATAACACTAAAAGTTCTGATCCTCCGAAGAATCCTCCTCGGGAAGATCATCGGAAGACAGAATTACTCTGGTAACACCGTACCATGCTGCAATCAATCCATATGATATGGATGATCTCGAGGCTCGCCTTCCTCAAACTGGTCACTCGGTTGTTGCTCCTCGTTGTATTGATAATCCAACAGTTGCTCCTTTTCTACTTCCTCAACGACTTTACGGAACATAAATAATAATACAGAAAATATATACAAAGAGGTGAGACAATCTACATCATTACCAGCATAGCAGTAAGAAAACGACAAAACATACAGATATAGCAGTTAAAACAACAAAATCATATTAGCACAACATATATCATATCTCAACCAAGTATAAATGTCACAGATGCAAAATATCATAAATCAAATTATAACTATTCACACAGTGATGCAGATTAAATATGTCATGTACTCAGACTCGTTCCTACTCCATGGAGCTAAACACAAACATCAGAGAGAATGATCCGGTAGACATGTCCGCACATCATCTGCCTCAACCAACTGTTACACAGTCAAATATGTCATGTAAACAGCACACAGTCAAATACGTCGTGTGAATGGTACACGGTCAAATACGTTGTGTAAACAGCACACAGTCAAATACGTCGTGTGAATGGTACACAGTCAAATACGTCGTGTACGACCAGGCATAGTACCAGACAGTCCCCAATAGATCCTAATTAAGAATAGTATTTGTCGAGATCGCTAGTGTGTGTTATCGATTACCACACTGGCCAGAGGAGCTACCAACTGTCCACATGTGGAATTTACTGCACACTAACACCTCTAAGTTCTCCACATGAACACATTACGCCTATCACACCCGCAACACAGTGTAATTCATCTTGTCAGTCAATTGTCAATTTTAACCAAATTGACATACCACTTTATGTATGTAATGATCCATAATTACAAAAATACCCTCAGTATCACCATGAATCATAAATATCCTCATTGTCACCATAATTACAAAAATACCCTTAGTATTAATAATTCCAAAAATAGTATGTCTCCACTTGATAGTACTATTTCCCAACATGTCCGGGTCTATCACTTTGGCCCGAAGTAAAAACTTACTGTTTCCATAAGTCGCGTAAAAATTTTATCGCCTTTTCACAATTACGTCACATTTGACAAATATTTTTCAATTGCGTAAATATTTTTCAACGTTTTACTCAATTGCGTAGTTTAAAATCCACTATTTCAAATACGCGTAAGCTATTTCTACTATTTTTCACTGTATAAAATATTTCTTGACGTTCCAAATTACATTTTTAAACTTTCCAAAACTAAAAATATTATTTGGACATCATTTTCCATTTTTCTTACAAAAATTACTCTAAGTAATAATTTCTGACGTTTTTCTCCAAAATTCGATTTTTAATAAATTCTTCTACAATTAATTTTATTCTTTAACTACATAAAATACTTCCTTGCTTTCTAAATATCATTTTGAAACGTTCTTCATTACTTGCTCATTTTTAATCAATTTTGACAGCATTTCATTTAGAAAATCTACTAAATGATATTTTCTACGTTTTCCTTTAAAAATTCCTTTATTTAATTATAACCATAAAATACACTTTGAAAATTGCTAACATACTTTAAAAACTCAAAGATAAGTATTTTTCAAGTGTTAAAATTTATTTCTTTACCATACTAGACTTCTAGTAAAAATTCATTTACTTATTTGACTCTTGAAAATCCATCGTAATTGAAAATAAATTTTGGATCAATTAATCATTAAAAATATATTTTGGCCGAAAATCACCATTTTTATACAAACCATGTTTAAAATTATTTTTCATCCATTAAATCATTGAAAAATCCTTTAACTTAATTAGATCAATTAGGTTATCCTTTTAGAAAATGGTTGAGAACATATTATTTCTCTTTTCATAGTAAAAAACCATAAGCTCTTCATCTTGTATTCTTTGGAACACTTTTGCAAGTCTCAACATATTTGCACATCCAACAATAATTATCATAGATCCATGAACATATACATATATTTATGAACACATACCATATATTAAAGCAATAATAAAACACATACCAAATATCAAAGCTATAAACATGCTTGTATGCATAATAAACCACAAATAGAAAAGAAAATAACATGCACACATATACAATCACAAATAGAGAAGACAATAAACAACCAAGTGAATGAATCCTTATGGATTCTTCACCACAAATACATCCATTTTCTCACCACCACACATGGTTGATGAGATTAAATCTCTCTCTTACCTATAAGGAAGACAAGATCTCCTTGGACTCCTCCTTAGAAATTTTGTGTAGCTTCAACAAAAATCCTAACAAGCTTAAACAAATTATAAAGTCATAAACTATGGATGAAAAAGATAAACCATGGATCAATCATGACTTAGAACATCAAAAATCAAATTAGAAACAAGAAAGAAGAATTTTCACCTTATAGGAAAGAAACTTCAAAGTGATTTTCCAAGCTCCAAATGGATGATTTAGCAAAAACTCACAACTAGAGATGTTCTTAGAATATGGTTTAGATTTAGGAAATGAAGTTGGATGAAATTTTTGATAGATGGAAGTAAGATTGATGGTGTTGGCCGAATGGTGGAAGAAAAGGAGACTTAGGAGTTTCTTTGAGTTCTTTGGGTAGGAGAGAAATGAGAGAATTATTTGGAGTGATAGAATGGATGAATAAGAGTGAATAATTGCCTTAACTTCATAATGCATGACCGTAGACTTCCAAAATGAGTGCAGCCCCTTTTGTTGACAAATTAGCTTCATAATGGCCTTAGATGGTTTAAATGGTGGATGGCCAAGCTCTAGAATTCCATGATTGCATTTGATTGAATAACTGAATGCATAATTATAGCATATGGCCGAAATTTGCATAGGAAATTCAATCAAAATTTGATTGATTTTAATAGCTTATTTATGTTTAAGTCCTCCTAGTTAGGTTTAATTAAAAGTTAGTTAGATTCCTTTGTATTTTAGTTAATCATTAGTTTACTTATAGTCCTTAATCTTCTACTTAATTATACTAATACATTGTCTAACTAAAATTTGATAAAAAAACTAATTAGGTTTTAATCCATTTAATTACCACTCAAACCCTTTAGATTAACTTAATTAGGTTTTAGACCAACTAGTCAATTAAGTTAGGTTTTAATCTACTAATCTACTAAATCTAACCATTTTTGTAAATTTTCAACCTTTTGATTTAGAATTTTACAAGTCATTTACGTTAGTAAATTTTTCCTAAACGTGGGTCCCATAAAACAAAAGTGGGTCCCACAAACCAAACGTGGGTCCCACAAACCAAAAAGTGGGTCCCACAGACTTTTCAGCATGATAAATATTTTTATTACACAGAAAAATCCTAAAAATTAAAAGATTGATATACATATTATTCGGAATTGGGTTTAGTAAGATCTCCCAGCTCCAAATAATCAAACAAGATTTTTCCCGACCCGAAAATTATTATTTTCATGACTCGGAGTAAATCACTCAAAATAATCAAATACAGTTATGAAATAGTCAAATTAATTTATAACACAAAAAAAATAAAAAACAGTACAATTAGGACAAAAATATAATTTAGCCAAAAGTTAGGGTGTTACAAAGACAACTTTTTTGAATGGTAATCTTAATGAGTTAGTATACATGCAACAACTTGAGGGTTTTCTAATAACAAATGGAAATGAGCACTTGGTTTGTAGATTGAAAGAGTCCATTTATGATTTGAAATAGGCTTCTAAACAGTGGTACTTAAAATTTGATGAGGTAGTGACTTCTTTGGGTTTTGAAGAAAGTAAGGTTGATCTATACATATACCTTAAGGTTAGTGGGAGCAAATTCATTTTCCTTGTGCTATATGTGGATGAGATATTACTTGCTAGCAATGACCTTGGTTTGCTTCATGAGACCAAGCCTATGTTGACAAATTTATTTGACATGAAAGATCTTAGTGAAGCATCTTTTGTGTTGGGAATCGAGATTCATAGAGATAGATCTCGATGTGTGCTTAGGTCATCTCAAAGGGCTTACATTGATCGAGTCCTTGAGAGATTTAATATGCAAAACTACAAACCTGAAGATGTTCCAATTGTCAAAGGTGACAGATTTAACAAAGATTAGTGTCCTAAAAATGAGCTTCAGAGAGCAGAGATGAAGGATAAACCTTTTGATAGTGCATTAGGGAATTTAACGTATGCTCAAGTGTGCACTAGGCTTGACATTGCTTTCATGGTTAGCATTTTGGGTAGATACCAGTCTAATCCTAGGAATAATCATTGGATTGCTGCCAAGAAAGTGATGAGATACTTGTAGAAAACTAAAGATTATATGCTTGTATATAGGAGAGCTGACAACTTGGAGGTAATAAGGTATACTGATTTAAATCTTGATGGATGCCCTGATGACAGGAAGTTGACTTTTGTCTATGTTTTCATGTTGGCTAGGGGTGTGATATCCTAAAAAAGTAAGAATCAAACTCTAATTGCCTCTTCTACTACGCAAGCGAAATTTATTGCTTGTTATGTTGTTGCTACTCATGTTGTTTGGCTAAGAAATTTGGTGACAGGACTTCGTATTATGGATTCTATTGCTTAACCATTGAAAATTTACTGTGATAACAGTGCTGCAGTGTTTTACACTAAAAATGACAAAACTACCAGTGGTTCTAAGCACTTAGAATTAAAGTATTTATCTGTTAGGAATCTTGTGAAGAACAAAGATATAATAGTTGAGCACATTGACACAAATTTCTTGTTAGCTTATCCCTTAACCAAAAGACTTAGGTCTGTGGTATTTAAAAAGCATGTTGAAAACATGGGTATTGTGAGTTCTTTTGATGTACTTGGTTAGTGGGAGTTTGAGATTTATGCTATTTTTTTCTTATCATGTTGAACCTTTATTTTGGACATTATTTTAATGTTTGGTTGACATGTATTGTTTATTTTGAGCAATTGATAATACATTGTTTTTATTATTATATCTCTTTATATATATATATATATATTTGTGTGTATCAATTGTGAAATTTTGAAGCTCAGTGTCATTAGGACCACTATGCCCGTGGTTGACGCTAGGATGGAGCTAAAGCATGATGGTTCTTGATGAACCATACAATTTCTCTTGCTTTAAGAGCATTTTGAGAGAAATTGTGAGGACTGACAAAGAAAACAACAGTATAGTTGTTGAATCATATTGACATAGTATTTTCTTGCTACACTTCATACTAATGACTAGTCAACAGAGTTAGTGATGTTTGTAACCATGAATTAGTCCTACATCAATAAAGGATGTAAAAATTGTCATGATTTGATGTTACTTTTTACTTTAGTTGTATGGAGTTCGTATTCAGATGTCACATCTTGGATCATATGTTTTCTTAAAATGTGGCCACATTACAAAATTATGTCATTAGCCCAAAAGTCATTTTCAAACAAATGTTTTTCAAATTAAAATTGCACAATTAATTTTGCCCAAGTGAGATAATGTTAGAATTATCTAATAATTTTTGTGGGCTACAATAAATTGTAACTTTTTAGTTTTGTTAAAAACAGGCTAATTCATGATTTATATGGGGATGCATTTGTAGCTCACTTATTAATATAAGTGATCCATTTAGTATGAGTTGGACATTTGTAAGTTTGATTAGTATAGATTATAGTGTAAGCCTTAACTCATTGGCCCATGATGGGAAGCAGGTACTAGAGTTAGCTTATTTATGCTAGGTTCACTCTGCATTCACGGTAACACACTACTATAAAAAATCAGAACAGATAACCAGAGAATGGATTTTTGAGAGAACAAAGGCAAGTGGGGTGAATAGGCTCATTCAATTTCTCTTTTACTAAAGAAACATATATAATGTTCAAGCAAGAAAAAGTACAAAAGAAACAGATGTAACTCTCCACAAAATAAGGACTATCACTCCTTTTTTTCTACACATCTAACCATACAACCAATACTTCCTTAAAATAAGGATTAACACATTGTTTCACCTGACCAAACCAGCCAAAACAAAAAAAACAAAAATAAACATCAATATCTAATATCATCTTAAAGTATCTAGAAAAATCTCAATTTCTAACACTCCTCCTTGAGATTTTTCTTGGATACTCCAAGCTTTGATCTCAGCACTTCAAACTTGCCCTTGGAAAGAGCTTTTGTCATAATGTCTGCAATTTGACTTTCTAAACTGCAATGCTCCAAGCTAACTTCGTTTGACTTCTCTGTTTGTCTAATTGCATGATACTTCACCTTGATGTGTTTAGTTCTTCTATGCTGGACAAGGTTCTTAGTTATAGCAATAGCTGACTTGTTGTCCACCCATATGACAGTAGCTTCATCTTGGAGCTGACCTACATCAGATAAAATTTTTCTAAGCCAAATTGCTTGATTTGCGGTACATTGCTTGGTACCAATATACTCAGCTTCAGCTAAGGATTGGGCTACCACATCCTGTTTCTTTGAATTCCAGGAGAAAACACCATTGCTAAATAAGAAAACATAACCTGAGGTACTCTTGGAATCATCTAGACTTCCTTCCCAGTCACTATCTGCATGTCCTTGAAGTTTTCCACTTTCATTTTTCAGAAAACACAAGCCATAATCAATTGTACCCCTGATATATCTCAATACTCGTTTTGCTGCACCATAATTAGCTTGACTAGGAAAGTGCATGAATCTGAAAAGTAAACTTATAGCAAACATTATGTCAGGTCTGGTGACTGAAAGATACAATAAACTTCCAATTAAGCTTCTATACAATGAAGCATCTACTTTACCATTAACATCATTAATTGACAACTTCTCATTTACAACCAAGGGTGTGGCCACAGGTTTACACTTCTCCATATGAAACTTCTTTAATATCTCAAAAGCATTTCTTTTTTGTGAAATGAAGACTCCACAATCTAATTGGTGGATTTCCATTCCAAGAAAATAATTCATTTTCCCCAAGTCAGTCATTTCAAATTCATTCTCCATATCATGCTTAAACTGTCTTAGGGAATTGTAATTATTCCCTATGACCAGTAGATCATCAACATACAAGGACACCATGAGTTGAACTTCATTCCTTGATCTATTCACATACAAAGTAGCTTCATTTTCACTTCTTTTAAAGCCTTTTTTTAGAAGATAGCTATCAAATCTGCTATACTAGGCCCTTGGTGCTTGTTTCAAACCATATAGTGCCTTATGGAGCTTATAAACTTTATCTTCACTTCCTGGAACTTGAAAGCCTTCAGGTTGTTCAACAAAAATGTCATCCTCAAGCAAACCATTCAAGAATGCTGACTTCACATCAAAATGATGAATTTTCCAGCCCAATTTTGCTACCAATGCTGCTAGCAACCTGATTGTATCATGCCTCACCACAGGAGCAAATGTGTCAAAAAAATCAACTCCATGCTGCTGATAATAGCCCTTTACCATCAATCTGGCCTTGAGTTTATGTACAGAACCATCAGGATTGAATTTAGTTCTGTAAACCCACTTAACACCAATTACCTTTTGATTACTTGGCCTGTCTACAAGCTGCCAAGTTTTGTTTTTCTCTATCATATTCATCTCCTCCTGCATGGCAACTCTCTAACCTTCTATTCCAGCAGCTTCAGCATACCCAGTAGGTTCTAGTGTAGCTATGTTGCACCTTTCATAAATATCTTCCAAAGTTCTAGTACCTCTAACTGGAAATTCAGTGTCACTATCATAATTTTCTTCTTCATTTTCCAAATCTTGTTCTTGGAGATTGTCTGCTTCAAGTTGTTCTTTACTTGAGGCTTCTGCTTTGTATTTCTCCCAATTCCATTTGTAAAATTCATCAAACTTTACATTTCTGCTGATGGGAATCTTCTTTGTCAACAGATTGTATATCCTGTAACCTTTGGAGTTACTGCTATACCCCAGAAAAATGCCAACTTCTGACTTCTGATCTAGTTTGTCTCTTTTCACTTCTGGAACAAGTGCATAACACACACAACCAAATATTTTGAGATGCTCCACTGAAGGCTTCCGTCCATACCATGCCTCAAAAGGTGTTTTTCCCTTCAAGGCTTTGGTAGGCAACATATTCAATAAATATACTAAGGTATTAACAGCCTCAGCCCAAAAAATTTTAGGAAGACTTTTTTCAAAAAGCAAATACCTGGCCATCTCCATTATTGTCCTATTCTTCCTTTCACTCACCCCATTTTGTTGAGGAGTGTAAGGAACAGTCAATTGATGTTGGATTCCAATTTGTTCACAAAAATTTTTAAACTCCCCTGCTGTGTACTCAGTTTCATTATCAGACCTGAGTTTTTTAATTTGACATCCAACCCCATTTTTAACCAAATGCTTGAACTTCTGAAAAACTGCAAATACATTTGACTTTTGCCTTAGAAAGAATACCTAACTCATCCTTGTAAAATCATCTATAAATAGCATAAAATACTTGTTGCCATTTAAAGATGTTGTGCTCATTGGTGTTACCCAAGTGGCTTCAGTACTCAAGAGGGGGGGTGAATTGAGTAATTAAAGATTTTTCGCAAAAGCCTTAAACAAATAAATTATACTGAATTTAATTATTAAAAGTCGTGAATGAGAAGAACGTAAGAAGAACAGATAATAATTAAATTGCAAGAATAAATAAAGTGCATAAAGATAACGAGAATAAGGGGTAGAAAAGCAGGCACGATATTTATCCTGGTTCGACCACCAACCACTTGTGGCCTACGTCCAGTCCCGAAACACGGTTCGAGATTTTTCACTATTCAATACAAGCTTAACAACGAGGTGCTTGCAACCTTTACACAACAGGGATACCTCACCCTATTTACTAGAGGGATACCTCACCCCTTTGAAGGATACCTCACCTTCTTTACACCAAGGGATACCTCACCCTTTTACTAGAGGGATACCTCACCCTCACAAATTCACTAAGGGATACCTCACCCTTTTACGAAGCGAGAGAATAGATGAAAAATAAACTCTCACTTAGAGCAGATATTACAAGTTGAAGTGCTAATAAGCTCTCTAGAGGGTATCTCAAGGTTTTGGCAAAGAGAGCACGACGAAAGAGAGAAAATAATGTAAAATTCGTTTTCAGCCAAGCAAAAAATAATTCAAGTGGTTTGGGGGTTTTCGAGAAGAGACCCAAGGTCGTATTTATAGAGCAAAGAAAGCAACTAGCCGTTGGGTGCCAATTAAGAAACCATTAAAAGCAAATATGGCCGTTCTTTGCCATTTTTGAACGTTTCGTGAAAATCAATTTTGCAGAACGGTATTTGAATACCTTATGAGGTATTCGAATGCCTCTTGCCAAAACTCTCTTAAAAAGCGATTAATTTGGGTTATTCGAATACCGGTTAAGGGTATTCGAATGCCTCATTAAAAAGGTTCATTTGAATCTAGGGTATTCGAATACCATATGGGGTATTCGAATGCCTCTGTTTTTAACATGAAGAAGAAATATCGGTTTGAAACAAGTTATTCGAATACCATAGATGGGTATTCGAATACCACTTTGAAAAAGAAAACGTTCAAACTTGAAAAACACTCTATTCGAATACCTAACGGGGTATTCGAATACCTCCGTTATAAAACCAATTTTAAATGCTTTCAAATGACGAAAATGGTTGTTTAATTTTGGAAAAACAATTTTGAAAACATTTCTTTGCAATGCCAATTAATGAGATATCCAATGAGGCTTTTACAAGGATCCTAAGTCCTAAAGCTTATTCTTGAAGATCTTGGACTTGGTCTTCTCATCATCTTCATGTTTGTCTTCACGTTTGTTATCATCAAAACTATTACTCATGATAGCTAGCCAATTACATTCTCTCCCTTTTTGATGATGACAAACTAACATTTGAGAAAAGCATTAGTTCATATAAATTGGAATTCACAAAGTTAGTTTAGAGATACTTACTCCCCCTCTTTTTCATAAGAGGTGATTTTCATCAGAGATATGCATGTAAGCTCCCCCTTACTTTTGGAATTCAATTTCTATTTTTGTTTTGACTTTTTCTTTTCTTGACTTTTCTCAAACAAAGACATTTAAACTTGTTCTCCCCCTTTTGTACATTGGATACCATTCTCCCCCTTTTGTCATGATCAAAAAGATGGGGCAAGTATTTTTCTTTCCCATTTTATCATATTAAACAATATATGCATGTCCTCAAGTTGAATGAATTTTTTCCATTTAAATTTATGCTTGAGGTAGTGTTCTCCCTACAACAAAATTCAGAGTGCTTTCATTGGTATCCATTAATGTTGGATCCATAGGGGTTAGTCAAACTCATAAGCCAATAAGCATTTAAAACAATGAGGCAAAAGCAGCAAATGATTCTTAAGGGCAAAAAATATATTTATTGATTAATTTGGCCAAGAAATCACTTGTTTGATATCATTTGTTATCATTTGTTATTACTTGTTATTATGTTCATACCACTTTGATAACACTTGTTGTCAAAATGTAAAGCATTTACCACTTGTTTGATATCACTTGTCAAGATGTTCTAAGCATTTACCACTTGTTAACAAATTCTTATAAATCTGACATATGTCAATAAAAACATAGATATTAAATATTTCATATACCACTTATTGCACTTGTTCGTATATCAAAACAATAGCCAATTACATTGAGCATATTTTTTTTTTTTTTTAAAAAAAGAGCAAGAACAAGCCAAGAAATATGCATTTAAGAACATCATGTAATTTTCATATAAGGCAAAAATGAAGGCTTGATGAAATAAGATTAAAGCATGTTATTCATAGTTGGAATATATTTTCATTGCATATGTATAAGAAAAGGAAACAGAAACGAAACAAAGAACACGTCGTAAAACTTGCTTTCAGTCATGTGGTATTCGAATACCTCTTCTTTGTATTCGAATACCCATCACATTTTATAAGCTCTGAAAGAGCAAGTATTCGAATGCCTTGGAAGGTATTCGAATACTCCAAATAGCATGTGACAAGTACTGATAAAGACGTTTCAGGTTATTCGAATACACATTTGGGTATTCGAATGCCCCAGCTAATAAAACCACAAGAACTCTGTACTGATGTATGGTATTCGAATACCATGGGAGGGTATTCGAATAGACCTATCAGAAAAACATGGATTTTCACGTACAGATGCAATGGTATTCGGATACCACAGGGAGGTATTCGAATAACTCAAACATAAAAGCATATATTTTGCATCCAGAAGGCATATTTGAGATAAGAAAGCTTACCTTTTCATGGAAATACTCATATGAATGCAAGTCCAAGCCTGATAGAGACAAGAAGGAGAGCTTGGAATTTATTATAGTCTTGTGCTTGCAAAGCAACCATTTTCAAAAATGCCGAAGTTAGCTCTTGGCTATCAAGCACACTGCAACACAATTCAATTTTTGGTTTTTGGTACCCAAATTTTCTTGGGTCCTTGATTGTCAGTTTTGGGTATAGTGCCCTTAGGAACCCATACCATTTTGGTTCCAATTTTTGTATTGATATTTTTCCTTACATTGCATGTTGAAGCACTATGACCCTTCTTCCCACAATAGAAACATTTAACAAATGGGCTACATGAGATGCTAGAATTAACAAAATAATTTTTATAGGATTTGTGTTGATTATTCGGGTTATATCCTATTCCAGCCTTTTGAAAAACAACCCTTTGTTTTCCTAATAAAATATTTAAATTATCTCTTCCACATGTGAATTTGGCAAGGGTGTTCTTTAAATCTTCAATTTCATTTTCAAGCACATGACATGAAGAACAAGAATACTGAAGTAGAAGCATGTGAAGAATGATATGAGCATGCATCAATTAATCCTAATGTCTCATTTTCAATTTTTAATTCCTCAATTTCTTTATTCAAAATTAGAATTTGATTTTCTAAAGAAGAGATAGTTTTCTTAGATGAAGAAATTAATTTTGTAAGCCTAATTGTTTCGTCATGCAATTCTTCAAAGGCATCTTGTAACTCATCATAAGAAGGAGATACGTCAGAATTTACCTCGTTGTCGCTTTCTTCTTCTTCTTCTTCTTCTCCTTTCACCATAAAACATAGATGGGCTTCTTCACTATCTGAGCTATCAGTGGAGTCCATATCGTTGTCATCCCATGCTATGTAGACTCTTCTTTCTTTAGAGGGTTTCTTTTCAACTTTCTTTGGAAATGGCGATCTTCTATGAGTTCTCTTTTTCTTTAGGAACTTACCAAATTTTCTTACCAGAAGATTGAGATTTTGTTCATTTAGCTCAATGTTGTCCACGTCATCTCCATCGTCTTCTTCTTCATTATTGATAGTGGAGGTGGTGGCTTTAAGCGCTATCCCCTTTTTCTTTTTATCGTTTTCTTCACTTTGGTCAAGCCTGTTGAGTTCTAATTCATGCTCGTGAAGTTTTCCAAAGAGGGTAGCCAGAGACATTATTGACAAGTCCCTCGATTCTGAAATTGCTGTTACTTTGGGTTGCCAAATCCTGCTAAGACATCTCAACACTTTGTTAATCAAATCTTCGTTAGTAAAATTCTTTCCTAATGATGCAAGATGATTAACAATGTGGGTGAACCTCTTTTGCATTTCTTGAATGCTTTCTCCTTGGTTCATTGTAAATAGTTCATATTCGCGAGTTAGAGAATTGATTCTCGACCTCTTTACCTCACTAGTACCCTCATGGGTAACTTGTAAAGTGTCCCACATTTCTTTAGCAGTTTTGCAATTTGAAATTCTAAAAAATTCATCATGTCCCAAAGCTGAGGTAATGATGTTTTTGGCTACTAAGTTATTTTGAACTTTTCTTTTATCATCTTTAGACCAATCACTTCTAGGTGTCTCGGTTTTTACACCATTGACAACGCGTGTAGGTATAAATGCGCCATTTTAAATGACATCCCACACATCTAGATCAATAGCCTCTATAAAGATTTTCATTCTTTCCTTCCAATATGCATAACCATCCCCATTGAAAAAGGGTGGTCGATTTATGGAAGTTGCTTCTGATAAAACATTTGATGAAGCCATGTAATCTTGATGCGGCTAAGCTCTTTATACAAGAGTCTAGCTCTGATACCACTTGTTACCCAAGTGGCTTCAGTACTCAAGATGGTGGGTGAATTGAGTAATTAAAGATTTTTCGCAAAAGCCTTAAACAAATAAATTATACTGAATTTAATTATTAAAAGTCGTGAATGAGAAGAACGTAAGAAGAACAGATAATAATTAAATTGCAAGAATAAATAAAGTGCATAAAGATAAAGAGAATAAGGGGTAGAAAAGCAGGCACGATATTTATCCTGGTTCGACCACCAACCACTTGTGGCCTACGTCCGAGTCCCAGAAACACAGTTCGAGATTTTTCACTATTCAATACAAGCTTAACAACAGGTGCTTGCAACCTTTACACAACAGGGATACCTCACCCTATTTACTAGAGGGATACCTCACCCCCTTTGAAGGATACCTCACCTTCTTTACACCAAGGGATACCTCACCCTTTTACTAGAGGGATACCTCACCTTCACAAATTCACTAAGGGATACCTCACCCTTTTACGAAGCGAGAGAATAGATGAAAAATAAACTCTCACTTAGAGCAGATATTACAAGTTGAAGTGCTAATAAGCTCTCTAGAGGGTATCTCAAGGTTTTGGCAAAGAGAGCACAGAAAAGAGAGAAAATAATGTAAAATTCGTTTTCAGCCAAGCAAAAAATAATTCAAGTGGTTGGGGGTTTTCGGAGAAGAGACCCAAGGTCTGTATTTATAGAGCAAAGAAAGCAACTAGCCGTTGGGTGCCAATTAAGAAACCATTAAAAGCAAATATGGCCGTTCTTTGCCATTTTTGAACGTTTCGTGAAAATCAATTTTGCAGACGGTATTCGAATACCTTATGAGGTATTCGAATGCCTCTTGCCAAAACTCTCTTAAAAAAGCGATTAAAATTTGGGTTATTCGAATACCGAGTTAAGGGTATTCGAATGCCTCATTTAAAAAGGTTCATTCGAATCTAGGGTATTCGAATACCATATGGGGTATTCGAATGCCTCTGTTTTAACACAATGACAGAAATATCGGTTTGAAACAAGTTATTCGAATACCATAGATGGGTATTCGAATACCACTTTGAAAAACGTAAAACGTTCAAACTTGAAAAACACTCTATTCGAATACCTAACGGGGTATTCGAATACCTCTGATTATAAAACCAGTTTTAAATGCTTTCAAATGACCGAGAAAATGGTTGTTTAATTTTGGAAAAACAATTTTGAAAACATTTCTTTGCAATGCCAATTAATGAGATATCCAATGAGGCTTTTACAAGGATCCTAAGTCCTAAAGCTTATTCTTGAAGATCTTGGACTTGGTCTTCTCATCATCTTCATGTTTGTCTTCACGTTTGTTATCATCAAAACTATTACTCATGATAGCTAGCCAATTACAATTGGACCACACACATCAGTGTGTATAAGTTGTAATTTTTCAATGGCTCTCTAGCTTGCTTCAGTTGGAAATGGCAATTTATTTTGCTTTCCATACTGACATACATCACACAAATCAACATAATCTTGAATGGTAGGTAAATTTTGAACTAAATCATTTGAACTCATATGTTTCAAAGTGGAGTAACTAAAATGAGCAAGCCTTTTATGCCACAAAGAAGAATCATCTACAACACTTGGAAAGGCATGCATAGCACTTTGTTTCCACTTTATTGGAAAACTTTTATCTCTCATTTTAATAGTCATTAGTTCACACCCAGAAGGATCAAATATGGTGCATCTCATATCTTCAAAATGCAAAGCATAATGCCTTTCAACCATTTGTCCTACACTCAAAAGGCTTTGATTTATCTCAGGTACAAATAAAACATCTGAAATATATTTGGTACCTGAGAGAGTTTCAACAGCAACAATTCCTTTGCCTTTAACATCAACACATTCTCCATTGCTAATGATAACTTTGGAGAAGTAAGACTGGTCAAGTTCCTTGAAAATTCCAGCATCATGTGGCATATGATTTGTGCACCCACTGTCTATTAGCCACGTATCTTTGCTATTGCTAGCTGAATAGCAAGAAGCAACAAACAGCAGCTCCTCAATTTGTTGTTGATGCTCAGCAACTTGGGCTTGCTGACTCCGGTGGTTTGCTTTATTTTTGCAAACCTTCTCTACATGACTAAGCTGATTGCAAGCCCTGCATTTAACTTCTGGCCTAAACCAACAAAATTTCTCTGAATGATTTTTCTTCTTACAATAAGGGCAAGGTGGATACTTTCCTTTCCAACCTCCTCCTTTGTTGCCTACTTCCTCCTTTTTTTTTTCTTTTCCTTTCTTCCCACCAAATGGCTTTTTCCTAGAACTACTACAGTCTTGAGCTTTGCCTTTGGTGTTAGCCACAAAAGCACCTTCAACATTTTCTTCCATTCTCAAAGATCTTCTCTGTTCAGTAGCTTACAAAGCATTCACAAGCTCTGCAAGTGATATTTGAGAAAAATCCTTATTTTCTTCAAGAGAGGAGATTTTTTACTCAAACCTCTCCACAAGATACACCAAAATTTTCTCCACAACCCTTTAATCACTAAGCTCCTTACTTAGCAATCTGATTTGGGTGACCACATTTGAAGGTCTATCTGAAAACTCTTTGACTGTTTCAGCTTCTTTCATCTTAAATGCTTCAAATTCTCTCCTCAAGTTCAAAACCTGCATTCTCTTTGTTCTTTCACTACCTTGGAACTCCTCCTTGAGCTTGTCCCAAGCCTCTTTTGCAGTCTCAAGATTCAAGATCTTAATAAAGACATCATCATGCAATGCTGCATGTATAATAGCAAGTGCTCTGCTTTCCTTGGCCACTTGCTCATTGTGATTTCTTATCTGAGCTACTGTTGGGTTGTTTGGCAAAGGAGGTGGATTGCTTCCATTTTCTAACACTTCCTATAAACTCTGAGCTCTTAGATAAGTTCTCATTTTTGCAGCTCACAAATGATAGTTTTCCCCTACAAATATAGGAGGTGGAGGCAAGGAGTTGCTGCTGGATGCCACACTGGTTTATGGAGGTTTTTGACTGGTTTCACGGAGGGTTTTTTTTTTACTGGTTTTCACTCACTCACAGACCCTTAAAGATCAATGGAGCTCTTGATACCATGTTATAAAAATCAAAACAGATAACCAGGGAATGGATTTTTGAGAGAACAAAGGCAAGTAGAGTGAATAAGTTCATTCAATTTCTCTTTTGCTGAAGAAACATATATAATGTTCAAGCAAGAAAAAGTACAAAAGAAACTGATGTAACTCTCCACAAAATAAGGACTATCACTTCTTAGACGGTATCAGAGCTTCAATGATCTTAGACGGGCCTGTGTGACCAAAGAGAACCGGTGTGATTGGATTGACTGACAGCAAAGTCCACACAAGACAAAGGTGATTGGATTGACTGCGCCAGCAAGGTGATTGGATTGACTGCCAACAAAGCTCACACAAAAAAAAAAGATGATGATAACAAAAAAAATGCGATTTGGTTGACTGCCAGCAAGGCCCACACAAGACGAGTGATTGAGTTGACTGTCAGCAAAACCCAGACAAGATGTGACACACTCATATGTGAGGGGAAGTGTTGGAAAAACACATGTGTGTGTGAGAGAAAAATGAAGTGGGAAGTCCCACATTGGATAGATAAGAGGAAGATGAATGATATATAAGCTTGGGTTGGGACCAAAAAGCCATAAGGTTAGCCTTTTGGATAAAAGTGGTCTCAACATCCAAGTACGCCAATCAAAGCCCAATGCCTCCATCCTCACTCCCTCCTCCAAGCCAAGTCCAATGCTTCCAATTCCAATGCCAAATACCAACAATATCCAAGCCCAAATCAATGTCATACCATGTCACATACAAAATGCCATACCATGCAAATGTCCAATTTTCTAAGACACACACGACAAGGAGTGTGAATTACAGATAAAGCTCTAGCCTTTTCACGGGTTTTGCAAGACATTGGATCAACACGGCAATTTCTAAGCGTTAAGAAATCATGTTTTTAACAAGTAAGCATTATATCGACGCTCTAATTTCATGTAATCTTCACATTTTTTTTTTCGCTTATAGAAATCTCTCTAATCTTATGATTATTTTTACAATTTTAGTAAAATAAAGCGAATAAAGACGAGGATTTGTAAATATCTTTAGTAGTATACTTTGTTTTTGTTATGTATATTATTGCAAATTTGATTTTAAATTTTCGTTTATTGGATATACATTTCTACTCATTCAAGCTATGAAAAGCCACATCTCATTTTTTGGTTGTGAAAAAGAAAGTTAAGGGAAGCAGAAATTATTCCATTTTAAAATTGAAATAAGACATGTCACAAATATGAACGAAGACTTACAGTAACACATGTTTTTATTCTCATTTTGTGATATTTGACATTAACACATAAGTACATCCATGTAATATCAAGATAATAATATAATAGAAATACACATGGCCACAACCTAAATAATGTCACAAAGCCATCTATTCCAACATGTTTTTCATAAACAACTATACTTTGTTATACACAAACTACAGTGTAAGAAAAAGTTAGAAACAGAGTTGGGAAAAAGTCAAAACATGAAGGTCACCACCTTAGCTCTGATTAGTATGAATTTTGAGGTAAAAACTTATTTGACTCCCTACTTTCTTGCAAATCCAAATGATATTCATTAATACACATCGCTCAAACAGAAAAAGTAGCGGATAAGTGACAACCGAAAGCTATTTTTAGTGATTGCTATGACTGTTATTTAACCATCTGATATTCATTACTTCTACCTGTTGAAGTACTAGTGACAAAAGAGGAAAGAAGAGAGAAAAGCATAACCAAAGTGGTTGTGGTGCTTTTTTGTAGTATATAATTACGTTATCAAAGTGGATATTCGGTTAATCACGAGACTCAACTCGAGAGGTCTGTGATAATTATAGTTTGAAAGATGGCGGGTGGCGCCTTTGTTGATTCAGGTGGAGCATGTGATTATGAGGGCAAGGTCACAACATTTGTGTTGATTACATGTTTTGTGGCTGCCATGGGAGGTCTTCTATTTGGATATGATCTTGGAATTACGGGAGGAGTGACTTCCATGGAACCATTCTTGATCAAGTTTTTCCCAACTGTGTACAGACAAATGAAAGATGACTCGGGCAGTAAGAGTCAGTATTGCAAATTTGACAGTCAGCTTCTTACATTGTTCACCTCTTCTCTATACCTTGCAGCATTGGTAGCTTCTTTCTTTGCTGCCACAACTACAAGAAAGTTTGGTCGCAAGCCCTCAATGTTTATTGGTGGCTTGTTCTTCCTTGTTGGTGCACTACTAAATGGTTTTGCCGTTAACGTTGAAATGCTTATTATTGGTCGTATTCTGCTAGGTTTTGGAGTGGGATTTTGTAATCAGGTAAGAATTTGCATAAGGACAAAACTTAGTTCAAGTTTTTTATATTCTTTTTATCTAGTTCTCAAATCAAATAATGACATTTAAGTAAAAGAAAATTATTATTAAATTAAGTGTGTATTGTTGAGTTACAAAAAAATTTACATGTCATTGTTTGATTTGAAAACTGGATAAAAAAAATATAAGGAACTTTAGTTAAGTTTTGTCATTTGCATTAGTGGTCCTAATTAAATTGCTTAATCCCTTTTAGTGTTAAAATGAAAATATTGTCTTTAAGACTAATCAACTTCAGAATTTGTCTATTACCTAAACAGTCTGTACCAGTGTATTTGTCTGAAATGGCTCCGCCAAAAATCAGAGGAGGACTCAACATTGGCTTCCAAATGATGATTACAATCGGTAACCTAATTGCAAATCTTATCAACTACGGCACTTCCAAGCATGAAAATGGATGGAGAATATCTTTGGGAATTGGAGCTGTGCCAGCAATTTTGTTATGTGTAGGATCTCTTTGCTTAGATGAAACACCCAACTCCATGATTGAAAGAAACCAACATGAAAAAGCTAAGGCAATGTTGCAGAAGATTCGTGGCACTAACAACGTTGATGAGGAATATCATGACCTTGTTGATGCTAGTGAGGAAGCTAAAAAGGTTGAACACCCATGGAAGAACATTGCACAACCAAAATATAGGCCGCACATCACTTTTTGCACTTTCATTCCAGCCTTTCAACAACTCACCGGCATCAATGTCATCATGTTCTACGCTCCTGTCCTTTTCAAGATTTTAGGCTTCGGTGGTGACGCTTCCCTCATGTCTGCAGTTATCACTGGAGGTGTTAATGTTGTTGCCACGCTTGTTTCTATCTTCACAGTAGACAAGTTTGGGAGAAGGATATTGCTTCTTGAGGGTGGCATTCAAATGCTTATTTGTCAGGTAAAAACTGACAAGTCTAATGCTTTTAGATTTTCACAACGATTACATGCATAATTTTATATTGCGATTGGGGTCACAATTACGGTTACATTGCATTTACTACAATTGTGGATAATTACAGGGAAATACATTGGATGCGACCGTAATTGCAGAGACTGTTAAAATTGTAATATTACTATCACAATTGCGATTGCGAAAATAATTTAAAACCATGATTACATGCATAATGCTCAAAATATATATGTTTATATGTGCGTGTGTGTGGGCTTAGGCATGACTGATTTATAAGACGTATTTTTGTTTGTAGATTATTATCGGAATCATGATTGCTTTGAGGTTTGGACTGAGTGGTCAAGGATCATTTAGCTCAGGAGAAGCCGACCTCCTCTTGGTCTTTATTTGTGCATATGTTGCAGCATTCGCTTGGTCTTGGGGCCCATTGGGTTGGTTGGTACCTAGTGAAATTTGCTCTCTTGAGGTTCGACCTGCAGGCCAAGCTGTCAATGTTGCAGTGAACATGTTTTTCACCTTTGTCATTGCTCAAGTCTTCCTTACCATGCTTTGCCACATGAAGTTTGGTCTCTTCTTTTTCTTTGCTGGTTTTGTGGTCATCATGACCATTTTCATTGCCTTGCTCTTACCTGAGACCAAAAACGTCCCAATTGAAGAAATGAACAGAGTGTGGAAGTCACATTGGTTCTGGACCAAGTTTGTTCCTGATGACATTAACATTGGTGGTTATAATCACAAGTCTGTTCCTTAAAACTGATGAGGAATTGGCTATAACAGAAAGAAAAATCGGAACAATGAGTAAGGGAAAAACAGAAGAAAGTGGTTGAATCATTGAATAACCTGCAGCCTTGTCCTAACGTGTGCAATAAAATTTCCACACACTTAGAAATGAACAAGCATCATTGTTTTTATTCTTATTATTTTGAGGGGGAAAAAATAGCTCTAGCCTCTTAGATTTAGGTTTAAGTGATAGATATTGGTTGGCATATGGAGAGAGATCCTAGGTTCTAATCCTAGTGATAACTTCCCAATGTATCAAAGAAAGAGAAATAAGAATTTGTTAGGCTCACTCGTGAACTTTTAAAAAGCCTTTCATTTAAGATTATTATGTTTTCTTATTTAAAAACAAAAAATATGATTCTTTCGTTTTAAAGGTTAAATTACTTTCGAAGTCTCTATACTTTTTTTGAGAGTTTTAAATAGATCCATATATTTCGAAAGTTTATAATTGGATTTCAGTAGTTTTAAAAGTTTTTTAATTAGGTTCTTTAAATCAGCCTACGGCTAATGCACCATTAGGAAACAATTATAAAGACTTAATTACAAGTTTTTAAACTATAACTACCTATTTGAATATATCAATATTATTTAATCTATACTACTTAATAAAAGAGATTGCCTCAATTCTTTGGTTACGTTTTTTACCCATTTTACCATTATCAAATACTTATATTTACCCTTTACTCAATTCACAACTCACCTATCTCACGTTTAAAAAGGATAAGGGTAAATTTATTATTCAAGAATACCCACATCCACCCAAATCCCTTGCAGTTTTAGGAGGAGATAACGACCCTTGCATTATAACTCCCATTTTATCTATCAATTATTGCATTGCATTATAACTCATTTGCAGTTTTAGGATATCTATACTAATTTATACTACTAGATAAAGGAGATTTCCTTTGTTTGGTCTCCAAATTTTACTTTCCTATTTTGTCAATATTTTGATGTTAAACACAAAAAGACAATAAAAATAAGGGGTAAAATTATAATTTTATTGTCACGATCGGGATCGCGATGGGAGGTAACTAAAAATTTTAAAAACAAAATAATTTTCAAGGAGTCACCACCTGTTCTGGACCGAGTTAGGGTCCATATATGTATACATGTATATATGTGTGTGTGTGTGTGTATATATATATATATGTGTGTGTGTGTGTATATATATATATATATATATATAAAGCAACTTGACCTGCCAAACTAGTACCCAGACATTATTGCATGCATGAAGTAGCCTATACACTAAGCGTAACTTCCTCGACATGAATAAATATCCACCATTTCTCGCATAATTAAATAGGATATTTAATCATAAGGAATAACGGTTTCCAGCATTCTAGATAACAACATTCAATAGATAACAACATTCAATACGCATTGAATGCTCAAATTCTTCACACTTTTAAACGTTCATATATATAATGTCAACAAGGGAAAAAAGGTACGACCTAATTCCCAATGCACACTACCCTCCTTGCATAGTTACTGGCTTGACTCTCGGAGTGCCTTTTGCAAGTATCCACTCCTTACTCCATTTCTGTTGCTACTGTGCCATAGAGGAATCCATTCACTGCTACCTTCTCAAGTAACCTTCAGAACCCCGTTCTAAGCATTGGCGTCGTTTGTGGGATACGATAAATTTCTACTCCTGACACCACCTTCAATACTCTCACTACCACCACCATCATGGTGAACACAAAGAGGAGAAAAACCTCAACCAACCAGATCTACGCTTCCGTTATGCGCAACCCACCTTCTGCAAATCGCCGCCCAGCATCTGCCCCTGCAGCTCACGAACCACATCTGGAATCAGTCGTAGCCCATCTAGAACCCAGGCAAGACAGGTCGGAGGCTTCCTCCACCAGAGAGAACCTCCCCCCTCCTTCCCTACGAGTTCTAATGAGGCAACATTTGGACCATCTGAGAGCACCCTCTGGGGATGCTGAGTATCGAATATTAGTGCTACAATGCCCTAGAGACCGAGTGGAGAATGAAGATAACCACCATAACATCAAACTAACCCGAGCAGTAAACACTATCTTGGGAGGCTTCGCAAGCGACAATGATTCGGCAAATGCTAGAAAAATGGCCCTCTGGGATGTGATGTATGTGTCATCCCTCATAAAAACTAAGATGGGCAGAAAGTCAAAAAAATCTCCACTGATCTCATTTTCTGATGAGGATTATGAAAATATCATCCCGGATCACGATGACCCAATAGTCATTACCGAGATAATTACTAATGTTAAGGTCTGCAAGATATTCGTGAATCAAGGGAGCTCAGCAGATATTATGTGCTTAGACTTGTTCAACAAGCTAGGATTACTAAGGGAAGAACTGATCCCATACACCGGTGAGCTGATCGAATTTATTGGCGATAAGATCACCCCGGTTGGGTACATATAGGCCATACTAACTCTATGGAAGGACTCCCTTTTCAAAACTGTCAAGGTCAAGTTCCTTTGGGGCCGTGATCTCCATGCCCCACTTGGCCATGAAGTTTTTGGATCAACAAGACAAAGTTGTAACAGTCAAAGGAGACCGAGTTGTGGTGAGAAAATGCTACAATAAGAGCTTAAGAATTTCCAAAAGACCCCAACTACAAACTGACGTAATGATTCGACTTCGGTCACTATGGGCACAACCAATGTCCTCTTGATCGAGTTGGACGTGCACGAGGAAATTCGCAGTACGTGTCCATAACCTGATAGAGAGCTCTAGTCCCTTCAACTTAGTTCCAAGCTAGACTAGGTAACTAAGATTGAAGGACAGCTTAGTCAATAATAGAGATCCCAGTTGGTTGTTGAAAAACAAGGATTTGTTTGCCTAGACTTCTCCTGACATGCCAGGTCTCAACCCAAACTTTATCTGCCACTGACTTTCTATTGAAAAGAATGCAAAACTAATGACCCAATGTAAAAGCAAGGTCGGACCTGAAAGGTAAAAGGCAATCCAAAAACAGGTTAAGGAGCTCCTAGACGTTGGGTTCATCAGAGAAGTCTTCTACACTACGTGAATCTCTAATGTGGTTTTGGTCAAGAAGGTCAGTGGGAAGTGGCGTATGTTGACGATTACACTGACCTAAACAAGGCATGTCCAAAGGACCCCTACCCACTTCCTAACATTGACAAGCTGGTGGATAACTAGTTCAATTTTAGGCTACTTTCCTTCATGGATTCCTACTCTAGATACAATCAGATTCCCATAAATCTAGGAGATGAAGACAAAATTGTCTTCATAACTAAGATGGGGATCTATTGTTACCATGTCATACCCTTCACACTCAAAAAATGCCGAGACAACTTACCAAAGGATGATGAACAAAGTTTTCGAAGGATAGATTAGTAACATACTAGACTAGAGGTATACATTAACGACATGATAATCAAGACAGCAGACACCGACAGTCACATCAAAGACTTTGAGGAGGTATTCGTCGAGATTCGAAAGCATAACATGCGACTAAATCTGGAGAAATGTGCTTTTAGAGTATAGGCTAGCAAGTTTCTAAGATTTCTATTGATAAATCGTGGCATCGAGGCTAACCCAAAGAAATGTCAAGTCGTGCTCGACATGCGCAACCCCCGATCAATCAAAGAAGTGTAGCAACTCACAGGCTAGATTGCGGCCCTCACACATTTATTAGCCAAGGCTGCTCAAAAATCTCTCCTTCTCTTCAAAACTTTAAAGAAGGGAAAGAACTTTGAGTGGACTTGGGAATACGAAGTCGCCTTCCAAGAGCTAAAGAAAGTGTTATCCACACTGCTAATCTTGATGAGGCCAGACTCTGGTGAGGCACTTTACACCTACCTCTCTATCAACAACAAAGTAATCAACTCAGTTCTAATAAAAGAGACAGACGAGGGTCAGAGGCCATTTTACTTCACTAGTAAAGTTCTGCAAGGCCCCAAGATCTATTACTAGAAAATTGAGAAGCTGGCTCTGGCACTGATAATTGACGAGTGCCGAACTCAATCAAAATTGTAAGTAAGTTATACCTATGGCTTATAGCATAGGAAACAACATTGGATCGTCTCTCAAGGATTTTAAATGTAATTTGATCAGATCAAGCTAAAATTAGGGTAGAAATTTGAGAACTCAGAATATGTAAATAACAAAATTAAAGTGAGAAATTCAATTAAAAGAGCAATCAATTCAGAAGCCAATCCAAAATTGGGTTGATTCCATCATAGATCATTCAATGAACATTTGAAGTGCATTTGAATGGTTAATTTGGATTTAACCGAAATCTCTGCATCAAATCCAGAAATCATACTAGATAATCATCTAGAATTCAATTGACAATTGACACACAAATTTGTAATTACACAATTTATGTTAGATCTATGTTAATTTGATCTCCGAATTCAATTAACATAGGCACAAATTAGTAACCTAACCTCTGTAATTTCGTGATTAATTCAGATCAATCAATCATAAATCTCATCACAATTCTCAATCTTAAATCAAGATCTAATCAGATCAAACATAAACAGAATCATCATTCATGCATTCAAGATCAAGAAGAAGAAGAAGAAGAAGAAGAAGAAGAAGAAGAAGAAGAAGAAGAAGAAGAAGAGGAATCCAAATGCAATTCGAATACAAAAATAGAACCAAGATCTCAAGAATCTAAACCACAATTTCTTCAAGAATCTCTGAATTGATTACAGAAGTTTAGCTCTCCATAGTTATCACCAAGAAGGAGCTTGAGGAAGAAGGAAGAAGAAGAGATAAGGATCTAGAGAGAAGGTAAGAAGTGTAAAATGAGAGATGATTCTCGGATTTCTGATGCTACCCCCTATAGCTACCTCCTAATTTGACCTTACATGATTAGAAACCTATTAGTTACAAAGATAGGTCCATTAGGAATCATTGGGCCTAAACCACATGTCAATTAAAGGCCTACAACTCAAGTTGTGCCCATTTAAGTGACATAAACTCGTCAGTAACTTGTCTTTGTTTTCCATCTTCAATTGCATGCCTAAAACGACATAGTTTGGCTTAGGAGTCTTCATAAGAGTTTTTGATTTGGATCTTAGCTTTCATTTGCCACAAGTGTTAGGCCCATATCACATCTATAGCCCAAGTTATGCCCTAATTAGTGCACACTACTTGGGTTCTAGCGACAGAACTCGTGTTCTGATTTTCAAGCTCAATTAGCTCCACTAGATGTCTGATTTAGCCCTGGAGTCTTTATGAAAGTTGTAGAGCTCTCTCTCATATTTCCTACAAAGTAAAATACATAATTTTTAAACATCTAGAACTCAAGATATGATCGAAATACAGAAATAGTGTAAAATCTCAATAATGCTGAAAAAGATCAATTAAGCCAATTTAAGCCCAAACTTACAAAACATGACCAAACTCAATTAATTAAGTACATAGAGAGGGTAAATGACTAAAAATAAGGGTTTATTAATGTAAAAAATATGTGATTATCAATAATTACTGTAAGAAGACTAAGACAACACTTCCAATGTCACCTCGTAGTAGTGAGGACAGATTAGCCTATCAGGCAAGTACTACACAAATCGGATCTTATGGGGAGAATGATTGTCTGGTTAGTTAAACTCTCCAAGTTCAGAATCACCTATGAGCCAAGGTCAGCTATAAAGGCTCAGGTATTATTTGACTTTTTGGTTGAGCTCACACCTGACTCTAGCCATCCTATAGTGCATTCTTAAACCATCTATGTCAATGGATTCTCGAATCCCAAAGCGAAAGGTGTCGTGGTTATGTTTGAAAATGAAGCTGACCTCGTGTTGGAACATTCATTGAGGTTCGAGTTACCTACATCAAACAACCAAGCAGAATACGAGGCATGTATAAAAGGCAATAATATATTGAAGGAGATGAGAGCTACAAACATAATTCTATGTAGTGACTCCCAATTGGAGACTTCTTAGATTCGAGGGGAATATCAGGCTAAGGAGCCCATATTACAAAAGTTCCTAGCCAAGGTCAAAAAGCTAATTGAAGGTTTTAATAGTATTATGGTGGAGCACATCCCCAGAGAACAAAACTCTAAGGCCGACATCTGATCAAAACTTGCCAGTACTAAGAGCCCCAACAATAACAGGTCAGTGATCCAAGACACCTTGCCCTCTCCTAGTATCACAAACAATGAAGTCCTCCTTCTAGAAGATGGAGAAACCTGGATGACACCTATATTAGCCTACCTACGCAATGGCTCACTACCTGGAGACCAAAAAGAAGCCTAAAAGATAGTATGGATAGCAACCTGTTACACTGACAATAAAATATATCGTCATGGTTTCTCTTCCCCCTCTCCTCAAGTGTCTTGGTCCAAAGGAAGCGAAATATATCCTAGCCAAGATTCATAAATGAAGCTTAGGGCACTATCTCAGGGGTAAGTTCGTAGCATGGAAGGCGTTGAGGGTTGGATACCATTGGCCCACCATGGAAGCCGACAACAAAGAACATGTGCAAAAGTATGACCAGTGTCAGTGTCACTTAGATGTTTACGCAGCACCACCAGAGAAATTGTCAATGATGTTCATTCCCTAGACATTCTACCAATGAGGAATGGACATCTTAGGCCCCTTCCCCCAAGCACTAGGGTAGGTCAATTACTTAGTGGTGACCATTGATTATTTCACTAAGTGGATTAGGGTAGAACCGTTAGCTACAATCACCTGCATGCGAATCCAAAAGTTTATCTACAGGAATTTCATTAGCAGATTTAGAATCTCGGAGTCAATTGTCACAAATAAAAGAACACAATTCACTAACCAGAAACTCAAAGGTCTCTTGACAAGACTCAGGATTAAGTAACACTTCATCTCAGTAAAGCATTCAAAGACCAACTGATAGGCTGAGGCTGTCAACTAGGTTATACTTAGGGGAATAAAAAAGAGACTTAATGATGCTAAGGGAAACTGGGTAGAATAACTCGATCATATAGCATGGGCATATCGGACTATGCCACATTCCTCTATAGGAGAAACCCCCTTTAAGTTAACATACGGTTGTGAGGCCATGATCCCGCTGAAAATAGGGGAGTCGAGCTAGAAGAAGCCAAACTTCTCTGAGGAAACCAATCCGGACCTCATCCGCTAAGAACTTGATTTGCTTGAAGAACAATGTCGTATTGCCCACGTCTAGGAGGCAGCCCTTAAATAGAGAATCGCTGCTCAGTACAATTCCAAAGTGATTACACATTAGTTTAACCTCAATGACCTCATGCTATGCAGTGCAGACATCATAGGAAAAAAAATGCAAGAGATAGGAAACTAGATCCTAACTAGGAAGGACCGTACAGAATCATGTCCAAAACCAATACAGGAGCCTACACCTTAGAAACCCGCTCAAGCAAAGCAATCAAGAACTTCTAGAATGCAGACAAGCAGAGAAAATATTATAGTTGAGAACTACGCTAAGTTGTTACTTCTGTTGTATGATAAACATCTTTGAATATCAATAAATCAGTTTTTCCAACTATTTATATAAAAGTAAGTGCCTCGGTCATGCTTATGTCCATGGGTACTTCGGCTCATTACTATCTATAGTCAATACCTTAGTTGTGACTTCGAGTCCACGAGTACTTTGGCCAGATGCAATCCATAAGGTTACCACACCTTAGCGAGGTCCAAGGAATACAAGTTTCGAAAAGGATCAGCTATTCTGACATCTTTACATGATGACCAAACTAGGGAATCTATTTGAATACCCTCCGGGGTAAAGCAACGTATCCATGGGTTTTCACTCATACCTATTTGAGCCTAACTGATGGGATTTAATTATAATTAAAAGTTTTAACCCAAGTGTAGGTTGTCTCAAGTAATAAAGTCTCGGGAGTCCGAGGTCGATCCACAGGGAATTGATGAAGGGAAACTAATTAATTAAGGTAAAAAGAAGATTTGTCACAAAATTCAAGATGATATAAGTTGTTTACAATGAAAAGGATTTGCTTGGGTTAGGAGATCCACTCTTGATAATAAATTAAGAATAAGATTATTTCATTTTATAACTCAATTGAAATCATGCATAATGAAGATTCCAATCGGAAGATTTAACTTTCAAAGTTCAATCATGTAATCATATTATGGTTCCAATAATTATCTACTAATACTTGTAAATCGTCAAAAGCATCCAATGTGCCAATCTTATTGTCTACAATGGATCAAGATATTCATTATACAAGAATAGTATTTAAATTAATTGGAAACAACATATAATACATATAAAAGTCACATAAAAATATATCATTTAAAGCACAAGAAAGAAATAAATCTAACCTCAATTTATTACTAAAAACTTCACTCTTTCACCCAAGCTAGATGAAAATTAATTACACATGAGAAAGAAGAAAATAAAAGAAAAGAGAAAGGAAAGAAAGCGAACGGAATGAGGAGAGAGAGCTCCCCCGAGGCACTCCCTCGCTTCTCTGATTCTCGAATTTATAAGCAAATTTGGTTACTGTGCGTGTGCACAGTAACCAAATATAAACGTAAGCGCTTACGTTTATATTTCTTTTTTTTTCTTTTTTTTTAATAATAATTGAGCAAACATGTACAACTGTGTCTCCTATTTTTTTTCCATTTTTGAGAGAAGTGGTCTTCATGAAAGTTGTAGGCCTGGATATTTGCTTTAAAATGGCTTTGGTCTGAGTCCAAAATCATGCCTAGAACTCAAGATATGGTCCAATTATTGCAGAGTTTTTAGGCCCGGTTTCAGCTCCTCTATTTTGACTTCAAAGCCCAATATCATCCATTAGACCTCAGAATCTGAAAAAGTGTTCAACGTGAAAGTTGTAGGGAATTGTCTTAGCTTTCCTACAAGACCAAAATCACATCAAACAGATATTTACAACTCAAGTTATAGCCAGTTTACTAAACATTGCTAAAGAGATAATTAAGGTTAATTTATGCAATAATTTGTTTAATGATCCAATTAGAACTTAATATCATAAAATGTGTCAAAATGAACTTAATTAAGCTTAATTGAACCTTAAGAAGCCTAGTGAGAGGATTATAAAATGTATAAATTATAGTGTTATCAAATTCCCCCACACTTAACTTTTGCACTCCTGGGCAAAACATAAAAGACAAAAACCAAAGAAAAACGCACAGACTCAAAAGCTAAAAATTCTAAAGGATTTAATGACTCAAGAAGAGCAACCAAACATTCAAGGGATCAAAACAATCATGAGGTAACATATCTTCACATCTTAAATGAACAAGCAAAGAAACTTCAGTTGAAAAGAATGAATCAAGAATGATAGATCCTCACAGAAGTCACTCTCAATCTCTCAAGTGTTTAAAAAGGTTAGTATTTCACTCTATTCAACCCATGAACAAGTACTACCATAAGCTTGCTTATCTTCTACTTCTCCACTACTCAGAACACATGCATACACAAATCATGAGGACTTTATTCAAGGTTGTAATGAGGCCATGGTAAAGGAGAGGGGAATACGGATATAAGAAGTTAAAAACCAAAGAGAATAAAAAAGAACATGAGAAGTGAGTTCAATTAACAAGCATGAAAGTTCATCCTAACTCTAATGCATATTCCCTTTTCATATTTTTCCTTTCCCTTTTTGCCTTGTTGGCCCTTCTTTACACATTTTTTTATGAACATAACTATACACATACATTTTTTTTTTCAATTAGGCACTCTTTCCTCTTTCAACAACCATTTTGCACACACACCCCCACACTTGTTCAAGAACTCATTCATTAACAAAGCTAATGTTCTCTTATTCCCTACGGTCAAGTAAAAACATGATTTTTTCATTTAAGGCACGTAATGAGCTAAAAACAAGGAATGGTTAAATAAGCTCAAAGGGGTTAAGCAAAGGAAAATATACAAGGTTGGTAGGAATCGAGAATTTTCAAGAAGTCATAAGAGTGCTTGATATCATATTGAAATAATATAGATCTTGAACAAAGCTGGCTATTTGGTTAAAGTAGCTATTTTAAGAAAAATGCCTCAATCATGTTTATATAAGCATGTGAAAATGTAGCTTCAAAAAGAATCAAAGCAAGTTCTAGAGTAACAATTCTATAAGTGAAAATCACACAAGAAAGAAGAGAATGATATAAATGTTCATTCGATTCATCAATAGGCTCAAAATCTCACAAGGCATATATCCATCATTCTCAATCCACAAAAATTTCAACATCCATAACCAAGCATGTGATGTTTAAGAAAGAAGACAATTTACTCAATCATGTAAATTTCCCTGAATCAATTGCTACTTCTACACAAACTAGGTATCTACCCCAATCTAGATGCGTCTCAAGAGTAAAATTACCACCACAAAGAAAATTTACTCCTTACTCACCATCCTTAAGCTGGTTTAGCTATTAGTAAATTGTCGACAAACATATAAACATATTAATAAACACACTTCCTAAATTTTTTTTCAAACAAATTTTTTTTTCAAACAATTTTTTTTTTGTAACAATTTTTTTTTCAACAATTTTTTTTTTACACAATTATTCACTAACAATTATTTCACATAACAATTATTCACACTATCCTTCCCCCAACTGAGATCACAACATTGTCCTCAATGTTAAAATTTAGAAAGGTAAAGGATAGAAGATAGTACTGTTGTTGCAATTTCGAAAAGAGAAACTTGACATCAATTTAAACAGAAACAAAGTATGACCAAAGATTGAAATTATTTAAATAGATGGAGTGTCTTGATGACTTTTTTTTTTTTTGCTTCTCGCAACATTTCCTTCGGACCACTTCTTGCTCTCTTTTTTTTAAATCATTTTTTTTTGTTGGCCGACACTATTTACATCCCCATACAAAGGCTCCGAAATCTGGGAGGCACTTAAGCCGACGCAGATTTGGTAGACAGGATCTTACCTGACATAAAAAAAATACAAATGAAATACTGAAAACTTACCTTAGCTTTGGTAGACAGGATCTTCTACCAAAGTCTCGACTACATCTGGATCTTTTAACTCAAGTTATGGCTTCAACTGCTGGCCATTTACCTTCCTCCAATTTAATTTCATGAGAACAGACCAGGGGACGACCACATTTTTTATCAGGAAAATTCCAACCTTTATTAAGCAACTCCTTAAACTTTGGACTCCATCCCTGAGTGTCATGATCCTGAGTTAAATAAAAGTTAGTACAATTATCAAATACATTAGATGGATTACTAATAAAATTAAACTCAGAATTCACAAGAAGATTCTCAAGGGGATCAAAATCAAAGGTTGTAGAAATTCCCTTCTCCATGATTGAGTCAATCATGTATGTATGGTGACCTTTGTCTTTATTTTCTGGCTTAACAGGATTCTTTGTCACCTCAGGTTCCTTAGGTAGCTTGACATCACTACTATCGTGATTCTTTTCCACATCCTCTAGCTCATTCATACTCAAGGACTTCATCATTCTAGACACTTGGCTCTTTATCTCTTTGCTTTCTTCAACAACATCTTTGGGATTTAGTTGAGGTTGAGAAGAAAATTTTTCTTTCTCGTGAATGGTGAATGCAGAAGCAAGTTTAGCAAGAGTGTCTTTTATGTCAATCATGGTTTGAGTGTTTTGTTCATTAATGGCATCTTGCTTTTCTATAAATGCATGCAAAGTTCCTTCAAGGTTTTTCCTATATGGTGGGACATAAGGTGCATATCCTTGAGAATTTTGAGAATCTTGTTGTGCCTGAGGAGGTGGTGGTTGCATAAATTGTGTTTGATTATTATTTCTCCAACTGAAATTCGGGTGATTTCTCCATCCTGGATTGTAAGAATTTGAAAAAGAAGAGGTGAATGACTTTTTAAAATTGTTCATTGCATTTACTTGCTCATGCACAACTTCTTTAAAAGCAGGAATATTAGGACATTCATTTGTCAAGTGTCCTAATTCATCACAAATATCACAAATATCTTCAATTTGCACAGATTTGACTTCTTTTACTTTTCCTAATTCCATTGCTTCAATTTTTCTAGTCAAACTGGCAATCCTAGCATTTAGATCTTCTTCTAGTCTAAGATTATTTTTTTCTTTATTAGCATTTGCAAGGTTAGATCTAATTGAATTTCTAGAAATATTGTTATCATGCCAAGATTGAGAATTTTCAGCTAACTGGTCTAAATAATTTAAAGCTTCAATAGGTTCTTTATCAAGAAACTCACCATTACACATTGTTTCCATAAATTGTTTAGTTTCAAGTGTTAATCCTTCATAAAAGAAGCTTATAGTCTGCCATTTTTCAAAACCATGACAAGGCAAGAATTTAACAAATCTTTAAAACGTTCCCAACATTGAAAGTACGCTTCATTTGAATTTTGGAAAAAATTTTGGATTTGTCTTTTCAAAGCATTGGTTTTATGTGTTGGAAAAAATTTCTTTAAAAACTCACTTTGCATTTCTTGTAGTATGTACAATTGATCTTGGTTTCAAAGCATTAAACCAAGTTTTTGCTTTATCTTTCAAAGAAAAAGGAAACAATTTAAACATAATAATCTCTTCAGTGCAATTTTCATTATTGAAAGCAATACAGACTTCCTCAAATTCTTCTAGATAAAAATATGGACTTTCAGATTCTAAACCATGGAAATTAGGAAGTAAAGAAATCATACCTGGCTTAAATCTAAAATTGTTAGCATTAGTGGGGAAGACAAAACATGATGGACTAGAATTTCGAGGTGGATGCAAATATGCACGCATAGTTTGCAATGGTTGATTTTCATGTTCATCATGTACACTTTCATTTTCAGCTAATGGTGGTTGATTTTCATCCATTATGTCAATTGTGTGTGATTGTGATTCAATCGGATCAATATATAAAGTATCAAGATTAATTTTAACCAAACGCAATGGAATTTGAATCACGATACCAAATAAACATAAATAAGTGACGTAAAATAAAATAAAAGTAATGTATAAAGTGACGGTATAAACTATCCATTAAATATTAACAACGGTGTGGTATAAACCGACCACCTAAAATATATATATATATATATATATATATATATATATAATAATAATAATAATAATAATAATAATAATAATAATAATAATAATAAGTAAAAAGTTAAATAACTAATAAAATAAAAAAAAAAGTTAGATAGTTAAAGAGTTAATAATATACGAGAAAATAAAATGCAGGAAATAAAGTCGAAAAATAAAATACGAGAAAATAAAATGCAAAAAAAGTAAAGTGCGGAATGTAAATTTTAAAATATGAAAACCCGTGAGTGGCATAATGCACATGAGTGCGCGAAAGAAGAGTAGAAGAATGATTATTTCATTAAGTTAGAGGCGAGAAAAAAAAAATGAGAATTTAAAAGTTAGATTGCGAAAAATAAATGACGGAATTTAAAAGTTAGATTACAGTAAAATAAACAGAAATTAAAAGTTAGAAAGTTAGTAAGATAAAGCGTAAATAATAATAATAATAATAATAATAATAATAATAATAATAATAATAATAATAATAATAATAATAATAATAATAATAATAATAATAAAGAAAGCGTAAATAAAAAAATGTTTACAAAGATGGGGTAATAAACCAACCACCAAATAAAAGCAAAAAAAAATACAACAAATAAATTAGGAAAGTAAAAGGGAGAGTTACCTTGAGTTAATACGTAAAAATAAAAAAAGGAGAATTACACCGAGTTAATATATACTGAAGGTTAATTTTTTTATTTTTTATTTTTTTTTTTTTTTTACTATTCACTATCACTATTTACTATTTACTATTTACTATTTACTATTTACTATTTACTTTTTACAATTTACTATTCACTATTTATTATTTATGTTACTGTTTATATTACTATTCATACTATTCACACACACAAAAAAAAATACTAGTTAGTGCGTTAGTAAATAAATAAATAAAAATGAAAAGAGTAGAGGAGGAATATACCTGATAGTGAAATTTACTTACAGAAAGAGAACCTCAATATATTAGAACTTCAAATCAAATCAACAAACGGCGCCAAAAACTTGATGGGATTTAATTATAATTAAAAGTTTTAACCAAGTGTAGGGTTGTCCAAGTAATAAAGTCTCGGGAGTCGAAGTCGATCCATGAGGAAATTGATGAAGGGAAACTAATTAATTAAGGTAAAAAGAAAATTTGTCACAAAATTTAAGATGATATAAGTTGTTTACAATGAAAAGGATTTCTTGGGTTAGGAGATCCACTCTTGATAATAAATTAAGAATAAGATTATTTCGTTTTATAACTCGATTGAAATCATGCGCATAATGAAGATTCCAATCGGAAGATTTAACTTTCAAAGTTCAATCATGTAATCATATTATGGTCCAATAATTATCTACTTAATACTTGTAAATCGTCAAAAGCATCCAATGTGCTGCAATCCTATTGTCTACAATGGATCAAGATATTCATTATACTGAGAATAGTATTTAAATTAATTGGAAACAACATATAATACATATAAAAGTCACATAAAAATATATCATTTAAAGCACAAGAAAGAAATAAATCTAACCTCAATTTATTACTAAAAACTTCACTCTTTCACCCAATTTAGATGAAAATTAATTACAGCATGAGAAATAAGAAAATAAAAGAAAAGAGAAAAGGAAAGAAACTGAACGGAACGAGGGAGAGAGAGCCCCCCGAGGCACTCCCTCGCTTCTCTGATTCTCGAATTTATAAGCAAATTTGGTTACTGTGTGTGCGCAGTAACCAAATATAAACGTAAGCGCTTACGTTTATATTTCTTTTTTTCTTTTTTTTAATAATAATTGAGCAAATTACGTATACAAATGTGTCTCTATTTTTTTCCATTTTTGAGAGAAGTGGTCTTCATGAAAGTTGTAGGCTAGATATTTGCTTTAAAATGGCTTTGGTGCGAGTCCAAAATCATGCCTAGAACTCAAGATATGGTCCAATTATTGCAGAGTTTTTAGGCCGGTTTCACTCCTCTATTTTGACTTCAAAGCCCAATATCATCCATTAGACCTCAGAATCTGAAAAAGTGTTCAACGTGAAAGTTGTAGGGAATTGTCTTAGCTTTCCTACAAGACCAAAATCACATCAAACAGATATTTACAACTCAAGTTATAGCCAGTTTACTAAACATTGCTAAAGAGATAATTAAGGTTAATTTATGCAATAATTTGTTTAATGATCCAATTCAGCTTAATATCATAAAATGTGTCAAAATGAACTTAATTAAGCTTAATTGAACCTTAAGAAGCCTAGTGAGAGGATTATAAAATGTATAAATTATAGTGTTATCACTAACCTTAACCCATTGTAGGAGCCACCGCATGTAATTGGTGACACTAGAGTTTACAAGAATATTGCAGGTTCAAAATAAAATATATGAATCACAATGAACCCTATTCCTAACTTGTTCAATTCTCAAAGGGATAAGCTTGCTTACAATTCATATTCTGTTAGACAAAGAATGCAATGTACTCAAGCACGCCTATTAATTTCATTTGGGGTCTTTCACTAATATATAATTATACAAAGGCATCACCTTTAAGTATGAAATATTTTCTACAGAAATCCTTTGCCTTTTAAGTATGACAGAGCAACAGCAGCACCTTCAAGATGGCACTGCCACTGCTGGCCAAGACACATCACACGTCGGCACCCCAGAGACATCACGCCTCTGCGCCATACAAGAGGAAGATGGAAGCACTACAGAAGAGGAGGAAGAAGATTTATTAGGAGGAAGAGAAACAAAAAAATATAAACAAAAGAAGATGATAGGGTTTAGAGACGAACCTGGGAGCGCCTGCTACGATAGTGGATGGCGTCGTCTACTACCTTACTTTGTTGTGGTAGTGGAAGATTTAAAGCTCAAAAGTTTCTAAGGCTTTGTTTGGATTAGTGGTAAAGGGTGGAATGTAATAGAATGGTGTATTGTTCCATTGTTTAGATTTTAAAAATAAGGATGGAATGTAATGGTATTGGATTGAACCCATTCCATCCTATTTCACTCGATACCCTACTTTTTCTTCCCCTCTAAATTAGGGGGTATCGGATGAAATGTGATTTTTAATCTAGTAATCCTTATCATTCCATCATTCCAAACAATGGAATGGAATCATAAACTATCCAAACAATGGTATAGAACTTTTGTTCCATTCCATTCCACTTAACACTAAATATCCAAATAGAGCATACGTGTTTTACACTTAGTGTAAAAGAAGAATAGAGATAGGTATCAAAAAAACAAAAAGCATTGTGTTTAGTATTTTTTTTCTTTTTAACTTTTGATAATTTAGAGACGGACACAATTTTATCTCTATCCTTTTTAACTATTAAAATATTTTTAAAATTTCTTAATGGCTTTTTTAAAATATATTTATATGTAAGGGACAAAAATGATCCGTCTCTAAGTTTTAGAAAAAATAAAATAATTTATATTTAAATTTTTTAACTATTAAAATATTATATATTATTCAGAGACGAAATTTTTTTGTCTCTAAATACTTTTGACTTTTTAAAATCACTAATTTGATCGAATAGAGACAGAAATAGCGAGGGTTGTTTCTGAAACGGGCAATTTCCATCTCTAAACTTCGTATCTAATATATGAAATTTACATTCCGTCACTAAATCATCTTAATCCATCTCTTTTTTTGTCTCTGTTAGAGACAAAGTTATTTCTGTCTGTAAATCCTGTCTCTAAATTGAACTTTTCTAGTAGTGTGAGATGAAGACACGAGGTTTTATTAGAAGTTCTTTGGGCTTATCGAAATTCAAAGTGCATTACAACTGGCTTGACTCCATATTGGCTAACGTTTGGCAAAGATGTTGTTTTGCCATTATAAATAACTAATAAGTCACTTCGAATGGCTAAAAAACTGATCTTGAAGTCGAAGATTACTTGCAAGCAATGTTTACGCAGCTAGAATTTGCTGATGAAGATCAGATAATGGCACTTGATAACATTTGGCTAAACAAAGTAAAAGTGGCATGAAGTTACAATGAGAAGGTGAAGTCCAAATGTTTTGTCGAGATGGACTCGGTTTGGAAATCTATTTTTCCTACTGGAACTAAAGATCCTAAATTTGGCAAGTGGCCATCAAATTGGGAAGCTCCTTACTTGGTTAGTCAAATTATTCTAGGTGGTGCCTATTGACTAGTTAACATGCAAGGGGAAGAACCATCAAGAAGCATAAATGGAAAGTTCCTAAAATCCTATCATCCATCCATGTGGGAAACAATGCAAATAGATTAGAGAAGTTTAAAGTAGCCACAAGCGGGCTACCTAGCCCCCAAAAAACAAAAGTGTTCCAAGTTCAAAGGAAGTTAAAAGTTTACCAGACTTATCAACAAAGCAAATAAAAAACCAAAAGTACTGATTCTTAGGAATGATTCTTAGGAATAGGAAAAAGATTGACAATAATGTGAGTAAAGGGAGAGTGCTTAATAATGGGAAATTAGAGAACCATGAAGAAGATATAGATTCAAATATTTCCCATTCTCCTAAAACATCTAATTCCATACCTTCGATTCCTTATGAGCCTAGAGTATCTTTCCCTCAAGCCTTAAAAGCACCTTTGCATTTTAAGAAAGATAAGCAGAGAGAGCATATTTTAGAGACCTTTAAGCAAGTAAAGATCAATCTTCCCATTTCGGATGTCATTAAATAGATTCTTGCATATGCCAAGTTCCTTAAGGATATGTGCACATTCAAAATAAAATCCAAAGCACATATGTCTAAGAAGGTTCGCTTAAGTGAACAGGTGAGCTCAATTTTGCATTTTAACACACCACCTAGGTTAAAAGATCTTGGTGTTCCTATTATTTCTTGTTATATTGGTGATCATAGAACTGATAGAGCATTCTTGGATTTAGGTTCTAATGTTAATTTGATGCCTTACTTTGTTTATGAAAAGCTAGGTTTGGATGAGTTGCAACCTGCCAATTGTTCTCTGTAATTAGCTAATAGGTTAGTTTGGACCCCTAGAGGAAGAGTGGATGATGTGCTAGTGAAAATTGATAAGGGTTTCTTTCTTGTTGATTTCATGGTGCATGATATGGAACCTTCTCAATCATCAAAAAGGGAAATTCCTATTATTTTTGGATGGCCTTTCTTAATCACTGCTGACGCTAATATTAGTTGTAGATCAGGAGTGATGGAGGTATATGTATTGAACATGAGAATTAAGCTTAATATCTTCAAGGTTATTGGGCAACCTGTTGTGGAAGATGAATCTGAGTGTGCTTTTATAGATGAGAGAGTTATAGAGATTATGCCTCTTATTTTGTCTAAGGGTCCTTTAGAGAGTATACATTCACATAGTGATTTGGAGGCTTCTTACTTGAGAAGTGATGTAGTATGGGTTAATGAAATCTTTGGTTGTTCTTCATCACTTGAAGCTACCTAGTGGGTGGTGAGGTGTGAGCATTTACCTTCTTGAGTTGATTTGGATTTAATAGCTTTAGTTGTAGATAGAATTTTTTTTTTCTTTTTAGATAGTTTTATTTTATTGTTTGAGCTGGCTTAAGTTCCTTCCAGAGTTCGGAATCTTTGTATGGGGATGTAAATAGTGTCAGCCAACACAAAAAAATATAAAAATAAAAAATAAAATTATTTTAAGTTTTTTTGGTTCTTGCTTCTTTATTTATCTCATTTCATTTCTTTTATTTTGTTTTTGTTATTTTTATTGTTTAGTTTTTAGATGCTACTTATTTGTCTTGGATAGAGGTTTCCATAATTTTTCAGGTTTTGATGCGGAGCTAAGCCTCATATTAGCACAAACATCTTCTTTTTGCTCGGCATTTTACCACTTTCTGTCAGGTTATGTTGCTTTTTTCTTTAACCCCTTATTTATTTGTCTTTGTTTCTCATATCGAGGACAATATGTGATTTAAGTGTGGGGGTGCCAAAAAAAAATTTGAGTAAAAATTAACTAATTTGTTTTTAAATATTTGATGGTTTTAGTTATGCATGATTATCCTATTTTTGTAAAAATTAAAGTTCATACAACCTATCGCATTAAAGGGCAATTTTTGGTCTTAACAGATTGGTAGTTAAAGCTTATGTGGCCATGTACTAACTCACCTTGAACTATAGGCATGAGATGAATTTTCATGTATTTTGGCCACTTGAGTTGTGCTAAGATGAAAGCTTTTTTTGTCAATTACTTGGTGGATTGCCTTAAAAAAAAATTCTCCTTCAAGCAAGTTAAAAAAAATGAGAAAAAAAGAAGTGTTGAAATTGGAATGTGTTGAATACTTCTAAGGCTCTAAGTACCAATGCTCAATATATTTTTTTATTTTTATATATTATGCTTACATTTGAATATGTACTTGTAGTGCTTCTATGTCATTGGTTGACTCAAGTTAGTAGATCTGAAGGGTGCCTTATCACCTAATGCCTTGGGCCAACTGGAATAGGAGTCATTGATTAAATACTCGCTACATGAGTCACTTTTGGGACAAAGGATTAAGAGTCATGTATTCTTAAATAATAAAAAAAAAGAAAACAAAAGAAGAAAAAAAATTGAAATTGCTATTTGTGAAGGAGGATGGTTACAACTTGATGGCATGAATTTGAGTTAATTGATGAATAAAATTGATTCTTAGTGTTTCTTTTGTTGTCATAAAAAGTGTGATGAAGCACTATATCTTTGTTTTTGTTGCTATTAGGATGGTGTGCTTAAATTGCATAAGTTTATATTATTAGCTTTATTGGGATTGAAGTTGCTTAAAAATGTGTAGTGGTGTTGGACTTAAATCTTGAGTTTAAATTATTTAAGATAAATTTGTACATAACAAGATTCATTCTTTCCTCTTCAATACTTAGGTATTTGGGTTTAATTTTCTTTGCTTGAGGACTAGCAAAACTTAGGTATAGGACTGTTGATAATAGCCTAACAATGTATATTTTTCATATTAAAATCAGGCTTTATTCTATCCAATGCAAGTAATTTTAGTAATTTTGTGATAATTCAATTATTTTTTTTGAGATCATTATTTATAAAATTGTTATGATAAAGTGCAAAAAATACATTAAGATTATTTCTCTCTAGTTAAGCCATGATCATTAGAGGAAAGGTGTTGTTGAAGTGTTACTTGAAGATTAATTAGTTTTGTTTTGATTTTAATATTTTTTAACTTCCCTATCCATTTTATAACTTTATTTAAATTTTTAGGCGTAATCTAGAGGATTTTGGATTAAGTTTGGAGATCTTGAAGATAAAGTTTAAAGGGATTTTATCAAAATCCTAAGTCTTATCCAAAGCCTAAATTGTTGGTGAAGACTCTAAATTAATTATGATTAGGTTGTTATTCTTATTAGAAAATCAAGGAGTTAGAAACTTAATCAAATTGAGTGCAAAGTATGTCACCAAATCAAAATAAATAAACAAAGGCAATTAGAGGATTAGAGAGAAAAGTGCGTCGTAAACACAGAGGAGGAAGACGTGTAATAATATTTATCCATGGGTTTTTCTTTTCTTCTTGTGTTTGTTACACTTGCAATGAGTAGCTAAATTTGTTTTTCTAGGACTAAGATGAAGTCCTAACTTTTTGTTAGATGGTTTTACTTTGTTTAGGATATTTTCTTTGTTCTATAATTGCACAATATTGATGATTATTGATATTTAATTATTATTCAATTTATTGGTATTGATTGTCTTATAGTCAATTAGTAAATTTAAATTGATATATTTTAATCACATGTCTAATTATTGTAGTATTAGGTGTGGGTTGTGCAATAGTATTCATTGTTTTTATGATCTATGGATTAAATAGTTAATGTTATGTTAAATGGTTTATGTCTTATTTGAATAGACTACGTTATTTTAGATTAATTATGTCATCAATTAGATTGCAATAATCTTTAGTAGTAATCAAAGCTTTTAGTCGTAGATATTAATTCGAGGTCTTGGAATCGTTCTCTGATTGATTTTACATTTTAATTTGAGTTGTTTCATTTAGATTCATTATTTAATTTTAGTTTTAGTCTAGCGCGTAATTTAAATTCTTAGATTAATTGAATAAAATCAAAATCTCTTTTCTTTTTCTTTAAATTAAGTTAGGTATATATTATATTTTAGTTAATCTTATCACTTTCTATGAGTACGACACCCTTATATTTATCAAATATTACATAGATCTTGCGCGCTTGCAAGTAAAAGATAATTTTATTACTTGAAAATTCTCTATCAGACCAGGATAAGTTGAAGAGCTTCTCCATAGATGGAAAGGTCTTAAGGGTCTTAAGGGTTTCTAGCAATCAAGTGTGAGGCAAGAATGAATTCAATGAAGTAATGGAAGATCCAGAGGATCATAAAACATATTGGACCTGGAATGGTCTTCATTTCTTCACCATCGTGCAGTCGATCCACCATCATATATAAGCTTTTGTACATAAGTGATAAAAAAAGAAGAGCCAAAGCTAAAGCTCTCCCAGAGACATTGGTAGCAATAATATAGGAAATTAAAATTCTCCAATAACAGCAACCGAGTTGGTACAGACAAAGTACTTCCACAGCCAATACAACAAAAAGACCTTGTGTTCTTCATCTTTCACTGGCTTCTTATCTTTACCATTGGTAGCCAGAAAATTGGTGTAAGAAGAACCTTTCTTAGAGAACCTAACTCCCAAATCATTGTCAAAGATGTTGTGAGAGGCTGGAACTTCATCTTCATCGAGTGAAAGACCCAGAATAGTCGAAACGTCCAAGAGTGTAGGGCTCATAGTGGCAAATAAAAAGACTAACACATTGATGTTCGTTGACCAGAATCTGAAGAAGTCGGAGATTAGGTTGATGTCCACTGGGATATGATATTGGGAGAGCATAATCATGTCATACACTCTCTATTGCTTCCAATCGGCTGCCTTTCTTTCTCTAGCTACTTCAGCAAGTCAGCATATTAGGGAAAATTGAGGTTTTAGACCAAGCCCTAAATTCTACCTGGCATTTCAATAGGTCGAATCATTCGCAAGTTTAGGAGGTGTAAATTCTTTAGGGAAAAGGAAACGTTCTATGAGCAGTTTCCTTTCAGCTAAATCATTTAAAATAAGACCAATAATGTCAGTGTTTTGGTATGGGATAAAGGGGCTTAAGCTAGAAAAGGAGATGTTCGATGATCAATTTCCTTTAAGCTGGATAATTTGAAATAGGACTAAGAACATAGGTGTTTTGGTCTAGGATGAAGGACATTAAGCTGGAAGCTTTGGAAGCCGGAACTTATGGAGGTGAGTCGCTAGATTTGGATAGGGCAATATTAGACATAGAGTTGTCGTCATCCATGCCAAGTGAGAGACAGGGTTTTGGGAGGTCGAAGGTGATGACAATTTCTCAATTTTTCTTGAAAAATCAAGAAATGTTAAGAAAGACGAAGATGTAGAAAAAGTTGGATAGCAGAGTTTGTGTGGTTGGAAGAGTGTTCACTACATTGTTTAAGCAAGAATTTTGGGATTTGAAATTCAAAAACGAGATTACACAATTTTTCAAGAGAGCATTATCATTATCCCAACTAAATCTAGTTCAAATTTAATTCCTCCTAACCAAATGTGATAAAGGCACCAAGCATGCACACTGAATCCCAAAAAAACAAGAATTTGAAAAGTTAAGTACATCTCTCCAACTTCTTTGCATCGACTCATTAGCTGAAGGATGTAGGGGGGGACTAACTGTTAACAACTAAAAATGTTGGCTCGACTAAAGCAATCGATGTAGAATACTGAGTCATTAGCCGAGGCAGCAAACAAGATTAGGTAAATTAATTTAATAAGCTACTAATAGAACTGAGACAATATTGGGCCAGGTTCATGGATTTGGGCTATATATGCAAGTTAGGCCCAATAGTTATGAAGTTTGTTTGGAGACCGTTGGGCGATTCAAGGAGAAGTTGTTGACCAAGTCAACTATGATCCCTTAAAGATAGGAGCTGCTATATGGAGTAATTTTTTTGGAACGTTGGAAGCTATACATGAAAATTCCCACTAAGGATACTGGGAACACCGATTTCTTAAATTTGTAGGATAGTGCGTTAGTCCCTCAGCTAGTTAATGCATTGTATATAGACAGAATTAACGGTAATGGTCAACCAAGGGTAGGTTAGCGGGTTAGTATGTTGTTACCCATTAGCGCAAACATGGACCGTATTTGCATAACATGGCAGGTAGTGTATAAAGCCACTAATATTACAATTTTGGCCTATAAATAATGTTGAGAAAATCAAATTGTAGAGACAACACAATCATTAAACCAACACATCAATATACCAATCTTTTCTCGAAGTTTTTGCCTACTATCGCATCTACTTTTTGGCTTACAGTTTTTCACTTTCCAACTTATTTCTTGTGTTACTTTACTTTACTTGCCATTTTATTACCTTTAAATTCTTATCCAAGTTTACAACTGTTAGCTGAATAAGTGGGAGTCGTTTTGAGTTATTTTCCAACTAAGAGCTTCCTATACTTGACCTAGGAACGCACAATCGAGGAACAAAGTCCATTTCTCGATGCTAGTTGCTTGGTTTATTGGGAATCAAGGTTTTCAAGTTAGTCGAAGCTACTTGGCTAATCAATCAGGTAGAATTATTTTGCTAACAGAGGATCACACCGATTTCAATTTTGAGACTCACTAGTTGTAATCTACAATATGGTAGTCCCTTAGTAATATCAAGTATAGCAACAGTTGTTTTGTGATGTGCTTTATTTTGTTTGCAAAACCAAGTTGGTCACTATCATTTATCTAATTTCTTTATCATTATTTTTCTTATAGCAAAATGTGCTAGCATAGTTGTTTTAACTGAGAAGGACTTTCATTAGAAAGTGGGAGCATGGGTGATGTTTAAATAGGTGTAGTCCTATGAGAGCTTTGATGTTGCATTGACTAGTTTGAGTGTCATTGTTAAACCATTTTGAATCTCAAATTAGTGAGTTCTACTGTTAGAGAGCAAAACATATTTATGCATCTAACTCGCTCAACTAACTTACACTGTGTCTTGTAATGTAACTACTTTTGAAATGATCTTGATGTCCTTAATTGGATAATTACAGTGATTAATCTTTTATTGTGATCTTTGATAAATTTTGATTCAATTGGATAGTTATTGTGATTTTTTCGTAAATTTTAGTTTTGGATAAGTATGTGCATAGAAAAATAGAAAATTTTTTTAATAAGTATGTTTAGTTATAGGCTAAATGCTCAATTTTTTTAGTTATTTTATAATTTTAGAAATAGATTTATAAACGAAATATTTTCATCTCTAATTTAAAAAACAGAGACTAACTTTAGTAACCAATTAGAGATGGAATATTAAATTTTAGAGATGGAAACAACAAAAAATATATCTCTAAATATTTAGTTATGCCTATTTCAATCACTGAACTGATTTCGTCTCTAATTCCTTTAGAGATGAAAATTGTATTTTAAAGACAAAAATTATTCCATTAATAGGACTAGCATTATTCCAAGATTGCCCGTCTTTCCTTTCTTCCTTTTCCTCATGTAATGGAACACATCATATTCAATCAAAGCCTTGTCAGTAATAAGTCTATTAAGAACAAAAGCACTTACCATGTGTTTGGATTTTTTTCATTAACAGAATAGAATGAAATAAGTGAGGATAGATCGGAAAGGAAATGAATGGAATGGAACATAGTTTCTTTTCTCTTTGTTTGAAAGATTCATTAACGGAATAGAATAAAATATGTGTTCCTCCTATTCAACTTAATTTTGAGAGAACAAAAATTAGACATTTAAAAAAAAAAAAAAATAATTCTCTATGTATTTTATTCTTTTTTTATATATTTTAAAATTTTTAAACATAAAATTTTTTTATTTTTTTTTTTTTTTATTTCTCTTATTACTTATCATCTAAACGTAATGTTAAGAAGTCTCCAATAATATCAAAACGGATAAGCTGCAACCTATTTACAATAGGCTTCATAAAAAGCTCTGAAAAACACATTGCAAAGGGGGCCTGGCGGAAAATCTTTTGTATGCTTTGGCCTTTTCACTTTAGCGATAAGACAAATAAAAGTGTGATTGACACATGATGCGTCACCTTCATCGTTCAAAATATTTAGAATGGACTGGGTTGCCTCATGGCCAATTGTGGCCCAAAATTCGTGATAAAACAATGATGGCATTCCATTAGAACCAAGGGCTTTTGTTGGGCCATAGTGAAGTCACGATTTAGGACAACACACATACTAGGTGTAACTCTCCCACTGACAACCTGGGTGAACAAATCAATATCCTTTGGGCTGGAAGATTTAAATAATTGCATGTAGTAATCAGTCTGAACCTTAGCTATATCATCTTCCTCCGTGTAGGAGAACCCCAAATCATCAGTAATTGACTCAATCCAATTCGTCTACTTTCTTTGTGATGCTTTAGAGTGGAAAAATTGTGTTTCTGTCCACATATCTCAACCATGACTGATAAACAGAGGTACTCTAAAATTTTCATCTGTTATAAGATTGAGAAAAGTATAACGTATACTTTGTAAAATATGGGTATTGTACAATTACATAACAATATTATTAATTTTAATGAGTTGGCCTAACAGTTGATAAGTATGTAATGTGTGAATAAGTACACGATTATAGATTTAAATTCTAATTATACTAAATTCTTGATATTAAGTCATAAGGAATATATATATATATATATATTGAGAGGATATATGTAATGAGAGAAGAATTTTTATTGTGGATGATCAATATTAAAATTACTTGTCATGTATGCATTTAAGTTTAATCTTGATCGTTAATATAAGATCAATGGTCAATATGTATTAAATGCATCATTTTACTAATAAACTTTTCTCACCAAAGTAAGATATATACAACCATGAATACATATGACCATTGATCTTATATGAATGATCAATTAAATAAATGCACTGACTTTTATTTCTGTGAGAGAAGTGTTTATTGTAAGAGGTGAGAGGAATACATATGACCATGGATCTTATATGAATGATCAATTAGAACTTAAATGCATGTGACTTTTTCTCACACGATAAAAACTTTTAATATTGATCATCCATAGATATAATTCTTTCCTCTCACCTCTCACAATAAAAACTCCTCTCATATATATATATATATATATATATATGTGAATTTAAAATGAGATTTAAATATTATTTGATGACTCATAAAATATATAAAAGTTTATTTACGTAAATGGTACTGCTTTACGTAAGAGTTTATCACTTCAATTATAATAATTATTATTATTATTATTATTATTATTATTATTATTATTATTATTATTATTATTATTATTATTATTATTATTATTATTATTATTATTGATGATGATGATGATGGAATGCAACCTTCTGTTTTGAGCTCAATGAAGCCACCTTTTTAAATTATGATGAAATTTCCACCTCCTCCTCTCTCACTCGTATATTGAGAGAAATTTATGGATGAGACTTTCTATTTTCGGCATGTATATTAATTTTTAACATATATAAAATAATTTTAATAAGAGAATGTATATTTTTAACATAACATACATAACTTTATGTTAAAAATCGATTTACATACTTAAGATAAAAAGGTTCTAATCTAAAAATCTCTAGATATATAAGGGTAATTAATAGAACTTTGAATATTTTATGTATTCTTCCCGGAATTAGAAAATTCACTTTTAATTAAATTTCTAGCTCTCAGTTGAAGTTTTTTTGTCTTTACTCTCACACTAAACACATTCAAAGCAACCACGTATATTAGTTTGAGTGAAAAAAAGTTTAGATTTTTTAAGTATATAATTTTAAATTTAATTTTATAATTTATATATAAAAAAATATTATTATTAGAAGAAATTATTTCATAAGCATCTTACATTATCTTAAAAAAAATTAGTTTCATACCAATTGAATAGAGATTCTTTGAAGAAAAAAAAAACACAAATTCAAACCGCGTATTTCAAATTCATGGGTCGTTCGTGGCTTCGCGCCTTATATTTCCTTTATTATTATCGTGTTCCAAATGTGGCCCATCTTATTACTCATCCTGCTAAAGAGAAAATGATAAAACCGCGTATGATGTTGGATGTATTTCTCACATTAATGAACTCTTTTAAATATTTTACTATCTGCAGCATACTATAAACTAGGTGCTCTTTTTCACCAACTAAAAGTCTAGCACTAATATCTCAATCAAGGTGCATGAATGGAAATTAATTCTCATGTGCCACTTCCAAGTAGAAGACTCAACGTTGGGTGTTTATGTGGAGCCCTTTATTCCCCCCCCTTCTTAGTTTCACACGCACTGCAACAGTAATTGGTCTCCTTGTGGTCTTTAATTAACCATTAAGGATCCTATTTTGCCGTTCTTTATGGATTCTAATCTCTTATCCAGTAACTAAATAATTTTAAAGGTCCTTATCCAATAGAAGGGCTAACAACCCTACCGAAAGAGAGTCATAACGAACAACCAACGCTATGAGGATTGACTGTTGACTGCCGACTTTGTACTGTTGTTTCAGTAAGAAAAGTAATCGGAATCCAGTTTAACTCAATCTCCACAACTCTCTTTCTCGTTATCTCTCTCTGTGTTATAAACTTGTGTAAATTTTATTCTTCTCTATCCATTTATGTGTCTGATGTATTGGATCAACAGTTCAACGTTTTTCTCCTTCATAATATAAAAAATAACAAAAAACTAAAACCGTTTGTAAAGAGAAATACTAATTCAATTTCGTTATTTGTACACTAAAAATTTGATATTCAATTTACATCACTCTTTATGGATATTTGATATATTTATTTTATTTCAAAATATGATATTTATTGATATTTATTCACACTCATATCAACATACGGTATTTATATAAAATGTCAAATTTATTGATATAAAAAAAATGTTCATATTAAATAAATATTATGATAAATAAAACACTTTTTATTTGTATAATTAGAGCATCTATAGCTCACAACAACTAAGTTATTTAATAAGTTCAACAAGACAAGATATTTAATCTTTTTAAACATCGATGTTGATCAAGTTTTAAGTGGCTAAAAATGTCTAATTTATCCAATTTATCTAAACCAAAAACCATTTTTACATTAGAAATGTTCAGTATATCCTTTTATGAGGATGCTAAACATAAAATATTCGAAACAACCTGCAACTTTATGTGAAAAGAATGAAAAATATTAAACAAGTAGAATTTTTTGTCATAATTGTTGCTAAAATGAGTTGCATTATTATCAACTTTTGGAGTACGTTTATAATATATATATATATATATATATATATATAAAAGAGGATCAACTTATATCAAGTATAAATTTTTTTTTTACTTACACTCATTTTTATCTGTTAGATTCACTTTCATCTAATAGTTACTTTTAATGAAATAATCTCAATCATTAGATGAAAGTGAATCTAACGATTAAAAATGAGTGTAAATAAAAAAAAAACTTACGTTACAGAACCGATCCTCCTCATATATATATATATATATATATATATATATATATATATATATATATATATATAAACTCTTGAGTAGATGAATGATCTCTATTACTTTAACTTCTGAATTTAAATACCTGGCGTCTTGGTCTATAGTTCTAGATGAGTGATTCCTATTACTTTAACTTTTGAATTTAAATACTTGGCGTTTTAGTCCATAGTTTTGGAAACCCATCCTTAATTCCTTATTATCATTTTTTTTACCCAAAAAATAAAATATATATATATATATATATATATATATATATATATATTAACTCTTGAGTAGATGAATGATCTCTATTACTTTAACTTCTGAATTTAAATACCTGGCGTCTTGGTCTATAGTTCTAGATGAGTGATTCCTATTACTTTAACTTTTGAATTTAAATACTTGGCGTTTTAGTCCATAGTTTTGGAAACCCATCCTTAATTCCTTATTATCATTTTTTTTTACCCAAAAAATAAAATGTCAAAATAGCGGTAAGATCAACTAAAAATTAACTGCATCACTACACACAATGTGTTGTGGCTAATTCAGAAATTTCTTTTAAAAAAAATCTATAATTTTGTCAAATTGAGTTACTCTTGATGGCCTTACTTTTTTTGTTAGCTTGGTAGGAAAAAAATATTAATAGACTAAGTCGGAGAACCAAGAAACAGTAATACAAAAATGGTGCATGGCCTAATAATGGTCAGTAGATTAAAATTAACGTGAGTATATATGAATGAATCCACACGCATCATCATCACATGAATAACCACAACCAAATTTGTCCAAACTCTGATGCACTCCACAAACAAAATGTAGAACTGATTCTTCAGCACAGCCACGCAACGGACAGCAAGATCTAATGTCTATGGATTGATATTACATCACTCAGTATATTCAAGCTAGTAACAGAATTAGTAAGTTAGTAATTAGTTGGTTGAGCTTAACAGATTCTAGTTCTGTATGTATATAAACTCAACACTCAACTTTGTAACTTATCTTTTTCAATACAATTCATTCACATATCATTCAGTGAATTCTATTCCTAATATGGTATCAGAGACTTGATTAACACTAGTCACTGATTGTGTTTACCACCCTTGTAGTTTGATGGAAAACCATTCAAACGATAGCATTTTTCCTTTATATGACCAAGCAAACCACAGTGTATACAAACTGAACTATCTTTCTTGAAATTCTTGCCTTTAGCATCAATAACAAGCTTAGAAGCATAATTGATTGCATAAGCTAGTTGAGTCTCAGTAGACATAGAATGAAAAGCATTGATCTCACGTTATCTCTCTTCTTGCACACCAACAAGGAGAAAACTTTGTTGATCGGGGGAATGGAATCCATGAGAAGGATCTGACCATGAACATGAGAAAAGGAATCATTGAGACCCATGAGAAAACACATGACATACTCAGTGTGAGCATGATCAATCAAGGGCTGAGCTCCTTCACAAGTGCAATTGCTCAACGGCCTAAAATCATAAAGTTCTTCCCAAATGGCTTTGAGCTTAGTGAAGTACTAACTCATTGTTGAGGCTTTCTAAGTGAGACTCATCATATCTTTCTTGAGTTGAAAGATTTTTGGTCCATTTTTCTGTTTTTGAGACTCATCAGATCATTCTGTTTTTGAACCCTCTTTTTATCACTAAGCAGCTCCCATTCCTGAATGGCAGCAGGCCATGAAGGAAAAACTTGATGCCATTGAAGCCAACAACACTTAGACCGTGGTTCCTCCTCCTCCAGGAAAACATGCAATTGGTTGTAGGTGGGTTTATAAGGTGAAATACAAACTAGATGGCACTGTTGAAAGGTACAAAGCCCGACTTGTAACCAAAGGGTATACACAGCAGGCTGGAGTAGACTTCATGGATACTTTTTCTCATGTTGCAAAGTTAACAACAGTGAGACTTTTACTCTCTTTGGCAGCAATTAAGAAATGGACACTTCTCCAATTAGATATCAATAATGTTTTCCTCAATGAAACATTATTTGAAGAAGTTTATACGGACTTACCTTTGGGGTATCCAAGCAAGGGGGAGAAAATGGTTTGCAAATTAAATAAATTGATCTATTAGTTGAGACAAGCATCAAGATAGTGTTTTGTGTGACTACTCTTTGTTTACAAGAGGTTTTGGCAGCTCCTTTGTAGCACTTATTATTTATGTTGATGATATTATTATAGCAAGTCATGATTCAACTATTGTCTCATCTATTAAAGTCATTTTGTAGTCCTTGTTTAAACTGAAATATTTGGGAAATTTGAAGTACTTCTTGGGGTAAGAGATTGCTCAATCCAAAAATTAAAGGACATTTTTTTTACACAAAGGAAGTACATTCTTTCTTTATTAGAAGAAACTGGTTTTTTGGCCTGCAAACCAGTTGTCCTGCCTATGGATCCTAAATCTCAAGCTTAGTATTTCTTATGGACATCCAATTTCTAATTCATCACAATATTGCAGACTTATTGGAAGGATGTTGTATTTGACCATTTCAAGACCAAGTATCTGTTATGCAATGAATAGGCTAAGTCAGTTCATATCTTGTCTTACTACTTCTCATCTGGATGTTGTCCATCATCTCTTGAGATATCTTAAAGCATCTCCAGGCCAAGGTCTATTGTTCTCTGCTACTTCATCATTCAATCTCAAGTCATATGCAGATGCTGATTGGGGTAGTTACACAGATACTAAGCGATCTACTACTGGCTATTATGTGTTTCTGGGTGATTCTCTGTTATCTTGGAAGTCAAAGAACTAGCCTACAATGTCTCTGTCATTAGCAAAAGCTAAGTATTAGGCTCTTGCTTGTGCAGCTAGTGAAGTTACTTGGCTTCTAAATCTTCTCAAGGATTTTGAGGTTAATATTGATTCAGCTATGCTTTTTTGTGATAGCCAAGTTGCAATTCACATTGCTTCCAATCTAACTTTTCATGAGAGGTCTAAACATATAGATATCGATTGTCATTTTGTTAGAGAAAAAGTTCTTGTCGAGACTCTCAAACTTGTACATATACAATCCAAATATCAGTTGGCAGACATTCTCACTAAGCCACTTGCAATTGTTTCTTTCAATTCCTTATTGTCCAAGAAGGGAGTGCTCAATCCCTATCTCCCATCTTGAGGGGTAGTATTACATCACTCATTATATTCAAGCTAGTAACAGAATTAGTTAGTTAGTAACATAATTAGTTAGTTAGTAACATAATTAGTTAGTTAGTACTTAGTAATTAGTTGGTTGAGCCTAACAACTTCTAGTTCTGTATGTATATAAACTCAACACTCAACTTTGTAACTTATCTCTTTCAATACAAATCATTCACATATCATTAAGTGAATTCTATTCCAAATAATTGATAAAGTTCCCCTCTAAAGTCTTACCGCCACTTTATTATGGAATTTTTGCCATATGAAAGTTTAAAACCTGCTGGGAACATGTAGCATCCAAAGAAATTTTCAAATAGGGTTTGTTTGATTTTGTCGTTGATTAATGTTACTTTGTAACCATATTTTACTGAATAGGTGCGATCATTTTTGGTGAATTCGAACCTGCAGACTATCCTCAGCATGATTCTCGGGAGTTTTAAGGATTTCATTTTGACCCACCGTTACTTTGGGATTGTCTTGGCCCCACCTTTAGTAGAAGGGCTAACACGTTGGGAAACAAGAAAGGAAATTCTATGGAACTAAGTATAACATTGGATTTCAGAACCTGTGCTTATATGAACTAATAAAAATTAATCATGTGAAATCAATCAATAATATAATATTTATATTTAATATCAATCAATCAATATAATCAATAAATAAAAAGATATATAGTCTAAAATTTTATCATATTTCATTTAAGTCATATAATAAATACATTAAGTTTTTAACATGTGATAGTTACATTATTTAATTTTCTGTTATGTGTCATTTGATGTAATAACTTAAAGAATATTGACATATGTAAAAAAATTGACACATACACATAAAAGTCTCAATGAACTAAAAAATAAATTAAATTAAATGTCTATTACAAGAATTTTTAGTAGTAAAATAACAAAATAACAAAAAACAACTAAAAAATAAAAAATAAAAATAACAAAAAAACTCTAGAGCAATGCCAACTTGCAGGGATTATAGGGCGGAGGTATTTGCACAAATGGTTTCCGATAGTGAGCACCCATGAGTGCTGAATGGGTGACTTGGAGATGAGGGATTCAAGCCTTCAAAGTTCACCTATGTGGTGATACTAATACACATAAGTGACTTGCTTTTCCTTTCTGGTGTTTGGTCGCACTATCCTTTTTGGAGATGCAGAATGGTTCCCACCCGTAGCGATTGGCTTTGCATTAACGAAATGAAACAAAATGAAGGAAGATATCCTCAAGACCCATTTGCTTATTCAAATCAAAGGAAGATGTCATAATCTTCCAAATGGTTCCAATTTTGTTCCCTTCCTTCATCCTTTTTCATTCCGATAAATGCACAATAGGATGCATAATTGCTGACAATTGACTATAAACAGTATTCAGTATGAATAAGTACAGCCATGTAAATCCAGAATTCATGTATAGACTGGAATGGACCAATATTCCACCCATAGTTGCTTTTTCATTTTGAAAAAATGCTATGCTAATATCTATATTTTTATTTTCTACTATTATTTTTTTAAAATTTAAATTTCGAGAATTTTGACTTAACATGCAGCTATTTGTTGGTGTTTAAATTGTAACCATTGAATTGACAACCAATGATTTGGGCATAATCTAATAAATGGTGTTAAAAAATTGAATAAAGGCCTACAAATTCAAATTCAAATTCAAATATTGGTATAATGTATAGTAACAACTGATTTCAAATTATGGATCTCATTAATGAAATTTATTTGACAACCAATTATTGGTATATTTGACGTTATTGAAAACCATTCCATTTTAATATATAGTAACTTATGATTTCAAATTGTGGATCTAATTAATGAACATTATTTGATGGAACCATTAGTAGTCAAATTATGAGTGACTGTAGGAGTGTTTTGGTTGAATAATTTTAATGAGATTAATGTTGACGATTGTAGTCTGGGAAAAGATGGTTGAAGCTGAAGGTTTTGGGCAGAGAAATCATTCAACAAGTTGAGTTGGAGGAAGGTAGAGAGCACCCTAGACTGAAGAGTTGGATACTAAAATTCAGAGGAATTATCAGTGGCAGAGCAGTTGCAGGTATTTCAATCATTTTTCAATTCAATAGCTCATACCCTATTCATTATTAATTCACTGATGGGATTATTAAAGCTCTTGCATTATTTTTCAGGTTAGTGCAATTGAATTGAAGAATCATTTGGCTGTCTTTGAAAAAATAAGGCAGAAAGCTTATTGAACCAGAACCAAATGGTGATGGTAGATATATTGGCTTATCAAATTAATGTTTTACGCAGCTGTCAAACTCTAGTATGATATGTTAATAGAAGATTGTTAGCTTACTTTTCTTTTGAGCATATGGTGTTAAAGTTTGTAGCAATTAAATGTTTGGAAATAATTATTGTATGGAACATAAAGGGACTGTCAACAATGCAACGAAAGTTAGTCTTTTTATTTTTGAGTTGGTTCTGTACTATGGAATTCTGTTCCATCATCTATATTTGCTAGATTTAGGCAAATTAAGGTATCTCGCTGAAATACTTTGATGGTCCATGCACTTAATTTACTACTTGAATATACTTGAATGGCAAATAAAGGTTGGTATGAGATGATATCTATTATTATATGGTTTAACATCTTTAATTATATACAGTTGTGTGATATGTGAACATACTTTTTTTTTTCTTTGAATTGATATACTGAACATACTTGAATGTCAAACATAATTGAATGCCAAACATAGTTGTATAACCCAAATCGAAAGTCAACTCGATTAGAAGGCAAGGTCAACGGTTCGACTAAGGGTCAAACGGTTCAACAAAAAAAACTTAGATAAAGAAGAAAATATTTTTAAAAAATATTATATGAATAATTACTTGATATAAAATATATTATATTAAAAATATTAAACAAAAACTATTGTATAAAAAAATACTTTCAAACAAGTAGTGATAATACTCTATTGGTTGCATAATGAAGTAAAAAAGTAAGAATAATATCCAACAAAAACATATGATCTAGTGGTAAAATGCACTTTATGACAAATATCTTTAAGTATAATGTTCAAATGCTAAAAATTGTATTTTTGTTAAGTTTTAGTAATAAAAAAAATGACCAACTCGAGTCAACCCAGCCGAGTGGGTCCCTAGGTCAATCAGGGTTTGACTGACTCAATGAGAAAACTAGTTTAACAAGTTGATCGAACTGGCTTGGAGCTTGAGTCATAAGTTTTTCAAGTCGACCGGTCAGGCCATTCCAATCTATACAACTATGATGACAAATAAAGGTTACAAAACGTACACAAAAATAATGTAATATCTATTATGTGGTTTAGCATAATTAATTATTAATTTTTCTTTAATTGAATGCAGTTTATTCTTAGTGAGAAGGTTCTAATCTTATAATTCCCGTAAATGTTCACTATTAAATATTTTACATTTGGGCATTTTCTCAAATTATAAAACATGTATGAAAGTTGAAGAAAATATGAAAGCTATAAACAATATTTACATTGTTATTGGCTATTTGCATTGAGTATCATTTAAATGAGTGATTCTATTAAAAAAAACACACACAAATGAATAAACATATAGAAATTAATTTTGGAAAAAAAAAACATATAGAATTCAAAATCTAAATAGAATGAATCTATATAAACTAATTGTTATTTTAACTTTTCTTCTAATTACATTTTTCTTCTAATTACCCAATGCAATGCACATGTATAAAATACTATAAAATATAAATTATAATGCTGTTCATTGTACTTATATGCGAATAATATTACAAATTGCCAATGTTAAAGAATATATTCACAATTTTTATGATTTTTTTGTTCGTTCATGGCTATCTTAATCTATCATTGCTTTGTGGCTGAAAATATTGTAACTTATTATCTTTATCTTATAATTTTCTTAGATTTTGTTTATTATAGATTTAAATATTAATTTTTAAAATTATTAAATATTTTTATTAATTGTTTAATTTATTATATCATATTTTATATTATCATGTGCATTACAAGGATAGATATGCTAGTAATATATAAATAAGGAGTTCTAATTTGTAGAATTATGCTAAGTGACAACTCTAGGTTGTACTATCAATATTATTTGAATTTGAATTTTATTATTATCTTATTAAAAAATTAAAGAAAAATATAAATATTTGCTAATTGTCATTTTTAGGTTGTGCCACTAATGTAATTTGAATTTGAATTTTATTATTATTATCTTTTTAATATATATATATATATATGAAAATATTTTTGAGATATTTATTTATAGGATAAAAATATTTTTGTTATAGTATCAAACTATACTATAATTCACAAAGATGAAGTTAAGGGAATTAGTAGTGGTCACAACTCTAAAGCTCAAGACACTTTGTCAACAATTTTTGAAATTTTAAATTATTCTCAAAATGTTATATATAAACTTGATATTTGATGCTTTCGAAAAAATAAAATAAATATTTAAAAAATCAACATAAAATTTCTATATCACATATAATTACTTATGAAAATTATAAAAAATAATATAAATATATTTTTTAAAATAATTAATTTTTTTATAATATCGTACATCGCATGAGCACTATTTTGTAATAATAATGAAATGAAAGTATCATTCTTTTAGTAATTAATTTTGTAAAATAATTTTTATAGAGATAAAATTTGCAAGAGATTTTTAATTTTTTTCTTTTGAAAAAAATGTGTAAAGAATCATTTTGCTATAATCTTGAGAGAAATTCTAAGCAATCCCAATCCCCCCTGAAAAAGATTTTTTTTTTTTCACTTCCCTTACTACTATTCGTTGAACAACATAAACTTCATCTTTCTTATCTTTTATGGCCTTGCATAGAAGTAGATGATTGTGTAAAAGCCAAATTAATAGCATAACATAGGAATTTATTTCAAGTGACTGGATGGTTTGGGGGAACAATGGGGTTTGGAATTTATTGATTTAGGAAAGGAAATAGGTTTTGAGAAAATTGATTAGCGAAAACGTTAATCAAATAAAACCCAAAACCAGCACTAAACTTTGCTTTTGTTGTAGGCGGGGGTGGCAACTAGCCATACCACCATGACCAAGGTGCTTTTGTTAATTTTTTAGTTCTAAACAACTAATTAGAGTAAAAAAAATATAATTAAAAGGAATTATTTTGTAATTTTCCTTTTAAAGAGTTTTTATGTGTAATTAAATTTATTAAAAAGTCCATCTAAAATCTAAAATTCATTTACTCATATGGCATCATTTTATTTGTTCACATCAGCTTATATTTCAGTACCTATGATTTTGTTTAAGTATCATAGCAATCCCATGCAAAAAACGTACATTTGCCTATGATGTAGAGGCATGATTAGGCCGAAATTCATCCAAATTTTGTATTCAAATGTTCTCAAAAAGCCCTCACATTATTTCCCTAATCAGATTTCCTGTGAAGATTCTTCGCCCCTGCCAAATGGCCTCACATTACAAAAATTGTATTTCAATTTTATGTCGTGTGATTTACTTTTTGGGTATTAAAAAGGGTAAGGTTGCATATAGGTTGGGTTGGGTCGGACTCCAAGAAAAATAAAACTCAAACCAATCAATCAAACTCAAGTTGAGTTGGTTCAGTTTCTTAAAATTTTTTCAAATAACCTGAATCGAACAAACTCGACTTAGACGGGTTGGATCGGGTTGGGTCATCAGGTTAGTTTATTTTAAGAAGATTAACAAAAATATGTCATAAATCTCCAACATGAACACCACCCTCATAACCCAAATTGCCGCTACACCCGGACTAAAACCATCGCCCTCAACCATCGTCCTCTGTTGTAGATCAGTCATCTCAGTCACACCCAAGGACCACCTTCGCCTAGAATCACCAGATCATGAGCCACCATGTCACGCCAGAACCATCGTTCTTCGACCCAAATCCCTGCCGACCAGCTCCCCTATGTTGTCGTCTTCCACCGCGAGCTGCATCACTAGATTTGCGAGCCACCATGTCACGTTAGAGCCATCGTCCTCCGTCGCTCCCCTCCATCCTCGTCGAGCCACCAACACAGAGCCACCCACCACGATCCCGCAGATCTGCTTAGCTGCCACGCACCACTACACCAAACACCCTAAGTCATCGGAGATCTGCTCAGATCTGTTCAGATCTCGTGTCATGGTGCTGTGTGAGCAGATGTGGTGGATGGGCTTAGGACGAAACAAGAGGACAAGTGGTCTAGTCACAAACTTGTCGCCGGTGGTGGCTGGGCCAAGAAGAGAGGAGTAATTCTAATAAGAGTGATCATGAGAAAGGGCTGAGATTGAAAGCAGAACAGTGATGAGTGTGATGCAATAGGGCGTTTAGGGTCAATCAAGGAGGATGGGTTCCCAATTTGGGGTAAAAATGAAATGAAGAGAGAATCACTCTTGGATGGATTGGGTTCAAAGAAAGAAACGAAGGAAATGACAACAATAAGGCCAAAATGACGTCATATTACTCGGGTCATTGAGTTGGTTTCTTAAACCCGTCAACCGAACCAATATTTATACAGGTTCTTTAGTTTTTAGCCGAACTAACTCGATGGCTCGAACTGGCCCAAAAATTTTATGTTGGGTTGGGTCGGATTGGTCTAGTCATCGGGTCAACCCGAACTTGTGCACAGCCCTAAAAAAAGGTTAAGATTGCTCATTCTTTACTAAATATATAAAAAACTGATTTTGTCCAATAAATGTCATTTTACTATAAGATTAAATGTTTAAAAAAATAGAAAATAAAAGCTCAATTTTTTAGTAGTACTTTGTCATTTGATCATTAAATTTTTGAAAAAGGTGGAAAGATTTATTCACTCTTTACTAAATTTATATTAGAAAATTCAACAGTGATTAGTCGTAATAGAAGTGAACTATGACTTCAAGCGAATTTTACATGTAATGTAGAGGATTCGAATCTTAAAGTCATTACTTTGTGGAGAGCTTTACCTAATTACCACATCCAGTTCGAAAATTTGTGTGAGCAATAATTAGTAATTGGTCAAAGGAAAAAAATTATATTAGGAAAAAACTTCTGTCTAATAAACATTTATTTGACTAATGAAAATTGCTTTGTAGTTGTCATGTGGTGGCATAAACAATCTTAATATTGTTAGACCAGAAGTCAATTAAGAAAACACAAAAATAGACTTCAGATTAAAAAAAGCACAAAAATAGACTTTAATTAATCTAATTTTTTATATAAATATTATGTCCTAATTTCTTATCCCACCAAACTGACTTTAAGTTATCCTTAACTGATTTGTTTTTTTCATTTATTGTCTTTGGGGTCTTCATTTTTTTTAAGATAACGTCTCATTATTTAAAATGAGAAGAAATATAAATTTTAAAATAAAATGTATGGATAAATACTCAAGATTGTTTTTAACAAACTAAGAAGGAGAAGGGACTAATTTTGACTCCAAGATCCCCTAAAACCACATTTAAACTTTCAAAGTAAACAAAGAGAATGTAGTTATAGACAAAGGCTAAGGAATGCCAGATAATGTGATGCGGGATTAAAAGATGCAAACCTAAGTGTAGGTTGTCTCAAGTAATAAATTCTCAGGTGCCTGATGTCGATCCACAGGGAATTGATGAAGAAAAATTAATTGAGGTAAGAAAAGGGTTTGTCACTACAATAAAAATAATAAAACTTGTTCATAATTAAATTTAAGAACTTACTTGGGTTAGGAGATCCACTCTTGGTAATAAATTAAAGACAATATTATTTCTCTTTATAACTCAATTGAAATTCACACACAACGGAGGTTCCAATTGAAAAATATAACATTCAAAGTTCAATTATATATACAATCATATTATGATTCTTTTAATTATCTACCAATATTTATAAATGAGTTCAAGCATTCACTGTGTCAATCTTATTGTCTATAATAAATCAAGATCTCTATTATACAAAGAAGGTTTCTAAATTGATTGGAAACAAAATACAACACAAATAATGTCCATTTGATAATATATCATTTAAGCACAAGAAATAGAATAATCTAACCTTATTTCATTACCAAGAGCTTCACTCTTTCACGCAAGCAAGATGAAGATTTAGTTACTCATAGACAAGAAGAAAGAAAGAGAGAAGAAGATAAAGATGAACATAGCTTCAATTTAGAGCAAGAGAAAATTACAACAAAGGAAAACAATAAACAAGCATAACCATAATTTCTAAAAACTAAGCCTAACACCAAGAGCACTAAATGATCAGCCAATGATGCCTTTTATAGAGGATTTGGGATACAAAATGATAAGGGGGCTGATTAAGAGTAGGTGGATGAATGGGTGGAGTGGTTGGATGAGTGGTTGAGTGGTTGGATGAGTGGATGAGTGGTTGGATTATTGAGATTCTTTGTCTATGAAATCATTCATTGTTGAACTCATGGGTTCTGTCAGCAAATGAAAAAATAGTCTTCATCAAAGTTGTAGCATTTTGTCTTAGCTTTCCAATGTCATCGATTTCAGCTCAAAATTCCACCTACAGCCTGAGATATGGCCCAATTACTGAACAGTATTCAGGCCCAAGTACAGCACCTTTGTTCTGATTTCAAAGCCCAATATCACCTTCAAGGAGTTTGATATGAGTTTTGTGTTCTTCATGAAAGTTGTAGATATGGATCTTAACTTTCAAGTATCCAAATTTCAGCCCAAGGAAGTTCCTACATCCCGAGTTATGCTTTGATTACTGCATACTATTCAGGTTCCAGTCACAAAACCCATGTTCTGACTTCCAAGCCCATTTAGCTCCACTAGATGTCCGAATTTTACCTGGAGCTCTCATGAAAGTTGTAGAGCTCTCTCTTATCTTTCCTACAAGGTAAGATACATAATTATTACACATCTAGAACTCAAGATATGGCTGAAATATAGAAATAGTGTAAGACCCAAATAATGCTAAAAAAATCAATTAAGTCCAATTTGAGTCCAAACTTACAAAACATAACCAAACTCAATCAATTAAGTACATGAAGAGTGTAAATGACTAAAAATGATGTTTTATTAATGTATAAAATATGTGATTATTAAATTCCTCCACACTTAACTTTTTACACTCTTGGGTAAAATACATAAGACCAAAGCTAGGAAACAAAGAAAAACGACACAGACTCAAATGCTAAAAACTCTAAAAGACTCGATGAAGCAAGAAGAGCAACCAAAAATTCAAGGAATCAAAGCATTAATGAGGTAACATTTCTTCACATCTCAAACCAACAAGTAAGGAAACTTCAGTTGAAAAGAATGAATCAAGAATGATAGATCTTGACAGAATTCACCCTCAATCTCTCAAGTGTTTAAAAGGTAAGTATTTCACTCTATTCAACCCATGAACAATTACACTACCATAAGCTTGCTTATCTTTTACTTCTCTGCTACTCAAACCACATGCATACAAAAATTAAGAGGACTTTATTCAAGGTTGTAATGGGGTCATGGTAAAGGAGAGGAGATAATATGGATATGAGAAGATAAATACCAAAGAGAATAAAAGAGCATTATGGTACAATTAGAGTGGAAAAAATATTTGAGAACATTCATCATAAAGGACAATCCCCAATATTTGACTAATGTTTTGTTGAAGATTAATCCCAAATTGGTGAATTGAATTCATTGTTAGGCCTGAACCTTCTCCTTTTCTTCTTGTTGTTTCCAAGCATCCACCTTTATTCTAGACTCTGATAATCCTTTGATTGTAACGGTGGTCAGTTTTTTTTTTGGATCATTTTGCATACACTCCCCCACACTTGTTCAAGAACAAGGTCAATGCTCTCTTATTCCCTAAGGTTGGGTAAAAACATGTTTTTTTTAAGGCACGTAATGAGCTAAAAATAAGGAATGGTCAAATAAGCTCAAAGGGGTTACACGAGGAAAACTATACAAGGATGGCTATTTAGTTAAAGTAGCTATTTCAAAATGTCTCAATCATATTTATGTATGCATGTGAAAATGTAACCTAAAAAAGAATCAAAGAAAGTTCTAGAGTAACAATTCCATGAATGAAAATCACATAAGAAAGAAGAGAATGATACAAATATTCAATTCATTCATCAATAGGCTCAAAATCTCACAAGACATATTTCTATCATTCTCAATCCACCATATCAACATTCATATTCAAGCTTGTATTTTTAAGAAAGAAGATAATTTATGCTAAAATCCAAGAATCCATTTGCTACTTCTACACAAAATAATTATTTCCTCAACTAAGATGTGTCTCAGGAGTAGACTTACCTCCAAGGCAAAATTTACTTCTTACTCTGCCATCATTCATTGGTTTAGTAAGTCCATGACAATCATATCATGCTTCAAAAAAAACAATTTTTTTTGGTCAACTATCCTTCCCCCCAACTAGATCACAACATTGTTCGTAATGTTAAAATATTGATGAGTAAAGGATAGAAAACATTACCTGTTGGAGAAATCTGACACAAATTTAAATAGAAACAAAGTACAATAAATAAAATCAAAGCTTAATATTATTTAAATAACTGGAGTGTCTGATCGGGCTTGCAATGCATACTGCTTCCCTCACCGCTTCTTTCTGACCAATCTAACTGAGTTATTACTGGATCAGGTTCATAAACAAAAGCTCTTAATTTATCAATCAACTTATCAACAGTGGAAGCATGGATAAGGAGTCGTCTTGCCGAAGGTATGATAAATTTCTGTTCCATAACATGGTCAAGAAAAAACAACAAAAGATCAAAGAAATTATTTACATTCAACAAACTTATGGGTTTATGGTGGATGTTCAGTTGGGCCCAAGAGACAATTTGAAAAATTTCTTTCAAAGTACCAAAATCACTTGGTAAGACAATGAATGCATCAGAGTTTTCAAGTATTTTTCTCATTCGCCCATGCATAGATGATACTTGAAGTTCCTCCCCAATTGTCTGTCCAGTGATGTTCTTTTGAGTTAAAGGTCCAAGAATGATACCTAACACTTGACCACCTCTTAGATATGCAGAGAGTGATACAGCTTCCATTAAAACAATGTTACCTCCCCCATATACTACCCGAATGTTCCTTGCAGCAAGTGTTCGACTAAGAGTGCTTGCTACGTTTACATACTTCAAACTCTTCCCCTAACTTAACCCACAAAATACACAAATATTTACAAGTTTACGAACAGAAGCTCCCTCCATTTCTACACTCACCGTCCCTTTGAATGATTATGAGTTGGATGAAAGTGAAGAGAATGAAGTGTTTAAATAGGCAAAAGAATGGAAAAAGTAATGATAGCACCTATATGGGTAGGTTAGCTGTTGTCAGAAAAGTTTGAAATTAAGAAACATTTTTCTTTTACTTTTTTTTATATTTTATTTTTTTTTTTTTTTGTTTTTTGTTTTTTTTTTTTTTTTTTTTTTTACTTCAAGAAAACCATCAAGGTAAAGAATTCTATAAACCCCTGAAGGACCTTGCTCAAAGGATCGTCTGTACAAAAACTAAAATACAACAAAATCATACAAATATAATAACAAAAGATGACATATATACCTTTATGTACAGCTTTCACATCGTATCTTTATACTACGCGTCATGAGTGCAGTAGTGACATATCTTTATATTGTGTGTCACTAATGCAGTAGACACTCACGTCCGTTTATTCGAAGAAAAGAGAAAGAAGAAACCATCGTGGGTTTCCATCCTGGGTCTGGAACCTGGAAAGCTCACACTTAGGCTCGTAACATCAACAAAGATGCTAAAATCTGAAACCCATAATGTCCAAGATCCAGAACGTCCCATCCTAGGATGCTGAGAGCCCCTTCTAATAAAAGAAAGGATCAAGCTCAAATGCCTCATACGCTTTGGCAGTCGCGTGTTACTTCTCACTAATAACTAGAGTGGGACGCTTCTGCCTGTCCATCAACTCCACAGTGCCTAGATGGTAAACATTAGATTATAAAGTGTGGCTCTCTACAGAGTATGATACACGAACCTTTTTTAAGGACCAGTGTGCAAAAGTCCACCCGAGTCAATGACGGGTCAGCCAAAGGTTATGGCTCCATAACTAATTAAAGTCATGGTACTCCTTCCGGATCGCCCTTGTTCAAACATTTTTTTTGCCTTGTTTTCTTTCTAAGAAAACATGAAGAATAAGAAGATAATATGTACAGATTGTTGTGGATATGGCTCACATCTGCCTCTAGTTTCACGTCCAGTAATGACTTAAACGCCTTCTATGAGTCAAGGATAAGCTTCCCATCCAATTTTCTTATAAATTGGCAAAAGAGTCTTTTAGAGTCGATTCCAAGATCGTAGCGTTTTTCTTCATCCTTGAAGAGATTCCACAAATTAAGAAGTTCACGATGCACAAATCCACAAGAATGCGTCTCAAGAGTCAATAAGATATCATCTAATGACTCCTTACTCAGTCCATTCTTAATGAAGAAAATTTTATCTTCTCTGTTTGCGGAAACCATCCCCAAAGAACGACATCGCTTGTTATAATTCTATCGTGCACATTTGTGACAGACCTCACTATCGGGCACACATCTCCGAAAGATTTAATCAAGATAATATTTGAACAAATATGGGTCATCCTAATAAATTTTTTTTACCTTAGTCAAAAGTTTCTTTCTGTCTTGGTGTGTCCATTGAGGCGACATCTTTCCTTCTTGTTCTTTAGTAAGAGTTGAGGAAATTACTACTAGAAAGCTTTGTTCTTCTCCTAAAAATATGTACTTCAACCCAGTATGTAATGACTTTAATTTTAGTGTGGGTACTTCTTCATGGGTATTATTATTCATGGGTTTTAGCTCTTTGAATCTTGGCTTTCATCCTTTGTATTCTATTTCCTCTGTACAATCAAGCAAATCAAATGAATTAATTAAACAAACTTCTAATGGGTTAGAAGAACTCCTTTTTTGAAGATGATCATCTACAATGACTTCAATCCCTTCAACTTCCTCCTTTTCATCAAAGACTTCCTGTGGTTGCTTGCACATATTAAAAACATTGAGTTCCAGTGTCATATTTCCAAATGTTAGCTTCACCATTCTATTTCTACAATTTATCAAAGCATTAGATGTTGCTAAAAATAGACGGCCTAAAATAACAGGAATTGACTTGCAACTATCAACCATAGGTTCAATATCCAAGACAATAAAATCCACAGGATATATGAATTTATCAACTTGTACTAACACATCTTCCATTATTCCTCTTGAAATTTTAATTGATCTTTTACTAAGTAGAAGAGTTACAGAAGTTAGTTTTAACTCACCTAAGTTGAGTTGCTGATAAACTGAATATGGAAGCAAATTGACACTTGCACCAAGATCAAGTAAATCTTTTTCAATTTTATGTTTTCCAATAATGCATAAAACTGTAGGACAACTAGGGTCTTTATATTTCAACGCATTATTATTCTGAGGAATGGAACTTACCTGTTCAGCCAAAAATGCTTTCTTTTTCACATTTAGTTTCCTTTTAACAATGCACAAGTCCTTCAAATATTTAGCATAAGAAGGAATCTATTTGATAACATTTAACAGAGGAATATTGACCTTCACTTGTTTCAAAATTTTAGTGTTATGGTTCAATTTCCTTGAATTGTTTAATGCTTAAGGAAATGGAGGTGGAGGAGAGAGTTCAGTCTCTTTTTCGTCAACTTCTTCATTTTCTTAAGGAATTGGTTCATCTTCTTTCTCACAAGGTTCAAAAATTTGTTTTTCAACAACATTTTCACTCCTAAGAGTTATCACTGACTTGATTTGATCTATTTGTTAGTTTTCTGAACTACCCTCATTTAGACTATATTGACCCTTGGGATTTGGTTGAGGTTGAGAAGGAAATTTTCTTTTCTCGTGAATGGTGAGAGCAGAAGTAAGTTTGGCAAGAGTGTCTTTTTATGTCATTCATGGTTTGATTGTTTTGTTTATTAATGACATCTTACTTTTCTATGAATGCATGCAATGTTTCTTCAAGGTTTTTCCTATATGGTGGGACATAAGGTGTATATCCTTGGGAGTTTTGAGAGTCCTATTGTGCCTGAGGAGGTGGTGGTTGCACGAATTGCGCCTTATTATTATTTCTCCAGCTGAAGTTTGGGTGATTTCTCCATCTCGGATTGTATGTATCTAAAAAAAAAGAAGTAAATGACTTTTTAAAATTATTCATTGCATTTACTTGCTCATGTACAACTTCTTTAAAAATAGGAATATTAGGACATTCATGTGTTGAATGTCCTAAGTCATCACAAATGCCACAAATTTCTTTATTTTGCACAGATTTGATTTCTTTTGCTTTTCTTAATTCCATTGCTTCAATTTTTCTAGCCAAACTGACAAACCTAGCATTTAGATCTTCCTCTTGACTAAGGTGATATTTTCCTTTATTAGCACTTGCAAGGTTAGATCTAATTAAATTTTTAGAAATATTAGTACCATGCCAAGATTGAGAATTTTCAGCCAACTAGTTTAAATAGTCTAAAGCTTTATCGGGTTCTTTATCAAGAAACTCACCAATGCACATTATTTCCATAAATTGTTTAGTTTCAGGTGTAAAACCTTCATAAAAGAAGCTTATAATGCGTCGTTTTTCAAAACCATGATATGGGCAAGAATTTAATAAATCTTTAAACCATTCTCAACATTGAAAATATGCTTCATTTGAATTTTAGAAAAAAAATTGGATTTGTCTTTTCATAGCATTGGTTTTATGTGTTGGAAAAAATTTCTTTAAGAACTCACCTTGCATTTCTTGCCAAGTGCCAATTGATCTTGGTTTCAAAGTGTTAAGCCAAGATTTTGCTTTATCTTTTAAAGAAAAATGAAACAATTTAAGCTTAACAATCTCTTCAGTGTAATTTTGATCATTGAAGGCAATACATACTTCCTCAAATTCTTTTAGATGTAAATATGGGTTTTCAGATTCTAAACCATGAAAATTATGAAGTAAAGAAATCATACTTGGCTTGAATCTAAAATTATTGGAGTCGAGTGGAAAGATAAAACATGATGGAGTAGAATTTCGAGGTGGTAGCAAATATTCATGCATGATTCGCAACAGTTGATTTTCATGTTCATCATGTATACTTTCATTTTCAACCATTGTGTCAATTGTGTGTGATTGTGATTCAAACAAATCAATATATAAAGTACCAGGATTAATTTTAACTAAACGACTAGAATTTAAATCACAATACCAATTAAGCATAAATAAATGACTTAAAATGAAAAAATAATATACAAGTCGACAATTTACATCAGCCATTAAATATTAACAAAGATGTGGTATAAACCAACGACCCAATAAATATTAACAAGTAAAAAGTTAGATAACTGATAAATTAAAAAGTTAGATAATTAGAGAGTTAATAATTAGTAAGTTAGGAAGTGTAGAAAGTAAAATACAGAAAATAAAGTACAAAAAGTAAAATAGAAAGTAAATTACAGAAAATAAATTTAAAATATGAAAATCGGAGAGAGGCAGAGCCCCACCAGAGCCGGCGAAAGAGAAGAGAAGAAGAAAGATTATTTCATTACGTTAGAAAGCAATAATAAATAACAAAAATTAAAAAGTTAGAGAGCTAAAAATAAATGGCGTAAATTAAAAGTTAGAGAGCAGAAAATAAAAGTTAGTAAGAAGAAAATAAATGACATAAATTAAAAGTTAGTAACATAAGTAAATGACATAAATATAAATGTTAGAAAGTTAGTATGTTAGCAAGTTAGTAGGTTAGTAAGTTAGATAGTTAGAAAGTTAGAGAGTTAGTAAAGAAACCGAAGGATCGGCAAGTCGATCTTTTGCTCCAGTGAGGGAGAAGAAAGAATAGATTTTATTAAAGAAAAAGAACCTCAATAAATTAAAATTTCAAATCAAGTCCCCGGCAACGACGCCAAAAACTTGATGCGGGATTAAAGGATGCAAACTCAAGTGCAGGTTGTCTCAAGTAATAAATTCTCGGGAGTCTGAGGTCGATCCACAGGGAATTGATGAAGAAAAATTAATTGAAGTAAGAAAATGATTTGTTATAACAATAAAAATAATAAAAATTATTCACAATTAAATTTAAGAACTTATTTGGGTTAAGATATCCACTCTTGGTAATAAATTAAAGTCAATATTATTTCTCTTTATAACTCAATTGAAATCCACACACAACTGAAGTTCTAATCGAAAAATATAACATTCAAAGTTTAATTATATATGTAATCATATTATGGTTCCTTTAATTATTTACCAATATTTGTAAATGAGTTCAAGTATTCACTGTGCTAATCCTATTGTCTACAATAAATCAAGATCTCCATTATACAAAGAAGGTTTCTAAATTGATTGGAAACAAAATACAACACATATAATGTCCATTTGATAATATATCATTTAAGCACAAGAAATAGAATAATCTAACCTTATTTCATTACCAAGAGCTTCACTCTTTCACCTAAGCAAGATGAAGATTTAGTTACTCATAGACAAGAAGAAAGAAAAAGAAGAAGAGAAAGATGAACATAGCTTTAATTTAGAGCAAGAGAAAATTACAACAAAGGAAAACAATAAACAAGCATAACCATAACTTCTAAAAACTAAGCCTAACACCAAGAGCACTAAATGATCAGTCAATGATGCCTTTTATAGAGGATTAGAGATACAAAATGACAAGGGGGCTGATTAAGAGTAGGTGAATGAGTGGATGAAGTGGTTGGATAAGTGGTTGGATGAGTGGATAAGTGGTTGGATTATTGAGATTCTTTATCTCCGAAATCATTTATTGTTGAACTCATGGATTCCGTCAGCAAATGAAAAATGGTCTTCATCAAAGTTGTAGCATTTTGTTTTAGCTTTCCAATGTCACCGATTTCAGCTCAAAATTCCATTTACAGCCCGAGATATGACCCAATTACTGAACAGTGTTCAGGCCCAAGTACAACACCTCTGTTCTGACTTCAAAGCCCAATATTACCATCAAGCAGTTCGATCTGAGTTTTGTGTTTTTCATGAAAGTTGTAGATATGGATCTTAACTTTCAAGTATCTAAATTTCAGCCCAAGGAAGTTCCTACATCCCGAGTTATGCCTTGATTACTGCATACTGTTTAGGTTCCAATCACAAAACCCGTGTTCTGACTTCCAAGCCCATTTAGTTCCACTAGATGTCCGAATTTTACTTGGAGCTCTTCATGAAAGTTGTAGAGCTCTCTCTTATATTTCTTACAAGGTAAGATACATAATTATTAAACATAGAACTCAAGATATGACTGAAATATAGAAACAGTGTAAGACCCAAATAATGCTGAAAAAATCAATTAAGTCCAATTTGAGTCCAAACTTACAAAACATAACCAAACTCAATCAATTAAATATATGAAGAATGTAAATGACTAAAAATAAGGGTTTATTAATGTATAAAATATATGATTATTATAATAATGCAATGAGTTGAAAGTATGTAGTCTTTGTTTCGTGCATACTCGTTTTCCTTCACCATGTTCAAATAGGTCAGAGCTTCTCTTTTTTTTTTTGCACAATTTCTCAAGATCATCATGTGGGGTGATCTAATCCAAGAATAGTGTTTGATGGATTTTGTTTGATTTTGCCTTTGCCACTTGGTTTAAAGCTCTTTATAGTCTTTCTTAGTGCTAAATCCTCAAGCTTTTTTATTTTAAAGGAAATGCATAATAAAAAACAACATAAATTTAAAACTCCCAGGTGGGTTTGTTGGTAAAAGCAAGAAAAATACCCAAAAAGAAAAGGCCAAAAAAAGAAAGAAAATGGATAGGACTGCCACTAAAGAATAAGGGTGGCATTCGCTACAATATCCTATTAGAAAAACACCAAAAAAAAAGACCAAAGCACCAAAAAAGGTGGGACGAGGTGATAAGTAATCTCAATCACTTGAGATGAGGATGTAAATTCAAATCTTAAGGAAACAACTCTTGTGGTGCTTTGGGTGGTTCAAATAGGCTGAACTTATAAGAATACTACGTGATCTCACAAAAAAAATACCACGAAGGAAAGAGAAAACTAAGATTGACTTATATTTATTACCATTCTCACACTAACTTTGGGGATTGCCATTTTGTTATTTCACGAAGAATGCCAAAATATAAAGGAGCCTTCTACAATGCTCCTATGACCTGTTATTCAATTTCTTGTAACTATATTTTTATATTATAACTTTTAATTTTGTATTTAAACTTTTAACTTTTTACTTATTCCAATTTAGTCCAATAGTATTTCATTTTTTTGACTGAAAGTTGTAGAAATATCACAAACTCATCCTCCATTCACTCTCATCGATCGTATCATCTTCTAGTCAACAGAAACAACGAAAACCCCAACTAGACTCACTGGACTCCTCTCGGCGAGCCATCTTTGTTGCTGGAAAGTTCGACCTCACCCACTCATGCATCCACGATCTTGTTGAATGCCTTATTTCTGCTAGAATTGAGCCCGCCACGCCATTGCCCTCACCTTCGCCAACACCGTCGAGGTCTGCTTCTCCATCCCCATCCTCTCTCCATATTTGGTTCCTTAGTAAATCACATAGAATATAAAAGAAAATAAAAATCATCATTTCCTTTTTCCTTTTTAATCTCATTTATATTTTTTTCTGTTTATTATAATGTTTTGGCCATTATTCGAGTGCAAGCGACAGGCCACGACATCGTTACTAAACCTATCTTTAGCAATTGAATTTGAAGTACATAACTTTTTCGGAGAGAATCATCAGCTAGTCTTTGTTTATCCTCCACCTCACAGTTCTTCATCACGCTGGACAACGACCTCAACTCCAATGAGGACTTTTCAACAAAGAACAATAAAAAGGATTTTTTTTTAAAAAAAATGAATGACTAAAATATAATTTTCTTAGGCTTTGACTGTCTTAACTAATGCATCCTTTTCGAGTCCATCGGCAGCTAGTGAAATGCTATCACTGAAGCCATTGGGCCTCTGCTTCTGGGTCACTATGGTTCAAAGTGGTGAATCTTAAGTTAACTTGGCAAACCCTATCAAATGTCTTTTATTTCTAGATTGTAGGGAATAACTTTATAATTTATATAACCTTCTCATTACATATTTAACTAGTTACAAGTCATATATCTCAGCCATTGAATTTATCAATTATTTATCAACTGTGTTTCAAAAAGTGAGCATAGGGTACATTGAAGACGAAGAAAAATATAAAAGGGTTGTCTTACATGCACCATTTGTTTGTGAGGTGCATGGATGCACCTTAAAAAGTACTTGTTGATATGGTAGAAAACAATAGAAAAAGTCATGAACAACCCATATGAAATAAGGGGAACCTGTTGAAGAGGTAACTTGGAGAATGTGCAACCCACCCAAACTGCAGACCACTATCCACCAGCGAGCCACCGTAAGTCACCATCACCTCAACTCCGACCAACCAGAACCGTGAGCCACTACCTCCTCAACTGCTGTTTAAACCCCAACAAAACCAACCACCATGGAAACATGGAGATCAGACCTCAAACCCATAACACTCTTGCATTACCATCTCCTCTTCCACAAGCGCTTCCTCCCTGCAACATCCACGAGACCTCATTTCTACCCACCACTATCATAACAGAGCTTACCTTTGCTGCCATCCAAATCAAACAATCTTGTCGCTGCTCCACCATTAGTCAACCTTTAGCCCTTTGCCACCAAGATGTCAGAGCCATTGTGAACCACCAGAGCTCGCACCACCCATCACCCACGCGACCCAGAACTCACCAGCTACCTCAACTCCAATGTTTCAAATTAGACATTATGCATGTAACAGTTTCAAATTAGGTATACTAGTAATTTTACATCCTAACTGATACCACTTGTAAAATAAAAATGTGTAACACCCCAAACTTCCTAAATATAAGACAGTAATTTTGACAGTTAACAGAATTCTACTGTTTAGTGATTTCTGTGTACTGTAAAATTATTTTGATTATTCCGTAACTGTTTTTAATCGTTTTGAGTGAATTACTCTGTGTCAGGAAAATAATAATTTTCGGGCCGGGGAAAATTTTACGTAATTTAATTATTACTGTCAAGTCTTAATTATTTTACGTAATCTGATTTGATATTTGTACATTTTCTAATTTTTGTGATTTTGTGTGTGATTATGAAATTTTTATATTACTCTGTTTATTTTAGCGTTATCCATGGGCCATCTGTGGGCCCAAGGAGGTCGTATGTGGGCCCCGCATGGGTCTAGAAAGGTAAAATTTTTTCTATAATAAAAAAAATTCGTATTATTGAGACGGAGATGGGGGATCTTACTAAAACTGAATCCAGAAACAGTTTTTAAAAATTTCTTTTAATGTATTTTGCATTGTATTTAATTATCGGGTGATAAAAATACAGTAAAAATATTATTCGAATGACAATAGCAGATACAAAAATAAATATTGTACTGCGAAGTCAACATTAGTGGCTTGGATATCTACCATTGATGTAATCAACGGTGGAGACTTGATCTTGATTTAATCAACGATTGAGATTTAGTCTTATAAAGTGGCTAAGACCATTTATAGCCCTTGGATGTAAAGTTTGAAGGAGTAATCTTGACCTTTCATTTTGGAGACATATCTAATGGCTAGGATTTCAAGGAGGAAAGATCCAATGGCCTAAATTAAGTCTTCTATCTAAAGCCTAAACCTAAAACCTATATTAATCCTAACCTTTGATCTAATCAATGGTCAAGATTGCCTAAAATGATGGTTAGGAGACTTGTTGCATTTTGAAGAGTGCATGGAGGAGGGGGGACGGTTTTGGTGCTGCATTTAGGAGCTAAAGTAACATTGGAAGACCATAATTGATCACCTTTGGTCATTATTAATCATTCTTCATCTTTCCTAAAGCAAAGCTTAACAAAAATTCTCTTCATTTCTCTCCAAAACATAGCTCATGACCAAGCACTCTACATCACCCTTCTACCATTCTTTAATTTCAAACAACCATATTTCTTGAATCTACACTTAATTCTAAGACACTTTGTAGTTTACACCAAGTCCTAAATCTTTCATCTTCAAGGAGTTTTTCCAAGAGCAAGTTCTAGGGTTCTTAAGGTGAAGTTATGAAAAACTTTATTTTTTCTCTAATTTTTCATGTTCTAAACCATGTTTGATCCATGGTTCCTCTTATTCAAACTTAATATACTAATTTCTTTGTGTTTGTTTTGTGTTCAAGAGACTTTTGTTGGTGGAGATCTTGTTCAAAATACAAAGTAAGGAACTTTTTGTGGTTCTTTAAGAGGTAAGAGGGAGATCCATCTCACCAACCAAGTATGGTGGTGAGAGATGTTTTATTTATTTGATGGATGTTGAATCCATGTGAGGATTCATATCCATGGTCATGTAATAATTTATGTGTGTTTATGTGTTTTGATTATTTGTCTATGTTTGATATGATTTGCATGATTTTGCATGATTTTATTGCTTATATGGTATACTTATAATATGCATAATGAAAACATGTTGAATATATTATGGTAGATATATGTTGAAACAAGCAATTTTGGCTCCAAAGGCCAAGGGGGAGGCTACGGTTTTGAGCTCTCAAAATTAGGGTTCATGTTGAAATTTTTCAAGAACAAAGAAATTAATTTTTGGTCACTAAACTAAGTTGAATTTTGGCCAAGACACCTCAAATTAGGTGCTCACAAATTTATATTTTTGTGAATGATAAAATTGAATGCTCAGAGAAGCAAGGAAAATAAACAAAAGGTTTGATTTTCAAGAAACAATGTACATGATTTTGGAGAAGTATTTTTATTAATTTATTTTGTGTAAAAATAAGAATAGAACTTAGTTGATTTAGAAGGAAAAATACAAGAATGATTTCAATGGTCATGTCCATGGTTTTGAAGGCTTGTAATGTCTTGAGTTTTATGAATAAAGTGATTTTTTTTCAAAGTGGAAATATAACTTGATTTAATACAAGGAATTTGGAAAGAGAATCAGAGTGTTTTAACACTTGAAAAATGAAATTTTCAATTGTGAATGGAAAAGAGAGGTTGAAAGTGTTTGAACCTCAATTTATTTTAAAGAGGATTGATTTTTAGAATTGATTTGGAATTATAAAGAATACGTTGGTAACTTGGGATTTTCTAACGTGTAACTCATTCTTTGGGTTTTGGAGAGCGTTAGTAAATTTTAAAGTTAAAAACATTGATTTAATTCAATGAAATGATGATTTTATGGAATAAATTATGAAAAGTATTTTCTTGAGTAAGAAATGTGTAAAATAATGAGAAGTCATATTATTTTGAAAAATGTTGAAAAGAAATTTTTAACGGTTGAGAAATATTTTACGAAGTTGAAAAATAGTGAAAAATGATTTACATAACTTAAAAACGTGATTTTTAAGTTATGCGATTAGAAAAACGTTTAAATAATTCCACGTGATTTGAAAAATGTTAAAATATTTTTACGCAGTTTGGAAAGCATTTAAATATTTTTACGTGATTGAAATATTGTTGAAAAATCACTACGTGATGTAAAAATGGTAGAATATTTTTACGTAATTGATGAAAACGTTAAAAAATCTATATGTGATTTGAAAACGTAACAGAAATGTTACTAAATTGTGAAAACGCGACAAAAGTGGTGCGCGACTATGAAAACGCAATAAAATGATTTTCGTGATTAAATATACAGTAAAATTATTGTTGAACTAGTGAATGAACACTGTATGAGAAAATGATAAATTTTGCCTATGATTGGCATTAGTGCATTTTATATGCATGAACTGGTGTATGAACACTGTATATGAATTTTTGTCTATGATTGGCATTAGTGCATTGAATATGCATTGGAAAGGTCCGAGGGACTGTATGAGGCTATTTACCTAGGAGAGACGTACACCTCTTGAGTGGGTGCGATATGCGTAGTGTAAGTTACTTGTTGACCATGGGGGCATCGGGGTGCGGGTTGCTTACATGGGTGGTTGGTAGCTCTTCTTCCCGTAAGTTAGACCGATGCAACGCACCGATGATCCTGACTGAGACACTATTCTTAATCGAGATCTCGTAAAGAGTGTCGTGTATATGCTAGATGTGCAAATACAAATGAGAATTGTAGCACTTGGTCTGAGGTATTTTGGTACAGACAGATCTTTCAGATCAACTTCTCTGAACTGAGTATTAGCTCTATGGAGTAGGACATTGAGTCTATGTGCGCATGCATGAAACTGAGCATTTATATCTATGTGATATATATTAATTGAGGAATATTGGCTATGAGAATTGTTCTGTTGAGAAAATACTTAGATGATGATGATGATAATACTGTTAATGGCATGATGGTAAATGTTATTTATTGTATCTATTATTTAATACATTATGATGATGTCATAATTGTTATTATAGTATGATATATCTATATGGTATAGTGTATGTATTATCTTTGTGCTACTATGTTAGTATTGGCGTAGGTGATCTCACTTTTTTGTATGTTTATTTGGTACTGTAAATATATTTGTAAAGAAACTGAGCAAATGGTTGAACAAGAGGGTGAAGAAGAGCAGGCTCCAGAGGAAGTCGAGTTTTGATCGGATGGCATCCCGGTCAAGTTTCTTTGGTTATGTGAGATTACAGTTCTACGGTGGAGCTGGAGCGTGGAAGACTAGTCCCAATGAGAGGGGACTAATTTATGAGGGACACCTGACAGTAAACTTTAGCAGGATATTTCATGGGGATCCATTTGTAATTGGCTAGCTGACATGGACAATGATTTTGATGATAACAAACATTAAGATGATCAAGTCCAAGGTTTTCAAGATTAGTTTTAGGACTTAAGGTCTTTGTAAGGAGACTCATTGGATATCTCATTGATTTTGGACACAAAGAAATATTTTCAAAATTGTTTTAAATTAAATATCACAAATCCAAATCATGGTTTTGAAAGCATTTAAAAGTGTTAAAAGCCTTTTTTCAACAGATGTATTCGAATACCATTTAAAGGTATTCGAATAACATCCTAGTATCACGTTTTTACAAAGCTTTTTAATCAGAGGTATTCGAATACCTCTGATGGTATTCGAATACGGTATTCGAATACCTCCTGATGGTATTCGAATACCATAGGATTTCTGAAATAGAAAGAAACGGCTATAATTCAAATTTAAATGGATATTAATTGTTTAAACGGCTCTTTTTCTCAAATGCTCTATAAATAGAGACCTTGGGTCTCTTCTAAAGGTTGTCCAACCACTTGAATTATTTTTGCTTGTGTCAAAAACGTGATTCACTATTTTCTCTTATTTTATGTGCTCTTTTCGCCAAAATCTTGAGATATCCTTAGAGAGCTCCATAGTGCTTCAAGTTGTAATATTTGCTCTGAGTGAGAGTTTCTTTTCTTCATCTATTTCTCTGATATACTGTATTATGAGGGTGAGGTATCCCTCAGTAAAAGGGTGAGGTATCCCTTGTTGTAAAGAAGGTGAGGTATCCTTCAAAGGGGTGAGGTATCCCTCTAAGGTTTGTGTAAGGGTGAGGTATAGGGTGAGGCTTTAGCACAAGGGTAGAGTTTCCCTGTGTGTGAAAAGTGCTCTATTGTGTAAAGGTTGCAAGCACTGTTTTTAAGCTTGTATTGAATAGTGAAAAATCTCGAATCGTGTTTCGGGACTGGACGTAGGCCACAAGTGGTTGGTGGTCGAACCGGGATAAACATCGTGCACCTGCTTTTCTTCTTTCCTTAATCTTTTGTCTTTCTACGCACTTTATTTATTATATCTTGCAATTTAATTTCTAGTTGTTCTTCTTATCTTCATCTTATTCACGCCTTTTATTATTTAAATTCAGCATAGTTTATTTGTTTAAGGCTTTCGCGAAAAATTTTTAAATACTCAATTCACCCCCTCTTGAAAGACTTGAAGCCACTTGGGTAACAAGTGGTATCAGAGCTAGACTCTTGTATAAAGAGCTTAGCCGCTTCAAGAGTACATGGCTTCATCAAATGTTTTATCAGAAGCAACTTCCATAAATCGACCATCCTTTTTCAATGGGGATGGTTATGCATATTGAAAGGAAAGAATGAAAATCTTTATAGAGGCTATTGATCTAGATGTGTGGGATGCTGTCGAAAATGGCGCATTTATACTTACACGCGTTGTCAATGGTGTAAAAACCGAGACACCTAGAAGTGATTGGTCTAAAGATGATAAAAGAAAAGTTCAAAATAACTTAGTAGCCAAAAACATCATTACCTCAGCCTTGGGGCATGATAAATTTTTTAGAATTTCAAATTGCAAAACTGCTAAAGAAATGTGGGACACTTTACAAGTTACCCATGAGGGTACTAGTGAAGTTAAGATGTCGAGAATCAATTCTCTAACTCGTGAATATGAATTATTTACTATGAACCAAGGAGAAAGCATTCAAGAAATGCAAAAGAGGTTCACCCACATTGTTAATCATCTTGCATCATTAGGAAAGAATTTTACTAACGAAGATTTGATTAACAAAGTGTTGAGATGTCTTAGCAGGATTTGGCAACCCAAAGTAACGGCTATTGCGGAATCAAGAGACTTATCAACAATGTCTCTAGCCACCCTATTCGGAAAGCTTCAAGAACATGAGCTGGAACTAAATAGGCTCAATCAAAGTGAAGAGCATGATAAGAAGAAGAAGAGAATTGCACTCAAAGCCACTTCTTCCATACTTGAAGATGATGATGAGGATGTTGAAAATTTTGAACTAAGTGAGGAGAATCTTAGTCTCCTTGCGAAAAAATTCGGAAGATTCCTAAAGAAAAAGGGGTTTCAAAGAAGACCACCCATTCCTCAAAAGAAGGCATATCACAAAGGAGAAGGATCCTCCACTCCTCCAAAATGCTACGAATGTGGAGAATTGGGACACATAAAAATGGAGTGCCCAATCTATCAAAGGAAAGTGGAGAAGTATAAGAAAAGGCACTCAAGGGAAAAGAAAGAAAGAAGAGCCTACATAGCATGGGATGACAACGACATGGACTCCACTGATAGCTCAGATAGCGAAGAAGCTCAACTTTGTCTCATGGCCAAAGGAGAAGAAAAAGAAGAAGAAAGCGACAATGAGGTAAATTCTGACTTATCTCCTTCTTATGATGAATTACAAGATGCCTTTGAAGAATTGCATGACGAATCAATAAGGCTCACTAAATTAATTTCTTCATCTAAGAAAACTATCTCTTCTTTGGAAAATCAAATTCTAATTTTAAATAAAGAGATTGAAGAATTAAAAATTGAAAATGAAACTTTGGGAATTATTGATGCATGCTCATCTCATTCCTCACATGCTTCTACTTGTTTACCTTGTTCTTCATGTCATTTGCTTGAAAATGAAATTGAAGATTAAAAAACACCCTTGCCAAATTCACATGTGGAAGAGATAATTTAAATATTTTATTAGGAAAACAAAGGGTTGTTTTTCAAAAGGTGGAATAGGATATAACCCGAATAATCAACACAAATCCTATAAAAATTATTTTGTTAATTCTAGCATCTCATGTAGCCCATTTGTTAAATGTTTCTATTGTGGGAAGAAGGGTCATAGTGCTTCAACATGCAATGTAATGAAAAATATCAATACAAAAATTGGAACCAAAATGGTATGGGTTCCTAAGGGCACTATACCCAAAACTGACAATCAAGGACCCAAGAAAATTTGGGTACCAAAAACCAAAAATTGAATTGTGTTGCAGGTGTGCTTGATAGCCAAGAGCTAACTTCGGCATTTTTGAAAGTGGTTGCTGCAAGCACAAGACTATAATAAATTCCAAGCTCTCCTTCTTGTCTCTATCAAGCTTGGACTTGCATTCATATGAGTATTTCCATCAAAAGGTAAGCTTTCTTATCTCAAATATGCCTTCTGGATGCAAAATATATGCTTTTATGTTTGAGTTATTCGAATACCATACATCAGTACAGAGTTCTTGTGGTTTTATTAGCTGGGGCATTCGAATACCCAAATGTGTATTCGAATAACCTGAAAAATCTTCATCAGTACTTGTTACATGCTATCTGGAGTATTCGAATACCTTACAAGGCATTCGAATACTTGCTCCTTCTGGAGTTTATAAAATGTGATGGGTATTCGAATACAGCAAGAGGTATTCAAATACCATATGGCTGAAAGCAAGTTTTTCATCGTCCTCTCTATTTCGTTTCTGCTTCTATTCTTTTTTCTTGCATATGCAATGCAAATAACATGCTTTTAATCTTATTTCATCAAGCCTTCATTTATGCCTTATATGAAAATCACATGATGTTCTTAAATGCATATTTCTTGGCTTGTTCTTGCCCTTTTATTTTTTTTCTAAAATATGCTCAATGTAATTGGCTATTGTTTTGATATACGAACAAGTGCAATAAGTGGTATATGAAATATTTAATATCTATGTTTTTATTGACATATGTCAGATTTATAAGAATTTGTTAACAAGTGGTAAATGCTTTACATTTTGACAACAAGTGATATCAAAGTGGTATGAACATAATAACAAGTAATAACAAATGATATCAAACAAGTGATTTCTTGGCCAAATTAATCGATAAATATATTTTTGCCCTTGAGAATCATTTGCTGCTTTTGCCTCATTGTTTTAAATGCTTATTGGCTTATGAGTTTGACTAACCCCTATGGATCCAACATTAATGGATACCAATGAAAGCACTCTGAATTTTGTTGTAGGGAGAACACTACCTCAAGCATAAATTTAAATGGACAAAATTCATTCAACTTGAGGACATGCATATATTGTTTAATATGATAAAATGGGAGAGAAAAATACTTGCCCCATCTTTTTGATCATGACAAAAGGGGGAGAATGGTATCAAATGTACAAAAGGGGAGAACAAGTTTAAATGTATTTGTTTGAGAAAAGTAAAAAAAAAGTCAAAACAAAAATAGAAATTGGATTCCAAAAGTAAGGGGGAGCTGCTGTGCACATCTCTGATATAAATCACCTCTTATGAAAAAGAGGGGGAGTAAGTATCTCTAAACTAACTTTGTGAATTTCAATTTATATGAACTAATGCTTTTCTCAAATGTTAGTTTGTCATCATCAAAAAGGGAGAGAATGTAATTGGCTAGCTGACATGGACAATGATTTTGATGATAACAAACATTAAGATGATCAAGTCCAAGGTTTTCAAGATTAGCTTTAGGACTTAAGGTCTTTGTAAGGAGACTCATTGGATATCTCATTGATTTTGGACACAAAGAAATATTTTCAAAATTGTTTTAAATTAAATATCACAAATCCAAATCATGGTTTTGAAAGCATTTAAAAGTGTTAAAAGCCTTTTTTCATCAGAGGTATTCGAATACCATTTAAAGGTATTCGAATAACATCCTAGTATCACGTTTTTACAAAGCTTTTTAATGGAGGTATTTGAATACCTCGATGGTATTCGAATACGGTATTCGAATACCTCCTGATGGTATTCGAATACCACAGATTTATGAAATAGAAAGAAATAGCTATAATTCAAATTTAAATGGATATTAATTGTTTAAACGGCTCTTTTTCTCAAATGCTCTATAAATAGAGACCTTGGGTCTCTTCTAAAGGTTGCCCAACCACTTGAATTATTTTTGCTTGTGTCAAAAACGTGATTCACTATTTTCTCTTATTTTCTGTGCTCTTTTCACCAAAATCTTGAGATATCCTTAGAGAGCTCCATAGTGCTTCAAGTTGTAATATTTGCTCTGAGTGAGAGTTTCTTTTCTTCATCTATTTCTCTGATATACTGTATTGTGAGGGTGAGGTATACCTTGTTGTAAAGAATGTGAGGTATCCTTCAAAGGGGGTGAGGTATCCCTCTAAGGTTTGTGTAAGGGTGAGGTATCCCTACAGGCTGAGGCTTTAGCACAAGGGTAGAGTTTCCCTGTGTGTGAAAAGTGCTCTATTGTGTAAAGGTTGCAAGCACCTGTTTTTAAGCTTGTATTAAATAGTGAAAAATCTCGAACTGTGTTTCGGGGACTGGACGTAGGCCACAAGTGGTTGGTGGTCGAACCAGGATAAACATCGTGCCTGCTTTTCTTCTTTCCTTAATCTTTTGTCTTTCTGCACTTTATTTATTATATCTTGCAATTTAATTTCTAGTTGTTCTTCTTATCTTCATCTCATTCACGCCTTTTATTATTTAAATTCAGCATAGTTTATTTGTTTAAGGCTTTCACGAAAAATTTTTAAATACTCAATTCACCCCCCTCTTGAGTATTGAAGCCACTTGGGTAACACCATTTTTCTCTGTAACTATTTTTGTATATGTGGAATTTCTGTTGTCTATTAGGCGGTATTGGGATACTAGAAACTATGTCCCAACGGAAATTAGTATTGTGTCGTCAGCCCGGACACCTGTCCATAGGGCTACGCGTCAAATCGGATTCCTACCTGCTGAGGAGTCTGAGGAGGACCCAACTGAGGGTTTTGCTGCTTAGTTAGACTTGGGCGAGTCTAAACTCTGTTACAAACTATGTCTATATATATTTAAGTGTGTTATTTAGTTTTAGAGAAATGGTCTGTATATAAATAATCCTGACATTACGTTTGTAATGTATGATGATGTAAATTATGTGTGATGATGTATAATATTTTATTTTTCGCTAAGGTTATTTTATAGTTATCAAAGAAGAAAGAAAAAAAAATTTACAACTCATATTTTTATCACAACATCACATTTTATAACTTAGGAGTAATTTGGTAATTAAGTATCATAAATGTGGCACCTTACGGTGGGTGTTACAAAATGCACTAGTAGATCTCTTTAACAAAGGATACATGGCAAAAGGCTTCAAATATAAACGGGGAACTTAAAAGGATGTTCATTTTAGGGAAGCCATATTCATATGTCCAATATCCCATCTATAAATGATACAATTACGGATGATTTTTCTCTACTGCTCCTTTTCTTGTTCATTTGCACGTGTCATTCCCATATCGATTGCAGGTGCTTCCATTTTCTAATTGTTTTTTTTTACGCTTTTATTTTTTTATTCTTTCATTCTTTTATTATTTTATTCTTTAATTTTTGTGTTGTTTTTGCTATTCAATTTCTTTACCCATGCCAACTCTACTTTGTCAATGTTCAGCCGATAGACATGTGCACCTATCCCCCTAACATGGAATCAATGTGAACTTTCTAATAAGAGGTATAGTCTTTTATATACTTCACCATGTCTATCACGTAAAGTTGGTATTTGAGATGTGTGTGATTTGGGGGAGGAGCATAAAAATTTTGCTTCAAGGATGTGATGAGAATTAGTTAAATTTTACCTAATCTAAGCTACTGTTCATATCCCTTTTTGTGAATTATGTCCTTTTTTATGCAATAGATTTTAATTCCCTTCTTTTTTTTTTGTTATAGATTAGTTGATTTGTTGAGAATGAACTAGATTTGCAGAATTTTCCTCTATTTCCTGATTCCAAAATGTGTTTTCCTCTCTCTCACACACACTCTCTTTCTCTCTCCTCACTAACTCAATGTAACTGCTTCAGATTACCTTATCCTCCTCCTTTACACTTTTGTGCCCAAAGCTTAAACCTCTGCACTTGAAAATTTATCTCAACAAAATTTCTAGCACACTTATAAGAAAAAGATAAAGTGAGTCTTCTTTTTTGCTCAAAAAGTTTCTTTCTTAGCTCTAACGAGACACGTGGCTTCTTTGGTTTTTTTTTTCTCAATAAAGTGATAACAAAAGGTTCTCTCCCTCTAGTTGCAATGGTAGGTTATTGAGGGTTTGAGTAGAAAGTAATGAGTCTTGCTAATGAAATTGAAGAAAATGAGCCCAAGGATAAGGTAGGTGTCCAACTTAATTAAAGCTTTCTCCATTTGTCATCCATATGCTACTGCATCTTCTAAGACTTTTGTGTTTCATGATTAGGAGACTAATGGAAGATATGTGTCTTTTGAATGAATGATAAATCATTCAAGTTTAGCTTGAGTTATCTGTCAAGTGCATCTCACTAAATTGTAAGGGCTTCTTTATTTGTTTATGGTAGAAAGGTATGCATGTCATATTTTGATTTTTTTTAGTCAGTATTCTTCTCTTTTTTTTTTCTCAATCTTTATATTTTTTTATATTTTTCATTTTCATTTTTTTACAGGTTAACAGTGATGCCTATGAGTGCATGTTTCCTAATTTTTCTTTTGACAAGAAGGGCAATTTACTATGCAAAATTTGAGTTGGACAAGGTGCGTGTCTTCTACTTTTAATTTGCTTATGTGCTTAGACAACAATACAAGCATATAAATTTAGAATATTTTGTTCTCCTCATTTACTAGCAAAACATGTTATGAGTTTTTATTAGTTTTAAAAGGTTTCATATGTTTCTCTTTGTTTGGGTTGGCAGTCGGACTGTTAGATAAATTTAAAGTGGATGAATTTAAGTTTTGCTAATGCAGATGAGATGTTCTTCATATATTTGAGTTTTAGTTGTCCATAGATAGAAGGTAGAAATTTGTGGGTAGTAATGTTTTTGGTGTTTCTGATGGATTTTGTAGTGTACATTTTTGGAGTTATAGTTACTAATCATAACTTCATTTGGTTAAGTTGTTTTGTAAGTAATGCTTTTTGTGGCATTTTTGTTTAACATCCGTTGTAAAATGACATATGGCTCCCTCTTAATTACAATTTTCCAAACTTCCATTTAAATTTTTCTCTCTTTTCATATTTTGTACTTTATAAATACATCAGATATATGTTATCATTAATTATATCTTACTCACTGTTGTAGGAGGTTGTCTCTCAACTGATTGTTAGTCCTGTTTCATTGGGATTTGATGACTGATGTTCCAATGCCAAGTTAACCTTTGTCAAGAGGAACCTCGAAGAAGCAATGAGTGATGGAATTGTTGTGATTGATGGTGTTGTGAGGGTAATTAAGAAGGAGCCTGAATGAAGCATTTGGTGGCTGACATTTTGAGTCTTTGTATATAACTGGACTAGTGCTTTAAGTGTTTTTTTTTTTAGTTAATTTTGTCCAAGTTCTAAGTGTAGGGTGTGATTCATAGTTTGTGACTTAGACTCTCTTTTGGGGAAGTATATTTTGTTGTAATGGGGATTATGATGCAATTGAGTCTATTTGGTTTGGGCAGCTTTGTATAGATTCATTATCATTCAGTTGTCAAGTAATATGATGTATTGTAAAGAATTAGATGACTTAATGAATGACCATCTTTTGACCACTTTATGAGTTTTTTTTATTAAAACAATCATGCATTATTTAATTTTTTAAATATAATATGAATTTATTCATATGCTACTATTTATTTGAGTGGGGCAATTTTGATTTCATGTTATTATTTATTTAGGTGTAGGTTCGATCAAATGCAGAAGGTATTAAGTTATTGTCCATTGAAATTAGGCATGCTTTACTCTTCGAAGATATGTGTGGTGAATATGACATTCCACTGCCAGCCAATGCCAAGTCTGTTAGGGAGTTTGATGATGGACTAACCTATGGAATGTTCCCATACTTATTGGAAGCTAGATAGATAAATTACAATTGTGAATTATTATCAAGCTTTGGTTTTGTTTTCAAGCTTTTCTTCGATCTCTTGCTATCTTTGATTTCGATCTTTCGATTTTTTTCATCAAGTTTTATCATTACTTCTATTTCTGATATGCTCTGATACCATAACAAAAGCAAAAGAATCAAAAGATCAAAATCGAAGATAGCAAGAAATCGAAGAAAAGTTTGATGAAAACGAAACCAAAGCTTGATGAAAGCTGAAGTAGCAAGTTGAAGCAGAAACTGTTAGAATTTTCCTATAAATTCTAGTGGGCTGCAATCAATTGTGACATTTTGTTTTGCTAAAAACGAGCTAATATTATGATCCATTCTATGATACTTAAGCCCACTAATAACGTGATTAATTACTAATGGGCTTTGGACACTTAATATTGATGTGTGTGGGAGACAGTGTGGGCCTAACCACTAGGCCTATAATGGGAGGTGCCTAGGGTTAATAAATAGCGTGGCTAGGTCCCCTTTCGTCACGTCTTTGGATTCTCTTTAGGTTTGTCCCATTGAAAACCTAGAATTTTGTGATAGTGCAAAGGAAGGCTTGGCTTCTTGTTCGAGGATACGTGCAACGCAAGGGCAATTCCTATTCATCCAATCATGTCTTCAACAAGTAAGTTATTAAATCGGTATTCTAATTTCATATAAAGTGTGCCTTTCATGAATTGTTATTCTTACATTTGGTATCAGAGCTAAGTTTTATATGATTTAGGACCTGATTGTTAATTATCATGTGTTTAATTTTAATTGAATGGATACAAATATGAACATGATATTTTTTTTCTCTCCAATTTGCTACTTGGATGTTCGTAATTACTATTTTTGTTGATTATCTTTGTTGTGGCCTTCTTTGTGTGTGGCTTTAATTGATAATCATTGGGTTTGGGAATTTTGTTTCTCCCTGCTTTTGCTTCTACGAGGCGCAACGCATTTGTTTTCGTTAATTGTTTGAAATTTTACGGATTGGAAAACCACGCTGCTACTGTTGTTATGCGTTTGCACATTCAATTTTGTGTGTCCCTGCTTCTGCTTCGAAGGGCTAGAACCAAACATTTTTTTTTATCTGCTCTATCAATTTTTTTTTTAATAATTCGTTGTGAATTTGCCCCATTGTTTTCGCTGATTGCCGAATGCCTATGTATGATTTTGTGATTGAAACAAAATAAAATGAAACAACCAAATGTTAAATTGGCCTTGATGGGACTTGAACACACGTACATGAATGGAATTGGCAAACGCATAACCACTGGACCAGATAGCACTTTTGTGTTTTTGTTGCGCTAAATATATATATAAAGGCATGTTAATGTTTTGAATGTGCATTGCTATTATTTATTTTATTTTATTTTTCCTTCTTTTCCGCTGCTGTAAGTTTATTGTTGATATATATATTTTTTAAGTTGGATCGTGAAATTAACATGCTTAAATAATTCTTCAACAAACTGTTTGAGTACAAAACATGTTGGGAATGCTGATACATACATTAGTGGGCCCCTGACTTCTACAATTTGTGGTAACAGATTTTTCATTACATTCATTGATGATTTTTCCCGATATGGCTATCTTTATTTGATTAAAGAAAAATCAAGCACTTGAGAAATTTAAATTTTTAAAGAAGTGGAAAAGCAATTGGGAAAAATGATCAAGATTGTAAGATCCGACCGTGGTGGAGAGTATTATGGTAAATATGGTGTCGCAGGGCAACATATGGGACCATTTGCTTTATACTTGCGAGGATTGTGGAATAGTTCCACAATACACCATGCACGGGAGTCTGAACAAAATGGTGTAGCCGAAAGGCGTAACAGACACTTAAAGATATGATGAGAAGCATGATGAGTAGATGTAACTTGCCGAATATTTGTGGGGAGAAGCCTTGAAAACACCCTTTATATTCTTAACGAGTTCCCAAGAATCCGTTCCCAAAACTCCTTTTGAACTACGGACGGGGAAGAAAACCTAGCCTCGAACCATCTTCGATGCGGGAAGTGAGGTCAAAATTTATAATCCCTTGCAGAAAAAGACGGAACCCAAGACAAGTCGTTGCTTTTTCATTGGATATCCGGATCGCGCTAAAGGATATAGGTTCTTCTATCCTTGTAAGGGGAGTAGAATTGTAGAGTCTATGAATGCTAAATTTCTGGAGCTTGATGTAGCAGATCCCGTTGTTCAACCGAATGAGACCGATGTTCTTTTGCCTAAGATTGTTTCCTTGCCACTACCTGCTCCTGTTAACCCTGTTTCGTTTATTGAGACTAGGGTCCCGGTTGTTCCAGTTGAGACTGAGGTTCGGACTGAGGATATAGCTGGTTCTCAAGTTGATGATATGCTTGATCCTCCTACTGTGGTTGAAATTCCACAACCCATTGAGCTAGTGGCAGAGATTCCTTTGAGAAGGTCAACTAGACAGAGGCGACCAGCTATAAGTGATGAGTTTATGGTCTATCTCAGTGAGGATGCATATGACATTGGAGATATTGTTGATCAGAAGAGCTATCGGAAAAGTGTATCTTGTTCACAATCGAAAATGTGGAAACGTGCGATGAATGAAGAGATGCAGTCTATGTCAGTTAATGATGTATGGGAGCTTGTTGAGTTGCCTGAGAATTGTAAGGCAATTGGTTGTAAATGGATTTTTAAAACAAAGAAAGATTCAAAGGGTAACGTTGAGAGATTTAAGGCCAGACTAGTGGCAAAGGGTTTCATGCAGAAGGAGGGCATTGACTTTACTGAGACATTTTCACCTGTATCAACAAAGGATTCCTTTAGGATCATAATGGCTCTCGTAGCTCACTTTGATTTGGAGTTGCACCAAATGGATGTGAAGACTGCTTTTCTGAATGGTGATTTGAGTGAGACAGTATACATGTAGCAACCTGAGGGTTTCCATATTGGTGGTAAAAAAGACCTGGTCTGTAAATTGAAGAGGTCAATTTATGGCTTGAAACAAGCTTCCGAGCGCAAGTGGTACTTGAAATTTGATAAGGTGGTGACTTCTATGGGGTTTGAGGAGAATAAGGTTGATCAGTGTATATATCTTAAGGTCAGTGGGAGCAAATTTATCTTTTTTGTGCTATACGTGGATGATATATTATTGGCTTCTAATGACCTTGGCATGTCGTGAGACAAAACAGATGTTGACTAGATCTTTTGACATGAAAGACCTTGGTGAGGCTTCTTTTGTGTTGGGGATTGAGATTCACAGAGATAGATCACATCATACACTCGGGTTATCTCAAAAGGCCTACATCGATAGAGTCTTAGAGAGATTCAATATGCAGAACTGTAAACCTGGAGATGTTAGGTCGTCAAAGGTGACAGATTTAACAAGGATCAATGTCCTAAGAACGAGATTGAGCGAGTAGAAATGAACGATAGGCCTTTTGGGAGTGCTTTGGGCAGCCTCATGTATGCTCAAGTATGCACTAGACCTGACATCGCTTTCATAGTTGGCGTTCTTGGTAGATACCAGTCAAACCCTGGGAATGATCACTTGGATAGTTGCTAAGAAGGTGATGAGGTATTTGCTGAGAGGACTAAAGAGTATATGCTTGTATACGGGAGAGTCGACAACTTGGAGATCGTGGGGTACACAGATTCGGATCTTGGTGGGTGCCCGATGATAGGAAATCGACATGGGTACATCTTTATGATGGTGGGGTGCGATATCCTGGAAGAGTAAGAAACAAACTATTGTTGCCTCCTCTACTATGCAAGCAGAGTTCATTGCTTGTTTTGCTGCTGCTACTCATGCCGTTTGGTTGAGGAATCTTGTGAGGGGACTTCGCATTGTGGACTCCATTGCTAGGCCACTGAGGATTTTCTGTGATAATAGTATTGCAGTATTCTATACAAAAAACAATAGGACTTCTAATGGATCTAAGCACTTGGAGCTGAAGTACCTGACCGTTAGAGATCTTGTGAAAGATGGTTCTATAGTGGTAGAGCATATTGACACAGATTCCATGTTGGTTGATCCCTTAACCAAGGGACTCAGGCCCGTTGTTTTCAAAAGACATGTTGAGAACATGGGCATTGTGAGTTCTTTTCATGTGTTTGGTTAGTGGGAGCTTTAGTTTTATGTTATTTCCTCTTTTATGTTGTTGGATTCTTATTTTGAATTTTAGGAAATAATGTATTGATAACATTTTACATTTGATTTGATGAAATAAATGATGAGATGAATTTTATTATAACATTTTTAATGTATATATCAAATGTGAAATTGTTAAAGCTCGGTGTTGTTAGGACTATTGTGCCTGTAGTTGATACCGATTTGGAGCTGAGGCATGATGGTTTAGTGATAAACCATGTAATTTCTCTGGCTTCTATGCATTTGAGAGAAATTCAGGACTGACAAAGAAAATGATGGTATGGCTATTTAATCATGTTGGCACGTCATTTTCTTGCCACACTCCACATTCATGACTAGTCGACAGAGTCGGTGATATTTGTAACCATGGAAGGTGTTGCATCAATAAGGGATGCAATTACCGCCATGATTCGGTGTTACATGACTTTTGTTGGATGGAGTTTTAATAAGGTGTTGTATCTTGGGATCATATGTGTTGTGGCCACAATATGCTATTAGCTCGAGAGTCGTTTTCAAAATATTTTTTCAAAATTGAAAATACACAATTGATTTTGCCCAAGTGGGAGAATGTTAGAATTTTCCTATAAATTCTAGTGGGCTGCAATCAATTGTGATATTTTGTTTTGTTAAAAACGAGCTAATATTATGATCCATTCTATGATACTTAAGCCCACTAATAACGTGATTAATTACTAATGGGCTTTGGACACTTAATATTGATGTGTGTGGGAGACAGTGTGGGCCTAACCACTAGGCCTATAATGGGAGGTGCCTAGGGTTAATAAATAGTGTGGCTAGGTCCCCTTTGCCGTCACGTCTTTGGATTGCTCTTTAGGTTTGTCCCATTGAAAACCTAGAATTTGGAGCGTGTGATCAGGCAAAGGAAGACTTGGCTTCTTGTTCTGAGGATACGTGCAACGCAAGGGGCAATTCCCTATTCATCCAATCATGTCTTCAACAAGTAAGTTATTAAATCGGTGTTCTAATTTCATATAAAGTGTGCCTTTCATGGATTGTTATTCTTACAGAAACTTGATAGAAGAAGTAGAAGCTCGATACAAAAAAGAAGAGAAAGAAATGAAAGCAGGGAGGTTCGATCATTGGACTTCCTACTTTATTTTCTTACAAAATGCTTCACTAAAAACTACAACATTGATGGAATAAAAGCATGGAGGTTCGAACCTTGGACTTCTTGCATTTTAAAAAAAAATTGGTCATAGTACACATGCTGGCTGAATTATGGCTATATGTTATATATGGGTTTAATATTTAAGTTATGTTTTTGGCAACCCCCAATCAACCAAATTAATAGAAAACCAGTTAAGCTTGGTGGACATAGACACAATTGAAGTGGTTAGAAAGGGAAATGGAAAGGTAGTGCAATTGGTGCAACACAAATGAACTACTAAGACAACGACAACAAAGATTTACAATGGTTTCTTCAATTTTGATTCTTTGCTATTTTCATCAAGCTTTGGTTCTATTTTCATCAAGCTTTTCTTCGATTTCTTGCTATCTTCGATTTTGATTCTTTGCTACCTTTGATTTTGATTCTTTGCTATCTTCGATTTCAATCTTTCGATTATTTTCATCAAGTTTGGTTGATTGGGAGTTGCCATAATAGCATAATCGAAACATCGAAATATAAGATAGCAAGAAATCGAAGAAAAGTTTGATGAAAACATAACCAAAGCTTGATGAAAGTTAGAGTAGAAATTTGATGGAAGAAGCAGAAGCTTGATACAAAAATGAAGAAAAAGAAATGAAAGCATGGAGGTTCGATCCTTAGACTTCCTACTTTATTTTCTTACAAAATGATTCACTGAAAACTACAACATTAATGGAATGAAAGCAAGGAGGTTCGAACCTTGGACTTCCTACATTTAAAAAAGAAAAAAAAATTAGTCACAGTACACATGTTAGCTGAATTCTGGCTATATGTTTTATATGAGTTTAACATCCATGTTATGTTTTTGAAAACCCTCAATCAACCAAATAGACAACTAGTTAAGCTTGTTGGACGTAGACACAATCGAAGTTGTTAGAAAGGGAAATGAAGGGGTAGTGCAATTGGTGCAACACAAATGGACTACTCAGACATCTACAAAGGAGATTTAGAATGGTTTCTTCGATTTTGATTCTTTGCTATCTTTAAGCTTTGGTTCTGTTTTCATCAAGCTTTCCTTTGTTTTCTTCCTATCTTCGATTTCAATTCTTTGCTATCTTTGATTTTGATTCTTTACTATTTTCGATTTCGATCGTTCAATTCTTTTCATCACATTTTATCATTACTTCTATTTCTGCTACGCTCTGATACCATAACAGAAGCAGAAGAATCAAAAGATCGAGATCGAAGATAGCAAGAAATCGAAGAAAAACTTGATGAAAATAGAACCAAAGCTTGATGAAAGCTGAAGCAGCAAGCTGAAACAGAAACTTGTTGGAAGAAGCAAAAGCTTAATACGAAAAAGAAGAGAAATAAATGAAAGCAAGGAGGTTCAAACCTTATACTTCCTACTTTATTTTCTTACAAAATGCTTCACTAAAAACTACAATATTGATGGATTAAAAATAGGGAGGTTCGAACCTTGGACTTCTAGCATTTAGAAAAAAAAAATTGGTCACAATAAACCAAACAGACAACTAGTTAAGCTTGGTGGATGTAGACACAATCAAAGTGGTTAGAAAGGGAAATAGAGGGGTAGTGTAATTGGTCCAACACAAATGAACTACTCAGATAGTCACAAAGAAAATTTAGAATGGTTTCTTCGATTTTGATTCTTTACTATCTCCATCAAGCTTTGGTTCAATTTTCATCAAGCTTTTCTTCGATTTCTTGCTATCTTTGATTTCGATTTTTGCTTTCTTTGATCCTTGGGAAACATAGGGAATATCTTAACTCTAATTCTATTTGCAGATCTAATGGAGATGTAGGTATTGATATTGAATGGTTAACTCTTGAGTTCATTAATGGAATAAAGTGTTCAGGCCTTCTTAATCACAAGGTGGTTTTCAAAAAAGGTGTGTGCCTGTAATGTTGTTAAGGAGCATTGACCAATTTGCAGGTCTTTGTAATGGAACTAGACTTATTATTCATAAGTTAGGTTCAAATGTTATTGGTGCAAGGGTTGTGATAGATAATCATGTTGGAGAAAATTTTACATTCCACCAATGAATTTAATACGCTATAATGCTTGACTATCCTTGAAATTTTAAAGAAGACAATTTCATTTATCTCTTTACTTTACGATGACAATTAGCAAAAGTTAAGGACAAACATTATTTCATGTTGATTTGTATTTACCGCGACCAATATTTTTATATAGACAATTATATGTTGCTATATCTCACCTTAAATCTAAAAGTTGATTGAAGATATTGATTTGCAATGATGATAGAGATCTTTGTTTAACAACTAAGAAGGTAATATTTAAAGAAATTTTTCATAAGATTTAAATTCATGTTTGTAATGTTTTCTGCTAATTTCTGGCATATATATTATTTGATCAATTATTGTATAATATGTGATTTGATACATGAATTAGTTAATAGAATTATTTTTAGTTAAATTAATTATTTATTGTGCTAGATGATTATTAAATAACATTATATTTTTTTTGTTCTTCACTATATTTTAAATATCTATTATAGATATAATTTGAAAATTTAAATTTTTCTTCATATGAATTAACAAAAAAAAAGAAACATATGTCGTTTGTTTCAATTGATAGATTAATATAAAAACTAAAAAAAATTATTCAAATTTAAAACATGATCTTAATTTTTATAACAATTCAATTTTGTTCATAAACAATAATGACAAATTTTACCCGTTCATTGTACGGGTAAATGTCATAGTAATTGGACAATTAAAATGCTCGTGCATGATGCAAAGTCTTATCATATCAATTGTCGATTGTATATAAATAAATAAATGCACTAAAGCAGGAAAAGACATCTGATGTGGGTTGGGTTTCAATAAATAGTAGTTACATTTATCAAAATACCGCTTTATATAAAAAAATTAAAATTAAAAATACTATTTTTCCCCTAGAAATATTTCTAAAGTAGTAAAAATAAAGAGAATAATAATAGTAATAAATTAAATATTAAGTTGCTTAATTAACAAGAATGGATTCATCATATTTTTATCACTTCTCTTTTATATAGTTAGATTTGAAATTATTATAAAAAATATCTAAGATATAAATGATCTCTTCAAATTTTTTTTTTAAATCATGAGGTATTCATACTGATTTAATTTATTTAAACTATTTATAAAATTAATTCTCTGTTCAATCATAAAGTACAAAAGTACAAAAATTATGTAATTTTTCTACAAAAGTTAATTTATTAAGATTTAATCAATAACACAATATCTTTGTTTGATATATAATTGGTTCCACCTAATGAAAAAAAAAATAACTTTTGTTGATATTGTTAATTATTTGTATATACAAAATATTCTTATAAATAGCACTATTATTTAGCAAATGGAAAATTTTTATACATTTAGTATATAATTCATATAACACTCTTAATGATAAATAATACTGTAAATCTCTTCAATAAATAAGAAATCTCTATCTTGAATTTAGACTAGTTCTTATTATATTGAAGTAAAAATAACAAATTCCTTTTTTATTTGAAAAATAAATAATAAAATAATAATAATAATAATAATGATAGCAATAATAATTTTTTTGCTGTGAATGTAAAGAAAAAAATTTAAAAAAAATCAACAAAAAAACTATTGTTTTGGGAAAAAATTAAAAAAGAAAAAGATAATGGTTACATGGTGAGAGAGAGATTTGGTGGGGGAGATATTGAGGTCCCATTAACATACATGTATTTATGAATAAACTACATAGATGACAAAAATGTCAGTATCTTGTCCTTAGCTTACGCAAACCCCATACCATAAATTCCCATCGATTTTCCATTTCCTTTCTCTCTCAAAACAAATTCAAAGCAGCATGAAGCGGTCCACTCCACTTCACGAGCCTTCTCTCTCCTCTTTTAGTCTTCGCTTTTTCCCTCTCCTCCTTCTCTCCTTTTGTTCTCCTCCGCCGTTTCCCTCCCACTTTCTCTCACTTTCCCGGGAAAATGTAACACCACGCTCTGCATGCCACTCCACTCTCCGCGACTCTGCACGTTATTTTGAAACCAAGCCATTATTCTATTGTATATGTATATATAAAAAAAACAAAAAGTAGACAGATTCCATTGCGGCAGAGAGAGAAAGTGTAGCAGCAACAGTTGAAGACTGCAAGTACACAGAAAGTTCCATACATGAAAGAAAAACCCTGATTTTTGGGGGGAAGACGCGATTGGTTTTGTCTTCTTTCGAAATCGAGACTCCACCGACTTGAACAAAAACCTTTTTCTCTTCTCTCTCTCTTTCCATCTTATCACTCTCACACTGCACCGTTCAAAATCTGGTAATTTCTCTCTCTCTCTCTCTCTCTCTGAATTTGTCAGATTATCTCCTTGTTTTCCTCAATTTGACTAGGGTTTTAATCGCACTGGACCTCAATGTACGAATCCATTCTTGAACCAATCCCTTAGGTTTTTTGTTTTCGATTCGTGTTCTTCTTCGATTCATTTTTATGGTTTCTCTGTGATTTCAAAATTTTCAGTAGCTTTTGTAGTAGCCATGGCGTTTGATCAAAATTCCCTTCCCAACGATCTGCGGCCACTGAACGTAACCCGAACCATAGCCGAAGAGCCAGTCGTTTTACCGGCGAGCACGACGGCTCGAACCGGAGAGTGTTACCCTGCAAATTCGGTTAGCCCCCCTGGTGCGGTGCCCCTCTTCTACCCTGCGTCTGTCTCTGATGCTGGCTTGGTTGGAATGGGTTATGGAAATGTGGCTTCGGGTACTACTGCTGCTGCTACCTGGTGTGTTCGCCCTGCTGTGCCGATTGGCCATCCTAGTATGAACCCTGCTATTGGGTTTAATTATTGTCATAGTTTTCCCAATAGGATTGCTGGTGGCAATGCTGTTGATCTCTCGGGTAGCGTCGTGGCAAGTGGACGTGGATATCCTCTGAATTTGGGCAACTGGGTTGCTGGTAATGGATTGGATAATGCCCTTCAGGGCAACAACAGAGTCATTGGCAATACTGGTGATCAGGTTGGCAGTGTGGCGTCAACTGGGATTGGTTTCAGTCCTACTGTAAGGGCTGATCAGGCGAGTGATGAGGGCGGGGATGATTCGGTGTCAGGAAGAAAATTGAAGTTAATGTGTAGTTATGGTGGGAAGATTTTGCCTAGGCCTAGTGATGGAATGTTGAGATATGTTGGAGGGCAGACAAGGATCATTACTGTTAAGAGAGATGTGAGTTTCAATGATTTGGTGCAAAAGATGGCTGATACTTATGGACAACCTGCGGTTATCAAGTATCAGCTCCCTGACGAGGATCTTGATGCATTGGTATCGGTTTCCTGCCCTGATGATCTTGAGAATATGATGGAGGAGTATGAAAGATTAATTGAGAGGTCTCCTGATGGTTCTGCTAAATTAAGGGTCTTTCTGTTTTCTGCTTCAGAACTAGATCCTTCTGGTGTATTACAGTTTGCAGATTTACAAGATAGTGGGCAAAAATATGTTGAAGCTGTGAATGGAATTACTGATGGGATTAGTGGTAAACTCACAAGGAGAGAGAGTATTACAAGTGCAGCTTCTACCCAAAATTCTGACCTGAGTGGTGTAGAGGCTCTTGATAGCTCAAATGCTGTTCAAGGGGATGTCAGTGGGGCACCTACTTCCGGCGTTTTATCACCTAAGGGGAATGTGACTGCTTCTCATGATGCTAGTGCAAATTTGGTGGTTTCTGAGCCCCGTGCATCAATTTACTCAGATGCTTATGCGGATTCATTGGGCATGCCTACTACTAATTCTGGTCCAACGCAGACTTCAGCTTTCCAGAATGAGGTTGAGTTAGAAAAGTCTGTGCCTATTACTTTATCCCAGCAGCAATTTGGGCTGCAGCAACCTGGAATGGAAAATCCACCACCTGCACCTTATCTGCAGCCTTTTGTTGATCCTCGCCAGGAAGTTATGAATCATGCAGATTATGTCCAGCTGCCTCCCCAGATGGGCTTCCCAAATCCTCAGCTTTTAGGTAAGCCTGGGTCTATCTACTCCCAACATCAGTTTCATGATAATACTCCTGGTTTAGTATCCCATCAGGTAATACCTACAGTGCACATGACAATGACTCGGCCATCTTCTCATGTTGGTGTAAGACCGAATGTCATTCAACCTCAACCATTGATGCAATCGCAGCAAAATCGTTTGGACCAATATAATGATGAAAATACATTAGGGCTAAGGATTATCCAGCTTCCTGCTGAACAAAGCTACAATGCATACCCGGTTCAAGTCCCTTCTGTTGTAGTTGGAGGTAATTATGGCTGGGTTCAGGCTCCTCCACCAGAGCATGTTGTTTTCCCTGATGCGTTATTACCTCAACCGGCAATGATCGCTGAGAAAGTCCAAAGAGTGGAGGAATGTTATATGTGTCAGAAAAAACTTCCTCATGTACATTCAGATCCAGTCGTTCAGGATCAGCGTAATAGTTGTGCAGTTCCACTTCCTGATTCAATCCCAAGTTTCCATAGTCTCCCTATGGAGGACAATTTAAAAGCTCAAGCAACAAATAAGGTTTTGGTGACTGCACCATTGAAGGAAGGCAATGTTGAACAAGTGGTGGGGACCAGACCCAGGGTCATTAGCAAATTGGAATCTCCGAGTGGAGTACCTTATACTGATGCAACTGCACTAAATCATAATCTTGAGCTGGAACCTCAAGGTGAGAGGAATTTTATACAAAAGCTGGACGGTTTTGATCATCCCAAGAATTCAATTATCCAGGAAGCAATTGGAAGAACAGGTGAAAAACAGTTACCAAGTGAGGGGCTCACAGGAACAGCACCGCTGTCATATCTTGATGATGTTGTCCTCCAGCATATGGTGCCAGTTGAAAACTGGGCTAAAGAGGATGTGCTTGTGAATAAACCTGTTACTAATGATATACTTTTAGGTGGTGGCACATCTATTGAAACTTCTGAGTATATGGTTCAAGAATCTCCAAAGGAATATACTACTGAACTTGCTAGCATTGTTTCAAAAGCAGATGCTGTGGAGAATTGGATTGCACAGGACCATCTCAAACCTGTTGATGGAAGGGTGGACACCCTCAAGTTAGGCAATCCTGAAATTTATGTAAATAATGATAAATTTGATTACAACACTCAGCATGCTGTAGAGAAGAAAGGGGCAGTTCTGGATAACAACCTTGGCAGGTCAAAATTGATCGTTGATGCAAATCAAATTAAGATGATGGATGTAATTCCGAGTTCTACTATGGAAATTTCATATGGGAACAATTCCAGGCCAGTGGAATATAATGAGGTTGTACAACCCCCTGTTTGGGCCATTCCTGGATCAAATCCTCAATTGAAGAGTGGAAACCATCACAAGGATAATGCAGTTTCATCTTCAATTTCACCATCTGTCAGGTTTGGAGATGTGCAGGATTCTTCAAACTCACTTTTTAGCAATCAGGATCCCTGGAATATACATGGCACCTACTTTCCACCACCTAGACCTAACAAAATTGCATTGAAGAAAGAAACTTATTCTTATAAGAATCAGTTTGGTGAGAATTCTGGCAACAGTGGGGAACAAAAATTAGAAGCTCAATTGGATGATGGCCTCTACCAGACACTCAAACAGAATTTAACTTTCGAAGATGCTCGATCTGCCAAGGGTCTGTAAATTGTTAAAGTTCTACTGTATTTGTTAACTTTATTGATGAATGATGATATATAGTTTTGAAGCCCGTAGCACATATTCATTGTGTTTTAGTTTCTTTTTTGAAGGTTCATCAGAAGACCAACAACTTCAAGCTGTTGCTGAAGGTGTAGCTGCTTCTGTTCTACACTCAAGCACTCCTTCAAATCCTGACTTGCATTCCAGAGATGTGTCCCGTTGTGAAGACATTGAGGATGGAGATGCTCAAAATAATCTAATAGATATACAGTGTAAAGATAAAACTCAGGTAACTTTGTTTACAGATTCCTCAGTATTTCTATTATCTTCTTTGTCTTGCAATTGCAGGAATAAACTCCAAAATAACATACTTTTCTGCCTCTTCCCATCCTGCTCCCCCATGGGTCTGATTTTATTATTATTATTATTATTACAAATACCATTATTTTTTTCCTTCTAGGATGTCAGGAGCAAGCTCCCAGAGAAGGCTAATTTCGGCTTTCCAGCATCAGATGTTGGATCATTGCAGGTTGAATGTTTTCTGTCGTATGTTTCCTCTTCTATGCTTTTTTGCTGCCAGCTCAGCTAAAGCTAAAACCTTGCTGTTGGAATGTTGATAGGTTATAAAGAATTGTGACCTTGAAGAGCTGATAGAATTGGGTTCTGGGACCTTTGGGACTGTATATCATGGAAAATGGAGGGGTACTGATGTTGCAATAAAGCGGATTAATGATAGATGTTTTGCTGGAAAGCCTTCAGAGCAAGAGCGCTTGGTCTGTGTCTCATTATTAATGGTTCTGATTTCTTTTGTCCCTTACTCTCTTCGCTAACCAACAAACTAGCTTACACTTTTCACGGTTTATGCATCAAGCAGAGAGCTGACTTTTGGAATGAGGCAATCAAGCTTGCTGACTTGCACCATCCAAATGTGGTAGCTTTCTATGGTGTTGTGCTTGATGGCCCAGGAGGTTCTGTGGCAACAGTAACAGAGTATATGGTTAATGGTTCTCTAAGAAATGCCTTGCAGAAGAATGGGAGGTAGTGTGTTTATGTATTTGTGTGCGCTCACACACCCATCTATTGGTTGCTTTGCATTACCTGATTTAATATGTAACTGTTTCCATAATGATAAACAATTTGATACTTATGTGATCATATCAGGAATCTTGACAAGCGCAAGTGTCTTTTGATTGCAATGGATGTGGCCTTTGGTATGGAGTATCTGCATGGAAAAAACATAGTACACTTTGACTTGAAAAGTGACAACTTGCTTGTGAATCTCCGAGATCCACACCGCCCAATATGCAAGGTTTAAATTAAATGTTTGATACTGATGTGGTCATATGGAATCTTGTTCTGCTGGATCCATATATAGTAGACATGCATTACATTATTTTGTGTATAAGGAGGTAAATAATTAACGCACCAACTTCCATATACTGTGAGGTTCTTGTCAATTCAATGTAATGGTGTGATATGTCCAGACCAGAATGTGACATTCTATAGCCTTGTTCTGTTGTTTTTGTGAAGATGAGTCTTTGGGATATGCTGGGGTGGCTTTGCTTGAAGGAGCATGATGAGATAGATTGATAATTTTACTACTTTACTCTAATTTAAGGAATTTAACTCATCAAAAAGGTAATATAAAAAGTGTGATATTTTAGATTGACCATGTATGGATATAATGACTTCAGAAGATATTTATCTAGTTAACCAGGCCTCTCCCCTTTTTTAGTTTTGATTAGCTGTACTTGGGATCTAGCTAGGCATGATCTATGTATATATGAAAGGAGATAGTAATAATGTAATATATTAATTAGAAGGTTGTTTATAGCATTAGAGTTTGGTGGACAATTTGTCATTGCAGATCTGCAATATTTTCCCCATAGTGACTAGAGGAGTGACACAAAACTAATAATAAAGGGCATATTCATTTGAGGTTATAATGTAAGTCATAGATTTGAAGATGCTGTTACACACCCACTAAAAACTCAGGAATATAAAATGTTATCTCTGAGTGTGTAGGTTTGGATTTGTGTGTGATCATCTATTAGGTACTAGTTAGCACTTAGCATCCACCAATGATTTTATGCTGAATTTTAATGTATAGCCTATACTAGTATTTCTGAAACATAGAAATAGCTGTGAAGAGTTATATGTTAGTGTGCAGCTAAGCTGTCTTCTTTCATCATCATGCAAATTGTATTGTGGTTCCTGTACACTCATTGTAACTTTATTCAGTTACTTGGATGACAAATTATAACTCTTTCATACAAATATCAATCATCTGTCGAGGTGGTTGTCTTGTTATCTTCCCCATTGCATTTTCCTTTTCTATATCAATTTTTTGGCAATCGATGTTGCTATTAAAAAAAAGTTGTTAAAACTGTGGAGACATTTATAACATGCAAGAGTCATTCTGCTGGAAGTCTGGAACACCAGAGCAAACCTTGTTTGGCAAAAGTTTAATGATTGATGATGCGGCTTCTGGAGTTTCTTTGTACCCTTCTGTCTAGGACATGTGGATAGTCAAACCATCTGCTCCATCACTATACCTAGTGTTAGTTAGCTAGCTAGCTTTGGTTGCATATGACTTTCTACTACTTCTGTGCTATCATTCCTGCCTAGGATGCTACTACCATCAAGCTTGGATATTAGGAAAGGGGAGGAACCTTTATATAGGTTAGAGCCATTATACCAGTAGGGTACAATATCATTAAGAGGATTTATGAATGTTTGAGCTTCCACTTTTTCTTGACTGTTATTTATTACTATCCGTAGACATGAGAATAGACGAGGAATATGAGATGATGCAATTCTTAGGAATACTTGTTTCTAGTGTTGTTGCTTCTGATGGTGATTAAATCAAGTTCTAGTATTAGAATAAAAAATAAACCACTTTTTTTATTCCTATAGTTCCAATCATAGATACGAATCAAGATCTTCCAACAAGCCAAGGCAGATTAGGTTTTTCCATGCTTGCACTGTGTTCTCTTTCTCTCCGTCTCTTCCCTGTTCTTTCCACCTTGTGCTCTTTGTGATGCAAATGTATATATTACTGTCGACTTTTTTTTGGTGGCAACTTATGCTCATTAAATATCTTGGTGGCTTCATTATTCTACTTGAAGCTTTGACCATTTGAATCTTAGTATCAAATTATTCTGTTATCCAACCATACTTGCTGGTCCAAATCTGCCAACATCTCGTTCTTAGTTTTCTTGGTCACGTATGCAGTGCAATTGACACCATGATCACCTAATGATTTAGAATTGTCTCCACCTCTGCATCATTAAGCACCATCTTTTTTTCTAGAAATTTTTAACTGATTTTAATGTCTATGGTACTTGCTTTCATGGTCAACACAGCTCTACTTTTAGCGCGGAGCAGTTGTGTTCAGTAGCTTGTTTATTCACACTGTTGATTCTGATACCAGGTTGGTGACTTGGGTCTATCCAAAGTGAAATGTCAGACATTGATATCTGGTGGTGTGAGAGGAACTCTACCTTGGATGGCCCCAGAACTGCTGAACGGAAGCAGTAGCCTTGTTTCAGAGAAGGTTTATGCTTTAACTTATTTGAACCTTTGATGTATTTTGATACCTCCTTCATATTTTGTTGCTCTCTAAACTAGTTGTGTTATAATATTTGTTGTTTCAGGTTGATGTGTTTTCATTTGGTATTGTCATGTGGGAACTCCTCACTGGAGAAGAGCCATATGCGGATTTGCACTATGGGGCTATCATAGGTAATCCGAGGGTTGAGTACATACTTAGATTTTGATTTGCTAGCTTTTGGTTATTGAGCTGTGGGTTTTTCCAAACATTATTCAGGTGGTATTGTGAACAACACTCTGCGGCCTCCAGTTCCAGAATCTTGTGATCTGGAATGGAGATTGTTGATGGAGAGGTGCTGGTCATCAGAGCCATCAGAAAGACCAACCTTCACTGAGATTGCCAATGAATTACGTTCCATGGCGGCCAAGATCCCTCCCAAAGGACAAAATCAACAGCAACCTGCTTCATCGCAGAGCCAAGTGCAGAAATGATTTCCTACAACTGCAGGATGCTGAAACTCAGATTTGTCTCTGGTTTGTGTTTTTCATCCACTTGGCGGATCAATGCTTTGTGCAATATATACCATAGGGAAGATTTGTGTCAGATAGTAACTTAAGGTTGTTCATAAGTATCAGGCCTTCTAGCACTAGTGCATATTCTTCTATTACACCCAAACCTCAATGAACATTATGTAATGTGTCGTCTTTTAGTAGAAAAGAAAAGGAAAAGAAAAAGAAAAGATGTTGTTCATATTTTGAATTTTTGATAGTCCTTGTAAAAATGGATATGCAAAGAGTTTAGCATTTATCAGCCATGTATATTATGGTTATTATTACTCCAATGTTTTCAAGTGATTATTTTTCATTGGTGGTGTGTTACTGTACTGACCTAAGACAATTTCTTTTCTTCAACACATAAACTGGGTTTGACTTGTGGCCGCCCTGGCAATTAAACTTCGTTACTATCATGTTCGTGGGAGCCACCAACAGCTGAGCAGCGTACCGTTGGAGTCGGCTTTATCCTTCACGTATGGTGTGGGTCAACATGAAATTGTAATATTAAATTGTATTATAATATTAAATTGTATTATTATGTCTCGAGTGACGGGCATGCCGATTGAATTGCCGGTTGCCAGATATATCGCGTCATACTCTCAGTAGGATTTCCACACTGCAGAGGATATTTCATGAATGCTTCCAAATGCAGTGTTCAAACAACTCTACTCCCTTTTTTTTAATTATTTTTTGGTAGATGACGTTTCAAGACAGTTGTAGCTTCATTTTCTTTGACATTTCCTTCTTTGCCTCTCTATCTGTTTTCCTTGTAATCATCACCTATAAATGCTTTCTACACAACTAGAGCCCCTCCAAGTCCAACCCCATACAAACTCTAAATTCTTTCTCATAATATATGGCTGCTTTTGAGAAAAGGCCAGTGGTGGAGGCAGTGGAACACGAGGAAGAATATTTCAATGACCATCAAGAGCCTAGCGACTGCAGGTATGGATGCTTTCAGCTTTTTGGGTTGAGATGGTGGCAAAACCATGATGAAGGTAAAGGACTACTTGAGCAAAAGGGAGAGTCCTGGCTGATTTGCAAGTTGAGGAAGATAAAGGGGGTTTCAGAAGTGATTGCAGGTCCCAAGTGGAAGACATTCATTAGAAAGATGAGCGGATATGGCAAGAAGCAGAAGAACAGGTTTCAATATGATGAACACAGCTATGCACTCAACTTCAACAGTGGGGCTCAGAGTGAAGATGAAGACATGCCTCCCAGTTTCTCAGCCAGGTTTACTGCTCCTTTTCCTGCTGGACGTCGCCAAACTGAATGAACTATGATTCGTGCATATTCATTTTTTTAGAGATTTTATTGCTTAAATTTGTTCACTTGTTAGTATTTTTCATTGGTGGAATCATTACTCATTATGTAAAGATCATTCTTTTTGTTCAAAATCATGTGTTTTTCGCTTTTCTCCTTCCTCTTGCCCAATTTTCCTCAATAGATCGACGTCAAAAGAAACAGGACTTGTGGCATGGTGACCCCCCCCCAAAAAAAAATCAATTAGAGGCCAAACTATTCTCTCTTTTTTCAAAACAAAATGTAACGGGTTGTTTTAATATGACCCTTCTAATATAGGGACCATCTATGATCCTTGTAATTTGGATCGTTAGATATAAATAAAATTAGATTAATAGTTACCATTGATTACTTGTTACATGTTCATCAAGTAAGTATGAAAAAGTTTCATATTACAAACTTAAAAGTATTTTTATCTCAAATTTGTTTCAATTTACAAAATTACAATTTTTTCTTGTGCTTGAACTAAAGCTCGGGGGTGAGTTGAAGGCCGGCGAGCGACGCAACACTAAATTCGACAAGTGCATGTAACGATTTCAGCAACCCAACTCAACAACCAGAAAGGTGTGCCCCACTTGCCCTGTCACAACTTCGTCTTCGAGCACAGCACCATCTCCGGCAACAGTAGCTCTGGCAAGTGCGACACAACACCATCTCCAATAGCAACTCTAGCTTTAACGATTGCTCAACTAGTATACCTTGAAAATGTAATTTAGAAATTGATCCATAAAAAAATACAAAAATCGCAAAAAAAAAAGAGTTGTTTTTCTTCATCGTGAACCCGCCATCTTCTCTGACGATCTGGATTGAACCTGCGGTGGTCGGAGTCGGTGGAAGGTTGGATTCCAGCGATGCAAATGGGAATTAAGGACATCGTTCCCCCATTTTCTATTTTTCCTGGCAAACTACAAAAAACAAAAGAAAAAATATTGTTCCCCTTAGAAAATACAGTCAAGAAAGTAACTTTCTATGGAAACAAACATAAAATGACAGGAGAATTGAAGGTGACGCCATTAATAGAGACTTGAAAGATTTAGGAGCAATAGTTTTTTTTTCCTTCCTACAAAATTAAAAAACCTGTAGTAATGAGTAAAGTCAGAAGTCTGGTGATGGATCTTTGACTGGAGAGTCTATGTTAAAACACACAAATGAAAGATGAGAAAGGAAATTGAGGAATGAAATGATAACATAAAAGGTTTTGGATAGATGTATTCTAGAAGGATACGTGTTCCAATCAAAGACGTGTTAACAACTAATCATTCGTTCCCTTTGCTTTGTGCCAAAATTGCCGAACAATCTTTTGACTCACGATTGAACATCTGACCTTCTGTTCGTTGTACGAAGGCAAATGGAAGTTGTCCCCTCGAGCAACTTGCACACCAATGGCATACCCTTCAATTACCCCTCACTCACTCGAACTGCGAAACAAAAGAAAAGAAAGGAAATTTCTTCTCAACACTCAATATTATAACGGAGAGTTTCTCTCTTTTTTTTTTTTTTTTCCTTTCATTCATTACAAAGGAGGTCTATATATGACATAGTGTGGAGAAAGAGAAAATAGGCAGAAGTTCAAGCAAAGTGATTTGACATTTGAGAATGATTTGATTCTCCCAAAGAAAATTTGTACCACTTGAACTATGACTATTGGAATGATGTCTTTTCAACTTTCTCAAAATGTTTAATTCATTTTAAATAGAGAATATATTTATCATTAGAATTTTAACGCATACTTATAACCTAAACTCACTTCTACCTTTTAAGAAATTTGTAAATTTATTTTATATTTAATTTTAAAAAATAATTATATCAGTTTTTTAAAAAAAGTTCAAATCCATATTACGGGTACAGACATTCTTATGTGGAACTTCCTAGGTACATCTTCAAGCATAACTTGGATACTAATGTACCTAAAAATAGACTAGCTGGCATACATTCTTGCTTATTAGACCATTATTACATCCTTGTCAGTTTCGTCTAAGAATAAAAGAACTTTTTTGATAAACAACTTCACAAAATGTGAATGTAGCATGGAATGCCATTGGCATATATACTTGTATTTGTATAGATTCAACGTGTGGTTAGCACAGTTATAACTTTGTAAGCCTCACAATGTGTATCACATAGTTATTGACAATTACAGAGAATTAACTTCAATTAAATATAATATCTTTTATAACTCAATTACAAATGTATCCGTCTAATGTCATATCAAATGTATATATATATCAATCTAATGTTTATGTTAAATACACTTATAACTGTGTTAGACTCACAATGTGTCTCACTTAGTTGTTGACAACTACAGGAAAGTAACTTTAACAAAATTATAATATATCTTTTGTAATTTAATTATAAAAGTTATTGTTGTGAAAGAGATTTTTAATAGTCTATAAAAATAGATAGGGATTTTTCCCTCAAATTGGAGAACAATGCAAGTTGCATCATAGCTGGCTAACGCCTTTTTGTTTCAGAGATGGCAGCTGGAGGAATCTTGTTTCCCCCTTAAATTTATCTTCTCCATTTCAAAGTAGTTGTCGTTTTAGAAAATAAATTTGATTTTATTTTCTCTGTCATTTTATAAAATTAAAAAAGTATTAATTTTTTTTTTTCTAATTTATCTTTGTCTCGTGTTATTTTTACTAAGTAGAATAAGGTAGAACGTTAATTAAAAAAAAAGAAAGATGATATTTTAGTTAAATATAATTATATTTTCTTAAAATTAAGAATATTTAATAACTTTCTTAATTTATGTGTAAAATTTTTAAATAACCAATATTGTGAAACGAACGAAGTATATTAAATATAGCCTGCATGCATGCAGGTTTGGATGCCAAAACTCCAATTTGCATTCAACAATGCACTTTTTCTAGTATAGAGAATAATATATAATATATACCACTACAAATCAGTATTGTAAAATTAATTTCAACAAGACAGTTAATTACTGTTAGAGTATATCCACATATCAGATGGAATGCTTAGTCACTAAATGATGAGCTGTAATGTTGGTTAACGAGTCGGAATGTTAGTTAATAAAGTGGTTATGAGCTTATGTTATGCTTCATTTGAAGCTGTTATTAGTTAGATATAATCTTCTGTGTAAATACTTCTATTACAGTTGCAAGATCATAATCACACTATTTATTTTCTCTTCACTCAGATTTTCTGTGTTCTCTCTTCTCTATCATTTGGCTCTTCACACAGTCTTTCATGGTATCTAGAGCTTAATTTTTTTCTCAATCCATGGCGACCTCACCCATCTCCTCTGCAACTACTTCACTCTCATTAGAATCTTCCAACATTGTTACCTTCATTGATCATCTCATTTTTTTGAAGCTCAAAGACAAGAATTTCTTGCTATAGTGTCAGTAGATAATTGCAGCGATTCGAGGCCACAAATTGCAATGATTCATCACTAGACCATCTGTTGCACTAGCCAAATTTCTCTCTCTGGAAGGTGAAGCTGCATGTCACATCAGTGGTGATTTTCTAGAGAGGGAGCAACAAAACTAGTTGCTCCTACCTTGGCTCTCATCAATGAGCAAAAGCATGCTCACACGCATAGTTGGTTGGGAGTTGCGACTACTCTTGGCAGGTCTGGGATCAAATCCAGATCTTCTTCACATCTCAGACTCATGCAAAGATTATCCAATTTAAGGCTGAACTGTGGAATACCAAGAAAGACCCGAGATCAATCAGTAAATACTTGCTTTGGATCAAAGCCATAGTAGACTTGCTAACTTCAATTGACAGTATTGTGTCTTCTTAAGAACACATTGATACTATTCTTGATGGGATCCTTAGGAGTATGACGCATTTGTCACCTCAGTAAACTCTTTACTCAATCCTTATTCAGTTGTTGAGATCGAGTTCTTGCTTCTTGCATAGGAGGCACAAATTGAGAAAAACAGCAAAAATTTTGGTGCTGAACCAATGTCAACTAACGTTGCTCAATTAAGCTCCAAGGAGAGGTCCAATCCTAACACTGGCTCTCACAAAGGAATTAGTGTTCTCAATTATGAAGGATTTCACGCTTCCTACAACTCCTCCAACAGAGGAGGAAGATCCAATTTCAATAGCACTCAAGGCCGAGGTGGTAGATCTTTTATAGTTTGCGAAGAATGTAACAAGCCTAACCTTGTTAGCTCCAAAATCTTAAGACCCTTTTCTTGTTGCTTAAGTTTTATATCTTTCTTAGTTTTGATGACTAACAAACCTATGCTTTTATAATCTTGTGGATTTTTCTCTCATCATAAAGCTCTTTTATACACTTACATTATTTCTAATCACTTATACTACCTGAATCATTCTATTTGTCGAGTTTTACTAACGTGTGTTTTGAAGTGTGTTACAACTTGAAACTCAATTCTTATATGAATGACACTATCTTCAAACACTTGACTACTAAAAATTTTTATTAGAAAGTTGCTTAGAAAGATATCAAAAAAGCTTATCAGAAACTCATAAAAAAGACAACAGAATATCATCAAAATAGTTCGATCAGAAAAGTACTTCAAGACTAATCCAAAGACTTTCTAAATGTTTTTTTAACAAGTTCCCATCACCAAACGACTATCCTAGTACCATGTGAAAGGACGTACAAAGCTATACCCAAAATCTGATCAGAAGAAGACAAATAAACGGTTAGTTGGTTTCTGATGCACTAGAAAGGTGGATAGAAGCATATAATGCACTTTCAACGGCTAGAAATGCATGAAGCCTATAAATTGAAGATGTTCAAACGCATTAAAGGTTGGAGAATTGGTCGGTGAAGAATTTATTGCTAAGAGAAAGTGTTTGCTGCTAGTTTCTTATAGTTTTCTCAACTCCAAAATTTGTTTCTGTTCTTCAAAAAACTTCTCTACTCATATTCTTTGTAAATCCTTTGCAGTAAAGATGATTATGCTATGATTCTAAGTGATTGTATTCACTCTATGAGTGTTAGAGAGAGCAAACACAAACATTAAACACTTATTCTTTGTAACCTAACCTAGCAGTGGTTTGTATGTGAGCCTACAGAGGCTAAATGGAAAAAGAATACTCTGAATGTTTAGCCTAAAGAGGTTGTGGTCTAAAGAATACATGGTTATAATTAACCTAGAGATCTCTAGAGGATGCGGTTCAAATAATATTTTGATAATGAAAATCCTAGAGTTTTGATGGGGACTAGATGTAGGTAAGTGGTTGACTGAACCAATATAAATCTTGAGTGTGTTACTTCTTTACCTTTTCTCTTTAATTTTGGATCTAGATGTATATTTAGTCTTCTGATCATTTGCAAGTTCTTTCTGATAAAGAGAAAAGTTTGTGAAAATTGTTTTCTAATTAGATTCTTAATAGTAAAAGCTTTTCAAATTAGTTGAGAGAAGTGTTTCAAGCATTCTAAGTATTTTTTGAACCTTGCTACCTTTTTTTTATCTTATCTAACTAGCACACTACTTTTATCATCCAAGTTTTATACTTGGTAGTTTTAAGTTTCAAAAAGAGTTCATAAAAGGTTTTCAAAAAAGCATGTGAACACTCCCATTTTGATCGGGCTATTTCTTTTATTTATTTTTTAAAATAAAAAAATAAAATTTGGAAAATTCTAAAAAAAAATGAAAAAAATGAAAATTTAAAAAAAATGAAAAAGGAAAAAGAAGAAAATTTGAAAAAATAAAGTGTCTAGATTCATTGTATCACTAAGTCCTGCATTAGAGAAGTCATGCTTCTTCTCCCTCCCCTCCTCCTATATAAAGGAGTGATTCTCAAGTGTTTTTGGTATCCAGAAGATTACTCACTTAGGCTTAATACTAACCATAGAGTATGAGGATTTAAGTTTAAATTTTTTCTTCTTCTTTCGCGTGTTAAGCACGTGGGATCTTGTGCACCACACTTTTCAAGCATAGTATTTTTGCACGTCTTGGAATTAAGTCTTTTTTTTGTTTCTTTTTCTTATTTTCTTTGTTTTTTTAATATACTTGTTTTTAATATACTTCTTTTTTAAAAAAGTTCATTCTTCAAATGTTTTCTAAAGAGAATAGTGTCCACTTTTCTTCTTGTAAAACTATTTTCTAACAGAAAGTTGTTAAGTCTCTCATACCAGGATCTTAGAGCCTGGAGACTTTGGAGAGCTTATACACATATTCTGGATGTTCAACATCCTCAAAGTTAGGAGGTTGGTGGACATATACTTCCTCATTTATAAAACCATTTAATAATGCACTTTTAACATTCATTTGAAAAAATTTAAAGCCTTTAAATGCAGCATAAGTAAGAAGAATCCTAATAGCTTCTAATCTAGTTACAGGGGTAAATGTTTCTTCTTAGTCTTTACCTTCTTATTGATTATATCCTTGAACCACTAACCTTGTCTTATTTCTTACCACTTTTCTATTCTCATCCGACTTGTTTTTAAATACCCATTTTGTGGGTATGAGAGAGTGATATCTTGGAGCAGGAACTAGTGTCTATAATTGGTTTCTTTCAAACTAATTTAATTCCTCTTGCATAGCCTCAATCCAAGATTCCTCTTGTAGTGCTTTATCAATAGTCTTTGGTTATATTTGACAGAGCAACGTAAATTGAGACGAGTGCTCAAATCTTATGAATGAGGATCTGGTTCTGACCCCAGCAGATGTTTCTCCCATGATTTGCTCTTTGGGATGAGAATAGTGTAGTCTCCAATCCTTGGGGAGTTGAGAACTTGGTGAGAAAGTTGTTGAGAAAGTTTATGAGAAGCTTCATGAACTTTCTCAACTTGAGTTTCTTCTTTCTTTTTGTCTATTTTAACTTTCTCACTACTGGATTTTTGTTCTTTGCTACTTCGACTTGCACCACCCTTCTTCTTACCATATTTCTCTTCACTTTCATTGAGAATGAGCATTTCCATTTCTTCATCAAGGTCTGCTACACTTTTCTTCTCATCAAGATTGTTAGTATCATTAAACACCACATGCATACTTTCTTCAACCATTAGAGTTCTCAAATTATAAACTCTATATGCTTTAGAAGTAGTAAAATATCCAAGAAAGATGCATTTATCAAATTTAGAGTCATACTTCCCTAGTTGATCTTTATTGTTCAACACAAAAAGCATTCACACCTAAATTCATAAAAGTATGATATGTTAAGTTTTCTTCCTTTCCACAATTCATATAGTGTCTTATTTAATATTAGTCTTCTTGAAACTCTATTTGAAACAAAGCATGAAGTATTAATTACCTCAACCCAAAAGTGTTTTGATAACACAGTATCACATAGAAGAGTTCTTGTCATTTCTTGTAAAGACCTATTTTTCTTCTCCACAACTCCATTTTGCAACGGAGTTCTTGGATAGGAGAAATTGTGGACAATTCCATTTTCATCATAAAAGTTTTTAAAGAAAATATTTTCAAACTCTCCTCCATAATCACTTTTTATGACAGTAATACAAAAACCCTTTTTCATTTCAAAATTTTTTACAAAAGGTTTTGAAGGCCTTAAAAGAATCAACGTTGTTTCTTAAGAAAAGAACCCAAGTATATCTAGAGAAGTCATCAACAATCACAAAGTCATACCTCTTTCCTCCTAGACTAACAGTCTTGGTAGGACCAAAGAGATCAATATGTAGAAACTCAAGAGGTCTATGAGTTATGACAATATTTTTGGGTTGAAAGCTTTACTTTGATTGCCTGCCTCTTTGGCATGCTTCACACACCATGTCCTTATCAAACTTGATCTTTGGCAAGCCTCTCACAAGATCATATTTCAGCAGCTTAGATATGGTCATTATGTTCACATGACCAACCTTTTTATACCACAAACATTTTTCACAAACATTTTAGATATGCGACATTCCACATTTTGACTACCAAGGTCCTCCAATTGAATGTTATAGACATTCTTGTTTTTATTTCCAAATTAGAAGACTTTGCCACTATTGGCTTCTCTTACTATGCATTTGGTAGTTTCAAACACAACATCACAGTCATTGTCACAAAACTAACTTACGCTAAGAAGGTTGTGCTCTAACTCTCTCACATAATATACATTATCAATAGTAGCAGAGTTCATCTTACCCACTTTATTTATTCCCTTTAATTTTGCTTTATTGTTGTCTCCAAATGTTACTTGACCACTTTCTTTGTCCTCGTATGTTAGGAACTTGCTTTTGTCCCTTGTCATGTGTCTAGAACACCAACTGTCCAAGAACCATTTGTCCTTCTTTTTCTTTGAAACCAGGCAAACCTGTGATGAACCTTCAATATGTCATATTTTTACGGTTCAATTTCTTATTTTTTTTCACCTCTTTTTGATATTTGTGTGTCATTATATTTGATTTTAGTGACTTTGTGATAATATTGATTTAATTATTAAAAGAAGTCATTAATTTAATTTTTATGATAAATTTCAAGTTGTGTACAATTAAGAAAAATAAAATTAAAGAGAAGATGAAATTGAAGAACAACAATCATTAAATTGAAGGAAGCAAGTGGTGGACTTGATAAAAAATTGAAAGAAGAAATTGAGGAGCTGTTCATGTGGAGGAGAAAAATTGCAAAGACAAAAATTAAAGATAAAAGCAAAGTGGGTTTCATTGTCAAATAAATTTTGGAAGAAAGCAAAATCCAATTGAATGTCACCCACAGTTTGCAATGAAAAAGCACAAGTAGTGGGGTCGTGCAAAGAAAACAAGGAAGTACAATTGGTTGTGGAAAAAAATAATAAGAAAATTGATTTGAATTGGTGGAGAGCATTATTGGAGAATATTAGTTGGAAAAAGCATTATTAGTGGGAAGGAAGGTAGGATAACGTTGATGTGGAATATTTGGTTGGCAAGTGGAGTATTGGTTGGCAAGTGGGATATTTGGTTGGCAGAGAATTATTGAACTTGATGGGAGCATTATTATAAGAAGGGGTCTTGGAATTGAAATGAAAAAAAGAGGGAAAGAATTTTGAGAGAAAGTTACAGCAAATCCATGACAAGCAGACTTAGGAGGATAAATCTGAGGAGAAGGCTTAATTCTCAAAGGCTAGAAGACCTCAGTCCCGAGTTTTGATTTCTCTTCTTTTTAATTTTCCTTCAAATTTTTCTTTCCATGAAACGGTGTTTTAATATGGGTTTGTTATTAAACATGAGTAGCTAAACTCATAGCTAGGGTTATGGGGGATCTTGTGTTCTTAATTTTTTGGATCTGATTTCTGAATTGATTATAGTAATTTCTTTATGGGTTTATCATATTGCTTGCATTCTTATCATAACTTGATCACTTGTGGCATTTGTTAATTCATTGCTTGACCGGTGACTATCCGCACTCAATGAGTGGATCTATATGGTAAGCCTAGGATTATATTGGTAAATGACTAAACATCAATTTCTCCTACCAATGGAATTGACAGGATGTTAATTCATATCTTGAAAGTGAGACTTAATGCATTCTCGATTAATTTAACTAAATGCCCAAATAGGTGAATTAAATTAAGAATAGAATATTGTTTCATCCATGACCATTGTGATTCAATAGTAAATAAGATAATATTGGCAAAAGAATTACCTATTTTATAATTGAAAAAAAGATCCAAATAATGAGATTCAAGTGAACCTTGCGCCCTAGTGTCTCTCTATCTTTGATCATCTTTTATTTGATTGTTCTTTATAGTCTTTATTAGTTTTCTATTTTTAATTTGGATCTTGCATATAATTTCGACTGTCTAAATAACATAAGAGTTTTACAATTTTAGTAATTATCACTTATTCTTTGTGGGATCGATAATTGGGACTCAAAAATCCTATATTATTTAGCGATAGAGTGTACTTGCTCTTAATGTATCTTTTGCATGTACCATGTTTTTTGCTCCGTTGTCGGGAAATAATTTTGGTAATATTAGAGGCGTAAAATTCTAGTTAATTTAGACGAATTTTTATTTTAATTTATTTTATCTATTTTTAGTATTGTGTTCTGTTTTTGTTTATCTTTATTTATTTTATTTGTTTTTGTTTTTATTTTTTTTATTTATTTTTATCCATCTTTATTTTCTTATTTTTGTATTCTTCTATTTATTTTTTTTTATTTTTATTTCTAATTTATTTTTATTTTTATTTTTATTTTTTTTATTTGCCATTTTTATTTTATTTTTATTTTTATTTATTTCTTTTGTTTATGTTTATGTCTTTTTAATTAATTTTTCACTATATTTGTCACTTGTTCATTTTTCTTGTTTATGCTCACTCGTTCTCAGTTTCCTGATCTAACATTTGATCGAAAAATTGAGAAAACAACTCGCAGGTTAAGGAAGCAAACTTATATTGCAGCCGTGACAGAAGACATAAACAAGATGGAAGGACCAGCAATTGAGGGGAATCATGACGAACGAGCTATCCCAACAGAGCGGACCATGCTTGAGTATTCCATGCCCACTACTGAAGTGTATGGAGGAAGTATTATAAGACCAGTTGTGGCGGCAAACAACTTTGAGATCAAACCAGTATTGATCTCCATGATTCAGAATTTTGTACAGTTTGGTGGATTACCTTCAGATGATCCAAATCAGCATTTGGCCATATTCTTGCAGTTGTGTGACACTATCAAGTACAATGGAATGACAAATGATGCAATCAGATTGCGACTCTTTCTGTTCTCTCTTAGGGACAGGGCGAGTCAATGGCTAACGTCACTATCAAGGAGTTCCATTACTACATGGGACCAATTGACACAATAGTTTCTGGCTAAGTATTTTCCTTCGTCTAAATCTACTAAGTTAAGGAATAACATATCTTCTTTTGTGCAGTTTGACATGGACACTCTCTATGAAGCATGGGAACGTTTTCAGGAGTTATTGAGGAGATGTTCACACTATGGATTTCCTGTATGGCAGCAGATTCAGACTTTTTACAATGGCTTGTCATCTGCAAATTGTTCACGCATTGATGCTGCTGCGAGAGGTACAATATGGAGGAAAACACCTACTGAGAGCCAAGCACTGATTGAAGAAATGGCGCTAAATAGTTATCAATGGCAAAATGAGCGTCAGATTCCTAAGAAACAAGTAGGTGTGCATGTTGTTGACGCTTCTACTACCATTCTGAACCAATTGGAAGCTTTGACAGAGAAGGTGGAAACTTTGATGGTAACAAATAGTGTAGCCCTACCAATTATTTGCGACGCATATGGAGGACATGGTCATACAAGTTCAAACTGTCAAGTTGGTAGTCCTTTTGCCCTGGAGCCTGAAGCAGGAAAATTTGTTGGTAATTCCAACCGGCAATAGTTCAATCCATATGCCAATACGTACAATTCCAGTTTGAGGGACCACCATAATTCAAATGGGGAAATCAACAAGGCTACTAGCAAAATCAACAAAGAACTCCACAACCTCCTCCAGGTTTTCAAGCACCTATGGAGAAACAAAATTTTGAAAATCTTATAATGAAGTACATGCAGAATTCATAAGCCAGAATGAAGACCATGGAGACTCAAATCAGTCAGTTGACCACTCTGATGTCAGAAAGGGCACCAGGATCTTTGCCTAGCGCTACTGAAACTAACCCAAAGGAACATGTGAAGGCAATCACTCTGAGAAGTGGTAAGGAGCTTGGAGATCTTTCCAAGAACAAAAAGGAGCACATGCAAGAACATGAAGATACTCTTAATGAGCCAAATATTGCAGAAAAGAAAAAGACCAGTGAAGCACCTCTCGTGGTATAGGTAAGTGAGCCACAAAAGCCATCCATTTCATTTCCTCAGAGGCTCCAGAATACCAAGCAAGACAAGCAATTTGTAAAATTCTTAGAGATATTTAAGAAATTACAGATTAATATTTCGTTTGTGGAAGCTATCTCCCAAATGCCAAAATATGCAAAGTTCTTGAAGTAGATACTTTCAAACAAACGCAAACTTGAGAAATATGAGACAGTCAGACTGAATGAGAAGTGTTCCGCCATTCTCTTGAAGAAGTTACCATCAAAGTTAAAAGATCTAGGGAGTTTTACTATTCCTTGCTCTATTGGTAATTCTTATTTTGAGAAAGCATTATGTGATTTAGGTGCTAGTATAAATTTGATGCCTTTTCTCTTTGTTTAAGAAATTGGGAATGCATGAACCAAAGCCTACCAACATTTCTTTGCAGTTGGCTGATAGATCCATTACTTACCCTCGTGGTGTATTGGAAGATGTCTTAGTAAAGGTGGATAAGTTCATTTTTTCAACTAATTTTATTCTGCTAGACATGGAGGAGGATTCTGAGGTCCCAATCATACTTGGGCGACCATTCCTTGCTACTAGAAAGACTATGATTGATGTCCATCAAGGGAAGTTAACCTTGTGATTAAATGATAAGGAAGTTGTTTTTAATGTCTTTAATTCTGTTAAGCATCCTAGTTCCTATGATTCATGTAATTGCATTAATTCTATTAATATTGTGGATAGTGTTGTGAGTTCATGTTTGCAGGATTTAGTGACTAATGACGTTCTAGAAAAGATCTTGACCATGGTCAACCCTGACCTTAAGGATGATGAAGAGGTCACAAAAATGACAACGCGGTTAGAAGTTGGCATGTCTGTGGACAATAGAAGAAATTGAGGGTATTATGAGGATTTGGATAGGAAAAACATTCCTAACCCAAAAGCCTCAATTGAGGAGCCTCCCAAACTTGAGCTCAAGCCCCTACCCTCTAATTTAAAGTATGCTTTCTTGGATCCTCCATTAAATTTACCTGTGATTATCTCAGCTTTGCTTTCAGGTCCAATGGAGGAGAAACTCATGGGAGTGTTAAGGGAGAACAAGAAAGCATTTAGGTGAACCATTCATGACATTATGGGCATCAATCCTACCATTTGCACCCACAGAATCCACATGGAGGCGCAGAACAAGTCGTTTGTGTAACCACAAAGGCGCCTTAACCCAAACATGAAAGAGGTTGTGAAGAAAGAGGTAATAAAGCTACTCAACACAGGTATCATTTATCCTATTTCTGATAGTCCTTTGGTAAGTCTAGTACAAGTAGTGCCTAAAAAGAGGGTACAACAATTATGAAAAATGAAAAGAAAGAACTCATAACTGCTAGACATGTGACTGGGTGGCATATATGCATTGATTATAGAAAATTAAATGATGTCACTCGGAAAGATCACTTTCCCTTACGCTTCATTGATCAAATGTTAGAGAAACTTTCAAGTCATGCATTTTTCTATTGCTTGGACGAATATTCTGGCTATATGCAAATACCTGTGACACTTGAGGATCAAGAGAAAATCACTTTCACATGTTCATATGGTACATTTGCATATAAACGGATGCCTTTTGGATTATGTAATGCATCGGCTACTTTTCAGTGGTGTATGATGGCCATTTTTTCTGACTTGATAGAGGATTGTATTAAAATTTTTATGGATGATTTCTCTATGTTTGACCCTTCTTTTGATGATTGTTTGCATAATCTCAGTTTGGTTTTGGAGAGATGCAGGAACACTAATCTTGTGTTGATTTAGGGAAAGTGTTAATTTATGGTACAAGAGTGCATTGTTTTTAGGCATAAGATTTCGCCAAAAGGTTTGGAAGTTGATCCGATAAAGGTGGAAGTAATTGCAAAACTCCCCCAACCTAAATCTGTTAGGGTCATTCGAAGCTTTTTGGGACATGCAGGTTTTTATTAGAGGTTTATCAAGGATTTTTCAAAAATCGCCAAACCAATGACTAACCTCCTAATGAAGGATGCACCGTTTGATTTTTCTGATTCTTGTTTAAATGTATTTCTTGCTTTGAAGGAAAAGTTAACTAGTGCACCCATCATTGTTGCCCTTGATTGGTCCTTTTGAACGAATGTGTGATGCAAGTGATATAGCAGTTGGAGCTGTTTTGGGCCAAAGGAAAGGTAAAGTTTTCCAAACCATTTACTACGCTAGCCGTGCTCTGAATGAGGCACAAAGAAATTACACTACCACTGAAAAAGAGTTGCTAGCGGTAGTATTTGCTTTTGATAAATTTTGCCCTTACCTTATTCTTTCTAAGGTTATTTATTATACTGACCATTCTGCTATAAGTATTTGTTTGCCAAACAGGATGCTAAGCCGAGATTGATTCAGTGGGTTCTTTTGCTACAAGAATTTGATATTGAGATACGTGATAAAAAGGGGACAGAGAATCTTGTAGCTGATCACCTATCTCGACTGGATGAGGAGATGTTGGAGCCCTCTACTAAGCGAACCATAAATGAATCATTTCCTAATGAGCACCTTTTTGCAGTCTCCCATTTACCATAGTATGTTGATTTTGTTTCACAGGTAATACCCTTCCACCGGATCTCAGCTATCAACAAAAGAAGAAATTCTTTTTTGATGTTAAGCATTATTTGGGGGAGGATCCTTACTTGTTTGGGATTTGTGTTGATAATGTTATTAGGAGATGCATTCATGGTAATGATAGTCATTCCATTCTTGAACATTGTCATGCTAGGAAAATTGGTGGCCACTTTGGTCCCAGTCGAATTGCACACAAGGTATTGCAATATGGGTTTTATTTGCTAACCTTATTTAAGGATGCATTTGAATTTGTGCGATCTTGTGATAAATGTCAGCGCAGTAGAAACATCTCTAAGAGACAGGATATGCCATTGAATGACATCTTGGTTTGTGAACTTTTTGATATCTGGGGCATTGATTTCATGGGTCCTTTCCCAAAGTCTTTCTCTAATCAATACATTCTGGTTGCTATGGATTATGTTTCTAAATGGGTTGAAGCTATGACATTGCCTACTAATGATGCTCGGATGGTGGTCAAGTTTTTGAAACGAAACATTTTTACTCGATTTGGTACACCCCGAGCAATCATAAGTGATGGTGGCACTTATTTTTATAATAAACAATTTGATAATCTTTTGAGAAAATATGGTGTCACCCATAAAGTCGCCACTCCCTATCATCCACAAACAAAAGTGGAGGTTTCAAACCAAGAATTGAAAAAGATTTTGGAAAGAACTGTTAATGCATCTCGTAAAGATTGGTCTTTGAAGTTAGATGATGCATTATGGGCCTATAGAACTGTTTCCAAAACACCCATTGACATATCCCCTTATAAACTTGTGTTTAGTAAAGCTTGTCACTTACCTGTGAAACTTAAACATAGAGCATATTGGGCACTTAAATTTTTGAATTTCGATATGAATGCTACAGGTGCACAACGATGTGACTAGCTCAATGAGCTGGATGAACTTCATCTTGCGGCATTTGAGAATGCCAAGCTCTATAAGGAAAAAACAAAAAAATGACATGACATACTAAGTTTAAGATTGGGGATCAAATTCTTGTTTATAACTCACGTCTTTGTCTCTTTCCAGGTAAATTACGGTCAAAATAGTATGGATCATATGAGGTTGTTGGAGTGTTACCATATGGTGTGCTTGAAGTGATGAAAAAAGGCCAACAAACTTTCAAGATAAATAGGCAAAGAGCAAAACACTATGAAAAATGAGTGGAAACTAAGAGCCACTCTATCTGCCTCACTTAGGCTTAGCACCAGCCCACCGTCAAGCTAACGACGTTAAACAAGTGCTTCACAGGAGGTAACCTATGCTTCTTCTTTTAGTTGGTTTTATTATTTTTGCTATTTTTGTTTTTCAGGGTCTGTTGCGGCACTGACTTTTGCAATTCTCCTCTACTTGACATTATCTCACTCTTCATTAGGTTGTGTTGCTCTTTTCTTTATCCCATTTATTTCTTTCTTTTCCACATTAAGGACAATGTTTATCTTAAGTGTGGGGGGTACTGTATTTTGTGAAAAAAAATTGCACAACTGATGAACACTTGAGTAGTGTTGATAATTAAGCTGGAATTGTGTGTTAAATGATTGATTTATTCTGATGCTGATTGACTGCGGGATTTAAGGATGTAAACCCAAGTGCAGTTTGTCTCAAGTAATAAATTTCTTAGGAATCCGAGGTCGATCCACAGGGAATTGATGAAGAAAAATTAATTGAGGTAGGAAAAGATTTGTTACAACACTAAAAGTAATAGAAAATATTCACAAATGAATTTAAGAACTTGCTTGGGTTAGAAGATCTACTCTTGGTAATAAATTAAAGGTAAGATTATTTCTCTTTATAACTCAATTGAAATCCACACACAACGGAGGTTTCAATCGGAAAATATAACATTCAAAGTTCAATTATATATGCAATCATATTATGATTCCTTTAATTATCTACCAACATTTGTAAATGAGTTCAAGCATTCACTGTGTCAATCCTATTGTCTACAATAAATCAAGATTTCTATTATACAAAGAAGGTTTCTAAATTAATTAGAAACAAAATACAACACATATAATGTCCATTTAATAATATATCTTTTAAGCACAAGAAGTAGAATAATCTAACATTATTTCATTACCAAGAGCTTCACTCTATCACTCAAGCAAGATGAAAATTTAGTTACTCATAGATAAGAAGAAAGAAAGAGAGAAGAAGAGAAAAATGAACATAGCTTCACTTTAGAACAAGAGAAAATTACAACAAAGTAAAACAAGAAACAAGCATAACCATAACTTGTAAAAACTAAGCCTAACACCAAGTGCCCCCAAATGATCAGCCAATGGTGCCTTTTATAGAGGATTAGGGATACAAAATGACAAGGGAGGTGATTAAGAGTAGGTGGATGAGTGGATGAATGAGTGGAAAATGTCAAATGGTGAGTTGGTGAGTGAAAAATTATTAAGATTCCTTGTCTCCGAAATCATTCATTGCTTAACTCATGGATTCCGTCATCAAATAGAAAAGTCATCTTCATGAAAGTTGTAGATCTGGATCTTAATTTCAGATGTCCAAATTTCAGCTCATTTCATCACCTGCAGCTCGAGATATGGCTCAATTACTGCAAATTGTTTAGGCCCAGTTTCAGCACCTCTGTTTTGATTTCCAGATCCAATATCACCTCCAAGTTGTCTGAATGAGCTCTTATGTTCTTCATAAAAGTTGTAGATCTGGGTCTTAACTTTCAAATGTCCAAATTTCAGCCTAAGATAATTCCTACAGCCCGAGTTATGCTTTGATTACTGTATACTGTTCAGGTTCCAGACACAAAACTCGTGTTCTGTCTTCCAAGCCTAATTAGTCCACTAGATGTCTGATTGAGACTTTGAGCTCTCATCAAAGTTGTAGAGCTTTCTCTCAGCTTTCCTATGATGCTTTGTATCGATTTATCCATGAACATTCTTTTTTACCCTATCTATCTTTTCTTACCTTTATTATACATTTGGTTGTTAATTATTGCTTCTTATGAGGTAGAATTCATAATTTCTAGACATTTAGAACTCAAGATATGACCAAAATACAAAAACAGTGTAAGACCCAAATAATACTGAAAAAAATCAATTAAGTCCAATCTGAGTCCGATCTTACAAAACATAACTAGGATTAATCAATTAAGTACATGAAGAGTGTAAATGACTAAAAATGAGGGTTTATTAATGTATAAAATATGTGATTATCACTGATATAGATTTGTTGAAAGGGGAATCCAATGATCATGAGATGATTTTGTGTGAAACAATTCTATTCAATTAAGAAAAGTGAAATTTAGCATCTCTGTTAGAACATAGTCATTTTTGCTTGCTTTTGATTTCTTTACCAACTTAGCCAGAAAGTAAGTTTTGAGCTTTAATGATTTAATTTTTCTTCTAGAATGAGTTTTCTCATGATTGATATGTGCTAGAACTTGCTTTAATATCTTGTTGAGGCTTTAAGGATTCATATACATACTTGAATATGATTAAAGCAATTAGTCTTTATTCTTTCTTGACTTTCAGAGTTGAATTGATAAAATACACTTTAGTTGAACAACCCATTTTGAAGCCTGATAAAAAATTGATTTCTTTGAAAAAACCAAAAATTAAAATAATCAAAGTGGGTCTCATTGTCAAATTTTTGGAAGAAAGGAGCACCCACGATGTGTTGAATGAAAAGTTTTGAAAAGTTGTTTTATCTTCAAGGGTATATATAAAATAAAAGAAAAAGGAAAAGAATTATTGGTAAAGAATAATGAAAATATTGGGTTGAATTTGAGAATTGGTTAAATCTTTGTGCATCATGCTCTATTCATCTTTTCAGCCTGATTATGCTTTGTATCGATTTATCCATGAACATTCTTAATTTTTGGACCCTATCTATAATTTTTTCTTACCTTTTATTACATTTGTTCATTGCTTGAGTTACAACAATGAGTGGAAGGAAGTCCTTTTGATTCTTATGTTGTATGTGAACTTGGAAGTGGAAATGAGATTGATAAGCAAGCCTATGGTATTGCATTTTTCAATAGAAAATTGAGTGATTTCTTTGTCCTTAAACACTTGAGCGATATAAAGATGAGTGACCTCAATTGGTTAGTAAAGAGAAAAAATTGCAAGCTAGACCCAAGCCTCTAATTGTTTTAAGTGTTAAATGATCTTGCTTGATTGAGTTTGATTGTTGAACTTGAATTTTTAAATTGTGGTGTTTCCCTTGATTCATGTTTTTGAAAGTTGAGTTTGATCTTGTTTTTTATTCATGTTTTTGAAAGTTGAGTTTGATCTTGTTTTTTATTCAGATTCTTTGCTTGGGGACAAGCAAAGCTCAAGTGTGGGGGAGTTGTTGAACCTTCAATATGTCATATTTTTACGGTTCAATTTCTTATTTTTTTCACCTCCTTTTGATATTTGTGTGTCATTATATTTTATTTTAGTGACTTTGTGATAATATTAATTTAATTATTAAAAGAAGTCATTAATTTAATTTTTATGATAAATTTCAGGTTGTGTACAATTAAGGAAAATAAAATTAAAGAGAAGATGAAATTGAAGAACAACAATCATTAAATTGAAGGAAGCAAGTGGTGGACTTGATAAAAAATTGAAAGAAGAAATTGAGGAGTTGTTAACGTGGAGGAGAAAAATTGCAAAGACAAAAATTAAAGATAGAAGCAAAGTGGGTCTCATTGTCAAATAAATTTTGGAAGAAAGCAAAACCCAATTGAATGTCACCCACGGTTTGTGATGGAAAAGCACACGTAGTGGGGTCGTGCAAAGAAAACCAAGAAGTACAATTGGTTGTGGAAAAAAAATAAGAAGAAAATTGATTGGAATTGGTGGAGAGCATTATTGGAGAATATTGCAAAAGCATTATTAGTGGGAAGGAAGGTAGGATAACGTGGAAGTGGAATATTTGGTCGGCAAATAGAGTATTTGGTTGGTAAGTGGGATATTTGGTTGGCAGAGAATTATTGAACTTGATGGGAGCATTATTATAAGAAGGGGTCTTGGAATTGAAATGAAAAAAAAAAGAGGGAAAGAATTTTTGAGAGAAAGTTGCAGGCAAATGCAGCAAGCAGGACAAGCAGACTTAGGAGGATAAATACGAGGAGAAGGCTTAATTCTCAAAGGCTAGAAGACCTCAGTCCCGAGTTTCGATTTCTCTTCTTTTTAATTTTCCATCAAATTTTTCTTTCCATGAAATGGTGTTTTAATATGGGTTTGTTATTGAACATGAGTAGCTAAACTCATAGCTAGGGTTATGGGGGATCTTGTGTTCTTAATTATTTGGATCTGATTTCTGAATTGATTATAGTAATTTCTTTATGGGTTTAATATATTGCTTGTATTCTTGTCATAACTTGATCACTTGTGGCATTTGTTAATTCATTGCTTGACCAGTGACTATCCGCACTCAATGAGTGGATCTATATGGTAAGCCTAGGATTATATTGGTGAATGACTAAACATCAATTTCTCCTACCAATGGAATTGACAGGATGTTAATTCATATCTTAAAATTAGGACTTAATGCATTCTCGATTAATTCAACTAAATGACCAAATATGTGACCAAATATGTGGACTAAATTAAGAATAGAATATTATTTCATCCATGACCTTTAGGATTCAATAGTAAATAAGATAATATTGGTAAAAGAATTACCTATTTCATAATTGAAAAAAATATCCAAATAATGAGATTCAAGTAAACCTTGCGCTCTAGTACCTCTCTATCTTTGATCATCTTTTATTTGATTGTTCTTTATAGTCTTTATTAGTTTTCTATTTTTAATTTGGATCTTGCATGCAATTTTGATTGTCTAAATAATATAAGAGTTTTACAATTTTAGTAATTATCACTTATTCCTTGTGGGATCGATAACTGGGACTCAAAAGTCCTATATTACTTGGCAATAAAATCACTTGCTCTTAATGTATCTTTTGCACGTACCAACTTGCATGAGAAGGTATCATTATTTTAGGAACCCAAACCTTCTTGGGTCCTTTTAGGTTAGGAGACTTAGCCTTTGGTGGTTTGTTTTTGTGAAAGCATTGTGATGCTTTAGGTCCTGTCTTATGACAGCAAAAACACACTAATTCAAGATATTTAGCAGGAATAAACAGGTTTTTATATTATTTTTGCTTTTAACCTCCTTTGTATCCTAGACCAGCTTTTTCCAAAGTACATTTTTTACTAGCAACTAATTTCTTAATATTGTTTGTACCATCAACAAACTTGGCCAGGTCTCTTATAAACTCATCCACTTTCTTTCTCAGTAGTTCATTTTCTTCCAGAACATGAGAAGATAACTGAGAAGGTTGGTGAGAAATTTGATGAAAAGGTTCAACCTATTTTAGTTTGGAGTGACTTGTTAGCTTTATATTCAAACTAACCAGGAAACCAACTCTCTTACTCAAAGTTGCATTATCCCTTTTTAATAAATCATTTTATTTTTCAACATCAACTAGTTTGGCCTTTAGGAAATGCACTTTTGTGCTAAAGTGTTAGAGTCGAAGAGGAGGTTATTAAAAGCATTTTCAAGTTCTTTATAAGAAAGGTGAGAAGGTTCATATTTTGATACCTCATCATCAGAGTCTTGATCTCTAGCAGCCAAATACAAATTAGAAAGTTCCTCTTAATCATCTTCACTTGAGGTATCATCCAGATCTTCCCAGGTTGCCATCATATCTTTCTTCTTGGAGAACTTCTTTTAAGATTTCTTCAATAGTAGATATTCTGATATGAAATATCCTGGCTTTTTGCACTCAAAGCAAGTGATTTGTCTTTTGTTGAAGTTTCCAAATTCACCCTTTTGGAGGTCCTTCTTAGTATAGACCCCTTGTGCTTTCCTTCCTCGTTTCTTCCATATTTTATGGATCTTCCTAAAGATGAAAGAAAGCATATCTTCATCTGAATCATCACCATCTTCATCTTCACTTTCATCATCAATTTCTATTCTTAAATTGAGAGAACTCTGAGAAGGTTGATGTCAGGTTTGCTTAACTACCTTATGGGTGGACTTCAAGGTTATACTATTTCCCTTTTTGGCCACATCTTCACCCATCTTTGCAAGCTCTTGTTCATGAACCTTCAAATATCCAAGTAACTCATCTAATCTCAGGACTGACAAGTCCTTAGCTTCTTAGATGGTTGTGAACTTTAGTCTCTGCACCTTGGGCAAGCTTCTCAGCAACTTGTAATTGACTATTGGCCATTGAAAATTATTTTGATGATAACAAACATGAAGATGATGGCAAGATCAAGTCCAAGACCTTTCAAGACTAGCATTAGGACTGAGGTCTTAGGTCTTTTTGTAAAGGTGAAAGGGTTCACACTTAAGCTCTAAACTTGTTCTTCAAGAACACAGATAGCACACATGGTTTCAACATTTTAAAATAGTTTTTGGTTTCTTAAGAAATAACTTTTAAATGTCCAAAAGCCTATTCGATCTTTCAGAAACATTTGGCAAGTTTACAAAGCTGAACAAAGTGTTTTTCAATAGGTCTATTCGAATAGAGGGTCTCCTTATTCGGATAGCAAAAGTCAAAATGCCAAGATTTCCATTTCATGAAGCTTTATTCGAATAGAATAGGACATCTATTCAAATAGAGGTTTTAAAATAGTTGCAAGCCTTTATTTTTTTAAAAGGCTCTATTTGAATATAGCATAGGCCTATTATAATAAGTTCTTCTAGAAATTATTCTTTGTTGTGCTAAAACACATCTATTCGAATATATGCTTGGCCTATTAGAATAGACTGGTTTCTAGAAATAGAAATTACTGGCTAGTTTACTTGCATTTAACGCTCCAACCATTCCCAACATATTTTTAATGCATTAGGCTATAAATACAAGTCATTGGGCATTAAAGAGTAGTTAAAAATCAATCTGAAACATTTTGTTGAGCATTCAATACAAGTTAAACAACCTTGAAAATCATACTCTGTTTTTTTAGCTGAAAAGTGTGTTTATCCTTCTACCCATCAAGTTTTAGCTTGTGTAATCTACTCTTTTGAGAGTTTATTATTCAATCTTTCTTTGATTTCCTATAAAGAGAGTGAGGTATCCTTTGATTGTAAAGAGGGTGAGGTATCCCTCAAAAGTTATAAGGGTGATGTATCTCTGTTTTGAGGCTCAAGCACAAAGGGTGAGGCATCCCAAAGGTGAGTTGAGTGCTCTTGGTTGTAAAAGTTTCAAGCACATGTTCAAGTTTGAAGGTTTAGTGAAAAATCTTGGGTGATTTACTTGAGGACCGGACATAAGTCATAAGGGGTGGCTGAACTAGGATAAATCTTGTGTTTGTCTTCTCAACTCAAACTTATTTATATTTGTGCTTTAATTTTATATGCTTGCTTGAATACTCTTTATCTTGGCTTATTTATTTGTGAGTGAAGTATTCAATCTCATTTATCTATTCACCTTAATCAATTAATAATTTCAACGAAAATTGATATACAAGTGTCTTGTGAAAAGATTATGAAAATATTTCATAAACTCAATTCACCCCCCTTGAGTTTGAAGCCACTTAGTAACACAACTTTCTTATGTGCTCTTGGTTTGGGCTAACCTTCTCAAGTGACTTCAGATCATTCATAATGACTGTGAACCTTGCAAACATCTCATCTACTATCTTATGATCTTTCATTTTAAACATTTCATATTGATGAACTAGAATTGTTGTCTTTACTTTCTTGACTTGGTCTGTTCTTTCATGAGCTATGACCAGAATGTCCCATATCTCCTTTGTTTTTTGACAACCAACAATTTTTTCATACTTACTTCTGCTTAAGGCATAAGTCAAAAAAAACTTAGTCTTTGTGTTGAGAAGATATTTATTCTTTTCATCATCTTTCTAGTCTTCTCTTGCTTTCTTGACTTCTCTTCTATCATCAAATTTGTTCTTTGGTATGTATGGACCTTCTCATTAATATCCCAGAGATCTATATGCTGAGATTCTATGAATAATCTCATCTTATCCTCCAAGTAATAATAGTCTATTCCATCAAAAGTTAGTGACTTGTTGGCAGATGAACCTTCTGGCAGATAGGTTCCCCCTCCTTGCAAGCGTGCCATACTTCCTTCAGGATCTTTATCCTCTCACACAGTTAAGTGTGCTTAACCCAGAGATTGAGCTCTAATACCAATTGAAGTTGACAACAATACAAGAAGGGAGATTGAATTGTGTTGTCTTTTTTCCTAAAAGATAAACTTTCTCACACTTTTCTCAAATGGGTTCACTTGGAGGTGAAAAGGTTACAACTCAAAGCAAATGATCAATGAGAAGCTTCACAAAAGAATCTAATAGACCAAGGTGAGAAGGTTCGTGATAAGCTTTACTGGTTGAGTGAAAGCAACCTTCTCACCACTTTACTCTTTCTTTTTTAAAAAGTTTAAGTCTCTTAACTCTTTAAAAGTTGTTTTCTTGAATCAAATACTCTAGATTTAGTAGATAAAACAAAATCAACTTATGATCTTCGTTAAAAATAAATTTAAAGAACTTTCTCAAGTTATCTTTCAGATTTTATACTTTAAAGAGCTTGAGAATCCAAAGATAGAAAATAGATGAAAGAGATGCGGATCACACCCGAGATTTACACTAGTTCACCCCTAGACCACGTGGGGCTACGTCCAGTACCTAGCAAACCACTAGGATTTCTACTATATGAGTATTCTTTAATCACCTAAGTCTTTCTAGGCTTAAATACAAGTATTCTTCAACAACCTTTTCAGGCCTTCACTAAGTATTCTTCAACAGTCTCTTCAGGCCTTCACACTCAAATTCAAGTGGCTTGAATAACCTCACAAGCTCATTCATTACAAAATAAAATCAAAGGTAGAGAAATGTGTTTGTTTAACTTGTTTAACTCAAAATCACTCTAGGAATGAATACAAACACTTATACAGATTAGTAACAGCACCTACTAATGGATTTACACAGATCAAGATCACATAGGTATAGGTGAGAAGGTTTAACTCTTGTCAGTTTGTCAAAAAAAATCTCAGCAAAAGTTCTCTTCTTGATCTTCAGGCTTGATCTTTTTTATAGGCTTTGAAATATGACTTTTGGGCATTACAAATGATGGTTGTTCTTGCTGGTGGCAGGTGACCGTTATTCTGTCCTTTTCCTAGACACATTAACTTTATGCTTTAAGGTGAGAAGGTTCTCAAAAACCTTCTCAAGGTCTATCTTCTCACTGAGTCTTCTCAGCTTAAAGCTTCTTAAGTATTTTCTCATCAGCTTTCTCACCTAACCTTCTCATGTCTGAAAACTTCAACCTTCTTAGCTTTCAACTCCAGCTTTCAGCATTCAACCTTCTCTTAATGGAGTAATCACTTATGGGAGTTCTGTTTTGTACAATCTTTGCATCTTCTCAGGACCTTCTCATAATGAACTTTCTCAAGTTCTTCAGGAAGCTTTTCAAGTCTTTATTGAACTTTCTCAAGCCATAAACTGATCTTCTCAAGTTATTTCAGATAGCCAGAATGCTTCCTTACACTTTGTTTAAGTCATTAAAAACATAATAACACAGAAAATACTTCACACAAATTAAGTCTAAATGAATCAAATAGTAAGAAGATTCAAACCATATTTTCAATATAGTTGTTATCATTAAAATAAATTATGCATTGACATGCACTAAAAGGGCTTTAGAGCTTACAAGATTTTCTCAAATGCATTCATTGTGTTTATTCTTTTAAGTCTAGGCCTAATGCATAAAATTTTCAAGCTCTAGGCCCTATACATTTGGTTTTTTGGCTCAAGGCCATTGCATTTTGTGTTTAGGATCATTGCCCATTACATTTAGTTTTCTGGCTCAAGACCCATTTTATAAAACATTTTCTAGCTCATGGCCCATTGCATTTAGTTTTTCTAGCTCATGGCCTATTGCATTTAATTTTTATAGCTCATGACCTATTGCATCAATTTTACTCTAAAGACCAATTGCATAAGTTTTTGGCATAAGGCCTATCACATTCATTTTCCTAACTTATGGCCAGGCTCATGGCCCATTGCATATAGTTTTTGGCTCAATGTCTACTCTATTAAGTTTTTAGGCTCATATGCCTATTGCATTTGATTTTCTATCTCAAGGTCTATTGCATAAAAATTTTCAAGCTCATGGCCCATTGCATAATTTGTTTTTGGCTTCGGGCCTATTGCATAAAATTTTTCAGGCTCATGGCCCATTGCATTAGTTTTTGACTCAAGGCCCATTGCATTCATTTTCTGACTCATGGCTCATTACATTTAATTTTCATGCGCAAGGCCTATTTCATTGAGTTTTCTGGCTCAAGGCCCATTTCATTAAGTTTTCTTGCTTAAAGGCCTAATGCATCCCATTTCCCAAATTCATGGCACAATGATTTAAATTTTTTGTCTTAGTTTCGCCCAAATGTTTTTAATTCTTGTTTTTAAACTTCAGGTCTTAGCTCTGTTCAATGCTTTTTAATTATTATTTTTAAATTTTGGGTCTTAACACTGCTCAATGCTTTAAATTTTTTTCCATAGCTCCACCCAACGTTTTTAAATTTCTATTTTTAAATTTCGAGCCTTAATTCCATCCAACGTTTTTAAATTCCTATTTTTAAATTTTGTGCCTTAGCTCCGTCCAACGTTTATAGGTTCTATTTTTAAATTTGGACCTTAACTCCGCCCAATACTTTTTAATTATTGTTTTCAAATTTCGGGACTTATATCCGCCTAATGCTTTTAAATTCTTGTTTTAAATTTCGGGTCTTAGCTCCGCTCAATGTTTTTAAATTTCAGGCCTTAGATCCACCCAATGTATTTAATTTCTTGTTCTTAAATCTTGAGCCTTAGCTCCACCCAATGTTTTTTAACTCTTGCTTTAAATTTCGAACCTTAAATTTACCTATTATTTTTAAACTCCTATTCTAAAATTTCAGACCTTAGATTCGCTCATCACTTTCTTCAAAATTCTTACCTTTCAAAATTTGAGCCTTAAATACGCCCAACACTTTTAAATTAATGTTTTAAAATTTTGGGCTTTAATTATATCTAATGTTTTTCAAATTCCTGCTTTTTAATTCCTTCCTTTCAAAAAAAAAAAATTAAAAAAGGACTCTAGCATTAAAGTGTTGCTTTCCATTATTGTCTACATCTTCGCATGTTTACTTAAGTTCTTATGCATTGTCTAATGCATTCTCAGATAAAATATGTGTTCATTTTCTTTAGTTATTCCTTACTACGTTCATATGAAGAATTAAGATGTTTCATGTCTTCAAGTAAGAAATAAGTAAACATGGACAACTGTGAACACTCAATTTTGATCGAACTATTTCTTTCATTTACTTTTTTGAAAAAAATTAAAAAAAAATAAAATTTGGAAAATTCTAAAAATATACTAATATAAAAAAAAATTAAAATTAAAAAAAAGAAAAAAGAAAAAAAAAAAGAAAATTTGGAAAAGAAAAAATAGTGTTTAGATTCATTGTATCACTAAGTCCCACATCAGAAAAAGTTATGCTCTTTCTCCCTCCCATTCTCCTATATAAAGGAGTGATTCTCAAGTGTTTAGGCATCCAGAAAATTACTCACTTAGACTTAACATTAAGTATAGAATATGAGAATTTTAGTTTATTTTTTTTTCTTCTTCTTCGGGTTGAGCACGTGAGATCCTATACATCACACTTTTCAAGTATAATGTTTTTACTTGTCTTAGAGGTAAGTTTTTTTATTTATTTATTTGTCTTCTTTTCTTTGTTTTTTTTTTAATATACTTGTTTTGTTCATTTATTAGCTTAGTTTAGTTATTAGTTCTTTAAATTAGGTCTAAGGTATTTATGTTTTAAATTAGTTTTATTTTTAATTTGATAGGTTTTTTTTTTTGTTTGGGTTGATATAAATAAAAATAATAATAAAATAAAAAATAATAAAAATATTTTAAAAACTTTGATTTTTTTGGTTGACTTAATTAAGTTTTAGTTCACTCTTGTGCTTACCTAAGTCTCTTAATTTCTTGTGTTTTCTTGGTATGTTTAAAATAATCTATTGTTAAATATTTTTTTCTTTCTTTTTCTTGAACATTTTCTTAATTAAAATTAACCAACTCATTTTTTTAAGAACTATGTGATTTTTAATTCTTCATTACATTAGGGAATAGGTAAGAATGCAAGTCAACTCAAAATTAATTTTTTTATATAATTTAATTTTAAATTTTTTCTTTTTTTTTAAAATATTTATTTTATTTCATATGTTATCTTCTTTTCTCTTTTATTTGTAAATATTTTTAGTCTTTGATTTCTTTCATTTATTTCAAGTTTGTAAGTTTTATAATTTGGTCTTTAGTGTTTTGTTTATTCTTCTTAAACTGTAAATTGCTTAATTCTACTTTATTTTGTTTTTTATTTGTAAATAATATAATTCTTTTTGTTTGCTATTATTTATTTAATAGTGTAGAATAAATATTTTTAAATTATTATTAATTTACACAATTAACTTAAAATAATTGTCATAAGACCTCTGTATAAGGTGATGTAAGATTTAATTTTTACAATTCTCTAATTCTTTACACACAATCGATTTCTGAATTTAGATTGATTTCAAAAAACATCTTATTTTATAAAAAAAAAAATTATTTTTTTTAATTTAAATAAAATTTATGATAACTCCACTTTTTTTTAAAATTTTTCCGTCATCTAGTGGTAATCGCGACAAGGGGCAATTCATCTCCCCTCCTTGTGCAATTGAATATCTTCACACTTAGCATCTGTGTGCTACCATAGATATGACCAAATTTTACCAATCGCCAACTACAAATTCCACTTCATCAATTATCCACCTTCATACTCACCTTTTACTCCATGATCAGTCAACAATCTGTCTACTGGAATGATCACACCTGAATCTTTGCTCGATCAAAGCTTGGTTTCCTGACTCTGGTGCCACCTGAATCTAAGTTTGCCTTTAAAGCACATTAGTTTCTCTCAATTATGTTCTCCTTTAAATTCTAATATTTCTCTGTCGTTGCACAATTTATTTTATGTGCCCTCCATCACCCAAAAATCTTGTTAGTGTGAGTAAATTTGCAAAAGATAATTCATTTTTCTTTTGAATTTCATCCCTTTTACTGTTGTGTTAAAACCCAGGCAACCAATGAGGTTCTTTTGGAAGGCAGCACAGGTCTTGACGGTTTATACTACTTCAAGCAATTGCCACTACATCATCTGCAATCATCTCATCAGCATTCTTTCGCTCAGTCTCAGTGTACTGCTGTATCTACTGTCAATTCCATATTCATCTCGAATTTTGTACCTATGTAAACTCATCAGTTTCTTTAATCTCCCGATTTTCCTTGTAGCACTGTAGAGGCCACTACTCCTTTACTGTTGTAAAGCATGTTTTGAACTCTTGTAATATACATGTACTCAAGGAAAATTTTAATATGGCCACTTATAAAGTAATTTGTAGATGGATCATAATTTTTTAGTCATTAATTTATTATTAAAATAAATTAATGATTTAAATTAAAAGATAAATTTTAATTAATAACATTTAAATTCACATAAAAATATAATCAAATTAATTTTATTTTTACAAATAATTATATATACAAATAATTATATATACAAATAATTTATAAATTTTAATTAATAATTATTTTATACACCTAAATTTATATATAAATATTATTAAATTAAAAAAAAATAATCTATAAATAAAGTCAAACTTGTTAACTCCATATTCACAGTACTCAATAAGACAGTCATTGAATTATGTCGTGCTTACTGCTGTGGAAAATCTTATAGGTTACCTTCTATGCATCCACTAGAGTCTATGCTAGTCCACTGGAATTTATTCTCACAAATTTGTGGGGCCATGTCCTTATTTCTTATTCTTCTGGTTGCAAATACTATATTAATTTTGTTGAGGCACATTCCAGATACTTATGGATCTACTTATTAAAACAAAAATATGATGTTGCACATGCCTTTATTGAGTCGAAGACCATGATTGAACTTCAACTAGATAAAAAAGTTAGAAGTGTTTAGTCTGATTGGGGGGTGAGTTCAGGTATTTATCAACCTTTATTAAGTCTCAAGGAACACTATTAAAATATTTTTTTCTAAAAAAACTAATCTAAATTAATTTAATCAAACAAACATGCACTTGGGTCACATTTCATAAAAGCTAATTTGCCCCCACACTCACCACTTGAATGGTATCATTGAACACGGGCACATTGTAGAAATAGGCCTTTTCTTACTTGCTCTGGCCTCAATATCTTTGAAATTCTGAGATCAAGCATTTTTAGCTATTGTTCATTTCATAAACAGATTGCCCTCTTCCTTTATTTCAGATAAAGTCCCTTATACCAAGTTGTTCCACTTTGCTCCTAATTACACTAGCCAGAGGGTCTTTGGCTGCACTTGCTACCCTCCTCTTCTCTGGCCATACAACAACCACAAACTCTAGTTTAGGTCTAAAGCTTGCAACTTCTTAGGCTATAGCAAAAACCGTAAGGGATTTAAGTTTTTAGCTCCCTTGGGTGGAATTTATATTTCCAAGGATGTATTGTTTGATGAGTCCAGTTTTCCTTTATCTTCCACACATTCCCCTTCCGTCTTGCCTTCATATGATCCCTCTGTCTTTATCCCTGCTAGTCCACCTCTTCTGTCTTTTCCACACCAATGTACTCTTTTAGGCTCCAGTTTTGCTCATAGTGGTTCTCAGTCTACTGCACAGGTTCCTAACCAGCTCACCCTTACTCACCAAGTATCCATTCCATCTCCTTTTACCTTCCATCTTGCACCTATTCATACTACTGCCTCTCCTGTCAGACCTAAACCTTCATCTGCTTTTCTTTCTGACAGACCTACAACTCAATCCAAAGCTATTCCCATCATTACAGCTTCTATCTCCCATGCTTTTCAATCTACTACGCCTATTGTTAGATCTAAATCCTAATCTGCACCAAAACCACCCATTCGTCCTATAATCACTAGATCCAGAGCTGGTATTTTCAAACCGAAAATCCTGCTCCATCATACAGTTCTCACCTCAGTCAAGGAAGCACTCTCCAATCCACTTTGGAAGCAAGCCATGAAAGCTGAGTATGATGCATTATCGAAGAATGGCACCTAGCCCCTTGTCCTTTTTCCTTCAAACAAAGTTGCAATTAGCTGTAAGTGGGTTTGTAGGGTCAAGGAGAACCCTGATGGCTTAGTGCAAAAATCCAAAGCCAGGTTGATTACGAAAGGGGTTCATCAATAACTTGGATTTGATTACGCAGAAACCTTATCTCCAATTGTCATGCATATGGCTCATTCTGATTCTTACCCTCACAAACCAATGGTCAATAAGGCAGTTATATGTCAACAATGCCTTTCTAAATGGCTCACTTCAATAAGAGGTCTATATGAACCAACCTTCTGGATTTGAAGCTACTAAAAAACAACTAGTTTGCAGGCTACAAAAAACCCTTTTATGGGCTCAAACAAACTCCTTGAGCTTGGTTTGAAAAACTAGCTAATACCCTTCATAAATCTGGCTTCTAATCAATTAAAGGTAATCCCTCTTTATTCATCTAAGCACAATCTCTAAGAACTACCTATATTCTAGTCTTTGTTGATGACATCATTATCACGGGTAACTAAGCTAAATTCATTAATTTCAAGTTTACACAAAGAATTTGCCCTCAAGCTTTTAGGCCCTTACATCATTTTTTGACAAAAAATAGTTGTCCCAAATCTCAAAGCTTTCCATCAATTATGAAATCGATAGACATTTTCAGCATGGCGTTTTTATTTTTTGTTGAACTTTAGAATTCTAGAGCCCAGCGTATCTCGTGGAATCAAAATTGACTAAACATGCGCACCACCGTGGGATCTAACGGCAGGTCATCACCTCTACAGATTAGCGTAGGATCCCTGCAATATGTCACCATTACAAGGCCAAAACTATCCTCGTTAATGGTATCAGTTCATGCAAGTCGGATATGAACATTATAATGAATCATTTCCTGTGACTTAAATGGGCATTGTTCCTTGACCCGAATTCCAGTTCAAAGATCCATCTCCATGCTTACTGAAATGCTGACTAAGGCCAGTGAATGTGGGGACTTACAGATCCACTTGAGTTGCATTTTCCTTGGCTCGAATCATCTCGCCCAGCGAGTAAAAAAAACAACTAGTAATAGGATTCTCAAGCACTATAGCTAATTTGGCCTTGCTAACACTAATGGTGAGACGACCAATATGTCCCTTTTGGCATATTTTCAAATTTTAAAATAATATAAATAACAAAGTAATGTAGTAGACAAAATAAAAATAAATTTTAAAATTAATTATTAGTATTTTATTATTTTAAATATTTTATATTTATTATACATTTTTAAAAAGTTCATGTTATATTTTATTATACTTTAATTATATTATTATAAATCTCTTATCGTAATTGATTTTAACCAGTTTCCCCTCGGGATAAATTTGAACTAAATAGACACGATAAGATAGGTGATAGGATTGATTTATCCTATCCTGCTAGTTCACCAAACAACAATTTCAGACAGGATATAAAAATTAATTTGTCCTATCTCTACAAAATTAATTTACTTTAATAGTTTAACCGATTCTATAAAAAAATTTGAGTTTCCTTAAAAATCGGACGTTCCCAAAAATATTTCATCTGTATAATGAAACATATTTATATATATTCAATTCATATCAAGAAAACACGTATAAGATGCATAAACATAACAGAAAAATCTAGTACATATAAATACAGTAATCCTTAATCAAGTAAATGTAATAAAATGTAGTACATATACATCAATGAGAAGGGCCAGGGTCAGAATGTGGGGGTCTGTGATGGGGATCAGAAGAAGGTCCTGCCTGTGATGAGTGAGGATATGGTGGGTAACCCATATATGGTGGATATGGAAATGACGGTGTCAGGGTAAAAGTATAAGGATATGGAGGGTAAGGGTAAGTAGGTGGTAGGTATGATGTAGATGGTGGATAACCTGGATATGGCGGGTACGAGGGAGGTGGTACGAGACGGACGGTAAGTATTTTAGAAGTGGACGGTGGTGAGTACTAGGCACATACGGAAGAACCGAGTCATCCCGGGAAGACGTAGTCGTGATCGAATCTTGGCTAACCCTCCGAGTCTACGGCACGGTCGCTGCTCATCAAAGCTGCTCGGATGGTCTAGGAATCCCGTCGGAGGAGGAGGCTGGACGTAGGTGATCTAATGTGATGCGATCATGCTCCTCACTTTTGAATACGATGTCCTCCATTATTTGTTGAAGGCTAGCCATACTAAATCCCGAACTAGGGTTCCTAGCCGATGCATAACGTTCTCTGCAATGTCGACCTAAGATACAAATATAACACGTCATTATCAATATAAAATACAAAATGTTCAAAATAAATAGCAGAACATATTGGTAAAAAACTTACCACAAATCCAATGGATGCATTTTTAGTTCGGAAATCCAAACAGTGTCCGTCGTACCGGCGCATGTACTCGACATATAGGGGAGCTTCAAAGGCCAACCAACAACACATTTTCCCGCCGCGTATCCCGGATGGCTATGTGTGCAAGGTGTGTGGCTCGCCAATCCACGTCGTGACGTCCAGACCAATGTAATCGAGTGCAACTCGTCGGGTTGGTGTGGTCTGCGGTATTAGTTGGTCCGGACAACCGACGCATCACTCTGTCGGTGGTGCCACTCAACAATGTGGAAAAGGATAAGTGGAACCCCCCGGATATATGTCTCTACCGCGACACGGAACAACGCAAATGGTGAAGCCACAATCTCATCCGTATATGGCCGCCATGTTATCTGCAATCACAATGTGTATAAAAATTAGAATGCAAGACAATTAACTTATTTAAATCACTATAAACAGATCATTGACCTCATCACTCTTCATCGATCAAAAAGCCGACGGTAATATGGAAGCACCCCCTAATACGTGTCTCAATCAACACCTTATGTTTATGCCACCTATATATATGTCAAGGTCATACAATGTCAACACAAATAATATATATAATAAACTAATGTAAAGATATATTGAGAAACTCACCGAAATCCCGGTGGACGTAGGAGACCACTTTTAAAAGCAACGTGGCGGCCACAAAACGGGATCGGTATCATCCACGAGTGTAGGGACAAGGGGTGGAAATACGTGTCATGCCCGATCTTGCCCAAGGTATGCAAGCACCTCCAATCTCGTGCACAATGTAATACGTGGCCTTCCACAACTCTCTATACAAATAAGCCAAAATCGCCGATCCCATTAGTTGTATCTCCGGCATCACGGTAAAGTCCTCCAAGAGAGGAAGGAACATCATGTGCACGTATCTACCAGAATGGTCGGGAAATAACAATCCCCGATCAACCGAAGTATGTACGCTCGTGCACACCGCATCACATTGTCGTCTCCGTCACCGGGGTAAAGTCGTGTACGGAATGCGCTCCGAGAGCCACGACATATCAACACGTCCACCTAATACGTGTGACTCTGTGCGATCCCAACAAGGTCTCACATAGCATTGCATGCAACGGATGGGATGTACGACCAGTAACTACATCGCCATCAATGGGAAGTCCCGAGATAATAGCAATGTCCTCCAATGTGATGGTGCACTCTCCCAGTAGGCATATGAAATGTGTGTGTCTCGGGGCGCCATCTCTCAACTAATGCTGTAATGAGGGAGTGATCGATGGTGCAATACCCCATATGGGCAACCCCCACGAAACCAGCCAGCTCTAGGTATGGCAGTATCCACTGATCTAGGTCCATATGTCTAAATTTATGGGCACGTCTGACACGCAGATGACGATCTGGTCTTCCTTGCCATACATGTTGTGATACATGAATATCCTGCATCTCTAGTACTGATAGGTCCTCTGGGCTTGGGCGCAGGTGGAATGCCATGCCTCACGCTGTAATCAAGCAACCGACAAGGACATTAGGTAAGTCTTCAAATAATAGAACATACTATAGAATCGAATATACATATTAAATATGAGTGTATCAAGCATAAATTAATAGACACCAGTAAAAGCACAATAACGTAGATTATCAAATTACACACTGAAAATATTCAATTACACATAAATAGTCATTCATTACAATACAATGCGAATTAAATTATGTCCTAATCAAGTGGATGGCCCTGCTTGGTCATTCCTCAAAGAAGTCGATCCACCACGACGACAACTACGAGAGTTATGTCCAGATTCACCACATTTTCTACATCTTTGTCCCGGTCCTGGTTCGCGCCAATCCATCTCATTTCTAAGTCGAGTTGATTTTGGTCGACCTTTAGATCGAAGCAATTGACGATCGGGTACCAATGTAATCGTCGGAGCTAGTGGCCACCATGGTTCATCCTTAATGATACCCCAGTCCATCTCATACACCTTGTACAAAGAATGCATTTTGTAAATCGTGCACATATTGAAAAGCGTCAAGTCTCTAGAAGAACATCTTAAATGCTATTGCATGAGAGCAAGGAAATGCAACGCTTGAAATAGCCTGATCACACGTGCCCTGTTGAAGGTTTAGGGAATATTTAACTCCACCCTGCTGTGTTATAGGGTTGAATGCCTCTTCGACCAAAAATCTGATTGACTGTATATCAAATCGACGAACTTGGTGAGAGCTTGCCTTGAGCACGTTTACGTTCCAACTTTTCAAAAAATCATCAGACCAATCTACCCCATCAACAAGTTTTTCGTTTGCATCATCCTTACGATTAACAAATTACTCTACCAATTTGTAATATGTCATCTGAACAAGTGCTGTTATTGGTAGGTTTCTGCCACCTTTCAATACCCCATTCATACACTCAGATAAGTTCGTCGTCATATGACCAAATCTGTGGCCACCATCATATGCTAAACTCCATAAGTTCTGCCACCTTTCATGATGCGCATGCGGTGCTTGCCATCCCAAATGTAGATTCACCACTGACTGTATGATGCCTTGATGTCGATCAGATATCAAGCACAAACCCTGTTGTTGTGTGACATGTGTTCGAATCAATGCTAAGAACCAACTCCAAGCATCCTTTGTTTCCCCTTCAACAATGGCAAATGCAATGGGCAGAGATTTTATATCGTCATCCTGTGTTGTTGCAATCAATAGTTTATGACGATATTTGCCATACAAATGAGTGCCGTCAATCTGAATAATGGGCTTACAGTATTGGAATCCAACAACACATGGTTTGAATGTCCAAAACAACCGATGGAATACATGTTTTGAACGGTCAACTCTATTGGCCTCGACATAATCAACGGTTTGCAACTCCACCACAGTGCCTGGCATGTCTCTTTGCATGACAAGTAACCATCTAGGCAATACCGCATAAGAATTATCCCAGTCTCCAAATACCTTCACAATGGCAATTTGTTTTGCCTTCCAAGCTTTCCGATAGGACATGTCATATCCGAATTGACATCGAACCCTTTCAATAATTAAGCATACAGGTACATCGGGTTTTTGCTTAACCATCTCCAGAATGCAAGAACAGATCATACGAGAGTCTAACTACGGTGATCTTGTGAAATGGCTGGGTTGACACAGTTGTGAGGCCCATTATATTTTCGAATTTCCCACAAGTTTGATTTCTTGCTTAGAATGGCCCTAACCCTCCAATTACAACCATCAGCAGCTCTAGGACACTTAACAATTAGACGTTGTGTATCAGAATCCTCAACCTTGTAATTCTGATGTCTAATAATGGAATAATGTTTTAGGGCCAAATTGACAGCTTCTTTAGAGGGAACTTGTAATTCGACATATAATTCTTCATCTGGACTCCAAATACCACGAGAATCTAATTCACGAAGATTATCAAATGTATTCAGCGCATCCCAATTGATTTCAGAAAACTGAGGGCATGGAGGCACATACGTAGATTCAGGAGCAACTACCAATGGAGGGACTAGTTGTTGTATATTTACTTCAGGGTCGGATTCATCTTCTTCTAAGTCAGTGTCTGTATCTTCACCCTCAGGCATCTCCCCTTCATCATCGCTTGTGTCAGATAATGCATCTGCCATAAGCGGGTTATCGATTTCAAGATCCAACCTAAATGAGCTCCCTTCAGGCATTGCAGACGTACCAACTTCTTGAGATTGTACTAGGACAGGAGCATGTGTCATGAAGAATTGAGTGTTGATAGGTACGATGATTAAGCAAGATTAGAAGGACCAGACTTGTAACCCCTGTTTCGAGAAGGAGCTTCTGACATGCTTTCATTATGCTCACTTGTTTTCCGTCTCGACATACAACTCCATAGAAGTTAAGTTAGGATCTTTTGATTAAAGCAATCAATCATGCAAGCAACATCTTCATCATCTTCTAATGGAAGAAGCTATCCATCTTAGAACATTACTCCATTGTGGAAAAAAATCTGTAACAATACTAGAACATAACTTGATTTTCTTGGAGCCTTAATTTTAAATGAATTCTCCTTTTTAAAATCTCAATAGTCGTATCACGTTGAATCATGATAGACTTGGGACGAGGACACATTTTAATACATTAGGACATCTCTTCACCTTCATACGTTCTCCCATTGTAGTAAATGAGAACAACAAGGTGTTTGCTCATCTTGCACTTCTAAATAACAACAACAACACAAATAATTTAATTTTGTACAAATAAATACTAAAAACCTACTAAATAACAATAAAACATATATAAATACATACACATGATTAAATAACAATAATAAAAAGAAACAAACAAATACTAAAAACTTACTAAATAACAATAAAACATATATCATACATACACAATTAAAAATAATAATAAAAGACATAATAGTAATAACAATAATAACAATAATAATAATAATCAATAATAATAATAATCAATAATAATAGTAATCAATAATAATAATAATAATCAATTATTCTAACAATTAAACAAATATACATAATACATAAATAATATAGAAACTAAAAAAAATAAACAATAATTCTAACACTAAAACAAAGATACAATACACAATTAATATAAAAACTCAAAAACATAAATAATAATTCTAAAAATCAAACAAATATACAAAATATAATTAATATAATAACAAAAAATCATAAATAATAATTCTAATAATTAAAATATTTAATAATATATATAACAATAACAATCATAATCTAACGATAGAAATCTTTACGAATATGATTCTCGGACAACTTATATAGCCACTTGATAACATGAAGGGAGAGAGTTTTTTTAGAGAGAGTTTAGAGAGAATGAAATCTAGAGAGAAGGTGAAAATTTGATAAATGAAAGAAGTTCTTAGAGATAGGGTGAGGGGGGGCGGGTTATAGGGGTTTAAGTGGAATACGTCGGAGCGGCAGCGTAAATCACCCAATGGCCAGCTTGGCGTATCAGCGTGGATACGCCAGCTCTGGCGTATTCCACGTGGCCAACAAAAAATAAAAAATGCCACCGTGGCCAAAACGGTGACATTTCGATAATTAGTTTGAAAAAAGTGATATTTTAATAATATTTTTTGTCAAAAATGACACTTTGGTCAAAAAGCCAAGAATTTGCCCTCAAGCATCTTAGGCCCTTACATCATTTTTTTGGAATTTAGTTGTCCCACCTTTCTGATGGAAGCATCCATCAAATACACGATAGACATACTCACAAAAGCTAACATGTTGAACTTTAAAGGATTTCTAGACCCATTATCTCTGGTCAAAAATAGACTAAACATGGCACCACCCTAACGGCAGGTCATCACCTACAGATTAGTAGTAGGTTCCCTGCAATATGTCACCATTACAAGGCCAAAACTCTCCTTCTCTGTTAATAAAGTATGCCAGTTCATGCAACAACCATATGAGGAACATTGGAAGGCAGTCGAGCATTTCCTGCACTACTTAAATGGCGCATTGTTCCTTGGAATTCCAGTTCAAAGATCCATCTCCATGCTTACTGCGATGCTGACTAGGCCAGTGATGTAGGTGACCACAGATCCACTTCTATCTCTTGCATTTTCCTTGGTCCAAACATCATCTCGCAGCGGTAAAAGAAACAACTAGTAGTAGGATGCTCAAGCACTATAGCATAATTTCGTAGCCTTGCTAACACAACTGCTAAGGTTATATGGCTACAATCCTTACTAAAGGAATTACATGTTGCTATTCCTCCACCAACAATTCTTTGTTACAATTTGAGTACTGTAGTACTCACACAGAATCCAATTTTACACACTTGAATTAAGAATCAGTTTGACAACTCTCAAAACTAGTTCAAAACCGTTTATGATAAATTCATCATAAAAATTCAAGTTATTTGACAACTTTAATTTATTCTTAATTTAGTTAAAATTTATTTCAAACCAGTTTTAAAATCTTTAAAGTTTAAATTTTTATTTTTTAGTATGTAATCAAGTTTAATATTTAAATATTGAGATAGAAGCAAATTATGACAGAGAAACAGAATAAATAAGAGAAGAAAAAGTCCACAAAAAATTTGGATTAGGAAAAAATCAACTTTGAGTTGGTTTTCTTAAAAATTAATTTTATCTCAAGTTCAGTTCATATATGAATCTATATTTTAATTTTTTTTAAAGCCAAACAACATTCATCTAAAAATTCAATGCATTGTAAGTATATTTAATGTTTTCAAATAGAGATGACAAAATTATCTATGTTTGTGGGGATCTGCTTAGATTATCAGCAATGGAAGCGAAGATGAAATCTTGGTTTAATAAATGAAGCGGAGACAGAGATTATAATCTTTTCGTCTTGTAGGTATCTATAAACTCATAAAATATATTTTTTCATTTAATATATATCATATATTATGATTTTTTTCACTTTGATATGAAATAAAAATATATATATTTTTAATATTTTATAACAAATTTTTTATTAAATGAACTCATAATAATAAAATTTGTTAAAAAAATATATATCATTCATATAATAGTTATTTATATAGATTGTTGTGGGAAGATGATATAAACCATTCTTGCAAACTTGGGGATTGCATATTGGTCCCTCCCTCGATGACGTTGTTGTCCGAAGTTGATTATTAAAATAGTATGACGCATATAGCAATGGTTTTGTCATTGTTATATGAATGATTAATAATGTGATGGGTTCAAGTACAATAATTAAGAAATATATTAAAGAGTAAATACAAAATTAGGTTCTTTAAAAATACATGTGTAACACCTTTTGTGTCCAAACAAGCATTAATGAAGTTACCCAAGTCCAGAAAAATTTTTATGTATTTTTTTTTTGTTAATAACTAAGTGTATCATTTATTTGACATATGACATATAAAATACTTAATATTCTGTCACATGTAATTTTATGTGAATTTTTTTTGTCACAAATGATCTGATGATGCAACATGAAAAATACAATAATAAGTTAATAAATAAAAAAGGTAAGATGTACAAAAATAACTTAATAAATAAATTAAAGAAATATAATACACCAAAATACAAATGAGAAAAAAATGATCGCCCTTAATTAATGTTATTTATTTAGTATAAAACAATGTATATACTCTTAATTAGTTTCTTAAACTAATTAAATTATTAATTTTCTACTATCTTCCATTAATAAGACCTACATTGAAATAAATAAATAAATAAGTAAAATTAAATAGTTAATTTCCCTCCTAGTTGATTGTCATTTATGTACATTTAATTACTTATCATAATCAAATAATATATGAATTATTCATTATCTTTTTGAATAATAGTACCATACAAGTAATTTAAATAATAAAAATACTAATGATAATATAATTAAAGCTTTTAAATGAGATAATAAGTTGAGATAAAAAAAATATAATTAAACCTTTTAAATGAATGTAACTTTGTAATTAAGTAAAAGACCAGCTTCCAAATTCTCCTTATAGTAATATGCCAAGATTACAATTCAAATTATTTTGTTATAGGTAAAATTATAAAGACAAAGTGAGGGTATCTTAGTTAATAACTAAAAAAAGAAAAATAAATAGTTGATAGTTATTGCTTGCTATCAATGTAGGTGGATGGAAAAGAGAAGGGCGTGATAGAGAATTTGACCATTAAAATAGTAATGACTTGACATTTTTGGCACCTAACGCATTGTTGCTACTTTCTATAAATATAAAACCTGTTTGATTTTTTTTTTTGTATTTTTGATCACCAATTATTTATGTGTTTCAAGATTCATATTAAAGCGTACCCATATTCTTGACACATTTTATAATTGTATGAAAATGTTGCACATGATTTTAGGTTACTTTTAGATTAAAGTCTTTAAGGATAATTAGAAGAATATTTTGACAATGCTAAAGTAGTAATGTAGTTGCCATTTCACATGAAAGAAAGAGAGAAGGTCAATTAATTTTGTTGTTAACGTAACTAATTTTTTGTTGTTTGTGTTTTTTTTTATTTAATTGGATAGTTTGATTATTTACTTGAAATATATAACTATTTTGCAGTTGCATATTATTTAGTCTGAGATTGGAATTTAAACTATCTTTATAGAACTACATTATATGTGTGATGAATTGTCATTCCTTGCCTCAAAATGATCCTTTTGTTTGGAATACGTACATGATATAACCTAATTGTGTCATTGTTTGGTATCTTCAAGGAACATGCGAAAGCACCATCCTAATGGTGTTATTAAGATTATCATATAATATATTAAGAGAAGGTACATGTGTTCATATTTTGAAATGTATCATTTTAACATAAAAGAACATGATTAAAAATTTGTTATCTGGAAAATACCTTATCCTAATAATTGTCATGTGTCATCTCATGTTACAATTTAAAAGGAAGTTATATATGTGATTTTCATATCTGACTTAAATTTATTATTCACACATACAAATATAAAAATTTATAATCATATGTTAATTACTTTGACAAATATACCTTTGCATATTAATTCATATTCATATTCAAAAAATTTCACTCATTTTTAGTTGATCATGTTATTAATTATTTTTATTGATGTTAATGTTAAAATCTTAAATTTTAATTAAGTGTATGATATCATCACTACTATATAAGTACTATCCCCTAAATTAATTAATTAAATTTTCAAATTACTATATTTATTCATATATATATATATATATATATATATATATATATATATATATATATATATATATATATTTGTTTATTTAGAAAACTTCAATATACAACGGGAGTGAAAATCTTGCATGAAAAAATAGTAAAATTAATTAAATGTAATTTATTATGAGGAGCCTTAAGAAATTATTAATTTTTTTTAAATTTTTTCGTTCATATATATAATATATAATATTTAAATATTTTATATTTATATTTCTTGCCATTGAAAAGTTTAAATGAAAATATATTAATTTTTACACATAAAATAAAAAATTTATAAGAAGACATGATAATATCAATTAAAAAATTCGGATTTATAATAAAATTTATTTAGTAAGATCGTTTAAATGCGATCGAAAACCAATTTCACATAACATTGAGGTTTCATTGGATGTTTCGAGTAAAATTATCCGTAGTAGTTGAGATAGTTTTTGTAGATGAATAATAGAAGAAATTAACCTCAACGGGAGTATTGATTGAGCATATGTAACGAGTAAGTTATAATTCTGTGTTATATTGAAATAGATTTGGATTTGTGAAAGAGAATAAAATTAAAGAACCTAAGAAATCATATGTCAATTGATTGATTTAACTAATGTGTTATTTTATTTAGTCTACTTAAATTATGCAAACAAAATGTATAGGTTATACAAGAAAAAAAAATATTAAAATTTAAAAAAATATAGAATAAAAAATTGAAACTGTCTAAAATTATATAAACTAATTATTTATTGGGATATCATATTGGAAAAAAAGTATTTATCGAGATCCAATCTCTAACAGTGATCAAATCACTACAATAAAATTATATTTTTGCGACAGATTTGAATATGTTGCAAATTGCAATGAATTTTTCATCATAAACTTTTCTGGTGACACATTTACTGTGTTAATTTTTTTTTATAAAAAAAGAGTATCCGCCGCAAAATTATAAAATGAATAAAAATTATTTTAAGTAAAAATTAAATTTAAAAAATTATTTTTTCTTGCATTGGACTAATCCGTCGCAAAATCTGTCACAAATTTAAAAAACAAAAAAGTGACAGATCTATTACCCCAATATCTGTCTTTTACCTGTTGCACATCAACCACATGAATTTGAGATTATCTTCTTCCACCACCATCCACAAAACCACCGCACCACCGCACAGACCATCCACCAAGGTCTACGAAATCCTCTCTGCGTAGATCGTCCTCACCACCATCGTCTCCTTCATTACTTTCTTCTACTCTCCCATCAACGATCTCCTCAAGAGCAGTTCTGGCCTCCTTCTCTTCGTCGTCTTCCTCCCTTTCATATGTACATGTCATTCATTCATCCCTCTTCTACTAGACCTTCATTTGAATTTTAATTTTGTATCTCTTAATTCTCAATTATTCCTCTCTGATCTGCTAGGAATTTGTGAATCTGCTACTAGATTTTCTTCTGTTTTGATTTCGCAAAAAAATTCTTAGGACTTGAAGGAATTTGTGCCAATTTCCTAATTTGTAATTTTTTTTTTGGATTTTTGGGCCAATACAATTTTGTTGTTCTATTATAAGAATGGGATAAATTATACTAATGCATTCATTGTTGCATATTACTTCATTCATGATTAATTTTGTTTTGTTAAGTCTTGTTTCTAGTTCAATTGATGTATTATTTTTTTTCTCTTATTTGGGTTAATATATGCCAATCCGATGCAAATCAATTGATGTATTTTTTTTCTCTTATTTGGGTTAATATATCCCAATTTGCAACAAATATTTTTGAAATCTCTTGTAGTTTTGATCCCTTTACTCAAATACCAGCAAAAGCATCACCATAACTACATCTTGCTTGGACTTTTCACCGTGCCAATTAGCTTGATTGTTAGAGTCACATGTGTAACATCTTAATACTTAAACTAATGATATATCCGAAATTACGCATTAGCAATCATATTAGAGTACTTTACTTAAATCAATACCAAAATTTCAAGAAGAAAAACATATATAGTATACAAAATATGAGCCTAAAGCGGAAGTACATAATACATATCAATAGAATAGTGTTCTATACAAACTATACATCAAGGTATATTGTGAACACCCAATTTTGTCTGAGTTATTAAAATAATTTTAATGCAAAATTTAAAAAAAAAAGAAAAGGAAAAAGAGAAAATAATTTTGGTTATGCTGATAAGTATTCTTTGTTTGTTTGGCCCTTTTATTTTTGTTTAACCCAAAATTTGTTTAGTTTTTCTGGCCCAAATTTTTGTTTTAGCCCAATAGGTATTGTGATTAAAAAAAAATAACAAAAAACAAAAAATGAATAGGCTGCCGTTGCAACTCTCTACCCTCTCCCCTTTTGTTTCTTCCCATTTTGAGAAAGAGTTCAATTTTCCTTTTGTTTGATCTTTTACTTTTTTCCTCTATCAACTAGACATCATGCACTCACACCCTGCACTCACTCCACTCATGTTGGGGCATGCACCACACACACCCACCCACTCACCTTTTCACTCACACACACTCACGTAACTCACTCACACACTCACATTTTAACTCATTAATAGCACTCACTCTCACATACTGACCGAGGGAGGGAACCAGGAGACATCTTCACTCTCCATTCACCATTTCCTTCACCCTCCAACCCACCACTAGCACCACTCCCCTCATCAACTCACCAACAACCCAAACCGTGGTCACTCCCTCAAGCTCCACAACCATCTTCTCCATACATTACCTCAATTTCCCCCAACCTCCATCATCATCACCTCCCCTCTACCCACGTTAACACCAGCACCCCCAAGAGCTCCAACACCTCCACGTCCCCTTCCTTCAAGCAAACCGTGAACCACCACTTCAGGAACCCCATACAGCCAAAACCGTGAAGCACCCAAACAGCCACCCTTTTCCGCCTGCGAACCACTGAAGAGCCCATCTGCACCGTAAACCGCCGCACCAGCCGTCTAGCCAGCTCCGCACCACCCCCTCACTTCGACTGTAATACAGCACCGTCACCTCCAGTTAGCGAGCTCGCAGAAGCCACTCCTCCAGCCACGCGGTACCCGAACTGACCGTCGCATAACCCGCGACCCACACCGCACGTGACCTTCGCCGTGTCCGCCGTCACCCATGCTAGCAACGAGCCTCGCGCACACCATCCAGCTGGCGACACCGCTGCAGATCCAGACCCGTTGCCACACAACCCGTCCACCGCCTTGCGTCAGCCACCGCACCATCCCAGCCGCGCGCCACCGAGGATAGCAGCGCCAGGTGCTCCCCGTTCAGGCCGTCCACCATCCGACCAAGTCTAAACCGCGAGCTACCCCGAACCATACCGTGACCCACTCTGAACCAGGACCGTGCCGCTGACCCGAGACTCCGACGCCGCCTAAACCTCCGAACAGCCGACGCCTCTTCCCCATACCACGACCTGCGATTGTGCTGCTCGGTGCAGTTTGGTTTTTCTCCTTCCTCCATTTTTGCTTTTCTCCAGAACCAGAGTCTTCTTTTTCTTTTCTTGTTTGTATTCAGTTTTCAAAAGTGGTTTTTAATGGGTTTTGCTAGTATTGGTCAAACAATTGGTATATAGCTAATTGGCCTAGAATGTATTGTTTTTGTGAATATGTTTATGGATGTATTGTTTTGTTAATTGGGTAAAAAGGAAAAAAAATTTAAATAGGCCTTGAATCTGATAGCCTTTTAGAATGTTAATATAAAAGTTGGTGTCTTGGGTTTGGGCTTAGCAAATTAGGACTTAAACGTGTTATTTCCAGTTTGGGCTTGAGCTAAAGAAGGGGAATCCAAGATAACAAAAAAATACAAAATGAGAATAAAAATGATAAAAGTGAAAAATACAAAAATAAAATAAAATAATCAAACCATGTTGAGAAAAATATAAAAAAGAAATAAAATAATTAAACCTCTTTTAGAAGAATAAAATAGGATTAATTGAGTTGTGACAGCTTGTTAATCCTATAGTTTTTGTAATCATCTGAACTGCGACAACTTGATGATTCAAAAAAAAATAAAATTAAATTACAAAATAAAAAAAATATAAAATATTTGAAATATTTTTTTAAATGCAAAAAGAATTAACTGAGTTGGAACAACTTGTTAATCCTATAATTTTTGTAATTATCTGAGTTGCGACAGCTTGATGATTCATTTATTCAAAAAAATTTAAAATAACCAACCCACAATCGTTTTTTAAAAACTACGTGACTTTGAATTCCTCATTGCACCTAAGGGTACGTAGGAGCAAAATCTCAATTCTGTCAAGCCAAAAATTAAATTTTCATAATTTATTTGTTTGTTTAGTTTTTTTTAATAAATGGGTAAAACAAATATTTTTTAAGAGTCATAAAAATTGCACAACTGATTTAAGATAACCATCTTAGGGCGGATGTATTAGGGGTGCTGTGGGGTTTAGTCTCCATCCTTCACTATGCATAATTAGACTCTGAACCCGAGTTTTCGAACGTAGACCATCTTTTTAGGTTTTCCAATTTTTCCTAATAAAAAATAAAATTGGTGGCGACTCCTTAAATTTTTTGTAATTAAGTCGTTATCCCGCCGCGATCCCGGTTGCGACAAACATCATTTGTCATTATGGCACAAAATCATATATAACCAACCATGTACAATTATCAAAACAAAAAGAAGCAAATCTTCTTTAAGACCAAGTCATTCTTCCTCCTTATGATCTGCAAGAGGTCGTCCTGGAATCATTATGGAAATCAAGTAAACGGGGTGAGAATATCACAATTCTCAATATCAGTTATAAAAAACGTGTCATCATAATCATTTCAGCTGCTTCAAGGAAAAATCATTTCAAATCGTTAATATATAATCAGTAGAAAGGTGACCAAAGTCAAATCAAGTCCTTTCTTTTCCCGAAACAGAGGTTCGTATTATATAATTTAACAAAAAACATTTGAAATAAAAAAGGTCATCAAATCTCATCATAATCTCAATATCAAGTCAAGAAATCGATCCATGATAGACTTATGCAATAAGCTATCTCATAATGGTCATCCATCAATAATCATCATTTTTCAATCATCAATAATCATCATTCATCTTTTATCACAATGGTATGGAGGGAATGTCCATCCTCACAATAATGTTTACTTGGTAGTAGTCTGCTTTCAGGTTAGTGCACTTCAACATATTTATAACAGTCTTTCTTGTTACACAGAACTACTCAGAGTAACCCAAACAACCACAACAAATGAGAGAATGTCTGTAACATCCCGAAAATTAATAATTTCATGATAAATAGTTGTTTTATAATATTTGTGAATTTTGTGAATTTTTTTGGATTTTTTCAAAAATGTAGAATATTTTAATATTATTCTTCGTTTGACGTGTGCACTGAGCGGAGCAGGGGAAATTTGATATTTTTCCCGAGAACCTTGAACTGTGAAAACGTCGACGGGAGACCTTACTAAACTTAAGGCCAGACACAGTTTACGAGATTTTATGTTTTTCGAGATTTTTATCATATAAAAATAAAAATCACTGTACATTTTATTATCCGTTGGACAATTAATACTGGCTTTACTATTTGTAACAATTGTCCATTGGGTAATAGCCTGTAATAGAAATCCTATCATTTTATCCAAAGGTAATCCATTTTATGTCACATCACTTTGACTTTTCAAAAATAAGAAAGCTTCCTAGCACCTTCCTATTGGCTTGTTGGAGAAGTCAATCCTTCTCTCCTCCCTTTTTGTGTGGCTACTGTTGGAGGAAGTAGAAGATGACCATTTGTCATCTTTCTCTCAACCACACATCACATTTTCATTTCACTCAAAAGTTTTTATCACTTTCTCTCTCTACTATTTCTCTCCTCTCACTTTTTCTCTCAACCATTATTTTCTCCTCCTTCTCTCTCTTCTTCTTCCACGGCAATCACCACCATGGGAGGCCATCTTTATTAGCTTGCTAAACTCATCTTGATCCTTAAATCTACACTTCCATTGAGGATCTTCCTTTCTTGTTGAAATAACCTACAAGGAACTCACTTTTCTTCTCCATTCTCTCACCATCTCCACGGCCTCACCCCTCTAAACCACTCATCCATTTTCTTTAATTCCAACCAACTCTTGATCTTGAATCTAAACACCATTCTAGGCAACTTTCATGTTGTGACCATCACCAAAATCTATCATTTTCGTTTTGTTCCATCAAGCTTCAAAGTTGGAGACTTTAAGGTAAAGTTCATAGCTTTATCACCTTTCCTCCTCATTTTCATGATTCTTGATCTCTTAGGTGATCAAGGGTTCCTTTTCTAAGCTTTGAAGATGATTTTGGTGAGTTTTGATGTCCTTACGGTTTTCTTGAAGGTGTAGGATGAAAATCTCCACAAGGAACTAAGAGGCTTGCTTTCTTGTGTTGTCTTCAATAGGTAAGGGGGAGATAATCCTCTTCAACTTATCTTGGTGGTGAGGAAACGTTTTTGGTGTTGTTGATGAGAAATCCATGTGTGGATTACTCTCTTTGTTGTGTTGTTTTTCATTATTGTATTTATTTGGACTTGTATGAGTTATTAGTTGTCTTTGCATGTTTTGACGGCTATGGATTGTATATTAAACTGTTTGGATTAATGTATGGAAAATGTAGGGTTTACTTACCATTTTGGGGGTCTCGGCCTTAGGGTAAATTTTTGAGGATTTAAGTTTGATTTTAGAGACATTGGAACTTGGGTGATTAGGTGATAAAGAATTAATGGTTGTAATAGAAAAAACTTTGGGAGTTCCCACCTAGGGAGGGTCACGACCTGTAGGAGATTTATTGGTTTAAGTTGTGATCTTTGTGCAACATTAGGACTTAAGTGATTAAATGATAAGTGATCAACCTTGTGATGAAGGAAAAAGGGTTAGACTTTGTTATAATGAGGCCCATGGATTCTTAAGGCAAAATGCCACAAAATGTAGTGCTAAAATGGAGACTTAGATGATTAGAGAATTCTAGATTCGTTAAGAGTTCATAAAATAAAAAGAATAAAGAATAAGACCTTATCTTATGGATTAGAATGATTTTGAACATATGGGAAGAACAAGAGAGTTTGTGAGACTTGTAAAACCTTAGAGTAGTTTCAAGTAAGCATGATTTGATTAGATTGAAGGGCTTGACTAATTTAAAGGAACCAAGATTGAATAAGGATTTCATAAGAGATGTTAATTAAAGTGAAACCTGAAATAAACCTCTAAAAGTGTGTTTTCACTCTTGAGAAATTAATACTATACTATTATGGGTCTGTGTTTGGGACTAGAATTCTGTTGATACTTAAATTGGCCAAATTGTGGCATATGATGGAAAAGTGTTATTGTGAAATATATATGATTGTGCATGGAGTCAACATGCATTGAACATTTACTCAGTCGATGACTGCTAAAAGGTTGGATGAGCCTATGATTATGCATTGAGTCAACGTGCATTGGATATTTGCTCAGTCGATAACTGTTATAAGGTTGTATGAGCCTATGAATGAGAATTGAATAGTGTGATCCAATGGAAGGATCTATAGAGGGGCGTAAGGCGCAGTGTATATCGATTGCACGCATTACGGGCCCGATAAATCACTATTCTTTACTCGGTGAATGAATGAGAATTGATAGTGTGATATGTGATGGATCTATGGGGAGGCATAAGGAGCGGTGAAAGCCGATTACATGCATTATGGACCCGACAAATCACTATTCTTTTTGTGGTGAATGAACGAGAATTGGATAGTGTGATCCATGATGGATCTATGGGGGGCATAAGGCGTGGTGGTTCATTTCGTGATGATGTTATCACTTTATATACCCCTGGCCATGATAAACCGATTGCAACGCATTACGGGCCCGACAAAGCATTATTCTCTTCGTGGTCCGGCGTAGACTGTCATTGAGAGGGACAGATCTTCTGGAACGTTCATCTTTGAAATAGAATAGAAAATCTTAGTACCAAGTGCACATGCATTGTGAGTCGACATTATGAGTCGGCCTTGTGACTCGGCCTTGTGAGTCGGCATAATGAGTCAGCATATCATTTGGCACTCATTTATATAATGATTATACTATTGTTTTATTGATGTCATGATTATTTGGAATATTTTAATTGTTCATTATCTGAGACTCTGTTGTTGTTTCTTTTATCATATGTGATTATTATTATTTAATATTATTGCTCTGCTATGTGGGAGTTCTGCGTCGTTACGTTTCTTTACTGCCATAATTAGTAATGTAAGTAGGATGTCTCACTTTTTTATTGTATTACTCTGTCTTATGTTGTGTTGGATAAAAACTGTGAAGAATACGAGTTGAATTCGCTTAGTTTAGTTTGGGGATCGACTTTTGTTTCCTTGTGATGGCATCTGGACAAGCTTTCCTCAGTCGCATATCGATACAGTTTCATGAAGGCTTGGAAGCCTGGCATTTCGACCGTGACGCGGAGCATTTTACTTACATAGGAGATGTAATCCTAGTTCAGTGTGGTAATGACCCTGAAGCTAGTACGAGCATCTCTTATGTTTCATGCATGTGCAATTCCCTATAGCTATTGGGGATGTGGGATAACTGCCACCTCTTCCCTAGAGAGGTTTCGATTATAATGCCTATTCAGGCTCCCATCCATCATGACGTGTTGCAAGGGGGAAGATCATCTGTTGGGGATTCGGAGGAGGATCAAGTGCATGACCTTTCTCTCCATGTGTTTGACTTCAGGGGAGAACGATCTTTTATATGGTAGTTATGCTACGCAAAACTTATGTTTAATTATGTTGTATGTTACTTCTATGTATGGATTGTGGAATTGTAACTTTATATTAAGCTGACATTGTATTCTGGATGCGAGTAAACATATATATATATATATATATATATATATATATATATATATATATATATATCATTTCATGTCGTGGCTCGTATTTTTATATATGCATAATAATTAAATTATTCAGACTTGTTGTTAAATTGTAGCGCGCCTGATTTAGTGACTGTGGCAATAATGACGATTGTGCTGTTGTTATTAAATCAAGGGGTGTTACAATGTCCATCCTCTTTATAGTTATGAGTAGAGAGGGAATGTCCATCCTTAACCTCAATTACTCATGTGGTAAGGGAATGTTCGTCCTCAACCACCATTATCCAAGTCTCACCCTAGGTCCAAAGATATCCTAGATAATGGGTTACTTTTAAAATCAATTATTATCCATAAGTTGATCATCTCAACAATCAATCTCATCATGCATGAATAAGATATTTCATCATATCATCTCATATTATAGTATCATGCATCAACATCAAATCAATCATGCACTAAGATGTTCATCTCATTTTCTTATATCATGGCATAAAGCACTTCATAGCTAAACTTTCATAGGTTCGAAGTATTACAAGAGCTCTTGCTCATGCATCAATCTTTAAATCATGTTTTTAAGCAGAATAATCGGTTAGCACTTAGTGTTAATCGATTATCACTGGCTAATAAGCCAGATTTTATATTCCATAATCGGTTCCATCACTGGGTAACCAGTTATGGACCTCCCATACTTCCAATTTATAGGCCAATAATCGATTACCACTCTTTAGTAATCGGTTATTGACTTTTTCATGTGTTTCTATCACAAGCAATAATCGATTAGGCCTTAGCTCTAACCGATTATTGCAATAGTGATTCTCTGTCATGTTGCAATAATCGCTTAGGCCTTCCCTTAATCGGTTATTCCATTCATGGGAAGTCCTGTCTTGTGCCAATAACCAATTGTCCATAATCGATTATATAGGGATTCTTAATCAGAAAAACAAAGCATCAAAGAAGAATACCCTAAAATCATCTCATAAATATTAAAAGCAACCAGGAACTTCACAATCAAAGCATCAGATTCATCACAAAATAACATAGCAAGCATGGGTATTTCTCAACTCATAAGTTTACAACTTTTACAAGCTCAAATCCTCATCATTTCAAGTTCAAGAAGTAAACTTGGATTCACGATCATATCAATAGAAAATAATGGTTCAAAACTCATCATTCAATCAAGTTTTCTTTAAAGAACTCTAAGAAATCAAAATAAGGTAGGAAAAGTTTAAGGAAAACAACCCCAACCTAGCTTATAGATGTCTTCTTCTTTCCTTTCTTGTCTTTCTTTTCTTCTTCTCCTTTTCTCCTTGCCTCTTCCTTCCTCTATGATTCTTATTGCTCTTTTTCTTTTTTTCTCCTTTTTGTTGGCAGCATAAGAATGTGAGAGAGTGGAAATGAGAAAATGGGACGTGAGAATGAAAAGAGTGAAGGAAACGCAAGTGACAAATAGTCAACATATTAGGTAAGTTCAGCAAGATGCACCAGCGGAGAAGGTAATGACAGTTTTTCAAAGAAATGAAATCCAACTAGAAACTTTATATCTGCTACTAACACTTTAGTCTTTTAGAAATAAATTTCCTAAACTTCATAGGTATTGGTGAAAATTCTAGGATTTCATTTTATTCTTTATAATACCATTCCACCATTTTTCTTATACTGCAAAATCAGATTCTAAGCTTCATTATTCTTTCCTGGGTTAAAATTAAACCAATGGAATTGAATTAAGAAGCTTTTAGATATCTATTCTAATTATTCATAGATTAGAAATAAATCCTCTTTACTTATTTCTATTTTCTCAGCTATTCTCACAATAGTCCAAGTTTATGAGAGTTATTTCTCACATTCACTGTTATAGATTTATGCTCAAACGACACTAGATAGTTACCAAAATTAATTGGTGTCCTATACCAGTGTTATTGAGCTTCTATAACCCTGATCCAGTCCATTGGGTTGGAGATAATGTTATAATTCTCCCTTTTTTTTTATAAATTTTGTCTTCAAAATTTGCTTACCCTACTCAAAAAGCTTCGGATGGTCTTTCATCAAGTGGGATTTGAGTTCCTATGTGGCCTCTTCTGAGTCACCTCCCTCCTATAGCACCTTTACTAAAAGAATTTGTTTCCCTTTGAGTTCTTTCACAGCCTTATCCATGATCCTTACAGCTTTAACCACATAAGTTAAATCATCTTTTAACGGTATTGATTCATTTTCTAGAATGTGTGAAGGATCCAAATTATACTTTCAAAGTTGGGAAACATGGAAAACATCATGGAGGTCTGACAAACAGGGGGGTAAATCTATTTGGCAGCAACTAGTCCGATTCTTTTCAAAATCTGAAAGAGACCAAGAAACTGAGGAGTTAACTTTCTGGTTTTTATAGCCCTACCAACTCCCATAGTAGGAGTGACTATAAGGAACGCAAGTTCTCCTTCATTGAATTCCAAAGGTCTTTTTCTTTTATCCGCATAACTTTTCTACCTACTTTGGGTTGTTAACATCCTATCCTTGATCATTTTAATCTGGTCTGTGGTATACTGTACCAAGTCTGGTCCTAGGATTGTTTGTTCCCCTGCTTCATACTAACATAAGGGTGATCTATATTTTCTACAATAAAAGACTTCATAGGGTGTCATTCCTATGCTAGTATAATAACTGTTGTAGAAAAATTCTATTAGGGGTAAAAATCTATCCCAACTTCCCTATTGGTCAAGCACACATTCTCTCAGCATATCTCCTAGAGTCTGGATAGTTCTCTCAGTTTGGCCATCTATTTGCGGATGGTAGGTTATGCAAAACTTCAACTTTGTGCCAAAGGCTTTTTGCAAGGCCCCCAAAATCTAAATGTGAATCTAGGGTCTCTATTTGATATTATACTAGAGGGGATTCCATGCAATCTGACTATTTCTTGGAGATAGAGTTAGGCTAATCTATCTAATGGCTAGTTAGCCTTTATGGCTAAAAAATGTGCAGACTTTGTCAACTGTCCAATATAACCCAAATGGCATCATGACCTGACTGGGTCATTGGTAATCCCATCACAAAATCTATTAATATACTTTCTTATTTTCACTCGGGAATTTCCAAGGATTGCAGAAGTCCTTAAGGTCTTTGCTATTTTATTTTCACTTTTCGATAAACTAAGCATTTGGACACATATTCCACTATATTCCCTTTCATATTTGGCCACCAAAACATATTTTTGAAGTCTTGATACATTTTTGTGGCTTTGGGATGGATGATGTATCTACTCTTATAGGCTTTCTCTAAAATCTCTTCTTTGATTTCATATTCTCTTAGAACACAAAGTTTATTTCTAAATATAAGTGTCCCATCTTGAGCCCTTTTAAAATCTTTTTTCTTTCCCAATTGGATCTGTTCATCTATTAGCTTTAAAACTTCATCTTCTTCTTGAGCTTCTCTAATTTGAGCCTTTAAATCATTCTAAATCCCTAATCTTTTCAAACATAGACCATATGGTAACATAGTCATTGCCAGACTCAAATTTCTGAAGCTCTCAAGGAGTTTCATCTCTTGTACCATCATTTGGGACGCATGTAAAAGTTTTCTACTAAGTGCATTGACCACAACATTAGCCTTACCTAGATGATACTTTAATTCAAAGTCATAATCTTTTAGAAACTCTATCCACCTCATTTGCCTCATATTCAACTCTTTTTTATCAAACAAGTATTTCAAACTTTTGTTATCACTAAAGACCTCAAACTTGACCTCATACAGATAATGCCTCCAAATCTTTAAAGCAAACACAACTGCTTCTAGTTCTAGGTCATGGGTTAGGTAGTTCTCTTCATGGGGTCTTAGCAGCCTAGAAGCATAAGCAACTACTCATCCATTTTTCATCAACACACAACGTAACCTATTTTTTGAAGCATCAAAATAAATTTCAAAGTTTTCTTATGGGTCTGGAATTACTAGCACAGGTGTGGTGGTCAGTTTCTCTTTCAACTCTTAGAAGTTATTCTCATATTTCTGTATCCACTCAAAAGTGATGCCCTTCCTAGTCAACATAATTAAAGGAAAAGTTATCTGGGAAAACCAATTTATGAATCTTCTATAATACCCAGCTAAACCCAAGAAACTTCTAATTTTAGTAATGGTGGTAGGTCTCTACCATCATAACATTATCTCTATCTTACTGGGATCCACCTATATTTCATCTCCAGATATTACATGTCCCAAGAACTGCACCTCCGTCATCCAAAACTCGCACTTTGACAACTTAGCAAACAACTTCCTTTCCTTTAGGATTTCTAGAACTACCTTAAAATGCTCCTTATGTTCCTCAGTTGTCTTTGAATAAATGAGAATATCATCTATAAAGATAACAACAAATTTATCAAGGTATGGTCTGAAAATCTTATTCATATAATCTATAAAAATGGCATGTGCATTTATCAGACCAAAAGACATTATAAGATACTCATAATGCTCATACCTGGTCCTAAAGACAGTCTTAGGAATATTTTCTTCTCTGACTCTGATCTAATGGCATCCTGACCTTAAGTCAATCTTTGACAACATTACAGCTCCCCTTAACTGGTTCATCAAATCATCTATCCTAGGCAATGAGTATTTATAATTGCCTATAATCTACATATAATATCATACTGCCATCTTTCTTCTTTACTAAGAGTACAAGGGCTCCCCAAGGTGAGACACTAAGTCAAATAAACTTTTTATTCAACAACTCTTCTATTTGTTTCTTAAGTTCAAGTTCTATAGGGGACATCCTATATGGTGTTATGGAGATAGGCCTTATTCCTAGCACTAGGTCTATAACAAACTCAATCTCTCTCTCTCTCAGGTGGTAATTCACTCACTTCATCTGGGAATACCTCAGGATACTCCCTCACTACAGGTATACACTCTAAACTTTGTTCCATTTCGGAATTCAAAAAAAAAAGATGAGAACATAGCCTTGAGCTCCTTCTACTAGGTGGTTGATAACTTGGCTAGCACTCAGGTACATTGATTCAAAAAAGGTGTTTGTAGAAGGAAAGTTAGACATAAACACTAAGGGTTTATCTGAACAGTTCAAAACAGTATGGTTTGCTGACAACTAGTCCACGCCCAAAATGATGTCTAAATCCACAAGGGGTAAGCATATAAGATTCACTGGGAAGTTTCTATTTTCAATAGTTACACCACAATTTAGATATATTTTGGAAGTGATTACATGTTTTCCCATAGGAATGAAAACTATCAAGTCATAAGGGAGGTTTAAAACAGGCAAAACCAACATCCTCACACAATCATAAGAAATGAAGAATGAGAGGCTGCAGAATCATACAATACAGTTAAAAATGTATTTTTAATAATGCACTTACCCTGTATCAGATCCAGAGATTGGGTTGCTTCCTTGCCACTGAAGGTGAAAACTCATCCTTTGGTCAAGGGTCTGGGATTTGCTACTTCTTGCTGCTAGGGACAGTTCTTGGCTTAATGTCCCTTTTTGTCACAGTTAAAGCACTCTATCTGATCAATCCTGCAAGCTTTATCACCATGGTACCCCTCACACTTCAGAGATTGAGGCCCTCTATCTTCTATCTTAAGTTGTTTCCCTTTTCCTCATTGGTTCTTGAACTTTGAAAACTTCTTCTTAGAGCCATCATCTGTCTTCTTTCTCTTTTGAAAGCCCAAAGGCTTTTGCTCCTATAGTGGCTTTGGTGGTGTTGAACTATCCGACTCTATTATCCTATATTTGTTCACCTAAGTATGGAAGTCTCTAATCTCAAGGCCCTCGTCATCTTCTTCACCTCGTCCCTCAACCCAAACTTAAACTTTACGTACTTCTAGTTCTCATCTAGATTATACCAAAAGTACAAAGAAAACTTCGACAGTTCTTCAAATCTTGCCACATATTGCCCCACCATCATATTTCCTTGTTCAAATTTAAAGAATTCCAACTCTTTTTCTTCCTGTAGATTCCTTAAAAAATACTTGTCCAAGAAATCCATTTTAAATGCCTCCCAAGTTATCTCTATCCCAGTTGCTTCATTAATTCTTCTAGCATCATTCCACCAATATTCATCTTCCCCTTTTAATATAAAGGAAGCAAAGGACACCTTCTGGTCATCTGTGCATCTCATCACTATAAAGATTTTCTCCAACTATCTCAATCATTCCTCAACCTTAGTTGGATCATACTCTCATTAGAACGATGGAGGGTTAGTTTTCTTGAACTCTGAAAGGTCATGAAAACCATGGTTTCTCATGACCGCTGCTTCATTTTCTTGTTGCGGATGTGGGTTATTACCTATCCTTTCCATAAATCTGTTTGTGATGGTCGTCTATTCTCTTATGGATGCGGCCATCTCTCTTTGCTCTCTTATGATAGTTGTCATTTCTCTAAACATCTCCATCATATCTGTTGTGCTATCACTGGCAGACGCTCTATCTCCTCGTGTACACCTAAATGATGTCATAGTCTCGTGTATATACAGAACATTACATATTGAGTTGATCAGGCTCAATACTTATGTAACAGTGCACAATAACCATGAACCTACATACTAAAGGTTGTAATGCAATTCTATCTATACATCTCAATATCAAGATAAGAAAATACATCACATTCATACTAAAAGCATAACTAGTCTATACCCAGGCTCAACAGGATGAATTGCTCTAATACCAACATGTAACATCATAATACTTAAACTAATGACATATCTGGAATTATGCATTAGCAATCATATTAGAGCACGTCACTTAGATCAATATCAAATTTTCAAGAAGAAAAACATATATAGTATACAAAAATGAGCCTAAAGCGGAAGTACATAATACATATAAATAGAATGATGTTCTATAGAAATTTACATCAAGGTACATCATTTGCCATTAAGGTTCAAACTATATATAACTATGTACAATTATCAAAACAAAAAGAAGCAAATCTTCTTTAAGATCAGGACATTCTTCCTCTATATGATTTGCAGGAGGTCGTCCTGGAATCTTTATGGAAATCAAGCAAACAGGGTGAGAAACTCACAATTCTCAGTATCAGTTATAAAACATGTCATCATAATCATTCTAGTTATTTCGGGGAAAAATCATTTCAAATCGTTAATATATAATCAGTAGAAATGTGACCAAAGTCAAATCAAGTCCTTTCTCTTCATAAAACAGAAGTTTATTTTTTATTTTTTAATAAAAATCACTTGAAATCAAAGAAGTCATCAAATCTGATCATAATCTCAAGATCAATTAAAGAAATCCATAAATAATCATCATTTTTCAATCATTAATAATCATCATTCATCTTTTATCAAAATGGTAAGGAAGGAATGTCAATTCTCACAATAATGTTCACTTGGTAGTAGTCTACTTTTAGGTTAGTATACTTCAACCTATTTATAACAATCTTTCTTATTACATAGAACTACTCCGAGTAACCCAAACAGTCACAACAAATGAAAGAATGTCCATCCTCTTTATAGTTATGAGTAGAGAGGGAATGTCTATCCTTAACTACTTTTGATAGGGAGGGTATCATCCTTCTTTACACTATCTTTAATCTAGTAATACCTCAAGTAGAGAGGGAATATTCATCCTCAACTTCATTTCATCCAGGGAGAACTTTGGTAAAGAGAGAGAGAATGTCCATCCTCAACCTTAATTACTCAGGTGGTAAGGGAATGTTCGTCCTTAACCGCCATTATCCAAGCTTCACCCTAGGTCCAAGGATATCCTAGATTACTCTTAAAATCAATTATTATTCATAAGTTGATCATCTCAACAATCAATCTCATCATGCATGAATAAGATATTTAATCATATTATCTCATATTATAGTATCATGCATCAACATCAAATCAATCATGCACTAAGATGTTCATCTTATCTTTTTATATCATGGCATAAGCCACTTCATAGCTAAACTTTCATAGGTTCGAATGCATCAATCTTTAATTCATGTTTTTAAGCAGAATAATTAGTTAGCACTTAGTGTTAATCGATTATCACTGGCTAATAAGCTAGATTTTATGTTCTGTAATCGATTCCATCAGTGGGTAATAGGTTATAGAACTCCCATACTTCCAATTTATAGGTCAATAATCGATTATCATTCTTTGTTAATCGATTATTGGCTTTTTCATGTGTTTCTGTCATAAGCAATAATCGGTTAGGCCTTGGCTCTAACCGATTATTGCAATACGTGACTCTCTATCATGTTGCAATAATCAGTTAGACCTTGCCTTAACCGGTTATTCCATGCATGGGAAGTCCTGTCATGTGCCAATAATCGATTATGGCTGGTCCATAATCGGTTATCTGGGGATTATTAATTAGAAAAACAGAGCATCAATGAAGAATACCCCAAAATCATCTCATAAATATTAAAAGCAACCAGGAACTTCACAATCAAAGCATTAGATTCATCACAAAATAACATAGTAAGCATGGGTAGTTCTCAACTCATAAGTTTACAACTTTTATAAGCTCAAATCCTCATCATTTCATGTTCAAGAAGTAAACTTGGATTCACGATCATATCAATAGAAAATCATGGTTCAAAACTCATCATTCAATCAAGTTTTCTTTGAAAAAATCTAAGAAATCAAAATAAGGTAAGAATAGTTTAAGGAAAACAACCCCTACCTAGCTTGTAGATGTCTTCTTCTTTCCTTTCTTGTCTTTCTTTTCTTCTTCTCATTCTTCTTCTTGCCTCTTCCTTCCTCTATGATTCTTATAGCTCTTTTTCTCTTTTCTCCCTTCTGCTGGCAGCGTGAGAGAGTGAGAGAATGAGAAAATGAGACGTGATAATGAAAAGAGTGAAGGAAACAAATGACAAATAGTCAACATATTAGGTAAGTTCGGCATAATGCAACAGTGGAGAAGGTAAGGATAGTTTTTGAAAAAATGAAATCCAAGAGGAAACTTTATATCTGCTAAGAACACTTTAATATTTCAAAAATGAATTTTCTAACATTCATAGGTGATGTGTGTGAAACAACATCATGTTTTGTTCTTTTTTTGCATGCATTCTTATGCATTTTAGGCATTTTAGTTTTCTTTTTTATTTGTTTTTCCCTTTAGTTCGAATAACTACAGTGTTTTTAGTGTTGTTGTGTAGGATTGGTGTTTATTTGGCCTTGAAATGGATGGAAAGCTTGCACAATTGAAGTTGGAGCTTAAAGGGTAGTAATTTGGGACAAAAGCTCACTCCAGAGGGTTCCACGGCCTGCCCGTGGACTGAACCACGGCCATGGATCGAGCAGCTGCATGAAAAAGCAAAAGGGGAAGTCCAGAGAAGACCACGGCCTGGCCGTGGAATGAACCACGGTCGTGGTTCGGGGTGCGTGTCAGCTGTTTAAGTCTGTTTTTCTCTTTTCTGATGGGCTGGGACCAGTTTTAACCTATGAGGTATATATAAATGTTCTGAAGACAACATTAGGGTTGGAATTTGGGGTTTTGGAGAAGGCACATAGGAGGCTCTTGATCTTCATCTTCCTCTCTTCTCTCTTGGATTACGAGTTTGGATGTTCTTGAAGTTGAATTTCTGGTTTCTTCTTCTCCATGTCTGAGTAGTTCCTTTTGTTTCTAGGATTGGGCAATTCCCTTTGATACATTGATGATGATTAATTGATATTGTTTACCCCTTTTATTAATCTTGAATGTTGTTCATTCGATCCTTATTGCGATTATTCATGTGAATTTACTGGCCACTTATTTGCATCTCATAGATATCTAGGGACGTACTGAAAGGTGAACCTAGGTGTTGGAACCATAAGAATTGAACTTAAGGTCTAAATCACGAGAGTAGGTCTAGCCTTTCGAGGATTAATGAATTACCAAAAAGCGTAATGGGTTCAATTTAGATTCAATTATCATGAGAGTAGGAATTGGTTTAATTGGGCATGGTTCTTGTATCTTGAGAGGGAACATTAACTAATTTAGGGTAATTCACCTTCAATTGAATTTCAAGTGTTAATAAGAGGATTGTCAATTAGGAGTCTTGTATCATTGTGGTTAACTCCAATCCTGGAAGCTTTCTTGAATATGAAAACCTTTCCTTAACAATTGCTATTTTTGTTCTCAATTTGCATTTTGATATTCATTTATTTAATTGTTTGGTTACTACGTTCTTGTTAATCAACAATTATATTCCCTTTTATTTAATTTAATTGAATTAATTAATTAATTGGTATTCATACACATAATCCCTGTGGATTCGATCTTTTTCTTACTTGACGATGAAACCGTACACTTGCGGATTTCACGCACCAAGTTTTTGGCGCCGTTGCCAGGGACTATGTTTTTCTTGAATATCAATTAATTTGTGATTTAATTATTTTAAACCTTTTTACTACTTTCTTGGTTTCTCTTTGACTCTCTGCAGGTAATTTCTCTTGTTTATGCGAAGTATTAGACGTTCCGGGACTCTTATTGAAGCAGATACTGAAATTGAAAGAACTCTTCATAGAAGGAGAAGACAACGAGAGGAAAGAGCAAGAGAAATACTTGAACCAACGCTTGTCATGGCTGCACCTGCTGATAATAGACCTCTCAAAGAGTATGCAGCCCCTAATGCTCAGAGTTTGCGTTCTGGAATTACTCGGCCAGACATTGAAGCTAGACAGTTCACCATACCACCTGCTTTACTCTCCATGATAAGGCAGAACCAGTTTGCAGGATTGCCATCAGAGGACCCAAACGATCATATGGATATGTTCTAGGAATTCTGTGAGACCCTCAAGATTGAAGGTGCCTCTGTTGATGCTATTCATCTTCGCCTATTTCCATTATCATTGAGAGATAGAGCTAGGGCTTGGTTAAAGTCAGTTCCCGCTGAGACCATCACTTCTTGGGACCAATTGGAGCAAGCTTTCCTGAACAAATTCTTTCCATCATCCAAGATTGCTCATCTGAGGACCCAAATCACGAGTTTTGTTCAGAAAGATGGTGAATCATTATCGAAAGCTTAGGATAGATATAAAGTTTTGCTGGAAGCATGCCCATACCATGGGTTAGAAAAATGGTTGATCGTCCACACCTTCTATAATGGGCTAGAATATTCTTCGAAGGTGTCTTTAGACTCCGCAGCTAGTGGAGCTTTGATGAGCAGAAGACTGACAGAAGCTTATGAGATCATTGAGAGTGTTGCCACAAATCATCACCAATGAGCAAATGAAAGAGGTAATAACCCAAGAAAACTCTCGGGAGGTAAGTTTGAGGTAGGCGGGGTTGATGTAATTATGTCAAAATTTGACTCTTTGAATAAACGTTTTGACATGCTTGAAAAAACTCATATTAATGTCATAGGTGCTTCTAACAATTTTTGTGAGATTTGTGGAGCACAGGGACACATAGGTGCTGAATGCCAAGTTGGAATTGGCTCCTCACAAGGTGCTCCGATGGAGCAAGTGGAATCATGCCACAATTTCCATGACTTCAACCAAAAGGGAAAGAATGATCCATATTCTCAAACTTACAACCCCGGTTGGAAGTCACATCCCAACTTCTCCTACCAGAATAATCAATACCAAGCAGGGCAAGGTAGTGCTAAACCCTCTTCTGGATTCCAACAGGTACAAAACTCTAAACTTGAGTCTCTTCTTGAGAATTTTGTTGAGAGTCAATCTAAGCAAAATGAGGAGTTTAGGCAACATGGACAAGTTGTGACTGAGGCCATTAGAGAGTTGTCATCTAAGGTTGAAAATTTGGTCATTCATAATAAGTTGTTAGAAACTCAGATTGCCCAATTTGCAGGCACTTCACACAAGCAACAAGGTAAGTTTCCTGGTCAGCCTAAAATGAATCCAGGTAATGAACACTGCATGACTGTTAGTTTGAGAAGTGGTAAGAAATTAGAGGATCCCAAGGATAAGGAGGTGAGTGACAAAGATGAGGGGAATGAGGAAAAAGACACTAAGACACAACCCTTAGAGGAAGAGGAAACTAATGAAAAGGTGTCTAAGTATGTACCCCCTGAACCATACCAACCCCCTGTGCCATTCCCTTAAAGATTAGCCAAGGCCAAGCTAAATATGTAATTTGGGAAGTTCCTAGAGGTCCTTAAGAAATTGTACATTAATGTACCCTTCATTGAGGCGTTGAAACAAATGCCTACCTATGCTAAATTTCTTAAGGACATTTTGTCTAATAAGAGAAAACTTGAGGAATATGAGACCGTAGCTCTAACTGAGGAGTGTAGTTCTTTAATTCAAAATAAATTGCCTCATAAGCTAAAAGATCCAGGTAGTTTCTCTATTCCTTGCTTGATTGGTAACACAAATTTTGATAAAGCTCTGTGTGACTTGAGGGCTAGTGTTAGTCTTATGCCCCTTTCAGTGTGCAAGAAGTTGGAGGTAGGCGAGCTGAAACCCACAACTATTTCACTTCAGTTGGCGGATCGGTCCGTCATGTACCCCGTAGGCATCTTGGAGGATGTTCCTATTAGAGTGGGTAAGTTTTTTATACCCGTTGATTTTGTTGTGCTTGACATGGAAGTAGATGCTAAAATGCCCCTCGCCACTGGAAGGGCAATTATTGATGTCCACGAAGGAAAATTGACTTTGCGATTTAACAATGAAGAAGTAGTTTTTAATGTCTTCAATTCTGAAAAAAATCCTAATTAATGTAATCGCATAGATGCTACTGATGTTATGGACAGAGTTGTACTTTCAGATATGCAAGAATCTGTGACTCATGCTATGTTAGAGGAGACCTTGCCCAAGGTTGCTTCCAAGTTCGAGAAAGTCAAGCCCTGCAAGAAATGACCAAAGAAGCGAGATGACAAATGTGTCAAGAAGCGTGAATTTAAACCAGGAGATAAAGTTCTTGTTGATAACTCGCTTCTACATTTCTGTCCAGGTAAGTTGTGGTCGAAATGGTCTGGACCATATGAGATTGTTCGAGTCTTATCCTATGGTGTGCTTGAAGTGAAGATAGAAGGCCAGAAGACATTTATGATAAACGGTCAGAGAGTGCAACACTATGAAGAAGGAGTGGGGATTGAGTACTACTCCATTGACATCACCTGAGCATAGAACCAGCTCATAGTCAAGCTAACGACTATAACTTAGCGCTTCTTGGGAGACAACCCAAAATTTTCTCTCTTTTCTTTATTTTCTTATTTTTATTGACTAACACTTTTCTATTTTTTTTTTTGTTTCATAGTTAGCTAATGTTGAGTCGGCTTTGGTGCCTCCCTGAGTTCAGAGCCTTTATAGGGGGATGTATATAGCTGTCGATCGCAAAAAAAAAGGGGGTTTTAGAAATAGGATGTTCGAGTTCATGGCTACACGCCTCCCTTTTCTACCATCGCAGTGAGTTCTTTTCATTTATTCCTTCCATAGTTTTAGATTTTTACATTGGGGACAATATAAGGTCTAAGCTTGGGGGGGTATTTTTCATTTTTATTTTTATCTTCATTATCATGCATTCTCATGTCTCATTTTGCATTGCATCTTCTTGTTGCATTTTCACACCATCTTATGTTTCTGCTTTTTGGTTGAACTTTGTGCCCCTCTCTTTTAAGGATTTTGAGATGATATTGATTTGGAACCCAATTTGTTGATTCTTGTGGTAGGCAACAGGCATTGTCTTTAATTGATAGTGGAGGTGATTTCTTGATAGTTGATAATTAGCATATGTTCTCTGAATTTGTGTTTCTCATTGATTTTTGAACCTCTAAAAGTAAGTTTTGAGCCTGTATGGGATTTATGCACTATATGATTTTTCATCCCATTCTTTGTGTTGAGTGGTCATTCCCCATTGATTTTGTGCTCTAGAACTTGATTTGAAACCATTTTGAGGCAAAATCTTGGTTTGCATGCTTGAATGTGATTAAGGCATCTTAGGTATTTTTCTGGCCTTCTGAATTTGTTACACTTTCATCCACTAGTTGCCCATTTTGAGCCTATTGTATAATTGTTTTCTTGATGCCTATGATAATACATTATCGGTGATCATTTAGAATATTGAATGGAGCAAATTGAGTTTGAATGTTGTATTGATAATCATGTGTTTTGAAAAAGAAGTCTCTCCCTTTAAAAAAAAGGGGGGGAAAGAAAATGAAAGAAAAGCATGAGATGAAAGCTTGAAAAGAAAGGAAGAAAATGTGGAATTATACCTTGATTGAAAAATATCTTTGCTCCATGTTTGTTCTATTGGGTTCTTGTGCTTGTTGAAAACATTGTTAGCCCTTTGTGCATTCCTTCCTTTCTTTATCCTTCCTAACATCATTCCCATGGCCCCATTATATCCCTTGAATGACTTTTTGATTCTTACATGCATGCTGATTATTAGTGAAAATTTGGTTTCTTATCAAGCTTATGGAAGTGCTTTTTCTAAGAGGAATTTTGAGCGAATTGTCTTCACCCTTAAGCACTTTATGTGTGGTTAGCAGTGTGAACTTAATTCTATGAGGATGCATGGTTTCTAAGAACTTAGCCTCTAATTGGACTTGATTTTGATTACCTCTCTGCTTCTTGGTTTGCCTTTACCTATTGCTTGGTCGGATGTTTCCTCGGGTTCCTCATTCATTATTGTCTTTTGATCCCACTCCTTGGTTTGGTCTTAATTATTGCTTGGGGACAAGCAAAATCTTAAGCTATCATAAAAAATTCTCATATTTCATTCCATTCTCTTATTACCATTCCACCATTTTTCTTATACTGCAAAATCAATTTCTAAGCTTCATTATTCTTTCCTGAGTTAAAATTAAACTTATGGAATTGAATTAAGAAGTTTTTATATATCTATTCTAATTATTCATAGATTAGAAATAAATCCTCCTTACTTATTTCTATTTTCTTATCTATTCTCACAACAGTCCAAGTTTATAGGAGTTATTTCTTACATTCAGTGTTATAGATTTATACTTAAACGACACCATATAGTTACCAAAATTAACTAGTGTCATATACCAGTGATGTTGAGCTTTTATAACCCTGATCCAGTCCATTGGGTTAGAGAGAATGTTACAACTTGTGCAAACACCGATGGTCGGTATCACTCTACTCCCCCTTTTTAGACCTCAGTATGATGTCAAATATAGAATTCTATATCTAAAGTAGTGACTGTTGTGCAAGTTGTTGCTGTTATGTCTATATTGATATTGATTTGTTTATACCTTGATGAAATGCTTGCAGGAAAAATTATCCTTGAGGCATTGATTTTGACCTCAGCAGTGGTTTCCTCTCTAACTGGCTATGCCTTCGGGGCTTCCAAGAAGGGCAAGGATTTTAGCTACCCATCCACGTTAATTGGAGTTGCGCCGCCAATCTGTCGTCAACCCATCCACCAAGCTCAGCCACCATGAACCACAATTATCGTCCTCCACTGTGAATCCACCATGCACCGCCATCAACACTGGAATCACCATTATTGTGCCTCTACTCCATGGTGTCCACTGCACCTTGCTCAGCGTCGGTCAGAGCTCCTTGTTTGTGCTTTCTTTTTAAAAAAAAAGTTTAAAAAAATGAAAAAGCACCATCTGATGCACACTGTATTTTAATGCTTTTATTAAAATATGTTACTTCATTTGTGATGGGGAGGTGATTTCTTTTCACTTTGCTTATTCTTTTACAAGGTAATTTAGTTGTTAAAATTCAATAGCTTCTGGGTGGTTCTGTATTTGGATGCATTGCCTATTTTAAAAAGTAATGTGGTTCTGCCAAGATGTGTCTCCAACTGAGGTTGACATGTGATTTTGAAATTGGGTTATGAAATAAAGCATCTTTACCATGTGACTATGGAATTAGGTTGACATGTGACTTTGAAATTGGGTTATGAAATAAAGTTTCTTAGTAATTGATTGTTTGATTTGATATTTTCAAGAATAGAATATAAAGACGAGTGATTCTTATTTAAGCAATTTTTGTGTGTCATAACATCAGTGATATTTCATATAGAGCTAGAAGTAATGGAAATGCTAACTAATTTAATGTGTAACTCAGTCAGTCATTTAAAGGATTTCAAGATACGGGTATGTGAGTGTAGGGATCCAACCTACCAAGCTTTCAAACTAGGACTGCCTGCTGCAATTCTTTTGTCCAAAGGGAAGAGAATTGTTAACTTGATTGGTGGGTGCATTTGCATGTGGTCCAGAGAAGAATACCAAAGAGCTTGGTCGTGGCTTTTCTCACTTGCACATCTAAGCCTTTTACTTTAATGTACCAAAAAGTATAAGGAGCCTAAATTGAAAATTTCTTCAACACACACGGGAATGATCATGAACGTTTAGAAATAATATGTGTATTTATATGTTTATCCCTCATTTCATGATACATTTATCTGCTTAGACTGAGCTTGGTTTTTCTTTGTCAATTGTATTTTTTTAGTAGGTAATGCAAAATACAACACTAGTATTTGATAAACATATTCTTTGGGTTGACGCAGATTGGAGATGTGCCTAGTCTATTCCATTTGAGTTGAATTTTGGAAGCAATCAAGAGGAAAACTTAATAGGTAAGGTGTGTTCAATGTCTTGCTTGTTATATAAAGTTATGGTTTTGTTGGATATGTGGTTTTAATTTTTGTTTTTTGTTCTTGAATTTTTTTAACCTGCTTTATTTGGGACATGAGAATTTGTATTCTTTATTATGCAACATATGCTTTGCATTTGTAAAATTATCATTGCAGAAAATGGTAGTTCTAGAAAATCGTAGGTGGAAGTATAATAGGACTCATTCGGGTCGTAGAGGACTTACAAAGAATTTCTATATGGCGTTGAAGAGTTTATGAATTATGCATGTCATTTTCCCATTACCTAAGTGAATGAACAATTAGGTGTCCATGTTTAAATTGTTATAGTGGGAAATTGTTGAAACTTGAGATTGTGAAACTTCAGTTGTATAAAAAAAGGATTCAAACCTAGCTATTGGTATTGGATTATTCATGAAGAGGAAGAGTCTGATCCAATTAGTGTATATATAAACTCTGGTGTGAGCACTACTAATAGTCCTATATTAGGGGAGGAAGATGTAGTTGATAGATATTAAAATATGGTTTATGATGCAACTGGAACAAACTTCGGGGATTTTAGGAGTTATTTTCAACAGAGTGTTGAAAAGCCTCCACATCCAGAGGTCAAAGAGTTTTATGATCTATTAAATGCTTCAAGTCAGCCATTATGGCCTGGCTGTGAAACTCATTCTGTTTATTCGTAATAGTTCGAATGTTAAGCCTCCAATTTAATTATAATGTAACACAAGCATGTTTTGATTCATTTATAGAGATATTAAGAGAGGTTACTCCACCAAGACCACGAATTCCTCTGAATTACTATAGAACAAAAAAATTGGTTGCTAAACTTGGGCTTACTTTGAGAAAAATATATTGTTGTGTGAATGAGTGTATGTTATACAATGATAATTCCACACAATGTAGGTTTTGTGGTGCTGAAAGATACAAACTTCGTAAAACCAGTAATGGAAATAACAATGAAGTTTTGGTGAAAAGAATGCATTATTTATCTTTTATTCCTAGGCTCAAGAGGTTGTATTCCTCTATGAGCTCATCTGCACACATGAGATGACATGCTGAAAATAATAGGAAGGAGAGGGAGATGTCTCACCCATTTGATAGTGAAGCATGGAAGCATTTTGATAGGACATATTCTAAATTTGAATCTAATCCTAGAAACGTTAGGCTTAGTTTGTGTGTTGATGGTTTCACCCCCTACAATCAATCGACTTCTTCTTATTCTTATTAGCTTGTGATAGTCATTCCATATAATTTGTCTCCATAAATGTGTATGACTGCCCCAGACATGTTCCTAACATGCATTATTTCTGGTCCTTACAATCCCAAGAACAAGATTGATGTTTATTTACAACCATTAATTGATGAATTGAAAATATTATGGGTGAGAGTTTTAACTTACGATGTGTCAAGCAAACAAAATTTTATTATAAGGGTTGCATTAATATGGACAATAAATGACTTTCTTACATATAGAATGTTGTTTGGATGGATGATTGTTAGTAAATTAGCATGTCTATATTGCATGGATCAAACAAAGACATTCACTTTAAAGCATGGGGGAACAAATTTGTGGTTTGATTGCCATCGTCAATTCTTGCATGTTGATCATATGTTTAGAAGAAATAAAATGCATTCAAGAAGAAAATTGTTGTGCTATTTGCCTCTAACAAGATTATCTGGACATGAATTAAGTGAGATTGTTAGTGGCTTTAGAAAAATAACTAAAATGCAGTCGTTCAAACAACAAGGGTATGGTGTTTATCATAATTGGACTAAGCAGAACATATTTTGGGAGTTACCATACTAGAAGGACAATTTAATTAGGCATAATTAAGATGTCATGCATATTAAGAAAAATGTCTTCGATAACATATTCAACACTGTTATGGATGTTAAGGGCAAATTAAAGGAAAATGTGAAGGTAAGAATGGACTTAAAAGAATATTGCCAACGACAAGAATTAGAGCCTATTGATTTACCAAATGGTAAGATCATGAAACCAAAGGCTAATTATGCTTTTACAAAAGAGCAGAAGAAGATTGTTTGTGAATAGGTGCATGGTTTAGAAATGCCAGATGGTTATTGATGGGATAATTAAAAGTTTAAAGCTCAAGTGCAGGTTGTTTCAAGTAATATATTCTCGGGAGTCTGAGGTTGATCCACAGGGAATGATGAAGAAAAATTCTTTGAGATAAGGAGCAGATTTGTCACAATAATAAAGATGATATAAGTTATTCAAAGATGAAAAGGATTTACTTAGGTTAGGAGATCCACTCTTGGTAATAAATTAGAAACAAGATTATTTCTTTTTATAACTCAATTGAAATCATACATAATGAAGATTCCAATCAGAAAATATAACATTCAAAGTTCAATTAAGACTATATATGTAATCATATTATGGTTCCATTAATTATCTACTAATACTTATAAATGATCTCAAGCATCCACTGTGCCAACATCTTGTCTACAATGAATTAAGATATTCATTATACAAGAAGAGTTTCTAAATTGATTGGAAACAAAATACAACACATATAAAGATCACATAAAAATATATCAGTTAAGCACAAGAAGGAAATTAATCTAACCTCAACATATTACCAAGAGTTTCACCCTTTCATCCAAGCAAAATGAAAATTAGTTACTCATGAATTAAGAAGAAAGAAAGAAAGAAGAAGAATATGATGAACATAACTTCAATTAAGAACAATAGAAAACTACACAAAGTAAACAATTAACATACAAACATGAAAGTAAACTCTAAGCTAACACCCTGTAATGATCAACCCTTGCCTCCTTTTATAGAGTTAGAAGAGTATAAAATGCCAAAAGAGATGATGGATGATGAGAACAAAATGCTAAAATAGTTGTTTGATGATGATGAATGGGTGGATTCTTGTCTCTGAAACATTTCACTTTTGAACTCATGGCATACGTCATTTGCTGGCCAGGTAGTCTTCAAAAAAATTCTAGGAAATTGTCTTAGCTTTCTATAGCCACCAGTTTCATCCAAATCTACCACCTACAACCCGAGATATAGCCCAATTACTGCTCATGTTAGGCCCAACTTCAGCTCCTCTGTTCTGATTTCCAAGCCCAATATCACTTTAAAGGAATCCGAACTGAATTTTGTGTTCTTCATGAAAGTTGTAGATATGGGTCTTAACCTTCCACTGTCAAAATTTTAGAATTGTTGAATTCCTATAGCCCGAGATATAGCCTAATGAGTGCATAGAGGTCAAGCTGTCAGGTTCAAAACTCTAGATTTTGCTTCAACTCCAATTTGAGTTATCCAAACGTGTGTTTGCGGTCTTGAGGCCTTCATGAAAGTTATAGAAATTTGTCTTAGCTTTAAAACAAGGCTAAAATCACATCCATCGGATATTTGTAACTCAAATTATAGTCAATTTACTGAAAAAGTCAAGTGATAAGATTATACAATGAATGAAATATATTGCTATCACTGTGGCTCTTACTATCAAGTGAATAGTTATTAGAGAATTATCTTAACTTTTCAACAAGACCAGAATCACATTAATCAGATAATTGCAACTCAAATTGTGGCCACTTTACTTAAGAATGCAATCACCCAAATTAATGATAATTCAAGCAATAATTTCTTCAATGATCCAATTAAGCTTAATTTCATAAAATATGACAAAATCAATTTAATTAAGTCAAATTGAACCTTAAGAAGCCTAGTGAGAGGATTATAAAATGAATAAACACATTGTTATCAGTTATGCTTCGAGCTTGGTCAGATGTGTAGACATGAATCAATTATGATTGTTTAAGATGAAGAGTCGTGATTGTCACATGTTTATGGAGAGTTTGCTTCTAGTTGCTTTTTCTTTGTTGCCGGATCAAATTTGGAAACCATTGATTGAATTGAGTCAATTTTTTAGAGACTTGTGCTTAACGACTTTGCGGGAAAAAAACATGCTTCAAATGGAATAAAACATTTCAGTGATTTTATGTAAATTATAAAAGATATTTCTGCTGGGTTTCTTTGATTCCATAGAACACTTACTAGTCCATTTACCCTATGAAGTAAGAGTAAGGGCCAGTTCAGTATAGATGAATATATCCATTTGAGAGGTACTTAAACAAGATAAAGAAAACAATCAAGAACAAAGCTCGGGTTAAAGGTTCTATTTGTGAAACTTATTTGATTCAAGAGATGTCTCATTTCTATTCATTTTACTTTGAGTCTCATGTTAAGTCAATGAGAGCTAGGGTTAGATGAAATAACGATATAGATTAAAATATGTCAATAGAACCAACTTTGTCAATTTTTAATCAACCCGGCCAAGGTTATGGAACATCAAAACAACGATGGCTAAATGATGCTAAGATGAAATCTGCAACATTGCACATATTGTTAAATTGTGAAGAAGTTCAACCATACCTCAAGTAAGTAGTACTATTAATTTAACTTAAATTTCAAATGCATTTCTTACTAACAATCATATAATAAACTTTTAATTTTTCAGTGTTTTTTTACAATATTTCAACATTTTTTAGGAACATTCAAATGAAAAAATTAATGCAAATTTTACAAAGTGATTCAAAAGTTATGTAAGCATTTAAACATAACTAAATTGGTTCTCTCAATCATTATATATGATTTAGATCATTAACTTGAACTATATTTTTTTTCTAAGTTCACAATCCACAAAATATGGTGAACAATTCTTACTTACATGATTTGGCATAGGGGCCTAGTAGATGTGTGACATCTTGGCCAATGTATTTTATCAATGGATATAAATTTCACACAAATGCTTGATCAAATGGAAAGAAAACAATCAATAATGACATGTATGTTAAAGGCTCAACCAATGGTAAAGATAAAAATGATTATTATAGGATACTAAAAGATGTGACGGAGTTAGAATATCTTAGGGAACTGAAAAAAAAAGTAGTTCTTTTTAAATGTGAATGGTTTGATCCTATGATTAATATAGGTACAATAGTTCACAAAGAGTACAAGATTGTAAAGGTTCAACACACTAGGCGATATGAGAGGTTTGATCCTTTTATCATTGCTTCCTCTGTGAAATAAGTGTATTATGTTTCTTATCCTAGAAAGAAAAAAGATAAGGTCCAATGGTGGAAGGTAATAAAGACCAAGACAAGAGATCGAGTTGAAATTGAAGGTGCCTTGGAAATTGCATTCCAAGATGATATTATGACTCTTGTGGATCCAATTATTGATGTGGATCTCATTGAACACTTGCAAGACACTAATGAGATTTTTGATGTAGTTGAAGATGTTGGTAGTAGTAGACAACATGAAAGTAATGAAGAAGAAGAAATTAGTTTTAAGGACGATGATGATGAAACTTCTAATAATGAATATGAAACAAATAGTGACGAAGACAATGATTTCTCATAACTGTGAGTTTAGAATAATATTAATATGTTGTAGTTACTAGTTATACATTATTGTGTTGTGTTTGGAATGATATTTGTATTATATTTTTATTATTTGTGTAAATGTCATCATCACGAGAAGATAAAGGGACGGGGCAGGAAAAGGAGAAGCATCTCACTCGACATCTTAGAATCAATTTAAGGAGACTACCTAGGAGATAATCATCAGGATCATCTCCACTCCCAGCTACAATATCACCCACTGCTAGTTTTCATCAAGCACCATCTTCTTCGGAGTTCATTATGATGCCCACACTTGGATTCCAACTTCCGTCATATACTTCCCATACACTATATAGTACACCATCTGCTTCTGAGTCACCGACTAGCCATGAGTCACCAGCTACCCATTATTCTATTATTCTCAATTCTTTTACATCATTTGTTACCAATGAGGAAGCAACAAATCCAAGTAACAAGACGTTTGTTAAGCCAGATGGTGGTTTTGGGTATGTGTACAACTATTTGTTATTCATTTGTAGTTATGCATATTCAAATTTATTGTTGAGAATATTTACTTAATTTTTTAAATTGTACCATAGGTTTCTGCCATCTAAACCTACTACTGATGTCATTACCTAGGTTATACGATCTAGGTACAATCATCCTTGGAATTCTTGGGGAGAAATACCCAAGGATACCATAGAAATGTGGTTTTGAGAGTTTGAAGTATGTATCATTTCTTATCTTATTTGTTTAATTATGTTTTATTGTTTTATAATAGTGCAGTTTTTTTTAACTTTAATGTTATTTACATAATATTTTTGAAGGATTGTGTTTGGTGGATGCCTCAGCATCATAACTACATGCGGAAGGCATATAATAGTCGTAGTTCGAAGAGACTATCAGGTTTGTTAGGGAAGGCATGCGACTTAAATCAATAACTTTTTTGGATTGAAGAAGGCATATAGGAAGACTTATGCATGCAATGGGCTACTAGCGCGTATAAGGAGAAATGTCAACAAGTAAAGAGGAATTGTGCTTCTGACATTAGTGGATGCTTGCACACTGGTGGTTGCTTTTCTACAAGCACTCATGGACAGAAATTGGTAACTGTCATCATCAATTGTTTAGTAATATGTTTTATTACTTTATTATTCATTTTTTTCTCATTATTACAAGCTAAGGGTTGGGGTAGAGAGCCTACAATTGATGAGATCTTTCGTCACACTCATTTGAAGAAAGCAAACTGTGAATGGGTTACTATAAAAGCTAATAATGCATATGTAAGTATTTCTTTTGAATTTATAAAATTTAACATTAACTCATTTTATAACAATATTATAACATACTTTTTATTTCCCTTTTTAGGAGGATTTCAAAGTTAAGGAGGTTGAACAAACTTCTTAGTGCTCAACTGAAGGAGGGGCATCTGGTACACAAATGACTAGTCGAGAGCTTTGGACTAAAATTGTTGGCAGGATAAAGAAGGGTTGTGTTTATGGCCTTAGTTCTCAAGCCTCTACCTATGAACGTGAAGAGTCATCCTCCTCAAGGCCTGGATTTGAGTCAACTTCCAGGACACGTTATTAATCGTACTAGCTGCAACATTTTTGGTTAATTAATTTTCGTATTTTGATTAATCAACTTGTTGGATATAGTTAATCTTTTAATTTTTGTATTTTTGGTTAATTAATTTTTATCCCATAAAATAAAAACTTATTACAAGTTTTGTGGGTTTAGAGATGGGTTGTGGAATAAATTGATGGATTTGTGTTTATATATATTAATCAGGTTAAGAAGCAGTTGCAACAGGAGATGGAGGATCTAATTCAAGATCGATTTCAGCAGGAGATTCAACAGCGAATGGTGCAGGAGAGGCAACAAATTGATTCTGAATAGGAAATGCGATTTCGAAGATACCAACGTTAACAAGAAAAACGAATTGGTAATTTGTTGAAAACATATTTAAGATTTGTTGGCTCTCAGCTAGGCAAGCAACAACCACTATTTGAAGACAATGAGGATACTGAAGATGTGGATGAAGATGACAATGATGATGAGGATATGGATTGAAATTGATGTTTGAGTGTTGCTTGAATTGTTATATTTCTTTTGAACTTTTGTATGAATCAACTTGTGGATATCTCTTAACTTTGTTGTGGACTTAGTTTTAGCTTTAACTTTCTATGGATCAAGTTGTATTTGGACAAACTTTGTTTAAGTTATATAATTTGTTATGTTTGTTTTATGAATTGATTAGATGCATTGACAAGAAGACTTGGATATGTTAAAATTGTTTGTATTGTAATTGTCGGACATTAAAATAGTAATTAAAGCATCTGAAATTTAAGGCAAATTTTTTCGCCTCAAAATACGCAACTATATTAGCAACAGAAAAATTCACTTCAAAATTAATGGCAAAAAAATTTGCCGTAAAATTAGAGGCAAATAAATCTATCACAACATTGCAACTCCGACAATAAAAGTCAGAATATCACTAGAGTGATTTATGACGGCTTTACAACAAATATAGTTGTAGGCGAAAATGAAATTTGTCACAAATTGTGAATTTGTGGTGGATTTAAGCCTATTTGCAACATATTCATCTTTTGCAAATACAGAATTTTCTTCTAGTGAATCCCCTTAAGCTCTTAACCAATTATTTACACCTTCATGGCAACATTAGCATTAGCACCTGCCTCACTATCGTTTACTTTCATTCTTTAATATTTTAATATTGAAACATGCATCTTTTTTCCACTGAAATGTACGTACTTCATAATCTTTTCATAAACACCACACCTTTTTCCTTATCAGTTTCTCTTCACGGTCTTCACATTATTCCAGTTTCTACTTTGACTTTACAAATCCTACTAAACATTTTCAAATCACTAAGAATAGGAATGGCTGATGTGCTTCATTCAACATACCAATCCATCAGCTCCACCTATCACACTCAGCAAAGTGACTACATTATATTTTATAAACAAAACATTTGAACAGAGAAAAGGCCAAAGCAGCAGTGCCTAAGCCTGAGTACTAACTTAAGTGGCACACGCATGTGCTGCACATTCTTTGAACATCACTAAAAATGTATGTAAAACGAAACTGGTTTCATCATTATATTCATCAACTTTTGATAGTTTGTTGAGCTTTTCTCGCTTGAGCTAGGCAAAAGAGGGGAAAAAAGTTTAAGGCCCTTTTTATATATACCAGCATCTATGGTTTTAAATTGTGATATGTAAATGTAATTGCGATCACAATATTGTAATTTTAATGATTTTTATAATATCGTGATCATAATTGTGATCACATCAGTTACATTTTCTCACAATTGTGATAAACACAATATAACTACAACCGAACAATCGAAATTTAAAATCATGTCAGTATGAGCATGACACTTATCTGCTTTGATTGAGATTGGTGTCATACACACATAAAAGCACTTTTTAGTTGATCACTTTCAGCTATCATTGACTAAATCTGTGGGTCTGGAGTGGAATTACACAATTGAATATTTCTCTCACCATTGCACTCGTATTATTAAGTTCTTGATTCTTGTTTCAAGAATTCAGCTTTGCTGGTACAGGAAATACGGCCTTTTAGAATGACTGAAATGATGCAACATCATTACAGTGGCTTTAGTGAGATGTAGGTATTATTACTGAACAACAAGTTGAGGCAGTAGCAGAAAACTACATAGAATTTCGGGCAAATTCTCCACCAACTATGCCTACAACAAACTTAGCCCTTTATTGCAACTAAAAAAATAATTTCAGGCAGAAGAGATTACGGTGACCAGGGCGGCTTACATGCAACAGATGGTAGTGAGAGGCCAGAGATTGGTAAGGGGAAGCTGCTATTGCTGTTGCTGTTGTTGCTGCAGAAGACGCTGCTGTTAACATTCGAGTACCACCATCGCGATCCGCAGACTACCGAGACTAGTGAGATGGTCGTCCACACTGAAATGCTAAATGCAGCTTACCAACTGCGATCTACACTTAGACCTCCATGGGCAACAAGCTTAGCCCCATGGATGAACTCCAGTGAAGTTGGCCACAGATATCTACTCCCATTTTTTTCATTTGAAATTTCGAGCACAACTGCTCTTTACCATATAATTATTCCCTGTCTTAGCAAACTATCTACAAACTTATCAAAAATATATATCATATCACTTGTTTCAATCTTTCAAATATAATTTATATATTTATTAGACTACTTTACTTGATATTAATTGATTTTTTATTAAAATATCACATAATATCAAAATTAAAATTTCATTTCCATCATCTACTTCACTAAATTTCTCTCATCTATTTCAATAGATTTGTTTCTACTTATGAGTTATGTATCTTAGGTGTTTTTGTCCACTCTCTATATGTTAAAAAAAAACAGAACTTTATGTTAACTATAATCGAACTTAACCTGTTCAAATAAAGTGTCTTAATTTTTATCAACTAAACCCACGATCAATTCTATTCCCCAATTCTCAACCATCACAGCTCTGCTCTCGGGGTATTTAGACAGGTTCACAAGGGCTACAATGGCATTCTCTTAAATTAACAAATAACATACATAACCGATTGGTTAAATGGACCGCTTAAAAAACTGATCCACTGTGAAACTAGCCCACATACCAGTTGTACGAAAGCATGCGTAACAAATAAAACTGATCATGAAATTTGCAGTACACTCAAGGGTTTTTTTTTTTTTTTAAACACTTTTTCAATGTAATGCATTACAAATATATATGTATCAGCATGCTTTCATAGATACCCATTAAACCGAATAGATTGTGCCTGCAACAATATCAGGTATCAAGCAGCAGCCTCATATACAACAAAACTAAGTATTTTGTGTAATTGAACCAAGTAAAAAATATTTCTAAACACAGACTGTATCATAAAATCCGCTTTAACAATATTCCACCATTTCAGTTTCACGCTTTTCACTGTAAGCTCTGGTCCTATGAATCCCCACCAGTGTCGCATAAAATGAGGAACAGCGATAGTTTTCTACTTTTCTTTTCTGTTCAAAACATGTGTGTCCATTCACATGAAGCTCTGGTTACTTGTTTCGCCTGCACCACTACTATCCAAAAGCAACACTCAGCAATCAGCATCTATATTTTTCTAAAGAATAATACATGGTTTGGAATAAGCAGCTAAGCAACTATTAACCCACCTCTTTCGCTTGCTTTTAGAACCACCAGAAGACGAAGGATTAGTATGCCAATTCCTTTTTCTTTGATTTATGAACCAGTTATTTATCTGCTTTAATTGCAAGCCTGTTTCCTGCACCAACCTGGCCTTGTCTTCTTCCTAAAAGAATATTTACGAGTCGAACTAAAAGTATTAGCAATCATCGAAGAGACAAATGCCCAGCAAGGCAGCAACATCAACATATATATAGACAAATTCTTATATGGTACCACTCAATGTATTGTGTCAGTTATCTCCTACTTACGATACACAATTCATCATTAGTTCTGAAAAATTAAATGTCCTACGTAAAGTTGAAAATGGTGGTGGTCTACATATGACTTCACTCACACATACATATGGGAGAGATTGGCTTAAGAATTTATATATTTTTACAGGCTCCAATAACTTTATATAAAATATAATTTTTTATCAATTTAACTCATGTCAAATTTAAAAAAAATTAAATATCAATAAAAATATAATCAAATAATTTATGTTTTTATATATTTTAAAAATATATAAAAATAATATAATATTATTTGTTAAATTAAACGTTTATTACTAAAGTAAAAGTTTTAATTAATAATAATGGTACGACTTTATTTCTTTAAAATTTATCGAAACCGCATCAAGCATTAAGTTACTACACCTGTTATTGGCGCGATGAGTGTTAAGCCCTTAAATATTCAATTCGATAATCTTATATCAAATAGTACATACACTTATTTTTATATTTTATTTAATATCATTTATTATATATATTTTTTTATTATTTTTCTCACTAAATTTGATACCCTTAAAAAAAGTGTCAATAGTACTTACACTTTTTTTAAGAGTACAAGATGATCTTTTTCCCATTTATTAAGAAAACACTTACCAAATAAAGGAACATATATACTCATGTCAAAACTTACTGTTGGATAGGGCCATTTCGAATGTGATTGCCACCAAGCTTTTAAAAGAGAGGTGGTGTCCCCTGGGAGCTTCCCCGCTCTTCTCTTTCGTAGAATTTCTTCTCTTATGTCCACAATCTTGTCCTTGTAACCCTGATCGAGAGCAAGAAATTATGTAAAAAACGATCCAACTTCTGTCATTCACTTATTCATGCTTAGCATTAGCCATTAGAAAAATATGCCACATATACCAGGCTTGCATATATATATATATATATATTCTTAACTACCTGTTTTAGCTCATGCTTCAACTCCTGTCTCACACGCTCCATCAAAGATCTTTCACTTTCAGTGGGAACAAGAGGGCCAAAGCTGAGACTATCAGCGCCATCAAGGCTTCCTTCGTATAAGTTGGCATTGCTCTCTGCCTGGTCATCTTCATCGTCAGACATTGTCGCACCCGTTCCTTCACCAGGAGATACACCTGTTCATACACCACAGCTTCATGTTTACTTAGAATCATTCTATCTATTGTGTATGCGCAGAATCCCTTAGCCAAATAATCATAAAAAGGAGTTCATACATCCTATGGTTCAAACAATTTTCTAAGAGGCTACAGACAAGCACCATCTCTTAAATTTGTATCTTGTCATTTTTTTTTTTTAAGTTTTAGACATACATTACTAATTATCAATGATCTTTACATACATCCTTGTGAGCAATGAAAAGCCAAAGCTCAAATTATCAATGACATAGGTCCTGCATTGTGAAACTCCTAGCATCATGTTCCTCTCCATCAACACGTTTTGTATGCAGGTGAAAACCATTATAATTAGGCTGTAACTGTACGTAACTCTCAATGATACTGTTCCAGTTCACTAAGAAAGCTTACAGTATTCAAATTCAAAGTTTAAACATAAGAGAAAGTGAAAGATAACATAAGAGTATAAAGTATGTTTGAATGGAAGGTTTTGAAAGAAATAAATGAGAATGTTTATTTTTTAATTTTAAGTTAAGATAATTATAAAATATTTATAAAAATAAATAAAAAATTATTAAAACGTTATATGATTAAAATGTTCTCCTTTCTTTCAAATCTTTTAAAATCTCAACTCTCACATATACCTTTAGTAAACAATCCGCCAGGAGATGCCGTTTCTTCCCAGCTTTATCTTAGTGAAGCTATTGGCTAGGGTTCATCAACTGAAAGAAAGGCAGACTTTGGATTTTGTGGTGGACTTGTTGATTACTTCGATTGAAGGAGCATATATATATATATATATATATATATAGATCTACTTTTCTGAGAGAAGTGTTTATTGTGAGAGGTGAGATGAGTAAATATTGACCATTAATTCTTACATAAATGGTCAAGATTACAACATAAATGCATGCGACTTTTTTAAGTGGTTACATGACCTTTAAGTAACTTTTAATCTTGACCATCCATGTATAGTTGTATGGTCAAGATTTACTCCTCTCATCCTCTCACAATAAAAACTCCTCTCACTAGATATATCATATATATATATATATATATAAAATTCTAAATCCTCTTGCAAAATCTTTTATAAAATTTTAAATCTTTTTTAAAAATATTTTTATTAATTTTTTAATTATTAAATAAAAAAATATTAAATATTTTTTATATTTTTAAAATATTAAATGTATTTTTTTTTATTTAATATTAAAAAATTATTATAAAAACTTATAAAAAAATATAATAAAACTCATATATATATATATATATATATATATAGAGAGAGAGAGAGTCATATAGGGAAAGTTAGAGTAATCATTGGCTAGCTCAAGCTCCGTTTATAGTCAAGAATGTATGTGTTCTTAAAAATATATACATAACCTTACAGAACTTTTCAAAATGGTAGTCCAGATTAATAAATGTAGTGGATAAAGACCTTAAAAGGTTCAGCAGCACTTATTATTTTAATATTTTTAATTCTCTTTACTTCAAATAGAATTTTTCTTTTCATTTTTATTTACTCAACTTTTATTTATTTATTTATTTCTCTTTACTTCCAATAGATTTTTGTCTAGATGAGTGAAGTTGTCGCTCACATGTTGGATCAAAATTAAATTCTTAAAAGATTGGGTGAAGGAGTGATGTTTTTGGAAGATGGATGGCAACACCCAAAGGCAGAGGAAGGGGAGAAGATGAGTATCCCATGGTCTCTCTCAACATTTTCATTATCTTTGAATACTTTTTTATGTATTTAGTTGATAATCTAATAAAATGAATTAAATTTACATATAGTATTATTTATTATTTAAAATTTTTATACAAATAATATAATTTTTGTTATCAAACAAGATTTATTCATATAAAAAAAAAAAAAAGTAAAAGTAAGTAAAAATAAATAAAAAATTTCTTAATATTATATATGTTTAGTCTAACTCTCCTAATCCTAATTTTTTGACTCTGCCCTGCTACACCAACCTTGTGAGTTATGTAGCCTCTAATTTTTTTTTTTTTGGCTGTGATGTGGTCTCCAATTTATTTTTTTATTTTCATTTCCTCAATTTCGTTTTCTTCCTTCCTTTGTCTACAAACTAATGAGAGTGCGAATTAAAAAACACAATAACATGGAGGATTCAAAAGATGATTTTTGTGATAGTTAAAAATTACCAGTCAAGCTTTGTAGAGACTGCTCGAGCTCCCAACAAGCCATAACTGCTTCCATGGCATGAACACGGACATGCTGTTGCAATTGTTCTTTAAAAGCGCAGAGCAATAGAACATAATGCGTCTACAACAAAGATTGAGGCAAAACTTGAAAATGAGCTTCATATGAATAAGAACATGTTTCATAAAATGTAATCAGGACAATGGCAACTAAAAAGGAGGAAACCAAAACATTCAGATCGAGAGAAACGGCATTGGTTATAAGATTTAGATCCTCTTTATGTCATTTTTTTTAAATGATCAAGTGAAAAAAACGATTGATACAAAAATTATAAAAATAATTTCATAAATTTTAACTGAGTCTCACAAATAAATTTTTTATATATATCTTTCTTTTCTACTTGATTACTTGAAAGAAAAATTTTCTACTTGATTACTTGAAAGAAAAATAACATGAAATGATCTAAATTCATACACAAAAATTATAGAAGAAATTTTAAAAATTTTAAGAGAAATGTTTTATTCTCCTACACAATCTTCCTATTAATCTTCTTAATTATTAAATAAAAAAAATATTAAATATTTTTTATATTCTGAAGATATTATATATATTTATTTTTTATTTAATATTTTTTCATTTAAGTATTAAAAATATTATTAGAAAGAACTTATAGGAGAATATAACATTACTTAAATTTTAACTAATTCTCACTAATAAATTTTTTTGTATCTATCTCTCTCTCTCACTTAAAAATTTGAGAGAAAAAAATATGATAACAGATAAATCCCCAAGGTGTTAAACTTCAATAAATGACTTATTATTGCACATATAGTGACGCTTATTTTTTGAAAAATAATTTTTTTAAAGTTCTTTAATAAAGTTTTTAATTATAAGTTATTTTAAATATAAAATAAATTAATTTAAACATATATTTAATAATAAACAAATATTTGTGTAAATTTATTTATACAAATTGTGTAAATTATATTAATTAATAAGTGATATATAACACAAATTTATATAAAATAATTATATAATTATTTTATATAAAATAATTATATAACACAAAAATTTATGTAATTATTTAAATATTAATTAATTTAGTTTACACAAATTAATAAAGAAAATTTAAGTAAATCTTTCTCCTAAATAATAAGCTAGATGCACAAGCATTAATAAAATATTGAAAATTATTCAATATTAAAATGTTCATCATCTTTGCCTCTTCCCGATCACTGTGTCTGAAGTGACTCTCAAGTTTCAATAAACGTTGAAAATGAATCAACTTCGATTGATTTATTATGCATTAAATAGAGTCGCCAACTACCATCCACTGCAGATAGGGGTGGAATAGGGCAGGAGCCATATCAGGAAAGACAGTGTAGCGTATATAAATAAGTCAAACATAGATTTTTAGATCTACCTGTGTAATTAAGTAGACTAAAACCTAGTTTTTTAAAAGAAATTATTTAGCACACTAAATTGAACTATTTATTTATTATTTAATTATATAATTAAGAATTTATAATATTTTCATAATTTATTAATTGTAGTATAAATACTCCATTTATTCAAAATATCTATTGATTAGAAAATAAATTTTGTACTATTTTATCTGTTATTTTAGAAAACTAACCAGGTAATAATTATTTTTTTCAATTTTATCATTGTCTCTCCCTATCTCTATTAAATAAAATTATAAAGAGTATCGATGGAATGATAGAGTAATTTAGTTAAATATAATTATATTTTCTTAAAATTAAGGATATTTAGTTGCTTTCTTAATTCTTGTTCAAAAACTTTAAACGAGGTATATTTTTAAATGAAAGAAATATATTTATTTTATATAAAATATAATAATTTTATTAAATGTTATACTACTTTATAAACAAAAAAATTTAAATTTTTTAGCCTATTTGAATGTTCTAATACTATTTGAAAGTTCTTATGTAATGTAAATCTTTATGTAATGTAAATTTCTAAATAAGTGTTAGACTTTTATATTTTTGCAAAAGGATTATATCTTATGATAAATATTGTATTAAACTCGGGTCAATATTTTATAAAACTGGTCTAAACTTATTTATTCAAAGTCTAACCAACTAATCCTCATTCCTAAGTGCACGACAACTAGTATAACCAGTTGGTATAGAATGACCACGGTCCCATAGCTTCATTATTGTACTTGGGCAAACCAGAAACATACACGAGAGGGAAAGGGTCGACAAAACTTGCCCAGAGCTTCAAGTTGGTATGAAACAACATATTCTACAAGAATTCAAGAACTGAACCACCAAAGTGTCAGCCAAAAAAAAAATGAAGTGAACCATCGAACAAGAGGGAGAAGATTATGACAACATTAACACAAAGATTTGAGAAGAAAGCACTCAATTAAACGGAACACCTCAACACCATCATGTACCCTCAAGTGGTGCTATATCAGGACAAATCATATTCACTTATACCCACTTCTCGTACTACATTCCATCATTAAAAACAAAAATTACTTTTCCAGTTTTCCTAACAATAATTAAATATATACATCAAAATTTTATATCATTTTTTTAAATAATAAAATAAATAAAACATGTTAGAATATATTCTGTGTCTTTCTTTCTTTACTCAAAGAAACAAAGTGTAAAAAAGATGCAAGAGTTTTTACGTGCAAATATGATTGCTCTTTTCCTTACTTCATCTTTTCCTTTCTCTCTCTCTTTCTAATTTCGTTAATTCTCTACCTAGCACTTACAATCATCTAACTGTTCTACCCTAATCGATAGTGCCCCTACTTTTATATTGTTCTTCAAAGTTTAAACGACAAACTCCATAAAATCAGGAAAGGAAGGTCTAAGGTTAGCAGAATAAGGGGTTAAACAACACACACACACACACACACAAGATTTGACATTTTGTGATTTAACGAGAGTACCAAAGCTAGAATAAACGACATATGTCAATACATCACAAATTCCCACAACCAAAAGGAAGCTTAGTACTATACAGTCTATACCACTATACCAGCACACAAGTAAAAAAAAAAAATTGACACAACCATAAAGAAAACAAACACAATCTAAATCAAGATTCATTCAATTTCTAGTTAAGTAGATGAAAGTAGTGGGACAATAGACATGAATAGCCAAAATAATAGGATTGGTAAGTCACTAATATTGGACTAATGTTAAGGGATTTAGGTAATTTGCAACAAATCAAGGTTCAAATCTCAAACTCGTTGCCACAATATGTAATAATAATATTAAAAAAAAAAAACATTGATCATAAGGCTAGCAAAATAATAGGTTTAAGTGACTGCAGCAAGCTAGAGAAACAAACCATGAACTGATCAAGCTCCTTCTCATCAACAACCCCATTTCCAAGGCCAGAGTACTTCTCCATCACACGCTGTGACTGCTGCAGCTGAGCATCGATCCTAGGAAGCTGGTCCACCGGCGTAGCAATTCTTAAACACGAAACATGAGCAGATAACAGCTGGTCGTAAAGCGGGTGTCCCAGAATGTCCGCTTTGTATTCTGCCAAATCCTCGGATTCGCAATTACTCTCCGTACGGTTCCGATCCATGCTTTTCTCGGAGGTCATCATGCCCCGAACGTCGTCGTTTTGCGCTGTGGAGTCGGGTTGCAAGTGCAGGAAATTCTGCTGACGAAGGGTGGCGGCGTTGTTGAGCCACGTCGGCGTTGCTCCACCACCGCCGCCGCCGCCGCCGGAAAATGGTAGCAGCCTCTGCATGTCTCTGTTCTGACTTAACTGTTGCTCGCCCGCGTAAGGCTGAAAAGTGATTTCGTGGGGTAAATGGTCGTGAAAAGCCATTTGCTTAAGCACTTTTTTTTTTCCCTATCTCCTGTTACATTTTATTGGATTTCATGCCACTGAGATGCAAAAAGAGAAGGAAAAGCTGAAAGTTGAGGACTTGGCGGTGGGTAAAATCAAGGTGAAGATTGGAGAATCGGAGACACGGGAGAAGAAAGGAGAGGGGGGGGATTGGGAGCGGTGGAAGGAAGGAGGATGAGGTTTGGAAAAGCACTTTTTTATGGTGAAGACTTTTTGGAAGGGTTGACACGAAGATCGAGGGAGTGGGAAGGGATCTAAGGACTATGGGTGGGATTGGTGATAACGTGGAGGGATTTGTGGTGTCACCTTATTGGAGATTTCTATGTAATAAGACAAAAGATTGATCAATGATGTTGGAGGCAGCTACATGACATTATTATTTGTTTAATTACCCCAATAAAATACCATTTGTATTTTTAGCTAAGAAAAATTGTTAAATATATACATGACTTTCATTAAGGGGTCCACGAGAGGAGTTGGAACAGATTTGTTTTAACTTAAACCTAACTCATGGGATTAATTTATTATGTAAATATAATATATAAATTTAAATATTATATATAATTCAATTATAAAATTATAAAAGAAAAATGTTAAATTTAAAGTATATTTTATAATATATAATTTAAAATAAATAATATTAATATAAATATATTATCATGTTATAAAAAAATTATTAATTTAAGTTAAGAATTTTTATTAGTTATAATTAATTATAAAAAAGTATACATTTTTAAATAATTTGAGATAATTAGTTGGATTAAAATGACTTAAAATATAATTTAAATTCAATTTAAAAATACATTAGATTTAATTTTTAAAATTTAAACTTGTCCTAATATATCAACTTCGTTGAGTTAGTATGATAAACCGAATTTTAAACATTCCTTATTTTTACACATATATCTATTATGTTTGTATATATGTAATAAAATAAAAATATAAGTACGTAAAGAATAAAGTGTATCCATTTGTAACTTAAATAGTAAAAGCTAAAAGTCTGTGATGTAATGCATATATGCATATATAATATATATATGTATATATATAATTGTGTATGTATAACAACAATATATATATATTTTTAAACAATATTGTTTACCGAATGTTTTGTGTCAATCTTTATACTCTATTTTTTTAAATTAAAGATTAAGATATCATTCCGAAAGAGTACCCAGTCTGCTTACGTGTTCTTTTCATTTTTCTTCCGAGATAGGTATAGATATTTTAAAAAAATAGGTTTTTTAATTTGAGGGAAAAAATATAATTGAAAGATGAGGAGGACTTTTTCTTCCAGATGAATCAGTCCTACTCTTCCTACCCACGTTTTCATACAGCATAAAAACACAGGAATGGGTCACTAAAAGTGGGTGGTAATATATAGGTCAAATATAGGGTATAAAAATGTGTGGTTACAGGTGATGGTAGGTGCATCGTAAGGATTGGCACGAGAATAGTAAGTAGTAAGTGGCAAAAATTTCAAGGTCCAGCGATGCAAAGGGAAGGGTGGGGGACCCTTTTTGTGTTTCTTCTTCTAATAGATAATGGAAGTGACAAGTTACTTTTTTAGTTACCTACATATAGATAGATACATCTTTAATCGTAAAATACTTGGAAAACTGTTAATGGCACAATGACTCACTCATATGTATCTCACCGGACCCAAAAACCCAAAAGGACGTATGAGGGGAGTGGCAGTGGCCTACGCTGGCCATTACCCAACCCGAAAGCGACCTGAGCACCCACTGTTGACACGTGTCTTTATGAGGTTTCATGGACCACCAACGTAGTACTGCAAGGTTTAGGAGTGCGGGCCAAAGGCGAGTGAATCAGGTTCGTTCACTTGTAAAAGACTGAAACATTGGCACTGAGGGGGTGGGGCTAAAAAAATTCTTCGGTAAATTTACTCTTTATAAATTGTGAAAACTAAGCTAATTATATATTAATATATCATTATTTTATATTAATTAAATATTTTTATACATATCGTGTCAAATAATTTTTTTAAAAAATAATAATGTGTTAATTTATAATAATTTAATCTGCACATGTTATAAATTATATAGACTAAGTCTACCTAATTATTTGTTGTGGGGCTGGGACAGAACTGTGCTGAGCTGAACATGAATAGCAGCATAGGGAGGGAGAGGTGCCGGCGACTACATAGAGAGACAGAGACATAGGTCACGCGCAACTGTTTCGTGGTGCCTTTTACTTACGTTAAAACAAAAACTGAAAAAGGAAGAAGGGGCTGGATCGGGGATGAGGTGTTGGGTCAGATTGATCAGAGTGGTCCTTCACCTGAACTTGTGGGATCCACTCAACTTTCACCTTACTGCCACTGCTTGCATCTCACGTTGTCCATACTTTGTACTGTATGTTTATGCAATCCCATTCTTTCCAGCTCTTTTTGGCCAACCCATATCCTAATTTAAGGTGAGTTCGTGCATGGTGAGTTATATAAAAAAATAAAAATAAAAATAGAGTAATAATACTTTCATAAACTTATGGTTATAACTAACAAGTATTAGACGGATAGTAAGCGATGAAATCTCCCATAAGAAAAAAAAAATACAAATTTGATCTCTAAGAAATATACTTATTAAGAAAGAGAATAATCTTTAATATTTTATCTCTTAAAATTACGAGAACAATATCTCTCACAATTTTACTTATATAAAAAAAAAAACTTATAGCTATATGTTAGTAGAATTATTATTAATTATTCAGTCTAGTCGCTTCTACTAAGGCCTCTTTTGTGGTTACCTTTTCGATTCCCTTCGATTTTTCTCTATATTTGTCGCCTGTGATGCCCCTTTGGCAACTCATTGGCCTGCTGCCTTCGCCCCAGCGATCGTGGTAACAAAAATTGCTACCTACTTGTGCTTTCCTTTGCCATGGGTGTTGCGCTCACACGTTGTCCCGCGTGACCCTAACTAATGTGGAGGACTCGATGAACGCTTCCACAAATGAAAATGAAAATGATAATGAAGATGAAGATGGAGGTGAAGGAAAGTGACACAAGCAATGGTGAGATCAGTTCCGCCATTCTGGCATTGTACATAGGATTGTTAAAAAAATTGTCATTATATACCTACGTAGACTCCTAAGTAGATGTTAATCATCCTAAGTTGAATATGACGTAGCCTTCACAAAGCTAATGTGGATTATTAAAAATCGAAGCTGGAATTTTGGGTAATTTCTATGAATGAATATATAAATACCATTAAACTTAAGAGTTTAACTTTGATGCATTATCGGTATAAAAAAATTTTACGCTGTCATCCAATGGTGAATTGTCCCAACACTTGATGAGTTTAACATCTCATATAAGTTTTAACTTATTAAATGATGTGACAATACATCATTAGATGATAGTATAAACTTTTTTACACTTTATATTGATAGTGTATCAAAATTAAAATCTAAATATAAAACACGAAAACATAATAATAGAAAGAAAAAATGGCCACCAACGTGTGTTGGTTAATTTGAGTGGAAAGGACTCAGGTTCATTAAACATATGGTCTTGGGTTTAATCTTGAAATTCATATGTATAGAAATAATACTATTGGGAAGGATCCTTGCTTAGGCACCTGACCGTATCTCGAGAGATTAGTCTCTCACCTATCGGGTGGGTGATACTCTAGGAAACGAAAAAAAAAATGGCATGACAATAAGAGGAAAAAAATGGGTATGGATAAACTTAATAAACCTTAACCTAACCCTCTTTGATTATGTATTCTGAACTCTAAAGAATTTCACATTCACAATAAGCTAAGATTCATTATCCTAGTAGATCAACTTGAAGAAGCAATAATAACAATAACAAGGCATAACAATCTTAGTTGGATAGTGTTATGGAACTCTCAATTTTGTATAAGCAGGACCATCGTCACAACCACAGGTTGTCACTCCTCCACAAACCAGTCACCTTCCTTTCATCATCACCAGAGTCATTGTTGTATCTCCCCACCACCATAAGAGTAGCAGCTCTATTCAAGTCGTAAGTCAAGAAAAGTAGTTTGAGCGGTTCTAGGTTCCTAAAACCTCTTCCTTACTTTCACTCTCCTTCCCTATGGGTGATGTGGTTGAAGAGAGCTTAGTTCAAATGCAAGCACAAGAGTGAGAGGACCATGGCAATGGGAGATGAAAGGGTTCAGATAAGGATGCAATTAAGCAATAGGAGAAAATGATGAGTGAAAATGAGGACGGCGAAAGGAACAATAGGTCATCGAGGTAGAGGCACAAAGGGTAAAACCAATGAAGGCAACACCAATGAAGGCAACACCAATCAAGACAAAAAAGATTTATGTTACTTGAAGGCAACACCTTCTATTCATGCCTTCCTTCACCAAATTGTTGTGGGTAATCTTCGAATATTTGTCTACAAGTCTCCAATGCATAGAGAGTTTTTTGAATGAAGTAGAGAGAATATGGAGTTATGAGTGTGCTTTGATGAGTAATATGGGTTCCAAACATAAAACCTAACAAAATGGGTAGTTACGCACAAGAGTAGAGTAGGATTTTAATTCTAGGGGAGCAAGACTAAAGAGTAGATATTTAAGTGAAAGAAAATCTTAACTATCATATAATAAAAGCATACAATACGAGAATTATGTTATGTATGGGGGACCACCAACTTAGATGCTAAGTATATACATGGAAAAATTTGGAAGTTGCGATCATGGTCCCCCTAATGGATTGACCTAAATTCCTAATTTAAAGGTTGTTACAGATAATTTTTTTATTTTATTGATAAACTCCTAAAAGATATGTAATAAATATGAAAGATATGTGAACATGCAAGATAATTGAGAGATTTGTTTCTAACAAAAAAACTAGGAAAGTCATAAAGAATGTGTAAGGGTTGAACTTGTGTTGGGGAATTGTTTGAGGTGTGAGAAGTAATTGTAAGTAATGTTGCGGTCATGAGTATAAATGAGTTGAGTCAAGCCAAGCACTTGAAGCTCAGACTTGGCCTATGAGAAAAATAGGATGTTCAATCTTGGCTCATTTATTTAAACGAGCCAAACTTAAAGCTAGAGCTTGGCTTGTTTAAAAATATAAAAGTTTGGGTTCGGCTCATTTAACTCATTTAAGGCTTAATTATTTTTTTTCCTTTTTATCAAATATCTCCTTAAAGTATTTTTTTATTTTTTAAAATTTATTAAGTTAATAATTAATAAATATCTTTATAGTAAAAGATGAATTAAAAATAGAAATAAAGACTTTTGTTTTCATAATTCATTGCCTAAAATGATAAAAAAAAATTCATAGTCTTCCACTATTACAAATAGAAATTTCAAAATAAGCTTTAACACTTAAAAATGTTTAACATATTTCCACAATGAAATTGACTTCATCCTTTGTGCACGAAGATAGAGCCCGTTGACAATTATATATACTACTTGCTGTTAACCTTTTATAAATACTTACTAAGTTAAATAACTTTAGCAATCTTATAGTTTTTAATTTCTTATTAACTATGCTAGTGTGTGGGGGGGGAGATGAGTAAATCTTGACCATACAACTATATATGGTTGGTCAAGATTAAAAGTTACTTAAAAGTCATGTAACCACTTAAAAAAGTCACGTACATTTATGTTTTAATCTTAATCATTCATGTAAGATCTAATTGTCAATATTCACTTCTCTCACCTCTTATAATAAACACTCCTATAACTAAATGGAGTTCCTATTTTTTATACTTTTTTTAAATGTAATCATTTACACTATTCATTACATTTAAATGGAATCATATATATTTCTAAAACAAATTGTATTTTTCTCATATTAGTTCTTTTTAATTTAATGAATGTGAGCTATTTTATTCCCTCATTAATGATAACGTATTTTTCACATTTAAATTAATCAATGTACACTATTATTTGATTTATAATTAAATAAATTTTATAATGTTGCTTTTCAATTTTAATTATTTGATAACATTTTCAAATAAATAATATACATTATGGTTATTTAAAATTATTGATACTAGTATATATATACTAGTATTTCTACCCATATGTGGCACAGTAATATATATACTAGTTATAGAAAGTAGGAAAAATAAAGAGAGTAGGAAGAATAGTAGTATGTTTCTGCATTAACTTAAATGTTTACAAAAAAGTAGTATATATATAGAGTTGTACATAAATTCTAAGCCTAGAAAACAAGCAACAACAAAGATCTAAAAAACAAAGTCTACAAAAAACATGGTAACCGTTCATCCACACTTCCAAGGAGCTGTCCATCCACACTTTCAAGGCATCGTCTATCCACACTTCCAACTGGTCACTGACCATCAACAGGCCACTGACCATCACCTTTCAACACTTTCCCTTAAGTTGGTGCATAGATATCAAGCATGCCCAACTTACTTATCAAAAGCTCAAAGTATAGCCTTGGGAGTCCTTTAGTTAGAATATCAGTAGTTTGTTGAGCTGTAGGAACAAAAAGCATGCAGATCACTCCTCCTTCCAACTTCTCTTTTATAAATATCTATAAATTTCTACATGTTTAGTTCGGTCATACTACACTGGATTATGAGCAATGTTAATTGTTGCTTTATTATCACAATATAACTTTATAGGTCCTTCAATTACCCTTTTTATTTCTTTCATAACTCGTTTTAGCCATAGCATTTCACAAATTTCATTTGTCATTGCTCGAAACTCTACTTTTGCACTATTTCTTGCTACTACATTATGTTTTTTACTTCTCCAAATGACAAGATTACCTCAAACATAAGTACAATAACTAGAGGTTAATTTCCTATCATTTATAGATCCTGCCCCAGCATCAATGTAAATTTCAATCTCTCTTAGTTAATTTTTCTTGAAGAATAAACCTTTTCTCGTAGTACTTTTCAAATACCTCAAGATTCATTAGACAGCTTCTAAATGTTCCTCATAAGGAGAATGCATGAATTGACTGACTACAGTAACTGCAAATGCTAAGTTCAGGGGTGTATGAAAGATAGATTAACTTACTAACTAGTTTTTGGTACCTAGTGGTGTCAACTGGAACCCTATTTTCACCATCTCCAAGCCTTTGATTTGCTTCCGTTGGTGTTTTAGCGGATTTGCAACTACTCATACATGTTTCCTTCAATAGATCAAGTATATATTTCATTTATGAGATCTCAATTCTTTTCTTTTTCGAGTCACCTCCATGCTAAAAAAATATCTCAGAGATCTCAAATCTTTGATTTCAAATTCTGATGTTAAACATTTCTTCAATCTTTCTATTTCATCAACATCATCTCCTATAAGGATAACGTCATCTACATAAACTATCAAAACAGTAATTCTTCCTATAGGTGACAACTTCATAAACATAGTATGATCAGTTTGACCTTAAGAATATCTTTGTTTCCTTACAAATTGAGTAAATTTATCAAACCATGCTCTAGGAGATTGTTTGAACCTATACAAGGATTTTTTTCAATTTGCATACCTTGGAACCATACTTATTATCAAATCCATGTGGAGATTCCATGTACACCTCTTCTTCTAGGTCTTCATTCAAGAATGCATTCTTAATATCTAATTGTTATAGTGACCAATCCAAGTTTGCAGCTATTGATAAAAGCACTCTAACAATATTGAGCTTGACTACAGGTGCAAATATTTCAAAATAATCTATGCCACATGTTTGGATGAACCCCTTTGTAACCAGTCACGTTTTATATCTTTCTAAGGCCCCATCTGAATTATACTTAGTTGTAAATACACACTTGTATCCCACAATCCTTTTTCCTCCAGGCAAGTCAACTACATCCCAAGTCTCATTCTTGTCCAGGGCCTTCATCTCTTCAAGGATAACTTCTTTTACTCTGGAACATTTAAGACATTCTGTATGGTTTTTGGAATTTTCACACTAGATAGTTGTGAGGTGAAGGCATGAAATGAGGGTGACAATTTATCATATGACACATATTTGGAAATAGGATGATTAGTACAAGTTTGAACACATTTCCTATGGGCAATAAGAAGATCTAAGGACTCTAAATCATTAGGGGTAGCAAAAATTCTACCTGAAGACCTAATTGAGTCCAGTTCTTTTCCCGAATTTGACTTTTGGCAATGTTTCAGTGAAAGGCCTTCTTTCTCTAGTAGATATTTCTTCCTTATGAAAACATGTAGCTTCTCTTCTTTCTCTCTCGGTTTCTCACACATCTTTGTTTTAATTCCAGATCTATCTTTTAATGGCATTAAGGGAATATTATCCAATTTTTCTATTTCAGAAGTATTTGTTTCCAAATAAGTAGTTGCCACAGGTTCTAGGGTAGATTTCTCAACATTACCTTGATCATATTTAGGAATCAGTGACTAAGTTGGAAAAAAAAAGGAAGTTCAATTTGTAGAGTATTTTCAAATTCTTCATCTTCTTCTCAGTCTCCCCTTAAAGATAAGATCCAAAAAAGTTGTGTATTTCAAAAAATGTTACATCTATAGTAACAAAAAAATTTCTTGAAATTGGATCAAAACACTTATATCCCTCATTGGTGAGTAACCAATAAAAACACATTTCCTTGCTCTTAGTTCAAGTTTCCCACAATTATTATTGTGATTATGAACAAATGCAATACAGCCAAAAATATTTAAAGGAATGTCAGTAACTAGCCTAGATGATGGGAAATTCTTTTTGAAAACATTTATTGGTGTTTGAAAACTCAAGACTTTAGATGGCATTTTGTTAATTTAAAAAATTGTTGTAGGCTTCACCCCACAAATATTTAGGCATTTTGGCTTAAAAGAGTAAGACTCTAGCTATTTCAAGAAGATGTCTATTTTTCCTTACGATCACTCCATTTTGTTGGGGTGTGTTGACATAATAACTTTGATGTATAATGTCATTTTTTATAAAGAATTTCCCTAGGATGTTGTTGATATATTCCTTTCCATTATCATTTCTAAAAACTCTAATTGTTGTTTGAAATTGAGTTTTTATCATTTTATAAAAATTTATGAAAACTTGTTCAACTTCATATTTTTCTTTCAAGAGAAACACCATTATGAGTCTTGTGTGATCATCAATAAATGTTACAAACGATATTTTTTTCCGATAAGGCAGAAATTCGTGAGGGTCTCCAAACATCACTATGAACTAAGGAGAAAGGTTTATAAGGTTTATATGGCTGCATAGAAAAAGATGTACGACGGTGTTTTGCTAGTTCACAAGTTTCACATTTAAACAAAGATGAATTTGTATTGATGAACAAACTTGGAAACAAAATTCTTAAATAATGAAAACTTGGATGTCCTAATCTCAAATGGCATAGCTTGACATCACTATTATTGGAAGTAGAAATAGAATTGAAACAAGTACTTGTAACTTATCCTCCTAAGTTAGATCCATCTTCAAAAAAATAAAGGTCACCTCGCTAAATAGCATTGTCAATCATCCTCCCCGAGGTAGGGTCTTGAAACTCACAATGAGATGAGAAAAAATGAGCTTGACAATTAAGGTCATGAACCAACTTACTTACAGATAAGAGATTACAAGACATATTTAGGACATGGAGAACACCATGAAGAGTAATGGAATGAGATATGGAAATACAACCTTTTCCTGCAATAGTAGAGAGAGAACCATATGGAAATAGAACCCTTTCTTATAATAGCAGAGAGAGAACCATCCGCTATTTTAATTTTCTTATTTCCTACAGAATGACCATATGAAACAAATAGATTTGCAAACTCAATCCTATGTTTATAGCACGAGAATCTACAATCCAAGAACTAGAAGAGTTGACACTAACAAGAGCGACATGTAAATAGTTACCTAATTAGGCTAAGAAGCAAAAAGGAGGGGATTTTACATGAGTTTGAGGGCTGCAAGAGCTTGACCAGAGTATCTATTTGTTCCTTTATGAATGAAAGCTCTTTGAAAGAAGATTGCTGGCCTTGAACTTCATTTGAGACTTGATAAGCTCAACCTCCTCCTTCTTTCTTTTTCTAATTTGGTGGCTTTCCATGTAGTTTCCAGCAATTTCACTAGTGTGCCATGATTTTTTGCAATAATCACATCACGACATTTTCTTTTTATCCCCATTAGAGAACATGAGATCAAAATTACTTGATAGATTAGTGATGGAAAAGTTGTTTGTTGCTTCCCTAAAAGATGTTTGTTGCTTGACGGGTCATGATTGGCTCCTGCCATAGCCGTCTCTATCAAGGCTGTTGTCAGACGCAGTGCTCTGATACCATATAGAAAGTAGAAAAAATAAAGAGAGTATGAAGAATAATAGTATGTTTCTGCATTAATTTAAATGTTTACAAGAAAGTAGTATATATAGGGAGCTGTACATTAATTTTAAGCCTAGAAAACAAACAACAACAAAGCTCTAAAAAACAATGTCTACAAAAAAATGTAGTAACTGTCCATCCACACTTTTAAAGAGCCATCTATCTATACTTTCAAGGCACCATCCATCAACAAGCCACTGACCATCACCTTTCAGCGCTTGTATTTCTACTTGTATGTGGCACGATATATATTCAGCACCAGAATCTACAATTTAAGAACTAGAGGAGTTGACATTAACAAAAGCAATAGGTAAATAGTTACCTGACTGGGCTAAGAAGCAAGAAGGAGGGGATTTTACATATGATTTAATATATAAGCTATGATATAGTGTCTATTTGTTATTTGTGAATGAAAGCTCTAAAAAAACAACAAGATTGTTGGCCTTGAACATCATTTGAGACTTGATATGCTCCTCCCTTTTCTTTTCAATTTGGTGGTTTTCCATGTAGTTTCCAACAAGTTTCACTAGTGTGCCATGATTTTTTGCAGTAATCACACCACGACATTTTCTTTTTATCCCCATTAGAGAATAAAAGATCAAAGTTGATTGCTAGATTGGTGATGGAAAAGTTGTCTGCTACTTCCCCAAAAGAAATCGAGCCATGATTAGCTCCTGCCATGGCCATCTCTATCAAGGCTCTTGTCAGACCCGATGCTCTGATACCACATAGAAAATAGGAAAAATAAAGAGAGTATGGAGAATAGTAGTATGTTTCTACATTAATTTAAATTTTTACAAGAAGGCAATATATATAGGGAGTTGTACATTAATTTTAAGCCTAGAAAACAAACAACAACAAAGCTCTAAAAAACAAAGTCTACAAAAAACATGGTAACCGTCCATCCACACTTTTAAGGAGCCGTCCATTTACACTTCCAAGGCACCGTCCATCAACAGGCCACCGACCATCACCTTTCAGCACTAGTATTTCTACTTGTACGCGGCACGGTATATATTCAGCACCAGAATCTACAATCCAAGAACTAGATGAGTTGACACTAACAAGAACAACATGTAAATAGTTACATGATTTGGCTAAGAAGCAAGAAGGAGGGGATTTTACATATGAGTTTGAGGGCTACAGAAGCTTGACCAGAGCGTCTATTTGTTCCTTTGTGAATGAAAGCTCTCTGAAAGAAAATTGTTGGCCTTGAACTTCATTTGAGACTTGATATGCTCGACCTCCTCCCTTTTTTTTTCCAATTTGGTGGCTTTCTATATAGTTTCCAGCAAGTTTCACTAGTTTGTCATGATTTTTTGCAGTAATCACACCACGATATTTTCTTTTTATCCCCATTAAAGAACAAGAGATCAAAGCTGGTTGATGGATTGGTGATGGAAAAGCTGTTTGCTACTTCCCTAAAAGAAATTGGGCCATGATTGGCTCCTGCCATGGCCGTCTCTATCAAGGCTCTTGACAGACTCGGTGCTTTGATACCATATAGAAAGTAGGAAAAATAAAGAGAGTATGAAGAATAATAGTATGTTTTTGCATTAAGTTAAATGTTTACAAGAAGGTAGTATATATAGGAAGTTGTACATTAATTTTAAGCCTAGAAAACAAATAACAACAAAGCTCTAAAAAACAAAGTCTACAAAAAACGTGGTAACCATCTATCCATACTTTTAAGGAGCCGTCCATCTACATTTGCAAGGCACCGTCCATTAACAAGCCACCGACGATCACCTTTCAGCACTAATATTTCTACTTGTACGTGGCACGATATATATTCAGCACCAGAATAATTAATCCAAGAACTAGAGAAATTGATACTAATAAGAGCAACATGTAAATAGTTACCTGACTTGGCTAAAAAGCAAGAATGAGGGGATTTACATTGATGAACAAACTTGGAAACAAAGTATCTATTTGTTCCTTTATGAATGAAAGCTCTCCAAAAGAAGATTGTTGGCCTTAAACATCATTTGAGACTTGATATGCTCGGCCTCTTCCTTTTTTTAAAAAAATTTGGTAGCTTTCTATGTAGTTTTCAGCAAGTTTCACTAGTATGCCATGGTTTTTTACAGTAATTACACCACGACATTTTCTTTTTATCCTCATTAGAGAACAAGATATCAAAGTTGGTTGCTGGATTGATGATGAAAAAGTTGTCTGCTACTTCTCCAAAAGAAATCGGGCCATGATTGGCTCCTGTCATGGCCATCTTTATCAAGGCTCTTGTCAGACCCAGTGCTCTGATATCATATAGAAAGTAGGAAAAATAAAGAGAGAATGGACAATAGTAATATGTTTCCGCATTAATTTAAATGTTTACCAGAAGGTAATATATATAGGGAGTTGTACATTAATTTTAAGCCTAGAAAACAAACAACAACAAAGCTCTAAAAAACAAAGTCTACAAAAAAAAAAATATGGTAACCGTCCATCCACACTTTTAAGGAGCCATCCATCTACACTTCCAATGACTATCCATCAAACACCGAATCAGATTTGACTAGTATTTCTATCCTATGGCACGATATATATTCAGCACCAGAATAAATAATCCAAGAACTAGAGAAATTGATACTAACAAGAGCAACATGTAAATAGTTACCTGACTTGGCTAAAAAGCAAGAATGAGGGGATTTTACATATGAGTTTGAGGGCTACAGAAGCTTGACCAAAGTATCTATTTGTTCCTTTGTGAATGAAAGCTTTCCAGAAAAAGATTGCTAGCCTTGAACTTTATTTGAGACTTGATATGCTCGACTTCCTCTCCTTTTTTTTTCCCAATTTGGTGGCTTTTCATGTAGTTTCCATCAAGTTTTACTAGTGTACCATGATTTTTTGTAGTAATCACACTACAACATTTTCTTTTTATCCCCATTAGAGAACAAGAGATCAAAGTTGGTTGCTAGATTGGTGATTAGAAAAGTTGTCTGCTACTTCCCCAAAAGAAATCGGGCCATGATTAGCTCATGCCATGGCCGTTTCTATCATGACTCTTGTCAGACCCAGTGTTCTGATACCATATAGAAAGTAGAAAAATAAAGAGAGTATGGAGAATAGTAGTATGTTTCTGCATTAATTTAAATGTTTATAAGAAGGTAGTATATAAAAAGAGTTGTACATTAATTTTAAGCCTAGAAAACAGACAACAACAAAGCTCTAAAAAATAAAGTCTACAAAAAATGTGGTAACTGTCCATCCACACTTTTAAGGAGCCGTCTATCTACATTTCCAAGGCACCGTTCTTCAACAGGCCACCAACCAATACCTTTCAAAGACTAGTATTTCTCCTTGTGCATGGTGCGGTATATATATATATATATATATATATATATATATATATATATATATATATATATATATATATATATATATATATATATATATAGCTTATTTATGATGATTAAATTTTGAATTAAATTGATCATTATTTGTTTGTAAAAAATTACATAATAGTTGTGGTGGTATTTTTATATATATATATATATATATATATATATATATATATATATATATATATATATTAAATGTATCATAGAATTATTATCAATATAGTTATAAAAAATACTAAAATTTTATAATGTAAAATATATTTGATATGTTGAAAAAATGTATTAAATTTATTTATGTTCTAATAATAAATTAAATGTGAATTAACTATATTATATATTTATATTTTTTTTCATTTATGTGAGTAATAGATTATGTTTTCATTTGGTGAAATGTATATTTGTTAAACAATTTTTCACTAGTGTGCCATTGATTTTTAAGTAAAAAGTTCGTTCATGACAAGGATATATGATTTCACATTACCACGACAATTTTTTTAAATCCCCTATTCAAGAACATATAAAATAAAGAAAAGCAAATAAACTAAATCTTACAAAAGCAATAAAGATTGGTTTAGAAAAAGAATCCTTCTTCTGCTACTTCATACTAATGATATGTAATCGAGCAACATTAATGATTAGTTAGTTTAGCTTGGGATGGCCTGATTTAGTCAAGGCTCTTGTCTAGGTCGATCAACCCTGGTGTCATTTTCCTAATTCACTATGGTTCTTATGGTTGCAGAGGAAGTATAAAGAGAGTAATGAACGATTTATTCTCAAACACATGCTAATACATGGCTAAAAGGTATATTTTATCAGGTTAGCATCAACTCATTCAAGCTAATTGAACTTGTTGCATCAACATACCATGTCCATCTCCACAAATCTTTATATCTAGTTCAGCATCAATTAAGATCATGCAATTATTGAAGCCTAGAAACAAGCATTAAGCAGGCATTGAAGAACAAAGCTAAACATCAAAAACTCAAAGATAACATAAACATCAATACTCATATAAAGATCTAAAGTATTTCCCATCCTACTAATCTATTGAACACGAATTACAGATAAAAATCATGCTCAAAAGATAGGGAAGAGAAGAGAAACAAAGGGAGAAGAGGAAGGAATCCATGGATGTGGTCCTTAAAGCTTGAATCTCCTTCTATAAGGAAGATGACATCCAACCTAGCCTCCCTAGGCCTCTAATCAGCTCAGAAATGAAGTACAGGCCGCAGCCTCCCTAAAACCTACGAAGCTCTCTAAACTCTCTTTACAAATCTGTTAAAATCTATTTAGAGACTCGGCAAGATGAGTTGAGATTCACATTCACACAAGTAACAAATTAGGTCAAGGACACCGCGGCATTGTTTTCCTTGCACCGCAGCATTTAGTTTTTCGTGGCCCCTGACTTTTGATGCAGGGGATGCTCACCGCCGCGGCGTACGCTCCTCAGCGTCGTGGCGTAACAAGCGGCTATTTGTTCTTTGTGAACGCTTTGTTCTTGTTTTTGTTCCTTTGGGTTCCTCTTGGGAAAGTCCAAAACTTCCACCAATCTACTCATTTGCAACTCTTCCTGCAATAGAGAAATTACCAAAATATTAGCAAATATAAAGTCTACTTAATCTTTTACACAATACACTCAATTTGCTCAATATCATATTGGATCAGTCTCAATATTGGATTTATCAAATATAAGCATAAAACTATCCCAATATGTATCATAACAAGGACTTAAGCAACCAATAAAGTACAGATATGGGGCACAAATAACTACACTTTGTGAAGTTATCACACCCCCAAACTTAACCTTTTGCTTGTCCTCGAGCAAAACAAAGCATGACCAAGCAAACTCATTTAACAATTTAGACTCATTATGCATTCAGCAGCTAACAAGTTTTAATCTTTCTATTCTTTCATTAAACCAAAACTACTAGTATGTAATGATTACGTCAATCCATAAAAAGTGCAAATGCCCCAAAACCAGCTTCACACATACACAATCTTTCACATGTTAACAATCCAGCTTCCTTCCATGTAATTCTCATTATCCACAAACATGCAAGATAAACTTCTTCAACTCAAATCCTACACATCCGGATAGATTTAAAAACATACATGCATATGAATCATAAAATCTGTAAAATTGATCTTAAACTCTCTCTCCACTAATGTAAACCACACATAACTGAGGATCAAGAGGAACTTTAAAGCTTGTAATGTCAGGTCATGGTATGGGTGTAAGAAAAGAAGAGAAAGGATACATACAAACATTGAGAAACATAATCATGCTATTTTAAGACTTGAGTCACTAACTGAGATTAGAAGGGTATTCAACAGTGAATGATCACAACTTGCCAGAACCATGCAATGCTTTTCATTTTTAACTTTTCTTCTTTCTTTTTTTTTTTGTTTTGCTTTTCTCTCTTTTCATTTTCTTTCTTTTTACTTTTACAAAACACTTCTTTTTTCTTTTTTTTCATTGCATTTAGTTCCTTTAGCCTCATTTTTCTCAAACATACATATCCCTACTCATTGACTCACTTCAAGAAATAACACATCATGTACTCAACAGACATTAAGGTAGGAAGAAAATGCAATGCTTTCACATGTATTAGAATGGTTAACAGGGTAAAGAATACGATGGTGATGAAAAACATATAAGGCCAAACAATTAACAGACTTCAAAATGGGACCTAAAGATATAATCATTCAGGGTAGGCTTGAAAAGCTCAATCGGTCCAAAGAATGCCTTAATCATTTCCTCAGTCATGCACAATCTAGGATTTCGCCTTAAGAGAGTTTAAAAATAACTTCTAGGATAATCGAAACTTTACATGTACATCCATAAACTTTCTCTAAGCATGCACTCTTATCATTTTCAAAGTTACATTTGCATCTACGTGAAATGTAAATTATACATCAAAAACAACTGAACTGTTTCACATGCTTCAGATCACATAAGGTTTCACTCATAAGGGGGCAAATAGCAACCTTTTATATCATGAACAACCAAAACAACACTAGCAGTCTTTTGCAATAAAGCATGCATTCAATTAGATGAAACTTTTCAATATAACATGCACACATCATTTGCATAAGAGTAAAAATTGAAACTTCTTTGCAAACCCATCAGTAATAACTAAATCACATAGAAACTCATTGAAATTTGGTGGCTATCACAACTGCATCTAGAAAAATATCATCACATGCATTACATAATACACCATAGTAATCCAAAGCATGTATTGACACTCCCCCAAACTTAAGTGAGACAAAGTCCTCACTTTCCCCTGTACTCGAGTCTATATAAAGAAAAAAAAAAAATTAGAGAGTTGAATAATAAAAACAATAATATTAACAAAAGAATGAAATATGAATAAGAAAAATTAAATATAAACAAAATTTGAACAAAATATACACAAAATAGAGCATCACACCGCAGTGCAAAACATCCACACCACGTATTTGATCATAATGGGTGCCTTCAGTAATACCCAAAACAAGTAACTCTTTTTTTAAAAAAAAAAACAAGTTAAAAAAGGCAAATTCCCAAATATGAGGTAACGGATTTTGGCCTGATGCGCACAAAATAACTGTCACGCCGCAACGTGCAACAACATCACGCCGCGGCATGAGAAGCTAGCCTGCATAATTCTACAACAAAATCACTTCTTCTGCAAAATTTGCTCCAAAGAGGTCCTCTACACCTCCCAAATTTGTTTAAAAGGCTAAAAATTAAAATGGATAACTAAAATATATAAAAACTCAAAATCCTACTTACTAACCTATATATATCCTAAAACTAAACCTAAACATACAATCTAACTAAACTTACTACAATCAAACATATTAACATATATAAAACCTAAAACTAACTAAAGATACTAAAATCAAACTTACTAACTAGAAGAATACAAAAATTAAAGTTACTAATATATTTAAGACTCTAAAATAAAGAAAAGCCTAAAAACTACCTAAAGCTACAAAACTAAACTTACTAACATATTTATGACTTAAAACTTACTAAACATATACTATTGTACAAAAACATAAAAAACCTGGGTTCCCTCCCAAGAAGGGCCTGAGTTATAGTCCCGACAGGACTTTATCAAGGCAAACCCGCCAACTCTTTCGATCATGGCCGGGTTGATCCCAAAATTTATGAATTGGATGGTAGGCCTTCCTTCGCCTAAATGGAGGTTTCTGGTCTGGGGTCGCGACACCCACAAAGGCCTCGAATGATGAAACTCATCCTCCAATTATTATACTTATATACAAAGAATGAAGACTGAAATTAACATAGATTATTTACAACTTGAATTAGAACTAACCAAACTCATTGTTGATATTAGTAATATAGAATTAAACTATTATCCCCCAGCAATTGCTAAGGAATAAGGTTAAACTCTTTGGAAATACACCATTATCCCCAGCAACAACGCCAAAAACTTGTTAGACCATTTGTGTACCGCAAGTGCACAGGTCGTTCAAGTAATACAGATACGAAGTAAAAGTTCGTTCCCACGAGGATATATGATTTCCATTACTAAGTAGCAACCAATAGCTTAGCTAAATTATATCCAAGGACATATAAAATAAAGAAAAGCAAATAAACTAAATCTAACTACAAAAGCAATAAAGATAAGGGTTTAGAGATCTAAGGAATCCTTCTTCACCTCCTACTTCATACTAATGATATGCAATCCTTATAAGCATCATCAATGATTAGTTAGTTTAGCTTGAGAATCTAATTTAGTCAAAAGCCTATGTCTAGGTCGATCAACCCTGGTATCATTTACCTAATCCACTATGGTTCTTATGGTTGCATGAGGACTAGTATAAACTCCACTAATGAACGATTTATTCTCAAACACATGCTAATACATGGCTAAAAAGTATATTTCTATCCAGTTAACGAATCAACTCATCCAAGCAAATTGAACTTATCAAACATACATCAACCATACTATGTCCATCTCCACAAATCCCTATGTCTAGTTCATATGCATCAATTAAGTTCATGCAATTGTTGATCAAACAGAAGCAAGCATTAAGCATAGGCATGGAAGAATAAAGCTAAACATCAATAGAAACTCAAAAGATAACATAAACATCAATATTCATATAAAGATCCAAAGTATTTCTTAAATACAGCTACTAATCCATTGAACACAAATTACAGACAAAAATCATGCTCAAAAGATAGGGAAAAGAAGAGAAACAAAGGGAGAAGAGGAAGGAATCCATGGATGTGGTCCTTGAAGTTTGAATCTCCTTCCATAAGGAAGATGACATCCAACTTAGCCTCCCTAGGCCTCCAATCAACCCAGAAATATATATATATATCTCTAAAACCTTATTTCTAAACTCTCTTTACAAAATCTGTTAAAATCTATTTATGAATTAAAGAGGCACGCCACAACATTTACATTTGTTTAGGTCAAGGACGCCGCGACATTGTTTTCCTTGTGCCGCGTTTAGTTCTTCGTGGCCCCTGACTTTTGATGCAGGGGATATATGTATATATATATATATATATAGCCAATTATATATTTTTATTTGGGTTATCTTATTTCTCAAATGTTGGTCCAAAACTTCCACCAATCTACTCATTTGTAACTCTTCCCGCAAAGAAAATTACCAAAGTATTAGCAAATACAAATACTTAATCTTTTGCATATGTTGAAAAATTTATTCAATATCATATTGGAATGTTCTAATATTAGATTTATCAAATATAAGTATAAAACTATCCCAATATTATCATAACAAGGACATAAGCAACTAATAAAGTACAAATATGAAATACAAATAACTACACTTTGTGAAATTATCAATTAATATATTTAAATATTATAAAATAATACAAAATCAGGATAAAAATAATTATCTATAAAAAGCCTATAATTAATTGACCTAGATCTCTGATAATAAATTACATTTCAACTGATTTTGTTATGTATTCGTAATTTTATTTTTAATTAAAAATTTTGATAACAAAACAATCATATATATTAAAATAAAACAATATTTTTAAAAAATATAATGGATTTCGGTTCAATTCATTCCACATGTTCAACTTTTTTTTTATTCCATTAACATTCTTTTAAAGAATATTTATTTAATAAAATATTTCAAGAAACATAAATAATAATCCTGTCTAATACTAATTAGTTAGTAAAAGGTGTTATTATTATTTATATGAAAAAGTTACACACACACATATATATATATATATATATATATATATATATATATATATATATATATATATATATATATATATATATATAGTGATAAATAATGAGATAAATGATAAATAATGAGATAAATAGGTATATATAGTAACTCTACCCATGCACGGTATATAGATAATTTTTATTTATGATGATATATTGCTAACTTCCTTTCACTTCTTTTTAAGAAGGAAGAAGTTAGCAACCTCAATTTTTTACTTTTGGACAAAAAAATTCATATTCTCTCTATTTAATACAACTTGTATTTAAGGCATATTAGTAAAACTCTAATGCAAATCTTTAATTTAAAGTTAAATATTTAATGAAAAGAGAAAGTAGTGGAGTCTTATTTTATTGAAGAGAGAGATGCTACTTTCAATATAGAAAGAGAATATAAAATTGATTAAAATTTAATTTTTTTAAATAAAAATGCAACAGAAATTTTATTTTAATAAAATTATTAATGTTTAAATTAAAAAATTTTAAAAATAAATTGATACATAAAGGTAATAAGGTTATGTGCTTTAAAAACTACATGTCAAAAGAATCAATTTGTTTCAAATATTTTTTGGTAAGTATAAATTCTGTTTATTTGAAATAATTTTTTCATTTTATAAATTATATAGTTTTAATCTTTTTTTTTATTTAATGAATAAAATTGTAAATAAAATATTACTACATGATTTTATCATTTTTATATCAAATAATTAAAAATTAAATAGTAGTAAGTAGATTTTGTAATAATATCATATTGAATAATATCATACTCTCTCTCTCTATTAAACTTAATTCATATATTCTCTTCTTCATTAAAATCAAATTCTTTTATTTTTTTTTTTATTAAATAAGTTAATTTGAACTATTAGATTAAAACAAAATCAAATGTCAAATCTTTGTGTAAGAGTTTAAATGACTACAAGATCAAAATGTTTAAGTAGTCTATAGAGTAATATATGAGATATTTTTATCCAAAACAAAATGTGAATAATGCTAACTTACTCTTTCTAAAATAGAAGTACGAGGAAGTTAGCAATACCCATATATATAATATATAGCTAAAAACGTGAGTGACTTTTTACACGTAGCACTAATCGAACTTGGTTTGTTGCTCCTCTTGAAGCTCCAAGCTCTACACCTGCATTGGATTTGGACCTCTATACCATTCAAAACTCAAAATAAAAATCAATATTTAGGACCTAATGTTATATTTGGTACAAAGGGGTGAGATGTTATTTCATATTCAATCTTGGAATCAGGAGATTTTTACATTGAAAATAAATATGAAATAACATTTCTATTCTAAATTTTATTTCACAAATTTGTGAAATTTCATTCCTCTAAAAAAAAAAAAGAGAATGAGATTTCATATTTTTGTTAAACAAGATTTCTCATTTTTTTTTCTTAATATACTCTTGATCAATTTATAAATTTACAAATATTACTATTTAATAATTTACCTAACCCTAACATATATTTATTTGAATCTAACTTAAATTCATCTTTCAAACTTTGTATACCCTACGTCTGAAAGAGATGATTAAGGCTTCTACTTTTATTTAATAAAGTAAAATAATATTATCAAAACTGATTAAAAAATATTATCATGCCTTTTTGTTATAAAAAAATATTAATCTTAAACATTATTTCAAAAACACAAATTATATATGTCTGTGGAAGAAAAAAAGTATTTTTTTTTCTTATTAAGAATAGTTATATTATTTATATTAATTTAGATTTTATTTCATATTATATAACACACACTTAATTGTAGAATTATTTTTCATTTCATATTGTATCACATCATACAAACTGTAAAATTAGAATAAAATTTTCATTCTAATTTATCAATTCTTATTCTTATTCCTATTCTTATTTTTATTCTTTACACTAAACCCTAAGAATGTTGGAAATGTAGAAATGCTTGAGTGGTGACCTACAAAGATCCTGAGAGCATGAAAGAAACCCCTCACCAGCCTACGAAAATGTTCCACAAAATTAAAAAATAATTACAATATATAACGGCATCATAAAAAAACTCTTGGCTTTTGAACCGAATTAGGAGATTTGAAAGATGACACGTCAAAGACTGATTATTATTTGCCTAATTGCTTTCTTAACTTCTTTGTCAAAGAGTGAATCTCCCAGAACTTTTTGCAATTTTCTTGGCAAGATCTATTCCTTCACCACCCCCATCAACAAAGCATGCAAGCAAGCAAGTTTTTGAGCTTCCTAACATGAAAAAAAAAATTTGTAGCTCTCACGTCATCTCTATTTCAAATAATAGTATAATGTAATAGACTAAAGTCCAACAATGTCATCTATCAAACTCTTATACATCTTTAGAAATAATTAGATCACAAAGTAAACACCAATATAATCAAGAAGTTAGATCTTACAGGCCTAAGCAATGGAGGGAGTTAATTTGTATAATTAAGAAAAACTGAATAGATTAAAAAATTATGTCATCTCTACAATAAGATAATTAATGAGAAATTTGGAGAACAAATATCCTGTTAATATACAAAGAAGATTTTAAATATTTAAAAGCAATCTATTAATAAAACTCCTTTATAATGAAGGAAATCACACAAAGGAACTGACAGATGGGTTAAATTGAATAATGAGATAGATAAAAAATTTAAAATTCAAATTCAAATTCAAGTGGAGTTTACAATGGCCATCGTAAATATCAAAATACATTTTTAATGGGATAGATAAAAATATTAAAATTCAATTCAAGTGTTGTAGATAATGGTGCAATTGTCATCGTAAATATCACGCTATAAATTGACTGAGAGTGGTATACTCGTATTATTACGCTATAAATTGAATAAAATATGAGTGCTCACAATATCTTATATTAGAGAAAAAGCAAATCTCTTAATTGAGTCCAGACATTTTCCTATTGAATCATGGATAAGCAATATATAACTCCATTCATATAGGTTGTATTCACAATTGATATGTAGTCCTCATTTCTTATAGATATTTTCTTATTTAAGAACTTGAATGTAATAAAAAAAATTAAAGTTAAATTAAAGTTTTAATCCTTATACTTTATACTTATTTTTAATTCAATCTCTATGTTTTTTTCTCTTCAAATTAATCTTTACATTTATAAAAATTTTAAAAGTAGTCCCAGTAATTAATTTTTGTTATAACGACGTCATAATACCGTCAATTAATTAACAAAGTAAGCATTTCTTTATTCAATAAAAGTTCTTTTAAATGCACATTTTTTTAAAAAAAATATCAAATATGTGCTCCATCATTCTAGTAAGTGCTTCTTTTATCTTAGTAGGTACTCTTTTATCCAGCAGAACTCCTAGTAGGTATTTATTTCTTCTTAATAATTTTTTTTATCTAATAGGTATTCTTTTATATGCTATTTTTTACTCTGTAAAGTGTCTAATAAAAATTAAATTGATGATGTTAGAACAAAAGTTAACGATAATGACTATCTTGAAAACTTTTATAAGTGTGAGAATTGATTTGAAAAGAAAAAACTATAAGGATTAATTTAAAAATGCATATAAGTTATAAGGACCAAAACATTATTTTAAGTAGGATAATGCTATTGAAATGATTCACATAAATTTAGGGGTAAATTACATATTACCTCATAAGGTTTTGTTCATTTTTGCTTTTTGTAAAAGAACTTCATTTTGAAACACACAACCCCCCCTAAATAATGGTAAAAGTGTAAACTTATGTGATCTATCAATTTTAACAGTTGGAGTCTGCACGTGAGAAGCATGTGATTTCTTTTAACGTAATCATCAAACACTCAACTCTCTGACACGTGCAGACTGTCGTTGTAAAATTTAACCCAAAAAAAAAAAGGATACATGTTTACACTTCTTATTATAGTTGAGGAGAGTTAAATGTTATAAAATAAAGTTCATGTATAAAAAGTAAACATGGGTTAAACCTTACGAGGTTAATACATAATTTACTCTAATACAAGATTCAATTTGAATTAAGATACTCAATAAATAAATATAAAAATATTAAAAAACTTAAGAGTCTAAAAATCAAGAAAATAGAATATAATTAATAATTAATTAAGGATAAAATTAATAAAATTAATATAATCTATAATAAGAACTTAAATTTAACAAACTTTATTTGGAAGAACCCATCACATACTATTCAAAGTAAGTATAGAACAAACTAAAAAAATATAAATTTTAACAAAAGTCATAAAAAAATTTATTCTCTGTGCAATACATGTGGTACAAATCTAGTTATTCATACAATGTCAGCTTTGGCCATCTAATTGTCTCAATTAGAGACATGAAATTAATTATGATGTAAATGTAATTTCATCAACTTGAATTATATTAATTAATCATATGAAAATTACTAGATGTTTTAAAATATATATCTCTAAATAAATTATATCAATTTAAAAATATTATCATGTCACAAACAACATACTCTAAGAGTATTTAAAAATTTTGGACCAAGAAGGCCACATAGCACATGATCTGGTCTAGCAACTTCTACATACAGCAAGAACCTAGAGTCATGATCACTTGCTTGAAGTGAGATTGATTGTGTAATTTCTAACCAAAATTTCTCTAACTAGATCCAACCCAAATCAAAATGCAAAGCCCAGAGCTTCTTTTTCTGGTAAGTTAGGCACTATGAAAGGAAAAGGATAACACTGCTCACATAGGGTCTAGTTTTTAAAAACCATCTCCAATAATCTGTCTCTACTTACAATTTTGAATTTTAGAAATTAAACAAAATGTGTTTTTAGATTGAGTTCAAATTACGTTTTGAATTATCTTAATCTAATTCGGTATTATATAATAATTTAAAACTTATAATTTTTTTATAATTAACAATAAACAATAAATTTTTTTAACTAAAATTAATTTTTTTATATAACACGATAATATATTTATGTTGAAATAATTTATTTAAAAATATATATTATAAAAATCTCTTTCTTTAATTTTTTACTTTTAAACTTCTATAATTTAATTATACATAACTTTTAAATTTGTATAATTTATTTAATTATCAGATTAACCTAATTTGTCTCAGTCATTTCTACTGATCATGATTGGGTCAGGTCAAAATCTAAAACATTGTCTCGATCAAATTATTTGCCGGTTGGGTTTGGGTAATAAACCCAAATTCGAGCCAAGTTTCAAAAGACTACTCTATAGCTTTTATATCTGTATCTTAGATCTTTAGTGACTTGTAGAGCATATGGATTTAGTGTCCACCTTTCTCTTTATCTTGTAGAAATCCAAACTCAAAGAACACTCTCCATCAGCTTACTTTAGAACTTGGACTTCCTAACTTGGATTGCATCAACCCAATAATTCGATTTTACCAGTATCTCTTCAACTACCTCGATATAGAACATTACTGTAGTAATTAAGGTTTTTTTACTTTCATTTTTATATTTTATATAACATTTTGTAAATAAATAGCACCACGTGTATGGTTTTAAATAATATAAAACCATTTTGTTTTATTGGAGACAGTAGATCCAGACTAAACTTTGCTCATGTGACTCTAAAAAAGCAAAGATGAAATTTGATTTTGGATCTTTGTAATCACTTACAAAGAATTTTATAAGCTGACCTAATCTATCTATATATAAAAGGATGACATTATTCCAATAGTATTTTTTCTTATTTAAACGTGTCTTTTTAGCATTTATCTTTTTTATTTATTATGTTCATTAGATTAATTTTCATTTAACGACTGTGACATTAAATATGATTTGATTATCTCTCTCTTTCATCTATAATTTTTCATTTTTAGCACAACATAATATTTCTTTCGAAACTATCGGTTTGAGTTCTTTTAACTTTCCTTTTTTTAAATTTTTTATTCAATTTTGTTTTCTGTTCTTTTGCAATTTTAATGTTAATTATTATAAAAGTCTCAAAATATTCTTGCAAGGATTTTGATGTAATTTTTTTCTTTCATCTGTGTGGATGATAGATTTTTACTTTCAGTTCATTTTCTTATTGTTGTGTTAATTATGATGCATGAAATTTGCATTTTGACTATCATCACTAATCTCGTGCTTCTTTCCTTTTTTCCCTTATATTCCAGATCGAGTTTCAACTTGCTAATTTTGGCGAATAGATTGTGTTTCCTTTTATATTTTATTTTATTGGTATAGAATGAGCTTTATATTTTTAACTGGTTTGAAATTTGTTTATTTAACTTGTTTTAATTTCGTATTGATTTTATTTTATGAATTATTTTTCAAATTAGTTTTCGAGTATTGTTTATTATACAGGCGGAGGGAGAAGAAATGTGCATGAGCCATGGTTCCCCTCAATTAATAATATTTATTGAAAAAAAGTCATGATCATGACAATAAGTAATTATTTAAAAATAAAAAAAATTGAGTTTTCAAGTGAAATTAAGTGTGTATGTTAAAATAACATTCATAATATTGACAAAAGTCATCTATTAGACACTCTAGTAAAAAGTTTAAAGAGTCTAAAGCAGTAGTTTTCATATGATATTTTTTTTTGTTTTTTTAATAAAAAAATAAATATTATATCTCACTTCTACAAAGTTATAGAATAAGATAGAAGATGATTTTCTCACATATTATATTATTATTTACATTTAAAAATTATTAAAAAATTCATTACATATGTAATAATAGATGATTTTTATTTTATAAATTAACATTTAACATAACTTGAAAATTGAATATATGTATTTAAAATTATCTTATATTCAATTATGTTTATTATGAATATTTTTAATTTAAAATATTTTAATTATAAATTAAATTGAATTTATTTTTATATTTATATTATTTTTTAAATTTAAATATTTAAAAACATATATCTCATTTTTAATTTCGACTCTTAGATAAATATCCTTGCTGTGCCCCTAGTTTAGTAGCTCTAATTTATAAAAAGAATGAATATGTAGTAGTTTTTTTTTCTTTAATGGAATATAAACTCCTCATATAATTAATTGTGTGTACATTTGTGTATATTTGTATTTTCATGTTATTATCACAACATATTGTATGTAGTATTAAAATTACTTATAACTGATTAATAATATAATAATATGGTGGTTATAGGAATTTGGTAAGGTAAATGAAAATTTTACTAAGTTGATCGGATTTGAATTGAGTTTTGATCTATATTTTAGATTTTTAATTACTCATTATTTAATTTTTTAATTCATAATATTTTAATTATAAATAAATATTTAATTAATTACAAAAATAAAATAATTATTTATTTAATTAACTAATTAATAAAACCGTGTAACACATGAGATAGTCAACTAGTTTATACCTTCAAAACAAAACCATTTACTTTGTCATGAAAATTAAAATTAAAATTAAAATTAAAATTAAATAAAGAAAAACAAGGCCTTATTTGTTGGCAATTTCATAATTCTTAAATTGTTGATTACATTATGAAAAAATGTTTTTTACACCTAAATATGACACTTTATGAAATTTCAAATATTATAATTCTAACATTATCTCTTTCCAATCTCATGTGGAACCCCACTCTCACTCTTCCAACATCTCAGCCGCATAACCAAAACTCAACCATGAATACTGTTACCTAACCTTCATGGGCTTCTCTCTAACACCACCTCAACCCTCTCTCCTCCACCACAACCACCACCCTCCACTCCACCACTCCACTGTTACACCCCACTTCACCCGCCGCTCCCTCCTACTCTCAACCACCACCACCCTCTCCCTCCCTAACTTCCCCTCCCTCTCCTCAGCCACCACCACCACACCCCCACCCTCACAACCCAACACCACAATCACCGACCGTGTCTTCATGGACTTCAGCCTCTGCCCCAACGCCTTCCTCCCCACTCGAACCCTCGGCGACACCCTTTCCACCCTCTGCTCCGACTCCACCCTTCTCGGCCGCGTCGTCCTCGGCCTCTACGGCAACCTCGTCCCTCTCACTGTCTCCAACTTCAAGACCATGTGCCTCGGTTCCAACTCCAACGCTTCCTCCTATAAGAACACCCTCGTCCACAAGATCTTCCCTGGCCAATACTTCCTCGCCGGCCGCCAGGGCCGTCCCGACAAGGGTGAGGTCCTCCCACCGCATGGCCTGGCACCCAACACCGAGACCGTCGACGCTAGGGCCTTCGCGCTCACACATTCGAGGCCCGGTGTCGTTTCGCTCTCGCTGTCCGAAAACGACGACGAAGAGAAGATCAAGCTTGACCCAGGTTACCGAAATGTTGAGTTCTTGATCACCACCGGACCCGGGCCTTGCCCCCAACTCGATAACAAGAATATTGTCTTTGGAACCGTGCTCGAGGGTAATTTTCTATGTTTCATATTTTTTTTTCTGGTGAATATGTTCATGTGTTTTGTGGCTTCAATGCTTTTTGTTGGTAATTTTTAAATTGGGGATTTGCTGTCTATTCTGGATATTAAGCATTATGATGAGTTACTGGTTTTTTTTTTTTTTTTTAAAGAATGTTAATTTGTTAATAACTCTTATGAATACCATTACAAAGAATTTAAATTTAAATTGGCTATTGGAAGATTTAGTTTTTGATTGAGCATAGTGGCGTCGATTAATTTATGTAGCTCTGAATCAAAATTATTTAAGATGGAAATACAAACAGAAAAATGAAAATAATAGAACTGAATAGAAGTAGCATAATTCCTAGAAGCCTAAAAATTTGATCTTTTGCCTATTCAGAGACTGAGATCCTGGTGTCTTGAATTTCTGTGTGATTCAATGTGAAACTTTTATTATAAGAACATTGTTCTTTAGAACCGTGCTCGAAGGTAATTAATTTTCTTTGTTCTTTCTTTTGTTGCTTCAATTTGTTGGTGATTTTGAAGTTTAGTTTGTTGCTCTGGTTATTGAGCATTATGATGAGTTAATGGTTTTTTTTTATTTTATTTTAAGAATGTTAATTTGTTGTGAGAATTCTGAGTGAAGATCTTCTATGTTTGGAACGGTGCTTGAAGATGATTTTCTATGTTTATGTTTTCTTGTGGCTTCAATTGTTTTTAGTAAGTGCCTGGAACTTGGTGGTTTTTAAGTTGGGAATTTGATGTCTGGTTTGTAGTTATGGATATTCAGCATTATGATGAGTTCTTCCTTCTTCTTTTTTCCTTTTAAGAATGCTAATTTTCTATAAGAATTCTGAATCGGGATCCTTTAAGATGGAAATGCTAACAGAAAAGTGAAAATAGCACAACTGAATGTATTAAGTAGCATAATTCCTAAAAGCTTGAAAATTTGATCTTTGGCCTATATAGAGACTGAGATACCTTATCAACAACAATAACAAAAGTCTTTTCACACTAGGTGAGGTCAGTTACATGCGATGCCATTGTGTTCTGTCATGTATTAAGTCTGAATGAAGGTCATTTAGGTCTAAGTCATTTTTAAAGGTTTCACCTAGAGTTTTTCTTTGTTTCCCTCTACTTGCAACTATTAGGCCATCCTCCATCTATTCTACTCTTCTTACTGGGGCTTATAATGTCATCTCACTGAGATACTTGATGTCCTTGAATTTTTCTGTGAGAGAGATTTTATCATATTTTTTTTTCATGCACAATGCGATTAAATGTTTTTATCTTTAGCATATGGTTCTTCTTGGTTAAACTCGCACAATGTTCATGTTCACTTTTAAATTTGAGATTTTACATTTCCAGAATGTGAGCCAAAAGAAGTCTCTGGAGTTAGGTTACTAGTTTATTTGCTGTCACCTCGTTCCTTTTCCTCTTCCTTGTGTTTGATTATATATGTAGAATAAGCTCAGTAAATAGTAACTCAACCTAGTAAAGGGTAATCGAGTCGTTAGTTGCCTTTATTTTTTAAGCATAACAATTGGAGTATTGAACCCTCCCAGGTTGAAGCTAATTTAAGAGGGCATATGCTCTTCCAACTGCCCAAGTGATTGTTATTTTTTTACCTCCAGTGATTTAGATTTGACCTTCAGTTAGCCATATTGTGGATCAATCTGTTGATCTGATGACACAAAATAAGTTTTTCCTAGAGTCAATTTCCAACTCTCCCAAGAGATTAAGCTGTTAGGTAAAGGCTCATGAATGATTTTATATCTAACATGCTCCCTCATGCTAGAGTCCTTTGGGCTTGAAGCGTAGACAAATGCACAAATGCACAAGCTCGCTCTACCTTGTGCTAAAATTCAACTTTTTATTAAAATAATGAGGACAGCAAAGATTGAACTCTTGACCACTTGGTCATATAGAGGCTTTGATACATTATCAATCACCTATTCTCCCAAAAGCTTAAGCTGTTAGGTGAAGGCTCATGAATGATTTTATATCTAACACAAAGTGTTGAAATATTTGATGTGTGTGTGGACTAAATTATATGAATTCTATTTTGAACTTAATTACCAATGCAAGTGCTCAGCTCCTAGTTGAATCTAATTGCAGGGTTGGATGTCATCACAGCCATAGCTTCCATTCCCACATACGAACCATCTGAACGAATTCGCCAATTTAATGACTTGGCTGAATTTTTTGGAGATGAAAGAGCCCAGAATGCTCGTGCCATATGGAACAGGCCTCTTACAACTGTTTATATTAGTGACTGTGGGGAGCTAAAAGTTGCAAAGCCGGAACTCCCGCCTTCTCTGCCTTAATTTCTTTTCATATATATATTATCCCAGAGGATTTCATATAACTGGTGTATGTAAAATCATACTCTCAAATTCTTTCAAAAGAAAATGATGATGAATAAAACCTAAAGTGAACAAAATGAATGACTTGAAAGTTGAAACTTATAGTTTAGTTCATTTATTTCAAAGCTGGGACATAAAACATACAGGGATTGAAGTTATACATTGGTATGTTATGGCAGAGTCACTTGTAAAGTTAGTAACACAATATCCTTATTGTGCAAAAATCTGTTTGTATCTTCCATAAATAATTACAGAGATTTTAGACATCGAGGAGGGCTTATGTTCTTTTGTAGAGAATCTCACGCAGGTTACTGAAACTGGCATGGCTTCAAGCATAATTTCCTTTGATTTTTCAGGAGTATTGGCACATGAATACATAAAATTCCTGGTGAAAAGAAAAAAAGGGGACAGAAGTTGGGGATGCTTTTGTTGTGTACCTTCTGACTTCTAACTCTTATATGCAACAAATTCCTCATCTATGATTATATCGTATGATCGTGCCTTGTTTTTATCTTCGTTTCACATATGTTATCCCCTCGGTGAAGGTAGAAGATTTTGAAGCCTTTATGGAGAGAGAGGGAGCAATCACTCCATGACCGTCTCTTGGTGAAGGTGATCATTCTCTGCTGGGGGGAAGCACAAGAGCAACCATGCTTTAACTTGTGTAGCTCACAGCTGCAATATTTGTGGTATGGTCTCCGCTCAATGTCCGTGCTCTGCATCGATATGCTTCCATCAAAGACGCACCGAAGCATCATCTGAGCTGCTCCAATGGTCATGCTCTTCTCCCTCTTCTGTTGTCTCTTACAATGGTTTGCCAAAGAGCAAAGGTGCTTTCGGAAGTGACGAACAGTGTGAGTTGGAGTGTATTTGAATGCTATCAACTATTTGTCTCATTCATGAGTGCTTTTATAGACTCGGGGAGAGAAAAGGACAGCATAGGGATGGAGCAACAAGAGAAAAAAATATTGTTATGCTCCATTGAAAAACACGAGGAAATTTGGCTCTAGAGAAATCTAGACCAAGGTTGTGAGGGAACTAAGGATGCCTAACGTTTCTGGCGAGGTAGCTTTTGTGGGTTACACTCAAGTTCGCTTTTACATTTGACTTATTCCTGCTAATTTCATTTTGGCGTTTCGAAGTAGACATGTTCCTAACATAGGTTGCTCCAAAAGTATGTCTTCTAGATTCTGTTTCTTTTCTAGAAGGACTGCTACTCTTGTTGTGACTATTCCTATAAACTAAAAACTATGAAACACGAATATTTTATAATGTCTGTTATATTCGTATTGGATACGTATCTATATTTGTATTAGATATTCGAATATTTGATAAATGTTAAATTAATTTTTTAACAAAAGTCGTATTCTCATATCATACACGTGTCATATCTGATACCTGTACTCAAATCAATGCATCATAGACTAAAAATCTGTTTTGATCACTTTGATATAGGAAATATTGTTGGTCTGACATATTAAGGGGAAAAAACTTGTCTGACATGCATTTCTGTCCCTGGTGGGATTTGTTTAATGTGACCTTTGTCTTGTAATCGTAAAAACTGACACACACAATATTTCTGTCCACATGCATGCTGAGAAGTTTGATGGACATATTATAACTTCTGATATTAAAATTGGAACAGTAAATATTTGTTATTACAGAACTTCCATTCATTTGATTATTACTTAATTACAACTGTGCCAGCAAGAAAATTTTTCTTAAAGGGTAACTGGTATCCAATAAATTTAGTTGAGATAAAAGTAACAGGACTGAATCCAGCAGAATTTTTTAATTTCATTAAACAGTAACAAAATTAATGAATAAAAAAAAACAGTAATAAAACATCAAGGATATGATGTTTGTGCAAGTGTTGGATCATTTCACATTCAGATTCACTTTTAGTCTCTGCGGTAGAGAAATCTTTGCATAATTTATCCACCCTGTAGTGTCTTAGATCTAACTAACATTTCATTTTCGTAGTCAAATCCATTTTAGGTGTGATTGTGTTAGCAAACCTCTAATTAAGAGGGCAGTTATTCTGTTACAATAACTATTAATTGGTTCGTTTGTTACAATAAATGTTAGTTAGTTATTCTGTTAGGGAGGAAACTGTGAGGAGTTATAAATAGAGAGGGGTCTTATGAGACAAACTACTCTGATTCTGAGTGGAAAGGAAGGTTTAGGAGAGTGAGGACCTCACGGATGTCCTTGGGCATTTAGATTGGCCTATGATTGCCATTTCTGATCAAATCTTGTAATTCTTTTCTGATTCTTTCTCCCTCTGGTTGATACAGAGAGGAGAGTTTATCAATAAAGTTCTATCTTTTCTTCATATTTTCTGGTCCAATTCTATCAACTGGTATCAAAGCACAAGATTCTTGGGAGTGTGGAGGGTTCATGGTGCATACGCAGATGGAGGCCAGATTGGAATTCTTGGAGAGAGGTTTTGAAGTGTTGATGAATCAGATGGAGGAGAATAATCGGTTAGCTGTTAGGAACCAAGAAACTCAAGAAAACTGATTGAAGAAGCTACAAGAGACGATGGGAGAGACATCGCGGCATCTTCAGGGAGCATCGACTGATTCCAAGACGACATGGTTGGAAGCGACGCTGGCATGGGTAGGAAAAATCCATTGATGGGGGTGCCACTGAACCACCCAGGCACTGGTATAGGCAGTACAACGGAGAGTCCTAACGGAGGTAGTATGGGCAAAGAAGTAAGAGAGGAGCGTTGGAGGAAACTTGAGATTCCTATTTTCTCCGGCGAACATGTGTACGGGTGGGTCTACCAGGTCGAACGCTATTTCAACCTCAAAGGAGTGACGGAGGCAGAAAGTTTGCTGGCAGTAATGGTAGCGATGGAGGGGCGTGCACTATCGTGGTTCCAGTGGTGGGAATTCTGTGTCCAGAATCTTTCTTGGGAAGATTTTCGGGTAGTAGTCATAAGGAGGTTCCAACCTTCAATGTTGAAGAATCCTTATGAGTTGTTGTTGGGTCTGAAGCAATTATCTTTAGTGGAGGAATACAGGGAGCAGTTCGAGTTGTACACAGGTCCTTTGCGAGGTAAGGACCAAGAATACCTCAAGGGTATTTTTCTGAATGGATTAAAAGAAGAAATTAGAATGGAGATGAGATTGCATGCTGTAGATTCCTTGACTGACATGATGGATGTTGCCCAGATAATTAAGGAGAAAAATAAGGCATGGAACATGGGAGGTTTTGGCACCGGGAGTAGAGGGGGAACACTCTTAAAGAGGTTTCCAACTTCAAGAACTGTGACCTATGAACCTTAAGTGAGGGAAGTGGCTTCACCAAACCTTCAAGGTGGGGCATCAGTGGTAGACTCAACTGCTAGCAGATACATTGGGGCTGGTAGGAGCAAAGGGGGAGGATTTAAGTAATTGTCCAATGCTGAATTTCAAGAAAGATTAGAAGGGGATTGTGTTTTCGTTGTGACTAGAAGTATAGCCCAGAATATGTATGTAAAAACAAATAATTACAAGTCATGTTAATGGAGGAATGTGTGGAGGAGGAGATGAGTGATGGTTGTTTGGGGACTCACGAAGGATTGGACCAGAAAGCTCTACAATTATCGATGCAAAATATTATGGGATTGAAGTTGAAACGATCCTTAAAAATGTAGGGTGAAGTGCAAGGTAAGAAGGTAGTGGTGCTTATTGATTGTGGAACCTCCTATAATTTCATTTTCTCTGTTGTAGTATAGGAATTGGAATTATCGATGGTACCAACACCACCCTACTATGTCAAAGTAGGAGATGGTCATAAAATCAAGTGTATGGGTGATTGTCTTAAGGTGGTCTTACTGTTGCAAGGAATAGAAATTCAGCAAGATTTTTTCCTTTTTGAATTAGGAGGAGCTGACTTGGTTTTAGGGATAGACTAGTTGGAGAGTTTGGAAGAAATTAAGGATAATTTCAAAGAGTTGGCTTTGACAATTCTGATTGGCCAACAAATGATTTCATTAAAGGGTGACCCGACTTTATTGAAGTCTACTGCTTCTTGGAAATCTATGCTTAAGGTTTCACGTGGTGAGGGACAAGGTTTTTATTTGGAGTATAAGGAGTTGACTGCAGTTCCAGCAGTGGCAAATTCAGTTCCACGAGAAGTTCAACTGATATTGGAGGATTTTAATGATGTGTTCAGTGAGCCGCAAGGGTTACCACCCATGAGACAACATGATCACACCATTGTCCTCAAGAAAGGAGCTTCCATTCCCAACTTGAGACCTTACAAGTATCTTCATTATCAGAAAGCTGAAATAAAGAAATTAATGGATGAAATGTTGCAAGCTGGGATTATCAAGCCGAGGGTAAGTCCTTATTGGAGCCCTATTATTTTAGTAAAGAAAAAAATTGGAGGTTGGCAATTATGTGTTGATTATAGGGCTTTAAATAAAATTATAGTTCCAGATAAATTCTTAATTCCCATTATTGATGAGTTGTTGGATGAATTGGGGGAAAGCAATTGTATTTTCAAATTTGGACCTTAAATTCGGCTATCACCAAATTCGCATGAAAGAGACTGACATTCCTAAAACTACTTTTCGGAGTCATGAAGGTCATTATGAGTTTGTGGTCATGCCGTTTGACCTTACTAATTCTCCTTCGACTTTTCAAACCCTTATGAATGAGATGTTGAAACCGTTCTTAAGGAGATTTGTTTTGGTGTTTTCGATGACATTTTGGTGTGCCACAAGAATTTGGAAAATCATTTGAGGCATTTGAGGATGATATTGCAGTTATTACAGGAACACAACTTGTATGCCAACAAGAAGAAGTGTGAACAAAATTCAACGGAGATGGGATTTTTCTATGAAAATAGTGATACCAATATGTATAAAATTCATGGAGTCATTTGGGAATGAAGTTATGGGGTTGCGTATTCAGTCATTGATACTCGTACATGTGAAGAAGTAGCTTTGATACTAACCCAAAAACTTGATGCTCTTCTTTTCTTTTCCTTGAGGACACTTGATGGGGAAGATGAATTACTATCAAGATTTTGATCTTCAATTTTTGTCATAGTTTGGGGGCATATTTTTAGTAAAGTTCTGGATGATTCCCTTAATGTCAAAGCAATGACCCAAACCAAGGCCAGGTCAACATTTGATGAATTTGTGTTTGGTTTCCTTGGCATGATAAATGTTCAATTTTTGCAAAACCTTTGCTTAGATAGCTGCAAGCGATTGTTGGGTATTTTCTTTTGGTTAGTAAGGTTCTATAATATTGGGTGAAGACAAACTTTTCAATGAGAGAATTGCATCATCCATATCATGTTGTATACGGGTGCTTTTTAGTTCTTGAGTGTGTCTGCATGGATGACAAACATAATTTGGTTTATAAGTTGCAGCATTTGGGTGAAATGTGTCTTGCATTTGTGGTTCTAATTGTTGTGGCTTCAGATTGCATCAGAAAACCACATTTGTGGCTGAGTTTCTATTGCCTATGTGATCCTTTCCTACCAAGAATAAAAATTAGGAAGAACTTGATTATTAGGTTGGAGACATTCTTATCATCTTGGAATAGGGCAGAAGCACCAACCCCAGCAAATGTTGTTGGACGTCATAAGTTAGTTGTTATTACAAGAACAATATATTTTAAGATTTTTGAGGAATTGGGAACTAGGCTACTGGGCTTCCAATAATAGGACCCTGGTGGAAGTCTTGCAAGCTGCTTTTTTTGAACATTGATCCAGAACTTCACCTTGAAGACAAGGTGAAAGTCTTGGGGGGGAGTATTATTAGCAAACTTCTAATTAAGAGGGTTGTTATTCTGTTACAATAACTGTTAGTTAGTTAGTCTATTACAATAAATGTTAGTTAGTTATTTTGTTAGAGAGGGAATTGTGAGGAGTTATAATAGAGAGGGGTCCAATAAGACAAACTATTCTGATTCTGAATGGAAACTAAGGTTTAGGAGAGTGAGGACTTCTCGAATGTCTTTGGGTATTCATATTGGCCTATGATTGCCATTTTTGATCAAATCTTGTAATTCTTTTCTTATTCTTTCTCCCTCTAGTTGATTCAGAGAGGAGCGTTTATTAATAAAGTTCTATCTTTTCTTTATATTTTCTGGTTCAGTTCTATCATATTGCAAGATCATTTTGAATTTTGAATAAAGTGTTAGTCCCTTAATTTTATTTGGACTTTCATTTATCCCATAATTATTATTAGTTAATATTTTTTTGGAACTGATTATTAGTTAAATTTTCATTGGCATATTCATCTGCGTTACTTTATTTTGTGCTTTAGAGAAGTACCATTGGTTGTATCTTTTGTAGACCCTTCTTTGCTCAAGGAGACATACTTGCATAAACTTGTTACCCCTAAGTTTAGTGTATTAAATCAATCACAACATGCTGATGTAAAAGCAGGAACGTTATTGTTGCAGTTTAGTTGAGATAATGAACAACATAATGCTGATGTAAAAGCAAACTTGAGTGTATCTTTTCTAGTACCCTTTTACATTTGGCTTGTTGTGTGGAGATAATGAACACATAATGCTGATGTGAGCATGCTCTTTCCTCTTCCTTTCTAGACCCTTCTTTGCTTAGGTTATATGTTACGTGAACATTGAAATTTTAACTCTGTTGTCGGAAGATAATGAACACATAATGCTGATGTGAGTATGCTCTTTATTCTTCATGTGAGCTATTAACACATAAGAAAAGTCAAGTGACAAAGATTACCTCTAGCATAAGTGAAAGCAACTAATCACTACAATGCTTGGCCCTTCTTTCATATTATGAAAGTTCAAAGAAGACAATGGATAAGAATAACGAGGTCCGTGGTAGGTTTGCTTAGAGAGAAATAAGCACCTATTAATATTATTCAAGATGTAGTTCCATTATCACCTTGGGAAAGTACTTTTATGAGCTTAATTTGCACAGTTGTTCTTGGTTGAAAAAAATATTTGAATCATACATTCTCCTTTTGTCAGTTTAGTATATTCAGCCATTACAGTTCTTTTCCTTTATTTTTTGCACATAACTTTTCTCTGGGATCTCTATGATCTGCTGCATGTAATAAATATAGAAATAAGCATTTGAAAGTACTTGGCAATAAAGGGCAAACAAGTGGGTTCTCTGAAGTTTAAGATTTTGATTTGAGTATAAGGTTTGGTTATTGTTGTTTGTATACACGTTGTTTATAGTTTGAATGTTGGACCATGTCAGACCCTTTACACCCTTCCCTGCAAAGTAAACCCTTTTGTAGCTTAAAGTTGAGATTCTATACTGGTAATGGTAATGGTAATGGTAATGAATTCAAAAGTATATTAAAATGGTGTTTCCATAGGTTTGTGCAGAATGCAGTACAAATGAAGTTTGGTATAAACTATAAAGTAATTTCTATGCAATTTCAGAAGGCAAAGAAAATAAAGTACATTTACAAACTTCATACATGAAACTGAACACAACTAAAGAAATGTAGCTACAAAAGAACTTGTACACTAACTCCTTGATTTTATTATCATAAGAAGCACCGTTGACTTGAAACAGAAGTAACTAACAAAGTAACTTCTCACTTTCTCCCCTTTTTTCTTCTTACCACGTTAGGAGTTCTAACAAAACTCTATAGCTTATGTGACACAACCATACTTGCATCCTCCCTATTAGTCGTTGTCAGGCTTTTAGAAAAAGAAGATTGGGAAGACAACTTTAAAGCAGTTGTACATATATGGAACACTTAGTCCATGACGTTCTCTTGGGGAATGAGATATATCTTTTCTGATGGCCAGCATTAGAGCAAATACCTTTCAAGTTGTGCAACGCATAGCCACAGTTTTTATGGTATGGCCTCCGCTCAACCTCCATGTCATGTATTGAAATTGTTCCATCAAAGATCATGTGGGATGCTCCAATAGCCATTCTTCTTTCTCCCTTCCTCTCTTCTGCTCAATATATGTAAATTATAATCTATTGGAGATTCTGCTTTCTTCCTTGTATATATATAGTGTATGTGACTAATTGTAGCATGGGACATGATGAGGAAATCAAGACGAGAAAAGTTAATGTAGCTTTATGCTTTCACGTAAGTTTCAAGACAAATTGTCTAGTTAAAGTGGACGGTTAATAAGATTCCTAGGCAAGTCTCTCTTCGTGACTGTGGAGAAAGGGAAACTTGGGCCAGTGGTTTTTTAGGTTCTTATTACATTTTTTTGTAATGCACCTTTGCTGCTTCATTGTATTTTTTTTTGGGGTGCTTCGTTGTAGCTATTGCAACAACGGTTTTGGCATAGAATTCTCCGAAGACAATCTTTACTAACTTCTTAAACTAACGAGTCTTACCGGCATTGTTTCAAATTGTGTATTGTACTCTGAAGTGGGCGGCATGTTATAAGCAGCAAAGGATCTATCTTTAACCTTACTTTAATTCCAAAGTCAAAAGGCAACACTTATGATTCTGGGTTCCAGATATTACTATTCGAGTCCATGATAGTGGTGGTGGTTGTTGATAAGTATAAATACACTAAGAGCAAATGTAATTTATCGCAAGGTAACATAGAACTTGAGTATTAATTGTAAGTGTAAGAAAAAACTCAAAATAAAATCAAATAACAAATAAAGAAGATTAATGAACAATCAAACAATATAGAGATAAATCAATTAGAGAGAAATTAAGGCACAAAGTTTATTTGAAATCAATTAATCAGATTTTCATTCATTTATGATGTATGGTAATTCTCTTACCAATATTCTCCTAATTGCTATTGAATTTCAATGGTCATAGATAAATAATATTATATTCCTAAATTAAATAACATATTTGGCCATTTAGTTGAATTAATTAGGAATGCATTAAGCACCAATTCAAGAGATAAACTAACATATCGTTAATTCGATTAATAGAATAAAATGATATTTTGTCATTCATTAATTTAATCCTAGGTTTATTATATAGGTCCACTCATTGGTTGCGGATGGTCACCGATCAAATAATGAATTAAAACATGTCAAAGTTGATCAAGTTTTGACAAGAATTCAAACAATACAATAGACCAAAAGAAATTACATTTATCAAATTCAAAATCAAAACCAATTAATTAATAAAACAAGATCCCTCAAAGCCCTAACTATGAGATTAGTTACTCATATTCAATAACAAACTCATATTAATTACAATATAAATCCATAGAAAGAAAAACCTAAAGAAAAGAGAAAAAAACTAGGAGGAAGAAAAATCAAAACCTCTTTTACGGATATTGTGATCTTCAAGCCTTCAAGAATGTCGTCTTCTCTTCGTGGCCGTCTTCCAAAGATTCATGACAATTCTCTCTTTTGAATTATCTCTCTAAAGTCTGTCATCTTTCTATCTAAATTTCTGCTGGATGATTTGAATCTAAATCACATAATGCTTTCTTAAAATAAGAATTACCAATTGAGTAAGGAATAGTAAAACTCCCTGAATATTTTAATTTAGGTGGTAGCTTCTTCAAAAGAATGGCAGAACACTCATCATTTAGACATATTGCCTCAAATTCCTCAAGTTTGCATTTTTTTGTAAGTATTTCTTTCAAGAACTTTGTATATTTGGGCATTTGAGAGATGACTTCAACAAATGAAATTAATTTGTAATTTCTTGAACATCTCCAAAAATTTAGCAAATTGCTTGTCTGGCTGAGTGCTCTTGAGCCTCTGAGCGAATGGAATAAGAGGTTTTTGTGACTCACTTACCTATACCGCGAAGGGTGCTTCACTTGCCTTCTCGTTGTCCACAGTAACTGACTTATCAAGAGTATTTCCATGCTCTTGCATTTCCCTCTTTTTTTGGGAAGCTCTCCAAGCTCATTGCCACTTTTCAGGATAATTGCATTGACATGTTTCTTCAGATTAGGCTCTATAGTACCAGACAATGTTCCCGATGCCCTTTCTGACATCAAGCTTGCTAATTGGCTAATCCGAGTTTCCATGCTCTTCATTCGGGCCTCTGAATTTTGCATGTACTTCATTACAAAGTTTTCAAAACTTTGCTTCTTTTCAGGTGCTTGGAAACCTGGGGGTGGTTGCGGAGCTCGCTGATGGCTCTATTGATTGCCATGTTGATTTGCCCATTTGAAATTGGGGCGATCTCTCCAACCGGGATTATATGTACTGGAATATAGATTGTACGACTGCCGATTGGAATTACCAACAAAATTTGCTACTTCGGGCTCAGGGGCAAAATGATTACTAACTTGACAATTTGAACTGTTATGTCCCTGTCAGCCACATGCTTCACATATGATTGGTAGGACTGCACTATTTGTTACCATCATAGTATCAATCGGATTGCATCATCTATCACCCCATTATACTTTATAGTATCACACAACTGCAAGAACTTGGCCAAATGTTGATTTGGATCATCCGAAGGTGATCCACCACACTGAACAGAAGTCTGAATCATGGAGATCAATGCTGGTTTGATCTCAAAGTTGTTGGCCGCCACGATTGGTCTTGTAATGCTCCCTTTGTATCCTCCAGTCGTGGGCATGGAATACTTGAGCAATGTTCGCTCCACTGGGGTAGCTCGTTCTTCATGACTTCCCTTAATTGTTTGTCTCTCCATCTTCCTTATTTCTTCTTTAGCCACAACTTCAATATTAGACTACTTCCTTAACCTATGAGTTGTTTTCTCAATTTCTGGATCAAATGTCAGATTAGGAGATTGAGAACGAGTAAGCATAATATAAAATAAAATGCTTAGGTTGCAAATGAAGTGACAAACGAAATAAAAATAAAAATAAAAATAAAATAAAAAAGTGCGTCTCAATTAACTAGAGCTTTTTCCCTCTAATATTACCAAACTTATTCCCCGACAACGGCGCCAACAACTTGATACACGTAAAATACACTAAGCAAGTGCACTATATCACAAAGTAATATAGGACTTGAGTCTTAGTTGTCGATCCCATGAGGAATAAGAAGTAATTATTAAATTTGTTAAACCCTTAGTTATTTAGACAATTGTAAGTGTAAGAAGAAACTCAAAATAAAATCAAATAACAAATAAAGAAGTATAATGGACAATCAAACAATATATAGATAAATCAATTAGAAGGAAACTAGGGCACAATGTTTACTTGAATCCAATTAATCAGATTTTTATTCATTTATGATGCAAGGTATCTCTTGTCAATATTCTCTTAATTGCTATTGAATCCCAATAGTCATGATAAATAATATTCTATTTCTAAATTAAATCACATATTTGGTCATTTAGTTAAATTAATTAGGAATGCATTAAGTACCAATTCAAGAGATGAGCTAACATATCGTCAATTCGATTGATATAATAAATTGATGTTTGATCATTCACAAATCTAATCCTAAGTTTATTATATAGGTCCACTCATTGGTTGCGGATGATCACCGGTCAAATAATGAATTAAAACATGCCAAAGTTGATCAAGTTCTAACAATAATTCAAGCAATACAATAGACCCAAAAGAAATTCTCTTAATCAAATTCGAAATCAAAACCAATTAATTAAGAAAACAAGATCCCTCATAACCCTAACTATGAGATTAGTTACTCATGTTCAATAACAAACTCATATCACAATACAAATCCATAGAAAAAAAAACTCAAAGAAAGGAGAAAAAATTAGGAGGAAGAGAAATCAAAACCTCTTTTATGGATATTATGATCTTCAAGCTTTCAAGAATGTCGTCATCCCTTCGTGATCGTCCTCCCTTTGTGATCGTCCTCCAAAGATTTGTGACAATTATCTCTTTTGAATTATCTCTCTAAAGTCTATCGTCTCTCTCTCTCTAAATGTCTGCTGGATAATCTAAACTAAAAAGAGCTCCTTTGCTAAATTAGTTTTCCCCATTTTATAGAAAAGTTGACAACTTTTCGTATTTGACTTGCATGATTATTTTCACCCTTCAGATGGTCGAATTTGCCCTCGATCTCAACAGAGAAGTTTTAAGATTTTCTGTTATCTTTTCATTGCCGCAAACAATGTCTCGATCTGATCTTTGTAGCCCAAGATATGATCTAATTACTGAAATATGGTTAGGAGAGTGCAAGAATCTGAATTTGTAACAAATTTTATGTCTTTGATAATTCTTATCCAATCTTCAATTTAATCCTTATTCAAGATATTGCATCCAATTAGAACTCTAATTAATATCTAAGAATATGATAATAATTTTTCAAATATTTATCTTTAAAATTTTTTTATTTTTATACAAAATCTAATGATTTATCTTGAAAATTCAAATATGATTATGTGAAGAGTTAATTATTTATAAAAAAATTAAAAATTAAAATAAACAAAAATTAATTAAAAATTCTAATAAATAAGTGTTAATACGTATCAGTTGTAATTTTGTAAACTTGTAATAATACTAGTACCAAACTTCCGGTGCTTGATGGTTGACTCCCCCTTTTTATGCGTCCAAATGAATGGTAAATCATGATGATTAATGGGATATATGTTATTTATGAGTTGAGTTATGACTCTCTCAGGAGTCAGAAACCCGGGTCTTCCAGTACATTGGACTATAATATTAGAGGACTTGAAACATGTGATTTGCAACCTATTCATGGATTGGCAAAGTTGAGGCCAGTGGAGGTATGAACAGGTGTTCTTGTAAAAAGAGCGAGCTTCAGCATTTAACCAAAGAGAAAATACAAGAGAACTCAAGTGAGGATGATGAATAACCTTGTGGAATTTTATTGATTCAAACTGTAACCAGTGATCCAATTTACAGATGAGATACACTCAATTACAGAATGAAGTGAGAAATAGCTATCAGGAAGAAGAGAAGAAAGACAATTAGGAAGAAGAGGAGACTCAAGAATTCTGAATGCCTAATCTCTAACTTCGCTTTCCCTAGCTTAAATCCACGCATAGCCCACTAACATAGCCTCCCTAGTTGGTTAGGCTTCCTGAGTTTGTTTCCGAACGTTGCTTAATTAACAAACTTGATCAAATTAGAATTGGTCACATTGGAAATTTAAGAATTTTCTTGTTAGTGTATTATGCAAGAGATCTGTTGAAAAGAAGGATCATCTTTGTAACTTTTCTAGTTTTTTTTTTTTTTTGATAGAAATAAGTACTTTGATATACTTATCATACTAATATAAGCAAATTATGTTTCTATGATGTCTAAATTAAGCCAGTTAATTCCTTCTCCTCTTATCCCTTTCAACATCTTTCTTTGATTCTGTGTTGCTAATCATCAGAATGGCTCAGAAACAATGCCACGGCAATGAAGCAGCTGCCAAAGGCAAATTCTCACTCCAGCTGCCATCTGGTATATTTTGTACTATGGTTGACTAAACATGCAGGACCTTGGCTCTTTTTTATTTCAACCATGATTTTCTTAAACCATTTTTTTCTCATATCTCTTTTTATATTATTTTTATATCATTAATCATATAATTTTTTTCATATTACTTTCTTTTACAATTATTAATGATATAATTATTAAAAAATAATATAAAAACATCATTTTTCTTCTTTATTTTGCTTTCAGGGAGTTAGCTATGGTATTCATTGGCTTGTTCTACTATTGAACTTCCACCACTGACAAAACTAGAAGCTTTTCACCACAACTAGAGCTTAGGCTAAAGAGAAAACTTCATCAAGCTCCTGCCCCAACCTTTTGGGTGATGTTACTATTATGGGTATCATATTCAGATTGAGTTATCAAAACATCTATTACCCCTAATTTCACAATAATATTTAAAAGGACATTGAATATTAGCATAGCTTATAAATGTTTGACATCTAGGTAACCCACTGGATTAATCTCCCTGTTTTCTATGTTACTAAAGTAGATCTTAGTTCATAAATATTAGGATTGGGCCAGTTCAGGAATATTGTAAGTTGGTATATTCCTGATCAGCACCCTATGCGAATCGCGAGTTGGGTTAAGCTGGTTTGTTGGCTTTTTTTTTTAATTATTAACACTTAAAAAAATTATTTTTATGTTTTAATATTTTATTTTTTTATATAATTTAAATTCTATCAAATATTAAATAAAAAATATTTTTGCAAAACAAATTAATTTACATTAAAAAATAAAAAAAATTTATATATTTTATAAATTATATAAAAATGCCTTAATTAAAATTATAATATTGTTTTGTTGTCACTGTCATGCATCTAGGGAAGGCGGGTACCGACGGATAATATTTGTGACAGAGATGGATAATATCCGTCTAATTTTTTTCACAAATATAAATACCCGTTTATATTATCTTCTGTTTAATAAACGAAACGAGAGAAGGAGAGTGATTCTCTTCAGATCATGAAATATACCAACGAATAAAATTATCAAAATATTCTTATATAAAATTATTAAAAAATTTTATTATTATTCAAATATTATTAAAATATTATTTTTTTAAATTTTTTAATTTTATTTTATTTTTTAAATTTATTAAATATTTACAAATATTTATAAATATCTATTTATTTATAAAAAATAATAAATAAATATCCTTATAAATATAAAAATAAAAATAAAAATAAATATTATCTACGGGAACGAAAATGAGAGGTGTTACCCGTCTCCGTCTCGTCCCACTCCATTGTCATCCTACGTGCATCAATTCATTCTCATTTGAAAGTGTAAGCCACGCCATATGACCGTCCCATGTGGGTCACCTTCTCTGACAGTGTGAAGATTCGTCAAATTATACAAGGACAGCAATCTTTAACTTGATCTAAAACTCTTAGTCTTTTGCAATAAAGAATTCTTTTTTTTTATTATTAATTTATTCGTGTTGCCGTCTCCCACCTCTCACTGAACATTCATAATTAGGTTCGGTACCGTTAACAAAGGTGCTGGCCACATGGTCATTCATGAGACTCGTGCTCCATCTTGCAAGATACATGCTTAAAGTGATACTTACAAAGAAGATTGAGAGGAAATACTACCCATTTCATAGTCATAACATGGACCAAGCCCATGCTTCTAGCAGTATTTATAAATAATATACCAATAAATATTCATAAACTAAAATCGAACTTTCAACTATTGTTTGAATGAGGAGAGAAAATGAGAGATAGAAAATAAGAAAAGAGAAAAAAAAAAAAAAATAGATAGAAAATAAATAAATAAAATTTAGTTATTTAGATGAAAAGAAAATAAAAAAAACAAAGAAAAAATTAAAAAATATTTTTTCTAGACAAATTAAGAAAACATAATTTAACATTCCTCATCCGACCTCACGTCTGACATCCCCCAACCACCCCATTCCTTTCTTTCTTCCCCCGCCCATTTCCACACTCACTCCACACCCCAGGTCCTAGCCACCCCGCAACGAGAGAGGTTTTTTTCTAAAAAATGATATTTTTACACTTATTTTTAGAAATATATTATTATTTATATTTTTTAATAAATATGATTAAATAAAAAAAAAAAAAAATATGTATAATAAATAATATTAAATAAAATATAAAAAAAAATTTATATATTATTTAATACAAGAATATAAAAATTATTTTCTTCCCCACCCGTTCTCTTTCTCTCTCTAACTCCTCTCTCTTTGTGTCTCTGTCTCTCCATCTCTTTATCAGATACAAAGAATTTTATTTTTTCTTTCTCTTTCCTTTCTATGCTTTACTTTGAGCCTTTGTCTAGATGAAATGAGGAAATGAGATTATCTATTCCTCTCCATACATTTCCCCCTCCCCATCACCTCTCCTCCACTGCTTGTCTCCTCTTTAAGTTTTGGCCTTTCCCTTTTCCAAAAGTGAAGGTTTCAAATTTGAAGAAAAGTTTGATGTCTTGACAAGTGAAGAATTAACGATGGAGGTGAAGTTTGACACTGTGATACATTTCCACAAAACTTTTAACAAAGCTATGAGCTGAGGTATAAGATTTTGTTATGGAATTAAATGCAAGTTATGACATTGAGCATCCAAGTGATATGCAAAGAAATTTTTTTGTGCTGTTAGCAGAGGCAGCAATTTCTTCATTTTTTATTGAGAAAATGCTCTGCTTTTTCGAACCACCAACCTCAATCTTATGTTTCTCTTCATTTTCTTCGCTGAAGTGCGAAGAATGTTTTTTTGGTGATTCCCACCTTATTTTTTTCTTTCCTCTTAGTTTTCTGCTGTCATCCAAACGAGAGAAAATTGAAGATTCTCTCCCTTTTCTCTCCACCTTTTTTCTTTCCTCCCAATTTCTCTCGTTCCAAACAATGGGTCAGTTCTATTAAGCTTGATTATTTATTTATTTAAATAATTACAATCTCTTAAGAACGCAGTAAGAAAAATTAGGAGAAGAGAGGTTGCTCCATTGCAATACCAGGACATGCATCAAGTCTCTGTTTAGGCAGGAATTGATCTTACATATTTACACGCTTGATTATTTATTTATTTATTTAAATAATCACAATCTCTTAAGAACGCAGAAACTGTTACAAAATCCGTTCTTGAATCATGTTTTCATATGCAGTTTTAGGTTATTGATGATGAAATTTAAACCAAATTGAGAAAGATTTACATAATCACTTGCCCAAGTTCTTAATTGCAACATCAAATTCAATTGAAGAAGAAGAAGAAGAAAAATGGCACAAGAAAGGGAATTGTTAGCTATCAATCCGTCTTTCAAAATTCTGAACCCAAAGCGATCCACAGAAGAAGATTGGAATTGAGAGATATATAAACTAAAAGATTAATAAATACTAAAGAAATTCAATTGTCATCCTTACAAGAAATGGGGTTGTCTAATAAGAATCAACCAAATTGATTAGATGCCAAGAAGCTTGGTCCCTGAATCAAAATGGTGTAGATCAATACAAACCCATGACAACCTCCAATAAATCAATTTGGTATTACTTAAAGAAAAAAAGAATGTTAACCAAGACCTCAACCTGACTCAAATTATTCAAAATTGGAACAAAAAAAAAAACAAAGAAAAGAAAGAGGAACAAAATAAAAAAAAGATTCTTCTCAAACCTCAAATAGAACCACTAATTGAATTATGTTCCTCCTCCCCCTCTTGATCTACCAAACCAAGTTGAGGCCTGACGCCAGCAGGAGGAGCTGGAGAAGTAGAGGGTGAGGAATGATTAGAAGCAGCCAAGACCAAGCTCCCTTCACTCCACGCCCTCCTCATAGGATATGACACATTGTTACATGGCAACTTGTGTGTGCATGAATTACGTGACTTGCTGTGGAGTGCACAGCTACAGTTGCGGTGGTAAGGCCGCCGCTCGACGCCGTGGTCGAAGCCGGATATGCAACCCTCATAGATTGGCCGGAAAAGCCCATCTGCAGCGGCGCCGGTGGCCATGCCAATCGCCAAGAATTGTTACCTTCCTAGCAATAGGTTTATGATGACAATGTGGACCCACCTTTTTATAAAGTGTTTAAGGCCTTGAAAGAACAGTGGTGGGCATTTATATAATATTACGCACTGGTTATTAAATAGAGCAAGCAACAGGAAAAGAAAAGGGAAAGAGAGAACCAAGTTTGTTGTCGGTAAACGGCACATGCGGACATTTGAAGCGCTGTGAGAGCCGTGTCTTGTGGGTCAGTTCCAAGACTTGGTACAACACCTGGTATTTGTTTGGCCGTGAGGTTGGATTCTAGTTGGGAGCTAACATAGCTGTTTTGTGTCGTTGGATTCTAGTTGGGAGTTAACGTAACTGTTTTGTGTTGAATGAATTTTTGGAAAAAAAAAAAAAGGCTAACGTAGTATTCTTTCTCTTTTATCTTTATTTCTTTTCTTCTTTTTATTTTTCTTTTTTTTATCACGATATATCTCTATAGATTCAACTCATTTGAACTGTTTATAAAATTAATATTATTTAATCACAAAAATACAAGAGTTATATGATTTTTCACAAAAATTGTTTTTTAAGATTTGAACTCACGCTCTCATCCTAGAGAGTAAATGTTGGTTACCACCTCTGCTCACCATTTTGTAATTCCTTTCTATTCTTTTACTAATACTAGTTTGGGGTCAAGTTTATGATATTAATATATTGGTGGTGTTACGAACCAACGTTTTGCACCAACCTATTATCTATATAATATATTATAATTGATTTGATAACTCAGGTTGGTTTATTTTCTTTGTCTTTACTCTTTTTCTCCTTTTGACTATGAGATTATTTTAATTGTTAGAGTATTTTTTGCAGGTATTACATCCTTACCTCCAATTGGAGACTACTGTTATTGACTATAGGAGATTCTTCCGGTGACCTCAGGCTGTCTCAGATCATCCTCAGGTAGAAAACAAGAACAATCATGTATTGATTAGCACCACATGTTTGTAAATTTGTATTTTTAGTTTTTATTAAGAAAACAAATAAATAATGATAAAAATTGTTTGAATTCTCTATTTGTATTTAGGATGTGTTTGGTATATAAGTAAATAAATGTTAAACTAAACAATTAGTCATATAGTTTTACTTGATTTTAATTTGGGTACATGTAGTTCTTTTTTTAAGATATTGGTCCTTACTTTTTTACTTTTTTGAATTTTGGTCCCTATATTTTCTACTCTTTGGGGTTTTAGTCTTTATAATTTCTACTTTTAAGGTATTGGTTCATATTTTCGATTAAGAATGAGTCCATATCGTTTCAAATTATTAAGATACTAGTCCCTAAAGGACCAAAATCCAAAGAAACAAACTATAGGACCAAAATATAAATTGAGTGAAACTATAGCGATTAGTTGTTTAGTTTAACCATAAGTAAAATTTAAGAGAGAAAAGATTAAGGAGAAAACTTTTCATTAAGTTTTAATAGAGGAAAATCCTTTTTCCTTTAAAAATTAAAGTGTTTGGTATGATTCAGACAATTGAACCAAACTTAATAAAGAAAATAGTGTCGTTCTTGTTTCTACTACATCAATTCCAAAACTGCTTTTTCAACCTCAAAAACCACTTATCTGCCCCTCAATTCCTTTGTTCTCATTGTCGGTATTTGTTACCCATGGCAGTGACTCCTCCATGGCAACCCCAAGAATAAGGATTCAAGGAGGTTTGCAGCATCCTCAAGAAGTAGATTTCTCATTCTTCTTCGTTGACAAGTCCTAGATTTAACAGTAGATTTGGAGGATGGTGGTAGATCGAAAGGCGAAACCTGACAATGAAGTATGCTACTTATTTCATGTTGGTCTCAGTGAAAAAGTGGTTGAATAGAAAAAGAGTGAAACCTTGAAAGCCATGTCGGCAACAATACGATAGAGGAGTTCTAACTCCAGCGAATGCTTTGTGAGGAATTGTGTGATGCGTGTTAGAGAGATGGAGATAGAGACAAAGAGTTGCCGTTGAATGATTAGATATTTTGAGATTGTGAGAGGGAAGAAAAATTACTCTAGTTAGACATAGGGTAAAATTTAATCTTCCCTAATTGAGGGGAAATATTATTCCCCTTAAAATTTGCTCTTTCCTTTACTGACATACCAAACATCTAAATTTTTAAGAAACTTTATTCCTTTAAAGATTTTTACCCTTTTATCCCCAAACCAAACATAGCCTATCTTTAAACATTAAAATAAGTAATAAGATATATTTATAATCTTTTTTATATTTATATTTAAATCTTTAAATGAGTAATAGATATAATTTATAATTTTATTATTTTTTATATTTATTTTTAAATTTTTAAATGAATAATTAATATTAATAATTAAAAAAAAACAAAAATTGTACACCAAAGTAGGTTCCCTTTATAATGGTAAGTATAGATAGAGGTGGAGTTCAATTGTGAAATATGGTAAGAATGTGCTATCCCGTGATATGTTGAAACAACAACATATGTAATATTATTTTTTTTTGGTTAAAACATAAATAAGATTTAATTATGGAAGAATAACATGAATTTAAATTTGAATTTGGATTTTAGATGACAAAATAATCTTGAGTTTGAATTTGTAATTTCTTAATTAATATATTATGAATTAATTTTAATTTGAATTTTATATATTAATTAGTTGCAATTATTAGGTTATGGGAAATGGATCGCTTGTAGTTGTAAAAAGGAATTGCAAGGTATGCAATTTTATATCTAACCATTTATTTTGTCTCGAGGTGAAAGAGGTGTGGTTTCTGCCCTGGACAAATGGTTAATCACAACTACATCTCCTTGCTGTGATGGAGTAAATGGGGTGGTATATCTACATGACATTCCAACACTTAAGTTAGTGTTGGTAGAAGGAGCCAGAGTGTGAGTGAGAATATCCTTTGAGGCCATTTCTTTTATTTATAGATGAGACTCTTGGGGACCAAGTGACTGTTGGTATAGAATAGTCTTTCCTTGTGCCATGCAAAATACCTAGGGAAGCTTCTAGCACATTTCCCCATTTGGTGCGCTGGCCAATCATTGGCATTTTTGAGAGAATATTCCCCAAATTGATAAGGATAGGACATTCCCACATACCTGAGTTGATGCCTTCTTTTGGTTTTTGGGCCTGGTCCACCCTAAGCCTAATATTCTAATTTGGATCATTGCCTCCAGCTTGGTACTTTCATGGCTAACATAGTGACGAGCTTCATAGTAATTGGCGGTGATCTTGGAAATATATTAAGTGGCCTTCATTAGCGTGTGATTGATGGAACTATGAGGTCTGACTTGGTTTGCACTTGACCATAGAAATCCTTTGCCTTTGTTGCATTAGTGGCTTCACTGTTATGGAACTATATCTCTAAGGTACATCTTGGTTAGCTCTTTGATATCAGAATTTCCTTTATTAGGTCCTTAATAGCCTTATAGCTTCATCACTCTAAAGTCGGATAACGTAAATATCATGGTTCACGTACGCTGCCCTAAGATTTATTGTTAAAGATGTCATAATGTGTAATAGACATAACCTTTGGCTTGCCCTCCAAAGCTTCCTCTATTGCTGAGGCATATTTTCACTTATGCTCCAATAGTTTTCTGCCATGTGGTGAGTGAGGGTGCTTTCGTGGCAGTTGTCGCTTGGTATTTGCACCCATAAATCATTTTGAATTTTAAATAAAGGACAAATTTGCTCCCAAGTACTAGTGACAGTTAGGTTGCCCATTTCTTATATATATAAAGTGAAGGTAGTAGTTTCTCATTTTTTGCTTCTTGTCCTTGAAACTCCTCAAAGATTCCATTTCCTCCTCCTTTGGTGGTTTTCGGCAGCCATATGCGATGATTTTTTAATGATGTTCTCCTCCCTGCCTTCACTATTTTTGGCGGCTTTTTTGTAGCATTTTCCTTCGCTTCTTCACTTTCTCTAGCGGTGGTTGTTGCTTTCTTTGGCCCCTTTCTCTCTCAGGTACTTCTTTTTCCCATTTATTATTTTTATTTTCAATTTTATGGTTAAGATTAGGGGAATGAGGAGTAACGAAGATGAGTCTTCTCTAGAAATTTTTTCCACACCCCCAATTTGTCACGTTGTGAGCAGAAGAGGAGGGCCCTAAGAGGCATTTTTTCCTAAAAGGTGCTTATGTCGCCTACCCTCTCCAAGATCCATGGTGAGTGTAGTAGGTGTTTTGAGCATACCTGTATAACTCAAATCGGAAGTCGACCCGATCAGAAGGCCAAGTCATTGGGTCAACAGTCTAACTGTGGGTCAAATGATCGAACTAGAAAACTTGGACAAAGAACGAAATATTTTTTAAGAAATATTATATAAAAATTACTTGATATAAAATATATTATATTGAAAAATACTAAACAAAAATATTATATGAAAAAAAATTCTTCCAAACAAATGGTGATAATAACCTATTGGTTGAATAATAATATAAGTTAAGAAATTGAGAATAATATTCAATAGAAGCATATGGTCTAGTGAAAAAATACCCTTTGTGACAAAGACTTTCAAGTGTATTGCTCAAATCCTAAAAGTTGCATTTTTTGTTAAGTTTCAGTAAAAAAAAAAAAGGGGCCAACCTGGGTCAATCTTATCAGGCGAGTCACCAAGTCACTTGGGTCAATCCGAGTTTGACCAAATTATTGAGAAAGCTATTCTAATAGGGTGACTGAATCGGCCTGGAGCCCATGTCACGAGTTTCCTGGGTGGATCGGTAGAGCAGGTCAGGCCGGTCCTTACAATTATGATTTTGAGGCTTTTGGGCTTAATACCATTGTCCAGGGATATTGTCTGTGGTCCAAAATAAAGGCTCACCTGGAGAAGTATATTGGGCCCTTAAGTAGCAGTTCTTTGGCTTATGTTGGTTCTGCTCCAATTCCATCATTTGGGGTCATAGGGTGCAAAAAACCAATAGATGACGCCGTAAGATTAAAGAAGAAGGCTTAAGATTAAAGATTAAACCAGTAGATGACCCTATACTATACTGGAAAAGGATTAAGAATAAAGAAGAAGGGGCCCAAATGGACTTATTCGTTGCAATTTGCATGGAAACTAAAGGAAAAGAAGAGGATTCAAAAACTAAGAATGCAATTATAAGTTATATGGTATAAAATAAAAATACCCATTCGTTGAAGAGACTTTTGTTCATGTTTTGACTATCTATATATGGGATGAACTTCAAGATCGAATTCAAAAGTCTAGAGAGAATTATGTTGAAACCTTTCAAGCATTTGGGAACGGAAAGTCAAGTAGAGTTCGCTGCTGTAGGAAAGGTGTTACTAAAACTACTTTAGAAATAGATGCCAAGATTGAAGCTATCAAGCACGAGCATTCTGAAGAGATCTTAACCTTTTTTAAGTGAGATGGACAGTCAAATGTAAGACATGAAGAAACAATTGGCAGGATTTGAAACTCTTGTGAAGGTTTTGTTTAAGAAAACAATCCCAGTGTGAACTTGGAAGAAGTGACAGCTTTAATGCGCTAATCTTTAGTTGATGCCAACAATGCACCAAATACAAATAGAAATTAACTTTCATATTCTTTTACATCCACACGTGTTCCAAACTAGGAAAATGTATCATACAATAGAATGTAAGGAAATAGAATGTAAGGCACCCTCTAGAATGCAATGCAAAATTGTAGAATTCACTATAGAATGCAATAGAATAAAGTTCTACAGCAGTGCATTTGCAATGCACACTACAAAATGCAAATGCATTTGTGCTTTTCTTTTAATTGTATTTATTTATTATTATTTTCCACCATTATTAGTTTGATTATTTCACAGAAGGTTTCAACATGTATAGCTTTTCACTAGTTGTTCTGCCATTACGAATCATGGATTCATATGTAATTGTTGAAGCGTATTCAAATGGTCAAACCCTTACTGTTGGGAGTCCTTGACTGAGGGTTCCTATGTTGCGCCGATCGACTAGGGATTACTTGTGGTGATGAGGGTTGGGTAATCTAACTTGGAAGCCATCACTACTTAGTTACTTAAGAGTGTTAGTTGGTATTCCCAAAAATAGAGTTGCGTCCCTTAAGGATTGGGCTTGTGCTATCATGCTTGAGTCAATTTTCTCTTAAGTCTTGGTGCAAGTTCACTCAGTTACTTGCATTGAAGAGATGGACAAGAAGTTTCCTAATTCTACTTTGATGCTTAAGTCAAAGTCGAGTATATGGGAAACTCAAGAGAGCTAGGAGATGAGTAAGAGAGTGAGCATACCTTTGAAATAAGTAGTATTGTGGTATTTATAGGCTTTAGAGTGGTGACTATAAGAAATAATAATTCTGAATTGGGTCGTGTATGCTTTTATTGAACTACCAACATATATATCTATATACCAATATATAAAATACAGTCTAAGCAAGTGTGGTCAATGTCATGTGTCAATCATTGGTAAAATCTTTTCCCTCCAAATTCCAACTTCTTTAATGCAACTTTATCATCATTAAACAATATCATTTTTGAACTGAAAATTAAATGATATTCAAAATCATCTCAAAATATCAAGATTTAAATATCTTATTAATTATTATCTTAAAATATCTTTACATGCCCTCACATTTTATTTAATCTTAAAATTTAATTTTTAAAATAATTTAAATATATTAGAATCTTCCACCCACTCCTGTATTTAGTACATGTGCATAGTGGCAAAACCAGGTTCCGAAGATTAGGAGGAGTATTAATATTTTATTTGAATGTTATTTCTATAATTTATATGATAGATGAAATTTTAGTATGTAAACTAAATTTTGTCAAAAGAATTTTTAAGTTTGCCTCAATTCTTTGTTACTTTAATTGAGAGGAATTTTGGTATTCATCATGAGAAATTACTTTCTTTTAATGAATTTATCCATACCGACATATCATATTAAAAATATTACAATTAGCATCATATTGCTTTATTCATTTATTTAAATAATTATAACTATAACACTTGAAGTTCAATAAAACTACATTACATTATCTTAAATTCTAAATGTCAATAAACACAAATTATAAAAGCAATAATTAAAAGCATTAAAGATACATAAAGAGAACAATTAGAAATTTCTAATATAAATTCCACAAAGGAGATAATGAAAGGAAAAATAGGGAACTAAAAAATGCTACATTAAGTAAAGAAAAGCAATGGATATAAATAAAAACAACAACTATACAACAAAGTAAAAAGTTCTACCACTTTTTAAAGTAAAAACATAAGTTCCATGCTTGAAAAATTTAAGAGTAAGAGTGGGAAAATTAATAAGTGCATAGTACCTGTAACAAAGAAAAAGAAAGAGTTTGATCAATTGAAAAAAGAGAGAGTAAGGGAGATAGTATTTTCACTTAAAGGGTACTATTTTTTTTTTCATAATACTTACTTTTTTTAAAAAAAGTTCAAGGGAAGCATGTGTTCCCCTCGTCTCGACATAGCTTGGCCACTGCATGTGCATGTGAATGCACTATTCAAAATTATCTCCACGTTACAAGGTTTAAAATCTTCTTAAGCAATTGGATTAAGAACATGTTTGTTTCAAGTGATGATGATATGTATATAATTATAATTCACTTAACCTGATGATTGAAGTATATAAATATATTAAAATATTATAAAATATTTGCGAAAGATCCAATATTGTAAAAGTGGTTGACATCGTTTGAATAGCAATAAAAGAACCCAAGTTTTATATGTTTATAGTTATTATTTTGTTTTTTTTTTTTAACATCTTGAAATGTCGATGTTTTAAAATAAGGTTAATTTTATATATTTTGTGATTTTATACTAAGATAATTAAATTATAAAGAGATTAATTTATTTTCTGCATTAAATTGGTAAAGAAATTTATGTAAAACTTATTGCAATGAATAATAAATTATTATTTAAAATTTGATATACATCTAATTTAACAAATTCTTGCATCACAAGGGTAATAATGGTGAATTCTACGGTGGTCGTGTAAATGTGAGTGCATCGGTGCATTCCTTACATGGACCAGTTATATTTTAACATATTGGCCAATTATATTTTAACACATGTACACCTCATTTGACAACTCATTTAAGTGGTTGCTACATCAACAAAATATCTACTAGAATCTTTAATTGCTACATGGTCTCTCAAGGATTCACTTATTAATATTAAAATTCTTAAATAAAAAATAGATTAAATGATTCATTTATTAAAATTATATTAAAATCATTTCACCAAACAAAATTAGATTGAACCTAACTCCCAAATTAACAACCCATCTGAAGAACCTTAACCCCTAAATCCCTAAATCAAAGAACCCTAACCCTAAATCGAAGAGACATTATCATCCCCAAATCAAAGAACCCTATCACCCAATTCAAAGAACTGTAATTGTAAATCCCCAAACATCGTCATCATGTAACTTCGTATCCCTCAAGGTCGTATCTTCATTCCATCATCCCTTAAGGTTATATGCCTAGGTAGGAGAAGCGTTCATCATCGTTGTTTAGAAATCTTTAGGGTCATTCCGACGAAATTAGACAAAGGTATTCTTTCCCATCCCATTATCGTTAGAAATGTTTTGAGCAATATATACAACCTATTAATGTCATATGATTTTTTACTTCACATCCCATTATCGTTAGCTCCAATTCTATTTGTGAGTAGTAACAACTAAGTTGAAGATTATTTGGACCAATTTTTTGTGTCTCCTTATAACCCATCATGCGTGTTATCTTTATTTTTTAATTCTTAGTTTATATTTTGTATTGATGAGCTCTGTATGGTAGTTTGGATGTAAGAATAGATATGAAGTATTGGTTAGAATTGTGATAATTAAAGTATTGAAGTATGTGTAATTAATGCATATAAGAAAGATGTTGTTATTGATTAGAGATGAGATTTGAAGTATTAGTTTGGATTTGTTATATTGTTTTATATGAATATAGATGGATACCATTGGTGAAGAGTCATTCATTAATTTGAATGATGAAACAGATCCTCTGAGCAATGATGGATCTTCAAGTGGTCTCCGGAATGATGGTGATGATGTGAACTCTTATTGTGACTTAAGTGATGATCAGGAATATGGTGATAATGGAAGGCCTGATGGAGGTTCAAGTGATGAACAAAATAATGGTGGCAACAGGCAGGAGATAAATGAAACTCCTAAAAGAATGTCTGATTTGGCAACCAATAACATAAGGATTAGAATTTGGCAGTGAAGTGGGAGCTTGGAAATTTTATCATGCATATGCCATTTGCCATGGGTTTGTTATCAGGAAAGGTGTTGTATGTTGAGATTTGAAAGGCAATATTAATATGCATTTTTTTACACTACAAGAAATCAGTAAATTAGTGAGGGAAATTTTTCTCGCTAATCTCTCGCTAATCCCTCACAAAAAAAAAATTGTGAAGGATTAGCGAGAGACAAGTCCGTTGGTTTTTTTTGATCGCTAATTAGCGAAGAAACATATTCTCTCGCTAACCATAAAAATTTTCCTTGCTAATCCCTCGCTAATTTCTCGCAAAAATTAAAACCGCTGGCGACTGTATTCCCTCGCAAATTTGTGAGGGAAATTCCGTCGCTATTCCGTCGCTATATACAGAATATATGCACCAATTTTAAATCTATTATAATCAAAATCCGTCGCTATGCCCTCGCTAATCCCTCGCTGAGTTCCCTCGCTATTTCCTCGCTAATCCATCGCTGATTTCCCTCACTATTCCTTCACTGATCCCTTGCAAGTTACGTTATATAATTTTCTTACTATTCCGTCGCTAATCCATCGCAAATATTTTTTGGCCAATTTAAATGTAAAAAAGACTTAGTTTCTAATATCCAATATACCTGTAAATCTTTTCAATCAAGATTATCCAGCAAATAATAAAAAGCAACAAAATACAAATCCAAAATAAATCTACTAATGATTCAAAGTTATTATATAAGTTATGTAAGTTCAAAATTTCATACAATGTTGTACAAAACAAGAATAAACAGAACATACAATCAATCTAAATTTGCTTCGTCTTCATCTTCATAATCATCATCCTCTTGACCCTCCCCAGTTGCTTCACCTTGCAATGATGCTTGTGGAGCAACATTTGTTGATTGGATCGTAGATAGGAAGGGCGCAAACATAGGGATTAGTTGAGTCTGGACAAAGGAAGTCATTGTTGTTGCCACTGCTACACTTATCGCTTGTACTTTGCGTACTTATAGTTGTATTTACTTTGTATTTGACTTCAGTTATGTCCTGTGTCAAAGGTGTAGAGCGAGAAGGACTCGTAACCTCCGAGAATGAAGCATGCATAGTGTTATTATTAATACCAATGTGTAAGTTGTTACCTATGCCATGCACTCGTCCCTTCTTGTTGGGACCCGCCGCATCCAACCATACCTGCGGGTCAACCATAGGATGAATGAAAGAGTTTTCTCCATATTTTTCTGACATCGCGGTGTCGTATGACTCTTAGAATAACAAAACAAGTAAAATATTAGCAAAAAGATCAATAACTTAACAAATATAAATGACTTAAATTATAAAGACACCTACAATGAAGTTCCTTCAGCGCTCAGAGACATAGCTTCCATCTTTCTTCTTATAAACTTTGAAATAGAGATCTATGTAAGAAACTTGATGCTTTAACTCACCTTCTGTAATCACATATAGAAGAATATATGATAAACACATATCAAAAGTAATTAGACAAATCCTCTAAAATACTAATGTCTTTAAGTCATACTCAATATAAGTAAATAACTCAAGTAATTACAAAAAATAAAGGTGAGAGAGTCTTGTGCATTTGAGTTAAGGAAAAATGAGATTTTTATCAACTAGAGAGTGCTCAGTAATATCAACACAAAATTTCTAAATCACTATTTACTTCAGCCGAGAAACATGCAACCATTTCAATTACACAATCCATTCAATAGATACATATATAAGTATACACATAATCAATACATTAGTAAAGAACTTCCACGAAAAAACATGAAATTTTCACTAATGAATCAGTCTCAATTTCAGAATTTACCTATCACAAGCATCCTCCAATAGGTGGTTTTATACGTAAAATGTGGTCTCTGACTTAGAGTTTGGCTATATCTCCTTAAGGGAGTTTAAGAAGAAATATGAGACATCTAAAACCTACAAATAACGACAAAACACACACATGCAATCCCTTATTTCTTAGATAATAGATAAATGAAAATTCTTTTTGATATTCTAATAAGTTTATATTCACAACTCAAAACTTTAAATGATTTTTATATTACCATCTTGTGCTTATGTTGACCAAAGGAAATCGACCCTCCTATATGCTTCAAGGCATCAGGCATAGCTATCCTGTTCCTTCTGGCAGCTTCAGACTTCTGCATCCATTTTTCTATCAGCCAAATGTCCACTAGCCCATCCCACACTTCTGTCCTAAGTCCTATGGGTCCATGACCTTTAACATCAGCCAAGTTATTTGAATTTGCCTTCTCAAAGGCCTTCTCCCGCGCGTTGTTCAAATAGTCTGAATAACGATCCATGGAAGTCCATTCCCAGACAGTTCTAGCCATGCCGCGATCAGAATCGGATGCGAACCGATGCTTATCCTATACAAATGTTATGTAAGTATATTTATTTTTTAATGAACATATAATATATAATTCTATAAACACAATTACTTACCATAAAATTCTTAAATAGTATTTCCTTCATTTCAGGAGGATAATCTCTCCACGTACTAGCCGGAATAGACATCCTTGTCATGACATTGTACATAATGTCTCGGGTCACTCTTGATGAGAAAAACCTTCTCTTGTAAGTACAAAAAGTTAATGTTAGTAATATAAAAGTAAATAAATGTAATAAATGATGATAATCACTATTACTTATGGTTCAGGGATAGGTGCCAAATATATAAGTTCTCTGCTATCAGTTTCTATATGAGATTCTCCACTTGAAGGCACCACATTCGGGGTGCTAGTTGGTGGGTCAACAGGGGGTGACATAGAAAGGGGTGGGTCAGTAAGGGGTGGGACAGAAGCTGATGTGCCTCCAGTGGTCAATGGGATAAACACTAGTAGGCCTGCACTGGTCAATGGGCCAGTAGCTGAAGTTGCACCTAACATAATTATAGATAAAAAAATTAATATTATATATATTACATTTATATAAACCAAGAGTTAACAATAATTAAAAAGATTATCCTATAGGTATACCCGGGGAGTGCTGAGAAGGTTGTAGTGGTGGAGAAATATGATAAGATGGAGAAGGCTGGAGTGGAACATTACGACCTCTCCCACAACTGCGTCCATTGCCTCGCCTCGAGTTACCATGATGAATATCTATATAAGAAAACATAATGAAACGACGAGTTAAGAAACAATAAAAACCTCATGAAATATAATAATGATATTTTAGTGTAAATATCATTAACGAAATTTATTGAAAAGATTCAATTGTAACTACTTGAGTCGAATCTTTATCTTCATTTAAGAATTCATTAATTTCATTATCTTCGTTGTCATCAATGAACTCATCATCAATCAGAACATCCATTGGATTATGCATATCATGTATGTTCACTTTTTCCATCTGGGCATGTGCATCAAACAAGGAAATTACTTCATCATCTATGACAATATTATGTGTTCCAAGGGATCCATCATGTTGGTAATAATCAGTAGCAGCTAGCTCATTCAATTCATCACCTTCATCGTTCAATGTCTCAACCACGAAGAGTTTTGCTCTGACCTTGCAAGCTACCCACCATTCACCATTAGCTTTATTCCCGCTTTGTGGGTATCTTGTATAGTACACATGTTGTGCTTGTTTAGCCAAGACGAATGGCTCATTTGAGTGAAATCTTGATTTATGCTTGATGTCAACCAACCCATATCTCTTATCAACATTGACTCCATTAATCGGGTCAAACCAATGACATTGTAAAAGAAATACTCTATTTTGCTTTCCTACACATGACAATTCCAATATCTCTTCAATAATGCCATAATAGTCAAAGTCATTCTCACCATATACAACCTTTAGCACACACGCCACTATTCATGGTAGCTTTATTTCGTCCGTACTCCTCAATATGAAATCTATACCCATTAACTATTAAGCCACAATAAGAAGTCACAGACTTGATTGGACCATAACTTATCTCTCGTATCATTTGATCCTCAACTTGACCTATATTAACCTGTATCATGACATAAACGGTAGATAGTTATAACATTTAGCATAATGAACATTGAATTTAACATGATAGATGTGATTATGGATAAAAGGACTCACTAGATATTTTAGCCACCTACTGAAGTCCTTATCTCGAGCTTCCAATATTTGATCATCAGTGATATTGGGATATGTTTCCCTTAACGAATCCTCGAATTGTCTAATCAATACAATAATTAATATTTAGCATAACATAGTTAAAAATTAACAAATTCATTAGTTAGGGAGTAGACTTATTGGATATAAAGTTCTACTTCTCCACAATTTACAAGCACATATGTCTCAGCAATATGAAGTTCCACTTCCATCAAGAATCTATTCCAACCTCTCCCGATAGGACGACATAGATGTTTACAAATGAAAAATCATTCATCAATTGTATTTTTTCCACCGTCGTCATTCCGAGGAACTTGAGTGCGCCTGGTCTGTAAGTGGGGATCAAAATATATAGAAGCAAAATTAAAAATTTCTTCTAAAATATATGTTTCACAGATAGATCCTTCAACTCTCGCCTTATTTCGGACCTTCCTTTTTAAGTACAACATACACCTCTCATAAGGGTACATCTACCTATAATGAACTGGTCTTCTAACCTTAGCTTCACAGGGGAGATGCACAACTAGATGTTCCATCACGTTAAAGAATGCTGGAGGAAAAATCTTCTCTAACTTGCAAACTGTTTCAATAATTCTAAGCTCTGCATTCTCCATGACGGAAGCATGAATTTCAGTTGCACAAACTTCTTTAAAGAACAAGTTGAGTTCTGTTAATGATTCCCATATAAGTTTAGGCAAGATATCACGAAATGCCAGAGGAATTAACCTTTGCATAAAAACATGATAATCGTGACTTTTCATTCCATATATCTTCCCGCTGTCTACATTGATGCAACGTGCGATATTCGATGCATACCCATCAGGAAATTTCAACTACTTTATCCACTCACATACCATCTTCCTTTGATTAGCATCCAAGACATATGTCACCTTTGGTTTTTTACACTTGCCATTCTCAACTATTAGCTCCAATGTGGGACGTTTGCAAATTATCTTCAAATCTTCTCTTGCATTTGCGTTGTCTTTTGTCTTACCCTTTATGTCCATGACAATGTTGAAGATATTGTCAAACACGTTCTTCTCGACATGCATAACATCTATATTATGTCGTATTAGATTAGTGGACCAATAAGGTAATTCCCAGAATATGCTCTTCTTCACCCAGTTATGGTATATACCAAAGCCATGTTGTTTTTCTTTACCTGATTTCAAGCCGAAAATGACTTCCTTAAGTTAATTCACTCTATTCAAGACATCTGTCCTACTTAAACGTTGCGGTGGATTAGATTTTTCTATTGTTGACCTCTTAAAAGAGTTTCGATCACGGTGAAATGGATGATCAAAAGGTAGAAATTGACGATGGCAATCAAACCAGTAACATTTCCTACCGTGCTTCAATACAAATGACTTACTGTGATTCATACAAAGCGGACAAGAAAGTCTTCTATGAGTGCTCTAACCAGACAGCATTCCATAGGCTGGAAAGTCACTTATTGTCCATAACAAAACCGCTTTCATATTGAAATTTTGCTTATTCCAAGCATCATAAGTGTGCACCCCATCGTCCCACAATTTCTTTAGATCGTCAATTAGGGGTCTAAGATAGACATCTAAACTTTTACCTGGTGACTTTGGTCCAGGAATCACAAGAGTGAGGAATATGTATTCTTTTCTCATGCACATACTTGGGGGTAGATTGTACGATGTGACAAAATAGGCCAACATGAATATAATGTGGCTGAACCGCTGAATGGATTAAAACAATCTGTACAAAGGCCAAGCCTAACATTTCGAGCCTCTAGCGCAAATGTTGAATGGGTAGTGTCAAATCGTTTCCAAGCCTCAGCATCAACTGGATGAGTGATCACTGATTCATCTTGACGCACTCCATCTGCATGCCAACTCACATATTGTGCAGTGTTTTTGGACATAAATAGATGTTGGAGTCTAAGAATAATGAGAAAATATCGCAACACTGAGTGCGGCACATCCTTCTCATTCGATGAATGTCCTGTCTTCAGTTTGAATCGTGGGTGTCCACATACTAAGCAAACTAAGTACAAACTCTTGTCACCGTATTTCTATAATACAACATGCACCGATAGGACAATCTATCTTCTCATATCCTAATACCAACTCACAAACCATTCTCTTAGATTTGTAAAAGTTTTTGGGTAACCTTTCAGGCTCTGGAAACATGCTCTTAATTATGACAACCATTCTATCATAGCAACTCTCACTCATGTTAAACTCTGACTTCAAGTTCAAAAGTTGAGTTACAGCTGACAATTTTGTGTGCTTATGGCAACCATCCCATAAAGGTTCATCAGCCTCTCTTAACAAGTCATAAAACTTCGAAGCTGACAGATTTGGATCATCTTCTAAATCTTGAGCTTCTAGATTTAATCTATCTAGATTTAACCATATCCCCGCGGATGGATTCCTAGGCTCCACTTCATCATCATGGACAATGGATGTTGAGTCGTTTTCCCTCCATCTGTCCTCACCATGAATGGTCCAATTTACATAACCATCCACAAATTCGTATTTATACAGATGTTCTTCTACCCAAAAAAACTCCCTCCAAACACGATTCCTACATCTAGTACATGGACAAAGGATGCGATTTAATGCATCAGTAATTGTCGGGTCTCCTTGAGCAACCTTAATGAAATCATTAACTCCATCTTTGAATTCTTCACTTACATAGCTAGTAGGATCATTTCTTCGTAACATCCAACATCGATCGGGTCTCATGATTGCTGAAATTTATCTTAGCACATTAATACAATCATTTTCAAAATCTTCACCTCTCTTTTAAAATGGTATGACCCTATCCCATTCAAAAAGATACTTTTTCAACACTTGGTTCATAGAATTCACAAAAATCACACATCCTATAGTTGACGAATTTTCGGCAGCATTTCCCTTTGGTCTCCAAGTGCACGACTCGAACATGGTGACATCTACCACGATCAAGTATGCATCCAGAGAACAAAAAGAAATGTAACAGAACAAAATTTCATTAAGTATAAAATATGAGATTTGAGGAATAACCATTAACCAAGTAAAGAAAAAGTCCCTTCCCAAACTGTCCCACATGGACAATTCAAGATTCAATACAATGAGCAGTACCTTTAAAAAGTACACATGCTCATTAATATTGAATCTCAAACGGGAAACTAAGGCTTCGCTCAAATTGTGAAAAAAAAACAAAGCATTAATTTCAACCATGTAACATGCAGATATGTAAGTGACATTTAATCCTAAAGACACAAACACCTTCGCCACTGCATCTCTTGATTGCACCATAACGGTATACGTGTGTTTTTATAATTAACTTATGAAGCAGTGTAATGAATGACGATGAAACTAACCTTGGCTCAAGAAGAAGAGTATATAATAAACACATGTCAAAAGTAATTAGACAAACCCTCTAAAATACCAATGTCTTTATGTCATACTCAAGATAGGCAAATAACTCAAGTAATTACAAAAAATAAGAGATTATCCTCCATGAATATATAGCTAAACACTACACAAAAGATTAATTACTTTTATACCCTGCTAGCACTCTTTCTCTAGTTTCTGATTTTTTTCTGGTGAAGGGGAGAAAAAGTGCAATCTGGCCAACTCTGATTAAGCTGAAATTTGGTCTCTAAGGGTAAAACATCATTTGGAGCAAAATGATCCCTATTCAGGTACTCAAATTTTAGCCAATTTCCATTATTTAGTAAGGTTTTTAAGCAGTTTTGTAATTTCTGAAAAAATGGCCTAATTTTATATTGAGCTGAGACTTGTTTCCTTGAAGGAAAATGACATTTTAAGCAAGACTTCAATACTAAAGGGCATTTATTTTTAAGCCAAATTCCATCGTTTAGACCACTTTTTCATTTTTTGAAGATTTTTTATTTCATTTTTGAGTTTCATTTTTGTGTAGTTTTTAGTGTGTGGTGGTCCCATATTTTTAAAAAATTATTTGATAGGTCAATTAGATTTATTTTGGTGTATTTTTAGTGTTGGTTAGTCAATTTTGTTTGTTTTGTGTTTTTGAGTTTTCAATGTTGCATGACGAGTGTTGCCAAGTGGCCTCAATACTCAAGAGGTGAGTGAATTTAGTTTTATAGCCAAAAGAGATTTTGAGCCATTGAGGGTAGTTAGAAACATTACACGCTCTGTAATAGAGCCGTTGTTCATGTTTTCTGATTTCCCAGCTAACTGGTTAGGAAGTATTCCTAATCGGTTAGGTCTTCATTTCAATTCCTAAGATTGCTTCTGTTTTAACCACTAACCGATTAAGCCTTCACCAGAGGCCTTCATACGAGACATTCTAACCGATTGGCACAATGCCCTAACCGGTTAGGTTATATAATTTTGAGTTACTGGAAATATATATAACCGGTTAATAAAATGTTCTAATCGGTTAGGCTCTAAAACAGCAGTTTCACGTTTTCACTTAAAACTCTGCTAACCGATTACCTATTTCATCTAATCGGTTAGGTCCTTAAAAGAAAAACAGAGAAAAACTTATGTTTTTTCAGTTGGCAGGTATATTTATGTGCATGTATATATTCCATCTACAGACAAGATTCTATGGACACTTGAGCTGAGTTAAGCCCAAAGTCATTAGCTCAAGATATATTGCTACATGAAAATAAAATCGTAGACCCAAAAAAAATAAATAAACAAAAACATAAAACCCAAATAAAACCCAAAAACAATCTCTGGTCCATGAATTAGAATTCTAATTTATTCAACTAGGCAGTTCTTAACTACTTCATGAATTTATTTATTTATTCCTACCTATTCTAAATGGGAATACACAACATATAATTGACTCAAATTTTACCACTAGAGAAAGGCAATTGAGAAACATGCCATCCTAGGCAGCTTTTTGATTTATTTATTTATTTTTTAAATAGTTGTAATCATAAAAACTCAACTGAAAACGATTGTTCTGGTTTGACTTTGATGGCTCAAACCCCTAATTCTGATTGTTTAAGACTTTGGCTAACTAATAAGTGATGTATAATAAAGCTCATAGGAGCATTGATTTCACTTGAGCTGTAGAAACCACCATGAAATCTCTTAATGCAGGCAATAAAGTATTAATAACATCCAAATTGCATAGTATCATTAATAGAATCAGTATCAATATATTCTTAAAATCCATGTTAATAACATTTTAACTCCTTCACAAGTTATTTTCGTAGAATATTCATATCGATATCACTCACAAGTTAATTTGTTTTGCTCTGGAATTGGAGTTTGGATTTAAGCAGGTGAAAGTTACTAATATCTTTGGTCTTGGGTGTGAGAGTGGAGACGGTAATTTCCTGGGTATTGATTTGGGTTTTCAGGTTTATGTTGGAGTCTGATTTTGTTTCATAGTGGAATGGGCAATAGTTTAGGGTGCAAGGATCAAGTTTATAGGATAACCGAATAAGTGCTTTCACATTTTGTGTCTCAAACTCAGGCATAGACATCCAAGCATCAAGTAATATCAAAGATTTATGAAAACTTGTTTTTACAAATTCAAGTATTAGATGATATCAAAGCAACCTCACAAAAAACTTACATCCACAATGTAGAGAATTAAATACAGAAATGAACAAAGAAACAAACAAACGCTCAAGATTTCCCTTTTCTCTAATGACAAGAATCTCATACCAATTCCACCCAAAATGGAAGCCTTAAAATCAACCAGCTCCCATTTCATAATAACCCAACACCAAAATCTCATACTACAGTGAGATCAAAGCCACAAACCACCGAACCCTTCTCTAAACCCATCGATTTCCACCATCATTAGCAACCAAAGTTCAACATGGCAAAACTTCAAACACTTTGAACTCACTCTAATCCTATCACTTCTGTCATTCCATAAGACCCTCCAACAATAGCAGAACCTCATATAACAACATACAAAAATTTTATCAATAACACAAACCCAACTTCATTATCATCAAACAACCCAACCTCATCACTAAAATATTTAAATATTTAAACGAATTTTCACAAGAGATTCACTTTGCAGAAAAAGAAGTAATGGAAAAAAAAGAGGAGAGAGAGGCAAAGGCTTTGAGCTCGTGAGAGAGGGAGAGCGAACAATCTGCGACTGCGATAGGTGGTGGAGATGCGGACAACGACGGTGGCCCGACGGTGGGAGAGAGAGCACGAGAGGGAGAGGAGATCCGGGAGCTTTGAGCATGAGGGAGAGGGAGAGGGAGAGCACGATAGAGAGTGTGTGTGTGTGAGAGTGAGAGTGCGAGTGAGAGGGGGGTTCTGCGAGAGTGAGGGGAATATCAAAGTGAAGGTGACAAAGTGAGAGGGAAGGCGAGGAATATGTAAAAATTTAGAATTCTTCAAAATATTTTAACTTATCAGGTTTTGCGAGGGATTTGCAATGGAAATATCCCTCGCTAACATTTTATCAGTTTAGCAAGGGAACTTTCCCTCATAATTTTCTTGCTGATTTTAGCGAGGAAAATTATCCCTCGTTATTCCCTCGTTGATTTTAGCGAGGGAAATAAACCCTCGCAATTCCCTTGCTAAAATTAGTAAAGGATATTTTCTCTCGCAATTCCCTCGCTATTGACTCGTTATTTATCCCTCAGATTTATTTTTAAAATTTAGCGAGGAAAATCCCTTTCCTCACGTGAGAAATTTTCCCTCACAAATTTCAGTCGCTAAATCGTGAATTTCTTGTAGTGTTAGTATGCAACAAATAGGGATTTAGAGATAAAAACACACTACATAAGGTTGGATAGAAAAAGAGAGCATAGAGCAATCACCTGAACTGCTTGCAAAGCTAAGTTGCAGATACTATTAGTCTACAAGACAAGTAAATGGAAAGTGGTGCAGTTTAAGGAGGCGCAAACCATGAACTTACACCTTCTCAATTTGTTCACTTAATTCCAGCTTATCATTGTATGACAGATGCTGATAAAGCTCAGGTGGGATGCTTGCAATTATATGGGGTGAGATTATGTCACATTTTGGGATTAATGTTAGGACAAAAAGGTGGCTATGTTGATTTAGGTTTTGCGAAGAAGGACCTATACAATTATCTTGATAGGATGAGGTGTGATAAGTAAAGTCATCAAAATGGGTTAAACTCGATGGGTCGGCCCGAATAGTCAGAAAAAATAGGAGGCTGGGCTAGCAAAAGTGAACACAAAATTAAAAATAGTCCAAATTAGCCGGGCTCGATTTAATAACACTACATAGGGATGGGCTAGGCTAACAAAATTCTATCCCGAAACTCACATAACCCGATCTGGCCCGACCCGAAAACGGCCCAGCCCAAATAGGCTGGCCCGACCCATTTTGACAGCTATAATGCTAAGATAGAAGATGGGGATGCATTTGCTGCCTAGACTTATCTACAAGCGAAGGCTAATAGTGATCCAATGGTATTTGCCAAGTTCACCACAACAAGTGATTATAGACTATAACATCTATTTTGGTGTGATGGATCTAGCCGAATTAATTATGAATGCTTTGGAGATGTCCTAGCTTTTGACATGACGTACAGAAAGAACAAGTATAATAAGTCATTGGTAATCCTTTATGGGTCGAATCATCATGGGAAAACTATTATATTTGGTGTGCATTGGTTGCTGATGAAAAATATGAGACATACAAGTGGGTACTAGAAACTTTTTTGGAAGCAATGTTTGAAAAACATCCTATTATCGCGGTGACAGATGGCGATGGTTTAGTGAGAAAGACTATCGAGGATGTGTTTCCAAATGCAACACATCAATTATGTGCATGGCATCTCTAAAACAATGCATGCGATCATGTAAAGAATGATAAATTCTTAGAGGATTTCAAGACAACAAATTATGCGAATTTTAGTACGAATGAGTTTAAAGATTATTTGAAGAAGTTGATTAAGAAATATGATCTTGGTCAGAACAGATGGGTTAGGAAGACATATAAGAGGAAGAGAATGTGGGCAACTACCTACCTTTGCGATAAATTTTTTGGTGGTATAAGAACAACATCTCAGTGTGAAAGGATTAACTTATTTATCAAGAGGTACGTTTGAAAGAATCACAATCTTATTGATTTCATGCACAATTTTGAGTGTATTATGAGAGAGTATAGAAATAATGAGGTTATTATTGATTTTAAATCAATGTATGGTGTTTTTGTACTTACAACTTCTCTACAAAAAATTGAGCTTGCAGCTTCCGAAATATACACAAGGAAGATCTTTAAAGAAGTTAAACAAGAGATAGAAGATGCTGGTGCATTAAATGTTATTTTGCAAATAGAATAAGGAAGCATTGTGAATTTCAAGATGAATAGGTTTTGCACCCCAAGTAGTAAGTATAATATATTATATGATATGAGTTAGTCTGAATTCCTGTGTGACTATCAATTATTTGAATCCTATGGTATTCCTTGTTTTCACTTCATTTATGCCATGAAGAACGAACACATCAATTCCATTCCAACCATTTTAATTTGCAAACGGTGGACCAAGGCTGCTAAGAGTGATTATGTGCCCTTTATTCCGGTAGAGGATAGTGATAATGAAAAAGTTTTCATGCTTTGTTTTGGAGCATTGTCCACTCTTTGTAATAGTTTATGTCAAATCACTTCTAAGAACTCTGATGATTTCTATGAGGTTCGATATCAAATTTTGAAATTTACTGTTGACTTAGAGAGACGTCATAATCCTTGTTACAATAATAATAATAATTCTTCAAAGGTTATTAATGATCCCACTTTGGTGAAGACCAAAGGTGCTTATTCTAAGAAAAAAATATGTCAAGAGGAGGCGATGTTCCAATTATCACAAAACTAGACATTACATTAGTAAATGTCCCAAATTAGTTGAAAAGGAGACTGAATGTACTATGGATGAGCAAAACTCAAGTTTAGAGTCTGATTTAAACGTAACTTTAAATACAGATGGTGTAAGTTTTGTTGAAATCATTTTAAATTGGAATTCTATATGATTTTGGTTAACTTATTGCAATTTATTTATATATACAAGTGGATGTGTTATTGGGTGACAATGGAACCTTCCACACTTGCTCGATTCAAACATCAAATCAGAATTTGGAGAAGAAAAGTGCAAGCATATCTAAGAGGCCAGGAAAGAAGAAAATAGTAGATTGTTCAACCCAAGACTCAGTAAAGGATACTGTAAAAGATATATAAAATAACTGCTGATTTAAAAGATCATCTATAATGCAATAAATAAGTGATGATGACTAGTTTTAGTATCAATTTTTTTTTCATTTTTGTTTGTTTTTTTTTCTGTTTGACAACCAAAACACGAAATAGTTAATGTTCCACCAATTGATGGCAACCATATAGTTCCACGACTTCAATAGAGGAGGAGCAGAAGTTGTTGTGCTAACAGGGTCGACTGCAATAAATTGTTGTATAACCCTTGCTATGGGCCCTTTGGACAAGGATTTCCAATGTTTCATCAATATCCTGAGTCACATGTTTACCCCCAAGTTCCCCCTATGCCAATATACCCTCAAATTCCCCCAGTTCCAATTTTCGATCAGTCTGTAGGTGGCTTGCAAAATGTTCATAGTGAAAATTTATGGAATGAGTTGCAGGAACGAGATCAAAGTATAAAAATTTGAAACATTACTTGTGAGAAGACTGTTTGAAAGTGATGAATGTCATCACCACTACATTGTTTCCAGCTTGTGCCTACTATTTCTTGTTGACTGAACTGTGATTTTGACTTTTATCTTGTGGTAGTTAGGGATAGAGTTACTTATGAGCTACATGACTATCTTTTAATTATGATTGAATAATTGTAGTTATGTGTAGTTTGAATAATTGTATATGTCGTTATAAGAACTTGGTAAAAATTGCACTGTGAGGAATTATGATAGGGAACTTTGTGTTATGCGACACATTTTATGGTGAAGAAATTTTTTTAGGACGTTAGTTAATTTTTCTTTTTAATTTTTTAAGCCAGTTTCATATCATATATGCACTGCATGAATGAGTCTATTGATGAGAATGCAAAATGTCATATTTTCTCCCTTAATATTTAGTCTTTTATACTTATTTTGGTGTCTAAATATACTCATTATTCTTATATTTTGATTTAAGATGCAAACAGAGGCGTTAAGTGCAAAATGAAGCTAATTGGATGATTTCGGATAGTTTTGACATCACTTTGTAATCTAGGCATATGTCTTTCATCCAAGCTTCGATTAAGATTATTCAAGATGCTATGGAAAATCCAAGAAAAAACTCTAAAACTTTCATGTTTTGAGTTTTGAGAGATACTTACTACATCAAGACCGAAATCAAGCTTGAAGTTGCTGCACCTACATTGTTGACATTTTGGGACATACACAAATATAACGTGGTGTATTTTTGAAAATTTTCAAATTTAGTGTTCGAAAATTCCAGTTGAAAACACCACTTTGCTAGTTATATAAAGACCCTATTTTTTTTAATATTTTCCTTATTTAGTTAGATTTAGATATTGTTATCTTAGGATAATATTTAGAATATTTACAGAAGATTTTGTAGAAGATTTTATAGGAGATTTTATAGAAGATCTAATAGGAGATTTTATAAGAGATTTGGTAGGCTTGAAAAGTTGATAAGTAACGATAAAAAAGGGGAGTAATTAACAGATTTCTCACACGCCGCACCCCCTTTTTTCTCTCCTCTTCTTCAAGTTTTCGTCCATGGCCATGCGTGGCTAAATTTTATAATTGGTAGAAGGAAATGGAAGCCTCAGAATCAATAAAACTGTGATATCTAATTTATTTTGTTATTCAATTTATGCTTTGAGTTTCAAATGCTCTTCTGTGACTATTTTCATGATTGTTTCATTTAATTACTAGAAGACCTACTAGTTTATTATTTGTTGCAATCTATTGCTAAATTAAATATCAAATATGTAATTAGTTGATCTCTCTAATTTGTGTAGCAACTAAAATTTAATGATTTGCTGCATAAGAAATTATTTTATCTTAAGAAGAATGCTTGACTAAATTAAATGCAATTGCTTGTGCTTATGTTGTTTAGTTTCATCGATCTCTCTAATTTTTAAAGATACTACTAAATTAAACCTTTAGCGCTTGTCTTGGGATGTTTAGTAGTTAGGGTTATTTAGATTGCTTGTTTTCTAATTAACTATGACTAAGGAGAGATAGGAAAATAGTCCCAATGATGAATATTCAAAGTATGAATTGATATATACTTGCATAGATGATCAGTTGTAAAATTCTAATGGTGGATGTTGATTTAGACCAAGGTTTGTTCTTTTGATTAATTTTGATAATTTAATTTGAAGTGTTCCTTAGTTGTTTTTCTTAAAATTATTTTCGTTATACTCAACCCCCTATCCACGCTCACGTAGTATAAAATTAGGCTAGATACTCTCTGTGGGAATAATCCTTACTCGCATTATTACATGTGATTTTAGGAGTATAAGTCTTATTTTTGGTTGACTGTGACAACACATCACCTATACTCGTCCAAATGGATAAAAGCCCATTTATGGATTTTATCAATTCCACTCCAACACCCATAACCCAAGATTGATGGAAGGGATGAGATACATATTGAGGAAAAAAAGTTATTCATGAAGGAGGTTGTATTCATTTTTCCAAAATATTAAGCAAATGCACTGTTTGGTTGTTGGGCCTTGTCGATGTTATGTCCTATTGGACCCAAATATCATGACCAAAATAAATAAATAAAAAACATGCACCATAATATTAAGTTTAATTACTTTTTCCGAAATCCACCAAAGTGTGGTGGGCACAAATCATCAATAGATTAAGTAAAAAAAAAAAAGATTAAAGCAAATCAATTGTCCACCATTTCTACCCATTATTCTTATATATTCAAAATCATTAAGCATGAGTGATCCTCACAGCTAAAGTTTTTTTATGGTTCTAGTCAATGTTAAAGAACACACTGTCTCCAGCCTTAGGCCATTGATTTCTCAAAAGGTGGTCCAACCGTTTTGAATTTTCACCTCACGAGGTTTGTTTGGAGTTTGCAAGATCTCAACTTGCTGTTGAAAGTGAGTACCCTAGATCTTCACAATCCAAAAACCTTGTGCTTGCATGATGTGTTGCTTGGAAAACTTGGAAGACACATACTACAGACATGAATATAATAATTAAGGGTAGATGCATAACAGAAAATTGGTAACCATGTAAAACTTTAAAATAAATCACATAATTGATAGTCATACAAGCAGGAAAGAAGATGTCTTTGATTCATTGAGCATCACATTGAACGACAAATATTCATCCAAAAATTCATCATATTCATCATTAGAATCAAAGGAGATTTCAATAGGCAAGTGTTCTAGATTGACTTGATGCTGAAGATTGAGATGGGGATAAGGAATGGCCTCTAGTGCAGCATTAGTTTCAGAAATGGGTTATGGTGCGAGTTGAGTGTCAGAGTTGGGATTTGATATGGGCTTTGTCACAGAATTGGGATATGGTGCTAGCCGAGGCTCATGCTGGTGATTGACACTAGGTCTGGGAGTGGGATTGGGCTATGTGGATTGTTTATGTGCGTGTTTAGGAGTTGCTTGGGGCTGCTGTGGTGTTGTTGATAGGGATGGGTATTGGATCTCGTCATGATTAGTGCACTCATTTTGTCGAAAGACTTGTATGAGAAATCTTGGCATACCTATGTAGTACAGTTTCAACAAGCAACTTCTCTTAAGGTCATAAAATGTCTGAGTTCTTCCCACCCAGTTGAAAGATATCCACGATATGGGGCTTTATGACCAACTTGGAGTCTATTCCTAGTTGGATCAATGAAGTTAAGGATTTTATCAATGTTATATCCATATTCTATCATGAAATCCCAAGGAAGTTCCCCTAGATCCTACATAGAATGCAAAATGAAAGTTTTGAATGTCACATTGGTGTTTCATTTTTCCTACATCTCACAAACAAATTCCCAAGTACATGATATTGTGTTTAAGTTACAAACTGAATTAGGATCAAAAAGCACATAAATAGATTTGGTCATTATGTCCTTATCTCCTTGGTATGACTTCAACATGAAAGTTTAAAATTTAAATGAAAAAAAAACAAATTGTGCCCCTTAATACACATTTGTGCCATGAACCAATAAGAGAACAATCGTAGTGCATTGCATCAGAAATTGAACCGATCACCTTAAAACCATGAACAATATAAGTCAGAAAAAAAAAGAAACATTTTTATAAATATCTACCCTAAACCCAAATGATAAATTGGAAAAACTACTACTACAAAGCATCAGACAAAATTTGCAAAAATAGAATGTTACGAACAATTAGAATTTGTACATGGAAAGAAACGTAAGTTTTTGTATTTGTGTGTGATGGCATTTTAAGCGGTCCATGTTGTTGCTGTCGTTATCTTTGCCATGGATCACACACGTGAAGGAGAAAAGGATGTGAAAGGCCGAAAAAGATTTGGGATTCGAGATAATGAAGCTTTTTTTTTGTCGTGGGATGTTGAAGCTTCAATCACATTCATTTTGCTATAATTTTGATAGTTTTAGGTGGTGGTATGGACAACAAACTGGCCTAATTCTGTATGGGGATGAATCAAAACCTTACATCTAGATCATAATTAGTTTAGGGTCGACCCGAAAAAAGGTTAGGGTTGACTAATGTGAACAAAAAAATTAAAAAAAAATGGTTAAAGTTCATTTATGTTATGAAATTTATTATTGCTGATAACATAAATTAAAATTACTTCCTATATGATTATTAAAGATGTTTTTACCCAAAAAAAAAAAGATTTTTTCATCCTATATTTTGAACGTATTTATATAAAGATATTTTAAAAATGAATAATACAAAATTTAAGAATGCACACTTGATCTTTTTAATCAAATATAGTTTATATGAGGATTACATTTATAGACAACTTAATCATTTTTGTTGTAGGAATAAGTTGGTTTGTATTTATATATTTATTAACCAAGTACCTCCTTTATAAGTTTAATTTAGCGAATGATGTATTTAGCAGGAGTTCAAATTGAGATAAGAGTTTTGTAAAGTCAACTTCGATCTAAAGCGAGCACGTAATAGTGGACATAAGTATAATAAAATTAAAAATTGCACAAAATTTATTTACTGAATAAATCATCTTCCAGCATCTCCTTGATGAATACACTCTGTAAATGATTCATGTTAAACTAAGTTGGATGAAGGTATACTTCATGGTACTTAAAAAAATATAAGAAATTAGCAGGCTTAGTTTGATTACGAGTATCCTGACACTCCTCTTCCTTTTGTACCTTAGTTTAATCGAGAGTTTACTAATTTTGTTAGAGTTTACTTCAATTTGTACATGTTTACCAAAAAGAGAGTTTATATGCAAGTTAACTCATATATGAGTCCTAGGATCAAAAACTCGTAAGATTTTAAAGTTTAACTCGATTGTTTAACAACCATAAAAAAAATCCAAAAAAAAAAGTTATAAAGGTTTTCATCCAACTATAATAACTTGGCATGTATGAAAATTGAGCCATGATTTATTTAGGGTAATATTTTATTCAATAATTTAACTAGGTTCGAATATTATGTTTGTTATTTTGCCAATTTCAGAACCCAGGTCCCTTGCACTAGGACCAACTCACGTTGGTAAAACTATGGGATAATTTAAATCATAAAATATAATCAATGCAACGAAACTTATGATTTTTTTACTAATTTTCATAATTTTTAACATTTTCCATATGATTAATAAATTTATAATGATAGATGATGCGAATTAAAAGTTGCAAACCTAAGTGCAAGTTATTTCAAGTAATAAATTCTCGAGAGTCTGAGGTCGATCCACAGAAAATTGATGAAGAAAAATTCTTTGAGGTAAATAAAAGATGTCACAAAAATAAAGATGATAAAAGTTGTTCATAAATGAAAAAAAATTACTTGGGTTAAGAGATTCACTTTTGGTAATAAATTAAAAACAAGATTATTTCTTTTTATAACTCAATTGAAATCCACACAAAATGAAAGTTCCAATCGAAAAATACAACATTCAAAGTTCATTTAAGATTATATATGTAATTATATTATGAATCCTTTAATTGTCCATTAATACCAACACTTATAAATAGGCTCAAGAATTCATTATGATAACCTCTTGTCTACAATGAATCAAGATCTCTACTTTACAAGAAGGGTTTCTAAATTGATTGAAAATAAAATACAATACATATAATGACTACTTCATAATACATAATTTAAGCACAAGAAAGAAATTAATCAAAACATAATATATTACCAAAAGTTTCACTTTTTCACTAAAGCAAAATGAAAATTAGTTACTTATGAACAAGAAGAAAGAGATAAGAAGAAAGAGATGAACATAACTTCAATTTAGAACAAAGAAAACTACAACAAGAGAAACAAATAACACAATAGCATAATCTTGACCTCTAAGCTAAGATAATCAAAATGATCAGCTAATGCTTCCTTTTATAGAACTCAAGGAGTACAAAATGACAATGGTGTTGTTTGATGATGATAAGTAAATGCCAAAGGAGTTGTTTGATGATGATAAGTGAGTGGAAAATTATTTTGATCCTTGTCTCCCCACTAGCACCAAATGATTCGGTACTTATCTCTTGGATGCCATCAGAATTGAGCAAAATGGTCTTCATGAAAGTTGTAGATAAGGGTCTTAACTGTCTTTTGGTAAAATTTCAGCTCCCGGAACCACCTACAGCCTGAGATATGGCCTAATCACTGCACACTATTTAGGCCCAACTACAGCTCATATGTTTTGATTTCCAAGCCCAATATGACCTCCAAGACATCCAATCTGACTCTTGTGTTCTTATAAAAATTATATATTTGGGTCTTAACTTTCAAATGACATAAGTTTCAGTCCAAAACCTTTTCTATATCTAAAGACATGGTATCATGAGTGCGCATAGGTCAAGCTGTCAAGTTTCGAACTCTAGATCTTGTTTCAACTCCAATTTAAATTATCCAACGCGTGATTTAGCTCTTGAAGTTTTCATGAAAGTTGTAGAGAATTGTCTTAGATTTCTAACAAGATCAGAATCACATCAATTAGATATTTGTAACTCAAATTATAGTCAGTTTACTGAAAGATGCAATTAAGCAAATTAAGGCCAATTCAAGCAATAATTTCTTTAATGATCTAATTAAGCTCAATATCATAAAATGTGACAAAACTAACTTAATTAAGCCTAATTGAATCTTTAGAAGCCTAGTGAAAAGATTATAAAATGAATAAAATATATTGTTATTAACAGATCCCAAAGGTATAGGCCCAACATCAATAAGTTACAAGTTTGGACCCAAGATCATATAGATTATTGAAATTAAAATAATTTAAACTACTCAGCCCAATGCCTTTTATGCAACATTTTGATCGTTCATTTTCACAGTTATTAGCATGAAGAATCAGCACTTTAACTATAACATTGTGTTTGTATGATTTGTATAAAAGTAACAGAGACATTGAGTGTTGTAACCATTTCACTAGTTTTTAAAATTTCTTTTTTAACTTTACCAAATATCCATCTGTCTATCTATTCACGTCCTCTTCTTCTATCATTTAGATTCCATGGAGGGAGGAAAAATATCAACATTTTCTGATTCTGAAACAAAGTACATAGAGGTTAACAAAGACGACTTTTGATTTCTAGATGAGGAAGATTCATGCAACAAATGTAACTTTTTCATTGATGGATTAGGTGCTCTTGGTTTGCCAATGGTAATCATGAATGTCATTAATTTCTGAAAAAACAAACATCATCACCTTTATGTTGTAAAGGTGTGAAGCTTCAAATGCAAGGGGTTATTTATTTGACAATTTTTTTTAAAAAAATTATTTTTTGAAGATGCTGCAAAGGGATTTTGCAGAGAATTGTTTTTACCCATAAGTCTCTCATGCAATGTTGAGGGTTAGGGACAATAATTGTGAGTACAAATGCCAGTTGAGAGTTGTCGATGATTGGAGGATTATATACATTGGGGGTGATGAATGGGAGTAGATGAAAAATGATATGAAACTAAAGGAAGGTGGCCATTTATATATGTATAGGGTTTAGTTTGAGGTAAATGTTTTTGAGGTTGAGGTGTATCCCTATTGAATATAAGTAGTGTGGATTTCAATCTTTGTATGATATTACTGTTAAACAAACTATTGTTTGAAGATTACTATATTTTGATTATTTGTATCTTAACTTTATTGTAATGAATGCTTCTACAAATTTCTAAACTTGGTTACTTTCTCTATTTCATTGAAGGAAGAAATGCAAAAAAGATTTCTATGATTGTAAACATTTAACACCCATGTGCTTTATTTATTTATTTTTTTGGTAAATTATGTGTGTCTTTTATTGTTGAACTCAATGGAAAGTTCCTAAACCCAAAAAATTCCAAAAACAGAAAAAACTAGAACATGATGAAATAGATCCAAAAGATGGTGCAAGTCCCAGTAGTAGGTGCCACCTTTATAACCAACCCGGTATTGGAAAGGAGAAATTAATAAAACAGTGAGTTTAATAGTAGATTATTAGTGAAACGGTGAGTTTAATATCAGACTAAATGGTTTTCAATTATTCATAAGTCCAAACACAACCTATATGTAGATATAATAAGATTTAGTAATTATTTTATTAAATAAGATTTAATAATTATTTCATTTAATCAAACCAAATTTAATAAATGTTTCATTTAAATCTTGTATTACATTGTCATATTAATTAATTAAGAAATAGACATCAGAAATAATAATTAATAAATAATGCATATATCTTATATAATTTACATTTTTTCATTATTTTACTCATACGTATATGATTATACCAAAATGTGATTGGATATTTTAGTACCCTATATTATTAAATTATCACATAAAACACACATGTGTATTTGAGTAGTTTATCTCTAAACGAACCCGATGTTAGGACCGGTCCATTTTCTTATACTCGAACTTGACCCTATCATGATTCAATCATTACCATGTTGGGAAGGGTTAGTAGGATGGGCTGGGTCTTAAACTACCCTAGTTAGATGCAAGACAAACTTGTTTATCCATTGAGAATCAGTGAAATATGACATAAATAATTTATATAATTAGTTGTATATTCTTTAATTTTAATTTAATACTACCACCAAATGTAAAAGAAAAAAATTATATAATTTGTTCAACTATACTTAAAATATTAAAAAGAATAAAAGAGTAATATTAATATTGAAATATATAATCCATACCCTTTTCAGTAATTACAAATCGATGGTCATAATATTTAATACAAATGTTACTAAATGAGTATTTCCACCTTTTCACTATGCAATTTAGATTAAATCTAATGTTGATACCACCTAACCCTAACCCTAAGTGAACCATAACCCAATTATGATCCATATATAAGGTTTGGATTTAGCCTCATATGTAATTGGGCCTATTCGTGACCCATATCATCACCCCAAACCCCAAACCATTTGACTTGATTAATGATTGGGTCAGTATCGGGCCAACCCAATACTTAGATAAAATACATACAATTGAATATTATGTATAGCTAAGTTATAACAATGAGCTGAGTTGACCCAACTCGGCCCAATGTTATGGCCCGGATAGGACATGAAAAATACATCGAGCCAAAATTCAAGAACATAACCTAGTCAAAATAGCTTCAGGTCGAGCCAAGTTATAAGGTCAGGCTGGGCTGGGCCATGAGCACCCTGACTTCTAGCATTAACAACACATTATCCTGTTTGTTCCATCTTAAGCGTCTATTTTCATTAAAGGATGATCTACGGTGTGAATTGTACTATCACATTAATAATTATTTTAAACAATGAAAACCCTTGTGGATTTCAATCCTTCACATAGTATCTTATGCTCTATCGTACAACTTCAAAGAACATATGCTTTCATTAATATGAGATTTGAAAGTTATTATTTAAACTCAACTTTGAAGCACTCTTTCAATCATAAGCGTATACTATATATAAGAATATTTAACTTATATACTATATATATGCATGATTTATACTATATATGAGTGATATATACATATACTATATATCTTGATTTCTTATATGAGGAGGGATCGGTTTACACCAGTGTAAGTCTTTTTTGACTTACACTCATTTTCATTCGTTAGATCCACTTTCATCTATTGGTTGAGATTATTTCATTAAAAGTAACCATTAGATGAAAGTGGATCTAACAGTTGAAAATGAGTGTAAATCAAAAAAGACTTACACTGGTGTAAATTGATCCTCCCTCTTCTTATATAAGGAAATTTAAAATCAAGATCGTATTTACATCACTAAGACAATTTTAATTATGTTTGGAATTGTATTTTACTCCTTAATATCTACATCTTATTTAAAAGCTATATTTTTAGCCAAATTCATTATTTTATACTTTTCCATGACTTTGATTCTAATTTTAAAAAAAAAAATTTAAAAAAAAACAAATAAATATTCAATCACAATGTGTTTTGTTGCGCTAAACTCAAAACACGAAATCGTCAGTGGGAATGATTTGGAACCTTGAGCTAGAAGAGTAGAACTCAAAACTCTAACCCTTCAACTCCCACTAGTACAAGAAAGGACATCAAATAATGCACAAAAATAATAACCAACCAATTATAGGAGTTCATTAAGCATGCCTTTTAAAATAATAAGGGTGGGCTACACACTAATTCATGAAGATATTCATGTTGTGTTGCATGCATTCTTAATTACAGGTAATAAGCTATTAACCAACCAATATCACTAAGCTGGTAACAAACATTCCTCACCCTCACTCCCTTACCTACATTTTTACTACAACAATAAAAACTGTGCAAAAACTATCTTCATGATGGGTCGCTATCTATGAAGGGCAGGGAGGAAGAGGATAAGGATGGCAGTCACAACCACATCCATTGAGCAAGACCAACTCAGTCAAAGCTCTGTGTTAAATCCCTTTCATCAGCAAAGCAATTGGGCTATAAATATAGTTCATGCACCTATAAAAATTTCATCAAGGTTGATTTTTTTCGTGTGTCACTTGTATTTTCTTCCTTAGCATTGCAAATTACTATAAAATCACCCCTCTTAATGTCTTAATGACAGCCACATTCAGAGCTTACAAATAATACCAATTCTAATGCCAACAATGATGCAACTAAGGTAATTCTTAACATGGACTTTTACTTGTTTTATTAATGTTATAATCTTCTAACACAATGCTACTTTGTTTCACTAGGTTGTCATGTCTGCTAAGGTTGACCAGTTAGGGAGCTCTGTTGAAGAGATTAAGCAAGCTTTGCACACCCTCACATAGATAGTTGTGACTCAAAATTAGGGCTGCAGACGAGTACGGGTTGACCCGATGACCTAACCCAACCCAATATAAAATATATGGGTTGGTTTGGGTCCTTGGGTTAGTTCGGGTTGAACCCAAACAACCCGTTCATTCATTGGTTCGGGTGACGAGTTCAGAAAACTAACTTGATGACCTGACTTGACCCGATGACCCGACTACCTGAGAAAAGACATCGTTTTGCCTAAATATTTCCTTCATTTCTTTATTTTTTCCTTACCCGAGCACTCATTTTCTTAATTTCTCACCCTTTATTTCTCAGTTTCTCTCCCAAATTGAAACCCTAAGCGCCACCTTTGCTCGCTATTGTTGCTCAATCTTAGGCTCGCAATCTCGTTTTGTCATATTTTTGTCATTTCCTTCATTTCCCTTTGAATTTGATCCATTTATCCTCTTCTCATTTCATTTCAGCCCCTGGAAACCTTTCTCACCCATCGGTCATCGCTGCTTTACTCTCAATCTCAGCTCTCTCTCTTTCTCACTATAATTCTTCCTCTCCTCTTGGCCCAGTCACCACTGGCGATGAGTTCATGACCAGCCACCATCTCATTATCAATCTTTGCCGGTGATGCGAGATCTGCGAGATCTAAACAGATTTAAGAAAATCTGAATAGATCTCCAACGACTGGGGCGTATACCATCTGGTGTAGTGGTGCATGGCTGCTGAGCAGATCTGCGGGGTCGTGGTGGGTGGCTCTGTGTTGGTGGCTTCGTGTAGATGGATGGAAGCGACAAAGAACATCGGTTCTGACGCGACATGGTGGCTCGTGATCTGGTGGTTCTGGGTGGAGGTGGTCTTTAGGTGTGACTGAGATGACTGATCTCTAGCAAAGGACGACGGTTAAGGGTAGTGGTTCTGGTCTGGGTGTGGCAGCATTTTGTGTTGTGAGGGGCAGACCGCTCAAGGGAAAGAAACATGACAATGAGGTTCAGGCAGTGTTGGCAAGGAGGCTGTGTTATAGTCCGTTTGTTGGGTGGAGCAGTGAGATTCGTTGGTGGTGCAGCGTGGCCGATGTGGATGGCGATAGGACAAATTTAATGATGGTTTAGTGGTTCAGGTTTGGGTATTTGGTAGTGGCTCTGTTGTGCAGGTTTTGGTGTGGTGATTCTTGGCAGGGAAGAACAACTCAGATGGTGGTGATGAAGGAGGTTGATTTGGGTTTGTTGACAACTTTAGTGGCTATGAAGAATTAAAATGGTTCTTTTGCGTTTTGTCTGTATTTTTGTATTATGAATAGAGATGGTTTTTGAAGGCTACACTAAGGTATTTCTTCCTAACCCGATTACCCGATTCGAACTAACCCGTTTACATATCGGGTTGGTTCGGTTCGGGTTACTTAAAAAATTTTCCAAACCCAATCCAACTCAACCTGACCTCAACTAATTAGTTTTAATTTTTATTTTCCCTAAACCTGACCTGACCTGACCTGTGTGCAGCCCTACCCAAAATCCTAACGTCCTCTCACATCTAAGCTTCACCTTACTCTTCCAAAAAATCCCAACTACAATTAGTTCATTGATCACCCCCAAAATTCCAAATGTTACCAATCTTTATAGAATTGATTTAATAATGGAAAAACTTAGAACCAGTCCTACCACTACGTCCAAGCTTTATTTTAATGCATCCCTCAACCATAATATATTGATTATAGGTTCAGGAAGAAGGTTCCAATCTGAGATGGTGAAGAAAACAACAACACCCGAGCACAAAAAGGGAACAACCATATTCAGGGAAGAAGCTGTGAGATTCCAACTTGAAACTAATTAACATTAAGTGGAGTGACCCAATAGATATATAAATGGCATATGAAAGATTGAGGCAGGCGATGTGGGACCTTGAGGAGCAATAATCACCATCAAATCTAGACTATGATATATCTAACATCCAAATGTATGTTAGAAATATAGTCTATGAGATTATGATTAATCACGCTAACAGAAGCTATTCACATCAGGGAAAGGATCCTAGAAGAAGTTGAGTCTAAATATTAGGTACTACATTACTTCCCACTCACTAACCGATAACAAAGATCTGATAAGACTTAAAGGACTTGAACTTCCAAGTGTGAGTAAAGAACTTGTCATTTTCTGATAATAAAGTGTGGAATGAATGGTCTAAAACTTGTTGAAAGTTTCTATGTCTTTCTATGTAAATTGTCTTTTATATTACTAACATTTTTGTATTCAAATGCAGTGGGTGCCTGTATTGTTCAGGCCTATACCATAGATGATGTTGGACAAGAGAGAGAGAGAGAGAGAGAGAGAAAGCAATAGTAGTATACATCTTCCAAATAAACAATTGTAATAGGTGAGAGATAGCAATAACAACATATATGTGCGTTTGCAACTTATACACCTTTATGTTGTACTCATTTATATGTTATGTATGAATAAAATTTAGTAGAAAAGAGAATCTGAGCACTACATTATATTGTGATGGTCATAGGGACACTCTTAGGACATTGATGTAAAAAACAAAGGTTGATCAAGATGTCAGTCTCATAATTTTATACTACTATTATTCTTAGTGCATTAATATCTAAAAAAAATTATACTTTTTGGCGCAGGTTCTGAATTTGGTGGCATGTATGCTGACACAAAAACAAAGGTCAAAGGCAAATTGTGTAAATACTTGGTTCTTACCAATATCATTTGTAGTAGGACAAGTGTTTATACATTGTTTTTTGTTTAACTTAAGCATAGTCAAAGCTTTATTTTCAAGTTGAAATACATTATGCATAATTATGTAGCAATTTGGATTGAGTTGGACTATATTGCCAAAGGATGCAGTACATCACCTTAAGAGTGAATTCATAGGAAAAGTGGACTACCTCACCAAGGTAAAAAAAAAAAAAAACCAAATGGCCATAATACAATCACATCTATATATATTGTTAGATAAATTATAGTTTACAAGTTCATTCATTGTTGTCTTTCAAGATATTTGTCCCAATTAAAGATGGTAACCAGCACTAGTATCTACTTGCAGTTGACTTCATGAAAGAACACTAACTTTTTTGGATTCAAAACCATGTCTTTAAGGCATGGTGCTAGGGAGAGAAGTGTTGTCGCGACCGGGATCGCGGCGAAATACAGCAACTCGCGTATGATTTTAAAAAAATGATTAAAATATGGAGTCGCCACCAATTTTATTTGAATTTAGGAAAAATTGGAAAACCTTTTTAGAAAATGGTCTTTGGAACCAAATCGGATTCGGGAGTCGGTTATGGATAGGGAAGGGTGGAAACTTAATCCCTGCACGCACTATCACACCGCCCCGAGAAGTACCTTAAGTTAATTGTGCAAAAATTTGATAATCTCAAATTTATTTATTTTACCCCTTTTTTTAAAAAGACTTTGCAAATATTTTATTTTTTATTTTTTTTTTTTTTTTTTTATTTTTTATTTTAAGAAAATAAAAACCAAATTGTAAAAATTTAATTTTAACTCATTAATGAGAATTGAAATTCGCTCCTAAAATACCCTCAGGTGCAATGAGGAACTCAAAGTTACGTAGTTCTTAAAAAATAAGTGTGAGTTGATTAATTTTAATCAAAAAAAAAAATTTGGAAAGAAAATTTTTTATTTTAACAACAAAATCATTCTTACACAGGATTCAAGGTAGTTTAAAAGGAAGACTACTCAACAAACCCTTATGATCCAAATGACATCTTGAAGATAGCATCCGCTATTCAATCACCGCCATCGATCATTGCAAATGATTAATTTATTATTTTTATTTTTCATTTTTTTAAAATTTTATATTTGTATTTTTTTTTTTTACTTTTCATTAGTCACAAAACACAACATAAAATACACTATCAAATAAAATAAACACTCTCAAACAGGAATAGATCCTAAAAAAAGGAAAAAAAAAAAAATAAACTCAAATCACAAGCTTTCATTATTATTATTACTTTTACAATCAATAAATTAACCCAAAAAAAATTTATTTATATATATATAAAAGCCAATGAGAAAAGGGGTGGGGATTAAACCAACCCACGTAAAAGTATATATATTTTTTAAAAAAAAAATAAAAAGCTACCTCTGAGAACCCTTCATTTCACGTTTTCATGCAAGTTTACTTTTTAAAACAAAAGAGAGGCAATAGCACGTTAAAAAAAAAAAACTCACCTCCGTTAAAAGAGAAAACTAATGCAAGAATATCTTCTTGCTCTAGAGAGGAAAAACGATGGGAGCTCTGCGGCAGTGCGGTGGGCTGCGGTGTTGGATGATTGTGGTGGTGCTCCGGTGTTGATGGGTGTTGGTTGCTTGAGTTAACTCGGTTGGTTCACGGTGGATTTGCTACCATGACGTGCTTGGAGGTTTGGAGAAGATGAAGATGGTGGTGGATGGGTTCACGTGGAGAAGGTGAGGGTGTTGAAGGCTTAGTGATGGTGAAGGTGGAGTGTTGTAAAGGCTTGGTGATGGTGAAGGTTGTTTGGTGGGGCTAGGTGGAGTTGAAAGGAAGATGGTGAGAAAGGTGTCTTTGGATGTTTACTGATTGGTTTGCAGGTTATGTGCGGGAGCCGATCTTGGAGGTTTTACGTGGTGGAGGGTGATGAGAAATTTGAAGTAAAGGTGGTGGAGGTGATGAGGGTGACTTTTCTTTGGAGGTTAAAGATGGCTATGGAGTTCAAAGAGATGGCCACGGTTTGGGTTGCTGGTCTTCACGTAGAGCTGGTGATGGAAGAAAATGAAGGTGGTGAAGAATGGTGAAGGAGTTTGGGAAGCTATGGAGAATGGAAAATGATCACGGTTGCTGCTGGTGAAGTGAACATGATGAAAAATGGATCCTTCCCCTGGTTGCTCTACGTGAGTCTTCTGTGTAAGAGTGAAAGTTGGTTTTGGCTGCTACTTGTTGATGGTGATGGGCAAGGATGAAGATGAAGGATGAAGTTGATGGCTTGGGGGAGAATGAAGGTGGCAGCGGGAAGGTGGTTTGAAGGGTGCCTTTGCTTGAGATGATGATGTAGAAAATGGTTATGTTGGAAGGTTATGGGTGAGTTCTTTGGGGCAAGTTTTACGAGTCACGGTTGGAAGTGAAGGCTTGGAGGTTTGATGGATGATGGATGGAGATGAGGAGGAGATGGTGGTTGGGAAGGCGTGGCGCGGGTTGGATGGAGGTTTGATGGAAGTTTGAGGAGTGCGTTGGAAAGCTTGGTGGGTGGATAATGGGGTTGCTAGAAAAATGGTGCATGGGGTGATGGTGGCTACGGGTGATGGAATGGCTTCTTGTTATGGATGCTAACGTTGGTGAAGGTGGTAGCATCTAGGTGGAAGAAGGAAGCTTGGTGGAGTGCTACGGGAAAGTGAGTTAGAGGTGGAGTTTGGTTTCACGTGGGGAAGTGAAGTGGTGTTTGGAAGAAGATGGTGATCTTTGGTGGTGAGTGGAGTGCGTGGAGTTGGCTTCGTTATGGAAAATGGAAGATGGAAGGTGGGTGAGGGTGGAGCTACGGTTGAGTTGCTTGAAAATGGTTGAGCTTGGTGAAGAAGGGTGATGGTGAAGGAGTGAAAATGAAGGAGAGGAGTAGGGGGGGTGTGAATGGAGGTGTGGTGCGAATGAAGGAAAAGAAATCCCCCCCTCTGTGCTTGCGTGAAACCGTGAGGAAGAAGGAGGAAAAAAAAAAAAACTTGTGTGCTTCCCTCCCTCCTTGCTCTACGTGAGAAGAAAGAAAATGGCCGTGGTGTAATCTTGCCCCTCCGTGTTGCCTCTCTTGTAATGTGCCCCCCTGTTATTGCTTGCGTGAGTGAATATATAGGAAAGAAAAAAGTGCCGTGAGTGGAGTGGGTGCAATTAGTGAGTGCCATTGAGTGCAATTGTGAGTGCAGAGTGTGAGTGGAAATTGAGTGCAATTTGGAGTGTTGTGAGTGTAGAGTGGAGTGCAATTGAGTGCATGGTGAGTGCGTGGGAAAAAAACGAAAGTGAGTGCGAGTGGGTGAGTCTTTGTAAAGTGAGGAAATTGAGTGCTAAGTGATTGTGTGCGACTGCAGAGTAGTGATAGTGGGTATATGTGGGGACGTGAGAATAGGTGAAGGTGGTTATGGAAGGAAGAAAAATGGAATGGTGGGTATGGGATGAAGAAATGGAAGTCCCCCCGTTATGTGTGCGTGTGTCTTTGTGCCTTCTTTTTTTTTTTATATTATACCTTTTTTATTTTTTTTTATTTTATTTTATTTTATTTTTTTTTTTTTTTTTTATTTTTTATTTTTATTTTCATTTTTTTTATATTATTATTATTATTTTTAAGACTAAGATGAGCTTAATCTGTTTAAACTAAAAAAGGCTAGGTAAAATGGGCTAAAAGGTGGGCCATAAATTTTTTTTTTTTTTTTTAAATTTCCTCTTTTTTTTTTTTATATATATTTTATTTTTTAGTCAGGTCAAAAATTGAGTGTTCGATTCTTCAGCTCTCTTACTTTTTTTCTTATTAGATAATAAGAATAACCGTAGTTTTTCTAATTATCGTCATAAGAAATGAGTAAAGATATGAACTTCAATTTTGTCCAAGAAAACAAAACAAGGCAAGAAATTGAAATGCATGGAGTCGATGCACTCAACAAAAATTTAAAAGAATAGAGCCAATGCGTTCAACGAAATTAAAATGAACAAATTAAGAATGAATGGAGCCAATACGCTTTGGTGTAAACTAAAATGCAAAGAGCCAATGCATAAAACAAAGTAAATTAAATATGCAAGGAGCCGATGCGCTCAACAGAAATTCAATATGCAAGGAGCCGATGCTTATTTCAATTTTTTGAAATTAAAATGCATGGAGCCAATGCGCTCAATGAAATTAAATATGCAAGGAGCCGATGCGCTCAACAGAAATTAAATATGCAAGGAGCCGATGCGCTCAACAGGAAATTAAATATGCAAGGAGCCGATGCGCTCAACAGGAAATTAAATATGCAAGGAGCCAATGCGCTCAACAGAAATTAAAATGCATGGAGCCGATGCGCATTCAATGAGTAAAAATTAAATGCATGGAGCCGATGCGCTCAATGTAATTAAATGCAAAGAGCCGATGCGCTCAACAGGAAATTAAATATGCAAAGAGCCGATGCGCTCAACAGAAATTAAATATGCAAGGAGCCGATGCGCTCAATGAAATTAAAATGCATGGAGCCGATGCGCTCAACGAAAATTAAATATGCAAGGAGCGATCGATGCGCTCAACGTAAATTAAAATGCAAAGAGCCAATGCGCTCAAGAAATTAAATATGCAAGGAGCCGATGCGCTCAACAGAAATTAATATGCAAGGAGCCGATGCGCTCAATTGTAGAAATTAAAATGCATGGAGCCAATGCGTCAACGAAACTAAAATGCAAAGAGCCAACGCGCGAGTCCCGAAATTAAATATGCAAGGAGCCGATGCGCTCAACAGAAATTCAATATGCAAGGAGCCGATGCGCTCAACGTAAATTAAAATGCATGGAGCCGATGCGCGTCAATGTAAAATTAAAATGCATGGAGCCGATGCGCTCAAAATTAAATGGCAATGGGCAAACTGCGTCCGAAAATTAAATGGCAATGGGCAAACTCGTGTCCCGAAAATTTAAATGACAATGGGCAAACTGTGTCCCGAAAATTTAAATGACAATGCAATGAGTGATGCACTCAAAAATTTAAAAATGCATGGAGCCGATGCGCTCAAAGAATAAATGACAGGAGCCGATGCGCTCAAAATTAAATGACAGAATTTAAAATGCATGGTGCATGATGCGTTCAAAGAAATATGGAATTAAAATTTTTCTTTTTTCTCTTTTTATTTTCCCTTTTTCTTGAGAAAACCAATACGAACCAACAATGCCATGGAAAGCTTTGACCAATCAAACCCTTTGCCCACATATTTTTTCTTCATCGATCCTTTGTGTTGAGACTCCCTTAGATTTTCTCTTTTCCTTTTTCATTTTTCTCGACCACCTTGTTTTCCTTAGCAACACATCACAACTCTGTTTCTTGAATTATTGAGATCCTTTAATCTGAATTAATCATTGATGGATTGTCGCAAAATTGTCGAGATCAAATTGTTGACCTTAAGTTTATTTTATTTGAGACATAAATTAATGAGTAAGCATGCATTCATGAATGGACGAAATTTGTTGAATGAACAAACTTCCCTTTTATTATTTTGGTAATGTAATCGTACATGACTTTTGACAAGACACATACTTGAAAGACAAAAGAAAGATTGCAAGAAAAATAAAAACTTTGCCCCGATGTTGGTTCCTTGTTCCTCATTCAATTAATTCATTGCAAATGCTTGACAACTCAATCACCGTCACGATACCTCCTTCAACATGAATTCTCTTTAATTTCCTCAAAAATTTTGCCCCAAGATTGCCAATTCAATGCGAACAACTTGCCCACGTGTAACGATTGGACACACATCAAAAATTGCCCAGATTTGGTGAATCCCTCGAAGAGTTTCGACTCACTTCCTTTGAGATTTTGCCTATTTATTTGTCCTAACTTTTGCTTAGATCTGCTTTTTCGGGTTTTCAGCCCTAACGGACTCTCTCTTTTTTTTTTTTTTTTAATTGCTCTAACTTTTGCTTAGGTTGCCTTTTCGGGTTTTCAACCTAACGAGCTTTTCTCTTCTTTTTAGGCATAGAATTTCTTGACAACATCGTATTCACAGGCCTTGGCAATTCTTCTCCATCCATATTCTGCAAAATTAACGCTCCTCCGAAAATGTCCGCTTGACTATGTACGGGCCTTCATAATTCGGAGCCCATTTTCCTCGGGCGTCTTCTGGTTAGGGAGAATCTTTTTCAAAACCAGATCCCCCGAATAGAATTCCTTGGGACGAACTTTCTTGTTGAAGGTTCCGGCCATTACGCTTTGATACAATTGCCCATGACAAATAGTGTCAATCTCTTCTCTTCTATCATATTCAATTGCTCATATCGAGTCTTCACCCATTCAGATTCTTCTAACTCGCTTCCACTAGAACTCTTAGAGAAGGGATCTCGATTTCTATTGGAGAGACACTGACCTCCATCCCATATACCAAAGAGAAAGGCGTTGCCCCAGTGCTTGATCGTATATTAGTACGATATGCATGCAAAGCATAGGGTAACATTTCATGCCAGTCTTTGTAGTTCACCACCATCTTAGCAACAATTTTCTTAACATTCTTATTTGCTGCTTCAACTGCTCCGTTCATCTGAGGCCTGTATGGAGCTGAATTATGATGCTTAATTTTGAAATTCTCACAGAACTTTTTAATCTCAGCACCATTGAGATTGGTACCATTATCTGTGATTATCCTTTCTGGAATTCCATATCTGCAGACAATATCCCTTTTGAGGAATCTCAAAAACACCTTTTGAGTGATCTTTGGCATAAGAGGAAGCTTCTACCCACTTGGTGAAATAGTCAATCGCCACTAGGATGAAGCGATGACCATTGGAAGCTTTGGGATTAATGGGCCCAATGACATCTATTCCCCACATTGAGAAAGCCGCCAGGAGACACCAAATTATGCAAAGGGAAAGGAGGTGTGTTGACTCGATCCGCATACATCCGGCATTTTGACACTTCCGTACATGATTTATGCATCTGTTTCCATTGTGGACCAATAATAACCACTCCTTAGAATTTTCCGAGCCATCATATGACCATTAGCATGAGTTCCACAGATTCCTTCATGAACCTCACCATGATTACACGAGCTTCACAAGCATTCACGCATCTAAGTAAAGTACCATCGTGACTTCTTTTATACAAAACCTCTCCATTCAAGAAAAGGTCACCGCCAACCGGCGGATAGTCTTCTTATTCACCTCACTTGCTCCCGTTGGGTATTCTCTATCTTTGAATATACCGCTTGATATCATAATACCAAGGTTTACCATCTGGCTCGCTTTCCACATTAGCGCAATATGCAGTGCTCACCGTGCATCTTCACTTGGATGGGTTGAACATTATTATGAATATCCAACTTGGTCATTACGACTAAAGTGGCCAAGGCATCCGCAAACCGATTCGGTCTCGGGTCAAATGGGAGAAGGTCACCTCCTCAAACTTCTCAACCAACTGGATTAAATACTTTTGATAAGGTATCAACTTCGGATCCTTGGTTTGCCATTCACCATTCACACGATAAATGACGAGTGCCGAGTCTCCAAATACTTTTAATCGCTTGATCCCCAAGTCAATTGCAACTTGTAAACCATTAGCACAGCCTCATACTCGCAACATTATTGGTGCATTCAAAATCCACTTGATAGCAACTCGGGTATTGCTTTCCGTTGGTGAAACAACCACGGCTCCTATGCCACTGCCATGCATGTTAACCGCTCCATCAAAATACATCTTCCAGCCTGGTGCTTCTTCTTCTTTTCCTTCTTCCGCCATCAGTATTTCTTCATCAGGAAATTCAGATATCACTAGTTGTCCACCCTCAAGAGGGTTTTCAGCCAGATGATCAGCAATCACACTTCCTTTGATGGATTTCCGAGTCATGTACTTGATATCAAATTCGATAGCATCACTTGCCACTTTGAAACTCTTAATGAAATATGAGGACTTTCAAATATGTATTTTATGGGGTCTATTCGAGAGATCAACCATGTGGTGTAATAGAGCATATACATCGTCGTAGCCGTTTTGAGGTCCATACCAACAAGACAACAAGTTTTCTCAATAGCCATGTAACGAGCTTCACAATCATTAAACTTCTTACTCGGATAGTAAATTGCTTGCTCTTTCTTTCCCGATTCATCATGTTGTCCCAAACATTGCCCCCATCGAGGTCTGTAATGAGCTTAGGTACAAAATTAAGGGACGACCCGGCGTAGGGGGTACCAAAATAGGAGGATTCATTAAATAAGCCTTTATCTTGTCAAAAGCTTCCTGACATTCTTCATCCCATTTGCCTGGTTGATGCTTCTTCAATAACTTGAATATAGGCTCACAAGTGCTGGTTAAGTTAGCAATGAATCTGGCAATGTAATTGAGTCTCCCGAGAAAACTTCGCACCTCACGCTCCGTCTTAGGGGCAGACATCTCTTGTATTGCTTTTGCTTTATCTGGATTCACCTTTATTCCTTCTCTGCTAACAATGAATCCAAGCAATTTCCCAGCAGATGCTCCAAAAACACATTTGGCAGGATTCAACCTCAACTTGTACTTTTCGAGTCTTTCAAACAGCTTACGCAGGACTGCCACATGACTTTCTCCTTCTTTAGATTTGGCCACTATATCATCCACGTACACCTCAATCTCCCTGTGCATCATGTCATGAAACAATGCTACCATAGCACGTTGGTAAGTTGCCCCAGCGTTCCTTAATCCGAACGGCATCACCGTGTAACAAAACGTTCCCCAAGGAGTAATGAAAGTGGTCTTTTCTTTGTCATTGACATCCATGGGAATTTGGTTGTACCCTGAGTATCCATCCATGAATGAGAACCTGTGATTCTTAGCAAGTGTTATCAACGTAACATCAATGTGAGGAGTGGAAAATCATCCTTCGGGTGGCCTTATTCAGATCTCTATAGTCCACACACATTTCGACTTTTCCATCTTTCTTAGGTACCGGCACGATATTAGCTACCCACTTTGGGTGTCTTGACACTTCCACAAAGCCCGCTTCCAACCGCTTAGTCACCTCTTCCTTGATCTTCGAGAGACATATCGGGATGCATCCTTCTCAATTTTTGTTTCTTTGCCTCAATATTCGGGTATAGTGGAATTTTATGCGATGCTATATCCGGGTCTAACCCCGGCATATCCCGATAAGACCAAGCAAAAACATCCATATACTCTTTGAACAATACGTGATCATTTCTTCAAATTCGGGTTTCCCACTATCTTCAATTCTTTTTCTCTTCCTCTGTCCCCATGTTGACCACCTCTGCTTCTTCGCCATTCAAGTTAAATCCCCTCTCTGAGTACTCCAGTAATTTTGAAAAATTTTCAACAATTTCCTCATCTTCTCCAGATTCAGGGTCTTCTTCATCAATCATTGCAGGAGAATCAATTGATGAGTTTTCGAAGTCCCTTTCATGAGGCAAACTTTCTACGAAACTCAAATCCTCGGAAAGCCATTTTGTGTGGAGTTGGAAAAGCAGAATAAAGCAGGAATGACAAAGAAAGAACACGATATGGTACAGAAATGTAAAAAGAAAAAATGCAAAAGGATAAATCAGAAAGTGCAACGAAGGGAAATGCTGAATATTCATGCAAGTTCATTTAATTAATGTCTCAAATAACATAAACCATAAGTTCAGAACAAACTTAAACAGAAATTACTTTGAAACAATCACATCAATAATTGGTTCAGATTTCCGGTTCTTTAGCGGCTCCTCATCGCCAATGGGACGGATTGCCTTGTGCTCTTCTTGGCTTTCTTCATGCAAAGCATTGATAGTGAGGCGGTATTGAGGGTGAATGACCTCATCAGCATAATCACCTCGTAGGTCTTTGGGAATGTTTCTCTCGGATGGGGAATATACTTCGCTTGCCCTTGTCATTCTTTCTTCCAAGAGTCATGCTCCTCATATGCTCCTCCGAGAGATACTTCGTACCTATCCCAAACTTGTCGACTTTCTGGGAGTGACACCGGCGACCGAGTACCTTGCAGCTTTGAACCCAAACCCTTTCCTTCCCGGTATCCACTACTAGCCATGATCAGAGCAACCACCCGATTCACACTTAGTGTGAGAGATTCATCTTTACCGAGTTCGGTTTCAACTATTTCGAAACTATGCCACATATTCTCCTCTTCTTTTTCTCGCACTTTCCACATACGGCACTTTGAAACCTGGTTTTGACAAAGATAATCTCTTCCTCTCCATGTATGGTGATGACCGACCCATTCTCAATATATTTAACACTTTGATGGGGTGGAAGGAACAGCCCGGCGGTATGGATCCATGGCCTCCCTAGTAACATGGTATAGCCAGGCTCCATATCCATGACTTGGAACAAGACTTGAAAATTGCTTGGACCAATCTCTAGCGGCAACATTATCTCTCCCACAATGCCTCTCTTGTTTCCATCAAAGGCTCGTACCACCATCTCCGTGGCAACAGTTCATCCTCACTTATTGCCAATGAGGTTAGAGTAGACCTTGGTAGGATATTCGGTGAGACCCTCCATCGATCGAACCTTTGCAACTATATACCCTTTGCATCTTAGGGTTATATGTAAAGCCCGTGGGTTTTTCTCGGACCGAGAGGTGATCTCTTCATCCATAAATACAATCATGTTGACACGCTTTCTTGGATCCACCATGCCGACAACATTCTCGGGGTAACATCGGGTTTGACATAAGCTTCACTTAGTACTCTTAGCAATGCTTTCCGATGCAATTCGATGTCAATACGAGTGATGAAGAGATATCCTTGCCGGAGTCTTCTTCAATTGTTCCATCACGTCGTATTCACTTTGTTTCATGATCTTGAAATTCTTCTTCACCTTCTTTCTCTCTCTCGTCTTCTTTTGACATTTCTCTCTCGCTCCCTTCCTTAACAATTTTCTCCTTTTCCAACTCTCCGGGCCATAGAATCGCCCACTCCTGGTAATTCCTCCTACCTTGACTATATTAGTCACCAACTCCTCATCTTTGTGTGCTTCAACAATTTGAGCCTTCGAAGTCTCTTCCCCGACTCCTTTTGTCTCTACCTTGGTTTCATAATTCCATGGTACTGAATGAGTGTCATTATAAACAAATGGCACTGGCTTCTTGACTGTCACCACTACTTTACCCGGTGTCGGAGACTGATTGAGAGGTGGTACCTTGAGCACAAAACGTTCAACCACATTAACCTCTTCAGAGGAAGCTACCCCTTGCCTGGCCTGTATTATTCCCAAAGTGAGTAAACCTTGGACTCGAACTTTAAAGTCCCAGCAATTTTCAATATCGTGTCCTATTCCCCCACAATGGTAAACACAATTCAACTCTGCATCATATTTTTCCTCTTCTTTCATCGTGGCGGCTGGTGCAGCGATATTGTAGCCAGCTTTCTTCAGCCCTTCGAATATCCTTGTCATCGGTGTACGCAAGCTCATGACACTTCTTATGGATGACCCTTCCACCTCTAAAGCATTCACCATATTCCTTCCACCATGATTAGGAATTGGGTTGTTAACAATACTGGGTCCAGCCTCCTCCTGGATATCAAGCTTCCCATAAGCAATTAACTTTCTTATCTGCGGTCTTAAAGGACTCGCAGTCTTCAATTGAATGCCCGGGATATCCATGTGATACTTGCAGGTTGAGTTCGGGTTATACCATGATGGAAATGGTGGCTCTAATGGGCGCACAGGAATTCTCGAAATAAGATGAGCATCAAACAACCTTTGGAATAGGTGCATTTGAAATGGACAACCTTGGAAAAGGGGAAGGTTTTGAGGACGAAAGCGGCTTTGGTTTTGGGGGTTCGGGCGAGGTTGTGAGTGGTTTAGGTAATTTTGCGGAGGTGCGAGGTGGGTATCGGGCATAGGTTGGGCGAGTTGGTGTATATGGTTGTGGCGAGGGACATTGTTAACTTGGAATTGTGGTGTTGGGATGAAGTTTGTGGCCGGTATAATTTGGTGGGATGGATAATGAGGCGGTGGCGTTGTGTCCGGTATGGAAAATGAGGGTTGGGGTTGTATGATGGCCGATGACTTGGGCTATATCGAGGTCTGAAATTCTGTTGAGGTGGATATAATTCACTTCGTGTTCTTTTTTCTTTGGTGGAATCCTTTCTTGAAAATAGTATTCTCTCGTGCTACTCATGGGCAACTTCCCGATTTTGGCCAATATTTCAATTCTTTCTCCGAAGTTATTAAACCGCAAAATCCTTATAGGTCGCTCCAGCCATCGTCCCAATAAAAGGGTTTCCTAGGGTCCCCAAGAAATACGAGCACATCTCGACAATGTTAATGGGGTTGGACTTGAGTCGCAAGGCTCTCCACCTCTGCGCATATTGCTTGAATGGTTCATCATTTCCTTTCTCGCATCGAGCTCAATTGTTCCCGGGTTGGGGCTGCGTCAAGTTGAATTTGTACTTGGTCCATAAATAAGTCACCAATTCTCATCCGGCGAGAGATCTTTGAGCGATCCAACCGAAGGTACCATTCTAGGGCGGGACACCGTAAGACTCTCATGGAAGAAAGCGATGAGGAACTTATCATCCCTAGACCAAACACCATCTTAGTCCCATAACCGATCAAATGGAAACGAGGATTGCCGCTCCCGTCATACTTCACAAAATCCAGGAATCTTGAAGTTGTTGGGGATTACTACATCCGTGGTAGGACACAACTCCTCTATCCTCAAGGGTCCATAAGCATTGGGGCCCTTTATCGCCTTAACTGTTCCTCCATTTTCTCCATCCAATCTTCTTTCATTTTATCCTTCTCGTTATGACATGACTATTCCCTGCAGAACAAGGCATGGTCACGTGTCCCGGAATGGACACATGAGGTGGTTCCCAAGTAGGGCCTCGCATAACCTGGGGATTTCATTATGAGCGCCTTCTAAAGCATGATACCCCTCCCCAACGGGCGTGACTATTGATGTTGTTTGAGGTGGTTGCTCGCGGATTCCTGCAGCCGATGCTCGAGGTTACGGCCGAGTAGATTGGAGCGCATTCGGTGGCACGTTTGCATACATTTCAACCCCATTTGCATTCCCGTTTCCACCGATTAAGTGGAGAGACTCCCTTATATCTTGCAATATTGCTTCCAACCTCGCTTGGTTCTCTCGACACCTCGTTTATCCTCCCTGTCACTTCGTCGACCTCCCTACTCAAGTTTCTTCCTGTCTCAGAATTATCGTGACCATTCTAGTCCGAGATCTTGTATTGTGAACTCGGGTTAGATTGGTCTCTTCTTTCCTAGGTCGCGCAATGATTCCTGAACCAATTTGATTTATTAACAAAGACTGAGATGAAATGAATGAGATGCATGAGAAGCATAAAATGAAATGAATGAAATGCACGGGATGCATAAGGTGAAATGAATGAACTTTGGAAACATTTTTTTTCTTTTTTTCTTTTTTTTTTTTTTTTTTTTTTATTTTTTTTAAAAGATGCGATCAATGCCATGGAAATGTAAAATGTACATTTTTCTTTTTTTTTTTTTTTTACAATTATGAATGACATGAAAATGCATGATTTTAAATTTTTTTAGAATGCTATGAAAATGAAATGTATATTTTTTATTTTATTTTATTTTTTTTTATGCAAGGAAATGACAAGAAAATGCAAGATGAAACATTCCCTTTTTATGATTTTTTTTTTAACAAAGAATGAATGGTATGAGAAATGAACAGAGATAAAGAAAAAGCACGCTCCCTTTGTGTCCTAATCGGGTGAAACTTAAAGGTTGGATTTTCCTTAAAGTCACGACTCTAATTTTGACAAATACTACGTTCAATCTATCGGTGCAAGATTTTCGGAGACAGATCTAAACTTCTAAAAAGTCATGGTCCCAGATTGTCCCTTACTTGTCACCAACACTTTGGCTAGTAAGAGTCCTCAATCCTCACCCATGATAGGCTACAAGCGGAAAGAGTTCAACTGAGTGAGGATTTTCATGTGCTCAGACGGAGACCAAAGGTCTCTCAAAGCAACACTACTTCACCCTCTATTTAATCCTACAAGGTACCGAGTCCTGTATAGAGCTTGTGTGTGAGGTAAGTGATAGTGACGTGTGTGAGGAGCATACAAACCTGTACAACAAAATTTAAAAGACAAAAGATTACCCCCAACCTACAAAACATATATACAAAAGCCACCAAGAATCATCTACCCTAGGGTTTCAACAAATAAGTACAAAAATATATACAAGTTAAAAATATACACAAAATAATGTTATCAAGTATTTACATAAAAGCATTAATCAAAAACTATTTACGAACAAATAAGAAAACAAAAAATAAAACAAGAAAATGGGTAAAATAAATACATAGAGATTATTAAAATTTTACACAATTAACTACAACAGCCCGACTCTCCAAGTGTCCCAGGTGGAGTCGCCATCCTGTCATGACGGGATCGCGGCGAAATACAAAGAATCGCGTATGATTTTAAAAAATGATTAAAATATGGAGTCGCCACCAATTTTATTTGAATTTAGGAAAAATTGGAAAACCTTTTTAGAAAATGGTCTTTGGAACCAAATCGGATTCGGGAGTCGGTTATGGATAGGGAAGGGTGGAAACTTAATCCCACTGCACTCTATCACACCCGTCCGAGACTGCACCTTAAGTTAATTGTGCAAAAATTTGATAATCTCAAATTTATTTATTTTACCCTTTTTTAAAAAGACTTTGCAAATATTTTATTTTTTATTTTTTTATTTTTTTTATTTTTTATTTTAAGAAAATAAAAACCAAATTGTAAAAATTTAATTTTAACTTGACAGAATTGAAATTTCGCTCCTACGTACGCTCTCGGTGCAATGAGGAACTCAAAGTTACGTAGTTCTTAAAAAATAAGTGTGAGTTGATTAATTTTAATTAAAAAAAAAAAATTTGGAAAGAAAATTTTTTATTTTAACAACAAAATCATTCTTACACAGGATTCACAAGAAGACTAGACTACTCAACAAACCCTTATGATCCAAATGACATGAAGATAGCATCCGCTATTCAATCACCGTCGTCGATCATTGCAAATGATTAATTTATTATTTTTATTTTTCATTTTTTTAAAATTTTATATTTGTATTTTTTTTACTTTTCATTAGTCACAAAACACAACATAAAATACACTATCAAATAAAATAAACACTCTCAAACAGGAATAGATCCTAAAAAAAAGGAAAAAAAAAAAATAAACTCAAATCACAAGCTTTCATTATTATTATTACTTTTACAATCAATAAATTAACCCAAAAAAAATTTATTTATATATATATTAAAAGCCAACGAAAAGGGGTGGGGATTAAACCAACCCACGTAAAAGTATATATATTTTTAAAAAAAAAATAAAAAGCTACCTACAGTAACCCTTCATTTCACGTTTTCATGCAAGTTTACTTTTTAAAACAAAAGAGAGGCAATAGCACGTTAAAAAAAAAAACTCACCTCCCGTTAAACAGAGAAAACTAACAAAGAAGAATATCTTCTTGCTCTAGAGAGGAAAACGATGGGAGCTCTGCAGCAAAGTGGGTCTGCGGTGTTGGATGATGTGGTGGTGCTCCGGTGTTGATGGGTGTTGGTTCTTCGAGTTAACTCGGTTGGTTCACGGTGGAGGCGCTGCTACCATGACGTGCTTGGAGGTTTGGAGAAGATGAAGATGGTGGTGGATGGGTTCACGTGGAGAAGGCTGAGGGTGTTGAAGGCTTAGTGATGGTGAAGGTGGAGTGTTGTAAAGGCTTGGTGATGGTGAAGGTTGTTTGGTGGGGCTAGGTGGAGTTGAAAGGAAGATGGTGAGAAGAGGTGTCACTGGATGTTTACTGATTGGTTTGCGGGTTATGTGCAGGAGCTGATCTTGGAGGTTTTACGTGGTGGAGGTGATGAGGTGAAGTAAAGGTGGTGGAGGTGATGAGGGTGACTTTTCTTTGGAGGTTAAAGATGGCTATGGAGTTCAAAGAGATGGCCACGGTTTGGGTTCTTTGGTCTTCACGTAGAGCTGGTGATGGAAGAAAATGAAGGTGGTGAAGAATGGTGAAGGAGTTTGGGAAGCTATGGAGAATGGAAAATGATCACGGTTCTTTTTGGTGAAGTGAACATGATGAAAAATGGATCCTTCCCCGGTTGCTCTACGTGAGTCTTTCTGTGTAAGAGTGAAAGTTGGTTTTGGCTGCTACTTGTTGATGGTGATGGGCAAGGATGAAGATGAAGGATGAAGTTGATGGCTTGGGGAGAATGAAGGTGGCGGCAGGAAGGTGGTTTGAAGGGTCCGCTTGAGATTGATGATGTAGAAAATGGTTATGTTGGAAGGTTATGGGTGACAGTGTCTTTGGGGCAAGTTTTCCGAGTCACGGTTGGAAGTGAAGGCTTGGAGGTTTGATGGATGATGGATGGAGATGAGGAGGGAGATGGTGGTTGGGAAGGCGTGGCGCAGGTTGGATGGAGGTTTGATGGAAGTTTGAGGAGCCGTTGGAAAGCTTGGTGGGTGGATAATGGGGTTGCTAGAAAAATGGTGCATGGGGTGATGGTGGCTACGGGTGATGGAATGGCTTTCTTGTTATGGATGCTAACGTTGGTGAAGGTGGTAGCATCTAGGTGGAAGAAGGAAGCTTGGTGGAGTGCTACGGGAAAGTGAGTTAGAGGTGGAGTTTGGTTTCACGTGGGGAAGTGAAGTCGGTGTTTGGAAGAAGATGGTGATCTTTGGTGGTGAGTGGAGCTGCGTGGAGTTGGCTTCGTTATGGAAAATGGAAGATGGAAGGTGGGTGAGGGTGGAGCTACGGTTGAGTTGCTGAAAATGGTTGAGCTTGGTGAAGAAGGGTGATGGTGAAGGAGTGAAAATGAAGGAGAGAGTAGGGGTGTGAATGGAGGTGTGGTGCGAATGAAGGAAAAGAAATCCCCCCTCCGTGCTTGCGTGAAACCGTGAGGAAGAAGGAGGAAAAAAAAAAAAACTTGTGTGCTTCCCTCCTCCTTGCTCTACGTGAGAAGAAAGAAAATGGCCGAAGCTGTGTAATCTTGCCCCCTCGTGTTGCCTCTCTTGTAATGTGCCCCCGTTATTGCTTGCGTGAGTGAATATATAGGAAAAAAAAGTGCCGTGAGTGGAGTGGGTGCAATTAGTGAGTGCCATTGAGTGCAATTGTGAGTGCAGAGTGTGAGTGGAAATTGAGTGCAATTTGGAGTGTTGTGAGTGTAGAGTGGAGTGCAATTGAGTGCATGGTGAGTGCGTGGGAAAAAAACGAAAGTGAGTGCGAGTGGGTGAGTCTTTGTAAAGTGAGGAAATTGAGTGCTAAGTGATTGTGTGCAGCACTCACAGAGTAGTGATAGTGGGTATATGTGGGGACGTGAGAATAGGTGAAGGTGGTTATGGAAGGAAGAAAATGGAATGGTGGGTATGGGATGAAGAAATGGAAGTCCCCCCTGTTATTGTGCGTGTGTCTTTGTGCCTTCTTTTTTTTTATATTATACCTTTTTTATTTTTTTTATTTTATTTTATTTTATTTTTTTTTTTTTTTTATTTTTTATTTTTATTTTCATTTTTTTTATATTATTATTATTATTTTTAAGACTAAGATGAGCTTAAACTGTTTAAACTAAAAAAAGGCTAGGTAAAATGGGCTAAAAGGTGGGCCATAAATTTTTATTTTTTTTTTTTTAAATTTCCTTTTTTTTTTTATATATATTTTATTTTTTAGTCCGGTCAAAATTGAGTGTTCACAAGTGTCAAGAGATTTGTAATTAAACAAGGCCCATATCCTCATAAAATGTTATCATTATGGAGAATTTGTTTAACATATCAATTTGGAAATTCTGCAAGTTATATTCCTTGAAGAGATACTTCATTCTACTATTTCAAAAGTATCTCAAAGCCAAAAATCTCTACCTTTAAAGTGGTTGAACCCAGTGGTATCCCCTAACAAAAGAATGGATCATATGCACATAACTGTCATTTTAATTTTTTAAAACATTATCACATATTTAAAATTTCCATTTAAACACAACATTACTAATTTGGAACATATAATAATAGGAATGACTATGTAGTTTGGATTGCAAGAGGGATGTTGCGATGCATTTACTCTGCAAATTACAATATCCATGTTAGTTAATTAAGTTCATTTACTTTTCTATTTAAATGTCAAGACTTTAGCTTAAAGATATTGTTCTTCAATAATGTTAGGTGGATGATGGGAGTAGAATAAGGATTGCTTTGGACGTGGTAATGCAACACTTCAACCCCGACAAGGAAAGAATTATCAGGTTGACTTTTGAACACTTGTAGGAAATTGAAAGTATACTCAAGCGTCTGCATCAATCTTAATTTGGATCGAAGGTTCACAGAGTTAGCTAAGTTGTTGACATCTTAATTATGTTTCATGTTTTATGAATTCATGATGAACTAGGGAATTGCTTATGGTTCTTTTGGACATGTTAAATTATTATTCTTGCTGGTTTTTAGGGTTCTTGCTAATTGTAGTTGTTGGATTATTCTTATATTGTCCTAATGACTTATTGTGGTTTATGTTGAACTACAGAAATGTTTATGTTTCTTTTGGACTAAGGGATTTATGATTCTTGATGGTTTTTTGGATTCATATCTCATAACTCAAATTATGGTGATCGTGTTTGTTAGATTCTTGTTATATTATCCTAATTAGTTATGTTGGGTTTCAACCTTGTATCTTACACTATGATTTGGATTAAAGACCTAGGTAAGTAAAAAAACTAAAATAGTTACATTAAACATTCAATAGTACTCGTGGTTGAGGAACTCCTTTTTATTCAAAAATAAACCGATGCACAGGACATCTTGTTCAGGAGTTTTGTAAAATGCTAGTTAAAAATTGATCCTCTGAGACTTTTATTACTAAAATAAACTTGGCTTAATTCTAATGCAATGGTTTTGAATCTTTTGATTGACATTATTTGAAATTATTACTAAACTAGTAAGTTTACTGTCATGATATATCTGCCTAATTTAACTAAGGAGACATACATAATTGCAATTCAATGAATTTATTGTCATGACATTATCTGAAATTGATCCCCTAACTCTTCCCATACTAACTTATTGATTGTGTTTTTCCCTAAACCCATATTAACTCATTGTAAAGGTCTAAAAAACTAAACACTATGGTTGTGTGATCATTGATTGTATTTTTATCGTATCCATACTAACTCATTCAAGTATCTACAACAGAGACTACATGAAATACCATAAGTGCAAAATCAGAGAATTACACAATCACAATATCAATTTAAAGGTTGCATGAAGCTTTCATTAAAAAAAAAATAGCATTATCCATAATTTATAACAAACAAAAAAAGTCAATAAATAGAAACACCTATCTTACCATAGATACATACAATCCCAAAATAAGTAAGATTGGTGAGCTCGGTGCCACTTAAACTATTTTAACGTTCTTGATGGGTGGATAAGGGACAACATTAACATAAAAAAACATTAACTTCCCCATGAACCTTGTCCAGCTAAAGATAGTATCCTTCTTTCAGTTTGTATTCACTCCAAATTTGTTGCTAGCCTTTGCCACCCATAGAAATCAACTTCCCAGGTTCTTCCACCAGCAAATCAACCCTGTAATTTTTTCTAATGTTATCCACCTTGAAAAAGGCATGAGAGACATCAAAGTTCACAGCATCCCTGGCGCAAGTAGAGGTTTTAAAAATAAAATAAAGGAACACTAGAATAGTTAAATTAAAAAAAAATCAAGTACTACACTTTTCAATAAAGAGAAATACCTCATATAATATGCTATGGGCAAACGCAGTCATGTGAAGACAACAATCAAGAATTGGCTTCTCTCCCTACTCCTTCACCTCACTAGCCTCCTCCTTCTGACCTTAGTCCTCCTCCATCTCAGCATCCCTTTCCTCTTAGTCCTCCCATTGTTCATCCTCAATTTCTCTTTTTGATTCAGGCTAGTGCCCCTCATCCCATCATCCGACTCCACTCTAGCCTTGTGGGCTTGATGTTGGCGAGAGGATGTCATGTTCCATTGCACATAACTAATGGAAATAGAAAAGACACAGTGACTAGGGTTTGACAGGAAACAACAAGAATTATGACTCCTTTGATGCTTTTAAAATGCACAACACTTCATATATTTATAGAGAAGACACTTACATAATGCTTTATGAAAAGGCATGCTCCTTAATTGCCTCTACTATAATTTAACAAAACAAATCTCCCGAACCAGTGTGTATGTGTATGCTAAAAAACACATCCCTTCAAGTTTCACTTCACTAAAGTTTAACTGCATGGTAAAGTCCACCACCTACACAACGTTGTATGTACAGGTCCACTTGAAACTTGTTTAGAAAAAAACTTATTTTTTAAACAAGAAAATAATTTTTGAAATTTTCACTACAAGAAATTCTCTTATTACCATCAACGTTTTCTGGCAGAATCATATATGCTGGTAAATAATTACTTTCCAACGGACACATCAACTGGAAAATAAAATAAACATTTTAAAATATATGTAAAAAAGTGAAACAAATTTCCAGCGGATAAATTTCGTGGGAAAATCCACCAGAAACAATTTGCGACAGATTTAGTAGTTAGAAAATCCATCAGAAAAAGAACAAAAATTAATGCACCAGTTTTTCAAATTTTTCGACAGGAAAATTCGTCAGAAAAGGAACAAAAATTGATGTTGTAGTTATTCAAATTTTTTAGTTGATAAATTCCGCAAGAAAATTCATCGGAATTAGTATGAGGCATATTGAGCCACGGGAAAATCCGTCGAAAAAGGAATAAAAATCGATGCAGGAGTTTTTGTCAGTTTGCAACAAATTGAGCTGCTGGAAAATTTGCTAAAAATGTAATTATAACTACACCTGCAAAGCCTTGTTGCCCATTTCTCTTCTCTTCATCTCTTCTCTCTTCCCCTTATTCTCTGATCACTTGCCGAAATTATGAAGTGTTATAGTTAGTCATCTTGATGGGGCACTCAAGGAGGATATAAGGCAACTTTGACAAGCTAGAAAAGAGCAAGAGCAAAAGATCCATGCAAATAATTCTTGTGGAAGGGAATCCAAAAAATTTGAGCATGAGGGGAAAGTTATTGAGCTTGAGGCTCAACTTCAAATAGCTAAAGCAGATGTTGCTATATCAATTTGTTATGATCTTTAATAGAGGCTTGAGAATGTGGAGAAAGAAAATTCAAGTCTTCAAAGTGAGTTACAATATCGACTTGAGGAACTAGAATTCAAGATCATTGAGAGGGATTTGAGTACTCAAGCAGCTGAAACAACAAGCAAGCAATATTTGAAGAGTATAAAGAAGGTGGCTAAGCTTGAAGTTGAGTGTCATAGACTGAAAGTCATAGCTCGTAAAACATTATCTACTAATGATCACAAGTCTTTGACTATCTCTTTAGTTTATGTTAAGTCTTTCAATATATGACACTGAACTTCAAGATTAGTCACCTTCTTTATACTCTTCAAATATTACTTGCTTGCCAACTTTCTTATTATTAAAAATAATTTTCAATCCTAACTTTGTTAAAGAAATCAAAATTATTTACTAAAAGAAGGGATTGACAATATGATCAGTTAAGCCCATTCCCCATTCTATTTTCCATTTTCTTGGTAAAAAAAATACAAAAATAGACTACACACTAATTTAGGGTCAAATCCCATATGGGCCTATGAATTCATTGTCATTTCAATAGTTAAGCCTATTCCACATTCAAGCCATTTTTTTCTTTTAAAAAAGTACTAACTGGATTATAAAGTAATTTCAGCTCAAATCATATATGTGCCTATGAATTCATTATCATTTCAATAAGGATAATAGAAGATTTAAAGACAATGTACCAAAAAATAAAAAAAGAAAGCTTCAAAGACAGGAACAACCATTGTATCATAAAAAAAATAGGAACAACGAGTCATATGAGACAAGCCCATAATATGGCCCAACAAGTACTTAATCAATATTGCAACCCCAAGCATTATAACTACATTCTCTTAACTACTAAAACACACAAAAAAGCTTTCACAAACCAAGATCCTAAAATCAATTTGAAATACATATACTCTCTTTTCTTGCTTTTTGCTAGTTCAACTTGCATCCTTCCTAACTCATTGTCCTTCATGAAATTCTGCATTACTAATTGATTCATCTCTGGTTTGGCTTATATGCATTCCTCTTAATTCTTCCCCTAGAAGTTGATGCTATTGGTATCTTATGATCAACATGGGGGTCAACCCAGTCAAAATATTGACATCCCTAGCAAACAAAAAGCAAGCCAATTAAAGATCACAAAAAACACAATACAAAGTGGCAGAAATTTTTTAGTAATTTAAAATAATTTTATATTATTTTCAAATAAATAACACGATATAAAAAATATTATATAATATAAATTAATCATTTTATATCTTTTTTTAGTAATTTACTATAGAAAAGCGATTTTTCAAACAATCCAAACAAAACAAATTATCTTAAAATTACTTTTTAACTAATATATCAAAACAATAAAATTGATTTTATTATAATCAATTATAACAATAATCTTTTTTTCACAGCTAATCTAAACACACTATAATTCTTGGATATTAGGCTCTAGGTTGTTTGATTATCATTTTTAATGGTAATTGAGCAAGATGCATTGTATATGATGCATGTTGTGTGTGATACATCCAACTCAACAAACAACTAAGACTAAGACGATTTCTTAAATGGGATTAATTATTGAAACCGTAGTGATAAGTTTTGCTTTATTTACACGATGTATTTATGATATTATCACTTAGTCAATAAAATAAGTAAGATCTAAGCTATTTCTCCTTTATCATGCATGGAAGCAATATACCATTGGTCAAATACCGTAAGAGGATTTCACGTTTAACCACGGCACAAGCAGATATAAACATTGTCTACATGCTTTGATATTCTCCCACTTAGTAGGGGTACTCTTTGTGGGATGCATTGGAACATGTTTGACTTAATCCTAAACCAACTCAATATTTTGATCAGAATAAATCTTTGGATTTGAACCCAACTCGGTAATAGCTTGATTAATGACCAGATCGACCCAATATTAGAAAAATGTATAAATTTAGACATTATGTATAGTAATATGAAGGAGAGGTTATTGTATACTTCAAGAGTATTACACTGGTGTCCTCTCTTATTGGTAGGAGTTCTCTCCCTTGGTTGATGGTTTCTCTTTGATCGGCTAATATGAGCTTATCTCTTGCTCTCTGAGTGTGGCTTAGTCTGAGTGAGGTTTCTGAGAGTGAAGAGTGTACACTATAGTGTGTGGAGGGGTTTTAGGGGCTCTTTTCTGTGAAGTCTTGTGGTGTTAGAGAGCCCTGGTGACATGAAGCAGGAAGAGGAAGTTCATGACTAGGAAGAACCAATGATGGAGTCTGCTGAAGGAGATAAAATCCAACTTAAGATTGATGACGAAGAATTCTTCCAAGTCTACAAAAGGACTCTAGTAGGGAAAGTCATGGCAAAGAAAGTCCAGAACAAAATTGCTGTAAAAAATGTGATTACAAAAAGCTTGGGGGGGGGAGCTACAGGTCTATCAATCATTGATTTGGGTCTTAACTTATACCTGTTCAGTTTTTCGGAGAAGGAAACACCTCAGAGGATTTTCATTGATGGGACTTGGAATGTGATAGGGCACTTGCTGAGTCTCCTATTTTGGTCCTATCAAGTATCTATCCCTGAAGTTGATTTTCATGTTTCCCCCTTTTGAGTGCAAATTCATGGATTACCTCTTGATATGGGTATAAAAAATTAGAAATAGAATTGGAGATGTTGTAGACACTGAGGATCCTTTTGTTAATAGTCTGGTGTTTAGAAGTTTTCTTAGGGTTAGAGTTCTCTTTAATACAAAAAAAAATTGTTTCCCATTAGTGTGTGAATCCTTAGGAAAAATCTCCCAAATGCTTGGGTTACACTGAAATATGAGCAATTATGTGACTATTGCTATTGATGTTGAAAGGTTGGGCATGATCAAAAGTCTTGCAAAAGCCTGAATGCAATGTCTTTAGTGGACCCAAGTAAACCCAGGTATGGTCCCAGCTAGGCGTTCCCCCGCAAAACCCTTACTTGTCATGGCTAACTAGTTTGAGGAGAGAAGGAGTGGTAGCTCTGGAAAAGAGGATGAAGATGAGGCGTGTGAGAGTCATGCACCATCAATAATGCGTAAGAAATAGAATAGTGACGAGGGGCAAATAAGCAAGACAAAAGCTGAGGTGGTTAGCAACTCTTATTTGTGCAAGAGCGCGGGACTGGAGTCTGATACTACTATGAGGATGACCACTACGGGGACAAAAATGACTTTTATGATAGGAAAAATTCTTGCATACATACGTATGTATTTTATATACATTTATATAGAGTGAGCCTACCCCTATAAGTGTACCACCCTATTTATATGGAGTGGGCCTACCCTTTAAGTCTCAACGGTTGGGTTCGTTTAACTTGGATGACGTGGAAGTCTTTGGGTGTGGGGTCCACTATCTTAGGCAACAGTCGATTACACTTAACCTCTATAAACTATGATAGATTTATGGATTAAGGTTAGGCTCAAATGGGTACAGGTGAGAACCCCTGAATGCTCTACTTAACCCTGGGGGTTGTTCAAGTGGTTTTCCCAGTTTGGCCGTTATGTAAGGATGTTAGAATAACTGATCATTTCGGACCTTGTATTCCTCATATCTCAGCAAGGCATTGTGACCTTGTGGGTTGACAAGCCCAAGTATTCGGGGACCCGAGGTCACTGCCGGAATAGTGGCTGTAAATATTATTGAGTTGGAGTACTCAGGGACTTAGGGTCTTAGCTAAGGTATTAGTTTTGAGATAGGGGCGACAATCATGAAGAAATACCAATTTATTGATATGCAAATATGTTCATTCATATAATGAAAGTGGCAATTACAAAAAATTACATGATTATACGGGTTACTTCATGATGGCAATTGCCCTTCTGGTTGCCATCTCATGCCCACGCTCTATCTTGGTTACGAACATCATCCCGATGTGATCGTGGTTTGAGGTTGTCGTTCCTCGTCGGAGAACGTCTTTTCTGGTCAGAAGGAGAGGGGCTTTGGGGACTATAGCTTCGCTTTCTATAATGACCCCTCATCTGGTTGCCTTGGGTTTTCCAAACGTATCGACCTAAGTGTCCATCACGAACGAGGGATTCGATGGCATCTCGGAGGTTGGTGCAATCCTCTGTATTGTGACCAAGGCCATTGTGCCATTCACAGTACTTGGATGTGTCTTTTCGCGCTAGTTTTTTTAAGAGGGAGGCCTAGGTACATCACAGAGCTCCGTGCTCATGACCTTTTGGTATATCTAAGCCCGTGATGCATTGAGGGAAGTGTAATTGTCATATTTCCCCTTAAGAGGTGGCCTTGGGTTCCTCCCTTGTTGATTTGATTGTTTGCCAGACTTTAGCTTGGCATCATCTTTGTCGAGATGCTTCTTGGCTCGGAGGACATCTTCAGCATTGATATATTTGTCAGCGTGGGTTCGGAACTCATCCATGGTTTTAGGCTTTTTTTTTTTGCGCCAAAGAGAAGGAGAATGCCCCAGATAAAATCCTTCCCTGATATAAAACAAGCCGAGCCTTTCGTCCCAGTCGCAGACATTCATAATTTCTTTATTAAATCGATAAATTAACACGAGTCTTTTTAGCGTGCTTTGTCCTCACTCACACGTATCCTAGGAAACTTCCCAGGAGGTCACTATCCCACAAGTGCTCTAAGTCAAGCACGCTTAACCATGGAGTACTTATGTTCTTGGCTCTCGAAAAGAATATGCATATTGTTAATATGGGTGGTGCTAATCAATTCCTTTAAGTCATCCTCAACTATACAGTCCTATACCTACACAGTCTCTGAATCCTTTTCATTCCAGTGTGTATTTAGTTCATTCATGTGTCCCTTCGCCTAGAAGCCTACCAGGAGCCACTCCTTGTCCGTTCTTCATCTTTTTGCAAGCGTCCCATCCCTCATCGGCCCTGGTGTCATACCACCGTGCTTCGCAAGGGAGAACCATACCATTTAGGAGAGGTCCGGCTTTGATACCATAATGTAACAACCCAATTTCTGTACCTTAGTATATCTAGCATATACATGGATAAACAGTATCAGTTCTGTTACTTCTAACTTAATCATCAACTAATCCATAACATTTAAATAAATCATTATGGAGAGTCATATCTAAAGTTATACATATAAACTTTTATACATACAACTTTTACACTTTCAAAGCAAATATAAATTAATACATAAGCTTTGAATTGAAAAATCTAAAACTAAACTCTTCTGGTTCTTCTGCTATCTTAATCTTCTTACCCTCTCATAGGGTCTTTGCCTGCTAACCATGAAACATAAAGGGGTGAGAATATAAAAATTCTCAGTAAAAACATATGTCTCATGGTATTAAAACTAAATATATACAAAGATATATTTCTAAATTAAAACTCGTATATATAACTTAATTATACTTGGGAATTGTATTCCTTCATTTGACATTAAGCCTACTTATCCTTAGTCTGAATATATTGATCCTTAGCTTAACCTTAGACCTGATATCCTAGGCCTAGCTTTGGATAACTAATCCTTAGCTTAGTCTTGGACCTGACATCCTTAACTTAGCTTTATATAACTAATCCTTAGCTTAGTCTTGGACCTGACATCCTTGACTTAGCTTTGGATAACTAATCTTTTCATGAGACACTTTGGTGTCACCACTTTACTAGGCTTGCTCGGCAATGTTCACTACTTAGATAACTAATCCTTTCATGAAACACTCCGGTGTCACCACTTTATTAGGCTTGCCTGATAATGTTCATGACTTAGATAACTAATCCTTTCATGAGACACTCTGATGTCACCACTTTACTAGGCTTACCCGGCAGTATTCATTACTTGGATAATTAGTCTTTTTAAAATAAAGGAACCAACTCTTGCCAACTAGGTCCTATGACACTATGACACTTAACTCTTGCCAACTAAGCCCTATGACGCTCAACTCTTGCCAATTAGGCCCTATGGCGCGCAACTTTTGCCAACTAGGCTTTATGGCACTTAACTTTTGCCAACTAGGCTCTATGACGCTCAACTTTTGCCAACTAGGCCTTATGGTGCGCAACTTTTGCCAACTAGGCTCTATAGCACTCAACTTTTGCCAACTAGGCTCTATGGCGCTCAACTCTAACTATTAACAGAGTTACTAGTGTTTATAGGGCTCAAACCATGTCCAAAACACCTCAAATCTTGTCTAAAAAGACTGATTTTCAAGATTGCATCAAATGTGCATCATAACTTCAGAAATTTTGAAACTTTATGAGCCTATAGCTTTCTCTCATATCTTTCCAATTCTACAAACCTTGCTTCATTTGGCTAAGTGTAGCCAAAGTTATGCGACATTTTGCAGAGGCCAAAACAGGACATTCTTTTATTTACCTGATTTTGACTTGACTTTAAATTAAAACTGAGAACAAACTACAAGTGGGAAAATTCTGAAATTTTACAGGCAAGAAGCCTTACATCTTAGCTTCAAAATGCCAATGGTCCCATATTGATACGACATCAGAGTAAGAAATTATGCAATCTAGCTTACTGGATGCTAGAATGCCTTTTTCTGCAGAATCTGCCTTGGATTCAAACAGAAACTGGTATTGATTGGCTTGCTCAAAAATTCTGAAATTTTATCACATGAAGCCTTATGTCTTAGTTTTCAAATGACACCAGAATCAAGTGATTCTAATATCTACAGCTCAAGTTATTCCACAAACAGTATAAGTTGTCTGGATGTTGCCCTGTTTCTGCAAAATCACCTGTCGTAATCGATTACAAGGGTGTTGTAATCGATCACAACACATCCAAAGGCCTTGTAATCGATTATAAAAGCTGTATAATCGATTACAAGCTGCCCAGAAACACATTTCACAACCCCAGAAGCTTGGTAATCAATTACAAAGGTTAAAGTAACAAAACTGATACTGTTTATCCAAGTATATGCTAGATATACTAGGGTACATATATTGGGCTGTTACAAATGGTATCAGAGTGGGACCTCTCCCAGTACGGTGTGGTTCAGGGACCAACCTTGCGGAAGCTGGTGGGCATGTGACACCTGGGGCCGACGAGGGCGGGAGTGGTCGCCGGTGCAAAAAGATGAAGCACGAACGAGGAGCGGCTCTTGGCAAGCTTCTAGGTGAAGGGACACATGAATGAACTGAATACACACTAGAATGAGAGGGATTCAGAGGCTGTGTAGGTATGTGAATACATAGTTGAGGATGACTTAAAGGAATTGATTAGCACCACCCATATCAACAAGATGCATCTTCTTTTCGAGAGCCAAGAACATAAGTACTCCATGGTTAAGCGTGCTTGACTTGGAGCACTTGTGGGATGGGTGACCTCTTGGGAAGTTTCCTAGGATGTGTGTGAGTGAGGACAAAGCACGTTGAAAAGACCCGTGTTGATTTGTGGGGACACTCATCAATCCTGCAGGCAGTCCCGGGATGTTACATATGAAGTCTTAGAGAGATTCTTCTTTCCTTGCCTTATTTGGAAGAGACATGAAATGGATTTAGACTGCACTTTACTGGTGGTGAAGTGTAGCCAAAATCTCGAGAACAGGTCTCTCCAGCTATCCACAGATCTCAGAGATAAAGTCGTGAACAATCTCAAAGCTGCTTTCTTTAGGTTGTGTTGGGATAAATCATTTTAAAGGTGGAATGTAATTTTTTAAGGTATTTAAAATGTTGTACCTTAAAATGCTTTGTTTGGATATAAAGTGAAAGAATTTTGGAATTTCCAGGGATTTGCATCATGTATTTTTTTGTCTCAAAATGCAGAATTTGAAATACCTGCTAAAGAGATAGAATTTTAGGAATCCCTCAGCTCTCTCTTCTCCCCAATTGTTTCTTTTAGAAATATGACATCTCTTTCTCTCTCTCTCTCTCACTCAGATGTTGCTGATCTCAACCACCTGGAAGCGGAGGAGCACCCACCGGAAACTGCCGACGGTGGGGTGCCAATGGCTCGTGCGGCGCGGCTTTGGTTGGATTGAGCTCGTGGGTTACCGATAGCTTGACGGCAAGATCTGGGCTTGCGCGGGTTCGGCTGGGTGCTGTGCGGAGGGGCTGCAGTATCACTGACTACAGCACGATGCGAGAACGACGGTAGCACGCAGTGCTTGATCAAATCTGGCGTGACGGAACTGGATTGCAATAGGTGGCGCGATGAGTGGGTTGGATGCTTGAAGGTGGGTGATGAAGATAGAGAGGTTGAAGGTTTCTCTCCTCCTCCCTTTTTTGTTGCTGCTGTGTTCTCTGAATATGTCTTCTCCCAAAAAAATTCCCCCCCTCTGTTCTGTATTAAAATTTTTCTTTTTAGCAAAGTATGATCCCCTTAGTATGTATATTGAGGTTGCTTGTTATAGGCAATTTTCGTGAAAGAAAAAAAAAGGTGAAAGTGAGTCAATAATATCTGCAAGTGGATTATGTGAAAATGGAGGGTCGGAGTGTGTGCAGAGATTGAGTGTTGAGTGAGGATTACGTGTGGAGAGTGAAATTTTACAAATGAAATTTTGTATTAAAATCTCAATTTTACAAAAATATCTTAAAAATAAATTTTACAAATGAAGACAATTGAACTACTTTATCCAAACCAAATATTTTGCAAATGAAGGAGATTGAATTGATGCAATTAAAATTATTTGAATTTCAAATACCTTAAAATTTCAAAATACCTTATCCAAACACACGCTTAGGGACAAGCGAAAAACACGACACAGGAGAAGGTCATCTTTTCCCCCAACGAATAAGAGCGTGAACAAGTAAGCGTCCAGATGCTCATGGGAGTCTGTGGTTCCATCGTAAAGCTCGATGTTGGCAGGATACTTGAAGCATTTTGGGATCTCATACACCATCACTCTGTCAGAAAAAAAGGTTGGTTTTGTGATACCATGTCCCTTACTGCGTGTGTTTGCTCCTTTGAGTGAGCGGGTTCAGGCTGACGACCGAGGTCTGTGATCCTGGAGGTCTCTGGTTGGCAATCGTTGCGCCAGTATTGGTTCTTTCTGTTTTCATGGTTTCTAGTTAGGGGATGGTTCCCTTCTTCATAGATTTAGTTAGCAGTCCTTTCTAAGTTATGGATTCTTTCCTTCTAGCGGTGAATTCTCTCATCTTGGAGTCTAACTAAGGAAAGCAGTTCCTCTCTAGATAGTTCCTGACGGTCGACCATGCCCCGATGAGACTGGACTTCATTTTCCAACCAGTTCCCAAGGTGTTGTAACGCCGATACCCGCTGTCTAGCATCCCCGGAGGGTGCTCTTTAAGGGCCAAGTTGTTACCTCGCTGGAATCCTCAAGGAAGGAGGGGGGAGATTCTCTCTAGTGAAATAAGTTTCTTACCCATCCTTCTAGGTTCCAGGCAGACTATGGCCAGCTCCATGACTAGTTGATGAGTTGCGAGGTTAGATGTTGGGCGACAGTTTGAGGAGGGAAGGTTGTGCGCAAAGGAGGCACGATTTTGGTTGGTTGATGTCTGTTTCCTTCTCGTGTTCACCATGATAGTGGCAGTAGTGGGAGTCTTTCAAAATGGAGTTGAGAGTAGAAATTTATCTTTTCCCACAGACAATGTTAATGTTTAGAACTGGGTTCTGAGGATTACCTGAAGATGTAATATATGAGTGATTCATTTGTGGTGCAACCCCTTTAGCAGTAGAGCGAGGTGGTTGGTACCTACAAAAAGTACTTCGACACTCAAGTCAGTAGTTGTGTAATGAGGATAGAGTGTAATGGAAGTTGGACATACCTTGTGTCTCTTGCTTACTGTATTTATATGAGCGCATGAGAGTTTTTGGCGTCTGAGCATTCAGTGCGTGCTGAATGTTGCTACTTGAGATCGTGACGACACGATCGTGGGGTTAGGGTCGCAAGGTCACTACCCTCTTGTGTTTACTTGTCTGCTCGTACAAGATATGCTCAAGATTTGTTCTTGTCGTTACGTCTAGTATTTTGACTGCTTCATGCACACTGTACATTTGGATACTAGTCTGACAGGTTGAGTTGTTCCAATTTTTTGAATCCATAACTCAGTTCAAAATAAGTTTCAATTATTATTCGGCTAGCTCTAATGGGCAACCTACTAAAGTGAGGAATTTTTTTTCTGATACTAACTTAAAAAAAATCTAAATATAAGATAAGTATGCATGTAATTATATATATATATATATATATATATATATATATATAAAAAGTATGCTTGTGCGTATATATGCCTTGCGACAAAAATGCGTTAAAATTTCTTTTTTTGACGTAGATTTATCCTGTTAGAATGAAGGGAAAATGCGTTAATTTTTTTTTTTTTGACGTAGATTTATCCTTTGTTAGAATGAAGGGAAAGTTAACAGTATGGATTTATACAACAAAAAGTTAACAAAAATGATCAATTAACCATTTTAAATGGTTATTATTGTTAGAACAATAGATATCGGTCTATCACATTTAATTTTATATTATCTAAATATTTATCGAATGACGTATTAAACACCATTGTCATTCTTCCGTGAATAAATATTAAAAAAAAAAAACTCACATTTTTACAAATACGTTAATGTGATAGTAATCATTTCCCTTATATTATTAACAGTCCTTTCATATTCTCCCGATAATGAATATTTACTTCTTATGTAATCGACATAGGATTAGAAGTATGGGTAACTTTTTTTCAATTATAATGTCTATTTAATTTAAAAGTTTTTATACATTTTTCATGCGTTGTAATAATCATAGAAATTCCCATAAAAAATCTGCAACTTTTTTAGACGTATTAAATACAATTATGTTTCTAAGGGATATAACAATATAGTTGATGAGTGAAACTTCCAATCAATTTTTCATCGGATCAAAATAACTATTTTCTAGCTTTTTATAGAAAAAGAAAAACATTTTAACAAGTTTGAGTATCGACATCAATTAATATAAAATATGAAAAAAAGCAGAGAGGTATAATATTATCAACAAAAAATAATTTTATAGCATTCTATTACCACTTCTTGACAAATTTGATTTATAGAAGTAAAATAACACAACTACTTCTGGAATATTTGTAAGATGAATTTGTTTTAATCATTTTTCAAATACATAATATGATATTATATACAAAAGTAAAATTTTGGCTCTTGCAAAATAATTAACAGTAAAAAAAAATATTAGCAAAAGTAATAAAGAGGAAACAGTTTAATATCTTTCTTATTTAAAAAAAAGTTTAAAATCTTTTCTAAATATATCTATATATTTGGAGAGAAAAATAAAGTTAAGAATAAACAAATTATTTAAAGTCTTAGATGGATTTGATTTGTTCGCATAATTTGGATGGAATACTAGTGGCCGTAGTGATGGTTGCAACGGTGATAAATGTTTTCGTTATAATGACAATTAAATTTACAAATTTAATTACTATTATATCTTATATAATTTTATAAGTCGTATTTTTTATTATGATTATCAACAATTTTGGAAAAAAAATATGACAGATCAAAACAGGTTGCTAATTAAAACATAATTATTTAATTTTTAGTATAATTTTGTATTAAAAAAAAGAATAAAGAAAAAGGGAAGAAATTAGAAATCTGCATAGCAAATAAGTGAATGGTAGGAGAGAAAAAAGAATAGAGATATTTGAGTTTTCATGCCTCACCATCAACTTGGCAACAAATAATAAGTAATTTTAATTTTTTACGTTATTTTTTTATATTAATTAATTTTGTTATTAATTATATATATAAATTAATTAATAAATATCTTATTAATTGATTTATATACATAATTTTTATTAATCAATTAATATACATAATTAATTATAAATTTTTACTTTATTAATTAATATAAAAAATAATATAAAAAAATGATGAAATAGATTATTTTTGAATAACAAATATCAATCAAAGAAGCAATGGCCTTTGTTACTTCTTGTTGGTGTTTGTGACTGAACCTGAACCACTCAACTCAACTCAACTCTAAGGCCAAGTCTGAGTCTCTCTGTTTCATTCTCTCAAAGCAACAATGTTGCACTCTACACTCTCCTCTACCTTCCACTCCACCACTCTACCTGCCACTCCCTCACCTTCTCTTATCTCTCCCTCTCCTTCTTCTTCTTCTTCTTGCTCCCATCATCCATGTCTACCTCTCCGCCGCTTCTCGTTCCAGACTCAACCTCTCCGCTTAACCAACCTCCGCGGCCACACCCATTTGACATTAAGAGCCAAGGTTAGAAATTTTTATTTGAATTTTGTTTATTAAATGGTTTCTTATACAAAGACACTGATGGGGTGGTGTTTACACATGCTGTGTTTTCTTTTGAATGACAAGGCACTCAAATTGAATTGTTCCACCAGTGAGCCATTGAAGGTTATGATATCAGGCGCACCTGCATCAGGAAAGGGAACCCAATGTGAATTGATTGTCCAGAAGGTTCGTTAATCGTTACTGCATGCCATGGCGTATGAATATTAAATAACTAAAAGTAGATTGCATACATTATAAGAAAAGTAGTCTTGCTTACCTTACACTATGTTTGGATGTTTTTTCATTAATAGAACAGAATAAAATAGGTGAGGATGGATCAGAAAGGAAAGGGAAGGAATGAAACATAGTTATCTTTCTCTTTGTTTAGAAGATTAATAAAAGAACGGAATAGAACCTCATTAAAATTTTTAGTTTCTCCCATTTTACCTCAATTTTGGGAGAACAAAAGTTGGACTTTTGAGGGAAAAAGAGTAAAAATGATTCTCTATGTGTTCATTCCACTTCTCATATATCTTAAAACTCCCAAATAAGGATAGTTATTTCCCTTCCCCTTATTCCCTTTCCCTTCCCCTCATTACCTATCATCCAAACATAATGTTGAATGTGCATGAAGTTGAATCGAGTTTATACAACTTGAATGGACTATAAATTGGGGTAAAAAGTTGTTTGTACATTTCAAATTCTTTATATCCCAAATTTGAAATGATATGATGACATTTTCTCAAAGAGTGAATGGTCTAATATCCTTTATGTTGAATAAGAGTTAGCTTAAAATAAAGTGATGAACGGCCTAAGATATTATGGATTAGAATCTAAAAATGCATTTAGTTAGTATTTTAGAACCTATGAATCACAAATTTGTTTATGAAATAATATTAGATATACAACTCTTTAAACATACAAAAAATCACACTCCTTAATGAATAATTGATTTAACCTCTGAATGTATGTTCGGTCACATCATTATTTTTCTCTATAGACTGACATGCAATTCAATGACTGTATGCACTATTTTCTTTTGTACATATACTAGAAAGTTGTCCTTCTAACATATTTTTTGCTTCTATAAAAAGTGTAGGGGCCAACGTAAAAATTTGAGAAAATTAAACTTGTATTAGGCAAAAAAATTTATACATCACTAATTAAATTTTGAATCAGTGGGGGGACCAGGGCTCCCACTCGCCCCCTTTTGCATCTGTCTCTGTGCTATCCCCATTTCCTATTCTATCTACCTATTTGTTACTGCCTGCATATTTCTGGGTTGGTGAGATCAGTGGTGTGATGTTCATGGGGATTACAACGGTACCCATCTTTTTTTCAAGGGTATTCATGCCCAGGTAAGTTGTTAAAAATGTATTGGTTGTTGGTTACATGTATTGTAAAACCAGTCATGTTTAACAACTCACTCTGGTACAGTACTCATAAGGGTACCATAGCAACTCCAGATATTCATTCATTGAAATATATACTATAGATTTGATCTTGTTCTGTTTGTTCTGCAGTTTGGATTGGTGCACATATCAACTGGGGATCTGCTAAGAGCAGAAGTGGCAGCTGGGACAGAAATTGGAAGTAAAGCAAAAGAGTTCCTGAATGCTGGTTGCTTGGTTCCTGATGAAATCGTGACAGATGTATTATCAAAATATGCACAATTTTGAGTTCATTCTTACTTCATTTTCATATGCTGAAATGCATGCTTTGTTTATCTTTTTTCTTTTCCTTTTTTTTTCTGTATTGTAGATGGTGGCAGCAAGATTAGCTCGTGAAGATGCAAAGCAAAAAGGGTGGCTTCTTGACGGGTACCCTCGGAGTTTGGCCCAAGCTGAGAGTCTGGAGAAAATGCAGATACAACCCGATTTATATATTGTATTAGATGTATGTCAAACGTTTAGTGCTGCCATTACTACTGAATTATCTTTTTCTGGTGTAGGTTTCCTCTGCTTCTTTTCAAATGGTACTTAGTTAATTACTTAATTAATACAAGCTTCTCAAATTTTTTTTTCCCAAAATTTCATCTGCAAAAAGTGCATTTTTTTTAAGTGCAGTAAGTTCATTTTTTTTCCACTCAAAATTTCACACATTTCCTACAAATGTGACCTATATTATGAGATACTGATGTGTTGTTAAGCTATTGAATAAAATAACAAGTTTATACTTTCTAAAAATCATGGAGTCGTTCATTAATGTTGGTGTCGTTTGATCCATGTAGCTAACTCCACCTAGGGGGAAAAAGCTTCAGGTGTTGTAATAGATTGCTTTTTATTATTTATAATAGACATAAAAACTTGGTGGTATTGAGGTATTTTCATGTTACATGTAATTTAATTTCCTAGAGTTATATCTGCAACATATAGATGGTAATCATAAGTAAATAGTTTCATCTTCCTTTCTGAGTTATCAAGTTTTCTAATACTCAGGTTCCTGATGAAATTCTGATCGACAGATGTGTTGGTAGAAGGCTAGACCCAGTGACAGGGAAGATATATCACCTAAAATTTTTTCCGCCGGATACTGAAGAAATCAAAGCAAGGCTGGTCACTCGTCCTGATGACACTGAAGAGAAAGTATGATAAATTATACTCCTTTTTTTCCCCTGCTGTCTTTATGGGCATATCACCAGGGCTGTATCATCTGAAACTTTATCTGTTATGTGTACTCATGAGAAATGCTTGCATAAACCTAGAGCACCTAAGTTGGGTGCACTAGGTCAATCACATCATTAATTATGGTGGATTATGGTAACTAATTATTAATTAACTATAATAGTTATCAATTAATTAATGATATGATTGACTTAGTGCACCTGACTTAAGTGCTCCAGTTTTATGTAAGAATTTCTCGTGTACTCATCGCAACCAGGAAGGATGTACTCAACATGAAGCAGTCTCTTAAATACTTGTTGCCATGTGTTGAAAACGTGTAAATATCTTTTGTATATCTTTTGTATTTATGTAGTTTCCTTGTATAGGCTAATCAGATCATAACCCTAATCTTTGTATTTATTATCATAGCTCTATATATACAGCTCTCCGTCGTGTAGTTGAAACACGCAGTTTCATTATATGTCTCTCTTCCTTTTCTCTCTCTTAACATGGTATCTAGAGCCTAAAGAGAGGCAACCTTAGAACCGCGCATACCCGGTGGGTCCACTGCCCTCCGGTGAAAATTTTTCTGGCCAACCGTGTTTCCCTTCCGGTTTTCCGACCTTTCTCCCTTGCCGTGACGTCTTTCCGGCGCCCTTTTCTCCCTGTTCGCTGCTGCCTCCGCCGCCTCCTTTCCGGCCGCCGACCACACCGTTGGAACCGCCTCCCTCCGACCGGCCAGACCCCTGAAGCCCAGCCCCAACGCCGCCGTAACGAGCCCCCACGCGCCGCCCTTCGCAGCAGCCACCCAGCCACCGAGCGGCCTATTTTCCGGCGCGTGACGGCGTGTCCGGCCACCCCTCCGGCCGCCGTTCCTCTCGTCTGACTCGTCTTGGCCTCCTCTACGTCGATCTGCCCTCAGATCCTTGTTTTCTTGCGTTGGATTTTTCAGGTATCTTGTGTTTTTCATTTTTGCCCCTTATATTCTGACCTATGGTAAGTTCTACCTCTCTAGATGGCTCTAAAGATCATCCCAAGGCTGAGCCTCCTGTTTTCACAAGTTACCTCCATACCCCTCTCTCTGCTGATAAATTAGATGGCAGCAATTATGATACTTGGGCTTCAGACATCAAGTTATGGCTTGAAAGTCAAGGCTATGAAGACCACCTCACCACAGACCTTAACTCTATACCTGCGGAGGAACAACCCAGGTGGAAGAAAGTTGATAAACAGTTGTGCGTTGTAATCAAGTCCACCATTCACTCCTCTCTCAAGCAGATCTTCCGTGCGCAGACCACTTGTGCTTCAATTTGGGAACAAGCCAAGGTTCTTTACACTAATGACACTCAGCGATTATATGGGGTTTGTCACAACCTCATGAGTATTATTGCTCCTTGTCAGTTTGATGGACCTATGTCTGCTTACTTGGGTAAGGTTCATGGTGCTCTGCATGATTTCAATGAGTTGCTACCCCCTGCTGCTACCCCTGCACAAGAACTCAAGCAATGTAGCACCTTTTTCATGCTCATGGCCTTGTATGGGTTACCTCCAGAATATTCTGCTAATCGTGATCAAATTTTGGGTTCGCCTACAGTTCCCACTCTGTCCTTAGCTTGGTCTTCTTTGCTTCGGGTCCCAGCGAAGCAACCCTCTAGTTCTATCCTAGCTCCGGCTCCAGTTGATAGCTCTGCCTTCGTCTCCCAAAGTGCCAATCGTGGTCGTTCTCGTCCTGGCACCTCGAGTAGACCCCGCCCGAAGTGTACATTCTGTAACAGGTTGGGTCATACTGAGGATCGTTGTTGGACCAAAAATGGCCGTCCTCCACGGGCTGCCAATATTGCCCAGGCCATTGTACCTGATTTACCTAAGTCCTCTGCTCCACCGACCCCATCTCCGGCAGCCTATGCAGATTTTCTGAAATGGTTTGAGCAACAACAGGCTTCTAACTCTACTGCATCTGTTGAGCACACTGGTAATGCTTTGCTTGTCTCTCTCAATCTCCACCATTAGGTCTTTGGGTACTTGACTCTGGTGCATCTGACCATATCTCTGATAATAAACGTCTTTTCTCCAAATTCTCTAACTCTGGCTATTTACCTATAATTACTTTAGCAAATGGTTCTCAAACACAACCCGAAGGGATTGGCACTGTCCATCCCCTCCCTTCTCTGTCTGTTGATTCTGTTCTTTATGTTCCTGGTTGTCCTTTTATTTTACTTTCTATTAGTCGTTTGACCCGTTCTTTAGATTGTCGCATTAGTTTCACTAAAGACTCTGTCATTTTGCAAGACCGGAGTTCGGGACGGATGATTGACGCCGGATGTGAGTCTAATGGCCTTTACCAGCTCTCTGCCACTCTCGTGTGTGCTCTGCATTTGCATTTCCTCTCACCATCCATGCTCAGTTGGGTCATCCTAGTCTTGCCAAGCTACAGCAAATGGTGCCAACCTTTTCTAAGTTATCTACTTTACCTTGTGAGTCGGGTCAACTTGGGAAACACACCCGTAGTTCGTTTCCTGATAGAGTGTGTCGTCGAGCTGCGTCTCCTTTTGCTTTAGTTCATTCTGATATTTGGGGTCCTAGTCGTATTGCATCTACTTTTGGGTCAAAATACTTTGTTACTTTCATTGATGATTATTCTCGGTGTACTTGGTTATTTTTTAATGAAAAATAGATCAAAGTTGTTTTCAATTTTTCAGACCTTTTATAACGAAATCAAAACTCAGTTTGGTGTTCCGATTCGTATTTTGCATAGTGACAATGCCCGTGAATTTTTGTCTCACAATTTTCAAACTTTTATGGCATCTCATGGCGTTCTTCACGAAACATCATGTGCCTATACCCCTCAACAAAATGGGGTTGCTGAGCGCAAAAATAGACATCTTATTGAAACAACTCGGACCCTTTTATACCATGGTCATGTTCCCTTTCGTTTTTGGGGCGATGCGGTTCTCACTGCTTGCTATTTGATTAATCGTATGCCCTTTTCTGTTCTTAATAACTTAGGGTCCCCATTCTGTTTTGTTCCCTCACCTACCCCTCCACTCTCTTCCGCCTCATGTCTTCGGGTCGACATGTTTTGTCCATAATATCACTCCCGGTCTTGACAAATTGTCTGCTCGCTCCATCAAATGTGTTTTTCTTGGTTACCATCGGTCTCAAAAGAGTTATAGGTGTTTTTCATCCACTCTTAAGCGTTATCTAGTCTCTGTCGATGTCACATTCTTCGAGTCTGTTTCTTTCTTTGAGTCTCCTGACCTGCCTCTTCCACCCATCACTGAGGTCCTACCTACTTTTCCTCCTCTTGTCCCTATTGACCCTGCTCCATCACCACCTTCTCCTATTGGTGCCCCGGTCCCTACTACTGGCCCTCTTCAGGTTTATCATCGTCGGCCACAGCCACCACCACTACCACCACCACCACCATCAGAGGTTGTAGAGATTACTGAAGCTCCTTTGGACTCTCATCCGGCACCACCTCCGACACTGCCTCCTGCGTCAGACCTTCCCATTGCTCTTCGAAAAGGTATTAGATCTACTCGTAACCCTTCTCCTCATTATGTGAATCTCAGTTACCATCGCCTTTCTTTATTGCATTATGCTTGCCTTTCCACCTTGTCTTCTGTGTCTATTCCTAAATCTCTAGGTGAAGCTTTATCTCATCCTAGGTGGCGACAAGCAATGATTGATGAAATGTGTGCACTTCAGAGCAGTGGTACTTGGGCATTTGTTCCTCTTCCTCCTGGGAAGTCTGTTGTTGGTTGCCGGTGGATTTATACGGTCAAAGTTGGCCCTGATAGCACTCTTGATCGCCTAAAGGCTCGTTTGGTGGCAAAGGGGTATACCCAGATATTTGGTTTGGATTATGGCGACACTTTCTCCCCAGTGGCGAAGATGGCTTCGTTCGCCTTTTTTTCGTCTATAGGCCGCTATTCGCCATTGGTCCCTTCATTTGGATATCAAGAATGCTTTTCTTCATGTGATCCGGAAGAAGAAGTCTACATGGAGCAACCTCCGGGTTTGTTGCTCGGGGGAGTCTTCGGCCTCGTGTGTCATCTGCACAAGTCCTTGTATGGTCTCAAACAATCTCCCGGCTTGGTTTGGTCGATTCAAGATCTTGTTGTGCACGTTATTTGAAGTATGACTCGCAGTGAGGCTGACCACTCTGTCTTCTATCGCCATACAGTCCGAGGTTGTATCTATTTGATTGTGTATGTGGACGACATTGTATCACCGGCAATGATCACTAAGATATAACTCAGATAAAATAGCATCTCTGTCATCACTTTCAGACCAAAGATCTTGGCAAACTTCTTTATTTCTTGGGAATTGAAGTGGCACAATCCAAGGATGACATAGTAATCTCACAAAGGAAGTATGCTATGGACATTCTTGAGGAAACAGGACTATTGAATGTAAAGCCGGTTGACACCCCTATGGATCCCAATGTTAGACTCTTACCGAATCAGGGGGAGTCACTTTCAGACCAAGGAAGATATAGACGATTGGTTGGAAAACTTAACTATCTTACTGTTACCCGTCCAGATATCTCCTTTGCGGTGAGTGTAGTGAGCCAATTTCTAAACTCACCTTGTGAAGGGCATTGGGATGCAGTGATTCGTATTCTCAGATATATTAAGGGAGCTCCAGGAAAAGGCCTTGTCTATGAAGACAAAGGACACACTCAGATTGTAGGGTACTCAGATGCTGATTGGGCAGGTTCTCCTATTGATAGGAGATCTACTTCTGGTTATTGTGTATCCATTGGGGGTAATCTGATTTCCTGGAAAAGTAAGAAACAGAATGTGGTTGCAAGATCAAGTGCCGAAGCTAAATATCGAGCCATGGCCTCAGCTACTTGCGAGCTCATTTGGTTAAAACAGCTTCTTAAAGAGCTTCAGTTTGGAAACGTTATGCAAATGACTCTTATTTGTGATAATCAAGCTGCTTTGCATATCGCTTCCAATCCAGTATTTCATGAGAGGACCAAACACATTGAGATAGACTGTCACTTTATCAGAGAAAAGATATTGTCTGGAGACATCACCACTAGCTTCGTCAATTCAAATGATCAACTGACAAATGTTTTCACTAAGTCTTTGAGAGGTCCTCCAATAAACTATATTTGTAACAAGTTTGGTACATTTGACTTATATGCTCCAGCTTGAGGGGGAGTGTTGAAAACGTGTAAATATCTTTTGTATATCTTTTGTATTTATGTAGTTTCCTTGTATAGGCTAATCAGATCATAACCCTAATCCTTGTATTTATTATCATAGCTCTATATATACAGCTCTCCGTCGTGTAGTTGAAACACGCGGTTTCATCATATATCTCTCTTCCTTTTCTCTCTCTCTTAACACCATGAATGACCTTTTGATTTTGTCGCTTGACAAGTTTGTTCACAACATATATGAAAATTGAAAGATCTTAGTTGTCATATTTAAAGATGGTATTCTCAACCAAACTAAGAAATCATGTCTTATTGGTCTTCATTATTGAAGTAAAAGGATGCTGTTCATATGCATGAACTGTTCAATGCATGCTGCATTTACATTAAACTCTTTGGGATTTTGTTTCTTTCTCTCAATATAGCAGAAAATTTGGTGGGGTAAACCATTTCCATTACCAGATTTTCTTCTCTAGTGACAGTTAAGTGAATCTGGTATCCTTCTGAAGTACCTTATCTATACTTATCTGATTCTTTTCATTTCAGGTTAAATCACGCCTAAAAATATATAAGCAAAATGCAGAAGCAGTATCTTCCACTTACTCAAACATAACAAATAAGGTCATTAGTGATCATTAACATTCTTATCTGTCCTATGTCAATAATGTGAACCAGGGGGACATTCTCTCACTTTTAGCTGTTTGGCATATGCACAGATTGATGGCAGCCATTCAAAAGAAGTAGTTTTCAAAGAAATTGAATCTTTGCTATCACAAGTGCAACAGGAAAAAGTGAAAATAATGAAATCAGGAGGTATGAAGTTTCAAGATTATTGAGTTGCATATGTCAAACTTCACCCCATGATATAGTTGTAGGAAATTGTAAATTTATATTTTGGAGGCATATCATTCATCAACTTATGTGGAAGTGTGTCCCAGATTCTCAATCTTGACATGGTATTTAATAATTCAGTTTTATTACTATTTGTAGCTAGCTACTTCCTTCTGTTATTCAGTTTTGAGATGATATGAGAATGCACATTACTTTCTGAATGAGATTCTAATTACATTTAGGGGTCTTGACATGTGAGGTTGATGTGCAATAAGCATAAACAATTCATATTTTTTAAGATCATTTACTAACTGCTTTGTATTCAGAAAAATCAATACTTGATACAAAGAAGGGGCAGGCAACTTTGAGCCAGGTAGATGGTTGTACTTTGTAAAGGGCATTGGTTTCTTTATTTTAAATATTCTTCCTCCTTTAAGTGCTGTGAAAGCCTCCTTTGTATATCATTTCTTACTTTGCTTTAGCTTGTTACAGGATCAGTGGAGAGGAGTTCCTACTAGACTAAATAACATTCCCCATTCTCGAGAAATCAGGAAATATTTCTATAATGATGTGCTACAAGCTACACAGAGGGCTATCAATGATGGAAAAACTCGGTTGAAGGTATGACACTATTATTAGAATTATATGTAGTCTATAACCTTGTCAATTCTTCCTATTATTTGAGTGAATCTAGATCCATGCAATACCTTTGACCATAGCGTTCTTACTCCTTCTATCCTAAGAAGAATGTTCTACTTCTAAATGTAAAAAAATAAAAATTAAGTAAGAATCAGCATTCTTTTTGCATACAGAGTATTCTTTCTATGTTAGAGAGTGTCTTACCATAACTACTGAGGTGAGTGAAGGGTAGGAAGGTCACAAGGAAAAAGATTAAGCTTTTACCTTTTATCATGACTGGAATTATTTTTAATGCCCTTAGGGCCTAAGCTGAGTTCTGCCTTATTTGTCATTCCAAATCAAACAGGTGGACATCAACATTCCTGAACTGAACCCAGAAATGGTATGGACTTCGTTTTCCTTTTATTTTCTCGAAATGTTTGGATTTTACCATATATTTTGGTATACAGGATGTTTATCGAATAGGTACCTTGATGGAACTTGTTCGAGCTCTTGCCCTTTCATTTGCTGATGATGGAAAACGTGTTAAGGTATCCTTACTCCTTTTGTTCTAACATAGAACGTTTTCATGGTCTAGAGAATAAAATGGTACTACTATATGTTAATGTTAGACATGGTTCTTGTTTAAACTATCTTCAACTTCATCATGCAGGTTTGTGTACAAGGGTCAATGGGAGAAGGTGCTCTTGCTGGAATGCCATTGCAGCTTGCAGGAAGTCGAAAGATTTTAGAGTTCATGGATTGGGGTGATTATGGTGCAAAAGGAACCTTCATCAATATTGGTTCTATAGGTATATAATAAATGAGCAGTAACTTGTATGGCTCTGCTGTTTAAGCTCTTGATTTAATGCTCCTTGTATTTTATTTGTTACACACCTTTAGATTTTGGTATTCTAGATTCCAGCTTAATATCTAACATTTCTTTTGGCCATTTATTTGCTTGGTCATCCATGGTCATCCATGTGTCTGAAGCTACTAGGGGATACTCACACATGTGCACACATAAATGTATGTATGTATGTATTAGGTGATGTATCAAGTGAGAGTTATTTTTATGTGGGATGTGAGAAGATCTATTCTCAGCCCTTAGATCAAAAAGGACGGTGCAGATTAAACCATTCACTAATAAGTCACGTGACACACACAAACACACACACACATATTTATGTATGTATAGGGGATGTATCAAGTGAGAGGGCTATTTTTACGTGAGATGTGAGAGGAGCTATTCACAGCCCTTAAATCAAAATGGATGGTGCAGACTAAACCATTCACTAATAAGTCACGTGAGGCAATTTTTTCCCTTCCCACGCGCGTCTCTGTCTCAAGAAAGGAATATGCCTCCTCAACAGTCTCTGCCATTTTTTCCACCCACGGATCTCTTCGGTAATAATGTAGAAGCATCAAAGGTAAAAGGTACCCACAACAAGAAAGAAAAGGAGGTGTTCCAAAGCTCAATATCATTGTTAAGGAGATGGTTCCAATCAATTTGAAACATCAGAAAGGTATCATTCCCAACCCTTAATTTTCTTTTTCCTTCCCCATTGCTGCGATCACCCTTCTCCTTTTTATCCTCAAATTATTCCCTACAGTTAAGAATTTAAATTGCTGTTACATTCCCAAATATATATATTTTTTAATTCTTGAATCCCGAATAAAACCCCAAAATTAGAATATTTTGATATGCTACATAACTTTGCTTGGTTTACACGTTTTTGGCATTTTAGTAAGAAAAATTTCTAATTTTTGTTAGTAAATTTTGTTTAAGGCAATTGAGATTGGTTTTGACTTTTGAGTTAAGATTCTTTGGTGTTCCAAATTCTGTCATGTTGTTGTAATAATGTAATTTGAGTCAAATTTAGGTGGTAGGTTATGGCTAGCTTAATTTGTCATTCTTTTTATAGCATGTTATGGCTAGCTGTCATGACAAATATAGCTTGGTCACATGGCCTGTCATGACAAATTTGAGTCAAATTCTGGCCCCTGTTATGGCTAGCTTAATTTGTCATTCTTTTTATAGTAATGTGACCAAGCTTCTCCTTGCCTACGTTTAATTTATTTGATGTAAGATAACCATTAGTTATTCAGGAGACTTTGTACTAAGAATAATTATATTATGTGAGAGGATTATTTTTATGTGAGAGATGAGGGGAGCTATTCTCAGCCCTTAGATCAAAATGTATGGTTTAGAAGCTGTTTTCTTGATTAATAATTTACTAATTCATTTGGCTTTTTATTTATTAGGAATATTTTTATGGAGATTGGTGATAATTCAGCAAGGTGCATAAACAATATTCATTAGAATTTATTGTTTTCCTATAACAGAGGAAATGTGGGGCCTTCAAAAGTTTATAATTATTGAAATAGCAAGTTGGGGTTTATGACAATATAGGATGAACAAAAGGGATCTTCAAAATTATTCAAGGGATTTGAAAGCCTTGATCAATGACTATGATGCACATATGTTTGTTGATTATTTTTGGAGAAAGCATGAGATGAACCATTCGTTTTACTATGACTATGAGGTTGATGATGAAGGGAAGCTAAAATGTATTTTGGTTAGATGGCCTTTTTAGGAAAAATTACTTTGTTTGAAGATGTGGTTGTGTTTAACACAACATACAATGCTAACAAGTATTGCATGATTTTTGCAACATTTGCTGGCATAAATCATCATCAACAAAGTATAACTTTTGGGGCTTCCTTCTTAGCAGATTGAAAATGTTGATTAATTTGTGTGGTTGTTTGAAACATTTTTGAAAGCAATGGCAGGACATAAATCTATTGTGATCATAATAGATCAAGACCAAGCTATGAAGATTGCAATAGAGAAGGTTTGCGATGGTTCTTGTCATAGATTTTTGCATATGGCACATTCTAAAATACTTTCAGAAAAGGTGGGTGTTTCCTTGAATGCCAATACTGATTTTGATAGCTTTTTTAAGTCGTGTTTGGAATTTAGTCTCCAGAAGAATTTTAACTAACATGGTCATGGAAGACAATCCTTAGTGATTTCAGGTTGGATGAAAATGTCCAGTCTCTCAAATGTATGACATTCGAAGCATGTGGATACCAGCTTATTTTAGAAATATGTTTTTGATTGGAAATTTGAGAACAACCTCAAGATCATAAAGTGAAAATTCATTCTTTGGTAGCTACTTGAATAAGAACCTTAGCTTGGTAGAATTTGGATGAGATTTGATTCTACAATGGAATCACAAAGGCATAAGGAATTACTTATAGATAATGATACACTTCATTCTATGCCTGAATTGAAGTTGCATAGGGATATAGGGAAGCTTGACACAGAAGTTTACACTCATGAATTTTTTTACATATTTCAGAGTGAGTAATGGAATGCAGTATGGATTGTGGAGTTGAACCAATCTTCCTCTTTCGTTCCTTCAACTCCACAATCCAAACATACATTCCATAACTAACTTTAAAATATGTAAAAATCTTCATGAGTGTAAACTTCTGTTTCATACTTCTCTATATCCCTAAGCAACCTCAATTCAGCCATAACATGAAGTGTATCATTACCTGCAAGTAATTCCTTCTGCCTTTGTGATTCTATTGCAGAATCAAATCTCATCCAAAATTCTACCAATCTAAGGTTCTTATTCTTAATCAACTTTTTCATATGCTAAGAAGGCAGCCCCAAAAGTTGTTATGCTTTGTCAATGATTATTTATGCCAGTGAATGGTGCAACAATCATACAATACTTGTTTGTATTATATGATGTGTCAAACGAAACCATATCTCCAGACAAAGAGTGATTTTTGCTACGAAGGCCATCTGCCCAAGACACATATTTTAGCTTTCCTTCATCATCAACCTCATAGTCACAGTAAAATGAATGGTTCATCTAATGCTTTCTCATAAAATTATCAACAAACATATGTGCATCAGAGTCTTTGATCAAGGGTTTCAAATCCCTTGAATGATTTTGAAGATTCCTTTGTGTGCATCCTATAATTGTCATAACCCCTAACCTGCTCTTTCAATAATTGATAAACTTTTGAAGGCCACACATTTTCTCTGTTGTAGGAAAACAAAATTCTTTTGAACATTGTTTATGCTCCTTTCCGATCTTAGGAATTGTCTATTTCTAGGTGTGACTAATTATGTGTATGACCTTCATGAAATCGTTCAACTTCATATTTTCCTTCTGTTGTGCTCTTGAACAAAATCCTCACTTACATCATTCCCTTGTTAGTTTTTTCTTCTAGTTTTATGCAAGCTTTTTTTTATTAAGTAGCAATTTAGCTTGGGCTATTTTTTTCTTTCCTTTGAAACCTTCTTTTGAGAAAAGAAAATGCCTCCACTTCACATCATTTTTATCTTTTTCTTTGTTTTTTCTAGATGAATTGCATACACTAAAACCATTAGCATGTGAATACTTGTTATAAAAGTTTCATCATTCTTCCAAGGTATCAAATACCTTGCCAATTGTAGGTTTCAATTCATCATCACATACAGAACTCATTCCTCCAATGTGCTCACCAGATCATTTAAGCATTTTGATTGTGTAGCTAGATCAACTTCATTATCACCAATCTCCATAAAAGTATTCCTATTAAAGAAAAAAAGTCAAATGAATTATTAAATTATTAGTCTAGAAAATAGCTCATAATCTCAGCCATACATTTTAATTTAAGGGCTGATAATGGCTCATCTCATCTCTCACATAAGAATAGTCCTCTCACATAATATAATTAACTTTTTTACAAAGTCTCCTGAATAACTAATGGTTCTCTTATATCAAAAAAATTAAATGTAGGCAAAGCCCATTGCTATAAAAAGAATGACAAATTAAGCTAGCCATAATAGGGGCGGGAATAAATTAACTTACCACCTAATTTGACTCAAATTACATCATTACAGCAACATGACAGAATTTGGAACATCAAAGAGTCTTAAAACTGATCCCATCATCCCAATTGCCTTGAACAAAATTCACTAACAAAGACCAGAAGTTTTTTTTTACTAACATGCCAAAAAAGAGTAACCCAAGCAAAGTTAGGCAGCATATCAAACTAATCTAAATTTGTGGTTTTATTCGGGAATAAACTAAATTTATTTGAGAATGTAACAGCAATTTAAATTCTTAAGTGAAGGGAATAATTTGGGAATAAAAGGGAGAGAGGTGGTTGCAGCAGTGGGAAAGGAAAAAGAAATTAAGGGTTAGAAACGGTACCTTTGGATGTACCGAAGGGATTGGGACCACCTCCTTAACAATGGTATTGAGATTGGGACCACCTCATTTTTTTTCTTGCTATAGGTACCTTTTACCTTTGATGCTTCTACATTATTTCCAAAGGAGAGAATCGTGGGTGGGAAAAATGGCTGAGAAAGCATATTTCTTTCTTGCGGTAGAGACGCACATGGTAGGGAAAAAATTGCCTCACATGACTTATTGGTGAATGGTTTAATCTGCATCATCCATTTTGATCTAAGGGCTAAGAATAGCTCCTCTCGCATCTCATAAAAATTGCCCTCCATACATACATATATATTCTCTTCTGTTTCCATTTTTCACTTCTTTTTTAATAAAGTGTTAACTTATAATTTTAATTTGATCTGCTGTTGAGCATTTCTAGTTGCTTCTTTTAAAAAAAGTGTAATTTTTAATAAGTGGATTGGATATCCATCCATTAAAGTGAGTCCTGGATGGGTTGGATGGTTTTAACATTTTTTTAATAGATCATAAATGGATTAATAGTTTATTTTTTATCCATTCATTATGATCCAGTCCAAAATCCATCAAATTCATCCATATGCCTCCCCTAGTTGCTACTTAAACACAATTAACATTTTACTAATATGAATTGAAACAATGAGAAATCACCTTTATGCCTCATTTTGCAACTGCTATATTAAATGCTTATTTCATACACAAATTAAAAAATTAACTGCAGACCATTATATATACATGTCATATAAATTGAGACATTTATACGCACCATCCTAATTAGATGTGGTGTTTGCTTCCAAACCTTTTTGCTACACATGATATAATTTTCCTTTTGGTTGTGATGTATAGGCATAGTATTAACTTTTGAATTCCCAATCTCAGGTGCTGCAGAGGTTGATGAGGAAGATGACATGTATATTTTGGTGGCTCCTCAAAATGCTGTAGGGAATTGTATTATTGAGGTAAGAGACTAGAGTGGGAGTTTTACAAACATATTCTAGAGATATCATTTTCCGAGCTCTTTTTTTTCTTTTTTTGATGGATTTTGACATGCTTTTTCCCAACTCCCACCAGCTGCCCTCTCTTTTTTCCCTTTAATATGTTTGAGGTTGGATATACAGGATCTAAGAGCCATGACCAATGCTGCTGAACACAGACCAGTTATCCTAATCAATCCTAGGCTTAAGGTTCAGTTCCCAATTCCTATATTATAGTTCAAATTTATTTCATGAAATAGTTGTATGATTTAAAAGTTGTTTTTCAGATTGTCTTGACTTAGAGAATTGAAGATAATCTGAACCTGATGAACATCATGACATGCATGGTTGACCTAGCTACATATGTAACATGGAAGTCATCTGACCAGTTTCTACTTAGAAACAAATTTCCAAATATGCTAGCCTTGTATCTTCAGTTGCATGCTGACAGATGATTTTTCATGATTTCCACTTGCTTTTTGAATTATTGATCACATGTATAAAACTATTGAAAGAAAGATTGAAAATTTCATCATCAGAGGCAATTTCAGGCCCCCTTTTTTTTTTAATATATATATATATAGTATGGGCTCTTTTAGGCTATCTTGAGTTTCAATTCTTAGATGTTAAGAATTATCTTTACATTAGCAGACTGCTGTGTAAAACTCAAGTAGCACCATCTGGTGCATTCTTGGGTCTTCTTTGTATTAAATTACAACATCCATTTTAGCAAAATTGAGTAAATTACATCTTGCCACTTTTCTGTTAATCTGTTCTACACTATCACACTTTTAAAGTGGTGCAAACAGCAATTAGACTAACCTTAGTTCAAAAAGGAGATCATACAATTATATAATATATTCAGGCAGTTTGTCAACATAGAAGCATAGAATACCTTTGGTTGCATAGAGTCTTCCCTGGAACCATATTATGTTTATACTTTATACTGCAACCAGCAACCCCTTTTTAATCAATATTTTTACATTTAGTTATTCTAATCTACAAAACTAATACATTTCTAGATTTCTATGAATTCAGGATTTACCTAGTTCCAGTGGTATTATGCAAGTGAGTACTAAACCAGCAAGTTGAAGGTAACAATTTATCCTAGAAAAAAAGTAAGGTTTTAACTTTGCCTTCTTAATCTCACTAGACAATGGGGCGGGACCAGAGACTCAAGTATGCAGCATCATTTGAAAGTTGCTACTTCTTTCGACTTCTCTATTATGCAGGAACCCAGTATCCCATAATGGGAACTCTCAGGTTAGATGGTAACATATATTTGCATCATTAAGCTTTTTTCATTTTTATGTCATTGTCTGACTTGGACAAGAATAGCGGACTGAGAAAAGATATAATTGAAACTGTCATACAAGTCTTGGCTTGCTTCACAGTATGTTACCTCACAAAACTCCTAATGAGATTGTATAATTAGCAAAAAGGTTTTTTGGGAACTATAGAAAAAATGAAAGACCATACTTCATATGTCCCTAGAAATAAATCAAATTGATTTAAATTTCTTCAGACGGGTTACTATTAGTAAACATTAATATATGTTCTTGCTTCTCTGGAAGGGGTGACTAATGATGGAAGGTTTTCCATGAGCTCCTTCCATATTCAAAATGACCTATTTAGTTCATTTAATTGTTTGATATGCTCAAAACACAGACACAAAGACTGGTTATCTATCTTCTGCCAGTAGTAATCACCAAGTATGGAACTGTAAATGCACTCCTTGTGATTTAGGATGTCTTATCCATACCGTTATGAGCTGTACAAGAGGGTAGATGAGCCATCTGGAATGGAGAAGTATGTTATTTTGTCTACATTTCCTCAAAGGCCTACTACTGATGAAATTAATGATGCCTTTCAAGGAAAACCAAGGTAACAGATGTCTAATTTTTATATGCTAAATGTTATGAAACCAGTCCTTGTTATCTTGACTTTCTCATGTAACATATAAGCTTTACAAAACAGCATTCCATTTAATTGTTCGTCTGAATTTTGCAGGAATGAAGCTAGGAAAGCCTCTGGGATTTGGTTAGTAACGTCTATCCTTAGTCTACTATTAGTTCTTTTTCCTTTAGGTTGTGTTTGGAATAAATAAAAATGAGAAATGAATTGATTTGATTTGAATTGAATTGATTTGATTTAAAAATTGAATTTTGTATTTGGAACTTTTAAAAAAATTAAGATTTGAATTGATTTAGAAATCAAATTTTGTGTTTGGAATTCATTAAAATAAGAAATTGATTTGATTTGATTTTATTATTTTATATTTTAACCTTTATGAAAGGTTGTTAGAGGTAGTTACTAAGGATAAAATAGTCTATTTATTTCAAATCAAATCAAATCCTAACAAATCCTATCAAAATTGATAGAATTTCTAAAAGAAAAGGAATGAAATCCATAAGATTTTAGAAATCAAATCATTTCTCATTTTTAAACATTTCAAACACAAAATTTAATTAAATTTGATTTACAAATCAAATCATTTCTCATTTTTTTACATTCTAAAAACACTCTTAGGTTGTGTTTGGAATGAATAAAAAAAAGAATGATTTGATTTGAATTGATTTGATTTGATTTAAAAATCAAATTTTGTGTTTAGAACTTTAAAAAAAATAAGATTTGAATTGATTTAAAAATCAAATTTTGTGTTTGGAATTCATTAAAATGAGAATTGATTTGATTTGATTTTATTATTTTACATTGTAACTCTTATCAAAAGATGTTAGAGGTAGTTACTAAGGGTAAAATAGTCTATTTATTTCAAATCAAATCAAATCTTAACAAATCCTATCAAAATTGATAGAATTTCTAAAACAAAAGAAATGAAATTCATGAGATTTTAGAAATCAAATCATTTCTCATTTTTTAATATTTCATACATAAAATTTAATTAAATTTGATTTACAAATCAAATCATTTCTCATTTTTTTACATTCCAAACACACTCTTATGGGAAGTTATGTGAAGATATCTTTTTGTATATTGATGTATCTATCTCTTCTGTAGGGGCTTCTTGAGTGGCATACTTTGAGCAGAGTGGTAAGCAGTGGGTATCCTGCATTCATAATGTGCAAAATGGTTATATCACAATACTCTCTGCTTTTCTATATAATTATTTTTGAAGAATGATGACAATTGGCTGATTGATTGTAGGAAAGTGTCAGAGTCAGAGCTTGTAGTACAACTTGCTGGTGGTGCATCAGCTTGTTTAAAATCGAGTGCGATTGTGCAAAGTACAGGAAACTGGAGAGTTGAAAAGACTTCTCAAATTATAAATGATCCCTTCATTATCTGCCTAGTTGGGATTGTAGAAACAAGGTGGAAGAACTTTGTTTATGGACTACTACTACATCAATAAATAATATGGGGTTCAAATGATAGAAATTGTATTGACTTTTTTTTTTTTTGGTTACTAGATATCAGTTATTATTTTATTATGGTTACGTAAGAGGTGAGATATATCTACTATTATAACTTTTGGATATGTCAAATAGTCAATTTAATGCAAGTTGCTCTTTACAGCTCGTATTTCTTGAAGGCCCAAGACTTCTTTGGCTTGGTTGTGTTGGATCTCATTTGTCATTGTCAATCTATTGAATTCCCTGTACTGGATTAATAATATAACATGGCTGAAATTGCACCACATCTTACAAATAAGACTGATTTCTTTAATTTCAAGGCATGTTGCCACTTCATTTATTTGTTGTTCTTCTGTTTAAAATTTATGATGCGTTTCCTGTTAATTATATTCTCAATATGGTACTTGTTTCAATGAGTTATGATTTAGATTAGAGGGAAAGAAAGAAACGAGAGTCCATTTCCTACCAAAACCGCAATTGAATGGCTGAAATGTCATTTCAGCCTCTTAGGATAGCACTGAGTCGTTTTTCGTTTCTATCTTTTAAACGTAAGAATTAAATAATGCTACGATGTCTTGTGTTTTGTCCATTTAACACAGCCATCAACTTTTGTCGGGCTCACTTAGGCAAAAAGTATAGCTAGTGCTTTAATCAGATTTCAAATCTGGAACTAAAGCTTTTATTTGTGGTTTGAAACCAACCATACTGGCTCATCGTACTTAGCATGCTCTGGTAGATGGTCCACCAGAACCCAACGTTTCTAAGCCTTCATTTCAATCCGTAATAATATTGGTAATAATGGCTATCGGCTCCAATCATAGGATTTAATTTTGATTCATTTTTAATGTAAAGCTCTTACATTATTATCGAATTATATGTTATCATATAGCTTTTTTGTTTTACAAGATATATTATCTTATCATTAAAAGATTTTAATTAAAATAAAAGTTATATAATGTCATATTTATAATAATGTAAAAGTATAGCTAACTCAGTTGATAAAATGTAATTAAATGCAAGAATTGGGATCAAATTCACCTTTTACCTTTTTGGTGTCAATTGAGCAAAGCTCAAAGTAACCCTTTGTCCTTCTCAATTGTAGTGTTAATGTGTTGTGTCCGACTTGTGTGTCTAGCAAAAAATTAAAAAAAAAATTATAATAATATAACAACACATAATTATATGATAGTGTAAAATAGTTTTATATTACTAATATTCACTATCATATCTTATGTGAAATCTTCTCAACCATAACCTTCCATTCTGTAATTACCTAATTGAATGAGATTAGAAGAGTACTTCATCTTTTTGTTCTAGTCTTAACTCAAGTGATATTAAATTTCTTTGAAAATTTCTTGATATCGAAATCGAATCCGGATCAAGTTGTTTCAATTTCACTTTCACTTACACTTTAGCCAACGCCCCGTTCTACCCCAGGTTATATACATCATTCATAGTTAAAAAGTAATAAAAATAAAATTTGGTTCTAATCTTTGGAGGAAAAAACTCCCTCTAACCTCATTCAATCTTTTTTTATGTGTTCATTAACTTAATTAAATGAAGTTGAAAGTAACAGATGAAGGAAGATTAAATGAGGTGAGAGGAAATTCTCTCCTCCAAAGATTGAAGCCAAATTTTGTCCTAATAATAATATACCTTTAGGAGCTATAATACAATCAATATCTAAAAGAGATTAATTTATAAACATTGTCAATGTAAAATTTTTATACCATCAACCAATCATGTATTATTACATCATTAAAAATGTTTAATTTTTATAATAATTATCTCAAAAATTATACATATGATAATATATAATTAATTTATGATTATACTCACAGTGTATAAAAAAATAAACTCTATCTAAAAACGGAAATACCACCGTTACGCTATTATTTCAAATACTACATATCATGTGATTTGTTAAAGAATAAAGATAGATAAGATATGACAAAAAGATGGTCATGCTAAAAACATGCACTTAGCGTTTTATATTTCTTTTATTCATTTTTTAGGAGCTATTTTTCTATCCTTGAAGCAATGTTTCTTAGGTAAGTTCCCAAAACAAAAAATATCACATGAAGTACCCATGCTTATTAGGATTATTAGCATAAATAATTCTTATTAGTCCTCTAAAGATATAAGTGTCCTCGCTTTGATCTTCAAAAAAATTTTGACATCAATTTAGTTATTCAATTATGAAAAGTGATATCAAAATTGCATGGACCGGGAGGATGAGAGACTAAATTAATGTCATTTTCTATATTTAAATGACTAAATAAATGTCAACTTTCTCTAATTGATAGACTAAATCGATGTTATTTTTTATATTTGAGGGACTAAATTAATGTCAACTTTTTGAAGGACTAAAATGATCTCACTTTTTATGATTGAAGAACTAAATCAATATCAACATATTTTGGAAGATCAAGATGATATTATATGTATATTTGAAGGACTAAAATAGATGTTTACACTTTCACAATAAATTTATAAGTGACCATTTTAAGATAATAGTCATATTATACATATTAGTGCATTGGCAAACATGTTTCTGCTTGTCAACACACATTTTTTATTTTAAAAAATACGTAGTTATATTGCTTACTTTTATTAATATCTTTTGTTCAAATATTATAAGAGTGATTTTTAATTATCCAAAGAGTTAATAATTTGGAAAGAGTAGAGTGCTTAATTCTTGAACCTTTTTGCTCAATTATCTAAAGAGTTAGTGTGTGTTCAGATTAGATTTTACAAACTCGATTTTGCCTGAACCTGATTTTTTAAACTTGAGTAGAGAATTGAGTTTATAAGTGGTGATTTATATTTAAAAACTTTTATTTAGAAAGTAACATTGGTGAAAGTAATGTTATTTGAATTTAATGATAAAAATTAGGCAAAAATATACTTTTTATTCCTTAAATTTACTTCATGTTTCATTTTTGTCCCACAACTATATTTTGTTCCAATTTTATCTCAAATTTTTCTAAAACCCAAAAGATTCATTCTAATTGCCAACACCATTAGTAATATTAACGGAATTTGTTGATATAACATTCTAAGTGAACATAAGTGCATAATTGGCACTATCCAACTAGGATATATTTTTTCTTTTCTTTTTATGAATTATTGGTCTTGGATGAATATAATGAATTTTAAAAGGATTTCGGATGAAAATGACACATTATTGTTGACAAAAATGAAACTTATAGTCAAGTAAAAGACCGAAAAGTAAGATATTTCCTATGATAAATTTTACGCATCAAATTTTAAAAAATTATATGTTTATGCATTAAAAAATTATGCTTTCAATATAGATTTATTACTAAAAATTGCATTAAATTAATTCATAACAAATAACTTGAATTTAATATTAATATTTAAGTTGACTAAGAATTATCCTGTTTATAAAACTTCAAACTGATGATTGACTCAAGATGGATATTAGTGGGTCACTTCATTCGTCTAAGTTATGAATGACCAATTGAGTTGCATAAAAATAAATAAATATATCAAAAGATGAAGTAAAAATGATATGATATATTCTAAAGAAATCAATCTGAATTACAGAAATTGTCTCGTGTAGTTTATATACACTCATCATAACTAATAGTAACTGATAAAACTAACTTTAACTAACTCTAATTGTTAACTAACTATCCTAACTAACTTGTCTGCTATATCAACAAAAAGTCAGTTCAACCAAGTTGGTTTTGAATTGAATTCAATAGTATGGATTTTGTGATTTCAGGCTCTGTTAACATCCCCCCACAAACTGGACTATATAGATCAATTAGACCAAACTTGTTTAGCAAATTTTGAAATGGACCAGGAGATAATCATTTAGTCAGGATATCTGCTACTTGTGCTTTAGAAGCAATAGGTAACAAATTTACTAGACCTGACTGTATCTTATCTTTTACTGTATGACAATCTATCTCTATATGTTTTGTTCTTTCATAAAACACTGGATTTGTTGCAATATGGATTACTGATCTATTATCACAGAAGATTGCTATTGGAGTAGAATTAGAAACCTGTAGATCCTGTAATAGGTAGACTAGCCATTGAGCTTCACAAACAGCTGCAGTTAAAGCTCTATACTCAACTTCTAAGGATGACCTTGCTACAGTGGGTTATTTTTTTAACTTTTTCAAGAAATTAGAGAAGATCCTAGAAAGATGCAAAATCTAGTTATTGATAATTCGAGTATGAGGACATGCCAGCCAATTAGAATCACTGAATCTAGTGAGTCTGATATCTGCATTAGCTGGAAAAATTAAACCTTTAGCAAGTGAGGTTTTGACATATTTCAGAACTTGAATTGCTGCTTAATAGTGTTGTTGCACTAGTCTGTTCAAATATTGACTGAGAGAAGTCACTACAAAAGGCAGGTCTGGTCTTGTTCTAGTTAAGTAAAGCAAACAACTAATCAACCTCCTGTAAGTTGTTATATCTAAGAAGGGAGTGTCAGTTTCTTTCTAAAACTTAATAGAACAATCAACTGGAGTAATGACAAGTTTTGATCCCAAAAGACCTGCATCTCGTAACAATTCTAGAGCATACTTCCTTTGATACAAAGAAATACCTTGTGAAGTTCTTGCAATTTCCATTCTTAGGAAGAATTTTAAATCACCTAAGTCTTTAATCTTGAATTTCTCATCAAGTAAAGCTTTGACATGGTTGATCTCAGCCAAATTTGTCCTAACTAGAAGTAAGTCATCTACATATAAAAATATAATAGTAAAACCAGTGGATTGGCGCTTAACAAATAAAGAATAATCAGCTTTGGATTGGTTGTATCCAGAATCTAATAAAACAATAGAAAGTTTAGAATTTCATTGCCTACTAGCTTGTTTCAAGCCATACAATGATTTTTGAAGATCACAGACTTGGTTTGGAGATGCTGGAGTCAGACATATACCTCTTCATATAAATCGCCATGGAGAAAGGTTGTGTTAATATCTAGTTGCTGCAAGTGTCGATTCTTGGCTGCAGCTAGTGCTAACAGAGTTCTAATGGTTGTCATTTTAGCAACAAGACTGAAAGTTTCAAGGTAATCAATACCTGCAGTTTGAGTATACCATTTTGCCACTAACTAGGCCTTATACCTCTCAACTGACCTATCTGCCTTATGTTTGATTTTGAAAACCTATTTATAATTAATAGCTCTCTATCTAGTTGGTAAATCAGTCAAAACCCAAGTATTATTCTGTTCTAATACTTTTAACTCATCAAGCATAGCAGCTCTCTAACACTCATGAAACACAACCTCTTGGTAATAGTAGAAATGCATAAAAATGGCCAAAGGAAAATGCCTAAGCCTAGGAGAAAGATGATCATATGACAGAAAATTGGATATTGGATATTGCTGAATAGATGTTGTACAGTCCCCCCAAAAATGTCAATGAATAATGGTAATCTTGCAAATATGTTGGTCTTTTCCTTGTTCTAGTAGAATGTCTTACAGGATTAGATGGTGGAGTGGGATCTAAAACTATTCCAGACTGATATGTGATAGTTTTAGGACATGATGCAGCAACAGTTGACTCAGGAAAATGACTAATAAATGGATCAAGACATGAAGCAGAATTTGAAGGTTGTGAAGTAGGAATGACTTGAGAGTCAGAGGAACAATTGGAATATGGAAAGATAATTTCATGAAAGACCACATACCTAGAAGTGAATACCTCTTTGGATCTTAAGTCAAACAACAAATATCCTTTAGTACTTGACTTAAAACCTAAAATGATACACCTCCTGGATCTCAGATCTATCTTCTTGCTATGTGCTATCGTAGTAGAAGTATAACATAATGAACCAAATACTCTTAAAACTGAATAATCAGGAGAATTACCAAAGAGTAACTCATGAGGAGTTTTATGACTCAAATAAAGACTAGGAAGCCTATTGATTGGAAAAACATCATGTGATATTGCAAAGGACCAAAAAAATTTAGACAATTTTAACTGAAAAAGTAAAGCTCTAGCTATATTCAATATGTGTTGATGTTTCCTCTCAATCACCCCATGTTGCTAGGGAGTTTTAACACAAGTCAGCTAATGAATAATGCCTCTGTTGTTATAAAAAGAGCTCAAGGTAAATTCAGGACCATTGTCTGATTTGATCACCTTGATTCTTCTATCAAATTGAGTAGACACTAAATTCGTAAATGATTTAATTAAAACAGAGGCCTCATATTTTAATTTCATAAGGTAAATTCATGTAAATCTACTTTTATCATCCACAATTGTCAAGAAATATGTATGACCAAACATAGAGGGTACTAAAAATGGACCCCAGATATCTACATGAAGGATATCAAAGGAATTCAAAGAAGTGGTAAAACTGTCAACAAAAGGTAACTTTTTTTGTTTTGTTAAGTGACAAACATCACAATCCTTTGTTAAATTTGTATAAGTAACAACGAGACATGATTTATTTAAAAAAGACATTGTTGCATAGGAAAGATGGCCTAATCTGAAATGCCATAGATCTGAAAACGAAAATTACCTATTTACAGAACGAGGAGGACAAATTGAATTTGTTACAGATGAAGTTTGCTGGCTGGAACTAGGAGACACCAAACCATAAAGACCATATATGAGGTTAGTTGCACCAATCATCTCCAATGAACTCAGATCTTGAATTTGACAAGTGTTATGTGAGAAAATCAATTTGCAATGTAGAAAAGATATCAATTTAGAAACTAAAATTAGATTGAAGGTAAAAGAAGGTATATAATGCGCTTCTACCAGATAAAAGGAACTAGAGAAAAATTATTGTGCCAATAATTGTAGCAACTACTTGACTTCCATCTGGTAGGTTGACTAGGATAGATTTACTGTGTTTATAGTATGTAAATTTTGATAAGGAGTAGCAGACATGGTCTGTAGCTCCAGTATCTAGAATCCACTATTTAGGCTTAACATTGCAGGATAACACAGATGAGATACTTGAAGTATGTTGCTGATTTGAAGCAACAAGTTTGGAAAAAGATGAGGTAATTTGATTAGATGAATGAGTAGGAGGTTGTGAATCTTGTTGTTGAAGTAAAGCCAATATAGCTTTCTACTACTCTTCCAACCTATGGAACATACTTGGTTCTTCTTGAATTCTTTTTGAGAATAGACACCATCATCTTCATCATAAAATTCATTTGTAGTGAAATTGTTTACTTCACTCTTTCTTGACTTAGTATTTGGAGGAAAACCATGTTTCTTGTAACATATATCAACTGTATGACCAGCTTATCCACAAAAACTGCACATTTTCAAAGAACTCCTTCTTCCTGCAAATCTTCTTCCAAGATTCGGATACTGACCACGAAATCCTCTACCTCCTTTAGCTCTTCCTCTAAGTGCATAACCTTCAGTTGAGTAAGCTAAAATTTTTGGTTCATCAAAAGCCACTAATAATTCTCTTTCCTGCTGAACAAGCATGAAGAACACCTTGTTGATGGTGGAAAAAGGATCTATTAACATGATTTGGGATCTCACAAAAAAATATTGCTCATTAAGCCTTTCAAAAACCTGATTACAAATTCTTTTTCTCTATAACCTTTGATAATAGGAATCAAATTGCAATTGCACTGAACCTGACAAGAACAAGCAGGAATTGGGTAAAAATTCCCTAACTCTTCCTAAACACTCTTCAATCGAGTAAAATAATCAGCTACTACATTATCCCCTTGTTTAAAAGCATATAATTCTTCTAATAAAGTTGAAATTTTGAAAGAATCATCTTGATGAAAACATTCTTTGAGATCATTCCAGACTTCAAGAGCAATGCTCATCCAGAGAACACTGTGAACAATAGAAGGATTCAAAGATCATGTGATCCAAGAAAGAACCAATGTATTGCAATAATCCAAAGCACCATACAAGGATCTGCAATTGATGGTTTTGGAATTAATCCATTCATGAACTGATCTTTATTTTTCATGTGGAGAGCCATCATCATCTCTTATGACCATGTATGATAATTCTTGCCAATCAACACAGATGAAACAATAGAAACTTCAAGATTTTCATTTGAATGAATGAAATAAGGATTACATGGATCCAAAATCGAATTGGATACTAAATTTGCCATAGAACAATACAATGGTTGTGATGATTTTCCAAGAAATCAAAGAACACGATCACTGATTCCAATCAATTCAATCAGAGCAAACGTAGCAAAGCTCTATTTGATACCATATCAAAAAATGAAGTAAAAATGATATGATATATTTTAAAGGAATTAATCTGAATTACAGAAATTATCTCATGTAGTTTATATACACTCATCATAACTAACAATAAATGATAAAACTAACTTTAACTAACTCTAATTATTAACAAACTATTCTAACCAACTCTAACTAACTTGTTTGTTATATCAGCAGCAAGTTAGTTCATCCAGGTTGGTTCTGAATTGAATCCAATAGTATGGATTTTGTGATTTCAGGCTTTGTTGACAAAATATATAAATAGTTAATAAAAAACAAAAGTAATATAAAATTCAGTGAAAATATAATTTAATTCCAAATTAATGACATTCACATAGTTAAGAAAAATAAGACTCAATACTAATACATTTAATAGTTTAATAAAGAGATACAATAAAGTCTTAGTTAATTAAGTCATTTCAATAGAAATATCTCCTTAATTTAATGCGATTTTCAACCATTCTATATAAAAAGTATAATATTTTCATACAAAAACATAGAATTTTTAAAATAAGATGATGCTTAAAATTTATTATAGAGGATTTTAACTTTTTGTCTCTTAACTTTACTATATGTTTTATTTATATCCTACAATTATATTCTTTCATTTTGTCTCAAATCTTTTCAAAACTTATCATATATAATCTTACTTGGACAATGCCAATTGTGCACTCGTGTTCACATAGGATGTTATGTCAACAAATTTCGTTAAATTTCTAACTGTGTTAGCACTTAGGAGTTAAGGATTAATTTGGTGAGTTTTGAAAAAAACTGCGACGAAAATGAAACAAAAATATAACTATGGGACGAGAATGAAACGTAGAGTAATGTTAATGAACGAAAAGTATATTTTTGCCTAAAAATTATTTTTAGATGTGTAATATTTATAAGGATATGTAAATATTGTTAAAGTAATAATATAATATTAAATTATGATGATATTTTTGTCAATACACATGTTGAGTTTTTTTTTTTTCACCAAATAAGCAACAAAATGCTGCTTCTATGATTGGACATCAAAACCATGATTTTGATGCAAAATTGTTTTTCTCTAAAATTGCCAAACATATTGGCACTAATTCCAAACCATGCTTGCGGCCTTAAAGGTGATTTCATGGCGTGCAAACGGTTTTCCAAACATGTTTATTAATGATTTGAAAAGAGTGATAATGTGATTATTTTATTATTTTGTCCTTTTTGCATTTGTTTTTTAACAAATTATATTGTTTTAAGAATAACTAAAATATGACCTAATGACAACTCTAAGAAATCGATTGCATGTCAATTCTATTTCCAAGTCCTATTTTTCTATTAATTTACAAGGTTTTGAGCTCAAATTGCATGTTTTATCTTTTACATCTTCCTTAGTTAACTTGGCAATAATTTGGACAATTTTTGGTTGAAATTGTAATGTTTCTAATTCCTAACTAATTTTGTGGTTTGATGGTGTTTTGTAGGATTTCACTGAAATAGAGCTTAGAAAAAGTCAAGGAAGACAAATACGAGTTCAATTGGAAGGAAGAAGCAAGAGAACCAACTCCAGCTAGTTACGCCTAAGCGTGGAGTTGGTAGCCTACAACAAATTCCTTAACCTAGAGCACCACACCTAGGCGTGGAATCTAGTGCGTTTAGGCATTTGGCTACGCCTAGGTGTGACATCTGGCACGTTTAGGTATGGCATAACAACCTGGAATGTACTTGTCTTGTACCACGCCTAGGCATGCAACTGTTTGCACCTAGGTGTGAGATTGTTACCCAAGCCAATGAAACTTGGCATTTTCCTTCCAATTTTGTGGCATTTTTCAATATCTTATTTTGGACCCCAATTTTAGATTTATGGAGTTATATGAACTCACGATACAATCAAAGATTAATACAAAATATGAAGCATACCTGAGTTGGCCATAAATGATTGGTTGAGCTGTGACGAGGATTTCTCCTCTAGATAAATCATTTTCCCTATCTGTCTCTTGCAATAGGTGGTCGTCGATAAGGAAAATCAAATAAAGTACAATGGTAGTAAGGAGGGAAATTAGCCTTTTATTTATAATCACAATAGGTTCTCCCATCAAGAGACATTGTAAGGAACAAACCTTAATGGGTCAATGGTTAATCGAGCCTACACTGTTACCGCCTAGTCACACTAACTCAATAGTAGGAATACACAACCACACAACATTGATTAAATATTAATATTAGGCTTATAGTTCTTATCTATTTTCCAAATCATATTGTCAGCCTAATTTTCACAAAAAAAGTATAACAATTAATTGTAACTCACATAGGAAAATTCCAACACTCAATTCTTGAGAGAAGAGACTATAATTTAAGGTTCTTGAAATCTAGAGAGACCATCTCAAAGCTTGAAGATCAAGAGCCTAGAAGAAGACCAAGCTCCAAGATTACGCACACTAGTTCTTCTTCTCTTCCTCTTCTTGATTTTTCATATCTTTGAATGGATCTCAATCTAGTTTTTAGTTCTTTAATTTTTATAGATTTCTAAGTTCGTAATAGGGATTCCTTAGGATTCCCTTATGGATTTTGGATACAATGTAATACTTTGAGTATATATTAATGATATGATATGGTTTTATTCATTCATATCTATGCTTAATGTTTGTAATTACTTGATTACCAATTATTTGATTTGAGTATTTCCATTGATCTAGATATAGAGATTTGGAAATGACATTATGGATATGAATGGTGCTTGTTCAATTACACTTAATTGGGTTAAGTGTGTTGATTAGCTAAGAGAATGAACATGTACTCTTTGACTTTGCATAACATGCATTTTAAACGTATTCTTATTGAGTGGAATTTGTGCTAATTCCCATGGATACACACTCATATGCACACACATATAATATTACAGTAAAGATATTTACATATAATATTACAGTAAAGATATTTTAAACTTAAATAATAAAGGTACACCTCTTTTTTTTCCTATAGTATCCCTCATTCGATAGGTGAGAGACTAATCTCTCAGGGTACGGCTAGACGCATAAGTGAGACCTCTCCCAATGGTGTTATTTTCAAGCATGTGAATCCTGAGATCAAACCTAAAACTATATACTTAATGGACCCGAACACCTTCCACTTTGACCAACACAAGTTGGTAAAAGTACACCTCTTTAATCATTATACTAATCCTCTTAAATTATTTTATACTTGTTTAGTATATTAAAAATATAGAAATAATTGGAGATAAAAAAATATAAATAATTATAAAAAATAATAATTGTAACTCATTTTCATTTTGTTTTCAAATTTTGGCCACTCCTCGTATAAAATGAAAAAGAAATAAAATTGGTAGCATACCTTCTATCAAGTAAATTTGACAAAAATTAAAATTTTATTGAACACAAATATTCTTTACAAACATGACAAACGAATCACCACCTTTCTTTTTTTTTTCCTCTCTTTTTTACTTCCTTCTCATCAATGGTTCACACGTAGTCTATGTTATTTCTATCTTAAAAAATTATGTGCGGGAAATTCTCCTTTTTTATAAATCATACTTTATTTTCATTTCCACCTTTTTTTTTAAACAAGCATGACCAAAGTAGGATAATTGTCAACAATTTTAAAAAGTTTAGAATTAAGTATATTTTTTTTGGGGGAGGGGTTAAGTATAAGCTAGTTGATATTTAGCAACTTACCAAAAAAAAAAAAAAGGACAAATATATATTAGTTAAAAATAAGATAATATAATTACTTTTTGTGTAAATTACATTATATGGGATGAAGTCTTCATTTAAATAAGCTTTTATCACACAATTTAAAAATTAAAGGCTAAAGCCTATTTTACATCCCTAGTCTTTCATAAAAGTTTCGATTTTGTCCCAAAAGTTTTTTTGGTCTTATTTATGTCCTAAACATTACTTTTTTTCTTATTTCAATTACGTCTTTCCGCTTAATGCTATCCAAATTGCTAAAAATGAAGACATGAATCCCATGTGGCCATTTTTCACCTGACGTAAATTTCATGTGTCTGTTTTAGGACCAAATTAAAACTTTTATGAAATATGAAGGACATAAATAGGATTTTAGCCTAACATAAATGTGATGCCTCCTACCTTATATAGTTCTCCTTACGCTCATCAATGCAAACTAAATAAGATAGAGTTCACCGTAATTTCCATTTCTAAGCTCTTACCATATTACTTATGCTCCTCGTTTACTTTAACCATCTTTTACTTCAACTTTATTTGATCTTCTTATACAGGTCATCGAATTATCTTAGCCTTTAACAATATTTTTATCTTAGATTTACATTCTTTAACTCTCAAGATGAGTTGATAAGCATGCAATGGAAATCAGTTCTAATAAGCGTATTTACTATCTCAAGGTGAGTCCTTACTATTAGAACTCTAACTTTGGCATCGTTATACACGCATATAACTACACACATTAGCCCTTCAAACTTCCATCTATATAATATCTTTATAAAGTCATACATACAGCAACAAAACACAACATAGGCTTTAGTACCTATGTATACTGTCTTCCTTCAGTCCCCACCAGTTAGTCAGTCAGTTCAGGTAGATATTTACATACATATCTAGAAAAGATAGAATTTACATCCATATATATCAATACAAGTATCAAAGTTATATACATTCAAAAGAAAGATCTACTAGATGTCTATCATGTAGTCCTATACTACATCATAAAGCCTCTGAAGTCATCTCTAGGGTACATGATATGCACTCAGTTCAGTCCCAAGAAAGAGTACATATTTGTCTCGAGAGAGTAAATCTACTCTTCCTCAATAAACTAAAAGAAGATGCTAAGTAGAGACATGGTCAAGGTCTAGAATATCATGGAAAACAATAGGGGTGAGAATTATAAGAATTCTTAGTAAACTACATGATAATGTCATCATAATAGTTCTAGGTACCTTAGACTGAAAACCTGTTAACATATATAAGTTGAAAACATAAAATTATTTATCATGAGGCAGAGGTTCATTTTATACTAGTTTTCTTCATATGATCATAAAATTTACATTATATAAGTAATAAAATAGTGTCTATCTTTGTAATATGAATGTAATGCTTATAAGTCTAGTTGTTCAATCAAATTTTCTGCTTTTCTCCTTTTCTTTCCTTTTGAGGCAATCTTTGTCCTCTGATGGGGAATGACTCACCTCCATAAGATAACCTGCTTGTCAGACATGAGCTAACCCACTTTCAATAGTTGTACGTGCTACACATAATCTATCTTTAACAAGGTGAATTTTTTCCTTGCTCTCTATGGTAAGGTAAACCTTACTCTCTTATTGGGAAAGCATACTTTACATTAATAGTTATAAAATGCACATCTTTTCACAGTTCATAATCATAATAACTACTCAGGGCATCATTAAGCATTAACAACAATTCTCAATTCAAAATATCAATGCAATAGCCAACACATGGTATACATAGGCATTCAAAATAGTTATAATTACCAATATGCAATTTAATGCACGTACTCCAAGACTTATTGAGTTAACTTGGCAACCAAGTAATCTAATATTATCAACCCTAAACTTATAAGAATCACTTATTATTCTCATTTATCCCTTTTGAGGTTATTACCTCAGGGACCAACTCGACATTCATTTCTTGGCAAATTAAGGGTCCATTAATTAATAATTAACTTGCTAAACATGTCTTTAATCTTTTAGGACCTAATTACTAATTAAGGTTTCTAACTCCTTATTCATAGGTTATGGCTAACTAAGTCGTTCAGGTACAACTTAGGTCACCGTTTCACTTAGCCACTTCGAATCCAAAGGCCACCATGGTGGTGGCCACTTCCACCTACCAGACCCTAAGTTCTCTATTCGGTGGTGGCCTTCCATGGCCAACCACCACCACTTAGACACCATGGTGTTGGCCATCATAACCTTAGAAAGCTCATGGCCACCATGCTTTGTCCAAGGTCTCCACTCTTAAAATCCTTCTCAACTATACCATGTGGTGGCCATGCCACCACCATTTTCCTCCACCATGGCTGGCCACCTCTAGGTGGTGGCCACCACCTTCAAACCCTAACAAACCTAACATAACCTCAAAGCCCAACTTCCATGGCTAAGTGGTGGCCAACCCAAGGCCGCCATAATCACCAACCTCCATGGTTAGCCATCTTTAGGTGGTGGGCAACACCACCACATAACCCCCTTCAACCTATGCGCTTCATCTTCTTTTTGATTAATTGGCCAATTTATGGCTCAAAGAGCCTCCATGGCCATGACAACCACCAGCCATGGCCATGGCCTACAAGGCCTATTCTATGGCCAAACCACCACCTTTTTTTCCAAAACCACCTAACAACATCTATCAATCAATTAACAAGAAAGTAAAGAGAATCATAGACCTCTACCTTGGCTCCAAAACATGGTGGTGGTGAGGCGGTTGAGCATGGATGGTGGTGTAAGCTAAGGGAAGATGAAGGTGAGGGTCAAGGGAGCAATTCCTTCTTCTTGTTCTTGATATGGTTCCGATGGCAACTCCACCATGCAAGGACCTAAATGGAGCGGTGGTTCTCCTCTTCTTCCTCTTATCTTTGTTGTCTTCTTTACCTCTCTCTCTTTATCACTCTTTCTTTCTTTCTCAATCTCATGGATGTGTGTGTTGATTTAGTGAGTATTAGTGATTTTTTAGGTGAGGGAGGCAGTGAGTGTGTGACATTGTCAGAGTGAAGCAGCATGTGTGTGTTGAAGGGCCATGGGAGGTAGCTTAGGTGTTAAGTTATCACCATACAAACTAGTTTAGGAGCATACAAAGTAGTACATGGTTATAAGTTGTGTTTTAGGTAGGGCTTAGCTACCCTAGGGTATGTTATTTAGGACTTGTACATATCCTATATTACTTTAGGGTTATCTAAAAACTCCATGCAAACCCTATAACCCTTATGCACTAAACCCTAATCACTAAAATTACACCATAGAGCTCTATGCTCTTCATAATGCATATAATTTAATAGGTTTATGATCAAGTCAATTTAAAACCTCATAATTATCATAAAAACACCTAAGCCACTAAAAATTAAAATTAATGCCCTTTAGACTTGCATGAATTCTCATTGGCCACTTACTAATCATTACTTTAATATAATAATTATCTTATATCTAATTAACTATTATTTAATCTAGGGATAATTACTCTATAGGTCCCCAAACTTTTTAGTATAATTTAAATAAGTCCTTAAACTAAAAAAAGTTATAATTGGGTCCTTAGACTTAAAAAAAGTTTGTAATTAGGTCCCTGGACCCATACGTCCATTGCTGATCTGTCAATGCAAACAGAATATTCCCTAATTCCATCCTAGTTGTCACATATCTGTGGAGTTGGATTGCCATGTCAATATATTAATCCACGTCACTCTCTATATAGTAAATTAGGGTACTAAATCCCTGAATTTTCCCCTAAATCCATTGTCATTTCCCTAATTCCCTCCATTTTTAGTAATTAAAGTTTATTTCCCCTAAATCCATCCATTTTCAACAATCGAAGCGTATTTTCCCCAAATCCCTAAGCCTATGTTCTACACATTGTCCTTCGGTGTTGTTGTGCGTTGTTGAAGCAGTGCTCGTGTGCTATACTTCCTCCTTCTTTGTTGCTATTCGTTGTTGAAGTAGTGGTACTATGCAAGAATCTCTACCTGTGGATAACACGTGAAGGAGGAATCTCAACATTTGGATCTGGTCCCTTATAGCAGCTCAAGTGCACACCGTTTCCCTACATTACAGATTAGGTGAATGGAGTTGTAGACAAAGTGGTGCGGTGATGAGGAGGGAGAATAGAGTTGTAGACAGATCGGGTGGGTGAGATTTCTCAAACCCTAATGGTACATTTTGGGGGAAATACACCTTTCTTTTTTTGTAATTTGCACATTTGTCATGACTTTGACACCTTGGATGACCACATCGGAATTGTTACACATCATACATGCCAAGTCATTCTAGTTAACAGAACAGTATCGAATGTACGGGTCTAAGGACCGAGTTACAAATTTTTAGAACATTAGGGACCTAATTACAAACTTTTAGTTTAAGGATCTATTTAAATTATCCTAAAAAGTTTGGTGACCTATAGAGTAATTATCCCTTTAATCTAATTAAGTCATTGGTCTTTATTTTAATTTAATAAAATATTCTATTTGCCTAAATTAATTATTTACTTAACTAATTAGTTTAATCATTAATTAACTTCTAATAAGCTTAATATCTAATTTATTTAATTATTTATTATTCATAAAAAGCTAATTTATATCATTTTAATTATAAATTATATATTTATAATTATTCTAGCTAATTTTCACAACTTTAAATATAAAGATATACATTACAAATTTAATCTCACTTATTTACTAATTTTCTAGAATAATTCTAATTAATTTTAATAGATAACTTAGCCTACAAGCACATACAACAAAGACATACAAGCAAAAACATTAAAAATATACTAATAACAACTGACATGCTTTGTAAGCATACTGGAAAGGAGTATGTTACAAAAAACATGTATTTTCTTCTCCAAATTCATCTTCTTCCCCAAATTTTAGGGTTGTAGAACCACCACTATCCATTCCTTTCACTTCCAACACATTCATTAAACAAAACCACCATGACTGACAACCAAATTCCTCTCCTTGCCATCACAAAAACGCACAACCTAGTCCTCATTCTTCCACCCAATTCAGACATTTTTTCCACACCCTTCAAGCCAAAATAATGACTTTCACGGCCACTCAAAGCTAAACTAAGTCACCCCAATTACTGTCATCCACTGTCCCTAGCTACTTCTCCTCCAACCACCGTAGCTCACTGTGTTATCTCAACCTCAATTTGGCACCAAACTTAACCAAAGCACACATAAGAAACCCCTACAATTCCAACAGACCATATATCATTGCATCTCCACCATGGCCAGACCCTTGTCGTTCCTCCACCCAAACCCACAACCATAACCACCGTCCAACCACGAAGACCTAAATGCCCAGCCATCACTGTTATACTAAACGTCCTGCCTCCACAATTAAGCAGAGCCCAAATCACTGAGACACCATCTGCAAAACCGTTTGCTTCCACATAGATGTCATGACTGCGTTCTCATGATACCCCAAAAAGTTTTGTATTTTTGTTGGTTCTGAGTTTTGGTGATGATTCAATTTAGGATTTATGAGAAAATAGAGAAAATTAGATTTGTTACCTTTATTGTTTGAGTTTGGGTTGACTTTAATTTGTTATTGCCATTGAAGTTGTCGAATTGCTTGGAGAGTTTTGGACTAAAAAAACTTTGGGAAGAAAATGACATGTTTATGTTAGGCTATAACCCTATTTATGTCTTTTACCTTTAACTAAAGTTTCGATTTGGTCCCAAAACAGAAACATATGATCCATGTTAGGTGGAAAACGACCACTTAGGATCCACGTTAGCCTTTGCCATTAGCAATTTGGACGGTGTTAGGTGGAAGGATGACATTGAAACAAACAAGTAACATTTAGGACGTAAATAGAACAAAAATACTTTTGGGACCAAATCGAAACTTTCATGAAACATGAGGAATGTAAATAGGATTTAATCAAAATTAAAATTCATTTAACCCTCTCAAGTTTCAAAGACATTCAAAAAAAATTCATACAATGATTTATTTATTTATTGCCTAAAATACAAAAATCTTACAAAGAATTATTGAGAATTGTCTTCTAAATTAGTTTTTTTTTTATAATGAGAGTCTTCTAAATTAGTTAAAACATACCAATAAGGAGATTATATAACATGTAAGTAAACTGGTTGAAAAAGAAAAAGTGAAAATGTCATGAATTCAATGGATTAGTTTGGATGAGTTTCTTAAAAAAAGTCCTTTTTTTATGTTATCCTATTTAAAAAAATTAAAAATGTAAAAATTATTTTATGTTTAAAGTAATGTTAATTACACTCACAAAAATTCTTTATAGATATCATGAACAAATCACCACCATTCTTTTTTCTTCCTCTTTTTATTCTCTTCCTTTCGTGCCTTCTCATCAACGACTCTCATGTAGTCTTTGTCATTTCTGCCTCTAACAATTATGTGGAGAAAACTTTTCCTTTTTTTTTTTGTTTTTACCATACTTTATTTTCATTTCCACCTACTTTCTTTTTAAAAAAACAAGCATGGCTGAAGTAGGATAACTATGAATAATTTTAAAAATTTTAAAATTAAGTATAATTTTTTAGATAATATTAAATTGCTCAAATGGTAGGATGTCGGGATGCATCACAGATACTAACAATGTGTAGCAGAGTCCCACAAATTTTTTATTTGTAGTTGGTTTAAAACAAAAATTCTTCAAATTATAATGGAGTCGGGACATCCTAGATGTGTGGCATCCGGGACATGTAGTTGTGCCCTAATTGTTTTTGGGATGGGGGAATTAGGTATAATCTAGTTGGTATTTAGCAACTTACCAAAAAAAAAGGAGGATGAATATATATTAGTTAAAAATATGATAATTTTATTTACGCTATAAATAGGGAAGGGTATTAAAGGGAATCAATTCTTTTTTTAGGAGAAAATTTGTCATTTATCCTTAAGTTGAAAAAAAAAATTAGATTGCTTTTAAAGGTTGGAGAGGAAAGAAATTAGATTGCTTTTAAAAATTAGATTGCAAGCTGCTGCTTCTTCTTCTTCTTCTTCTTCTTCTTCTTCTTCTTCTTCTTCTTCTTCTTCTTCTTCTTCTTCTTCTTCTTCTTCTTCTTCTTCTTCTTCTTCTTCTTCTTCTTCTTCTCATTTCTACTTTTTTATTTTTTTTTCTTTTGTGTCAAATCATATAATCCAAAAATGATAAGTGAGTGTATTTTGGTATTTTGAGTAGAAAGAGATTTTCTTCAAATTATAATGGAGTCGAGACATCCTAGATGTGTGGCATCCGGGACATGTAGTTGTGCCCTAATTTCTTTTGGGATGGGGGAATTAAGTATAATCTAGTTGGTATTTAGCAACTTACCAAAAAAAAAGGAGGATGAATATATATTAGTTAAAAATATGATAATTTTATTTACGCTATAAATAGGGAAGGGTATTAAAGGGAATCAATTCTTTTTTTAGGAGAAATTTTGTCATTTATCCTTAAGTTGAAAAAAAAATAGATTGCTTTTAAAGGTTGGAGAGGAAAGAAAATTTGTCATTTATCCTTCAAGTTGAAAAAAAAAAGAAATTAGATTGCTTTTAAAGGTTGGAGAGGAAAGAAATTAGATTGCTTTTAAAAATTAGATTGCAAGCTGTTGCTGCTTCTTTTGTGTCAAATCATATAATCCAAAAATGATAAGTGAGTGTATTTTGGGATTTTGAGTAGAAAGAGATTGGGTTTTAGAAGGTGGTAATATGGAAGTCAAACTTTGATTTTTCGCATGAGTTTCTTAAAATCCCTAAACCCTATAATAAATGATTTTATCTAATCTCTTTACCTATTATTAGTTCAGCCATAAATAGATTTTTAAAGTTTTATCATTTGAAAATTTTAATTACGATGTAGTTATTTTATTTATTCATAGAGTTTATATTTTAAATCCCTATTATCTAGTGAGTGGCTCTATAGTTTTAGGGAAGGGCAACAAGTTAAGAGTTGGGGGTATTTTTTAAAAGTTAGTTAGAGGCTTGGTGGTTGAGTTGATAGTAGAAGGCCCTCATTTCTTAGATAAGATCATAAATTTCAGAGAGTTACCTCTAAAGGAAATGTTCACCATTAAGGATGCTTCTTAGTGTAGGTCTTTGTTTCACTAGTCTTGGCTTGTCAAAATATTTGTTTATGGTCAGATTCATTGGGTACTATGCCGCTTGTTTCTCTAGGAGTTGTGGTGAGTGATTAAGTTGGCTCTTCATATCTATGAGTATATAGTTTACTTAGAGGTATCATTTCCTAAGATTATTTTATTGGGAAAACAAAGCTTTCCAAGCTTATTAAATTTTCCCTTCAACATAAAGTCTATTTCAACGAAGATAATCAAATTACAAATTTCATTGCAGATTTGGAATTATTATTGTCACAACCGAGATCGCGATGAGATGACCAAAAATATGAGATTTTTGAAAATTAATGGAATCTCCACTAATATTTATTTAAATTGAGAAAACATTAGAAAAACTCTTTTATCACAAAAATTGGTCTTTTAGAAAATAAGTTTAGATTCGAGAGTCGATTACAGGTAAGGAAGGTGTTAACACCCTACACTGTCCGTTTAAAAAATGGTACCTTAAGTTAGTTGTGCAAATTTTGATAATATCAAATATATTTATTTTACCCTTAAAAAACATTTAACTGTAAAAGAAAATAAATAAACAAATTAGGAAAATTAATTTTGGCTTGACAAAATGAATTTCCGCTCCTACGTATCCACTAGTGCAATGGAGAACTCAAAATCACGTAGTTCTTTAGAAAATAATTATGGGTTGGTTGATTTTAATTATGAAAAGAATTTTTGAAAAAGAATTTTATTTGAAAACAAATTCAATCTTGCATAAGGTTTAAGTTAGTACTAGGCAACTCAATAAATCCTTATGATCCAAACGATATTAAAGATAACATCCGCTATTCAATCATTATCATTGGTCATTGCATTGATTAAAAGATTTTTTTAATAAAAAATAATTTCATTTTTAGTGAAAACCTTGACCCATTTGTTCAAGTCCCAACAAAAGTCTCTCATCTCAAAATCACAAACCCATTTGATCAAACCTTTAACTTAGACCCACTATCACAAAAACACATCTCATTAATAAAATCAAACCTTGACCAAATTAAAGAAAAAAACAAAACATAGCCTAAAATTAAAAAAAAAACTAAAATCTAGATTCAGAATTAAACTAACACCAAGAATGGAACCTCTGCTCTTATGGGTGAGGGGCGCTAGTGCTAAGAGATTCGTGAGGTTGGATTGTGGTGGTGGTGGTGCAAAGGTGTGAAGTTGGCTCACGGTGGCAGATCTAGACTTGTGACAGGGGTCCTGGGCTCACGATGACAGATATGGAGCTGTGACAGAGGTCTTGGGCTCACGATGGTTCTAGTGAAGATGAAGGTTCGAGCAACGAGGCAACCTGGTGTGGGTTCTGGGTCGCGATGCAGTGGAGCACCAAAGGGGCTTGGATCGCTTCACGGTTGAGGTGTTACGATTGACGGAGGCCCACAGAAGGATGGCGGCTGGGCAGTGCGAGGTGCGCAAGCAACAAATTTGAGTGGTGCAAGGATTTGGGGCTGATAGAGATTCAAGAACGACGATGGTAAGGGGATTTGGGTTGTGCGCAGTGATGGATCTAGACAGTGAGTCATGCGGGTAAGCCACAGGTTCCGAGTAGCGCACGGTTATGGACGGCACACGGTGGTTTAGCCGGCGTGATGGCAATAAGGGAGCGACACCGGTGGCGCGAGTTGGGTGACAAGTTCATGGGTTTGATAGGGGATGACGGTGTTGGTTATGGGTGTTGCGTGGTGGCCTATGTGGGCATGGTTGGAAAGGATAGGTTTGGTTTGTGGATTTTGGGTTATAGTGGTGTTAAAAAGTGTTATCTATGGGTTAATGGTGGTGAGGGGTGAGGATGATAGGTTAGGTTGCGGGCTGCACTTGGTTGAAGGTGGTGGTGACGTTGGTAGGGATGATGGTGGTTTGTTGGAAGTGGTTTTGTTTGGCGGGGGGATGATTGTGTGTCACTGTTTTGGATAGTTTGGGTTAAGGTTGTTAGTGATGTAGGTGGTGGCTACTAATATGTTAAAAGTGGTGGCTGTTGATGGTGAAGGTTGAAGGTAGAGGATTTTAGGCGTGCTGGCTGAATGTGTCTATGTGGATTTGTGGAGATTCGAGTATGAAAAAAAGTGATGACTACTGTATGATGGAAAAAGAAAGAACAAAAGTTGCTAAGTTGGTTTTTATGTTGGCTCTATAAAATGTTTTTGTTGTCCCATGCGTGTCACTTTCTTGGGGATTTGTAGGGGGAAATTAGGGTTTAGAGGGTGGCGAAATGGTGGTTAAGGTTTGACTGAGAAGGAAGATGACTTGGATGGAAATGGTGACCTATATTTGGTGAATCGCAAATTAGTTTGGACCCCAAATAGGTAGTTTGAGAAAATTTGGGTTAAGCTTATGCAAGAAAATTAGGTCATTTTTTTTTTATTTCCTTTTTTCTTCTTTTTGATTATTATTTTTTGTACAAATAAAAAGTAATGATTCAAAATGGAAGTAAATAAAACTTGGAAAAATATTATGTGTTCAAAACATTGTAATTAAGAATCATTTAACACAAAATTATTAATCCTTGATTAAGCAATAAAAATAAAAATTTATGGACAAAATTGGATATAAACAATTATTACTATTAATATTTTTTTATGAACTTAGCTTCTATGATTATCATTTTAGACATTGCTAAACCTCCTTTACAATGACATTGAGTATGTTTTTAAGTAATGGTCCAATTGACAATATGAGTTATGAGAGTTGTTATTCATGAGACTATAATTATAATGTCTTGAATCTTAATGTGAAATTTAGAAATAAGTATTGTCGACTTAGATGGTTTGGTTTTAATTACTATATACTTAAGCTGAATTTATATTTTTAATATCCATGATAGGTTCCATTGTATAACACCGTTCACCATTAACAAAGAGATATAATGGTACCACTTATCATAACGAAGAGATATAACGACATATATACTCATAGTAAATTCAGTAAGTTATTGGGTGAAAGGACCGTAGACATGAGATTTCATTGTTTGCCGTAGCGAAGATATATAATGGCCTATATGCATATATTAGATGTAGAGATTTAGTAGGGTGAGGCGAGGCCCCTAGCTTGAGATGATATGAAAAATGATTTATTGGGTAGAGTTGATTTTTCCCAATGTTAAAGAATATTAAGGTTATTATTCATTAGGTTATTAGTTTTTATGTTTGTGGGCTTGGGCTTATACTAGTATTACTAGTACTATTAGTATAAATAGGGGCATTATGTTAGTGTTTTGAATCGCATTATTCTTATCAATAATATTCTCGATTTATTATTGTTTAGCCATCTTTCATATATTTTTCTTTCCCTAACTCTAAACCCATAATTCTTTAACATAGTATCAAAGGTGTAGCATCTATCATAGCATGTATGTCTACATTTTTGCATAAATGAGTTCCATGGAACTCTGTGTATAAACCCTATCTATTTTCTCCTTAACTTTATTCTTTTTAGTAAGCGATTTCTGTGTAAAAGAGAGAGAGAGAGAGAGAGAGAGAGAGAGAAAGGCAAAACTTTATCGTCACATTTCAGGTTAGGGCAACCATCATTGTAGCTACTATTTGAACTTTCTGGCATCTAGTGAAGGATCGCCGACTACAAATCGGTCCGACGTATGGTGTACAGTTGGAGGCAAAGCCATTGATGGCTAGCAACAAGATAGGTTGTGAGTTTTAGGTTGAGATCATGGTGGTTCAAGGGTTTGAACGTGGGTACGCGAGACCCATATTTAGTTGGTGACCGACGACTCACAATCAGATGGTGGTCGGTCGGTGGTAGGGAAATGTAGTGGTGTGTGTGCCTTTGTTTGTGTGTTTTTGAGGTCGTGTGTCTACTAGTGTGTCCTCTATTAGGCGGTTGTTCGTGGCTAGGTGGTATCTTTTTCGACATAAATCTGGTCGCTGGTTGTCAAAGTTCTTGCAAAGTCTCCGACATGGCGATTTAAACCACTCTAGGTGTGATTTCAATGTTGTTTGGGTGGTTTTTTTGGCAATGTTTAGGGCCGTTTCCATTGAGCCTAGTGTTGTTTTTGCACTGCATGAGTTAGATTGAAGCCTGAAAGGTGTTATTTGGTGTTTTCCAGTAGTATGTTAATATTATTTGGTGTTTTCTCGCCTCTTTGATTACTGATGTACTCAGTGGTGTTTGGTTGCTATTTTCAAAAGTTTTAAAGAACAACATTTATTGAATTGCTTGCTTCAAAGAGCTGTTTGAGATGGCAGAATTTTGTGATCGTTTGTTGCAGAGATTGATTTTTGAGTTTCATGGATTGATTGTTTGAGAATGGCTCTTGATTTATGGATGTACAGTGTTTTGTGACCATTAATAATGGCATTTATGATTGTTCAGGCTATTCTTCCACTCTTTTATTCTTCTATACATAGCCAAGGGTGTCATGGGCTAGTTCCCTCCTTTCTTCTTTTATGTGCAACCAAAGGTGCCATGGGCAATGTTTCTACTAATCGGGGGTGTTATGGCCAGCTAGCAAGGTGCGACAAGGGTGTCGCAGTTCTAGGAGTAAGAGTTTCCTAGTTTCTCTATTCTCTTCTGTTATTGTTGTTCAATCTCCTAAAGGTGGTTGCAGTCTTGGTATTGAGCTGGGAGGAAAAGGCTACCCATTTGGTGTAGCCATATAAAGGAGCTACCAATGAGGTGGAGTTGCCTCCAAAGCTACTAAAGGAAATGGCTACCTATTAGATGGAGCCTCCCTAAGGTAGTCAGCCTATCCTAGGAGGAAAGGGCTATTAACGAGGTGAAGCTACTTTATATGTGAGTAGAATCTCTCTTCTTCTTAGATATTGGGTGATCCAGCTTTGTTTCTCTTCTTTTCTATGCCGCGATTGGTTTATTCAACATTTGCTATTGTGCCAAATTTCTCTTCTATTCTTGGTGATAAATTTTCGTTAAAGACGGGTTGGGATATTTGACTTATGATTGCGAGTTTACTAATTGTAATAAGCTAAAACTTCTAGTAGCTTTAACTAGAGGGAACGTGTTAAAGAATATTAGCGTTATTGCTTATTAGGTTATTAGTCTTTATGTTTATAAACTGGGACTTATAGTAGTATTACTAGTACTTGACCTAACTATTAGTATAAAAATGGGCATTATGTTAATGTTTTGAATTGCATTATTCATATCAATAATATTCTCACTTTACTCTTGTTTGGCTGTCTTTTATTTCTTTTTTTTTTCCTAACCCTAAACTCATAATTCTTTAATAGTGTAGTTACTTGTTTCTTCTTCCTGCTCACTTTGTTTATTATGCCCTTACTGAGTTTATGTGACTCACCCTATTCCTTTTCCTTTAGATTCGCAGGCTGTTACGTATCAGGTACCTAAGATTTGTTGTTTTACCCAAGAGTGATAATCTTTTTGGTAGGCCTCCATTGTTATTAGTGGCTAGTGTCATGTATCAACTTCACTATTTTGCAACAATAGAGACAGGGTTTATTTCTTTTTTTTTTTATGTGTATGACCATCGAGTCTTGATGTGTCTCTTTATATAACTAACTTTGTTCGTACTTATGACTAATGCTTGAGAGAGATACTTATGTTTGTTGATTATTCTCGATATACATTGTTATAAGGTTGAAAGAAAATGCCTAGTTTGTTCAGTTTTTAGGAGAAACTTTGTCGGATTTTTGGTAGCCTCATTCTAAGCTTTCAAATTCGCTTCTTTTATTAATGTTATATTGTTAGGCTTATCAGGCTAGTTGAGTGTTAAGTATCTCAGACTTATGCCCTGATGTTATGACCTTTTGTGTACCGTAAGTGTACAGGTCGCGAAAGTAATATAATAATGAGAAAGATCGTCTCCACAGGGATAATAGGTAATATCTAATGTCAACTATTAACTAATAGCTTAACAAATTCTATTCAAGCACATATAAATTAAGAAAAGTATGTGTAGTCAAAATTAAGGCTAAAAGGGAATAAACCAGAAGTAAAAGACAACAACGAGAGCAAAGGGACTCCTTCTTCACCAACTACTTTACTTGGCAACTTGCAATTGTTTTAAGCAACAAAGATACTAGTTTTGTTAGCCTAAGAAGCTATACTAGTTAAAAGCCTATGTCTAGGTCATTAACCCTATGTCATTTACCTAGCCCACTATATGTCCATGAGAACTAGAGCAAACAACATGCATTATGGTTGATCCTTAACAATGGTTATACATGGCTAATAGGTATATGTCTATCCTATTAACAAAGTAATTCATCCCACCATTAGAATGAAATCAAACGTACATCATCCACATCCATGATCTAAAATCTAGATTCCTATGTCTAGTTCAAAAGATTTTATCAAATCACAATAAATGATGACCAAACATCTATGAGCATTAACAGAAATATGGATGAACAAAACCAAACATCATTATAAAGTTAAAAGGTTACAAAGTCACCAATGTATATAAAAGGATCCAAAGGAATCCCTAAAGATAACTTAGCTATCCATGGAATCTGAAAATCTCAAGAGAGATTTCCTACCCATGGCCTAGAGAAAGAGAGGATAAAGAGAAAAGAGGGAGAACTCTATAATGAGACCTTGGGAGGCTTGATCCTCGTTGGATAATGATGGTTTCTCTTCTAAATCTTGTCCAAGCTCTCCAAAATGATGAAAACTAGTCTTCTCTGCATTCTGTCTCGTCTCCTCATCTAACTCCCTCCAAAATATATGATGAAACAGTATATATCGACAAAGCCCGCGAACTCGCGCCATGGCGTGAATGCCTACGTGGTTAAGTGAAACCAATGTTGACAAACGCGTGCTGCTACGTGACATCCTTTGCGCCGCAACGCTTTAGCCTCTGTCTTGAGTATGCACTACAGGCAGAGAGCGAGACGCTGCGGCGTGCTAAACCTTGCGTTGCAGTGTGATAAGCTGGAATGCATGCTAAGCTTTCTCCTCCAATACAAGGTGTTGACTTGCTTTTAGAGCTCATCCTATAATAGAGAAGTTGCTTAATTAATCACAAGTGTAAATCTACTTAATCCAACAAAGAATAGATAGGTTTTTAACACGATTAGAGAGGAAGACATTAATATGAATTTGAATTCAAAGTGAAGGAAAAGTCTTCCAATCATGTCTAAGCACAAGGACTAAGGGATCAATGTACTACCAATATAGGGCGCAAATAATTATATTTTATAGAGTTATCACACCCCTAAACTTGGATTTTTGCTAGTCCTCGAGTAAAACAAAGCATAATTACACTTGCATTGGCACAATATACATCAACATGCATTTGGCAACAAAAAAATGGATTCTAATTTCAATTATTTCAAAACTAGCATTTGATGATTGCATAAAGCCTCAAAGAATGCTTATGCCTCACACTTCGCTTTACACATACACAATCCTTTTCATGCTGACAATCAAAGCTTCCTAATATGCATAATAGATTTCTCACCTTCAAGCAAACAAGACTTTATCAATTCAAATTACTCTTATTCAGATAAGCTTATAGGCATACATATGAAAATGAACCAAAGAATCCAAAAGATTATAATTCAACTCTCTCTCCACTAATGTAAATCATATATAACTGGGGATCAAAAGAGACTTAATTAGCTTGTAATGTAAGGCTCTGGTTAGAGGTTAAAGAACAAAGGGTAAATGATAACAAATAAACATTGAGAAACAAAGAATATGAGATTTCAAGACTTGGGTCACTAAGTTATATAACAAGGGTATGTCAAAGAAATGAAATAACTAAACTTTCCAGAACCACTCTTTTATTTGTTTTTCTATTTGGATTTCTAACTTTGAATTTTTCTTTTCTTTTCTCATTCTTTTTCTTTTTCTCTTTTCTTTAACCAATTTCTTTCACATACATGGTTCCTTCAAATCACTTCTACACTGAAACAAGCACTTACACCCTTTAATCACACAACTCAAGTCAAGAAATATCATATCATGCACTCAACAAGCAATGATGGTCGGAGAAAGAATGCAATGTTTTCACATGCATTAGAATGATTACATAGGGTTAGGAAAATGAAGGTGATGAAAAACATATAAGGCCAAACAAGTACAAGGCTTCAAAGGGGACCTATGGATATCAACTTGTAAGGGTAAGCTTGAAAAGCTCAATCGGTCCAAACAATGCCCTAATCATTTCCTCAGTTATACATAATTTAGGATTTCGCCTTAAGAGAGTTGCAAAACAATTTCAAAGATAAAAAAAATGATTCACATGTACATCCCATAAACATTCTCCAAACAAGCACTCAAATCATTTCCAAAGCTAAACTAGCATGCAAGTGAGAAATTCATCATGCATAAGAAGAATCTAGATTGCTCCAGCATGCAACTAGGGTCATAAATGGATTTTTAGAGAACCTAAAGCAAATTTGTATTCAAATTCATCATTGAGCAATCACAGTCACATTATATACCAAAACAAAGTATTAAACACAAAAGTCAGCTATTAAAAGATCAGTACTAGAAGTATGGCATAAGAAATTATACAAAAGCAGCAAGACACCCCCCCAAACCGGAGGGAGACAGTGTCTTCACTGTACAAAAAACAGAAAAAAGAGGAAAACAATAGAAATATGCCCTGTATGCATCACAATTACACATCATCCTCATCAGTGGCAATATCCTCTTCATCATCATCATCCTTCTCAGTAGCAGCCATCGGTACATCATCTTTGTCATCAATTGGATCCTGATGCTGCTGTGAAGGCCTAGCATAATTGCGAGGAAGGAGGTGTGGGATGGGGAAGTCATTGATAAAAACTTGTAAACGCTCTACCAGCCACTTGATTGTCTCCACAGTATAAGCTTCCATGGCAGTCAGACGCGCAAGCTCACTGCGCAAGTCATCATGTGGGGGAGTACGAGCCGTCCTGGGTGTACTCCTAGCCTATTGCTGCCTAGCATGCACCGCGGCTGGAGCTTCTTTCAACCTCTGTAGTATTCTGTCATTAAGAGGCTGATTAACATCAACAAGTTCCTCATGAGGGCCCCACTGTACTTGATGTTGGCTACTGATAAACACATATTTTATTCATTAAGAAACCCTTATATTTAGTCATTTACACTCTCCATATTCTTAATTGATTGAGTTTGACATGATTTTGTGAGTTTGAGCTCAAATTGGTCCTAATTGAATATTTTCAGCATTATTGAGATTTTACACTGTTTCTGTATTTTGGTCATAACTTGAGTTCCTGATATCTGACAATCATGAATTTTATCTTGTAGGAAAGCTAAGAGGAAGCTCTACAACTTTGATGAAGAGCTCGAAGTCCGATTCAGATGTCTAAGGGACCTAAGTTTACATGGAAGTCAAAATACGGGTTCTATCAGTAGAATCCGAACAGTGTGCACTCATAAAATCATATCTCAAGATGTAATAATGGAGATGGGCTGAAATTTGGACAGTGGATAGTCAAGATCCAAATAAACAACTTTTATGAAGAACACATTTTGAGAAAAAGAAGTCTAGTAGGTCATTTTGAGCTTGAAAGTCGGAACAGAGGTGCTGAAATTGGGTTTGAGCAACCTACGGTATTTGGGATATATCTTAGGCTTAAGGAAGCCAAATTGGACGAACCAGCTATCCATTTTATAGCCAAGACAAAGATCTACAACTTTCATGAAGAACACTTTTCGTGGTTCTGAAGTATAGTAGGTCGTTTTTGGCTTCCAAATCAGACACGAAATTTTCGTCCTTAACCACTCCACCCACCCATCCACTAATCCATCCACTCATCCATCCACTCACCCACTCAACCATTCATCCACTCAACTAACCCACTCAACCAATATTTAATCCACTCCACTCAAACCAACCCACTTAACCACTCACCCACTCAACCAATCCACTCAACCACCCCACTCCACTAACCCACTCATCCATCCACTCACCTTTGTCATTTTGTTACCCTAGACTTCTATAAAAGGGCACCATTGGTTATCATAGGAAGGGGGGAACTCTCCTTCATTTTCTCTCAGTTTTTCTTGTGATTTCTTTCTAGTTATGTGTAACTAAACCTCCCTTGGTTAAGGGGGTGATGAAACCGCTAGTATTAATGTTGTAAACTTTGCATATTTGATTATTTCAACACAGTTATGTTTTTATTCATATATTTCTGAATCTATTGTTGGTATGAAGGTTTTTGTACTTGTTCCTACTTTCAAAGTAGTAGATCTAGGTTTATTACGCGCGGTTGCGGTAGTAGATCTAGTGGGATGTATGATGTTCATGTGGGTATAATTATCTTTGTGCTATTTGCCAGTTATAAAAGTGGTAGATCCGGGTTTATTATGCGCGGTTGCATGTATTAGATCTAGAGAAATATATGTTCTAAGTAATTTAATCCCGGTGTGTGATTAGACCTTAGTGTAATTGGTTTTCTAAATCTTAATGCAATTGTTGGATAGTTGTAAGAGCGGTTGCTTTATGACTAATCGGTGATTAGGAGTTGATTTGAGCGGTTGCTAAATTGGCCAACACGTAAGGAAAACAGAGATTTACTCTCACAATTGCATAAAAACATAATTGAGCATGTTGGAATAAAAGGATATGTGGATTTACATTATCATATAAATCTAGTGGTGGATTCAATCTCTTAACCAATTTTCTTATATTGTTGATTTCGGTTTGTTTATTGTTATCTTTGAAGTCGTTCATTGTTCATCAAAACTCCAAAACCCCCTTTTACCTTGTTTATTGTTAATCAGAGTCTAAATTGGGAATTGTTTAATAGTGTTAATTGAATTGGTTCTCTGTGGATCGACCCTTACTAACTACAACTAGTTGTAAGGTTTTTATTTTCTGGTGGGCCTAATAACTGATTTTTATCTTAATTTTAATCACTACATCCACACGCATCAGCTACAAAGCATATGAATGAGAAAAGGGAAGAAGAGGCTCTTGGACTCTCTTATTGACTTCATAATCTGTTGATGGATGATCAGGGCAACGTCAATGGATCTGTGCTCAAGAATGGAATAAATCATGATGGCCCTATCTCTAGTCACCTTGGACATATTGGCAGAATAGATGATCAGGGTGTTAATGAAGTGATACCACATACGGGCCTTTGAAGTCAAGCATGAACGGGGGAAGAACCTGGGCCACTGATCTTGAACACTGAGAGTCCACATCACAGGTTGTGCCTCCGGGGTGCAAATTCGAGCGGAGATAATATTAAGGTTAATTCACTCCTCCGGCCCCACTTGGAGGAAACTAGTGTATTCACACATCATCGCTGGGGCGGATAAACCTAAGGTTGCCCTAATGTTTTTAACAGAGAAGGAGACCTGGCAGCAGCGCACTGTGACTTTTGAAGACTGGGGGTTAGCAAGTGTAGCATTTGCATAGAACTCGCAAACAATCTGCAGAATGACAGACACTAGTTGTTTGACAAATGTCTTCCATTTGTAGTGTTGAATGGTCCGCTCGAGCTCTTGGTGAATAGCCTTCTTGAAGCTGAAACCCCTCTCAGAAATGACTGGCTTAGAGGCCAGTTTGAAATATCTCTCCTGGGCAGCTACTGAAATGAATTTTCTTCTATTGAATTTCTCAAGGGAAAAAGGTTCTCTGCAGTGTTGGCTGCTCCCACCCTTTTAGCACTTTGAGGGTATGGTGGAAGCAGGATTAGAGTACCTAGTTCTATCAAAAAGAGATCAACAGTGAAAACAACGAAATATATGAATAAAAATACAAATTATTTAAAATGTAAATAAATAATGGTGGTACATATAAAGCATGGTAAAAAGAGCAAAACGCGCACCCACTACGGCAAAAAGAAGAACATAATTAAAACATGTAAGAGTTAAGCAAATAGGAAGGCAACGCTGCGGTGTTCACTTTGAGTGCTGCGACATTCAAAATAACCCAGAGGCGCCGCAGAGCCAAAAGACCATGCTATGGCATGTATGAACTTTCTGAAAAAGAAATTCACACACACAACAATGCTAACCCCCTAAGCATGAAAATCCTAGAGAATACAAACAAAAAGCAACCCACAATGCAAAGAAACTCACTTAAACTAACCCAAGCAACTTCAAAAGGAGGGAAAAATTAGATTTAATGGAAAAAAAGCATAAAATAGAAGAGATAAGGGAAAAGAATGGGTTACCTGGAGAGAAAAAGGAAGCGAAAAATGAAGAATATGTAAAAAACCAAAAGGAAAAACGAGAGAAAGCGCGAGAGAGAAAGAGGAACCATTAGATGGGTTGACAAGGGTTTGTGTTGACACAAACCCTAGCTTCTTTTTATGCAGGCAGCCAATAGCATGCTGCGTGACTCCAATGAAACGTACGTTTCACTAAATTCATTTTTCTTTCCTTTTTTTTATAATGCACATCGCGACGTGAATCTTGGTGTGTTGCAGCGTAGCACTCGCAGCCTTCTTACCATGATAATCTTGAGATTATAATGCCGTGGCACAACATTGAGGCGTCACGGCGTGAAGCTCTCAGGAATGGAACCCTGATAAGACAGAGCCTAAGACGCCGCGACGTAGACTTGGAGCGTCGCGACGTAAAGAACCAGTCTGCAGAATTCTATAGCAAAAAGCATTTGGTAGCTACCTCTGTTGCCCAAAAGTCTCCACCACCTGCAAAAACAGTCCAGTTGGTTAAATCATTAAATGCATAACCAAAATATCATAAAATATCAAAATCAAAGTTTGCAAACACTAGACTCAAAATGAACGAATTAAGAGCGCAGGTGGGTTAATCTCAAAAAGGGGCCTTTTTATAGTTCTGGCAGGACTTTCTCTAACTTTTCATATTGGGGTAGCCAATGTGACAGAGGTTTTCCCTCTATCAAATTCTCCTCCCAAGTAAGGCTTTAGGCGTTGGCCATTGACCTTAAAGGATGATTTGCCATCAAGATTCGCAACTTTAACTGCCCATAGGGAAACACATTTACCACCTAGAATGGACCTGACCATCAGGATTTAAGCTTTCCTAGAAAGAGCTTGAGCCTGGAGTTGTAGAGTAAGACTTATTGGCCTTGCTAAAAAGTCTTTTGCACAATCTTCTTATCATGCCACCCTTTAACTTTCTCTTTATACAGCTTTGCATTCTCATAGGTTTGGAGCCTAAATTTATTAAGTTCTTTGAGTTGCAATAATATTTTGTCACCGGCAGCTTACAAATCAAAATTCAGTTGCTTAATTGCCCAATAAGCATGATGCTCGAGCTTAACGAGCAAATGATAAGCTTTTCCAAATACAAGCTTGTATAGGGACATACTAATAGGGTTTTTATAAGCAGTCATGTATGCCTATAGTGCATCATCAAGTCGTCTTGACCAATCCTTGCGAGATGGACACACAGTCTTCTCAAGTATTCTCTTGATTTTCTTATTAGATACTTCCACTTGTCCACTTGTTTGAGAGTGCTAAGTTGTGGCAATTGATAACTCCACAAAAGGTAATTATTTGTGCCCCATTTTTGTATTTCTCAGATTGCTAATGTCCTTGTATTCATGCATATTTTGAAGATTTTACGTTTCTATTTGTTATATCCAATTCTGATACATTTCCTATATGATATTGAGCAAACTGTGCATATTTGATATATGATTAAGTGAATTTATATCTGTTACTGATTTAGTATTTTCTCTATCATAGAAAGGGCTTCAAACAAGATGATATGTGGAGCATTTGAGCCAGAATGGGAAGAGAAAGCCAAATTTACATTTCAGACCTCAACGCCGCAGCGTGGAATATGAATGCCACGACGTGAGCCTCCCTTGCATCAAAAGTCAGAGGGCACGAAGAATTGAACGTCGCAGCGTGTAAAATCAATGCCGCGGCATCCCTGACCTAATTTCATATGTGCCGCGGCGTAGGCATGTTAATGCCACGATGTGCCTCTGTTTTTGCTGAGTCTATAAATAGATTTTAATAGATTTTTAGAAGAGAGTTTTTGAGAGCTCCGTTTTAGTTTTTAGGTTTTAGAGAGGTTGCCGCATGTTCTTCATTTCTGGGCTGATTTGAGGCCTAAGAAGGCTAGGTTGGATGTCATCTTCCTCATGGAAGGAGATTCAAGCTTCAAGGATGCTATCCATGGATTCCTTCCTCTTCTCCATTTGTTTCTCTTCTCTTCCTTATCTTTTGAGCATGGTTTTTGATTGTAATTTCGAGTTCAATGAATTAGCAGCTATATTTAGGAAATACTTTAGATCTTTCTATGAGTATTGATGTTTATGTTATCTTTTGAGTATATATTGATGTTTAGCTTTGTTCTTTTATACCTATGCTTAATGCTTACTTCTATTTTATCAACAATTGCATGATCTTAATTGATGCAAATGAACTAGACATAGGGATTTGTGGAGATGGACATGGTATGATTGATGCATGTTCGACAAGTTCAATTGACTTGGATGAGTTGATTCGCTAACTGGATAGAAATATACCTTTTAGCCATATATTAGCGTGTGTTTGAGAATAGATCGTTCATTAGTGGAGTTTACACTAGTCCTCATACAAACATAAGAAACATAGTGGATTAGGTAAATGACACTAGGGTTGATTGACCTAGACATAGACTTTTAACTAAATCAGATTCTCAACCTAACTAACTAATCATTGATATTGCTTATAAGGATTGCATAACATTAGTATGAAATAGGAAGTGAAGAAGGATTCCCTAAATTTCTAAACCATTATTTTTATTGCTTTTGTAGTTTAGATTTATTTTATTTGCATTTCTTTATTTTATATATTCTTGGATAGAATTTAACTAAGCTATTGGTTGTTACTTAGTAATGGAAACCATATATCCTCGTGGGAATGCACTTGTGATACATAAATGGTCTAACAAGTTTTTGATCCGGTGAGTCACCCCATATTTGGCAAGGAGAGCCTCAAAATACTTATTGCAGAAATGTGACCCTCCGTCACTGATAATGGCTTAAGGAGTACCAAAACGGATGAAGATTTGTTTCTTCATGAAGTTTATCACTACCTTAGAGTCATTGGTAGGGAATGCACTTGCTTCTACCTATTTGGACACGTAGTCCACTGCCATAAGAATGTACAGATTCCCATAGGAAGGAATGAAGGGACCCATGAAGTCGATGCCCCAAACATAAAAAATTTCCACTTCGAGAATGAAATTGAAGGGCATCTCATTTCTCCTTGATATGTTCCCTAATTTCTGGCATCTATCATACTTACTAACATAAAAGTATGCATCCTTGAAGAGAGATGACCAATACAGGCCAGATTGAAGCACCTTTACCGCTATTTTATCACCACTATAATGATCCCCATAAAGGGCAGTATAACACTGATTCAAAATTTGTCCAGCTTCCTCCAAAGGTACATAACTTCTTATTATATGATCAGGGCACTGTTTAAACAAGAAAGGCTTGTCCCAAAGATAGTGCTTACTATCGTGCAATAACTTCTTCCTCTAGTGAGAAGTGAGATCCGGAGGCATCACACCACCTACTAGGTAGTTCACAATGTCAGCACACTAAGGGTCTGGTTGAGCTATAACAGCAAAGAGTTGCTTATCTGGAAATGTCTCTTTAATTGTGTTTGGTTCAACTTGATATTCCTTATTTTCCAATCTAGAAAGATGATCAGCAATTTGATTCTCAACCCCTTTCTTGTCACAAATTTCTAAGTCAAACTCTTGCAATGGTAGAACCCACCGAATCAAACGTGGCTTTGCATCCTTCTTGGCCACCAAGTATTTAATCACTGAGTGGTCCGTATAGACAATCACCTTAGCACCCACCAAATATGATCAAAATTTGTTGAATGCAAAAATAACCGCTAGAAGCTCCTTTTCTGTCGTGGTATAGTTAAGATGTGCATCATTGAGAGTTTTGCTTGCATAGTATATGGAGCAAAACACCTTGTTCTTCCTCTGCCCCAAAACTGCACCAACAACATAGTCTCTGGCATCACTCATTAGTTCAAAGGGCAACTCCCAATCAGGGGTGGTAATCACCAGAGCTGATACAAGTCTCTTTTTCAATTCCATAAATGCCTCATGGCAAGATTCATCAAAGTTAAATTGGACATCGTTCTCCAATAAATTGCAAAGTGGCTTAGAAATCTTAGAGAAGTCCTTTATGAAACTCCGATAGAATCTAACATGGCCCATGAAACTTCTAACTCCTCTCACTGAGATTGGTGGCAGAAGTTTTTCAATCACTTTTATTTTTGCTCTACCACCTTCATTCCTTTGCACGACACTCTATGGCCAAGAACTATGTCTTCTTGGACCATGAAGTGACATTTCTCCCAGTTAAGCATCAAATTGGTCTCTTCACATCTTTGTAGAACTGGAGCCAAGTTGTTCAGGATATCATCAAAAGAATCACCGAAGACTGAGAAGTCATCCATTAACACCTCCAAGAACTTCTCAACCATATATGTGAAGATTACCATCATACATCTCTGGAAGGTTGTTGGTGCATTACACAAGCCAAATAGAATCCTCCTAAAAGCATATGTACCATAGGGGCAAGTGAATGTTGTCTTCTCTTGATCCTCAGGGGCTATAGCAATCTGATTATACCCCAAGTATCCATCTAGAAAGTAGGCCCTGCTAACCTGTCTTGCATCTGATCAATGAATGGCAGAGAGAGGTGATCCTTTCTAGTTGCAGTATTCAGCTTCCTATAGTCCATGCAAATGCGCCATCCTGTGACTGTTCTGGTTGGAATCAAGTCATTGTTTTCATTGGCAACAACCGTTATGCCACCCTTTTTAGGCACACACTGAATAGGGCTTACCTAGGTACTATCAGAGATTGGGTATATGATTCCCCCGTCTAACCACTTGATGATCTCTTTTTTTACCACTTCCTTCATAATGGGCTTCAGACGCCTTTGGTACTCAATGATTGGTTTAACGTCATCTTCCAGCATAATTTTGTGCATGCAGATGGTGGGACTAATGCCTTTAATGTTTGCAATAGTCCATCCTAGCGCCTTCTTGAACTACCTCAGCACTCTCAACAACTTGGACTCTTGCTCTTCTGATAAAAGTGAGGAAATAATGACCAGTAATGTAGATGATTCTTCTAAGTAGGAATATTTCAAGTGATCAGGTAATGGTTTAAGCTCTAACTTAGGTGGAGAGATGATAGAAGGCTGCATAATCGACTTGTCAGAGGAGATCGACAATGGCTCAAAACTTAGTTTCCTGTAAAACTTAGTAGAAGAGTCAAGCAGTTTAATACATTCCTTAATATCATCCCTATCTACATGCTCATCATGATATGTCAAAGTTAAAGCTAGGGAATCATCTGAAAAATCAGCATGAAATGCATCATTTACCACTTGATCAATCATACTAGTATAAGAACATTATTCTTGATCATTAGGAAATTTAATGGCCTTGTAAATGTTGAAAGTTACTTTCTCATCATTCGCTTGCATAGTAAGCTCACCTTTGTGTACATCTATCATGGTATTACCGGTTGCCATGAAAGGCCTCTCTAAAATTAATAGCACATTGCGATCCTCCTCCATATCAAGGATGACAAAGTCAGCAGGGAAAATTAGCTTGTCTACCTTTACCAAAATATCCTCAATGATTCCTTTCGGGTACGTAAGAGTCCTATCAACTAATTGCAAGGTCACAGAGGTAGGCTTCACTTCACCCAATTCCAACCATTGGAAGATTGAGAGAGGTGTCAAATTAATGCTCGCCCCCAAATCACATAAAGCTCTATCAAGAAAGTGTCTTCCAATTATGCATGGTATGGTAAAGCTACCCGGATCTTTCAACTTTGGAGGTAGCTTGTTCTACAAGATAGCACTGCATTCCTCTGTGAATGTCATTGTTTCATAGTCTCCCAGCCTTCTCTTCTTGGATAGGATGTCTTGCATGAACTTCACATAACTTGACATTTTTTATAATGCTTCTGCAAATGGGATATTTATGTGAAGCTTCCTGAAGACTTCTAGAAATTTCTAGAATTTGGCATTCATCTTTTATTTAGCCTATCTGTTGGGGAAAGGTAGAGGTAATGTAGGAGGTTTGACATCCTTCTTCTTTTCCTCATCCTTCTTCTTTTCTTCATCCTTTTTCTTTTCTCCATCTTTGTTCCTTTGGTCTTCCTTATATAAGATCTCCTTATCTTGTGTCACCTCAGCATCATCCACAAGTAGTTTGGTCTTGGGATTCCCTTCGATGTCTTTTCCAGTTCTAAGGGTAATAGCAATGCAAGATGGTGAATCCTTGAGATCACATCTTGGATTGCTAACTGTGTCACTTGAAAAAGACCCCAGGGCCTACTGTTTATAGCATTCTCTAACTGACCCACTTAGGTCTCTAGAGCTCTCATTGAAGCCATTTGGCTTTGAATCATTGCATCGTTCTTGGCCAAGTGAGCATCAGTCTTTGACATATAAGAATCGGATTTGACATGAACTACATGAACATGTCTTCAAGAGTAGGTTTCTTGTCTTACATAGGAGATCTTGACTATAAAGAGGAACCAGAAGGATATGGTAGTTGTTCATTACCAGCCGATGAAGATGATGCACCTTGCTTGTCTCTCTATGAGGAATTTGGATAGCTTCTCCACCCTGGATTGTACTGATGCAAATAAGGGTTGTTTTGTGGTGGTTGATAATTCTCATCATATTGTGCACTCTCCAAGATGGAATGACACCTATCAGTAGCATGATTATCACCACATCGATTACAAAGCACAAAAAGGCTCAAATGAGGACTTGCTCCCAAACTATCCAACTTGCTAGCAATTGCAGCCACTTGAGTAGAGAGTGAGGTAATTGCATTAATATCATGCACTTCAGCTACCTTCTTTGGAGTATTTCTTTCGGAAGGTCATTGGTAGCTATTTACAGTTAAATCTTCAAGTAATTGGAATACTTCATCAAAGGATTTACCAAGCAATGAACCACCCGCAGCTGTGTCCACTAGTAGGGGTGTCAAAATGGGCCAGGCCCGATGGGACGGCCCAATTAGCCCGACAAAATGGATAGGCTGGGCTAGCAAAATGTTAGCCCGAACCTTATATGGCCCGAATAGGCCAGGCCAGCCGCTCTTTTAACATTATATAAGACTAAATAAGCTAGACTGGGCTGGAAAAATACCAACCCAAAATTTATGTGGCTCGAATGGGCCAGCCTGAAAATGGCCCGAGCCCGAATGGGCTGGCCCGAATGGGTCAGGCCGGCCCGTTTTGACACCCCTATCCACTAGTGGACGGTGTTGAGGCAACAACCCTTTATAGAAAGAATAAATTTGATGCCATGGAGGAATCTCATGATAAGGGAACCTTCTCAAAAGATCCTTGTATCTTTCCCATGCTTCATACAAGGTTTCAGAATCAAATTGAGTGAATGAAATAATGTCATTCACCATCTCCATAGTCTTGGCAGGTGGGAAATATTTGTTCAGGAATTTGCCACATATATCACTCTAAGTGCTTATGGATCTAGGTGGTAGAGATTGTAACCAACTATTGGCTCTTTCTCTGAGAGAAAAAGGAAAAAGCCTTAGCCAGATGCGTCTTCTGAGACTCCATTATGCTTGAATGTGTCACAAATCTCCAGAAAATTTATCAAGTGGGCATTTGGATCTTTACTTGGTAACCCACCAAATTGCACCGACATTTGGATCATTTGAATGATAGCTAGTTTAATTTCAAAGTTGATGGCTTGGATAGAAGGCCGCCTTATGTTTGATTGCAAATTTTCTATTTGAGGAGTTGCAAACTCTCTCAAGGGCCTCGTATGATCATTGTTGCCAGCCATGGTAGTGGTACCTAACACAATGAAAGAATGCAACTTGGATTAAAATGAACTAAAAGAAAACTTGAATTAAAACTAATTAAACTCGTTGTCAATATTGGCAAAAATCAGAAATTAGTCGTTATCCCCGACAACAGCGTCAAAAACTTATTGTGACCTTTTGTGTACCACAAGTATACGGGTCGCGTAAGTAATATAATAATGAGAAAGATCGTCTCTACAGGGATAATGGGTAATATCTAATGTCAAGTATTAACCAATAGCTTAACGAATTCTATTCAAGCACATATAAATTAGGAAAAGTATGTGTAGTCAAAATTAGGGCTAAAAGGGAATAAACTAGAAGTAAAAGACAACAACGAGAGCAAAGGGATTCCTTCTTCACCAACTACTTTACTTGGCAACTTGCAACCGTTTTAAGCAACAAAGATACTAGTTTTGTTAGCTTAAGAAGCTACATTAGTTAAAAATCTATGTTTAGGTCATTTAACCCTATGTCATTTACCTAGCCCACTATATGTCCTTAACAATGGCTATACATGGCTAATAGGTATATGTCTATCCTATTAACAAATTAATTCATCCTACCATTAGAATGAAATCAAATATGCATCATCCACATCCATGACCTAAAATCTAGATTCCTATGTCTAGTTCAAAAGATTTTATCAAATCACAATAAATGATGACCAAATATCTATGGGCATTAATAGAAACATGGATGAACAAAACCAAATATCATTATAAAGTTAAAAGGTTACAAAGTTACCAATGTACATAGAATGATCCAAAGGAATCCTTAAAAATAACTTACCTACCCATGGAATCTGAAAATCTCAAGAGAGATTTCCTACCCATGGCCTAGAGAAAGAGAGGATAAAGAGAAAAGAGGGAGAACTCTATAATGAGATCTTGGGAGGCTTGATCCTCCTTGGATAATGATGGTTTCCCTTCTAAATCTCGTCCAAGCTCTCCAAAATGACGAAAACTGGTCTTCTCTGCGTTCTGTCTCGTCTCCCCACCTAACTCCCTCCAAAATATTTGATGAAACAGTATATAACGACAAAACCCGCGAACTCGCACCGCAGCGTGATATCCTTTGCGCCACGATGCCTAGGTGATTAAGTGAAACTAGTGCTGACAAACGTGCGCCACGGCGTAACATCCTTTGCGTCGCGGAGCTCTAGCCTCTGTCTTGAGTATGTGCAGCATGCAGAGAGCGAGACGTCATGGCGTGCTAAACCTTGTGTCGTGGCGTGATAAGCTGGATTGCATGCTAAGCTTCCTCCTCCAATGCAAGATGTTGACTTGCTTTTAGAGCTTATCCTGCAATAGAGAAGTCACTTAATTAATCACAAGTGTAAATCTACTTAATCCAACAAAGCATAAACAAGATTTTGGCAATATTAGAGCGGAAGACATTAACATGAATTTGAATTCAAAGTGAAGTAAAAGCCTTCGAATCATGTCTAAGCACAAGGACTAAGCGATCAATGTACCACCAATATAGGGCGCAAATACTATATTTTATGGAGTTATCACTTGATCACAACCTAAGATCAAGTCGTGGCAATAATATCATTTACTTTGTGTAAATTACACTTTATGAGATGACATCTTCATTTAAATAAACTTTTATCACACAAAATTTAAAAATTAAAAATCCTACCATATTACCCTCTTAAGTTTCAAAGATATTAAAAAATATTCATTGCAATAAATTTTTTTGTTTTGCCTAAAATGCATTAATCTTACTAATAGTTATTGAGATTTGTCTTATAAATTAGTTAAATCATATCAATGAGGAGACTATGTAACATGTAACTTAACTGCAAGAAAAAAGAATAGTGAAACTCATTAGTTCTATGTATTTGTTTGGATGGGCTTTTAAAAAATATTTTTTATTTATTTTTTAAAAATATTTTTAAAAAAGTAAAAATTACTTTATGTTTAGATATAATATTCAAAAGATAATTTTTTATCCCTGAATATCTTCTCTATATTTTTAAAATGATCATTTTTAAGAATCTAAAAAATCTCTCTTAAAAAAATTGTGCATTTTTTTAATGAGGTCCAACAAAAAATATGCTAAAAAATTAAAAAAAATACTTATTTTTAAAAAATCTATTTTTTTAATCCAAAATTGTACTGGCAAGTGAGATCGTATAAATAAGATAAAACAAGGCATCAAAGTATGATGTCTATCCTGTTGTTGGTGAGTCATTTGTTAAAAAAAATAAAAAATAAAATAAAAATCAAATCAAAAGCGTAATAAATAACCTCTTCATTACGGTGTTTTTTTTTTTTAAAGGAATGAAGTGTATATATTTAAAGCTGTTATAACTTTCAAAGAAAAATCATAAGGAAAATGATTATTGCAGATTATTTTTTACATAATTTTTATATTTGATTAACTATATACAAATATCGTGTTAATAACATGTATTTAAAAGTATTATTTGTATATAAAAATAATTACATTATACTTGCACCTTACTAATAATTATTGAGATTTGTCTTGCAAATTAGTTAAACCATAACAATGAGGAGACTATGTAACATGTAAGTAAATTGCAAGAGAAAAAAATAGTGAAACTCATGAATTCTAAGGATTTGTTTGGATGGGTTTTTAAAAAATATTTTTTAAAATTAAAAATTGTTTTATGTTTAAATATAGTATTCAAAAAATATTTTTTTTATCCTTGTATATCTTCTCTATATTTTTAACATGATCATTTTTAAGAAGCTAAAAAATCTCTCTTAAAAAAAAATGTGCTTTTTTTAATGAGGTCCATAAAAAGAACATGCTAATTTTTTTTAAAAAATACCTATTTAAAAAAAATTATCCAAAATGCTACATCCAAGTGAGATCGTGTAAATAAGATAAAACAAGGCATGGAAGTATGATGTCTATCCTGTTGTTGGTGAATCATTTGTGAAAAAAACATCAAAAAATATAAATAAAAATCAAATCAAAAGTGTAATATATAACCTCTTCGTTACCGTGTTTTTTTTTTTTAAGGAATGAAGTGTGTATTTTTAGAGCTGTTATAACTTTCAAAGAAAAATCATAAGGAAAATGATAATAGCACATATTTTTTACCTCATTTTTATATTTAGTTAATTATGTACAAATATCTTGTTAACAACATGTATTTAAAAATATTATTTGCACATGTAACCTAATATATATATATATATATATATATATATATATATATATATATATATATATATATATATATATATATATATATATATATAAAATTTGCCCATAAAAATAATTACATAATACCTACACCTTACTTATTTGGGAAATAAAAGGTAAAGAGGATATATGTTTAAATACATATTTAACATTTTTTATTACTTAAAATAAAAATAATATAAGAATGATGTAAAAAAAATTATGTGCAAATATAGTTACTTACATGTATTATGTGTTTAAAGGAGTTAGTAGTCGATTAACAATATTAGTAATTTATAAGACGTTGTTTTTGTATATCGTAAACCAATTTTAAAAAGGGTGTACACAAATAATGTGCATATAGAACAAGGATTTGTTCACTTGGTTAACTTTCTATTTATAACAATAAAAAATTCTTACATAAATTTAAAATACTTAAAATAGATGTAATAAAGAAATTATAATATTAATTGATAGATAATTATTATGATTAATTAATAGAAAGTTTTAATTAACTCTATCAATTAATATTATAATTAATCTAATACAACTAATTTAAGTACTCTAAATTTATACAAAAATTTCTTAATAATAACATGAATTGAATTTATGAATTCACTTTGCTAATTAAGAAATAAAAACAAAACAATATGAATACACGCTGATTAAGAACGTCCCTGCTATTCCAGTTACCAACAAGTTACTTGTTTAAATATGATGAAATTCTTATATAAATTTACAACACTTAGGTTAAATATATTAAACTAATTATGTTATTAATTATAATATATTATAATAATTAATTATAATTATTTATTAACTAATAATATAATTGACATAATATACTAAACTTCTTTACATTTAAGTAAGAATTTCTTTGATTTGGGTAGCTTTTAATGACATTTATCATATCTGACTTTGGTGTTCGGGTGTCATTTGTTTTGTCTGTATGTGTGTGATAGAATTTGCACTGCAACTTCTCAAGTTGAGCAATGGATTCATGGAAGCAATAGACGGTATAGGGGAAGGGCTTTATTATATGAACACTTGAAGTATAATATCTTCCTCATATGTAAATATGATACAAAATAATGAGTGATTCATACGAGTTAGAAATAGAAATAAGGTAATAAATATTAATAATTTTATATATATTTTTTAATAAATAAATATATGTGAATTAATATATATTTATATAAGAAGATTATTGTATAAAAAAGAAAAATAATAAAAATTATTATATATTAAATCAATTATAATCATTCATAAAATTAATCGTGATCAATCATAATCAATCACGCTAATATTCTTCCTCAAACTCAAGTGGGTATAAAAGAAATCAACTTAAGTTTAGAAATCAAAATGTAAAAGCAGTTAGAATAATGAGCTTTGGTGAATAAATTGGCTGGCTGATCAAGAGTGTTGATATCTAATTTTGTCTATAAAATTTTTCTTGACCCATTAATTTTATACTTTGTCTTATTTTATTTTGAATGCAAAAAAAAAAAGAATTTAAATTAAAAAAAGATTAAAAAATGATATTTTTGGTTTAAAAAAATAAAAAAATATTTTTTTACAGCAACTCACTCACATCACTCTGCACATTTTCTCTCCATCCATACTCAACCTTCTCTCAACACTCAACTTCTCTGCACATCACTCTGCACATTTTCTCTCCACCCTCACGTAATTCCTCTTCACACAAGCAACCACATAGTGCACAAAAATATTTGCTTACAAGAGGCAACCAAGAAAAAAGGATCTCTGCTAACAAAAGGGAGATGAAAAACGTGAAAGAAAAAGGTATTACAGAGGTTTTTTCAGAGGGAACAGACCAACGGAGAGCATTTTTCATTTGGAGGATCTCATTTTCACCATTCAAAGAAGCTTGCTGCCACCACTTTCACGCACCAACCGAGTCAACTCACTACCCACCATCACCTTCTTCAACCTTCCATCTCCACCTTCACTCACCACCACCATTAATAACATTCTTCCACCACTTTCACCTCCATAACCCACCACCAAACCAAACACATACACAACACCTTCAACATTTCATTTTCACCTCCATTACCACCCTCCATCATCAACCTCAAGCTTCCATTACCTCACAGCCCACCACCAACACTCCCCAACAACCATTACCCATCTTCCATAACTACAACCATAAACCACCACCTCCCCCCAAAACCGAAACTCCCCTTCTCCCATTGTAGATTCTGCCGGCCAGCACCGAAGAAGCACTACCCAGCGTCAACCCGCACCGTATCACCAGACCCAAGAAGCCACATCGTAGCACCGCCGCACCAGACCGTCGTCCAGCCACTTTACCATGTGAGCAGGAGCCGCTCTGCCTAGCTCACCCGAACCTGATGGAGACCTCCACGCCGTCACTCACAGATCCGATAGGCCAGCACCAAACCGGACTCGTTGCCGCTCCCCGGAACCAGATCCAGCCCATATCCCGCTGTTCTCCAATGCCTCACCGCCGCACACCGAGCAGCACCAAGCCCGCAGCCCAGATCTGGCTGGCCAGCGACGTCGAATCCGTCCAACCGAGTCTGACTCGAACTTCGTGAATCTCGCCGACACACCAACCCACACCCTGTAGTTCGTCTGCCCAAGCCCGCCTGGATCGAACCTAGTCGCCACTGAACCAACTCCTCCGTTGAGCTCTGTTGGCGACTCGCGAGCAGCACCGGCGGCCCCCCAAGCCGTCGCCGTGCTCCCTTACCGCGCTACTGTCGTGGACCATCCCTCAAGCTAGCTGAATCTTCCTCCTCTAAAGCCCCTTGTTCCTATACTGTGAGAAGAAGCTTTCAGATCTCTTTTTCTATTCTATATTTAGTATATTTAGTCTATTTGTATTTAGGTTGATTGCTGACATTGGGATAGGTGGTCTTGTTGTATTTGGGCTTTAATGGAATGTTTGAGTTTAAATTAGTTAGTTTGAATAAAAAACAAAAATACAAAAGAAAAAAGAAAAACAAAAAATAAGCCTAGATCAGATAGCTTTTGTACAAATTGGTGTATAAAGTAAAAACTAAATGATAAATAAAAACAAAAATAAAAACAAAAATAAAACAAAAATAAAATATTTAAATCAATGCGATGACCAATGATGATGATTGAATAGCGGATGCTATCTTCAATGTCATTTGGATCATAAGGGTTTATTGAGTAGTCGGGTGCTAACTTGAACCGTATGTAAGAATGAATTTGTTTTCAAACAAAGTTCCCTTTCAAAAATTCTTTTAATTAAAATCAACCAACTCACAAATATTTTTTACAGAACTATGTGACTTTGAGATCCTCATTTCACCTGAAAATATGTAGGAGCATAATCATTATTTTGTCAAGCCAAATTAAATTTTCACAAATTAGTTCTTTCTTTTCTTTTTTTAAAAAAATAAAAAAAATAAAAATTAAATAGAAAAAAAATAGTCACAAAGTCTTTTCAAGAGAGGTAAAAATGAAAATATTTGAGATTATTAAAATTTGCACAACTAACTTAAGGTACCGTTCTTGAAAAGGGCAGTGTAGGGTGCTAACACCTTCCCTACCTGTAATCGACTCCCGAACCCAAACTCATTTTCTAAAAGACCAGATTTACTTATTTTAAGGGTTTTTCTAATGTTTTCCCAATTGCAATAAACATTAGTGACGACTCCATTGATTTTCAAAATTTAATCTTTTTCGATCGTCCCGTCGCGATTTCGGTTGCGACAAAGAGTTTCAATAGAAATGAGACGAAGAGCACCATAAAGAATGTGTTGACAGATGAAGTGATAGTCGATCTCAATATACTTGGTGCGCTCGTGAAAAATATCATTGTGAATAATCTGAATAGCACTCCTATTATCACAGTGAAGAACAGTGGGAGAAGACTGAGAAAATCTCAAGTCTTCAAGAAGCCAACGTAACTAAAGTATCTCAGATGTGGTGTTAGCTAGTGCTTAATATTCTGCTTATGTACTAGAATGTGCAGTTAAAGTATGTTTCTTGTTTCGGCATGAAATAAGTGCATAACCAAGAAAGATACAATAGACAATGGTGGATTGTCGGTCAGTACGATCTCCACCTAAATTAGCATCAGAATAAGTCTGAAGAACCAAATAGGAGTTGGATGAAAAATAAAGTTCATTAAATAATGTTCATTTTATATACCGAATAGTGCACGGAGTTGTAATAAACTGACTAAGTAGATGAGTAACATATGAAATGTCTAGACAAGTAACAGTAAGATAAATAAAGCTATCAACCAATTGCCAATAGAGAGTAAGATTATCAAGTATAGTACCATCCGGATGTGTAAATCTGACATTAGGTTATAAAGGAGTGGACTTAGTGCAACTGTCGGAAAGACTGACTTGAGAGATAAGATTCGAGACATATTTATCTTGAGACAGAGAAATGTCATCAGTAGAAGAAAAAATTTCAAGCCTCATAAAGTAACTGAGAGGTCCAAGATCTATTATCTCAAAATGCTGACTCAATAACTGTTTAAACTCAGTAATACTCATAGTATCATCACTAGTAATAATCATATCATCAACATAGAGAAGTAACATAACAGTACCTCTATCAGTTTTGTGAATAATCAGGGAAGAATCATGGGTATTAGAGGAAAAGTCAAGCTGAATGATAGTACTATGAAACTTGACAAACCAGGCTCGAGGTGCTTGTTTGAGACAATATAAAGCCTTTCAAAGACGAAAAACCTTATTTGGTGGACAAGTGTAACCAGAAGGTGGATGCATATAAATTTATTTTTCCAAATCACAATTAAGAAAGACATTCTTCACATTCATCTGATTTAGAGTCCATTTCTAAGTGGCTGCAATAGCAAGGGGAGTACGAACTGAAGTGATACCAACAATAAGTACAAAAGTCTCTTTATAATCAATGTCATATTCTTGAGTAAAACCTTTAGCAACCAAACGAGTCTTATATCGCTCAATAGAGCCACCAGAACGAATCTTGATTTTGAATACTCGTTTACATCCCACAAGTACCTTACCAGAAGGAGAATCAACAATGTCCCAAGTATTATTGTTCTTCAAAGCCTATAATTCTTCTTGCATAATATGTTGCCAATGAGGATCTCTAGAGGCTTCTTGATAGGATTGAGGTTCATGTAAGTGAAGCATGGTAGAAAAATAATGATAATTGCGAAGATAGATAGGTTAAGTTCTTATCGTAGTTGGACGCTCAGAAAGAAGAGGGGGTGCAATGACAGGTGCAGGATCTACATCTAGAACAGCGTCATCAGGAATGACTAAAATATCGGAAGTGACTAGAAGCTCACTAGAGGAACCTGCATCAAAATAATTAAGAAAGAGAACAACAAAGGGGTTAGTAAAAAACAGAGTTAAAGTGGAAGTGAAGGACTTGAACTTTGAGAGTGAGGAGAACATGGTGTCTTCCTAGAAGACGACATGATGGGAAATAAAGATGCGTTGAGAGATTAGATCCCAACAACGATAGCCTTTATGTTCAGCGTTATAACCAAAAAAACAACAGAGACATGCTCGGGACTTAAGTTTAGTGTACTCACAAGGTTGAAAGAGAACAAAACAAGTACAACAAAAAACTTTAAGAGAGTTGTAATATAGAGAAGTATGGTGAAGACGTTCAAAGAGAGATACATTACCCAGAACAGAGGAAGGAAGACAGTTGATGACATAGATAGTGTTTAGAGCGGCTTCACCCTAAGCATGATCAAGACAAGAGGAGGAGATGAGCATAGCTCGGACAGAGTTAAGGATATGACGGTATTTTCTTTTAGCACGACCATTTTGTTGAGAGGTACCAGGATAAGAAAACTCAGAGAGTGTACCCTATTCAGCAAGAAAGGTGAGAAATTTTGAATCATGATATTCAGAAGCATTATCATGACGAAAAACTTTAATTATTTTTTATAAATGAGTTTTGATCATAGTAGCAAAAATAATGTAAATTTAAGGAAGTTATTAATGATTTTTCATTAAATATATTCAAGTAAAACGAGAAAAATCGTCAATAAATATCACATATCGATTAACTCCCATAGTTAGTGTGAGAGAAGGCCCCCAGGCATTAAAGTGCACAAGGTCAAAAGGAGATTTAGAAATAGAGATACTTTTACTGAAGGAATGTGCAGGTTGTTTAGCAGTTTGACAAGAAGTATAGTGAAAAGACTCATTATTGACCGAACCTAGAGTTCCTTGAGATAAGATAAGATGCACCTTTCCTACAGAACTATGAGCAAGACGTTGGTGCCATAATTGGAATGAGGTAGATGCTGCACAAAGATTTGAGACATGAGGAACATGAAGGTTGGTGAGCTCAAACAACCTTTCGACTTTACACTCAATTCCTATGACTTGTCTTGTCCGTGGATCCTACACATGACAATCAGAAGAAGAAAATATGACTTTATAACTAAGGTCACATAGTTGACTAACAGCAATGAGATTAAAGTTTAATATGAGAATGAAATATCCATCAAGTAAGGTAAGAGTAGGTAAAGAGACAGAACCCTTATAATTAACATTCATAAGAAATTCATCGAATGTATGTATAGAATGTGTAGTATCATTAACAAAGACATAAATAAAAAAGTTTGATATGTGGATGTCATATAATTATAACAAGCAGAGTCAAAGTACCATTAGTATTACCTGATATGATTGATAAAACAAAAGTGATATTACCAAAATTAAATAGTAGACGCTTAAGGATGAACACAAAATCATTAGTAGAAAAGACAGCTTGAGGTGTGACTAAAGAACCTAGGAATCCTTTAGCAGCAATAGTAACAAGCACAAACTTAAAAAAATTGAGACAAGATTAAAATTTGTTCTGATCAAACCTTGAAAGATATGTAAAATAATTCTCAATTAAATATCTTGAGTCTTTATAATATTTGTAATATTTAGGGATAATAACTGAAAAAAATTAAACAATATCTAATTTTTTTTCATTATATCAAAGAAGGACACAAAAATATAAACTTTTAAAACTGAATTAACATAAAAAAATTTAAAAATAAAAAAATCTCACCAAAAAATTTTAAGAAAAATTTGGTGTCACGTCCACGAAAAAAAAGATTATAACAGAGTATACGGGTTACACCATAAAAAACGAACGAAGCAAAGTACTAAAGAAATATCAAAGCACGTCGTACGAAGCAAAGATCTGGAGAAATATGCGCGCACAAAAAATCTACGAAGCACCAAAAATAAGCACGTCGTACGAAGCACAAAAAGTCAAGCACGCCATACAGAAAAACAAGTTACAGGCCACAATATCAACACGAGAAAACGGCCAAACAAAAAAGAAAGAGAAATATTTTATCTTTTTATTTAATTTTTTTAATTATTAAATTAAAAATATTAAATATTTTCTATATTTTTAATATATTAAATATATTTATTTTTTTATTTAATATTTTTTATTTTTTATTAAAAAATTATTAAAATAAATTTATAAAAAAATATAATATTACTCAAAAGAAAAAAATATCTGAAAAAAATTAAAATTTAGAATCTAAAATCTAAAATTCAATCAAAAACCTAAACTTTATATAAGATGGTTGAAATATGAAACGGACACAATATCAATTTTGTATATATTTTTAAATAAATGAATATATCAAGATTAACTTATATTTATATAAAAAAAATTATATTAAAAATAATAAAAAATTAATTTTGTAGTAAATTAATTATAATTATTCTTAAAATTAAATTAATCATGGTCTCAAACTAGTTTCTTATGCAAATTATTAGTTTGAAGTGATTTCTCTTCTTTTGGTTTGGGTAGCTTTTAATGACATTTAAGATCATATCTGACTTTGGTGTTCGGGTGTCATCTGTTTTGTCTATATGTGGTTGATTAGGGCCAACTTGATCCGCAAACTTGTGAATTCGATCTAACTCGATTTGATCATATATATTTGAATTAGTTCAGATAGATGGATCAGTTAGGGTTAAATTTAATAAATTTGTCTAGTTATCGATTTAGATGACAAGTTTAGTGAACCAATACGATGATCCGATTATCTATATACGATATTATTTTAGGTAATTTTTATTAAAAAATATTCATGATTCGATCTAATTCGACCAATCCGATCACTTAACCCGACCAATCCGATTAATCCGATTAATCCGATTACCATACCCGAACCTCGGATCAAGTTACACAAAAAAAAAATTAACAAAATTTAACTCAACCTAACTTAATTTTAATTAATTAAATTGAATATTATTTTTTTAAATTCAATCCAACCTAACTCGTGTGCATCCCTTATCACTGATAGAGTTTGCGCGGTAACTTCTCAAGTTGAGGGATGAAAGCAATAGGCGGTATGGGTCCTAGGTTTCTTTAGTTGAACACTTCAAATCTAATACTTTTTCACACATGAATATAATACAGAATAGGGAATCATTCATATGATATCGAAGCATGCAGTACGCTATTTTAAAGTAAGTATTATATTTTGTGTGTTTAAAAAATATTTTTAATTGAGAAAAATTAAAAATAGAAGTAAATGATGAAATTTTTGTTTAAGAGAAATTCTTGTAAAAATTTAGAATATTTAAATTAAGTGCAATATGTTAATTATATTATTGATTAATAAATAATAATTATAATTAATTATCATAATTTATTATAATCAATTATGTAATTGATTTAATGTACGTAACATATATAATATAAGTTTACGGAAGAATTTTTTTCAAAGGAAAATAATTAAGAAATCATTCCTCAAATTGAGTGCCTTCGTGCACATGTACTCCACCCTATGCTGAATACATTATTAAACATTTTGAGTCACACAATTTGAGATCACTCAATCTATTTTTCCAAAAGAAAATAATTAAGAAATTATTCCTCAAATTGAGTACCTGCCTGCAAATGTACTCCACCATATGCTGAATACATTATTTAATATTTTGAGTCACACAATTTGAGATCACTCAATCTACATTTACATGTAAAACTGACCCTAAAGTCGTCTTTTTATTTTTTCTGGTAAAAAGTTGTCTTTTATTTTTTTATTATCAAATGTTCTACATTTTGGTAAAAATGTTTGTGTTTTTTTTCCTCCGTTCTTTTAAGAAGTGAAAAAAGACAAAAAAATGAAAAATGATAACTACTACTACAATATAAGAGAGCCAATGGGGTGGAAAAACTAACAAAGACCGAGTCTTCCATTATATAAAACCGCCATACATATAGTAATATTAGCCAAACAACTAAATCACATACAAAATTAGGAATGCATCTCGGTACCCAACTGCCTCCAGAAATTTTTAGTAATAGAGATAAAGATAATACATAAACTTAAAAAAATTAAATGAATTCGAAAAAATATATTAACATAAAATGATAAAATATTAATTTATAAATATTTTTTTATACAATAATTTTTTTATTATCAATATTATTAAATATTTTTTTTATATATATGAATCTTAATTACTAATTACATGAGATGAAATTTGAAAAAAAATGTTAAATAGATTTTAATTTTTATTATTACAAATTTATTCTTTATATAAGAATAAAATTAAAAATATAAAGAAAATAGAAATGATAAATGAATATTAAAAAAAAAATTAAAAGTGAATAAGATCAAGTGTCTTCATTCTTATTCTTGATTAAAAAAATATATACTAATTATAAATCAAAAAAAAGTTTTAAATTTAAGTAGAGACATGTGTCGTCACTTCGTTGCATGTAGTTCTCTCCATGCCTAACCCAATGCTAGTTTCATGGTTTTTCAGGTATCAGTATGAATGCACTAATGCATTTCAGATTTCTTAAGGTTTGGGTTTGGAGTGTCACAAAACTTCATCCGTGTATCCAAAGAATATTCGGGTTACACCGCTGAAACAGGTGGTCTAACAAACATATATATGTTTATTCATAAGCTTACTATAAAGTTAACTTATTTTTATAGTAAGAAAAAAATGATATATCTATTATTAAATTTTAGTGAATAAAAATTCTAATATATTTTAAATTAAATTAAAAATAAATATATTTTTATTTATTTATTTTAAAAATAAATGTATTTAAATGAGTTTTTTTCAAGTTCATAGTCAATTTTTTTGGAATAAATTTTTTTAAAATTAAATTTATCTCTAAAATAAGTAAATAAAAACATATTTATTATTAAATTTTAAAAATTTAAAATTTCAATTTATTTTAGATTAAGAATGATTTTAGAGACAAATTTCCTTTAAAATAATTTTTTTTCCTCGATATATAAAAGGGTAAGATATAGATTCAATCGAAGTATGCCACACGTGGACATACACAGCCAAACATTACAGGAGTAATTTCTAATGACTAGTGTCCACAAAATCATTTTCTATCTTTGTTGAGCAAATGGGTTGGTATGACTTTCTATAAATTTTGAGCAGCATGAGAATGTTGTTCATTCCTGAAGGTGGAAAAGCATTCTCCTTCAGATGCCTCTAGTGTTAGTGTGCTACTGAGCTCTGAGAAAGGAGAATTCAGGAAATGGCAGGTGGGTCTTTCACAACAGGTGCTGTGGCCAAGGAGAGAGCAGAGCAGTATAAGGGGAGGGTCACCGCTTATGTCATCATCGCTTGCATTGTTGCTGCCACTGGCGGGTCTCTCTTTGGCTATGATATTGGGATTTCAGGTTCTTCCATAATCCATACTCTGAATCAGGATTTTCATGATTTTTCTGTTTTTACTTTTTCATGTTCAGGTTCTTTCATAATACATAAGTCTTAAATGAAAACTCAGATGCCTTATGGTTATGGCCAAAAGAGATATTAAAAGTTATTTTGATTGAAAGCTCAAACAAGAAAAAAGGTGAACATTGAAATGCTCATGTAGCATCCAACTTGCGTGAGTTGCATATCTGACAAGAGATTATGATTTAGAAATTCAAGATGTAAAATTGCATGCAGTTTCATAACATTCATAACTTTCTTCATCTTTTCTGTATGCATTCTTGATTAATTTCTAAACTCAAGTGTTAAAAGCCTCCTTTCCTGATCCTAGAAGAAGTGATTCCCAATTATCATCTCAAGCAGTATAATTAAAACTGGGTCCGGCTAGTGTTGTCTTCCTAAAATCTCAAATGCCTAGCTGCAATGTAAAGTTCTATACCCCCACAATGAATAACATTATCATTCACTTTGCCTCTGTTGGAAATCCAATCAGTTCCCATCCTGCCAATAAGTGACAATACAATGCCTTGTTATTGCCCAAATCTTGGGCTCCGACTGAGATAGCAAATGTTTTGGATCAAGTTTTGGGGAGAAGACATTTAGAAACAGCTCCAATTAATCTCAATGCTTTGAAAGAACAGTCATGATAGTCCTCCCTTCTTAATTTGGATTCTCCTCATGTTCTTTCTTTGTCAATCATTGAATTAATTCTTTACATCTCTTACACCTATTGTGAGAGGATATTTTCCTTACCAGAAATGTAAATAAACTTTACTGTCAAATACTGCACCAAGCATGCAATCATGATAGGCAACGTCTTGTACACTTGAACAGGTTATGGACGCCTTGGAATCATTTATGAACTCATTATCTAAATCATTAGACTACCAACTTTACATTCAGAATTCCAAAAAATTAAGAAAATAAAATATCACAAAAACTTGCAACTTAGTCAACAGGAAAAGGCATGTTGGTATAGGAACGCTGTCTCGCACTAAGCTATATGCAGCCCCAACTACTTAATCAATTTTCCAATATACTTGACAATGGCATATTGGTTATTTCTTGATGCTTGAGAACTGATGTTGTGAGGTAGAGAAAGCTGTTTCTTTATGTTTAGAATTTTTCTGATGCATGTTTTATGGTTTACAGGCGGGGTTACTTCCATGGATGACTTTCTTCAAGATTTCTTCCCGTCAGTATACAGAAATAAAATGCACGCACATGAAAACAACTACTGCAAGTACCACAATCAGGTCCTTGCTGCATTTACCTCTTCTCTATATATTGCTGGTTTAGTTGCATCCCTGATGGCATCTCCGGTTACAAGGAAGTATGGACGTCGGGCAAGTATCATTGGTGGTGGTATCAGCTTTCTTATTGGATCAGCACTGAATGCTGCAGCTGTTAACCTGGCAATGCTGATCTTAGGGCGGGTTATGCTTGGTGTTGGTATTGGATTTGGAAATCAGGTAGTAACACTTTTCTCTAACTTGTGATCAATTCTTATGCAGATACAGACTTTTTCCTTTTTTTGTGTAATACATTGCCATATTTATATAAAAGGAGCAACCAACTGTTTTCCCTGTTTAAAGCCTAGCTCTAGATTACCCAAAGTATCAAATGGCTTTGAAGGGTGTGAGTGTCAACAATCAATGGTGGAGCTTCACTGATAATTTTGGAGGGGCAGAATACTTATAGTAGTTGCAGCAATGTAACTTAAAGATGATGTTTAAAAGAGAGAGTAAGAAGAAAATGTTTTGTTTAAAAGGGATAAAGAAAGGAGTATGCTTATCATAAATGAGAGAACAAGAAAGAGAAGTGTCAATGGAAAGGGATGAGCACTTGGTATATCATTGTAGGGTGAAATTTTTTCTTTTTTCGGGGGGGTGGGGAGCTGCCACCCAACAATAATAATGTGAACGTTAACATGAGTTCATAAAATTTACAGGAAAATAAAGGTAGTAATGTGATGCAAACAGTCTATGTTTGAGTTAGAAGATAATCCAGTTATACCTTAAAGTTGAAAAATTACTTGAGCTACTCCTCCTGATGGTTCTTTTGAAGGCTATTCCACTTTATTTGTCAGAGATGGCACCAACCCACCTTCGAGGAGGCCTGAACATGATGTTTCAAGTTGCAACCACTTTTGGGATTTTTACAGCCAATATGATCAATTATGGAACACAGAATATTAAACCATGGGGTTGGAGGCTGTCCCTTGGCTTGGCTGCAGTACCAGCTCTTTTGATGACTGTAGGAGGGATATTTCTTCCTGAGACCCCAAATAGCTTAATAGAACGAGGATCAAAAGAAAAAGGGAGGAAGCTCCTAGAAAAAATCAGAGGAACAAGCGAGGTTGATGCTGAGTTCCAAGATATGATTGATGCAAGCGACTTGGCAAACTCAATAAAGCACCCATTTCGAAACATCCTTGAAAAAAGGAACAGGCCAGAGTTGGTCATGGCAATCTTCATGCCTACTTTCCAGATCCTGACTGGCATAAATTCCATTCTCTTCTATGCTCCAGTGCTGTTTCAAAGCATGGGATTCGCGAGAGATGCGTCCCTCTATTCCTCAGCTTTGACTGGTGGAGTTCTTGCTTGTTCAACATTCATTTCCATTGCAACAGTAGATAGATTGGGCAGGAGAGTTCTGCTTATCAGTGGCGGAATACAAATGATTACTTGCCAGGTAAGAAAAAGTCTCTGTTTCATGCAAATTCTAATTATGCTTAAATATCCATGAACTTGGAAAATAATGCTAGAAGCTGAAAAAAAACACCATTCAATTTGTATGATGCATAACACTTCAGAACTCATGTTAAGAGCTAATTATCTTGACAAATATCCCAGGGGGTGGTATGAGATTTAGGGTGGAAATAGTAGTATTTAGATATAATTTGCAAAGGTCTAGACTCTTGCAAAGTGGTTATAATATATTTTTACCATCTCAGCAGAGTTAGCAGTTTACTATATATTTGCAAAGCATAGCAATTGATTTTACGTTCATTTTTCACATGAGCAGGTTATAGTTGCCATAATTTTAGGGGTCAAGTTTGGAGATAACCAAGAATTGTCCAAAGGCTATTCAATATTGGTTGTGGTTGTGTTTTGCCTATTTGTTGTAGCTTTTGGATGGTCATGGGGCCCACTTGGCTGGACAGTCCCAAGTGAGATATTTCCATTAGAAATCCGGTCAGCAGGGCAGAGCATCACGGTTTCTGTAAACCTTCTGTTCACTTTCATAATTGCCCAAGCCTTCCTTGCTCTTCTCTGTTCACTCAAGTTTGGAATGTTCCTCTTTTTTGCTGGCTGGATTACCATCATGACCATATTTGTTTTTGTGTTCCTACCTGAAACGAAGGGAATTCCTATAGAAGAGATGGCATTTATGTGGAGGAGGCACTGGTTCTGGAAAAGGATACTGGCTGAGACAACTGATGATAGCATCACAAGTGCCAGGAAGTCAGGTTATGCAGTTTGACTCATATCACAGGTCCACGGTACTGAATTACTTGACTGAGAAATGTTATTGATCTGAACAAGGTTAAGATGAATATCCGAATAAGTTAACAAAGGTGGTTTCTTTCCATGTACGGTAATGTAAGGGGATGATTACTAATAAAATACACTTTGATGTTCAACTTAAATCGTGTACAAAGTGAGTAGTATTTGGAATTAGATTGTATATCTTTATTATCTTCTATGGTATTTATAAGAACATCTTTAGTGATAAGAATCATAGTTAAATTTATATTAAATATTGTTAATTAAGATAAAAATTTATGAAATCGTTATATTTTATAATTAATTCTTTTATTTATGATAAATATAATTAATGTCTATATCTATAAGGGATATTGTATAAGATTTATTTCTCATAAATAAATAGATATATTTATCTAATAGTGCACATAAATATCTAAAATTTAATTCTAACAGATTGAGTTGTTCATGAATGTTAATTCAAAATTCAGAACAATTATCAACTTGCTTATGGAGCAGTGTAGAACTGAAAAAATGCATCCAGACTAAGAAAGTTCACCCTTTTTATGTTGTCATCAAGAAAACTACACAAATTATAAAGAGTTAGTTGACAACGAAAATGTAAAACAGTCTCGTGGAGATATTTTTGTGTGTATATAGATGTATTACGTTACATTTACATATAAAAGAAAAAGTTAGAAAGATGATAATTTTTTATGATGAGTGAATTTAGTGAGATCGTTCATCATCTTTCTCTAATTTTTTATCTCTTATGTATAAATGTGACGTGATATATTTATATACACACAAGAATATCTCCGGTTTCTTGTATCTGAAAAATGAGAGGACTGGATAAATACTTATTGCACCATAAAAGTATATCAATCAAAAGTTTTCTTTTCTTGATTTATCATCTTAAACTTATCAAAATACTGGACCACGCTATAGAATGGATAATAATACAGGCAACGTACTTAAGTATTGACTAATCATGCACATCAAATTGGAGATAATCATTAATCAATGAAGAAAAGAAACACCTAAGACTCCCTTTAATGGTCCATATGGTCAGTGGCGAGGCCAGAGGTTAGTGTCTCAAGCTCCTAGCCTTTAGAGTGCAAAACAGCAGTTTTGCAATGAAATTATGTACCGATGCAACGTAAGACAATGATTACGTGATCATTCTGTAAACTCAACGCAAAAGCACTATATGCACTACCATTTCCAGCTAGGCATTGAAGACACACTTAAGCAATGGAGAATCTGAAACTCAAAACTGTTAAACCATTACAGTATCCAATTGTCCCCAACGCATATATCATATATACGCAAATTACAACAAACAAACCAAGGAAAGAATATAAATAGGAGAAACAAAACTGTTCTTCCCTTGTGAGATCAGAAAAGAGAAATTCACAAATAGAAGAGTGTAATTGGTATTGGAATCTTATTTTCTTTGGTAACATAACCAAAGCTCCTTAAGATTCAGCAATATAGGCAGGTAAGCCAATTGGCGAGGCCAATTTTGGTTCTATTACAGAAGATGCAATTTGAAATGCCTGTCTTGGGAAATAATTTACAATCCTCACACTCAACATGAATTAAGTCCTAGTTATTTATTCCCAAACCACTTCATGCATACTACACTACGAACTCACATGTGAATGCAAATAGTTAAACTCACTCATAAACTAGCCCAAAAAAGCATCATGTCGTTTTGTATGTCTCAAAAGAAAAATGCTTAGTACAATTCTCATCACATCTTTTCACATCTGCTAGGTAATGTATTTAGAGACGCCATTATGCATTATATCAATCACCCGCTGGAAATTGTATTTTATCCTGTTCCTTGCAAGAAAATAACATTGCCAAGTCATACAGATGAATCTCAAATGTCGTACAAAACATATAACAAAGAGAGGGTATAATACTACTACTATTACTAGAAATTTTATTACATTAAATTCCAAAACTACATCTGTATGACAATAAGACCAAACAAACAAACACATCTAAGAATCGAAACACCCCACACAACAAACTTTCTTCTTCTCCCATAGCAAAATCTAAACCCTAAATATAACATACACACACCCACACTCTAAAGTCAAATCCTAGATTAACCGAGTATACTAATCAGACTACAGGAATTTACAAGAGAAAATAAGAGAATCTTGTATCTACCTTCTACAATTCAACAGATGCACTCACTAACCTACCTAAACTGACTTCAAAGCCCTTTTTCATAGACCAAACATTAAATCTTCATCCCTACAAGCTTTGCTTTTTCTATTGCAAAGCTCATCATTTTCTTCATTCCCTCGTACCCAACGGCCATCCTCTTGAAAAAATAAAGGAAGCTCGTCGAAAACCAATGCGATCACATCAAACCATCTGCGTAGGAAGAAAGCACCCAACAACTCCTCACGTCTCTCATTCAATCCATCATCATCATCATTAACACTGAATCCAACAACGAAATCGACGATCCATCATAATCATCCTCTAATTAATCACAGAAAATCGAGTCGCAACAACCGCCTCAAATCACTGGTGGCAGCGCCGTTGTTCTTCCCGAGGAATCCGGGGACCGGAACGGAGCTCGGAGGAGGCGATTCCACAAAAGCCGATCCGGCATAGACCCCGTCTTTCAAATCCGAAACCCTAATCTGCATCTGCACCGTCTCAGGGTCAGGACCCAGCCGATCCGTCGATCCCAAAACCAAATCGAAACCTTCCTCGCTCTTCGCCAGCCCTGGCAATTCCTCGCCTCTCTTGAGAATCTTCACCTGTCCCATGACGAGGTTCGCGCCGGGGCCTTTCACCACCACGGCGGACTGATCGCCGCCGCCCCGGCTCCGATCCCGATCCTGGAAATTCGCATGAACGGTCACAGAACTCAGCTTCCGCCGGCGAGTCTGCTTAGGGTTACGGTTAGGGTTAGGGTTGGGATTTCTTTGCGATCTGGCATCGTGGCGTAACCGACCTTGAAGGCAATCGTGGGAGCGAAGAAGAATCGCAGTTCCCATTTCTAGAGAGAGAAGAAAAGCAAGTTGTCCCACAACGAAAAGAAACAGAGAGAGTGAAATGAGTTTGTTTTGTTACTGTGAAATGTGGGAAGGCATGGTTTGAATTTATAGCGGATGCGTGAGAGTTCTTTTTTTGATATCTTGTAGATCACGTGATTTGTAAATTAATACTGATCTTTGAATGAAAATAACAGGTATAGATCTTTCTGGAGAGAAGTCGGATCCGTCTGATAACCGACCCTATCTTATGGATCACGTGTCTCGTTCCTTATTGGCTTTACGATGGCATTCTTGTAATTTGGCATGTGGTATGGAGGGCAAAATTGGCAGATCGAAATAAAATTGTTAAGGTGTCGGCATATTATAGGAAGACGTGTAGCGAGTTTTGTGGACACGTGTGGGTATTGAAAAGATTGCCTGTTAAGCGATTTGGGTCTGGACCGGTGGGTTTGGAACTTTGGATTCGGAGGCTGCTACCTCAACGGTTCTGGTTGCTTTCACGTTACACGGGATCCAACCTGTACTGAATACAGGTGCCAACCCATGCTTAACTTGTTTTTCATTTTTCCTCTGTTTTTTGTTTCGCCCATATCTGTTCTTTTCTCCAAATTGTAATAATTCTTTTCTTGATTAGCAGATTAGTACGTATGTAAATCCGAATTTTTTTTTCTATGTAATTATATATACTTATTGGGAATTAGTACGAAAGGATTCTGTATAAATTTAGATACAAAAGATGATGGACAAATAAAGTGAGATTATTAAGCAAGCATGGCAAGAGGGAAATATGGTTTTGGAATCTGAAATTCATAGGTTGTGTGCCACGACCGTTCGTAAGTCAATTCATGAAAAAGTTTCACGCAATTTTAGCATTTTTCATACCTAATATACTCACATATGTGGATTATTGTTGGTTTTGTGGGCAAGAGGAGAATTTGTTCTGTCTTTAGGGATCCTGATATCTTACGGATCTGGATGTAATTAGTTTCTCCTTTATACTGGATGGAGTTTCTCTCTCAAAATAAGGACGAGTAGATCATGAATAATTAATTTCTCTCAACAGTTGCTGGGTATGAGTAGAAATGATGACTCGGCTTTGATCTTTTGTTTCTTCCTTGATGGTCATCTCGTATAACAGAAAGAAGAAGTGTCTGAGAACCGGCACAATTCTTTGGTCGCTCTTGTTGATCAAGTGTTTTGTAGAATTCAGGAGAACCAAAAGGCTTTAGAGTTTGAGTTTGCGATCTCTCACTCTAGGTCCTTATCCCTTGTTAATCAATTCAGATGGGAGAAACCCGTTCAGGGAAGGATAAAGTTAAACACTGATGGGTCAATGGTGCATCACGGCACATGAGCAACCTGTGGTTAGGGGCGTTCCCGTCCTTACTCAAAGAACGGGTTCATTCTATAAACTAGTTCCAGAGTGTTTTCGGGTGGGATTCGAATCAAATCTCATATCGTCCTAACTTGAATTGATGTCACACATTTTAAAAAAATTATACCTTTTTTTATAATTAATTATAAATAATAAGATTTATTAACTTAAATTAATAACTTATACATAACATGATAATATATTTGTCTTAATATTATTTATTTTGAAATATATATTATAAAATATATTTTAATTTTAATATTTTATTTTTATAATTTTATAACTTAATTATGTATAATATTCAAATTTATATATTACAACTATATATTGGGTCAGTCTAGTCATTTTTGGGATCATAGTAGGTTTGGGTTCGAGTCCAAGAAAGTGGGTCAGTCAAAATATTATGCCGAGTTCGAATCATGCCAAATTCGTCTCAATCTGTCTTATGAACACCATTACCTATGGTGGTATCATTAGATTTAGATGAGAATAGGGGTAAAAATAGGCTTAGACATGTTTTTGTAAAATGTTGACTCGAGCTTGACTTGTTACTTATCATAATTTTTTTTTTAGGACCTAGCATAACATGTTTATGAAAATATATATAAAAGTCAAGTCTGACTTAAAAACCTATTTAAAAGTTTACATTACATTAAGGGCTTCATATAGTTTAAGAAACTTAAACTTTTTAAATTTTTAAATAGGCTTAATTATTTTTTTAGTTCCTTTAAATATAGTCATTTTTTATTTCGGTCTCTTTAAAATTTTTTACCTTATTTTGGCCCCTTTAAATTTCGAGATGAGTGAAGTTAATCCATGTTGTTATCTCATTTTAGGGACTAACTTCACCTGTCTCGAAATTTAAAGGGACCAAAATGAGGTCAAAAATTTTAGAGGGACTAAAAAGATAATTAAGCTTTTTAAATATATATAAACTTTAACAAAATTATTATTTTAAAATAAGTATATTATGGTAATATATAATTAATAAATTATGTAAGTATTATAAATTTTTAATTATATACATAAATAATAATTAAATAGGCCAAATAGGGTTTTTCAAAAGCTCTAGCTTTAGATTGCATAATTAAAAAAGTCTTTACAAAAGTCTAAGTCTGACTTGTTTAATAAGTCAAGCCTATGTAGACCATAAATAAGTTAGGTCATAGGCCCTTGATAAGTCGTCTGGCTTATTCTTACCCTAGAGGGGAAGATGGAGTTTTCTTGTAATGTTCTCTTATAACTTGAGACCCTACTCCATAACACACACGGGGTTGTGGGGACTTTTGCATGGTGTCCAGCTTGCGAAAACCTTGAATGTTTCATACATTATTCTAGAGGTTGACTCAACTTATGTTGTTTGGTTTCTTAAAAAAGGGTGTGGTAGGTAGTTGTTTAGGGGTGGTAGTTAAATGTTTTCTATGTTTTGTGTCATAGCTTCAAAGGTTCCCAAAAAAATGTATTTATTTTTATACTAATTAATTCATCTCTTCTCTTATCGTATAAGGATAAGTGGATCACAAATAATTTCTCTCGGAAGTTAGGTATGTGTGGAAATGATGACTGGGCTTTGACCTTTTGTTTTTGCCTTAATGATCCTCTGGTATAACAGAAATAAAAGGTGTTTGAGAACTACTCCAAATTGGGATCAGAGAGGTTACCTAATCTCACCTCTAAATGGTGATGATAGCTGATGATGGTGGTTTCCTCTGAGTATAGCAATGGCGAAGTGGGGATAGTGTACCTGCAAGGCACTCTGACTCTCAAGTTAGGATTTACACTAGGAGAGGAAGAGTGTATGAGAATAAATACTTATCTGAGTGGTTTAATCATGTATTTATAGAGTGAATTTACTTGCAAAAGAAGTAGTATCTAAAGAGACTATTTCCGTATAACTAGGAAAAGTAGTTATGAGGGGATTTTGTCCTTAAATATCCTCATTAATGAGGGATCCTATTAGGATATGATGGTTATCTATTAAGTAGATCGTTAATCATGAGAGTTGTAATAGCTTGAGGCCTCGATTAGACTTAGCCAAATTGGATCGCTCATGTTGGGCTTGGATCTAGGATATTGGTCTAGAACAAGAACCAGGGGCACTTTTGTGGTGGCTCTTATTGGTCTAGTGTTCTATAGGATTCATGAGTACAAAAAGGCTTTAGAGTTTGAGTTTATGACCCTTCACTCTAGGTCCTTATCCCTTTGTTAATCAATTCAGTGGGAGAAACCCCTTAAGGATGAAGTAAAATGTTGATGATGGGTCAATAATGCATCATGTCACATGAGCATCCTGTGGTGGTATCATTAGAGGGAAGGATGTAGTTTTCTAGCAGCGTTCTCTTGTAACTTGGAATCCTACTCCGTCACACACACAGGTGTAGCTCAATCTTTTGCCCCCCCCCCCAAAGTATTAGTGAAGCTCCACCATTGATGATGAGAAAACTGCTTATGCTTGGAAACATGAATTGGTGAGAAACGTACCTTTGTTCTTATCTTATCACAAGATTCTTGAAGGAAGAACCCTTCTTTATTTGCCACTGAGGCTTTATTTGTTGATGCCCTATAATTTGTGGCCATATCTTGTGCTTGCTCTCCTTATGCTTATGTATGATATTCTTTAACATATGCCTACTTATGATTGTTATACTTTTTAAAACCAAGATAATTTTATCAACAAAAAAGAAGAATTACTAAAAATGTAGTGTGATGAGTCTAAGGCTAGTAATCTCATCTCATGATACACAATAAGGGAAGATCATAAGAGGTGTAGCTAGCTCATGACAAAGCGAGTGATTTCCATAGTCTTGAAATAGAAACTAATCTTCCTTTGAAAATCCATGCATCTTGGTCTCCTTGTGGCATCTTATAGTAAAATAGCTAACTTGGCCATAATTGGAAGATAGTACTTTTAAGATTTATAAGAATAAAAGTTCTAAAATGTTTAATTAAAACTATTTTGTGACTATTACACCCTATATAATTGTGGTGTGAAGAGCTTGGAATATACTACACCTTTATGCCCAACATTATGAACCTACTTTTCCAAGTCCAATTTTATTCTCTAACTTTTAAACTTCCTCATCTATAGTAGCCTAAATGAAGGTATCTAAACCAAATCAATTCCAAATTCCAACAACTTATTTACATTGTAAAATTCTTTTCACATTAGCTATTAGCTGCACATTCACTACACCTCCCTATCACAAAGAGATAAATGGATTTTTAGAAAAAAGAATACAAATAGAGTTTCATAGAGAAAACATGCAACATAAAGAAGAACTTAGACCCCAAAATTGATAATAATACCATCAGGTAAAAGTGGCAAAGGCTCTTCGAGCCCTTTGACAACCAATATGGAATCAACATCCCGAGGCTCACCACCAAAACTACATTTACCATTACCAGAGCCACTGTTGTCAGTTTTATCCACGTAAGTGCATGTATTGCAACAAGTAATATAGAGATGAGTAAAGTATCATTCCCATAAGGAATTATAACTAAATTTGCTAAGTACTAAAATTGGAACACCTTAATCTTATTCAAACTAGCAAAAGAATTTGTTATAGAAGACATGAAAGAAAATAAAAGCTAACAAACAATAATGTAATTTGGACTAGTCTCAATCAATGGAGAAGCCTAGGATTACAATTTCACTCAACAATTCATTTGAATCTCCTTCACTCTCTAAACTTACCCAATGCTTATGAGTTGCTAATCTAGGGCACTAATTTATTTATAAGTCTCTTTCGATGGTCATATAAAAATACCCCTCTTAATCAACTCTGTATATTCTTAGATTACCAAAAGATTCATTAAGTTCAAGCCCTAATTATGATTGCAAATGATTGGGGAGTGTGTTCCTATCTCACAAGTGTATCAATTCATTCTCCAATTGAATGAATATGAAAATATATTATTCAATCTATGACTAAACCTAAAATCCTCTTTTTCAAGCTTAATTTAAGGTTTCCAAGAATTAAGTAATTAGTGGCCAATCAACTAGAAGCATTAAGACTAAGATTAAATAAACAATTCAAATAACATTAAATTAAGAAAGAGTTAGATACAAACTACATATATAGATCCATTGTAATCCTAGAATAGGAAATATAGTCAATGATAAACATAGAAAACATAATCCAAAATAGGTTCACCATCCAATACATAGCAAAGAAATAAAAATTAAAAATAGAAGAAGAAAAAAGTAGGAGTTGATACACTTGAACTTCAAATTCCTCAATAATCCCTAGAAGATTGGTGGCCCTTTTCTCTCACAAAAGTTACTCCTATGAATGGCAAAAAAGTCTCTCCAAAATTCCATAAAACTCTATTTATTAGTTCCTAAAAATGTAGAGTTGTGTCAAACAAGCTTTTGAATTTATTACGCTGGCGCTACGACACCTTGCTTGCTTTTGACTTGAACATATATTTTCGTTATCGAAATATATGAACTAGGCTTCGATGTCAATAACAAAGTTATAAATGTTTTTCTTAGATTTCTAATGCCACTAAGATCAACTCAATCCAATCGCTATAGGAAAATTTATGCCCAAAATATTACAACAAGGTTTATAGGCTGAGAATCGAGTGTCGCAGTGTGTTGTGTGTTGGATTTGTGTCTTGAATTATTGTCTTTTCACATCTTTAAGGTTTTCCTTGGCCTTGCACATTTAAGATGCCCAAAACATTTATATGTTAGAATCACCAATAGTGAAAAACTCAAACGAAATCACTGAAATTCTCAACAAAGGTAACTAAAACTCACACAAACATCAAATAAAGAAGACTAAAATTAAAAATAAAGTTAAAAACTAGGAATTTTAACACAATTCTCAAGGATTTAGCTAACTTTAATGCACAAAATGAGAATAAATAACTCTATTTCATAGAGTTATTGGTCACTCTCTGAAATTTCCACCATGGACAAAGCATCAAAAGCATAAAATTGCCTTTTAAACCGTAGAGTCTCTATCATCTCGTATGCAGGGCTCTTGTTTGAGTGTAGTGATAAGAAAAGCCATATGAGAATAGCTTGAGCTTAGGTTGATGGGTTTTCATGGTGGTTGGTGTTGAACCTTCAAGAGTAGAGAGAGAAGAAGTGTGAGATAAAGGTAAAAGCGAAGAAGAATGAGCGCAGAGGTGGTGCAGTAGAGTTAATGGATTTGGGATTTATTTTATTTTATTTTTTATAATAAAAACTAAGAACCAAGTAAGTATAATCGAATGGAAGAGTTAAGTACGCAAGTTAAGAGTTACTCAGTTACAATAATGAGAATGCACTCAACCAAGATGTGAAAATGAAAAGGCTAAGAGGGGAAAAAGTGAGAATGTAGGATTCTTAATATACTGCAAATGTGGCTAAAGCTAGGCCAGATGTTGGATGAAAATTTCTTAAATCGTGATTAGCTAATATGTCCATTGTAGATTTGATTTATGGCTGATGTGACAATTTCACAGCCTCTAAGCTAGAATTTATATATTATAAATAGATTTTAAGTGCTAAAAACTCAAGAAAAAAATAAAAAAATAAAGGTGGTATTTAGTTTATTTTTTATTTTCATTTTTAGTTGATATGTTTTTACTAATTATTATAAAAATGACACATTATTTTCACTTTGTTTCTTGTATTCAATTTTTTGTAAAAAAAAAAAATGGTGAAAACAGTTAGAAACGGAGATGGTGAACAACGAGACACTAGATGATCTACATATTTTTTAATGTGTTTGAAGTACAAAGGGGTTTCCTACTTATACAGAAAAGGGACTATACAAGAAAGGAAATACAATTAAAATAATATCGCGATAATTATATACAAATCAAATCAATCAGATATCCTAACAGATACTAACACACTAACATCCCCTCTCAAATTCAAGTGAGTACAGAGGGAACTAACTTGAATTTGGAAACCAGAGTACGAAAGTGACCAAGATGATGAGTTTTGATGAATAAATCGGCTGATTGGTCAAGACTTTTAATAGATATGAGATAAAGAGAACCACGAAGAAGGTGTTGACAAATGAAGTGGTAATAAGTTTGAATGTGCTTGGTGCGCTCATGAAAAATTATCATTGTGAACAATTTAAATAGCACTCCGATTGTCACAATAAAGGATAGTAGAAGAGAACTGAGTGAAACCCAAATCATCAAGTAGCCAACGTAACTAGAGTATCTCAAAAGTGATGTCTGCAAGAGCTTGATATTCTGTTTCAGTACTAGAATGAGTAGTTAGAGTCAGTTTCTTGCTTCGCCACGAAATAAGAACATCACCAAAAAAGATATAGTAACCAGTGGTGGATCGGTAATCAGTGGGGTCTCCACTCCAATCAGCATCAGAATAGGTTAGGAGGATCAATGAGGAGTTAGTAGAAAAATGAAGTCTATGAAACAAGGTCCCATTCGCATAGCAGATAATACGAAGAAAAGCAACATAGTGAGTGGTGCCTGGAACTGACATTAATAACTGACTAAATGAACAACATATGAAATATCTAGGCGAGTAATAGTAAGATAAATCAAGATGTCAACTAACTATCGATAGAGTGTAGGGTTATCTAGCACTGTATCATCCAGAGTTGTTAATCTCACATTAGGCTCTAGAGGAGTTGATTCGGTGCGACTGTTAGTGAGACCGACTCAAGAGATAAGACCCGAGACATATTTAGCTTGAGACAAAAAAGTCCATCAGCAGAAGAAAGAAGGACTTCAAGACCCAGAAAGTAACTGAGAGGTTCAAGATCTTTCATCTCAAAATGTTGACTCAAGAACTGTTTAAGCTCAGTAATACTAGTAGTATCATCACCAGTAATAATCATATCATCAACATAGAGAAGCAACATAACAGTACCTCTATCAGTTTTACAAGTAAACAGAGCAGAATCATGAGCAATGGAGGAAAAACAAAACTAATTGATAATGCTATGAAACTTGGTAAACCATGTTCGAGGTGCTTATTTAAGGTCGTATAAAGCCTTTCAAAGACGACAAACCTAATTTGGTGGACAAGTGTAACCAGGAGGTGGACACATATAAACTTCTTCTTCCAAATCACCACTAAGAAAGGCATTCTTCACATCCATCTGAATAAGAGTCCATTCCTGAGTGGCTGCAATAGCAAGGAGAGTACAAACTGAAATGATGTGAGCAACAAGTGCAAAGATCTCCTCATAATCAATGTCATATTCTTAAGTGAAACCTTTGGTAACCAAATGAGCCTTATAGTACTCAATGGAGCCATCAGAATGAGTCTTGATCTTAAACACCCATTTACATCCCACAAGTGTCTTACTAGTAGGAGAATCAACAAGGTCCTAAGTATTATTGTTCTCCAAAGCTTGTAACTCTTCTTGCATAGAATGCTACCAATGAGGATTTGTGTATGCTTCTTGATAAGACTAAGGTTCATATAAGTGAAGCATGGTAGAAAAACAGTGGTAATCACAAAGATAGGTAGGTTGAGTTCTTATCCTAATTGGACACTCAGAAGGAAGATGGGGTGTAATGACAAGGCAAAGATCTACATTTGGAATAGCGTTATCGAGAGCGGTTGGAGCATCGAAAGTGACTGGGAGCTCACTGGAGGAACCTACATCAGAATTACTAGGAAAGAGATCAATAAAGTGTTTAGTGAAAAAATGAGTCGAAGTGGAAGGGATGGACTTGAACTGGGAGAGTGAGGAAAACATGGTGTCTTCCCAGAAGACGATATATTGGGAGATATAGATGCGTTGAGAGATAGGATCCCAACAGCGATAGTCCTTATGTTCAGTGCCATAACTAAGAAAACAACAAAGAAGTGCTTAGGGCTCATGTTTAATGTACTCATGGGGTTGAATAAGAACAAAACAAGCACAGCTAAAAATGTTAAGAGAGTTATAATATGGAAAAATATAGTGGAGACGTTCAAAGGGAGATACATTACTCAGAACAGAGAAAGGAAGACAGTTGATAACATAGACAACAGTGAGAATGACTTCACCCTAAGCACGTTTAGGATAAGAGGAGGATATGATCATGGCTCGGACAAAGTCAAGAATATGACAGTTTTTTCTTTCAACATGACCATTTTGCTGAGAGGTATCAAGATAAAAAAACTCAGAGAGTGTATCATGTTCAGCAAGAAAGGTGAGAAGTTTTGAATCATAATATTTAGAAGCATTATCATGATGAAAAACTTAATTATTTTTTAGAATTGAGTTTTGATCATAGTAGCAAAATTAATATAAACTTAAGAAAGTTTTAAACGATTTTTCATTAAATATATTCAAGTGAAATGAGAAAAATCATCAATAAATATTACAAAATATCGATTACCTCCCATAATTAGTGTGGGGGCAGGCCCCTAGAGATTAGAATGCATAAGGTCAAAAAAAGATTTAGAAATAGAGGTATTTTTACTAAAGGAATGTGTAGGTTGTTTAGCAGTTTGACAAGAAGTGCAGTGAAAAAACTCATTATTAACCGAACCTAGAGCCCATTGAAATAAGTGGGGATGCAACTTTCCTAGAGAACTATAAGCAAGACGTTGGTGTCATAGTTGAACAGAAGACGAGTTAGATGTTACACAAAGATTTGAGGCTGGTGGAACATGACGGTTGGTAAGCTCAAATAGCCTTCTGACTTCACATCCAATCCCTATGACTTGTCTTGTTGTGGATCCTACACATAACAACCAGAAGAAGAAAAGGTGATTTCATAACCAAGGTCACACAATTAACTAACAGAAATGAGATTGAAGTTTAATTTAGAAATGAGATATGCATTAAGTAAGCTAAGAGTGGAAAGAGAGACAAAACCCTTATGACTAGCATTCATAAGAAATCCATTGGCTATATGTATAGAATGTGCAATGTCATTAACATATAGGGATAAAAAAACTAAAATGTGGACGTCATATGGTTACAACAAGCATAATCAAAGTACCATCTAGTATTACTTGGTGTGGTTGATAAAGCAGAATAGGTATTACTATAATTGGATCGTAGATGCCTAAGGAGGGACATAATAACATTGGTAGAAAAGGCAGCTTAGGATGTGGCTGAGGAAATTGGGGACTCATTAGCAGCAGTCGCAACAAGCACATGTTTTCTGGGACGAGTTTGAAACATGTTCTGATTAAACCTTGAAGGGCGTATGGGACACTTTTGAATCAAGTGTCCTAGTTTCTTGTAGTATTGACAACAATTGGTGGCAATGTGACCCTTTCTCATGCAGTTATGACATTCTATGGTTGGGCAATTAGGGAGTAAATGCCTAGACTGACAACAGTGACGACAACACAATGAATCTTGATGTGTGGTGGATAACATATGAGTCATGGTACCACAAGCATAGTGAGTATGGCAATGTCGACAAGAGTATAAAAATAGCGAGTAAGAGCATAACAACTATGAGCATATGCCAACTAGAGTACGATGATGTGAAACAAGAGTACAATGATGGAGTACAGGAGCATAACAACATAGTACAGTAATGGAGTACAGGAGCACAACGGTTGAGTATGGCAACGGAGTACGACGACAGTTAAGTACAAGAGCACAATGGTGAAATACGGCAACAGGAGTACGACGACAGAATATGACAAGGAAAAAGGTAGAAAACAATAGTAGTAATCAGAGAATTTCTGACAAGGACCAAGAACATAAGCTCTTGATACCATGTTAAAAACAGAGATGGAGAACATATATACATTGAATGGTTTGTATATTTCTAAATATGTTTGAAGAACAAAATGGTTCCCTATTTATACAAAAAATGGGCTATACAAGAAAAGAAATAAAATAAATATAATTAAAATAATATCGCGCTAACTATATACAAATCAAATGAATCAGATATTCTAAGAGATATTAACATGATAACAAAAATAAATTTTTTTATTTTTATCATTTTCTTCTCAAAAGCTTAAAAACAAAAAAACAAAATTAACACAATGTGACATTTTTATAATTATTAATGAAAATATATTAACTAAAAATGAAAATAGAAAATAAAGTAAACGCTTCCTAAACTATTCAACCCATAGTGGGCCAGCTTAAACTGACACCCCTAAGTGTTGGCAATGGAAAGTTCAACAAGTGCATATAGCTATTGAAGATAATGCGAGGTTATGAAGCACGGACACGAACACGGACACATGGGGACATGACATCAACTTCAAAAATTGTAAGACATGGACATGACACACCAACACACACACACATACACACACACACACACACACATATATATATATAGTTTCAAAATTTAAGAAAAAAATTCATAATTCATTAATATCATTTCTATAAGCTTAAAGATTTATAATATTTTAATATATTTCACATACGCCAATATTTGCTACCTAAGTAAGTCCTCCTAAAAATTATGGAACATAATTTCTATTGACATAATCTAAAAGATCTCCTAAACTAACTTATCCTAATAACTAATCGTACAATACATGTGTATAAAAAAATAACTAGAGGGAATATTGATGTGAGGTAAGCTTCGGTGACAACGAAGTGGATGGATTTGAATTTAGAACAGAGAGGTAGAAGGGAGAGATGAAAATAGTATTGTGTAAAGAGATAAAACTTAAAATTCTAATAGTGACGTCTGAAAATATAAAACTTAAAATACTGATATGTGAAAATAGTGGCTTGGGACGTTAGTCATATGAGCTTGAATGAGTTACAGACTTACTAATTGAACGTTAGTCATGGAAACTAAGTTTTTTTTTTAAAAAAATATTAATGGGTCGTATTCAAGTCGTGTCCAAGCGTGTCTGAGAAGTGTCCGAACGTGTCCGAGAAGTGTTCGAGCGTGTCCGAGAAGTATTCAAGCGTGTCCGAGATGTGTCCAAACTAAAAAAATAATCTTTTTTAATTAGACACAATTAGACACACATGACACGTGTATCGTACGGGTATTTTCATGTGTCTAACACGGTCACGTATCTGATACGCGGACACGCTTCATAATCGACATGTCCGTGCTTCATAGATGCAAAGTCTTAAATTGCGATTTGCAATCGCAATGTGGTCCCATTTTTTATTCATATATATCCATGATTTATATAATCATGTTACAAACACAACTGTAATTTAAAAACATGGTATAACCCTTCTTCAAAAGTTTCCAAGGTGCAACAACTCATTTTCCATGATCAAGCTTAATGAAAATTCTGACTTTTCATACATTTACATCATCCACAAGTGGCATAGGAAAGATTATGCTTATATTGGAATAAAAAATGTTTCATCTACACATGAAAATTTATATTTGGCCTAGATCTAGTTATTAGCTGACAATTCATATGTCTAATCAACTTCCAACTAATTTTTTGTTAACAATAAATGATAATTGTTAACCATATAATAAACATTAGTAACTAATAATTAATTCATCAGTAATTAAGTATAATTTATGTGTAAAATTTTAAATGTAAAAATAACATAACTGTATCTAAATTTGATACACAAAATAAAAAAATTCAAAAAATAGACAACAAAAAAGCTATTATCTATTATCCATATATAATTGGACTCCCTAAAATGCTATGTGTCATCTTATTGTTTCAATTGAAGTAAAATTATTCGCTAAAAATCATTTTTCTCTCATTTCTTTCCAGTTCTCTCACTTTTAATCTCACACTTCATGTACTTGAGCCCCACAGGTTGTGTCAACTTTTTAAAAAAAGAATTCTTTGTTTTTTTTAATTTTAATTTTTTTACATTATTTTTTTTATATTACTTTTTATATAATATCACTTATTATTGAGATAAATTTTTATATGTGAAATTTTTTTTATTTAATTATAATTATTAATATATAATGTAAAAAATAATATAAAAAAATAACGTGAAATGAATATTTTTTTTATTTTTTTCCTACTTTTCCTTTATTTTTTAATTGACTACTTTTTATATTCACGTTTCCGAATGACGAGGCCTAACTTTGAGTGATACATTGTTCATGGACCTAATTTAATTGTGATTATGTGTCGCAGAAAAGTTTATTATCGAAAAATAGTTAAATAATTAATTATTTAATGAATGAGTAATTGTGATATTGTCACAAGTTTAATATTTATATTAAATGTTAATCCATATATTTAAGTTTAACGGTCTCAAATGTTGGTCTATTAATTTTGCTTTGAGAGAATTATAATTTAGAAATTTATTATAAATTTTTGTGATTATTTTTTTTCTTCATGTTGTTTGCAATATTTACTATCTAATAGTGATTATATATAGGTAAGATAGAACCTTTTATTTGAAATCATTTAGCAAAATATTTTACAAAACAGTTAATATAATTTAAAACATATTTGTTGATAAGTTTAGTACTTAAAACTTTTTTTTACTTTATAAATATTTATTAATAATTTGTAACATCTAGGTAATTTAAGTTTTAATCAATTATTTTTTTATATATATCTCAATAATTTCCTTTTACATTTTTACTACTAATTTAAAATGAAGTGTGTATTGAAATAAAGATTTGCAATAAAAAGAAATCTTTTGAGATATAAAATAAATTAAAGACATAAAATATCAAGTAAAAATTATACTATCAACATATAAAAACAATAAAGAAATACATATATATAATTACTACAAGAAATACGCAAATTAGCGAGGAAAATTTTCCTCATTAGTTTGTCGCTAATCCCTCATAAATATAAATTGCGAGAAATTAGCGACGGACTAGCGGGATAAGTCAGTTGCTCTTTTTTCATCGCTAATTAGCGAAGGAACGTGTTGCCTCGCTAATCCGTCGCTAGCATAATAATTTTTCTTGCTAATCTGTCTCTAATCCCTCTCTAATCCGTTGCAAATCTAAGCCATTATTCCTTCTCAAATCAGCGAGGGAAATTCCGTCGCTATTCTGTCATCGTATAATAAAAATTCGTACCAATTTTGGATAAATTTCAACTAATTTTCCTCGCTATGTCGTCGCTAATCCGTTGCTGACATTTCTCGCTATTACGTCGCAAATCCGTAGCTAAATTCCCTGGCTATTTCGCCGCTAATCTCTTACTAATCACTTATATGATTTCATCGTTATTCTGTCGTTAATCACTTATGTTATTTCATCGCTATTCCGTCGCTAATCCCTTGCTAATAATTTCTCACTATTCCATCGCTAATTCCTCGTTAATAACATATATGGTTTCCTCGCTATTCCCTCACTAGTAACGTATATGGTTTCCTCGTTGTTCTGTCGCTAATCCCTCGCTAATTAGTGTTTTTTTTAATTACCTATATTTTATTGACTTACCAAAACCTGTATCAAACAGAAATCCAGCAACAACATATCAAGAGCAACAAAATTGTGCAATATAATCCAAAATAAATCTATTAGTTATATCAAGTTATTATTATACAAATAGTTCATAAAATATCATACAAAACAAGAATAAAAATAACATGCAATTAATCTAAGTTGGCTTCATCTTCGTTTTCGTCCTTATCATCCTCTTGACCTTCCCCAACTGTTGCACCTTGCGATGATGCATGTAGAGCAACATTTGTTGATCCGATCGTAGATAGGATGGGCAACAACATAGGGACAAGTTGAGTCTGGACAAAAGAAGCCATCGTTGTTGCTACTGCTGCATTGACATCTTCATTGATGGTCTCGGTTATGTCATGTGTCAACGGTGTAAAGCGGGAATGACCCGCAATCGAGGAGGATGAAGTTGGCATGGTGTTATTAATGTCAATGTGCAAGTTGTTACCTATACCATGCATCCGTCCCTTCTTGTTGGGACCCGCCGCATCCAACCAGACCTCTGGGTCAACCATAAGATGAGATGAAGAGTTTTCTCCATATTTTTCTATCATCACAATATCATATGACTCCTAAAATAACAAAACAAGAAAAACATTAACAAAAAAATCAATAACTTAACAAATATAAATAACTTTTGAATTTTAAAAACACCAACAATAAAATATTTCCCTCGCAGTTATCTTTATATTTCCCTTTTAAAACATTTTTTTGAATTTTAGCGAGGATTAATTTTTTCGTAACTAATCTCTCGTAATTCCATTGCTCCTTAGCGAGAGAGTTGCAAGAGAAATTTTTTCTCGTAAATTTTCGTCGCTAAATCATAAAATTCTTATAGTGAATTAAAAATACATTAAGTATAAAAAACTAAAACTCCATAAATGTTAAAGAGGCGTATACCGGTGAATAATAATTAATAAAAAACAAAATAAGGTATCATATGAAGGGTCAACCTCATCAAGTAAAAAATGGGACCCAGCTCACACATGCTACGTGTGCAAACAGGGAACGTGTATTAATGAGCACTTGACAATGGCCAACCGTTTCGGAGAAATTAAAGCAAAAATGAATAAAAAGGGAAAAGAGTTGAGTGCAACATCCATGTCCCTCCTTGTCATTTTGTGATCTAATCAATCTAGCTCTACCTGCTGGAAATTGAATGGGATGGACGCAATTTTGGCGTCGAACGAGTCAGCACATGGAGGATCGGAGCGCATCGAAGAGAACAGGATATTTGAATACTTCGGTTGGGTTTATCACCTTGGCGTGAATTCCATTGGCCATGAGTATTGTCACCTGCGATTCCTTTTCATTAGGGGCAAGTGCATTGCCATGTACAAGCGTGACCCCCACGAGCACCCTGGCATTGTATGTTTCTTAATTTGCATGATCATTTTTCATTTATTCATTGTTGTTGCCATTGAGCAATATCACTTGATTGGCCAACAAATAATCTGAAGAACATAACATGTTGAATTTTAATGTCTTTCATTATAAAATCCTAAGCCTTTTGTATTTATAACGTAATCTTAAATGCAAACCTGGCTTTATTAGCATAAAAAGTGCAGTCAATAATCTTAAATGGAGTCAATATATATATTTATATATGCCTTTTTAGTATAATCTTTAAATGATTTTATTGTTTCTTTTTAATTTTTTATTTAAATGTGGGTTGTAATCACTTGTTAGATATACTATGCAGCCTTATTTTTTTTTTTTTTTTTCTTCTATAGTATCTCTTTTTATAATGCTTAAGATATACCATGTTAAAACTTTCCTTTGTGTAGAAACCAATTAGGCAGGGAGTCGTGGGGGCCACACTAGTAGTGGAGGAGCTAGGGAGTCGAAAGATCAACAATGGGGTAAGATACTAGTATTTGCATCTCTTTGTATTTACTAAATTAAACTTACTGTGCATTGGTTTTGATGGCATATTCTCTTTGAAGCATGACAAGCTTTTGTCATGTGATTTTAAGATTTATATGTATTATTTTTCTGTAAATTCGATGGAAGCTAAATATTTTATATTTTCTTCTCCAGGATCTTTATGTAATACGCTTTTACAATCGATTAGATGAGACCAAAAAAGGAGAAGTAAGTTATAGTTTCAAATTATTTCTTCTAATAATTGTTGATAGAAAGCTACTTGCCATGTAGCACGACTTTTAACAGGTGCAAAAGTTCATAAAGAATTCAAGTTTGCTGTTGTTAACTTCTTGTTACTCGGCTAAATATAAAACAGAAGCTTAAGCTACCAACTTTTGACATATGTCATAAAAGGAACTAATCTTGATGACATAGCAGTCAACAAGATTTGTATGCTTTTGCTTGTTTAATAACCTTGTACATATGAAAGATTCAAGGATAATAAATATTTATTTCTAAGTAAGAAAGGAAATATATCTAAATGAGTTTTCTTTAGGCGATTAAGAATCCTAGATTTTTGCCTTAATGCCTCTACCTTTTTTCAATATTTCCCAAGTTTATTGCAACAAGAAAACTTGATAGGTTGATTCTTGGGGACACTGGGGAGAAAGGCATGGCTTTATTATTGTCACTTCTTCAATGTTTAATTCTTCATCCAATGATAGGATTGCTACCTCCCATCTTAGAGTTTACAACACTAGGTAATTAAGGAATAAGTAAGTGATCCTAGAGTTCATAAAAATACTTAAAAGATACACCTTCAATACACATCTAGGACGAGTTAGATTGTGAAATTGTCTTCTCTTTGTAAGCTTGTCATTGTGTAATTGTCATGATGGTTGTTATTCTTTCTTTACAAAATGATTTTGAAAGAAGTAATAGAAACTGCGAATTTGTATTGGAAATTTCTTGCGCTTCTACATTTTGTCATATAAAGTATACTCATGGGCCATACTATAAAACTATGAAAATGGGTAATTGAACACAAATTAATACAAGAGATTCACATTTTAGAGAACCTATTAGTTTTATGCTAGACAAGTCAACCATGGAAGCAATATAACTTTTACAAGGATTGATGAAGAGGTTCAAAAGGAAGCAAAAAATATCTCTACATGGTTTTCATTGATTTAGAAAAAGCCTATGACATGATATGGTGCCAAGAGAGGTATTGTGGAGGGCGCTAGAGAAGAAATGAGTTTGTATCACATATATTCGAGTGATCAAAAATATGTATAATAAGGTTAAAACTAGTATGCACATGGTGGGATAACTGAGGATTTTCTTATAGGATTATCCTAAGGGTCAACTTTGAGCATTTATCTTTTTATCTTGGTTTTAGATGTGTTTATTGAGCATATCCAATAGCCAGTGCCACAATTCATACTTTTTGTAGATGATATAATCCTAATGTTATAGTTGAAATAGGGAATACATGGTAAACTAGAGTTATGAAGAAAAACTTTGGAAGCACATGGTTTCCGATTAAGTAGAAGTAAAATGAAGTATATAGAATACAAGTTTAGCAAGACGAATGCTAGCACTAGCTTAGAAATGAAAATTGAAGATCATACCATACTACAAGTTGCACAGTTTAGGTATATTGGATCTATCATATAAAATGATGAAAAGAGAAGGATGTAAATTATATAATGCAAGTTGGGTGGATGAAATGAGGAAATATTTCAAGTCTTATTTATGATTGAAAGGTGCCTTTATATCTTAAAGGAAATTTTTATTACACAACTATAAGACTCGCGATGTTTTAGGGTATTGAATGTTGGGTGGTAAAGAGCCAACAAAAACATAAGCTCAGTATTACAGATATGAGAATGTTGCAGTAGATAAGTGGAAATGCAAGACAAGATAAGATTATGAATGAATGCATTAGAGAAAAAGTAGGGATAACACCTATTAAGGAAAAGATGGTAGAATCTTACTTAAGGTGGCTTGACTATGTGAGAAAAAAAAACCAATAGAAGCCCCAGTAAGAAGTGTGGATCATATGGACAATAACTTAATAGTTAGAGGTAGAATGAGATCAAGAAGAATTCTTCATGAAACCATTAAAAAAGACTTAGATATAAATGACATTTCTGAAAACTTGGTTCATGACAAAACACAATGACATCATTTGACCCATGTAGCCGACTCCACCTAATGAGAAAAGGCTTTTGTTGTTGTTGTTGTAAATTCTACTCATAGGTAATACACCTACCTTTGTTCTAAAGTGGAGGTTGTTATGAGAATTCATGCACAGTGAAAATCGAAGTTACAATTTTGTTAATAATTTAGGACTTACCTATTTTCAAATATTTGTCTTTTAGTGTTATATTGGTACATTGCATACAGTCCTTTATTTAGTTGCTTTTTTTTATGTCCAATAAATTTATTATCATCTTTTATTCTTTTTGGCTTTTAGATTTTTCATATCTAGGAAGAATATTTACTATCACTATTTTTTTTGTTAATAATGTTTATTAACATGTAGCATTTAAGCAAAGTTCAAACCAAATTATCAAGAGCTTTTGTATTACTTCTAAAACAAGTGTAGTACTGCAGTAGCAACATTGATATTGATAGATACTGGTGAAATTTAGACAAAAAATTGAAGAATATTGATTTATTACTGCATTCTGGTTGATATTAGAATGATGTCAACTCAAAAATTATAGGAAAATTCAGAAAGATAGTAGAAACAGATAATATGAGCAAATATAGAGTGTCCAGTCCCTCTGAAGAGTCTAGCCCAAATTTTTCCTCTACTTTCACATTCCCCTGCCCCACACTTATACTAGCGTCCCCTTCCTTATTGTTATACAATTAATCCCTGCTATGAATCTCATTTACTCTCACTGTTATAGCCATTAATCCTACTAAATCCTACTGTTACACAATTATCACTATTACCAGTAATTAATCCCATGTTTCCCGCTCACTTAGTGCAATAAAATCCCACTGTTACAACTATTAATCCTACTTAATCCTACCGTTACACAATTATCAGCAATTAATCCCCATGTTCTCCACTCACTTAATGTTGTCCCAATAGACTTGGTGATGCATATCCTCCTTCCTTCTGGCTCAATTCCTTTGCATCTCAATACTTTTTTCTAACATATACTTGGGTCATCTTTGGAGTCCTATCAACACTTCCCCCCCAAAAGAACTCACCTTGTCCTCAAGGTGGAATTCAGGAAATTGATTCTGAAGTGTAAACATGTCTTCCCAGGAGTTTTCAGAATCAGGAAGGTGCTACCATTTGATCAAAACTTCCCTTGCCCTTGTAGAATTCAAGTGGTAATCCAAAACTTCAGCTAGTTGTACCTTCAGTTCCCAATCCTCGGCTAAAAAAAAGGTAATGACTGACTTGTAACAGTCGAGGAAATACACTTTTTAAGTAATGAAGCATGGAATACCGAGTGGATAAGACTGCCTGCAGGTAGTTGCAATTTATAAACTATCGGATTGATTTTCTCTAAGATCTTATAGGGTCTATAAAATCGATGGCTCAACTTCTGATTTATCCTTTTAGCTAAGGACTTGAGTTTGTAGGGTTGGATTTTTAAGAAAACCACATCTTCGAGCTAGTATTCCACCTCCTTTCAATGTTTATCAGCTTGATTCTTCATGCGCTTCTATGGCTTGGTCAACTACTTGCGCAATTCTTCTATCACCTGATTCCTTTCAGTCATCAATCGATCAACTTCCTCCATTGAGGATGAAACATTGACCTCTTTAAGAAGAGTAGGAAAGTCTATCCCATAAAGAGCCTTAAAGGGTGTCATTTTAGTAGAGGAATGATAATTGGTGTTGTACTAATATTTAGCCCACCCTAACCATTTAGGCCACTACTTAGGTTTGGTTCCCATAAGACATTGCAGGTAGGTTTCTAAATAGTGGTTAACCACCTCAGTTTCTCCATCTGATTGAGGATGATAAGCAAAACTATATTTCAACTTAGTGCCAACAAGCCTGAATAATTCAGTCCATAAATAACTTAGGAAGATGTTGTCTCTATCTGATACAATGGAAGTGGGAAACCCACGAAGTCTGACTATTTCCTTAACAAAAATTACAGTTATATCCTTAGCTGTGAAAAGGTGAGAAATTGTTATGAAATGAGCAAGTTTAGTTAACCGATCCACTACTACTAAGATGGTTTCCACTCCATGAGTTTTAGGAAGGCCACCAATAAAATCCATTGATAAATAAGACCAAACCTGTGTAGGAAAAGGTAAGGGCTATAACAGACCAGTAGGGGTGAGAGTTTAATATTTGTTTCTCTAACAAACTTCATAAGTCTGCACATAGTCTTGTATATTTCACTTCATTCTTTCCTAATATAGTAAAGTCGAAATCCTCTTGTAAGTTCTAAAGAAACCAGAATGTCCTCCAACCTCCGAGTCATGAAATTCCTTAAGTATTAGAGGAATTTTTTAGGAATCTTGAGGGATAACCATCATACCCTTGTATAATAATTTGCCCTTCTTAAACTAAAATCATGGGTGAGAATCAGGCTACCTCAACAAATCTTGTATAATCCCCCTAAGCTTGGCATCAGTTGGATCTCTTCTTCCAATCCCTCCCAATCATTAAGTTGAACCATTGAAATTGTAAAATAGTGAAGCTTCTACGATAATACATTTGCTGCTCCATTCTCATTACCTAGCTTATACTTGATTTCGAAGTCAAATTCCTATAATTTGGAGACCCATTTCTACTGTTCTTCCCCCATAATTCTCTGATCAATTAGGAAACGAAGGCTTTGTTGGTTTGTGTGCACAATACAATGTCTTCCCAACTAATAGCCAAGACTATAGCCATCAACTCTCGTTCATAGACAAATTTGTTTTGGTCTCTATCAGAGAGAGCGTGACTCATATAGGTGACTAGTCTGCCCTCCTGCATTAAAACAACCTTAACTCATTTCCCAGAAGCATATGTTTTAACAATGAAAGTCTTATCAAAATTAGGCACTACCAATACAAGAAGAGATGTTATAGCCTCCTTGAGTTGATCAAATGCCTTTTGAGCCTCGGGTCCCCACTTGTAAATATCTTTCTTAAGCTACTGCATAAGTGGCCATGCAATCTTCCTATAGTTCTTCACAAATCGCCTATAGTATTTGGAAAAACCAAGGAATCACCTCAACCTCTTAATATCTCGAGGTGTAGACCGATTTACTATATCTTTGACTTTATTAGGATCCGCAACTACTCATTTCTTGGAAATCAAGTGGCCCAAATATTCTAGTTTTTGCTGCTTGAAAGTACACTTCTTATTCACAAACAAATGATTCTGTTTTAGTAGTTACATAACCAACCTGAGGTGCTCACAATTGGTTTGGGCATCTTTACTATAGAAGAAAATATCATCAAATAAAACTAACTAAAGTCCCTGAGATATGGCCGCAAAACTTGATTCATTAGTGCTTGAAAATTGGAAGGAGCATTAGTTAATTCAAAGGGCATTACCAAGAACTCATAGTGCCCTTCAAGTGTTCAGAAGGCTGTTTTTGGGATGTCTTATGCTCTAATGTTGATTTAACGATAATCGAGTTTAAGATCCAATTTAGAGAAGATGACTGCACCCCCCAATTCATCAATGACATGTATTGGAAACTTATCTGATATGGTCAGTTTGTTAAGAGCCCGATAATCCACACAAAGCCTTCATCCTTCTTCCCCACTAATAAAATTGAGCTTAAATAAGGACTATTATTGCGTCTAATAATTCCAGCCAACAACATATCATCTATTATTTTTTCAATCTCATTGTTCTAATAATAGGGATACCTGCAGGGTCAAATATTGGGAATTTGAGCTTCCTCCTTCAAGAGAATCGCATGATCCTACTCCCGGCTAGAAGGTAAACCGTAGGGATCTTGGAACAAATTTGCAAATTCCTCCAAGATGGTTGCAGTTTCTGCTGGAATTGAATCTTGCGAATTCTCTTCACTTAGCAACTGCTAGTATTCAATGTAATACCCCTCTCCTTCATCTTTTAAGGTCTTGAGCATTCCTTTCAAGGAAGCCTAGGCCTTACAAAGAGAAGGGTCCCCTTTCAAAGTCACCTTCTCGCCTGCTACTGTCTATTGTAAAATTAAGTTCTTGAAGTTAGCTTGGATGGTCCACAAACTCGCTAACCAGTCCATTCCCAAAACCACCTTAGCCCTTCCTAAATCAAATAAAAAAAAATCTTGTTGGATCTTCACCCCCTACACATCTATCTCCACCCCTCGGCACACACCTCTACTACTCACCTTACAGTCATTGCCCACCTCTACCATATACTGAGGAGTATCCTGCACTAACAGACTCAGTTTCTTAGCTAAATCTCTGGTTATGAAATTGCTAAAGGCCCTACAATCAATTAATATCAACATCTGCTCGTGTCCCAGCTGCCCCCATAGCTTCAAGGATTTATTGGAGGTTAGACCTATGATATTCTTAAAAAATAATTGTAAATCCTTATTCTCCAATTCCACTTGTGATTCCTCCTCTTCACTTTCTTTTGTTTCCTCCTCTTCCTCCATCATGAACAATTGGTAGTGTTTAAAGTTGCAAATGTGGTCCTGCCTCTATCTTTCTCCACATTTAAAACACAACCCCTTCCTACTTCTTTCTTGCAATTCAGCTTGTGTAAGTCTCTAGACTTTGTTAAAACATTTCTTGTCCACACTTGCAGCCTTATCAGGAGGTTTAGGTTCTACTGGGGCCTCGGATGTGCATAATGGGTCTGGGTACCGTGGGTGGCACGCGACCTCCATCACCCATAGCATTGGGCTTTGGTCCCCGATAAGTTGATGTTGAGCCTCCCCTTGGTCCAGTAATTCCCTTCTCCCCCAATCCTTTTCTCCATAAGGCCCAATTCTTTTCATCTAGTAACTCTGCTCAATCCATGAAGTCTGATAGAGAGTGTAATTCATACAACTTCAATTCTGCCTTCAGTACATCATGGAGCCCATTTAGAAAAATTTGCTTCAATACCTCTTTATCTACATGCTTTAATGGAACATAAGTCAACTCAAACTGCTCTCTATACTCTGCGATGGTACCCATCTGTTTAATACTCAACAATGACTCAAACGGATTCTGAGTGATTCCTGGTTGGAATCTACGAATCACTACCTTCTTTAAATTGCTCCAACTGGGTGAAGGATTTTGGTCTTCCCACCACTGGTACCAATTGAGTGCTCGTCCTTCCAAGGCCACCATTACTGAAAAAAGCTTCTCCGATTTAGGCACCTCATTCACCTTGAAATAGCGCTCAACTCGATTCACCCAACTGTATAATGTCATCTCCCGAGAAAATAGAGACCTCAAGTTTCCTCTTGCCTTCATTCCACCAAAGGGGTCGACTCCCCTTAGAGAAATGTTCCCTTCATTCCCTCGACATCTCACAATCCTGACTCATGGATTCGTGATGGTAGGTCGATCTCATCCTGCTCCTGTTGTCCTTTCTATCATCAGAACCGTGAAAACTGTAACGACGGTGATACCATGACCTCCCCCTTGTCTTTTCTCTATTTTGGGTCTGTAACAGTTGCATTATCTCCTCCAACCGTCCCTCCAACGCTTCATGCTTCTGCTGCATACTCCTCTCCAATATCTCAATGCGAGATTCTATAGCTCGCGTGGTCACCATCCAAAGCCCCCTGTATCGAGAGCTTTGATATCAGTTGATAGATACTGGTGAAACTAAGAAAGAAAATTGAAGAATATTGGTTTATTATTGCAATCTGGTTGATATTAGAATGATGTCAACTAAAAAATTATAGGAAAATTAAAAAAGATAGTAGAAACAAATAATCTGAGCAAATATAGAGTGCTTAGTCCCTTCTAAGAGTCTAGTCCAAGTTTTTCCTTTGTTTTCATGTTCCCGTACCCCCATACTTATACCAGCGTCCCTCTCCCTATTGTTATACAATTAATCCCTACTATGAATCCCATTTAATCTCACTGTGAAATGTGTGGTTATAATTTAAGAAAATTGTGTGGCTCAAATTTAGCCACACTTATTGGCTAAAAATTAGGCCACTTGGCATCTACAAAGACCACATGTTTGGTCCTCCTTCTCCTATAAATACCCTTCCCTTCTCATTTGCAAGACACACCTAAAATTCTTTACTTCTCTAGTCTTTATTTCCTTTGTATCATAATAAGGAAAGTTCTTATAAAATAGAGAGGTTCTGAGAGAGAGTTTAGAGAGTGAATCTGGGTGTAATTGGGTTCTAGGTTATGAGTGATACTCTGAGTGGCTCTTGTAAATTCTTTGATCACATAGTGAAAATTTTCTCACTGTTCTCTGGCTGTAGACGTAAGCAAATAGCTGAACCACGTTAAATCTCGGTGTCATTTTCTCTATTATTTTTTCTCTAAATGGGCCTTTCACTGCAACAACTGGTATCAGAGCTCTCAGAGCTCTCGGATAAGGTGCCAAATTTATAAGAAAATTCTTAGTATGCTCTGTGGTTGCAGTATTGTCTGATCTTCTACATCAGAAAAGAATTATTCTTGTTCCTGGAAAAGTGTGGTAGTGTGAAAGTGCATGTCTAGGAAAGTTCTGGCTAAGGAAAGACTTGGTATTTAAGTGTGTTATAGACACCACATCTCTTTCCTGGGAACTTACCTGGTGTACCGTTCACGGACTACGGCATTGTTCCAGTATACGGTACTGTTCACATGTACGTCACTATACGGTCATCATGGCGAGTGCTAAATTTGATTTGGAGAAATTCAATGGAGAAAATGATTTCAGTCTCTAGCGGCTGAAGATGAAAGCGCTACTGGTTCATCAAGGCTTGGGTAAAGCCTTGGAAGGTAGAGACAAGTTGCCACAAAGTCTAATTGACATTGAGAAAAGCGAGATCTTGGAAAAAGCACACAGTGCAATTTTGTTGTGCTTAGGAGATGAAGTTCTACGAGAAGTGTCAGAAAAAAATACAGCTGCTTCATTATGGCTGAAGCTGGAAAGTCTGTACATGACGAAGTCGCTCACCAATAGACTGTATTTGAAGAAAAGAATATATACTCTTCAAATGTAGGAAGGAAAGCCTATAAAAGAGCACCTGGACGAATTTAACAAAGTTATTCTTGATCTTAAGAATATTGATGTTAAAATCGTTGACGAAGATCAAGCAATTCTTCTATTATGTTCCCTTCCAAGTTCTTACGAGCACTTTATCGACACCATGATGTATGGTCGAGAAGATCTTACCTTGGAGGAAGTCAAGGCTGCGTTGCACTCGAAAGAACTGAAGAAAAGAGTATCAGATTCAAAATCTGAAGACTCGGGTGAAGGTCTCTTTGTTAGAGGAAGAATAGAGAAACGAGATCAAAATAGTGGCAGAGGCAAATCTAGGTCAAAATCCAAAGCAAAACCTAGAAAATTTAAATGCTTCCACTGTCACAAAGAAGGGCATATAAGAAAAAATTGTCCGAGCGCAAAGGAAAGGAGAAGATCTACGAATGGAAGTGCTACATGTGAGATGGCTATGACAGTGCAGATGCTCTCATAGTCTCAGATCATGACTCAAAAGATGAGTGGATTCTTGATTCTGGATGCTCATATCACATGTGTCCCAATAAGGATTGGTTTACCACTTACCAACCCTTAGATGGGGGCAAGGTCCTTCTAGGAAATAATGCTCCCTGTAAGGTCGTCGGCATTGGCGCAGTTAGAATCAAGATGTTTGATGGAACCGTGAGGACATTGACAGATGTAAGGCATATTCCAAAATTGAAGAAAAATTTGATTTCCTTGGGAACGCTAGATTCAAAAGGTTATAGCTACAAAGGTGAAGGTGGAACTATAAGAATCTCTAAAGGCGCTCTCATTGTAATGAAGGGAAAGAAAGAGAATAGTCTCTATGTACTACAAGGAAGCACAATTACAGGTACTGCTGCTGTCTCCTCAACAGCTGATTCTGATGTCACCAAGTTATGGCATTTGCGAATAGGGCATGTCAGTGAGAGAGGTCTAACAGAGTTGAGCAAGCAAGGATTACTCTGTGGTCAACAAGTTGGGAGGTTAGATTTCTGTGAACACTGTGTATTCGGAAAACAGTGTCGGATAAAATTCAACACTGCAGTTCATCGAACAAAAGGCACGTTGGATTATATACATTCTGACTTATGGGGTCCTTCTCAAGTACCTTCTCACGGTGGTGGCAGATATATGTTAACCTTCATTGATGATTATTCAAGGAAGGTTTGAATCTTCATTTTGAAACATAAAAATGAAGTATTTGTCAAGTTCAAACAGTGGAAAACCTTGATCGAAAAGCAGACTGGAAGGCAGATCAAGTGACTGAGAACTGACAACGGTTTGGAGTTCTGTAGCGGAGAATTTAAAAAGTTTTGCAAGGATAATGGTATCGTCATACACCATACAGTGAGGTACACTCCACAACAGAATGGACTTGCAGAGCGAATGAACATAACTTTACTTGAAAGAACAAGATGTATGCTGTCAAATGCTGGATTACCAAAAGCATTTTGAAATTTGAAAATTGTCAATACAGCCTGTTACTTGATCAACAGATGTCCATCAATGGCCATTGGTTTCAAAACTCTAGAAGAGATGTGGTCAGATACTCCTGCCAATTATGAAAATTTAAGGATATTTGGTTGTCCTGCATATGCTCATATCAAAGAAGGAAAACTTGATGCAAGAGCATTGAAATGCATTTTTCTTAGATATCCTGACGATGTGAAAGGATATAAGTTATGGTTGCCAGAGAAAAGAAAATGTATTATTAGCAGGGATGTTACTTTTAATGAAGCTGAAATGCTAAAGCCTCATAAAGAGTCATCAAATGAAAACAAAGATCCTAATATCTCGAAGAAGGTGGAGCTTGAGGTGGAATCTTCCAAAGAAACCTCGTTGGATCAAGTTCAAGAAGAAGAAGAACAAACCCCACTTGAGGATTTAGACACACAACAATTGCAGCACTATCAGTTAGCAAGAGATAGGCAAAGAAGAGAGATAAAACCTCCTTCGAGGTATGGCTATGCTGACTTGGTAGCATATGCTCTAAATGTTGCTAATAATATCAATAATTGTGAGCCTTAGTCATACCAAGAAGCTATCAGTAGCAAAGAAGCTTCCCAGTGGACTGTTGCAATGACAGAAGAAATTGAATCTCTTCATAAGAATCATACTTGAGTTCTTGTTGAAAGGCCGAAGACTCAAAAGATTGTTGGATGCAAATGGGTCTTTAAAAAGAAGGAAGGAATCCCTAGAATTGAAGATGCAAGATTCAAAGCGCGATTAGTAGCTAAAAGTTTTACACAAAGAGAAGGTATTGATTTCAATGAAGTCTTCTCTCCCGTGGTAAAACATAGCTCTATTCGCATCCTACTTGCCATCGTAGCTCAATTTGATCTAGAACTTGAGCAGTTAGATGTCAAGACAAACATTCTTGCATGGCAAGGAGGAACAAATCTATATGAAGCGACTTCGAGGGATTTGAAGTCCAAGGGAAGGAAGACCATGTTTGCTTATTGAAGAAATCTTTATATGGCCTAAAACAGTCTCCCAGACAGTGGTACAAGCGGTTTGACACCTTCATGCTTAGAAAAGACTACTCCAGAAGTGAGCATGATAGTTGTGTCTACTACAAGAAGCTTGCAGATGAGTCATTTATCTATTTGCTCCTGTACGTTGATGACATGTTGATCGCCTGTAAGAACATGTCTGAAATAAAGAACTTGAAAGCTCAATTGAGCTCAGAGTTTGAAATGAAGGATTTAGGAGCTGCAAAAAAAATTCTGGGAATGGAGATTCATAGGGATAGAAAAGCAGGGATGCTCTTTCTATCACAAAAGAAGTATATTGAGAAAGTGTTGGAACGTTTTGGCATGCACAATGCTAAACCTGTCACTACTCCATTGGCGGCCCATTTCAAACTTTCGGCTGACCTTTTCACCACCTGGCGAGGGTGAAAAGAAGGAGATGTTAGATGTACCTTATGCTAGTGCAGTTAGCAGTCTCATGTATGTCATGATATGCACTAGACCAGATATTACACAAGCAGTAAGTGTGGTAAGCAGGTATATGACAAGTCTTGGTAAAGTTCACTGGAAAGCTGTAAAGTGGATTTTGCGCTACCTGAAAGGTACTACGGATATAGGCCTAGTGTATAAAAAAATCAAAGATGTCGGGAGCAAGATCACTAGATACGTTGACTCAGACTATGCCGGAGATCTAGATAAGCGAAGATCACTCACTGGGTATGTCTTTACACTGTGCAGTTGTACTATTAGTTGGAAAGCAACGCTACAATCAATTTTTGCTTTCGAAGCGAGTACATCGCAACAACAAGTTTTAAAGGAAGCTATTTGGGTGAGAGGACTGATTGAAGAGTTGGGTATACAAGCTGGAAGAAACAACCATCTACTGCGATAGTCAAAGTGCTATAAATCTGACAAAGAATCCTATGTATCACGAAAGAACTAAGCATATCGACGTCAGAATGCACTTTATCAGAGATATCATGGAAAGAGGAATTGTTAGAGTTGAGAAGATACCCACGGCAGATAACCCGGCAGACATGATGATGAAGCCGATTCGACAACCAAGTTCAGACATTGTCTGGACTTAATTAGAGTTCGAAACTCTAAGGGATATGAAGGGGAGCAGTTCAGAAGAAAAATACTATGCATAATTTCAACCAAGGTGGAGATTTGAAATGTGTGGTTATAATTTGAGAAATTTATGTGGCTCAAATTTAGCCACACTTATGGCTAAAAATTATGCCACTTGGCATCTCCAAAGATCACATGTTTGGTCTTCCTTCTCCTATAAATACCTTTCCCTTCTCATTTGCAAGACACACCTAAAATTCTTTACTTCTCTAGTCTTTATTTCCTTTGTATCATAATAAGGAAAGTTCTTATAAAATAGAGAGGTTCTGAGAAAGAGTTTAGAGAGTGAATCTGGGTGTAATTGGGTTATGAGTTATGAGTGATACTCTGAGTGGCTCTTGTAAATTCTTTGATCACATAGTGGAAATTTTCTCACTGTTCTCTGGCTGTGGACGTAAGCAAATTGCTGAACCACATTAAATCTCGGTGTCATTTTCTCTATTATTTTTTCTCTAAATGGGCCTTTCGCTGCAACACACTGTTACAGCCACGATTTTAAATTACGGTTGCAATCGCGGTTACAGTTATGTTGTGTTTACTACAATTGCGGAGAAATGCGAAAAAATGCAGTTGATGAGGTCGCAATTGCAGTCGCGATGCGGTTATGGTGACCACAAAAACCGCAATATTATGGCCGCAGTTGCAATTGCGGACTGCAATTTAAAACCTTGGTTACAACCATTAATCTTACTTAATTCTACCGTTACACAATTATCACCGTTACCAGTAATTAATTCCATGTTCCTCACTTACTTAGTGTTGTCTAATCTCACCGTTACAACCATTAATCTCACTTAATCCTACCATTACACAATTATCAGCAATTAATCCGCATGTTCCTCACTAACTTAATGTTGTCTCAGCAGACTTTGTGACGCATATTCTCCTTCCTTCTGGCCCAATTCTTTTGCAGTCCGATACTTTCTTCTAACATATACTTGGGTCATCTTTGGGGTCCTATATTTAAAAGTAATACTTAATATTTATTTTGTGTAATAGTAATGCATATATATTGCTGACACTTAGCAAAAAATTTGAAAGAATAAAATAAAGTAAAAAAAAAATACTAGAAAAAAGTAACACTAAGGTGATTGACAGATAAATTAATTTTCATGATCAATTTTCATTTGGTACAACATTAGGAGATCTAACACTTGTGTAGAAAATTTGCATGCTAAGCCAAAATCTTTTAAGAAAATTTAGTTGCTTACAAATTTTATAAAAAACCAAAACTCTATATGCATCATAAATTATTTTACCTATAATTGGTGTAAATTACTTTAATCCCACTGGTTTGTGCAGTTTAAATGCTAGTGTTATACTTACAAGAACATACAATTGAATTTATCATGGACATTCTATTTGGAGTAATGTTATACAGCCAAAAAAGTTTGATAGAATTCAGTTAGAATTTGTCAAGATTTAAGGGTGGCTCTTGGATAAGTCAAAATGGTATGGACCATATATCCATCCAAAAGTCAATAACAATGACAACTCATTATGTCTAAAATTCTGGCAAAAAAAGTATTGTTATCTAGTATTTTCCTTCTATTTATTGCCATCCTTATTATAGGGGATGGCACCAAAATGCTTCATGCCAGATTCCCAGAATTACAATATATAATAGAAGCTGGCCAATGAATTTAGGTTAAAAGGTTCAATGATAGTTTCTTGGTCCAACAACTGCACTAGCATGTGAATATATTTGAACCTATGTATGTATTGAAGAGCTTATTTATTTAGTGAACCCTACATGTGATGGGCGTTGTATAGGTTTTCCTTTATTCAGTATAGAAATGAGTTTTTTACATATTCATTTTCTTCAAGATTGCTTGTGCTACAGTCGGGGAAGCCCAAAGATGGATGGAAGCATTTGATCATGCCAAGCAGCAGGTATAAGAAAATAACGATTAAGGTTGCTTTATCATGTGAATGTTTAATGTGTTATTAGTGTGGGGATTACTTTGGTACCCATCTTTTTTCAAGTGTACTGGTAACTACGTTAAGGTGTCAATCATTTATTACTTGTTAATTATATTTAATGAGTTTTCAAACATCTATAGTAAAACCAACAACTAATAAATAATTAACAACTCACCTTAGTTACGGTACCCTATTGAGTACCATAGCAACTCCCTGCTAGTGTTAATAATTAACCCAAGCCTGGTTGTTATAGAAAGTTTGTTTCTGAGGCAGGGGGTTTAGATTGGAGTTCCTAGTATGAAATTTTCAAATATATAGATTGTCATTGTCGAATATGAGAGTAGCTGTTTTGGTAGCTAAAAGAATTTGGCATGTCATGGAACCATATACATATTTAATATTTACCAAGATTATGCTTATGTGAATTTACTCAATGTATGCTATTTGCAGGCTGAGTATGAGCTGACAAAAGGAGGTAGCGCCAGAGACAAACTAAACAAGGAGGCAGAGTATGCCTTTTTTTTTTTCTCCACCTGACATATACAAATAATAGAATTAATTGAATGGTCTTGTCAACAATGCTAATTGGTAAATGATTAACGATGGTTTTTCTATCGTACATATTAACAGGGGATTCCAATGCTTTTGATCATCTCAGAGTCTCAATTGTCTTTCATTTTCTTCTTTTATTTTACCTTCATTTCTTTATTATGAACTCTAGGAATTATGAATTTTTTAAACATTTTCAAGGAATATGCCTTACAGTTAGATATATTATTATTCTGGTTTTGATGAGTTAAGCTTAATGAAAGATCTACATAGTTGTTTAGGTCATTGTTAGGTGGCCTGCCTGAGGTCGTCCTTTCATTAGATGACTTATTATAAATTGACATATCATTGCTCTTTATGTTGTGGAAGGATCAATCTCGAAGGACATCGACGAAGAGTGAGGCGATATGCCTCTGGGTTGAGGAAGTTTATAAGAATTGGCCAAGGTAAAATGATTAGCATCGTTTGATTGATAATATTCGTCAGGGGGTGCTTTTGAGGTCTTAAATGCTTAATTGATTCGTAACTTATAGTTATTATTCTATTATGTCATCATTACGTTATGGATTAGATTACATAATTCACATGTTATGTGTGTTAACAGAGTGTGATGGTGTGTCTATTTTGTTTCCTATTTCAAAATGGGAGATAAATTTACAGCATTGATATGCACCAGAAAAGTGTAGAAAGATAGTTGTGCAAGTGTAATTCTGAATTAATATTGGTTGTATTATTGCAAGGAATCCCAAGTTTACTTTCTAATTTCTAGTGGAATTCTCGCATATATACGTATGTATCTTATATACACTCATATGAGGTGAGTCTTATTATAAGGTGAGATTCACTTCATATGAATGTATGTAAGATCCATACGTATGTATGCAGAAATTTTCCCTAATTTCTATGCTTGTTGGTAGGTTACTGCATTGTTATTTTTCATCCTTATATATGTCTCTCTTTATATACTAGTTAACATTACCCTTGCTCTTTCATTCTAAAGGCCCAGAGACACTCTTACGGCAGTCATCAAAGTTTTGTGGTAGTTCAGATGGGTTTGAAAAGGACAGCGGAGATGCATTTGATGCACATCAGTGGAAATGTGTTCGTACTATGGCTGGTACTTTTCTTCTGCCACACATATACTATTTTGTAGCTTATTTCAAACCAGTGTTTTACTGCTTCAATACCATTTTCCTAATATTTATTAAAAATAATAGAGGACAATTTAACCAAGTCTATGTAAAGGTTGTAATTGTTTTCTGATGAATACATTTTGTTGTAGAGAAAAAAAGAAGTACAACTAGGGGGAGGATAAGAAATCCTCAAAAACAGAAAGACAAAATACAATATAAACCAAAAACAAGGAGGGAAAAAAGCCGAGTATGTAGAGCAAGGCTTCCCAATCTCTTTGCAAATCTAAGATAGCAACACCCTTGAAGCAACCATAAGCAGAACAGGAGTGTTACTCTCCAACCACACACACCAAAGGACAACAAAATTGCACAACAACAACAACCAAGCATTATCCCACTAAATGAAAATGCTACATACATTCATAAAATCTTAGTCTTCTTTGTTTATACCAAATCCTTTATGTCAAACCCCAAACAATTGTTTAAGAGGAGAGGAACGTACCTAGTGCTCTCCAATAATCCCAAAAAGGACGTTCCATAGGAAAGTAGTCACCTTATAGTGCAACAATAAGTGGTTTACAGCCACATATATATCTCGTTGTGATGGTTTTGAAGAATGCTTAAGGTTGGAATTTTGAGTCTTTGGTATAAAAGCTTAGCAAAACATGACCATGTCTTTTGCTAATATGGAGTCCATGTTGGCTGATCCATTTACGTGGGGAAGTTTGGGTTTGCCTCTCATGTTTGGATTGGAGGATTATTTTATTTTTTCTTGAAGAGGTTTTTTTTTTAAATTTTTTTTTTGCAATATTTTGCTATATTTGAAATGCGAAGAATTCTAGAATCTTTTAGAAGTAAAGTTATTAATTTTCTGTGCGAAGGTCCGCTTGGTGCTACTCTCATGAATTGTTTAGACAAATATTACTTATGCATATTCAGCGAGATTGGTGGACCTTGTTTTTGTAAGTTGAAACTCTTAGGGTTCTTTTATGATATTTTCTGTTATACTTTTTCTGTCCTCCTAGAGGATCTAGCTCTTCCTCAATTTCTTGTTTGCTTCTCTTTAATAGAATCCCTTTCTTTATTATATAGTTGGGGTAGATATTGATTTACATTTTTTATTTTTTTAAGATTTATCAGATAACATCATCTTCTAGGTTTGTTTTGAGGATGATATAGCAATTAATTCAACGAATTTATCAAGGGAGAAAATTTGGGAGAATATTATCCTTAGCTCGTGTCCCATATATTCTTTTCTTTACTATAAAAAATTTCTTTCATCAGAAAAAAGAAAAAAAAAAAGTGAAGGAAACTCTACAAAGGAAAAAAATCATTACTTGTATCTGTTTAGGATAAAGCAACTTTAGTAGTGGTCTACATTTTTCACTTCTCTGCATGATCTGTTTGTTAGACTATTGAAGAAAAATGATGATGTTTGTGCTTATATTTTTTTTCTGCTTGTAATTCTTGCTTTTATTGGTCATAATTGAAAATGTTATCGTTGGATATATTCTTATCCTACTAGATGCTTTTTGTTTGTGATTTCAGGAATTAGAATTTTTGAGGATGTTTCTAATCACAAGGTATGTATGCATATAACTTTTTGGGGCACGTGGGTGATACTAATTATCACCATATATCTTGAAAACTTTTCAGCTTTGCATTCATGTCTATCATTCTAATAGGAGTTGTAAAAGTACAATACTTGGCTTTTTCCTGTTTCATTTATTGCCAATACTTCTTTCTCTAGATCAATATTTTTCTTGTAAAGTCTGAAAATCTTAAGTTGCTTTAATTGGTGTTCTTTAAACTTCATATATTTCTATTGGTGCATGTGTGCATGTGCGTATGCACACTTGTTGTTTTTAAGGATAACGTAGATTGCTAATTATCAGGAACGAAACAAGAAGTGATTCATTGTTAGTCTAACAAATTTCATGACAAAAAACATGGCAAATTTTAGATATAAATATAATGCTAAATGAACTTAAAGGAATGGGTTTCTAATTTAGAAATTACACCATATGTGCAGCTTTTCTCCCTAAAATAATCATTTCTGCTTTAGGATTCAAGTGCTTAGTTGATATGTGAAACTCCTGGATTCCTTATCACTAGTAAAGCTATTACTAATTAATCTAGGAAGAAAAGTTTTTTGTATGCAATCATATCTCGACTCAAAGTATAAAACATGAAATATCAAGGTGGAATCACCAGAAAGTAATGTTAATTTCGTCCTTGTTCTTTCACTCCTTTGGTTGTTACTATTCATTGAATAAAACATTAGTTTATGTAAATATTAATTAATGATAAATATTGTATGTGAAAGGAGATGTGGAAAAATTGGTGTGCATATAGCTTTTACTTTACCAAGTTGTTTTTAGGCTATTAACAATTTTGATTGGGCTATTTGATTACAATCACATCTTGTGTCTCAGTCTCTTTTATACTCTATTGCTTGCAAAAAATGGTTCAGAAAGCTGGTCCATTTGTTTCTAGAATGATTAACAATAAATTAAGTGTTATTTTCTTGCTATTATGATTTCACAACTTGTGATTGGCATAAAGAGTTTTTAAATAGTGGTATCTGTTCATAGCCATACATGTATTATCATAAGGTTATTATTTCACAAAGTTATTTAATATCTTGGTTTTATTTATATATTGGTGAAAGGACACCTTTGTATATAATGTTGTCCTTTACATGGAAAATAAATAATGAAGTTACTTTTAATTTTTCATGATATAAATAAGAAAGTACTGTCAATAAAAGCCTTGAGTGTGTTCCTGTGTAACCCAAAGCCTTTACATTCATGATAATGACCCATCTGGTATTCATTGCTTCATTGCGTTAATATCTAAAATATTTGCATGTGATTGTTGTATTACTTCTGTTCTCCTATTTTGTCTTTGAAACTACATATATGACATTTAAAACAATTGAATGAGTGCTTTAATTTATTATGATGGGATAGTAGTTATATCTGGTTTCTGCTTTAATATTTATGCTCTGTAGAATGGTAAGGGTGTTCTCGCAAAGTCAGTTGGTGTTATTGATGCAACTGCAGATGGTGTTTTTGAAGTGTTTTTAAACACTGAACAGCAGAAAAGATATGAGTAAGTTTTCCATAAAAAAGTGGTTGAGAGACTTGATTACATATTTGGTATTGGGCAAATTAGTCTTTCCTATAATTGCTTTTGCAGGTGGGATATGTTGGTGGGTGACTTGGAGCTAGTAGAGTCTTATGATGGACATTACGATGTTGTTTATGGGACATATGATCCTAAGTATCTAACTCGGTAATCAATGGATGTTGACTTTTTCAAAATTTTATACATTATTACAACTAGATTGCTATATTAGTATGCTCTATTATATTCTAAGAATTTTCATTATTGATAATCTTGTTAAAATAGCTCAGTAATTTCTCATTTTTGTATGTAAAGTGTGGATTGTCATAATTGGTAGAAATTTGCATGCACTGACTACTTTGACTGAATTGATTTTAACCTCCATTTTGTAGAATTCTTCATATGAGACATACGCCACCTTATGGATTGATTGTGTTTTATTTTTTGACTGTCTCTATCCATCCATGGCTATTTTTTGTTACTAGCTATCTTTCATATCCATCCATTGCCTTAAAAATTTCTATTTGCATCAGTGAATAGAAAGCAAGTTGTACTCAAAATTATTGTGAGAATCCATTTTTTATATTTAAAATTGTCCATTTATAAATTGCTTCTCAAACCTAATTCAGGTGGCATTCAAAGCGGGATTTTGTCTTCTCTAGGCAATGGTTTCGTGGACAAGATGGAACATACAGTAAGAATAAGATTTTCTTATTCCTTTGATTTTTCTGTTGAATTTTCAACTAATTGAAGCTTTTAAATAATACTTTTCAAACTAAAATCGGTCAAAAAATGAAGTTTTTTCTAATTAAGCATAGCATCCATGCTAATTAATTTTATGCAAACACGTTATCGGTTCTTTAGTAGAGCGGTTTATCTATTACTATGGTAGTGTTTTATTGTTGTAGCCTTGCTTGGCATGGATCATCAGAAGTGATTCGTGGATTTGTTTTTTGGTTTAGTTGGAATTATGTTGTATTTTGACAAAGTTGGCCGATATATTTTGACATATTTTATGTGTTTAATTGATGCAGCTATCTTGCAATTTCCAGCTATACATAAGAAAAAGCCTCCAAGATCAGGATATCGACGTACAAAAATTAATCGTAAGATATATTATTTGCATTAGTAATTCAACTTCCTTCATTGTTGGTGCACTAGCTTTTTGAATATTGTGTTGACTTATTTCGGATTATTGGCATCCTAAAAGCTTAAATGAGTTTTAGAACAATCCAACTTTGTATGTCAACCCTCCACCTGAATAGTTGAAAGTAAATGCGGAGTTGCACAAAATGTTACTCAAACCACAAAGAAAGCAATGCAGTGAGGACTTTGCACGATTATGTGATACTAGAGCATCACTGTTGAGTGTTTTTTTTTTTTTTTTTTTTTTTGTAACATACATCACTGCTGAGTTATTAAATCATAGGAATTGACTACAAAAGTGGTGCTTGGTTTTTTTTATTAAAGAAGAAATTCATTAATGAAGCACAAACAACAAGGAAAAAAAAAATATCAATGAAGCAAAGCTACCCAATTCCTTGACATATTTGTAAGGAATTGGGTAGCTTTACAAATTTTTGTTTTTTGTTGTTTGTTTTCTTTTTTTTTTTTTTTTTTTAGAATAATTTCGTATCTTCTTAACTCTTTGGAATCATCTTCTCTTTATCTTAATGAATTTTTTTTATTTAAAAATAATAATTTTCAATAAAAGGTATTAATAGTTTTTTTTTTCTTATTCATACATTGGTTTACCATTTTATGGGTTAGAATTTGTAATCCTAATCAAAATTCTCTTGTTAATTTTTGTACATTTCAAATTTATTAAAATTTTGGGCAATTTGAAGATCTTTTGGAACTGTATTGTTGCTACCTTACTCCTGTTCGTCGTGGATAATTTTTAAGGCAAAAGGTTAAAGTTTTTGTTTTACTTTTCCATTTTTTAAGTGCTCTTTAAATTTTTGTACAATCGATTTAATTGCCTTTATTCTTCCCCTAATAAGACTCTTTCTGAGTAAAGAGAATCGACAGATTAATTGACATTTTTACTGCCCTGAAAGTTTATGGTGTGCTTGCTTGAATTCAATCAAAGATTATTTTGAAAAGTAGTTTGCTTATGGTATAAAGTAAAAATTGTCTTAGTCTTCCTTTAAATCCATAACTTTATGGAAACTCATTAGAAGAAAAAAAAAACAAAAAAGATGACTATTGGCTTCTTTATGACCATTGACTAATTTTATCCACGTATGTATTGTATTTTGGCTGCAGCATCTACATGGGAGATTAGAAATTTGAACACACCTATGGGATCAAATGGACCAAGATGTTTAGTGACCCACACTTTAGAGATACACTCTGCATCCTGGTATCGATGGAAGAACGACCAGACCTCAAAATTTGAAAAGAGCATCCCTTATGCATTATTATGCCAAGTGGCAGGTTAAGTAATTGAACTTTTGTTTTCAACTTGTATCTATTTGAATTGTCTAGAATCATTAGCACATCAGATTATCAAAAAAAGTATATGGTTTAAAGTACTCACATCTAGTCATTTAATTTGGCCATATAGTTTTGAAGTAGAAATTATTTCTTTCTACTTTAAATTTAAACTTTTTACAGTTATCACATAAATTCTTCTAACATAAAATCATTCAATTTCCTTCTTTCGTTGTTGTCTTTTTTTTTTTTTTAATTAAGGTGTGTTTGAGAGAATCTAGAAAAAGGGGAAAATGAGGGGAATGGAGGATAAGCTTTCTATTTTATTTACAATGGGATTTAGAGAAAGATAATTATGGGGAGATTCACTTCCATTTTGGGAACACATCTGATTAATCGGGATTTGATCCCACCTAATTATTAATGTCATCAATTTGGAATCACACTAGGGAGGATTGTAAAGAAACTATAGCATTATTGCATTACACTTTCAACATGCAAGCGTAAAGCCCTATAAATAGGCTATGACTTTTGAAACTGTTCTTACTAGAATGAACTCCAATTGTTTATTAATTATCACATGTTTATAAACTAAATTTGTAACTAATGGACACGGAATATGCTCTATCGAATTTCACAACCCGGTTGGTTATGATATTTAAACAACTACAAGAAGATATCTTAAACTTCAAGAAAAATTTCATTCTAGTCCAATTGATATAGAAAAACTATAGAATTTCATTGTATCCATGAAGTAGTAAGATAGATTAAGAAGTTAGCTTCTATTTGGTGTAAAGCTCATAATCTTTTTAAGGGGGTTTCCCTAACGGATATGCAAAGTGATTGAGGACCTTCTTACAGCTTATTGCTCCGATGATTTATGAAAGAGAATGTGGTTTTATATAGATATGCCTTGTTTTCAATTCATTAGTCTTTATGAATTCTGGATTTGGGGGAATTCATTTTCTTTTAAAAGTCTTGGTGTGTCTTTCTCTTTATTATGGCTTGGATTGTATATCTTTCTTATCTATATGGTTCTCAGCTTCTGGTTTCTTTATAGGGATCCCTCTTGTTGATGTAAATAGAAATTAGGGGGTTAGTTTATCAAGGTTAAAGTTCGAAGTCATTGTTTTTTCTTTGTCTTTTCTAAGTATTCCTCAAATTCTCTAACTCTTGTAATTTTTGTTTTCTCTCTATAAATTATTCTTTTCCATTTTAAAAACAGAAAAGAAACTAAGACAGTTATTTGCTATACACTTTTGGTATGATATGTGACCGATATTCTTATATTGAACAATGATATTTAATATTTGTTGTTAAATAATGATAGGTCTAAAGGAATATATTGGAGCCAATCCGTCACTCCACCAACAATATGCTACCAGTATTATTCATTCCAATATCTCCGCAGCTTCTATGTCCAATGCTGAATATGAAGACACAGAAGTGCAAGATGAGTTTTACGACGCAATTGCTGCAGAGTCATCGACATCGGATGAAGAAAGTAATGAGGATGAGGGACTTGATCAAAAGGTTTCCTTGAATCTGCTTATCAACTATAAGAAAGTCTACAATAAAAATGGATATTATTTGTGTACGACTGGTTTGAAACAAAGAAAAAGTAGTTTTTCTGTTCAAGTTCTATAATTTAATACCTTATCCAATTTTTCAGGAGCATAGAGTCAAACTAAAGAATGTTTCATGGGCCATCACATCCTTAGATTTGAAGCGAACTGCAGGTCAGCATTTTCTTTGTTTCTTGTTATTTGCAAGCAAAAAGGGCCTAGTGGCATTATAACTTTCTCTGTGCAATTCTATTTATTTTGACTATCCAATTCTCAAAGTCCATCAACTGCTTGATTCCAACCTCAAAATAACAGTTGAATTCTATATCTGATTCCCACAAAACTTGAGAGTATGAAATAATATAGTTGAATGCTATATCAGATTCCTACAAAATTGAGAGTGAGACTTGGGAACCTGAGCATATACTTTGGAGAACAGAAACAAAGCCAACCAAGGAGAGGAAACCTATAATAATAACAGCTATTACATACTACTGAATCCATATACATGTTGGATTCAGCTATATGAATTCTAAAACTAAATAGGATTTGCAAGCTTTGTTTTGTTATCGTGTTCTCTTTCAGGCTTTCGTTCTCTCAAGATCCTTTAAGAGGATGTCTTACTATCTCCTTCGTTTGTACTTCTTTTCAAATATAACTTCTTTTATAAAAAAAGGGGATCACACTGCAGTTTTGTTTAGCACTTTATTCGTGTAGGGCTTAATCATGCATTAAATGCATAATTACTCTCTTGGGTACAAGAAGAAAGCTCCATTAAAAGAGAAGCAAATTAAAGAAGAGGAGGATAATGTCCTTCAATAGGACTGAACTTAGCTCCAACCCTGATAGGAGTCATCTCCCTCAAACCCCTCTTAATCTGTTGTTATGTATCTATTAATTTAATTAGGTGATATGAGTGAATAATAAAATAGACAAATAGCAACAAATTAAGGAGGATTAGAAGGAGATGACTTCTCTTAGAGTTGGAGCCAAGTTCTGTCCACTTCAATATCTTTTATTCTCTTCTTTGTTACACTAATCTTTATAGTCTATTTTCTACTTAATTATTTGCTTGTTTCTCTCTCTCTCTCTATATATATATATATATATATATATATATATATATATATATATATATATATATATATATTTATATATAGAAAAAGAAAATTTATTAAGAAAGAAGAGAAAAGTACAAAGAAAGAGGATAAGACATCTTCTCAAAGAAAACAACAAAATAACAGAAAAACTAGAACCTAAGAGATTGAAGCATGTAACAAAGCATCCAATCTCTTTACGTGTCACCTCTAAAAATGAGAAAGAAACACCTCTTAAAAAAACTATGAGTAGAACACCAAAAGGTGGTTAAAATAACAACCCTATTGCAAATGTATAGAGTCGAACAAGTGCCTTTAAAAATCCTAGCATTTCTTTCTAACCATAAACACCATAGAATCACAAAGATTGAGCAATGCCACATAATCTTTGCTTCTTTACATGAGACAAAACTTTTGGAATTAGTTAAGAGAAACTGATGCAAATCCATAGGACATATACCGAAAACTCTCCAAAAATCCCAAATAACTTATTCCAAAAAACAAAAGTAGATGCAAAACAATGCAAAAAAGGATAAACCCTAGTTTTCGAACTAGATTTGCACATAATACACATGTTGGGAAACAAAGTAGTGAGAGGTCTACAATTCTGTAACATATCATTAGTGTTAGTCTTATTAAGAATAACAATCTAAACAAAAGATTTGACCTTAAAGGGAGCTTTGAAGTTTTAGATGGGTTTGTCCAAAAGAAACATATCTCTATCTATTAGGAGAATGAGTAAGGAACAAAAAATATGACTTACAACAGAAAACACCCAAAGAATCAAGAATCCAAATTCTTTTATCAAGATTAGAAGAAAGATAAACAAACTCTAGTAAAAGCAAAAGAGCCTCTAACTTACTAACACCTCTATCATGCAAGTTCTTGAAAAATGAAAATTCCAAGAGGAGTTAGATATATATATACATATATATATATATATATATATATATATATATATATATATATATATATATATATAGGAAGTGTCAGTCTTTTCGACTTATACTGAGAGGAGATCCACTTTCATCTAATGTTGAGATTATTTCATTAAAAATAATCATTAAGATCTAACAGGTTAAAAAAGAGTAAATATTGTAAAAAAAAACTTACCATTAAGTTGATCTTATATATAATGGTCGGTGAGAGGGGTGTTTAGAATATAAATAAATATGACATTGGATCTTTTAAGTGGTCACATGACCTTTAAGTAACTTTTTTAATCTGACCAGTAATTTTTAATCTTGACCATCCATGTATGATTATATGGTCAAGATTTACTCTCTCACACTCTCACAATAGCCTACTCATCTCACTAGATATATCCCTATATATATATATATATATATATATATATATATATATATATATATATATATATATATATATAAAATATGCTATTAAATCATACATAGATAGTCAAGATTAAAAGTTATTTAAATGTTACATAATCATTTTAAAAAGTCATATGACTTTATGTTTTTATCTTAACCATTCACAGTAGAACTAATTGTCAAGATTTGTTCCTCTCACTATTACAATAAACAACTCCTCTTACTTGATATCTATGAAGCATAGACACAGACACGGACACGGGACACGGATACGGAGACATACCAAATTCAAAAATTATAGGACACAGACACGACATATATATATATATATATATATATATATATATATATATATATATATATATATATTCAAAATTTAAGAAAAAAGATTCATAATTTATTAATATCATTTTTATAAGCTTGAAATTTATAATATTTTAATATATGTCATATGTGCCAATATTTGCTACCTAGTAAGTCCCTCCTAAAAAATATGAAACATGATTTCTATTGATGTATTCTAAAAAATCTCTTAAACCAACTTCTCCTAATAAAACTAATCATGTATAAGTACATGTGTATATAAAAAATAACTAGAGGAAATATTGGTGTGAGGCAAGCTTCAATGACAACGAAGTGGACGACTTAGTACGAGCAAAGGTAGAAGGAGCAGATGAAAATAGTGGTGTGTGAAAAGATAAAACTTAAAATATTGGTATGTGAAAATTGTGGCTTGGGACGTTATGTGATTGAACATGAGTGAGTTACGGACTTACTAATTGAACTTTAGTCATGGAAACTAATTTTTTTTAAAAAAAATATTAATGAGTCGTGTTCAAGTCTTGTCCTAGTCATGTCCAAGTGTGTCCGAGCGTGTCCAAACTGAAAAAAATAATCTTTTTATTTGGACACATTCGGATGTATGGATGTCTCCATGTGTCTGACATGGACACGTGTTCGACACGTGGACACGCCTCATAATCAGTGTGTCCGTGCTTTATAACTTGATATGCTATCAAAAGTTTAAGTTGTTAAGTGAAGACTCATGAATGACTTTGATATCTAACACATCTCCTCATGCAAGTGTCATTTTGGGCTTGAAGCATGGATAATGAACAAGCACTCCTACCTTGTGATAAAATTCAACTTTTATTTAGAAAAATAGGATTGGCAAGGATCGAAGTCCTAATCAGTTAGTCATAGAAGCTCAAAACTAACTTTTCCAAAAGCTTAAGTTATATCCTCAAGGGGACTAAAAAAACATAAGCAAAAATGACATCAATACAAGAGTGCTTGCCATTTGCCGATAAACTGAATCTTTTACCAAATAAATTCCTCTAAATTTCTTGTCCTTTTTGTTTGTTACTTGAATTATCTCATTCTTCCTTAGTAGAGTGTTTGTGTTCCTATGTTCTTCTTCTCATTAGTATACTAAAGCTCATCTTTCAGTGATCATTCTCATTTTCTTACTCTCATTTGTCACATGTCAATATTCATCAACCTTAGTATACTTACCATCACCTAAGTGATTTTTGGGCTTGTCAAAAAAATTTTGGACTTGTATCCTAAGAGCCTAATGATTTGGTGTGTAAATCATATGATTGAGATACAAACAAAGCCAATTAAGTTATGAAGGTTTAGATAATCTAAAACAGAATCACTCCCTTTGTTTTCTTAGCTTTCTTATGGGTATGGGCTTCATACAGGTCTTCCTTTATTTGATATGCAAAGGGAGTGAATTGCTCTTTCAAGTTAATATATTTTCTTTGAAAATTGTTAGTTACACATCTCTCATACACACATCTCACATATAAGCTTATGTGACAAAATTAGAGTATAGATAAGCTAAGTTAGGTTAGGCTTTGCCTAAATAGGCTTAAGTTTATTTTGTAAAATGTCAGCTTAAGCCTAGCCTGTAACCTATCATAGGCTTTGTTTGGGACTCAAAAAACATAACTTTTTAATTTTTAAATAAATATAACTTTTAAGGAATTTATTATATTTTGTATAAAATAAAAATATTATACCAATATATAATCAATAGGGAGGGATCAATTGACATTGGTGTAAGTTAAAAGCACTCTTATACTATTGAATAATTTTTTATTAGTTAACTTTCTCACAAAATCTACTGTTGGATTAAAAGTTTTTATTATGTAGATCATATCTATAAAGTTTCACACTAATCCGAAATTGTTTAGTGCTTTATTAATATGCATCAAGATTAATGTAATATATATTTTTTGAAATATGTGAAAATAAGAAATATTTGATTACATTTTTATTGATGTTCAATTTTTTCAAAATTTGACATAAATGATATAGATGATGAATACTTACAATTCAATGATTAGATCGGTAAAGTTTACATTTTATATAAAATTAGAGTAAATTATACTTCATTCCCCTGAGAGATGCTTAAATTACACTGTCATCCCTTCTATTTTAAAAAATTACACTTCCCTATCATGAGAGATGAAAATACGTTATACTTTAGTCCATTTTTATGTTTTTCGTTAAAAACTCCTCCAAGGTTGAAGACTCTAAGTCGCAACAAACACCAATCAACAAGGTCGAAGTTATACGTATCGGTCGATTGGGCACGATAGCAGCACCGCTAGTGCAATTTAATCTAGTTAATTTTAAACACTGGTATGAATATTCCTTAAAAGATTCATAAATACCTTCCTAATTGTCTTTGACCTATGCTAGCAGTGCTGCTGTCATGCCCAACAGCCACCACCTGCGACTTTTGCCCTGCTGGCTGGTAGTTGCTGCAACTTTGAGTCTTCGATGCTACAGGAGTTTTAATGGAAAACATAAAAAATGGACTAAAGGGTAATGCATTTTATCTCTCAGGGGTGGAGAGTTTTTTTTTTTAATAGAGGAGAGGGTAGTGTAATTTAAGCATCTCTTAAAGGAAAGGGAGTGTAATTTATTCATAAAGTTATTGAGTGGTGTAAGTAAGTGAAATCTTACACCAGTGTCAATTGGTCCTTTCCCATAATTAATAACTTATATAAGTATTATAAATTTTTAATTATATAAACAACAACAACAACAAAGCATTTTCCCATTAGGTGGGGTTGACTACATTAATTAAACGATACCATTGTGTTTTGTTATAAACCATGACCTCAGAAAGACTATTTAAATGTAAGTCCATTTTAATGGTTTCACCTATAGTTTTTCTTGCTCTTCCTCTACCCTTAACTATTGAACTATCTTCACATGATCTACTATTCTTCTTGGTGCTTCTAATGGTCTTTTCCTCACATAGACAAACTACATAAGACAAGATTTTACCATATTTTCTTCAATAGGTGCTATCCCTATTTTCTCTCTTATATATTCATTTTTAATCTTATCTTGTCTTGTATGTCTACTTATCCAACACAACATCTTTATCTCTGCAACGCTGAACTTATGCTTTTGTTGGCTTTTACTAGCCTAACATTCAGTATCATAAAATATCTCGAGTCTTATAACGTACAAGAAAATTTTATTCTTAATTATATATAAATAATAAATAAATAGGTCAGTTTGATAGGCCAAATATGTTTTTACAAAATTCTGAGCATTAGCCTACATAGTTAAATGTCTTTTTAAAAGTTTAAGTGTGACTTGTTTGATAAATAGGTTAAGCTTATGTAGGCTAAAAATATATTAGGTCGTAGGCCTTGATAAGTCGCTTGACTTATTCTCACCCATGTGTATATGTGCAAAAAATAAAGTGGACTTAGTTATAATCAAATTGCAAAAACTATATAGATTTGAGGTGATGTGTGTGTAAATGTGTGTTCGGCCTTGTTCATTTTATTTTTGTTTTTGCCTTCATCCTGATCCTCCTGCATTTTTTCTAAGGGAGTTAAGGACTCTTTCAAGTTTCCTACATGACTTCTGCCTGTCAGTTTATCCATATTATTCTATATTCTATACCTATGCGCAATACATATCTCTGACTCTAACCAAGAGGAGTAAAAGAAAAATGGAAATGGTATAAATGAATGGAGAATTTTGTCATTTTTAATTAACAATTTTGAAGTCACTTTCAGTTTCTTAATTTCTCAATTCTCTTTTCTTTTTATTCAAACTTTCAGTCTAAAATACCTAGTCATTCTGCTTGCAGCTCCTGAACTAAGCAAAGAATTAGATCCTCATGAAACTCCTATCACAATTAATGCAAGTGACCTGCATGGTTCTTTGCGCAAAGGAGAGGATGACAATGACACAAACTGTTGGACTTCTCCCAGTGGTAAAGGATTTATGATTAGAGGAAAGAACTATCTGAAAGATAATTCTAAGGTGAGTTTACCATTAAAGTCCATTGATTATACGTTGGCATTTGAAGGGTAATTTTAGGGTGGGAATTGCCTTTCTGGACAAAAAAGAAAAAAGATTTGAAGATCTATTCCATACTCAGATCACTGAGTGTTTCTAATTGTTTGAAGTGACATTTGTAACTGAGCTCATTAAGATTAAAGGAAAAGGAAAATAAACTTTTTGTCATGTTTTTTCTTGGAATTTAGTAGTGCATGTGCTTCAGTCTCCTTCAGATTTCCCCTTATTTCTGTCCTCCCAATGGAGGGATATTAGGGGATTTCAGGCATATTGATAATTTAAACTCTGTTCAAATTTTCAAAGATCTATATCTGTAGCTTTTAACAAGTGTTATATTGTTGACCAAGATGTATGTTTGGATGGATTTATTTTTCAGGGAAAGGGAAGGGAGAGCTTATTCTTCATTTTAAGTAAACATTCTCTATATTTGAGAATTTTTCAAAATAAAGAAATACATTGATAGATTAGATTATCATATAACTTTTCAATCATTCTTTATTCATTTTTATAAATATTTTATAAAATTCTCAATTTAGAAATAAAAAATAAGTGTTCCCTTTCCTTTCCCTCTAAAACTTTCAATTCAAATACTGTATTTCTTTTGTTCTGGCTGAATGTCATGGACATGACATTTCTCATGCAGGTAGTTGGAGGAGATCCTCTTCTCAAGCTTATAGCAGTTGATTGGTTAAAAGTGGATAAATCAGTAGATAGAATTGCACTGCATCCTAGAAGTCTGGTTCAGGTAAAATTGATATTATAAGATTTTATATCTTTAATATTCATATAGATTATTGTAATATAGAGTTGAAGAAAATATGCTCAATTTGATTTGGGTTTAGAAATGTTGATTTATTATTTCTTTTTTTGTTTTTTTCCAAACCACCAATTAACTCAAGCTTTTAAATTTCTCAAGTTCTTCTCCCGCACAAATTAGAATTTTTGGAAATTAAGTACTAGATCAGTGTCTCTGATGTGGACCTTCATTCAATCCTTATTCCAATGGAGCTTTTATATCTCACCGTTCAGTTTGTCATTGTATGATATACTATTTGTTGACAATGAGTTCAAGAGCTTAGTTTGGTATACTTTCTCGTTTTTTTCAATTATGTACAATGTCAGATGGACGGTTGTGCCTCTTTTATGTCCTCTGCTACATTTCATTCCAATGTATGGTTGCCATAAGTATGTTCTAGATCATCTATTTTTCACAAAGTCATACCTTTTCTGCAAATTTTTAAAGTAGTGTTCTAGCTCTTTAAGTTTTTTAATCCTGTGCTTGCTGTAGGCTTAAAACTCGTGGTTGAAATTATGTATGTATTTCACCTTGATATTCTGGAAACCTTAAGCTGGAATTTTGAGATTCTTAATGTTTTTTATTAAAAATCATTACACTGTGTAATCCTTCCCTTCTGAATTTCAGTCAGAAGCTGGGAAAAAGCTTCCATTTGTCCTTGTATTTAATCTCCAGGTATGTATATGATTGTTATTGTTTTTCAGATATGTTATTTTACTGCAAAGTGAAGTTTAGTAAACATGTTAGCATTACAAAAATCATTCTTTGGTCCTTGATTATCAAGTGGCTCTTTGAAATGGAATGAAAGCATAGTTGGCCAACTAGTATACTACTCTCTTTCTTACAGTAACAATTCTAATTAAGTGGTTAGCCTCAGTATAAGGTAATTGTTTACCGCTTTTCAAGCTCAGTGAGCTTTCATATCAAGGACCATGTTGCCATCTTTTTTTATTTTTAATAATAGAAGAATTCAGAAATAGAAAATAAAGAAGTGCAAAAAAAAATATAAATACTGTTAAAGCAATCAAGAAAGATAAATTTCCGTTGGACCCTGGCTTTACAGCTTAAGATTTTAGGTTATCACATACTCTTTTTGGCTATAAATAGTATGAATCAATTACAGGCATATTGTTATTGTTGTAACTTGTAAGCCTCTGACAGTGAATGAAGAATTGGGTAGATTTACTACATGTATAATGTTGAGTGCTCCCAACTATGACCAAGGAATAAATTTGAAAGTTTCACTGACTTTCTTATGAATAACATAGGAAGCATAAATGTGATTTTGAATTTATCTGAAAATTTTTCAGCTGAAATTGTGAATATTGTGCAACATGTTCATCTCTGTCTATTAGTTAGTCAATCTCTGATGTCCCTAAACAATGTCAGATTTTGATGGCTGGAGATTGTATTTATGTATATATGTATGCATAAAGTGTATGGATAAACTTTATGCATGTACCAAAAAAAAAAATATTTATGCAACATGAATAACTATGTCTATTAGTTAGTCAATCTGTGTCTAAATGAATGAATGTATGTATGGTATGCATAAATTGTTGCAATGGGAAATTTGTTTTATGCTTAAAGATCAGTTTATCAAGGAAGATTTTTATCTTGTCATCAATCTCAGATTCCAGCTAAACCAAACTACAGTTTGGTTCTATATTATGCATCTGACCGACCTATAAATAAAGATTCTCTATTGGCTAAGTTTTTGGATGGAAGTGACATGTTTCGGGACTCAAGATTCAAACTAATTCCGAGTATAATTGAGGTGTGTGATTCTCAATAAAGTGTCATATGCCCTTTTTGATGCCTGATAGCGTTTAGCAACTAATGGTTTTCAATGGATACAGGGATATTGGATGGTCAAGCGAGCTGTTGGAACAAAAGCTTGCCTGTTGGGGAAAGCTGTGACTTGTAAATACTTTAGACAGGATAATTTTTTGGAGGTAAAGCTACCAAATCAAGTTAAGAAGTAAACAACTAGTTTATGTTGGTTCTCAAATATTATAGAACAGCTTTTGAGGCAAAGTTTCTGCCTTTATGCATAGTATTGCCTGTTCTCTGGTCTTAACTAGAGTTTCATAGTATAATATTTTTCTATGGTATTCTTTACTTCATATTTTTCCATCAAATTCTCATGCAATTTTTTTATGCTTGAAACTATTATGCTGCTCATTTGTCTATATTTTTTACTTTTAAATAATTTATTACATTGAATTTGAAAGTTATGCTTTCAGCATACATCTCTCCCTGTCTTACTCTAATCCCAATTTCTACATTAAAGGCTAAATAATTCTTGAATTAAGAAGAAAGGCAGACATAGGTTCACATGAATGATCTTTGTAACCAGTAAACCACTCACTTCATAATATCCTATCCTCTCTGTCTCAATTTAATCCTAGGCGACAATAATATACTGCAGTAGTAACACAAACTTGAACATGCTCTCTTCCTAAAATCAAACTTCTATGTTTGGTTACCATCTAGGCATAATTATAGATATGGGGTCCTGTAGCTTATCCACTCTCTTTAGGCAACCAACTCCAAACAAGAATAGTGGTCTTAATGTAAATATACTACCCTATAATCTCAGCTTAGTTTTAGTTGTGGTTCTGTGTAATGATTTTGTAGGATTAGCTTTGTAAATTTCAAGCCCCACTTCGCACCAACTACTGGCTTTTGCTTGTGGAACCTTAACATTTATTCTGAAATTAGTTTAAATTTGCAGCCTGCTATTTGTTATGATGAACTATCTCTCCCAAAAGCTTAAGCTATTAGCTGAAGGACATGAATGGTTTTATATATTTAACACACCCCCTCACGCAAGAGTTCCTTGGGCTTCAAACGTGGGCATTGCACATGCCCACCTACCTTATGCTTAAATTCAACTTTTAGTTAGAAGAATGAGAATGACAAGGATCAAACTCTAGACCACTTGATCATAGAAGCTTTGGTAACATGTCATGAACTACTCTCCTAAAAACTTAAATTATTAAGTGAAAGCACACGAATGACTTTATTATATCTTTAACACGTCTCCTTACAGAAAAGCCCTTTGAACTTAAAACTTGGACAATAGATAGATCCATTTTTACCATGTGCTAAAATTCAACTTTTATTTAGAAGTATGAGAGCAGCAATGATCAAACTATAGACCACTTGGTCATAGAAGCTCTTATACCATGTCAGTCACTAACTCTTCCAAAAGCTTAAACTGTTAGGTGAAGGACATAAATTGTTTTATATATCTAACATCATTCATTGAAGATTTCAAATTCAATATTGTTGTTGAAATTTTGTGCAATATTATGCTATTTAGTCATAGAATTGAACTTCAGTATACCTGTAACTTTTCTGCCATTGTCATAATTTGTGTGGTGAATTACACGTTGATAGCAATTTTCGGTATTATGCAGATAGATGTGGATATTGGATCATCCTCTGTAGCTAGGAGTGTCGTTGGCCTTGTTCTGGGCTATGTCACAAGCCTAGTCGTTGACCTTGCAATTTTGATAGAGGTTTGTGCCTTTCAGGTCATAATATGTATGGACAAATTATCCTCTTATGGTATCATCTTTCCATGTTCCTTTCATATAGACTTCAGATTTGTCAGGAATAAGGACTCTTGAGATTTTATGGAATGTGCAATTATGCAATTCATTTATTACCTGTACCCATTATAGATTTGTCTGCAATTATGCGGGCTACTAATAAAAAAATGAATCAACTCCTCTTGGATTCATCAACTTGCATCTCACATATTCTAGATATTTACTGATGCCATATTTGCAGGCAAAAGAAGAGGAAGAGCTGCCAGAGTACATTCTTGGAACTGTCCGATTAAATCGCGTAAGACTTGAATCTGCTGTAACATTGGAGGTTTGAAGTGTTCTGCCAGAAGAATTAAATAATCTGGCTCTACTCTATTATTTGGCCCAAATGTTTTCAATTACGTTGAGGATTCAAATCAGAAATGATAATCTGGTGAATTTCCGCATATGCATATATCTCATCTTTTCTTTTCTCTCCAAGGTCTCGTACTTAAGTTTCCCACATTCTATGGGTGTGAGACCAATCCGCATTTAGGGCAATGAGGTTGTCTCCCAACAACTGCTTCGTGCGGACTCAAATCTGACATTGCAGAGAACCTTCAACTGCTTAATTGGAGCTTATTTAGCATTTTAGTCACCCTTAACAAAAATAAAAAACAAAAAATGTTTGAAAAATAAGTACTTTTAAGAGTAAAACGTGAATAAGAAACAACAAATGTTTGATAAGAATAAGGTTAGTTTTACAGATTTAATTGATTCACTAATAATATAGAGTTACACTACAGTGGATCACATCTGCCAATTATTTTAAAAAGAGTAAAAGTTCTTTTCAAGTAAGTTTGTTTGTAAAATAATCAAATAAATGTGTACTATTTTTAATTTAATCTAAAGTATATATTGTTTAACTCAAATGAATTTGTTTGTAAAGTAATGAGTAAATGTGTATTATTTTTAATTTAATCTAAAATATATTGTTAACTTAATTCATTAAATAATTTAAAATGAATATATTTTTATTTGTTCGTTTTTACAATATTTAGAGGAGCTTTATACTTTTAATTATTGCAAAATTTAAGAGAGGGAGTTATACTTTAGATAAAAAATGTTATTTCAGACATTTAAAATATATTATATTTACATCGAGATTTATGTAAAAAAAATGTAAATTAAATATATATAATTGTAATATTCTTACAAAATACAAAATAAATTTGTAAATATATTAAAAAAAATTAAAATATTTTTATAGACGAATAATACTGCTTTAGATATATCTTACCAATAAATGTTTACCAGCAAGAATTGAACTCAATATTTTTGTCAACATTGTTTGAGCCAACCAACTCTCATTGGCAAAATAAGAAACTTTAAGTTGCTATAATAATGTAATATTCTTATTCATATTTAGTAATAACTATGCTTTGAAATTCAATGTAAGGAATGGGTTAGTTAAAAGCATAAGCTAGATGTGGTGTGTTTTAAAGATCATTTTAAGAGAGAATTTAATTTCAATTCATTTGTAAGTTGACCTTAAAATACCTTTTTTTTATGGTGACAAGGAGGGCTAATGCCCACCAACTACACAATAACACTACGAGGAAAGGAAACACTTGCTAAATTATCCAACAGTAACTAATCACACCCATTAGGCAGCTTGTAAGAATAAGCAATTCCAAAGTAATTTTGGTATTTTTATTATAAATAATATATATATTTATTTTTATATCTTATCTAATATTATTTATTATATTTATTTTTTATTATTTTTTTCTCTTAATTACACATTTTTTAAAAAAAAATGTACAATGTCTATACTTCTTTTAAAAATATTGGACCATCATTTTCCATCCAAAGGGTGGATGATGAGAAGAGTTCGCTAAAAAATATGCCACTGATTTCCCTCACTCAAAGTATAGCTAATTTTGGCATCCCATTGTCTCGAATATAGGTTCTGAATAGCTTGAATCACAGAAGCAGTAGGATGAGACTTCTCACATCCCTTTTTTATCAATCCAACCACTGTCAAAGAGTCAGATTCTACCCAAATACGATTAATATCATGCTCTCAAGCCAGAGTTTAGAGCAGTGTACAGAGCCCATAATTCTGATAACAGGACATTAGCTCTACCAATATTTCAAGTAAAACCAACAACCTAAGCTCCTGAACTGTCCGTAAAAACTCCTACACAGCCAGCCAAAATACCCCCATATTTCACTGAGCCATCCACATTGCATTTAATCCACCCATTCTCAGAAAACTGCCACCCAACATTGTTAAAAAACACACACATTAATTATCTACTAAAGAAATTAAGTTTTTTGGATTTGTTTTTTTGATTAGTAAGGCCTATGACTCATCTTGTAATGTTGGTGGAGGAATTCTTAGTGAGACTCTTAGATGGCTCATTAATAGGGTCCAAGAGAAAGGATGAGGGGAATAAGAGAAAGAAAATTGAAATAGAAAGTATTTGTAACAATTGAACTCTATTATTTTCTTTATATGTTCTTAGTTCTTATCAATTGAATTACTAGCACGAGACAAATTTCTTAGATTTGTTTTTGGTACTAAGCATTTTAGTTTTCAAGACATTAAATACTTTTATATTTTTATTTAATACTTGTTTTCAGAATACATGTAGTATTCTGTTTGTCTTGTAAAGTTAGAAGCATTGTCAATCTTGAATTAAAAAGAACTAAAACATTGTTTGTATTTGAAAATAATATTCTTCCAATTGAATATTAGTAAAAAGTTATTTAATTCATGTCAGTTCTAACCTATATCGATGAATTTAAATTAACAAAGACTGGTTTGAAGTTTCTGCTCCTTCTATTTTTGGCTATGACATGAAAGATTTCATAAGAAGATGAAGAATTTATATTCGTTTTTATAAAGTATTGTAATGCACTCCAAATTACACGAAACAGACAACTGATAAGACTCAGTTTATTTGTTTTTAAAGAAGTGTGATCACTCATAAAAAAGTGACAAAAAAAAAAGTGTGATTACAATTAGTTCCACCCATAACTGACGATGCTCATTTAATACTTACCAAAAACAAAAAGATGCTCATCTAATAAAGCATGTTTTTTTCTAGTTTTAAATTTATCCTTTTATAGCAACTTTTATCCCAAAAAAATATGCTTTGATATTATTTTGAGTGTGTTAATGCTTCGTTGATTGTTTGCGTTCGAAGTAAAGTAAAGTAAAATTTTTTTACTTTTTTCACATTTATTTTATTAAATTTATTTTTATGATATTCATTGTACTTTTTTTACCTAATGTCCACTTAATGTTTAGTTGATTATTTTTGATTCATTGTACCTTTTTTTACCTATTTTATGGCCAATTGGCCATCCTAAAAGTCACTTAATTCACAATAAACTGTTGCTAGATGCTTAGCAGTGGCTTCCTCAATAAGAAAGCCCCACTTATCAACAAAAAGAGGCTCTCAATCTCGCAATAATCTGGTTAATAATTCCACATTGTCTATGCTTTCCTCATGATTTGAGAGATTTGATAAATAAAATGGACACCAAATCAGATGCAAATCAGCAAATGCATGAGCTCCTACTCTTTTGACCCTAGTGCGCATCTAGTCCAACTAAATCCTGCTTTTCCTCTTTCTTAAAAGGCGTGTTATTGTGCAGCCCTAGGCCACACGGTCACTTATTATAGCTGTCTTTTTGAACGTTTCTCTTGGGAAATTTCCCTAGAATTCCCTTGTTTCTTTTTTAACTAGTATTCTGCTAGTACTCATTATCATGATAGTAACCAGTTTTGGGTGTCTGGCGTGGATCGCTTTTCTTTTATTCAAATGATCAAGTCATGGTAGTATTTACTTTTGATGCAGTCAGGGAAAAATTTTAAGTGGGAAATTAACAAGATGTGAAAAGTAATTCTTTTTCTCTGAGAAAGATGTAGGTAAAGCTGGAAATATAGGTAGAAAGCAGCGTGCAATGTGCAATGCACCAGCCACAGCCTGTCCATGTGATAGCTCTCATTAAGTTTGTTGTACTGAAATCTATTGACGATTGTATATTCCTCACATAGTCATTTTATTATTCACTTTTGTTTTATCACAATGATCTTTTTCCCTTTCTATATTTCTTTCCATCTTTCATTCTAATTCATGTAATAGATAGAATAATTTTCTTGATTAAATTTAGTTTTTTCCTAAATTAATATATTGTATAATTTATACATATTTTATTTATTTTTTATGATATTATAATTTATTTAAAATAGATTATATTCAAACAATAATGAATTTAAAATAAATTATATAAAAAAATTCTTATTCACTTTTATTTCTAATTATTTAAGTCTTGTTATAATATTTATTATTTTAATAATGTATTCATGCATAATATAAGAATCATTAAATTTTATGGTGGTTAAAAGTATTCATTAATGTCTCAATAAAATACTTGTCAATAATTTGAAAACATTTTCTACAAAGCTCATGAATTTTTTAACACTTTTAATTTTAAAAAGAATTGACTTAATGTTATTTGCTATGCATATTAGCATAAATGTCAAGCTCAATCTGTTTGATATTTTTCAAACTTTATAATAGACTTTCTCTTCATTACTGTTAATAGCAATAATAGTAACCAACTTCTCAACTTGAAAGATTAAATCAAAATGATGAAATTGAACTTATTTACTATAATTAGAAAAGTTTAACCCATTAAAAATTTGAAGAGACTAACCAAGCGAAAATATATTTTAAAAAAATATGCATATTTATTATGAATTTGATTCTCTCAATTTTTATACAATTTAACAATATATTATATATATATATATATATATACACACCCACCTTGATTGGTTTGGGGGCACATGCCCCCATAAAAAAATGTGCCACAATTAAAAAAACATATTCATTACTATATATATAATACATCATTTTTATCTCTCACAAAATTTGAAATTTTTTAACCTAAATACAAAGTTAACTAGATAAATTTCAATTTTATTACATAAAATTATATTTATGTGCATAATCATTAATCAATTTTAGATAATTTATATATAAATTCCTCTTAAATAAACTAGTACTTATACACATTAAAAAAGTCACATTAATATTACATATGAAAAAATCACAATAAATATCACAATTTTTAAATAAAAATTATTCATTTAATAAAATAGAAGAATTTGTCCTCACTAATAAAAAATTTAGACCCGTCACTAAATATACATATATATAACAATTTATATCACAATTTTTAAATAAAAATTATTCATTTAATAAAATAGAAGAATTTGTCCTCACTAATAAAAATTTTTAGGTTCGTCACTTTATGTATATATATAAACATTTTCCTCTGTTCCGCATATTATGTTCGAAGTTTAGCGTGGACTCCTGAAGCTTTACATGATACTGTTGTAAAGATTTATGGCAATTTCACCCCCAAAAAAAACTATTATTGCAATTACAGCGGTCCTTCAAATTCATCTTGAAGGGAATCACTGAGCACCATATTTGAAGATGACATACTTATATAAATTAAAATTGAATGCATAATAGAAAATGTTTGATAAACTCAAAAAAAAAAAAAAGAATTTTCATTTTTTAAGGATTTTATTATTGATGTTTTAAGTTGATCATTTCAATTTATTATTTGTCAAACTTTCATCTCGGCTAAATATTTATCAAGGCACTTATGTCACGGACAATTCTCATAGCAACAGCATGCAAGTGCAATGAACAAAATAAGTATGTTATACATTTTCTTTAGTCACGGGGACTCTCTGCGAATAGCTGCTGCAGGGCCCTGGCTCGTGGAAAAGGCACCGATTAAGCTGGGTTCTATACGTTTGCATTGTCATTATTCATAAATTCTTATGCAGACATTCATAATTTTATACGCAGCCCCCAAGCTGTCTTTGGTGGATTTTGTGATCGTAAAGGACAGATATTTCTCAAACATTGAGAGAAAGGACAAGCTTTTGGTGTCCATTATACTTAAAAGTAATGATATTTTGACAGATTTTGTCCTCATAAATTTCTCACAGTATTAAAATGTGCCATTCAATAATTTGTATATAAGTTTATGAGTTTATGAAAATAAAATCTGTAGGCAGTCCTCAGTCTCCATTGTTGCTGCCATGCCCATCTTATAGTTATCATCTGTCTCCAATCCGATTCTCTGCTCACCTGCTTCTGTCAAATCCTGTATTGATAGCATGCAGCATGCTACTTGTTACTTGTTTGATATCAATACTTAAAAATAAAAAAAAATATTTAAAAAATAAAAGTATTTAATATTTTAAAAGTTAAAAAATTAGTTAATACTTTTTTCTAGGTAATTAGAAAGATTATTAATTAATTTATTAAAAAACATAGAATTATTCAAATAAATTATCAGTCACTGAATAGGGGGAAAAATGTAAAGTGTCACTGAATTTTTCAGCAACTTTAAAATATGCCATTGGAAATATCAGGCAAAATGTTTTCCTGTTTGCCATTTTGAGAATGATTAACAGAGAAGTTTTGTTTTAGATTTATGCAATTGGTGGGTCAAGATACAAATTGAGTCGAAAGCATCAATTAAAGCATCCATACTAATGTTTACACACGTCAAAGGCACAACAAATGCCCATCATAATCATAATTTAAGAAATAAAGGAAACTCCTTTATATCACAAGCCTTGTCTTTCTCTGTTCCCTTCCTTACAACCGCTATTGTCATTTCAATTGTCAAAGCTGTTCACTACGTAACGTATATCCATGTCTAGAATTTATTATTACTACGTATATATTACCCACCCTAATCAAGCACAACAAGTTCTATTCGTAAGAATAACAATAATACTTTAGTGTCGCAATTGTGACACAATTACAAACATTACTTCAAGTAAGTTTAACCCAGAAGAAAAAAATAAAATACAACAAGATCTGTGCTCTCTTAACTTTCTCCTTCTCATAGCTGTTATTAACAAGCTGCAGTGCAGTGCAGGTTTTTATCTTTATCACGTGGAACATACGTTGCGAAAAGAAAGGGCGATTATTATATGAATTAACATGGCACTTCTACCCAAGTTACGAAGGCCATAATCATATCCCCCCATCCTTTTGTACCCATGCATCATACACCATAATTATTAAGCTAGCTAGAAAACGAACATAGATTAGCACTCGAAGCAGATGTAATGGTAAGTCTCTAGCCTAGTAAATGACAATTTTCTATCCACATGCCTTTCTCACACAAGATTTACCCACGTTACTCAATTCAGAAATTTGGCTTTCCGTCCAACCGAAAAAGACCATGCAACGGACCTTTATGATCTCCATACAAGGACATGGTCATGGATAGGGACGAATTTGATCCATGTCCCACAGGGCACAGAGTAAAGATAAAAGTATATGAATTAGCCATGACGTCTCCTACCTTTGGGATTCTCCCAAATGAAAAGTTAGAAAAAGATAATTTCAGATTTGAAGGCTTTATTCCCTAATGGCAAACACCATCCAAATTAACAAACACAGTAGGGTCCCCTCTTGCTCCCAAAAGCAACCCAATAATATTATTGAACCAACCACTCAATCAGAATAGTCATTCTCTACTTTCAAATGTACAGTGCCATTTCCTTTCTCTATTCCCCATGCATTTCTCATACAACAAGACAAATTTACGTAACTTATTTTATACTGACACCATTGCCTTTGCTTAGGGTACTTACAATTGGTCCCTCTTTCTTGTGCTCTTCAAGTTCCAATGGAGATTTTCAAATGCTTGTACCTCAATCTTCTTGCCACTTTCATGTTCTCAGCAGCTTTAGCAATTGACCCTTATTCAGAGGCACTCCTAAGCCTAAAATCTGAACTTGTAGATGATGATAACAGTTTGCATGAGTGGGTGGTGCCCGCTGGAGGGAACTTAACTGGGAAATCATATGCATGTTCTTGGTCCGGTATCAAGTGTAACAATGACTCAACAATTGTAACTTCCATAGACCTGTCCATGAAGAAACTGGGGGGTGTATTGTCAGGGAAGCAATTTACCATCTTCACAGAGCTTGCTGATCTCAACCTGAGCCACAATTTCTTCTCTGGGCAGCTGCCAGTGGAAATTTTTAACCTCACCAGCCTAAGAAGCTTGGATATCAGCAGAAACAATTTTTCTGGTCACTTCCCAGGCGGAATTTCCAGCCTCCAAAATTTGGTTGTGCTTGATGCCTTTAGCAACAGCTTTTCAGGGCCATTGCCTGTTGAATTTTCACAGCTAGAATATCTCAAGGTTCTTAATCTAGCTGGGAGTTACTTCAAAGGACTAATTCCATCTGAATACGGTTCTTTCAGAAGTCTCGAGTTTCTTCATCTCGCAGGAAATTTTCTCTCAGGAAATATACCTCCAGAACTGGGTAACCTCAAAACAGTGACCCACATGGAGATTGGCTACAACTTTTACCAGGGTTTTATCCCACCCCAACTAGGTAATATGAGCCAGCTTCAGTATCTTGACATAGCAGGTGCAAATCTATCCGGGCCAATACCAAAGCAACTCTCCAATCTCACCAGTTTGCAATCACTTTTTTTGTTCAGAAACAACCTCACAGGCTCAATACCAAGTGAGTTCAGCAAAATCAAACCTCTCACAGATTTAGATCTCTCTGTTAACCTCCTTTCAGGGTCCATTCCTGAAAGCTTTTCAGAGTTAAAGAACCTAAGACTGTTCAGTCTCATGTACAATGACATGAGTGGCACTGTTCCCGAAGGCATTGCACAACTCCCATCCTTGGAAACTCTTCTCATTTGGAACAATCGCTTCTCTGGATCACTTCCACAGAGCTTAGGCAGGAACTCCAAACTCAAGTGGGTGGATGTCTCTACAAACAATTTCATTGGCAGCATACCGCCAGACATTTGTGTAAGTGGAGTACTATTTAAGCTAATCCTGTTTTCAAACAAATTTACAGGTGATCTTTCCTCTCTCTCCAGCTGTTCTTCCCTTGTTCGTCTTCGCCTAGAAGATAATTCATTCTCAGGAGAGATCCCTTTAAAATTCGGCCATCTTCCTGATATCTCATACGTCGACCTGTCGAGGAACAATTTTGTTGGTGGGATTCCCTCAGATATTTCTCAAGCTATTCAACTTGAGTATTTCAATGTCTCTTATAATCTGCAATTAGAAGGCATCATCCCTGCACAAATATGGTCTTTGCCCCTACTTCAAAATTTTTCAGCATCTTCTTGTGGTCTTTTAGGCCAGCTTCCCCCATTTGAGTCCTGCAAATCAATTTCAGTTATTGATCTAGATAGGAACAGCTTATCTGGAATTATCCCAAACAGCGTTTCCAATTGCCAAGCTCTTGAGAAAATGAAATTATCTAACAACAATCTGACAGGTCATATACCTGAGGAGCTTGCCAGTATCCCTGTTCTTGGTGTTGTAGACCTATCAAATAATAAGTTGAATGGCCCCATACCTGCAAAGTTTGGTAGTTCTACAAGTTTACAACTCCTTAATGTGTCTTTCAACTATATCTCCGGTTCAATACCCACAGGAAAGTCATTCAAATTAATGGATAGCAGTGCATTTGTTGGAAATTCAGAGCTATGTGGAGCACCTCTGCGACCATGTCCTGATTCAGTCAGAATATTGGGAAGCAAAGGCACGTGGAAGCTTACACGTATTGTGCTACTTTCTGTAGGGTTGCTTGTAATCCTTCTAGGATTAGCTTTTGGAATACTTTATTTCAGAAGGGGAGTTAAAAGTCAATGGAAGATGGTCTCATTTGTTGGACTCCCTCAATTCACAGCAAATGATGTTTTGACAAGCTTCAGTGCCGCAAAACCCACAGAAGTTCCATCACCATCACCTTTAGTTTCAAAGGCAGTTCTTCCAACAGGAATAACAGTTTTAGTTAAGAAAATTGAATGGGAAGCGAGGAGCATTAAGGTCGTGTCAGAATTTATAATGCAACTAGGAAATGCAAGGCACAAAAATTTAATCAGACTGTTGGGTTTTTGCCACAACCAGCATCTAGCCTATCTTCTGTATGATTACTTGCCCAATGGGAATTTGGCTGAGAAAATTGGAATGAAATGGGATTGGGCAGCAAAATTCAGAACTGTGGTTGGAATTGCAAGGGGACTTTGCTTCCTTCACCATGATTGTTACCCGGCCATACCCCATGGAGACTTGAAGTCAAGCAACATTGTATTTGATGAAAATATGGAACCCCATTTGGCAGAATTTGGGTTCAAACATGTGTTAAAGTTGAGCAAAGGCTTGTCTCCAACCACAACGAAGTGGGAAAGAGAAACAGGTATGACAACAAGTGTGTGCATTTACATATGCATTAAATGATATATCATTAATTTTTTTCTCCTTCCTCTTGTCAAATAAAATGTCAGAATGAATCTTTATCAAAAGGTCATTTTGTAAATTCTTAACCACCTGAAAATAAGATTAGGAAGATTATAAAAGGTACATGCAACAAGTCACTGGTAAATACTGGCAGAGTATACCTTTATTCCTTATAGAGAACTTCATATCACGTACATCAATAAAGTATTATTTTGAAACACTGCACTAACTTAAGTCTACCACTCTACCTTGTCTAGAGAATTCAGAAATTAGACAATTATCGAAACATTTAAATAGATTTCTGTCAATTTTATATTATTGATATTCAATTATTCATGCTACCTAGCAAAAACCCCCCACCTCCTTTTTCTTCCCCTATTTTTTAATTCAGAACGCACTGATTTATGATATTTTTGGATGACAGAATACAATGAAGCCATGAAAGAGGAACTCTGCATGGATGTCTACAAATTTGGGGAGATGATTCTGGAAATTTTAACTGGCGGAAGGTTGACGAATGCAGCAGCTAGCATACACAGCAAACCGTGGGAGGTTCTTCTAAGAGAAATTTGCAATGAGAATGAAGTGAGTTCTGCCAGTTCGTTGCAAGAGATTAAACTGGTTCTTGAGGTTGCTATGCTTTGCACTAGAAGCAGGGCATCCAATCGGCCATCCATAGAAGATGCTCTGAAGCTTTTGTCAGGGTTAAAGCCTCTAGAAGATGGCAGAACTTCAAAAGAAGGATAATAAAATTTTCAATAGCATCACCACGTAGAAAGCCATTAGAAACATATAATTGCTTAGATAACAAGTTTGCACGTGTGTAATTAAATGTATTTGTAGCTTGTATAATAGATATTTCCATTATTCTAGTGTGCTATACAGTTCTGTCCAATCTCCCTCAAACCACTTCATAAAATATTTGAAATTGTATTCTTTTGACTTCATAATATTTATGATTCAATCAGTGCTGTCTTATAAGTTCCTTCTATCTTGTAAGTAAATCTTCTTGGTTATTAGTACTAATAGCTGAGATATAATTATTTCAAGACTTTGTTGAGCATTTGAAAGAAGCAATTCAACATTGAATACCTACACATTTGGGATTGCAAGACCCAAGTACCTTATTGCTGTTTGCTTGCCATTTGTCTTGAAATCAGAAGCATGCAACACACTCTGCACTACAATGCTAAATCAAATTCCAGTTCCATAAAAAGAGAAATCCAATTCAAGAACAAGTACAAAATACAAAGTCAGTAAAGAAATTCAGTTCATGAACGAGGCAAATTTGGTAATGGGAAAACCCTGTGTGGTCTGAACCATAAACTACTATAACGAGTATATGCTTAATATCAATGTTATGTACCCTTCAGCCAATCACTATTCACAACATCCAAGAACAAATACGCCCATTTCCCTGGAGCTCTACTTACAAGCATATGTAGAGCTTTCAAAAACATTTTCCCCAATTCAGGAAAGTTGCAAGGGGAGCTTCCTTTTTATGGAAATGGAATTAAGAGGTTCAATGAAGTTATCCATCAAAGCATTAAAAAACTAAGCAAGCCTATGTTGTAGTGAAGCAAACAAAGGATCATCATAAAAATCCCCTTGACATTAAGAGGTTCAATGAAGTTATCTATTAAGTTACAAGGGAGTTTCCTTTAACATATACTGAATTAAGAGGTTCAATGAAGTTATCTATAAAATTTCTAGCAAAGCATTTAAAGAACTAAGCCAGCCAATGTTGTAGGGAAGCAAATGTTAAGAGTCCCACATCGTCTGCCTTAATATTTCGAGTGCAGTTTATATATCATCATGAAAATATCATCATACTATTTCTGAAGAAAAAAACAATCCTACGCATCCACACCCTATTGATACTAATAAGATAAAGTAAGAGACATACTGAAAGTTTTGAAAAAAGATTGTATAGCTCTATCAAGTTCAAATTCGAATCCCATTTATAATGGAAGTACAATCTCATGTCATATATCACTTGAAAAGGCCTTTAATTGATAGGCAATTCTACAATTGAATTCTAACATCTAAATTCTAAACCTTGCCAATGTGACATTAAGAACATCAACAACTCCATCAAAACTATCAAACTTAGAACTCACCACATCAACCTTAACTCCCAGCCTCTCCGCTCCAGCTGCCGTAACCGGCCCGTGCGCCGCCACAACCAACCTCGGGCACCTCCTCCTCACATCTCCAAAACCCAATCCAAATTCCCTCAAACTCTTTAGCAGCCCCTCCACCTCAGCGCTGCTCGTGAACACCACCGCATCCAATTCCCCCTCCCCTTCCTCGCTTCCCCTCACTATCCCCTCCGCACACAGCGGCCCGGCCCACCGCGTCTCGTAGGCATCCACCCGGACCGGGACCCACCCACCGGCATGGAGCTCCCGCAGGAAATTGGGGACAACCGGAGGCTCGTCCAGTCCCACGACGAGTGGGACTGGACACAGCACCCTCCGGCCGTCCCCAACCCCGAGCGATGCCGCTAAGGCACTAGGCGTCGCCGTCGGAGGCACCAGAACCCTAACTCGTTCGAAATTATTGCAGAATTTGGAGAGGAAGTCGTAGTCGATAAGTTCGGAGTCTCTGCCGAGGGCGGCGATGGTGAATGTGTGGCCGGAGGGGGAGAGCGGGGGTTGGGGCAGAAGTGCGGCGGCGTCGAGGAAGGATTGGATGGCGGTTCGGGAGGTGAATGCAATGGCGGAGAAGGGGTCGAGGGAGTGAGGGGAGAGGTAAGGGGTGAGGAGGAGGGGTGGGTTGGATGATGAGGGTGGGACACCAGAGTGGTTTGTAGGAGTTGAGGGTCAGGAGGTGGGATAGTCTTGCGGCATAGTTGGGAGGCGTGGTGAATGCTACGGTGGGGTTGTGGTGTAGAGTGGTGGTGATGATGGTGGAGGACATGGTGGTCGAGGTTGCCAGTGGCATTTTTCACTTTTCGCAAGAGATTTGGCGGTTGATTTGCATATATAAGTGGTCACTACCGTTAGTGTAAAAGTGATTCTCTGACTTCATAGTGGTTATTATGGAGAAGGGGCATTTGTTGGACGGACTGGAACAGATTTGGTTTAACCTCAATCCGGTCTTATAGTTTGATTGAGTTATTTTTTTAAATTTAAATTTAATTTGAACATGACATGGTAAATTGGGTTGGAATTGAACTAATTTGATAAGTAGATATAATGTATATATTTAAATATTATTATATATAATTAAGTTATAAAATTATAAAAATAAAAAATTAAAATTATTATATATTTTATAATATATATTTTAAAATAAATAATATCAACATGAATATATTATCATGTTATGTAAAATTTATTAATTTAAGTTAAATTTTTTTATTATTTATAACTAATTATAAAAAAATATAAATTTTAAAAAATAAATGATATTGAAACAAGTTAAGACAACTCGAAGCATAATTTGGACTCAATCCGAAAACACATTGGGTCCCAAAATTTGAATCCAAACTCGTCTTAGTTGGCTTCAGGGCAAAGATAGTTAGTAGGATACATTGGATCTTAAACACCCCTAAACGCGCACGTGCAACGCACGTGCACGTCTGAAATTTCTTCCCCCAAACGCGGTCTTCTTCTTCCTCGGACCACAAGCCCTGAACAGTACAACTCTTCCTCGGACCACAAGCCCAGAATCGTTCAGCCGCCATCCAGCCACCCAAACCTTGAACCCCATCACTGCCACTCTTCCCTCACCACGTCAGATCTGCCTTCACCATGCTCCAAAACAAAACCCCCAAAAACCCAGATCCATGTTGCGTAAACCACCACCGCGAGCCATTGCACTCCACCGTTCCAAGCCACCCTTCTAGATCCGCAACCCACGAGCTCCGTCGCATCGCCTAGATTTGCCATCGAGCTCCATCGCGTAGCCTAGATTTGTCATCCCGTGATGCATCCATTTTTGAACCAAACCCAATCGCCTGAGTCTCAGCCATGGTGGTGCGCGGATCTGGCTTGGGTGGCTAAGCGACGACGGTTTCAGGTGATTGTGAAGAAGAAGAGGAAGAAGAAGAAGAAAATGACGATTCTAGGGTTTGGGCAGGAGGTAGAAGAAGATCGCATTTGGGGGGAGAAATTTCAAACGTGCACGTTCGTTGCACGTGCGCATTTCTGTCCAAAATGTAACGTTCGTTACCATTTTGTACTTCTTTGCACAAAACGTAAAATAACAGGTCCTTTTTGCACATTTTTGAAGCAACAGGACTAAAGTGCACATGACGTATAGTACAAGGGGTTTTTTTGAAGTTTTCCCTAACATTAAAAACAACCTACGAGGGTGATGTGCGTGGGAAGATGATGAAGGCAATAAGAGAGCAAGTTTAGCACCAATCCTATCTAAACGACTAATATGATCACGCTGAGTGTCCTCAATGGTTTAGAAACATTGCATAATACTAACATCTAGTTGCTCAAGTTGTGCTATAACATCATGGAAAATGGTAGGTCTTGGTGATGCTGCTTTCTAATGATCATGAATTGGAATATCCTATTTTAACATTATAGGGTGTCATCTCTATGTTGTCCTATTCTCCATCTTTGGGAATGTGATGCCCTTTGCTGTCAAGCAGGTAGTAACTGTTGTGAGAGTGCAAAATTTCAAGCGAGGAGCAGAATCTTTTTCCAAATTTTAGTTTAAAGTGTAGACTATATTTATTTATTTCTCTTGCTAGATCTGATATTTCTAGTTCAATTTGTAAGTGTCGCTGAGCTTTTGTTAATATAATAATTCCTCTTCCTTGTTTAATTTTTTTTTTTTGTAAAATATAGGGATGTTAGAGAAAGAGAAATTGTTAAAGCAATGTGTATGTGCTATTATGTGAATGTATATTTATATAGCTTTCTTAATGATGAAGAATGAGGGAGGCCTTATGCATAATGTGTAGTGTAATTACTAGATGGAATTATTTTTCAATGAATTGGCATATATATGTTTCTACATGAATTGAAATTAAATCATTCAATTATATTTACATGTGTTAAAGATTGGGTATGGAATGCTAAATATCACAGATTCATAGTATAGTATAGACAATGTATATTCATAATGTGTAGTGTAATTGCTCTTTTGGGTTGCTCTATAATTGATTACAATCACACTGCTGTCACTCTTTAAACACATTCGAGGGGCTTTGTAACCAATTACATACCCCATGTAATCAATTATCTCATCCAAAGATTGAATTTTTCACTTGTTAAAGACCTTGTAATCCATTACCAACTCCTATAATCCATTACCACATCAGTGAACTTGAGATTTTTGCAACCAAACTTTTGCAAAATTAATCAAGTTAACATTTCTTGAGTAAATTGGATGACTTAATCATGATGAGAGCACCTGCAAAACAAATTTAGGAGAACCTCCGACGCTTAAGTTATTATAGGATTAATGAGATAAAATTAACAAGAAAAATTATGCAACAAACACAAACAATCATTCAATGCATGAAAGATCAATTATTCCAAGTTCACATCTTATGTAAAAGAAACTTTATTTAGGCAAAGGTTAGGTTAATATATCATCTAATTTCTTAGATGTTTCCACAAACTTAAGCACATAATCTCCTTTTTGAACATGATTTCTAATGAAGTTTTTCCTTATTTCATTGTGTTTGGTTCTTGAGTGCAAGATTGGGTTCTTAGTTAGGTTGATTGCGTTAGTGTTATCACACCTTATAGGGATGTGATCAAGTTGGAGTTTATAATCCAGAAGTTGTTGCTTTATTCAAAAGATTTGAGTACATCAACTTCTAACTGCAACATACTCAGCTTTAGCCATAGATACTGTCACACTATTTTTGTTTCTTGCTATGTCAAGAAACTAAATAGCTTCCAAGCAAGTGACATGTCTCACTTGTACTTTTCTTATCTACTTTGCAACCACCAAAATCAGAATCGAAATGACTAACTAAATAATATGAGACACCCTTGGGGTACTAGAAGCCCATTTGTATTGTGCTAACAAGAAATTTCATTATTCTTTTAACAACACTTAGGTGAGATTCTTTAGGACATACTTGATATCTTGCACATATGCAAACACTAAACATTATATCAAGCCTACTAGCTGTATGATAAAGGAGAGAACTGATCGTACATCTATATTTAATTATTTCTACAGGTTTACATCATTCATCCTTGTCCAAATAACAATAGGTGCTTATAGGTGGGGTAATTTCTTTGGCATTTTTCATTCCAAATTTCTTGAGTAGCTCCTTGCAATACTTTTCTTGATAGACAAGTTCCAGTCTTTATTTGTTTGATTTGTTGGCCAATGAAGAAGTTGAGTTCACCGATTATTGACATCTCAAATTCACTTTGCATTAGATCAGCGAGCTCTTTACACAAATATTTATTAGTAGCATCAAATATAATATCATAAACATACACTTACACAAGGAGAATGTCATGCTTTTTCCTCCTTTTAATGAAGAGTGTAGTATCAACCTTTCCTCTAGAAAAACTTTTTTCAAAAGAAACTTGCTCAACTTTTCATTCCAAGCTCTAAGAGTTTGTTTTAAGCTATATAAAGCTTTCTTTGGTTTGAAAACTTGGTTGGGCAGTTCAAAGCTTTCAAACCAAGAGGTTGGTCAACATACACTTCTTATTGTATAAATCTATTTAAAAAGGCATTTTTCACATCAATTTGATAAAGTTTGAAATCCATGATGCATACAAAGGCAAGTAACATTCTAATAGTCTCTAATCTAGTAACAGGAGCATAAGTTTCTTCATAATCAATTTCTTATTCTTTTTAAAGTGTTTTACCTAAAGGTGCCTTAATTAATAGGCCCCCTGCTTTTAATAGCATTGGATATACCTATTGGAAAGAAAGAATTAAAATTTTTATTGTAGCTATTTATCTTGATGTTTGGGATGCTATTGAAAATGATCCATTTATTCTAATCAAGATGGTTGAAGGTGGAAAAGTTACAAAGCCAAAGGCTGTATGGACCTTTGAAGCATGAACATGTCATTTTTGAGGCATGTCCATGTGTCGGACATGTGTCCAACACGGACACGCGAAGACGCACGTACGATATACGTGTCATGCGTGTCTGAGTATGTCTAATTTTAAAAAACATATTTTTTGGCTCAGACATGGTTTGGATACAGGTCGGACACGCTTAGAGACAGATTGGACACAACTTATTAATTTGTTTTTTAAAATCAATTTGCTTAGTTTGCATGTAAGCCCGTAAGCCACAAGCCCAATCATATAGAGTCATCATCATCCATCAAGAAAAACCTATTCCTTTCTCAATACGCTATACAGTGTGCTGTTCACAACTTACTAGCCATTCAACCACCATCCCCATCCAAACCGCAACCCTCTTATCTAATCATGTCGCCCCTCCATTGACGATTGCCCTCATAGCTGACCAACGTCCATCCCCATCTAAACTATGACCCTATTCTCTAATCTCATCGCCCCTCCATTAATGACCGCCCTCATAGCTTACCAACCACCATCCCCCTCCAAATCGATGCCCTCTTCTCTAATCTCGTCGCCTCTCCATTGATGACCGCCCTCACGACTTACTAACCACCATCCCCATCCAAACCGAGGTCACGAGGGAGATGTTATGGTGTTCTTCCTTCCAAATTTGGTTTTCCCCAATCGTTGTGGCCTTGATGTTCATCTAGTGGGCTTGCACGCAATGCACCTTTCTGTGACCTTACACGCGATGCACTGCTCTTCTTGCAAGTCGCAAATAAGGTATTTTCCCTTCCTATTTTGCTCTATTTGCATCTGTGTCAAGATTGGACTCTTTTTGCAACTGTGTATTACCTTATTTGCATCTACTCTATCTTTGTCTCTGCTTGCACTGTTTTGGGTCAAGATTGGACCTTTTTTGCATTTGCGTATTGTCTTATTTGCATATGCTCTGTCTTTGTCTTTGCTTGCATTGTTCTGTGTCAAGATTGGACCTTTTTTGCTTCTGTGTATTGTTGTAGTGAAAATGACAACAATGTTTTTTTTTTGTATCTGTGTAGAAGGACTAAATGAACAAATATTTACTTCATATTTTGTCACTAAGCTTTTAACATATTCATAACTTGAACTGGGAAGTTTGGGAGTTTTCCTAAACACAGAATTAGGATAATGATAGAGAAGAGGTGCATATGAACTAACAAGGGATTTTAGAATCAATTTAGCTTGGGTTATAAAACTCTAGTTGACCTAGAGTTTATTCCATAATGTTTCTATTTCTATCTATTGCACCATATCTATGTATCCAATAAAATTTCTATCTATTTCACTTTATTGTGATATTGTGTTTTATGAAATCATTGTAGGAAAGTACTAAAGATGAGTTCTAGTGGTGTTGAAGAAAAAAATGAAGAAAATCCTGATAAACCTCTATATAAATTTGTTGTGAAGAAAAATAAAGCAAAAGGTGGTGGGAACTTTGAGTTTGTGTGTAATTATTGTCATCTCTCATTTAGAGGCTCTTACACTAGGATAAGGGCACACTTGTTGAAAATCTCAAGAAAGGGAACTAGAGTTTGTGGAAGCATTACAACTTCAAAGCTTGAAGAGCTTAAAAAAATAGATAGTGAAGCTACATTGTTGATTGAAAGTTCAAAGAAAAAACTTATTCCTCTTCCACCTCTATCTAGTCAATCTCAAAATCTTTCTATAGTTGAAGCAAGTAAAAGTTGTCTTGATTAAAAAAAAAGAGAAGGGCTATGGGGCCTTTAGAGAATGCCTTCAACGTGCAAGCTAGAGAAACTCTAGATCATGAGATAGCTAGAATGTTATACTCTTTAGGATTGTCATTTCATTTAGCAAGGAATCCTCATTTTATCAAATCTTTTTCTTTTGTTGCTAATAATTTTATTAGTGGTTATGTTTCTCCAGGCTACAATAAGGTGAGGACAACTTTACTTGAAAAAGAAAGAAAGAATGTGGAGAAGTTACTAGAGCCAATAAAAAATACAGAGTAAAAAAGGAGTAAGCATTGTAAGTGATGAGTGGAGTGATCCACAAAGGAGACCTCTTCTTAATTTCATGCCAGTGATTGAAAGTGGGCTTATATTTCTAAAAGTCATAGATTGTTCCGATGAGATCAAACACGAAGATTTGATTGCTAAACAAGTGATAGATGTGGTTATGGAAGTTAGTCTTTCTAATATTGTACAAATTGTGACGAACAATGCACCGGTTTGTCGGGCAATTGGTTTACTAATTGAGGGTGAATTTTCCATTATGCACTCGACTCCTTGTGTTTTTCATACTCTTAATCTTGCTTTGAAGAATATATATGCAGCTAGGAACATAGAGAACAACAATCTTGTCTATCAAGAATGTTCTTGGATTACACAAATTGTTGATGATGCTTCTTTTATAAAAAACTTCATTGTGAATCATCACATGAGGTTGTCCATTATCAATGAATTTGCAACATTGAAGTTGCTTAATGTTGCTCCTACACAATTTGCCTCTACCATAGTGATACTCAAGAGATTTAAACTTCTAAAACATGATTTTCAAGAGATGGTGATTAGTGAAAAATGGTCTTCCTACAAGGAAGATGATGTTGGAAAAGCTGGATTTGTAAAAGAAAAGCTATTGAGTGATAGTTGGTGGCAAAAGCTTAATTTCATCCTTTCTTTCACTAACCCCTATCTATGATGTGCTAAGAAGCACTGATATGAATGCACATACTCTCTATTTAGTGTATGAGATGTGGGATTTGATGATTGAGAAGGTGAAAAAGGCCATATATCACTATGAAAAAAAAGATGAAAGTAAACCATCAACCTTCTACAATGTTGTGGAAAAAATATTAACTAAGCATTGGACAAGAAGTAACACACCTCTTCATTGTTTAGCACATTCATTAAACCTAAGGTAATTTCTTCAAATTTATAATATTTTCTTTACAATTAAAGATGATTGGATAATTTATAATATTTTTTTCCTTTGCAAATATATAGGTACTATAGCCTTGAATGGTCTCCACATCAAGATGTAGGGCTCACTAAAGAGAGAGTGAAATGCTTGAAAATGTATTTTCCTAATGAAGAAGATAGGAGAAAAGTGAATGTTGAGTTTGCTAATTTTTTGGATAGTAGAGAAGGGTTTGATGATTGTGACTTTTTAAAGGATAGAGGTGTCCTTGGTGCCAAATCTTGGTGGCTAGTAGATGGTGTTCATACTCCAACCCTTCAAAAGATTGCTTTAAAGCTACTTGAGCACCCATCTTCATCTTTATGTTGTGAAAGAAATTGGAGCACCTACTCTTTTATTCACTCCCTTTAAAGGAACAAGATGAAACCCAAGCATGCCGAGGATTTAGTATATGTTCATACTAATCTTCGTCTCCTTTTAAGAAAAAGTCTATAATACAAGAAAGGAAAAACAATGATGTGAGATATCGTGAGAGATGAGTTTTCACTAATTGATGAAGATCATGAAATCCTTGAAGTTGCCAATATTTCTCTTGATGAACTGGAGTTGGAGAAGGTCCTATTCATTAATGGTGGAGAGCAAAATGAAGTTAATCTTTAGATATTCCCTCTAGTTAATTTTTTTGGATGCACATGTACTTGTACATGATTAGTTCTATTAGGAGAAGTTAGTTTAAGAGTTTTTTAGAAAATATCAATAGAAATTATGATCCATATTTTTTTGGAGGGACTTACTAAGTAGCAAATATTAGCACATATGACATATATTAAGATATTATAAGTCTTCAAGCTTATAGAAATGATATTATTAAATTATGAACCTTTTTCCTTAAATTTTACAATTATATATATATATGTGTGTGTGTGTGTGTGTGTGTGTGTGTGTGTGTGTGTGTGTGTATCGTGTCCGTGTCCTACATTTTTTTGAATTTGGTATGTCCCGATATCCATGTTCGTATTGTGTCTCGTGTTCGTGTCTGTGCTTCATAGGTATGTACTGATGAGGACAAAATGTAAGTTCAATACAATGCTAGAGCCAAGAACATCATTACTAGTGCTTTGGGGTATGATGAGTATTTTCGTATTTCTAATTGCAAAACAACACAAGAAATGTGGGATGTTCTTCAAGTTACCCATTAGGGAATTAGTAAGGTGAAGAGAGCTAGAATCAACACACTCACATGAATATCAACTGTTCAGAATGAATCAAGGAGAAAGCATACAAGATATGCAAAATAGGCTTATTCATATTGTTAATCATCTTACCTCATTAGGAAAAATATTTTTTAATGAAAATTTAATTAACAAAGTGTTGAGATATTTGAGTAAGGAATGATAGCCCAAGGTAACAACCATAGCTAAATCAAGAAATCTTGTCACTATGTCTCTTACAATACTTTTTGGGAAACTTCAAGAACATGAGATGGAATTATCAAGACTTCACCAAAATGACGATGTTGATAAGAAGAAGAAAAAGGCTAGCTCTTAAGGCCTCCTCATCCCACAATGATGAAGATAAGCTCGAGGACTTGGAGATGAATGAAGAAATATTCAACTTTTTTGTTAGAAAATTTGGAAAATTTATAAAGAAGAAGAGAAATAGAAGAAGGTCACCCTTTCCTCTAAAGAAAAATTATATTAAGGGTGAAAGCTCAACTTCATCTCCTTCTACTTGCATTAGATGTGAAAAACCTGGGCACATAAAGATAGATTGTCCTTTAAATCAAAAGAAAGGAGAGAAGTTTGAGAGAAGGCCAAACAAAGAGAAAAAAGGAAGAAGAACATACATTGTATGGGAAGACAATGATATGGACTCTTTGGATGAATCAAATGATGAAGTAGCCAACCTTTGTCTCATAACTAAAGATGACTTAGAGGTAAAATCTCAATCTCATGAATCTCAACCTTCCTATGAGGAATTGCAAGATGCATTTGAAGAATTGCATGGAGAATCAATGAGACTTGCAAAAATAGTTTTATCTTCAAAGAAAACAATTTATTCTCTTGAAAATCAAATTTCGTTTTAAAAAATGAAATTGAGGAATTAAAGTTAAAAAATAAGGCTCTTGGATTAATTGATGCTAATTCCTCATGCTCTATTTGCTCTTCTCAAAAAGATGTTACATCTTCATCTTCTTCATATCATTCAGATTTATCTTTGGAAAAAGAAATTGAAGATTTGAAAAATATTCTTGATAAGTTTACCTTAGGAAGGGATAACTTAAATGTCTTACTTAGAAAATAAAGATGTGTGTTTGACAAGGCTGGATTGAGTTACAATCCTAAGAAACAACAAAAGTTTTATAAGAACTTCTTTGTTTCCTTAAGTGTGTCAAGTAGTTCTTTTGTTACATGTTTTCATTATGGAAGAAAAGGTCATGATGCATCCACATGTAGCTTTAGGAAGAATGCATATATTGGTCAAAAGAAGATATGGGTTCCAAATGGCTCTTTACCCAAACTAACACACAAGGACCCAAAAAGACTTAGGTATCTAAAACCAAAACTTGAACATGCTTTGTAGGTGTGCTTGAAGTCCAATAACTCAAATTGGTACCTTAATAATGGCTGCTCCAAGCACATGATTGATGATAGATCCAAGTTTTCCTCTCTTACTCATAAGAACCATAGACATGTCACATATGGGGACAACAATAGAGGAAGAATCCTTGGAGTTGAAAAATTTGGTAAAAACCCTTATACCTCAATTGATAATGTTTTGTATGTAGAAGGACTCAAACATAACTTGCTTAGCATAAGTCAATTATGTGACAAGGGAAATATAGTTATCTTTGACTTTAATTGTTGCATAATTGAAGGTAAAGATGACAAGTAAGTTAAGTTTGTTGGTCATAAGGTGGATAATATCTACATGATTAACCTAGATGATATAATCCCTCAAGATGCTAACTGTCTTATGAGTAAGGAAAGTGATTCATGGCTTTGACATAGAAGAATTGTCCACATTCACATGGATCATCTAAACAAATTAATCTCAAAATAATTAGTAATTGGACTACCTAAGCTCAATTTTGAAAAGATAAACTTTGTGATGCTTATCAAAAAGGAAAACAAGTAAATGTCTCTTTCAAAATTAAAAATATTGTTTATACCTCTAGACCCTTATAACTTTTACACACGGATCTTTTTGGACCTTCAAGAACTATGAGTTTTGGTGAGAATTATTATGTCCTTGTGATTGTAGATGATTACTCTAGATACACATGGATACTATTTCTTTCTCACAAGAGTGATGCTTTTAATGCATTTAGAAAACTTACCAAAGTTATTCAAAATAAAAAAGTTGTAGCATTGCATCCATTAGAAGTGATCACGATGGAGAATTTGAAAATCAAGAGTTTGAAATATTTTTTAATAGAAATGACATTGAGCATAATTTTTTAGCCCTTAGAACTCCACAACCAAAAGGAGTAGTTGAGAGAAAAAATAGATCTTTAGAAGAATTAGATAGAACTATGCTCAATGAAACAAATCTTCTTAAGTATATTTGGGCAGATGCGGTAAGTACCGCTTGCTATGTAATGAATAGGGTCATAATAAGGTCAATCTTAAATAAAACTCCCTAAGAATTATACAAAGAAAGAAAATCAAACATTTCCATTTTCATGCCTTTAGATACAAATGTTTTGTTTTGAACTATGGGAAAGACAATTTTGGCAAATGTGATGCAAAATCTGATGAAAGTATATTTCTTAGTTATTATCTTAGTATTAAAGCTTATAGAGTTTATAATAAGAGAACTATGACCATAAAAGAATCTATCAATGTTGCATTTGATGATAATAGCCCCATTGGACTGGGAGATGGTGATATTAATGATATTGCAGAGGTTTTGACTAATACTCACTTAAAGGACAAAGAGGAAGAGCAAAAGAAAGAAAAATAAAGTGATGACACACCCCCACAACAAGAGGAGCAACAATCCAATGATCTTCCAAAAGAATGGAGAACTTTAAGATACCACTTTCTTGACAAGGTTATTGGTGATGTATCACAAGGGGTAACAACTTGAAACTCACTTAGAGATACATGTAATCATATAATTTTTGTTTCTTAAGTTGAACCTAAAGACATAGATAAAACCATTAATGATGAATATTGGATCTTGGCTATGCAAGATAAGTTAAATTAGTTTGAAAGGAATCAAGTTTGGGAACTTGTTCTAAGTCCCAATTATCATCTTGTTATTGGGACCAAATGGGCCTTTAGGAATAAACTTGATGAAATAGAATTAATAATAAGAAATAAAGCTAGGTTGGTTGCCGAAGGATATAAGTAAGAAAAAGGAATTGATTATAAAGAAACTTATGTTCTCGTTGCTATATTATAAACTATTAGAATGTTACTTACCTTTTCATGAATCATGAATTTCAAACTTTATCAACTGAATATGAAAAGTGCCTTTTTAAATGGTTTTATACAAGAAGTGTATGTTAACCAATCTCCGGGTTTTGAAAGCTTTGACATGGTGACAAGATTTCTTGATTCAGCTGTGACTGTTACCTTGGGTTGTCATTCCCTACTCAAACATCTCAACACTTTGTTAATCAAAACTTCATTAAGAAATATTTTTCCTAATGAGACAAGATAATTAATAATATGAGTAAACCTCTTTTGGATATCTTATATGCTTTCTCCTTGATTCATTCTAAATAGCTCATATTCATGTGAGTGTGTTGATTCTAGCTCTCTTCACCTCACTAGTTCCCTCATGACTAACTTGAAGAGCATCACACATTTATTATGCTGTTTTATAATTAGAAATAAAAAAATACCCATCATACCCTAGAGCACTAGTAATGATTTTATTAGCTCTAGAATTGTATTGAACTCTCTTTTTGTCCTCATCAGTCCATACAGTCTTTGGCTTTGTAACTTCTCTACCTTCAACTATCTAGGTTCGAATAAAGGAACAATCTTCAATAGCATCTCAAACATCAAGATGAATAGCTACAATAACAAAATTCATTCTTTCTTTCCAATATGTATATCTAGTGTTATTAAAAGTAGGGGGCCTATTGATTGAGGCACTTTTAGGTAAAACACTTTGAAAAGAAAAGGAATTGATTATGAAGAAATATATGTTGTCGTTGCTAGATTAGAGGCTATTAGAATGTTACTTGCCTTTGCATGCATCATGAATTTTAAACTTTATCAAATGAATGTAAAAAGTGTCTTTTTGAATGGTTTTATGCAAGAAGAAGTGTATGTTGACCAACCTCCTAGTTTTGAAAGCTTTGAACTACCCAACCATGTTTTCAAACTAAAGAAAGCTTTATAGGGATTAAAACAATCTCCTAAAACTTGGTATGAAAGGTTGAATAAGTTTCTTTTGGAAAAAAGATTTTTTTAGAGGAAAAGTTGATACTACACTTTTCATTAAAATGAGGAAAAAACATGACATTCTCCTTGTGCAAGTGTATGTTGATGACATTATATTTGGTGCTACTAATGAATATTTGTGTAAGGAGTTCACTGGTCTAACTTAAAGTGAATTTGAGATGTCAATGATCAGTGAACTTAACTTCTTTCGTAGCCTACAAATCAAACAAATGAAGAATAAACTTTTGTTTATCAAGAGAAGTATTAAAATGAGCTACTCAAGAAATTTGGAATGGAAAATGCCAAAGAAATGGACACACTTATGAACACCTCTTGTTATTTGTACAAGAATGAAGGAGGTAACCCTGTAGAAATTACTAAATATAAAGGTATGATCGACTCTCTCTTTTATCTTACAACTAGTAGGCTTGATATAATGTTGAGTATTTGTATGTGTACAAAATATTAAGTTTGTCCTAAAGAATCTTACCTAAGTGTTGTTAAAAGAATAATGAAATTTCTTGTTGGTACAACATAAATGGACTTGTAGTACCCCAAGGGTGCCTCATGTTGTTTGGTTGGTTATTTCGATTCTAATTTTGGTGGTTGCAAAGTGGATAACAAAAGTACTAGTGAGATATGTCACTTTCTTAGAAGCTCTTTAGTTTCTTAGCATATCAAGAAACAAAATAGTGTGACATTATCTATGACTGAAGCTTAGTATGTTACAGCTAGAAGTTGTTGTGCTCAAATCCTTTGCATGAATCAACAACTTCTGGATTATGGACTTCAGTTTGATCACGTCACTATAAGGTGTGATAACACTAGTGTAATCAACCTAACTAAGAACTCATTCTTGCACTCAAAGACCAAACACATAGAAATAAGGTAGCACTTCATAAGAGATCATGTTCAAAAATCAAATTGTGTGCTTGAGTTTGTAGAAACATCTAAGTAATTGATTGATATATTAACCAAACCTTTGCCTAAAGAAAGTTTCATTTACATAAGAGGTGAACTTGGAATAATTGATCTTTCATGCATTGAATGATTGTTTATGCCTATTGCATAATCTTTTTTGTTGATTTTATCTCGTTAATCCTATACTAACTTGAGCGTCGGAGGTTCTTCTAAATTTATTTTGCAAGTGCTCTTATCATGATTAAGTCCTCCAATTTGCTAAAGAAATGTTTTGATGAAGTTTGTTGAAGTTTTCTTGCAAAAATCTCAAGTTCACTGATGTGGTAATGTATTACAAGGTCACTAACAAGTGAAAAATTCAATTTTTGGACAACGTAATCGATTATATGGGATATGTAATCAAGTACAAAGCCCTTGTAATGTATTTAAAGAATGTTAGCAGCGTGATTAATAATCGATTACAGAGCAGCCCAGCAGAGCAAAGCTGGTAATCGATTATTGAAGCCAGTAGCTCTATAATCGATTACATGCTTGTTGTAATTAATTACAGGGATTCTTTGTAAGCCTTGAACACCTTTCTTTATCACTTTCAACCCTTGTTCTTAATCTCTCTCTGTAAATCATCTATCACTCTCCCTCTCACACCTAAATTCAACTCAAATACTCACAATTTCACTCCAAATCACTCTTTAACATTTCCTCACCAAAACCCCAAACAACCCACATTCCCCAAAAATCCTTCTCACACTCAAAACCCTAACTCCACTCTTTCTCAAGAAATTCACAGTCAAATCTCCATAAAATTCCTCCATTCTTGTCCCAATCAACTCCACAACACTTCTTCTACTATAATCCTACCAACCCACTCACCAAAAATCCCCATTCTTAATCATAATCTCAAAGCCCCAAATTCTCACTCCCACTTTCTCTCTTTAACCCGCGACCACCACACCTAAAAATCCCAAAATCTTTTTTAAATTTCCCTTTTACCATCTCTAATCCTTCCCACAACACTTCTTCCATTACCCCTATCTCTACCCCATACTAAAAACACTCAAGCATGACTGAATCATCCAAGGGTACAAAAAAGTAAAGAATAGGGAAGGCTATAAGCAAGACTCCACAAGCACCTCTTCCAACAGTAAATCTCTCCCATCTCTTCAGCACTCCAAGGCAAGCTTAAATCTTCCGAAAATAATTTTCAAATCCATAAGATCATCCAACAAAGGTATTTGGATAATTCCTTTTTCTCATATGAGTCATTTCAATGTTATAAATTGTTTCAAGATCTTGGCCTGGTTACATTTTTTAACATTAGGAGATATGTTTATCCTGATTTGGTAAGAGTTTTCTATGCAAATCTACAATTTGAAAATGCTACTTTGTACACTAAAGTAAAAAAGGTGAAAATTGTGATCAACCATGAGATGTGGACCAAACTGACTGGATTGAAATTTGATTGTGCAACTTTTATTGCTAGTGGTTATACTTCTATTTGGACTAGTGTTGACACTTCTATTTGGGCTGATGAATATGAGTATAAGACTGCTTTAAACACTTTGATTCAGTTTGGTTATCATGCAAAAGATAAGGTTATGGCTAATGATTTAACTCTTGAGAATTGTTTATTGTACTATATTCTAGTTAAGGCTCTTATTACAAGAGGGGGAAACTATTCTCAGGTACAATCAGATTATATGCTGACCTTTTAGGCTTTGAAAAATAGCAAATAGATAAATTAGGGGTACTATGTTATCAAACATATACTAAAGGCAAGGAAAGGCAATCATCTTTTACCCTATATTATGATTATTATCAAAATTCTTTAGTAGTTCTGATGTGGATTATAAGTTGCAAACTCAAATGCAGATTATCTCAAGTAATAAATTCTTGGGAGTTCGAGGTCGAATCACAGAGAATTGATGAAGAGAAATTATTTGAGGTAAGAAAATGATTTGTCATAACACCAAAGGTAATAAAAGTTATTCACAGATGAAAAAAGATTTGCTTGGGTTAGGAGATCCACTCTCGGTAATAAATTAAAGACAAGATTATTTCTTTTTATTACTCAATTGAAATCTACACAAAATGGAAGTTCCAATAAAAAAATATAACATTCAAAGTTCAATTATATATGCAATCATATTATGATTCCTTTAATTCTCTACTAACATTTGTAAATAAGTTCAAGCATTTACTATGCCAATCCTCTTGTCTACAATAAATCAAGATCTCCATTATACAAGGAAGGTTTCTAAATTGATTGGAAACAAAATACAACACATATAATATCAACTTGATAATATATCATTTAAGCACAAGAAATAGAATAATCTAACCTTATTTGATTACTAAGAGCTTCACCCTTTCACCCAAGCAAAATGAAAATTAGTTACTCATAAACAAGAAGAAACAAAGATATAAGAAGAGAAAGATGAACATAACTTCAATTTAGAACAAAAGAAAATTACAACAAAGGAAGACAATTAATATACAAGCATGATCATAATTTCTCCTAACCTCCCAACTAAGGGAGCTTAATGATCAACCAAAGAAGCCTTTTATATAGGATTAGGGATACAAAATGATAAGGGGATTGATTAATGAGTGAGTGAATGAGTGGGTGGATGAGTGGAAAATGCTAAATAGTGATTCGATGAGTGGAAAATTATTAAGATTCTATGTCTCTGAAATCATTCAATGCTGATCTCATGGATTCCATCAGAAAATTGAAAAATGGTCTTTATAAAAGTTGTAGGATTTTGTCTTAGCTTTCCAATGCCACCAGTTTCAACTCAAAAGACCACCTACAACCCGAGATATGACACAATTACTACACACTATTCAGGCCCAACTACAGCTCCTCTGGTCTGACTTCCAAGCCCAATATGACCTTTAAGAAATTCGATCTGAATTTTGTGTTCTTCATAAAAGTTGTAGATATGGATCGTAATTTCAAATGACATCACTTTCAGTCTAAAAGCTCTCCTACAGCCTGAGTTATGCCTTGATTACTACACACTATTCAGGTTCCAATCACAAAACCCGTGTTTTGACTTCCAAACCTAATTAGCTCCACTAGATGTTTGATTTTTGCCTAGAGCTCTCATGAAAATTATAAAGCTATCTCTTATCTTTCCTACAAGGTAAGATACATAATTATTACACATCTAGAACTCAAGATATGACTGAAATACAGAAACAGTGTAAGACCTAAATAATGCTAAAAAAAATCAATTAAGTCAAATTTGAGTCCAAACTTACAAAACATAACCAAGCTCAATCAATTAAGTACATAGAGAGTATAAATGACTAAAAATGAGGGTTTATTAATGCATAAAATATGTGATTATCAAATTCTCCCTCATTTTACTTTTTACACTCTTGGACAAAACACATAAAACCAAGACTAGGAAAAAAAAGGACACAAACTCAAAAGTTAAACATTCTAAAAGACTCAATTTCCGATGATATTCAAGAATGCAAAAGTTTATAAACAAGAGGAGCAACCAAAGATTCAAGGGATTAAAACATTTATGAAATAAAATTTCTTCACATTCAAACCAATAAGCAATGAGACTTCAGTTGAAAAGAATGAATCAAGAATGATAGATTTTCACAAGATTCACTCTCAATCCCTCAAGTGTTTAAAAGATAGGTATTTCACTTAATTCAACTCATGAAAAACTACACTATCATAAGCTTACTTATCTTCTACTTCTTCATTACTCAGAACACATACACGCACAAATCAAGAGGACTTTATTCAAGGTTATAATAGGGTCAAGGTAAAGGAGGGGGGTAATATGGATATGACAAGTTAAATACTAAAGAGAATAAAAGAGCGTGAGAGCTGAGTTCAATTAACAAGTATGAAAGTTCATCCTTACTCCACCTAATACAAATTCCCTTTACATATTATTTTCGCTTCCCTTTTTGCCTTGTTGGCCCTTCTTTACACAATTTTTTTTTACATTTTTTTTTCAATTAACTACTCTTTTCTTTTTTTTTACCAGCCATTCTGCACACACACCCTCACACTTGCTCAAGAACTCATCCAATAATAAAGCTAATGTTCTCTTATTCCCTAAGGTCGGGTAAGAACATGATTTTTTTTCATTTAAGGTACATAATAAGTTAGAAACAAGGAATGATCAAATAAGCTCAAAGGGGTTAAACAAAGGACAATAGGCCATTTTCATTGCCTTTCGTTAGCAGAAATCAGGAAATTTTTAAGAAGTCATAAGAGTACTTAATATCATATTGAGACAATATGCTGTTGAGCAAGGCTGCCTATTTGTGTGCCAATCATTCTTAGCCAATTGGTTAAAGTAGCTATTTCAAAAAAAATGTCTAAATCATGTTTATGTATGCATGTGAAAATATAGCCTAAAAAAGAATTAAAGCAAGTTCTAGAGTAACAATTCCATGAGTGAAAATTACACAAGAAAGAAGAGAATAGTACAAATGTTCAATCCATTCATCAATAGTCTCAAAATCTCACAAGGCATATTTCTATCATTCTCAATCCACCAATTCAACATCCATAACTAAGTATATGAAATTTAAGAAAGAAGATAATTTATTCAATCATGCTATGATCCTTGAATTTCAATTACTTCAAAGGATGTGAAAGTGTATTCGCTTGAATCTGTCAAAGGAAATCAAACGACAAAACTCGAATCAACTCAAAATAGTTACTACCCTAACTAAGATGTGTCTCAAGAGTAAAATTACCTATAGAGCAAAATTTACTCCTTACTCTGTCATCCCTAATTGGTTTTGCTGTGAGTAGCTTTCAGACAATCATATCAATAAACATACTTCCCAAGTTAAATGCGTCTCAAGAGCAAAATTAACTACTTACTCTGCCATCCTTAATTAGTTTAGTAAGTTACTGACAATCATATCATACTTCCCAATTTTTTTAAATTAACTATCCTTTCCCCCAACCAGATCACAACATTGTCCACAATGTTAAAATATAGATGAGTAAAGGATAAAAGATATTACCTGTTAGAGAAACCTGACACAAATAGAAACACAGTACAATAAATAAAACCAAAGCGTATAATTATTTAAATAGATGGAGAGTCAGATCCAACTTGCGCTTCAAGCTCCTTCCGTCACTGCTTCCTTCTGACCAATCTATCTGAGCTATTACTGAATCAGGTTCATAAACAAAAGCTTGTAATTTATTAATTAACTCATCAATAGTGAAAGTAGAGATAAGAAGTGGTCTTGCCGAAGGTGTGATAATTTTTTATTCCACAACATGATCAAGAAAAGATAACAAACCATCAAAGAAATTATTAACATTCAACAAACCTATGAGTTTATGGTGGATGTTCAGTTGGGTCCAAAAGACAATTTGAAAAACTTCTTCCAAAGTACCAAAACCACCTGGTAAGGCAATGAATGTATAAGAGTTTTCAAGCATTGTCCTCATTCGTTCATGCATAGATAATACTTGAATTTTCGGCCCAATTGTCTTTTCAGTGATGTTCTTTTAAGTTAAAGGTCCAGGAATGATACTTAAAACTTGACTGCCTCTTAGATGTATAGAGAGTGATACAGTCCCCATTAATCCAATGCTACCTCCCCTATATACTACATGAATGTTCCTCGCAGCAAGTGTTCGACCAAGAGTGCTTGCTGTGTTTACAAATTCTAAACCCTTCTCATAACTTGTCCCATAAAATACATAGATACTTGTAAGTCTACGAACAGAAGCTCCCTCCATTTCTATACTCACCCTTCCCTTAGATGATTATCAGTTAAAGAAAAGTGAAGAAAGTGAAGTGTTTAAATAGGAAAGGAATAGAAAAAGTAATGATAACATCTATATGGGTAGGTTAACTGTTGTTAGAAAAGTTTGAAATTAAGAAACATTATTTATTTTTTTTTGTTTTTTTGTTTTATTTTTTTTTACTTCAAGAAAACCATCAGGGTAAAGAAGTCTAGAAACTCCTGAAGGTTCCTACTCAAAGGATAGTCTGTCCAAAACCAAAATTCAACAAAATCATACAAAGATAAAAGAAATATAATAACAAATAATGATATACCTTTATGTACAGCTTTCATGGCATATCTTTATACTACGCGTCATGAGTGCAGTAATACCAAGACGACTCAGCCAATCTTGGAATTCTTCTCCCTCCTACTTGTGGGATATTTTGGATTGGGCTACGACACAACTAATTAAAGTGCGTAAATTTGATAACTACCACCAACGACCACAACCAGTGAAAGGATGCTGGAGAGCCCATGGCATTAAATCACAGGATCCAGCTCAGTTGCATAGTCACGTGAGTATGTTAACACGCGACGCTTCTTTCTGTCCATCAGTGCTACAGAGCTTTGGTTCCAAGAACTGGGAATGTAGCACATGGCTCTCTACAGAGCATGGTACACTATCCTTAGTTAAAGATCGGCGTGCGAAGGTCTCCTCCTGAGTTAATGACATGTCGATCATCTGCTTAGGGGTCCTAATCTAATTAAAGATCAAGTACAATAGAAATTTTGTCCTTTTTTCTTTTTTTTTTTTGAAGAAGAACAAGAACAAGAACAAGAACAAGATAATATATACAAGTTATTGTGATTGTGGCTCACATCTTCCTCTAGTTTTACGTCTAGTAACGACTTAAACGCCTTCTATGAGTCGAGGATAAGCTTCCTATCTAATTTTCTTATAAATTGGCAAACAGGGTCTTTTAGAGTCTGATTCCTAAGACTATAACGTTTTTGTTCGTCCATGAAGAGATTCCACAAATTAAGAAGTTCACGATGCACATTTCCACAAGAATACGTCTCAAGAGTCAATAAGATATCATCCAATGACTCCTTACTTAGTCCATTCTTAATGAAGAATATTTTATCTTCTCGGTTTACGAAAACCATCTTCAAAGAACGACATCGCTTGTTAGAATTCCGTTGTGCACATTTGTGACAGACCTGTAATATTTTTGCTCTTCTCCTTTTAGAATATGAACTTGTACTGAGACCTGGCATGTATGAGTCAAATGAAATTGTAGATTCACCTGCTAGGCAGACCTTTGCTTTGATTATCCAGCATACATCTTCCGACATGCCCTTATACATTAACAGTCTCAGTTTTTCACATCTAACTTTGTAAATTTTTGTTAGAGCATTTTGAGGAAGAGATGGAAAATACTTTCTTAGATTTGAGAGAATGACATTCATTTTAAAGGAGAAAGAATTAATTATTATGAGAAATTGAAAACAAACTGACTTGAGAGTCACGGAGTATCATTATCTGCCACTTAATTGGGGTGATAAAGAACTACAAAAAGAAAGCAACAAAATTAAAATCAATTCTTCTCATAACAAGGATTAGAAAGGGAAATGAATTCTACCTCAGCAACTTGATTTTCTAGAAATGGTTTAAGTCTTTTTCCATTGACCTTAAAAACATTACCATTCCTAGAGTTTTCAATGTCTATGGTCCCATAAGGATACATATGTTTGGCAATAAAAGGGTCAGTCCACCTAGATCTCAATTTTCCAAGAAATAGGTGAAGATGAGAATTATAAAGTGGAACTTTTTGACAAATTTCAAAAGATTTGCTCAAAATTGACTTATCATGAAAAGTTTTTACTCTTTCTTTATAAGTTTTTGAGTTTTCATATGCATCATTTCTCAATTTCTCAAGTTCATTTATTTGTAATTTGCGTAACCTGCAAGCATCGTCAAGGTTTAAATTGAAAGTTTTAATGACCTAAAATGTTTTATGCTCCAGTTCTACAGGCAAGTGACAAGGTTTTCCATAGACTAATTGATAGGGCGACATGTCTAAAGATGTTTTGAAAGTAGTATAGTAAGCCCAAAGTGCATCATTTAGTCTTAAAGACCAATTTTTACGATTTATGTAACACCCACCATAGTATGCCACATTTATGTTACTTAATTACCAAATTACCCCAAGTTCATAAAAATGATGTTGTGATAAAATATGAGTTGTAAAATTTTTTTCTTTCTTCTTTGATAACAATAAAATAAACTTAGCGGAAATTAAAAATATTATACATCATTACACATAATTTACATCATTATACATAATAGAAGTACTGTCAGGATTATTTATATACTGTTGGGAATTTGCGGATCAAAGTCTCGCAGCGGAATAACAGAATTCCCTCACAGGATCCATGTCAAAAATCCATAATCCGAGTTTTTAAATTTTTTTTACCTCTTGAAGCGTGATAGACACAAGCGAGGTGAATCACCAACACAGTAATAGCGACGATGTTTCTGCGGTATCCACACGAACAGACTTGCAAAAGGAGTCACGCCTCTGTTTTCGTAGTGCTAGCTGCGAAGAGAGGAGAAGAAGACCTCACTATCTCTCACTCACTTTCTGTAGGTGCGGCTAGGGTTGTGATGTAACCTAGTAGCAGCCCCTTAGCAGTATTATTTATAACAAAGGCTGCCTTAAGTGAGTGTGAGCAGTAGCAAGGTAAGTGGTGCAACCCTAAACCCATCTGTCATGAGTTAGGCCCACAGTTGAATCCGAGTCCAACTTGGATTCTGATTACTCCAATTTAGTCTGTTCTAAGTGTGCGACCCTACAGGTTCTCATGACGTTGGTAGTAATATTAAAATCTCATTTTAATATTACAAACAGTGAGCGGTATCTAGCAACACATCATGCTACCCAAGTAATGAGAATGTCAGTGATTTGACATAACCTATCCGTGACCAATGTTTCCGTGTAGTTTAGTCCCTTTGTCCAGATATCTAGATTGAACACAAGGCATGGAATGTGTCACCCTTGTTTAGTTCAATCTTCAGGTTCCTGATTCCCGAGTAGACATAGTAATAACAAATAAGATCAATATCTCATATTGACTCATTTGAGCATGGCCATGCATTTCGTAGTCTCACTCAATCAGGGGCCCCGAAGATATCGCTCTGTTATGTAGGAGGGACAAATCCCATCTAGGTCACTCACATTCCTCCACATGTATTGCGGCATGTCTAATAACCAACGTTATAATCATCTTGTTACAGATGACGTTTGATGGCATTAAAACACACAATTCCTCATGTAGGAATAGTAGTGATTTCAGGTCAAAGGACCATATACACCATTATCACTATGAGAATCGCTTATGACACTCACGTAACGATTCACGTAGCGTTCTCATGGCGGGTCTGTCCAATACATCATTACTCTAATATGTATCCATGTGTAGACTTTATATCTCATATCCATGACCCGTGAGATGTGGTCATCAGTCTACGCATATACTAGCCTCAATGTATTATTGTTATCCTAATTAACAATAATACTTGACTAGGGACATTTAAGAATAGTGTTTTATCCAATAGGATCTCACGATCAAGTCATCCACTTGATGTCCTATGGTATCAAACTTACTATTCTAAGGACTTTATTATGTCTACCAAAAAGAACACAATAAATGAAATGCCTCATATAAAATAACATAATATAATGTATGTAAATACAAACAAAATGTATTGGCCACTAGGGCATACACCAACATATACAGACCAAGTTCTCAAAGTAATTAGATATAATTTAAGACTCACATATTGCCCAAGTCTGACTAAACAGCAGAACCCTCAGATGGGTCCTCCTCAGATTCCTCAGTAGGAAGGAATCTAGCACGACGCGAAGCCTTACGGACAGGTGTCCGAGCAGACGACACAATACTAATTTCCATTGGGACATAATATCTAATATCCCAATGCTACCTGATAGATAGTAGAAATTCAACATGTACATATATAGTTACGGAAAAGAACAGATCTCTACGAAACTCTCTGCTCATAATGACCGTAAGGTTTCCCTCATAAATTAGTCCCCTCTCATCGGGACTAGTCCTCCATGCTCCAACTCCACCATGGAACTGTAATCTCACGTATCCGAAGAAACTTGACCGGGATGCCATCTGATCAAAACTCAGCTTCCTCTGGAGTCTACTCTTCTTCACCCTCTTGTTCAATCCCTTGTTTAGCGTCTTTATAAATATAAATACAGTACAAAAATAGATATACAAAGAGGTGAGATCACCTACGCCAATACCAACATGGTAGCACAGAGATAACACAACCAACATACTATACAGATACATCACACCATAATTACAATCATGCCATCAACATTATTTATCATAATAGATACAATAAATAATAATTACCATCATGCCATTAACATCATTATCATCGTCATCATCTAACTATTTCTCAACAGAACAATTGTCATAGCTAATATTCCTCAATTAATATGTCATACAGATATAAATGCTCAGATTCATGTATGCGCACTTAGACTCAATTTCCTACTCCATGGAGCCAATACTCAGTTTGGAGAAGTTGATCCGAATGATCTGTCTGTACCAAAATGCCTCAGACCAAGTGCTACAATTCTCATTTGTATTTGCACATCTAGCATATACACGACAGTCTTTATGAGATCTCGATTAAGAATAGTGTCTCGGTTAGGATCATCGGTGTGTTGCATGTAATGCCCCTTTTTCGAGAGGGAACGTCACATTATTCAACATAAAAGAAAATGCGAAAAATAGAATTTTGAACAATTAAGACCCAGTTCATTTAGTTTAAAGTTAACTTGCATGATACCTTAGTACGTGAGTAAAATGGCAATATATATATATTTTTCTTGTTTTCGTAATTTACTGACGCGACATATGAATACCGATGGAAAATAAAACAGTAAATAGAACTCACATCCGAACAAAGATACACACACACACACACACACACACACACACACACACACACACACACATATATCAAAATGTACAGCCCACCAAAAGTAATACATCAAGCCCCCAAAATAAAACACTAGCAGCCATCAGCAGCAACTAGTAAAATCAGTCCCTCAGATGAGGAGGGACCGTATCCGGGTCTTCAGCAGGATCCTCCTCATCAGAGGAAACCTCCATGGGAACCACTGAACCATGGGCAGGAGCCCGGGCAATAGAATCAAAAGAGTCTTCCCAAGGAGTGTAGTAACGATCACCCCACATCTCTCAGATGGGTAAGTAGAACTCCAGACGCAGGCTGACATGGCAGGTGAGGATTGGCGCCTTATGACGTCTCCAGGCTAGGGCAATCGACACGTCTCCCATGGTAGACGCAGCGATCGGAATTCAAGTTGATATGCCAGCACTCTGGCCCTCCGAGGAAGGTTAGACGCACATCACCTAGAAATCCAAGTATGCGTGCCTCCATGCTCCACAGTAGGTGCTAGTCTTGATCAGGCCAGAAGCCAGGAAAATCAGGATCTTCCATCTCCTTGCCGTCGTCTTCAATCAATACAGTGTATACACAGGTAGCAAATAATAGAAATACAGAAAAGAGGTAAGACATCCTACCATCATTACTAATTATAGTAGCCAGAAATAAAATGGCGCAACGTGTCCAAGTAGCAGTTCAGAAACAACATATCCAAGTAATAGGCAGTAAATTTAATAGTAAGTAGATAAACAGTTCCAGGCAGTCATTTATTGCAACATTAAACAAACAGTTCAAATTCACAAAGCAGTAATTATCAGATGATTTTGTATTCCATAATGCATGTACACACAATACTCAGATTCCTACTCCATGGAGCTAGACACAAACAGTCGGAGAGAAAGATCAGGAGACATGTCTGTAACTCGACTGCCGCAGCCAAAGTGCTATACATCAATAATTTTCATGTGCACATTAGGCATTGTATAGACAGTCTATGCTAGATCACGATATAGGACAGTATCTCGGTCTGGATCGTCGGTGCGTTTGCATCGGTTTTCCCCACGAGTAGAAGAGCTACCAACTACCCATTGTGAAGGACCCACACCCCGATGCCCCCAAGGTCAAACATGACCTACACTAGTCTACTCGCACCCGCATTAAGATGTGTTCAATCTCCTAGACAACTTGGCCTTACAACAGTCCACAGGACATTCACAATGCATAAGACTCTATGCATGAACATGTATGATTCATAATTTCACACAATTCCATAATATGCCACAATTGGCCAAGATAAGCATCAAAATACAAATGGTCACTCACATGGACCCATAACATTATAATATAAAGATCAAATCAGTTGGTACATTCTTAGGTCCATTATGAATCCTAACTTAGAATTTGTTTCCCCTTTCAAGGTTCATGTCCAATCCAATTCTTACAATTAGTTTAATCTTCCAAGGTAATTTAATTTCATACAATTTGTAAATTATTCAAGTTCCTAGGCCTCACACTCTCTTGTTCTTCACTCACTTATAATTACCTTAAGTCTTATGACAATCTCACTCTTAGTCCTTTAAAATTTATGTAATCTTTGATTATATTAAATTCTTCCAATTTATTAATTATCTACCTCATTACATAGGTTTTTAATTGCATAATTACTTATACTTCCAAGTTACCAAAGTTACATATTTACACCTAAAAAGGCCTTAGAGGCCGTGGCCTCTCTAGGGATTCAATTCCCAAATCTTTTCAATTTATCATATTATAGGTTACACTCTTAATTCACTTAATCCTTTACTTGTTGCATTGGCTCACCAATAACCCCAATTTTGGGCTCAAAACCGTGACCACCCTAGAAGTTCCAATTCCAAGTTTTTCCTTCCATTGATTTCATTTTATCACTTGATTAATTTAAATCTTATACTTATTACAAATTTTCCACAATTTACCAAATATTAAGTCCAAAAACCGTGGCCTCCCTAGAGTGGATCTCAATTGTTTTTCTTCCATTTTCAAGTCATACAATCCATTCCAAGACATCAATATACACAACCAACCAATCCAATATCATAAACATCCTAAATCAACATGCAACATATAAATCATCTAATTTAAAGAATACCCCACATTAGGGTTTTCTCACAAACAAGTATAATCAAGGTTCCTAGATGCTAATAGAGGTTGAGGAGGAGTGTCTTCCTCTTACCCAAGTAAAGAAAACAAAAGAATACCAAGGAATCTCCCTTGTAATTTCGGATTGGAACTCCACCAAACCCTAGAAATTTCAACTTTATTAAAACAACACCAATGCTTGAAAAATAAGCATGGATGGTCACCAAGAGGACCATGAACACGAAAATGAAGAGAGGGAAGGAAGAGTCAAGAAACTTACCCAAGAACCCAAAGCTTGAAGCTTGAAGAAGATGGTGAAAATGGTGGAATTTCAAGTTGCTCCAAGCAAGAAAAATGTTTAGAAGGAGGAGAGAATTAAGAAAATGTAATTGGTTGTAATTTTTGTGAAGAATGACTGGGAAGGAGAGAGCTGGCCGTAGCTATGGTAGAGAGAAGGAGGAGAAATGTTTGAAGAAGAAAGGAGATGAAATGTAGAGAGAGAAAGACTTTGGTGGAATTTAGAAATTAAGTGGTATAATGAATTAAGGAAGCAAAATAATTTTTCCCCCTTTTTCCTTGGGCTGCTGCCGTGCATAGAGAGAGAAGGGAGAGAGAGTTTTTGGCTTCCCTTGGAAGCTAAGGGTCATTTGGTCATTTTTGGTCAAAGCTTCTCAAAGAAACTTTGATTATTTTACATTAAATTTAAATTAAAGTGGATTGATTAGATATAAAGTAGATTGCATTAGGATAATGTGATAGGATTTTTATTATATGCTATTATCCAATGGATAATAGTTACAGTTGACAGAAGTCAGTATTTAATTAATCTGACAGATAAATTTTTCGCAGTATTGTTTTATTTTATCTGTTAAAATTTTTCAAAAATCGTGAAACCTCGTAAATTGTGTCCAGCCTCGGGTTTAGTAAGATCCCCCGTCGACATGTCCATAGTTCTAGGTTCACGGAGAAAATATCGCATTTCTCCAGTTCCGCTCAGTGCGCATGCAAAACGAGGAATATACTAAAATATTTGACGTTTCCGAAAAATTCCCAAAAAATTCTCAAAAATTGTAAATATTATAAAATGACTATTCGTCATATAATTTTCTAATTTTTGAAGCGCTACATTTGTTTTCCCGACTCTGCTAAAGTTTTGCGCAAAATGAAGAATATATTAAAATATTCGTCATTTCTGAAAATTCCAAAAGAATTCACATAATTCACAAATATTAGAAAATGACTATTCATGGTAAAATAAATAATTTCCGGAGTGTTACACTGACCTCAGCAATTCTCAGCTCAGTGTGTACGTAAAACGAAGAATATATTAAAATATTAAATGTTTTCGAAAAATTTCAGAAAAATTCCTAAAAATCATGAATATTATAAAATGACTATTTATTATTAAACAGATATTTTTCGAGATGTTACAACACTCCCTAACTAAAAGGAATTTCATCTTCGAAATTTACGTACCTCAGAATAGTTCTGAATGTTGCTCCTTCATCTTGTCTTCTGGCTCCCAAGTCACATCACCAGTTGTTTCATTCCATATCACCTTTACTAATGGGATCTCCTTGCCTCTAAGTTACTTTATCCGTCAATCCTCGATTCTCACAGGAGGTGCCTCATAGGTTAAGTTCTCTTTTAATTGTACTGTGTCTGGTGCTTGAACATGACTTGGGTCAGGTATATACTTGCGAAGTTGTGACACATGGAGGACATTGTGTATGTTAGAAAGAAAAGGGGGTAAGGCTATCTGGTAAGCTACTGGACCTATCCGGCGAAGAATTTGGTAAGGTCCAAGAAATTTTGGGGTGAGTTTCCTAGATTTCAAAGCCCGGCCGACCCCAGTCGTGGGTGTGACTTTGAAGAAAACATGCTCACCTTCTTCAAACTCAAGGGGCTTTCTCCTCTTATCCGCATAACTCTTCTGCTAGCTCTGAGCAGTCTTTATCTTCTCTTGGATCATTTTGACCTTCTCAGTTGTTTGTTGTATGATATCCGGTCCAATCGTGAGTCATTCACCGTCTTGGTACCAACACAATGGTGTCCGACACCGTCGTCCATACAGAGCTTCATAGGGTGCCATCCCTATACTCGAATGATAACTATTGTTGTAGGTGAACTCTATCAGTGGTAGAACTTCATCCCAACATCCAATCTGTTCTATGGTACAAGCTCTAAGCAAATCTTCTAAAAATTGGATCGTTCTTTCCGATTGACCATCGGTTTGTGGGTGGTACGCCGAACTTAGACGTAATTTCATTCCCAACGATGCTTGTAAACTCTGCCAGAACTTTGAAGTAAACCTTGGATCCCTATCCGAAACAATACTCGTAGGCACACCATGCAACATAACGATCTCTCTAATATACAACTGGGTCAACTTCTCCAGACTGTACCTTCTGTTGATCGGGAGAAAATGAGTTGACTTTGTGAGTCGATCCACTATTACCCAAATTGAGTCGTGTCCTTTCTTTGTCCTTGGCAAACCCACAACAAAATCCATTGCAATGTTGTCCCATTTCTATTCAGGAATAGACAATGGTTGCAGCAACCCTGCAGGTCTTTGATGTTCCACCTTAGCTTTTTGACAAACTAGACAAGTCGATACGCATCTAGTGACATCGCTCTTCATCCCATGCCACCAGAACAACTTCTTCAAGTCTTGATACATCTTCGTTATGCCCGGGTGCATATTCAGCTTGCTGGTGTGAGCATGATCCACAATATATCTTTTAAGCTCTTGGTCATGGAGAATACAGACTCTACCCCGGAATCTCAGAATTTCGTCCGTTCCTTCCTCAAATTCCGTTTCTTTACCTTGCCTCATCAGTTCTCTCACTTCTTGCAAGAATTCATTGACCTTCTGCTTTTCCCGTATGTCATCCATTAGTTCATTTGAGATGGTGACCATGTTCATACAAAATTTTCCTGGTTTCAACTCCACAACTGACCAAACATCTCTAAACTATTCGATGAGCTCCTTTTCCTTGATCATTAGGGCAAAAGCATTGATAGTCTTTCTACTCAATGCGCCAGCCACAACATTCGCCTTGCCAGGGTGATACAATAGCTGAAAGTCATAGTCCTTCACAAATTCTAACCATCTTTGTTGCCTCTTGTTCAGTTCCTTCTGATCATACAAGTACTTCAAGCTTTTGTGATCACTGAAGATGTTGAATGTTGCTCCATAGAGGAAATGCCTCCATATCTTCAGGCCAAAAACCACCGCTGCTAACTCTAGATCATGTGTCGGGTAATTCTTCTTATGCACTCACAACTGTCGCTAGGCATAGGCCACCACTCTTTTGTGTTGCATAAGAACAGACCCCAGTCCTTGGTATGAGGCGTCACAGTACACCTCGAATGGCTTATTCGGATTAGGTAGCACCAATACTGGTGAGGTAGTCAGCCGTTTCTTCAACTCTTGGAAACTCTGCTCGCAACTATCGGTCCACTCAAAAGTCTGATTCTTCTTCGTTAGCTAAGTGAGCAGTCCAGCAATTTTGGAAAATCCTTCTATGAATCTTCAGTAATATCCAGCTAACCCCACAAAGCTACGAACCTCCGTCACTGACTTCGATTGTTCCCACTGTAGCACTGCCTCTACTTTTGACGGATCCACTGCAATCCCTTCCTTTGAGATCACATGGCCTAAAAACTTCACCTTATCAAGCCAAAACTCACACTTCGACAGTTTGGCATACAGTTCTTCCTCCTTTAGAATCTGAAGAACTATGCTGAGGTGTTCAGCATGATCCTCCTGGTTCTGGGAATATATCAAGATCTCATCAATGAAGACGACAACGAACTTATCCAAATAAGGGCGAAAGATTCTGTTCATGTAGTCCATGAAGATAGCAGGTGCATTCGTCACACCAAATGACATCACAAGGTATTCGTAATGACCATATCGGGTACGAAAAGCAGTCTTGGGTATATCCTCCATTTTCACTCTTATCTGATGGTACCCAGATCTCAGATCGATCTTCGAAAATACCGTTGTTCCCTTCAATTAGTCCATCAAATCGTCGATTCTCGGGAGAGGATATTTGTTCTTGATCGTCAGCTTGTTCAACTGCCTATAGTCTACACACAATCTTGAGGTACCGTCCTTCTTTCAAACTAGTAACACTGGTGCTCCCCATGGTGATACACTCGGCCTGACAAACTGTTTCTCCAAAAGCTCTTCTAGCTGCTTCTGAAGTTCCGCCAATTTCGTCAGCGACATCCGGTAAGGTGCTATAGACACGGGACTAGCTCCCGGTACAAGGTCAATAGCAAACTCTATCTCACGCGTCGGTGGTAAACCAGGTACATCTTCGGGGAAGATCTCAGGAAACTCCTTCACCACAGGAATAGTGCTTAGATCGGCCTCGCTCTTGACTTTTAAAGAAGATAGTAGCATGTATCCTTGAGCTCCTTCTTTCAAGAAAGCTCGCACTTGGTTGGTCGTCAAGTATCTAGAATCCTCATCCACAGGAAAGACTATGGTTTTTCTAGAGCAATCTAACAGAACATGGTTAGAAGACAACCAGTCCATCCCTAGGATTATATCTAATTATGAAAGAGGTAAACAGATCAAATCGACAGAAAAGATTCGACCTTCAACGATTAGGGGACACTTCAAACAGACTTTGGTAGTAACTACTGGTTTGTCAGTAAGGGTTGAAATAATCAATTCAAAGGGTAGTTCAGACACAGGTAAGTCAAGTCGTAGCACACAGTCATATGATATGAAAGAATGGGTTGCCCCAGAGTCATACAGTACTTTTAAAAGATTACCTTCTATGGCGCCTTCTCCTTGAATCAAGTCCTCGGATTCGGAGGCTTCAGCTCCGCTCATGGTGTAAACTCGACCTCCGGCTTGCGGTTTCTTGGCTCGAGTCGTATTGACTGAAGGTTCAGCCTTTGCTTGATTGCAGTCTCTGGACACGTGCCCGGTTTGCCACATCTGAAGTAGATGATTCCCTTGATCGTGCAGTCTCTCGTGAGATGATCTTTCCCACACTTTAGGCATTTGGAAGGATATGTCACATTCTGACTAGTCCGGTTCCCAGAAGAACCTCCACCAGAACTTCCACCGGCTTGATGCTGACTCCCCGTTGGTCGGGAATAGGGCTTCTTTTGAAAGCGGTTTGAACCACTGCCTCTACCTCTTTGGAACCTTGCAGGCCCAAAGTTCCTGCTCCTCGAGTCTCTAGCTTGTTCCAAGGCCTCAACTTCACAACACGTGTCCAACAGTTCTGAGAATACTTTAATTTTTAGAGTGATGACGGCTTTCTTCACCTCGTATCTTAGTCCCTCAGTGAACTCCCAGCACTTCTAAGCTTCATCGGTTTGATGTTGGTAGTGTGTTGAGAACTTCTCCAGGTTCTCAAATCTGGCCGCATATTCACTAACGGTCATGTTCCCCTGTCTCAGGTTGAGGAATTCCATCTTTTTCGCATGTCTCGCGTTTGTAGGAAAATATTTGTCCAAGAACTTGTTCTTGAACGCGTCCCATGTGATGTCAGTTCCTTCGGCTTCCAGTGCTCTCTGAGCTCCATTCCACCAGTCTTCGGCGTTGCCGACAAGCATAAAGGTAGCGTAATTCACCTTCTTATCTTCGGCACAGTTCATGCCACAGAAAACCTTCTCGAGCTCCTTGATCCACTAACTAGCCTTGTCTGGATCAAATTCTCCCTTGAATTGTGGTGACGAAACTCTGCTAAGTTCTGCGCATCAGCAGTCGCCTCAAGTTGTTGGGTAGCTCTCTCTTGTTGTTGAGCAGCATGCTCATTTTACTGCGCGATGACTTCCGTCATTCGCTGCATCGCCTCTACAGCAGCTACAATATCACTGCCTCTCGCCATCTCGCTTTTTCTTAAATCAGATTAACTGAAAAGCACAAGGAAGGTCAGAGAGATTTATTTCAAAACACCAATCACAGAGATTTTCACACAGCACAAACAAGACAAACTCACACACAAGACCCAAAGTAACACAAACCGGGGCTCTGATACTAACTTAATGTAATGCCCATTTTTCGAGAGGGAACGTCACATTATTCAACATAAAAGAAAATGCGAAAAATAGAATTTTGAACAATTAAGACCTGGTTCATTTAGTTTAAAGTTAACTTGCATGATACCTTAGTACGTGAGTAAAATGGCAGTATATTTTTTTTTCTTGTTTTCGTAATTTACCGACGCGACATATGAATACTGATGGAAAATAAAACAGTAAATAGAACTCACATCTGAACAGCACACACACACACACACACACACACACACACATACACACACACACACACATATATATGTCAAATGTAATTTTAGATACAACCTGGAAATTTCTAAAAAGCAAAACTATACCTGCCTATAGATTTTACATACACATCCACCAGAATATCAAAATGTACAGCCCACCAAAAGTAATACATCAGGCCCTCAAAATAAAACACTGGCAATCATCAGCAGCTACCAATAAAATCATTCCCTCAGATGAGGAGGGACCGTATCCGGGTCCTTAGCAGGAAACCTCCATGGGAACCACGGAACCACGGGCAGGAGCCCGGGTAGTAGAATCAAAAGAGTCCTCCCAAGGAGTGTAGTAACGATCACCCCACATCTCTCGGATGGGTAAGTAGAACTCCAGACGCAGCCTGACATGGCAGGTGAGGATCGTCGCCTCATGACGTCTCCAGGCTAGGGCAATCGACATGTCTCCCATGGTAGATGCAGCGATCAGAATTCAAGTTGATATGTCAGACGCACATCACCTAGAAATCCAAGTATGCGTGCCTCCATGCTCCACAGTAGGTGCTAGTCTTGATCAGGCCAGAAGCCAGGAAAATCAAGATCTTCCGCCTCCTTGCCGTCGTCTTCGATCAATACAATGTACACACAGGTAGCAAATAATAGAAATACAGAAAAGAGGTAAGACATCCTACCATTATTACCAATTATAGCAGCCAGAAACAAAACGGCGCAACGCGCCCAAGTAGCAGTTCAAAAATAACATATCCAAGTAATAAGCAGTAAATTTAATAGTAAGTAGATAAATAGTTCCAGGCAGTCATTTATTGCAACATTAAACAAACAGTTCAAATTCACAAAGCAGTAATTATCAGATGATTTCATATTCCATAATGCATATACACACAGTACTCAGATTCCTACTCCATGGAGCTAGGCACAAACAGTCGGAGAGAAAGATCAGGAGACATGTCTATAACTCGGCTGCCGCAGCCAAAGTGCTATACATCAATAATTTCCATGTGCACATCAGGCATTGTACAGACAGTCCACGCTAGATCACGATATAGGACAGTGTCTCGGTCCGGATCGTCGGTGCGTTTGCATCGGTTTGCCCCACGGGTAGAAGAGCTACCAACTGCCCATTGTGAAGGACCCGCACCCCGACGCCCCCAAGGTCAAACATGACCTACACTAGTCTACTCGCACCCGCACTAAGGTGTGTTCAATCTCCTAGGCAACTTGGCCTTACAACAGTCCACAGGACATTCACAATGCATAAGACTCTATGCATGAACATGTATGATTCACAATTTCATACAATTCCATAATATGCCACAATTGGCCAAGATAAGCATCAAAATACAAATGGTCACTCACATGGACCCATAACATTATAATATAAAGATCAAATCAATTGGTACATTCTTAGGTCCATTATGAATCCTAACTTAGAATTTATTTCCTCTTTTAAGGTTCATGTCCAATCCAATTCTTACAATTAGTTTAATCTTCCAAGGTAATTTAATTTCATACAATTTGTAGATTATTCAAGTTCTTAGGCCTCACACTCTCTTGTTCTTCACTCACTTGTAATTACCTTAAGTCTTATGACAATCTCACTCTTAGTCCTTTAAAATTTATGTAATCTTTGATTATATTAAATTCTTCTAATTTATTAATTATCTACCTCATTACATAGGTTTTTAATTGCATAATTACTTATACTTCTAAGTTACCAAAGTTACATATTTACACCTAAAAAGGCCTTAGAGGTCGTGGCCTCTCTAGGGATTCAATTCCCAAATCTTTTCAATTTATCATATTATAGGTTACACTCTTAATTCACTTAATCCTTTACTTGTTGCATTGGCTCACCAATAACACCAATTTTGGGCTCAAAACTGTGGCCACCCTAGAAGTTCCAATTCCAAGTTTTTCCTTCCATTGATTTCATTTTATCACTTGATTAATTTAAGTCTTATACTTATTACAAATTTTCCACAATTTACCAAATATTAAGTCCAAAAACCGTGGCCTCCCTAGAGTGGATCTCAATTGTTTTTCTTCTATTTTCAAGTCATACAATCCATTCCAAGACATCAATATACACAACCAACCAATCCAATATCATAAACATCATAAAATCAACATGCAACATATAAATCATCTAATTTAAAGAATACCCCACATTAGGGTTTTCTCACAAGCAAGTATAACCAAGGTTCCTAGATGCTAATAGAGGTTGAGGAGGAGTGTCTTCCTCTTACCCAAGTGAAGAAAACAAAAGAACACCAAGGAATCTCCCTTGTAATTTCGGATTGGAACTCCACCAAACCCTAGAAATTTCAACTTTGTTAAAACAACACCAATGCTTGAAAAATAAAACATGGATGGTCACCAAGAGGACCATGAACACTAAAATGAAGAGAGGGAAGGAAGAGTCGAGAAACTTACCCAAGAACCCAAAGCTTGAAGCTTGAAGAAGATGGTGAAAATGGTGGAATTTCAAGTTGCTCCAAGCAAGAAAGATGTTTAGAAGGAGGAGAGGATTAAGAAAATGTAGTTAGTTGTAATTTTTGTGAAGAATGAGTGGGAGGGAGAGAGCTAGCCGTAGCTATAGTAGAAAGAAGGAGGAGAAATGTTTGAAGAAGAAAGGAGATGAAATGTAGAGAGAGAAAGGCTTTGGTGGAATTTGGAAATTAAGTGGTATAATGAATTAAGGAAGCAAAATAATTTTCCCCCCTTTTTCCTTGGGCTGCTGTTGTGCATAGAGAGAGAAGGGAGAGAGAGTTTTTGGCTTCCCTTGGAAGCTAAGGGTCATTTGGTCATTGTTTGGTCAAAGCTTATCAAAGAAGCTTTGATTATTTTATATTAAATTTGAATTAAAGTGGATTGATTAGACATAAAGTAGATTACATTAAGATAATGTGATAAAATTTTTATTACATGCTATTATCTAATGGATAATAGTTACTGATTAATGATCAAGTATTTAATTAATCTGACAGATAAATTTTTCGCAGTATTATTTTATTTTATCTGTTAAAATTTCTCAAAAATCATGAAACCTCGTAAACTGTGTCCAGCCTCGGGTTTAGTAAGATCCCCCGTCGATATGTTCATAGTTCCAGGTTCACAGAGAAAATATCGCATTTCTCCAGTTCCGCTGAGTGCGCACGTAAAACGAAGAATATACTAAAATATTCGACGTTTCCGGAAAATTCCCAAAAAATTCTCAAAAATTGCAAATATTATAAAACAACTATTTGTCATATAATTTTCCAATTTTTGAAGTGCTACAGTCGTTTTCCCGACTCTGCTCAAGTTTTGCGCAAAATTAGGAATATATTAAAATATTCATCGTTTCCAAAAATTCCGAAAGAATTCACATAATTCACAAATATTAGAAAATGATTATTCGTGGTAAAATAAATAATTTCCGGAGCGTTACACTGACCTCAGCAATTCTCAGCTCAGTGTGCATGCAAAACGAGGAATATATTAAAATATTCGACGTTTTCGAAAAATTCCAGAAAAATTCTTAAAAATCATGAATAATATAAAATGATTATTTATTATTAAACATATATTTTTCAGGATGTTACATTGCATCGGTCTAACTTATGGCAAGAATAGCTACCAACCGCCCATGTAAGCAACTCGTACCCCAATGCCCCCAAAGTCAACAAGTGACTTACACTATGCATATCGCACCCACTCAAGAGGTGTACGTCTCTCCTAGGCAAATAACCTCATATAGTCCATCGGACCTTTCTAATGCATGTTCATTGCACCAATGCCAATCATAGGCAAAATTCATATACAATATCCATACATACACCAGTTTATGCATATAAAATGCACCAATGCCAAACATAGGTAAAATTCATCATTTTCTCATACAGTGATCCAACAGTAATTCTACTGTTTATTCAGTCACGAAGTCATATTATCGCATTTTTATAGTCGCGAAACACTTTTATCGCATTTTTCACAATCGCGCAACATTTCTATTACGTTTTCAAAATTTCACAACCATTCTGTTGCGTTTTCCATCACGTAGTGATTTTTTCATGTTTTCATCAATCACGTAAAAATATTCCACCATTTTTAAATCACGTAGTGATTTTTCAATAACGTAAAAATATTTAAACGCATTTCTTTTTTCAAATCGCATGGAAATATTTAAACGTTTTTCAAATCGCGTAGCTTAAAAATCACATTTTTAAGTTACGTAAATCATTTTTCACCGTTTTTCAACTTTATAAAATATTTCTCAACGTTCAAAAATTCTATTTCAATCTTTTTCAAAATAATATGACTTCTCACATTATTTTCCATATTTTCTTACTCAAGAAAATCATTTTCACAATTTATTCCATAAATTCACCATTTCATGGAATTAAATCAGTGTTTCTACTTTAAAATTTACTAACGCTCTCCAAATCCCAAGAAATGAGTTACACGTTAGAAAAATTTTAAAATCACCATTATATTCTCCATTTTTCTCAAATCAACTTCAAAATCAATCTTTTTCAAAATAAATTGAGGTTCAAACACTTTCAACCTCTCTTTGCTATACAAAAATTCCATTTCTCAAGTAATTCTGATTCCCTTTCCAAATTCCTTGTATTAAAACAAGTTATATTTTCATTTTGAAAATCTCTTTGTTCATAAAAATCAAGACATTATAAGCCTTCAAAACCGTGGACATGGCCATTGAAACCATCAAAATATTTTTCCTTCAAAATTGATATGGTTTTACACAAACAAAACTATTAAAAATTCTCACAAAAACCATGAGCACTTGTTTCTTGAAAACAAACCATTTGTTTATTTTTCCTAGTTTTTCTAAACATCCATTTTTACCATTCATGAAAATATTAATTTGTGAACAGCTATTTTGAGGTGTCTTGGCCAAAATTCACCATGGTCTTTGGAACCAAAAAAATAATTTTCTCTACTTCATAATTTCTTTAAATAAATCAATTTCATTGTTCTTGAAAAATTTCAACATGAAACCCTAATTTTTGGGTGTCAAAACCGTAGCCTCCCCTTGGCCATTGGAGCTAAAATTTCTTATTTTATCATACATCCATCATAATATATATTCAACATATCTTCATCATACATATCATAAGCATACCATACAAGCAATAAAATCATGCAAAGCATACCAAGCATAGGCAAATAATTAAAGCACATAAACACACACAAATTATTACATGACCATTGATATGAATCCTCACATGGATTCACCATCCATTAAATATAAGACCATCTCTCACCACCATACTTGGTTGGTGAGATGGATCTCCCTCTTACCTCTTGAAGAACACAAAAAGCTCTTTGTTTTGCACTTTGATCAAGATCTCCACTAACAAGAGTTTCTTAAACATAAAACAAACACAAAGAAATTAGTATATTAAGCTTGATTAAGAGGAACCATGGATCAAACATGGTTTAGAACATGAAAAAGAAGAGAAGAAATGGAGTTTCCTTACACTTCACCCACAAAAATCCTAGAACTTGCTCTTGGAAAAAGTCCTTGAAGATGGAAGAATTAGAGCTTGGTGTAAACAACAAAGGTTCTTGGATTGATGTAAGGATTCAAGAAGTATGTTGTATAAAATTTTTGAGTGATGGAAGATGGTATAGGAGTGCTTGGCCGAAACATGCATGGAGAGAATGGAGAGAAATTTTTGCTAAGTTAGTTTTCTTGAAAACATGCAATAATGACCAAGATTGAGTTATAATTGGTGTCTTGAAACTTGGCTATTGTCTTAAGCCTCCAAAACTGTCCCCCCCTTCCATGCACTCTTCAAGTGTGACAAATCTCCTAACCATCATTATTTGAAGCATTCCTAACCATTGATTAGTTCAATGGTTAGTATTAAGGTAGACTTTAGGTGTAGCTTTAGATTAGAAGACTTGATATAGGCCATTGGATCTTTCTCCTTTAAATCCTAGCCCTTAGATGTGTCTCCAAAATGAAGGGTCAAGATTACTCCTTCTTACTTTACATCCAATGGTCATAAATGATCCATCTCCACCGTTGATTAAATCTACATCCAACAGTTATAAATGGTCATAACCATTTTATAAGACTAAATCTCCACCCTTGATTTAATCTCCATCTAACGGTTATAAATGATCCTATTCACTTTTAAGATCAAATCTCCTCCGTTGATTAAATCAAGATCAAGTCTCTAACGTTGATTAAATCGATAGTGGATATCCAAACCACCAATGTTGATTTAATAGTATAATATTTATTTTTATTTGCTATTTCCCTACTAATAATATTTTTACTATATTTTTATCGCTCGATAATTAAATATAGTACAAAACACAGTAAAAGAAAATTTTAAAAACTATTTCCAGATTCAGGTTTAGTAAGATCCCCCATCTCCATCTCAATAGTACAAATTTTTCTAATTACAGAAAAATTTTCACTTTGCAGGACTCATCCCAGGTCCACATAAGGTCCACTAGGGCCCACAGATAACACTAAAATATAAAAATTTCATAATCACCCACAAAATCACAAAAATTAGAAAATTCATGAATATCAAATCAAATTACGTAAAATAATTAAGACTTAACAGTAATAATTAAATTGCGTAAAATTTTCTCCGGCCCGAAAATTACTATTTTCCTGACACAGAGTAAATCATACCAAATGATCAAATATACTGACGAAATATTCAAAATAATTTTCAAGCATGTAAATCACTAAATAGTAGAATTTCATTTCGTCAAAATTATCACAAATATTTAGGAAGTTTGGGGTGTTACAATTTAGGTTAACCGTTTTTTTCCAAAATTTGTTTAATCTCCCTATTTGCTAATTTTATTTGTCCATTTATCTGAGGGTGATAAGGGGTGACAATTTTGTGGGTAATACCATATTTCTTCATTAAAGATTCAAATGGTTTATTGCAAAAATGTGTTTCCCAATCACTGATGATAGCTCGAGGGATTCCAAATCGACTCAAGACATTTTCTTTTAAAAATTTAAGAACAATTTTATGATCATTGTGTCGACATAAAATCGCCTCAATCCATTTTGAGACATAATCAACTACAATCAAGATATACATAAATCCAAATAAGGATGGAAATAGACCCATGAAATCAATTCTCAAACAATAAAAAATTTCAATGACAGGGATAAAGTTTAGATGCATCATGTTTCTTTTAGAAATAGACCCTGATTTTTTATAATTTTTGCAACTTTTGCAAAATGTATAACTGCCCTTAAATAAAGTGAGCCAATAAAATCCACATTGCAAGATTTTCACAACTATTTTCTTTGAAAAAAAGTGACCTCTACATGCTTTTGAGTGGCAAAATTTAATGACACTACATACCTCACTGTTGGGCACACATCTCCGAAAGATTTGATCAGGACAATATTTGAACAAATATGGGTCATTCCAATAAAAAAATTTCACCTCAATCAAAAACTTCTTTTTATCTTGGTGTGTCCACTGAGGCGACATCTTTCCTGTTATAAGAAATTTGATTATATTAGCAAACCAAGGCAAGAAATTGACAGAAAATAAAAATTCATCAGGAAAAGAATAATTGATAGGTGTGTTATCAAAAGATGAGTCTATTGTAAGTCTGGACAAATTATTTGCCACAATATTTTTGGCCCATTTCTTATCCTTTATTGTGATGTTGAATTCTTGAAGCAACAAGATCTACCATATCAACCTAGGTTTGGCATCCTACTTAGACATTAGATATCTAACAGCAGCATGATTAGTGAAAATAATAATAGAAGAACCAATCAAATAAGCTCAAATTTTGTCCAATGCAAAAATTACAGCAAGTAGTTCTTTCTCAGTAGTGGTGTAACTCATTTGTACACTATTTAAAGTTCTACTTGCGTAACTAATCACATGAGGCTTACCTTCTTTTCTTTGGCCTAAAACAACACCAACAACAAAATCACTAGCATCACACATCAACTCAAAAGGCAAAGACCAATTAGGAGATTGCATGATAGGGACAGATGTTAGAAGACTAATTAATTCTTCAAAAGATTTTTGACATTCTTGAATCCAGTCAAATGGTGCATCTTTTATCAGAAGATTACATAATGGTCTTGATATGACACTAAAGTCCTTAGTGAATCTTCTGTAAAATCTTGCATGTCCTAAAAAGGACCAAACTTCTTTGATTATTTTTGGGGAAGACAAATGAGCAATTAATTCAACTTTGGCCTTATTGATGAACTTGCAAAAATTCATATTTTTGCGGTTTAAAATCTTAGGTTTTCATCCTCTTTTAATCTTTTTAATTGAGCTTTGTTCTTAAGTTTTATTATGTTTTTATTATTTTAAATTGGGTTCTTATTACGTGTTTTATTTGTTTTTGATAGATAAATACACATGGAAGAAGACTGGACACTTGAACAAGGAAGAAAAGTTGAAATTGGCATTCTGGTGGTCCAGCGCTTAAGCGCTCCAATGCTTGAGCACCTGCAATCCAGCGCTTGAGCGCTCCTACACTCGAGTGCCCACAATCCAGCGCTTGAGCACTGGCTACGTAAAAGAACACGTTAATTTGTTTTTAAATAGAAAAGTTATGCAAAATTGAATAGACACTTAGACACTTAGACTTACACACTTGGACAGAATGAAATAGCCGTCAAGAGGCACAAACCCTAATGTGGTGTGGGCGTAAGTAGGCTTGAAGATTATGAATTTTTTTTAACCTTTCCATCTTTATACAATGGAGTTTGTCATATTCTTCCCTTTGTGTTCTTCTTTTTCCATGTGTAACTAAACCTCTTTTGTTAGGAGGATGATGGATCTTGATACTTTGATGATGTAACTTCTTTTATGGATTTAATTTATGTTTCTATTTCATGATTTATGTGTTTATCTCTATTCATAATGTTTTTCTAAATTTGGCCAATTTGGGAATGATCTTTTGGGTTGATGTATGATTTGGAAAAATTTGCATGAACCTAGAACATGTGATAAACACCATAATTTATGCAATCGGTAAAAATAGACATTGTGGGTTGTGTGGTCTTTCTTTTAATTCCCTCATTCTTGATAATGCTTTTCTATTTGAAGTTAGACTAATGGATTAGTTAATTCCAAACAGTGTAAGAGGATTAATATACCAAGAGATTGAGTATTAATTAATTTTAGGAATTAACCATAAATTATTGAAATAGAACATAGTTAAACCAATATTTGAATGTACATTTAAATAGTTCAAATGAAGTATAAACCCTAACGCTTTAATGCCATTGTTTTTCACCCATTTGATTTATTGTTTTGCTTACTTATATTTATTTTTAATTATATTTAGAACAACTCTCTTTTTCATTAGCTTAGATAGTGTCACTTTCAGCGAATTTAGTAATTAATAACTTAATCCTCGTGGGATGATGCTCTTACTCACTTTTTATTTCTTTTGCGATTCGGTGCACTTGTTGATTTTACAACAAGTGATGAACCTATAAAAATTCATATTTTTACGGTTCAAATTTTGGGTTTTCATTCTCTTTTAATCTTGTTGTTTGAGTTTTGTTCTCAAATTTTCTCACATTTTATTATTTTTTATTATTTTAAATTATGTTTTAATTATGTGTTTTTATTTATTTTTGTTAGGCAATTACTCATGGAAAAAGACTGGACGCTTGAACGAAGAAGAAAAGTTGAAAAAAACACTCTGGTAGTCTAGCACCCAAGTGTCCAAAAGCTAACGCTGGCATGGCAGAAACAAGGAAATCTTTTTGGTGTCCCAGTGCCCAAGCACGCAGAGCATATGCAACCACGTCTTTCATATTGGGCCAGCGCTCAAGCGTTGGGAGCCCAGCGCTTAGGCGCTAGACGCGTGGGCTGATACATTATTTTAATTATAAATAAGAAAGTTTCGCCAAATTGAACACAAACTTACACAATGTGATATACAGAGACAGTTTTCGACATAGACAAATCCTAGTTTGGCGTGGGTGCATTCAAGAGTGAAGATTAGGGATTTTCTTCTTCCTTTTCACTAGCCTTCTATGGAGTTTGTCATATTATTCCCTTTGTGTTCTTTTTTTTCTATGTGTAACTAAGCCTCTTTCATTAGGGAGATGATGAATCTTCATACTTTGATGATGTAACTTCTTTTATGAGTTTAATTTATGTTTTTATTTCATGATTTACATGTTTATCTCTATTCTTAATGCTTTTCTAAATTTGGCTAATTTGGGAATGATCTTTTGGGTCGATGTATGATTTGAAAAAAATTGCATGAACCTAGAACATGTGATAAACATCATAATTTCTGCAATCGCTAGGAATAAATGTTGTAGGTTATATGGTCTTTCTTTTAATTCCCTCGTTCTTAATAATGTCTTTCTGTTTGGGGTTAGACTAAAGGATTAGTTAATTCCAAACAATGTAAGAGGATTAATATACTAAGGAATTGAATATTAATTAATTTTGAGAATTGACCATAAATCATTGAAATAGAACATAGTTAAACTAATATTTGAATGTGCATTTAAAGAGTTCAAGTGAAGTCTGAACCCTAACGCTTTAATCTCATTATTTTTCACCCTTGATCTGATTCTTGATTTATTTTTAATTATTTTTTTGATTATTTTTTTCTTTAATTTTTATTTTTATCAACTCTCACTTTCTTTGTTAGCTTAAATAGTGTCACTTTTAGCGAATTTAGTAATTAATAACTTAATTCTTGTGGGACAATACTCTTACTTTTTATTACTTTTACGATTTGGTACACTTGTCAATTTCACAACAAGTTTTTGGCGCCGTTGTTGGGGATTATTAATTGTCAATATTGAGTAGTAGTTAAAAGAGCACTAATTTAAGGATTTGTTTTTATTTTATTTTATTTTTATTTTTTCTTTTTAGATAATTAGATTTCTTATTTGACTTTCTTTTAATTTATTTCATTAACTTTATTTTTGTTTTATTCCTTTTTGTCATTTATCTTTATCTTTATTTTCTTTACTTCATGTTGGTTTACTTGTTGTTAGTTTATGCAAGGTTCTTTAGAGTCGGAAGAATTGCTTTTTGATTTAGAGATAGCAAGGACAGAAGGGCAATTAGAAAAGTAATTAAGGAAGGAAAGAGAATTGCAAAAGAAGAAGAGATGGCTGAGAATAATGAAGCACATAGAAGGCATACTATGGCTGACTATGTCACTCCATTCTCTGAAAGTCTCTCAACCAGCATTGTGCGACCGACTATCCAAGCAAACAATTTTGAAATTAAACCAATTCTTCTACAGCTGGTGCAACAGAATCAGTTTGAGGGAGGTCAGGCAGAAGATCCTAATTTGCACATTGCCAATTTCTTACAGCTCTGTGATACTATCAAGTATTGTGGAGCCAGTGATGATGTCATACAATTATGACTTTTCCCATTTTCTTTGAGAGATAAAGTCAAGAGCTGGCTACAAGCCCAGCCTCAAGGAAGTATATCCACCTAGGATGATCTGGTCAGTAAATTCCTCACTTGATATTTCCCTCCATCAATATTCTTGAAGATAAGGAGTGAGATCGTTTGCTTTACTCAAAACTAGGGAGAATCTCTCTATGAAGCATGAGAAAGATTCAAGGAGCTGCTTAGAAAATGTACTTATCATGCTTGTGAGGTTTGACAATAGGTACAAATCTTTTACAATGGGTTGAGTTACTTTAGTAGAGCAATGGTCGATGCATCTATAGGTGGGTCTATAAACACAAAAACTCCTGAGGAGGCACAAGAATTGTTTGAGACCATGGCCACTAATGAGTACCAGGTTCCTAGTGGAAGATCTACAGTCAAATAGGGAGTATTGGAGCTTAATGTTGTTGATACTATACTTGCACATAACAAGACTATGATGCAACACGTTGTTAACCTTGCTAAGCAAGTTGGTGATTTACAGGTAAATACAGATAATCATCAAGGTTTGACTTGTGATTTCTGTGGAGGCAACCATGTCAATGGTCAATGTGAGACAAGAAATTCAGGCGTCAACATTCCAGAGTAGGTGAACTATATGGGAAACCTTTCAAGGCCACAAGGTAATCCTTACTCCAATACTTACAATCCAGGATAGATGAATCATGATAATTTCTCTTGGAAGAATCAGAATGTTCCATTGAATGCTCAGCCCGAATAGAAGTCTCATCTTGAGATTGCAATGGAGAAACTCTTTATGCAGACCTCTGTTTTTGTGCAACAGACTTCAGCTTTCATGGAGGAGTCAAGAACCAATTTCAAGAATCATGAGGCTGCTATCAGAAGTCTTGAGAACCAAATGGGGTAAATAGCGAAACAGCTTCAAGAGAGACCTCCAGGAAGTTTGCCCAGTGATACTTTAGCAAATCCAAAGGAGCAATGTCATGCGATCACCTTAAGAAATGGTAAGATTTTAGAGGAAGACAAGAAAGAAAAAATTAGCTCTTCAGAAAATCAAAGTGGAGGTAATGAGGTTCTAATTGAAGAGGTCTTATCTTAGGATGCTAATAAAGAGGTTGAAGTTAGAGAGGAACAACTGAGAGTGTCAAGGAAAAAAAAAGACTTAGAACTAAAGAAAACCATTGATCCTTCACTATATGCTAGATTTTCATATCCTCAAAGATTTAGGAAGGAGATTCAAGAGAAGCAATTTTCCAAGTTCTTAGAAGTCTTCAAGAAATTACAAATAAATATTCCTCTTGCTAAGACATTTGAGCAGATGCCTTCTTATGCCAGGTTTATGAAGGATTTGCTATCTAAGAAGAGGAAGTTGAAAGAAGATGAGACTGTAGCACTTACAAAGGAGTGCAGCGCCATAATTCAACGAAAGTTGCCACCGAAGTTAAGGGATCCAGGAAGTTTTAACATCACTTGTACTATTGGAAAGTTGAATGTTGACAAGGCTTTATGTGACTCATGTGCGAGCATTAATTTGATGCCATTGTCAATATTGCACAAGTTGAGAATTGAAAAAGTTAAGCCTACAATAGTCTCCCTTCAATTAGTAGATCGATCAATCAGACATCCGTACGATAGTGCGAAAGATTTGCTAGTGAAGGTTGACAAATTTATTTTCCCAGTCGACTTTGTAATCTTAGATATAGACGAAGATGCTGATATTCCATTAATTCTAGGAAGATCGTTCTTAACTACTTCAGGAGCATTAATTGATGTGCCAAGAGGTGAACTAATTTTGAGGGTGGATGAAGATCAGGTGACCATCAACGTCTTTGATAAATTTAGACTGACATCAGATCTCTATGCCCCCGTCAATTGCATCCAAGGTAAAGCTTAAAAGGAGTCAGCTGGTAAGAACTCTGCACCATCGATTAATGAAGATCTTTCTAGTTCTAAGATTGTTAATAAAAAGAAAAAAAGGTCCACCTATTTCTGAGATTGTTGGGATTGAAAAAGATCCTCCAGCATCAACTGATTCATTGCAGATAGGACCATTGTTTAATGACTCACTGAAAGTTAACTCTCCACCTGTTGATAAATTGAAAATCCGATGGCTTAGTGGAGTTATAAATGCTAAAGTGTCTTTTGGACAAATAAGTACCACTCCAGTTCAGAATATTTTTGAAGAGGATTTCAAGGGCAGTGACCGAGTATGGAGGCAAAGATCTGACAAAAGAAAGGCATCATCCTTTTTCTTCTATTTCAAGCCACCATAAATAAAAGGGCAACGTTGAGCTAATGACATTAAACAAGTGCTTTTTGGGAGGCAACTCAAATTTTCTTTCTTTTTATTTTTATTTTTATTTTTGTTGTTTTATTTTGTTATTTTATTGACTGATAATATTTTTATTTTTGTTTTGAAGGTAAAGTTTAGTCGGCTTAAGTGCCTCCCTGAGTTCGGAGCCTTTGTAGGAGGATGTATATAGTTGTCGGCTGCCAAAAAGAGTTTTTCTTTTCTTTCATATTTTATTTGTCTTTTTTTATTTTATTTTGTCATCATCACCCATTTTGTGTTTTGAGTCATTGTGTTGAAACTATGCATGCCGGTGTGTTGAATTGAATATCTAATAATTGCATAAATTATGGATTGATCTAATTTCTTGGGATATCACATGAGAATCCATGAGTTATGTTTATCTCTATTGTTTCAATTGTGCATGAATGTTCTTCTCATCTTTATGTTTGATAGACCTTGGAATTTAATTACATATCATGCTTAGAGAAAGTTTATGGGATTGCATGTGTGTGAATGATTTGTATCTAGAAGTTGTTTGATTCTCTCTTGAGGCAAAATCCTAGGCAGTATATGATTAAGGAAATGATAAGGGCTTTCTTTGGACCGTTTGAGCCTTTCAAGCTAACATGTAAACACAGTATATTCTTAGGTCCCTTTTGTAGCCTTGTATATGTTTGACATTTATTTCTTTTCTTTACCCACATTTACCTTTCACATACCCACAAAAAAAAAATCTTCTCTTACATAACCTTTGTTAAGTGCATATTGTGTGTTATTTTATTATTCAAGCTTTTGTTATTTTTGTGCACGGAGTATTTATGGAGTTGAAAAATAATTTAAAAAAATAAAAATTCAAAAAGAGAATGTGCATCCAAAGTTTTGCAAAGAAATAAGTTTGGGGATAAAGGTTGTTGAAAAAAAAAGAAGAAAAAAAGATGAATAAAGTATTGATTCTTTAGCTCCGTTTTGCACTTGTTCTACATTATGTGGCTTGGATTGTGAAATATGCATGATTTTGTACTTCAACTTTTGTTTTGTTTATCTTACCCCTTCTTTCTAATCCTTTACCTTTGACCTTTCATTACAAGTTTTGTAAAGTCTCTTTTGATCCTTGGTTATGTGTTATTTACATTAGTGGAGAAAGAGATGAAGAATAACCATATGGATGTGGATTTGATGTGTATTTGCAGTTTTATAAACCTATCTGGGCTTGTACTTTAAGAAGAGATTGAGTCTTTCATTCATATTTTTGGGAAGTCATTTATGCCTGAGAGTGACATGTGAGTGTGGATATGATAATTGGATTGTGCATGTGTAACACTTTGAAGTGAGATTGTAAAGTAGTTTTTGAGGATATGAATGATTTTTGATAACTGGTAATGCAATGTTTGAGTTTGGATGTTTTGAGTTTTTATTTGTTTATTTTTTCTATTTTAGTTTATTTTTCTTTTTCTTTGGAGGACAAGCAAAATCTCAAGTTTGGTGGAGTGATGAACCTGCAAAAATTCATATTTTTATGGTTCAAATTTTGGGTTTTCATTCTCTTTTAATCTTGTTGATTGAGTTTTGTTCTCAAATTTTTTCAAATTTTATTATGTTTTTATTATTTTAACTTGTGTTATAATTATGTGTTTTTGTTTATTTTTGTTAGGTAATTACTCATGGAAGAAGACTAGACGCTTGAACAAAGAAGAAAAGTTGAAAAAAAAAACACTCTGGTGGTCAAGCGCCCAAAAGCCAGCCCTTAAGTGATAGCATGACAGAAATAAGGAAATCTTTCTGGTGTCTCAACGCCCAAGCACTGGTAAGTGAGCGCTCAAGCGCGTAGAGCATATATAGCCACGTTCTTTCATATTGGGCTAGCGCTCAAGCGCTAGGAGCCCAACGCTCAGGCACTAGACATGTGGGCTGACACACTATTTTAATTATAAATAAGAAAGTTTCGCCAAATTGAACACAGACTTACACAGTGCGATATACAGAGACAATTTTCGACAGAGACAAATCCTAGTTTGGCATGAGTGCATTTAGCAGTGAAGATTAGAGATTTTCTTCTTCCTTTCCACCAGCTTTCTATAGAGTTTATCATATTCTTCCATTTGTGTTCTTCTTTTTCTATGTGTAACTAAACCTTTTTTGTTAGGGGGATGATGAATCTTCATACTTTGATAATGTAACTTCTTTTATGAGTTTAATTTATGTTTTTATTTCATGATTTATGTGTTTATCTCTATTCTTAATGTTTTTTCTAAATCTGGCTAATTTGGGAATGATCTTTTGGGTTAATGTATGATTTGAAAAAATTTGCATGAACTTAGAACATGTGATAAACACCATAATTTCTGCAATCGCTAGGAGTAGATGTTTTGGGTTATGTGGTCTTTCTTTTAATTCCCTCATTCTTGATAATGCCTTTCTATTTGGAGTTAGACTAAGGAATTAGTTAATTTCAAACAGTGTAAGAGGATTAATATACTAAGGGATTGAGTATTAATTAATTTTGGAAAATGATCATAAATCATTGAAATAAAACATAGTTAAACTAATATTTGAATGTGCATTTAAAGAGTTCAAGTGAAGTCTGAACCCTAATGCTTTAATCTCATTATTTTTCACCCTTGATCTGATTCTTGATTTATTTTTAATTATTTTTTTATTATTGTTTTCTTTTATTTTTATTTTTATTAACTCTAACTTTCTTCGTTAGCTTAAATAGTGTCACTTTCAGCGAATTTAGTAATTAATAACTTAATCATCGTGGGACGATACTCTTACTCACTTTTTATTCCTTTTGCGATTTAGTGCACTTACTGATTTCACAAGAAGTTTTTGGGCGGTTGCACAATACTGGTTGAAACACTTTTAGAAGATGGAGTGGTGTAGTCAGCCATAGTACGTCTTTTCTGTGCATTATTATTCTCAGCCATCTCTTCTTCTTCAATTCTCTTTCTTTCTCTGATTGCTTTTTCTGTTCTTGTTATTTCTGGATCAAAAAGTAATTCTTTTGACTTCAAAGAACCTTTCATAAATAAACAAACAAGCAAACCAGAGTGAAGTAAAGAAAAGAATCCATGAGTTATGTTTGTCTCTATTGTTTCAATTGTGTATGAAGGTTCTTCCCATCTTTATATTTGATAGACCTTGAAATTTGATTGCATGTCAGGCTCAGAGAAAGTTTATAGAAATGCATGTGTATAGATGATTTGTATCTAGAAATTGTTTGATTCTCTCTTGAGGCGAAATCCTAGGTAGTGCATGATTAAGGAAATGATAAGAGCATTCTTTGGACCGTTTGAGCCTTTCAAGCTAACCTATAATCACAGTATATCCTTAAGTCCCTTTTGTATCAACTTCAATTCATTTAGAAAATATCACATGACCTAATACAATTCCTGAGGTAACCATGTAATGACATTTTTCCCAGTTTAACACAAATCTTTTTTTCTTCGCATCTTTTAATAACTTTATCCAAATTATCAAGATAATTTTCAAAAGAATTTCTAAAAATTGTTAGGTCATCCATGAAAACTTCTAAATAATGCTCAATCATGTCACTAAAAATACTTAGCATGCATCTTTGAAAAGTTACTGGAGTATTACAAAAGCCAAAAGACATTCTGCTATATGCAAAAGTGTCAAAGGGGCATGTAAAAGTGATCTTTTCTTAATCCTCTAATGCAATTGATATTTGATTATATCCTGAATAATCATCAAGAAAACAGTAGTAGGGATGTCCTGTAACTCTTTCCAGAATTTGATCAAGAAATAGAAAGGGAAAATGATTTTTCCTAGCGGTTGCATTTAATTTTCTAAAATCAATACACATACGCCATCTGGATGAGACTTGCGTAAGTATTAATTCACCTTTTTCATTTTCAACCATTGTTATTCCAAATTTCTTAGGCACAACTTATGTAGGACTTATCCACTGGCTATCAGAAATAGGGTAGATAATTCCAACATCAAGTAATTTAAAAACTTCATCTCTAACTACCTCTTTCATGTGTGAATTTAATCTTCTTTGAGGTTGTTGAGATGTTTTAGCATTATCCTCTAAATGTATTCTATGTGTACAAATTAATGGTTAATGCCTTTTATATCATTTAATGTCCATCCAATTGTAATTTTATGCCTTTTAAGTACTTCTAACAACATATCTTCTTCTTCTTCTCCAGTAAGGGTTGAGGAAATTACTACTGGAAAACTTTGTTCTTCTCCCAAAAAATGTATACTTCAACTTAGCAGGTAATGACTTTAGTTCTAGTGTGGGTACTTCTTCATGGGTATTATCATTCATGGGTTTTAACTCTTCGAATCTTGGCTTCCATTCTTTGTAATTCATTACCTCTGTACAATTAAGCAAAGAGCATATTTCAGAAATATCATCATCTAATTGCATACTTGAATCAAATGAATTAATTAAACAAACTTCTAATGGGTCAGAAGAACTCCCTTTTTTAAAATGATAATTTATAATGACTTCAATCCCTTCAACTTCCTCCTTTTCATCAAAGACTTCCTGTGGTTGCTTGTACATGTTAAAAATATTGAGTTCCAGTGTCATATTTCTAAATATTAGTTTCACCACACCATTTCTGCAATTTATCAAAGCATTAGATATTGCTAAAAATGGACAGCCTAAAATAACAGGAATTGACTTGCAACTATCAACCATATGTTCAGTATCTAACACAATAATATCCATAGGATATATGAATTTATCAACTTTTACCAACATATCTTCTACTATTCCTCTTGAAATTTTAATTGATCTATCGGCAAGTAGAAGAGTTACAGAAGTTGGTTTTAACTCACCTAAGTTAAGTTGTTGATAAACTGAATATGGAAGCAAATTAACACTAGCACCAAGATCAAGTAAAGCTTTTTTAATTTTATGTTCTGCAATAATGCATGAAACTATATGACAACCAGTGTCTTTATATTTCAAGGCATTATTATTATGAAGAATGAAGCTTACCTATTCAGCTAAAAAGACATTCTTTTTCACATTTAATTTTCTTTTAACAGTGTATAAGTCCTTCAAATATTTGGCATAAGAAGGAATCTATTTGATAACATCTAACAGAGGAATATTGACCTTCACTTGTTTCAAAAGTTCAAAAATTTCAATGTTATGGTTCAATTTCCGTGGTTTGTTTAATGCTTGAGGAAAGGGAGGTGGAGACAAGAGTTCAGTCTCATTTTAGTCAGCTTCTTCATTTTCATGGGGAATTGACTCATCATCTCTCTCACAAGGTTCAGAAATTTGTTTTTCAACAACTTTTGCACTCCTAAGAGTTATCACTGACTAGATTTATTTGTTAATTTTTTGAACTACCCTCATTTAGACTGTACTGACCATTGGGATTCGGTTGAGGTTGAGAAGAAAATTTTCCTTTCTCATGAATGGTGAGAGCAGAAGTAAGTTTGGCAAGAGTGTCTTTTATGTCATTCATGGTTTGAATGTTTTGTTTATTAATGGTCTCTTGCTTTTCTATGAATGCATGCAATGTTCCTTCAAGGTTTTTCCTATATGGTGGGACATAAGGTACATATCCTTGAGAATTTTGAAAATCCTGTTGTTCCTAAGGAGGCAGTGGTAGCATAAATTGTGCATGATTATTGTTCTTCTAGCTGAAGTTTGAGTGATTTCTCCATCCCGGATTGTATGAATCTGAAAAAGAAGAAGTGAATGACTTTTTAAAATTGTTCATTGCATTTACTTGTTCATGCATAACTTCTTTAAAAATAGAAATTTTTGGACGTTCATTTGTTGAGTGTCCTAATTCATCACAAATGTCACAAATTTCTTTATTTTGCACAGATTTGATTTCTTTTGCTTTCCCTGATTCTATGGCTTTAACCTTTCTAGCTAAACTGGCACTTTCTAGCTAAACTGGCAAACCTAGCATTTAGATCTTCTTCTTGACTAAGATGATATTTTCCTTTACTAGCATTTGTAAGGTTATATTTGATTGAATTTTCTGAAAAATTAGTATCATGCCAAGATTGAGAATTTTCAGTCAATTGGTTTAAATAGTCTAAAGTTTCATCAGGTTCTTTATCAAGAAACTTGTCATTGCACATTGTTTCCATAAATTGTTTCCATTTTTCAAAACTATGATGTGGGTAAGAATTTAACAAATCTTTAAAACGTTCCCAACATTGAAAATATGCTTCATATGAATTTTGGAAAAAAAAATTGGATTTGTCTTTTCAAAGCATTGGTTTTATGTGTTGGAAAAATTTTCTTTAAAAACTCACTTTGCATTTCTTGCCATGTACCAATTGATCTCGATTTCAAAGCGCTAAGCCAAGTTTTTACTTTATTTTTCAATGAAAAAGGAAACAATTTAAGTTTAACAATCTCTTCAGTGTAATTTTGATCATTAAAAACGATACATACTTCCTCAAATTCTTTCAAATATAAATATGGGCTTTTAGATTCTAAACTATGAAAATTAGGAAGTAAAGAAATCATACCCAGTTTAAATATAAAATTGTTATAATTAAGTGAAAAGACAAAACATGATGGACTAGAATTTCAAAGTGGTTGCAAATATTCAAGCATAGTTCGCAACAATTGATTTTCCTATTCATCATGTAAACTACGTATAGTTCACACCGATTGATTTTGATGGTCATCATGTACACTTTCATTTTCAGCCATTGTGTCAATTGTGTGCGATTGTGATTCAAACAAATCAATATATAAAGTACCAGGATTAATTTTAACCAAATGACTAGAATTTAAATCACGATACCAATTAAGCAAAAATAAATAAATGACTTAAAATAAATAAATAAAAATAATGTACAAGCTGGCAGTATAAACGACCATTAAATATAAAGTATAAATAAATTATATAAATTAAAAAGTTAGAAGGTTAGTAAGTCAGTACGTTAGTAAGCATAAATAAATGACAGAAATTAACAAGTTAGTGAGCATAACTAAATGAGAAATTAAAAAGTTAGTAAGTCGGTGAGTTAGAAAGTATAAATAAATGATAGAAATTAAAAAGTTAGTGAGCATAAATAAATTATAGAAATTAAAAAGTTAGTGAGTATAAATAAATGACAAAAATTAAAAAGTTAGTAAGTTAATAAGTTAGTAAGCATAAATAAATGGCGAAGTAAATAAGTTAGAAAGCATAAGTAAATGATATAAATTAAAAAGTTAAAATGTTAGAAAGTTAGGAAGTTAATCAGTTAGAAAGTTAGTAAATTAGAAGAGTAGAGAAAGAATATACCCGATGATGAAGTTTACTTAAAGAAAGAGAACCTCAATAAATTAAAACTTCAAATCAAATCCCCGGTAATGGTGCCAAAAACTTGATGCAGATTATAAGTTGTAAACCCAACTGCAGGTTGTCTAAAGTAATAAATTCTCAAGAGTCAGATGTCAATCTACAAAGAATTGATGAAGAGAAATTATTTGAGGTAAGAAAAGGATTTATCACAACAACAAAGGTAATAAAAGTTGTTCACAAATGAAAAAAGATTTGCTTGGGTTATGAGATCTACTCTCGATAATAAATTAAAGACAAGATTATTTCTTTTTATAACTCAATTGAAATCTATACATAATGGAAGTTCCAATCGGAAAATATAACATTCAAAGTTCAATTATATATGCAATCATATTATGATTCCTTTAATTCTCTACCAACACTTGTAAATGAGCTCAAGCATTCACTTTGTCAATCCTCTTGTCTACAATAAATTAAGATCTCCATTATACAAGAAAGGTTTCTAAATTGATTGGATACAAAATACAACACATATAATGTCCACTTGATAATATATCATTTAAGCACAAGAAATAGAATAATATAACCTTATTTTATTACCAAGAGCTTCACCCTTTTGATAACTTTATAAAATGTAGTTATTTGTGCCCCGTAACTGTGTTTTATTGATTGTTTAAGTCTTTGTTATTATGCATGTTTGGAAGGTTTTATGCTTATATTTGTAATATTCAATTCCGATACCTTCCATTATGATATTGAGCAAATTGTGCTTACTTTGTTATTGATTAAGTAGATTTGCAATTATTAATGATTTGGTGATTTCTCTATTATAGGAATGGGTTTAAACAAGATGATATATGGAGCATTAGAGCATTTGGTGATTAACATCCTTACTTCAACGCCGCGACGTAGGCATGTCAATACCGCGGTGTGATACAACCCCTACTTCGAGCTCGAAGAATTGAACACCACGGCGTAAGGAGGTTAATGCCGCGGCATGATTTTGTTTTCTGGGCCTATAAATACGTTTTAAACATATTTTACAAAGAGAGTTTTTAGGTTTTAGATAAGCTGCGGCTGGAATTTACGTTTTGGAGGCTGAGGAGGCTAGGGGAGCCAAGGTTAGAGGCCATCTTCTTCATGGAAGGAGATTCAAGCTTCAAAGATGATATCTATGAGCTTTCTCCCTTTTCCCTATGCTTTCCCTTTTTTTCCTTATCTCTTGAACACTATTTTTTATGTATATTTTCATGTTCAATGATTAGTTGAGCTGTATTTAGGGATTACTTTGAATCTTTGTATGGATATGAATAATTATGTATTACTTTGAGTTTATATTAATGTTTAGTTTTGTTCTTCCATACCTTTGCTAAATGCTTGCTTTTGTTTGGCTATCAATTGCATGATCTTAGTGTTGTAAATGAACTAGACATAGGGATTTGTGGATATGGATATGGTATGGTTGATGCATGTTCAATTTCATTCAATTAGCTTGGATAAGTTGATTCGTCAATGGGATAGAAATATACCTCTTAGCCATGCATATCGTGTGTTTGAGAATAGATCTTGATGAGTGATAACAATGTATTTTATGCATTTTATAATCCTCTAACTAGGCTTCTTAAGGTTCAATTTGGCTTAATTAAGTTGATTTTGTCACATTTTATGAAATTAAGCTTAATTGGATCATTGAAGAAATTATTGCTTGAATTATCATTAATTTGGGTGATTGCATTCTAAAGTAAAGTGGCCACAACTTGAGTTGTAATTATCTGATTAATGTGATTCTGGTCTTGTTGGAAAGTTAAGATAATTCTCTAATAACTATTCACTTGATAGCAAGAACCACATTAATAGCAATATATTTCATTCATTGTATAACCTTCTTACTTGGCTTTTTCAGTAAACTGGCTATAATTTGAGTTACAAATATCCGATGGATGTGATTTTGGTCTTGTTTTTAAGCTAAGATAAATTTCTACAACTTTCATGAAGGCCTCAAGACCAGAAACACATGTTTGGATAACTCAAATTGGAGTTGAAGCAAAATCTAGTGTTTTGAACCTGACAGCTTGACCTTTATGCACTCATTAGGCTATATCTCGGGCTATTGGAGTTCAATAATTCTGAAATTTTGATAGTGGAAGGTTAAGACCCATATCTACAACTTTCATGAAGAACACAAAAGCTAGTTCGGATTCCTTGAAGGTGATATTGGGCTTAGAAGTCAGAACAGAGGTGCTGACGTTGGGCCTGACCCATGAGTAGTAATTGGGCCATATCTTGGGCTGTGGTTATTGGATTTGGCTAAACTTGGTGTCTCTGGAAAGCTGAGACAATGTGCTAGAACTTTCATGAAGACCACTTGACTCAAAAATGACGCATGCCATGAGTTCAGAAGGGAAACATTTCGGAGACAAGAATCCACCCACCATTTATCTCTTTTATCATTTTGTTATCATCATCCATCATCTCTTTTGGCTATTTGTACTCTTCTAATTCTATAAAAAGAGGCAATGGCTGATCATTTGAGGGTGTTAGCTTAGTGTTAGTCTAGATTTTACTTTAATATTTGTATGTTGATTGCTTCCTTTGTTGTAATTTTCTCTTGTTCTTAAGTGAAGTTATGTTCATCTTTCTCTTCTTCTCTCTTTCTTTCTTCTTGTCTATGAGTAACTAAATTTTCATCTTGCTTGGGTGAAAAGGTGAAGCTCTTGGTAATAAGTTAAGGTTAGATTAATTTCTTTCTTGTGCTTTAAATGATATATTTTTATGTGATCTTTATATGAGTTGTATGTTGTTTCCAATTAATTTAGAAACTTTTCTTGTATAATGAATATCTTGATCCATTGTAGACAATAGGATTGGCACAAAGTGGATGCTTTTGACGATTTACAAGTATTGGTAGATAGTTATTGGAACCATTATATGATTACATAATTGAACTTTGAATGTTAAATCTTCCGATTGGAATCTTCATTATGCATGATTTCAATTGAGTTATAAAACTAAATAATCTTATCTTTAATTTATTACCAAGAGTGGATCTCCTAACCCAAGCAAATCCTTTTCCTTTGTGAACTCATATCATCTTTAATTTTGTGACACATCTTTTCTTTACCTCAATTAATTAGTTTTCCTTCATCAATTCCCTGTGGATCGACCTCGGACTCTCGAGAATTTATTACTTAAGACAACCTACACTTGGGTTTGAAACTATATAATTATATCCCATCAAGTTTTTGGCGCCGTTCTTGGGAACTTGATTTGAAGTTCTAATATATTAAGGTTCCTTCTCTCGTAAGAAAACTTCACCAATGGTATATTCTTCCTCTACACTTTTCAATTTCTAATTTACTAACTAACTTACTAATTAACTTACTACTTACTAACTTATTAACTAACTTTTATATTTTTGTCATTTATTTACGCTTTTTTTTTTTATTTTTTTATTTTATTTTCGCTTTTTTTTTATTTTTTTATTTACATTTTCTGCTTATTATTATTATTATTATTATTATTATTATTATTATTATTATTATTATTATTATTATTATTATTATTTACGCTTTTCGCTTACTAACAATCTAACTTTTAAATTCTGTCATTTATTTTCTCGTAATCTAACTTTTAAATTAAATGTCATTTATTTTTCTCGTCCTCTAACTTAATGAAATAATATTTCTTCTTCTCTTCTCTTTCACGGGCTCTGTGGGGCTTTGCCACTCTCCTCAGGTTTTCATATTTAAATTTACTTTTTTATTTTATTTTTCGCACTTTATTTTCTGCATTTTTATTTTTATTTTTATTTTTAGGTGGGTGGTTTATACCACATCCTACTTAATATTTAACAGTGGGTGTATACCGCCTACTTGTATATTATTTTTATTTTATGTCACTTATTTATGCTTAAGCGGTATCGTGATTCAAATTCCTGGTCGTTTGGTTAAAATTAATCCAAGTAACTTATATATTGATTTATTTGAATCACAAACACACACAATTACACACAATGGCTGAATTTGAAGGTGCACATATTGAACATGATAATCAAACACAACGAGCTGAAAATGAAAGTATACATGATGAACAAGGAAATCAACCATTGCGAACTATGCGTGCATATTTGCAACCACCTCGAAATTCTAGTCCATCATGTTTTATCTTTCCACTTATTGCTAATAATTTTAGATTTAAGTAGGGTATGATTTCTTTACTTCCTAATTTTCATGGTTTAGAAAATGAAAGCCCATATTTACATCTAAAAGAATTTGAGGAAGTCTGTATTGCTTTCAATGATCAAAATTGCAGTGAAGAGATTGTCAAGCTTAAATTGTTTCCTTTTTCTTTGAAAGATAAAGCAAAAACTTGGCTTAACGCTTTGAAACCAAGATCAATTGGCACATGGCAAGAAATGCAAAGTGAGTTTTTAAAGAAATTTTTTCCAACACATAAAACCAATGCTTTGAAAAGACAAATCCAAAATTTTTCCCAAAATTCAAATGAAGCATATTTTCAAAGTTGGGAACGTTTTAAAGATTTGTTAAATTCTTGCCCACATCATGGTTTTGAAAAATGGCGAACTATAAGCTTCTTTTATGAAGGTTTAACACCGAAACTAAACAATTTGTGGAAACGATGTGTAATGGCGAGTTTCTTGATAAAGAACCCGAAGAAGCTTTAGATTATTTAAATCATTTGGCTGAAAATTCTCAATCTTGGCATGGTACTAATCTTTCGAAAATTCAATTAGATATAACCTTGCAAATGCAGGAAAAGGAAAATACCATCTTAGTCAAGAAGAAGATCTAAATGCAAAGTATGCTAGTTTGGCTAGAAAGATTGAATCCATAGAATTAGGCAAAGTAAAAGAAGTCAAATCTGTTCAAAATGAAGAAATTTGTAGCATTTGTGATGAATTAGGACACTCGACAAATGAATGTCCTAATATTCCTGTTTTTAAAGAAGTTGTGCATGAGCAAGTAAATGCAATGAACAATTTTAAAAAGCCATTCACCTCTTCTTTTTCAAATTCTTACAATCCAGGGATGGAGAAATCACCCGAACTTTAGTTGGAGGAATAATAATCAAGCACAATTTATGCAACCACCGCCTCCTCAGGAGCAACAAGATTCTCAAAATTCTCAAGGATATGCACCTTATGTCCCACCATATAGGAAAAACCTTGAAGGAACATTGAGTGCATTCATAGAAAAGCAAGAGGCCATCAATAAACAAAACACTCAAACCATGATTGACATAAAAGACACTCTTTCCAAACTTACTTCTGCACTCACCATTCACGAGAAAGGAAAATTTCCTTCTCAACCTCAACCGAATCCCAAAGGTCAACATAGTCTAAATGAGGGTAGTTCAGAAAACCAACAAATAAATCAAGTCAATTCTGTGATAACTCTTAGGAGTGGGAAAGTTGTTGAAAAAGAAATTTCTGAACCTTGTGAGAAAGATGGTGAATCAATTCCCAAGATAAGGAAGAGGTTGATATGTCATCCGGCCAAAATGAAACCAAACTCTCATCTCCTCCACTTCCATTTCCTCAAGCATTAAGCAAACCAAAGAAATTGGACCACCAAACTGAAATTTTTGAAATTCTTAAACAAGTGAAGGTCAATATTCCGTTGTTAGATACTATCAAACACTTTCCTTCTTATGCCAAATTTTTGAAAGACTTATGCACTTTGTTAAAAGAAAATTAAATGTGAAAAAGAAAGCCTTTTTGACCGAAAGGTGTAAGTTCCATTATTCAAAGCAATAATGTTTTGAAACATAAAGACCCTGGTTGTCCTACGGTTTCATGCATTATTGGAGAACATATAATTGAACAAGCTTTACTTGATCTTGGTGCTAGTGTTAATTTGCTTCCATATTCGGTTTATCAACAACTCAATCTAGGAGAGTTAAAACCAACTTCGTAACTCTTCTACTATTTGATAGATCAATTAAAATTCCAAAAGGAATAGTGGAAGATGTGTTGGTACAAGTTGATAAATTCATTTATCCTGTGGATTTTATTGTCTTGAAACTGAACCTATGATTAATTGTTCCAAGTCAATTCCTATTATTTTAGGTCGTCCATTTTTAGCAACATCCAATGCTTTGATAAATTGTAGAAATGGATTGATGAAGTTAACATTTGGAAACATGACACTTGAGCTTAATGTTTTCAACTTATGCAAGCAACCACATGAAGTCAATGATGAAAATGAGGAAGTGACGGGATTGAGACCATTGTAGATGATCATTTTCTAAAGGGAGTTCTTGACCCATTAGAAGTTTGTTTAATTAATTCATTTGATTCAGATATGCAAGTAGATGGTGATATTTCCGAAATATGCTCTTTGCTTGATTGTACACAAGCAATGGAATACAAAGGATGGAAGCCAAGATTTGAAGAGTTACAACCCATGAATGATAATAATATTCATGAAGAAGTACCCACACCTGGAACTAAAGCCATTACCTTCGGGTTGAAGTACATTTTTGGGAGAAGACCAAAGCTTTCCAAAGTAGTAATTTCATCAATCCTTATTGAAGAACAAGAAGGTATGTTGATAGAAGTACTTAAAAGGCATAAAAGTGCAATTGGATGGACATTAACAGATATAAAAGGCATTAATCCATTAATTTGTACACATAGAATACATTTAGAGGATAATGCTAAAACATCACAACAACCTCAAAGAAGATTAAATCCACATATGAAAGAGGTAGTTAGGGTGAAGTTCTTAAATTACTTGATGTTGGAATTATTTACCCTATTTCCGATAGCGGTGGGTAAGCCCTACACAAGTTGTGCCTAAGAAATCTGGAATAACAGTGGTTGAAAATGAAAAAGGTGAGTTAATACCTACGCGAGTTTCATCTAGTTGGCGTATGTGTATTGATTTTAGAAAATTGAATGCAGCCACTAGGAAAGATCATTTCCCCTTACCATTTCTTGATCAAATTCTAGAAAGAGTAGCAGGACATCCATACTATTGTTTTCTTGATGGTTATTCAGGGTATAATCAAATACCAATTGCATTAGAGGATCAAGAAAAGACTACTTTTACGTGCCCCTTTGGCACTTTTGCATATAAACGAATGCCTTTCGGTCTTTGTAATGCTCTGCAACTTTTCAAAGATGCATGCTAAGTATTTTTAGTGATATGATTGAGCATTATTTAGAGGTTTTCATGGATGATCGACGGTTTTGGAAATTCTTTTGAAAATTGTCTTGATAATTTGGATAAAGTTCTTAAAAGATGTGAAGAAAAAGGATTTGTTTTAAACGGGAAAAATGTCATTATATGGTTACTTCAGGAATCGTGTTAGGTCATGTGATATCTTCTGAAGGAATTGAAGTTGATAAGGCCAAAGTTGAATTAATTGCTCATTTGCCTTCCCCAAAAACAATGTCGAGAGAAGTTCGTTCCTTTTTAGGACACATGCAGGATTTTATCGAAGATTCATTAAGGACTTTAGTGTCATATCTAGACCATTATGCAATCTTTCGACAAAAGATGCACTATTTGATTGGACTCAAGAATGCCAAAAATCTTTTGAAAAATTAATTAGTCTTCTGACATCTGCTCCTATCGTGCAATCCCTGGAATGGTCTTTGCCTTTTGAATTAATAGGTGATGCAAGTAATTTTACTGTTGGCGCTGTTTTAGGCCAAAGAAAGGAAGGTACGCCTCATGTGATTTGTTACGCAAGTAGAACTTTAAATAGTGCACAAATGAATTACACCACTACCGAAAAAGAACTACTTGTTGTAATTTTTGCATTGGACAAATTTCGAGCTCATTTAATTGGTTCTTCTCTTGTTGTTTTCACCGATCATCTTCATTGTTAGATATTTAATGTCTAAGCAGGATGCCAAATCTAGATTGATACGGTGGATCTTGTTGCTTCAAAAATTCAACATCACAATAAAAGATAAGAAAGGAGCTAAAAATGTTGTTGTAGATCATTTGTCCAGGCTTACAACAGGCTCATCTTTTGATAGCACACCTATCAATGATTCTTTTCCTGATGAGTTTTTATTTTATGTCAATTCTATGCCTTGGTTTGCGCATATAGTCAATTTTCTCGTAACAAGAAAGATGCCGCCTCAATGGTCATATCAAGACAGAAAAAAGTTTTTGACTGAGGTGAAAATTTTTATTGGGATGACCCATATTTGTTCAAATATTCTCCTGATCAAATCTTTCGGAGATGTGTACCCGACAATGAGGTAGGTAGTGTCATTAAATTTAGTCACTCAGAAGCATGTGGAGGTCATTTTTCTTCAAAGAAAACAGCTGCGAAAATCTTACAGTGTGGATTTTATTGGCCCACTTTATTTAAAGACAGTCATACCTTTTGCAAAAGTTGCGAAAATTGTCAAAAATTAGGGTCCATTTCTAAAAGAAATATGATGCCTCTGAACCCTATCCTTGTCATTGAAATTTTTGATTGTTGGGGAATTGATTTCATGGGTCAATTTCCATCCTCATTTGGATATTTGTATATTCTGGTTGCAGTTGATTATGTCTCAAAATGGATTGAGGCAATTCCATGTCGACAAAATGATCATAAAACTGTTCTCAAATTTTTAAAAGAAAATGTCTTAAGTCGATTTGGAATCCCTCGAGCTATCATCAGTGATGGGGGAACACATTTTTGTAATAAACCATTTGAATCTTTAATGAAGAAATATGGTATTACCCATAAAGTTGCTACCCCTTATCACCCTCAGACAAGTGGACAAGTAGAATTAGCAAATAGGGAAATTAAACAAATTTTAGAAAAAACAGTTAATCCAAATCGTAAAGATTGGTCTTTAAGACTAAACGATGCACTTTGGGCTTACCGTACTGCTTTTAAAACATCTTTAGGTATGTCACCCTATCGGTTAGTCTATGGAAAACCTTGTCACTTGCCTGTAGAACTGGAGCATAAAGCATTCTGGGCCATTAAAGCTTTCAATTTAAATCTTGATGATGCTTGCAAGTTACGTAAATTGCAAATAAATGAACTTGAGGAATTGAGAAATGATGCATATGAAAACTCAAAAATTTATAAAGAAAGAACAAAAGCTTTTCATGACAAATCTATTTTGAGGAAATCTTTTGAAATTGGTCAAAAAGTTCGCTTTATAATTCTCGTCTTCACCTATTCCCTGGAAAATTGAGATCTAGGTGGACTGGTCCTTTTATTGTCAAACATGTATATCCTTATGGGGCCATAGACATTGAGAATCCTAGGAATGGTAATGTGTCTAAGGTCAATGGACAAAGACTTAAACCATTTCTAGAAAATCAAGTCAGCCGAGGTAGAATTCATTTCCTTTTCGATCCTTGTTATGTGAAAAATTTACTCTAATTTTGTAGCTTTATTTTGTTGTGTAGCTCTTTAGCTCCCGGTAAAATGGCGGATGACGGTACTCCGTGACTCTCAAGTCGGTTTGCTCTCTTTCAGTTTCCCAAAATAACTGATTTCTTCTTCTTCTTCTTCTTCTTCTTCTTCTTCTTCTTCTTCAAAATGGATATCATTCTCTCAAACCCGAGAAAACATTTTCCTTCTCTTCCTCAAAATGTTCTAACAAAAATTTACAAGGCTAGATGTGAAAGATTGAGATTGTTAATGCACAAAGGTATACCGAGAAGATGTACGTTGGATAATCGAAGCAAAGGTCCGATTAGCCGGTGAGTCTTCAATCTCATTTGACTCATACATGCCAGTCTTGGTAGAAGTTCATATTCTAAAAGGAGAAGAGCAAAAAGATTACAAGTCTGTCACATATGTGGACGATGGAATTGTAACAAGCGATGTCGTTCTTTGGGGATGGTTTCCAAAAACAGAGAAGATAAAATTTTCTTCATTAAGAATGGACTGAGTAAAGAGTCATTAGATGATATCTTATTGACTCTTGATACGCATTCTTGTGGTTTGGTGCATCGTGAACTTCTTAATTTGTGGAATCTCTTCAAGGATGAACAAAAGCAATATAGTCTTGGGAATCGACTCTAAAAGACTGTTTGCCAATTTATAAGAAAATTGGATGGGAAGCTTATCCTCGACTCATAGAAGGCGTTTAAGCCGTTTCTGGACGTGAAACCAGAGGCAGATGTGAGCCACATCCACAACAACATGTACATATTTTCTTCTTCTTCTTCTTCTTTTTCTTCTTCTTCTTCTTCTTCTTCTTCTTCTTCTTCTTCTTCATGTTTAAAAAAAAAAAAAAAAAAAAAAAAAAGAAGAAAAAAAAAAAAAAAAAAAAAAAAAAGTATGTATACATCTTGGGTTTGGCTTTGGTAACACACAACGTGAATGGGGAAATGCATGCATCCTGATCCAGCCTTCTTAATTGAAAAACAAAGAAGGTAGATTGTATCCCACATGTGAGGCAACCAGTCGTATTATGGCCACTTGTCCCTTTTGGGAGCCCTATGTTACGCTGGTCTTGAATGGGTCTAATACTGGTCAACAATGCTTTGGCCCAAAGCCGAAAGAGCAGACTACCTCCATCCCAATCTCAAGTGAGTATACACCCATCTTTCATCAGGTTTCTCACAACTTAAAAAAAAAAATAGAGGGCGAAACTACGGTTGTACTTGGTCTTTAATTAGATTAGGAGCCCGGGCGGATGCCCGTCTGTCATAGACTCAGGAGGAGACCTTCACACGCCGTATGTAAATAAAGTTCGTGTGCCATGCTCGTAGAGAGCCGTGTGCTACATTCCCAGTTCTTGGAACCAAGGCTCTGTAGCGCTGATGGACAGAAAGAAGCGTCCCGTCTTTACAGTGAACGGAAACTGTTATCTGAGCTGTATACTTACTTTAATTAGTAGGTCTCTATGGCGAGTTCTGACTGGCTGCGGTCGGTACCATCTTCTTAGAATACAGGCCTTTAATTAGGTTTGCGGGAAGAAGATAGAGAGGGTCGTTCTTCCGTAAGCGGGACGGAAAGGATTCAAAGGTTCTTATTGTCGGTTCGGCAATCCTTGTGGAATTCATATGTTGCACCGGTGACACGCAACTCAAATACATGCCACTACCGCATTCATGACACGCAAAGTATAAAGATACGCCATGAAAACTGTACATACAGTATGTCTTCGTTTATTATTATATTTCTTTTATCTTTGTATGATTTTGTTGTATTTTGATTTTTGGACAGACGATCCTTTGAGCAGGGTCCTTCAGGGGTTTCTAGACTTCTTTACCCTGATGGTTTTCTTGAAGTTAAAAAAAAAAAAAATAAAAAAAATCAAATAGTGAAAAAAAAAAAGAGGAAAAAAAAAAAAAAAAGATTCTCGTTTTTTATTTTCAAACTTTTCTGACAACAGGCCAACCTACCCATATAGGTGCTATGATTATTTTTTCCCTTCTTTTCCCTATTTAAACACTTCATTCTCTTCACTTTCCTCCAACTCATAATCATTCAGAGGGAAGGTGAAATTATGGGACCTCCTGTTCGTAACATTAAAAATGTCTGTGTTTTTTGTGGGTCAAGTTATGGGAAGGGTTTAGAGTTTGCAAATGCACCTACCGTTCTTGGTCGAACACTTGCTGCAAGGAATATTCATGTTGTATATGGGGGTGGTTGTCGTGGGTTAATGGGGGTTGTATCACTCTCTGCATTTCTAGGAGGCAGTCAGGTTTTAGGTGTCATTCCTACACCTTTAGCTCAAAATAACATCACTGGCAAGACAGTTGGAGAAGAAATTCAGGTATCATCTATGCATGGCGAGAATGAAAACAATGCTTGACAACTCGATGCATTCATTGCCTTACCAGGTGGTTTTGGTACTTTGGAAGAAATTTTTCAAATTGTCTCTTGGGCCCAACCGAACATCCACCATAAACCCATTGGTTTGTTAAATGTTAATAATTTCTTTGATCTTTTGTTATTTTTCTTGATAAAGTCGTGGAACGTAAATTTATCACTCCTTCGGCAAGAAAACTTCTTATCTCTGCCTCCACTATTGATGAGCTCATTGATAAATTAGAAGCTTTCGAGTATGAACCTGATAAGGTCCTAGCTCGATAAATTGGTCATCAGGAAAGCGTGAGGGAAACAGCAAGAAAAAAAAGCCAGATCTGACACTTCATCTTTAATGGGTTTGATTTTATTTATCGTCATTTGTTTCTGGTTTAAATTTGTGTCAGATTTCTCCAGCAGGTAATATCTTCTATCCTTTTCTCATCTATATTTTAACATTGCGGACAATGTTGTGATCTGGTTGGGGGGAAGGATAAGGATAGTTAAAAAAAAGTAGGGAAGTATGATATGATTTTCATGAACTTGCTAAACCAATGAATATTGGCAGAGTAAGGAGTAATTTTACTCCTGAGACGCATTTTAGTTGAAGAAAGTATGTTTAGTGAGATGACTGTCAGAAACCTACAACAAAACCAATTAAGGATGGCAGAGTAAGGAGTAAATTTTGCCCTTAAGGTAATTTTACTTTTGAGACGCATCATAGTTGAAAAAAAAACCATTTTAGAAGTAGCAAAAAGCATATCTTGGGTCATAGCATAAATTTTCTTCTTTCTTATAAATCACATGCTTGGATATGAATGTTGAATTGATGGATTGAGAATGATAGAAATATGCCTTGTGAGATTTTGAGCCTATTGATGAATGGATTGAACATTTGTACCATTCTCTTCTTTCTTGTGTGATTTTCACCTGTGAAAATGTTACTCTAGAACTTGCTTTGATTCTTTTTGAGGTTACATTTTCACATGCATACATAAATATGATTGAGGCATTTTAAAATAGCTACTTTGACCAAATAGCCATCCTTGTATATTTTTCCTTGTGTAACCCATTTGAGCTTATTTGACTAGTTCTTGTTTTTAGCTTATTACGTACCTTTAAAAAAAAAAAAGAAAAAAAAAAAAAAAAAACATGTTTTTACCTGACCTTAGGGAATAAGAGAGCACTTGACTTTGTTCTTAAACAAGTGTGGGGGTGTGTGTGTGTAAAAAAAAAAAAAAAAAAAAAAAAAGCAAAAAAGTAAAAAAAAAAAAAAAAAAAAGAAAAGAAAAGAAAGAAAGAGTGATTATCTGATACACTATGTAACATATCCATATCTAGAATAAAGATGGATGCTTGGAAACAACAGGAAGAGAAGGAGAAGGTTTATGCCTAACAATGAATTCAACTCATCAATTTGGGATTAATCTTCAACAAAACATTAGTCAAATATTGGTCATTGTCCTTATTGATGAATGTTCTCAAATATCTTTTCCACTCTAACTATACCATAATGCTCTTTTATTCTCTTTGGTATTTATCTTCTTATGTCCATATTATCCCTCCTTCTTTACCTTGACCCCGTTACAACCTTGAATAAAGTCCTCTTGATTTTTGTGTGCATGTGTTCGAGTAGTGGAGAAGTAGAAGATAAGCAAGCTTATGGTAGTAATTTTTCATGGGTTGAATTGAGTGAAATACTTACCTTTTTAATGCTTGAAAGATTAAGAGTGAATCTTGAGAGGATCTATCATTCTTGATTCGTTCTTTTTAACTGAAGTTTCCTTGCCTGTTGGTTTGAGATGTGAAGAAATATTACCTCAAAAAAAAATTGCTTTGTTCCCTTGAATGACTGGTTGCTCTTCTTGCTTCATTAAATCTTTTAGAATTTTTAGCTTTTAGTCTGTGTCATTTTTTTTTTTTTGTTCCTTAGTTTTTTTGTTCTTATGTGTTTTGCTCGGGAGTGCAAAAGTTTAATGTGGGGGAATTTGATAACAATGTATTTTATGCATTTTATAATCCTCTAACTAGGCTTCTTAAGGTTCAATTTGGCTTAATTAAGTTGATTTTGTCACATTTTATGAAATTAAGCTTAATTGGATCATTGAAGAAATTATTGCTTGAATTATCATTAATTTGGGTGATTGCATTCTAAAGTAAAGTGGCCACAACTTGAGTTGTAATTATCTCAATTAATGTGATTCTGGTTTTGTTGGAAAGTTAAGATAATTCTCTATTAACTATTCACTTGATAGCAAGAACCACATTAATAGAATATATTTCATTCATTGTATAACCTTCTTACTTGGCTTTTTCAAGTAAACTGGCTATAATTTGAGTTACAAATATCCGATGGATGTGATTTTGGTCTTGTTTTTAAGCTAAGATAAATTTCTACAACTTTCATGAAGGCCTCAAGACCAGAAACACATGTTTGGATAACTCAAATTGGAGTTGAAGCAAAATCTAGTGTTTTGAACCTGACAGCTTGACCTTTATGCACTCATTAGGCTATATCTCGGGCTATTGGAGTTCAATAATTCTGAAATTTTGATAGTGGAAGGTTAAGACCCATATCTACAACTTTCATGAAGAACACAAAAGCTAGTTCGGATTCCTTGAAGGTGATATTGGGCTTAGAAGTCAGAACAGAGGTGCTGACGTTGGGCCTGACCCATGAGTAGTAATTGGGCCATATCTTGGGCTGTGGTTATTGGATTTGGCTAAACTTGGTGTCTCTGGAAAGCTGAGACAATGTGCTAGAACTTTCATGAAGACCACTTGACTCAAAAATGACGCATGCCATGAGTTCAGAAGGGAAACATTTCGGAGACAAGAATCCACCCACCATTTATCTCTTTTATCATTTTGTTATCATCATCCATCATCTCTTTTGGCTATTTGTACTCTTCTAATTCTATAAAAAGAGGCAATGGCTGATCATTTGAGGGTGTTAGCTTAGTGTTAGTCTAGATTTTACTTTAATATTTGTATGTTGATTGCTTCCTTTGTTGTAATTTTCTCTTGTTCTTAAGTGAAGTTATGTTCATCTTTCTCTTCTTCTCTCTTTCTTTCTTCTTGTCTATGAGTAACTAAATTTTCATCTTGCTTGGGTGAAAAGGTGAAGCTCTTGGTAATAAGTTAAGGTTAGATTAATTTCTTTCTTGTGCTTTAAATAATATATTTTTATGTGATCTTTATATGAGTTGTATGTTGTTTCCAATTAATTTAGAAACTTTTCTTGTATAATGAATATCTTGATCCATTGTAGACAATAGGATTGGCACAGTGGATGCTTTTGACGATTTACAAGTATTGGTAGATAGTTATTGGAACCATTATATGATTACATAATTGAACTTTGAATGTTAAATCTTCCGATTGGAATCTTCATTATGCATGATTTCAATTGAGTTATAAAACGAAATAATCTTATCTTTAATTTATTACCAAGAGTGGATCTCCTAACCCAAGCAAATCCTTTTCCTTTGTGAACTCATATCATCTTTAATTTTGTGACACATCTTTTCTTTACCTCAATCAATTAGTTTTCCTTCATCAATTCCCTGTGGATCGACCTCGGACTCCCGAGAATTTATTACTTAAGACAACCTACACTTGGGTTTGAAACTATATAATTATATCCCATCAATGAGCGGATTGTATACTAGTTCTCATGGAAACATAGTGAATTAGATAAATGAAGCTATGGTTGATTGCACTAGACGCATGCTTTTAACTAAAGTAGATTCTCAAGCTAACTTAGTTATTCATCAATGTTGTTTATGAGTGGTGCATGCCATTGGTTGAAATAGAGGGTAAAGAAGGATTTTCCTAAATCTCTAAACAATTATGTTTACTTTCATTTATCGCTTTTACATCTTTAGATTAGTTTTACTGCACTTTCCCCTATTTTATATGTTCTTGAATAGAATATAGCTAAGATATTGGTTGATATTTAGTATTGGAAGCCAACATCCTCGAGGGAACGATCTTAACTCTTCATTTTATTACTTGTACGACTCGTGCACTTGTGACCTATTTTAGGACAAACACCTTTCACTTAAGCAAAATGAAAATTAGTTACTCATAAACAAGAAGAAAGAAAGAGAGAAGAAGAGAACGATGAACATAACTTCAATTTAGAACAAAAGAAGATTACAACAAAGGAAGGCAATTAATATACAAGCATGGTCATAATTTCTCCTAACCTCCCAACAAAGAGTGCTTAATGATCAACCAATGGAGCATTTTATAGAGGATTAGGGATACAAAATGATAAGGGGGCTGATTAATGAGTGAGTGGATGAGTGGAAAATGCTAAATAGTGATTTGATGAGTGAAAAATTATTAAGATTCTTTGTCTCTAAAATCATTCAGTGTTGATCTCATGGTTTCTGTTAGAAAATTGAAAAATAGTCTCCATAAAAATTGTAGGATTTTGTCTTAGCTTTCCAATACCACCGGTTTCAGCCCAAAAGACCACCTACAACCCGAGATATGACCCAATTACTGCACACTATTCAGGCCTAACTACAATTCCTCTGTTCTGACTTCCAAGTCCAATATGACCTTCAAGAAATCCGATCTGAGTTTTGTGTTCTTCATGAACATTGTAGATATGGATCTTAAATTTCAAATGGCATTGGTTTCAATCTAAAAGCTCTCCTATAGCCTGAGTTATACCTTGATTACTGCACATTATTTAGGTTCTAATCACAAAACCTGTGTTCTGACTTCCAAACCGAATTAGTTCCACTAGATGTTCGATTTTTGCTTGGAGCTCTCATGAAAGTTGTAGAGCTCTCTTTTATCTTTCTTATAAGGTAAGATACATAATTATTACATATCTAGAACTCAAGATATGACCGAAATACATAAATAGTGTAAGACCTAAATAATGATAAAAAAAATCAATTAAGTCCAATTTGAGTCCAAACTTACAAAACATAACCAAGCTTAATCAATTAAGTACATAAAGAGTGTAAATGACCAAAAATGAGGGTTTATTAATGTATAAAATATGTGATTATGAAAATGTTCCACTCATCAGTGAAGTCAAGGACCAAAGCAAAGATGGTCCTGAATCCATTGATGAGCACACTCTCACCAAGATAGAAATGAAAATTTTTAGTGATGAATGGGCCTATATAGACCACGGTGTGGATGGTAACATTGCTCAAGGCAATGAGGATAATAAGAATGATGAAGAAGAGGCAATGCTTGAAGCATAACAAGGTGCCCCACCACTAGTCTCCATGGATCAGTTACTCCAAGAGATGCAAAGCCTTCACACGTATATTGCTATGAGCATAGGAAGAGTTCATGACTAGATGGATCAATTGGAGGGAACTATGATCCAATGCATAAATCGCATCGATTAGGAGTTAGCCTTCATATGATATATGATAGAAGGTGTTGAGATTGAGCGAACCTTCACTACTGTTGCCCCAACCACTTCTACTGCCCCTCCTCTGGCTCCATCAACGCGTGATAATGATGATGATACTAATGATACTGATAATGATGATGCTGACATTGAGGATGCTGATAGTGAAGTGACCGAGTGAGGAGCTGGAACTTAGTCATGATGAGCTTTATAATTTATCTGTCTTTTATATTTTTGTCTAACCCTTAGCTCATATCTTGACCTTGTTGATACGCTTGATAGTTTATGACTTATGTTTAGCGTAATTATGATCTTTGGGCTGATAACTTTTCATGTTGAGTTTCATTTCATTTGTTAACTCTCATATGCTGATAGGATGTTTAATGATCATATTGAATTTTCATGCTTATTTCATATTTTCATTTCTTTTTTATAATACTAAAAGGGGGAGAGTATGAATTGCATGAGTAAGAGAGAGAATTGAATATGAATTAAATGTCATAAATTTATTTGCTTGAATCTTATGCATGACTTAAGGGAGAGTATTGCACTTTTATCTATAAAGTCCAAATTAAAATTTAAGAAAGTACAGGGGAAAAATTACAATTACTTGTCTAAAATTTTGAAAAGTTTAAGGGCTTTATTACAATTTTGGAAACTTTCTGGTGACTGGGTTGATGACGTGGCTCAAATGAAACATGGCAGAAGCTGGGTGGCTGATGTATCACTGACTGGACAGTTCAAGGCTGACGTGGCAGTTGACATGGTCGTCTTCAACCTACGTGAAGTGCGTGTCCGGCGCGTGAGTTGCAGCGGCACGAGTAACTGGCGCGTGAGTCTCCGATGGTGGCGTGTGCAGTGCGTGGAACCTCCCTTGACCGTGAAATTTCGTATTCTAATGTTTTTCGACCTTCTGAACACGATGGCAACGTTAGTTTTGCGAGAAAATGACCAAAAATGGAGTTTTGGGGGTAGAAGCTCTCTTGCACTTTGAATACCACCGAAAAACTCAAACTTTCCATTGATTCTCTCACACAAACTCAACTCCGGGATCTAGAAACTAGCTCTGATGCCAAAATGGCTCAAAAACTAGAGAGAAACTCTCAAATACTCAAATTTACTTCAATTCAAATTAAATTCAATACAAAGAAAGATTAACCTATTTATACTAATCTTAGAGGCCAATTTGCAGTAGGTAACAATTGGAAATAAACTAGATAATTGGAGAGGTTGGAGAGGTTAGGTTTGATAATTGGAGATGTTAGGTGCATGGTTTTTGTATCGAAAATCTTCATGAAATAAGCATTGACAAAGTCATTAGTTGATTGATCTTTTGTTTACAGATAATAGCTAGTCATATCATACAGGTTCATGCAGCTCCTATTGCAACCATGGGTGACACTGGGGTTTCTAAGGAAGAGAATTGGCTGAAGAGATATGTTGTATCTGTCAACTTAGTCATAAATTTTCATGAAAGTTCTTTGTCAAATATCTGATAGGATGAACTTAAGCTCTTATCTTAATAGGTATATACAATATTGTCGAACTAATTGCCATCCTTGTCTATCAGAATCAGCTGCAATATTACTGCAAAATAATCATGTGAAAATCAGATAGGTATTCATGAATACGTTATCAATTAATGTACAGGAATTATTTATATTGCTCTTCATTTTTCATGTGATTATTAGAAGTTGAAGATGTTGTTGGAAGCTAATTGGGTCTCCTTTTGTTTCTTTCCATGTAATTGTCAGAAGTTTCTTGAATTACTATCCAGTTACTATACGTTGTAGCTCCAGTCAATGCTGATTTGATTAAATAGATTTGCCTTTAGAAAAAAGAATACACTTGTTTTTAATACAAGATATGAGGTAGCAGACAAATGAAACTAGAGAAGCTGCTGCAATACTAATTACTATAAGGCAGCTGGAAGCTATCGTTAGGTTGAGTGAGGCACTTGCAAAGATGAAACTGTAAGTATTGCTGTTATTCTTAAGATTTGATACCTTCTGTTCAGAGAGAACTCTATCTGGAGCAACTTCCTATAAAGCTCAAAATCTTTAGTGTCTGAATAGAATATAGGACGGTTACATACTCTTCAAACATTTTCATATACTTTCAGATTCATAATGCATCATCTTATTCAAATTTGTTATGTAGGTTTTAGTGCACAATGCCACAACTGGCAATCAGAAGACCTATTTTTCATTAAAATATATCCAGAGTTCACATTTATAATAGTAGTGCTCAAATTTCTTCAATGGCTTTCCTAAATTTTCTGTCAATTTGTTTGATAGTTTAGAAGCTATTATGTGCCAATAGAATAAATCCTTAAGACCTACATTTTGGGCCGGATGATTGTTCCATGTGATATCTCCTAAATATGCTTTGCTTGACTTACGTTCTAAATTTTTGAAGTTAATCATCCTTCCATTGTTTTCTCCTTTTTAGAGCTGCTTTTTCGTTTGTTTGTTTTTATAGGCCATGCATCTTTCTATAGACAAAATGTAACCTGATGATGAACTTATATTCCAGATCTCATCTTGTCATTGAGGAGAATGTGCAAGAAATAAGACTTTTCACTATTTCTACAATGGATGCAGCTAGGCCTGGAATAAACCAACAAATAAATCTTACACCTGATATGGCAAATGAAATAAAGGTTTGTCTTGTGATGCGACTATATTTTCTCTTTGATCTAGTTTCATTTCATGATGGATTAATTGTTTGTACCATGAGCAGCAAGCAGAAACACAGATAAAGAAAAGAATTGGGATTAGAAACCTCATATCAGAGAGAAGGCTGATTAATGGGCTCAACAGAATGAGAATGAATGAATCTATTGTAAGTAGTCACTTAACTGAAAAGGCATGCCATGACTTTGTTAGGGGTGAAAATATTAAGTTTATTTTTGACGGCTAGATGTTGATATTAGAGGAATCTTCCAAGTATTGAGCCGACAGAAGTACAACAATTGGGTATTGATGTTGGACAAGTGTTAATCTGGCAGAAGTGTTGAATTTCCCAAGTGTTGAACTGACGAGAGTGCTAAATGGTCAGAAGTTAGTTTTGTCAAAAGTTGGGAAAATGTTAGCGGCATAACTGCCATATACGTGTCAAATTCCTAGGAGTCAATTATTTTTATAATTTGCCTATAAATATTAGTATTCACAATGTACAAAGAGAGTTTATTTGCTGATACACAATCCTAAAATCTCACTCAAAGCATATTAACGGATTTGATCCAAGTATGTCTTCCCTTTTCATTTCAAGTCATTTAATCTAATGCAATGTTCTTTTAATTCCTTTACTTTTCAGTCTTGTTCTTTAAATTTCGTTGTTTTCTTTACATGCCTTATTTTATTTGTTTTTCTTTTAAAATTTTGCATTTTAGATTCTGCACTTTGGTTTTCTGTTTAATGCTTTCTTTATTTAACTTTTCTTTAAGTTTTACAAATTCTTGTTGTTCATTTTAAGTTTGTTTTCAACCTTTTATTAAACGAGATTACCACATAACTTTGAACCCACATTCGTTCGATAATCAAATATTTGTTTATTGGAATATATCTTAACCAAATTTCCACATAATCAAATTGGCACGCCTAGTGGGATGAGTTCAGAGTAACTTGTAGTACCACAAGAAATGATTTTATGCGTCTAAAAAGTGGAAAATTTATCTACTCTTCTCAAAATACGCAAATCATGAGTAATGTAAGTAACCAGGCGTCGGATACACCCTTGACAGCCGTTACTGTGCCACCCTCGACTGTTGTTAGTACAGGTCTGGTGGATGATGCTATAATAACTGGTGCTCTCTGGAGTAATCCAGTATTAGAACAAGTGTTGCCTAGAATGACTCAGTCATTGCCAAGTCAACCAAGTAACCAAAGCATAATAAAATCAAATTCAAGGTTTGTAACCCAATATGGGTTGTCACCCAATTATGTTCCTCATGTGATGGCACAAACGAGACTTGGCTCCACTTTGGCCAATATTGTCGGTCAATCAATGGCTTCACAAAGCCAACCACGTATAAGTTTCAGCCTTTGTAAATTTTAATGGCCAGGGAGTAGAGGTTGCAGGTATAAGTAATCCAACTCATTTTCGACAAGAGAGATTAAATTTGGGACCAGTTTTCCCAAATATGTCGAGAGACACTCCTCAGAATGTAATAGAACCAATTATGAATTCTTTGGCCAGCTTTCGACAACAAATGGATGAAAGTAACCATGAGATGGTGTATATGTTTACTCAACAAATGGGTGTTATGATTATACCAATCATGAAAAACACAAATAATGCTTGTAGCACATTGGCCCAAAAAATGGCAAGGCTAAATCAAGCCTTGGGAATAGGTGAATTGGCCAATGAAAATGCTCAAGGAACCGAGCCTGGGATAAATAGAGAAATGGTTGCACCTTAGGCAAATGTGGGATAAAATCAACAAAACTTAGAACAACCTAAGCAAAATGATCAGCCACGCTTGGAATATGGTAATGTCCATATGCTATGTCGAGGTGATGAGGATCAAATGACTAGAAATGATGCAGCCATGAGATTGCTTCGACGAAATCTTGGGGGGCATTATGTGATTGAGCAAAATGTAAACCAAGTAGTGGAACAAGTGTTGAATAGGTTTGGGGCTCAATGTTGGGTATGCCAACCAACCCTATTTTGTTTTAACGTTTCCTGAGTGGGTGCAACAGGCAAAGTTGCCCAGAGGAATTAAAATTTCTAAACTTTCTAAGTTTGCAGGAGAAAGTGGGGAATCGACCGTCGAGCATATTGCACGGTATACTATAGAAATTGGGGAGTTGGCCACTATTGAAGGCCTTAAAATGAGATTCTTCCTAAGTTCCCTTACCAAAAACGCTTTCTCTTGGTTTTGGACATTGAGACCAAATTCAGTACATTCTTGAGCTCAATTGGAAAGAAGTTTTCATGACCAGTTTTTTAGGAGAGATTTGAAGGTAGGACTTATAGATATCTTCAATATCAAAAGAATGTATAATGAAACTGTGGATGATTATTTTGCTAGGTTTCGACAAATGAGGAGTAGATGCTTCACTCCCATACATGAGGTTGAAATAGCAAAGATTGTTGTAGAAGGCTTAAACTATTACATAAGGAAAAAATTAGTAAACCAACATTTAGTTGATCTTGCCCAATTAAGTGAGAAAGTTAGGCAAATAGAACAACTAAAAGTTGAGAAGGTTCAGAAACAAAAGAGGTTCCTTAGAAGAGAGAATGTGACATTTATCGGATTAGGTGAATCTGACAATGAGACTGAAGATAGCAATGATGAATTTGAAGTTAACATTGCTGAACTTCAGAATGATCCCCCTTATGTTTGTCAGGCTCTACAGCCTACAAGAAATAAGAAGAAAATGAGTTATGTCAATAGGAAAACATATACATTTGATGTAACAAAAACTGACAAAATCTTTGATTTATTATTAAAAGATAAACAGATTAAACAGTCGAAAGGTCATAAGCTACTAAACCTTAATGAAATAAAAGACTGAAAATATTGTAAGTTTCATAACAATTTCGGTCATGTTACTAACGAATGTATTCGTTTTAGAGATATAATTCAGAAATCATTAATGGATAGACGTTTGAAGTTTGTTGACAAGCCTAAAACAGATATGAAGATTGATACAGATCCGTTTCAGGCTGGGGTGTCTTTGAATGTTGGAATGCTTAACATTAGGAATTTGCAAGAATTCGACGTCGACACGGAAGATGCATTGGACATCTATCCTAAGCCAGGTGAGTCTCTTGAAGTATTTCTTGAGAGGAAGAAAGAGAAAGGCAAGGTAAGATTATGCCCAAGATGTAATGCAGTATACGATGAATTTGCTGCAAAAAAAGTTACTGAAGGATAACCAAGTAACCTGCAGGGCAAGAAGAAGGTTGTCGACAAGAAAACTTGGAAACCACGACAACCTTTCTATACTCCAAAGCCAAGGCCAGTCTATACGCCTAGGCCTAACATGAATGGCTGGTTGGTGGAACCACATGGTGAATTTGTGGGAAGTAATTCATTTCTCAAAGGTCATGTCAAGCCAGCTAAGACCATAGTACCACCTACCAATGTTGCCGTGGATAGGTGAGTAAAAAATTCTGTAATGGCAAGTCACACGTATTTTTGATGAAATATGGCTGCTAAGAAGAATAAATTTCAAAGAGATCGACCATTTTGGAACAAAGATTACAAAAATGGTAGGATCAATCAAGGTGAAACAATGATTGGCCAGAATGTAGCAGGGCCATCAAAGTCTTTACCATTGTCGAATAGTAAAAAAAGGAGACTGCAGAGATTGAGACAAGCACAGAACAGAAGGGACATGGCTGAGGGATTAGTTATCAAGGAACAGCCCACAGAAACAGGATGTTTGGTGGTCGAAAACAAGTCAGTACTGAACCAAAATTAAGATGGTACGAAGTTGAAAAGTATTGTTACAAAAGAATTCATGGATATGAGGAGATCATTTCTAGTGGAGCCGACAACAATTGTAGTTAGACGACTTGACATGGATGATAATCTCCGACAGGAAAAGGTGGCAGAGATAAAAAAAAAAAGGGTAAAAAGGTTCAATGGCCTATTCCAAATAAAACCAAGAGGAAATGACCGATTAGATTAGTAGCAGAAGAAGAAGCAAGGAAAAGTAATTTACCAGTCGAAAAAGACAGGGAAATGGCTAAATCAAAAGATAAAAAGATGGTAATGAGAAATGTCGAGATCAAGGACTTTAAAATGGAAAGTGAGGAGGATGCTGAAAATTGGTCAAAGGAAGAGGTTATGAAAATCCTGGAAGATCCTGACCAAGATGTCGAGTGGAGAGAGAAAATGCTTGGCATAATTAAAGGAAGGGAAGGATTAGCGAAGACTGACTGCCAAGACATGGACTTAATGGCTGGTGAAGTTATTGAGGCCTTGAATGATCCAGATGATCCTTTAGGCCTTGGTGATGATGATCAATTCGACATGGATTATAATTTGGATAAGGATTTGGATGATATTATAACAACTATGGATAATAACTTGTCGTCGGATGATGACTTCAGAATTGGAAGGTACATAAGTGATAAGGAGTTATCTGATGAGGAAGAATTTCTAAAGTCAATGAGTGTAAATCTAATTTCGGTTTTACCTACTGAATTCAAAGGATATCAGGAAATTGAATATACAGGGGAAAATGAAGAAGATCTGGATGACCTTAGTGATCACTAGTGTCTTTTTTAGGACAACATGGTAACCGTGTTCGACAATACAATGTAATTTGAGAAACCAACAGAAGAGCAGAAGGCTCATTTACGTCCATTACACATCAAGGCTCTGTTAGAAGGTAAACCCACAAATAGAGTCTTGATAGACCGGGGGGCAGCTATCAATTTGATCCCAAGAGCAATGCTTAAGAAACTTAGAAAAATGAGTCTGATTTAATGTTAACCAACATGATTGTCACTGACTTTAGTGGTAAGACTTCCCCGTCAGATGGAGTAGTGATATTAAACGTATAAGTCGGATCTATCGAAAGGCTAACATTGTTTATGGTAACTCTAGCGAAATCAAGTTATAATCTTTTGCTAGGAAGAGATTGGATACATATTGTTGGAGCAATACCATCGATGGTTCATCAGAAGCTTATTCTCTGGAATGTAGATGATCAGGTAGAGATAATAGAGGCAGATAATAGTCCTTGTTATCTCTAACAACTTCATGTCGATTTTACAATATATGCTCCAAATGTCAAGCCAATCACAACAACTAATGGAGTTATTAACAAAGATGCACTTGAAGTTTGCTTAATGGACCAGTTTGGCATTTGATTAGTGAATAAGGTCGAAAGAGATCGGCCAAGCACTAGCCATGGGTGTTAAAAATTAGTTGGATAGACTGTCGACTTATTTGACCAACAGAGCAGTATACACTACTGAAGATATACTGTCAAATTGTATAATAGATGACGGTTCTTTGGGTTTTGAGAAAGGACTTAGTGAGAAACAAAGTATAGAGGTAGAAGATCCTTTGGAAGAGATAAACTTGGGCACTGAAATAAACAGAAGACCTATATTTGTGAGTTCATTTTTGCGAAAGGAGTTCAACGAAAAGCTTGTCGAATTAATTAAAGAATATAGAGATTGTTTTGCATGAGATTATGATGAAATACCTGGATTGAGCAGAGATCTTGTCTAGCATAAATTGCCATTGAAAAAAGGTTGCAGACTTGTCAAGCAAGCTAACAGGAGATTTGCACCTGAGGTGGTTTTAAAGATAAAGGAAGAGGTCGAAAGATTGCTCAAAGCCAAGTTCATCAGAACAACCAGGTATGTCGAATAGCTTTCTAATATTGTTCCTATAATTAAGAAAAATGACAAGTTAAGAGTATGTGTAGATTTTAGAAATTTAAATACTGCTACACCTAAAGATGAATATCCTATGCCAATTTAAATACTGCCTTTAGATGTCCAGGAGCCATTGAGACATATGAATGGGTAGTCATACATTTCGGTTTAAAGAATACAGGGGCCACCTATTAAAGAATAATGAACACAATCTTTCATGATGTCATTGGAAAATTTATGGAGGTATATATCGATGATATAATTATCACGTCAAAGATAAAGGAGAGTCATTTGACAAACTTGAGGCAGGCATTCAATAGGATGAGGAAGCATAGCCTCAAGATGAATCTGAAGAAATATGGTTTTGGAGTGTCGGCTGCCAAATTCTTGGGTTTCTTAGTCCATAAGAAAGGTATTGAGGTGGACAAGAATAAAGCCAAGGTAGTTTTGGAAGCCGCACCACCGACGAATAAGAAAGAATTACAATCTCTTTTAAAAAAAGTGAATTTCCTGAGAAGATTCATATCCAATTTGTTGGGAAGAACCAGAGTTTTTGCTTCATTGGTCAAGTTGAAGGTTGAACAGGACTTTGTATGGGAACCTTACCACCAAGAAGCCTTCGACCAGATAAAGCAATATTTGACAAACCCACCGATCATGATGCTTATAGTGCCTCATAGACCATTGAAGTTGTATATATCAGCATCAGAAGAAACTATAGGAAGTATGCTTGCTCAAGAAGATGAAAATGGCATCGAAAGAGTCGTGTATTATCTTAGTCGAGTTTTAAATGATGCTGAGAGGAGATATAGTGCAATAGAGAAACTTTGTTTAGCATTATATTTCTCATGTACTAAACTCATATATTATTTGATGCCTTGTAATGTAATGGTTATGTTAAAAACTGATATAATAAAATATATGTTGTCAAAACCAGTGTTAAATGGACGTATTGGAAAATGGACTATTGTTTTGTCAGAATTTTCTTTACAATATATTCTAATGAAAGCTGTAAAAGGCCAAGCAATTGCTGATTTCTTGGCCGACCACCCCTGTTTGGATATTGATAACATAAATGTTGTCTGTTTAAAACCTTGGTGTTTATATTTTGATGGTTCAAGACATCAAAATTGAATTGGAGTGGGAGTTTTAATTGTTTCTCCTCAAGGTACTCCAATTAAGTTCGTGTTTGAACTTAAGTATACTTATTCCAACAACGAGGCTGAGTATGAAGCCTTAATTGTCGAATTAGAAATATTAGTAGAAATGAAAGCACGTAATCTGCATGTTTTTGGTGATTCCTAGTTGGTCGTCAAACAGCTTGCCCAAGAATATAAATGCGTCAGTGGTAATCTGACAAAATACTATATTGTGGCAAGTAAGCTAATGGAGAAATTCGACGAAGTAACTGTCGAACACATCTCCGGAGGTTTAAATGAAGAGGCTAATGAATTGGAGCAAATAACCTATGAATATAAAATTTCATCCAAGGTTTTAACAAATCTAATGGAAATAAGGGAACTCTTATATCCATTAGAGGAGAGAGATATACTATAAAATGATGTTTTGACAATTACTGACTGGAGACAACCAATATTAAGTTATTTGAAAAATTCAAGTCAAAACGTGGATAGGAAGATCAAGTACCGAGCATCAAAATTTGTAGTATTAGGAGGGGCTTTGTATAGAAAATCTGTTGATGAAAATTTAGAAGTTTGCCTGAGTGAAGCATAGGCTTATATTGCCTTGGCAGAAGTCCATAAAGAAATTTGTGGACCTCATCAGGCAGATAATAAGATAAAATGGGTCATTCAACGACAAAGATACTATTGGCCTACACTGGTTAGGGATTGTATAATGTTTATCAAGTCTTGTGAAGAATGTCAAAGACATGGTCATATACAGAATGTTCCTACTAGTGAATTACATTCTATAGTTAAACCTTGGCCCTTTAGAGGATGTGCTTTGGATTTAATTGGCTAAATTCATCCTACATCATTAAAAGGACATAAATATATTTTAGTAGGAGTTGATTACTTTACTAAGTGGGTTGAGGCTATAGCCTTAAAAGATGTAACCCAACAGGATGTAATTGACTTTATTGAAGATAATATAGTTTGTCGGTGTGGAATACCATAAACTTTGACAACCGACCAAAGGTCAATATTCATTGGAAGAAAAGTTGTCGAATATGTCAGTTCAAGAAAAATTAAAATGCTTACATCGACTCTGTATTATGCTCAGGCAAATGGCCAAGTAGAGGTCATGAATAAAATAATCATAAGCCTGATTAAAAAGCATATTGGTCGACAGCCCAAGAATTGGCATAACACCCTTAATCAAATTCTATAGGCATACAGAAATTTACCAAGAGAAGCAACATGTACTTCACCATACAAGTTAGTATATGATCATGATGCAGTATTACCAGTCGAAATTAATCTTCAACCAGTTCATATTAAAAAACAAGACGAATTATTGGTTGAACATTACTGGGACTTGATGTTTGATGAATTAAACGAATTAAGTGATGAAAGATTAATTACTTTGAAAAATTTGATTCGACAAAAAGAAAGAATTGCCAAATTTTATAATAGTTGAATTAAGTACAAGTCTTTTAAGGTTGATGATTTAGTTTGGAAGGTGATTTTGCCCATAGATAGGAATTGTCGAGAATATAGGAAATGGACTCCAAAATGGGAAGGATTATTTAAAATTACTCAAGTATTTTCTGGGAATGTTTATGCTCTTGTTGAAGTTAAGTCAGGTTTAAGAGTCAAGTCTATTAATGGCAAATATTTGAAGTCATATAAACCGACAATATGCAAAGTAAAGATTGACAAAGTATGAATAAAAATAAATTTCATTTGTCAATTCGACAACTTGATTAAGTTGTCAGGACGTTAAAAAAAAACTTTACAAAAGGATAAACTGACAACTAGCTAAAGATGGGAGGAAAGAATTACATTTAAAATTTTTGCAAAACCTCCCAGGAATCTTCTAAAGATTGTTTATCGGTACAGGCAGTATGGTATTCTGCTTCAAGAAAATTTATTTTTGCTAACACTGCTTTGGCTTCAACAGCCCATTATTTAGTGTTGTTAGCAATGCCTTGTTGCCTAGCAGTCCCTTGTTGCAGTGCTATTTGGAGTTTTTGCTTGCGACGTCGAGCCGCTTCAAGTTTTTTCTCCAAGTCTTCAATTTCTTTATCGAGCTCTGCCTCTTTGTTTCTTCCTTTAATAAGATTTTTTTTCAATGTTGCATTCTCATTCTTTGCGTCAGTCAACTGCTTCAAGATTCTAGATTTTTATTGAACTTCTTTTGTATAAGCAGGAATGACTCGACGGATATTGGGCATCTTTTGTTGATAAATTTTGAAGAAAATCTTTAACAGTTTTAGGAAGAGGTCGATGACGAGCGCCGAACTCAGTCAAAATTATAACCGAAGTTATTACCTAAACTTGTAGTATAGTGAACAACACCGGATCGTCTCCTCAAGGATCATAAATGCAATTTAATCAAATCAAGTGAAAATTAGCAAAGGGGAGTTTGACAGTTTAAGATCACACTTAACAAAATTAAAGGAAGAAATAACAATTAAAGAGCAGTCAATTTAAAAACCTATCCAAGATTTGGTGGATTCAATCATAGACCCTTCATAGAACACTTGAAGCGCAATTGAATTGTTAATTTGGATCTAACCGAGATCTCTGCATCAAATCCCGAATTCATACTAGACGATCGTCTAGAATTTAATTAACAAGTGATAATCACAAATCCGCAATCACACCATTCATGAAGATCTATGTTAATTTCAAGTACCGAATTCAATTAACTTAGGCACAAATCAGTAACCTAACCTTTTCAATTCTGTGATTAATTTAGATCAATCAGTTCTAAGTTTCATCACAAATCTCAATCTTAAACCAAGATCAAATCAGATCAACATAAATAGAATCACCATTCATGCATTCAAGATCAAGAAGAAGAAAAGAGGTATTCAATTACAAATCAAATACAACACATAACCAAGATCTCAAGAATCCAAACCACAATCTCTTCAAGAGTTCTAAATTGACCGAAAGTAGCTTAGCCCTCCATTACCATGAAGGGGAGCATCAAAATATACAAAAGCTATGAGAAATTATGAAGAAACAAGAAGAAACTATGAGAGAAATGAAGGAGAATACAACTTGTTATTCATGATAACCAATGGTGCCTTTTATAGAAGTCTAGGGTAACAAAATGACAAAGGGGAATGGGTGGATGAGTGGGGTGGTTGAGTGAAGTGGTTGAGTGGATGGATTAGTGGATGAGTGGGTGGATTAGTGGATGAGTGGGTGGATTAGTGGATGAATGAGTGGATTAGTGGATGAATAAGTGGGTGGTTGAGGACGAAAATTTCGTGTCTGACTTGGAAGCCAAAAAAACCAACTATACTTCAGATCCATGAAAAGTACTCTTCATAAAAGTTGTAGATCTTTGTCTTGGCTATAACATGCATATCTGGATCGTCCAATTTGGCTTCCTACAGCCCAAGATATGACCCAAATACCGCAGGTTGCTCAAACCCAACTTCAGCACCTCTGTTCCGACTTGCAAGCTCAAACTGACCCATTAGACTTCATTTTTTCAAAAAGTGTTCTTCATGAAAGTTGTTTATTTGGATCTTAATATCAACTATCCAAATTTCAGCCCATATCCATTATTACAGCTTGAGATATGATTTTATGAGTGCACACCGTTCGGATTCTAGTGACAGAACCCGTATTCTGACTTCCATGTAAACTTAGGTCCCTTAGGCATCTGTGTAGGACTTCGAGCTCTTCATCAAAGTTGTAGAGCTTTCTCCTAGCTTTCCTAAAAGTTAAAATTCATGATTATCAGATATCAAAAACTCAAGTTATGACTAAAATACAGAAATAGTGTCAAATCTCAATAATGCTGAAAATATTCAATTAGGACCATTTTGAGCTTAAACTCACAAAATCATACCAAACTCAATCATTTAAGAATATGGAGAGTGTAAATGACTAAACATAAGGGTTTCTTAATGAATAAAATATGTGATTATCAGTCGACTAGTTATTGGTAGCTGTTAGGCAAGGGGTTCCAGCTCGGTCACAAAGGTCGACATCCTTTCTTGAAGGGCTTGGTCAGAAACCAAGTGTTCAAAGGAATAAGTAAAGGCATTCTTCAGTTTGACTAAAAGTCCAGTGACATAAGAGTCGCTAGAATCTTGTCCATGTTGCATGGAAGAGCGAGCTAATTGTGGAGAGCTTCTGCGATCGCTCGATAGCATTGTTATTAGTTCATCCAAATCTACCTCTATGTCTTCAGTATTTTCTAGCCCAGCAGCAATCAAGTTGGTTGGAGGAGATGGAGGTAGATTGATTGCAACAAATTCAGCCGGAAGAGTATCTATGTCGAATTCCTCTAAGAGAATTTGGACAGGATTAACTCTGTCTGCTTGAGAAGAACTTTCAATGCCTAAAGGGATTGGAGTTTTTCCTAAAGTCATAGCAGTCTAAGTTTCTGTCGGAGGAGGTGGAGAACTAGTAGGTATTGCAGGAGTCGGAGAAGCTTGGGATTCTGGAGGAAAATTCTCAATTTCCAGCCTAGCAGGACTACCGGGTACAGCCAGGTTTGCTGAATTCTGTAGATAAACAAAGGAAAATTTTAGAATAAATAACATCATGAAAATAGTTGAATTTGGTAAAGTATATTACCTCGGGAGACTGTCAAATTGATTCTTCAGTTCTTGGTTCGACATTGGATTCTGGAGGATGGCCAGCAGTTTGTTTAGCCTCTGGATCCTGAAATGATAAAGAATCAGATATTGAATGAAAGATAAGTATCAAGAATCTGAGGGAAAGAAGTATGTCGATTAAAATTTATCTCAGATAAAAGTGAGATGGTTTTTGTCTCTAATTCGATAGTAGGTTTCAAGGTGGAACTTGAAGATTGAGTCTTCTTCTTTTTCTTCTACTAAAGTAAAATAAGGTTAGATTTTACCAAGTAGTAAAAAAACACAAAAAAAAATATAGTAGTAGAAGGCATACCTTTAAAGGATGTTCAGAAGATAGAATTGAAGACTCAATGAGTGCAGTGGAAGTGACAGAGGTAGAGTCACCAATCTGTATTCGACACCAAATTTAGTTTGAACAAGTTTGAAAAACTAAGTTCTAACATTTGGTCAGAAAGTATGTATACCTTGAGAATCTTTGACTTTGGAGGTTTTGCAGCAGCATCATGTTTCGAGGAATTTTTTGTCAAAGCTGATGCAGTCGACTTGGCCTTTGGAGCTTTGGGAATAGGAGGATTTTGAGTTTTCTTGTTTTTCTTCTTTTTTAAGAACATGGCTTCCTCTTCTTCTTCCTCATCTCCTACTTAAGGTTGTTTATACTCCAAAGGTCTCTTCAATGAGAGTGTTGTAAGAAGGAAAATATACTTAGTAGATAAAAAAAATAATTTAAAATGACATAATATATATTAAAAAAATACATTCAGGTATTTCAGTGATGATTCGGGTATTCCTAGAAAATTGTTCGTACGACAAGGCAAACCGACGAGTAAACTTGACTTCTAGAGTTCTTGTAAGAAAGATATTACTCACAAAATAGATCCTATCTAAAATAGGGAAGTTATCAGCCCTTGCAGGTTTACCTGAGAAATCGTCGGCTAAACCAAAACAAGCACAAGGAAGAAGCATTGATTTTGAAAAAGGAATTTGAAAAGGTTCAAGTCGTACTAAAGGATTTTTTATGGAAACTGCAAGGAAATCAGTGGAACATTTCTCCTTGTGTGCTTGTTTCAGTTTGGCCATGACTTCTTCGCAGTGTCGAACAATTAAGCTAGGATACCTGAAATCCCATTTGATTTTGTAGTACTTTTCAAAAGCCCTTATGTCTTGAATATGCATACCTTTGGTTTTTGTCGAAGGCTCTTGATCCTACACAAGAATCAGAATTTCAGTAATGCGGCTTCGATAAACTTTAATACCAACATGGTAAGGACTATAGTATTTAGTCCACCATTCAACAAAATCTTTGGAGACTCCTCTGTAGGGAGTAAATGCAGAAATCATGAAGTGTTGCTTGTGCCTCTCATTCCTCGAAGCCACGCGTACAAGATTCGACATGTTCTATAGATGGTCGTTGATGAGGTGTTCTTTGGCTTTTTGAGAAAATGGTGCTGAAATGGCTTGACAAAATCTCAGTTGTCGAGCTACCATGTTTGGTAGACACAACTCTAAGGATTTATCGGTTGAGCTAGGAAGACCAGTAACCAGAACTTGTCGACAAAGAAAGTTAGACTGGATAGAAATATTGTTAGCTTGAATTAAAGGATCATTGGAAAGTATTGGTCTGGTAAACCACTCGGGACCAAGAGAATGGTTGGTGAATGGTGCAAAATATATGTCTTCAATGTTGAAGGAGATGGAATGAAAAATACTGAAGAAATGCATGAAATTTTCCAAGTTTTGTTTGTGGATTTTTTCATGTCTAACATGGTAAAGTTTTATGCCATAGGTAGCAAGAGAGATTGTCAGAGGAGAAGTGTCAACTAAGTAGTCTCCTAATATGGCATTTAACCAAAGCTGGAGTACCCACATTAGGCCACTAGAATTGGTTTTCTTTACCTGAGATCTAATGCTTTGGACAATTTCACCTTTACTCAGGTAGAGGTTAGCAAGGAGAAATTAACTAAGAGCTAATTGTCGACCTTCATGAAGGAGGTTAGCGAGTTAAAGAAAAGACGTAGACACTTGAACCGACCTAGATCCTAATGCATAGGCTGATAACCAAAGAAGAAGAAAAGCTACATGTTCTTCGTCAGTTACAGGACCTGTTTCTGGAAGATAGAAGCTAATGAAGTTTGAAAAAGAAGTTGGGGCTTTGGAGTAGATGTTAATAGTATTTAAAAGTTGGAGGACAAGAGTGATGATTTCTCCATCTGGTCGAAGACTAGTTATGACAGCTATATCGAAAAGTGTAGGACCCATCATGCCATAGAGGAATTGGAAAAAATTGGTGGTTTTATTCCAAAAGAAAAACGAAGCACCCAGCATGCAAGAATCCATTTTTATGGAATAACGGGATAGTTGAATGCAATCAAAGATACCTATGTCCCTCCATAAACCTTCCTTAGAGGCTTGAACCCTATCGAGCCACTCAAGATACCCATTAATGTGGGTAAGAGGAGTTCTGAAAAGCCTTTCAAACCTGTCAAAATAGCTTATAGGAATGGAAGGAAGGGAAGCTAAGATAGCTTCTTGAGGATTTTTACAAGGGAAAAAGATATGTATTTCATCATTAATGAATTCCTTGGGCAAAACTGGGCCCAAGAAAGCAGCTGGAGTGTCTAAAGAAAGTGAAGAATCTTTGATAAGGAGAATTACCTTCGAGAGGTGCCAAAGTTCAGACTTCTGCATAATAGGATCTTGAACAATAGCATGATTTCCTAAATCCACTGTTGGTGCATTAGGAGATTGAGAGCTGGAAGCCATGGTAAAAAGTAAAGACTTGTAGAGTAGACGTGCAAGAGTGAGGTTGAAGATGATGAACAGTGCAAGAGTGAGGTTGAAGATCATGATCCCTATTTACTAGGGAATGGCTATTTAATGTTTGCAATCTAGTTATGACCTTCCAGATATTTATGGAAGATTTTACTGGATTTTAAAAAAAACTCTATTGAAAGGACTTTGATTAGGAAGTTAGTGTCGAGATTGGATTAAAATTTATCTCTCTCCCATCAGTGTCGAAAGAAAAATTTTGGGGGGCATCTGTTAAGGGTGAAAATATTAAGTTTATTTTCGATGGCTAGATGTTGATATTAGAGGAATCTTCCAAGTATTGAGCCGACAGAAGTGCAGCAGCTGGGTACTGATGTTGGACAAGTGTTAATCCGAAAGAAGTGTTGAATTTCCCAAGTGTTGAACCGACGAGAGTGCTAAATAGTTAGAAGTTGGTTTTGTTGAAAGTTGGAAAATGTTAGTGGCATAACTGCCATATACGTGTCAAATTCCTAGGAGTCAGTTATTTTTATAATTTGCCTATAAATATTAGTATTCACAATGTACAAAGAGAAGCTATTTGCTGATACACAATCCTAAAATCTCACTCGAAGCAGATTAACAGATTTGATCTAAGTATGATGTGTGAAATCCGCAAGTGTACGGTTTCGTCATCAAGTAATAAAAAGATTGAATCCACAGGGACTATGTCTATAAATATTAATTAATTAATTAATTCAATTCAATTAAACAAATGGGAATATAATTGTTGAATGAATAGAATGTAGTAACCAAATAATTAAATATTAAATTGCAAAGTTGAGAATAAAAACAACAAGTTGTTAAGAAAGGTTTTCAAATTCAAGAAACCTTCCAGGATTGGGGGTAAGCACAATGATACAAGACAAATCCTAATTAATAACCCTTTTTTTAAAATTGAAATTCAATTGAAGGTGAATTCCCTTAAATTAGTTAATGTTCTTTCTCAAGTGACAAGAACCGTGCCTAATTAAACTAATTTCTACTCTCGTGGTAATTGAATTTAAATTGAACCCTTTACGCTTTGTGGTAATTCATTAAGTCCTCGAAAGACTAAACCTACTCTCGTGGTTTAAACCTTAAGTTCAATTCTTATGGTTCCAACGCCTAGGTTCACCTCTCAGTACATCCTTAAATATCTATGAGATGCAAATATGTGGCCAGCAAATTCACATGAATAAGCGTGATAAGGATTGAATCAAAGAACATTCAAAATGAATAAAAAAAGGTAAACCAAGTCAATTAATCATCATCAATATATCAAAGGGCATTGCCCAATCCTAGAAACGAAGGGAACTACTCAGACATAGAGAAGAAGAAACAAGAAAACATAATAAAGAACATCCAAACCCGTAGCGAAGGGAGAAGAGAGGAAGAAGATAAAGATCTAGAGCCTCCAAACGTGCCTCATTCAAACCTAATTTGAACCCTTATATTGTATTCAAAACAACTATATATAACTGGGGGTCTAAACTAGTCCAAGCTCATAAAAAAAAAGAAAAACAAATTCTAAAAACTATGTCAGACTGCGATCCACAGTCGTGGGTAATTCCACGGCCAGGCTGTGGATTTTGTTGCCAAGGAAATTTCTAACTACTCTTGAATTCCACGGCCAGGTCGTGAACTCTTCTGCCAAGTCACGTTTGCTTCTTTGCACAGCTGCTCGATCTATGGCCATGGAAAATTCCACGGCCAGGTCGTGGATGCTTCTGGAATGGTCATTTTGTCCCAAATTACTATCCTTTAAGCTCCAACTTCAATCATGCAAGCTTTCCACCCTTTTCTAAGCCAATTTAGTCCCAATCCTGCACAACAACACCATGAACACCATAGTTATTTGAACTAACGGAAAAACAAATAAAAAGAGAAACTAAAATGCCTAAAAATGCATAGAAAACAAGAACAAGATATAGTGTTGTTTCACACACATCAAATCCCCTCAAGTTTAAGATTTTGCTTGTCCCAAAGCAATAACTAAGGCCAAACCAAGAAGTGGGATCGAGAAACAACACTGAATGAGGAACTCGAGTAAATAATCAACCAAGTAATAGGCAAAGACAAACCAAGAGTTAGAGAGGTAATCAAGATCAAGTCCAATTAGAGGCTAAAGTTTTCAGAAATCATGTTTTTCACTGAATTAGGTTCACTCCACTAACCGCACTCAAAGTGTTTAAGGGTAAAGACAATGCACTCAAGATTCCTCAAAGAAAAAGCACTTCCATAAGCTTGATAAGAAACCAAATTTCCACTAATAATTTGTATGCATGCAAGCATCAAAAGGTCTTTCAAGGATTGTAATGGGGCCATGGGAATAATGTAAGGTAGGGTAAAGAAAAGAAGATATGTACAAAGGGCTAACAAAATTTTCAATAAGCATAAGAAACCCACTAGAACATAAATGGAGCAAAGGCATTTTTTAATCAATAGCATAACTCCACATTTCCAAGCATTTTCTTCCTTTCTTTTCCTTCCTCTCTTGTTCTTTTTTTTTCAGTTGAGAAGGAGAAGGCTCAAAAACATATGATTCCCAACACAACTTTCAAACCCAATTTGGTCCATTTAATATTCAAAATGATTACCAATGTATCATCATAGGCATCAAGAAAAACAATTATGCAATAAGCTCAAGATGGGCAACTAGTGGATGAAAGTGTGATAATTATTTCAGAAGGCCAAAAAAATACCTAAGATACCTTAATTACATTCAAGCATGCAAAAAAAAATTTCGTCTCAAAATGGTTTCAAATCAAGTTCTAGAGTACAAAATCAATGAGGAATTATCACTCAACACAAAGAATGAGAGCAAAAATCATATAGTGCAAAAATCCCATACAGGCTCAAAACTCATTTAGAAGTTCAAAAATCAATAAAAAGCACAAATTCAGAGAACATATTCTAATTATCAACTATCAAGAAATCACCTCCACTATCAATTAAAATAATGCTTGTTGCCTACCACAAGAATCAACAAGTTTAGTTCCAAATCAACACCATCTCAAAATCCCCAAAAGAGAGGGACACAAAGTTCAACCAAAAAAACTGAGGGATATGATGGTATGAAAATGGAAAATGAAGATGCAATGTAATATGAGTCATAAGAGACATGAGAATGCATGAAACTAATGATCTACAAAATCAAAGTAAAATGAAAAATAAAAATAAAGATAAAAATAAAAATGGAAAGGCTAAACCTACTCTCGTGATTTGAACCTTGAGTTCAATTCTTATGGTTCCAACACCTAGGTTCACCTCTCAATATGTCCCTAAATATCTATGAGATGCAAATATGTGACCAACAAATTCACATGAATAAACACGATAAGGATTGAATCAAAGAACATTCAAAATTAATAAAAAGGATAAACCAAGTCAATTAATCATCATCAATGTATCAAAGGGCATTGCCCAATCCTAGAAACGAAGGGAACTACTCAGACATGGAGAAGAAGAAACAAGAAAACATAATAAAGAACATCCAAACCCGTAGCGAAGGGAGAAGATAGGAAGAATATGAAGATCTAGAGCCTCCAAACGTGCCTCCTTCAAACCTAATTCGGACCCCAATATTGTATTCAGAACAACTATATATACCCTGGGGGTCTAAACTGGTCCAAGCCCATAAAAAGAAAGAAAAACGAATTTGAAAAACTTGTCAGACTGCGATCCACGGTTGTGGGTAATTCCACGGCCAGGCCGTGGATCTTGGTGCCAAGGAAATTTCTTACTATTCCTAAATTCCACGGCTGTGGGGAATTCCACGGCCAGGTCGTGGACTCTTCTGCCAAGTCACGTTTGCTTCTTTGCACAGCTGCTCGATCCATGGTCATGGAAAATTCCACGGCCAAGCCGTGGATGCTTCTAGAATGGTCATTTTGTCCCAAATTGCTATCCTTTAAGCTCCAACTTCAATCATACAAGCTTTCCACCCTTTTCTAAGCCAATTTAGTCTCAATTCTGCACAACAACACCACAAACACCGCAGTTATCTGAACTAACGAAAAAACAAATAAAAAGAGAAACTAAAATGCCTAAAATGCATGCAAAACAAGAACAAGATATGGTGTTGTTTCACACACATCAAAGTATGTCTTCCCTTTTCATTTCAAGTCATTTAATCTAATGCAATGTTCTTTTAATTCCTTTACTTTTCAGTCTTGTTCTTTAAATTTCTTTGTTTTCTTTACATGCCTCATTTTATTTGTTTTTCTTTTAAAATTTTGCACTTTAGTTTTCTGTATAAAGCTTTCTTTATTTAACTTTTCTTTAAGTTTTGCAAATTCTTGTTGTTCATTTTAAGTTTGTTTTCAACCTTGTATTAAACGAGATTACCACATAATTCTAAACGCACATTCGTTTGATAATCAAATATTTGTTTGTTGGAATATATCTTGAACAAATTTCAACATAAACAGACTTATAAGCCAGATACTTCAATGTTACCATTTGGTTCAAACCTTGAAAAAATACTTGTTTCAAACAGTATTACCAATTGTGTTTTTAGAAAGTTAGCTGGGGTCTTCTCCATCATAAGCACACAGCTAAAAACTTGAGATATGAGGTATTCTTAAGGGCAAATAATCAGACTTTGGAGCATCTTATTGGGTGAACAATAACACTGCTCAAAACTTTTTAGTTACTGCTTCAATTAACACTGCTCATAACTTGGTAGTTACAGCTTCAATCAATCATCTGTGTTCCTTTTTATCTTCTCGGGTAGAATGTCTGTTGTCATACTCAAATTTTGTTAACAAGGCTACTACATATTTTTAAAATTTTGTTAACAAGGCTACTACATATTTTTAATGTCGACATTCATTGATATGACTACATTTGGCAGGTGAGAAGAGCTCTTGTAATCATGCACCAGAGAGACGAAGTAGAATACAAGCGAGAAAGGCGCGTTATATTTTGGAAATCATAATCCATCAGTTTTTCGATCAATTTGGTAGCATGCCAAGACTCATGGAAGGGCAATTGGCCATGTTGTTCGTCTACTTTCCTTTTTATATATTATTATTGGTTTTTTCCCCTTGTAATGGTCGATGTAGATTGTAGCCTCCATATGCAATCAATCGTCATGTGTATATATGCCAATCGTTAACATTATGGGGCTTATATTAGTTTAAAATCAATTATCTATTTTTATTAGTAAAAGGAATGCAGAAGTCATTATTTCTCTACAAATTTAGGTTATGAAACTAATTTTTACTTGAAGTATTCACTAATTTTATTCTTAAAATATTATCTAAAGTTTTCTTCATTTTTATTCAAGACATGTGTTGCTGTTAGCACATACTTCTTATGTGAGACTTCACCCCTTGTTAGCATATACTTCTTATGTGACTCTTCACCCGTTTAACCTAAGCGTCTCTTTGGATTTTTCCTTTTTTAATACCACTCATTCCTCTCTTTAATAATCGATAGTCTTCTTTCTCTCTCTAACCTTTCTTTTTCGTGTTTTTCAAAAAACAATGATGAATAAAAAAAGGTCCTAAAATGTAAGCTGTTAAAGAAAGACAAGAATTATCACTTTCTATTAATTCATCAACTTCATTATTCTGAGTTTTTTTGCAAGAGGTTTGAAATCTAACTATTTTCAAGAGCTTATTAGCACTATCTTTGATCGTGAAAGAATGTAAAATGAGAATGATAATGCACCATTGCTAAGAAAGAGAAAATTGAAATTTGGGAATAAGAATCAATGCGTGTTTTTCTTTTAATATTTTTTACTTTTTCTTTATTATAGATACTAAAAGTGCATAAGATATAAGCATTCTTCACTATTTCTTATTTGAATTTGAATTTTCTAACTTCTTTAAAAGTAAGTTGTTTTAAGGATTATGCATCCGTGGAGTACGCATTTAATAAATGAAGGTCAGGGTGAACATCATAGTACCAGTCTCGTGGGTACTCATTTAATTTGTAAAATATATTTCATTTAATATATTACATATATAATACTTTTCTTTTATTTTACTTTAAGATAAAATAAAAATATTTTTTTATTATTCTACAATGAATATTTTTTAGTAAATGAACTCATAATGATAAAAATTATCAAAAAAGATATATTATTTATGTAATAATTATTTATGTAAATTAATTATCACAAAATTAATTAAATTTTGGTATATTATTTGTATTTTTTAATTTTGTAAGAATCTTAAATTCTTAAATAAAATTATAGTCATATAATATATAAAGAGAAGGTACATACATAACTTGTAAAGTTGACATGTGTCTTCTTTGTCAACAAGTACATTGTTTGATTTGATGACATGTATCAAAAAAATATAAAGTCATGTGGTCAATGCCATATTTACAAAAAAAATATAATAAATAAATTAATAAAAAATTAAATAACTCCAAATCAAAATCACGTTTTAACTTTTTGGTTTCATTTTTCTCAATTTTCTGGTAGTAAAAAAAGAAATTCTACTTTTTTGAATAAAATACAAAAGTATGATTAAAGCTAGAAAGATTTATTCTTTGGACGAAATATAAGAATATTTTGAAACTCAAAATTTCTAACAAAATAGAAGACTATGTTGAAACCACAAAATATATATTGATCTTCTTCTTTGTCGTGGTTGCTTGATCTTTTTCTCATGGGTATAATATTGCAAGTCTTACGAATCGTACCAACGATCGATGTAAGAGACTCATGACCTTGTGAATAAATCAAAGTTATATAAAAATAGAGACAGAGATGGGGGTTGAGAAAAAATAATAAGAACATAGGAGGAATTGTACTTGGGAGTGACAGCTGTTAAAGCGAATGAGCGGTGACCGGTGGCGGTAGATGTAACACCCCGAAAATTGATAATTTCGTGATAAATAGTCATTTTATAATATTTGTGAATTTTGTGAATTTTTTTGAAAATGTTGAATATTTAAATATATTTTTCGCTTTACATGCGCACTGAGCAGAGCCGAAAATATGAAATATTTTTTTTGAGACTGGTAAACATTGAACTATGGAAACGTCGATGGGGGATCTTACCAAACCCGAGGTTAGACACAGTTTACGAGATTCATATTTTTTGAGATTTTTATCTATTAAATAAAAATTACTATACAATTTATTATCCGTTAGACAATAAATACTGATTTCTGTTAACTGTAATAATTTTTCATTGGATAATAGCTTGTAGTAAAAATCCTTATCACCTTATCTAGAAATCTACTTTATGTCTAATCAAGTTGACTTTTGCAAAATTTAACAAAGCTTCTCAAGTAAGCTTCCTACCAAGCTTCTCAAGTAAGCTTCCTACCAAGCTTCTCACGGAAGCTTTATTTTTCTCTCTCTCTCTCCCTCTCCACGGCAAGGGCCAATTTTGGGGAGCCAAAATATGCTTCTCACTTTATCACTCTTGCTCCTAAATTTCAAACCATAAAAATCTATTACTTTCTCTCTCTACCATTTCCCTTCTCTCATTTTCTCTCAAGCTCTTCTCTTCCTCTTCTCTTCTTTTTCCTCCATGGCACCACACCACTTGGAGACCATCTCATCTAGTTTGCCAAACTACTTCCATTTCTTGCTTCCTCTCATCATCCTAAGACATTTTTCCTTGGTGACCATTCTCTAGTTTTTCCTTTTTCACCTTCCACCATTGAAGCCCAAACTTGAAGCTCCAAGGTAAAGTTATTGATTTTCTTCTCTTTTCTTCTCTTTTTCATTTTTCTTAGTCACCTATGTAACCAAGGACTCCTCTTTTCATGGTTTGAGTGAAGATTTTGAAAGTTTGCTCACCTTAGGGTTTTCTTGAAGGTGGAAGATGAAATTCCCAAAGGAAAAGGAGCTTGCTTTCCTTGTTATTTCTCTAGGTAAGAGGGAGATAATCCTCTTCAACCTATCTAGGTGGTGAGGAAACGTTTGTTTGGTATTGTTGATGAGGAAATCCATATGGGATTACTCTTTTTGTTGTGTTGTTTTTCATGATTTTGTTGCTATTTGTTTTGTATGAATCTATGGATTGTCATTATGTATCTCGATGAGTAAGGACCATGTATTGGATTGCTTGAGATTGATGAGAAACCTTAAATTGGGATCAAGATTCTGCAGAAAATGAGTTTTGCAAAATTCTTGTTGATGCACGAGCGCTCAGGCGCTGGGGTTTGGACGCCTAAGCACTCAACGACCAGAAAAATTTACCTGTAATGCAGCTCAGTGAGCGCTCAGGCGCTGAAGATATGGTACCTAGGCGCCCAGAGCAAAATCAGCCAGGTATATGTAAGATACACTAGGACTTCAGTATGAGGATGTTACAATTAAACTAAAGTAAAGAACTTGACTAATTAAGAGAAATGAAGATTGAATGAGGATTACAAGAGAATTCCTCCAGAGAAAGATTTCATAAGAGTTGTTAAGCTAAAGTGAAATTCCATAATGAACCTTAAAAAGTGTTTTACCACTTTTGAGAATCTTGATACTATGTTATTATGGGTCAATGAGTGGGACCAAGGAATTATTAATGTTTAACTTGACCAAATTATGATATGTTATGGATGAGTATATCATTTGTTGAATATACATGAATATGCATTGAGTCATCATGCATTGTGAAAGTCCGATGGACTTTGTTGTAAAGCTATATGCCTAGGAGATTGAATCATATTTTAGTGCGGGTGCGAATAGACTAGTGTAGGTCATATCATTGACCTTGGGGCGTCGGGATACGGGTGTTCCACGAACGAACAATTGGTAGCTCCTCTGGGCTGTGGGATAGATCGATGCAAACGCACTGACGATCCGGACCGAGACATTGTCCTATATCGTGATCCTGTGAGAATGCCGCTGTATAAAGCCTTGTTGCGCAAATTATGAATTTTCTAGAAAACTACTTGATTTTATGGCTGACGAGATACTGACATGTCTCCTTGATCATTCTCTCCGATGTTTGTGTCTAGCTCCATGGAGTAGGATTTGTAGTACCGAATGTTGGATTTTGGTACTATATGCATGTGCATAGTGAGTCAACAAATTAACTGACATTTATTCACATGATCATAAACTGTTGTTTTATTGATGTTATAATTGCCTGATATTGTTGAACTATTTATTATTTGAATTTTGATATTGATTATTATTCTTGCAATGCTATGTGAGCGTCTTACGCCAATTTATTTCTTTACTTCCATAATTGGTACTGAATGTAAGATGTCTCACCTCTTCTCTGTATTTTTGCTATTCTGTATATTTATATGTTTCTCCGAAGACGTTGGTGAAGAAAGGAAAGTGCACGAGTTCCCTGACTTTTGGCCTGATTTTGATTAGTACCTGTTTGGAGCATGACGTCCCGTCCACATGGCTTTTTGAGTTATGTTAAGCTGACTTTTCATGGAGGTCCGGATTGCTGGCACATCAACCTGTGTACAGATCGCTACGTCTACCATGGAGACGTGACGACGTCTCTGGCTTGGGGTCATTATGACCTACTTATTTTCAATTTCACTGCAAATATTCATTTAGAGTTTTACTTACCCGTTCGTGATATGTGGAATGATCTTTACTATACTCCACGAGAGGATTCATTTTTATCCTCTGCACGAGCCCCCGCTCATAATTTGGTTGCTCCGATGAGGATTTCCTCTAACGATGAAGACCCCGAGGAGGATCTAGCCACGGTTTCTTCTCGTTAGTTTTAGAGGTTGATGCTGTTGATAGCCATTGATGGCTATCTGTAAATTTTTTTGAAGGCCTGATATTTTGTCTTTTGGTGGGCTGTATATGTGTAATCTTTCTGGGTGGGTAAAGCTTTTGCTTATTTTGTATATCTGTTGATGTAACTAAACAAATATGATATAAGTGTATACACACACACACACATATATATATATGTGTGTGTGTGTGTGTGTATGTGTACACTTATATCATATTTGTTTAGTTACATCAACAGATATACAAAATAAGCAAAAGCTTTACCCGCCCGTAAAGATTACACATATACAACCCACCAAAAGATAAAAGAAGACATATATATATATATATATATATATATATATATATATATATATATATATATATATATATATATATATATATATATATATATATATATATATGATGTATGGCTTATTTCTCATGTTGATTATGATGTAATTATGTTTTATCATTTTCTTACAAAAAACAAAAAAAATAAGAATTTGTCAAATTACTTATACGATTTACCACTAAACAGGCTTATAGATATTTTATATGAACCAGGTCTTAGTCAATAATTTCTTTTCCGCATTGTCCTTTATGGTGTGACATTCCCTCCTCAAAAAGGGGGCGTTACACTAGTTTGGTATCAGAGCCCTGGTTTGAGTTTTCTTTTGGGTCTTTGTGGTTAGGCCTATCTTGTTTGTGCTGTGTGATTCTCTGTGTTTGGCATTCCGAAAGGATGTATCTGACTTTCCTTGTGTTTTGTAAAACTTGACTTGAAGAGAAACGATGGCGCGTGGACAAGGAAGACATGTTAACTTAGGACGAGAAGCTGAGAGCATGGCTTCAGCTGTAGAAGTGATGCAACGAATGACAGACGTTATCGCATAATAAACTGAGAGAGCTACTCAATAGCAGGAAAGGGTTGCACAACAGTTGGAAGCATCTGTCGATGCTCAAAATCTGTTGGAGTTTTGTCATAACAACCCTCCTCAGTTTAAGGGGGAATTTGATCCAGAGAAGGCTAGTCTATGGATCAAGGAGCTGGAAAAAATTTTCAGAGGCATGAACTGTGCGGATGACAAGAAAGTAACTTATGCTGCTTTCATGGTGATCGGAGATGCAGAAGAATGGTGGAACGGAGCACAGAGACTGTTAGAAGCTGAAGGTCGTGTGATCACCTGGGAGGTATTCAAGGACAGATTCTTGGAGAAGTATTTCCTAGCAAGTGCAAGATATGCAAAAGAAATGGAGTTCCTCAATTTGAGACAAGGAACCATGACTGTCAGCGAGTATGCTACGAGGTTCGAGAGCTTGTCCAAACTTTTGACGTATTTCCAACATCAGCCGAACGAGGTGTGAAAGTGTCAAAAATTTGAAGAAGGGTTAAGGCATGACGTGAAAAGGGCGGTCATAAACTTAAGGATCAACTAATTTTCAGAACTGTTGGACACGTGTCGCCTAGTGGAAGATTTGGATTAGGCACGAGACACGAGGAACCATAACTTTGGGCCTACTAGGTTCCAAAGAGGAGGTGGCTATAATGCAAACCGCTTTCAGAAGAAACCTTATTCCCGACCACCGAGAAATCAGCAGCAGTCACTTAGTGGAGGTCCTAGTGGAGGTTCTGGTGGAAATCGAACTGGTCAGAATGTGGCGCCTACGCCAAAGTGTATGAAGTGCGGGAAGGATCACTTAACGAGGGATTGCACCATCAAAGGAATCATCTGTTTTCGATGTGGGAAGCCTGGACATATCTCTCGTGACTGCAATCAGGCTAAGGCAGAGCCTTCGGTCAACACCGCAACAACTATAAAATCGCAAGTAGGAGGTTGAGTCTATACTATGAGTGGAGTGGAAGCCTCCATGTAACACCCCAAAATTTGTTTATCTTATTATAAATATTCATTTTATAATATTTGTGATTTTCTGGAATTTTTCTAGATTTTTCTGAGAATGTAGAATATTTTAATATTATTCCTCGTATTGCATGCAAATTAAGCGGAGCCGAAAAAATGAAATATTTTTTCGAGAACCTTGATCTATGAAAACATCGACAGGGGATTTTACTAAACCTGAGGTTGGACACGGTTTACGATGTTTCATGTTTTTCAAGAAATTTTACCTAATAAAATAATTAATCACTGTATAAATCTTATCTGCTGGACAATTAATACTGATTTCTGTCAACTGTAACACGTGTCCATTGGATAATAACATATGTTAAAAATCCTTATCACACTATCCAAAAATCTACCTTATGTCAAATCCATTAGCTTTATTTTCAAAATAAAGATTAAATTAATTCAAAACTCATTATGGGAAGCTTCCTAGAAATTTTCCTAATAACACATTTTCTCTCTCTTCCCTCCCCACTCACTCCTACGGCAGAGGCCATTTGTGAGAGCCGAATATTCATTCTCACTTTTATTACTTCACTCTTACATTTCTAAAACACATTTTCTCTTCTCATTTTCTTCAAGCACCTTTCTTTCTTCTTCTTTTTTCTTCTTCCTTCTCCACCGTACACCTACCCATTGGAGACCATCTCCATGATTTGCTAAATCAATCCCATTTCTAGCTTTCTTCCACCATTCCAAGTTCTCTTTTGTGTCTATCGTTCGGTTCTTCTTCTTCTTCTTCTATTTTCCACCATTGAAGCTAAAGCATGGAGCTTTAAGATAAAGTCTTCAACTTTCTTCTAGTTTCTTGTTATTTTCATTTTTCTTGATCACTTAGGTGACCAAGAACCTATTTTTCCATGGTTTGAGTGGACATTGTGGAAGTCACTCACATTAGTGTTTTCTTGAAGGAGGAAAACGAAAATGAAGAGCAAAAAAGAGTAGCACCATTGTGTTGTCTTCCAAATAGGTAAGAGGGAGATTACCCTCTTCAACCAATCTTGGTAGTAAGGAAATGTCTTGTGTATTGTTGTTGATGAGAGAATCCATGTTAGATTACTGGCTTTGTTATATTATGTTATTTCCATGATTTTGTGGTTGTTTGATTTGTATGAACATATGGATTTGCATTGTGTGTTTTGATGATTATGAACCTATTGATTGTTATTTTAAATATTGATGACATTAATCATATTTTGGATGGTTGGAAAATGACTGAAAAACTTTGATAATGGATGGGTCAAGGTTTTGCAAAAACGAATTCTACAAAACCCTTGCTAATGCACTAGCGCTCAGGCGCTATGCATAGAGCACCTAGGCGCTCCACCAGTGCTCAGGCCCTGTAGTTGGGACGTCTAAGCGCTCTCTGTCCAGAAAATATTCCCTGTAATGCGGCTTGGTGAGTGCTCAGGCGCTTCGTGTTTAGCACCCAGACGCTCAACCAGCGTTCAGGCTCTTCAGAGATGGCGCCTAAGCGCCCAGAGCAAAACCAACTAGGTAACTGTGAAATGATGCTAAGACTTCAATATGAAGATATTACAACCAAAAATAAAGTAAAGGACCTGATCTATTAAGAGAATTCCTCTAAAGAAAGGGATTTTATAAGAATGAATAATCTAAAGTGAAATTCCATAATGAACCTTAAGAAATGCTTTACCACTTGAGAACTTAATGCCATGTTATTTTGGATGGGACTAGGGAATTATGGATGTCTAAGTTGTATGAATTGTGACATGTCACGAATGAGTATATTATTGATAAATACACATGAATATTGTTGGTGTTTCTCATAGACACAATGTGGTATGTTATGGATAAGTACATTATTGATGAATGCATATGATATGCAATGTTTATGAGGAACATATTATTGATAAACATACATGATTAGACATTGTATCGTCATGCATATGTGTTGTCCATTGGACATAATTGAAAAAGGCGATGTATGCCTAGGAGTTTGAATAATACCTATATGCGGGTGCGAGTAGACTAAGCGTAGGGTCATAGTGGTTGACCTTGGGAGCGTCGGGGTGCGAGTGTCTCACAATAGACAGTGGTAGCTCCACTGGGGCCGTGGGATAGACCGATGCGACACACCGACGATCCGGACTGAGACATTGTCCTATATCGCGATTAACTGTTGAGGTGCCACGTATAAGTCAATTGCGCAAATGTTTTTATGAGAAGATATACTGGCATAACTCCTTGATCATTCACTTCGAAAATGTTAATGTTTAGCTCCATGGAGTAGAAATTTTGGTACCATTTGCATTGTGAACTGTCAGTCTCATAATTCATTAAGCATGAACATTTATTACTGTGGAAAATATTTATTATTATTATTATTATTGTAATAATTATTTGATTGCTTGGACTGTTGAACATTGGAAATGTTGATGTTGTTTGCCTGTTATGGATAATATTTACCGTTATTCATTGTTGTTCTGCTTTTATTGCTAATTTTCAATTATTACTGTACTTAGATGTATGAACTCTGCTTTGTGTGGGCGTCCAGCGCCGTTTAATTTTCTTGCTGCCATTTTGGTACTGAAAGCTGGGTGTCTCATCTCTTTTTGTATTTCATACTTCTGTATTTTATCAGTCTGTTTGCTTTTGAGAAGACGTGCGCGAGGAAGAGGAAGCTCCTGAGTTTCCTGGATTCTGGCCATATTATGACTGAAGTTGACCAAAAGGATGACATCGCGTCCTCGTGGATTTTGGGACACGGATCACTTTTCATGGAGGCCCCGACTGTTGGCACATAAATGTGCAGACTGATCATTGCGTGTACCATAGGAAGCTGACGGTGTCCTTGGCATGGGGTCGTTATGACGCCCCTATCTTTGATTTTCATGCTTTTGTTTGCTTAGAGTTTTACCTGCCCGTTAAGGACATATGGGCTGATATGTACTACACCCCACATGATGACTACTTTTTGTCCACTGCTCGAGCTCCTGCCCGTTGCTCGGTCACTCCGATGAATGTTTCATCGGACGAAGAGGACCCGGAGGAGGACCCTTCTACGGTCCCTTCTCGTCAGTCATAAGGACTGATTCTGTCGGTGGCTACTGATGGTTATTCGTTATCTTTTTGGGGGAGCCTGATGTTTTGCTAGATTGATGGGTGTAAATTTGTAACCACCTTGGGTGGGTATAGCTTTTGCTTTTTGTATATTTTGAAATGTAATTAAACAGGCTTATGCATATAGATATAGATATATATATATATATATATATATATATATATATATATATATATATATATATATATATATATATATATATATATGTATATATATTAATATATACGTCGTATAGTTTAACTTACGTCGATTTTTATTGCGATCGTTCTAATTATTATTTTTATACGTAATGGATTCTTAAATTAACTCTTTTGACTCTACTTGGTAATAATATGATTTAAACTAAACAAAAAAAAATATAGTGACAATTATAAAGGATCTTAAGTAACCGTAAAATGAACCGAGTCTATGAATCTAAAAACAATTACCATTATCTGCAGTTTAATTTATTTCATTTCATGTTTCGCTTGATAAATCAAAGCATTATAGTGTGACGTTCCTTCTTCGCGGGTATTGAGAACAAGGGGCGTTAGACTGTCTTGGTATCAGAGCTCCCGGTTTGAGTTTTTTTTTAGGTCATGTGGTTTTGGACTGTCTTGTTTGTACTGTGTGAACTCCTTGTGTTTGGTATTCCACAAGGATACGTCTAACTTTTCTCTGTGTTTTGTGTAGTTTGATTTAAAAGAAAGTATGGCTCGCAGAAGAGATATGGTTGCTGCTATTGAAGCAATACAGAAGATGACTAAAGCAATGCTACAGGAGAATCAATAAACTGCGCAATAGTAGGCGATGACTGCACAACAACTGGAAGCTACAGCTGATGCCTAGAATTTAGCAGAATTTCATCGCACGAACCCTCCGCAATTCAAAGGAGAGTTTGATCCTAAGAAAGCTACTCTATGGATCAAAGAGCTGGAGAAGATATTTATGAGCATGAACTGTGCCGATAACAAGAAGTTGACGTATGTTGCGTTTATTCTAATTGGAGACGCTGAGGACTAGTGGACAGGAGAGCAGAGGTTGTTGCAAGCTGAGAATCGAGCGATTACTTGGAAAGTGTTCAAAGAGAGGTTCTTGAATAAGTATTTCCCTGAAAGTGCCAGACACACGAAGGAAATGGAATTACTGAGTTTGCGACAAGGAAATATGACCATGGGCGAGTACGCTGCTAAGTTCGAGAGCTTGTTGAGGTTCTCAACTTACTTTCAACACCAACCTAATGAGGCATGGAAGTGTCGAAAGTTTGAAGAAGGTCTGAGACATGACGTGAAGAGAGCCGTCATAACCTTGAAAATTACTCAATTTTCTGAGTTGCTTGATACATGTTACCAGGTGGAAGGCTTGGACCAGGCACATGAGGCAAGAAACTGCAACTTTGGGCCTTTACGATTCCAAAGGGGAGGAAGCAGTAACGTAGGCCATTACCGGAAGAAGCCCTATTCCAGACCATCTAGAAATCAATAGCAAAGACTGCGGGGTGGAAGTCCTAGTGGAAGCCCGGGAAGGACAAGTCAGACTGCGGCATCTACACCGAGGTGCATGAAGTGCGGGAAAGAACACTATACAAGAGATTGCACTATCAAGGGGATTATCTGCTTTAGGTGTGTGACTGTAATCAAACCAAGGTAGAGCCTTCCATCAATGATGCTAGGACCACTAAACCACAGGCTGAAGGTCAGGTTTACATCCTGAGTGGTGCTGAAGCCTCTGAATCCAAAGATCTTATACAAGGGGAAGGTCTCATTGAAGGTAATCTTTTAATTGTACTGTATAATTCTGGTGCAACTCATTCTTTCATTTCATATGACTATGTGAAAAGGCTTGGTTTACCTGTGTCTTCTTTGCCATTTGATTTGACTGTTTCAACTCCAACTGCTAAACCCGTTGTCATTGCCAAAGTCTGTTTAAATTACCCATTGATTGTCGAAGGTCGAACCTTTTCTATCGATTTGATCTGTTTGCCCTTATCTCAATTAGATGTGATCTTAGGAATGAATTGGTTATCTGCTATCCATATCCTATTGGATTGTTCTAGAAAAATAATAGTTTTCCATTTGGATGAGAATTCTAGATTTCTGATAGCCAACCAAGTGAAAGCTTTCTTGAAAAAAGGAGCTCGCGGATATATGTTGTTGTCTTCCTTGAAGGTCGAGAATGAGGTAGAAGTGGACGCGATCTTCGTGGTTCAAGAGTTTCCTGAAGTTTTTCTCGAAGATATACCTGGTTTACCACCGGAGCGGGAGATCAAATTTACCATTAATCTTGTACCTGGAGCTGGCCCTATTTCCATAGTGCCTTACCGAATGTCGCCTGCAGAGCTAGCTGAGCTCAAGAAGCAATTGGAAGAGCTTCTGGAGAAACAATTTGTGAGACCCAGTGTATCACCTTGGGGAGCGCCAGTGTTGCTAGTTAAGAAGAAGGACGGTACTTCGAGGTTATGTGTGGATTATCGTCAACTGAATAAGGTCACGATTAAGAACAAGTATCCATTGTCGAGGATAGATGACCTAATGGACCAACTTAAAGGAGCAGCTATGTTTTCCAAGATTGATTTGCGATCGGGTTACCACCAGATCCGAGTAAAAGTGGAAGACATCCCTAAAACGACTTTTCGTACTCGTTATGGACATTACGAGTATTTGATAATGCCTTTTGGTGTGACTAATGCACCTGCTATCTTCATGGACTATATGAATAGGATCTTTCGTCCTTATTTGGACAGATTCGTCATTATTTTCATCGACGACATCTTCATCTATTCATAAAATCAGGAGGATCATGCTGAACATCTCAGTATAGTTCTTCAGATTTTGAAGGAGTAAAAGTTGTACGCTAATTTGTCCAAGTGCGAATTCTGGTTAGATGAGGTGAAATTCTTGAGCCATGTGATTTCAAGGGAAGGAATTGTTGTAGATCCTTCGAAGGTTGAAGCTGTACTACAATGGGAAAGGCCAAAGACGGTGACGGAAATCTGAAACTTTGTTGGATTAGCCAGATATTACCGAAGGTTCATTAAAGGATTTTCTAAGATTGTCGGACCTTTTACTCAACTCACCAGGAAGAATCAGACTTTTGAATAGATAGATGCTTGCGAGGGAAGTTTCCAAGAGCTGAAAAGGAGACTAACTACTTCACCAGTGTTAGTTCTGCCTAATCCAAGTGAACCATTTGAAGTGTATTGTGACGCTTCATACCAAGGATTAGGATGCGTCCTTATGCAAGGTAGAAAAGTGGTGGCTTATGCCTCAAGACAATTACAAGTGCATGAAAAGAACTACCCAATGCATGATTTGGAGTTAGCTGCCATGGTGTTTGCTTTGAAGATATAGAGACATTATCTGTATGGGGCAACGTTCAACGTCTTCAGTGACCACAAGAGCTTGAAGTATCTGTACGATCAGAAAGAGTTGAACATAAGACAACGAAGATGGTTGGAATTCTTGAAAGACTATGACTTCCAACTTCAGTATCACCCTGGAAAGGCGAATGTGGTGGTCGATGCTTTAAGTAGGAAGACAATTAGTGTTTCTACCATGATGATCAGAGAGAAAGACTTGATAGAATAATTCAGAGACGTATGGTCTTTTGTGGAGCTAATGCCACTATTTCAAATGACTTGCTAGAAGACATCCGAGAAAAGCAAAAAGATGATAAGTTCTTACAAGAGGTAAGAGAGTTAATAAAGCAAGGCGGTGTATCAATATTAGACGAAGGAAGTGATGGAATTTTAAGATTTCAAGATAGAGTCTGTGTGCCTAAAGATGACGAACTTAGGAGGTACATACTTGAACATGCTCATACGAGTTAGTTAAGTATGCATCCTGGAATGACCAAAATATACCAAGATTTAAAAAAGCTATTTTGGTGGCATGGAATGAAAAGAGATATTACTAGATGCGTATCCTCTTGTTTGGTTTGTTAGAAGACAAAGATTGAACATCAAAGACCGTCAGGATTTTCGCAATCCTTGACTATTCCCGAATGGAAGTGGGATAGCATTGCCATGGACTTTGTTGTCGGATTGCCAAGAACGAAAAGAGGTCATGATTCAATATGGGTAATTGTGGATAGACTTACAAAGTCAGTACACTCTTTGCCGATCAACATCAGATATCCATTGGAGAAGTTGACTCAGTTATATGTTGGTGAAATTGTCAGACTTCACGGTGTGCCTAAAAGTATTATTTCTGACAAAGATCTGAGGTTTACATCAAAGTTTTGGCAGAGTCTTCAAGAAGCAATAGGAACGAAGTTACGATTGAGTTCTGCCTACCATCCTTAGACGGACGGTCAATCAGATAGAACAATCCAATTATTGGAGGATCTGTTGAGAGCTTGTGCCTTTGAGCAAATCGGAAGTTGGGATGAAATCTTACCGTTGGTAGAGTTCACCTACAACAACAGTTATTATTCTAGTATAGGAATGGCACCCTATGAGGCTCTATATGGACGAAGATGTAGAACACCATTATGCTGGTATCAAGATGGAAAGCGGCTTATAGTCGGACCTGATCTTATTCAACAGACAACTGAGAATGTCAAAATGATTCAGGAGAAGATTAGAACAGCTCAGAGTCGACAAAAGAGTTATGCGGATAGACGAAGAAAACTCTTGAATTTGAAGAAAGGGAGCATGTGTTCCTAAAAGTCATGCCTACGACCGGAGTCGGTAGGGTTCTCAAATCTAGAAAGCTCACTCCAAAATTTCTTGGACCTTATCAAATCCTTCATCGGATAGGTCTTGTTGCTTACCAAATAGCCTTACCCCTTTTCCTTTCAAATCTTCATAATGTCTTTCATATGTCACAACTCCGAAAATACATTCCAAGTCCTGATCATGTCATAACACCTGATTCGGTACAATTCAAGGAAAACTTGACTTATAAAACAACTACTGTGAGGATTGAGGATAGGAGAATGAAGCAACTCAGGGGAAAAGATATTGCATTAGTGAAAGTGATTTGGAACGAAGCAACTGGAGATTCAACATAGGAGCTGGAGGACAAAATAAAGGAGCAATACCCAGAGTTATTTTATGGTATGAAAATTTCGAGGACGAAATTCTTATTTGTTGGGGAGAGTTGTAACACCCCAAAATTTGTTTATCTTATTATAAATATTCATTTTATAATATTTGTGATTTTCTAAAAATTTTCTGGATTTTTCTAGAATATTTTAATATTATTTCTCGTATTACGTATAAATGAAGCGGAGCCGAGAAAATGAAATATTTTCCCGAGAACCTTGATCTGTGGAAACGTCGACGGGAGATTTTACTAAACCCGAGGCTGGACATAGTTTACGAGGTTTCATATTTTTCGAGAAATTTTATGTGATAAAATAATTAATCCATGTGTAAATCTTATCCGCTGGACAATTAATACTGATTTCTGTCAACTGTAACGATTGTCCATTGGATAATAACATGTGTTAAAAATCCTTATCACACTATCCAAAAAATTACCTTGTGTCAAATCCATTAGCGTTATTTTCAAAATAAAGATTAAATTAATTCAAAACTCATTATGGGAAGCTTCCTAGAAATTTCCCTAATAACACATTTTCTCTCTCTTCCCTCCCCACTCACTCCTACGGCAGAGGCCATTTGTGAGAGCCAAATATTCATTCTCACATTCTCACTTTTATTACTTCACTCTCACATTTCTAAAACACATTTTCTCTTCTCATTTTCTTTAAGCACCTTTCTTTCTTCTTCTTCTTCTTCCTTCTCCATCGTACACCTACCCATTGGAGACCATCTCCATGATTTGCTAAATCAATCTCATTTCTAGCTTTCTTCCACCATTCCAAGTTCTCTTTTGCGGCCATCCTTTGGTTCTTCTTCTTCTTCTTCTTCTTCTTCTTCTTCTTCTTCTTCTTCTTCTTCTTCTTTCTTCTTCTTCTTCTTCTTCTTCTTCTTCTTCTTCTTCTTCTTCTTCTTCTTCTTCTTCTTCTTCTTCTTCTTCTTCTTCTTCTTCTTCTTCTTCTTCTTCCATTTTTCACCATTGAAGCTAAAGCTTGGAGTTTTAAGGTAACGTCTTCAACTTTCTTCTAGTTTCTTGTCATTTTCATTTTTCTTGGTCACCTAGGTGACCAAGAACCCATTTTTCCATGGTTTGAGTGGACATTGTGGAAGTCACTCACATTAGTGTTTTCTTAAAGGAGGAAAACGAAAATCAAGAGAAAAAAGGAGTAGCACCATTGTGTTGTCTTCCAAATAGGTACGAGGGAGATGATCCTCTTCAACTAATCTTAGTAGTAAGAAAATGTCTTGTGTATTGTTGTTGATGAGGGAATCCATGTTGGATTACTCTCTTTGTTATATTGTGTTATTTCTATGATTTTGTGGTTGTTTGATTTGTATGAACATATGGATTTGCATTGTGTGTTTTGATGATTATGAACCTATTGATTGTTATTTTGTATCTTGATGACATGAATCATATTTTGGATGGTTGCCAAATGATTGAAAAACTTTGATAATGGATGGGCCAAGATTCTGCAGAAACGAATTCTACAGAACCCTTGCTAATGCACTAGCGCTCAGGCGCTGTGCATAAAGCGCCTAGGCATTCCACCAATGCTCAGGCCCTGTAGTTGGGATGTCTAAGCGCTCTCTGCCCAGAAAATTTTCCTTGTAACGTGGCTTGGTGAGCGCTCAAGCGCTTCGTGTTTAGCGCCCAGGCGCTCAACCAACACTCAGGCGCTTCAGAGATGGCGCCTAGGCGCCCAGAGTAGAACCAACTAGGTAACTGTGAAATAATGCTAAGACTTCAATATGAAGATATTACAACCACAAATAAAGTAAAGGGTCTGATCTATTAAGAGAATTCCTCTAGAGAAGGGGATTTTATAAAAATGAATAATCTAAAGTGAAATTGCATAATGAACCTTAAGAAGTGCTTTACCACTTGAGAACTTAATGCCATGTTATTTTGAGTCCATGAATAGGACTAGGGAATTATGGATGTCTAAGTTGTATGAATCGTGACATGTTACGAATGAGTATATTATTGATAAATACACATGAATATTGTTGGTGTTTCTCATGGACACGACGTGGTATGTTATGGATTAGTACATTATTGATGAATGCATATGATATGCAATGTTTATGCGGAACATATCATTGATAAATATATATGATTGGACATTGTGTCATCATGCATATGTGTTGTCTGTTGGACATAATTGAAAAAGGTGATGTATGCCTAGGAGTTTAAATAACACCTATGTGCGGGTGCGAGTAGACTAAGCGTAGGGTTATAGTGGTTGGCCTTATGGGCGTCGGGGTGTGGGTGTCTCACAATAGACAGTGGTTGCTCCACTGGGGCTGTAGGATAGACCGATGCGACACACTGATGATCCTGACTGAGACACTGTCCTATATCGCGATCAACTATTAAGGTGCCACATATAAGCCAATTGCATAAATGTTTTTATGAGAAGAAGTACACTATATTTTTAAGGCTAACGATATACTGGCATAACTCCTTGATCATTCACTCCGAAAATGTTAATGTTTAGCTCCATGGAGTAGGAATTTTGGTATCATTTGCATTGTGAACTGTCAATCTCATAATTCGTTAAGCATGAGCATTTATTACTGTGGAAAATATTTATTATTATTATTGCTGTAATAATTATTTGATTGCTTGGACTGTTGAACATTGGAAATGTTGATGTTGTTTGCCTGTTATAGATAATATTTACTGTTATTCATTGTTGTTATGCTTTTATTGCTAATTTTCAATTGTTATTGTAGTTGGATGTATGAACTGTGCTTTGTGTGGGCGTCCAACGCCGTTTAATTTTCTTACTACCATTTTGATACTGAAAACTGGGTGTCTCACCTCTTTCTGTATTTCGTACTTCTGTATTTTGTCGGTCTGTTTGCTTTTGAGAAGACGTGCGCGAGGAAGAGGAAGCTCCTGAGTTTCCTGGATTCTGGCCATATTACGACTGAAGTTGACCAAAAGGATGACGTCGCGTCCTCGTGGATTTTTGGGCTACACACGGATCACTTTTCATGGAGGCCCCGACTGCTGGCACATTAATGTGCAGACTGATCATTGCGTGTACCATGGGGAGCTGACGGTGTCCTTAGCATGGGGTCGTTATGACGCCCTTATCTTTGATTTTCATGCTTTTGTTTGGTTAGAGTTTTACCTGCCCGTTAGGGACATGTGGGCTGACATGTACTACACCCCACGTGATGACTCCTTTCTGTCCACTGCTCGGGCTCCTGCCCGTTGCTCGGTCACTCCGATGGATGTTTCATCGGATGAAGAGGACCCAGAGGAGGACTCTTCTATAGTCCCTTCTCGTCAGTCGTAGGGACTGATTTTGTCGGTGGCTACTGATGGTTATCCGTTATCTTTTTGGGGGAGCCTGACATTTTGCTAGATTGATGGGTGTAAATTTGTAACTACCTTGGGTGGGTATAGCTTTTGCTTTTTGTATATTTTGAAATGTAATTAAACAGGCTTATGCATATGCATATATATATACATATATATATATATATATATATATATATATATATATATATATATATATATATATATATATATATTATGTATAGTTTAACTTACGTCGATTTTTATTGCGACTAATTATTATTTCTATACATAATGGATTCTTAAATTAACTCTTTTGACTCTACTTGGTAATAATATGATTTAAATTAAACAAAAAAATATATAGTGACAATTATAAAGGATCTTAAGTAACCGTAAAATGAAACGGGTCTATGAATCTAAAAATAATTACCATTATCTACAGTTTAATTTATTTCGTTTCATGTTTCGCTTGTTGGATCAAACCATTATAGTGTGACGTTCCTTCGTTGCGGGTATTGAGAAAAAGGGGCATTAGACTCTAAATCTGACGATCTGATACAAAGAGAGGGTACTATAGGAGGTAATCTTTTGACTGTACTATATGACTCTGGGGCAATCCACTCTTTCATCTCTTATGACTATGTGCGACGACTTGGTTTACCTGTATCTTCTTTACCTTTTGACTTGACTGTTTCTACCCCTACAGTTAAACATGTTGTTACTACCAACGTTTGTTTAGATTGTCCTTTAATTGTTGAAAGTCGAATTTTTTCTATTGATTTGATATGCTTACCTCTTTCCTAATTAGATGTAATTTTAGAAATTGATTGATTGTCTTCTAACTATATCTTATTAGATTGTTCTAGTAAGACCATAGTTTTCCCTATGGATGAGACTTCTAGATTTTTGACAGCTAACCAAGTTCAAGCATTCTTGAAAGAAGGAGCTCAGGGATACATGCTATTGACTTCCTTAAAAGTTGAGGGTGAGGCTGATGTGAATACAATTCCCATTGTTAACAAGTTTTCCGAAGTCTTTCCTGATGTTATACCTAGTCTACCACCAGAGCGAGAGATAGAGTTCACCATTGATCTTATGCCTGGATCTGGTCCTGTTTCTATAGTGTAACACCCTCCCTAGGGTATCACATGTCTAACTCCCGACTCAAAATCTGTAAAGAAGTTCACACAAGGTTTGAGTTATAAAAAGATGGGTTTTAAAATTTCTTCTTTACTGAAACATAAATTTACTGAAAATATTAGGTAATATTAAAAATCATATTTCAACTATTCAATTTGCAATATTGACACTAATTAATATTTCACAATTTAAAGAGAAATATAAAACTAACAGACTATTTTTTTTTAACAGTAGCAAACCCCATGACGGGTCCTACTTAATAGCACGGTACAACACTAACGATAAAACTTAACATACTTATTCCTTATCTTGTATCCAGCTTGTTGCATCAGAACTCTACTCCTTGTCTACTCAGAACACCTTCGAACTTGAGATGGCCACTCTTCAATGTTTTCATCAATCTCTGAGTATCCATTGCCCGTTATGTCTAAGACAACTCGATCCTTCTATTATTTGATTTTAACAAGAGTCTGAGACACAAAGACAAAACAACATAACAAAGAGGTGAGATCACCTACGCCAATACCAACATGGTAGCAGACACAGAGATAACACAAACAAACAATATCATACAGGATATCATACCAAACTTACAATAATATATTCAATATTAATCAACTATCATCATCCAATCATATATCAATCCAAGTATTCAAAACAGTTGTCATAGCCAATATTCCTCAATTAATATATCATACAGATATAAGTGTTCAGATTATGCATGTACACAAGACTCGATTTCCTACTCCATGGAGCTAAACTCAGGTCGGAGAAATGATCGAAAAGATCTGCCGGTACCACGTGCTTTAATTCTCATTTCAATTTTTGTACATCTAGCACATACACGACAGTCTTTATCAGATCTTGATTAAGAATAGTGTCTCGGTCAGGATCATTGGTGTGTTGCATCGGTCTAACCTACGGGAAGAAGCGCGACCAACCACCCGTGTAAGCAACCCGCACCCCGATGCCCCCAAGGTCAACAAGTGACCTACACTACGCATATTGCACCCACTCAAGAAGTGTGTTTGTCCTAGGCAATCAGCCATATCCAGTCCTCATCGGACCTTTCCAATGCATGTATAATGCACCAAATCCAATCACAGACAAATATGTCATTTTCTCACAAACAGTGTATGGACACTAGTTCAACAGTAATCATACTGTACTTTCAACAGCGAAAATCATATTATCACGTTTTCATAGTTGTAAAACACTTTTACCGTATTTTCACAATCGCGTAACATTTCTGTTACGTTTTCACAATCCAAAAACGTTTCTGTTATGTTTTCACAATACCATAACACTTCTTTTATATTTTCACAATATCGTAACACTTTTGTTATGTTTTTAAAATTCCAAAACGTTTTTATTACATTTTTACAATACCGTAACCCTACTGTTACGTTTATAAAATTTTGTAACATTTCTGTTACGTTTTCAAAATGTTGCAACTCTTCTGTTGCACTTTTAAACCACGTACTAATTTTTAACATTTTTCTCAATCGCGTAAAAACATACGTTTCTCTAATCGCATAGTATTTTTCCACTATTTCAAAATTGCGTAACTTAAAAATCATTCTTTTACGTTACGTAAATCATTTTCTATCATTCTCAAAATATTTAAAACACTTTCCAAATCTCATAACGATTGTTTTTTGTCATTTTCACAATCACGTAAAAATATTCTATCACTATTCAAATCACGTAGTGATTTTTCAACAATATTTCAGTCGCGTAAAATATTTAAACGCTTTCCAAATCGCGTAGAAATATTTAAACATTTTTCAAATCGCGTACAAATATTTTACTGTATTTCAAATCATTTTTAAGATACGTAAAATATTTTTTAACATTTTACAATCACGTAAAATATTCTTCAATATTCCAAAACACTATTTTGGACTTAAATAAATCAATATCATTTTCAATACGTTTTTTTCAAATTGCGTAGCTTAAAAATCACGTTTTTAAGATACGTAAAACATTTTTCATCACAATTTCATTACAGAAAATACTTCTTAACCTTCAAAAAATCCTTTTCAACTTTTCTCAAAATAATATAACTTTATATTTCATTTAATATATTTTCTTACTCAAGAAAATATTTTTCCACAGTTCTTTACTCAAGAAATTCTTTTTCAAAATATACTTCACAAAAATCACTTTTCCATTGATGTAAATTAACGTTTCAAAACTTAACATTTTTCTAACGTATTTCAAAACTTTAAAATAAGTTATACGTTAGTAAATTTTCAAAACACCATTATATTCTCCATTTTTCCCAAATCAATTCTAAAATCAATTCTTTTCAAAACAAATTAAGATTCAAACCCTTGCAACTTTTCTTTTTCATTTTCATATGAAAGTTCATTTCTCAAGTGATAAAATACTTTGATTCCCTTTCTAAAATCCTTATACTAAAACATTTTGTTCAAACATTTTGTTTCCACTTTAAAATTTCTTTGTTTCATAAAACCAAAATTATTCTAACCTCCAAAAATCGTAGAGTCTTTGGCCATTGAAGCCATCAAATATTTTTCTTCTAAATTGATATGGTTTTACAACAACAAAACCATTAAAAATTCTTTGTTTTCAAAACCAAAATACCGATGGTCATAAAAACCAAACCCATTTGTTCAAATTCATTTTTACTTTCCTTACAAATCCTTTTTCACTTTCTTTGCAAATCCTTAAAATTATCATTGATATTTTCATTTAAATCTCATGTTTAATAAAACACTTAGAAACTTTTTACACAAAATAAATCAATAAAAATCCTTCTAAAACCATATTCATGTACTCTTTGAAAAATAAATTCTTTGTTTATTTTCCTTACTTTTCTAAACATCCATTTTCATTATTCAAGAAAATATTAATTTTGTGAACACCTATTTTGAGGCGTCTTGTTCGAAATCCATCATGTTCTAAGTACTCAAAAATCAATTCTTTTATTCTTGAAAATTTTCAACATGAACCCTAATCAAGGGCATCAAAACCGTAGCTCTTCCTTGGCTATTGGAGCCAAAAATCAATTTCCTTTCCACCATCAAGTCATGGCATATACAAATATATTTCATCATAAATAATATAAGCATACCATCAAAGCCATAAAAGCATGTATAGCATATCAAGCATATCATCAAAGCTATAAAATCATGCAAAGCATATCAAGCATAGAAAATTAATCAAAGCTCATAAACACCCACAAATTAATTACATGACCATGGATATGAATCCTCACATGGATTCCACATCCATCAAATAAAATACCATCTCTCACCACCATGCTTGGTTGGTGAGATGGATCTCCCTCTTACCTCTTGAAGATCCTCCAAAGCTTCTTCATTTTGTTTCTTTTTTTCCAAGTCCTTCACCACCAAGGGCTTCTCAAATACAAAACAAAACACAAGTTAATTAACATATCAAGCTTGATTAAGAGGAACCATGGATCAAACATGGCTTAGATCATGAAAAAGAGAGAAGAAAATGAAGTTTCCTTACACTTCACCTCAAAAACCCAATAACTTTGATCTTGAAGAAACTCCTTGAAGATGAATGATTTAGAAGAAGTCTTCAACATGAAAGTTGCTTAGAATATCATGGAGATTCAAGATCTATGGTTGGATGAAATCAAAAGAGATTGGATGGTGGTTTTAGGTAGTATGACCGAATGGTGTATTTTGAAGAACAAAGATGAAATTTTTGATTTTTGATAGAAACTTGAAGCTTGAATTTGAAGATCAAGATGAATGATTTTGGAAAAACTCATAACTAGAGATGTTCTTAGAATGATGTTTAGGTTTGGAAAATCAAGTTGGATGAAATTAAATAGTGATGGAAGAGGGAATTGGAGTGCTTGGCCGAATGGTCTTCATAAGGAGAGAAAATGGAGTTTTCTTGGTTTGGTTTTCTTGAAACTTAAGTGAAAAGTGAAGAAATGATATTATGAAGTATAGAAATGAATTCTTTTGGTATTCAAGAGAATGCATTGCCGTAGCATGCATTAGAAAAAAATGAAAAGTGAAGTTTGACAAACATGATCATTAATGATCAATAGTAAAACAATTAATGGTCATGACACTTGGTTTTGTTTTTCTTTCTTTTTTCTTTGGCCTAAAAAGCCTATTCTAAAAGGTCTCCTTTCTTCTTTGCTTCTTCAACCGTTCCCCCCTCCAAGAAGTCTCCTAAGGAAGCAAACAAAGCAATAAAGAAACCAAAATTGACTAAAGAAAAGAAAAATTGACATAAAGTATCAATTAATGCATTGAAACTTTTTCTTTGTCTTCAAAAACATGCAAAACCGTAGCCCCCTCCATGCATGCATTAAATCATGTTGTCATCTTTTTCAAGACATTATTTGAAGCATCTCTAACCATTGATTACTTCAATGGTTAGGATTTAGGTAGATTTTTAATTTTAGAAGACTAATTCTAGGCCATTGGATTTTTCTCTTTTAAACTCTAGCCCTTAGATGTGTCTCCAAAATTAAGGGCCAAGATTGCTTCTTCAAACTTTAAATCCAAGGGTCCTGATTAGTCTTTGCTACTTTAGAAGACCAAATCTCCACCATTGATTGATTCTTCATCCAATGGTCATAAATGGTCTTTGTTACTTTTTAAGATTAAATCTCCACCCTTGATTTAATCTAAATCCAATGGTTATAAATGGTCTTTGTCATTTTTCAAGACCAATTCTACACCTTTGATTACATCTATGGTTGATATCAAAGCCTTCCTAATTAAGCTTATTCCCACACCATTGATTAAATCAATGGTTATTATCCAAGGCTTCTTTATTAAGTTTGTTTCTTAACCTTTGATTAAATCAATGGTTAATATTCAAACTAAGTATTCTCATCCAAGGGTATAAATCAAGTCAAGCTCTCTTTGTTGACTACGCAAGTATAATATTTATTCTTGTATCCTACAAATAATATTTTTTGTATTTTTATCATCCAGATAATTAAATACGATATAAAATACAAGACAAGAAATTTTCTAAAAGCTGTTTCGGATTCGGGTTTAGTAAGATCCTGTCTCGTCTAAACAGTACAAATTTTTCTATGCGTAGAAAAATTTTTGCTTTGCGGGACCCACCTGGGCCCACGTATGGCCATCTGGGCCCACATACCCCTTGCGGGGCCCACAGACAAGAAAAATTTTAAAATCATCCATAAAATCACAAAAATTATAAAATGCACAAATATCAAATCAGATTACGTAAAATAATTACCTAACGGTAAAAATTAAATAACATAAAGTTTTCTCCGGCCTAAAAATTTTTATTTTCCTGACACGGAGTAAATCACTCAAAACAATCAAATACGCTGACGGAATAAACAAAATAATTTTACAGTGCACAGAAATTACTAAACAGTAAAATTCTGTTAACTGTCAAAATTACTGTTTAAGAGATACGAAAATTTGGGGTGTTACATATAGCACCCTACAAGATGTCACCATCAGAATTAGTTGAGCTCAAGAAATAGGTAGAAGAACTTTTACAAAAGCAGTTTGTTAGACCTAGTGTATCGCCATGGGGAGCACCAGCTTTGCTAGTCAAAAAGAAGGATGGGACTTCACGATTGTGTGTGGACTATCGTCAGTTAAATAAGGTCATGATCAAGAACAAGTATCCACTTCCGAGGATAGATGACTTGATGGATCAACTGAAAGGAGCACCAGTGTTCTCAAAGATCGATCTGCAATCAGGCTACCATCAAATTCGAGTAAAGGTGGAAGATATTCCCAAGACGGCTTTTTATACCCGTTACAGACATTACGAATATCTTATGATGTCGTTTGGTGTGACGAATGCTCCTGCCATATTCATGGATTATTTGAATCGAATATTTCATCCTTACCTGGACAGATTCGTTGTTGTCTTTATTGACAATATTCTAATCTACTCTAGAAATCAGAAGGATCATGTTGAACATCTCAGTATATTTCTCCAGATTCTGAAGGAGAAGAAGTTGTATGCCAAACTGTCGAAGTATGAATTTTGGCTAGAAAAGATCAAGTTTTTAGGCCATGTAATCTCGAATGAAGGGATTGTTGTAGACCCGTCAAAGGTGGAAGCAATTCTGCAATGAGAAAGGCCAAAGATAGTGACGAAAATTCAGAGTTTTATAGGATTAGTTGTATATTATCAGAGATTCATTGAAGGATTCTCTAAGATTGCGGGGCCTCTCACTCAGCTCACGAGAAAGAATCAAGCCTTTGAGTGGACTAATGCTTGCAAAGAAAGTTTCCAAGAATTGAAGAGACGACTAACTACTTCACTAGTGTTGGTTCTACCCGATCCAAGTGAACCCTTTGAAGTGTATTGCGATGCTTCATACTAAGGATTAGGATGTGTGCTTATGCAAAATAGAAAAGTGGTGGCTTACGCTTCGAGACAGTTATGAGTGCATGAGAAGAACTACCTAACACATGACTTAGAATTAGTAGCTGTGGTATTCGCTTTGAAGATATGGAGGCACTTTCTTTATGGGACGATGTTCAACGTCTTTAGCGACCACAAGAGCTTGAAGTACCTGTATGACTAAAAGGAGTTGAATATGAGATAACGAGTTAGAATTTCTGAAAGATTATGATTTTCAACTTTTGTATCACCCTGAAAAGTTAAATGTCGTGACAGACACTTTAAGTAGAAAAATGCTCAGTATCTCTGCTATGATAGTCAAGGAAAAGGATTTGATAGAGCAATTCAGGGATGTATGGTCCTTCGTGGAATTGGCACTAGGGAAGATTTGTATGAACATGGTCACTATCTCAAATGACTTAATAGAAGACATTCGAGATAAACAGAAAGTTGACAAGTTTTTGCAAGAAGAAAGGGCGCTAATGAAGCAATACAAAGTGACAACATTTGAGGAAGGAACTGATGGAATCCTAACATTCAGAGGTAGAGTTTGTGTACCTAAAGATCAAGAGCTTAGGAAGTATATTCTCGAACACGCTCACACGAGCAAGTTTTGTATACATCCAGGAATAACCAAGATGTACCAAGACTTGAAACAGTTATTTTGGTGGCACGGAGTGAAGAGTGACATTGCCAGATGTGTGTCGTCTTGTCTGGTTTGTCAGAAAGCGAAGGTTGAACATCAAAGACCTTCTAGAATATTACAACCCCTAGCTGTTCCCGAATGGAAGTGGGATAATATTGCAATAGATTTTGTGATTGGATTTCCAAAGACCAGAAAGGGTTATGATTCAATATGGGAAATCTTTGATTGACTCATGAAGTCAGCACATTTCTTACCAATCAACATAAGGTACAACAAGGAGAAGTTGACTCAACTGTATATTGGTGAAATCGTTAGGCTGCATGGTGTGCTTACCAGTATTATTTCTGATAGAGATCCAAGATTCACGTCAAAGTTTTAGCAAAGTTTACAAGAAGCAATGGGAACGAAGCTACGTTTGAGTTTTGCTTATCATCCTCAAACTGATGGTTAATCGGAAATGACGATTCAATCATTAGAGGATTTGCTCAGAGCTTGCGCTTTGGAACAGACTGGAAGTTGGGATGAAGTTTTGCCATTGGTAGAGTTCACCTACAATAATAGTTTTCATGCGAGCATATAGATGACACCCTATGAGGCTCTATATGGATGATGGTGTAAAACACCTTTGTGTTAGTACCAAGATGGCGAGCGCCTTACTGTTGGACCTGATCTTATACAACAAATAATGAAAAATGTCAAGATGATTCAGGAAAAGATGAGGACGACTCAGAGCCGACAGAAGAGCTATGCTGACAAGAGAAGAAAGCCTCTTAAGTTTGAGGAAGGCGAGCATGTGTTTTTGAAAGTCACACCTACGACTGGGGTCGGCCGAGTTCTGAAATCTAGAAAACTTACTCCCAAATTCCTTGGACCTTACTAAATTCTTCGCCGGATAGGTCCAGTAGCTTACCAAATAGCCTTACCACCTTTTCTTTCTAACCTTCTCAATGTTTTCCATGTGTCACAACTATGAAAATATATTCCTGACTCGAGCCATGTCATAGCACCGGACACAGTACAATTGAAAGAGAACTTAACCTATGAGACAACTCCTATAAGGATTGAGGATAGGAATGTAAAGCAACTCAGGGGGAAGGAGATCCCGTTGGTAAACGTAATCTGGAATGATATAACTGGAGATGCAACGTGGGAGTTAGAAGACAAGATGAAGGAGCAATATCCACAACTATTATAAGGTATAAAAATTTCGAGGATGAAATTTCTTTTTAAAAGGGAAGAGTGTAACACCTCAAAAATTGATAATTTCATGATAAATAGTCATTTTATAATATTTGTGATTTTTGTAATTTTTTGTGGATTTTTTCAAAAACGTTGAATATTTTAATATATTTTTTATTTTAAGTGTACACTGAGTGGAGCCGAAAAAATGAAATATTTTCCCCTAGACTGATAAACCTTGAATTGTGGAAACATTGACAGGTGATCTTACTAAACCCGAGGCCGAGCATAATTTATGAGGTTTACGTTTTTCAAAATTTTTATCTGTTAAATAAAAATCGATGTACAATTTTTTATCTGTTAAATAAAAATCGATGTACAATTTATTATCTATTGGACAATAAATACTGATTTCTATTAACTGTAATAATTGTCCATTGGATAATAGCTTGTAGAAAAAATTCTTATCACTTTATCTAGATATCTACTTTATGTCTAATCAAGTTAACTTTTGCAAAATCTAACAAAGCTTTTTAAGTAAGCTTCCTACCAAGCTTCTCAAGGATGCTTTATTTCTCTCTCTCTCTTTCGCTCTCTCCCTCTCCACGGCAAGGGCCAATTTTGGGGAGCCAAAATATGCTTCTCACTTTATCACTCTTACTCCTAATTTCAAACCATAAAAATCTATTACTTTCTCTCTCTACCATTTCCCTTCTCTCATTTTCTCTCAAGCTCTTCTCTTCCTCTTCTCTTCTTCTTCCTCCACGGCACCACACCACTTGGAGACCATCTCATCTAGTTTGCCAAACTACTTCCATTTCTTACTTCCTCTCATCAACCTAAGACATTTTTCCTTGTTGACCATCCTCTAGTTTTTCCTTTTTCACATTCCACCATTGAAGCCCAAACTTGAAGCTTCAAGGTAAAGTTCTTGACTTTCTTCTCTTGTCTTCTCTTTTTCATTTTTCTTAGTCACCTATATAACCAAGGACTCCTCTTTTCATGGTTTGAGTGAAGATTTTGAAAATTTGCTCACCTTAGGGTTTTCTTGAAGGTGGAAGACGAAATTCCCAAAGGAAAAGGAGCTTACTTTCCTTGTTATTTCTCTAGGTAAGAGGAAGATAATCCTCTTCAACCTATCTAGGTGGTGACGAAACATTTGTTTGGTGTTGTTGATGAGGGAATCCATGTGGGATTACTCTCTTTGTTGTGTTATTTTTCATGATTTTGTTGTTATTTTATTTTGTATGAATCTATGGATTGTTATTATGTATCTTGATGACTAAGGACCATGTATTGGATTACTTGAGATTGATGAGAAACCTTGAATTGGGATCAAGATTTTGCAGAAAATGAGTTCTGCAGAATTCTTGCTGATGCACGAGCACTCAGGTGCTGGGGTTTGGACGCCTAAGCGCCTAACAACCAGAAAAATTTACCTGTAACGCAGCCTGGTGAGCGCTTAGGTGCTGAAGATATGGCGCCTAGGCGCCCAGAGCAAAATCAACCAGGTATATGTAAGATACACTAGGACTTCAGTATGAGGATGTTACAATTAAACTAAAGTAAAGAACTTGACTAATTAAGAGAAATGAAGATTGAATGATGATTACAAGAGAATTCTTCTAGAGAAAGATTTCATAAGAATTGTTAAGCTAAAGTGAAATTCCATAATGAACCTTAAAAAGTGTTTTACCACTTTTGAGAATCTTGATACTATGTTATTGTGGGTCAATGAGTGGGACCAAGGAATTATTGATGTTTAACTTGACCAAATTGTGATATGTTATGGATGAGTATATCATTTGTTGAATATACATGAATATGCATTGAGTCATCATACATTGTGAAAGTCCGATGGACTCTGTTGTAAGGTTGTATGCCTAGGAGATTGAATCATTCCTTAGTGCAAGTGTGAATAGACTAGTGTAGGTCATATCATTGACCTTGGGGGCATCGGGGTATGGGTGTTCCATAAACGGACAATTGGTAGCTCCTCTGGACTGTGGGATAGACCGATGCAAACGCTCCAATGATCCGGACCGAGACATTGTCCTATATCGCGATCCTATGAGAATGTCGTTGTATAAAGCCTTGTTGCGCAAATTATGAATTTTCTGGAAAAGTACTTGATTTTATGGTTGACGAGATACTGACATATCTCTTTGATCATTCTCTCCGATGTTTGTGTCTAACTCAATGGAGTAGGATTTGTAGTACCGAGTGTTGAATTTTGGTACCATGTGCACGTGCATAGTGAGTCAACATATTAACTGACATTTATTCACATGATGATAAATTGTTGTTTTATTGATGTTATAACTGCCTGAAATTGTTGAGCTGTTTATTATTTGAATTTTGATCCTGATTATTATTCCTACTATGTTATGTGGGTGTCTTACGTTGTTTTGTTTCTTTACTGCCATAATTGGTACTGAATATATGATGTCTCACTTCTTTTCTGTATTTATGCTATTCTGTATATTTATATGTTTCTCCGAAAACGTTGGTGAAGAAGGGGAAGTGCACGAGTTCCCCGACTTTTGGCCTGATTTTGATTAGTACTTGTTTGGAGCATGACGTCTGTCGACGTGGCTTTTTAGGTTATGTTAAGCTGACTTTTCATGGAGGTCTAGACTGCTGGCACATCAACCTGTGTACGAATCGCTCCGTCTACCATGGAAAGGTGACGACGTCTCTGGCTTGGAGTCGTTATGACCCACTTATTTTTAATTTCACTACAAATGTTCATTTAGAGTTTTACTTACCCGTTTGTGATATGAAGAGTGATCTTTACTACACTCCACGAGAGCATTCAATTTTATCCTCTGCACGAGCCCCAGCTTGTAATTTGGTTACTCCGATGAGGATTTCCTCTGATGATGAAGACTCCAAGGAGGATCCAGCCACGGTTCCTTCTCGTTAGTTTTAGGGGTTAATGCTATTTGTAACACCCCAAATTTCTGTATCTCTTAAACAGTAATTTTGACAGTTAACAGAATTTTACTATTTAGTAATTTCTGGATACTGTAAAATTATTTTGATTATTCTGTCAACATATTTGATCATTTTGAGTGATTTACTCCGTGTCAAGAAAATAAAAATTTTCGGGCTGGAGAAAACTTTACGTAATTTAATTTTTACCGTTGGTAATTATTTTACGTAATCTGATTTGATATTTGTGCATTTTATAATTTTTGTGATTTTATGGATGATTTTGAAATTTCTCCTATCGTGGCCCATAAAGGGTATGTGGGCCAGGTGGTGGGCATACGTGGGCCAAGTGGGTCCCACAAAGTGAAAAAAATTTTCTACGCATAGAAAAATTTGTCTTGTTTAGACGGAGACATGGGATCTTACTAAACCGAATCCAAAGCAGTTTTAGAAAATTTCTTGATCTTGTATTTTATCTTATATTTAATTATCGGATGATAAAAATACAAGTAAAAATATTATTTGTAGGATACAAGAATAAATATTATATTGCGTAGTCAACAAAGAGAGCTTGACTTGATTTATACCCTTGGATGAGAATACTTAGTTTGAATATTAACCATTGATTTAATCAAAGGTTAAGAAACAAACTTAATAAAGAAGCCTTGGATAATAACCATTGATTTAATCAATGGTGTGAGAATAAGCTTAGTTAGGAAGACTTTGATATCAACCATAGATGTAATCAAAGGTGTAGAATTGGTCTTGAAAAATGACAAAGACCATTTATAACCATTGAATTTAGATTAAATCAAGGGTGGAGATTTAATCTTAAAAAATAACAAAGACCATTTATGACCATTGGATGAAGAATCAATCAATGGTGGAGATTTGGTCTTCTAAAATGACAAAGACTAATTATGACCCTTGGATTTAAAATTTGAAGAAGCAATCTTGACCATTAATTTTGGAGACACATCTAAGGGCTAGAATTTAAAGGAGAAAAATCCAATGGCCTAGATTTAGTCTTCTAAAATTAAAAATCTACCTAAATCCTAACCATTGATCTAATCAATGGCTAACAATGGTCAAGAATAATGGCTTGACTATTTAAAGACCAATAGGAAACAAGTCATTAAATAAAATTTTGACTCCTTGAATTACATGTTTCTACGGTGAAGGAAGAGCAAAATTGCTCTAACAAGCAATTCACTTTGTAATATTAGAATGCAATTCAAGTAAAACAAAGTAAGACAAGTCAACAAAAATGGCCACCTTTTTGAAGAAGCACCTACGGCCATGCAAAGAAAAAGGGGGCCAATTTGATTCAATTAATTCATGTTCTATTATTTGTATTACACAACAAAGACATAGTCAATATTGGTGTCTTTGAATAACATTCTATAATTCACTCATTTCTCACTCACTCTCCACGGCAATGCAAGGAAAAAGGGGGACCAACATCATTTCATTCATTTGCTATCTCACTTTATCACCTTTTCCCTCAAATGAGTTAATACCAAATAATTGCTCAAATAATTCACTCTTTTCTCTCTTCACTCTACGGCAATGCATAGGAGGAAGGGGCCAAAAAGCATTTCATTCATTTGTTATCATAATGCATCCTTGTCTCCTCCAAAAAGCTAAGACTTCATCAAATATTTTCTCTCCATCTTCCTATGTGCTAGTTTCGGCCAAGCACTCCAAGAATGCCCTCCATCACTCAAAAATTTCATCCAACTTGATTTTCTAAACCTAAACATCATTCTAAGAACATCTCTAGTTATGAGTTTTTCCAAAATCATTCATCTTGATCTTCAAATCCAAGCTTCAAGTTTCTATCAAAAATCAAAAATTTCATCTTTGTGCTTCAAGAGAAACCATTCGGTCAAGACCCCTAAAATCACCATCCAATCTCTTTTAATTTCATCCAACCTTAGATCTTGAATATACAAGATGTTCTAAACAACTTTCATGTTGAAGATTTTCTCTAAATCATTCATCTTCATGGACTTTCTTCAAGATCAAAGTTTTGGGTTTTTGAGGTGAAGTATAAGGAAACTTCATTTTCTTCTCTCTTTTTCATGATCTAAGCCATGTTTGATCCATGGTTCCTCTTAATCAAGCTTAGTATACTAATTTCTATGTATTTTGTTTTGTATTTGAGAAGATCTTGGTGATGAAGGACTTAGAAAAAGAAGCAAAACAAGAAGTTTTTGAGGATCTTCAAGAGGTAAGAGGGAGATCCATCTCACCAACCAAGCATGGTGGTGAGAGATGGTATTTTATTTGATGGATGTGGAATCCATGTGAGGATTCATATCCATGGTCATGTAATTAATTTGTGGGTGTTTATGAGCTTTGATTAATTTTCTATGCTTGATATGCTTTGCATGATTTTATAGCTTTGATGATATGCTTGATATGCTATACATGCTTTTATGGCTTTGATGGTATGCTTATATTATTTATGATGAAATATATATGTATATGCCATGACTTGATGGGGGAAAGGAAATTGATTTTTGGCTCCAATAGCCAAGGAAGAGCTACTGTTTTGATGCCCTTGATTAGGGTTCATGTTGAAAATTTTCAAGAACAAAAGAATTGATTTTTGAGTACTTAGAACATGGTGGATTTCGAACAAGACACCTCAAGATAGGTGTTCACAAAATTAATATTTTCTTGAATGATGAAAATGGATGTTTAGAAAAGTAAAGAAAATAAACAAAGAATTTATTTTTCAAAGAGTACATGAATATGGTTTTAGAAGGATTTTTATTGATTTATTTTGTGTAAAAAATTTCTAAGTGTTTTACTAAACATGAGATTTAAATGAAAATAGCAATGATAATTTTAAGGATTTGCAAAGAAAGTGAAAAAGGATTTGTAAGGAAAGTAAAAATGAATTTGAACAAATGGGTTTGGTTTTTATGACCATCGGTATTTCGGTTTTGAAAATAAAGAATTTTTAATGGTTTTGTTTGTGTAAAACCATATCAATTTAGGAGGAAAATATTTGATGGCTTCAATGGCCAAAGACTCTACGATTTTTGGAGGTTGGAATAATTTTGGTTTTTATGAAACAAAGTAATTTTAAAGTGGAAACAAAATGTTTGAACAAAATGTTTTAGTATACGGATTTTGGAAAGGGAAATCAAAGTATTTTATCACTTGAGAAATGAACTTTCATATGAAAATGAAAAAGAAAAGTTGCAAGGGTTTGAATCTTAATTTGTTTTGAAGAGAATTGATTTTAGAATTGATTTGGGAAAAATGGAGAATATAATGGTGTTTTGAAAATTTACTAACGTATAACTTATTTTCAAGTTTTGAAATACGTTAGAAAATGTTAAGTTTTGAAACGTTGATTTACATCAATGAAAAAGTGATTTTGTGAATTATATTTTGAAAAAGAATTTCTTGAGTAAAGAACTGTGGAAAAATATTTTCTTGAGTAAGAAAATATAGTAAATGAAGTGTAAAGTTATATTATTTTGAGAAAAGTTAAAAAAGAATTTTTAAAGGTCAAGAAATATTTTCTGTAATGAAATTATGGTGAAAAATTATTTACGTATCTTAAAATTGTGATTTTTAAGTTACGTAATATGGAAAAATATTTCTACGTGATTTTAAATACGTTAAAATATTTCTACGCGATTTGAATTACGTTTAAATATTTTACGTAATCTGAATTACTATTGAAAAATCACTACATGATGGAAAAATGATGAATTATTTTTACGTGATTGTGAAAATAGCGGAAAATCGTTATGTGATTTGAAAAGTGTTTTAAGTATTTTGAGAATGACGGAAAATGATTTATGCGACTTAAAAGAATGATTTTTAAGTTACGCGATTTTGAAACAGTGAAAAAATACTATGCGATTTTGAGAAACGTATATTTTTACGCGATTAAGAAAAATGTTAAAAAATTAGTACGTGTTTTAAAAGTGCTGTGAAGAGTTGCGAGTATTTTGAAAACGTAATGTAAATATTCTTGTATTGTGAAAACGTAACAAAAGTGTCACGGTATTGTGAAAATATAACAAAAACGTTTCAGAATTTTGAAAACGTAACATAAGTGTTACGATATTTTGAAAACGTAATATAAACATTTTGGAATTGTGAAAACGTAACAGAAACGTTTTGGAATTGTGAAAATGAAACGGAAATATTACGCAATTTTGAAAACACGACGAAAGTGTTTTATAACTATGAAAATGTGATAACATGATTTTTTTGCTGTTGAAAAATACAGTATAATTTGGTGCATTTTATATGCATTGGAAAGAGATGCTTGTGATTGGATTTGGTGCATTATACATGCATTGGGAAAAAAATATACGTTGAGGCATATGATACATTGAACAAATGAAATTGAAAAGATTTGGCCCTTTGGGGTTGGACTTGCACGGATATATTCGTGCATTATATATGGCCCTTGTGGTTGAAGAGGGAATGAGAATTGATAGTGAGGTCTATGATGGATCTTGGGGGCGTCGAGGCGCGGCAGTCGACCAAGTGGACAGCTGGCGAGTACCCTGTGTCACTTGGCGATGCAGTCGTTGCAACGCATTGACGATACCCGACAAGAACACGATTCTTTTCAACATTTGGAAGATTGTCTTTGGGCTAAAGGCCGACAATTGTGAGCATTCTCCTCGAAATTGTGAAAACCTCCATGGAGTTGTTTTTGAAAAAGCGAGTCTTTGTGCACATGCATAATCGACATTTATATCTGTGTGATATATTAATTGAGGAATATTGGCTATGACAATTGTTTTGAATACTTGGATGATGATGATGATAGTTGATTAATGTTGATTGCATGGTCATAATTGTGATATAATCTATCTGTATGATATGCTGCTTGTGTTATCTCAGTGCTGCCATGTTGGTATTGGCGTAGGTGATCTCACCTCTTTGTTATGTTTTTTTGTTGTGTCTGTACTGTTAAAATCAAATAATAGAATGATCGAGTTGTCTTAGACATAATGGGCGATGGATACTCAGAGATTGATAAAAACATTGAAGAGTGGTTTGATAATCACATATTTTATTCATTAAGAAACCCTTATGTTTAGTCATTTACACTCTCCATATTCTTAATTGATTGAGTTTGGTATGATTTTGTGAATTTGAGCTCAAATTGGTCCTAATTGAATATTTCCAGCATTATTGAGATTTGACACTGTTTCTGTATTTTGGCCATAACTTGAGTTCCTAATATCTGATGAACATGAATTTTACCTTGTAGGAAAGCTAAGAGGAAGCTCTACAACTTTGATAAAGATCTTGAAGTCTGATTCAGATGTCTAAGCGACCTAAGTTGACATGGAAGTCAGAATACGGGTTCTGTCAGTAGAATCCGAACAGTGTGCACTCAAAAAAATCATATCTCAAGATGTAATAATGGAGATGGGCTGAAATTTGTACATTGGATAGTCAAGATCCAAATAAACAACTTTCATGAAGAACACATTTTGAGAAAAAGAAGTCTAGTAGGTCATTTTGAGCTTGCAAGTCGGAACAGAGGTGCTGAAGTTGGGTTTGAGCAACCTACGGTATTTGGGACATATCTTGGGCTTAAGGAAGCCAAATTGGACGAACCAGCTATCCATTTTATAGCCAAGACAAGTATCTACAACTTTCATGAAGAACACTTTTCGTGGTTCTGAAGTATAGTGGGTCGTTTTTGGCTTCCAAGTCAGACACGAAATTTTCATCCTCAACTATCCACTCAACCATCCACTAATCCACTCATCCATCCACTAATCCACTCATCCACTCATCCACTCATCCACTAACTCACCCACTCATCCACTCATACACTAATCCAACCACTTAACCACTCCACCCACTCATCCACTAATCCATCCACTCATCCATCCACTCACTCATTCATGTCCATAATTTCCCACTCACCAAAAGTCCTTTGGCATTTTTCACTAATTCAACCACTCAACCATTCCACTTACTCATCCACTAAACCAATCCACTAAACCAACCCACTAATCCATCCACTCAAATACTCCACTCACTCATCCACTCATCCACCCACTTCCCTTTGTCATTTTGTTACCTTAGACTTCTATAAAAGGCACCATTTATCATGAACTACATGTAATTCTCCTTCATTTCTCTCTAAGTTTCTTCTTGCTTCTTCATAGTTTCTCATAGTTTTGTATATTTTGATGCTCCCCTTCATGGTAATGGAGGGCTAAGCTACTTTGGGTCAATTTAGAACTCTTGAAGAGATTGTGGTTTGGATTCTTGAGACCTTGGTTATGCATTGTATTTGATTTGTAATTGAATTCCTCTTTTCTTCTTCTTTCTTCTTCTTCTTGATCTTGAATGCATGAATGGTGATTCTATTTATGTTGATCTGATTTGATCTTGGTTTAAGATTGAGATTTGTGATGAAACTTAGAACTGATTGATCTAAACTAATCACATAAATGAAGATTGAGATTTGTGATGAAACTTAGAACTGATTGATCTAAATTAATCACAGAATTGAAGAGGTTAGGTTATTGATTTGTGCCTAAGTTAATTGAATTCGGTACTTGAAATTAACATAGATTTTCATGAATGGTGCGATTACGGATTTGTGTTTATCACTTGTTAATTGAATTCTAGACGATCGTCTAGTATGAATTTTGGATTTGATGCAGAGATCTCGGTTAGATCCAAATTAACAATTCAATTGCGCTTCAAGTGTTCTATGAAGGGTCTATGATTGAATCCACCCAATCTTGGATAGGTTTCTAAATTGACTGCTCTTTAATTGTCATTTCTTCCTTTAATTTTGTTAAGTGCGATCTTAAACTGTCAAACCCCCCCTTTTTGCTAACTTTCACTTGATTTGATCAAATTGCATTTACGATCCTTGAGGAGACGATCCGGTGTTGTCACTGTGCTACAAGCTTAGGTAATAACTTCGGTTATAATTTTATTTGAGTTCGGCGCTCGTCAAAATTTTGGCGCCATTGATTGGGGATTAGTAAGTGTAATCTTTTCATTTGAAGTGTTTTTACTAACTTTTGCTTTTTATTAATTTTTCTAACATTTTTAACCATTGTCTAGTGTATTTTGCTTATTTATTTGTTTTTGTGTGATGCATGACTAGGTCGAGCACGATAACTTGGTTGACTTTGATTACGAGATTGATAGAACCTTGCATAGCTTGATTAGAGCTTGTAGGCTAAGTGCAAGAATTGCTTTGAATTTGATCTTAATATTGAGAGTGAACTTGAGATCTTGAATAATTGAAACCATGACCGATAACATGCAAAATAGAACTCTTAAGGAACTTCTTCGCTCCCGATATAACTAACCGGTCTTTGTGTATTCAATACCCGGATCTTGATGCTTTGATTTTGAGTTAAAATCTGGATTGATACATTTGTTGCCCAAGTTTCACGGTTTTGCGGTGAGGATCCCCATAAGCATCTAAAGGAGTTCCATGTGGTTTGTTCAACCATGAAGCCACATGGGATCTCGAGAAGAGCACATCAATCAAGTGAGGGCATTTCCTTTCTCACTTGATACGATCTGACCAAGGATTGGTTATTTTATCTTTCACCAGGTTCGGTAACAAGTTGGGTGACATGAAGCGGTTGTTCTTAGAGAAATTTTTTTCCCGCCTCTAGAGCTGCTTGCCATTAGAAAAGATATATGTGGCATAAGACAAATGACGGGGAGACTTTGCATGAATATTGGGAAAGATTCAAGAAGTTGTGCTCGAGTTGTCCCCACCACCAAATCACCGATCAACTCTTAATTCAATATTTCTATGAAGGCTTGCGCCAAATGACAGAAGCATGGTGGATGCTGCCTCTGGAGGAGCCTTAGTAGACAAGACCCCTGCAGCGGCCGAGAGATTTGATAGCAAACATGGCGCCAACACCCAACAATTTGGCACACGAATTATTACCTCAACCGGAGGAGTCAATGAAATTCAATCGTCTCATGTAGACCAACGAGAGAATGGAACACAAACTTGATGAATTAACTTCTTTGGTGAGGCGGTTAGCGATGGCACAACAAGCACCAATGCAGATTGTTGCAGCGTGTGTGGCATTTGCTCTTGTTCATCTCATCCCTCGATGCATGCCCTACACTTCGGGATGGTGGTTCTATTATTCCGAGAACAATCATTGCGGCGGTGGTATTTTTCCTGGTAGACCCCAATATCGGCAATCACAAAGAAGGCGGCCCGGATATGATCCATTTTCTAATACCTATAACCCTGGTGGAGGGACCATCCCAACACGAGATATGGAAATTACGGTCAACAACAACGGCCCTACCAACGGCGAAGCAACACGGTTTAGATACCAAGCTACGAGGCCCTAGCAACAAGTACCAACCACCTGCATTTAGGCAAGCACAACTGCGCCGCCACCCATACTGACGAGCCCTCCCTACTACTGTTCCAGCTGACCACTCTAGGTGAGCCACCTTTCGAAGACTTGATGAAACAGTTTCAGCGAGAATGTCAATGCCACCATCAGAATTTACAAACTCAAATTGGGAGATAGCAACCACTACGAGTGAGTGAAAAGTCAAGGGTCGAACCAATTGCCTTCACAAAGCAGTCAACAACCCAAGAGGCAATGTAAGTGCCATTAGCTTGAGAAGTGGCGAGAGAAGTTGACGGTCCTACTCCACCACAACCCGAACTACAAGTGCATCAACGAGAAGGTGACCGAGAAACAAAAGAAAGTGGATAGCTCGGTCAAAAATCGTGATACGAAGAAATGTGCGAGAGAATTCAAATCGGCTATTCCACTACCTTTTCCACACACGAGTCACACGGTCCAAGCATCTGCGTAAACAGAAATAGAAAGAGAAGTCATGGACACATTCAGGAAGGTGGAAATCAATATTCCCCTCCTTGATGCAATCAAGCAGATTCCCAAGTATGCCAAATTCCTCAAAGAGTTGTGTACTCACAAGAGAAGACTTAAGGGTACTGAGAAAATAAGCATGGGCAGAAATGTTTCTGCAATGATTCTACCAAGCATGCCACAAAAATGCAAAGATCCTAGAACTTTCACAATTCCTTGCACGATAGGTAACTCCAAATTTGAACATGCAATGCTAGATTTGGGTGCTTCGATTAATGTCATGCCTATGTCAATTTATCAGTCCTTGAACATTGGCACTTTACAACCCTCTGGTATAGTGATTCAATTGGCAAATAGGACCACTGCTTATCCTGCAGGAGTACTAGAAGATGTGTTAGTTCGGGTGAATGATTTAATTTTTCCAGCGGACTTCTACGTCTTGGACATGGAAGATGAGTCTTCAAAGAACCCATGCTCCATTAATTCTAGGCGAGACCATTCCTCAAGACCGCCAAGACTAAGATAGATGTGCATCTTTGGCACCCTTTCTATGGAGTTTGGCGATGATTTGGTACAGATTTAAAATTTTTTATGCCATGAGACATCCCCAGAGGAGCATTACATTTTCCATATTGATGTGATTGAGATCTTTGGTTGATGATGTTTATCTTGATTTATATCTTGAATTCCCCGATATTCTTGACTTTACGGATTCTCGTTTCTTGTGGTAGATGTGTTGCTTGTGATGTTGAGCCATGTCTTTGCATGTCTTTGAGATTTATCTTTGGTATGAGTGACGATGCAACTGCTGACTTGAATGATACCGCATGTGAAAATAGAAGTCAGAACTGTGCTGAATTTAATGTTGCTGAATTAGTTGTTTCAAATAGCTTGCTGCCTTCCATTGTACTGCCTCCATCCTTAGAGTTAAAGACTTTGCCAAACCATCTTAAATATGCATATTTAGGAGATGGTGAGAAGTACCGATGATTGTTGCTAAGAATGTGCAACCTGAACAAGAAGAAAAATTGCTGCAGGTTTTGAGGCAGAATAAGCAAGCCATCGGATGGACACTTGCAGATCTTCCTGGTATTAGTCCCTCCACATGCATGCATAGGATTTTATTGGAAGAGGATACGAAACCAGTAAGGCAACCCCAAAGGAGACCGAACCCCTTGATTCTAGATGTGGTGAAGAAGGAAGTGACCAAGCTACTTCAAGTGGCATTATTTATCCCATATCGACAAGTAAATGGGTGAGCCCGTGCGAGGTTGTTCCCAAGAAATGTGGGGTCACAGTAGTTGAGAATGAGAATAACGAACTTCTACCCACAAGAGTTCAGAATAGTTGGTGGGTTTGCATTGATTATAGGCGGCTTAACCAGGCTACCAGAAAAGATCATTTTCCGCTACCTTTCATTGATCAGATGTTGGAGAGGCTAGGTGGCAAGTCACATTATTGTTTTCGGATGGATATTCGGGTTATTTTCAGATTCATATAGCCCCTGAAGACCAAGAGAAGACTACTTTCACTTGTCCATTTGGCACATTTGCATACGAGGAGGATGCCGTTTGGTCGTGCAATGCTCAGGGCACCTTTCAAAGGTGTATGGTAAGTATCTTTTCGACTTTTAGAGAATTGCATGGATGTATTTATGGATGATTTTCTTGTCCATGGTTCTTCCTTTGATGCATGCTTGGATAGTCTGGCTCAGGTTTTACATAGATGCATTGAAACTAACCTTGTTCTGAATTTTGAGAAATGTCATTTCATGGTAGAACAAGGTATAGTTTTAGGACATGTAATATCTAGCAAGGGTATCGAGGTAGATCCTGCAAAAATAAATATTATTTCATGCTTATCTTACCCCACATGCGTGCGGGAGGTTCGCTCTTTCCTTGGTCATGCAGGTTTCTATAGGCGGTTCATAAAAGATTTCAGCAAAATTGCTCTTCCACTATCCAACTTGCTACAAAAAGAAGTGGAGTTCCATTTTGACCGAGAAATGCAAGGATGCCTTCAATCACTTGAAGCAAGCATTGACCAGTACACCTATCATCCAGCCACCAGATTGGACACTTCCATTTGAGCTCATGTGTGATGCCTCTAATTATGCTTTGGGAGCTGTTCTTGCACAAAGGGTCGGTAAAATATCTCATGTCATCTCTTATGCTTCAAGAACTTTAGATCCTGCACAAGTCAACTACACCACCACTGAAAAGGAACTTTTAGCAATTGTTTTTGCTTTAGACAAATTTCGATCATATTTGCTTGGTTCTAGAGTGGTTGTGTTTTCAGATCATACTGACTACGAAGTTTCTCCGAAGAAGCTTGATGCAAAGCCTAGATTGATTAGGTGGATTTTGCTCCTCCAAGAGTTCGATATTGAAATCCGTGATAAAAGTGGAGCGGAGAATTTAGTGGCTGATCACCTAAGTCGTATTGAAAAGAAGGCAGATACTTTACCTATCCATGATGTCTTCCCTGATGAGCAGCTTTTCAAGCTGCAAGGTAACACTCCTTGGTTTGCTGATTTGATAAATTTCTTAGTTGCTGGTGTTTTCCCTGCACATTTTATTAGGGCTCAGATTGATAAATTGAAAAGTGAGTCAAAATATTATGTGTGGGATGACCCTTATCTGTGGAAATTTTGTAGTGACCAAGTCATTAGGAGATGTGTGCCTGATAATGAATTCCATTCTATTCTTAGCTTTTGTCATACACTTGCATGTGGCGGTCATTTTGGTCCCCAAAATTTGCTAGGAAAGTTTTGGAATCTGGATTATATTGGCCCACTCTATTTCATGATGCATATGTGTTTTGTAAATCTTGTGATCAATGCCAAAAAACAGGAAACACTTCTCGAAGGAATGAGATGCCCCAGAAATCCTTATTGTTCTGTGAGATTTTTGATGTATGGGGTATTGATTTTATGGGACCCTTTCTGTTTCTTTTGGTTTTGTTTACATTTTGCTAGTAGTGTTGATTATGTATCCAAGTGGGTGGAGGTGAAAGCTACTCGGATGATGATTCCAAAGTTGTTGTGGATTTTGTTAGATCTGATTTTCTCTGCGGTTTGGAGTTCCAAAGGCCATCATCAGTGATCAGGGTTCACATTTTTGTAATCGAAGCATGGAAGCTTTGATGAAAAAGTATGGGGTCTTGCACAGAGTTTCTACACCTTACCATCCCCAAACTAATGGGCAAACCGAGATTTCCAACAGGGAGATCAAGCAGATACTCCAGAAGACAGTTCAACCTAACAGAAAGGACTAGAGCAAGAGGCTTGAGGATGCTTTATGGGCTTACCGGACTGCTTATAAGACACCAATCGGGATGTCTCCGTATCGGATTATTTTTGGAAAAGCCTGCCACCTACCGGTGAAAATTGAGCATCATGCATTTTGGGCAGTGAAAAGGTGCAACTTGGACCTAGATCAAGCGGTATGGAGAGGAAGCTACAATTGCAGCAATTGGAGGAGATCCGCTTGGAGGCTTATGAAAGTTCCAAACTTTATAAGGAGAAGACCAAAGCCTTCCATGATAAGTTGATTCGAGGAAAACATTTGAGATTGGTCAAAAAGTTCTCCTCTATAACTCCCGCCTCCGATTCATGCACGGCAAATTAAGGTCTAGATGGGATGGACCATTTATTGTTACTAAGGTTTTTCCTTCTAGTTTGTTCGGATTAAAAGTGAGGTCACCTTGCCAAAGCTTTCATCGTAAATGGACACCGCCTCAAACAAGATTATCATGAACTTCCGAGAGAATGCAGAAGTGGAGGTGATGAACCTTCTCCATCCGCATTATGAATAAAAAAAAAAGAAGAAAAAAAAGAAAAAAAAAAAAAAAAAAAAAAAAAAAAAACAGTTGTATGCCCGACAATGAGGAAGGTAGTGCCATTCAATTTTGTCACTCGGAAGCAAGTGGAGGTCACTTTTTCTTCAACAACAACAACAGCGAAAATCTTGCAGTATGGATTTTATTGATCCACTTTATTCAAGGTCTGTTACATCTTTTGCAAAAGTTGCGGAAATTGGTCAAAAAGGTTCTGCTTTGAGATTATCATCTGCACCTACTCCTTGAAAAATTGAGATCTAGGTGGCGCGGTTCTTTTGCTGTAAACACGTGTATCCTCTGGGGCCGAAGATATTGAGGATCCTAGAAATGGTAATGCGCTTAAAGTTAATGGACAAAGACTCAACCATTCCTGGAAAACCAAGTTCTTGAGTTCTTTGTGTTCTTAGGTTAAGTGGCGGATACGGTACTCCGTGACTCTTAAGTCGGTTTATTTTTCGGTTTCCCAAAATAACCGAATCCTTCTTCTCCTTCAAAATGGATGTCATTCTTTCAAACCCGAGAAAACATTTTCCTTCTCTTCCTCAAAATGTTCGAGAAAAATCTACAAAGTTCGATGTGAAAGATTGAGACTGTTAATGCACAAAGGTATGCCAGAAGATGTACGATGGATAATTGAAGCGAAGGTCCGATTAGCAGGTGAGTCCTCAATTTCATTTGACTCATATATGCCCGGTCTTGGAAGAAGTTCATATTCTAAAAAGAGAAGAGCAAAAAGGTTACAAGTCTGTCACAAATGTGGACGATGGAACTGTAACAAGCAATGTCGTACTAAGGGGATGGTTTCCGCAAATAGAGAAGATAAAATTTTCTTCATTAAGAATGGGTGAGTAAGGAGTCATTAGATGATATCTTATTGACTCTTGAGACGCATTCTTGTGGATTGGTGCATCGTGAAATTCTTAAATTGTGGAATCTCTTCAAGGATGAAGAACAACGCTACAGTCTTGGGAATCTGACTCTAAAAGACCCTGTTTGCCAATTTATAAGAAAATTGGATGGGAAGCTTATCCTCGACTCATAGAAGATGTTTAAGCCGTTACTGGACGTTTAACCAGAGGCAGATGTGAGTCATATCCACAAACAATCTGTACATATCTTCTTCTTCTTCTTCTTCTTCATGTCATCTCTCAAAAAAAAAACAAAAAACAAAAAAAACAAAAAAAAAAAAAAAAAAAAAAAAAAAAAAAAAAAAACAAAACAAAAAAAAACAAAAAAATGTATACTTCTTAGGGTTGGCTTTGGTAACACACACCGTGAATGGGGAAATGCATGCATCCTGATCCAGCCTTCTTAATTGAAAAACAAAGAAGGTAGATTGTATTCCACATGTGAGGCAGCCAGTCGTATTATGGCCACTTGTCCCTTTTGGGAGCTCTATGTTACGCTGGTCTTGAATGGATCGAATACTGGTCAACAATGCTTTGGCACAAAGCCGAAAGAGCAGACTACCTCCATCCCAATCTTAAGTAAGTATACACTCATCTTTCATCAAGTTTTTCTAACGATTTCAAAAAAAAAAAAAAAAAAGGACGTGATGTCTCTTTTGCACTCATGCGTTGAGTATAAAGATACGCCATGGAAACTGTACATACAGGTATGTCATCATTTTCTATTTCTTTTATCTTTGTATCATTTTGTTGTATTTTGATTTTTGTACAGACGATCCTTTGAGCAGGGTCCTTCAGGGGTTTCTAGACTTCTTTACCTTGATGGTTTTCTTGAAGTCAAAAAAAAAAAAAAAGAAAAAGAAAAAGAAAAAGAAAAAGAAAAAGAAAAAAAAAAGATTCTGTGTTTCTTAATTTCAACCTTTTCTGACAACATCCAACCTACCCTTATAGGTGCAATTATTCCCCTTTCCATTCTTTTTCTTATTTAAACACTCCATTTTCCTTCAACTCAGAGACACTCAAAAGGAGGAAGAGTATAGAATGGGGGCTTCTATTCGTAACCTCAAAAATGTCGTGTTTTTGTAGGTCGAGTTATGGGAAGGGATTAGAGTTTGTAAATGCAGCTAGCACTCTTGGTCGATCACTTGCTGCGAGGAATATTCATCTTGTATATGGGGGAGGTTGTCGTGGGTTAATGGGGGCTATATCACTTGCTGCATATGTAAGAGATAGTCAGGTTTTAGGTGTCATTCCTGAACCTTTAGCTCAACAGAACATCAATGGAAAGACAATTGGAGAGGAACTTAAAGTATCATCAATGCATGAACGCATGAAGATAATGCTTGAAAACTCGATGCATTCATTGCCTTACCAGGTGGTTTTGGTACTTTGGAAGAGATTTTTCAAATTGTCTCTTGAAATTTGAACCGAACATCCACCATAAACCCATTGGTTTGTTGAATGTTAATAATTTCTTTGATCTTTTGTTATTTTTCTTGACAAAGTTGTGGAACAGAAATTTATCACTCCTTCAGCAAGACAACTTCTTATCTCTGCCTCCACTATTGATGAGCTCATTGATAAATTAGAAGCTTTTGAGTATGTACCTGATAAGGTATTAGCTCAGATAGATTGGTCAACAGGAAGCAGCAAAGGAAGTAACAAGAAACAAAAGCCCGATCTGACACTTTCACTTTAATGGGTTTCATTTTATTAAAAAAAAAAAAAATTTGTTGTTTTGTTTGGAAAGTATGATATGATTGTCATGGACTTATTAAACCAATTAGTGATGGCAGAGTAAAGAGTAATTTTACTTGAGACGCATCTTAATTGGTGGCGAGTAAGGAGTTTTTTTAGGTAGTAATTAATTAGTATTAAATTGTGGAAGTACTAACGTTTTCTTGTTTGATTTCTTTTCGGGATCGATGCGTAATCGACAAGTGTGCTTTTTCTACGCTTGGCGTTGATTCACTCCTCATCGGGTTGTGTTGCTCTTTTCTTTCCGTTTTATTTATCACTTTCACATTGAGGACAATGTCTATATTAAGTGTGGGGGAGAGATTTTAGCAAGTTTCTTTTTGTTAAAAAAAAAAAAGAAAGGGTTCATTGCATGATTGAATAACTTTTCTCCCTTCTTGAACCGATATGCTTGGAGATGGATGATTGAATTGATGAATTGAGTTTGATGGATGCATACCTTGTGAGATTTTGAGCCTAATGGATGGATTTAACATTTATGCCATTCTCTTCTTTCTTGTGTGATTTTCACTCATGTTAATGACCACTCTAGAACTTGCTTTGATTCTTTTTGAGGCTACATTTCACTTGCATGCATGAACATGATTGAGGCCCTCTTTCTTAATTAGCTAGTTTAACCAAATAGCCAACCTTGTTTTCAATATGATATCAAGCACTCTTTTGACTTCTTGAAAATTCTCTGATTCTTGCCAACCTTGTATATTTTCCTTTGCTTAACCCCTTTGAGCTTATTTGACCATTCCTTGTTTCTAGCTCATTATGTGCCTTAAATGAGAAATCGTGTTCTTACTTTACCTTAGGGAATAAAAGAACATTAGCTTGGTTAATGGATGAGTTTTTGAACAAGTATGGGGGTGTGTGTACAAAATGGTTGTTGAAAAAGAAAAGAGTGCCCAAAAAGAAAAAAAAATGTATGTATATAGTTATGTTCATATATATAAAAGAAAAAGAAAAAAAAAAGAAAAAAAAAAAGAGAAAAAAAACCAAGTGTTTAAAAAAAAAAAGGATTGGGAAATGAATATGTAAAGGGATATACACTAGAGTTGGGATGAACTTTTATGCTTGTTATTTGAACTCAGCTCTCATTTGCTTTTATTCTCTTTAGTATTTATCTTCTCATATCCATTTTATCCTCTCCTGTTACCTTGACCTCACTACAACCTTGAATAAAGTCCTCATGATTTGTGTGTGCATGTGTTTTGAGTAGTGGAGAAGTAGAAGATAAGCAAGCTTATGGTAGTGCAATTTTCATGGGTTGAATTGAGTGAAATACCTACCCTTTAAACACTTGAGAGATTGAGAGGGAATCTTGTGAAGATCTATCATTCTTGATTCATGTTGAAGATACCTTGCTTGTTGGTTTGAGATGTGGAGAATTGTTAACTCATGAATGTTTTGATCCCTTGAACCTTTGGTTGTTCTTCTTGATTGTAAAATTTTGGTCTTGAGTTTTGCCCAGGAGTGCAAAAAGCTAAGTGTGGGGGAATTTGATAATCACATATTTTATTCATTAAGAAACCCTTATGTTTAGTCATTTACACTCTCCATATTCTTAATTGATTGAGTTTGGTATGATTTTGTGAGTTTGAGCTCAAATTGATCCTAATTGAATATTTCCAGCATTATTGAGATTTGACACTATTTCTGTATTTTGGCCATAACTTGAGTTCCTAATATCTGATGAACATGAATTTTACCTTGTAGGAAAGCTAAGAGGAAGCTCTACAACTTTGATGAAGAGCTCGAAGCCTGATTCAGATGTCTAAGGGACCTAAGTTGACATGGAAGTCAGAATACGGGTTCTATCAGTAGAATCCGAACAGTGTGCACTCAAAAAAATCATATCTCAAGATGTAATAATGGAGATGGGCTGAAATTTGTACATTGGATAGTCAAGATCCAAATAAACAACTTTCATGAAGAACACATTTTGAGAAAAAGAAGTCTAGTAGGTCATTTTGAGCTTGCAAGTCGGAACAGAGGTGCTAAAGTTGGGTTTGAGCAACCTACGGTATTTGGGACATATCTTGGGTTTAAGGAAGCCAAATTGGACGAACCAGCTATCCATTTTATAGCCAAGACAAGTATCTACAACTTTCATGAAGAACACTTTTCGTGGTTCTGAAGTATAGTGGGTCGTTTTTGGCTTCCAAGTCAGACACGAAATTTTCGTCCTCAACCATCCACTCATCCATCCACTAATCCACTCATCCATCCACTAATCCACTCATCCACTCATCCACTAACTCACCCACTCATCCATTCATACACTAATCTAACCACTTAACCACTCCACCCACTCATCCACTAATCCATCCACTCATCCATCCACTCACCCATTCATGTCCATAATTTCCCACTCACCAAAAGTCCTTTGGCATTTTTCACTAATTCAACCACTCAACCATTCCACTCACTCATCCACTAAACCAATCCACTAAACCAACCCACTAATCCATCCACTCAAACACTCCACTCACTCATCCACTCATCCACCCACTTCCCTTTGTCATTTTGTTACCTTAGACTTCTATAAAAGGCACCATTTATCATGAACTACATGTAATTCTCCTTCATTTCTCTCTAAGTTTCTTCTTGCTTCTTCATAGTTTCTCATAGTTTTGTATATTTTGATGCTCCCCTTCATGGTAATGGAGGGCTAAGCTACTTTGGGTCAATTTAGAACTCTTGAAGAGATTGTGGTTTGGATTCTTGAGACCTTGGTTATGCATTGTATTTGATTTGTAATTGAATTCCTCTTTTCTTCTTCTTTCTTCTTCTTCTTGATCTTGAATGCATGAATGGTGATTCTATTTATGTTGATCTGATTTGATCTTTGTTTAAGATTGAGATTTGTGATGAAACTTAGAGCTGATTGATCTAAACTAATCACACAAATGAAGATTGAGATTTGTGATGAAACTTAGAACTGATTGATCTAAATTAATCACAGAATTGAAGAGGTTAGGTTACTGATTTGTGCCTAAGTTAATTGAATTCGGTACTTGAAATTAACATAGATTTTCATGAATGGTGCGATTGCGGATTTGTGTTTATCACTTGTTAATTGAATTCTAGACGATCGTCTAGTATGAATTTTGGATTTGATGCAGAGATCTCGGTTAGATCCAAATTAACAATTCAATTGCGCTTCAAGTGTTCTATGAAGGGTCTATGATTGAATCCACCCAATCTTGGATAGGTTTCTAAATTGACTGCTCTTTAATTGTTATTTCTTCTTTTAATTTTGTTAAGTGCGATCTTAAACTGTCAAACCCCCCTTTTTGCTAACTTTCACTTGATTTGATCAAATTGCATTTACGATCCTTGAGGAGACGATCCGGTGTTGTCACTGTGCTACAAGCTTAGGTAATAACTTCGGTTATAATTTTGACTGAGTTCGGCGCTCGTCATGGTTGTCTCAAGTTCGAAGGTGTTCCGAGTAGACAAGGAGTAGAGTTCTTATGCAACAAGCTGGATACAAGATAAGGAATGAGTATGTTAAGTTTTATCGTTAGTGTTATATCGTGCTATTTAGTAGGACCTGTCATGGGGTTTGCTACTGTTAAAAAAAAAGAGTCTGTTAATTTTATATTTCTCTTTAAATTGTGAAATATTAATTAGTGTCAATATTGTATATTAATCAGTTTAAATATATTTTCAGTAATACTTATGAATTTCAGCAAGTTTATGTTTCAGTAAAGAAAGAAATTTTAAAACCCATCTTTTTATAACTCAAACCTTGTGTGAACTTCTTTACAGATTTTGAGTCATGAGTCAGACATGTGATACCCTAGGGAGGGTGTTACACTATTAATAGCCACTGATGGCTATCTGTAAATCTTTTTGAAAGCCTGATATTTTGTCTTTTGGTGGGCTGTATATATGTAATCTTTCGGGGCAGGTAAAGCTTTTGCTTATTTTGTATATCTATTGATGTAACTAAACAAATATGATATATGTGTATGTATATATATATATATATATATATATGATATATATATATATATATATATATATATGATGTATGACTTATTTCTCATGTTAATTCTGTTGTAATTATTTTTTATCATTTTTTTACAGAAAACAAAAAAAAATCGCCAAATTACTTATATGATTTACTACTAAACAGGCTTATCGATATTTAAATGTACCAGGTCTTAGTCAATGATTTATTTTCTGCATTGTCCTTTATAATGTGACGTTCCCTCCTCAAACAGGGGTGTTACAGCGGACTTCTAGCAGCCTCTAGGTTGGGAGTGAGAGTAGTTAAGAGGTTAGGACATTCTTCAAAGTAACTTTGTTATTTTTGTCAAAGACCACCAATTATCAATCTCTATGATTGGTAAATTTTTTAAGTTATTGTATAATTATTTCTAACTATTATTTCCAATTTCTTCCTATTATTGTAGAAGACTAATTTATACTTCTTTCTACTTTTTTCCCAATGAATTAATTTAGCTAATTTCGTAATATATATTGTTTCAACATTAAATATTAGTTTCAGTTTATTTTTAATGAGAACCATGACATACAAAAGAATATAACTTCTCTTCTTGAATTTTCTCATAATTTGGGGAATAAATCAATGTAGTTTTCTCTATTAATTTTCTTCCAGAATTTTAGATTCAAACCAAGTAAAAATCATTCAATTAATTACCACTACAAAAACTTCCAAAATTGGCAACGAGACATTTACAGCAAATGGGCCAATGTTGCTATTAACTATTATTTTGCAACAACTACTCACTAATATCGAGAAACTAATATAATTTGATGGGCTTTTAACAGTAAGAATGGATCTTGCTTCTAAAGGGTGAAAAACTGGCTACAATAAGCCAAAACAAAACGCGCCAACATCTCTCTCTCTTTTTTGTTACTTTCGCTCCAAAAATGAAAATGATGCCACACAATCTAATTAGTTGTAGAAAGGGAAAATCCCCAATTTCTTTGTTAACGAAAACCCTCAATGTCTTCAAAGACCACTATGAATTCGTACAGCCCTCTCATCGGGCTTCTAACATCGCAAAGTTCGTTGTCTTTGGTGTGTGGTCATCAGGTTTGTTGTCTCTAATGTATGGTCATCAGGTCTGTTGTCTCCGTCGTGTGGTCATCAGGTCCGTCGTCCTCCAACATTGAAGATTTGCTGGTGGGTTTGGTCAGAATTTGAAATGGTATCATCTTCATTTTAGGTGAGCTTTCTTTCTCTTGCAACTCTAATGGTGTACTCTTTCTCTTTCTCTCTCTGTATGTTGTAGAGTCTTTCCTTCTACTGAATGGGTGTGTATTTAAAAGATCTTACTTTCACCCTAAAAAACCTAAGCCCTATTGCCCCTCAATGTGAGTAAGAGAGAGCATGCGTATGAGAGGAGCGTGGGTTTGAGGGAAACAACAGTGGTACTTGTTCTAATTATTTTATCTATTAGTAATTAACTTTATCATTAGCAGACATAACTATATGAGCATTGAAAAAAAATGATCTTTTGGATATTTGGAAGATAGGCTATTGTAGTATATCATAAGGTAAAGTTCTTTTGCGTCTTAATTATATATTTTATAACTACATGATTTGCCATGTTATATTTTCAATTTTCAATTTTATGAGTGACATAAAGTTCTTCCCTGAAGTGGGAATCTCTCATGTTTATGTATATCATAAGGTCCACCACATGTTATTGACAAAGCATTAAAACATGTCCTAATTGATTTGGCACATTGGTATATTATTATAGAGTGACACACTGCTTATGTAAAAAAGTGTGACTGCTAGTTAAGATTACCATAGAAGAAAATGACCATATATATATATATATATATATATATATATATATATATATATATATATATATATATATATCCTGATAGGTAGGGGTGGAAACAGGTCAGGCTAGGCCACACTTTGCTTTAAACAGAACTGGCATGTATCCCAATTACAAAGCCTGAGCCTGGCCTGTGAGTCTGTAATAGGTTGATTTTTAAGGTTTGACTTGACCTTTTTAAAAGTCTCGCCTAGCTTGAAAGCATATTTAAAAGCATACTTTGCAATGAGGCCTTTAAATAGGCTAACAAACTTTTACATAGGATAATAGGTCTACCTTTAAATAGGCCAACATGCATTTACATCGACTAACAAATCTACTTTTAAATAGGTTATCATACATTTACATAGGCTAACATGCCTAAGCCTTGAAATAAGTCAATGGGCATAGTCAAGGCCAATAAGTCTTTGTTATAACTTAACACTCACCTTCTAATTTTATAAATGCTTACTACTTTCTTACTCTAATCTTTGGTCGATGTGAGACTTGAAGATATACCAAGTTGCAAAGTTTTGTAACTTGGTATATCTTCAAGTCCCACATCGACCAAAGACCAGAGTAAGAAAGTAGTGAGCATCTATAAAAGTAGGAGGTAAATGTTAATTTATTATTTTTATTTTAATAAATATATTGTTAAATATGTTATTTTTTTATTATAACTTACTAACTTAGATTTTAGTTATAATTTTTATTAAAATCAAATTAAAAATATTAATATAATATATTATAATTATAATTATTATAATAATATATATTATATATAGTTAATCGAGCAGATCGACTGCCATGCTTAATGTGCCTATTAGATTGCACGAGACACGACCTTTTAGTTAAACATGCTTTTAAAAAAGTCTTGGCCTAACTTATTTAGTAAACAGACCAGGATAGGTCAAGCCTCAGGCAGGCCAGGCCATAGGCTCCTGACAGGCAGCCTGGCCTATTTCCACCCCTACTGATAGGGGACCGAACTGGGATACTATTTTCAACCAGTTGGTTTTCACTGGTATGCTCACACTCACATCATCATATACTTCTTGTGTTATTTGTGAGAGGTTATACTTATTTCTGGCATGGCACCAGTCCTATTTCACTATATAGCAAAATATATCATAAATAATAAATGTGTATTCTTTACTTTGCTTCCAATTCTGTTTTAATTTAGAAAGATCACAGTTTGAGACTTGCCAAATTAATCAAGATTTTGATACTTGATGTATGAGTTCCATTATTAGCTAGAGTGTGACTGATATTATTATTTTCCTTTATACTCATGAGTTCTATACTTAAGGGACTGTTATTCCTTTTAAATATCATGGATATCTATATTTGCCACCATTTTTTTTAGAGAAAAGAAATTATATTATTACTTGTATTCTAGTTTCAGCTTCTCTGTATATTAATTTTTCTTTATCTACATGACAAGATTGCAAAGGATTCTTGATTTGAAAGAATACCTTGTACTCATAAAGGGACATATGCTAATGACTGCCTTGTTGAGAAAGTTATCGAGGTGTGGTTTATTTTTTTTCTGTTAAATGTTCTTTACAGAATCATCCAGGAGCAACTTGATTATTAAGATTAAATGTGTTTTAAATACTATTTCAAATGTTACCAGAATTGAAATGAAAACATCTATACTTGTTTAGCTTCAGACTCTCAAAGCTTGTTTCATTTTCTTTGAGATTATGCAGAGTGTACATTTTTGCAAAACAACATGACAATCTAGTCCTATTAGAATAATGTTATGCATAGTGACTTTGAGATTATGTAAAGTGTGCATATTGGCAAAGTTTTATGTGTGTTTAAATATTTAGATACACTATTAAGCACAACTACACTACATTATATGTGTTTTTATTTGACATGATATCCAGGTTAAAGTTTAATATGTAGATGCATCTTAGTGCTTGTAGTTAATAAGTGTTGATATAGTTGATTGTCATAAATACTTATTGTTGTGTTGTATTTGGAATGGATTGGTTTGTATTTGGAACTTGCTGATTCTGCCATGGCTAGCTAGAAACAAGGTTTTAATAAGGAGTAGCAATTCAAATCAACCAATATTTTTTAACACAATCCACACAAACCTATTAGTTAAATAGGATTAATGTCTTTGCCATGCACAAACTAATTTATAGTTGGTGATATGATAGCTAAAAAAATATCATATTATGAGGTACTTCTATTTTTTTTCTTTGCTTTTTTTATATTTTTTCCTTTTCAATTCAAGTTAAACTTTATCTAATTTATGACAAGCTAAAATTTCCCAGTTACAATCAAGCTAATTGGGGTGAGCATCTCCACTCTTTAGTGAAGCTTAATTTTGTATTTTGGATGTGTAGCATGTGTTGGTTTGAGTAAATTTGTTCTGGAGCTAGGTTGTGTTTGATTCAATGGTTTTCATATGCATTTAATTATCTATTTCCTGAAATCAATTTTTTTTTTGTATCTTGCTCTTTTCTTTATGCTACAATTACTAAAAATATATATATTTTGTTTTTTTTTTAATTTTGGGTCTTCATTATTGGCCAAGAAATTGTGGGGCGGTGAACATCGATTTATGGGCATAAAATATCTTTATACCATGTGATTTTAAGTTTAGAGTGCCTTTATGTTTGAAACTCTATCTGTCATGTTAATTTCTATTTGTTTTATTAATTGTTAGCTCTGCATTCTTTCAAGTCCTCTATTTATATTTTATTATGATTCCTCCTAGATTTAACTAGTCATTCTTTTGATCAGCAGAATTCTTTTTTTTTTAAACATTTACTAGTTATTTCACATCACATTTTGTTTTTCTTGTGTGAGAATGTCATGTAATTGATTATATATCTTTGTAAAGGAGGCTCACCATTTTGCTTAAATGTTCTAAATTTGTATACTACACACATATTATGCACCTTCAACAGTTTGTTTTGCTTTGGAGGGTGTCATATCCTCCCTCCTAGGTGCACCTCTCTCTCTCTCACACACTTTTCTTTTTTGAAAATATTATATTGTGCACCTTCCTAAGGGATGCTTCTATTTTCCACCTTTTTGTGGTGTGCTTCTTTGAATTTGTTCTCTATCTACAACAATTAAGAAAAACTCCTCTACAAAGTAAACTTTGTTGTGGTGGCCTAATGCATGAGCGTGGACTCCTTGGTTAGTGTCTTGGGGATGAGCTTGCTGCACTCTATTTGTTAGTTACTGAATAGTGAATGGGAAGTCAGAGTTTCCCATATTTATAGAGAAGACAATTGATGTTCAAACTTTTTAACCAATCTAAGTTGTGAGCTGCAGCCTGGTCTTACTATGTTTCAAGTGCCTCTGTATGGAATTAGCCAGCTGTTTCTATATGATGTTATGGGAGTTTCTACTCTTAAATTAGTTTTCTTGTAAACTCTGTTTTGGGCTTAGGCCCTGTTTTTCCATCCAAAATGAACTTTGCTATTCAGAACTACCATTGTAAATACTAAATTGTCAATGATATGTTCTGTTTACCTTTTCTTTTTATTTTTTGTGTGTTATCATTTATTTTGATTAATACAATATAAAATCATCAAGGTTGTTACCAATTTTTTTTTATATATCCATATGTTATTTCTGTTTTTGTCTTTTTTCCCCTGCTCTTGTTCTTGTATCTTGTGCATCAATATAGTAATATTCATCTATATATAAGTTTTGGTCCCATCAATTGGATTGGGAGTATTGCACACATCCTTAGTAATAATATTTTTCACTTTTTTACCTGAAATGTTCCATTGGTTACTGTTATTTGATATAGTTAAATATTGTTCAAGCCAACGCTAAGGCAAAGTTTGATGAAACTGTTGAAGCACATGTAAGATTGGCTATTGATCCAAAGCGAACATAACTGGTATATGTCAATATATTTTAGTTTTTCTTTTCCTTTTCCCAATTTTGCATGTGTTTAGTTTCATTTCACAAAAGAATCTTCATCCCAAAAAGGATAAGAAGAGGTAAAAAAAACTTATAATCGCATAAATAAGATTTTACTTGATTTCTTAAAGATGAATGGATTTATAAACTATATTATGAAACTTGAAGCCTTAGTTTTTTTAACAATATTACTTTAAGAACTATTGGCATTGGTTTACTTTATTACTACATATCCTTTATTATTTGTTTACTTGTTAACCTATTTCTTGGTATATTTTGAAAGGGCTAAAACTGTGGAGGTAGGGAGCAACCAAGGCCTACAAGTAGTCAGAGCATAATATTGACAACAGCCGAACAAAGGTTTCTATCCATCTAACTTTATCTATATGATTTGAGTCTTTATCTCTATGTGTGATTTAGAATAATACAAATATTTTGGAATTAAAATATACATTTCTACATTTTGTTTTTTGGAAAAAATAGATGGCTATTACAATCTTCATCCCTTTGAATGAAATTAACCATGGATTATTCAAATCTATGAATGTGTAAGCATGCTTGTTCTTTGTTCTTATCTTTCAATTAAGGCACTATGTTGTGTTTTTTCACATCACGAAAAAAAAAAGCTTTGGAAGTCTTACATGTTATTTGTGTTTTACCCTCTTGTGAAATCATAATAATAAAGCTTTTGGAAGTCTTTGTGTTCTTATGGTAGTGCTTTTTATATAGAAGAAAATATTAGTGTAGAATATTATAAGATGAAATACGAGTTTCTTTTAACACATGGAAAGTCACAATGGAAGAAGAGAGGAAAAATAAGAGTTGGATGTTCATAGGAGACATGTGGTTACCAAAATATTTAAAAGGAGTGGATGAGTTTCTAAATATAGCCACTTTAGTTGCAGACAAGGAGGATAACATTAAGTGTCCATGTTGTAAATGTAACAATCACCTTAACAAGTCAAGGGAAGAAGTAAAGGGATATTTACTTAGATGGGGAATAGAGCTAAGTTATATAAAGTGGGAATTTCATGGAGAGTTTTTTTCTTATGATGAAAGCATAAGTGACTACAATGATCAAATAACTAATGAAGGAAATGATGATGGTCAAGTATATTCAATGTTACATGACATGTATAGATGTGATAATGCTGATAACATAAACAATGAGTTTCATGAGAAAACATCTAGTCATGAATTTGAGGAGCCAAATGAAGAAGTTAAGAGGTTTTATAGATTGTTAAAATATATTGAACAAAAGTTGTATCCAGGTTGCATTAAGTTTACAAAACTATCATATGTTGTCCAACTTTTCTAAATAAAATGCTTGAATGGATGGAGTAATACTTCATTTGATTCGCTATTAAAACTACTTAAGGAAATTCTTCCAGATGGCAATGTACTTCCCGAGTCATTTTATGAGGCAAAAAAATTTGTTAAAGATCTTGGGCTTCATTATGAAAAGATAGATGCGTGCATTAATGATTGCATACTATATAAGGATAGATATTCTAATCTTGACAAGTGTCCAACATGTGGGGAAAGAAAATGGAAAACAAGTAATAAAAAAGACTTTGATGAAGATGCTTCCAATAATTCCGAAAAACAAAGAAGGAAAAAAAACCTATTCCACAGAAAATCCTTCGATATTTTCCTTTAAAAGATAGGTTACAAAGGTTATATATGTCTCCCGAAACAGCTGAGCATATGAGGTGGCATATTGACCGGAGAGTTGATGATGAAGTATTAAGGCACCCTGCAAATTCAATGGCTTGGAAGCATTTTGATAGGGAACACCCATTCTTTAAATCTAATTCACAAAATGTTAGACTTGGTCTAGCAGCTGATGGGTTTAACCATTTTGGTAATATGAGTACTACATATAGTATATGGCCTGTTATTCTCATTCCATATAATTTGCCTCCATGGTTTTGCATGAAACAATCTTTTTCCATATTGTCCAGGATACTCCCTTGTTCAAAGGGGCTTGGAAATAATATTGATCTATATCTTGCACCATTGATTGAAGAATTAAATGACTTATGGAGTGCTGGAATTAACACATATGATGCATTGAAGAAACATAATTTTAAGTTGCATGCAACTTTGTTATGGACCATTAATGACTTTCGTGTATATGATATGTTATCTGGGTAGAGTACAAAATGAAAACTAGCATGCCCATGTTGTCATTCAAATACTCACTATCACCGTTTAAAACACGATAAAAAGTACTATTATATAGGTCATCGTAGGTTCTTACCTGCTGACAATTCTTAATGTAAAATTAAAACTTCCTTTGATAATACTATAGAAAGTAGGCATGCACCAAAACCTCTCTGGAGATGATGTGCTTGCACGATATGATACATTTTCACAAGTAGTTTTTGGTGATAATAAAAGGAAAAGAAAGAGAGATACAGATGTGTATCATAATTGGAAAAAGAAAAGTATATTGGAGAACACTTTTGTTGAGATATAACTTGGATGTTATTAACATTGAAAAAAATATATAAGATAATGTGTTAGGAATATTATTGGATATCAAAGGCAAAACAAAAGATTCCTTCAATTATCGGTTAGATCTTAAAGTTATAGGAATTAAAACAACACTTTAACCTACAAAAAATGGGGATAAATATGTGCTTCCTCCAGCTAGATTTACCTTGTCACGTGAAGAAAAGTCTCAATTTTTCTAGTGAATTAAGGATGTTAAGTTTCCTGATTCCTATGCCTCCAACATAGCTCGTTGTGTCAGTATTAAGGAATGCAAAATTATGGGACCAAAAAACCAAGATCATCATGTCTTATTTGAGCGAGTTTTGCCACTTTTCATCAAGGATCTAATGCTAAAAGATGTAAGTGATTCATTAATTTAATTATATTTATTTTTCAGCTATTTGTGTTCCACAGAATTAAAAGTCGATGACTTAGACCAACTACAAAGCAACATTGCAATAACTCTTTGAAAGCTAGAGCAAATATTTCCACCAGCATTTTTTGATATCATGGTTCATTTGCCAATTCATCCAGGTAATGAGCCAAAGATTGGTGGTCCAATGCAATATCGTTGGATGCATTTTGTTGAAAGGTACAACTAAATTTGAATAATATTTTCCTTGAATTTCATTGTTTTTGTTTTCATATATATATTAGTTAAGTTTGTTATTATACTTGTCATAATTTTACGCATAGAAAAGCATGATGTGCGTAATAAAGCCCATCCCGAAGGCTCCATTGTTGAGGGCTATATCTTAGAAGAAGTCATGACACTTTGTGAACGATATTTGAATGATATAGATACAAAGTTAACTCGAGCATATCGCAATTCTTACTCTTGTCTTGATAATGCTCATGGCTACTTGTCTGTGTTTGATAAAAATGGTAGAACATTAGGTGGTGAAGAATGGATAAGTTTGGACTTGAATGAACTTAAAAGAACCTATTTTTATATACTTGAAGATTGTCACGAAGTCAAACCATGGATTGGGTAAGATATCTAACATTTTTTTTTCTTTTATCTTTGCTACATTTCCCTGCTAGTATGATGTCCTAACTTGTTTGAGTTTTCTCTTACATTAAAATGCTATAGGGAACATAAAGAAGTACTTAAGAAAGAAAATAATGGAAACATAGAAAGAAGACATAACGAGGAATTCATTTCTTGGTTTGAAAAAAAGGTACATTTTGTTTAAAATTCTATTATCATTATACTAAAAGCTCAAATAATATAGGCATATTCTGACTTTGAAAATCTAGATTATAATTTATATAGGTGATAAGTTTACATCTTGAAAAAGATTTTTGAGTGACTTCACAATTGTTAGCATTAGCTAGAGGACCAGATTCTCATGTTTGTTCTCATAAAAGGATACATTCTTAATGGTTTCAAGTTTTGCACAAAAGAGAATGAAAAATTGTGAAAACTCAAAACAGTGGGGTAATAGTTAAGGGTGATGAACTCAGTGAGAATCTTGAGTACTATGGTGTAATACAAAAGATATATGAGATAGGATATATGGGAAGGAATTCGGTAATATTATTCAAGTATAATTGGTTTGAGATTCCACCTGAAGGTAGAAGCCAAAGTAGAGGCTATAAAAAGGATGTCTATGAGTTTATAAGTGTAGGTGTGACAAGATTACACTTCAAAAATGACTCATTTGTCTTAGCAGCTCAAGTTGAATTTGTTTATTATGTTCAACATAGTTCAAATGCAAATTGGCATACAATAATTAAAGTAAGGCGAAAAGGTGTCTTTAACATACCAAATGGCGTTGATAGTAATGATCATGAGTCAGAACCTTACCAACTTAATGAATTAGCTGAGATGTGGATTGACCTGACTTAATATCATACTCACAATGATAATGACATTCTTAGAAGGAATGATATTGTTGGAGTTAGCATTGATGAAGCTATCCTAATGAAGAAGAGGAAGAGGTTGTTCATGCATCCACAATAGATTCTGAAATTGAAGATTATGACTCAAGTTCTTCAAACAGAGACACATGCAATAGTGAAGAACTTGAGGATGATGATTGGCAATAGTTTAGGAATAGTATTGTGTATATTTTGTTTATAATATTTTGTAGCCATTGCTGAAATGAAATTTGTATTCACCTTTGATTTTTTTGAAGTCAGTTTTTTTTAGTTGTTATACTATTCAACTTTAAAATTAGTAGGGTATCTTTATCATGCTATTTTTGTTTGTCTTCACCAGCGATTTAAAATGCTCAACAAATTTAGTATTATCAATAAGTACTTTACTTGTTTCTAATTTTCAGCTTATTAATATGACTAATACAAACCAAGTTTCAAATAGGGGTGGTTCACAAGGGACATCTAGCAATTCAAGAATTCAAGGTACATGTATATTTAGATTTTACTTCTATTAAGCTAAAGTATACAATATTGCCTTTCAAATACTAGAATGTATATCATTGTTTAAGTGTATATATATATATATATATATATATATATATATTATGTAACAACATCTTTGAAAGCTAAAAGAGGGCCAACTAGAGGCTTGACAGTTCAGAAAAAAAACATCGAGTAAACTTTGATGGAAAGTTGGATGTCATTATCCCTCCAGACAAGAATGTTGCAGTAAGTGAAGGTACTAATGATTTTGTGACTTCTCTTTCAGTCATAGTCCATCAACATGCCTTACAAAATGTAAAAACATGGAAAGACATTCCAGAGATTGTCAAGGAAAGAATAATGACGAATGTGTTGGTATAAATGCTATACTTTTGAGTTTCAAGATTTCAAAACATTTAGAATTTTACTTTAATATACATTTTCCTTAGTCATTCATATTTGACCCTTCAATTCAGGATTCATTTAGACTTCCAGATACTAACACAATTAAAAAGGTTATTCTAAATGAGGCAATGGACCTATTTCGTTATAGGTGCAGTAGGTTGCATACATATTTTCTGAAGTTTGTGACAAAAGAACAATGCCTAGAGAACAAGCCAAGTGACTTATCAAAGGAAGAGTGGGAATATTTGGTTAATAATTTTAGTTCTCCAGCTTTTATAGTATTATATCTCTATTTCTCTCTTATTGGAATAATTCTATTTCCTTGCAAATTAATTAGAGGATAACTCAGGTTCTTATAATTTTTGTGAAGCAGCATTAATTTTTAGGTTACTATCCTTGTATGTCTTTACTAGCTACTAAGCAACAAATAATGTTCATCATATGAATTGCTCTTAGTAAGCAAATACTCATGGAACAAATTTTATTTGTGGCAGAGAGTTAGTCAAAGAAACAAGAGAAATAGGGCAAAACAACTCATAAACCATTGTTGTGGTCGAAAAACATTCCAATGTTTTAGCTATGACAAGTTGATAAATTATTTTACCTTAATGCTTTATATTATGTTTGAGTTATTTTTATCCTAATTAGTTGAATTATGTGTGAGTAAAGGAATCCAGAGACATAGGAAAAGAGCCCAATCTTCAGTAGTTATGGCAAATAACTTGATGCGAATTATAAGTTACAAACTCAAGTGCAAGTTGTCTCAAGTAATAAATTCTCGGGAGTCTGAGGTCGATCCACAGGGAATTGATGAAGAAAAATTATTTGAGATAAGAAAAAGATTTATCACAACACCAAAGGTAATAAAAGTTATTCAAAGATGAAAAAAAGATTTGCTTGGGTTAGGAGATCCACTCTCGTTAATAAATTAAAGATAAGATTTTTTTTTACAACTCAATTGAAATCTACACATAATGAAAGTTTCAATCGAAAAATATAACATTCAAAGTTCAATTATATATGCAATTATATTATGGTTCCTTTAATTATCTACTAATACTTGCAAATGGTATCAAGCATCCACTGTGCCAACCTCTTGCTACAATGAATCAAGATCTTCATTATACAAGGAAGGTTTCAAAATTAATTTGAAATAACATACAACACATATAATGATCACATGATAATATATCATTGAAGCACAAAAAAGAGATTAATCTAACCTTATTTCATTACCAAGAGCTTCACCTTTTCATCCAAGCAAAATGAAAATTAGTTACTCATAAACAAGAAGAAAGAAAGAAAGAAAGAAAGAAAGAAGAGAAAGATGAACATAACTTCAATTTAGTACAAAAGAAAATTACAACAAAAGAAGACAATTAATATACAAGCATGATCATAATTTCTCCTAACCCCCTAACCAAGTGTGCTCAATGATCAGCTAATCGTGCCTTTTATAAAATGACAAGGGAGCCGATTAATAAGTGAGTGGATGAGTGGGTGGATGAGTGGAAAATGCTAAATAGTGATTTGATGAGTGAAAATTTGTTGAGATCCTTTATCTCTGAAATCATTCAGTACTGATCTCATAAATGCAGTCAGAAAATTGAGAAATGGTCTTCAAGAAAGTTGTAGGATTTTGTCGTAGCTTTCCAATGGCACTGATTTTACTCAAAACACCATCTATAGCGTAAGAAATGACCCCAATTACTGCACACTGTTCAGGCCCAACTACAGCTCCTCTGTTCTAACTTCCAAGCCCAATATGACTCTAAGAAATTCGATTTGAGTTTTGTGTTCTTCATGAAAGTTGTATATATGCATCTTAACTTTCAAATGACACTAGTTTCAGTCCAAAAGCTCTCCTACAGCCCTTGTTATGCCTAGATTACTGCACACTGTTTAGGTTCCAATCACAAAACTTGTATTTTGACTTCCAAGCCAAATTAGCTCTATTAGATGTTCGATTGTTGCCTGGAGCTCTTCATAAAAGTTGTAGAGGTCTCTCTTATCTTTCTACAAGTGTAAGATACATAATTATTAAACATCTATAACTCAAGATATGACCAAAATAAAGAAATAATGTAAGACCTAAATAATGCTGAAAAATCAATTAAGTCCAATTTGAGTCCAAACTTACAAAACATAACCAAGCTCAATCAATTAAGTACATGGAGAGTGTAAATGACTAAAAATGAGGGTTTATTAATGTATGAAATATGTGATTATCAAATTCTCCCACACTTACCTTTTTGCACTCTTGGGCAAAACACATAAAACCAAAACTAGGAAAAAAAATGATACAGATTCAAAAGCTAAACACTCTGAAAGACTCAATTTCCAATGATATTCAAGAATGCAAAAGTTTATAAACAAGAAGAGCAATCAAAGATTCAAGGGATCAAAACATTTATGAAGTAAAACATCTTCACATCTCAAACCAACAAGTAAGGAGACTTCAGTTGAAAAGAATGAATCAAGAATGATAGATCTTCACAAGATTCACTTTCAATCCCTCAAGTGTTTAAAAGGTAGGTATTTCACTCAATTCAACTCATGAAAAATTACACTATCATAAGTTTGCTTATATTCTACTTCTCCACCACTCAGAACACATGCACACATAAATTAAGATAACTTTATTCAAGGTTGTAATGAGGTCAAGGTAAAGGAGGGGGTAATATGAATATGACAAGTTAAATACCAAAGAGAATAAAATAACGTGAGAGTTAAGTTCAATTAACAAGCATAAAAGTTCATCCCAACTCCACCTAATACAAATTCCTTTTACATACTCTTTTCCCTTCCCTTTTTTGCTTTGTCGGCCCTTCTTTACACCTTTTTTTAACATTTTTTTCAATTAACTACTCTTTCCTTTTTTTTCTTTTTTTTTTACCAGTCATTCTACATACACACCCCCACACTTGTTCAAGAACTCATCCAATGACAAAGCTAATGTTCTCTTATTCCCTAAGGTCAAGTAACAATATGGTTTTTTCATTTTAGGCACCTAATGAGCTAGAAACAAGGAACGATCAAATGAGCTCAAAGGGGTTGAACAAAGGAAAATAGGTCATTTTCAATGCCTTACATTGGCAGGAATCAGAAAATTTTTAGGAAGTCATAAAAGTGATTGATATCATATTGAGATAATATGCAACTGAACAAGGCTGCCTATTCGTGCGCCAATCATTCTTGGCTAATTGGTTAAAGTAGTTATTTTAAGAAAAATTGTCTCAATCATATTTATATATGCATATGAAAATATAGCCTAAAAAAGAATCAAAGTAAATTTTAGAGTGACAATTCCATGAGTGAAAATCACACAAGAAAGAAGAGAATGGTACAAATGTTCAATCCATTCATCAATAGGCTCAAAATCTCATAAGGCATATTTTTATCATTCTCAATCCACTAATTTAACATCCATAACCAAGCATGTGAAATTTAAGAAAGAAGACAATTTATTTAATCATGTTATGATTCTTGAATTTCAGTTGCTTCAAAGGATGTGAGAGTGCATTCACTTGAATCTTTCAAAAGAAATTAAACGAAAAAACTCAAATCAACACAAAATAGTTACTACCCCAACTAAGATGCGTCTCAAGAGTAAAATTACCTCCAGAGCAAAATTTACTCCTTACTCTGTCATCCCTAATTAGTTTTACTATGAGTAAGTTTCTGACAATCATACCAATAAACATACTTCCCAAGTTAGATGTATTTCAAGAGCAAAATTTACTACTTACTCTATCATCCTTAATTGGTTTAGTAAGTTACTAACAAACATATCATACTTCCTATTTTTTTTATCAACTATCATTTCCCCCAACCAGATCACAATATTATCCACAATGTTAAAATATAGATGAGTAAATGATAGAAGATATTACCTGTTGGAGAAACTTGACACAAATAGAAACAAAGTACAACAAATAAAACCAAAGCTTGTAATTATTTAAATAGATGGAGTGTCAGATCCAACTTGCGTTTCAATCTGCTTCCCTCACTGCTTCCTTCTGACTAATCTATCTGAGTTATTATTAGATCAGGTTCATAAGCAAAAGCTTGTAATTTATCAATTAACTCATCAACAGTGGAAGCAGAGATAAGAAGTGGTCTTGCCAAATGTGTGATAAATTTCTGTTCCACAACATGATCAAGAAAAGATAACAAACCATCAAAGAAATTATTAACATTCAACAAACCTATGGGTTTATGGTGGATGTTCAGTTGGGCCCAAGAAACAATTTGACAAACTTCTTCCAAAGTACCAAAACCACCTGGTAAGGCAATGAATGCATCAGAGTTTTCAAGCATTGTCCTTATTCATTCATTCATAGATGATACTTGAATTTTCGGCCTAATTATCTTTCCAGTGATGTTCTTTTGAGTTAAAGATTCAGGAATGATGCTTAAAACTTGACAGCCTCTTAGGTGTGCAGAGAGTGATATAGCCCTCATTAACCCAATGTTACCTCCCTCATATACTACACAAATGTTTCCCGCAGCAAGTGTTCGACCAAGAGTGTTTGCTGCGTTTACAAATTCTAAACCCTTCCCATAACTTGTCCTATAAAATACACAAATACTTGTAAGTCTACGAATAGAAGCTCCCTCATTTCTACACTCACCCTTCCCTTGGATGATTATCAATTAAAGGAAAGTGAAGAAAATGGAGTATTTAAATAAGAAAGGAATAGATAAAGTAATGATAGCATCTCTATGGGTAAGCTAGTTGTTCTCAAAAAAGTTTGAAACTAAGAAACATTATTTATTTATTTATTTATTTACTTTTTTGTTTTTTTTCTTTTTTTTTAGACTTCAAGAAAACCATCAGAGTAAAAAAGTGTAGAAACCCCTGAAGGACCTTACTTAAAGGATTGTCTGTCCAAAACCAAAATACAACAAAATCATACAAAGATAAAAGAAATATAATAACAAATAATGACATACCTTTATGTACAGTTTTCATGGTGTATCTTTATATTGCACGTCATGAGTGCACTAATACCAAGACGGCTCAGCCAATCTTGGAATTCTTCTCCTTCTCGCTTGTGGGATATTTTGGATTGAGCTACAATGCAACTAATTAAAGTGTGTAAATCTGACAACTACCACCAATGACCACAGCTAGTGAGAGGACGCTGGAGAACCCATGTCATTAAATCACAGGATCTAACTTAGTTGCATAGTCACGCGAGTATGCTAATGATAATCACATATTTTATACATTAATAAATCCTCTTTTTTAGTCATTTACACTCTTCATGTACTTAATTGATTGAGTTTGGTTATGTTTTGTAAGTTTCGAATCACATTGGATTTAATTGATTTTTTAGCATTATTTAGTGTTACCCAAGTGGCTTCCAGTACTCAAGAGGAGGGTAAATTGAGTATTTAAAACTTTTTCGCAAACCCTTTTTAACACAAATTTCTTGAAGCAAATATTAAAAAATATATGAAAAAGAATAAAATGATTGAAGGCTTTAAGAGCAGCAAATTAACAGATAAGCAATGATAAATAAAATGCTATAAATAAATAGAGATAAAGATGAGAAGAGCAGGCACGATATTTATCCTAGTTCGACCACCAACCACTTGTGGCCTACGTCTAGTCCCCGAAACACAGTTCGAGATTTTTCACTATTCAATACAAACTTAAAACAGGTGCTTGCAACCTTTATACAATAGAGCACTTTTCACACACAGGAAAACTCTACCCTTGTGCTAAAGCCTCAGCCTGCAGGGATACCTCACCGTTACACAAACCTTAGAGGGATACCTCACCCTCAATACAATATGTCAGAGAAATAGATGAAGAAGAGAAACTCTCACTCAGAGTAAATTATACAAATTGATGTGCTAATGGAGCTCTCACAGAAATATCTCAAAATTTTAATCGAAAGTAGAGCGTAGAAAATAATTTCATAAGATAGAGCAAGTAGAAAATAATTCAGAGTGTCAGGCAATTTTAGAGAGGACCCAAGGCTTCTATTTATAAAGAAATTTCAAAGAAGTAGCCGTTGGGGTAATTAATACTCAATATTTCAAAAACTTGTTTCCATATCAGTATTCGTAATAACCGTGTTTATTCGAATAAATGAAACGTTATTCGAATAACACTGTTTATGAAGCCTTTGTAAAGAGCCAGCTAATATGGGTTATTTGAATGACCTTAAGTTTTATTCGAATAACTCTTTTAACACGCAGTTCTGAAAAACTGAGTTTATTCGAATAACTCTGAGTTATTCGAATAACTCATTTGAGAGAAGCCTTTCTGGAGGTCCTTTTATTCGAATAAACAGTGGTTTATTCAAATATTCTTTTAAGAAAAACATAAGCTTTGAAAAGCTATTATTCGAATAGCAGTTTAAAAAACAGAAGAAATCTGAAAGACATTTATTCGAATAGCAGGATCATTATTCGAATAAGGCTGTTTTAAAAGACAGAAGCTCGTGGAAAGGTTTATTTGAAAAGGATAAGCTTTTTTTTTAATAAAACAATAGAAACTGATTTGAATAGCTTATTTCAAAAACACTTGAGGTTCTTTTAAACCAATTTTATTTTTCTTTCAAAACAGAGAGATATTAGAATGAACTCCGTACAAAAAGGTCCTAAGTCCTAAAACTATTCTTATATGATCTTGGACTTGGTCTTTCTATCGTCTTCATTTTATTCTTCACGTTTGTTATCATCAAAACAAAATCCTCAAAGGCATGTGTCCAATTACATTTAGGTCTTATATTATTTCTGTATTTCGGTCATATCTTGAGTTTTCAATGTGCAATATTTATATATTTTATCTTGTAGTAAAGATAAGAGAGAGCTCTATAACTTTTATGAAGAACACAAAATTCAGATCAGATTCCTTGAAGGTCATATTGGGCTTAGAATTCAGAACAAGAGTTTTGTGATTGAAACCTGAATAGTGTGCAGTAATCAAGACATAACTTGGACTGTAGAAATGGAATGGGGCTAAAACTTTGATATTTGAAATTTAAGACCCATATCTATAACTTTCATAAAGAACACAAAATTCAGATCGAATTCCTTGAAGGTGATATTAGGCTTTGAAGTCAGAATAGAGGTATTGTATTTGGGCCTGAATATTGTTTAGTAATTGGGCCATATCTTGGTAGATGGTCAATTGAGCTGAAATTTGGATATCCGAAAGTTAAGACCCAGATCTACAACTTTCATGAAGACCACTTTTCCATTTGCTGATGGCATCCATGAGTTCAGCAATGAATGATTTCGAAGACAAAGAATCTCAATAATTTTCCAATCATCCAACCATTCAACCAATCATCCAACTACTCATCCACTCACTCATTAATCAGCTCCCTTGTCATTTTGTATCTCTAATCCTCTATAAAAGGCTCTATTGGCTGATCATTTAGGACTCTTGATTTTAGGCTTGGTTAGGAGAAATTATGTTCATGCTTGTATATTGTCTTCCTTTGTTGTAATTTTCTTTTGTTCTAATTTGAAGTTATGTTCATCTTTCTCTTCTTCTCTCTTTCTTTCTTCTTGGTTATAAGTAACTAATTTTCATCTTGCTTGGGTGAAAGGCTTAAGCTTTTGGTGATAAATTGAGGTTAGATTATTCTATTTCTTATGCTTAAATGATATATTCTCAAGTGGACATTAAATGTATTGTATTTTGTTTCCAATCAATTTAGAAATCTTCCTTGTATAGTGGAGATCTTGATTTATTGTAGACAAGAGGATTGGCACAGTGAATGCTTGAGCTCACTTACAAGTGTTAGTAGATAATTGAAGGAATCATAATATAATTGCATATATAATTGAACTTTGAATGTTATATTTTTCAATTGGAACTTCCTTTATGTGTAGATTTCAATTGAGTTATAAAGAGAAATAATCTTGCCTTTAATTTATTACCAAGAGTAGATCTCCTAACCCAAGCAAATCCTTTTTTCATCTGTGAATAACTTTTATTACTTTTAGTGTTGTGACAAATCATTTTCTTACCTCAATTAATTTTTTTTCATCAATTTCCTGTGGATCGACCTCGGACTCCCGAGAACTTATTGCTTGAGACAACCTATACTTGGGTTTGCAACTTATAATCCGCATCAGCTAACACGAGGCCCTTCTTTCTGCCTATCTGTGTGATGGGATAATTAAAAGTTTCAAACCCAAGTACAGGTTGTTTCAAGTAGTAAATTCTCAAGAGTCCGAGGCCGATCCACAAGGAATTGATGAAGAAAAAATTATTTGAGGTCCGAAGAATATTTGTCACAATACTAAAGATGATATAAGTTGTTCACAAATGAAAAGGATTTGCTTGGGTTAGGAGATCCACTCTTGGTAATAAACTAAAGACAAGATTATTTCTTTTATAATTCAATTGAAATCATACATAATGAAAGTTCCAATCGGAAGATTTAACATTCAAAGTTCAATTTAGATTAAACATGTAATCATATTATGGTTCCAATAATTATCTACTAATACTTGTAAATGGTCTCAAGCATCCACTGTGCCAACGTCTTGTCTACAATGAATCAAGATATTCATTATACAAGAAGAGTTTCTAAATTAATCAGAAACAACATACAACACATATAAAGATCACATAAAAATATATCATTCAAGTACAAGAAGTAGAATAATCTAACCTTATTTCATTACCAAGAGCTTCACTCTTTCACCCAAGCAAGATGAAGATTTAGTTACTCATAGACAAGAAGAAAGAAAGAGAGAAGAAGATGATGATGAACATAACTTCAATTAAGAATAATAGAAAATTACACAAAGGAAAACTAATAACACAATAGCATAAACTAAACTCTAAGCTAAACTAACACCCTTAAATGATCAGTCTTTGCTTCCTTTTATAGAGTTCAAGGAGTTTAAGAAGATAATGGAGTTATTTGATGATGAGAAGTAAAATCAAAATAGATGATGAATGAGCTGAAATTATAGACTTCCTTGGCTCCGAAATGTCTCTGCTCTTAGCTTATGGCATGCGTTAGAATTGAGTCAAGTGGTATTCATGAAAGTTCTAGCAAATTGTCTCAGCTTTCCAGAGACACCAAGTTTAGCCAAATCCAACAACCACAGCCCGAGAAATGGCCCAATTACTGCTCATAAGTCAGGCCCAAATCCAACACCTCTGTTCTGACTTCCAATCCCAATATCACCTTCAAGGAATCCGAACTGAATTTTGTGTTCTTCATAAAAGTTATATATATGGGTCTTAACATTCCATTGTCAAAATTTCAGAATTATTAAACTCCTATAGCCCGAGATATAGCCTAATGAGTGCATAGAGGTCAAGCTGTCAGGTTCAAAACGCTAGATTTTGCTACAACTCTAATTTGAGTTATCCAAACGTGTGTTTCAAGTCTTGAGGCCTCCATGAAAGTTCTAGAAATTTGTCTTAGCTTTAAAATAAGACCAAAATCACATCCATCGGATATTTGTAACTCAAATTATAGTCAATTTACTGAAAAAGTCAGGTGAGAAGGTTATATAATGAATGAAATATATTGCTATCAATGTGGCTCTTGCTATCAAGTGAATAGTTATTAGAGATTTATCTAAACTTTCCAACAAGACCAAAATCACATTAATCATATAATTGTAACTCAAATTGTGGCCACTTTACTTAAGAATGCAATCACCCAAATTAATGATAATTCAAGCAATAATTTCTTCAATGATCCAATTAAGCTTAATTTCATAAAATGTGACAAAATCAACTTAATTAAGCCAAATTGAACCTTAAGAAGCCTAGTGAGAGGATTATAAAATGAATAAAAACATTGTTATCAAATTCTCCCACACTAAACGGGAAAAACACATAAGAAAAAAAAACTAAGGAACAAAGAAAAACAACACTGACTCAAAAGCTAAAAACTCTAAAAGATTTAATGAAACAAGAAGAGCAACTAGTCATTCAAGGGATCAAAGCATTTTTGAAGTAATATTTCTTCACATCTCAAACCAACAAGCAAGGAAACTTCAGTTAAAAAGAACGAATCAAGAATGAAAGATCCTCACAGGATTCACTCTCAATCTTTCAAGTATTAAAAAGGTAAGTATTTCACTCAATTCTACCCATGAAAAATTGCACTACCATAAGCTTGCTTATCTTCTACTTCTTCACTACTCAGAACACATGCACACAAAAATAAAGAGGACTTTATTCAAGGTTGTAACGGGGTCATGGTAAAGGAGAAGAGATATTATGGATATGAGAAGATAAATACCAAAGAGAATAAAAGAGCATTATGGTACAGTTAGAGTGGAGAAGATATTTGAGAATATTCATAAAAAAGGACAATGACCAATATTTGACTAATGTTTTGTTGAAGATCAATCCCAAATTGTTGAGTTGAATTCATTGTTAGGCATGAACCTTCTCCTTCTTTTCCTGTTGTTTCCAAGCATCCATCTTTATTCTAGGTATGGATATATCACATAGTACATTAGGTGGTCAACTCTTTCTTTTCTTTTTTTTAAATATTTTGTACACACACCCCCACACTTGTTTAAGAACAAGGTCAATGCTCTCTTATTCCTAAGGTCAGGTAAGAACATAGTTTTCTTTTTCATTTTTTTTTAATCTTTAAAGGCACGTAATGAGCAAAAAAAAAAAGAAATAGTCAAATAAGCTCAAAGGGGTTACACAAGGGAAAATATACAAGAATGACTATTTGGTCAATGTAGTTATTTTTAAAATGCCTCAATCATATTTATATATGCATGTGAAAATATAGCCTCAAAAAGAATCAAAGCAAGTTCTAGAGTAACAATTTCACAAGTGAAAATCACATAAGAAAGAAGAGAATGGTACAAATGTTCAATCCATTCATCAATAGGCTCAAAATCTCATAAGACATATTTCTATCATTCTCAATCCATCAATTCAACATTCATATCCAAACATGTGATTTTTAATAAAGAAGAAAATTTATGCTTTGACCCAAGATATGCTTTTTGCTACTTCTAAAACAATTATTTCCTCAACTAAGATGCGTCTCAAGAGTAAAATTACCTCCGGCGTAAAATTTACTCCTTACTCTGCCATCCTTAATTGGTTTTGTTGTAGGTTTCTGATAGTCATCTCACTAAACATACTTCCCAATTTAAATGCGTCTTAGGAGTAAAATTACTCCGTACTCCACCATTATTCATTGGTTTAGTAAATTCATGACAATCATATCATACTTCCATACTTTTCTTTTAAACTATCGTTCCCCCCAACCAGATCACAACATTGTCCACAATGTTAAAATATAGATGAGTAAAGGATAGAAGATAGTACCTGCTGGAGAAATCTGACACAAATTTAAACAAAAATAAAGTACGATAAATAAAATCAAACTTATTAAAGATGAAGTGTCATATCTGGCTTTCTTTTCTTGCTGCTTCCCTTACTGCTTCTTGATGACTAATCTATCTGAGCTAAAACTTTATCAGGTTCATAAACAAAAGCTTCTAATTTATCAATCAGCTCATCAATAATGGAGGCAGAGATAAGAAGTTTTCTTGCTGAAGGAGTGATAAATTTCTGTTCCACAGCTTTATCAAGAAAAAATAACAAAAGATCAAAGAAATTATTAACATTCAACAAACCAATAGGTTTATGGTGGATATTCAGTTCGGCCCAAGAGACAATTTGAAAAATTTCTTCCAAAGTACTAAAACCACCTGGTAAGGCAATAAATGCATCAGAGTTGTCAAGCATTTGTTTCATTCGTCCATGCATAGATGATACTTGAATTTCTTCTCCAACTATCTTTCCAGTGATGTTATTTTGAGCTAAAGGTCTAGGAATGATACCTAAAACCTGACTGCCTCCTATAAAAGCAGCAAATGATACAGCCCACATTAACCCATGGTAACCTCCCTCATATACAACATGAATATTTCTTGCAACAAGTGTTCGACCAAGAGTGCTTACTGCATTTACAAACTCTAAACCCTTCCCATAACTTGACCCACAAAAAACACAGATATTTTTAAGGTTACAAATAGAAGGCCCTATTTCTATACTCTTCCTTCCTTTGAATGTTTATAAGTTAGAGGAAAGTGGAGAAAATGAAGTGTTTAAATAAGGAAAAGAATGGAAAGAGTAATGATAACACCTATAAGGGTAGGTTGGCTGTTGTCAGAAAAGTTTGAAATTAAGAAACACAGAATCTTTTTTTTATTTTTTTTTAACTTCAAGAAAACGATTAGGGTAAAGAAGTCTAGAAACCCCTGAAGGATCCTGCTCAAAGAATCGTCTGTCCAAAAACCAAAATACAACAAAATTATACAAAGATAAAAAAATATAATAATAAATGAGGACATACCTGTATGTACAGTTTTCATAGCGTATCTTTATATTGCGCATCATGAATGCAATAGTGGCATGTATTTGAGTTGCGTGTCACCAGTGCAACGTATGAATTCCACAAGGATTGCCGAACTGACAATAAGAACCTTTGAATCCTTTCCGTCCTGCTTACGGAATAACAACTCTTTATCTTCCTGCAAACATAATTAAATGTATGTTTTCTAAGAAAATGGTACCTGGCTGCAGCCAGTCAGAACTCGCCATAGAGACTTACTAATTAAAGTAAGTATATAGTTCAGTTAACAGTCTTCGTTCACTGTAAAGATGGGACGCTTCTTTCTGTCCATCAGCGCTACAGAGCCTTAGTTCCAAGAACTGGGAATGTAGCACACAGCTCTCTACAGAACATGGCACATGAACTTTATTTACATACTGGTATGTGAAGGTCTCCTCCTGAGTCTATGACAGGACGGGCATCCACCCGGGGCTCTTAATCTAATTAAAGACTAAGTACAACCGTAGTTTCGCCTTCTTCTTTTTTTCAAGTTATTAGAAACCTGATGAAAGATGAGTGTATACTAACTTGAGATTGGGATGGAGGTAGTCTGCTCTTTTGATTTTGTGCCAAAGCATTGTTGACCAGTATTAGACCCATTCAAGACCAGCGCAACATAGGGCTCCCAAAAGGGACAAGTGGCCATAATGCGACTAGCTGCCTCACATGTGGGATACAATCTACCTACTTTGTTTTTCAATTAATAAGGCTGGATCAGGATGCATGCATTTTCCCATTCATGTTTTGTGTTACCAAAGCCAAACCCAAGATGTATACATTCTTTTTTTTCTTTTTTTTTTCTTTCTTTTTTTTTTTTTTTTTTTTTTCTCTCTTTTTTTTTAAAGAAGATGAAGCAGAAAATATGTACATGTTGTTGTGGATATGGCTCACATCTGCCTCTGGTTTCACGTCCAGAAACGGCTTAAACGTCTTCTATGAGTCGAGGATAAGCTTCCCATCCAATTTTCTTATAAATTGGCAAACAGGATATTTTAGAGTCAGATTCTCAGGACTGTATTGCATTTGTTCATCCTTGAAGAGATTCCACAAGTTAAGAAGTTCACGATGCACAAGACCACAAGAATGCGTATCAAGAGTCAATAAGATATCATCTAATGACTCCTTACTCAGTCCATTCTTAATAAAGAAAATTTTATCTTCTCTGTTTACAGAAACCATCCCCAAAGAACGACATCGCTTGTTACAATTCCATCATGCACATATGTGACAGACTTATAATCTTTTTGCTCTTCTCCTTTTAGAATATGAACTTCTACCAAGACCTGACATGTATGAGTCAAATGAAATTGAAGACTCACCTGCTAATCAGACCTTTGCTTCGATTATCTAACGTACATCTTCTGGTATACCGTTATGCATTAACAATCTCAATCTTTCACATCTAACTTTGTAAATTTTTGTTAGAGCATTTTGAGGAAGAGAAGGAAAATGTTTTCTCAAGTTTGAGAGAATGATATCCATTTTGAAGGAGAAGGAATCAGTTATTTTAGAAAACTGAAAGAAAGTAAACCGACTTGAGAGTCACGGAGTACCGTCATCCGCCATTTAACCGGGGAGCTACAGAACTGCAAAACAAAATAAAGCCACAAAATTAGAGTAAATTTTTCTCATAACAAGGATCAGAAAGGGAAATGAATTCTACCTTAGCAGCTTAATTTTCCATAAATGGTTTAAGTCTTTGTCCATTGACCTTAAGCACATTACCATTCATAGGATTCTCAATGTCTATGACCCCATAAGGGTATACATGTTTGACAATAAAAGGACCAGTCTACCTAGATCTCAATTTTCTAGGAAGTAGGTAAAGACGAGAATTATAAAGCAGAACTTTTTGACTAATTTCAAAAAAATTTCTCAAAATAGATTTGTCATGAAAAACTTTTGTTCTTTCTTTATAAATTTTTGAGTTTTCATATGCATCATTTCTCATTTCCTTAAGTTCATTTATTTGCAATTCGCGTAACTTCCACGCATCATCAAGATTTAAATTGAAAGCTTTAATGGCCCAAAATGCTTTATGTTCTAATTCTACAGGCAAGTGACAAGGTTTTCCATAGACTAACCGATAGGGTGACATGCTTAAAGATGTTTTAAAAGTAGTACGGTAAGCCCAAAGTGCATTGTTTAGTCTTAAAGACCAATCTTTATGATTTATGTTAACCGTTTTTTACAAAAATTTGTTTAATTTCCCTATTTGCTAATTCTACTTGTCCACTTGTCTGAGGGTAATAAGGGGTGGCAACTTTATGGGTAATGCCATATTTCTTCATTAAAGATTCAAATAGTTTATTGTAAAAATGTGTTCCCCCATCACTGGTGATAGCTCGAGAGATTCTAAATCGACTTAAGACATTTTCTTTTAAAATTTGATAACAGTTTTATGATCATTTTGTCAACATGGAATCGCCTCAATCCATTTTGAGACATAATCAACTGCAACCAAAATATACACAAATCCAAATGCGGATGGAAATGGACCCATATAATCAATTCTCCAACAATCAAAAATTTCAATGACAAGGATAGGGTTCAGAGGCATCATATTTCTTTTAGAAATAGACCCTAATTTTTTACAACTTTTGCAACTTTTGTAAAAGGTATAACTGTCTTTAAATAAAGTAGGCCAATAAAATCCACACTGTAAGATTTTCGCAGCTGTTTTCTTTAAAGAAAAATGACCTCCACATGCTTCTGAGTGACTAAATTTAATGATACTATCTACCTTATTGTCGAGTACACATCTCCGAAAGATTTGATCAGGATAATATTTGAACAAATATGGGTCATCCCAATAAAAAAATTTCACCTCAGTCAAAAACTTTTTTCTGTCTTGATGTGACCACTGAGGCGGCATCTTTCCTGTTACAAGAAAATTGACTATGTTCACAAACCAAGGCATGGAATTGACAGAAAATAAAAACTCATCAGGAAAAGAATCATTGATAGGTGTGCTATCAAAAGGTGAGCCTGTTGTAAGTCTGGACAAATGATCTGCGACAACATTTTCGGCTCCTTTCTTATCTTTTATTGTGATGTTGAATTCTTGAAGCAACAAGATCCACCGTATCAACCTAGGTTTGGCATCCTGCTTAGACATTAAATATCTAACAGCAGCATGATCAGTGAAAACAACAGTAAAAGAACTAATTAAATGAGCTTGAAATTTGTCCAATGCAAAAATTACAGCAAGCAATTCTTTTTCAGTAGTGGTATAATTCATTTGTGCACGATTTAAAGTTCTACTTGTGTAACAAATCACATGAGGCTTACCTTCCTTTCTTTGGCCTAAAACAGTGTCAATAGTAAAATCACTTACATCACACATTAATTCAAAAGGCAAAGACCAGTCAGGGGATTGCAAGATAGGAGCGATGTTAAAAGACTAATTAATTTTTCAAAAGATTTTTGGCATTCTTAAGTCCAATCAAATGGTGCATCTTTTATCAGAAGATTACATAATGGTCTAGATATGACACTAAAGTCCTTAATGAATCTTCGATAAAATTCTGCATGTCCTAAAAATGAACGAACTTCTCTGACTATTTTTGGGGAAGGCAAATGAGCAATTAATTCAACTTTGGCCTTATCAACTTCAATTCCTTCAGAAGATATCATATGACCTAACACGATTCCTGAAGTAACCATATAATGACATTTTTCCCAATTTAAAACAAATCTTTTTTCTTCATATCTTTTAAGAACTTTATCCAAATTATCAAGACAATTTTCAAAAAAAATTCTAAAAACTGTCAAATCATCCATGAAAACCTCTAAATAATGCTCAATCATGTCACTAAAAATACTTAGCATGCATCTTTAAAAAGTTACCGGAGCATTACAAAGACCGAAAGGCATTCTTCTATATGCAAAAGTGCTAAAAGGGCATGTAAAAGTTATCTTTTGTTGATCCTCTAATATAATTAATATTTGATTATACCCTGAATAACCATCAAGAAAACAACAGTAGGGATGTCCTACTACTCTTTCTAGAATTTGATCAAGAAATGGTAAGGGAAAATTATCTTTCCTAGTGGTTGTATTCAATTTTCTAAAATCAATACACATACGCCAACTAGATGAAACTCGCGTAGGTATTAACTCACCTTTTTCATTTTCAACCACTATTATTCCAGATTTCTTAGGCACAACTTATGTAGGGCTTACCCACTGGCTATCGGAAATAGGGTAAATAATTCCAACATCAAGTAATTTAAGAACTTCAGCCCTAACTACCTCTTTCATGTATGGATTTAATCTTCTTTGAGGTTGTTGTGATGTTTTAGCATTATCCTCTAAATGTATTCTATGTATACAAATTAATGGATTAATGTCTTTTATATTTGTTAATGTTCATCCAATTGCACTTTTATGCCTTTTAAATACTTCTATCAACATGCCTTCTTGTTCTTCAGTAAGGATTGATGAAATTACTACTGGAAAGCTTTGGTCTTCTCCCAAAAATATGTACTTTAACCCAGCAGGTAATGGCTTTAGTTCCAATGTGGGTACTTTTTCTTGAATATTATCATTCATGGGTTGTAGCTCTTCGAATCTCGGCTTCCATCCTTTGTATTCCATTGCCTGTGTACAATCAAGCAAAGAACATATTTCAGAAATATCGTCATCTACTTGCGTAGAAAAATCAATGGATTAATTAAACAAACTTCTAATGGGTTAGAAGAACTCCCTTTTAGAAGATGATCATCTACAATGGCTTCAATCTCGTCAGCTTCTTCATTTTCATCATTGACTTCATGTGGTTGCTTGCATATGTTGAAAACATTAAGCTCAAGTGTCATGTTTCCAAATGTTAGCTCCATCACTCTATTTTTGTAATTTATCAAAGCATTCGATGTTGCTAAAAATGGGCAACCTCAAACAACAAGAATTGACTTGGAACTATTAACCATAGGTTCAGTTTCCAAGACAATAAAATTCACGGGATAAATGAATTTATCAACTTGTACTAACACATCTTCCATTATTCCTTTTAGAATTTTAATTGATCTATCAGTAAGTAGAAGAGTTACAGAAGTTAGTTTTCACTCACCCAAATTGAGTTGTTGATAAACTGAATATAGAAGCAAATTAACACTAGCACCAAGATCAAGTAAAGCTTGTTCAATTTTATGTTCTCCAATAATGCATGAAACCGTAGGACAACCAGGGTCTTTATGTTTCAAAACATTATTGCTTTGAATAATGGAACTTACCTATTCGGTCAAAAAGGCATTTTTTTCACATTTAATTTCTTTTTAACAGTGCATAAGTCTTTCAAAAATTTGGCATAAGAAGGAACTTATTTGATAGTATCTAACAACGGAATATTGACCTTCACTTGTTTAAAAATTTCAAAAATTTCAGTTTGATAGTCCAATTTCCTTAGTTTGCTTAATGCTTGAGGAAATGGAGGTGGAGGAGACGAGAGTTTGGTCTCATTTTGGGCAGATAATTTATCAATCTCTTCTTTATCTTGGGTAATTGATTCACCATCTTTCTCACAAGGTTCAGAAACTTCTTTTTCAATAACTTTTCCACTCCTAAGAGTTATCACAGAATTGACTTGATTTATTTGTTAGTTTTCTGAACTACCCTCATTTAGACTATATTGACCTTTGGGATTCGGTTGAGGTTGAGAAGGAAATTTTCCTTTCTCGTGAATGGTTAGTGCAGAAGTAAGTTTAGAAAGAGTGTCTTTTATGTCAATCATGGTTTGAGTGTTTTGTTTATTGATGGCCTCTTACTTTTCTATGAATGCATTCAATGTTCCTTCAAGGTTTTTCCTATATGGTGGGACATAAAGTGTATATCCTTAAAAATTTTGAGAATCCTGTTGTTCCTGAGGAGGCGGTGGTTGCATAAATTGTGCTTGATTATTATTCCTCCAACTGAAGTTCGGGTGATTTCTCTATCTTGCATTGTAAGAATTTGAAAAAGAAGAGGTGAATGGCTTTTTAAAATTGTTCATTGTATTTACTTGCTCATGCACAACTTCTTTAAAAACAGGAATATTAGGACATTCATTTGTCGAGTGTCCTAATTCATCACAAATGCCACAAATTTTTTCATTTTTCACAGATTTGACTTCTTTTACTTTGCCTAATTCCATGGATTCAACCTTTCTTGCCAAACTAGCGTACCTTGCATTTAGATCTTCTTCTTGACTAAGATGATATTTTCCTTTACCAGCATTTGCAAGGTTATATCTAATTGAATTTTCAAAAGGATTAGTACCATGCCAAGATTGAGAATTTTCAGTCAAATGGTTTAAATAATCTCAAGCTTCTTCGGGTTCTTTATCAAGAAACTCGCCATTACACATTGTTTCCACAAAATTGTTTAGTTTCAGGTGTTAAACCTTCATAAAAGAAGCTTATAGTCCGCCATTTTTCAAAATCATGATGTGGGCAAGAATTTAACAAATCTTTAAAACGTTCTCAACTTTAAAAATATGCTTCATTTGAATTTTAGGAAAAATTTTGGATTTGTCTTTTCAAAGCATTGGTTTTATGTGTTGGAAAAAAATTCTTTAAAACTCACTCTGCATTTCTTGGCATGTGCTAATTGATCTTAGTTTCAAAGCGTTAAGCCAAGTTTTTGCTTTATATTTCAAAGAAAAAGGAAACAATTTAAGCTTAACAACCTCTTCAGTGCAATTTTGATCATTGAAAGCAATACAGATTTCCTCAAATTCTTTTAGATGTAAATAAAGGCTTTCAAATTCTAAACCATAGAAATTATGAAGTAAAGAAATCATACCTATTTAAATCTAAAATTATTAGCAGTGAGTGGAAAGATAAAACATGATGGACTAGAATTTCGAGGTGGTTGCAAATATGTACACATAGTTCGCAACGGTTGATTTTCCTGTTCATCGTGTCTACTTTCATTTTCAGCTCGTTGTGTTTGATTTTCATGTTCAACATGTGCACCTTCAATTTCAGCCATTGTGTCAATTGTGTGTGATTGTGATTCAAACAAATCAATATATAAAGTAATAAGATTAATTTTAACCAAACGACCAGAATTTGAATCATGATACCAGTTAAGCATAAAAAAGTGACATAAAATAAAAATAATGGACAAGTAGGCGATATAAACTGGCCATTAAATATTAAGAAAGATGTAGTATAAATCAGCCACTAAATAAATATTAACAAGTAAAAAGTTAAATAACTGATAAAATAAAAAGTTAGATAGTTAGAGAGTTAATAATATACAAAAACTAAAATACATAAAATAAAGTACAGAAAGTAAATTTAAAATATGAAAACCTGAGAGTGACAGAGCCCCACAGAGCCGACGAAAGAGAAGAGAAAAAGAAAGATTATTTCATTACGTTAGAAAGCAATAATAAATGACAAAAATTAAAAAGTTAGAGAAGCGAGAAAATAAATGACGTAAATTAAAAGTTAGAAAGTTAGTAAGCATAAAGCGTAAATAAAAAAATAAAAGCAGAAAAACGTAAATAAAAAAATAAAAAATAAAACGAAAATAAAAAAATAAAAATAAAAAAAATGTAAATAAAAAAACAAAAATAAATAATTAAAAAAATAAAAAATAAAAAGCAAAAATAAATGACACAAATATAAAAGTTAGAAAGTTAAAAAGCAAAAATAAATGACATAAATATAAAAGGTAGTTAATAAGTTAGTAAGTTAATTAGTAAGTTAGTAAATTAAAAAGTGAAAAGAGTAGAGGAAGAATATACCTGTTAGTGAAATTTACTTACAGAAAGAGAACCTCAATGAATTAAGACTTCAAATCAAGTCCTCGGCAACGACGCCAAAAACTTGATGGGATAATTAAAAGTTTCAAACCCAAGTGCAGGTTGTTTCAAGTAGTAAATTCTCGGGAGTCCGAGGTCGATCCACAGGGAATTGATGAAGAGAAAATTATTTGAGGTGCGGAGAATATTTGTCACAATACTAAAGATGATATAAGTTGTTCACAAATGAAAAGGATTTGCTTAGGTTAGGAGATCCACTCTTAGTAATAAATTAAAGATAAGATTATTTCTTTTTATAACTCAATTGAAATCATACATAATGAAGGTTCCAATCGGAAGATTTAACATTCAAAGTTCAATTTAGATTAAACATGTAATCATATTATGATTCCAATAATTATCTACTAATACTTGTAAATGGTCTCAAGCATCCACTGTGCCAACGTCTTGTCTACAATGAATCAAGATATTCATTATACAAGAAGAGTTTCTAAATTAATCAGAAATAGCATACAACACATATAAAGATCACATAAAAATATATCATTCAAGCATAAGAAGTAGAATAATCTAACCTTATTTTATTACCAAGAGCTTCACTCTTTCACCCAAGCAAGATGAAGATTTAGTTACTCATAAACAAGAAGAAAGAAAGAGAGAAGAAGAAGATGATGGACATAACTTCAATTAAGAATAACAAAAAACTACACAAAGGAAAACTAATAACACAATAGGATAAACTAAACTCTAAGCTAAACTAACACCCTTAAATGATCAGTCTTTGCCTCCTTTTATAGAGTTCAAGGAGTGCAAGAAGACAATGGAGTTGTTTGATAATAAGAAGTAAAATCAACATAGATGATGAATGAGCTGAAATTATAAACTTTCTTGGCTTCAAAATGTCTCTGCTCTTAGCTCATGGCATACGTTAGAATTGAGCCAAGTGGTCTTCATGAAAGTTCTAGCAAATTGTCTCAGCTTTCCATAGACATCAAGTTTAGCCAAATCCAACAACCACAGCCCGAGATATGGCCCAATTACTGCTCATGGGTCAGGCCCAAATCCAACACCTCTGTTCTGACTTCCAATCCCAATATCACCTTCAAGGAATCCGAACTGAATTTTGTGTTCTTCATAAAAGTTGTAGATATGGGTCTTAACCTTCCATTGTCAAAATTTCATAATTATTGAACTCTTATAGCCCGAGATATAGCCTAATGAGTGCATAGAGGTCAAGTTGTCAAGTTCAAAACGCTAGATTTTGCTTCAACTCCAATTTGAGTTATCCAAACGTGTGTTTCAAGTCTTGAGGCCTCATGAAAGTTGTAGAAATTTGTCTTATCTTTAAAACAAGACCAAAATCACATTCATCGGATATTTGTAACTCAAATTATAATCAGTTTACTGAAAAAGTCAAGTGAGAAGGTTATATAATGAATGAAATATATTGCTATCAATGTGACTCTTGCTATCAAGTGAATAGTTATTAGAGATTTATCTAAACTTTCCAACAAGACCAAAATCACATTAATCAGATAATTGCAACTCAAATTATGGCCACTTTACTTAAGAATGCAATCACCCAAATTAATGATAATTCAAGCAATAATTTCTTCAATGATCCAATTAAGCTTAATTTCATAAAATGTGACAAAATCAACTTAATTAAGCCAAATTGAACCTTAAGAAGCCTAGTGAGAAGATTATAAAATGAATAAATACATTGTTATCACCGTGCTACAGAGCCTTAGTTCCAAGAAGTAGGAATGTAGCACATGGCTCTCTACAGAGCATGGTACACGAACCTTATTTAAGAACCAGCATGCAAAAGTCTCCTCTTGAGTCAATGATAGGTCGGCCATCTGCTCGGGGATCCTAATCTAATTAAAGACCAAGTATAACCGAAATTTTACCATTTTTTTCTTTTTTTCTTTTTTTTCTTTTTTTGAAGAAGAAGAAGAACAAGATAATATATATAAGTTGTTGTGATTGTGGCACACATTTTCCTCTAGTTTTACATCCAGTAACGGCTTAAATGCTTTCTATGAGTCGAGGATAAGCTTCTCATTTAATTTTCTTATAAATTAGCAAACAGGATCTTTTAGAGTCAGATTCTTAAGACTATAATATTTTTGTTCGTCCATGAAGAGATTCCACAAATTAAGAAGTTCACGATGCACATTTCCACAAGAATGCATCTCAAGGGTCAATAAGATGTCATCTAATGACTCATTATTCAATTCATTTTTAATGAAGAATATTTTATCTTCTCAGTTTGCGGAAACCATCCCCAAAGAATAACATTGCTTGTTACAATTCCATTGTGCACATTTGTGACAGACCTGTAACCTTTTTACTCTTCTCTTTTTAGAATATGAACTTCTACTGAGACCTGGCATGTATGAGTCAAATGAAATTGAAGATTCACTTGCTAGACGGACCTTTGCTTTGATTATCCAGCGTATATCTTCCGACATGCCCTTGTGCATTAACAGTCTCAGTCTTTCACATTTAGCTTTGTAAATTTTTGTTAGAGCATTTTGAGGAAGAGAAATAAAATGTTTTCTTAGATTTGAGAAAATGACATCCATTTTAAAGGAGAAGGAATCAGTTATTATGGGAAACTGAAAACAAACCGACTTGAAAGCCATGGAGTACTATTATCCGCCACTTAATTGGGGTGATAAAGAACTGCAAAAAAAAAACAAGATTAAAATCAATTCTTCTTATAACAATGATTAGAAAGGAAAATGAATTCTATCTCAACAACTTAATTTTCTAGAAATGGTTTAAGTCTTTGTCCATTAACATTAAATACATTACCATTCACAGGGTTCTCAATGTCTATGGCCCCATAAGGATACACATATTTGACAATAAAAGAACCAGTCCACCTAGATCTCAATTTTCTAGGGAATAGGTGAAGACGAGAATTATAAAATAGAACTTTTTGACCAATTTCAAAATATTTTCTCAAAATTGACTTGTCATTAAAAGCTTTTGTTCTTTCTTTATAAATTTTTGAGTTTTCATATGCATCATTTCTCAATTGCTCAAGTTCATTTATTTGCAATTTGCATAACCTGCAAGCATTATTAAGATTTAAATTGAAAGCTTTAATGACCCAAAATGCTTTATACTCTAGTTCTACTGGCAAGTGACAAGGTTTTCGATAGACTAACTGATAAGGTGACATGCCTAAAGATGTTTTGAAAGCAGTACAATAAGCCCAAAGTGCATTGTTTAGTCTTAAAGACCAGTCTTTATGATTTAGGTTAACCATATTTTCTAAAATTTGTTTAATCTCCCTATTTGCTAACTCTACTTGTCCACTTGTCAAAGGGTAATAAGGAGTGACAATTTTATGGGTAATATTATATTTCTTCATTAAAGATTCAAATGGTTTATTGGAAAAATGTGTTCCCCCATCACTGATGATAACTCGAGGGATTCCAAATCAACTCAAGACATTTTCTTTTAAAAATTCAAGAATAGTTTTATGATCATTGTGTCAACATGGAATCGCATCAATTCATTTTGAGACATAATCAAATACAATCAAAATATACACAAATCCAAATAAGAATGGAAATGGACCCATGAAATCAATTCTCCAACAATAAAAAACTTTCAATGACAATGATAGGGTTCAGAGGCATCATGTTTCTTTTAGAAATGCACCCCAATTTTTGCCAATTTTCATAACTTTTGCAAAAGGTATAGTTGTCCTTAAATAAAGTGGGCCAATAAAATTCACAATGTAAAATTTTCTCAGCTATTTTGTTTGAAGAAAAGTGATCTCCATATGCTTTTAAGTGACAAAATTTAATAACACTACATACCTCACTGTCATGCACATATCTCCGAAAGATTTGATCAGGACAATATTTAAACAAATATGGGTCATCCCAATAAAAAAATTTCACCTCAGTCAAAAACTTCTTTCTGTCTTGATGTGTCCACTAAGGCGGCATCTTTTCTTTTTGTTCTCCAGTAAGAGTTGAGAAAATTACTACTGGAAAACTTTGTTCTTCTTCCAAAAATGTATACTTTAACCCATCAGGTAATGACTTTAGTTCCAGTGTAAGTACTTCTTCATGGGTATTATCATTTATTGGTTTTAGTTCTTCAAATTTCGGCTTCCATCCTTTGTATTTTGTTTCGTCTATACAATCAAGCAAAGAGCATATTTTAGAAAGATCATCATCTAATTGCATACTTGAATCAAATGAATTAATTAAACAAACTTTTAATGAGTCAAAAGAACTCCTTTTTTGAAAATAATCATCTACAATGGCTTTAATCCCTTTAACTTCCTCCTTTTTATCAAAGACTTCCTGTGATTGCTTGCACATGTTAAAAACATTGAGTTCCAATGTCATATTTCCAAATGTTAGTTTCACCACTCTATTTCTACAGTTTATTAAAGCATTAGATGTTGTTAAAAATGAACGACCTAAAATAACAGGAATTGACTTACAACTATCAATCATAAGTTTAGTGTCCAAGACAATAAAATCCATAGGATATATGAATTTATCAACTTGTACTAATATATCTTCCACTATTCCTCTTAGAATTTTAATTATTCTATCGGTAAGTAGAAGAGTTACAGAAGTTAGTTTTAACTCACCCAAGTTGAATTGCTGGTAAACTAAATATGAAAGCAAATTAACACTAGCACCAAGATCAAGTAAAGCTTTTTCAATTTTATATTCTCCAATAATGCATGAAATTGTAGGACAACCAGGGTCTTTATATTTTAAGGCATTATTATTTTGAAGAATATAGTTTACTTGTTCAGTTAAAAAGGCATTCTTTTTCACATTTAATTTCTTTTTAACAGTGCATAAGTCTTTCAAATATTTGGCATAAGAAAGAATTTGTTTGATAATATCTAACAAAGGAATATTGACCTTCACTTGTTTCAAAATTTCAAAAATTTCAGTATTATGGTTCAATTTCCTTGGTTTGTTTAATGATTGAGGAAAGAGAGGTGGAGGCAAGATTTCAGTCTCATTTTGAACAACTTCTTCATTTTCTTGGGGAATTCGTTCATCATCTCTCTCACAAGGTTCAGGAATTTGTTTTTCAGCAACTTTTTTACTCCTAAGAGTTATCAGTGACTTAACTTGATCTATTTGTTGGTTTTCTGAACTACCCTCATTTAGATTGTACTGACCCTTGGGATTCGGTTGAGGTTAAGAAAGAAATTTTTCTTTTTCGTGAATGGTGAGAGCAGAAGTAAGTTTGGCAATAATGTCTTTTATGTCATTCATGGTTTGAATGTTTTGTTTATTAATGACATTTTGCTTTTCTATGAATGCATGTAGTGTTCCTCCAAGGTTTTTCCTATATAATGGAACATAAGGTGCATATCCTAGAGAATTTTGAGAATCCTATTATTCCTGAGGAGACGATGGTTGCATAAATTTTGCATGATTATTGTTCCTCCAACTGAAGTTCGGGTGATTTCTCCATCTTGGGTTATATGAATCTGAAAAAGAAATGAATGACTTTTAAAATTATTCATTGCATTTACTTGCTCATGTACAACTTCTTTAAAAACCTAGCATTTAGATCTTCTTCTTGACTAAGATGATATTTTTCTTTACTAGCATTTATAAGATTATATCTGATTCAATTTTCTGAAGAATTCATACCATGTCAAGATTAAGAATTTTTTGTCAAATGGTTTAAATAGTCTAAAGCTTCATCAGGTTCTTTATCAAAAAAACTCATCATTACACATTGTTTCCACAAATTATTTGGTTTCAGGTGTTAAACCTTCATAAAAGAAGCTTAAAGTGCACCATTTTTCAAAACCATGATGTGGAAAAGAATTTAACAAATCTTTAAAACGTTCCCAACATTGAAAATATGCTTCATTTGAATTTTAGGAAAAATTTTAGATTTATCTTTTCAAAGCATTGATTTTATGTGTTGGAAAAAATTTCTTTAAAAACTCACCTTGCATTTTTTGCCATGTACCAATTGATCTTAGTTTCAAAGCGTTAAGCAAAGTTTTTGCTTTATTTTTCAAAGAAAAATGAATCAATTTAAGCTTAACAGTCTCTTCAGTGTAATTTTGATCATTAAAAGCGATACATACTTTCTCAAATTCTTTCAGATGTAAATATGAGCTTTTAGATTCTAAATCATGAAAATTAGGAAGTAAAGAAATCATATCTGCTTTAAATCTAAAATTGTTAGCATTAAGTGGAAAGATAAAACATGATAGACTAAAATTTCGAGGTGGTTGCAAATATTCATGCATAATTCACAACGGTTGATTTTCATATTCATCATGTATACTATGCGTAGTTTGCACTGGTTGATTTTCATGTTCATCATATATACTTTCATTTTTAGTTATTGTGTCAATTGTGTGTGATTGTGATTCAAACAAATCAATATATAAAGTATCAGGATTAATTTTAACCAAACGACCAGAATTGAAATCATGATACCAATTAAGCATAAATAAATAAATGACTTAAAAAAATAATGTACAAGCTAGCGGTATAAACCGGCCATTAAATATAAAGCATAAATAAATGGCATAAATTAAAAAGTTAGAAAGCATAAATAAATAAGAGAAGTAAATAAGTTAGAAAGCATAAATAAATTACAGAAATTAAAGAGTTAGTAAGTCAGTAAATTAGAAAGTATAAATAAATGACATAAATTAAAAAATTAGTGAGCATAAATCAATAACAGAAATTAAAAATTTAGTAAGTCAGAAAGTTAGTGAGCATAAATAAATGACAGAAATTAAAAAGTTAGAAACTTAATGAGTTAATGAGTATAAATAAATGAGAAATTAAAAAGTTAGTGAACATAAATAAATGACAAAAATTAAAAAGTTAGTAAGTTAGTGAATATAAATAATGACAGAAATTAAAAAGTTAAAAAGTTAATAAGTTTGAAAGTTAGTAAGTTAATAAATTAAAAGAGTAGAGAAAGAATATACCAGATGATGAAGTTTACTTAAAGAAAGAGAATCTCAATAAATTAAAACTTCAAATCAAATCCCCGGCAACGGCACCAAAAACTTGATGTGGATTATAAGTTACAAACCCAAGTACAAGTTGTCTCAAGTAATAAATTCTCGGGAGTCCGAGGTCAATCCACAGGGAATTGATGAAGAGAAATTATTTGAGATAATAAAAGGATTTGTCACAATACCAAAGGTAATGAAAGTTATTCATAGATAAAAAGGATTTGCTTGGGTTAGGAGATCAACTCTCGGTAATAAATTAAAGACAAAATTATTTCTTTTTATGACTCAATTAAAATCTACACATAATGGAAGTTTCAATAGGAAAATATAACATTCAAAGTTCAATTATATATACAATCATATTATGGTTCCTTTAATTATCTACCAATACTTGTAAATGGTATCAAGCATCCACTGTGCTAACATATTGCTACAATGAATCAAGATCTTCATTATACAAGGAAGGTTTCAAAATTAATTGGAAATAACATACAACACATATAATGATCACATGATAATATATCATTGAAGCACAAAAAAGAGATTAATCTAACCTTATTTCATTACCAAGAGCTTCACCTTTTCATCCAAGCAAAATAAAAATTAGTTACTCATAAACAAGAAGAAAGAAAGAAAGAAAGAAAGAAAGAAAGAAGAGAAAGATGAACATAACTTTAATTTAGTACAAAAGAAATTACAACAAAGGAAGACAATTAATATACAAGCCTGATCATAATTTCTCCTAACCCCTTAACCAAGTGTGCTCAATGATTAGCTAATGGTGCCTTTTATAGAGGATTAGAGATACAAAATGACAAGGGGGTTAATTAATGAGTGAGTGGATAAGTGGGTGGATGAGTGGAAAATATCAAATAGTGATTTGATGAGTAGAAAATTATTGAGATTCTTTGTCTCTAAAATCATTTAGTGTTGATCTCATGGATGCAGTCGGAAAATTGAAAAATGGTATTCATGAAAATTGTAGGATTTTGTCTTAGATTTCCAATGCCACTGTTTCAACTCAAAATACCACCTACAGCTTGAGATATGACCTAATTACTGCACATTGTTCAGATCCAACTACAACTCCTTTATTCTGACTTCGAAGCCCAATATGACCTCCAAGAAATTCAATCTGAGTTTTGTGTTCTTCATGAAAGTTGTAGATATGGATCTTAACTTCCAAATGGCACTAGTTTCAATCCAAAAGCTTTCCTACACCCGCATTATGCCTTGATTACTTCACACTATTCAGGTTCTAATCACAAAACCTGTGTTCTAACTTCCAAGCTCAATTAGCTCCACTAGATGTCTTATTTTTGCCTGGAGCTCTTCATGAAAGTTGTAGAGCTCTCTCTTATCTTTCCTACAAGGTAAGATAAATAATTATTACACATGTAAAACTCAAGATATGGTCGAAATACAGAAATAATGTAAGAGTTAAATAATGCTAAAAAATCAATTAAGTCCAATTTGAGTCCAAACTTACAAAACATAACCAAGCTCAATCAATTAAGTACATGAAGAGTATAAATGACTAAAAATGAGGGTTTATTAATATATAAAATATGTGATTATCATAACTCATATCAAGAAAAATAGAGATTGGGTTGACGAGGGTTCTAAGAAATTTGATGTAATAAAATTTTCTATTGCTTAGTAGCCTATTTATGAAAATTATTTATTTGATCTTTTATAATTAACTTTATCATTTATATTTATTTTAGGAAAAAGTTAGTGAGTTTGTCTATGAGAAGCTACAAGGCATTGAGGAAGGTACAGATCCAACACTAATAATTAATGCAGTCTTTGAGTCAAAAGTTGGACAGAGATCAGGGTACTATCAAGGACATAGAAAAGGACCAAGGCCAACAAATTCTAAATTTGTTGAACTTGAAGATATTCAAGAACAACTAGCAGCATAACAAAGAGAGGCAAATGAAGGTAGAAGGCTGACCAATGGGGTCTTGATAACTTTAGTTGGGGTTCGAGCCTAATTAGTGGAAGAGTGTCAAATGAGAGAAGAGATAGAGGCTCATTTTAATGATCGCCAAAGAGAAATGCAAGAAAGAATGGGAAACTAGTTTCAAGAAGCTATATGTGTTGTGTTGTCACATGTGAAAAATCATTTGACTAAGTCTTTCAAAGATTATATTAATTATCTTAATTTGTTCTAACTTAACTACTATGCTTACAGCCAATGGACATTCATTTAATTATTCTACTTGAAGGTTTGAATTTTTAGCATTCTTACAAGTGCTAAAGTGCATGACTAAACAATTTGTAGATAATAAATTAATTTCCTCTATTTTAGACAGGTTGGGGTTTTTAACATAAATGTTAATTTGGACTTCAGTCAAAGTACTTGCTGGTGTTTTGGAATCTTAATGCATGTTTTTACTCTGGATAAGATATTTAACTATGTAAGTTTAACTCTTATTGTCAGCTTTGTGATGTAGATTAATATATACATTTTGGTCATGATTGATTGGTGTTGGAAATCTTCTTATTGCATGATGTCAGCTTTGTGCTACTTGATATATGGTATGTCATGGTTTGCTTTCATTACCTTGAGTGTTATATGGCCAGGTTATATGAGGGGGTAATAATGTGATATTAATTTCTATTTTTGACACTATATGTGTATGAGATTAATTACTGATGTAGATACCCTATGTTTTATTACCTCTATTTTTTGGAAATTCAAAATATGGGTTTAAAGGGTGGGAGAAACTTCCACAAATGGATTGTTTTTTATTTGTTTTGGTGGAGTCCCTGACTATAGGGATTGACTTCTTGTGACTAGACACAAAGCCTACTCATTCGGACTCTTTTATTATTTTGAAATGTAAATGAAGAGTTTAAGTCATGGTCTGATTTTGATGAGTTAGCCAAGGTTGTTGGGTGAAACGGGGTGTAGATGGGTTCTTGATATTTTAGGTGGGTTAATTCTATCTTTTATGTGAAACTTGGTTTTTTTCTCTCTTTTCATGAACTTGTGTAAATTTTGGATGTTTCTTGTGTTTATGTAGTTTCAAACATCTTGGATTCTCCATGATTGATATGGCATGCATGCTGGGATTAATGTTCTATATGGAATCACATTGAAACCATTGAGTAGAATTTATAATTGACATTTTTCTGATCTACGTCATTTCAATCTGCTGTGATAAGTTGTAACTCTATATTTTAGTGGAGCGTGTCCCAAGCTCAAAATTTTTGTTCTATTTTTGTTGGCTCCATATGTGCTATAATTATAAATAAGAAAAGAAATTGAAATTGGACAAGTTATTGAACAAAATGACTTAGTTGTTTAGTGGTTTCCTAAACAAACTGAAAATTGTTAGGTTGTTCATTTTAGTATGTTGCTGAGTAATTCTTGATTGTAGTAATAAGTGCAGATTCTGATTTTGAATATATAAAATATTTTAGGTGACAAAGGTGAGTTTTTGAAACTAATGTTTTAGCTACATGGACATGGTTGACTTGATGACTGTATGCTAACTTTATACCAGTCATTCAAAAATGTTAAATCTGCTTGTTATGGTTAGGTTGAATGACTAGATTGAAAGATTGAAAATTATTTTTTGGCTTGTTGGTTAGTTTGTGATTTGTGCATATTCGAGTCTTAAAATTTGCAAACCATTTTGATGATAGTCCCCATAGATTTAATTTAATACTTTGTTTTGATTGCATCCAAATTATTTGAAAAATGTCAAGCGTACTTATAATGAATTCAAATGTCGAGTGACTATAATGAAGCTTTGAGATCCTATTTATTTGGTGACTAATCTGTGGTTTGTGGCGAGTCATTTTATCTTAGAATTAAGTGGAATATGGACTGTCAAATGTATTGGCATGCAGCTTGTTTGATGAAATCCCTGATTGAATGAGAATTAACTAAATAAGGATGTTGTTTGCCCAATACTAACATGAATGAATAAATACCTTTCTTTTCCTTTACTTCTTGTTTTGGATTGAAGACGAGTAATTCATGTATGGATGGAATTATGAATGGGACAAGCGTATAGGTACTGTGGAAACCCAGAAGTTTTAAAATTTGATTTAAAGCTTCACTTTGTGCCATGTTGAATTATTCATTTTGTATGGGCAGCATTTGATAAATAATCACATGCTCTTGAGAATGAAATATGATTAGTTTTCATACATAGGCTATTTGTTGAATTTTTTTTTTGTGTGCGTGCTCATACACTGGATGTAGAATCATGCCACTACTTCCTTGCTTCTATTCCTATGAATCCATCATTTGTTTTTGTGAAAAATCATTGAAGGTGGTTAAAGGAGAGAGATATGTTCTTGGAAATAAGTTTATGAATTGATACCTTGTGGAATGTGTTGTTCTTTAAGGGATATATTGCCCAGACTCATGGTTTAAAAGAAAGTGCATTCAATTAATCTTCTCTTCATTATCCTACTTATTATGTTTTAATAATATGCAAATATATTAATTTGGGTAAACGATTTGCTAGCGTGGAGTGTTAGTTTCAGGTTTGGTTTTGCTAATTTGTGACTCGTGCATAGTGATGTCAACAAGGTTGTGTTAAAAGTTAGTTAGATTACAATATCTCATTTTGATTTGTCTGGTTGTTTAATATTCATCTTCGCTTTTACTTGACATCATTTATGTTTGTCTGAAAGGAGAATCATGATTTTTATAATATATAAACCTTACTGGATTGTGTATGGTTTAATTTTTTTTTTCAAGTATGAGTAGTTCTAATTGCATTTGTAATGGTGCAGGTATGAGTAGTTTTAATAGTTGTGATTTCATAAAAAATATTTAACTTAAGCAAATATGGTGCAGGTTTTACAAAGGTCAAGTTGGCTACCTTTTTCTAAACCATTTTGTGGTTAGAGCATATTTGATATAGCAAAGAAAATATTGTAGGATTGTTCCTCAAACTTTTTGCTGGGAGATTGAAAGCATCTAGTAAAATACATGACTGGTCTTGAGTTTAGTTTTTTTGGAAGCAACATCTTATGTGAAAGCTTATGTAGTCACTAACCAATGTTATTTTTTAACTTGGTCTCATTTCAAGTAGCTTAAGGGTTATGCATGTAAGCTTATCGAACAATTTATAGTGCCACTAAGTCTTATGTCCAAGACTACTTTTTAACATTTGTATGGTGAAATATTGAAGGGAAGACAATGTATGGCTATATATACACATATATATTAAATATTTCATGTTGTTTGGCTAATTCATATCTTTTTCGTACAAAAAAAATCAATAAAAAAAACAAATTTAATTTTTATTTATAGATAATTTTGTTAAATTTATACTTATACATAAATGATGTTAAATAAACCTAAGTAAGTTGATTAATAAGGAATTAGTTCTCAATTTTGCCATTTGTAAAAAAAAATAATCGCAACGACATTAATTGCTGCCAAAGGTGTTTCAATAGGGTCATCCAAAATTTGACATTTCGCAGCAACAATATTGACTCCCAAATGGTTAATTTATCGCAACAATAATTTTGTAGAGATATTAGTTGCTGCCAAAGGTGTTTTAACAATCCTTTCCTTGCTCTGAAATTGAACATTTCACAGCAACAGTGTTGGCTGCCAAAGGGTTAATCTATTGCAGCGAAAAAATATTGTTACGAATTTGCATATATTAGCAGTGAAAACCTTGGTTGCAAAATCATCACCTTTTGCAACGACTACAAAAAGTGGTTGCAAGAACCTTTCGCAACAGGTTCTAATGCAACGGTGTGTAACGACTCTATTTCGCTGCAAAAAGTGTCCTATTGCAGCAAATCTCTCTTTTACAGTGACTTTTTCCTCTGTTAAAAGGTAAATTTCATTGTTGTCATTACCATTAAAAATAAATTATGACAACTATTATAAGTAAACTAATAATACTATTAAACAATTACCAATCAATTTGAATTTTTCAAATTGTTTCATATCTTTAATAATCACATCTAATCAATTTATATAATTATTTAAGCATGAAATAAATTCATTCAGTCAACCAATTAATATTAACAAAACTCATTTTAGAATCAATTGCATGAAACATTAGCCTAAGGTATGCAATCGGTGCACAAATTAAGGCAATTCCATTAAATAATTATATAAAGATATTAAAGTGGTTTTATATTCTTATGTTATATTGATTACTATTTAATATTTGTAAAAAATAATCACCTTTTAATCGCATAAAATGATTGTAGTGCCTTACATGAGTGAAATTAATAAAATAAGAAATTATCATTACTTATTCTGGTTGACTTCATTCAACTCTCTGTTTTCTATTTTTCAAATATTTAATCAATGCAGTTGATAAAATAGAAAATAGTATTTTGAATTAATTTGTGTACAATAATAGTGTAATATGTTCCTATAATAATCAATAATTTAATTGCACCAATATTTTAAATAAATCAATTAAAAAATATTTTATGCATTAACTACAACAATTCGAAACTCAGATGTATTGATACATATATAGATTGCTACCAATTTTAGGCATTATTTTTGAAAGTTTCTATAGATTAAATAAATTTGAGGATTTTTTTTTATTTGGACCAATTAGAAAAATATTTATTTACCTAGGACTTAGTATTTTGGTTTTCTTGTGTTCTCAACAATCTACATCTAATGTGTTAAAGTTCTTACAAATATCTTTATTGATTTTATTCTTTTGGTCACATTTCAATGTTAGAAGTAGTATCAGTAAACTATTTTATTCTCTTCACACGTTACTTATTTTTTTAAAGTCGAACAATCTTTCACAGCAAGTTATGATAAATATTACAAGTTATGTCATTATTATATTTCTCATTAACCTTTTTTTTCTCATATATATATATTGCTAATCAACCAATCAAAATTTTGTCTTTCACACAACTTAATTTGGCCATGTTTAGATTCATGAGCATTCGGAAAAGCTTTACAAAATATGAGAGATTAGAAAAAGAATCTACTGTCAATCATACAACTTGATCCTGCCATTCTTGATTGTCCCTTCTTCTTTTTTCGTGGTTTTATTTTTTGTATAGTTTAATTCTTGATTTGCTTGATTTGCTAATTTTAATTCATTATTATATAAAGTAATTTTTTATTTGCTTCATTTACTTTATAGTTTAATCATCAATTAGAATCTTCATTAATATAGTAACATTAGACAATTATTATACAAATATTTGGGATAATTAATCCAAATATATTTCCTTCTTATTTTAGTTGTGTAAATTAACTTAATCATTTTATATAAATATATAATATATATATTTCATTATATATCTTTCAGGTTATTTCTTTCGATAATATTGATGATTATTAAAATAAAAAGTAACTCTTATTTAATTTGATTAAAACAAGTAAAGTGTTTTAGCCATAGTTAATAACATTAAAAAATTATTAATCAAATTCATCAGTCCACAAATTTTGCATAAATAAGTTTATAATGTCATAAATAAATTAAAAAATATTTTTATTTAAGTCTAAAATATGATAAAAGAACTTAATAATAATAATATAATAACAAATCTTTAAAAAATGAAAATTATTGAATTGTTCAACCAATTATTTTTAATTAAATCAATATATTAATTTAATTACCGCCTATTTCACTTCTATGTATCTCTTATTTAAATAACACATCAATACATTTAAATTCCTTATTTTCTAATGCTCTCACACTTTTTTTAACCATTGATTTTAAAAACTTCGCAGATAAGACACTTACTCATACTTAATATAAAGATTACATCAATTGTTAAAAGTGTTTAGAATAACTTAAAATTCTCAATTACACTAAAGTTGGAGAGCTTAATATAAAGCAATTGTTGTAACAACTGAAAAAAAGAGTACAATTACATAGCTTAAGGTAAATGTTAAAACTATATTAAAGGAGACTACATAAGGATTATCAAATATAGTAAAGAAAAAGTAAAAGTTTATTACATATATAAAAATTCTTAAAGAACAACCTCAATATTCTAGCATTTTATATCTTCTTCTTTTGTCTTGCATGAAATTCGCACTACCTAAATTTGGTAACGAGTAAAACATGGACAAATTATTTTTGTCAATAACTTGGGTATATATATTAAATATGAAATGCAGAACTATCATGAAAATATTAAAAAATATGATATATTTTTTAAAATTTATATTTGCCTTACAAATTTTTATATGCAATTACTATTTTTATTAAGGAATATTTAATTTTATAGAAAGAAATTTCATAAATAAATAAATTCACTAAATAAAAATTAATATATTATATTTTAATATCTACATTTCATGGAATGAAAAGTTTACATGAAATTATAATTAAAATCTTAAGGGTAAAAAAAACATGACATGAACACATAATAAAGTTGATTAAAATAAAATTTATTATTAAAAATTAGATTTCTTGGTTATGTTTATTAAAAATAGTTATTTTTACTCTAATATATGCATTGTTTTGTAATATTTAAATATTTTAGCATATGCATTTTATTGAACAAAAAGCTTACAAGAAAATGAAAATATAATAAATTATTGTATGTAACAATTATATGTAATAATTTATTATAGCTGTAAATATAATAATTTATATATAATATTTAAAATTTTATATATAATTTTTTGTAAAATCAGTTTATTAAAATATTATTTTATGAAATTATTAGATTAAATTATACATTTAAAATACAAAGATGTTTATTTATATTATAAATATTTTTCTTCAAACATATAGGTTGTTGTATAGCCTTTTATATTTAAATTCTTAAATATTTATATTAAAATAAAATATTTTCATGAAAATATAATAAAAAATTTATTTAAGCATTTTTAAATTAAACTTATAAGTATTGTTTTTATTAATAAATTATTACATATATTTTATTTAATAAAATTAATTTTATTTATAATTATATTTATTTTTACTATTTAATTCTTAATTTATTTCATAAATTATACGAATACAAAATTTAATATATATATAATGTTAAAGTTTATTTTTATTTTTATTTTTATTTTTATTTTTATTTTTATTTTAAAATTTTATTTTAAATTATTAAATACACCCAAATACTTATAAATATCTGTCTAGACATGACAATTATAAATGGGCACCTAAGTATCCGGGATCCCATGGGGCCAGCCTAAGCTTTTTACTCATTTAGTTTGTTTACTGAATATTAAAAATTTATATAAAATATATAATTTAGTTTATGTTAATTATTTTTTTAGAAAATAATAAGATTTTTATAATAAATAAATCAAATATATAATAATAATTAAAAATTATACTATTAAAAATATTAACGTGCAACGATAAAATATATAACAAATAAAAATATTTCATAAAATCTACAGATGGCATAGATAGATTAGTTATTGAATAAAACATAAACTAGCACGATGTCCACATATAGACCTGGCCGCACGCTGTAGCTCCTGCAAGCGTGCCAACCTCGCCGGGGTGTGCATCAAATTTGCATGGAATGGCAGACACGTGTGGACTCCGTAAAGTCATAATTCTTTTCCTTTGAATTGGGGAGATAACGTCAACTCCGCTTTTTATATTGTCAACTCCTCTTTTTTTATTGCCATTGCCAACGAAGATGTATGAATCATCCCAACCCCATATTGCTCTGCCACCACAACGACAAGCTCAGAATGTGAAATTGCTTTTTCATTATTAGTAAATGATGTTAAACAATAAGTAGCTTTTTTTTTGGTGATCACAATAAGTAGCTTTTAGGTGAATACCTTAACAATAAGTAATTTTAGGTGGCCATCTCAGGTTATCACTTACCAAAATTGTGAGGAGGGTTAAACAGATGGTTAACGAGAAGCAAAATAAATCACTGGTTTTCGCCCAAAAACCATACCTGAAAGAATAAAGGCCATTTTGTCTCTGCTGATGGTAAATAGTTGATGTGTCCTCATAGTTAATTCCACTCAGTATACCAATCGTATTGTCCAAGCTGCATCAAGAAATTAGAATATTAGCCCCTGTCAAGAAACCATTCAAGCTTTTAGAGGAGAAGGGATTGATTGAACGACACTTGGGTAAAAAAGGCTCCAATAGTTTGTCAAGAACTAATTCAATGCAAAACATAAACAGTTGGAAAAACAGATTTTGTTAATCATTCTAACAACCCCAACCAATCGTAGTTATTAACTTATTATCAATGAAATTATAACTAGGTCTTATACAATTGCTATTGAATTATGTACCTATAACCTTGAATACCACATCTAAAACTGTCAGCGGAAAAATAAAATGAAAGAAGCCTAATATTCAAAATTGACTAATGGAGATCCCAGTTACTTCTTCCTATGCATATTTTATACTGCTTGACAAGGTCTAGAATCACGGTTTCAGAATCAATTACATATGTAACTGATGTTGATGATACATTATATTGAACACAGTTAAAAACAAATTAAATTATGCTATAACAGTATAACTTGTACACTTTCAATACCTCGTTGTTGCCAGGGAACTACCAGAAGGTGAGAAGAAAGCTGAATTCACAGTCCTTTTGTGGGTAAATGTCCTCAAGGTTTTTAACTTTTCCCCATTAATATTTCTTAAATCCCACATGCAGGCAGTTCCATCACTGGAAGCAGTAGCCATAATGTGAGAACTTCCAGGGCTAAAATCTATTGTATTAATTCTTTGTTCATGCAAAACCCAATGGGATGAGCATTTTCCCATCCTATCATCCCAAATACTCAAACCTCCACGATCTTCACCAAAATACAGGCAGTTTGCATCATCACTAGGTTGAGAGAGACAAAATATGGCTTTTTCACTGCTAATAACCACATCAAAAACCTCCTTTTCAGTATCCATCAATCGGATAAATCCACCAACACAACTAGTATAGATCTGCATAAAAAATTATATGATCATTGGATCAGACAACAATTCCAAAATTGACACAATTATGTGCTTATAAAATCGAATATACAGTTTACGCCTATGTCAAAGCTAAATTAGCAGCTTTTAGTTTTACACTATGTTTGGATGACAAGTAATGGGAGAAAAAGAAAAGAAATGAGAGGAACGGAAATAATTTTCTGTATTTGAGAGTTTTAAAATGCATAGGAACAGAACGGAACACATAAGAAATCATTCCCCCTCTCTTTCCCTCAAATGCCCATTTTTTGTTCCCCTAAAATTGAGGTGGAATGAGAAAAATACATGTTCCGTTCTGTTTTGTTAATAAAACTTCCAAACAAAGAGAATAGTAACTATATTTCATTCTTTCTCTTTCCTTTCCGATCTATCCTCACATATTCCGTTCCATTCCATTAATAAAAAAATATCCAAACACAGGGTTACTAACAATAAAATAGACGTAGGGCCAACAGGAATTTACTCAGCTGGTAAGTATTAAAACACCTTGCTTAAAAAGCTTATTCGATTCCAACCTAGCAAATCAAGCCACAGGTAACCTCTCATTCTCCTAAACTTTTTTCAATAAAATGAAAAAAAAGGAAGGTGATCCACTTACACCTAGTGTAAGTAAAAAGAACTTACACCCAATCTTATACCCTTCATTTTATTGTGATCCTGTAATTATCATTTATCTCTTCTCGTAATTACAGGATCACAATAAAATAAAAGGTGTAAGATTAGGTATAAGTCTTTTTTACTTATACTAAATGTAAGTAGATCCCTTCCCTAAAAATAATAAAAATAAAAAATCAAATTTGTTGGTTCAAGCGCTAACTTCCATTCTCACCTATCCTACTTATTTGATCAAACGCTTACTACTATGTCAAAGTCCTTACCACTATGCCAAAAGTGATAACTCATATGAAGTGTGCAACTTTATTTCCTTAAACTTTTAGGCTGCACCCAATAAAGGTAACATGGGCTGGAGTGTTAAGCTCACAAATTTTAAGAAAGATGCTGAAGAAATAAAGCTTAAAAAATTGCTTAGCATGGACTTAACAAGTACTGAGCAGTTGTTAAAGATCAGCATACCTTGGACAAGCTGCTCCTTTGAACCAAAATCCCAGAAATGGTAGCTGAATGAGGGCGGTACAAATAAACCTTATTACTTCCTTCATTCTGGGCAGAACCAACATCCCAAAATCCAACATTTCCAAAACTGTTACCTACCACGATCATCTTAGCACTACTTGAAGGAAAAAACCGTACAGCAGTTATCCCACCTCGAACAACCCGTGCCACATTCTGGGGATGCAAAGCCAAAGACCCCAACTCCAACAAAACCCTTGTTTTTTCTTTTCTCTCTTTTTGGTCTGCATCACCAGAAACCCCAACATCACCACTACCAAACCCTTCATCTCCATTCAAATGCGCATCATTCTTAGCCATTCCCACAATTGCTTTAATCAAAGAGTCATCAGCAGCCCCACCACAATAAACGTCGCACATTGCAAGAGGACCCAAATTCCTAACGCAAGGTTTGATTTTGGTTGGAGGTTTCAAGTCATTGAGAACTTGGGATTCGGGCGGCATGCCTCGGGTGCGTAGGGAGCGACGTACGACGATTGGGGTTTCCGTTTTGAGGTTCTTTTCTGTTACCATTTTGCGCGATTTGGGTTCATTCCTGAAATGAAATATTGATGAATAAAGATTTTTTATTTTTTCTTTTTCTTTTTTTGCTGAACAATACGTTGAATCAATAATCAGAGGCACACAAGAAGAAGAGATGACCTTGAGTGCTTAAATGCAGCAGATAGGTTGGTGGCGGCGAAGTGGAGCTTAAGGGAAGCCATCATTTCTTCATTGCGGCGAATATTGTGAAGCCTCTTGCGTTCGTACTCGTTGAGTTCGCAAGGCGCCATGGAACCCAAATTCCTAACGCAAGGTTTGATTTTGGTTGGAGATTTCAAGTCATTGAGAACTTGGGATTCGGGCGGCATGCCTCGGGTGCGTCGGGAGCGACGTACGACGATTGGGGTTTCCGTTTTGGGGTTCTTTTCTGTTACCATTTTGCCCGATTTGGCTTCATTCCTGCCATGAAATATTGATGAATAAAGATTTTTTTATTTTTTATTTTTATTTTTTTGCTAAACAATAAGTTGAATCAATAATCAGGGGCACACAAGAAGAAGAAATGAATGGAGATTACCTTGAGTGCTTAAATGCAGCAGATAGGTTGGTGGCGGCGGAGTGGAGCTTAAGAGAAGCCATTATTTCTTCATTGCGGCGAATATTGTGAAGCCTCTTGCGTTCGTACTCGTTGAGTATGCAAGGCGCCATGAAAGAATGAATGGAGAAGAAGACGAGGGAATTTGGGGATTTTGATTATTTTACTGCAAGTGACAATGAGAGTGAGCAAAGGGTCCATATAGTGTGAGTTGCGCGGGAGTAAAAATTGTAACCCATATCCATATTTTTATATAAAAAAAAAAAAGAATATTGATTCCTTTTTAAGATTTTTTCATCCCTCCTAAATTGAAAACATTTTATACTATTACTTTATATTTTAATTTTAATTTCAAAAAATTTAATAAGAATTTTTTTTTATTAATCTCTTTTTATCAGAGACTTTATTACACTCTACATCCCTTTTATTTTAAAAATTATATTATTGTTATACATATCTCATTTGAGATTTATTCTTAAAAAAAGTCAATATAAAAGTACAAATAAAAAAGATGTCAAAAGTAATTAAATTAAATTTAAGAGAAAATCAGTCTAATTTTCCCATTTAATAATGCATTTAGTTCTAGCCAATTATTTTTTTTAGATTTGAATTCTCGCATATCATTTTTTTTAAGTGTTCAAGTAGAAGAGAAAGATAAATACAAAAATTATAAAAGAAATTTCACAAATTTTAATTGAATTTCACTTTTATGACCTTTATATCTATCTTTTTCTTTTACTTTACCACTTAAAAAAAATACATAAGATAATCCAAATCAATTTCCCTTCCTCTCCCTTTTTAATTTCAATCTTATAATTTTATTCCACTAATTAGGGGAGGTCATGGGTCCGGTCCGACCCGCGAACCCGACCAACCAGACCCGACTCGATATAAAGTATCCGGATTGGTTCGGGTCATTGGGTCCATTCGAATCAAACCCGATCAATCTCGTCCATTTATTAGTTCGGGTGACGGGTTCAGCAAGCCGACCACGATGACCCGACCACTCTAATTAAAAACGACGTCGTTTTGTAGGTCTTTTACCCCTCACCTTCGTTTCCTTTTCTTTTTATTTCGATTTGACTCTCTCTCTCTCTCTCTCTCTCTCTCTCTCTCTCTCTCTCTCTCTCTCTCTCTCTCTCTCTCTCATTTTCTCAATACTCATTACCCAAATCCCTCTCCTAACCCTAACGGCTGCTCCTCCTCAATCTCACTCTCTCAACCCCCTCTCTCTCTCACTCGTTGCTTTGCTCCTCAATCTGTTCAGACCATCGTTGCTACTCGTGCTTTGCTCTCAATCTCAGCCATCTCTCACTCTCCCTCTGTCCTCTCATTTTGTCCCAGGCCCAGCCACCATCGTCGCTGCCTCGCTAGTGATGCGAGATCTACGAGATCTGAACAGATCTGCTTGTGTAGTGGTGAACGAATGTAAACAGATCTGAACAGCACCTCCCACCATCTTGTCCTCTGCGTTGGTGGCTTCGCGAGGATGGTGGGGAGCGACAGAGGACGACAGTTCCTTGGGTGTGAAACTTGGTTCATGCTTCTAAGCTGCCTTGTTTTTTTTTGTTGGTAGGAAAGATTGATTGGCTGGTAACCTTGGGGAGATGGACTTGCCCATTTCCCAAGGTGATTGGTTGAGTCTGTTTGCTCTGATTTGTTATTCTTTGTGGTCTCGAAGAAACATTTTTATCTTTGAGGGAAAGATGGAGCCAGTGGTTCACTTTATTCCCAGGGTTGTGCGCCTTTCGAAGGAGTATAGTGTAACGTTATTCGTCATAAGCAATGTGAGTACGGCTTTTACACAGACAATCTATATTGCTTAGACCACTCCACCTCTCTGATCTGTTTCTTCCCAACCCAATGACCTAACCTGATCCAACCCTTCCATAGGTTGGGTTGGTTCGGTTCGAGTTACTCAGAATTTTTTTTCCAAAACCAACCCAAACAAACTCAACCTCAAATAATTGGTTTAGACCTTTTTTCTCCCCTAAACATTAACCAACCCGACCCGTGAACACCCCTACCACTAACGTTACTTCTTCGATCACGTTTTCAAATTATTGAAGCTTCTTCTTTTCGTATCGCAAAGCGAAGCCTCTTCCTCTCTTAATGCGTATTTGCAACAACTGTAAAAACTTGATTATTTCAATAATTGATTATTGTATAAATTTTTTTTGTTATAATCGATTATAATAGAATTAGTTTTATGTTTGAATATGTTAGTTAAAAAATAATTTTAAGCTAATAAATTTCGTTTGAATTGTATAAAAAAGAATCATTTTTATGCATCAAATTACCAAAATAGATATAAAATGATTAACAAAGTAATTTGATTGAAGACAAAATGGTATTTACATCTCAAAGTGTAAGGAATAATTTATAATCTAGAATCATAAACTGAAATTTCAGCATTATGAAAAAAAACTTTTAAAATACATTGAATTTCATACAAAAACTAAAGCTAAATTTACCAAACATATTAAGTTACTGTTACAACAACTTTTTTTAAAAAAAAAAATTGTTAGGAAAGGAAATAATCCTTCCCAAACATACTCTCATTCCTCTCACAGAGCCAACCCCTTCTTTTCGTATTCCATAAAATTGTTACTTGGTTTCTTATTCCACCAAAAAGCCAAGACAAGCACCTAACGATTCTACCTCATATAACGATTCCACCAAAGCCAAGCCAAAGCACCTAATGATTCTGCTTTTTGAAGTTTCGACTATGGAGGTTTTGGTTAGGAGCTTTGAGACTAAAGTGAAGCTCTGCGTTGTGGTTATGAAGTCAAAGGTAGGAGCTTTTTGACTTCCACTTGGAATCCTTTTAATAAATATGTCTCTTTGAGCTCCATTTTTTTTGGAGTTTATCTTTTCTAACTTTTATCTCTTTCATTGGTAAGAGAAAGATCATTCATTAGTTATTTGCGTTTATGATTTTTTTATTATTTTAAATCTCAAGTAGAGAAACTAAGGAAGTACTCACAATAGAAATAGATACCCGTTGTCAACAACAGGTTCCCACTGATTCTTCTACTATATGAATACCTTTCTTTGTCTTGATATCTTAATTATGTCATTTTCTCTCTTATGAGTTTGCAAATATGAGATACATTATTTAATTGATATTTCTTATTCTGGGTCGTGATCTAGGATCCAGTTTAGTAGGATCGGACCTGGCACGCGTACCACTGGCCTTTGCCGTTAATACCCCAGCCAAACCTTGGAGACACGAAGTCAGGACCCCAAAACTAAAGGTGATGGGCTACAACATTGGGCCATAATAACAAGATCACTAGACCTACGCAGTGGATATACCCCAAAATATTTGTAACTGTCAATCATGATCTGACGAGATTATAGGACTCATAATCACCTCCAACTGCTGATAACTACACTATCAATGTTCCTCTATTATAGGAATCCTCTCCAACAACAAAAGGAAGGCGATCTCTAACAGGATATGAATCCTAAATACCTATACTTGATACTGATCACATTACGATTCCACTCATGCTCAATAAATACTAGGTTAAGTCACCCTAATCAGGTATTAGTATCTCACTGCATAAACCCTACTTGTACACGACCTGACTTGAGCGTTGGAGTCCCTTTGCAAGTACCGATTCTCCTGATTCAACACGTTCTGCTACAGCTGCGCAAGGAGGAAACCACTGTGACATGCCTACCTCAAGTACCCCTCTAAATCCACTTCAGAACATTAGTGTTGTCTGTGGAAAACTGATAAACTTCTATTCCCATTCAACAATGGTGAGCACAAGATAGCATCCAAGGAAATGAGGCACTGCACCTGCTACCTCTGGTCAAGGATAGGGCCCGACGGCGCAACGTAATCCTCAGTCTGTTGTACTACCAACATATGCTGAAACCTCCACCGCTAGAAGTTATGTAATTATTGTTAAAACTCTTAATGAGGGGCATGAAACTTCACTTTCTACCGAGAGCCCTCATCTCTTGTGAAGGGTCTCCGTTTGAGATAGACTCGTGTTCCCTGGCGAAGGGGCTAACAATGTTGTTCAAGGGCCCATGATCCTTGTGCATGCTCGCCTAAGGCCCTCGAATAATGATGCAGATCATGCATCCCGTCACGAGGACACTGTTCAACCTGAGATGACGAGAAATTGCCTTTAAGAACTAGTGCGCCAACAAAAAGCACTAACTGACGACCAACGACGTTAGTTGGACGATCAATGTCGTTGGCTAGAAAATATTAAAAGGTCTGTGCATGATAATAATAATAGCGGAAGGTGGAATATGAACAATAACTAGAGAAGGGCCTTGTATGATGATATAGAGGTCATTGGAAATAATGTTCCGACCCCCTACGGTCAACAATAGCCCTTCTCACACGAATTAATAGCGTATAGAGTCCCAAAAAGCTTCAAATTTCCTTCTAACGTGGAGCCCTATGATGGGACAACGAACCCTCAAGAATACTTAGACACCTATACCCAGTCTATGCAGTTCTATAGGGGATCCCCTGAGTTGCTATGTCGCGCCTTCCCCCTCTTTTTAAAGATGGGCGCCCTCCGTTAGTTTGTCACCTTACGAGCAAAAAAGGTAACTGGATGGGAGGACTTCAGATAATGTTTCTTGCTACACTACACCACTGCCAAATAGTAGCCCAAGTCAGTTGATTCCTTTTCTGGAATTCGTCAAGGGAGCGACGATCCCCTTCGTGAATACATCAAGAGATTCAGTAACACTTTCATTTGTGTAAAAAGCCCAGATAACTAGATCACTCTTCACTATGCCCGGAGTGGCCTCTGAACTGATTCAGACTTCTTCAGGTCTTTAGCAAAAAGAAAGCCAAAGGCTTTGAGTGAACTTTACTCGCTATCCCAGAAATATATCGAACTAGAAGAAGTTACTAAGGCTAAAGAAAGTCTAGAAAAAGGTGAGCCCACTCACCAGAAAAATAACCGGAACTCCACCTAGCCTCGAAGCTCCTTTAAGGGCGATTCTTACTGGCCTAAATATTATGATTATACTCCTTTGAATACCCCACGAGAGACCATTCTGAGGGAGGTGCTTCAGATCGAGTTCCAAGATGTTAAAAAGCCGCCCCCTATAAAGAAACAGTCTCAGAAGGATCACTCAAAGCACTATAAATGACATAAAAATTATGACCATAAAACAAAAGATTGCTACCAGCTTCGCGACGTCATTGAATCCTTGATCAAGGAAGAATGACTACAAAAGCATATCAGCAGCATTCGAAACAATGAGGGACACAAAAGACGACGGGAGTAAAGACGTAGTCGTAGTCCGAGGCAAAGTCTGACTCCGTGTCAGAGGAGAGGAAACCACAACCCCACTAGAAAACTGGCAGGATCAGAACTAGGATACTCAAAGTGGGGGCAATAGAATGGATCAGCTCGTTAGCGCCATCTCCAGAGGACTAGCAGGTGGGGGATCATGCAACAGTTCCTGAAATAAAGCACTCTGAATGGCGGTGTTAAGTGTTTCCAGCTCCACGTGCAAACCCTGTGTTGAAGACAGAGAACAACCACCTGTCTCCTTTTCAAACAAGGATTACGACGATATTATCCGGGATCACGATGACTCACTAGTTATCTCTAGAATGATATCTAACGCCGAGATCTGGCGTATCTTTGTCGATTAAGGAAGCTGGGTGGACATCATGTTCATGGACCCCTTTAAGTGATTGGAGTTCCCCCTACCTGCATTAACCCCATATGATGACAAGCTCACTGGTTTCTCTAGGGAAGAGGTCACCCTGGTAGGTTACTTTCAAACCTTCTGATGTGTGTGAAACATCATCATATTTTGTTCATGTGTTTGCATGCATTTTTATACATTCTAGGCATTTTAGTTTCCCTTTTTGTTTGTTTTTCCCTTTAGTTCGGATAACTGCGGTGTTTTTGGTGTTGTTGTGCAGGATTGGTGCTTAATTGGCCTTGAAATGGATGGAAAGCTTGCACAATTGAAGTTGGAGCTTAAAGGGTAGCAAATTGGGACAAAAAGCTCATTCCAGAGAGTTCCATGGCCTGCCCGTGGTCTGAACTACGGCCATAGATCGAGCAGCTGCGTGAAAAAGCAAAAAGGGAGTTTCCCAGAACCAACCACGGCCTGGCCGTGGTGGCCACCACGGCCGTGGTTGAGAGACAGCATAAAAATCATGAACCCAGAACCAACCACGGCCGTGGTTCGGGGTGCGTGTCAGATGTTTAAGTCTGTTTTTCTCTTTTCTTATGGGCTTGAACCGTTTTAACCCATGGGGTATATATAGATGTTCGAAGACAACATTAGGGTTCGTTTTTGGTTAGAAGGAGGCACATTGGAGGCTCTTGATCTTCATCTTCCTCTCTTCTCTCTTGGATTACGGGTTTGGTTGTTCTTGGAACATGAATTCTAGTTTCTTCTTCTCCATGTCTGAGTAGTTCCTTTTGTTTCTAGGATTGGGCAATGCCCTTTGATACATTGATGATGATTAATTGATATTGTTTACCCCTTTTATTAATCTTGAATGTTGTTGATTCAATCCTTATTGCGATTATTCATGTGAATTTGCTGGCCACTTATTTGCATCTCATAGATATCTAGGGACGTACTGAAAGGTGAACCTAGGTGTTGGAACTATAAGAATTGAACTTAAGGTTTAAATCACGAGAGTAGGTTTAGCCTTTCGAGGATTAATGAATTACCAAAAAACGTAATGGGTTCAATTTAAATTCAATTACCACGAGAGTAGGAATTGGTTTAATTGGGCACGGTTCTTGTATCTTGAAAGGGAACATTAACTAATTTAGGGTAATTCACCTTCAATTGAATTTCAAGTGTTAATAAGAGGATTGTCAATTAGGAGTCTTGTATCATTGTGGTTAACCCCAATCCTGGAAGCTTTCTTAATTCTGAAATCTTTTCTCAACAATTTGCTATTTTTATTCTCAATTTTGCGTCTTAACTTTTATTTATTTAATTGTTTGGTTTCTACGTTCTTGTTCAACAATTATATTCTCTTTTGTTTAATTTAATTGAATTAATTAGTTAATTGGTATTCATAAACATAGTCCCTGTGGATTCGATATTTTATTACTTGACGACGAAACCGTACACTTGCGGATTTCACCCCAACCACCTTCCTAACCTTGGGCGACGACAATATCTACAGAATCGTTAAAGTCAGATTTCTAGTTGTGGATTACCCATCAACATACAATATTATTTTGGATCGCCCTACATTGAATGACATTGCCACTGTAGTATCCACCGCTCATCAGGCCATGAAATTCCTCAATAAGAATAACGAGGTTGTCACAGTTAAGGGCTATCAGATCGTGGCACAAGGGTTCTCAAACTTCCTTGCTAGGCTTACTTCAAACCCCGGTGATCCCAAGGGAATATCGTGGACTATGTTCGTTGACAGCTCCTCAAACCGTAAAGGGAGTGGCGCTAGAGTAATCTTGGAAAATTACGAAGGAGTAACCATTGAGAACTCCTTGAGGTTTGAATTTCCCACTTCAAACAATCAAGTAGAGTATGAAGCATGCATTGTCAGACTGGTAATGGCTAGAGAATTGAGAGCAATAAAGATTATACTTTGCAGTGACTCCCAGCTCGTGACCTCCTAGATTCATGGTTATTATCAGGCCAATGAGCCTCTCCTTCAAAAGTACCTAGCGAAGGTACAAGGGCTCCTCAAATGCTTCCAAGCAATAAAGGTGGAGCACATATCCTGGGAATAAAATTCAAAGGCCGACCTCTTATCCAAATTGGTCAGCACTAAGAGCCCGGGTAATAACCATTCAGTGATCTAAGAGACCCTCTCACAACCTTCCATCATAGACATATTCGTTTTCTAGGTAGAAGGACAAGAACATACTTAGATCACACCAATAATGGAATGCCTGCAGTCTGATGTCCGTCCTGAGGACCCGAAGGAAACCTCCAAGTTAGTCAAAATTGCAGTCCGGTATACCATCTATGATGGGCAGTTGTACCGGCATGGATTTTCTTCGCCTCTCCTTAAATGGCTCACGCCAAAATAAGTAGAATATGTGCTAGCTGAAGTCCATGAAGGGAGCTGTGGACACCACTTGGGAGGCAAAGCTTTAGCTTTAAAGGCATTCTGAGCTGGATACTATTAGCCAACAATAAAAGTCGACTCCCTTGTGCATGTCCAAATATGTGACAAATGCCAACAGCACTCAGACCATTATCATGCTCTACCTGAGGAATTATCCACGACGTCCGTACCTAAGCCATTCTGCAGGTAGGGTATGGATATTCTGGGTCTATTCCCTCAAGCTCCTGGATAACTAAAATTCTTGGTGGTAGCCGTTGACTACTTCACAAAGTGAATTGAGGTAGAGCCCTTAATCACCATCATCTCTGCCTAAATCCAAATGTTCACTTGGCGCCACATAATTACTAGGTTTGGAGTCCCGGAATCCATTGTGACGGATAACGGGACACAATTCAAAGATAAGAGGTTCGAAGAGCTGCTTGCTGATTTGACAATCAAGCGTCACTGCAGCGCCGTTAAGAACCCTCGAACAAACAGACAAGCTGAAGCTGCCAACTGAGTTATCGTTCGTAGACTAAATAGAAGGTTGGACGAGGCTAAAGAAAACTAGACTGAACAACTAGACCATGTCCTTTGGGCCTACCAGACTACACCATACTCTACAACAGGTGAAACTCCTTTTACGCCCACTTATGACTGTGAAGCTATGATCCCGGTGGAGATAAGAGAACCTAGCTAGCGTCTCCAACACTTCTCACCCAGCAGTAACCTCGAACTGATTAGGGAAGACCTAGATTTTCTAGAAGAAAGAGTGCGCATTGCTCATATACGCAACTCTGCCATCAAGTAGAAGACGACATCACGTTACAACCAAAAGGTCATTCCTAGGAAATTCCAGCCAGGTGACCTAGTTCTCTGCAGAGCTGACATCAAAGGCAGGAATGTCTCCCAAGGAAAGTTAGTTCCTAACTGGGAAGGCCCCTACCATATCGTGGTCAGCACTGGCAGAGGAGCCTACACCTTGGAGACACTAACAAGCAAGCTGATCAAGAACTTTTAGAATGCGAACAAACGTAGAAAGTATTATAGCTAAGTGTCTTCTAAGGCCTAGTCTCTTAGTTTACTTCATGTTTGATCTGTCCTGATCATTATGGGAGCTCTTTTTATGGACCTTAGTCCTTTACCAAATCAATAAAGCAAAGCGATTTTTACACATCTACTTGCATTTACAAAAGTCTCAAAGGATCCTCAAGGCTATATACAGCTTTAAGAGCATCTAGTGAGCCCGCTCCTGATGGGAGCCAAATTTCGAAGATAAAAGGCCCTCAAGTTGGACTCCGGCTTAATTAGCCTTAGGAGCTCGTTCCCAATGGGATTGGGGAGTGCCTTAAGTTCCAGGTTAAGAGGATAACCCACCAAACGCCTCTTTGTGGATTGGTCACGAGTTGTAAGGTCTACACCCAAAACCTTAATACTTGGCTACAACCATTATGTGGTTTGACTGCGGGATTAAAGGATGCAAACCCAAGTGCAGGTTGTCTCAAGTAATAAATTTCTCGGGAGTCCGAGGTCGATCCACAGGGAATTGATGAAGAAAAATTAATTGAGGTAGGAAGAGAATTTGTCACAATAATAAAAATAACAAAACTTGTTCACAATTAAATTTAAGAACTTGCTTGGGTTAGGAGATCCACTCTTGGTAATAAATTAAAAGTAAAATTATTTCTCTTTATAACTCAATTGAAATCCACACACAACGGAGGTTCCAATCGAAAAATATAGCATTCAAAGTTTAATTATATATGTAATTATATTATGATTCCTTTAATTATTTACCAACATTTGTAAATGAGTTCAAGCATTTACTGTGCCAATCCTATTGTCTACAATAAATCAAGATCTCCATTAACAAAGAAGGTTTCTTAATTGATTGGAAACAAAATACAACACATATAATGTTCATTTAATAATATATCATTTAAGCACAAGAAATAAAATAATCTAACCTTATTTCATTACCAAGAGCTTCACTCTTTCACCGAAGCAAGATGAAGATTTAGTTACTCATGGATAAGAAGAAAGAAAGAGAGAAGAAGAGAAAGATGAACATAGCTTCACTTTAGAACAAGAGAAAATTACAACAAAGTAAAACAAGAAACAAGCATAACCTTAACTTGTACAAACTAAGCCTAACACCAAGTGCCAAACTCCCCTCTACGTCCAGCTCATGGTGCCTTTTATAGAGGAGTAGGGATACAAAATGACAAGGAAAATGATTAAGAGTAGGTGGATGAGTGGGTGGAGTGGTCGGATGATTGGATGAGTGGTTGGATGAGTAGTTGAATTATTGAGATTCTTTGTCTCCAAAATAATTCATTACTTTAGTCACTGATTTCGTCATTTTTTATCCAAATAGTCTTCATGAAAGTTCTAGGAAATTGTCTAAGCTTTCCAATGGCTCTGGAATCACCCAAAAATTCGTCTTACAGCCCAAGATATGACCAAATTACTACAGACTATTTAGGCCCAGTTTCAGCACCTCTGTTTTGACTTTTAGACCCAATATCACTATCAAGGAGCCCGAATCAAGTTTTGTGTTCAACATGAAAGTTTTAGATCTGGGTCTTAACTTTCAAATGTCCAAATTTCAGCCCAAAATAATTATTGCAGCCCGAGTTATGCTCTGATTACTGTACATTGTTTAAGTTTTAGACACAAAACTCGTGTTCTGTCTTCCACGCCCAATTAGCTCCACTAGATGTCTGAATGAGACTTTGAGATCTCATCAAAGTTGTAGAGCTCTCTCTTATCTTTCCTACAAGGTAAAAGTCATAATTATCAGACATTTAAACTCAAGATATAGCCAAAATACGAAACAACGTAAGACCAAAATAGTACTTGAAAAAATCAATTAAGTCAATTTGAGTCAATCTTACAAAACATAACCAGGACTTAATCAATTAAGTATATGAAGAGTGTTAATGACTAAAAATGAGGGTTTATTAATGTATAAAATATATGATTATCAAATTCCCCCACACTTAACTTTTTGCACTCCTGGGCAAAACCACAAAAGACCAAAGTTAGGAGACAAAGAAAAATGACACAGACTCAAAAGTTAAAAACTCTAAAAGACTCGATGAAGCAAGAACAACAACAAGAAATTCAATGGATCAAAGTATTAATGAGGTAACATTTCTTCACATCTCAAACCCAAGCAAGAAATCTTCAGTTGAAAAGAATGAATCAAGAATGATAGATCCTCACAGAATTCACTCTCAATCTCTCAAGTGTTTAAAAGGTAAGTATTTTACTCTATTCAACCCATGAACAATTACACTACCATAAGCTTGCTTATCTTCTACTTCTTCGCTACTCAAAACACATGCATACAAAAATCAAGAGGACTTTATTCAAGGTTGTAATGGGGTTATGGTAAAGGAGAAGAGATAATATGGATATGAAAAGATAAATACCAAAGAGAATAAAAAAGCATTATGGTACAGTTAGAGTGGAGAAAATGTTTGAGAACATTCATCATAAAGGACAATCACCAATATTTGACTAATGTTTTGTTAAAGATCAATCCCAAATTGGTGAATTGAATTCATTGTTAGACTTGAACATTCTCCTTTTCTTCCTGTTGTTTCCAAGCCTCCACCTTTATTTTGATAATCCTTTGATTGCAATGGTGGTCAAAATTTTTTTTTTTGGATCATTTTGCACACACACCCCCACACTTGTTCAAGAACAAGGTCAATGTTCTCTTATTCCCTAAGGTTGGGTAAAAACATGTTTTTTTTTCTCTTTTTTTTTGAAGGATGAGATGAGCTTAAAACAAGGAATGGTCAAACAAGTTCAAAGGGGTTACACAATGGAAAATATACAAGGATGGCTATTTGGTCAAAGTAGCTATTTCAAAATGCCTCAATCATATTAATGTATGCATGTGAAAATATAGCCTCAAAAAGAATCAAAGCAAGTTCTAGAATAACAATTCCATGAGTAAAAATCACACAAGAAAGAAGAGAATGGTACAGATATTCAATCCATTCATCAATAGGCTCAAAATATCACCAGGCATATTTCTATCATTCTCAATCCATCATACCAACATTCATTTCTAAGCTTGTGATTTTTAAGAAAGAAGACAATTTATGCTAAGATCCAAGAATCTCAATTACTTCAAAGGATGTGAAAGTGCATTCACTTGAATCTTTCAAAGGAAATCAAAAGACAAAAACTTTGTTACTTCCACAAATCAATACTAATTAATTACTACCTAAAAAAACTCATTGCTCTGTCACCAATTAAGATGCGTCTCAGAACTAAATTTACTCTTTACTCTGCCATGACTAATTAGTTTAGTAAGTTCATGACAATCATATCATACTTCCCAAACAAAACAAAACAAAAATTTTTGGGTCAACTATCCTTCCCCCCCAACTAGATCACAACATTGTCCTCAATGTTAAAATATAGATGAGTAAAGGATAGAAGATATTACCTGTTGGAGAAATCTGACACAAATTTAAACAAAAACAAAGTACGATAAATAAAATCAAAAGTAAAGAAAAACTATAAATAAAGTGTCAAATCTGGTTCCTTTTTCATCTTGTTTCCCTCTCTGCCTCCTGCTGACCAATCTATCGAACTATTGTTGAATCGGGATCAAAGATCAAAAGGTTTTTTTTGTGACTTCAAAAAACCATCGGGGTAAAGAAGTCTAGAAACCCACGAAGGACCCCCGCTCAAAGGATCGTCTGTCCAAAACCAAAATACGACAAAATCATACAAAGATAAAAGAAATATAATAGCAAATGATGACATACACTGTATGTACAAGTTTCATGGCGTATCTTTATCTTGCGCGTCATAAGTGCGTAGTGGCATATCTTATATCTTGTGATGTCACCGGTGCAAGAGACACTCATGAATTTTTTAAGGACCAGCGTGCAAAGGTCCACCCGAGTCAAAAACGGGTCGACCAAAGGTGGGACTCTACAACTAATTAAAGTCATGTACTCCTTCCGGATCGCCCTTGTTCAAATATTTTATTTTCTTTTTTTTCTTTTTTTTGTCTTTTTTTTTTTTTGAATTTTTTTTTTTGAATTTTTTTTTAAAAAGAAAACATGAAGAAGAAGAAGATAATATGTACAGATTGTTGTGGATATGGCTCACATCTGCCTCTGGTTTCACATCCAGAACGGCTTAAACGCTTTTTATGAGTCGAGAATAAGCTTCCCATCCAATTTTCTTATAAATTGGCAAACAAGGTCTTTTAGAGTCAGATTCCCAAGACTGTAGCGTTTTTCTTCATCATGATTGCAGGATTCAGAGGCATCATGTTTCTTTTTGAAATTGAGCCCCAACTTTTGACAATTTTCACAACTTTTACAAAAAGTATAGCAGTCCTTAAATAAAGTGGACCAATAAAATCCACACTGCAAGATTTTCGCAGCTGTTTTCTTTGAAGAGAAGTGACCTCCGCATCTTCGAGTGACAAAATTTAATGACACTACCTACCTCACTTTCTGTAGGGCACACATCTCCGAAAAATTTGATCAGCACAATATTTGAACAAGTATGGGTCATCCCAATAAAAAATTTTCACCTCTGTCAAAAATTTCCTTCTATCTTGGTGCGTCCATTGAGGCGACATCTTTCCTTCTTATTCTTCAGTAAGAGACGAGGAAATTACCACAGGAAAGCTTTGCTTTTCTTCCAAAAATGTGTTCTTCAACCCAGCAGGTAATAGCTTTAGTTCCGTTGTGGGTACTTCTTCATGAGCATTATCATTCATGGGTTTTAGCTCTTCGAATTTTGGCTTTCTTCCTTTGTATTATATTTCCTCTGTACAATCAAGCAAATCAAATGAATTAATTAAACAAATTTCTAATGGGTCGGAAGAACTCCCTTTTTTAAGATGATCATCTACAATGGCTTCAGTTCCTTCAACTTCCTCATTTTCATCAAGGACATCCTGTGGTTGCTTACACATATTAAAAACATTGAGATCCAGTGTCATGTTTCCAAATATTAGTTTCACCACTCCATTTCTGCAATTTATCAAAGCATTACATGTTGCTAAAAATGGACGGCCTAAAATAACAGGAATTGACTTGCAACTATCAACCAGAGGTTCAAGTATCAAGACAATGAAATCCACGGGATATATGAATTTATCAACTTGAACCAACACATCTTCACTATTCCTCTTGGAATTTTAAATGATCTATTTGCAAGTAGAAGAGTTACTGAAGTTGGTTTTAACTCACCTAAGTTGAGTTCTTTGATAAATTGAATATGGAAGCAAATTGACACTAGCACTAAGATCAAGTAAAGCTTTTTCAATTTTATGTTCTCCAATAATGCATGAGACTGTAGGACAACCAGGGTCTTTATATTTCAACGCATTATTATTTTGAAGAATGGAAACTTACATTGTTTACGCCAAAAATGCTTTCTTTTTCACATTTAATTTCCTTTTAACAGTGCACAAGTCCTTCAAATATTTGGCATAAGAAGGAATCTGTTTGATAGCATCTAACAAAGGAATATTGACTTTCACTTGTTTCAAAATTTCAAAAATTCCAGTGTTATGGTCCAATTTCTTTGGATTTTTCAATGCTTGAGGAAATGAGGGTGAAGGCGAGAGTTTGGTCTCCTTTTGGTCAACTTCTTCATTTTCTTGGGGAATTGGTTTATCTTCTTTCTCACAAGATTCGGGGATTTGTTTGTCAACAACCTTTCCACTCCTAAGAGTTATCACTGACTGGACTTGGTCTATTTGTTGGTTTTCTGAACTCCCCTCATTCAGACTGTACTGACCTTTGGGATTTGGTTGAGGTTGAGAAGGAAATTTTCCTTTCTCATGAATGGTGAGGGCAGAAGAAAGTTTAGCAAGAGTGTCTTTTATGTCATTCATGGTTTGATTGTTTTGTTTGTTAATGGTCTCTTACTTTTCTATGAATGCATGCAGTGTTTCCTCAAGGTTTTTCCTATATGGTGGGACATAAGGTGCATATCCTTGAGAATTTTGAGAGTCTTGTTGTGCTTGAGGAGGTGGTGGTTGCACGAATTGTGACTGAGTATTATTCCTCCAGCTGAAGTTCGGGTGATTTCTCCATCCCAGATTGTATGTATCTGAAAAAGAAGAAGTAAATGGCTTGTTAAAATTATTCATTGCATTTACTTGCTCATGTACAACTTCTTTAAAAACAGGAATCTTAGGACATTCATGTGTTGAGTGTCCTAAATCATCACAAATGCCACAAATTTCTTCATTTTGCACAGATTTGATTTCTTTTGCTTTTCTTAATTCCATGGCTTCAACCTTTCTAGTTAAACTAGCAAACCTGGCATTTAGATCTTTCTCTTGACTAAGGTGATATTTTCCTTTATTAGCACTTGCAAGATTAGATCTAATTGAATTTTCAGAAGTGTTAGTACTATGCCAAGATTGAGAATTTTCAGCCAACTGGTCCAAATAGTCTAAAGCTTCATCAAGTTCTTTATCAAGAAACTCACCATTGCACATTGTTTCCACAAATTGTTTAGTTTCAGGAGTTAAACCTTCATAAAAGAAGCTTATAGTGCGCCATTTTTCAAAACCATGATGTGGGCAAGAATTTAATAAATCTTTAAACCGTTCCCAACATTGAAAATATGCTTCATTTGAATTTTGCAAAAATTGTGAATTTGTCTTTTCATAGCATTGGTTTTATATGTTGGAAAAAATTTCTTCAAGAACTCACCTTGCATTTCTTACCATGTGTCAATTGATCTTGGATTCAAAATGTTAAGCCAAGATTTTGTTTTATCTTTTAAAGAAAAAGGAAACAATTTAAGCTTAACAATCTTTTCAGTGCAATTTTGATCATTGAAGGCAATACATACTTCCTCAAATTCTTTCAGATGTAAATATGGACTTTCAGATTCTAAACCATGAAAATGAGGAAGTAAAGAAATCATACCTGGTTTGAATATAAAATTATTGGCATTAAGTGGAAAGATAAAACATGATGGATTAGAATTTCGAGGTGGTTGCAAATATTCACGCATGGTTCGCAACGGTTGATTTTCATGTTCATCATGTACACTTTCATTGTTAGCCATTGTATCAATTGTGTGTGATTGTGATTCAAACAAATCAATATATAAAGTACCAGAATTAATTTTAACTAAACGACTAGAATTTAAATCACGATACCAATTAAGCATAAATACATAAAAAAAACTTAAAATAAATAAACAAAAATAATGTACAAGCTGACGGTGTAACCCACCATTAAATATTAACAAGGATGTAGTATAAACCAACCACCCAATAAAAATAAAAATAAAAATAAAGTGCGAAAAATTAAAATACATAAAATAAAGTGCGAAAAGTAAATTTAAATTTGAAAGCCGGAGAGTGACAGAGCCCTCGAGCGGCGAAAGAGAAGAGAAGAAGAAATATTATTTCATTAAGTTAGATTGGAAAAATAAATAATGAGAAAAGTAAAAGGGAGAGTTTCCCCATTAAATTAGTGCGTAAAATAAAAGGGAGAGTTACCCCCCCATTGATGACGAAAAAAAATGCGAAAATAAATAAATAAACTTAAAAAGCAAAAATAAATGACATAAATATAAAAGTTAGAAAGTTTGTATGTTAGCAAGTTAGTAAGTTAGAGTTAGATAGTTAGAAAGTTAGAGAGTTAGTAAAGAAACCGAAGGATCGGCAAGTCGATCTTTTGCTCCGGTGAGGGCGAAGAGAGAATAGATTTTATTAAAGAAAATGAACCTCAATAAATCAAAACTTCAAATCAAGTCCCTGGCAACGACGCCAAAAACTTGATTGCGGGATTAAAGGATGCAAACACAAGTGCAGGTTGTCTCAAGTAATAAATTTCTCGGGAGTCCGAGGTCGATCCACAGGGAATTGATGAAGAAAAATTAATTGAGGTAGGAAGAGGATTTGTCACAATAATAAAAATAACAAAACTTGTTCACAATTAAATTTAAGAACTTGCTTGGGTTAGGAGATCCACTCTTGGTAATAAATTAAAGGTAAGATTATTTCTCTTTATAACTCAATTGAAATTCACACACAACGGAGGTTCCAATCGAAAAATATAGCATTCAAAGTTTAATTATATATGCAATTATATTATGATTCCTTTAATTATTTACCAACATTTGTAAATGAGTTCAAGCATTTACTGTGTCAATCCTATTGTCTACAATAAATCAAGATCTCCATTAACAAAGAAGGTTTCTTAATTGATTGGAAACAAAATACAACACATATAATGTTCATTTAATAATATATCATTTAAGCACATGAAATAAAATAATCTAACCTTATTTCATTACCAAGAGCTTCACTCTTTCACCCAAGTAAGATGAAGATTTAGTTACTCATGGATAAGAAGAAAGAAAGAGAGAAGAAGAGAAAGATGAACATAGCTTCACTTTAGAACAAGAGAAAATTACAACAAAGTAAAACAAGAAACAAGCATAACCTTAACTTGTACAAACTAAGCCTAACACCAAGTGCCAAACTCCCCTCTACATCCAGCTCATGGTGCCTTTTATAGAGGAGTAGGGATACAAAATGACAAGGAGAATGATTAAGAGTAGGTGGATGAGTGGGTGGAGTGGTTGGATGATTGGATGAGTGGTTGGATGATTGGATGAGTAGTTGAATTATTGAGATTCTTTGTCTCCAAAATAATTCATTGCTTAAGTCACTGATTTCGTCATTTCTGAGCCAAATGGTCTTCATGAAAGTTCTAGGAAATTGTCTAAGCTTTCCAATGGCTCTAGAATCACCCAAAAATTCGTCCTACAGCCCAAGATATGACCCAATTACTACAGACTGTTCAGGCCCAGTTTCAGCACCTCTGTTTTGACTTTTAGACCCAATATCACTATCAAGGAGCCCGAATCAAGTTTTGTGTTCAACATGAAAGTTTTAGATCTGGGTCTTAACTTTTAAATGTCCAAATTTCAGCCCAAAATAATTATTGCAGCTCGAGTTATGCTCTGATTACTGTACACTGTTCAGGTTTCAGACATAAAACTCGTGTTTTGTCTTCCACGCTCAATTAGCTCCACTAGATGTCTGAATGAGACTTTGAGCTCTTCATCAAAGTTGTAGAGCTCTCTCTTATCTTTCCTACAAGGTAAAATTCATAATTATCAGACATTTAGAACTCAAGATATGATCGAAATACAGAAATAGCGTAAGACCAAAATAGTGCTAAAAAAATCAATTAAGTCTAATTTGAGTCCAATCTTACAAAACATAACTAGACTTAATCAATTAAGTACATGAAGAGTGTTAATGACTAAAAATGAGGGTTTATTAATGTATAAAATATATGATTATCATGGTTATTGGCTGCATGGATAATGATATTTATGTCATGCCATAATGGTACCTACCGTGAGCAGTCTTATGTTAAACAGGTTGTGCACTAGAAAAATCGTAAGTCTTAGGAAAATTCATGCACTAAACTGTAAACATTAAAAGACCCCGGCTATGGGCCACTTAAAATTATACCTAACTTATGTGGGATCCTAAATGGCAAAGCGTTTGGTAACAGACCCTAGATAAGATTTTTTACTGATTCCCTAAGGCGAGTGGGATCCCAAGTGCTAACACATTTTGGACGTTGGACCCCAAGCTAAGGTTCTAATTTTAAAATTATGCCTAAGTCCTAAGCAGAATTTTGAGTGCTCAAACTTGATGGGCATTGGACCCCGAACCATAGTTTCCCCTCGATTTGAAATATTCCTAAGTCTATAAAATGGTTGTGAAAAGCAACACAATAGGCGTTGGACCCAGCAAGGACCATGGAAAAGAAAATCAACAAAGTAGATAAATTTAACACCCCGGAGCCCGAGGTCATTATCTCGACAAAAATAAAACACCCCACGCAAAGGGCAAAAGCAAAAACAACCCACGCAGGGGGCAAAACCAAGAATTAATAAGCATTTACTGAGTCCTCGACAACATCTGGATCCCCAGCAACGGCGGACGGAGCTTCAACGACATTTTGACCTTCTGGAGGAGCACTGGAAAGCATGAGACGGTCGTCCTGAATCACCTTCCTAGGGTCCAATGCATCCAATGCCAAGGCCACCCCAGGGTTGAAGAGCTGGACTTGATCAATAGCGTTTCAAAACTTCTCGCTAATATCCATGCAAACCTTGATAAGATGTTAGACATCACCCTGCAGAGAGGTTATCCCAATTTGAAGTTCTAGATTTTGAGCACGAAGGTTCTCATTGTTAACCTAGAGTACGGTGACCCCCCTTTTGAACTTTCACCAAGATGGCCTCCTTCTGCTTCAAAGTGTCCTTCAAGGCTGCCATCTCCTTCTCCAACTCTTGGGTCTTGGCTTCAGCATCACTCTTAGCCTTTAAAGCTTTTTCTTTGGCCTTCAGACCCAGGTTTTCACATTGCTCGGCTACCGACACCTTCTCTACCATCTTCTTACCATAATTGTCATAACACTTCTCTAGAAAATGTGATTCGGCAGCTAGACGGAGAGCATGTGTTTGAAAGGTCAACAAAATCTCCTTTGCATCATACTGAGCGACATGACCCATTACTCGATCGTTGAGGATGTTGTGGTCTATAAAGTTCCAGGGATCTGAGTTGTTTTAGTACAGGCTAATCGGTCCAACATGCCCAGACTCTACGACCACTCTTTTACCCCGATCGTCTGACCTGCTGCCCTCTACAACCCTCCTTTTTCGCCTCTCGAGCGGCCATTGGGTAGAATCCTTCAGCTGAATAGTTCCCTCTCAATCACAAGAACATCAACTGGTGAGGGCAAAGAAGCCAGAGTAACAACCGTAGGGGCATTAGAAGGACCAGCCGCATTCTTAGCCTTCAAGGCTTTGAGGACTGCCAAAGCATTTCTGAACGCCATTAAAGCCAAACTTTTTGCAAAATAAGCAAAGAGTTAGAGAACAATAAAAAAATGTAAGAAATTATTATACAGAGCATATAATTAACTGCGGACGACATACTATACTACCTAGAATGGCCTAGGGAGTTGCATCATCAGGAGTATCCAACACGTCCTTTGAAGAAATCAAACCAATTTGTTGGACCCACATTTTGAAGAAATCAACACACTCAGACTTATCGTCATCTAATTGGTGTTTCTCCTTCTCAATCAATTTAAGAAGGATGTTCCACGCCCTCTGAGTCCAATACAAACTGAACATCAGCTCCCCATCATTATCTAGCCTGAAAGGACGAGAACCAGGGTTTGCCATCAATATGAAGAACTTCTCTTTAAAGTCCTTATAACTTTCTTAGTAAATGTGGAAGACTTTCCGACCGAGCCTTGACCGGACTGAAAGCCAGGTTTGTTGATGAGCATTACCACTTGTAAGACTCCACCGAGTATGGAAATGAAAAAACGCCCTCTTCGAGCACTGCAACCCGACTAATCGACAAATTCTCTTGAAGGCGAGAATGTTTACCCAACCATTGGCGTGAATTTGGGTTGGAATAGCTTGAACAGTGCGGAGGACGATGAGCTGAAAATCATTGAAAGGAAGCCAGAGTCCAAACAGAGTAAAAAATTCTTCGTACAGGAACATGTAGTGAGCACCCGCCTGCCGGGAAGAGTACACCCTTTCATTCTCCGGAGACAGAATGCTAAACTAGTGGTCCCTTCTACTTTTCTCAGTCATAATCAAGTAGCTCTGAAATCTGTCGAGCTCTTCTCCAAGCTGGAACTGGGACATTCGATCATAGGCATCATCCCTAACCCATGGGTACACTAGTCCTGGACCACGCTGAATCCAGATGAGATCGTCTTCAACCGACATTAGGACTTCTGGAGCTGGTGCTTAAGGTCTAGGTCTTCTTCTTTTGGCCATCAAGTTCCTGGAAACACCTATAGAGGCTGGTAAGCAGTTGTCAAAATCAATTAACTTAAAGATTCAGACACAGAAGGGGGCAAAAAAATGGATCACACCCACATACCAGCCTTCGTGCCCTCCAAGGTCTAAGCTTCTGAAGGACACATCCGCTGTGCATGGTATGGTAGAGGAGGTGCTTCAAAGGGTAACATCATTGAAGAGATGGCATCCAAACTTCTTTTTGTTGAAAAAATGAGAAAAGAAGTGCATTCTAAACAGGAGCGCATGGCTACTCTATGACTCAAAGATGACATTAACAAATGAATGAAAGAAGTACCTTGAAGAAAATGAAAGTAAACTAACAACCGGGTGTCTGAACTGCTGAAAACTTACTGGAAAATGCTTTCCTCTGCACAAAAAAAACCACTGGAAATCGTCTCAAGCCACCAGATTTTAGACAGAAACAGTAAAAATAAAAAATAGGAGCTTTAGTCCCTATATATAGAAGCCAGACAGATAGGGGGCATTTCTGTCCTAATAGGTCAGATTTCGAAAAACACCTATAATGGCACACCAAGCACTAAGCACGACTCACCAACTATGGTGTGCCACATGACCCTCACAACTGTCACAGCAGTTGAAGGGATAATTGTGCAGCAGACCAAGAAATACATAACCTTAGCAAACAGAGTTCGAAAATTTTTCATAGACCACATATTTTTTTATAGACTCCGGCTATATCCAGTGTGTCCATCTATAATACGGTAGAGGAAAGTCAATCCGAACCACGACTATCCCAAAAAGATCAAATAGCGATCAACGACCAAGTTAAAATTTTTAACCCCACACAGTACATGGGCCCCGGGGACAGGAATTCAAGCTTCCCACTTCGCTATACCAATCGAGTACTAAGCTGGAGGCAACTTAACATTATTACAGGGCGAGTGTTGCACTCACCTCGGTAGAAAAATAAAAGTACGGATAACGAAAAACGGAAAGAGAAAAGAGAATATACAAGACAAAATACAAAAAAAGAATAATTTTTATTGCTTGATTCTCATTCCATATATCATCAGCTCTAACAAAAAGAAAATGAAAAATACATCAAAAGTGTTCAGAAAAAAGTGTCCATTAGAGAACTCGAGAAAGGAATCCAACATCACCGTATTGACACCCCGGATCACTGCCACCTCCATGGTTCCTCTAAAACCAGCACTGATCTTTTCCCTGTTGAACAGGACACAGCCTTTCATCAAAAGATTGTTCCATCGAAACTTTAACCGACTTCACAATCATGCTGAGCTGCTCTAAAAGATCAAACTAAGTGCCTCCAAAGCACTCGGGAAAGAGGAAGGGCAAGGGCAGTTTTTCCCCGAGTGTCTCCATACAACACGGCAGGAACCACAGATCTTCCCAGCAATAGCAGGTAGATCAAACCCTCCTATGTATGCTGGGAGAGCAAGGCTCCTACCGTCCATTACGCTGAGAAAGAAAGACAGACCCCCATCGAAGAGACTAACAAAAAATAAAGTGAACACTTTTAACGACTTTGGAAAGAACAAGGAGATGGTCTTAGCAGGGGCAAAACCCTCCATACGCACACAGAAAAGGAAAGGGAAACCATTCTCTGAAAGAGGATTATTCTCAAGCAAAATCACAAAGCAAAAAGAATGTCAACCTCAACGCAAACATTCCCTATTTATAAAGAGAATGGAATGTTCTGATTGGTCCCTGGAAAGATGAGCTGATCGCACGATAAAATCTGCATTTAATACTTTCTCTTCTCGATTGGTTACAGAAGCAGCGGGTAGTTGGGAAACAACATGAAACTGATATCCTCTTTTAAAGGATTTTTAATTCCAATAAAGTCAAAGCAACAATTTCCTAAGAAAGCTCAGACTGTTACGAGTTGCAGAGTCAGGCTACAAGAAAGGACAAAGACCCCGTGAGCCATGCACGAGGACAACAAAGGGCAAACCTCAGATAGTGGAATGACAATTAATGCAAGCAATAATCCACGATGGATTCCGACTTCATATGCTAACCCTAGTGGTATTTTACATTTAACAACGGACCTCGACCTTTGGCGTAAGACATCGCGAAACTCGGCATCAACGTTAGGGCTTCTTTGTTCATCGTGTGCCTTGTGATCCCACTATATATCTTGACACTCAGTTGTTCCATCTATGTGTCAAGTTAGTGGTAATTTTTTTTGGACCGTGATCCCGTCTAGTAGGATAAGACCCAGTACGCGTATCACCGACCTCTGCTATTAATACCTCAACCAAACCTCGGAGACACGAAGTCAGGATCCCGGAACTAAAGGTGATGGGCTACAACATTGGGCCATAATAACAAGATCACTAGATCTACACAGTGAATATACCCTAAAGTATCTGTAACTGTCAATCATGATCTCACGAGATTATAGGACTCATAATCACCTCCAACTGTTGATAACTGCAATATCAACGTTCCTATATTATAAGGATTATCTCCAACAATAAAAGGAAAAAGATCCCTAACAAGATATGAATGCTAAATACATATACTTAATACTGATCACATTGCGATTCCACTCATGCTCAATAAATATCAGACTAAGTCATCCTAATCAGGTATCAATATCTCACTGCATAAACCCTACTTATGCATGGTCTGACTTGAGCGTTAAAGTCTCTTTGCAGGTATCCACCCCCTAGTTCAATATACTCTGCTGTAACTACGCAAGGAGGAAACCACTATGACATGTCTACCTCAAGTACCCATTTGAATCCACTTCAGAACATTTTTCTTATTGTGGGACTATACAATGGATCAATACTTTCACTATGCTTTGAATTTGAGATACATTATGTATAAAATTGGATTTTTATTTAAATTCTTCTGTTTGTTATTAGTGTGTACTTTATGTGAATGAATATTTTTTAGTAAGTGAGTAATCAACAATATGATGAAGATAGATGTCAAAGAATTAGTGGCAAGTATTATATATGAACAGTGGAGGAAAGAACTATAGTGTGAGATGAAGGCTGTTTCAAATTGTTATTGCTTGGGGTCAAATCTTATTGTTCATATTCTAGTATGAAAGATTAGACCTATTCTAAGTTATCTAATTACTTTAATAGGAATTTGAGGCTCTGACTCTACTATTCTCATGCAAAAATATTCTACAAGGGAAAAAAGGGTACATATGCATTCTTTTTAAATATATATTATATTATTTTTAAATGAAAAATGCTAAATCCAACTAAAGTTGGATTCGTGAAACAACCCACAAAACAATTTAATGCAGTGTTTTGTTCTTGTGATTTATATATTACATAAGTATTTGTTTTTTTTTTATTTAAGTTAGTTACACCACTTTGAATGGTGTAAATAGTGCCCAACTCCTTCATAAGGTCATTCACAAAAATGTGTTCGTGAAATATAACATTGTTGTTTTTAAGTTGACAAAGTTTTATGGTGTCGATCTATTAAGGAGTTAATAATAAGACAAAGATTCTCTAAAGTCAGAATCCTTATAAAGTGAGCAAGTAAGTCTACATTAACTATTGATAAATGGGCTCACATCAATCATCAATAGTTGATGTGAACTTACTTACTCACTTTACAAAGATTCTCACTTTAAAAAATCTTTGTTCGTTAATAATAAAATATTATGATTTCTTACTCTAATCAATTAGTTAGTAATAAAAAATATAAATTATATAATCCACAAAATAATTAAGAATGTCTTATAAATTAGAATAAATGAGAATTCTCTTGATATGTTTGCTTATTTTGATACAAACTGATTTGGATAAAAGTTATCATAAAGACAGTCATAATTGTTTAAGGTAAAGAAATAATAAGGAAAAAAGTAAAGTGATACAAAATTGTCGAAAAAAGATACACTACTCATGTAATAATTATTTATGTAAATTAATTATCAAAAAATTAATTAAATTTTGGTATATTATTTGTAATATTTTTTTAAATTTTGTAAGAATCTTATATTCTTGAATAAAGTTGTAATATATATGATGTTAAATTTTTTAATTTATGTTTTCATTTTAAAATTTTATTTTAAATTATTGAATATTTACAAATACCTAAAAATATCCATCTAATCATGAGAATCATAAATGGGCACCAGATAAAACTTGAAGCCAATTCTGAGAGTTATTTCACTCCAATATTGAGAAGAGTTATTTCTTTCTAACTTTTTTAATCTGTTATCATATGTCTATTTTATTATTTATTCATATACTTAATTGAAATAATTGACATGATAACAAATTAACGCTTTGTTTGAATGGAGAGAGAAAATAGAGAGGAGAGAAAATGAAGAAAAAAATATATTTTCTCTCTTATTGTTTGGATGAAGAGAAAATAAGAGAGAAAGAAAATGAAAGTTGAATAAAAAAATAAGAAAATATAATATATAATTATATAAAATGACATATTTATCCTTATTAAATGTATAATTGAATATAAATATATTATTTCATATTTTATATTTTTAAACTAAACATTTTTTAAAATTATATTAAGTAAATAAATACATTTTATAAAATAATACTAACTTGAAAAATTAAAATTAAATTATAAATTAAATGTAAAATAATTTTTTTATTTGAAAAAATCATTTTCTCCTTTTTTTTTATTTCTCATCTCTTCTATTCATTTCCCCACCCACCTTACCCCACCAACCAGTCCACACATCCCCCCTGCTCTATCCCCCTTCCTTCCGCCTTCACTTTTCTTTTTTCACTTTCATATCTCTAGTCTCACTAACCCCCACCAACGCCATCTCCCACCAAAACTAACCGCCCCACGCACTCTGTCCACCACCCACCTTGCTACTATCCCCCCAACCAGCAGCAATTTCAACAAGTCATTTTACAAACAAAAAAAAAAACCAATGAAGAAAGAAAGAGACCTAAAGTCTCTACAACAAAAAGCAAAACGAAAACAAAGAAAATGGGGGGTTACAATGGAGTTTGGAACAGTGGAGATCGAATCTAGGATTTGCGGTGGTGGGTCGCAGTGTGACTGAGCGATGCAGCACGATGCGACTCGGGCCTGTGGAATGAGGCGATGCGGTGCGATTAGGGCACCGAATCCGCTGCGAGTAGGACGGTGAGACAAAAAACAGCGTGACGAAGCCGCAAACTGAGTCAGCGACGAGCGACGGAATTACGACGTGAGGGCAAGGAGGAGAAGATTGGGATAGAGTTGTAATTTTACAACTTCAGCCCTTCTTCTCACCATTTTCTCCACAGTTGTGGAGAGAAAATTTTGATGGTGGATCCCACGTCCCATTTTTCTTTCTTTCCTGTTTTCTCTTAACAACCAAATGAGAAAAAAATACAAAAATCTCTTCATTTTCTCTCCTCCTATTTTCTTTCCTGTCATTTTCTCTGCAACCAAACGATGAATAAGAGAAATTGAAAAGAAGTAAATCTTCCTAAGATTAGAGTCAAGTTCTTTTCATGCACACTTAAGTAACAAGGATGAGGTGAGAGCAACCTAAGCTTTTTACTCATTTAATTTGTTTACTGAATATTAAAAATTTATATAAAATATATAATTTAGTTTATGTTAATTATTTTTTAGAAAATAATAAGATTTTTATATTAAAAAAATAAAAATATATAATATTAAATTACAGATTATACTATTAAAAATATTAACGTGCAACGATAAAATATATAACAAAAAAAAATATTTCGTAAAATCTACAGATGGCATAGATAGATTAGTTATTGAATAACACATAAACTAGCACGATGTCCACATATAGACCTGGCCTTGCGGTGCAGCTCCTGCAAGCGTGCCAACCTCGTCGGGGTGTGCATCGAATTTGCATGGAATGGCAGACACGTGTGGACTCCGTAAAGTCATAATTCTTTTCCTTTGAATTGGGGAGATAACATCAACTCCTCTTTTTATATTGCCAACGAAGATGTATGAATCATCCCAACCCCATATTGCTCTGCCACCACAATGACAAGCTCAGAATGTGAAATTGCTTTTTCATTATTAGTAAATGATGTTAAACAATAAGTAGCTTCTTTTTTTTGGTGATCACAATAAGTAGCTTTTAGGTGAATACCTTAACAATAAGTAGATTTTAGGTGGCCATCTCAGGTTATCACTTACTAAAATTGTGAGGGGGGTTAAACAGAGGGTTAACGAGAAGCAAAACAAATCACTGGTTTTCGCCCAAAAACCATACCTGAAAAAATAAAGGCCGTGTTGTCTCTGCTGATGGTAAATAGTTGATGTGTCCTCATTGTTAATTTCACTCAGTATACCAATCGTATTGTCTACGCTGCATCAAGAAATTAGAATATTAGCCCCTGTCAAGAACCCATTCAAGCTTTTAGATGAGAAGGGATTGATTGAACGACACTTGGTTAAAAAAGGCTCCAATAGTTTGTCAAGAACTAATTCAATTCAAAACATAAACAGTTGGAGAAACTTAGATTTTGTTAATCATTCTAACAACCCCAACCAATCATAGTTATTAACTTATTATCAATGAAATTATAACTAGCTCTTATACAATTGCTATTGACTTATGTATCTATAACCTTGAATACCACATCTAAAACTGTCAACGGAAAAATAAAAAGAAAGAAGCCTAATATTCAAAATTGACTAATGGAGATCCCAGTTACTTCTTCCTATGCATATTTTATACTGCTTGACAAGGTCTAGAATCACGGTTTCAGAATCAATTACACATGTAACTGATGTTGATGATACATTATATTGAGCACAGTTAAAAACAAATTAAATTTTGCTATAACAGTATAACTTGTAAACTTTCAACTTGAAAAACAACAATAGTTGCAACAAAACATGCTCAATACCTCGTTGTTGCCAGGGAACTACCAGAAGGTGAGAAGAAAGCTGAATTCACAGTCCTTTTGTGGGTAAATGTCATCAAGGTTTTTAACTTTTCCCCATTAATATTTCTTAAATCCCACATGCAGACAGTTCCATCACTGGAAGCAGTAGCCATAATGTGAGAACTTCCAGGGCTAAAATCTATTGTATTAATTCTATGTTCATGCAAAACCCAATGGGATGAGCATTTTCCCATCCTATCGTCCCAAATACTCAAACCTCCCCAACCGTCACCAAAATATAGGCAGTTTGCATCATCACTAGGTTGAGAGAGACAACATATGGCTTTTTCACTGCTAATAACCACATCAAAAACCTCCTTTTCAGTATCCATCAATCGGATAAATCCACCAAAACAACTAGTATAGATCTGCATATAAAATTATGTGACCATTGGATCAGACAACAATTCCAAAATTGACACAACTATGCGCTTATAAAATCAAATATACAGTTTACGCCTATGTCAAAGCTAAATTAGCAGCTTTTAGTTTTACTAACAATAAATTAGAAGTAGGGCCAACAGGAATTTATTCAGCTGGTTAGTATTAAAACACTTGGCTTAAAAAGCTTATTTGATTCCAGCTTAGCAAATCAAGCCGCAGGTAACCACCCATTCTCCTAAACTTTTTTCAATAAAAAAAATAGAAAATCAACTTTGTTGGTTCAAGCGCTAACTTCCATTGTCACTTATATCACTTGTTTGATCAAACACTTACCACTCTGTCAAAATGCGTACCATTATGTCAAAGGCAATAACTCATAAGAAGGGTACAACTTTGTTTCCTTAAACTTTTAAGCTCGCAAATCTTAAGAAAGATGATAAAGTCAATAAAATTGCTTAGCATGGACTTAACAAGTACTGAGCAGTTGTTAAAGATCAGCATACCTTGGACAAGCTACTCCTTTGAACCAAAATCCCAGAAATGGTAGCTGAATGAGGGCGGTACAAATAAACCTTATTACTTCCTTCATTCTGGGCAGAACCAACATCCCAAAATCCAACATTTCCAACCCTGTTACCTACCACGATCATCTTGGCACTACTTGAAGGAAAAAACCGTGCAGCAGTTATCCCATCTGGAATAACCCGTGCCACATTCTTGGGATGCAAAGCCAAAGACCCCAACTCCAACAAAACGCTTGTTTTTTCTTTTCTCTCTTTTTGGTCTGCATCACCAGAAACCCCAACACCACCACTACCAAACCCTTCATCTCCATTCAAATGCGCATCATTCTTAGCCATTCCCACAATTGCTTTAATCAAAGAGGACCCAAATTCCTAACGCAAGGTTCGATTTTGGTTGGAGATTTCAAGTCATTGAGAACTTGGGATTGGGGCGGCATACCTCGGATGCGTAGGGAGCGCCGTACGACGATTGGGGTTTCTGTTTTGGGGTTCTTTTCTGTTACCATTTTGTGCGATTTGGTTCCATTCCTGCCATGAAATATTGATGATTAAAGATTTTTTTTTTATTTTTTGCTAAACAATAAGTTGAATCAATCAGGGGCACACAAGAAGAAGAGGAGATGACCTTGAGTGCTTAAATGCAGCAGATAGGTTGGTGGTGGCGGAGTAGAGCTTAAGGGAAGCCATCATTTCTTCATTGCGGCGAATATTGTGAAGCCTCTTGCGTTCGTATTCGTTGAGTTTGCAAGGCGCCATGAAAGAATGGAGAAGAAGAGGAGGGAATTTGGGGATTTTGATTATTTTACCCCAAGTGAAAATGAAAGTGACTAGGGAGTAAAGGGTCCTGTGACTTGGAACGACAATTTTATCCGTCTGACGGTTATATGTGGGTAATACTTTTGATTGGAGTGGGTAATATTTATTTAATTTTTTTTTTGAGTATAAATATTTATTTGTATTATAGCCGTTTAATAAACAGAGACGGGAGCGAGAGTGGTTCTCTTTATACCTATGGGTATCTGCCAAAAAATATAAAAAAATTTATATAAAATTTCTAAAAAAAAAATCATTTATTTTATGGTATTATATTTTTTTTATTTTTTTATTTTATTTTTTTAATTTTATTAATTTTTTATAATTTATTAAGTTCTCTCAGATATCATGTAGTCTTATTTATCTCGTGGAAAATAATAAATAGATATTCACACGTGATATAGAGGCAGAGGCGAAGGTGGATATTATCATGAGGGAGAGTGAGTTACTACCCGTCCCCGTCCCGTCCCGTTACCATCTCTAAGTGTGAGTTGCGCAGGAGTAAAAATTGTAATCCATATCCATATTTTTTTAATGCCTCTAACTTTGGTTCTAATTTTTGTCAATTCTATTTTAAAAAAAATTATTTGTTACTTTTAATTTTATTTAATTGAGTTAATAGATATATAAAAAAGATTAAATGAAGTTAGTGACAAAAATTAGAATCAAAGGTTAAAATTAAATGTTATTCTATTTTTTTATATAAAAAAGAATATTACATCTTTTAAGATTTTATCATCACTCCTAAATAAAACATTTTATACAATTACTTTATATTTTAATTTTAAAAAATTCAATAAAAAAATTATATTTATCTCTTCTAAAAATTGATTTAATTATATCGATATTTCTCTTATTTTAAAAATTGCATTAATTTTTTAAAAAATTTATATTATCGTTATACTAATTTTTTGTAAAATTTAGATATTATAATTACATTATTTTTTTTTATCTTTGCAATTACCTTTATTATAAAAAAAAAGTAAGATATAAATTATAAAAATATCAAGTATAATTAAACTAAATCTACGGAGAGATAATTGTAATTTTCTCGAGTAAACATTCACTTTAATCCTTGAAATTATATGCATCGGTCACATTCGTCCTTGATTTTAAAAAATTAACAACTTAATCCTTGAAACCTCAAAACATCAGTCATGTTAGTCTCTGCATTAGTTGCCGTCAGTTAAACTTGACCAAAACACACACGTGACATGTTAAGTGCCAACTTGGACACTGATATGGTTTCCTACCTATTCCAAAACGACGTAGTTTCGGAATAAATATTCACTTTAATCCTTGAAGTTTCATGCACCGATCACATTAGTCACGTTAGTACTTTCATCTTTTGTAGTCAATTAAACTTGATGAACACGCACACATGACACGTTAAGTACCAAGTTAGACGCTTATGTGGTTTTTCTATGTGGTCCAAAATGATGTAGTTTCGTTTGTGCACAAAGAAACAAAGGTCTCAATCCTAAAACGACGTCGTTTGGGCCCAAAATTCCTAAGGCTAAATGACTGACTAAGGTTCCTTGGCTAGCTCAGCTTTGATTTGAGGACTGTTTTATTAGAGGTTGAGAGGTCTTGTCCATCTTTTCAGGCTAGCTCTTTACCTCCATAAGTAGTGCAACCACTTCCTTCATGGTGGAGCGCTCTGCTGGGGAAGAGTTCACACAAAACATAGCAATTCTAAGTGTTTGAAGTATCTCTTGCATCATTTGATCTGGTAGACCTTGAAGCTATGTATTTAGTATTGATACAACTGGTTCAAACGTGCAGGTAGGGGAGGGTCAGCTACAACGTGGGGCGGGAAGTTTGGGACTGAATAGTCCTTTTACAGCTTCTGTTATCCACCTCTGTGTCTGTATGGTATATGACAGCATGGTTGTCATCTGTGCCACTTAGGCCTCCATGTGTGCACGCCATGCTGCATCATCTGCTAGTCTAGCCCGGGGCTCTACAGGAGTCTGTCTCTGTACTCTATGAGTCGGTGCTGGTGTTGGGGCTGCTGGCACCCTCTTAATGAAATAATCATTGAAAGGTTGTTTAACCTCTGAAAGCTCCTTATGTGGCCTCACCTGAACAAACTAGTGCCGGCACAACTGATGAATGAGTGAAGGAAAGAAGAGACTCCTGCACTCCCTAGCCGCCCTCTTGATCTAAGCATGAATAATATGGGCGACATCAATGGCTCGGTGCTAAAGAATATAATAAATCATGATCGCTCGGTCTCGAGTCACTTCAGATAGGTTTGTTGCTGGCAGGATGCATGTACAAATAAAGTGATACCAAACCCTAGCCTCGGGTTTCAAGCATGCTCGGGGAAAGAACTGCGCCCTGTTTGTTTGGACACTCATGGTCTAGAGTACTGGTTGAGACTCTGGTGTGCAGATTCGAGCCGTAACGGTGGCTAGATCTATACACTCTTCTGGCTCCCACTAGAGGAAGTGAGTATACTTGGATACTAACAGTGGTGGAGGCAAGCTCAGTGCTGCCCTGATGACCACAAGAGAGTAGGAGACCTGACGTCCCCGCACAACAACAGAAGTGGTGCTTGGGTCAAGGACATCAATGTTCGTATAAAACTCATGAACTAACAGAAGCATCGCCACGTCAGGGTGTTTGGCAAAAGTGATCCAACGAAAGTGGCGGATGGTCTGCTCGATATTCTGAGGGATGACCTCCCAGAAGGAAAATCCTCGCTCTGCCATCACTGGTTTGGAAACCAATGTGGAATATCGCTGAGCAGCCTCAACAGATATAAATCTCCTCTTGTCGAATACAAGAGGGGGAGATGGCTCCCTGTTACACTGGCTGGAGGAACCTCGTTGTCTTTTAGGACCTATAGTATCTGAAAAAATATGGCAAAATGTCAGAATTGAGTAATTGGAAGTGTTAAACATACGAAAACTGATGATTCTGCAAAAAATATAGTCCACACGCCGCGACATTGACACCTACGCCGCGGCATTCAACCAAGTTCATATCACGTCGTCGTATTCAACCAAATTCAACATCACGTTGCGGCACTCAACCTCAACACTGCGACATTGACCCAAATTCAAGCTCACGCCGCAGCATTCAACAGTAACGCCACGACACGCATATGAACAGAACCCAAAACTTAAACATAATAAACCAAATACATGCATTCCAGGTGGAAATCTTAAACCTAAACTAACTAAAAACATAAAAACACCTAACCTATAACACATATTCTTAACAAAACAACAAAAAATACATACAACAAAATGCAAAACAAAATAAAACGAGAAAATAAATAATAAAATCAAAATAAATTAAAACAAAGTTCAACATACCTTGTATGAAGCAGAGAAATGGAGACAAAGAGGGTGAGAAAGCAAAAATGAAAGGAAGAGGTTCAGAGAAAATAGAAAACAGCTATGGCAACGGCGTCAAAAACTTGTTCGCTCTTTTGCTTGCTGCAAGTGCACAAGTCGCACTTGTAATATAGTCAAGAGTCAGATATCATTCCTACGAGGAATATGTTAATCTTATGAACCAAATATTAATTAATAGTTTATCTAATACTATCCAAACACATTCAAATTATAAAAGGATTGTGTACATCAAATGTAAAGACTAATATGCAGTAAATCAGGACTAAAGATGTTAATTAGAGACTAGGGAATCCTTCTTCACCTCTTACTTCAATTGATAACAAGCAATCCTTATAAGCAATATAAATGAAATGATTAGGTTAGTTTGAGAATCTAACTTAGTTAACAGTCTATATCTAGGTCAATCAACTATGCTTCAGTTACCTAATTCACTATATTTCCATGAGAACTAGAGGAAAATCTACTCATTAAGATCTATTCTCAATCAATTACTATGCATGGCCAAAAGGTATATGTCTATCCTATTAGCGAATCAACTTATTCAAACCAATTAAATGAAATCAAACATGTATCAACCATACTTATGATCTCAAATCCAAATTCATATGTATATGTTCATTAGATTTTAACAAATCACTTAAAAGCTGATCAAACATTCAAAGAGCATTAAGATTTATATGATTGAACCAAACCAAATCATATATATAAACTCAAAGAATTACATAATCATTCAATATCCATAAGAGGATCCAAAGAAATCTCTATATACAGTTTAGCTAGCCATAAAACACGAAAATATATCACAATTTATCACGTTCATGGGAATGGAAAAGAGGAAGTAAAATGATTGGAAGAGAGAAACTCAATAATGATGATGATTGATGCTTGAATCTTCCTCCAAGATGAAGATGGCCTCCAAACTTGGCTACTTCTGCTTCCTTTCAACCTTACAATGAAAACTTAGCCGCTGTTTTCTAAAAACACAAAAGCTCTCTAGTTGAAATATGATAAAACGGCATTTGTAGTTTTAGAAAACAGAGTCACGTTGCGACATTCTCAACCCTACACTACGACGCATATACAAATTAGGTCACCATGTCGCGACATTCATTCCCTTGCGCCGCGACGTGCAAAATGCGTAGCTCTCTGTCTGAAACAAGGGATGCACCACACTGTGACATTGACATGTCTGTACCGCGGCGTGATAAGCTAATCATTGCACTTGGCTTTCTCTTACAATATTGGTCCAAATCTTCTAAGTTTCTACTTGATTGGAGCCCTTTCTGCAATAGAGAAATCACCAATTCAATAACAATTGCAAAAGTACTCGATTTCTCAAAGATTTAGAAATATTTCCTCAGAATCATAATAGAAGACATCAAGATTGAATTATATGAATATGAGGCTAAAGTCTTCTATTCATGCATAAAAACAAGAACTAAGCAATTAATATAACACATATATAGGGCACAAATAATTACAATTTGTGGAGTTATCACTTGACCTTGTACAATTTGGTGAGTGCATCCCAAGTTTCCTTTGCCGCCTTCTTTTCTGCAACATTTGACAAAACTAAATATGCCAAAGCTAGATGCGGTTGCTAACAACATTGTCATCCATCTCCTTCCACTTATCATCAAGTATCCCAGTGGGTCTGCCTTCAATTGCAGCGAAACAATTATCCTTCCTCAAGATCGTTTTTATCTTCAGTTTCCATAAGAAGAAATTACTCCTATTGAACCTCTTAATCTCAAATTTTACTGCTATGGTATTTACATTAATATGTTTAACAACTGGACCGACTTACTCTATTTCACTGTGAATAGTACCGTATACGTGAACAGTATTGAGTGTGTGTGTGTGTATATATATATATATATATCGTATCGGGACAAACCTCTTATACGTTAATAATACTGCAAAAGTATAAAACCACATGTGTAAATAGTAACTATGAATAGTACTCGCAAGTTGAAGAGTACCAGCAACCAATCGCTCTAATATAACTTTTGGGTACCAGAGTTATGAAAATAGTATCACCTAGCTAAAATAGAGTTGAGAAAATTAGAACTGACATACAATATTTAACGTGGAAAACCATCTAATGGTAATGAGGGAAAAACCACAGGTAAGAATAGAAGGTTTTTACTATGTGAAAGAAAATTACAACTTTTTTCTAATTACAATGAGAGAATAATAACATCTTCTCTTGAAATAGGAGAATACACCTCTCTCTATATAAAATAGAAAAAACTCTCTACACTATATAATATTTTTCTGTATAAATAGGATGGATGAAACCATTGGAGGAGGCCTCTATTTATAGGCGAGAGGCTCCTCCATTGAACTGCCCTCCACCGAAATTACTTTTCCAATTATCTCAACCATCACCTGTCATCTACTTCATTGATCCACCGTCAACCAAGCCTTCATTTTTTACTTTGAAAGCCCAAAATGTCTTTATGTTCACAACTATTTTTTGATATATTGTGCTTAGAATGTGAACATTCTATTATAATTTTTTATGGACGAATGATCTATGTTTGCTTTTTCTATTTTTCAATATTGGCCAAATTATAGTTGCTAACCGAAAAGTTACTATGTTACTTTAAGCTCTTTTCCAAGTATTACTATCACAACGTCCATCTCGGCATGATGCAACACGGAGCGACGAATTCTTGCAAATGAATGCAAGAATGAAAAGAAATCGTCACCAACTGATTTATCCATTAAAAAAATGAAAATGTGCAATTAGATATCTAAAAGATGGTATATGTTTTAGAGTTTAAGTTTGAGAGTCGATTACGGGTAGAGAAAGTATTAGCACCCTACGTCATCCGTTTCAAGAACAGTTACTTATTTAATCTAGTGTTATCCTTTAAAATTAATTAAATTAGTTCTTTATTGTTTATTTCCAACAAAATATTTTATTTTTATTTTATTTTAACATGTCTCATTTTGTCAAGCATATTATCAAGAGTGATAAATGACAGTGATAGGGAATGAGTGATTAAATAGCCATTGCTCTATGGAACAAATTTAAATCCCGTAACATATAATATGAAAGCGGTGAATTAATACTTACATATTTTATTAAAAATGTTTTAAAAAGAAAGATGACTAAACAAAATTTTATTTATTTGCTTCAAAAAAATATTTTTCTTTAGAGGGAATAACCAAATAAAATCTTATTTTGAAAGACTTTAATTTAAGAAAATATTTTTTTATGTGAAATGAAACTTTTGAGGTAATTTTGAAAAAATAGTTTTTTTTTATAAAATCTTTAATCCACCACAATCAAAAGGTTGGGAATTTATATATTTGCTCACATTCATTTTTTTATTTTGTTTTATTACAAAAATTTATTAAAAAATTAAATCAAGTCAACTCACTTGGTGAAATTTAATAACGATAATCCTCAAGATTATTGAGAAGAGCTTAAATGATCAACACCATGATCCTCTCTCAACTTTTCCTCATTAGTCATATTTTGAAATTTTATTTGATTTTTATTTGATATCATATTTAAAGTTGGATGTAAGAAAAAGTTTTATTTATTTATTGAAAAATTAGATCAAGTCAACTCATTTGATAAAATCCAATAGCAATAAGCCTCAAGATTATTAGAAAGAGCTTAAATGATTGATACATCGATCTTCTCGAGCTTTTTTCATTGTTGACTTTGTTTTGAGATTACGTCACAATGAATTGGGTTAGTAATTTTTATATGCAATTGCACATGGGTTATTGTATGTAAATTCCTTTTGGTGCAACAATAAAAAAGAAGTCTCAAAGTAAAAAAAAAAATCTTAAATATTATGAAAGCTTTGAAAACCAGGTCACTGACCAACAAAGAAACAAACACATTAGAAAGCTTTTATATTGACTATAACAATGATTAAAAAAAAGGTATTAGTGAATGACGTGCCCTTTTTACATAAGATCAAAGCAAGTAAGTTGTGAGAGTGAGAGATAGAATATTGATGAAGAGATCAAAATACCTAAGAAGTGCTATAACCAAAGCTTTAAATGCCAACTATTGCTTCTTAACCTATACGTGTTCTCACTTCTTCCTTTTTTTTATGGTACTGTACGCCTCTCTCCCTCTCTATAATTGGATGGAATTCTCTCTCTCTCTCTCTCTCTCTCTCGTGTAACTAGATATGAATTCTCATTTTATAGAAAAACTGATAACTTTTCGTATCTAACTTATACAATTTTTTTCACCCTCCAAATGACTAAATTTGCCATCGATCTCAATAGAGAAATTGTAGGATTTTTTATTAGCTTTTCAATGTTGTAAATGGGGCCTTGATCTGATCTCTATAGTTCAAGATATGATCTAATTACTGAAACATGCTCAGAAGAGTGCAAGAATCCGAATTTGCAACAAACTCTATCTCTTTGAGAATCATTATCTAATCTTCAATCTAGAAAGCGTTGTACATACTTTATCTCCCTTTACTAGTTTGTAGTTTTGACTCCCTATCTGATAAGATTTCTATCTCTTCATTCTTTATCATTTATCCATAAGTAGTTTATGTCGATCTCATTTCCAAATTTCTTGAAAACATCACATTTCCTTTCCTCTCTTTTCACGTTTGAAATTGTTACTATCTTTCTTTCTTTTATATATTTTTAATTTTATTATTTATTATTTATTTGTCTCATTGAGTTTTAACCCAAAAATAACTCAAAGCTTAAAATATCTTGGACAAATTTAAATATTAACAATTGCCCTCATTTGCTTTTCATTTGAAATAAAATGAAAAGTAAATGTGTTAGTTTAAATTTGTCCAAGAAATATTTTTCATAAATTCAACAAACATCTGAAGTGATAGAATTTAGAATCCATGGTAACTAAGAGGCAGTGGGATGGGGGATGGAAATATACGTCTAGCCATGAAAATCTTAAATGAGCACCTAAGTAACAGGGGTGGGATGGGGGCAGCATAAGCTTTTTACTCATTTAGTTTGTTTACTGAATATTAAAAATTTATATAAAATATATAATTTAGTTTTTTAATTATTATTTTTAGAAAATAATAAAATTTGTATAATAAATAAATAAAAATGTATAGTATTAAATTAAAAATTATACTATTAAAATATTAATGTGCAACGATCAAATATAAAACAAATAAAATTATTTCGTAAAATTTACAGATGGCATAGATAGATTAGTTATTGAATAAAACATATCAATTCTGATAATTCTATCCATGTTCAATCACACCATTTTTCACACCACAGAAAGTTAATTAATGAAATATAAATTCATAATTAATGACGTATAAAAATTAATTAATGAATATGTAAAAAATTAATTAATGAAGAACAAAAAAAAGTAATTAATAATATATATAAATTAGTTAACAAAATCAAGCTGAAAGAGTTACATATTTGTACATATTCATTAATTAATAATTTATACTTCATTAATTAATTTTATGTAGTGTTAAAAATGATATAATTACTGTATGAAATAAGATGAACATCATTCATGTATTAATAGTAAAAGTAGATTATTATATTGATTGATTTACAAAGTCCACATTTCAATAGAAGATTATCCTATTTCTGCCTTCACAATTTTCCTATATTGCTTCACGCAGTTACTAGTTTTTGTCAAAGTTTTATTTTGAAATCACTCCTGTTTAGAACAGGAAACAATTCTTTGATGATCAGAACGCCATAACTACCAGATAACTATGGCATAAAGCTTGATGCATTACATTTACCTTCTTTACAGTCCAAAAAACAAAGTAAAAAAAATGTACAGGATACAGTCTTCTAGTTATTAAGAAAAGGGTATTTGGATTCAACATAGTTTTCTGCATCCCATAGGAATGATCCAAAAGCCTCCAACACTAGCATGGTCAAGCCAGAGAAGGCGATTGGAAGCAATTCATCATTAGAGGTTTCCATTGAACCATCTTGAGAGATATGGATGTCTAGCCTTCCAAATAAGGCCTGAGTTTGCTTTTCAATCAAGGATATAGCTTCCTTGGATCGTATGGTAGCAAGTCTCTGAAGCATCTCCGCATCCAACAGCATCACATAAGATCTCAGTCTGAATGATTTGCCTTCACCGGCGTCGATGTAATCCGTATCATTATAACCTTCGTCATAAGCATGAATCCTGATCAAAGAATCAGGATCCCAGAGCTTGTTTGTTGGTGATGGTTAGTCAAAACTTACCGAAATCCTTGGGAAGGGTTCCCATTTTCCTCTCAAGTTGAAACCGTTCATCGACTCGTTTGAGAAAGTATCCATACATTATTGAAGCGGCATACAACTTTCCCAGTTTAATTTTACTGATCTGAACAATTGTCTGGAGAGGACCCACAAGCCGTTCTCCCAGTACCAGAGATAAGTGACTTTGTATCATCTCAAATGCCTCTGAAGAATGAACAGCTTCTAGTTTCAGCTCTTGATTTGGCCAGAAATCTACTCGACCAGTAGGATCTGAGGTTCCTGATATTTTTGGGATCATTGAAATGTTGTTATCCAAAAATTTATGTACAATTGAGTAATACATTATCTCTTCCAATGCTGTACGCTTTTCTTTCTCTTTAATTTCAGCTATCTGGTCGAGTAGATTTCTGGCCAAATCATTTGAGAGTCACTTACATCGCTCCTGAAATTCAGATTTGACAAAATTGATCACTTTTGCACACATAAAGATAAACTAAACTAAATCAATAGGCAACCAATTGACGCAAATATATTCTTTTGCTTTGATTTGTTTCAATCTTCCAAAGGTTTACCATGGAAGAGCATACAATTCCGAATGAATTTGCATTAGCATGAGATGGAAAAGGGATAAGAAGTATCATTTACTCACTTGCATGTGAGTACGTGTGTTTATATAAACAACAGAAGTAGCTAATTCCATAAAACTGACAGGAAAATTCTGAAGAGTATAGTATCACACTTATATTTTATGGAAAATATGGACTCACGAAGAATTAGATTCAAGTTTTGTTCCACCATTCTTATTTGTTATGCATAAGTGCCATTGAAATTAAGGTTTTTTCCAGTTATATAATAGACGCAAATAAACTTTTAAAAGTAGCTTATCCAAAAGATAGCCTTATATTTTATTCCACAAAGCCTTGAACTTTCTAATCATTTTTTCATTTTTCAGTAAGAAAATGAAGAAATTCAAGAGGTAAAAAGAAACAAAATCATAGAAGGAAACCTAATACTTAAACTATGCGGGCAAACCTTCATACGAACAATTCACATAAAGACCTTTAATGCCAGAAAGATGGTACATAATAGGATATTGCAATATCTAGTCAGAGCAGTTGAAGTCCATGATCAAAGCTTCCAAAAGATTGTATTCTTAGTTACTTACAACTCTTTCTTTTTTCGGTGAAGAGTTACTTACAACTCTGTGAACCTGAAATTTGTTATAGTAGTCCTCAAAGTCCTTTTATTTTCTTCAGTTTGCCATATAGCTACTTATAGTCAAATCAGGGAAAGAGAAAAAAAAAAAAAAAGAGATTGCTATACTTACTTGTAAAGGGAATCATGAGATGAAGTAGAAGATTCTTCTTTCTGGGCATCTCTAGCAGTCTGAAGGTCTCTAGTTGCTGATCAATGGCTGCTGGCAGTAGATGCGGATGGGTTTGTGAAATTTGTTCCAAAAGCTGACCAACTGGTGACTCAAATTGGAGAGGAGCAAAAGGCACCATATTATCATTTGAATCTGCTGATGCTCTTGCAACAACGCCTCGAGCCCGGAAATTGTAAAGTTCATTATAGTGCTTGTAATTGCAAGACGAAGGACAGCTCTACAGAGAAAAGAATACTTTAGAGGTGCGTAGTGAAGAATAACAGAGTATAATAATTACTAAATCACATAAATCTCTAGGTAAAATTCATATACAAGCACTAAAACAGGAGATACAACAAGCTGATGTTAAACTAGATAGAAAATTATTGCTTTTCAATGCCACCATGGTACATAATACATAGGCAATTTTGACTTCAATTCCTTGCTCAAGTGTTTCTCTAATCAACCACCGGCTTGAAGTGGAATGATGTGGGCCTTATCCACAAGCTTTATTTTCTCTGCAAAATGATGTTTTCATTGAAAATACTGATATTCTTACACAGGTTCTTTATTTTCATATCATGAAATGGCATATGATTTAGTAATATCTCAAAACCGGTTTAAAAAGATGAAATACCACATTAAATCTTCTAAAAGAGGCTCCTATATAAATCTAACTGACATCTTGTATACTTTAACTGACTTTGTTGTTCAAATCGTAAGGCAAATAGCAAGTGAGTTTCACCATAATATAAACATTGATGATAAGTTAATTAGCGTAAGTATGTAAAATGGACACTTCTAAAAGAATACAAGTACCCAATTTAATGGAGAAAAGGTTAAAGAAAGGCATAAGTCAAGACTCAAGAATAAGACATTAAATGTATGCATGGCCAAGATGGCCTACCTATTAATGAAAATTGTATAGTCATAAGTTATATATAGTATTAACAACCTAACCTTTAAGCAATTTTTCTTAAGTTAAAGGGAAAATAGTTAGATAAATGGAGAGCCAATCAAGCATAAAGCCAAAAGGAAAAAGAACTTCCTTGTAGCTGTGTCAATATAAATAACATTTTCATGATAAAGCTTGAGCTACTGCCTTGGCAACTTATAAATAAATACATGAACTAAATCAGACCCTATTAATTCACACTGCAAGAGTGGAGTAAGTACCATCTGATAAAAGAAAAATTACCGGTAACCAAGTAAAAAAAAAAAGTGGAGCATATTCAACCCACAATTATCACAGTAATCACATGGCAAGAATCCATTTTAATCTGTACTTTATATGCATTGTTTAATACTTAATACATAAGCTACCTATACCTATAATTAAGGGAATGTTTGTTACTAGTCCCATTGCTCCTTTTGAATTTTGAGAAATCACCAAATTTACAGGTTTAGTTCAGCATCCAAGGTTTAGTTCATAAGCTCAGTGCAAGTAAGATAGAAACAAATTTTGTTGCTGATAGTGCATATCTCAATTCCAAACTAAATTTGTGGTATTTTCCTACACGATTTTGGAAGAAGTAGAAAATCGTAGAGAAAAGCAGAAAGAAAGTGAAGATGAAATCGTAGAAAGCTTACTTTGAGAAATCCACTAGAAAGAAAATTATTGGCTTCGGAAACAGTAAACACATGCAAATGGCGGAATTCTGGTAGCCTGAGAGATGCCGAAGGCGGAAGCACCACTTAGACGGTGATAGTACCTGAGACCTGCATCTTCAATATTGTGGCTTTTGCGCTCCAAGGATTTGGGCTATATTGGAGAAGGAGCGAAGGCCAAAGGGGAAGGGAATGGTTGTTAAAACAGTTTGTTTGTGATAATAATTAAATAAATATAAAATAAATGTGATATTTAGCAAAAAAACACAGCCGTATAATCATTATTAACACAAGTATCTGCCACACAAAAACACATAGAAACCCATGATAAATGTAAAGTTCCGGGACTATACACTTCAAACTTTAAAAAAAAAAACTACATACACTTCTGCATTCAGGTTTTTTTTATTTATTTTATGGTGGGTCATATTATGTATTCAATATTCACTTCAAACATACAATACTGGCTCTGGCATACATCTTTCCCCATGAAAAAAATTATAATCAGTGCCAAAACTCTTACAGAAATTTTGAGCATAAAAGCAATGAAAGTATTTAAGAGAGAGAGAGAGAAAAAAAACCCAATATAACCTCACAAATTCACAAAAACAAAAAAAACAAAAATTGACAACATACACTTCTGCATGCAATATTTTGTATTCAATGTTCAGTTCTAGCATATAACGCTGGCATACATCTTTCCCCATGAGCATAAAAAATAGATGGGGTAACTAAAATATTCTACTAAGTCCCAAAATTCTTACAGAAACTTTTGACCATAACACCAATAGAAGTGAACAAATAAAAAAAAAAAAGAAAAAGAAAAACTAATATAAGCTCATAAATTCCAAATATTGTTTCAGTAAAATTTAAAGGAAGCAGGGAGTGAATACATCATGAAAAAGCCTCACCTTTCTGAATCCTGGTACAAATCTTTTCCAGCCCAGTTCACTCTCTGATATGAGCGAGTTGTTGCTGATGCACCCCAATATGGATCAAATAAAAATTGAGAATGAATGAATAAATGGAAGGAAAAACCAAAGCAGCTGGGATTAGAGTTGAGCAAGCTCTTACCTTTTCTCTTCAAATTTGGAAACTTGGGTGTCCAAATTCGTGGCTTCGAAGTTTAGAAAAGTGGGTGTGGCTTCGAAAGCTTACCATGTGGTGCTTGTTTGAAGAAGATGGAACACGGGCACAGCCGAACTAGTGAGATGAGATGAAGAGAACAACATGGATAACACGTTTGTGTGCGTGAAAATAATTTTATTTTGGTTTTTTGGAATATATTTACTAGCGTATTTCATTGGCAATTTGGCATTACATTACATGCTTATTAATTAGTATTTTTTAATAAAAATAAATAGTATTTACATTTAATTACGAATATATATATAGTAAAAAATTAAGATGCATTTAAAAATATTTATTATTTTATTATTTTTCTATTTCTCTTTAAATATTTAAATAGTTATAAAAAACATAAATAAAAATCTCCATTATATAATAATAATAATAATAATAATAATAATTTACTATTTATTTTTGGGCCGTTGGCCCCTTTGTAAAAAAATTATTTATTTCTTTATTTATTCTCTAATTTATTGTACAATTTTTATTTTCTTGATTATACAGGTAAATTATCTGAATACAAGTGATTAAAGATACTTTTTTGTGTTAATATATAAATTAAATAACGTTTTTAGTCATAAAACTCTATTGTTCTATCATATTAGCCAATAAAAATATCTTCCGTTTTAAGAAGAAAAGATTAATTTCTTAAAAGGGAAAGTCAGTGTGCAAAAGAAAAAAAGGAAAAAAAATCAAACACTAATGTTTTAAACCTATATATTTGAAGAAATAATTATTTGAAAAAAAATTGTAATTAAAATGATTACTTTATGGTCATATTTTAGGAGATCATTTTTTAAGTTTATTTCTGCATCAATATTATTTTTCTGAACGAAGCAAATTAAGGATGACAATTTTACTCACTCATGCGGGTAATACTCATGACGAAGACGGGTAATATCTGCCTAAATTCTCCTGCGAGTATAAATACTCGTTTTTATTATCTCCGTTAAATAAACGGGGTTGAAATTTGGAGTGGTTTTCCGTCTTTCAGGAAAGCTTCGCAAAAAAAATTACAAAAATATTTTATATAAAATTACTAAAAAATCTCATTATATAAATTAAAATATGGTAGAGTTATATTGAAATTTGACATTGTATTTAGATCTTGGTTCAATTTTAAGTGTTTTAAAATGTTTGATGTAGTTATATTAAACATTATATTTAGATGTAAGTTGAATTTTAAGTATTTTAGGTGTTTTGCATTATTTTTAGATTAAGTTGTGTTGCATAAATTTTAAGAAATTATAATATTATACTTATTTTCATTTTTTAATTTTTTATTTTATTTTTTTAATTTTATTAATTTTTTTTACAATTTATTGAGTATTTATAAATATCTATAGCACTCCATTTACATGAAGAATGATAAACGAATACTAGCACAAATATGGAGGCAGAGGCGGAGGCGGGGACAGATATTATTTGCGGGGGTGGAGGGTGGGGAGCTATTATCCGTCCCCGTCCCGCCCCGTTGTCATCCCTAAAGCAAATAACTTAAAATTTCAACTTTCACAAGCCACACAAAAATGAAGGCTCAATTCCACAAGTCTCATTCACACTGCGTTTGGTTGAAGAGAAAAAGGGTGGAAAGAAAATGGGTGAAGAGAAAACACTCGTTTGGATGAGAGAAGAAAGTAGAGAAGAGAGAAAATAAAGCACGTGGGACTTACGTTAAAATTTTCTCACCTCCGATGCAAAGAAAATGGAGGAGATTGACATGTGTTTGTATATTTTTTCATTAATAGAACGGAACAGAATAAACAGAAATGGATCGGAAATGAAAGGAAATGAATGAAACATAGTTACCATTCTCTTTGTTTGGAAGTTTCATTAACGAAATAAAACATGTGTTCCCCTCATTTCACCTCAATTTTAGGGAAAACAAAAGTTGAGCATTTGAAGGGAAGAGAGAGGAAATGGTTCCCCCATGTATTCTATTTCATTTCCATATATTTTAAAACTCCCAAACAAGGGAAGTTATTCTCCTCCCCCGCATTCCTTTTCCCTTCCCCCATTACCTAGCATCCAAACATAGTGTGAGAGATTAGGCTTAAAATGATCATTATACCCTCACATTCATTATCATCTACTCACCTCTGAAATCCATTTCCTTTTTTCCGTTCAAGCTATTCGTGTGCCTACCATGGAGCTCGACGACTCCACCCTCTGAGTTCAAGACCCCCACCATCTTCTTCCCTCTTGTCCTTGTCATGCGACGCCAACACTGCATTTCTCCTCTGGCACTGTTGGTCCTGCTCCTCCGGCATCCTTGCTCATTCGTCACCACCACTAAGCTTAGATCCAGCCGCCTGTACTCAAATCTCGTCACGAACGTACCGCTGTGGCTCTGACCGCGCCAGTGTAACACTCCACCTCTTTCCTTTTTAAACTTCTCTCATCTCTCACATCTTATCGCTCTCCATCTCTCTTGGTCTCTTATCTCTCCTGTGTGATCTGTGGTTTCACAGGCTTGCAGCTTGTTAAGAGAGAAAAATAAAAGTATAGGGATTGAGAAACCGCGTGTCTCAACTACACGACAGAGAGCAGTTTATATAGATCTATGACAATAAATACAAAGATTACTGTTATGATTTGATTAACTTATACAAGAAAACTACATAAATACAAAAGATATTTACACGTTTTTAACACTCCCCCTCAAGCTGGAGCATATAAGTCATATGCACCAAGCTTGTTACAAATATAGTTTACTCGAGGACCTCTCAAAGACTTAGTGAAAACATCTGTCAGTGGATCATTTGAATTGATAAAGCTAGCGGTGATGTCTCTAGACAAGATCTTCTCTCTAATAAAGTGACAGTCTATCTCAATGTGTTTGGTCCTCTCATGAAATACTGGATTGGAAGCGATATGCAATGCAACTTGGTTATCACAAATAAGAGTCATTTGCATAACATTTCCAAACTGAAGCTCTTTAAGAAGTTGTTTTAACCAAATGAGCTCGCAAGTAGCTGAAGCCATGGCTCGATATTCTGCTTCGGCACTTGATCTTGCAACCACATTTTGTTTCTTACTCTTCCAGGATATCAGATTACCCCCAATGGATACACAATAACCTGAAGTGGATCTCTTATCAGTAGGAGAACCTGCCCAATCAGCATCTAAGTACCTTACAATTTGAGTGTGTCCTTTGTCTTCATAAACAATGTCTTTTCCTAGAGCTCCCTTAATATATCTGAGAATACGAATCACTGTATCACAATGTCCTTCACAAGGTGAGTTTAGAAATTGGCTTACTACACTCACCACAAAGGCGATATCTAGATGGGTAACAGTAAGATAGTTAAGTTTTCCAACTAATCGTTTATATCTTCCTTGGTCTGAAAGTGGCTCTCCCTGATCCGGTAAAAGTATAACATTGGGATCCATAGGGGTGTCAACTGGCTTTGCATTCAATAGTCATGTTTCCTCAAGAATGTCTATAGCATACTTCCTTTGTGAGATTACTATGTCATCCTTGGATTGTGCCACTTTAATTCCCAAGAAATAACAAAGTTTGCCAAGATCTTTAGTCTGAAAGTGATGATAGAGGTGTTGTTTTATCTAAGTTATACATTGGTGATCGTTGCCTGTGATAACAATGTCGTCCACATACATAATCAAATAGATACAGCCTCAGACTGTATGGCGATAGAAGACAAAGTAATCAGCCTCACTGCGAGTCATACCAAACTGTTGAACAACAGTACTAAATCGACTAAACCAAGCTCGGGGAGATTGTTTGAGACCATACAAGGACTTGTGTAAACAACAAACGAGGCTAAAAGACTCCCCCTGAGCAACAAACCCTGGAGGTTGCTCTATGTAGACTTCTTCTTTCAGATCACCATGAAGAAAAACATTCTTAATATCTAGCTGATGAAGGGGACCAATGGCGAATAGCGGCCATAGACAGAAAAAGCTGAACAAAAGCTATCTTCGCAACTAGTGAGAAAGTGTTGTCATAATCCAAACCAAATATCTGGGTATACCCTTTTGCCACTAAACGAGCCTTTAGGCGATCAAGAGTGTCATCAGGGCCAACCTTAATAGTATAAATCCACTGACAACTTATAACAGACTTCTCAGAAGGAAGAGGAACAAGGTCTCAAGTACCACTACTCTAAAGTGTACACATTTCATCAATAATTGTTTGTCGCCACCTAGGATGGGATAAAGCTTCACCTAGAGATTTAGGAATAGACACAGAAGACAAGGTGGAAAGACAAGCATAATGCAATAAAGAGAGGCGATGGTAACTTAGAGTAACATAGTGAGGAAAAGGGTTACGAGTGGATCTAATACATTTTCAAAGAGCAATGGGAAGATCTGACGCAAGAGGAAGTTTCGGAACTGGTAAAGGAGGTAGTGCCAGATGAGAGTCCACAGGGGCCTCAGTAACCTCTACAACCTCTGATGGTGGTAGTGGAAGTGGTGGTGGCTGTGGCTGACGATGATAGACCTGGATAAGACCATTAGTAGGGACCAAGGCACCAACAGGGGAAGGTGGTGATGGAGCAAGGTCAACGGGGACAAGAAGAGGAAAAATAGGAAGGACCTCAGTAATGGGTATAAGTGACAGGTCAGGAGACTCAAAGAAAGGAACAGACTCGAAGAATGTGACATCGACAGAGACTAGATAACGCTTAAGAGTAGGTAAAAAACACCGATAACCCTTTTGAGACCGATGGTAACCAATAAAAACACATTTAATGGAGCAAGCAGACAATTTGTCAAGACTTGGAGTGACATTATAGACAAAACATGTCGATTTGAAGACACAAGGCGGTAGAGAGTGGAGGGTTTGGTGAGGGAACAAAACAAAATGGGGTACTCAATTATCAAGAACAGAAGAGGGCATACAATTAATCAAATAACAAGCAGTAAGAACTGCATCACCCTAAAAATGGAAGGGAACATGACCATGATACAAAAGGGTCTGAGTTGTTTTAATAAGATGTCTATTTTTGCGCTCAGCAACCCCAATTTGTTGAGGGGTATAGGCACATGATGTTTGGTGAAGAATGCCATGAGATGCCATAAAAGCTTGAAAATTCTGAGATAAAAATTCACGAGTATTGTCACTACACAAAATACGAATCGGAACACCAAACTGAGTTTTTATTTCATGATAAAAAGTCTGAAAAATTGAAAACAACTCTGATCTGTTTTTCATTAAAAATAACCAAGTACACCGAGAATAATCATCAATAAAAATAACAAAGTATTTGGACCCAAAAGTAGACTCAACACGACTAGGATCCCAAATATCAGAATGCACTAAAGCAAAAGGAGATGCAACTCGACAGCATACTCTATCGGGAAACGGACTACAAGTGTGTTTCTCAAGTTGACACGACTCACACGGTAAACTAGATAACTTAGAAAAGTTTGGCACCATTTCCTATAGTTTGGCAAGGCTATGATGACCTAACTAAGCATGGATAGTGAGAGGGGAATCCGTAACAGAGCACATACGAGAAGTGGCAGAGAGTTGATAAAGGTCATTAGACTCACATCTGGCACCAATCATTTGTCCCGAACTCCGATCCTGCAAAATGACAGAGTCTTTAGTGAAACTAATGCGACAATCTAAAGAACGTGTCAAACGATTAATAGATAGTAAATTAAAAGGACATCCAAGGACATAAAGAACTGAATCAACAAACAGAAAAGGGAGGGGATGGACAGTGTCAATCCCTTAGGGTTGTGTTTGGGAACCATTTACCAAAGTAATTATAGGTAAATAGCCAAAGTTAGAAAATTTAGAGAAAAGACGCTTATTACCAAAGATATGGTCAAATGCACCAGAGTCAAGGACCCAAGGACCTAAGGGTGGTGATTGAGAGAGACAAGCAAATGCATTACCAGTGTGCTCAACAGATGTAATAGAGTTAGAAGCCTGTTGTTGCTCAAACCATTTCAGAAAATCTGCATACGCAGCTGGAGATGAGGTCGGTGGTGCAAAAAGCTCAGGTAAATTAGGTACAGCAGCCTGGGCAACATTGGCAGCCCGTGGAGGACAACCATGTTTGGCCCAACATCGATCATCAGTATGACCTAACCTGTTACAGAATGTACACTTCGGACAGGACTTACCCGAGGTGCCAGTGCAAGAACGACCACGATTAACACTTTAGGAGACGAGGGCAGAAGTATCAACTGGAGTCGGGGCTAGGACAGAACCAAAGGATTGCTTAGCCGAGACCCGAAGCAAAGTAGACTAAGCGGAGGATAGAGTGGGGATAGTAGGCAAACCCAAAATCTGATCACGGTTGGCAGAATATTCTGGAGGCAAACCATACAAAGCCATGAGCATAAAGAAAGTGTTGTGTTGCTCGAGTTCTTGTGCTGGGGTAGCAGCAGGGGGTAGTAACTCATTGAAATCATGGAGAGTACCATGAACCTTTCACAAGTAAGCAGACATAGGTCCATCAAACTGACGAAGAGCAATAATACTCATGAGGTAGTGACAAATCTCATATAGTCGTTGAGTGTCATTAGTGTAAAGAACCTTGGCTTGCTCCCAAACCGATGCACAAGTAGTCTGAGCACAGAAGATATGCTTGAGAGACGAGTGAATGGTGAACTTGATGACAACGTATAACTGTTTGTCAATCTTCTTCCACCTAAGTTGTTCCGCAGGCACAGAGGTAAGGTCTGCGGTGAGGTGGTCTTCATAGCCTTGACTTTCAAGCCATAACTTGATGTCTGAAGCCAAAGTATCATAGTTGCTATCATTTATCTTATCAGCAAATAGAGGGGTATTGAGATAACTTGTGAAAACTGAAGGCTCAGCCTTTTTGTCTTTAGAGCTATCTGGGAAAGTAGAACTCGCCATATGTCAGAATACAAAGGGCAAAAATGAAAAACACAAGGTACCTGAAGGTCCTAACACAAGGAAACAAGGGGACAAAGATGTCAGATGGAGGATCTGAGGGCAGATCAGCGTAAAGGAGAGTGAGACGATTCAGGCGAGAGGACCGGCGGCCGGAGGGGCGGCCAGACGCGCCGTCACGAGCCAAAAAAAAGGCTCAAACGGTGGCTGTTTGGCTGCAGCGAAGGACGGCATGTGGGGGCGTGTCCCGACGGCGTTAGAGCTGGGCTTCTGGGGTTTGGTCAGTCGGCGGGAGACGGTTCTGATGGTGAGGTCGGTGGCTGGAAAGGAAGCGGCGGACGATGGCGAACGGTGGTGACAGCGATGGAAAAATGGGGTAAAAGACCGGAAAGGTATCACGGCAAGGGAGAAAGGTTGGCAAACCAGAATGAAAACACGGTTGGCCAGAAAAAAATTTCACCGGAGGGCAGTTGACCCACTGGGTATGCGCGGTTCTAGGATTGCCTCTGTTTAGGTTCTAGATACCATGTTAAGAGAGAAAAACAAAAGCATAGGAATTGAGAAACCGCGTGTCTCAACTACACGACGGAGAGCAATTTATATAGATCTATGACAATAAATACAAAGATTACTGTTATGATTTGATTAGCCTATATAAGAAAACTACATAAATACAAAAGATATTTACACATTTTCTACACAGCTTAACCCATTGTACTGTCGCAGCTTCTATTCAGAATAGCCATAAGGGCTTTGCTAGGTTGGTTTCAGTCGCAGCAGCTGACGAGCGCCGAACTCAGTCAAAATTATAACCGAAGTTATTACCTAAGCTTGTAGCACAGTGACAACACCGGATCGTCTCCTCAAGGATCGTAGATGCAATTTAATCAAATCAAGTGAAAGTTAGCAAAGGGGGGTTTGACAGTTTAAGATCGTACTTAACAAAATTAATGGAAGAAATGACAATTAAAGAGTAGTCAATTTAGAAACCTATCCAAGATTGGGTGGATTCAATCATAGACCCTTCATAAAACACTTGAAGCGCAATTGAATTGTTAATTTGGATCTAACCGAGATCTCTGCATCAAATCCAAAATTCATACTAGACGATCGTCTAGAATTCAATTAACAAGTGATAAACACAAATCCGCAATCGCACCATTCATGAAAATCTATGTTAATTTCAAGTACCGAATTCAATTAACTTAGGCACAAATCAAGTAACCTAACTTCTTCAATTCGTGATTAATTTAGATCAATCAGTTCTAAGTTTCATCACAAATCTCAATCTTCATTTATGTGATTAGTTTAGATCAATCAGTTCTAAGTTTCATCACAAATCTCAATCTTAAACCAAGATCAATCAGATCAACATAAATAGAATCACCATTCATGCATTCAAGATTAAGAAAAAGAAAAAGAAGAAGAAAGAGGAATTCAATTACAAATCAAATACAATGCATAACCAAGGTCTCAAGAATCCAAACCACAATCTCTTCAAGAGTTCTAAATTGACCCAAAGTAGCTTAGCCCTCCATTACCATGAAGGGGAGCATCAAAATATACAAAACTATGAGAAACTATGAAGAAGCAAGAAGAAACTTAGAGAGAAAATGAAGGAGAATTACATCTTGTTCATGATAAATGGTGCCTTTTATAGAAGTCTAAGGTAACAAAATGACAAAGGGAAGTGGGTGGATGAGTGGGTGAGTGAGTGGAGTGTTTGAGTGGATGGATTAGTGGGTTGGTTTAGTGGATTGGTTTAGTGGATGAGTGAGTGGAATGGTTGAGTGGTTGAATTAGTGAAAAATGCCAAAGGACTTTTGGTGAGTGGGAAATTATGGACATGAATGGGTGAGTGGATGGATGAGTGGATGGATGAGTGGATGGATGAGTGGATGGATTAGTGGATGAGTGGGTGGAGTGGTTAAGTGGTTGGATTAGTGTATGAGTGGATGAGTGGGTGAGTTAGTGGATGAGTGGATGAGTGGATGAGTGGATGAGTGGATGAGTGGATGGATGAGTGGATTAGTGGATGGATGAGTGGATGGTTGAGGATGAAAATTTCGTGTCTGACTTGGAAGCCAAAAACGACCCACTATACTTCAGAACCACGAAAAGTGTTCTTCATGAAAGTTGTAGATCCTTGTCTTGGCTATAAAATGGATAGCTGGTTCGTCCAATTTGGCTTCCTTAAGCCTAAGATATGTCCCAAATACCGTAGGTTGCTCAAACTCAACTTCAGCACCTCTGTTCCGACTTGCAAGCTCAAAATGACCTACTAGACTTCTTTTTCTCAAAATGTGTTCTTCATGAAAGTTGTTTATTTGGATCTTGACTATCCAATGTCCAAATTTCAGCCCATCTCCATTATTACATCTTGAGATATGATTTTTTTGAGTGCACACTGTTCGGATTCTACTGACAGAACCCGTATTCTTACTTCCATGTCAACTTAGGTCCCTTAGACATCTGAATCAGACTTCGAGCTCTTCATCAAAGTTGTAGAGCTTCCTCTTAGCTTTCCTACAAGGTAAAATTCATGTTCATCAGATATTAGGAACTCAAGTTATGACCAAAATACAGAAACAGTGTCAAATCTCAATAATGCTGGAAATATTCAATTAGGACCAATTTGATCTCAAACTCACAAAATCATACCAAACTCAATCAATTAAGAATATGGAGAGTGTAAATGACTAAACATAAGGGTTTCTTAATGAATAAAATATATGATTATCAAATTCCCCCACACTTAGCTTTTTGCACTCCTGGGCAAAACTCAAGACCAAAATTTTACAATCAAGAAGAACAATCAAAGGTTCAAGGGATCAAAACATTCATGAGTTAACAATTCTCCACATCTCAAACCAACAAGCAAGATATCTTCAACATGAATCGAGAATGATAGATCTTCACAAGATTTCCTCTCAATCTCTCAAGTGTTTAAAGGGTAGGTATTTCACTCAATTCAACCCATGAAAATTGCACTACCATAAGCTTGCTTATCTTCTACTTCTCCACTACTCAAAACACATGCACACACAAATCATGAGGACTTTATTCAAGGTTGTAGTGAGGTCAAGGTAACAGGAGAGGATAAAATGGATATGAGATGATAAATACTAAAGAGAATAAAAGCAAATGAGAGCTGAGTTCAAATAACAAGCATAAAAGTTCATCCCAACTCTAGTGTATATCCCTTTGCATATTCATTTCCCAATCCTTTTTTTTTTTAAACACTTGGTTTTTTTTTTTCTTTTTTTTTTTTTTTTTTTTTCTTTTTCTTTTATATATATGAACATAACTATATACATACATTTTTTTTTTTTTTTTGGGCACTCTTTTCTTTTTCAACAACCATTTTGTACACACACCCCCACACTTGTTCAAAAACTCATCCATTAACCAAGCTAATGTTCTTTTATTCCCTAAGGTAAAGTAAGAACACGATTTCTCATTTAAGGCACATAATGAGCTAGAAACAAGGAATGGTCAAATAAGCTCAAAGGGGTTAAGCAAAGGAAAATATACAAGGTTGACAAGAATCAGAGAATTTTCAAGAAGTCAAAAGAGTGCTTGATATCATATTGAAAACAAGGTTGGCTATTTGGTTAAACTAGCTAATTAAGAAAGAGGGCCTCAATCATGTTCATGCATGCAAGTGAAATGTAACCTCAAAAAGAATCAAAGTAAGTTCTAGAGTGGTCATTAACATGAGTGAAAATCACACAAGAAAGAAGAGAATGACATAAATGTTAAATCCATCCATTAGGCTCAAAATCTCATAAGGTATGTGATGCGTGCGGATGTAGTGATTAAAATTAAGATAAAAATCAGTTGTCAGGCCCACCAGAAAATAAAAACTTTACAACTAGTTGTAGTTAGTAAGGGTCGATCCACAGAGAACCAATTCAATTAACACTATTAAACAATTCCCAATTTAGACTCTGATTAACAATAAACAGTAAAAGGGGGGTTTTGGAAGTTTGCCCCTTATCATTTGCTTCTTTGGGTGGTTCATCCTTCTCTTGAATGATTGGTGGAAGAGAGGTGGACTCATCCATCGTCTTTCCGCTTCTCAATGTGACAGCACTAGCATTTTCCCTCGGATTCACTTCTGGCTGTGAGGGTAGTTTCCCGAAGTTTGGCTTTGAAACTTGTTGAATTCTGTGGACAACTGTCCTATCTGATTCTCGCAAGTTATTGATTGCGATCCTTGTTTCTTGTTTGAAACTTTGTATAGTTGCATTTGTTTCTTGTTGGAACCGCAAATTATTAGTGGCCATTTGTTTTACTAGCTCCTCTAATGAAGGCTCGGATTGCTTAGGAGCTTGAACTTGCTTCTTGTCTCTCGAGGGAAAGGTACTTGCCTTTGTTGGAATCCTGGAGGTCCATAATTTGGAGGTTGATTTTGAGGTTGCTTTGCATAGCTGAAATTTGGATGATCCCTCCAACCCGGATTATATGTGTTTGAGTAGGGGTTGTAATTTTTGAAAGTCCAAAGATATCCCCTACTCGCTCTTACCTCCTCATTTGTGTCTTCTTGGAGAGTGGGACACATATCAGTGGGATGTCCAGATGAACAACATATCCCACAATCATGAACTAGTGCTTTACCTGAATCCATTAACCGCTGAACCATAGCAGTCAATTGAGTCATTTGTCTTTCAGATATCTTGGTTGTCTCTACTTCTTTCACCGCTCTTACTCCAAAGTGTCATTTCTAGAGTAGAATTGTTGAGTATTGGCGACCATTCTTGAGATCAAGTTTCTAGCTTCTTGAGGAGTTTTATCAATCAATGCTCCTCCGCTAGCAAAGATCAATCATGTTGCGATCCATCACTTGTAAGCCTTCATAGAAATACCGAATTAAAAGTGCTCACTTATTTGATGATGAGGCAGCCTGAAACATAGCTTCTTAAATCTCTCCCGGTAGTCATGGAGTGATTCCCCATGCCTTTGTTGAATACCGCAGATTTCTTTTCGATTGTTGCAGCCTTTTGAGGCGAGGAAGTATCTGTCTAGGAAAGTTCGGGCCATGTCCCGCCATGATTGGATGGATCCGGGTGGCAAGTAGTAAAGCCACTCCTTAGCTGAGTCTTTCAATGAGAATGGAAAAGCTCTCAACTTGACTTGCTCTACATGAATTCCTGCAGGTTTCATGCTAGAACATACCACATGGATTTCCTTCAAGTGCTTGTTGGGGTCCTCTCCGGGTAATCCATTGAAAGATGGCAAGAGATAGATTAAACCAGATTTCAATTCAAATGCCTCTTCATTTTCAAGAATGTTTATGCAAAGAGGCTGTTCTAGTGGGATGTATGATGTTCATGTGGGTATAATTATCTTTGTGCTATTTGCCAGTTATAAAAGTGGTAGATCTGGGTTTATTATGCGCGGTTGCGGTATTAGATCTAGAGAAATATATGTTCTAAGTAATTTAATCCCGGTGTGTGATTAGACCTTAGTGTAATTGGTTTTCTAAATCTTAATGCAATTGTTGGATAGTTGTAAGAGCGGTTGCTTTATGACTAATCAGTGATTAGGAGTTGATTTGAGCGGTTGCTAAATTGGCTAACACGTAAGGAAAACAGAGATTTAATATCACAATTGCATAAAAACATAATTGAGCATGTTGGAATAAAAAGATATGTGGATTTACATTATCATATAAATCTAGTGGTGGATTCAATCTCTTAACCAATTTTCTTATATTGTTGATTTCAGTTTGTTTATTGTTATCTTTGAAGCTGTTCATTGTTCATCAAAACTCCAAAACCCCCCTTTTACTGTTTATTGTTAATCAGAGTCTAAATTGGGAATTGTTTAATAGTGTTAATTGAATTGGTTCTCTGTGGATCGACTCTTACTAACTACAACTAGTTGTAAGGTTTTTATTTTCTGGTGGGCCTGACAACTGATTTTTATCTTAATTTTAATCACTACATCCGCACGCATCAGAATTTTGGCGCCGTTGCCGGGGAACCAATTTTTTCAATTACACTATTAATTTATTTCCTATTTTTATTCTGTTTTTATTTTATTTTATTTTATTTTTAATCTTTCTTTCTGAGTGTTTTGTAGGTGTTGATGTCCTTTGAAGGAGTAGACGAAGGATTGCTAAATTTGAGGAACTATATTGATCAACTCACTACACATAACTAGAAAGAAATCACAAGAAAAACTATGAAGAAACAAGAAGAAACTATGAAGAAACAAGAAACTAAGAGAGAAAATGAAGGAGAGTTACATCTTGTTCATGATAAATGGTGCCTTTTATAGAAGTCTACGGTAACAAAATGACAAAGGGAAGTGGGTGGATGAGTGGGTGAGTGAGTGGAGTGTTTGAGTGGATGGATTAGTGGGTTGGTTTAGTGGATTAGTTTAGTGGATGAGTGAGTGGAATGGTTGAGTGGTTGAATTAGTGAAAAATGCCAAAGGACTTTTGGTGAGTGGGAAATTATGGACATGAATGGGTGAGTGGATGGATGAGTGGATGGATTAGTGGATGAGTGGGTGGAGTGGTTAAGTGGTTGGATTAGTGTATGAGTGGATGAATGGGTGAGTTAGTGGATGAGTGGATGAGTGGATTAGTGGATGGATGAGTGGATTAGTGGATGGATGAGTGGGTGGTTGAGGACGAAAATTTTGTGTCTGACTTGGAAGCCAAAAACGACCCACTATACTTCAGAACCACGAAAAGTGTTCTTCATGAAAGTTGTAGATCCTTGTCTTGGCTATAAAATGGATAGCTGGTTCATCCAATTTGGCTTCCTTAAGCCCAAGATATGTCCCAAATACCGTAGGTTGCTCAAACCCAACTTCAGCACCTCTGTTCCGACTTGCAAGCTCAAAATGACCTACTAGACTTCTTTTTATCAAAATGTGTTCTTCATGAAAGTTGTTTATTTGGATCTTGACTATCCACTATCCAAATTTCAGCCCATCTCCATTATTACATCTTGAGATATGATTTTATGAGTGCACACTGTTCGGATTCTACTGACAGAACCCGTATTCTGACTTCCATGTAAACTTAGGTCCCTTAGACATCTGAATCGGACTTCGAGCTCTTCATCAAAGTTGTAGAGCTTCCTCTTAGCTTTCCTACAAGATAAAATTCATGATTTTCAGATATCAGGAACTCAAGTTATGACCAAAATACAGAAACAGTGTAAAATCTCAATAATGCTGAAAATATTCAATTAGGACCAATTTGAGCTCAAACTCACAAAATCATGTCAAACTCAATCAATTAAGAACATGAAGAGTGTAAATGACTAAATATAAGGGTTTCTTAATGAATAAAATATGTGTTTATCAGTATGCATCCATCGAACTCAATTCATCAATTCAATCATCCATCTCCAAGCATATCAGTTCAAGAAGGGAGAAAAGTTATTCAATCATGCAATGAACCCTTTCTTTTTTTTTTTTAACAAAAAAGAAACTTGCTAAAATCTCTCCCCCACACTTAATATAGACATTGTCCTCAATGTGAAAGTGATAAATAAAACGGAAAGAAAAGAGCAACACAACCTGATGAGGAGTGAATCAACGCCAAGCTAGAAAAGAAGCACACTGTCAATTACGCATCGACCGAAAAGAAATCAAACAAGAAAACGTTAGTACTTCCACAATTTAATACTAATTAATTACTACCTAAAAAACTCCTTACTCTGCCACCAATTAAGATGCGTCTCAAGAGTAAAATTACTCCTTACTCTGCCATCACTAATTGGTTTAATAAGTCCATGACAATCATATCATACTTTCCAAACAAAACAACAAATTTTTTTTTTTAATAAAATCAAACCCATTAAAGAGAAAGTGTCAGATCGGGCTTTTGTTTCTTGTTACTTCCTTCGCTGCTTCCTGTTGACCAATCTATCGAGCTAATACCTTATCATGTACATACTCAAAAGCTTCTAATTTATCAATGAGCTCATCAATAGTGGAGGCAGAGATAAGAAGTTGTCTTCTTGCCGAAGGAGTGATAAATTTTGCTCCACAGCTTTGTCAAGAAAAAATAACAAAAGATCAAAGAAATTATTAACATTCAACAAACCAATGGGTTTATGGTGGATGTTCGGTTCAAATTTCAAGAGACAATTTGAAAAATCTCTTCCAAAGTACCAAAACCACCAGGTAAGACAAGAAATGCATCAGAATTGTCAACCATTGTTTTCATTCGTCCATGCATAGATGTTACCTGAATTTCTTCTCCAATTGTCCTTCTAGTGATGTTATTTTCAGCTAAAGGTTTAGGAATAACACCTAAAACCTGACTGCCTCCTAAAAAGGCAGCAAGTGATACAGCCCCCATTAACCCATGACAACCTCCCCCATATACAAGATGAATATTCCTCGCAGCAAGTGATCGACCAAGAGTGCTAGCTGCGCATAAATTCTAATCCCTTCCCATAACTCGACCCACAAAAAACACAGACATTTTTGAGGTTACGAATAGGAGGTCCCATTCTATACTTTTCCTCCCTTTGAGTGTTTCTTAGTTGAAGGAAAATGGAGAAAATGGAGTGTTTAAATAGGAAAAAGAATGGAAAGGGGAATAATTGCACCTATGAGGGTAGGTTGGCTGTTGTCAGAAAAGGTTGAAATTAAGAAACACAAAATCTTTTTTTTTTGTTTTTTTTTCCTATTTTTTTTTTGTTTTTTTTGTTTTGTTTTTTTTTTTTTTGTTTTTTTGTTTTTTTTGTTTTTATTTTTTTTTTTTTGACTTCAAGAAAACCATCAAGGTAAAGAAGTCTAGAAACCCCCGAAGGACCCCCGCTCAAAGGATCGTCTGTACAAAAATCAAAATACAACAAAATGATACAAAGATAAAAGAAATAGAAAATGATGACATACCGTATGTACAATTTCCATGGCGTATCTTTATCTTGCGCGCCATGAGTGCAAGTAGACATCACATCCTTCTTTTTTTTTTTTTGTGAAATTGTTAGAAAAACTTGATGAAAGATGAGTGTATACTTACTTAAGATTGGGATGGAGGTAGTCTCGCTTCTTTCGGCTTTGTACCAAAGTATTGTTGACCAAGATTCGATCCATTCAAGACCTGGGCAGTAACATAGGGCTCCCAAAAGGGACAAGTGGCCATAATACGACTGGCTGCCTCACATGTAGAATACAATCTACCTTCTTTGTTTTTCAATTAAGAAGGCTGAATCAGATGCATGCATTTCCCCATTCACGGTGTGTGTTACCAAAGCCAACCCTAAGAAGTATACATTTTTTTTATTTTTTTGTTTTTTGTTTTTTTGTTTTTTTTTTTTTGAGAGATGACATGAAGAAGAAGAAGAAAATGATATGTACAGATTGTTTGTGGATATGGCTCACATCCGCCTCGGTTTAACGTCCAAGAACGCTTAAACGTCTTCTATGAGTAGAGGATAAGTTTCCCATCCAATTTTCTTAAAAATTGGCAAACAGGGTCTTTTAGAGTCAGATTCCCAAGACTGTAGCGTTGTTCTTCATCCTTGAAGAGATTCCACAAATTAAGAATTTCACCCCGCATCAATCCATAAGAACGCGTCTCAAGAGTCAATAAGATATCATCTAATGACTCCTTACTCAGTCCATTCTTAATGAAGGATTTATTTGCAGAAATCATCCCAAAAGAACGGCATTGTCTGTTACAATTCCATCGTCCACATTTGTAACAGACTTGTAACCTTTTTGCTCTTCTCCTTTTAGAAAATGAACTTCTTCCAAGACCTGGCATGTATGAGTCAAATGAAGTTGAAGACTCACCTGCTAGTCGGACCTTCGCTTCAATTATCCATCGTACATCTTCTGGCATACCTTTGTGCATTAACAGTCTCAATCTTTCACATCGAACTTTGTAGATTTTTCTCGAGCATTTTGAGGAAGAGAAGGAAAATGTTTTCTCGTGTTTGAAAGAATGACATCCATTTTGAAAGAGAAGAAGGATTCGGTTATTTTGGGAAACCGAAAAATAAACCGACTTGAGAGTCACGGAGTACCGTATCCGCCACTTAACCGGCAACACAAAGAACTCAAGAACTTGGTTTTCCAGAATGGTTGAGTCTTTGTCCATTAACTTTAAGCGCATTACCATTCCTAGGATCCTCAATATCTTCGGCCCCAGAGGATACACGTGTTTGACAGCAAAAGAACCGCGCCACCTAGATCTCAATTTTTCAAGGAGTAGGTGCAGATGATAATCTCAAAGCAAAACCTTTTTGACCAATTTCCGTAACTTTTGCAAAAGGTGTAACAGACCTTGAATAAAGTGGGTCAATAAAATCCATACTGCAAGATTTTCGCCGTTGTTGTCGTTGAAGAAAAAGTGACCTCCACTTGCTTCCGAGTGACAAAATTGAATGGCACTACCTTCCTCATTGTCAGCATACAAAATGTTTTTTTTTTTTTCTTTTCTTTTCTTTTCTTTTTTTTTTTTTTTTTTTTTTTTTTTTTTCTTCTTTTTTTTTTTTATTCATAATGCGGATGGAGAAGGTTCATCACCTCCACTTCTGCATTCTCTGGAAGTTCATGATACTGTTTGAGGCGGTGTCCATTAGTCTTATTAAGTGAGGTTGGTGAAAAGACTCCACCAGGATCCCATTGGTTGAAACGTGATGACCAAGTTATGATTGACACAACATGATAGCTTCCACTACGGTCCCATTGGTTGAAGTGTAATGACCAAGTGAAGCTTGAAGCATGAGGGTTCACATTGGGGTCCCATTGGTCTTTCTTAACTTCACCAATGGCATGCAATACGTGTAATTTTGCAATCCCGCTTTCATTGATAATGCTTTGGACCATGGCCTAAAAACAAAATCCATTTCGAGTTACTAGCATCCGCCGACTTTCCTCCTTCTTTGAAAATTCCTCAATGGCCTTCAACTCCACCTCCCTATGTGTTTCAGATTCGCAATTGCATTGTTGATAGACCCTTCAATATCATTAGATGCCGCATAAACAGAATCATCACTTTCAAATATGCAGTAAATCTCAAGACACATAACACATTTTATATCACCGTCACAATCAATACATGAGTTGCAATTGATAGAATCATCAAAACCAATTAAATCAGAAATTCAAGACACAACTCATCATGAGTTTCCTCAACTAAATCTGCAGTAAATCAATATGACAATTAGACTGCAGGAGTTGGGAATTGTTTGGGAAGAGAGCCTGGTCCGACTCTTGACTTCTCGTTCATTAATAGTGGTTGTCATCTCGCTTCAATTTGGGTTGTTAAATCCCGAATAGTGGCAGTGAAACTCGCTGGAACTCAATTTGGGTTTTCATCAAGTCCTCCCATGAAGGCTCAAGTTTTGTGGTTGATGGACTTGTTATCCGCCGGAATGGCTGCTCATATTGAAATGATTGTTCTTTGTAGTGATGTTTGTATTGCCATATCCCGATCCGGATAGTATTCCCAACTAGGGTTGTATGTGTTGAAGAAGGGGTCATAACTCGTTTGCCGCGCATTGAACCGTGGTTCATCAGAAAATAACCAACTGCCGCAACAAATTGATCCGGAAAAACAAAACTACCATACCGAAGTGTGTGGCATGCATATGTGGGGTGAGATGAACAAAAACAAATGTTACACACAAGTGTAGCTTCCCGCATGTGTAATTGTTGTCTCACTACTATATGTCTTACCAAAGAAGTCAACTCCTCAAGTTTTGACTCCATTATGCATGGTCCATTGTTAGAAAAGTTAATAAAAAGCAAAGGTTAGTAAAAACACTTAAAATGAAAAGATTACACTTACTATTCCCCGGCAACGGCGCCAAAATTTTGACGAGCGCCGAACTCAGTCAAAATTATAACCGAAGTTATTACCTAAGCTTGTAGCACAGTGACAACACCGGATCGTCTCCTCAAGGATCGTAGATGCAATTTAATCAAATCAAGTGAAAGTTAGCAAATGGGGGTTTGACAGTTTAAGATCGTACTTAACAAAATTAACGGAAGAAATGACAATTAAAGAGTAGTCAATTTAGAAACCTATCCAAGATTGGGTGGATTCAATCATAGACCCTTCATAAAACACTTGAAGCGCAATTGAATTGTTAATTTGGATCTAACCGAGATCTCTCGCATCAAATCCAAAATTCATACTAGACGATCGCCTAGAATTCAATTAACAAGTGATAAACACAAACCGCAATCGCACCATTCATGAAAATCTATGTTAATTTCAAGTACCGAATTCAATTAACTTAGCACAAATCAAGAACCTAACCTCTTCAATTCTCGTGATTAATTTAGATCAATCAGTTCTAAGTTTCATCACAAATCTCAATCTTCATTTATGTGATTAGTTTAGATCAATCAGTTCTAAGTTTCATCACAAATCTCAATCTTAAACCAAGATCAATCAGATCAACATAAATAGAATCACCATTCATGCATTCAAGATTAAGAAGAAGAAAAAGAAGAAGAAAGAGGAATTCAATTACAAATCAAATACAATGCATAACCAAGGTCTCAAGAATCCAAACCACAATCTCTTCAAGAGTTCTAAATTGACCCAAAGTAGCTTAGCCCTCCATTACCATGAAGGGGAGCATCAAAATATACAAAACTATGAGAAACTATGAAGAAGCAAGAAGAAACTTAGAGAGAAAATGAAGGAGAATTACATCTTGTTCATGATAAATGGTGCCTTTTATAGAAGTCTAAGGTAACAAAATGACAAAGGGAAGTGGGTGGATGAGTGGGTGAGTGAGTGGAGTGTTTGAGTGGATGGATTAGTGGGTTGGTTTAGTGGATTGGTTTAGTGGATGAGTGAGTGGAATGGTTGAGTGGTTGAATTAGTGAAAAATGCCAAAGGACTTTTGGTGAGTGGGAAATTATGGACATGAATGGGTGAGTGGATGGATGAGTGGATGGATTAGTGGATGAGTGGGTGGAGTGGTTAAGTGGTTGGATTAGTGTATGAGTGGATGAATGGGTGAGTTAGTGGATGAGTGGATGAGTGGATTAGTGGATGGATGAGTGGGTGGTTGAGGACGAAAATTTCGTGTCTGACTTGGAAGCCAAAAACGACCCACTATACTTCAGAACCACGAAAAGTGTTCTTCATGAAAGTTGTAGATCCTTGTCTTGGCTATAAAATGGATAGCTGGTTCGTCCAATTTGGCTTCCTTAAGCCCAAGATATGTCCCAAATACCGTAGGTTGCTCAAACTCAACTTCAGCACCTCTGTTCCGACTTGCAAGCTCAAAATGACCTACTAGACTTCTTTTTCTCAAAATGTGTTCTTCATGAAAGTTGTTTATTTGGATCTTGACTATCCACTATACAAATTTCAGCCCATCTCCATTATTACATCTTGAGATATGATTTTATGAGTGCACACTGTTCGGATTCTACTGACAGAACCCGTATTCTGACTTCCATGTAAACTTAGGTCCCTTAGACATCTGAATCGGACTTCGAGCTCTTCATCAAAGTTGTAGAGCTTCCTCTTAGCTTTCCTACAAGGTAAAATTCATGTTCATCAGATATTAGGAACTCAAGTTATGGCCAAAATACAGAAACAGTGTCAAATCTCAATAATGCTGAAAATATTCAATTAGGACCAATTTGAGCTCAAACTCACAAAATCATACCAAACTCAATCAATTAAGAATATGGAGAGTGTAAATGACTAAACATAAGGGTTTCTTAATGAATAAAATATATAATTATCAGCAGCTAAGGGAATTTTCTAGGCAACTTTGTCATAGGAAACAAGTTTTTTTTTTCTGGGTTAATGTTGGGTGGGTTTCTTCTAGGTTTTGCTAGGTTTTGGACATGCATGTGGTGAATTCATTGCTTTGATAACCATTCATTCATTACTTTGTATAATTTGAGTAACTCATAGGAAGCTTGGTACTCTGTTACAATCTGTTCGTTGAAATGCTTGAATGGGTTATCAAACCACTGTTGAGGGCTGAATTTGGTTTCTATTTTTGTGCTTCTTAACTGTCATTAAGATAATAATGTTGAAGAATGAAGATACCAAATACTATCTGTTTAACTTTTAATTATCTTCTATTTGTACTCCAGTGAGCCTAGTCATACATGATCTTCAACTCTTCTTCTATGTTAATAATCTTAATGCATCTTTATCTTTTTAATCTACCCATTAATAGAATTTTATGACTTAAGTTATGTTAATGACAATGACAAAGATAGTAGTACCAAGATTTTTTTTAAAAGTGATGGTATTTCCTAAAACAATTTGTGCAACAGACTCTACAATATTATGTACTTAAGTATGAAATCATATAATAAATGATAAAATTCAAATAATAATAAGTATGGTGATTTAGGTTTCTTTATCCCAACATATGGCATGCTTCAAGAATATTTTTGGAATGATTTCCAAACTCGAAATTTATAACAGACATGGAAGATGAAGACAACATACTTAAAATCTCTTCAATTGCAATTGCTAGTGTACTTGAATCAAGCTCATCCTCGGTTATAACTTTTACACCAACTAAGTCTGCCATCAAGGAAGCATTTCTGAATTGATTCCCTTCAGAGAAATTTGGTGATGGTATCTACAAATAATAATTGAAAAAAGGTTATAAGTTTCTTGAGTTTGAGCTGCAAATGCAACTTAAAAGGAAAGCTTTTGGGCGCATAAGATACATTAACCTATATATGTGATTCCTGGAAATAAGGAAAGCATGGAAATCTTGTGCAGTTTAGCATTACATACATTGTAACATCATGATGAAAGTCTGAAACCAACATTAATACACAAAAAACAGCAGTTGCATAGTTTGTTATTATATTTTTATGCCAGTTGAGTGGACAATATTTTGCCACAATGCATGTTTTTTGCAGATGATATAGTCTTAGTTGGAGAGTCGAGAGAGAAAACAAATGGGAAGCTAGAGCTATGGAGACGAACTTTGGAAGAACATGACTTCTATCTAAGCAGGAGTAAGACGGAGTATATGGAATGTAAGTTCAGTAAGAAGCGTGCTAATACTAGCTTAGCAATAAAAATTGGGGACCACACTATACCACAAGTCACACAGTTTACGTATCTTGGATCTATCATACAAAATGACGGAGAGATAGCAGGAGATGTAAACCATAGGATTCAAGTTGGATGGATGAAATGGATTAGTGTTTCAGGAGTGATTTGTGATAGAAAAGTGTCTCTCAAGCTTAAGGGTAAATTTTATCGCACAATTATAAGGTCTGTGATGTTGTATGGTACTGAATGTTAGGTGATAAAAAGGCAGCAAGAGCATAAGATCAGTGTCGCGGAGATGAGGATGTTGCGTTGGATGTGTAGTCATACAAGACAAAATAGGATTAGGAATAAATGCATTAGAGAGAAAGCAGTGGTAGCACCTATTGTGGAAAAGATGGTAGAATATTGCCTTAGGTGGTTTGGATATGTAAGGAGAAGACCCTTAGAAGCCTCGATAAGAAGAGTAGATCATGTGGATGATAGTCTAATAGCTAGAGGTAGAGGGAGATCAAGAAAGATTATAGTTGAAACAATTAAAAAAGATTTAGATTTGAATGACATTTTTGAAGACTTGGTTTATGATATGGCACAATGGCGTCATTTGATCCATGTAGCCAACCCCACCTAGTGGGAAAAGACTTGGTTGTTGTTGTTATTGTTGTTGAGTGGACAATATTTTATTTCATGTGACCTTTTTGGTGGATGATCCCCACACAGGGATTAAAATTCTGGTTAAGTCTTAAAAGTTTCATCCCTTCGTCTTTTTTTTAATGTGTTGGTTTCATTTTCATTAATTCACTAGCCACAGCACCGTACTTACTCACTAGGGAGGGAAAATATAGTGAATAGTTGAGTCTAGACTAAAGAAGAGAAAAAGAACGTGTGATATTGTGAAATCAATTTGGATATGGTTTTCTTTCTTCTATTATTTTCGTGGATTGTAGCCTCATTGTAATTTACTTTTTTGAACCATCATGTGAATCAATATGTGGATGTGTAGTAAGTATTATCCATTTTCAGGTACTTTCTAGAACTTTCCTGCTTTAGATCATTTATCATGTGATGTCATTCATAATCTCTTTGTGAAATGATTAGGTTTAGTAATAGTTACTGATTAAGATATGCAAATCTTCCATTATATTATATACTTTAATTTGTTTGCTTATTTACTTACTATTTTTCTTGCTTTTAATTTTTAAACTCTTATGTTAGTTACCCCTTTTGCTATAGGGTCTTTCTATACAAAGAATTTTTGTCAGACAAGCAGTGTGACTACCTTATTTCTTTTCATATTGCTTTTCATATTTGCTAATTCGGAGTTTGTTAAGTTGTGAAGGATTGCCTTGTGTCTTCAAATCTGATGTAAAGTCCTTATTTCTATGCCTTGTTAGATTACCATAGCGGTTTAAAATTGAACTTGGTAAATTGATACATGCACTTGAGAATGAGATTTAGTTGCTAACTTTGTTCCACATGGATGCATATCATTAACATGGAGTTTAAAATTTAATTTGACTCACAATTGAATTGTTGCAAATAGTGATAGGTGTAACTCTGGACCGTTTTGTTTGTTACATAGCTTATATATATTAAGTTTAGGTTGTGCTTTGCTTGGGGGTTTAATAACATGATTGATGAATGAGGATTTGTCTTTTTTTTTTTTTACTTTTTTCCAGATGTGCATGTTTAGAGATTAGCAATATAATATTGATTTTTGAGTTGTACTGTATTCTAATTTTTGGGGGTTGGCTTTGATTTTCTTGTTTCTAGTTGATCGTTGTGCCTATACCGTGTGTGCTATGAATCTACAGAGTTTTTTCATAATTAAAAACTGCTTGAAAAAGGATAATTTAATATAAAAAGGAAAAAAAAAAGGTGTCTATATTCAGTTGTGAATAATGGATAGAGTACATAAGGAAAAGAGTGCATGTTCCACTGTTTGGACTATGTTTTTGTCCAACCTCAACTCTTTTAGTTGCTGTCAAATTTGCATTTGCTTCATGTCTTCATAATTCTCTTCTAGCTTAATTTGTTTTCTTTTCTAACACACTTTATATGAAAAAGAAATATGTGTCATTTAAAATAATAAAAAAAAAGAAAGTAACATTCACGTTCTTGGTCTCACAATAATATGTTTCTTTGGTTTTGTTTTTTCTTCCTTAATAATATATGATTATCTTAATCAAATTACTTTTTTAGTATTTTTTTAATTTGTTTTAAGGGGTAAAATAAATGTTTTCAAGTTATAAATAATCGTACAATTAATTTAAAATAACCGTTTTTAAGGCAGCTGTAGCATGAGCGCTATGAGATTTGGTTTTCACCACTATTCTCCGCGCACAATCAACTATTGAACTCAATTTGCTTTCAAAGTTTTTTTTAGGTTTTTCAATTTTTTAATAAATTAAATAAAATTGATAGTGACTCATTTTTTTCTTAAAATAATTTTGTTCATTATCTTTGTTGCGATTACGGTTGTGTTAATAATTATTATGTGAAGGATATGTGAAGTTAATGTAATTGGCTAGTTGACATGGACAATAATTTTGATGATAACAAACATGAAGATGATGAGAAGACTAAGTCCAAGATCTTCAAAGATTAACTTTAGGACTTAGAGTATTTATGTATGGAGCTCTCTTGGTATCTCATTGTTTTTGCACAAAAAGATAAAAACGTTTTTTTTAAATTAATATCCCAAATTCAAAAGATATTTTTTGAAATATTTATCTGTTTTGGAACAAAGTTATTCGAATATATTCTAAGGTATTCGAATAGAGATTTCTTAAAAGAATTATGTTTTTCTGTTTTTCAAACGATATTCGAATAACTATATTTAGTATTCGAATAGATCTTTCTAAAATCTGATTTTCAAAATGATCTATTCGAATAATTCATAAGGTATTCGAATAGACCTGCTTCACAGAAAGCTTCTTTTAATAGAGGTATTCAAATAACTCTTAAGGTATTTGAATAACCTTATTCAAAACTGATTTTCACGAAGCTTTTCAAGATGAGTTATTCGAATAACTCATAAGGCATTCGAATAACGTATTTCAGAAATAATTTTTACGAAGCTTTCGGAAATGGAATGTTTTTCATTTATTACATGCTTTAATTGCTCCAACGGCTAGTTTCTCAAAGAACTCTATAAATAGAGACCTTGGGTCTCTTCTGAATGTTGCCCAACCATTTGAATTATTTTTTTGTTTGTGCTAAAACGTGATTCACTATTTTCTCATATTTTTTGTACTCTTTTCACCAAAACTTTGAGATATCCTAAGAGAGCTTCTTAATGCTTCAATTTATAATATTTGCTCTGTATGAGAGTTTCTTTTCATCTATTTTCTGCTTCCGTAAAAAGGGTGAGGTATTCCTTGTTGTAAAGAATGTGAGGTATCCTTCAAAGGGAGTGAGGTATCTCTCTAGTGAATAGGGTGAGGTATCCTTCTAGTGAATAGGGTGAGGTATCCCTGTTGTGTAAAGGTTGCAATCACCTATTTTAAGCTTGTATTGAATAGTATAAAATCTCGAACCGTGTTTCTGGACGGACGTAGCCACAAGTGGTTGGCATGGCCGAATCGTGATAAATATGTGACCGCTTTTTTATCATTAATCTTTTATTTATCTGCATTCAATTTATTATCTCTTGCAATTCATTTATTGGTTGTTCTTCTTCTCTTCCTTTATTTCACGTCATTTTAATATTTTATTTTAGCATATTTAATTTATTTACACTTTTGCAAAAAGTTTTTAATACTCAATTCACCTCCCCTCTTGAGTACTGAAAGCTACTTAATAACAGTTAAATAACTTACTAATTTTAAAGTAGACAAAAACAATTTTATAATTAAAAATCCTATTTCAAATTAATTGGGGTATCAAGTTTTTTTTATTAATGTGTCGTAAAATTAATTTATTTTATAAAATTTATAAATTATATATTACAGATGTAAAACAAAGAGCAATAAATAAATACATTTATTACATTTTAATAAAAGATATATTAATTATTTAATATGATTTTATTTTTTTCTTCTTCCTTTTCTTTTCAACTAAACTAAAGAAAAAAAAATTCATTTTCTTTCTCTCCTTTTTCTTTTTATCCATATAATAAGAGAAAAAATATATATATTTTTTATTTTCTCTTCTCTTTTTTTTTTTTCTTTCTATTTTCTCTTTTTTCATTTTTTCTTCACATTCAAACGAAGGGTGAGAGTCAGAGCTTCGAGGTTCCTTCCTTCCAGTACAGTACAGCTATCGATATGTAGTTACGGACCCATTTTATTCGGGTCGAGTCCTCAAGAGCATTACGGGTCGAATCCGTATGAATAAAATAAATTGTTAATTTCCAATTCAACCTAACCGAAACTTGTCGGTTCTCTTCTATATGGTTGCAGAGCAGAGTGCAAAAATGGTGTCGGAGTTAATCAACGCAAACCCTATCATATACGAAAAGAAAGAGCGTCGTGCTCGCGTTGCGCCATCTGTTCCTGATGACGATGATGCTGTCGAACCAATCGACCAACAAGAGGTTTTCGATATCCTTTTTCACATTTTGAATTTGATGTTTTCGAATTCAGCATAATGAAAATTAAGGAAATTGATCATATAATAATAGGATTGGTAACCGTTAATGTTTCCTTAACATTCATTCTCAAATCATCTAAGAGATATAAAGGACCCTGAGCACCCGTACTCCTTGGAAGAGCTCAAGGTGATAATGGAGGAAGCCATTGAAGTCGATGACCGAAATAGTTATGTTAGGTACTCATGATTTTTTTTTTTTCAAGGCTTGGGTTTTTAGAATTTCGGTTTGCATGGAATCTTTACTTTACTTGTTTTGTTGGGTAATAATTGTGATTTGGTTTAGGGTTACGTTTACTCCGACGGTGGAACATTGCAGTATGGCAACAATTATAGGTCTGTGCTTACGGGTCAAGCTCATGAGAAGCTTGCCTTCGCGCTACAAGGTATTCACACTTTTTTTTTCTGGGTGTTGTTTGGAGAAGTAACTCGGTTTTATGATTGATACTTGGAAGCAAAACATATTGATGGATTGTTTGTTATGAATATGATAATATATGATTGATAGAAGTACAAACACTTGTTTCACTTGTAAGGGGATTGAAAGGAGCTTTGTGGTTTAGATTGTAGACCAGATAGTAAAATGTCTGCTTAAACATGAATTGTTAAGAGTACTTAGAGAGAGAGAGAGAGATCATCGTTGCAGATTTGCAATGATAATTTCTGAGATGACACAAAAAATGTGGTAGAGAGTATGAACTGTAACTTTAATATTGCACAATGAATAACAATTTTGAATCTCTTGTTCTTGCTTGAATGATTTTCTGGCTTCTTACAAAACAATCAATATTAAAAACATGGGACAAATAATGTGGTAGAGGCAGCACACTTTTTTTCTTATAAGTATAAATTTGTTGTTTCCTTTGATTTTTAGAATTTGCTAAGAGAGGGATGTAATAAATGTAGGAGGATCTCCTAAAATAGAAACAAAAACTACAAAGGAAAATAACAAAAACAGAGCATCATCTCAAAAGAGAAATTCAGTCCCTTTGCATATCAGATAAATATACGCCCTAAAAAAATCCCGTGAGCTGAAACCCACAAGATAACTAAGAAAACAAGCCTATCCCACAAAATATGTGAAGGAAGTGATCTCTTGCTAAAGATTCTGGAACCTAGGCTGGAACTAGAAAAGTGATTCATATAATAATTTCCGCCTATCTGGCATCTTAACCATGGTCCACATTTTGTTTTTTCCTTGTCTATAACATTTTTGTACTGTTAACTAATTATATGATACTATATTCTGTCAATCTATGGTGTTTATAAAGCATAATCTATACCTTCTATGGTTCTTTTTTTTTAATAGACAATACAATCTTTGGTAATTAGTAATTAAATCAAATATTCAACTGATTTCTGAACCCCTGTGCTGTTTATGTTGAACCTTCTTGATTATGTTTGTCTTTGATAATATTTATTGAATTCTGGTTAGGTGGATATCAGAGTAGCGCCTGGATCTCATGCAACTGAAACTGCAGGTTTTTCTTCCTCTTCCTTCTCTCTTTCTCCTCCTGTGTGACGTGTCTGTGTCTGTACTGTACCCATGTGCTTGTTTTTGGTGGGGATGTTATTTCTGTGTACTGAAGCATTATGTAGTACTTTAAATTTTAAATATTGATCTAGACTTAATGCATGCTGTTGATGGACCTGTTACAACATATCTGATTTAAATTTATATTTAGATTTAGATTTAGTGCTACATTTTATTGATGATTATCTGTTTTACCCAAGATGCTCTGCAAGGGTCAGTGAATTGCCACAAGTGGCTCTGACCTTGGTTGATTTTTTGAATTCTCACTTATGAATCTTTGATCATGACTGGACGTTCACACTTATTGTATTCATTTTTTGTGACAAATGTGTATGTAGTTAATAAACAACTAAATGATAAAGAGCGTGTGGCTGCTGCACTGGAAAACCCAAACCTTCTGGATATGGTTGATGAATGCCTTGCTCCATCTTATGATTGAAGGAGCTTTTTCTACTTCCATTCAGTGAGACTGTAGATCCTTTTTTACTTTCGTAGAAGTTGGTCAGCTTTATCTGTTTGTATGATATTTTTTTGTTGCTGGCAGCAATTTGTGCCTACTTCATGTAATAATTAGTTAAACAGTTAAATAGGAATAAGGAGCTGAAAAATGTGATAATTGTGTGAGGTACCAAGGTTGTTTTATTATTAGCTCTAGAAGGAAAATAGGAAATTCTTTTTTATTTGTTTCATAGATTAAACTATTTATATACCTTGTTTGATTGAACTTATCTTGAACTAATTTATTGAATTATAAGCTAAGTTAAATGATTCAAAGTTGCAAAAGAGGAGCATCTCATGTCAGCGACTACCGCTAGGGATGGTAAGGATAAAACTTAGTTCTATTTTTTTATGTTTGTTCTGGACCGTGGTCTAGGGTCCCATCCGAAAAGGATCGACTCAACATATGAATCACCGGACTCTTCCACAAACACCCCGGTCAAAGCCTTGTGACCTCAGTCTACGGTATCGGATATCAACGATAGTCAAACCTATGCAGATTTTCATAATTGCTTACAATAAGGATTGACTACTAAGGAGATAGTCCTGACAAATCAGGGACAGACCTCAACGATCGTGAGACAGTCCCGATAAATCAGAGAACGAACCTCAACGATCGTGGGACAGTCCCGACAGGTCAGAGAACGGACTGCAACGATCGTGGGCTGAAACCTCTGTCAAGGCACGATCTTAATGTACTTTCGTCTTACGTGGATTGCATGATGATTCCAGTCATGCTCTCTATATATACCAGGCTAAGTTAACTTAATGAGAGATCTGTTATTCCCTTGCATAATACTTATGTGTGCATTGCTTGACTTGAGCGTTGGAGTCTCATTGTAGGTATCCACCCCCCTGATTCCATACGCTTAGCAACCGCTGCGCAAGGAGCAAATCACCGTTCACGTGCCTAACTCAAGTACCCTCTGAATCCACTTCAGAACATTGTCGCCGTCTGTGGAAAACTGATAAACTTCCATTCCCACGTCAACCATGGTGAGCACAAGACACAACCAGAGGAAGGAAAGCACTGTGCATGCTGCCCCTGGCCAAATATAGGGCCCAGCAGCACAGCGCGACCCTCCTTCCGTCACACCACCAGAAACCTCTGTTGCCAGAAGCAGGCCCGTTATGGTGGAAACTCTCAACGATGGACACAAGACTTCAGCCTCTGTTGGAAGCCCTGCTCCATCGCGAAGGGTTTCAATTCGTAACACACTAATCTTTCCTCATGGTGGAGCAAACAATACAAACCATGGGGCTAGGATCCCTGTGCATGCTCGCTTAGGAACCTCCCACGACAACGTGGACCATGCGTCTTACTACGAAGACAATGTTGAATCTGAAACAACGAAGAATGGCCTTCGAGAGTTGTTGCGTCAACAAACAACGCTCATCGAAGGTCAACTGGAAGAACAACGTCGTCGGTTAGAAAACCTTGAAAGCTCGGTGGGGACAGACAACAACAATGGAGAACGGGATGTAGCTCGTAACGAGCGCACCGTCCAGCATGCTGGTGCTGGGGTTTATGAAAACCACAACTCGGTCCCTGGTCGTCAACAACAGTTCTTGGATGCTCTAATGGCGTATAGGGTTCCGAGGAACTTCAAGCCTCCAAGCAACTTGGAGGCCTATGATGGAACTACGGACCCCCAACAACACCTGGACGCTTACACTCAGTCCATACAGCTCTACGGATATACCCCGGAGCTGCTATGCTGAGCTTTTCCTCTCTTTCTAAAGAAAGACGCCCTTCGTTGGTTCGTCACCTTACGAACAAAAATCACCGGATGGGAAGACTTGACGCAACGTTTCTTGCAACACTACACCACAGCAAAGGAACGGCCGAAGTCGATCGATTCTCTTTCCGGGATCCGTCAGGGAAATTTTAAATCCCTGTGCGAGTACGTTAAAAGGTTCAATCAGGCCTGCGTAGGCATTGAAAACCTGGACGACAAGATAGCCTTCCATTACGCCAGAAACGGACTCCAATCTGACTCAGGCTTCTTCATGTCTCTGGCAAAAAAGAAGCCGGCAAGCTTAGATGAGTTTCACTTGTGGGCTGACAAGTACATCGAGCTAGAGGAAGTCACCAAGGCCAAAGAGAATCTGGAAAAGGGCGAACCGACCCACCAGAAAAAGAACCACAACTCTAACCAACCTCGTGACTCCTCCAAAAGCGAATGGTATCGGCCCAAGTATTTTGAATACACTCTTTTGAACACCTCTCGAAAGACAATCTTGAAGGAGGTCCTTCAAACCGAGTTCCAGGATATCAAGAGGCCTCCGCCCATAAAGAAGCAGTTCCAGAGGGACCACTCAAAATACTGCAAGTAGCACAAGAGCTATGGTCACGAAACCGAAGACTGTTACTAACTCCAGGATGTTATCGAATCCCTGATCAAGGAGGGACGATTGCAAAAGTACATCAGCGGTCTCCGAGGAGGAGAAGACCGCGGTAGGCGCAGGGATCGGAGACGAAGCCGCAGCCCCAGGCGAAGTCCAAACCAGCGCCCAAAACGAAGCCAGAGTCTTGCCAGAAGATCTCGGACTCCACCGCACCGCAATGCTGAAAGCAGGCAGGACAAAGAGCGGGATACTCAAGGCGGGGGGTAACAGGAAAGACAGACTCATTAGTACCATCTCAGGGGGATTTGCAAGGGGCGGTCCGTCTAATAACTCTCGGAAGAAGGCACTCCGGACAGTGGTCCTAAGCGTATCTAACTCTTCTTGGCGAAAACCCCAAGCAGGGGACAAGAAAAAACATCGGAATTACTCTGCAGGGGGAGCTGAATCGCAAGCCTCGGTGAAAGAACCTTAAGCACTCGGACCCTCAACAGCAAGATGAGGAAGGACGAGTTGGCCATCCCAGACGACTTTCCCGGAGTCCAAGGAATTCAGAACCAGATCAACCCTGAGATTGAAGAGCTGAACTTGGCTAATGGCATTCTGAAACTGTTCTTCCTTGATATCGGTACAGACAGTAATAAGCATCCTGACATCGCCCTAGAAGGAAGTAACCTGGCCGCCAAGACGTTCATTCTCGGCGTGAAGACCTTCATTCTCAGCTCTTAACTCATCCATACACCTTCTGACCTCTGTCAGTTCGGCCTCATTTTCCTTCACTACGTCCTTCATGGCGGCCACTTCACTCTCAAACTCCCGAGCCTGGGCTTCAGCATCGTTTTTTGCCTTTACAGCTTCTTCCTTTGCTTCAAGAGCCTGATTCTTGCCCCGCTCCGTAGCAGCAACCTTCTCCGCAAACTTCTGCTCATGGTCCTCGAGCATGTGCTCCAGGTACCGAGCCTCCAAAGAAAGACGGAGCCCAAGAGTCTCGAAACAAGAGAAAGTATCCCTTATGTTACGCGGGGCTAATTTAGTCTCGACCTTTTCATCTAGGAGCTGGAAGTCGATGAACTCACGGGGATCCAGATTCTCACGGTACAAGTTGATTGGCCCCTCGCTACTTGGACCGTTGTCTTCCTCAACCGCGATCCTCTTACCCCGGTTGCCTGATTGCCTCTCGCCAGCCGCTTTCCTCTTACGCCTCGCAAGTGGGGGGAATCCTCCACTTGGATCGGTTCCCTCTCTGCAATCGGAACCTCGGTCCGACAGGGTGATGAGATTGGCACCGCGTCAACGGTAAGGTCTGAAGGCCCCGGTTCACTTCTGGCCCTCAAAGCTTCAAGAATGGCCAGAGCGTTTCCTTCCTGAGACATCTCGACCAAGCTCTCTGAAAAGCAAACACAAGCAGTTAGATCCATATAAACGGCAAAGGAAAAAAATATATATGAATGAAAGCCTATGCTACCTAGCACAGCCTAAAGTTCTACATCATCCACAGCATCCAGTTTATCTTTAGGCCGGATTTTACCGACCTCGCCAACCCACATTTCAAAGAAATTGACACACTCAATATCTTCATCATCTAGGTGGCCGATCTCCCTCTCGAATGATTGAGTGGGGATGCTCCATGCCGCCGGATTCCAATACAGACTGAACGTTGGCTCCCCGTCACTCCCCAACCAGAAAGGATGAGTGTCGCCGGCCGCTATCAACTTAAAGAACTTTTTCCTTGAAGTCCTTATAACTTTCCAAATATGGAAAGAAGACTATTCTTCCTTGTCAGAATCGTACCGACAACCAAGATTGTTGACGAGTGCGGGCACCATGAACAGAATACCTCGAATGGAAATAGAAGAATGCCCCATCAGAGCATCGCAACCCCAACAACTGGCATATTCTCTCGAAAGCCAGGATGTATGCCCAACCATTGGGGTGGATTTGACTGGGGGCAGCATGAAGAGTCCGGAGGACAGCAATGTGGAAATCGTTGAAGAGGAGGCGAAGCCCAAACCTCGTGAAGAAGTCATCGTAGAGAAACATGAAATGTTCCCCCGCTTGACGGGTCGAACACACCCGTTCTCTCCCTGGGGACAAAATCAAGAACTCATCATCCCGAGATCCCCCCTCGGTAAGTTCCAAGTATTCAATTAACTTGTCCAACTCGGCCCCAGACTCATAGCGGGAGATCCTATCGAAGGCATCGTCCGCGACCCAGGTATAAGGTAACCCTGGACCTCGGCGAATACGAGTCGCCTCCTCCTTGGCCTCTTGATTCTCCGGTTCCCGAACTTCTGGAACCGGGGCAGGCGCTTCAAGAACGAGCGCTCTCCTTCTGACCATTTGAATCCCTGGAAGACACACAAAGGCGCAGGGTCAGAACCAGTCAAGTGCAAAGATCCAAACATGGCAATGGGCGAACAGAAGAAAACCGAACACACCCATACACTGGCCTCCGCACCCACCAAGGTTAAAACCTCGAAAGGACACCTCTGTTGCACGCAGTACGATGGAAGAGGTGCTCCGAAGGGTAACACCATCAGAAGATAGGGGGCTAAAATAGTTTTACCTACCCTCATTCGCAGAAGAGGAAGGGTGCGTAACCGTTCACAAAATAGAAGTAAACAGAATCAAAGTCGAGAAAAAGGAAGTACCTTGAATAATAGGTGGAAATGGAAGGCAGAAATCAAGCTCAGGGAAGCACAAAAACTTCAAGAAACGCTTCGCACTGTCGCAACGCTCGTCGAAAACCACCTCAGGCCACTAGTTTCTAATGAAAATCAACGAAACAAAACAAAAAGGCTGACACCCTACTTATAGGGGCTACGGTTAGAGGGCAATTTCATCTGAGCACCTCAGATTCGAAAAGATATTCATTATGGCATGTGAAGTACTATGCACGTCCTTTCAACACAAACATGCCACGTGGCCCACATAGCCGTCATGGCAGTTCAAAGAACAGTTATCTAACAATCTAAGAGACATGCAACCGTAAGGTCCAAGAGCTTGGAAAACTCGTTCAGACCCCGAAAGATTATCTACCCCGGTTAAAGTTCCCCTGAGGTACAGAGACCTCGGGTCCAGGGTTTTAAACTTGGCACTTCGTCGGACTCGACTAAGTACCAAGCTGGGGGTAACTTAACATATCGCGTCGTCAAGGTGAGCGTTGGACTTACCCCGGTATAATATAAATACCATAATTTGCAGAAGAAAGAAATATAGAAGACATGAGATTCAAAGCAAAAGAAGAATTTTATTAAATCTTTCATTCCATACATCATCTTACATCAAAAAGAGGGAAAAGAAAGTATAGAGGCATGAAAGACCTCGGAGGAGGAAACTAACATCATTGGTATCCTGGGTCATGTCGCATCCATATTTCCTCCAAGAACTAGCATCAGTCTCCTCCCCCTGAAGCGGCCTCTTGAAAAAGTGGATAGGTTTCGCAACCCAGAGCGGAACACTGCTGCCGAACACCGAGACCCCACCAAGTCCTTCGCGGCCTCCTTCGCCAGGATAGTAGAGACTGGGGAGCACTCCCCTTTGTTGGACGGGGCATGTCTCTTTCGTGAGGAGATCGTTCCACCGGAACCTTGATTACCCCAAGCAGCTTCAAACCACGGAGCAGTCCCAATAGTTCCTCCTGCATATCCAACTGCTCTTAGGAGCTGTTGGCAAGGAGAGCGACGATGGTCCCTACCCCCCCGACTGCCTCCGCCTAACACGACAGATGTCTCAAGCCTACCCAGCGATGATGAATATCAAACAAGCAATCAGGGTACGTTGGGAAAGTGAGACATCTACCGTTAATACGTTGAGAAAGTGAGATATCTACTCAAGGAACCTTCACAAAGACATGATAAAGTTTCAGAGATTTGGGGAAGAATAAGAAGAAAACTCTCGCAAGAGGCCAAACTCTCCAGAAACGCACAAGAAAAGAAGGAGTCATTTCTATGAGAGAAGTCACTTCCAAATAAAGATGCAGAGAGAAAAAAGGGAATTCCAAAATCGAACGCAAACATCCCTTATTTATAGAAAGGATAGAATGCTCTGTTTGGTTCCTAATAAAAGGAAGAGCTTGTCAAGCCATAAAAACTGTGTTTAATGCTCTCCCATTGCCATTGGTTACAGGAGCAGCAGACGGTTGGAAACTGCGCGAAGTGAATGCTCCCCATTAAAGGCTCCTCAATTCTCGAGGAAATCAAAAGCAATGGTTCCCAAAGGATCAAAAACCAACAAAGGATACTACTGCAAGTCCAAAGACCCCGTGAACCACACTCGGGGGCAACAGGAGGAAAACTTCGAAACAAGGAATGACAATGTAGGCAAGGACTCACCACGGTCTCCAACCACATCCTAACCTCTGGGATACCCGGTACTCAATGATGGACCTCGGCCTCAAAACGAGACACTGCGAAACCCAGCTTCAAAGCTGGGGCGAAGTCCGTGGCGAGCCTGATGATTCTGTACCTTGACACTCGGGTTTTACCCAAGCGCTAAGTTGGGGGCAACTGTTCTGGACCGTGGTCCAGGGTCCCATCCGAAAAGAATTGACCTGACATATGAACCACCAGACTCCTCCACAAAAACCTCGGCCAAGGCCTTATGACCTCGATCCACGGCATCGGACATCAACGATAGCTAAACATATACAGATTCCCATAACTGTTTACAATAAGGATTGGCCACTAAGGAGACAACCCTGACAAATCAGGGACGGACCTCAGCGATCGTGGGACAATCCCGACAGATCAAAGAATGGACCTCAATGATTGTGGGTTGAAACCTCTGCCAAGGCACGATCTTTATGTACCTTCATCTTATGTGGATTGCATGAGGATTTCAGTCATGCTCTCTATATATATCAGGCTAAGTTAATCTAATGAGAGATTTGTTATTCCCTTGCATAATACCTACTTGTGTATTACCTGACTTGAGCGTTGGAGTCTCATTGTAGGTACCCATTCCCCTGATTCCATACGCTTGGCAGCCACTGCGCAAGGAGCAAACCACCGTACACGTGCCTAACTCAAGTACCATCTGAATCTACTTCAGAACAATGTTTATCACATTTATTTAACCAATCAAGTTATGACTTGTCTTTATTAATGTTTTCTCTCTTTTTTGTTTTTGTTTTTTTAAAAAAATGTACACATATCATAGCTTGATTGGTGGAATGGATGTAATGAATATTAAGAAATAGACTTAAGTTTTGTCTGGATGGCAATGGTTGAATACTTGACCCATTATTTCATATCCCCAAACAAACTGATCGTAACCATAATCGAATCGATTAAAGCTATAAAGAAATCACTTAATCTGACTTAGTTCCAATAAAAGTTTCGTACTTAATAGAAATAATAGTGGGAGAGGAGTATAGTAAAGAAGCTCTCTATATGTACAACAACCGATCAAATACAAATTGATGTTTTAGTTGTTTGCTTTTCGAGTGTGTTTGGAATGTAAAAAAAAATGATTAGATTTGTAAAACAAATTTAATTAAATTTTATGTTTAAAATATTTAAAAATAAGAAATGATTTGATTTTTAAAATCTCATAAATTTTATTTTTTTTGTTTTAGAAATTTCATCAATTTTGATAGGATTTGATTTGATTTAAAATAAATAGATTATTTTATTCTTAATAATTGTCTTTAACAATTTTTTATAAGGGTTAAAATGTACAACAACCAAAGCATTTTTAAAAAAAGGTGGGGTCGGTTACATGGATCAAACGACGCTATTGGTAGAATGTCTATCGCGATAAGTCTTCAAAAAAGTTATTCAAATCTAGATCTTTTTTTAGTTTACCTATCTCTTTTCTTGATCTTCCTCTACCTCTAACTATTGGGCTATTCTTCACCTGATCTACTCTTCTTACAGGAACTTCTAAGGGTCTTCTTCTTACATATCCAAACCACCTAAGGCGAGATTTTTTCATCTTTTCTACAATAGGTGCTACTCCTACTTTCTCTCTAAATGCATTCATTCCTAATTATATCTTGTCTAGTATAGCCACACATCCAACGCAACATCCTCATCTCCGCGACATCGATCTTGACTCTTGTTGACTTTTTACCGTCAAACAAAGTTTCAACATCATGGCCTTATAATGTGAAGAAAATTTATCCTTAAGAGAGACATTCTCCTATCACAAATAAAGAAGACTCTCCATTTACAATCCATCCACTTGAATCCTATGGTTTACATCTCCATCTATCTTTTGTCATTTTTATGATGGATCTAAGATACCTAAACTCGTGTAACTTTGTGGTATGGATGATCTCCAATTTTTACCGCTAAGCTAGCATTAACATGTTTCTTAAAACTTACATTCCATATAATGTCTTACTTAGACAAAAGATTTCTTAAAGCCTCGTCTCCATAACTTTAGCTTTTATTTATTTTCTCTCGACTCTCCAACTAAGACTATATTCCGTAAAAAAAATAAGAAAGACCGGCTCTTGATATTTGAAGTACATCCAAGACCAAGGTAAAAGATAAGGACTTAAAAATTTGCAAATTGCATCCCATAGTTAAATTTGACCTCACTCCTCTGTTTTACACTAGTTTTAAAATTTTCATCATACATATCTTGGATTTTCGATTATAGGCAATTTGAACTCTTTTCTTCTCCAAAGCCTTCCACAAGACCCTCTCTGATTATCATAGGCTTTTTCCATATCAATGAAAATCATGTGTAGATCTTTTTGCTTTCTCCGATATAATTTCAATCTTCGTAGAAGATAGGCTTTCATGGTTAAAATAAAACCAAATGATTCTCCGAAATAAGTCTCTTGTCTTAGTCTCCTTTCAATGACTCTTTTAATTGACTCATAAGATTAATCCTCTCGTAATTTGCACAGCTTTATATATCTCCCTTATTCTTATAAATAGGGATTAAATCTTCTCCTCCATTTATTTGGCATTTTCTTAGACCTTAATATTTCGTTAAACAACGAAATTTTATACCTTTAATTTAAGCACTTCCATATCTCAATAGGTATATTATCCGGTGACCGCTTTTCCATTATTCATCCTCTTCATCCATGCTTCTTTTACCTCAAATTGGTTCTACGATAAAATGTTTTATTTTGGTCTTCCTCTCTAGTGGAAGGGTGTTGCCCCGTGTTCCTCATTAAATAACTAGAAAATAACCTTCCATTGATCTTTGATGTCTTGTTGCCAAGACTTTACCCTCTTCATAATGCATTTCACTTGATCCAAGTCTCTTGTCTTCCTTTCCCTACTTTTAGCAAGCTTGTAGATATACCTTTCTTCGTCTTTGATGCCCAACGATTGATATAACTCATTAACTGTTAATTTTCGGTTTAGTATCTTTTTTAGTGCCTTATATTTTTTTTTCAATTTTTATCATTTTTACACATGTGTCAAGCTTTATAACATTCTTTTAACCTTAACCTTATCTTGTACACTTGTGTCCCACCACCAAGATTCTTTATCCTTGGATCCAAAGCCCTCGATTCACCGAAAGTGTCTCTTTTCTACCTTCCTAATCCCTTTAATATATCGTTCCACATATCATTAAGACTCCTTGTACTTCCCAAGTCTCTTCCTCCATAATCCTCCTGCCCGACAAAAGCATTTAGCTTTAGTTGCTACCATTTGATCCTTGGCTCTCTGTCTCGATAATTTCTCCTTACACTCATCTTAAGAACATCCATAACCAAAACCCCGTGTGGTTAACAGGGATGACTTTGCAATCCAGTGCAAATCTTTCTATCGATTTCCTTAATAGAAAGAAATCAATTTGAGAGAAAGAACTGACTTCTATTAGATAAGATGCCACTAAAACATTGGCTAGAAGATCAAACGTTACCGAAAAATCAGAATCACTCCGCCCTCGCATTAACTACTCCTGACCATAACCCCTGCAAACCCTCATACCCCCTAGAAGCTCCCTACATAACTATTTAGGTCCCCACCTAGAAAAATCTTCTCTCCCAATGGTATGACTGCACTAAACGTTCTAAATCCTCCCAAAATTTAATCTTGTAGTGCTTTCGCCTAACCCTACTCACAGGCACCGATAACATTAAAAGTCTGATGTTCCACAACAAAAAAGCTATAATCCTATCTCCAAGTCTTGTCACATCCACAACATTATTCTTCCAATTCTTATCTATATGATTTCTAGATTTTATCTTGAGTACCAAAGCTTAAAACCCGTCGAGTTCCTTTCTTTTCTCCAACCTACTTAGTTTCAGCACATAAAATTAATCCTCCTCCTAATCATAGTGTCAACTATTTTCATTGATTTACATGTCCAGCATTTTATATTCCAAGTTCCAAAACGCGTCTTTACTCTTTCGGATAACCTTTACCTATTTCTTCACGAAACATGAGAATAACTTATTTTTCACTTTTTATGGTATTTATGCAGATCTACTTTCGAGTCATACAAATTAGGGGCAACGACCACTCCAAGATCAACACAATTATTTCTTTGATCCATGTTATAAAGAAAGTTTCTAATAGCCTACCCTCCTCTTTTATCAGGACTTTGGAAACTATGTAAGAATTTGTGTTCAAAGATGTAGAGTTATAAGGGTTAAAATGTAAAATAATAAAATTAAATCAAATCAATTCTCATTTAAATAAATTTCAAACACAAAATTTAATTTCTAAATCAATTCAAAACTTATTTTATTAAAAAAATACTAAACATAAAATTTGATTTTTAAATTAAATTAAATTAATTTAATTCAAATTAAATTATTTTTTATTTTTATTCATTTCAACCAAAGCTTGTGGGATTGGTTTGCCGTGATTTGGGGAAGGGTGTTGGTTTTTTACTGTACTAGTAATTACCTTGGTTGTTGGTTTTGCCTGTGTTTCTACTTTTCTTTGTTCTTTGCGGTTAGTAAGATATGCCAGATAAGAAGCTGCATAACTGTTAATGGTTTAGTTGTTCTTGCTAGTTTTCCATTGTCATTGTACCTCTGTTTTAGGCGTGATTGTTTTTGGCTATAGTTGCTAGGATGGACCCTTTTTATTTGGTTTTGACACCAGAAAGGTGCCCGACAAGTAAGAAGCAGCATCTTGACAAAAGAAAAATCTAGAACAACTTGTGGTTAACGGGAGTGCACAAGTAGAGACTGACTTCATTAGCGTGCCACTCATTGGAGGAGTTAAGGGCAACTTGGCCAGCTTTTGCTGCTGCCTTACAAGAATTTGAGGTTGACTGCATTGACGTTAATGATTGAATATGTCTACTCACAGGCTGAACGCTCTGATAAACAGGATAATGATTCTTCGTTCTTAATCAATATGATCCTATAGAGTAGAACCGTTCTCAGTTCATGAACTGGGTACCATCAATGGTCCAGCATTTTATTGGGGATTAAGCTTCGGATACCTTTACGCTATTTCTTACATGAGAGATAACAATGCTTTTTTATGGTATTTATGCAGATCTAAAAATAAAATTATAAATGGAAGCGTAAATAGACAAATAGAAATCTAATAGCCTAATCCAAATTGGAAACTTAATGGTGTTTGAAATAATTGTTCTTAATATTTGAGAAAAACAACTCCTCAGTGGTATTATTGGTAACGGATGGACCGATAGAGAACAATAATTTTCACCTTACCTCAAATAGTACCCTTCACTCCTTTTAACACCACGTAAAATTGATTAATAAAATAAAAATTATTAGTCAATGAATACATAAAAATATGTAACTCTTCTACCATCATCCTGTTAACCAACTTATACATCATTAATCATTTTTTTATTTTTCATTAATCATTTTTTACATACTCATTAACTAACTTCTATATATCATTAACTATAAATTTATATTTCATTAATCAATTTTTTTACATACTTATTAATTAACTTTTATACGTCATTAACCTTAAATTTGTACTTCATTAATTAATTTTATATGATGTGAAAAGTAATGTGATTAAAAATGGATAAGATTATCGAGGTTGGATAAAGAAATATAACCACGGAAACTGACACAACCTTATCATTATTTTTAATAATATCCATGTCTGAATTTCACAATAGCATCTGGCACGTTGGAACCCCAACTCCTAGGTATGAATTTCATGATTTTACAGGGAACATCCTTTCAATAATTTAACCACAAAGCCAAACCCTTAAACATAAGGAAGATCTCGAAATAATAAATGATAGCAATTACCGTCAGCTTGATCTTGAACATCTTGCCGATCATCAAATTCATCAAGTCAGATAGGCATGTAAAGACCCCCTCTGTTGATGCCATATTTCAAATCCTCAAGATTCAACAGATTAATACACAAAACAACTATAAAGAAAATTTAACTCCATCATCAGTTGAAGTTCCTTTAAAGACCACAAGCTTCCCCATCTGCTCTAATAGTTTCAAGGCACGATTCAAAATAGTTCGGTCAATCCCATGTAGCTCTGCAGAGTATATCAGAAAGAATGAGAGCCAATTCCAGTCAAAACAATTGCAAAGCCCAGCATGTAGGAAATAAACAATTGCAGAGCCTTAAAAGGACAGTTGATAAACTTACAAATGTCTGTCTAAGTGTGTGAAGTAGGGGAAGCGCTATGGGGCTAAGAGAAGTGACAACACTCAAGCTGAAGTAAATGTAAGTCACTTTCCATTTCATGAAGAGGAAGGGGAGGGAGGGGGGGAGGTTCAATAGGCAAATTTATTTAGTACCATATGATGTTTATGATAAGCATCCATGACCCAATAGATGTCATGAAATTACACATATTAGGATTAAGTTACGCTACTTAGAAACGCAATGGCTTTTGAATTCAATGCATCAAGGGGTTCTCCCATTAGCTATTCAAATACAAAGCAGCTATCCTGATGCAGACACCAGAAGTGACAAGGTACGTCTATTTTTACAAGGTTATTAAACATGGCATTCACCAATAACACCTATCCATTATTTTGGAATTGATTCTACTTTATTTTGATTGCATTACAATATGCGTGTGTGTGTAAAACCAAAACCTCAATGGTCTCCCACTCCACTTAAAAGTGGAAAAAAAATATATCAAAACTCCGCTAAATTTCATCTTTGTTCTTATGTTCTATACTTTTCCTTTTTCTGTTTTGAGAAGGATTCATTTTATAGTACACCATCCAGACTTGGGGTGGCAGAGGTCAAACATTAGACTACATAGTCAATCAAGCTCTTATATCATATCAAAGAACCACTTGACCTGAAAGTTTAAGCAATTAACAAAGGCCCAAGAATGGTTTTTTACAACTCTAACATGATTAATGCTCAATCTTAAGTTTGAAATCATTTAGGCCATAGAGCATCAAAGTCATGTCAAGTTCAAGCCTAGCATTTTTACTAGCTTATGTTTTGGTATTGTCTTTTAACAATGAAATTAACCTAGTTAGATATTTTAAGATTGAGTTTAAATTTGATTTACTGTGAGAATAAAACATTTTACACTATCAATAAACAAGAAAGTGTCATGTCATTGTAATAACTAAGGTTTTTCAGTTGCAGTAAAATTTTGGAACAGGAAGTTTAAACAGGAAGCACCATGTGGTTGGTTTGGTGATAGTGTAAAACTCTTCACTGTCAGTGGATAAAATTAAATCTTTTAAATTCACATATTTATTTTTAATATCCGTTCCATTGCTAGCACACCTTCCTGTCACCCTCAAGAAAGACAAAAACAAAGCATAAACTTCTTTGAGTACTACTTCAATAGCAACAAGAATGTATAGATAAAAGACAAATTACTGAATATTTTTACTACAGCTCATATCCAAAATCCTTTTTGGCATACTGGTTCTCTTCCATGATGACTTTCATCTTATCTTTAGTTGAGTCTGAGGACAGGAAAAGAAATACATGTATTCGAATTTCCATCTATCCCCCAACTACCAGAAACCACATAAATAATTCCATTCAAAAGGTCAGATTCAACCAGATTAGTTGGAAACAAATTGAAAAACAATAAAAAATTTATAAGACCTACCAAAAGTATTACTATCAAGTCCTGAAAATATCATCTCATGCGTCAAACACATGATAAGACAACTATAATGAACCAGCAGATAATTGCCAAACTTGTCCTATCATAAATTACAGCATACCAAATAGGATCAATAACCATTAACAGATTACCTGTTCCTTGAGATTCAATCCCTGAGCGTATTTCTTCTATCGTCACAATACCGTCTTCCAGACCATTATCTTTCACCTAATCAATATTAAAGCAAATTCAATCACAATGCGATAAATTACTACTTGCATGCTGTGGTTATCGAAATAGCAATCTAAACGTACAAACTGCAATAAAATGTCAGCCCAATCTTGAATCCAATGCCAGAGAATAAGACATTTCCTATGTCCTTTATCCATCCATTCTGCACATCCTATCAAATTAGAATAACACTTGAGCCATTTTTCTCTGAGCCAATCACAACAATTACAAGTCCAAACAACATACAGCATACCTTCAGAAACTAAGGCAGAAAGGAATGTTTCTCTGGCTTCATGAGTAAGAGACCCTGCACTACCAAAAATCAGGAAACAAGACACAAAATTAAATGAGCATTTATGGGACCTGTCAATTCAATAATCTTTATGAAAATGGGTAAGAAGGCAGGATTTTGAACTTACTTCCAATTACAGGATTTGAAAATAAAGGAAATTCTTCTTCAAGCACAATTACAAATATTTTCTGTGTTCTACAATAATCTAGAATAAGATCTTTCCATAGTTGTATCTGCTTCTCTCTAGTGCCTCTTACAGGCTGCAAACTGAAAGGTAGAAGCCAAGGTTACAATCTCCAATCTTATGTCAACTAGTTCTCTACTTACCGAATAGGAAAAATGTGTGGGAAATGTCAATGAGACAGGGAAAATACTACCCCATCTCTTCTAAACTGAACTCCTTAAGCATAAATATAATGAAATTCACCAATAATCTTTACATGAGCAAGTTCCATCTTTAAAATGGTGGAACCTATTACGGTCTCTTACAGTAATTTCTCGTTCATAGATCATGGAAATGAATTTAGTGTACATATGACAGTCATTACACATCCTAAGATTTCTTGATATTCTTATGGGGGATCCCTCAGATGTTTGTATTAGTGCAAAAGCAATTGCTAACTTCTGACTATGACATTTCACTCTCTCCCTCTTTTCTTCTTCATCTACATCAAGCAACACCTGTGATGTGTCTGGTATATAGCCTTCGAATTTCAACTGCCATTCCATTTGGTGAATCATGTCGTAGATGCTGTCACATTGGGGTTGAGACTTGTCCTGTGAAACAAACTTGTAGACCTTTCTCTTTGCTTCAACCAAGCTAAACCCAGGTGTTTGTACCAAGTCTCTTTCAGCCATTTCTGTTCTGATCCTGGCCACATCAACCCACTTTTGAGCTCTTGCGTGCATATTTGCTAGCAACAAATAGTCACCGGGATTGTTCGGATTCAACATGAAAAGATTTTTAGCTGCAATGTCCCCTAGTTCTGAGTTATGGTGAACTTTACAAGCACTTAGAAGGCTCCTCCAAACCACATCATTAGGCTTAATTGGGATGCTCTTTATGAGGTCGTAGGCTTCCCTGAGCATCCCAGCTCTTCCCATGAGGTCCACCATGCAACCATAGTGCTGAAGTGTTGGTTTAATGTTATGCTCAAATTGCATGCGGTTGAAACACTGCAGGCCCTCATTGACAAGGCCAGCATTACTGCAAGCACTTAATACACCCACATAGACAACATCATTTGGTGCAAAACCTTCTTCCAGCATTTCTGAGAAAACTCTTAGAGCTTCCCTACCATGTCCATGAATAGCAAGCCCTGAGATCATTACAGTGTAAGAATATCTATTCTTCTCAGCCATATTTTGGAATATACAAAGCCCTTTCTCAAGGCATCCACACTTATCATACATATCAATTAATGAAGTTTTCACAATAACATTGAGCTCACTAATGTTCCTCAACAAGATCCCATGTATGCACCTTCCAAGATTAGGAGACCCCAAATGGGTGCAAGCAGTAAGCACACTAACTAGGGTGCTTTCTTCAGCCCTATAGCGTCCTTCACTGCTCATGTCCCCAAAAAGCATCAAGCATTCATGCCACATTTCCACACTAGCATGAGCACCAATAATAGCACTCCATGAAGCTACACTCTTTTCATCCATTTGCTCAAACACAGCACAAGCATGCTTTATTTCCCCACACTTGCCATACATGCTGATCAAGCTATTTTGCACAAAGATATCACCTTCAAGACCTGCCTTAAAAACTTGCCCATGAATTTGCATTCCTTCCTTGAGAGCACCTAATAGAGAACATGCCTTGAGAAGAAAGGGATAGGTGAAGTTGTCAGGTTCAATTCCTCTTTCAAGCATCTCAATATAAAGAAGTAAAGCTTCTTCTAGATTCATACTATTGACATTCCCTCTTATCATGGTGTTGAACTCAAAGCTACCAGGTTCCTCAATTTGCCTGAAGATTGAGCAAGCATACTCCATGCTGCCCCATTTTGTTAGAGCACAAGTGGCAACAAGATTGCTCCCACAGAAAGAAACCCAGAAAAGGCCCAACTTTAGAATTTGGGCATGAACTTGCTTAAATTCTTCCATGCTCTTGCACCTCTTCAGCAGAGACAACCATCCTTGCTCATTGAACCTGATATTCAATTCAGAAGGAAACCTAATACTTAAACTATGCGGGCAAACCTTCATACGGACAATTCACATAAAGACCTTTAATGCCAGAAAGATGGTACATAATAGGATAGTGCAATATCTAGTCAAAGCAGTTGAAGTCCATGATCAAAGCTTCCAAAAGATTGTATTCTTAGTTACTTACAACTCTTTCTTTTTTTGGTAGAGTTACTTACAAGAAAAATAATCATCTCACCACTTTTTTCTACACCACTTTTGACATTGGTTAATGAAGTACAAATTCGCGATTAATCACATGTATTGGTTGGTTAACGGGAATCATGTGTATTGATTGGTTAACAAGATACCCATTAACCAACTTATATACATGATTAACTACGAATTTGTACCTCATTAACCAATGTAAAAAGTGGTGTAAAAAAATGATGTAAGAAAATTGAGGTTGTACTTACAACTCTGGGAACCAGAAATTTATTATAGTAGTCCTCAAACTCCTTTTATTTTCTTCAGTTTGCCATATAGCTACTTTTAGTCAAATCAGGGAAAGAGAAAAAAAAAAGATTGCTAAACTTACTTGTAAAGGGAATCATGAGATGAAGTAGAAGCTTCTTTCTGGGCATCTCTAGCAGTCTGGAGGTTCTCTAGTTGCTGATCAATGGCTGCTGGCAGTAGATGCAGATGGGTTTGTGAAATTTGATCCAAAAGCTGACCAACTGGTGACTCAAATTGGAGAGGAGCAAAAGGCACCATATTATCATTTGACTCTGCTGATGCTCTTGCAACTAAGCTTCTAGCCCGGAAATTGTAAAGTTCATTATAGTGCTTGTAATCGCAAGACGAAGGACAACTCTACAAAGAAAAGAATACTTTAGAGGTGCTTAGTCAAGAATAACAGAGTATAATAATTACTAAATCACATAAATCTCGGGGTAAAATTCATATACAAGCACTAAAACAGGAGATACAACAACCTGATGTTAAACTAGATAGAAAATTATTGCTTTTCAATGCCACCATGGTACATAATACATAGGCAATTTTGACTTCAATTCCTTGCTTAAGTGTTTCTCTAATCAACCACCAGCTTGAAGTGGAATGATGTGGGCCTTATCCACAAGCTTTATTTTCTCCGCAAAATGATGATTTCATTGAAAATACTGATATTCTTACGTAGGTTCTTTATTTTCATATCATAAAATGGCATATGATTTAGTAATATATCAAAACCAGTTTAAAAAGATGAAATACCACATTAAATCTTCTAATAGAGGCTCCTATATAAATCTAAGTGACATCTTGTTTACTTTAACTGACTTTGTTGTTCAAATCGTAAGGCAAATAGCAAGTGAGTTTCCCCGTAATATAAACATTGATGATAAGTTAATTAGCGTAAGTATGTAAAATGGACACTTCTAAAAGAATACAAGTACCCAATTTAATGGAGAAAAGGTTAAAGAAAGGCATGAGTCAAGACTCAAGAATAAGACATAGAATGTATGCAGGGATCAAGATGGCCTACCTATTAATGAAAATTGTATAGTCATAAGTTATATATAGTATATACAACAACAACCTAACCTTTAAGCAAATTTTTTTTAAGTTAAAGGGCAAAATAGTTAGATAAATGGAGAGCCAATCCAGCTTAAAGCCAAAAGGAAAAAGAACTTCCTTGTAGCTGTGTCAATATAAATAACATTTTCATGATGAAGCTTGAGCTAATGCCTTGGCAACTAATAAATAAATACATGAACTAAATCAGACCCTATTAATTCACACTGCAAGAGTGGAGGTAAGTACCATTTGATTAAAAAAAAATTACTGGTAACCAAGGAAAAAGAAAGTGGAGCATATTCAACCCACAATTATCACAGTAATCACATAGCAAGAATCCATTTTAATCTGTACTTTATATGCATTGTTTAATACTTAATACATAAGCTACCTATACCTATAATTAAGGGAATGTTTGTTACTAGTTCCATTGCTCTTGAATTTTGAGAAATCACCAAATTTACAGGTTTAGTTCAGCATCCAAGGGAAGATAATAAATTTCATAAGCTCAGTGTAAGTAAGATAGAAACAAATTTTGTTGCTGATAGTGCATATCTCAATTCCAAATTAAATTCGTGATATTTTCCTACACGATTTTGGAAGAAGTAGATAATTGTAGAGAAAAGCAGAAAGAAAGTGAAGATGAAATCGTAGAAAGCTTACTTTGAGAAATCCACTAGAAAGAAAATTCTTGGCTTCAGAAACAGTAAACACATGCAAATGGCGAAATTCTGGTAGCCTGAGAGATGCCGAAGGTGGAAGCACCACTAAGACGTCACTGATAGTACCTGAGACCTGCATTTTCAATATTGTGGCTTTTGCGCTCCAAGGATTAGGGCTATATTGGAGAAGGAGCGAAGGCCAAAGGGGAAGGGAATGGTTGTTAAAACAGTTTGTTTGTGATAATAATTAAATAAATATAAAATAAATGTGATTTTTACAAAAAAAAAAACACAGCCATATAATCATTATAAACACAAGTATCTGCCACACAAAAACACATAGAAACCCATGATAAATGTAAAGTTCCGGGAACATACACTTCAAACTAAAAAAAAAAACTACATACACTTCTGCATTCAGTTTTTTTTTATTTTATTTTATGGTGGGTCATATTCTGTGTTCAATATTCACTTCAAACATACAATACTGGCTCTGGCATACATCTTTCCCCATGAAAAAAATTCTAATCAGTCCCAAAACTAAAGGCATCCAAGCCATAATCCCATATGATTGGCACTGATATCATTGGCTTGATACATGAGTAGGATGTTAATTGCCAGCTGGTTAAGTTTCCTCTGTAACCAACTTATTGACTCTGGGTAATTGCAGGATCAGCCACATTCTGTAGAGAAACTATTCTATGTAGTTGCTAATATCAGTAACAAAAATTGGAAATTGCAGTCCATAATATGGTTTGTAATTATCTCCTGGGGGAGTGAAGGCCGAGTCTGTCCTTATAAGATCAAATTTCTGGAACCAATCACAACATGAGATGACACAACACAAGGCACCCATTTGTGCTAAATCTATCACCAGCCTCTAAGAAGGGTAACAACAGCATTCTGCTGATTACGATATAGCCTCAGACCTGCTTAAATAATCATACAAATTAAATGACCAAATCACAAACTGGTTAAATAAAAGTAAAAATATATCTATGTCAAATATTCATGCCAGCATCATCATGAATCCTTAGAGAAAGGGTAACATGTTCTGTGGTTTTTTTTTTTTTAAAAAAAAACTAAACTAAACTAAACACTCTTAGAAAAAAAAAACTACTTAAATAATCATACAAATTAACAAGAACTTTCCTATAACTTGTTTTGATAAATTTTCAACAAACTGGTTAAATAAAAGTATGGAAAATATATCTATTTCTTATCATAAAAATATTCATTCAAATCTCTATCATTTTTAAGCGTTTCATAATCTTTCTTAGAGAAAGGGTAAATATGTTCTGTGATCTACTCTTCTTATAGGGGCTTCTAAGGGTCTTCTCCTTACATATCCAAACCACCTAAGGCGAGATTCTCTCATTTTTTTTTCTAGCACACACAAAAAACCTAAACTAAACTAAAATTTACCCTCTTAGCTAACAAGAACTCGAAGCACTCCTCCATTTATCCACTACTTGAATCCTATTTTGATAAATCATTTTGTTATTTTAAACTATATGATTTAAATATCTATTTAGACTACCATTAACTCATTCATTCTATACATCCTCTGTACATGGATTGCTTCCTATTTATTTCCTCTCTCCCTTCCATATTTTTTATGAACTTTATCCAAGACGTAAAAAGATAATCAAAAATCCTATAATTATTTCCTTCTGTCTGCTAGGATTCTAAACAATTTAGCCTCATGATAAAGATGTTATTTTAAACATTTAAATATATTTGGATAACTCATTCATTTGACATCCTCTGTACATGGAGTGTATTATGACGGATTTATTTCCCCTCATGCTAGGATTCTCATGGATAGACTTTCTAACCCTCATGCTCATTCTAAAGCATCAACAAACAGGAACTGTTAATTTAGAACAGATAGGTTTTCAAAGAAAATGACCCTCAGAAAGAATAACTTAACAATAAGTCACCTTAGGAGAGCATATCTTTCCAAAATATTTACTTTTTGCTGAATTCCAAAATATTTACTTTAAAGTTATCCAAATTGCTAGGAAGAAGGCTACATTGTGTTACTCCAATTCTACTTTAGACGTAGAGCCATGTTAAAGGCAAACAAAATTAAGTACATCACATGTAATGTAAAACAAAATTATCCAAGAAAAATATACAACGGGTCTACAACTTTCGAAACAAGACCATTTTAGGGCTCAAATATAAATCAAATTTCTTACAGCTGTCGCCGGTCTGGTTCGACAGCCGGTAAGAGGTGCGGATGGACGGCTGTCTCGGATGCGGTTGGAGCAGATCCGGGGTGCGAATCGGATGCGACGGCTGTTCGCGGCGTCGCCGGTCTGGTTCGAGTAGCTGTTCGGTGCTGGAGCAGATCCGGTAGGAGCAGACCGTGGAGCCTTCGACGGTGTACCAGAGGATGGGGAATGTGGGGGATGGGGGAATGAGTGAGTGAGAGAATCAGTTTTTGTTTTTGGATAAGGTATTTTAAAATTTTAATGTATTTGAAATTCAAAAAATTTAATTATATTAATTTAATTTTTTTTTTGTAAAATATTTTATTTAGATAAAATAATTAAATTTTTTTAAATTTTAAATTTTTGTTAAAATAAAATAATTCAATTGTCTTCATTTGAAAAATTTTCTTTTAAGATATTTTTGTAAAATTAAAATTTTAATATAAAATTTTACAAAATAAAATAAATATCATATAATATATATTTTTATTTGTAGTAAAAATAAAAAAAATAAAATAAATTAGATTTAAAAAATAAAAAAAAATATGCATAAAATGAAAAAATCAATATAGCATTTTTATAAAATAAAAAGATTAATATACTATTTTTATAAATTCTCATTAAGATAAACTTCTATAGCAACTATCTATAATGTTTGCTTCAATGCTGAGTCTATATTAAGTTTTATAAATTAATAAATTACATAATTTAATTGCAATGTAAATAAAATGTGATGGTATGAACTTAAATATAACATCATCTAATATAAATTAAAAACAAATGTCATTTTGCTCATGGTGCGGGAGGTATGCTCCTCTTTGTATACAAAGAAAAGAAGGTTGTACTTCATAAAAAAAACTTAGAGATCTGCATGAAAATTTGCATACAAGGACTTGGATAGTAATCTAATTAATATTCTTTTGGAATCAGAAGAGTACTTCCTTACTTCTATACCAAACATGAAAAAAAAAAGGTTTCTGCAATCAACCAAATAAAAAGAATCAAACATCAATTATTGTATGCAAACAAGCCAATGGAATTTCTATAATGAGCACAATTATCATAAGATGTAGAAATAAGATAAAGCATCCTAAACTTCTAAGATAATCTAAAAACTAAAAAGTAAGACATCAGCCAATAAGGGACTGTTGAGCATTCGTATCAGGATCATTCTGCACAAAATTACACTGGTCTTAATACAAGCTAAGCGTGAAGATTTAGCCGGAGACATCATTAGTCAGGATGACAAAGCCAAAAATGTTTTACTCATCAACCTAACAATTTTAAATCTGTGTTGTTCAATGTCAAATCCTTTTTAGTTTTCACATCAACCATGTTGTTTTGACTAACACTCTCAATGAAAAAATAGCAAAGGCAATCAACCTGGTTGTATGCACTACTATCAGAAACTGATAACCAAATCATCAACAATCAAATTGGAGTTATATGGTAGCCAAGTTGAGCACATGTGTATGTATGCCTAACATTATCATAACTCAAAACTGAATATTCAAAGTCAAAATGATTGTAGTGATAAACAATGTGAGTGATCAAAATTGATTTCTAATAAATTTTCTGTGACAACTAAAATAGTTGAATTTGTTAATTAGATCATTGATTCATTACAATGGAAAATTCCAATTGTTTACAACTTGACATTAAGATATAAAAGTCAAGATGTAATCATTCTTCTTCTCCAATGGAAGAGCTTTCACAACCATTAGTTGACTTGGATTTTCTGTCAACCAATTAATAGCTTTTAGCCAATATGAGTTATCAAGATCAGGTATTTTTTCTAGCTCATTCATCACTTCTTTAATATCTTTCTCCTTCGTCTTCTTTGTAGTTGCTTGCACGAATTCTTTCAACGACTCAGCCACTTCTCTCATTGAAGCAACTATCTCATCTTTTTCTCCACTTTTTCTTCGGGATTGTGTGGAAGTAGATGATGAAGATTGTCCTCTTTTCTTTGTTGCGAAGCTTGGTTCCTCCAAATCAATATTAACACTATCAACACATCTTCTTCATTTGCTTCTTTGTTCATGATATCATATGCATCGAGTGCAATCTCCGCTCCAATTCCAGTGACCCTATCTTTGACACATAGGTCTATAATGTCATCCCAATTTAGAATCACCTTAAACCAGAATCGTTTAGCCTCTTCATGTGACTTGAAAGCAAAGGGAAACATATTAATAATAGTACAAAAAAATTGATTTAAGTTGAATAATAATAATAACATTAAAAAACCCTTAACTTGATATGCTCATTCCATGCATTTTCATTTTCAACTGAAATCATGTATTTTGTGTCATCCCAATCAAATTCACTTTGGCTAAGAATGTCACTAACAATACCATACCATGTTCTTCAAAGCTTAATACGATTCTTAACATTCTCTCCAACAAGCTGGACTTTGAAACGAGTAAATAATTCTTGAGCTATAGTGTTGTATGTCATTGTTTTTCAAGCTCCATCGCTCTTGTTGCCCAAATTCTTTTGATCTCTAAGTACATCAGACAGTACGTGTTATATCTCCAAATTCTATACGAAGTAACTTCTCGTATCATCTTTATTGTCCTCAATGTTGCTTTCTATCATCTTTCTTTTTCCCTTTGTCTTTCATCTTCCTTTGGATGACTCCATAGTAGTTACAAAACTAGAAAATGCACAACCTGACCACAACTATAACATAATTATAAGGCTCAATTATAAGTTACTATCTAAACAACCAGTTTGATTATTTGCCTCCTAAAACAAAAGGAAAAGCCAAAGATGAGAATAGGAAGAAATAAGACGATATCTAGGTCCAATATCAAAACAGATATTCAATTATTCACAATAACAAGACATGATCTAACAAGTCGTGGATTAAGTCACTCATTCTAGCTTCTACTCCCTCAGAAACCAAGGATCAAGTAGAGGAAAAACAAGTAAAATTAATAGAATAATGATGGCATAAGTCAGTAGTAGACTCATGGATTTCTCACAAGAAAAATACTATATAAAATACATTACAAACAATTTAAAGGGAATTTTACGTGATTGTCACTAATAATTTGGGTATTTATAATTCAATTCATTAGTTTATTTATAATTCAGTTTAATAAATATTTTAATTTTTATTATAATATTTTATCAACTTTGGTGTTTTGGCTTTTAAGGTGTTAAAGGAAAAGGCAACCTGATGACCTTGTTTCCCAAATACAAACAATGTCAATTCACAAGTATTGATGTCAAAGAGAGATAAATAAGTCCATGATCATCATTTCAAACAATGTCAATTCACAAGTATTGAGCAATTACAATTGTATCAAAGACACCAAACACATGAAACGGGCACATGAACTAACTCTTTGGAAAATCTCATAGGAAATAATGGTAGAAGCAAAGAGTTGAGTTTCAATTTTTACAAATAAGTTTTACTAATCACATTCAAATATATACTAGAAAAGGTAACATCAAGTATTATTAGAAGCAATACAAATAAGTTTTCAACCATACAAATAAATTGAAAAAAGTAACATCATGTATTATTTCAGTTCTCATAACAATTTCTATCTCTCTTTTAGTATTTCTCTCAACCAGACTAGACCATTAACTCACACAAATATAGGACTTTGCACACTGCAAAGCAAGGAACAAGGTTGTGTGTTCCCCACATTCATGGAACAATTCATCAAAAAGAATGACAGCAACATGTATATTTTTATTTTGGAGAAACTTTTTTTTTTATTATTTTAAAGGCCCATTTCAGCATTTTTACAAATAGATTATGATCATATAGGCCCAAATTTTTCTTCAATATTATCTGTCTTACCCAAGTATATCCTCAATAGTCTAATACTTTCCCTCCTACATGAATGAATATTATGAATTTAGAAGGTTAATATACTACTAATCACTTGAGTAAAAAAAGAGTAAAAAAGAAAAGAAGCTCACCAATTTGAGAATAAGTCATTTCAACTGATGTTTCTGTATCCCGATAAGCTTTTGAGACACTGTCAATGATCGCTGACAACACCCCTGTTGTGATTACTTGGTTTAACCCCCGCCAGTGAAGAAGCAGAAGGAAATAACAACATACATTAGCCACAACGCAATGAATAGGAAAAAAGTTAATAAAAAATTGAGGCAATGACGCGCACTTGCAAGACAAAGCCAACAAATTGGAATTGACTCAAAGATTTGATATCAATCAGAGACAATGTTAAGTTGTTGCCAATAGGTTATTACCTCAATATTTTTTAGCTTAGCTTAAAGAGTTGCCTTGTTGTTTTCTCAAGCAGTAACAACAAAAATAGCCTCAAACAAAAAAGCACCTCACATATTCAACCCAATACCACAAATAGCTCCTGTAACCACAAGCAATCATCTAGACCCTTCCCTTTGTAAATATCAAAATGAAACTGCCATAGCCTAAACATCCATGATTTCAGACCCTTGTAACACCACAAGAAATATTTTCTATACCCAGCAACAAATCTTTGATAGCAAACTACAATCAATCTCCAAACTAGAACATCCAAAGCACCACTACCACAAAGAGAGCTTCACAAGCCCATCCACGGAATTACCTTTACTTAATAATTTTCAATTAAATATGTTTGCCACAACAACTAACCAAGTGAAGTGGTGAGATATAACCAAACAATGCATATATATATATATATATATATATATATATATATATATATATATATATATATATATATATATTTCAAACTTAGTAATAGAAATAATGTAACACACTACAGAAAAATATCAAAGGTAGGTAGACAATAAAGCAATAAAAATGCTCAAAGCAATCAAAGTTATGAACTAACAACAGAGAATGCTCATTAATTTGTACCAATCCAAACTATCAAAGAAAACACAAACCCACAACATAGGGAAATGAAAGCTATGAACTAACCTTCTAAAAATGGCAGTGGATTTAGGCGCGAGGTGTCGTGGTGGTGGGTTGGGTTCGAGATGAGTGGCGCGAGGTGGATCTGGACGCGATAGTGGTGGCGTGCCATGCGGATGGAAGCAACAGTGGACGAGGTTGGGGTTCACTGAGAAGAGTAGATCGAGAGTGAACAAGAGTGAGATCGATTTATGGAGGTTGAGAAAGTGAGATTGAGCTATGGAGCTTCAGCCATGGAAGACTGAGCTTCGTGATTGAGATGAGAAAAAATGGAGAGAACGAATCGAAGGGGCAGCTGCGATTGGGAGAGAATTTTAGAAATTCCACCTCTTTAGGTGAGAATTAAAATTCTTTATTTAATTTACACTTATGAAATACACTGTTAAAATACTTAGAATTTTTAAAATGATTTTATAAAATATCCAAAAAAGTTATTTTATCACAAATCATTTTAAATTCCCTATAAAAATACATTCTTTCCTTAAAATATTTTATCCAAACACAGCCTATAAGTCTTAGTACTCGAATTTTAAGTTTCTTTCCTATTTAGATCATGTCAAGAATCATTATAATTAACTAACTTTTTTTAATATAATTACTTTGTCTTAATTTGCAGTATTTGTGAATGGAAAATTCTGCAAAGACCCTAAGCTTGTCAATGCTGAAGATTTCTTCAAACATGTGGAACCCGGGAATACCTCTAACCCACTCGGCTCAAAGGTGACTCTTGTCACTGTTAATGAATTACTAGGACTCAACACACTTGAGATATCCTTGGCTCGCATAGATTTTGCTCCAAAGGGTTTAAACCCTCCCCACACTCACCTTAGAGGAACAGAAATCCTTATAGTCCTTGAAGGAACTCTTTACGTTGGATTTGTGACGTCCAATCAAGGCAACACTAACCATCTTTTTATCGAAGTGCTCAATAAGGGTGATGTGTTTGTGTTCCTTATTGGTCTAATTCATTTCCAACTCAATGTTGGATACGGCAATGTTGTTGCCATTTCTGCTCTCAACAGTCAAAATCCAAGTCTCATCACTATTGCAAATGTTGTGTTTGGAGCTACTCCACCTATTTCTCCTGAGGTTCTCACCAAAGCTTTCCAGGTGGACAAGAATGTAATTACAAATCTTTAGAAGCAATTTTGGTACAACAACAACTAGTTTGAGAACGTGAAACATCATTTATTTCTTTCCAGTTCGATAATTGATTTCAGTGTTTGGATCGCCTCATACAATTTACCTTCTCCAAATCAAGGTTTTAAATTGCGGTTGCGGTCATTGCGATTGCAGGCATTGCGGCTACTACGATGCGAATTGCGGTCATTGCGGTGTGAATTTTTTAAAAACTTGCACAAATGACAAAAAAAATTATATAATTATTATAGCTTTTCTTCATGTCTCATTTTCAGCTTCATATTGTAATATGTGAAGACAAGTTTTTGTAAGTTTTTGTAACTTTTTGTACTTGAGTCTATTCCTTGTCTTTGTATGAATGTAGCTAAATGTGCTCCAATTTCTCTCATAATTTGTAGTTGAAGTTTTTTGACTAAGAACTTTTATTGTCACACGTTGAAATTCAGGAGCACATAATTCAAATATTAACCACCATTCAGCTATGTAAATGACAAAACATAATGAATAATTATTTGTCATATAAAGTATAAAACTATAAATAAATTTTAAATAGATTTACTTGTACAAAAAAGAAAAAAAAGTATTTTACCTGGATTCATTCTAGCCCAAGCTCTTTGAGCTTGTGGTATGCCAAATGATTCACATTTTTCCCTAAAAATCATCAACTATATAACACAATATAATATGTCAATAAGTAAATATATAATATTTAATTATAAATTTATAAGATTTAAATATAAATATTATTTTATTTATTTACTAACCTGATTCAAAACTTTAATTTGATCATCCATGTTTCTTTCTAATTTGATGATGACGCTACTGGTTCCATCAAAAGTTTCTTTATAAACATCAGATTCATGTTCAACTCCATATTGAAATTGTGGGTTAAGAAAATAACCTAAAAAAAAGTTAATCAATTATTATGCATAAAGACATGAGAGTAAAATTTTATAACAAAACAATAAATTATAAATTATATTGATTATTAACGTACCTGCAGAATGAAGATCAGAATGCATGAATCTCTAGCGTTGGTCTATTATTTCATTATATCTTGTATGATATCGAGAATTTTGCTGGATAGATTGTTTGGCTCGATCTATGGCTTCATAAAGAAAACTCATTGTTGGCTTCATGTCATCGTCAACCAGCCTCAAGACTTTTACAATAGGTTCAAATGCTTTTAGTAGATCAATAGCCTTACTCCAGAATTCACTGCTCAAAACAATTTTTCTTGCTTCAAATGCTAGTCCTTTTTTCTCTTTCCCAAACTTAGATTTTCTAAATTTTTCTGAGTTGAACATTTTTCTCAAACCTTGCTTTTGTTTCATAATAGCTTGAAGTTGCAAGAACTGTGTTGCAAATCGAGTTATGCCAGGATGAACAATTTCTCTACCTCTAGTGTATTTCTTCATCAAATTTACTATCTATATGTGGTTATAGATGAAAGTTGTCACTGTCTTTGCATCATTCAATAGTTTCTTCACATTTTGCTTTTTCCCTATATTCTCTAAGCAAAGATCCAAATAGTGAGCTGCGCATGCAGACCAATACATATGTGGCCTCTTTTCCATCAATTTTTTCCTAGCTGCTTTTAGTGCTTTTTCATTGTCTATAACCACTTGGACTACATATTCTTCTCCAACTTCATCTACAACTTTGTCAAGCAACTGGAAGTAATAATCTGTATTTCTAGTATCAACACCAGAAGCATCAAAAGATTTTAGGAAAATTGTCTCATTGCTGCAACAAACAAGAAATTTCATAATATGTGTATGGTTTATACTATCAGTCCAACCATCACACATTATTGTGACTCCTCTTTCTTTCCAAGTAACCCTTTAGTGTATTTATTCATTCTTGCATTTTTTTATATTCAACTTCCAAATACACATCTGAAACTTCATAAGGAGTAGGACATTTAACTCCTTGGCCAACCTCAGTTGCTTCAACAATCAAAGCATGCAACTAAGGAGAATTAGTTAAATTAATAGGCAAACGCTCATAAATTAAAAACCTGCTTACTGCTGCTCCAAGCATTTTTCTTAGTGTTTTCATCCCACCACCAGTAACTTTTGGTTGCTTCACGCTTTTACTTCTCACAAGATTAACATCTGTAGACCTCAAAGCATCAAAAATATCTTGTGGCCTTCTAACTTTACTAACACTTGCACGAGAGCTTCCACCCTCTTCATATATATTTTTCGATCCCTCTATTTGTTATCTGAATCGTTGTCTGTCTTCCCATTCATGTTGTGATCTAATGCTCTCCTATGTAGCTAACATGATTTGGTTTTCCATGTCTTCCTCTTCAACATTTCCCCTTAAACTTTCTTTGAATTCTTCTTTTCTTTTTTTAGAGTCAATTTTTTTTTACTTTCCATCCATAAGGAATTTCATCATATTCTCCCCAACAAATATGTTGACTCTAGGACAACCTGTTACTTGCCCTTTATAATGTGTTATGTGTTGCTTCAATCTTGTAATGCCACCCTTTATTACTTTTCCACAAAGTTTGCATGTGATGTTGTTTCGATTTCTAGGTACAACTGTTCTAAAATGCCATCCAATATCATCACTTGGAGTACCCTCAATCTTCCCATAGGAAATTCTTTCTCTTGACGGCATTGTCTAAATTTTATAATACAAAAATAAATTATAACAATTATCAATAATTAACTTAATTATCACTATTACTAATAACTTAATTACAATCAATAATTAACTTTAACTTCAAAGTTAAGAGCCTTAATATAGACTACTAATTATCTTCTTTTAAACAAATAATTAAGTAATTAAATTAATTATCACTATTCCTAATATTCTATCAATAATTAACTTTAAGCCTTAATATTAGCTACTAATTAATTATCGCTATTACTAATACCCCAATTAATAATCAATAATTGACTTTAACTTCAAAGTTAAAAACCTTAGTATAACTACTAATTATCTTCTTTTAAACAAATAATTAAGTAATTAAATTAATTATCACTATTCCTAATACTCTATCAATAATTAACTTTAATTTTAAATCCTTAATATTAGCTACTAATTAATTATCACTATTACTAATACCCCAATTAACAATCAATAATTAACTTTAACTTCAAAATTAAAAGCCTTAATATAGACTACTAATTATCTTCTTTTAAACAAATAATTAAGTAATTAAATTAATTATCACTATTCTTAATATTCTATCAATAATTAACTTTAATTTTAAATCCATAATATAAACTACTAATTAATTATAACTATTCTTAACTTAATTTTTACACATTATTATAAAAATTTTTAATTTTTTCACAATTTTTTCAATTTCTTATTTCCCCAATTTTTTCCAATTTCCCACTTCCTTCATTTTTCTCATTCTTTTCCTAAAAAAAATTTCTCAATTTTTTTTCCTATTTTTTCCCCCTCCTCTACCCCAAACCCAGCCCACTTTCCCAACCCACCCATTTACGAAGCTCCTCGAAGCTTCCAAGCGGTGATTCCACCCCAAATTCCCATTTCCACCAAATCTTCGCCATTCTTTCTCTCGGTCTCTCAACTCTCTCTTCCCCATATCCTTTCTCTTTTTCTTCTTCCTCTCGCTTCCCGATCCGCCTACAACCCCCCCCCGACCCCCCCTCTTCATCTCTGTGTGCTTCCCCTTCCTTTTGGTTCGCGGACCACCGCCCACACCGCCACGTCCACGGCCACCTCCCCCTCTCGGCCCAATCGCCCACGCCGTCCACCTCTATGGCCCCCTCTCTGCCTCCCTCTTCGTCAGTCTCACTCTCAAACTCTCAGCCCCTCTTAGCCTCTCATGATCTCACTCTCACCCACCACCCCCCTCTTTGCCTCCCAAATCTCACACAAATCCAACCCCAACCCCAACTGCAACCCCTCCCAAATTTCACAAGATGCGCATACCATACAGAAACAGAACATACACAGAAAGTTAGAAACTAAACATAAGAGAGACTGGGATGGGAGAGATGAGCTCACCTGCGGAGCGCCAGAGCAAGATGGTGAGTCCGTGATCTGAGATCTGCAAGATGGAGAGTTGGAGACTGGAGTGGAGATGGTTTTCAGAGAGAATGAGAGACAAAGATTCAAGTTTTCAACTTCAAGCTGAAAGGTGAGTCCGTGAATGAGATCTGATACCTTTATCTGAATGTTTTCTCCTTTTTCCTATTGATGAAATTATTGGGTTGAAAAGAATTTTCATCTTTTTCTTTCCCATGTTCTGACATTGTCGATTTGAAAGAAAAAATGGGAAGAAGCTCCGTTGCGGCAGATTTGCGGTACTGCAACACTGCCGTTGTAGTCGCAACACCATTGCGGCCGTTTTATGCAATTTCCAACACCGCAATTATGGCTTCCCGTTGCAAAGACGGCCGCAACGCGACAATATTGCGACCGCATCAGGTGATGCAGATCGCAATTTAGAACCCTGCTCCAAATAATTACTATAACAATAAATAAAATGCATATGGGCTATATATATATATATATATATATATATATATATATATATATATATATATATATATATATATATATATATGGTAATTTATTAAACTCAATACAATACATTAAGCCAAATTTAAATCCAAACAGAACAGCTATGGTGTGTGTGTGTGTGTCTATATATATATATATATATATATATATATAGGGATCGGTTCTCAGGTGTAAGTTTTTTTGACTTACACTTATTTTTAACCATGAGACTCACTTTCATCTAATGGTTGAAATAATTTAAAAGTGAATTTATAACAATAAATTTATAACCGATATAAATTGATATATATATATATATATATACACACACACCATAGCTGTTCTGTTTGGATTTAAATTTGGTTTAATGTATTGTATTGAGTTTAATAAATTACCATATTCTGCCGCCTCTTGCTCATGTTAATTTTTTGGCTACGTTCTTGCTCATGTTAGTTTACTAACATGCGATAATTAATTAACAAACAGCATTGTCAAATTTGAAGTGTGCGTGGCAGAATTTAAGAGGCCTTAAATTGTCTGTTTGATCTAAAACTGAGCTGCATGTCTGATCAGTAAATTGAAGGAAAATATTAAGCTGATCTATATGCCAATCGACAATAGTACGAAGGCAAACAGCAATGTGTGTATGATGCATGCCTTCCCTTCCTCACCACGTGTAAAAAAGGATAAATAAGTACACTTTTCACGTTTTTTCTTACATATTTAAATTATTCTCTTATTTAACATATATAAAAATATATTTAAAAAAAATCTATTTTTATTATAAATTTTATAATTTTATACATATTAAATAATAGTTTAAATACTTATAATTAACCGTCCTTAAAGCATCATGCCATTATTGGTTGAAAACAATGTTGTAAGTTAAGGTTGGCGAAAAAAAAATAATACATATTAACTATCGCCTATTAAATGCTGTCAATTTTGGTATGCAGTTGCATCCTATTATATACTAATTAGGATGCACAAAAGATTTCATATTTTAAAAAATTAATGTAATGAAATACGTGTTTACAGCCTTTGTTGCAACACATTTTACTTAAGACACTTACCTAAGCGCTATTAGAACAATTTTAATAAGACAACCCAGGAAAAAGAAACCAATTAGCATTCTCAAGTTATTAATGAAACTACAGTAGCTTGATTCACTTTTCTAGAACTAGAAATCGAGCATAGATAGGAGTAGAACAATAACTAAATGTCTAGCTAGTATAATGATATCTTAGGCTAGATTTGATACATGTAATTGATTTTATGAACATGATATGGGAATAAAATGGCTTCGACTCGAATGATTATCTTGTTTTAGTGTTTGATTTGTTCAAGAGTGAAATATATTCTATTCTATTTTTTATATTTGGCGCATAAAATTTATATAAATCAAAATTATTATTAATGAAAATAAATAAGAAAATAAAATAAGTATTGATTAATTTTAAATTGCAATAGATTATTATTTTTTTCGTCTCAAGTAATGAATGGTCCTTCTGTATGGAACGGTTTGGAAATCGTCATTGTGTTCTTTTCAATCAAATTAAGAAATTATCATTTATACAAAACATAAAATTATCATTTGTAGATAATACTTACATATACCAAACTCCGGTCGATGCTATCATGCACCCTTTAGGTTATGGTGTACCATGCATCTTTGAAAATACATGCAATTAGAAGTAGGTGTACATTTGCAGCCAGATTTTTTATTTTTTATTTTTTTAAATTAACCCAATAGGAGTTATATTTTGCAAGTTACTCCAAGTTTGACTATTCCTACCATTCCATGTGACTCCTCTTCCTCATTCTTTTTCTTTGGCCACTGATTCCTATCCACAACGATGTGTTAGCCGCCGCCACTGTCGAAGAAGACGATGGACATCGGTGCAAAAGTTAGGCAACTTCAGAATCACCGCTTCTAGATATACGCCCTAACCTTTGCCAGCGTTCCATCCTCGATCAATCATCTTCCTTGTTTCCTTTCTGCAACCACTGGTTCCTCTCCACAGTGTGGCTCTAACCGCAGCCACGGTGGAAGAAGATGGTGGACATCAGGGCAAAAGCCAGCAACTTCAGAGTTCTCGCCTCTGGACTTATGCCCTAACCTTCGCCGACGTTGCGGGCTTCGTCGTGATCGTGTTGAACAACTTCCTAGACCAGTTGGTGTTCTACGTGACCCCAACCGATGCTTTTGAAAAATACAACAACAACCCGATGAAGACAAAGTTTCGGTCCTCGAAGGCAGCATGGTGCATATGGCGTCATCTTCCAAAGTGGAATTCGTGATCATTAATATTATGGTCTGATACTAGAGATCGTTGCCCGATTTGTTCAGCGAGGGGCACACGATGGTGGTGGTGGAAAGGTTCATGAAGTCATTCATGGAGGAGATCAAGAAGGGACCTTTTGCATTTTGATAGTTGTCGTGACTATTAAATTATAACAATTTGTAAGTCGATTTACCAAATTATTTGTAGTATAATGCACAACCGGGTCGAGCCATTTGGTCACTCTAATTAAGCAATCAAATTAAAAAGTTAACAAATGGGGAAAATTGCAGAATTAATTAAACAAAAGCAATTAAAAGCTATAAACAAAATTAAGTAAACAACTAATCCAAAGAAATTAACTAATCTTGAATTTAATTCATCATGGATCATTAGGAATCCATTTAATTGCTAATCAAATTCTTAGTCTTAGATCACATTAAGAAGCCATAAGATGATCCATGAATTCTCTGCTAGATAAACATCCAAAATTTAATTAATCAATGTTAAATGAATTAAGTACACATCTAATCTTAAATTAAACTAAAATTTAGAATTCAATCAAGCGTGACAATCCATCAAATACCTTTGATACATTGTTTAGTCTCTGTAATCCTCATTAAACATGTGATAATTATGCAATTATCATATCAACATCCAAATCAAATTAAACAATTCAATCTAGATTTAACAAAATCAAAAGACGTAAAAGATAAACTTGATTAACAAGTAAAAGAGAAACTTGATTAACAATTAAATGAAAAACAATCAAAACAAAATCTCAGAATTAAATATCAAGATTGTCAATCCCTATGATTGATTAAAAAGGATTTATCCCTTTATGGATGGAAGGGAAGATAAATAGAAAAGAAATAAACCTAGAGAGAAGGAAAAGGAAAAGAGATGAAGAGAGAAAGTGCAAGCAAGAACGACTAAGAAAAAATTAGGGTTAGGTTTGGAGTTTTACTGCTTCTTAAATAAATGTTTCTAAAATTAAAAATCTAAGTTTTCCCTTAGCTTATGATTAATCATCTTCCTCTTAGGTTTAATTGAACACTTAAAGATTAAACCCAAGTATTTTAAAGTGTATTTAGATTAACTGTCAAAAAAATATTTTAATAATTAATTATATATATAATTGATTATTGTTATAATGATTATAATAAAATCAGTTTTATATTTTGATATATTAGATGAAAAATAATTTTAAGATAATTTGTTTCATTTAACTGTCTAAAAAATCATTTTTATATAGTAAATTACTAAAAATGATATGAAATGATTTATTTATATTATATTATATTTTATGTTTTAGGATTACTTTAGTAAAAATATAACATAATAAGTTTTTTAAAGAAAATGCCCAAAATCCTACTTATGAGGAAAAAGTTTAACCATGAATTTTTGTTATCACTTTTAAGTTATTTTATCCAAACATTTCAATTTTATTCCAAAACAACTTTTATCTAAAAAAAAAGCTATTTTAGCAAAAATAAATTTGTACCAAACACGCACACTTTAGATGTGTCTATAAAAGTTTTATATGCATATTAGACTAACTAGAGTTATACATCCAAATAAGACATTTATCAATTACTAATAGAAATATTTTATATAATATGTAACAAAGAACACTTTGCACACTTTTATTTAAATGGAATCAAATCTAATATTAATTTAATATAACTCATATAACATATTATTAGATATATTCTATAAAAGATGCTATAAAGAATATGCACGATTCTTATATGAAATATAACAAGTTAAAGTACATGATTATGCATGATCTAATATAATTCATTAAGCACATATATGTAGCATAATCAATATCATTTTGTAATATATTTGTCATCATCAAAACTTAACACATTAAACTATTGAAACAAACTTATTTCCAAAGTAAGGAGACTGGAAGAAGGAAATAGACTCAAAGAAGGGAACAACGACCGAGACAAGGTAATGTCAAAGATCAAAGGAAAAATAATGATAACCCTTTTGGGATCGAGGGTAACAAAGAAAAACACACTTAATAGATTGGGCGGAAAGTTTATTAAGACCAAGAGTAATATTATGAACAAAACAGGTAGACCCAAATATACGAGGTAGTAGGGAATACAGAGGTTGATGTGAATATAAAATAGAATAAGGGACCTAGTAATCAAGCACAGAGAAGGACATGCGATTAATTAGATAACAAGCAGTAGGAACTATATCACCCTAGAAGCGGAAAAGAACATTACTATAAAGTAAAAGGGTCTAAGTTGTTTATATGAGATGTTTTTACGTTCATCGATCCTATTTTGTTGAGGAGTATGAACACAAGAGGTTTTGTGAAGAATGTCATGGGAAGTCATAAATGATTGAAATAGTTGAAACAAATACTCACGAATATTATCACTACGCAAACTACATATATGAACACCAAAATGAGTTTAAATTTCATGATAAAAGTTTTGAAATATGAATTTGTCTAGTATGAATTTTCACTCATTTCTTTCTCATGTTTCCTCTTTTCCTATGTTGGTCAGATAAGAGATAAATGATGCACATAAATCATACAGGACCATAAATCATGTCCAAATTTAAATTCATTTGACATCCTTTTCTTATTGACTAATATACTTGTCCAACCTTTTCCATCAAATCCCTAAGGATCCAATGACCATCACTTTTATTCATAGTTTTTTTTTTCTCTTTTCCAAATTTTGTTAGCAAGCTCTATAAAAAAAATAAATGATACATTTTTTTAAAAAATATATTTAAAATATAAAAGAAAAATATTATTAATTTAAACATGTAACTAATTGACATTGTATTTTGTTAGAATCATACACAAATAGAAGGTACAATGCAATGCTAAATTTTCAAAATGTATTTTTGGAGAATTTTAATTTGGGTGCTATAATTTGAAGTAAATCAACTTTAATTTTTTCAATAAATAATATAAAATTAATTAATTTTTATAAATAAGATATTAATAAAGAAATATTCAAACTTTGATGAATTTATTACAATAATTAATTATGCCAATTAAATGTGTAACCATGTCAACAACTCTTTTACTAATATAATTAATTGATGACAAATGACAACAATATAAAGAGTATAAATATCACATGATAAAATTTAAAGGCATGTGGTGACAACATAAATTGGCACATGGCAGAATTGTAAGCCGTGTACTTTACTTTTATATATATATATATTATATGATTATTTCAAATTGATTTTCAATCTCTCTTTTTCTACCTGTAGGTTGTACTCTACTATAAATTATTGTCAAATTTTCTTTTTAGTAAGAATTTCTCATTTAAGTTTTCTTAACTTGTATTATTGAAATTTGGAATTGGATAAAATATTAAATTGTATATATTTATTAATAATATGTTTATATTTGAAATTTGAACAATAAATAAGTTATTGGACAAACGAAAGTAAAAAATTGTTTCTAGTTCTTTCAAATCTAAAAAATAAAAAAGCAATAATGATGGTTAATAAATACAATAGTTAATTTTTTCAATCAGCTTAGAGTCTTGAATTTTTTTTGGAAACAATATTAGTATTATAACATTATTGTCAGCTTATTATTATAGAAACATGCTTGAAATATATTTGAGTGAATACATGAAATTTTGGGAGAAAACTATTTTTATATATTAAAATATTATAATTTGAAGAGACTATGAATAAAAAAAAATACTTGTGATAATATAATTTTATATGAAATTTTGTACAATATAATGCTGAATTTTCAAAATACATTGCTAGAAAATTTTAATTTGAGTGCTATAATTTGAAGTAAATCAACTTTAATTATTTTTCATAAATAATATAAACTTAATTAATTTTCATAAATAAGATATTATTAAATAAATATTTAAAATTTGATGAATTTATTACAATAATTAATTGTGTCAATTAAATATATAGTCATGTCAATAACTCTTTTACTAATATAATTAATAAATGACATATGACATCAATATAAATAGTGTAAATGCCACATAACATAATTTAAAGACATATGAAGATAACATAGATTAACACATGACATAATTATAAGTCATGTATTTTACTTTATATATTATATGAATATTAAAATATTATAATTTGAAGAGATTATGAATAAAAAATATTTAATATAATATAATTTTACATAAAATTTTGTACAATACAATATTGAATTTTTAAAATGTATTGTTGGAGAATTTTAATTTGTGTGCTATAATTTGAAATAAATCAACTTTAATTCTTTTCCATAAATAATGTAAACTTAATTAATTTTCATACATAAGATATTATTAAATAAATATTCAAACTTTGATAAATTTTTACAATAATTAATTGTGTTAATTAAATGTATAGCCATGTAAATAACTATTTTACTAATATAATTAATAGATGATATATGACATCAATATAAAGAGTGTAAATATCACATAACAGAATTTGAAGACATATGAAGATAACATAAATTAATACATGATAGAATTATAAACTATATACTTTACTTTTATATATTTTATGATTATATGATTCTCTTAATATGTTCTCTTATTTTAATTTAATACTCAAGTGCGTAAAAATTATTATAAAAATAGTCATAATTGTTTAGAGTAGAGAAATCATAGGAAAAAAAATGAAACAAAATTATCACTACGAATCAAGTATGATGTATTAAAAAGAATGTATATATCAAACAAAAATATACATGTCCAATCAATAACCATAAAAATAGAAATGGTCCAAATTTTAGGCTACAACAAACACAAAGGTCCAAATTCCATATAAATGGTTTTTCTTGATGAATTTTGTAAGTAATTATATTTTAATATCAAATGACTTAATAATTACTATTTATCTCAATTTTGTGTTTATGACTTTATCTCAATTTAATTTTTTCCGTCGATATTTATAATATATAATACTTAAATATCTTATATTTATATTCAAAGGATTAAAAACTTTAGATAAAAATATATTAATATTTACATTTATGAAATAAAAACTTTATAAGAGAACATGAAAAAATCAATTGGAAAATATGAATTTTATAATAAAGTTTGTTTAGTAAGGTCGCTTAAATACAAATGAGCAAAACTTATTATATATAACAACAAAGTTTCATTGATGTTTTAAGTGAAATTATTTAAATAAGTTGAGATAATTTTTGTAGACAAGTAAGGCAAGAAATTGACCTTAATGAGAGCATTGATGGAGTAGATGTAATGAACAAACTATAATTGTGTATAAAGAGAACAAGATTAAAAAACTTTAGAAGACATATGTCAACAGATTGAATAAAACATAGGAATATAGAGAGTCAGATACTGTTAGGAATTTAATCCTTTAGTATTGTTCAAGTTACTAAGTGCATGTTTCATGATGATTTTTTTAATTAAATAATTAAAATATAGCTCATTATTAAAAGTGATGTTATTATTTTATATTTAAATATTTTTTATTCACGTTGCACTAGACTAATAACTTTATATACAAATATATTAATATCTAGATGAGTTTGAATATTTTGTAACAAATCATAGTAAAATTAATTCAAATAAATTTATTATTATAAAGCTAAATTAATTAATTATATGTTCAAATTATTATATTTATTCACACACACACACACACACATATATATATATATATATATATATATATATATATATATATATATATATATATATATATATATATATATATATATATATGAGGAGATTTACTTACATCTAGTGTAAGTAAAAAAAAACTTACACTTAATTTTACACTCTTTATCTTACACTTACCATTTATCTTCTATCGTAGTACAAGATTACAATAAAATGAATGGTATAAGATTAAATGTAAGTCTTTTTACTTATACTTAAGTATAAGTGGATCCTTTATATATATATATATATATGACAAGAGTGAAATTTTTACATAAAAATAAAGTAAAATTAATTAAATATAATTTATTATAAAGAAACTAAAAAATTATTAAGTTTTTTTTAATTTTTTAGTTCATATATAATATCTAATTATAAAATATTTTATATTTATATTTTTCAAGACTGAAAATTTTACATGAAAATATATTAATATTTACATATATGAAATAAAAATTTTACAAGAAAACATGATAAAATCAATTAATTTTTTTTATTCCTAATAAAGTTTGTTTAGTAAAATCATTTAAATACAATTAAAAACCGTGTATCATATAAACATCGTGGTTTCATTGATGTTTTGAGTAAAATTACTTGCAGAAGTTGACATAATTTTTGTGGATAAATAAAACAAGAAATTGGCCTCAACAGTTTGATGGAGCATATGTAATAATAAGCAAGTTATAATTGTGTGTCATATCGAAATAAATTATATTTGTGAAAGAGAACAAGTTATTAAAGAACTTAAGAAACCATATGTCAATTGATTAATTTAATTAATGTGTTATTCTATTTAGTCTTCTTAAATTGTGTAAATTAAATGTATATATAAGTTACAAAATATTAAGGTATTTGAATGCATTGAATATCATTTGGTTTTATTATTATTGACAAGCTTGGTAGACCTTTAATAATAAGTTGATAAAATATCCAAATGAATAAACACATAAAAATTAATATTAAAAGAAAAAACATAGAATCAAATATTGAAATTAACTAAAATTATATAAATTAATTATTTATTAGAAGTTATATAAAAAAATATTTATTAAGAGAATTTACTTAATCCAATTTTCATTACATAAAAAGAATCAGTTAATGAATATACAAAATGATTTTAAATGAATTTCACTTTAAATTTCATTAATTATACTTTAATAAGATTCATTCAAATCATCTTAGATGTTATATTTTTGAGGAACGTGTTTTTTTATATTTATTTTGTACTTTATATAAATACAAAATGCTAGTTTAAATTCATTATCAGTATAAAAATATTTTATATTATCATTTAAAGATATATTACTATATTATTAAAATTACTTATTTTTCATAATAACTATTTTAAAATTACACATATCTTATATAATTAGTTAATATTATAAAAAGTTTTATGACTCCGTGTATCAAAATTAGTCATTTATAGAAGAAAAAAAACACAGCACATTTGCAGTTGCCTCCATTTCATAGAGATAGCCAGATAGGGGCAGCACAGAGAAGGGAACCGGTGGAGATGAAGAGCCTCAATCTATGGCCGAACCCTAATCCCAGGATTTTCCCGTGCTATTCAACGTCTCCGACACTTAACGTTGTCTATGACTATGGTGTTCCTCCTTCTCCTTCTCCTTCTTCAGTTCGGTCCCATTGTTCTCTAACTCAACATCCTCTCAGGTCTCTTCTTCTTGACTTGTCTCTTTCATAAGCGTCCGTTGAACACGCTTGCACAATATCCCTGTATATAAAAAATAAAAAAAAATTAACATAATAATTCTTATTGTTTCAGGTGCGCAGTGCTTGGTGCTGGATTTGCTGGCCTCTCAGTGGTTTGGCATTTGTTGAAGGTACTCTTTTTTGTCTCTTTCAAATTCATGTTCTTTAGCTAATGTTAATGTATGCATCGTTTGTCGTGTTTTCTTAAGCATTGTTTTCTTTTTCTTTCAAAGTGGGTTTACAGTACATTACCCGTAAATTGTTTTTATAACGAAATTGTCTGTCGACAACTGATTTTTTTATTTTTTTTGGGGAAAATTAACCTTGCAGCATAGTCCTAAGGAGTTGAATATAAGAATTGATATATATGATGAAGTGGGCATTGGGGGTGGTGCATCTGGAATTTCTGGAGGTCTTCTTCACCCTTATTCCCCAAAAGGTTTCTCATTTTCGTCTTGAAATATATCCTACTGTGGACATTGTGGATTACTTTTCTATTGATGTCTTGTTTTATGCTTACGTTTTTCTGTGGAATCTATTGATGGGTTAATGCTAATGTAGTTAAGCTTCTCTGGGAGGGTGCTCAGTGTTGGAAAGAGAGCTTAAAGCTTTTGAGAATTGCTGAAGAAGCTAGTGTTTCCAACGACTGCAAAATTGGAGAATCTGCTGAAGATATGAAAGCTTTTGTTGCTCACAAAAGGTTTTTTAGTCTGTTCTACTTTTGAAGTTTTATTTCTCCTTCTATGTCTGCATATTACTGTGTTTTTGCATTTTACACTCTCCATTGGAGTCTTAGAGTTGCTTTACATTGCTCATGAAATCAGCTGACTTCAGGGGTATCTTAAGACCGGCAATGGATATGAAGAATATGACCAAATTGAATGATGTAATCTCTTTGATTTAATAGATTCCAGAAATATTGGTTATTAGACTTGGGTTTCTTACTGATAATATTCCTTTATGTGGTTAGAATGTCAAGACCTGCCTTCCTAGCTGCAGAGTAGAAACTCTTAGTACCAAAGAGGCTCAAAGTCTTGTACCTGGTCTATGTTTACCATTCAACACAGCTTTCTATATGCCTGAAGCTCTAAATATCCATTCTGAACACTATCTTCAGGTTTGAATGAGTAATGCAAAATTTGTTTTCGGATGTTCAATGTACATGTTTTCCTTTTTCTTGGTGACTTTTATTCATTTTGACGATTCTATTAGGCACTTTTTCGAGCATGTGAAAATTTAGTGAAAAAGTCTTCCACTCTTGACTCTGGACAGAAACAGCTTAGTTTGCACAAGAGATCTGTCCATGGACTTTCTGAGTTTGAAGGTAATAACACATTGCTATTCTTTTGGTCTTTTGTAGTTTTATTCAGCGTGTTACTATTGGTGACTGTAAACCTGCTAAAGTTCTGTAATGTCTTACTCCTTTTGCTTTCTCCTTAAATTAAGTGAATGAAACAATTTAAATTTAGCATTTTTATGTAAGAAAATGTAGCTCAATAAAGAATGAGTAATCATAAATTATAGAAAGCTTGAATTTGTGACTTCCTGAAAAATCTTCTTTTCTTTACTTAAGTCAAACTCTAATGCATAGCCCTTTCAAGTGGGTAACTAAAAGAATTGGTGATTATGGACTCAGGACTCATCAACTTAGACTATATTGGTAAATTGGTCAAAACATAAAGAAAGAGGCTTCTGACACAAAGGATAATTTTATCTTAATATGAGAACAACTGTGAATCTGTAAATGCCAAATCTCAAGGAGATGCCAATAACACGAAAAAAGTAGTGAAAGAAATTTATGTAGTGTTGCAATATTCTTTTGAATTAGTTGCCACTGTCCATTCCTCAGACAGGAGATTATGGCATCTTAACCTACCCCATTCACTTGTTATTCTTTCATTCAGTATATTCTCATTTTGCATCCAAAAGGCATTGTTGGGCTGACCTGGTTCTATGAAATTCTTTTATGGCACATTAATAAGAAAATATATCTGTTTTAAGTGTGTAAACTGTCAAAGTGAAGTTTCTCATGTTTCAATGCTATTCGTACCAACAACTTTGAAATATTTTTGCTTGGCTTATTTTGTGATAGCTTATAAGTCATTAGCATATTTTTGGCTGAGCTTTTCTTTGTTCAAGACTATGATTTAACATTTTTCATGTCTCAGGGGAATATGATGCAGTCATCGTATGCCTAGGTGCCAAAGTGAACATGCTTCCTGAGATTTCTGGGAGGCTTCCTTTGAGAACATGTAGGGGAGTTATTGCACATCTGGAACTGCCTGATGATATAAGGTAAAATTTATGTTCTGCCTTGCATATGCTATCAATCTGAAAAATCTATATTTGGTTACAATTGATGTTGTGAAATGAGTATGAGTATTGAGCAGTATTTTGTTTCGAGAGCATTCTTTTTTGGGAAAGGGCCAATCATGACGTATGATATGCTACAGAGATTGCTTCAATGTAGTATCCCATTTATTTGAGAATTTTCTGGCCTTGTCTTCCAGAGAAGGTTATCCTGAGTGTGGACCCTCGATATTATCAGATGCATGGATTTCTGTTCAGGGTCCTCGTAGTCTAAATGTGGGCTCAACTTGGGAGTGGAAATCCAGAAACTCATCACCAAATGTTTCAACCGATGAAGCTTCAAAAGCTCTTGTACAGCTTCTGCCAAAGGCATCTGCCATTTATCCTGGAATAGAGGATTGGGTTTTCACTGGAGCAAGAGCTGGTCTGAGGGCAATGCCCCCACTCACTTCCCTTGGATCACTTCCACTTTTGGGTTGTATCAATGACATCATAGGCAGAAATCATACTTGTAAGTATTGGTTATTTGGAGGGCTAGGTTCAAGGGGATTGTTATACCATGGCTGGCTAGGTAATTTGATGGCGCATGCTGTGCTAGCCTGTAATGAAGAAGTAATTCCATCTGAGTTGACTTCTTGGAAGAATGCTAAACCCAAGTTTTAGCATTCAACTATCAATATAGCATTGTAGAATTTAGAAAATAGATTTTCCTGTGCTATGAATTTTTGGTTTTTCATATGTTGAATAACATATAGTTTATTAAAAAACAAGGTACTATTTTCGATTAAGTGCAAGAGAATTTTTTTTTTCGCAAAAATTGAAAAAGATTTTCATTTAATTTATTTGTTTGTTCTTCTTGTCTTTGTCGTGAGGGATTAAATAAGTCATTAATCCTCTCAATGCATATATTAGGAACGCTGTGTCATTAGAATTTTACGGAACAATGTGTATAGTTAGAATCTGGAGCTTAATCTCATTTTCAAAGATCAATTTTTAAATAATAAGGTTTTTAATTATTATTTTTTAAATAAAAATTATTTGCAATTCTTAATTTTTTTAATAAATTTAAATACCTATTGTGTCACAATGTCCTCCGAATACGTAATGGGATTATATAAGCTTCAATAACCCTTCATGGAAAACGTTATGAGATTATACAAGCTTTAATTGCCCTTCATGGAAGTGTGTATTACAAATAATACAAGGATTTTACACTGCACATATCATTAAAAGCATATGCAGAATGGTGTTTCGTAAGCTTCAAAATGGTGTTTCCAACCCTTCAAATATTTTCCTTTGTTTCCTTGCATCTGAAAAGGCCATATATAACAAATTTCATACGTATTACATAATTGTGACCTACTGTTAGGGGTATTCCTAGAGTTGGGTATACGGGTCACCTTGACCCGGATTGGGTTGGTTCATTTTATAAATGTGCTTGTGATATTAGTAGTATGTCTCAACCCTTTAAAGTTTATGATTAACATGCCAGCCTGTTAATTAGTGGGCTTTTTTATTTTTTTAAAATAAATTTAAAACTCATTCTTGTTAACCCTAAATTAGTTTCCTTCTTCGAACCACTCCACCTCTGGTGGTGGCAAACAACATCAAAGCAGAACCACCATCAATAAACGGCAGGGACTAGCAGCCGCAATGTGCTGGTGGTGGCGCGAATTGGTGGCATGCTTATTCGTGACTACGAAGAGAGGAGACAAGACTAATGGTCTGTTTAGTGCTTGAATAATGATGGTTTTACATTTTTTTTAGAGGTGTAGATACTGTATATATTATTTTTAAAGATGTGTGATTAAAAGAGAGAAAATGATAAAAAAAATAAGTATGATGAATAGTATTATATTGAATATGAAAAGAAGTATATATACTATTTACAGTAAGAATATCGGAGTTGTTAGTGCTTAGGAACTTGGGGGATGTTTTATTGTTTTTGTTGAATCATTTGGACTATTTGGTTGAAAGGCTTGCCAGGTTGGAGGTTTTTTTTTTTTGGTTCGGCAATAAATGAGAAAAAATTGGGCTTAAAAAATAGTTTGAATTTTTTTAAATAGATCTATAGCGGGTTATGGGTCAGGTGCGAGTTAGTGAGTCCCAATCTTTAACCTGCGAGTTGAACGGATCGAATTTGTATATCCATGTTTAAATTGACTTGCAAAATGATAAAATGATTAGTCATAACTTACACAAGTTCTTACCTCCAAGTGATGTAACATGGAGAAGTTAACTTAGTTGGATAAATGGTTAATTGCATATTTTCTCGTATACTATTGTTAAATATTACAAATTTAGATTCGTAAACGTCACACGAATGGATAAAAGCTGTGTAACTACCATGCGTTTTATCAATCAGATTTTTTTCAACTTTATCTTGTTTTTATTTTACTTAAAGGTGATTGGTCAAGAGGAGTTCGTAAACACTTTCGTGAAAAAAGTTTCATTATAAATAGCATTGCTCTTTCTTGTAAGTGGTTAAATGATTAAATTAGTTTGTAGTTAACTGTATTTGGCTAAGTGAGTAAATCAGACAATTAGGTAAAAATGTATGCACTCGGACCCCTTGGGGGTAGGTTAGTGCAATCCAATTTGATATAAATTGTATGGAAACACCTATCTCTTTGATTTTCACTTCAATTTTAATAACTAACCGAATGTAAGAAAAAAAAAGGGGGAGAAGGTTAAACACAATTAAAGATTATTCATCTTCTATTTTAAGCTCTGCCTCTGATCTCAACTTCATGAATAGCCTAAGTTAGCTTCTTTTACACGTATGAATCGGCTCTATTTCCATCCATGGGAATATTTTTAAACCGTGTAGTGTTGCTGGATGGTCTCGATGTCAAGACCCTTCAACTTCACAACCGATTCAACATGTCCTTTGAGCGTGTGAAGCTCTCTCAGCCTGCAAAATTTCATAACATCACATAAGCATTACTGTGTTGGATTCAACTTCACCACATGTTTGTAGATGCATTCTTTTAAAGTTAAGTTAAGGATACTTAAACCTAGCAGCTTCAGCACGCCTCTTGGCCTGCTCAGCCATATCAGATTGCTCATGGTGGTTGTTCTTGGGGGCTTCAGGAACTTGAAGACCGTGCATTGTGCGTTGAGCCACGGCCCATTGAGCCTCCCTCTCTCCCCTTCCGTAGTCCTTCTTTGTTGTGAATGCAGTCTGCATCAACACACACACAATGATTGCAGTGAGCAATGATAATTGAGCAAAAAAGGCTACAAACAAAAACAGGAAGCTTTGGCATTGCACAATGTCAGATACTTGTTCTATACCTTGTTTTGGAGCATGTTGTCCCAGGCGCTACCAGTGAGTCCCATGCGGATGAAAAACTTGAGGATGTCAAGAGGGATATAGGTGATAATGCTGTAAAGCCAGATTACTCCAGCCCATCCCCACCCAACTCCATTGATTCTGGCAAAGTCCCAGTGTGCATACACAGCAATGACAGTGGCCACCTAAGTTTGAGCAATTTCCAAGTTAAATCTATATTTTCACATAGAAAATTATGCTTGCACATCATTCTTTTACACTATTTTTTACACTTGATTAAGAATGTATAAATTTCTAGTTAAAAATGTGTATTACGTAATTAATCAGAAATTTGTACATTGTTAACCAGATGTAAAAATGGTGTACAAAAATGTGGTGTGAATAGCAAAATTGATTTTCACATTGATGGATTATTTTAGTAAAAATAATCATCTCACTACTTTTTTCTGTACTACTTTTGACATTGATTAATAAAGTATAAGTTTGTGATTAATCATGTGTATTGATTAGTTAACGGGAATTATGTGTATTGATTAGTTAACAGAATATTTATTAATCAACTTATATATATGATTAATCACAAATTTACACTTTATTAACTAGTGTAAAAAGTCGTGTAAATAAATGATGTGAGAAAATTGAGGTTGTTATTTTAGAAGACAGATTTTCAGAAAAGTGCTTGGTAGAAAGAAACTAACCAGTTGTGCAGCAATGAAGGCTCCAACAAGCATCAAACCAGGGCGTTCAAAATATGACCAGCTCCTTGACCTGGTCACAAAGATGAGTGCTTGACTAATAATACTCACTTGAAGGTAGAGAGCTGAGTTAAGATGCTCCTCGCTGTCTGCAATTGGCTTGACACCAAAAATTCTCTGAAAGGGGGGAGGAGAGAAAACACACTTTCATGTTATAATTCTATAATTGGTGTTTTCTATAGCTAGAAATTTGGCCTGAATTACTTACAGAGAAGAAGTCGGTGTCATGAACAGCATAGAAGAAGACTGCGGTCATGATGGCCATGTATGTTCCAAGAACAACTCCAGTGGCAAAGATTTCCTTAAGCTTCCACGAGTCAGGCACAGGAGATGGCTTCACTCTATCCTTGGAGATGGTCATGATGGTTCCATCGTTCAAGATGGCGATGATTAGAACCATGAAAGGAGAGAAGTCAAACTTCCAGATTAGAGCAACGAGTAGGAATCCAAGCACAATACGGATTGTGATGGAAACAGCATAGATTGTGTAGTTCTTCATCCTCTGGAAGATGGCCCTGCTTGTCAGCACAGCACTCACAATCACACTAAGTCCTGGCTCTGTCAAAACAATGTCTGAGGCACTTCTGGCAGCGTCAGTAGCATCAGCCACTGCAATACCAATGTCTGCCTTCTTCAGTGCTGGTGCATCGTTCACACCATCTCCAGTCATTCCACAAATGTGCTTTCTATCTTGCAACCTCTTGACAATCTCATACTTGTGCTCTGCATAGCACATTTATCAAAACTCAAGTTTTTGTTGGCCTTATGCAATTATCTTTTTTCTTTATGGAATTTAGCATAAATAAGACTAATATTATTACCTGGGAAGACTCCTGCAAATCCATCAGCCTTTTCAATGAGTTCATCAATTGGGATTGCTGCAATGGCCTCATCCTTGCTATTTCCAAGGAGGGAGGATGAAGGGTACATGTTGGTGCCCATTCCAAGCCTACGACCGGTTTCTTTCCCAATGGCAAGTTGGTCACCAGTGATCATCTTAACATTGACACCAAGGTCAAGAGCACGACGAATAGTCTCAGCACTGTCATGCCTTGGAGGGTCAAAGAGGGGCAAGAGACCCAAGAACTCCCACTGATCTCCTGCACTCTCCTTGGTCTTCTCTGAAACAGTCTATCAAGAAAGTGCCAAAAAAAAATATAATGTACATTTGATGGAAACTTTCCTCATTTTGCTTTATAGCAATGAATTCATCATGCCTCTTATATTAGACCCTTTACTCACCTGGCGAGCAACACCTAAGGAACGCAGACCACGATCAGCAAACTGATCAATGATGTTGTGGGCCCTTTTCAAAGCCTCTCCCTTGAGGCCACAGAGATCAATAATCTGATACATATAAATGGGTAGTCAGGTATCAGAAGTGATATAAATGTTACTTTGTTTTTTCTCAAAGAATAAATATTTCATGGTAACTCTAATGTTATGTTGATGCATATGAGCAAATGCCTTACTTGCTCAGGTGCACCTTTGCTGCTTCTGTGCCAGTTGTCATTGCTGTCAATGTAGGTAATAGCAGTGCGCTTATCCACAGGATTGAAGGGCAAGAAATGCACCTCAGTGATTCCTGCTCTTGCCTGAGATGTCACAATAGAACAAATTGATAAAGTTAAGCTACTTTGCATACTTCACTTCACTTTAACACAAACTATGTTTCATTAAAGAATGTGAGTCATAGTACCTCCTTGGGGTCGCCCAACATTCCGACAATTGATGCATCAATGGCATCCTGGTTTTCAGTCCTAGAAGCCCTGGCAGCATATAAGACAAGGGTGTCCTTGTCCATGCCACTAGGGAACACCTGCATTCACAAATGACCCATGATTAGAACTAAGGAAGCTTTTTGGTGCAAATGCATCTTCACGCTCTTGTTTGTTGATATTGCAATCAAATACTCATGAAACATTTATTATTATGTGAAATAGTTTAATTTTGATATGATACATCATTTTGTGAGTTAACAATTAAATAAGATGTCTAACTCTTTAAATAATATGACAATACATTATTGAATACAAGTGTAAATGCATCAAAATAAAATTCTTATTTAAAATTCATTCTTAAATTTAATAATTGTTATGTAAATATTTATTTATTAGTAATTTATACAAAATAGAAAAAATAGTAGTTCTAGAAATTTGAAGTTTAATATTTCATTGTGATGTAGAACTGAATAAGATCACACGTGTAAATATGGAAAATGTTTAATTAAACTCGAGAATCATAAATTTCTATGCATCTGAGAGAATATTTGTAGATCAGAGACAATGATAGGTGTTGACATTATCATAATTTGGGCAAATAAAATCTTTAACGTCGGTCACTAACCTCAATCATGTTCTTGTCCACAGTAAGCTTATTGAGGGTGAGAGTTCCAGTCTTGTCACTGCAGAGAACATCCATCCCAGCCATTTCTTCAATGGCTGTCATCCTCTTGGTGATGGCTCCTTGCTCAGACAGGCGGTGAGATCCAATAGCCATGGTCACAGACAAGACAGTTGGCATGGCAATTGGGATACCTCCGATAAGAAGCACCAACAAATTGTCAATACCATCTCTGTATGCCCTCTGCTGGATGGGGTACATGACAATGATCTCAACCAACATTCCCAAAGCAATTGAGCAGATACAGAAGTTACCAATGGATGTCAACACCTAATACAAGCCAAACACATATCCAAAGATTAGTCCAAAGTTGGATCATAATAAGATGATAATTCAATTTTAAATCTAAATATTAACTTTTTTAAAGCTAAAAGATATGATACCTTTTGGAAGTGACCAACATTGTTGGTGCTGTCTACAAGGTGTGCAGCCTTACCAAAGAAGGTGTGGACACCAGTGGCAATGACAACTGCCTCAATCTCACCTTGTTTGCAGGTGGAACCAGAGAAAACCTCATCACCAGGGTTCCTTGTGACTGGCAGGGACTCACCAGTGAGGGCAGATTGGTCAATCTTGAGGGGATCTCCCTCCAAGAGACGGGCATCAGCTGGGACAATGTCTCCCAACTTGATGCTGATCACATCTCCCGGTACCAAAATAGCTGCCTCCTCCTCACTCCATTTTCCATCCCTCAACACCTACAATTTTGTTTCTTCTTGTTAGCTGGTGAATGTGAAATTTATATGGAGCCGTGCAGACGAGTTTAAAGCAATCCAAGGAACAAGAAAAATTAAAAGAAAAATGATAGAGAGCTAGATTTTTTTTTTGCCTGATTTTTTTTATTATAATTTTTTATAAAATGATGTGACATATTTTTTGACTCAAAGATGGATGAGTGGTCCCTACCATTTTATTTCATCCAACGACCGTCCTTGAATTTTATCAAAATTTTGATTTTTTTTTTGGGTCTATATTCATGCATTACTCAAATTAAAAATGAATGAACAAATGTTACCTTGGTTTTGGGTGCAAGACCAGCCATCAAAGCGGCTGCGGCATTGCCTGCATTGTTTTCCTCAATGAAACTGATGGTTGAGTTGATGATGAGCAACACCACAATACCAGTGAAATCTTGCCAGTCCGGTGGCTTGCCCTGATATATTCAGAAGTTCTTGTTAGAGAACAAATGAGAGAAACAATTGCACAGTAGAAATTATTGCATGCTCCTGGAACAACAATAATAAATGTATGTTCCAAGAAGATCTTCACCATTAATTTTAAGCACATTCATATAATTTAAACAAAGTAACTTAAATAAAAGAATGAGAGATTTGTAATTACCCCTCCATTGGCCAATACAATGGCCATGATAGCAGCTGACTCCATAACCCATGATAGTGGATTCCACATAAAACCCAAGAACTTCAGGAACTTGCTCTCCTTTTTCTCCTCTAGCTTGTTGAGGCCAAAAATCTGGAGCCTCTTCTCTCCTTCCTGGGATGTCAGACCCTCTTTGGTACATTTTAGCTGTTTAAAAACCTCCTCAACTGGAATGTTTTCCTGCACAATCATATACAATCAATGTAACAACTTGTCATTGCAAGGAAGGTAAAAAATTTTTAAACCATATCAAATTGATGAGAGGGTTATTTATTTATTTATTTACTTACAAGATCAACATTCTCGTTCTTGAGGTCTTCAAACGAGATATCAGAAGCCATGATGAAAGGAAGAAGCCCTCAGAGGTGAGATATTTGGCTCTTCCTTAGTTTTTTTTTTTTCCTTTTCTCCCTTCTTTCAACGCTCTCTAAGCTTCTACCTCCCCATACATAGGCAGGTAGAAAGAAAAAGAGAACGAAGAAAACAGACAGAACAAAAGAGTGTTGATAAATCTCAACACGAAGGTGAGACAGCAACCACGGGCTCTAGTTTTCCTTTTATTTTGTGGTGGGATGTTGGAGACAGAAGAAGGAATCTGTGGTTGTCCGTGCAATGCTAGAATTGTTTTGACCACTTGCATGCTTGTTCGTGTTCCTCGGAGTTGTTTGTTACAGTTTGCATGGCTTTTTGTGGCTCACCAGACTCCCCGGTATTCTTTGGGCTCTTAAAATTTCAACTCCAATTTTATCGCAACATTATTTTACACCAAATTTTACATTAAATTAGTAAAATATAAAATGATAATTTGTATATAAATTAATTAATAAATATTTTATTAATCAATAAATACACATAATTATTATTAATTAATTAATATATATAATTAATTATAAATTATATTTTATTAACTAATATCGAAAATAGTGTAAAAAAAAATGAGATAATTATTTTTGTTAAAATTTTCAATTAAGAAAGTTACAGGTTGTACAAAGAAACTGAACGCTAACAAGTAACCAACCCTTAACGAAGCTTATATATACTCATTAATAGAATATATATTGATTGATTAATAGAATATACTCATTAACTAATTTATATATATGATTAATAATGAATTTATATTTTATTAATTAATATAAAAAATTTATTTTGGAAAAAAATAATGTAACAAAAAATTAGAGTTGTTCTAACAGTATTTAACGTATTTGAAAATTGTAATTTATCATAAAATTAAAAAAAAGTTTTATGTCATTAACTTTTCAATTTTTTATCATTAAAAGATTTATTAAAACATTTTTATATTTGTATTAATATTTTAAAATTATACTTATTATATTTTTATTACTTTTGAAGTCAAACACTAATGTATAATTTTACTACATACTGTTTCTTTAAAATATTGATATTCTGTATTTAATTTTATTATTCTTTCATTTAACAATTTCTCACTCTATTTTTTTTCATTTTCTATTATCTCTTTTAGCTTTTTTCTTTCCTTATATTTTTTTCAAATAGTTTCTATTTCTTCCATGCACGTATGCGTGCTGTTTTTAATTCTTAAAAAAAATAAAATTATGATATTGTTGTATCTTGTAATAGTAAATAGTTATATGGTCATTTTCTCATGGAAAATAATCATTTTACATCCTTTGATATTAGTAAGGGTGTAGACAAATGATTCTTTTATTCACCATTTTAAAAAACAAAGATATTTCTTCATTTGATTAAGTGAGACTTCACTAGTGATATAAAAATTCCTCTATAATTAATAATAATGTATAATTAAATGAATGATTGTTCACATCCCACTGTATGAAAATGGATGTATGTATTATTTGATGTAAGAATATAAGAGTTGTTCTCTCATTCATCCCAGAGTTTTGAGCCTTTATGGGTCAAGTCCATAATATCAAATGTGTCATTGGACCAATGAGACACTAACAAGCATGCCTAAGTGGTCCTATAACCTAGAGTCTCTTTAGGATACAAATTTTCTTGCACACTCCTAACGGCCAAAGAAATTTCCTCTGTAAATAGCATCATTAAGGATGATGGTAAGCATGGTTTTTCATTGAAGCTCTTGTTAGCTAAAACCTTAAGAAAGTACACCAGAACTCTGACTTGAGTGTTGGAGTGTATTTACAAGTACCTAACCCCCTATTTCCAAGATCTCCAAGCTTGAGGACTACTATATAGGAAGTTGATTGTATCAAATTGCCTACACAAGCACTAGGATAGAAACAGTGACAATTGTATGTACGTATCACGGTAAACTACTACTCCCACCTTTCTACTATGGTTTTCATGAGGAAGAGAACGACAACGAACTAGGAGCAGAGGGATGGAGCTGAGACCTCTGTTACACCCAGTAAGTCAGCTACATCTCAACGACTTCGTTCTATCGTTCAACAAGCAGAGCAACCCACTCAGCAATAACAAGCTCCTACCCCAGCTCAACAAGTTCCTTCTCTAGTTCTACAGGAACAGCAAGCACCAAATCTACCTCCTACCAACCAACAACTATATGACATACTTAATCATCAACAATACCATCTAATAGAAATCTTGTAAGCCCTCAATGGGAACCAGGAACACATAGCTAAAAATGATGCTGCGGACGGTGCGGATCATGGAGTCCAGGTAGTTGTACAACCATACGTTGTGGAATAGCCCCATTCTAACCATGACCCGCAAAGAAACCACAAGCCTTCCGTTGCCTCTGGCCCCGCGCATCAACATGGGACCTATTATAATTTTAGTCACCCATTCTCTGAGTTCATCATAGAGGTGCAATATACAAAAGGCTTTAAGCCTCCTGCTATTGAAGCATATGATAGGTCTACAGACCCCTAAGAGTACCTGGACACTGTTATGACCTCTATGTTGCTCATGGGGGGAACCGATTCCATACGATGTCGTGCTTTCCCGTGCACCCTCAAGAAAGCTGCCCAGAAATGGTTCATTGCCTTACTAACATGCTTGATTAACAACTTTGATGAATTGACACAGAGTTTCCTAACTCACTTCGCAACAAGTAAGACTCAGCCTAGGACTACTCAAAGTTTGTTTAGTATAAGGCAGGGGAAAGATGATACTCTCTAAGATTACATGCATAGGTTCAACAAGGTCTGTCTTGAGGTTTGTGACTTTAATCACGATGCAGCAATGCATGCAATCATAGGTGATTTGAAGTGCAGAAAGTTCGTGAAGTCATTAGCTAAGAAAAGCCTGGAGACGTTAGAGGAGTTGAAACAATGCTCCAAAAAGTACTTCAATATGAAGGAAACTTTGAAAGATATGAACGATGCCCATAAAGAATGAGACGGACAACAGAAGAAGGAAAAAGAGCCCGAGACCAATGGCCTAAACAACAATCCAAGGGGTCCACCACGGGGAAAATTTAACAATTATACCCCTCTTCAAGTCTCTAGGAGCATAATTTTGCAAAAGATATATGCCACAAATCTCAATGATCTCCTAAAAATTGAGAAGCTAGCTTTGGCTCTGATTATCAAGCAAGTGCTACACAAATCGGATCTCGCGGGGAGAATGATTTCCTAGTCAGTAGAACTCTCCGAGTTCATAGTCACTTACGAGTCAAGGCCAGTTATAAAGGCTCAAGTACTATATGACTTTTTGGTTGAGCTCACACCAGACTCCGGCCATCCTAGAGCGTATTCCTATACCATCTATGTCGATGGATCCTTGAACCCCAAAGGGAGTGGTGTCAGGGTCATTTTGGAAAATGAAGCTAGCTTCATGTTGGAACATTTGTTGAGGTTCGAGTTTCCTACTTCAAACAACCAAGCAAAATACGAGGCATGTATAACATACATTAATATGGTGAAGGAGATGGGAGCTACAAACATAATTCTATACAGTGATGGAGAGTTTTCATAATGTTAAGTTGAAGCACATCCCAAGAGAACAAAACTCTAAGACTGACATCCTATCAAAACTTGCTAGTACCAAGAGCCCCAACAATAATAGGTTAGTAATTCAGGACATATTACCCTCTCATAGTATCACAGACAATAAAGTTCTCTTACTAGAAGATGGAGAAACCTGGATGACACCTATATTAGCCTACCTATGCAGTGGCTCACTACCTGAGGATAAGAAAAAAGCCCATATGATAGTACAACAATAGCTTGGTACACTATTTATGACAACTAGCTATATCATCATGGTTTTTCTTCCCTCCTCCTCAAGTGTCTTGGTCCAAAGGAGGCATAATATGTCCTGGTCGAGACTCTTGAAGGAAGCTTAGGGCACCATCTCAGGAGCAAGTCCTTAGCATGGAAGGCGTTAAGGGCTAGATACTATTGACTCACCATAGAAACTGATAGTAAAGAACATGTGCAGAAGTGCAACCAGTGCCAACGTCACTCAGATGTGTACGCAACACCACCAGAGGAATTGTCAACGATGTCCATTCCTTGGCCATTCTACCAATAGGGAATGGACATCTTAGGCCCCATCCCCCAAGCACCAGGGTAGGTCAAGTATTTAATGATGACCATTGATTATTTCACTAAGTGAATTGAGGTAGAACCATTAGCTACAATCACCTCCGTGTGAATCCAAAAGTCCACTTATAGGAATATCATTAGCATATTTGGAATCATATAGTCAATTGTCACAGACAACAAAACCTAGTTCACTGACTTGAAATTCAAAGGTCTCTTGACTGGACTCAAGATCAAGCAACACTTCACTCGGTAGAGCATCCAAAGACCAACGAACAAGTTGAGGCCGCCGACTGGGTTATACGTAGGAGGATAAAAAAAAAGACTTAATGACTCTAAGAGAAATTTGGTAGAACAACTCGATCATGTCCTATATACATATGAGACCATGTCATATTCCTCTACGGAAGAAACTCTCTTTAAGTTAGTTAACCTATGGTTGTGAGGCCATGATCCCAGTGGATATAGGGTAGCCAAACTAGAGCAAGCAAAACTTTTTTGAGGAAACCAATTCGGACCTCATTCTCTAAGAGCTTGATTTGCTTGAAGGACAACGTCGTATTGCCCATGTCCGAGAGTCAGCCCTCAAACAAAGGATCGCTACTCGGTACAACTCCAAAGTGATTCAACGCTGGTTTAACCTCGGCGACCTCATGCTACGCAGGGCAAACATCGAAGAAAAAAATGCAAGAGACGAGAAACTGGATCATAACTGGGAAGAATCATACAAAATCACATGCAAAACTAATACAAGAGCCTACACCCTAGAAACCCTCTCGGGCAAGGCAATCAAGAACTTCTAAAATGCAGACAAGCTGAGAAAATATTATAATTGAGAACTACGCTACGTTGTTACTTCTACTATATGATAAACATATTTGGATGTCAATAAATCAGTTTTTCCAACTATTGTCTTATCTAAAAGCCAGTACCTCAGTTGTGACCTTGGATCGACGTGTGTAATGTCTCGGCACTGCTTACAAGATTGATGAGTGTCTCCAAAAATCAACACGAGTCTTTTCAGCGTGCTTTGTCCTCACTCACACGCATCCTATGAAACTTCTCAAGATTGTTATCCCACAATGTCATTCAGTCAAGCATTTAACTATGAAGTTCTTATATTTTAGGCCCCATTAGAAAAGAAATTACAACTTGTTGAAGTACTTAGTGGTGCGCCAAATTAATTCATTTAAGTCATCCTCAACTACGAGAATACTTGCATAGTCTACGAATCACCTTCGTGCGAGTCCAAAAGTTCACCTATATTTGGAATCCCATAGTCAATTGTCACGGACAACAAAACCCAAATCGACTAGAAATTACCGGGAGGTCTCTTGACCAAACTTGATGCTTTCATTTCACCTCGCTTAGAGCATCCAAAGACTACCATAAGTTGAGGCTACCTCGTTTATGTGACGATTAAAAAGGCTTAATGACGAGGGCGGGAGTGGAACAACTCGTCATGTCCTATAGAAAGAGAAAACATCAATAAGCGAAACCCCTCTTTAAGCAAACTTCTACGGTGAAGGGTCTCGGTAGAAATATGGTAACCAAGTTGGAGGAAGCAAAACTTCTCTGAGGAAACCAATCCGGACCTTATTCGTCAAGAGCTTGATTTGCTTGAAGAGACAAGATTGCCGTGTCAGACTATAAATAGAGGATTGCTACTCAGTACAACTCCAAAGTGAGGACGACGATTTAACCTTGGTGAATTGATGCTACATAGCGTAGCCATATTAACAGAGTCAGAACGGCTTTCGGGAGCCTAGAACACGTCCAAAACCAATACAAGAGCTTATAGCGTACTAGAAACTTTCGGGCAAGGCAATGGGATGAGTAACATCTTGGGAAGTTTAGTTAGAAAACATGTGACTTGATGATAAACATAAGATATCAATCGAAAATTAGACTCGTGTTGTCTTATCTGAAAAAGCTCGTCAACCTCGGTCGTGACCTTGGGTCCACGTGTACCTTGGCTTATTAATATCCATAACTAGTACCTCGGTCGTGACTTTGAGTTCACGATACTTTAGCCTAACACAACCCACAAGGTTACCACACCTTGGTGAGGTCCAAGGAGCACAAGGTTCGAAAAGATAAACTATTATGACATTTTTTACATGATGGCCAAACTGGGGAATCCATTTGATCACCCTTCGGGGTCAAGCAGAGCATTCAAGGGTTTTCACCTATACCCATTTGAGCTTGATCTTAACCTATAAATCGACCAAGTTTATAAAGGTTAAACATATTTTCACATGATGGTCAAACAGGAGAATCCATTTGATCACTCTACGGGGTCAAGCAGACCATTTAAGGGTTTTTACCTGTGCCCTTATGGCCTGACCTTAACCCATCAACCAACCAAGTTTATAGTGATTAAGCGTAATCGACCGTAGCTCGGGATCGTGGACTCCACACGAAGAGGCTTCCGAGTCACTCTCACTTGAAGTTCGATGGTTAACTAACTAAATGAACCCAATTACAGAGATTGAGCTTTGGACTTATCTCGGTTAGGAAAAATAAGTGTTCGCTGAACTAAATGAACCCAACCACCGAGATCAAGCTATGGACTCATGTCTCTGGAAAAACGAGCATTCGTCAAAAGGAAAGAATAACGAGATTGAGCGTTGGACCTGTCTTGAGCGTTAGACCTGTCTCAGTAAACTACAAGAACAAATTTCTTACAAAGCGAATACCGAGATATGGTGTTGGACCTATCTCAGAATTACAAAAGCAAAACTACGTGAAATAAAGAGCTACCAAGATTGAGCAGGACATGGAATGATTCAAGAAAGTAAATTTATTATTGTTCATATTCCAAACACCATCAATTTTACAAAAAAGGGCTTATAAACTACTTTAATGCAAAGATGCCCACTTGAAGAAGCTAGAAATGAAGCCAGATATGATTATGATGATGATAAAGCACTGACCACGACTACCTCAATGACTCCTCAAGATGCACACACCTATGTCTTCCCTCTTCGTCAATATGAGGAGAAGGCTTCACGATCCTACGACTCCAAAACACTCATGCACACCTAAGGCGTGGCAAGCACCATGGAAGATAGTCAGGGGAGCATAGGAGGAACATTGGTGAAGCCCCTCCATGCCTCACAAGAACTACAACAGAAGTCATGGGCCTTCCCGGCAAGAGTAGGAACTTTTTTCGCTCCCGTATATACCGGGAAAAAAAGACTTCTGTTGTTCGGAGGCGCATTGAACAAGTCACGTAGAGTAGTTACTTGGCCCTTACCGAATCATTACCCCTGAAAAAAAGGCATGTACCAGAAGAATATGAAGAGGAAAAAGGAACACCTTTAAGAATTTGGGAAAGAAATGAAGGATGCTTCTAGAATGGAATATGACCCTCAACATGCTCGTGAGAAGCGTAAAAAAGCCATCCTCTAGAAAAGACAACTCAAACAAATCCAAAAAATGAAAGAAAGGAACAAGAAACGACCCTACTACAAACATTCCATATTTATAAAGGAGAACCAATTGTATATTTGAAGCCACGTTTAATTGTTCCTCTCCTGTGATTGGACACAAGGGTAACGGGCAGTTGGAAAACAACAGAAAATTGCTATTGTCACTAAGGTGGTTTTAATTCCCAATAAATTAAAAACAGTGGTTCTTGAGCGTGCACAGACTACTATAAATTGATGCGACGTTAGATCCCCAAGTAGTAAAGCCCCTACTTTCCTTTGAATAGTAGTCAATGCAGAAACTACAAAGGGATGCGTTAGACGTTGACTTCTAACTCGAATCTCGGATCCTCAACGAGATACCATGGTACAACAATACCACGGATCTCGGTCTGAATCTGAGGTACATTCAATACGAACCCTGTAAACTACACAAGGGGCAACCAACTGCCTACCTCAAACAACAATATAATGACTTAAGTGAAGTGATCAATCACAGATCCTGACCTTATTCATTAACCCTGAGAGCCTACTATGAAACATCATGGATCTCGGCCCTTTAGAAAAACATCGCAAGATCTGACATTGACACTGACTTAAATCTCTTCTCCCATCACGTGTCATGTGTTGCAATTGAAATTGTATCTTGACACTTAGTTGTCCCATCAAAGCGTCAAGCTGAGGGCAACTGTTCTAGACCGGTTATGGGTCCATGGACCTAAAGCCACCCAACCCGCTAGGCTATCACCTAGATGTTACTGTGCACATGAAGCAGCCTATACGCTAGTAGCTCCCTCAACAGAAAGGGATATAGACGACACTCAGCATAAATATGAGAATAATCATAAGGAATAACAATTTTTCGTATTTCTAGGGATCAATACTTAATACGCATTGAATGCTTAAATTCCTCACACTTTTAAACACTTATATATATACACTCAGCAAGGTGAAAAATGTATGACATAATTCCGAATACACACTACCCTCCTTGCGTAGTTATTGAATTGAGCGTCGGAGTGCCTTTTGCAGGTACCTATTCCTTCACTCCATTGTTGTCGCTGTTACACCTCGGAGGAACCTACCATCTCTTACTTTCTTAGGTAACTCTCAGAACTCATTTCTGAATAACACTAGTATAAATAATATAGATAGATATATAGATTCAAGGAGTTTTAAGTTTTCCAAAAGAGTCAACAACAGTTAAAAAAAAGTCAATAACAAGCTCACTATGGCATCTTATAATGTGCTTAGTCAATAAATGAGAGGGAATGGGTTAACATCTGATCTACTTAAGATGCAGTGTAACATCTGATCTAGCTCGAAAGCCTGGGTGCAACTCCTCACCCTACTCCAAATTTACATTAAGGAGTACCCTGTGGAATGGGTTGGATTTTCAAAAACTAAGTGGTTCCATTTGATTTTCACAACAATGTTAATCCCAAAAACAAGGCTCATATTACCACCATCTCTTCTCATCTACTTAGAAAGATTGGTGTACAACCTCTACTCATGGCGCATAGCAAACAAGTATCCCTAATGATTAGGAGTAACCAATCTCCAAATATCAGAGACCGTATCACAACAACCCCGATAATCTTACCCATTTTCAACCACACCACATAAAGTTGATTAATGAAGTACAAATTCATAGTTAATGACGTATAAAAATTGGTTAATGAGTATGTAAAAAGTTGGTTAACGAAGAAAAAAAAAGGTTAATAACGTATATAAGTTGGTTAACAAGGTGAGGCTGAAATGGTTACATATTTGTACATATCTATTAACTAACAATTTATACTTCATTAACCAACTTTTATGTAGAATTAAAAGAAGTGTATGTATTATTTGAAATAAGATGATCATTATTCTATCACAATCACAAATGATATGCATGATTGATTCCATATCACGACAACAAGGGAAAGTCTCCTTAACTCTCTCTCTCTCTCATGAAAACATAGAAATATTACATTTCTGTCCAATTTACATGTAATTTCCTGTGTACGTGACATTATATTAGTCCTTATACATTTTATTGCTCCATTTATAAACATAATAAATTAATCCTTTAAAGATATACACAATATCAAATTAATCTTCAATATTACATTTTTGCCATCAATTTTATCTTTAAAGGATGAAATTAATAACATTAATTATAATTGAATGCCCAATTTTTGCATATATTTTTGAAGGTTCAAAAACAGTATTTACTCTAAAATGAAAAATCGAAGCAACATCCATATTGCCGATCCTAACAACGAAAAGAACCCAAGTGACTATGGACCATAGCATCGCTTCGAAGTATAAGAGACGAAAGCAACAGAAGCAGCAGCTACATAGGGCCGTGGCTGATCATGAACACAAGGTGATAAAGTAGTGAGGACTTCAAGTATTATTAAAGAATCAAAACCTCCATATAATACTGGGGGAAAAATTCTTTCCACATGATCCACAGGTCCACAGTAGAGTTATTGTATGTTAACTAAGTTAGGCCAGCTCCTCCAGAGTCCCTATAGTGCATATTATAAACTTGAAACATCTACCAAAATCCCATCAAAATATGGAGTTATGGACTAGACCCTAAACATTCAAATGTCCAGTAACAAGTTTGCTTCCTTCGACAATCACAGCCACATTCACCACCAGATATACTATTATACACCTATATTATTTGTAGCAACAACAGGGTCATGCCAAACGGCATTTTATGAGGCAGTTCCCCACTAATTATTCCAAACCTTCTAGCTTAATATTCAAAGTCATTTGGGTATTTCATTCTCGGAATCATCTTGCTTCTCTCTCGCAATTGACCTTTTGAATATTAAATTTCTGTCAATTCTAGTTTTGTCTCTATAGACATTTATAGTCCTTGATGACATCTTTATTGCTCTTGCAATAAGAATCTTATAACAACTTTAAATGAAAAACAATGCATGAAAGCAGGACTACCAGTATTCAAATTAAAGTAGCTGATATAAAACAAGGTATCTATGGTGGGAATGTCCGTGCAGTTATGCAATTGTCTTGGCAAAATCTCACAATAAACATGTCACAATTACCGTATGCATGCATTTTAAGGTGACTACTTTGACACATGCATCCTATTGCTTCGGCTTAATCATAGAAAACACAAAATAAAACCATTCAAGATTTCATTGCATTGGGTTTTCAACACTGAAATGATTCACAGATTGATCAAAGACAGTACAGTGGTTGCTGCTCTGAAAAGAGCTATCACAAGGTGATAAAGTAGTGAGGACTTCAAGTATTATTAAAGAATCAAAACCTCCATATAATACTGGAGGAAAAATTCTTTCCATATGATCCACAGGTCCACAGTAGAGTTATTGTATGTCAACTAAGCTAGGCCAGCTCCTCCAGAGTCCCTATAGTGCATATTATAAACTTGAAACATCTACCAAAATCCCATCAAAATATGGAGTTATGGACTAGACCCTAAACATTCAAATGTCCTGTAATAAGTTTGCTTCTTTCGACAATCACAGCCACATTCACCACCGGATGTGCTGTTAAACACCTATATTATTTGTAGCAACAACAGGGTCATGCCAAACGGCATTTTATGAGGCAGTTCCCCACTAATTACTCCAAACCTTCTAGCTTAATATTCAAAGTCATTTGGGTATTTCATTCTGGAATCATGCAGCTTGCTTCCTCTTGCTGCAATTGACCCTTTTGACCGCTTAAATTATGCTGAATTCTAGTTTTTGTCTCTATAGTTTATACTGATGACATCTCCCAGTCTTGCAATAAGAATCTTATAACAACTTTAAATGAAAAACAATGCATGAAGCAGGACTACCGGTATTCAAATTAAAGTAGCTGATATAAAACAAGGTATCTATGGTGGGAATGTCCGTGCAGTTATGCAATTGTCTTGGCAAAATCTCACAATAAACATGTCACAATTACCGTATGCATGCATTTTAAGGTGACTACTCTGACACATGCATCCTATTGCTTCGGCTTAATCACAGAAAACACAAAATAAAAACATTCAAGATTTCATTGCATTGGGTTTTCAACACTGAAATGGTTCACAGATTGATCAAAGACAGTACAGTGGTTCCTGCTCTGAAAAGAGCTATCACAAATCATAGTAGAAGATGCTGATTCAGCTCGTAACCAGTATAATGTATGCAAAGATATTGAGGTGAATAGCCTAGTTGAAGTCCTAATATACAAGTTGAAAATTGGTGAAGAAAATAATAGTATTCTAATAATGTTCCATTACGTATGCATACATGTTCAGGCAGATATCATCTAGAATACAAGTTCTGCAAACAGTCGAAAATTAGTAGAGAAACCATGTCCTATTGTCTGAACAGAACTTGCATACTCAGAATTCTACTAGGCTATCTGCATCACGTTTTCTATGCACATTCACATACTATTGCCCCAGCTAATTCTCACACAACAACAATTAAATTTTCAACTTTAAGAGAAAAAAAATAAAAAATAAAGCAACGACAATAAATCAAAACCACTATCACAGTTTCACATTAATAGCAAAACAAAAAGTTATGGAAAAGCTCTACATTGATCCCTCTGCGTGAACACATGGTCAAAGCTACAACCTTTCCATCTCTCGTAATAATCGATAAAATTAAAAACCGCTTAAAATCTCGAGCCACCGGTTCATCCACCTTAGAATCCGAGTTTGGTGCGGCGCCAGTGCCTGCGTTTAACATTATACCTGACCACAAATTACAAAAAAAATTGGGTAAGACATAGCAATTATTATTATTTTTTCCAAAACCCAACAATATTCTGAGATTTCTAGGAACAGTTAATCGAAGTTGCGGGAACCTGATGGTGTTGTCGGTCCTCATCCGGATCCAGTAAGGGATGGGCCTGTTCTGCCTCATCTTCTTGGCCAGCTTCTTCTTGATCCTGAAGGTCTTGTGTGAAGGCTACACAAAAGTAAAACAACACATGTTAGAATGGATAAGCTTGCAATAACATAGACATCGAACGGAGATTCTTTCTTACCATTTTCACCGCCGATTATCGAACACAAGAAGAACAACCTGCAAAGAACAAGATGTGCATTTACCAAACCTTCTCAATGAAACCCTAGTTCAAGGCTACCGAGAGCTGCAAAACATTTTATACGGACTCTCGCACGGTCATTGACTCATTGGATTGGTATTGGACCGGGCTCTATCCTTTTAGTTGCTTATGGTCCATCAAACTATTGGGCTAAATAGAGTCTATTAATAATACTGGAAATTAATAAATTATACGGTCAAATGCATTTCTTTTAGGCTATGTTTGGTACACCTGATAGTATAAAATATGATAGTATAAAACAATAGAATAAGATTTGATAGTATAAACAAGTTGATAAATTCTTATACTATCAAGTATTTGGTGCATTTAGTATAAATAACTTAATAGTATATATAATTATTTACTATGACTATATTATCCTTAACATTTTTTACTATCACCTTTTGCTTGTCAAACTACCAATGAAATAATAATAATAATAATAATAATAATAATAATAATAATAATAATAATAATAATATTAATAATAATGAATATAATAATAATAATAATAATAATACTTAAATAATAATAATTTAATTTAATAATAATAATAATTATGAATTTAATAATAATAATAATTATGAATATAATAATAATAATAATAATTACTAATTTAATAATAATAATAATTACTAATTCAATAATAATAATAATAATTAATAATAATAATAATTTAATAATATTAAAAGTAGATAATATTAAAAGTAGATAGAGAGGAAAATCTTATCAGGTTATATCATGGGGTCATAAGGAGGATAGTGTTATACTATTAGAGTGGGATAAGAAGCTTTGACCGGATTTGACTATCCTATCAGGTGGACATATCAAATGTCTGATAAAGCTTGATAGTATTAACTTATACTATCAGATCCTCTTTATACGACGCACCAAACATAGCCTTAACTCCTTGATTCATTAGTTTAGGCTATCTTGGTGAAAAATTACATTTTCCTAGTTGAAAGAATTTTCTTCCATTGAGGGGATGATAACTGTTGAATTTATCTGGGCTTTACTATAAATTTTTGAAATATGTGTCATTTGATAGGATCCTACGTAAATGTACTAGTTGTCATTCTTTCGGTGGAAGAAAAGAGGATGTAAGAATTTTTTATGTTTGATAAGAGGGTAATAATGGGTAAACTTTGTGGGGATAAAATTATAAGAAAGAGATATCTTTGGCATACCAATAAAAGTGAGACTAAATTACAAGGATAAATTTATTTATGTTCTTAAATATTACCCCAAGCGGAAGTGAGTTAAAATTCTAGAACTCCCTCTCGTTGGCTCTCTCTTTGGTCATTCTTTCCACTTTGAGATGGATGAAATGATTGATAATTTCAAGAAATGGAGTTATTACTCTTCTATTTGGGTGATGAATCAATTGTTAAATCCTATCTTTCTAGTGTTTCACAATGATTTGAGCTTAAATTACATGCTCTATCTTTTTTACATCTTCCTAATTTAACTTGGCTAAAACTTTATCCATTAACGGTTAAATTTGAAAAGCTTTTAGTTCTTAGCTCCTTACGTGATTCAATGGTGTTGTTTTCCATGATTCCAAGGGAATTGAGCTTTAGTATAAGGCCAAGCAAGGAGGATGGAAGCTAAAGAGGAATGAAGAATGCAAGAGAACCAACTCTAGGAACCCATGCTATGGCATGTAGATGATGTGCTTAGGTGTGACAGTATCAGACAATATCAATTATCAAAGTTGATTCTAGGCATGGCATATGGTGTGCCTAGGTGTAGCCTAGGTGTGCAGACGCGACCTAAGCCTAAACTTGACCTTTTATGTCCATTTTGTGTCACTTTCGATTCACTCTAGTCTCCACCCCAATTCCAGTGAGAGAAGTTGTGGTTTAGGTTTCTACAGAGAGAAGAATCATTGGAGGCTTGGAGATCAAGATCAAGGATGAAACCAAGCTCTAGATAAACCATCTTAGTTCTTTCTTTCTTTCTCTCTTCTTGATTTGTCTTGGTTTTCAATGGATCTCTATCTCAGTTTAGTTTCATTATTTTTCATGGATCTATAAATTTGTATCTAGGGATCCTTTAGATCCACCTATGGATCCTTGATAATATGTAATTACTTGAATGTTCTATGTTAATGTTATGGTTTTGTTCATTCATATCTATGCTTAATGCTTGCAATTTCTTGATCACCAATTATATGATCAAATGAACTAAGCATAGGGATTTGGAAATGCAGCTATGGTATAAATGATGCTTGTTCAATTACACTTGAATAGGTTGGGTGTGCTGATTAACCAATGGGATGGACTCATACCCATTGGCCTTGCATAACATATGTTTGATATTTGATCCTAATAAGTAGAATTATGCTAATCACATGGACACATAGTAGGTTAGATAATGACACATGGTTATTTGACGTAGACATAGAAACAAACTAAAATGGAGTATCGATTAACAAAACCTAAGCATTAATATTAACTTCTAGGAATTGCATGTATCCAGGTGAAGTAGAGGGTGAAAAAATGACTTATAGGCTCTTCATCATTGTCTTATCTCATTTAGGATTGAGTGTTGTCCTTATTTCCTTTAATCTCTAGTGCTAATTGTGTATTCCCTCTAATTTCATCTTTAGTCACTTCTTTAATCTTGAACTTGATAGTTTAATTGATCACTAGCATATAATTGTTTCAATCTCTATAGAGATGATACTCATTCACTCACTGTGTATTACTTGTTTTGCCCATACACATGCGGTTCAGTTTAGCCACATCAAGTTTTGGTGCTGTTATAAGGGATTGACAATAGTTATGTGCTACTTTTGATTTGATTACTTGTTCTTGACTTGAGTTTCCTTTTCTTATTTTCAGGAACCTTTGCATTTGTATGTGTCATATTGGAAGTCTTAGAGATATTCCCTTTGATATAGAGATTGAAAGAACTTTTTGGAGAGTTCTTAGATAGCATACTCAACATATGCCAACATGGCAAATGAATGGAATTTAACAAGATCACTTCAGGATTTTGGTTCACCATAAATCTAGAATGTGCACTCTTGCATTTAGAGGCTTACCATCTAGGCTCATAATTTTGAAATCAAAATTGCATTCATTTGAATGATTAAGTCTTCCATCCAGTTCGCAAATCTACTCCATGATGATCTTAATGTGTATCTTCCCAATTTCCTAGAGTTGTATGATACTTTTTGTCATAATTGAGTGTCCAGTGATGCCATTCACCTACGATTGTTCCCATTTTCCTTGTGAGACAAAGCCAAGAATTGGCTTCAATAGTTGCCTCCAGACTCCATCACTATATGGTAGGATCTTGCACAGAGGTTCCTTGTTATATTTTTTCCTCCATCCAAGACTACAAGAATGAGGATTTACATCACCAATTTTGGGCAGTTTGTGTCCGAGACATTATTTGAGGCATGAGAATAATATAAGGATTTAATGAAGGGGTGTTCTCACCATGGGGTTCCTAAGTGGATTCAAGTGCAGACCTTCTATAATACGTTGCTTGATCTTATTTGGTCTACTATAGATGCTGCAGGTAGAGGTAGGGATGTTCAGATTCAAATCAATAAAAAAAATCAAAAATCGATCCAAAAAAATCGAAAACCGATAAAAATCAAAATGGATTGGATTGTTTTGGATGAAAATTTGAAAGAACCGATCGGTTCGGTTTGATTTTCGGTTCCATTTTGTGAAACCGATCCAAACCGAACTGAACCGATTATTACACTACATATATACATAAAACTACTAAAATGTCCCTATAATATCCATAAAATTACATTTTTAGTCTCTATTACAACATTACGTTTACAAAATCCTCTTATTCATCTCTTCTTCACGTTTTCAACACAGCACCTTCACACCTTCACCCCTCCATTCCCTCCACCTTCACGGCTTCACCCCTTTCCCCCTCCATTCCCCACGGCCCACCGCGACCCGAATGTGAGTCCCCCCCCATCTTCACCCCTTCCCCCATTCCTTCATTGCCCACCGCAACGCGAGTCCCCCCACCTTCCCCTTCCCCCATTTCGGCCTCCACCGCGAGCTGCCCTTCCCTCCTCCACTTTGGCCTCCATCGCGCAACAACCTCCGCGTTTAGCGTTGTACCTGACCATAAATTACCAAAAACATTGAGTAAGACATAGCAATTATTTTTTTTTTCCAAAACCCAACAATATTATGAGATTTCTAAGAACAGTTCATTGAAGTTGCAGGAACCTAATGGTGTTGTCGGTTCTCATCCGGATCCAGTAAGGGATGGGCCTGTTCTGCCTCATCTTCTTGGCCAGCTTCTTCTTGATCCTGAAGGTCTTGTGTGAAGGCTACACAAAAGTAAAACAACACATGTTAGAATGAATATGCTGGCAATAACATAGACACCGAACGGAGATTCTTTCTTACCATTTTCACCGCCGATTATCGAGCACAAGAAGAACAACCTGCAGCAGTAGTAGTAGATTTAACAAACCTTCTCAATGAAACCCTAGTTCGAGGCTAGCGAGAGCTGCAAAACATTTTATACGGACTCTCGCACGCTCATTGACTCATTGGGTTGGTATTGGACCGGGCTCTATCCTTTTAGTTGCTTATGGTCCATCAAACTATTGGGCTAAATAGAGTCCATTAATAATGCTGGAAATTAATAAATTATACGGTCAAATGCAATTCTTTTAACTCCTTGATTCACTTGTTTAGGCTATCTTGGTGAAAAATTACATTTTCTTAGTGGAAGGAATTTTCTTCCATTGAGAGGATGACAACCGTTGAATTTATCTGGGCTTTACTATAAATTTTTGAAATATGTGTCATTTGATAGGATCCTACATAAATGTATTAGTTGTCATTCTTTCGGTGAAAGAAAAATCCTTTAATCAAGAGGATGTAGGAATTTTTTATGTTTGATAAGAGGGTAACAATGGGTAAACTTTTAAGGGGATAAAATTATAGGAAAGAGATATCTTTGGCATACCAATAAAAATGAGACTAAATTATAAGGACACATTTATTTAGGTTCTTAAATATTACCTTAAGCGGAAGTTAGTTAAAATTCTAGAACTCCCTCTCCTCGCCTCTCTCTTTAGTCATTCTTTCCACTTTGTGATGGATGAGATAACTGATAATTTCAAGAAATGGAGTTATTACTCTTCTATTTGGGTGATAAATCAATTGTTAAATCTTATCTTTATAGTGTTTCATAAGGATTTGAGCTTAAATTACTGCTCTATCTTTTTTACATCTTCTTAATTTAACTTGGCTAAGACTTTATCCATTAACAATTAAATTTGAAAAGCTTTTAGTTCTTAGCTCCTTACGTGATTCAATGGTGTTGTTTTCCATGATTTCAAGGGAATGGAGCTTTAGAAAAAGGCCAAACAAGAAGGATGAAAGCTCAAGAGGAATGAAGAACGCGAGGGAACCAACTCTAGGAATCCACACCAAGGCATGTAGATGATGTGCCTAAGTGTGACAGTATTAGGCAATATCAACTATCAAAGCCGATCCTAGGCGTGGCATATGGTGAGCCTAGGCATGACACAATTAACTTGAATTGTACTTGGCCTTCACACGCCTAGGCACAACCTAAGTGTGCAGACGTGACCTATGCCTGAACTTGACCTTTTATGTCCTTTTGTGTCACTTTTGATTCACTCTAGTTTCCACCCCAACTCTAGTGACAGAAGCTGCGATTTAGGTTTCTACAAAGAGAAGAATCATTAGAGGCTTAAAGATTAAGATCAAGGAAGAGACCAAGCTCTAGATAAACCATCCTAGTTCTTTTTTCTCTCTCTCTTCTTGATTTGTTTTGTTGTTAAATGGATCTCTATCTCAATTTTATTTCTTTATATTTCATGGATCTATAAATTTGTATCTAGGGATCTTTTGGATCCACCTATGGGTCCTTGATAATATGTAATTACTTGAATGTTCAATACCATTAAGAATGTCATTGAGTATGAACAAAATGTAGTTTTCTTTTTGGATGGGCCAGGAGAAATAGGTAAGACATTCCTTTATCATGCTTTAATTGCCAGATGGAGAAGTATGAGTCGAATTGTGTTAGCCATCACCACATTCGGAATAGCTACAATATTATTACTTGGTGGTCGGACTACCCATTCTAGATTTAAGATACCTATTAACACAGAGTCATCATTCTTATGCTTAATAAGTAAATAGTTTGATTCAACAAAGTTAATTAGACAGACAACCGCAATAATTTAGGATGAAACACCTATGGCAAGTAGATATGCTTTGGAAGCATTAGATCGAACATTAAAGGACATTCTACATTGTGATGCACCATTTGGGGGGAAAATGATGATAATGGGTGGGGATTTTCGTCAGGTACTTTCTGTTATACCAAAAGGGAGTAAGGCAGAGATGATAGCAGCATGTAGAGTCAAGTCTCATTTGTGGGCTTACACAAAGGTTTTACATTTGCGGCAAAATATGTGATCATTGCAAGATCATTGTTTTGCATAATATATTATGCACATTGGAGATGGAATTGAACCTACCATACAAGATGATATGGTACAAGTACCCTGTCAAATGACAATAACATGGGACAAAGAAAATGCACTACATAAGCTTATATAGGAACTATTTCCAATTTAGAGTCCCATGGATGGGAAGTGTCTGATATGGTAGAAAAAGCCATACTGACCCTTAAAAATAAAGATGTTGAAAAACTTAATGACATCATTAACAGTCAATTTCTTAGAGAAGAGCATAATTTGTCATCAATTGATGAAGTTGAGGAAGACACAAGCAACTTATATCAACAGGAATACTTGAACTCCATTGCTTCAAGTGGTTTGCCACCACATATTTTGAAGATTAAACAAGGTGCACCATTGATGCTACTGCGAAACATAGATCTTAAAGCCGGTCTATATAATGGGACTAGGTTACCATGTCGTGGCACTTTTAGGAATATGTTAGATGTAGAAATCTTAATCGATCACCACTCAGGAGCAAGAGCTTTCTTGCCAAGTATAAAACTTAAAACAATTGAGAGTGCATGACTTCCATTCATTCTTATTAAAAAGCGATTTCATATAAAATTGAGTTTCGCACTTACCATAAACAAATCACAAGGATATACCATTCCCAATATGGGGATTTATCTTCTGGAACATGTTTTTAGCCATGACCAATTACATGTTGCTCTATTAGGAGGTGTTTCTCAAGCAACTACCAAAATCCTAATCAAACAATAATAAATTGAAGGGGAAGATGGAGAATTTCACAAGAAATGTTGTTTTCAAAGATGTTTTGTTATTTCAATCTCAAGTATTACTTTATATATATATATATATATATATATATATATATATATATATATATATATATATATATATATATATATATTTAGCTTATTAGTTTAGACTTCTAAACCTAATCCAATTTTTTTGGTTGAATCTTAATCCAATATGTGTCGATGAATTAAAATTTCGAGAGAATTTTGGACTATGTTAGGAGTTGAGAAGAAAGCTTCTTGATATGTACTTTGACAAACATGTAAGCGTTGAGTTAAATTTATATTTCTTGACCACCTTTTTCAAAATTCAACTAATTTGACCTATTATTTGTAGGAGGATGAGTTTGATATCCTTTGGACTTCATGGAAGGCTGAGGAATCACTCACATCAATTCATCAAATTCACAATAAGGTTAAATCAACATTATATATTTCTTTGTGTATGAAAAATGCAATTTAAATGTATATCATCATTATTCTTTTAACATATAATTTTTAAAATTGAACATAGCAGCTTCATCAACTACAAATATATCTTGTTGGGTTGGAAATCACAGTAATAGTTGCTAAAACTCAATTATAGAAGATGGTAAAAAAGAACTGGTGACTCAAAAGAATAAAGGGTAAGATAATATTACCGTTCACAATATTTTTACATTTAAAGTATAATATAATTGCATGATTATTAAGCTTTATTATATTATTTGTTTAAAAAATAAACAAGATACTAGAAGAGGCAACATTAAGTGATTGTCATCTGATTCATGAGAACAAGTAACCATTGTTGTTCTACAAAATATTAATTTCTAATATTAAAAACAAAATCATGGTTGTATATATTTCATTCAACTTTTCTTTGATATATTGTACAATTAAGAAATTTCATGCAAAACAAGATACTTGCATTCTCTAGGTACCTTTCTATATTTAATTAGTCATTGCATTAGTTGCTATTTTAAATATGTTTCATGAGGGAGGATCAATTTATACTAGTGTAAGTTGATTTTTTCTTACACTCATTTTTAGCTGTTAGATCTACTTTCATCTAATGGTTACCTTTAATGAAATACTCTAAACCATTAGATGAAAGTGAAATTAACGGTTGAAAATGGGTGTAAAAAAAAAAGACTTATACTGGTGTAAACGAATCTCCCCTCATGTTTCATATATGTGAATAATATTACTTTACAGCTTTTTAAAGCTAAAAAATTTATTGATGATGAGATGTATAAATTATTGAACTCTTACAAGGTATGCATTTATTTTATGTTAAACTCTCATTTAATTCATATTTAATATGGTTTCAAAAACTTACAATTTTACTTTTATTTCCCCAATTTGCAGGGAAATGGAAAATGTTCAAGAATACAATTAGAATGTCACCCAATTAAAAATATGAATCAAGAAGGATCCAAGTAGCGATGGTTTTAACAGTCGCAACTAGATATATTTATTTTTGTCTAGATAAATAATTCATTATTTTAGTCATTGAAGACTTATTCATATGAAAACATATTATAATTGTTATGTGTAAATATATATTTATTTACATTATTTATACCTTAAAATTAATAATTTACATCTATTATAACATGTATTAATTTAATATGATGTGAATAACTTTACGAAATAAATAAATATGGATTTACAGGTACGTCATATATATATTTTACAAGAAAGAAATGTAAACCTTGATACATAATATTAATATGTGATGTTTGAAATTTAAAGCCCAATCCATTAAATAAATCCAACATCAAATATGTGAAAATTTAGCATTATTATCTGTAAGATAGGTGTGTGATGATGATGTCAAAATTAGCATCATTAGAACGCTCACTTACGAAATTTCAACAGCATCCAAAATAAGGAAAATATTGGTGTGAGAAAGAAAGGAAAAGCTGAAAGAAAATAAGAAAAAGAAAGGAGGTGTAGCGCTTCTTATAGTTTTTAGCCGTTCTATAGCGTAGGCAACAAGCATCACTATGTCCATTTCCAAAGGTATAAATAAAAAACCCACTTAAATCTTGGTGCTTTGTTTGTTCCATCCTATTCCTATTCCTCCCTCCTCTTCATCTCTGTGTTCCAATACGATTTACTGTAATTTGTAGCGATTTCGATTCATTCACCAATTGAAGCACCGTTTTGTCCCCACTTGCAAAGATCAGATGCCTCGCATCAAAAGAAAACCCACCCGATCAATCGCACCTTCTGACGTTCTTCTTTCTGGTACTTCTTCATTTCGTTTTTCTTGCAGTCTTATTTTGGTTCCCGCGAAAACACACGAGTAAAGTTCCGTCAAAAGAAAACGAATATATATGAACCTTTTTCTTTTTAAAATTTTTGTTTTATTTATTTATTTTTTATTTATTTATTTATTTAATTAGATTCTACACAGCTCCCTGTCTCTTGATCAAGATTTTAATTAATCCTTACTTGGAGATTGAGTTTTCCTTTGTTTTCTCGGAAACCAAACATTTTGTGTAGATTGTTTGGTGGATAAAGAATCTGAAGTTGTAACACACTTGAAAGATTTCCTGGAATAGACATTCATATGAATCATAGAATAATGGCTTAAAGATCAAGAACACCGGCCACTATCTTTTTGCAACTTACTACAATAAAATAGGGCAATCGCAGTTATTATCTTAGAGCAATTTTATATATAATAATATAGAGGGAGGATAAACTTATACCAGTGTAAATTGATTTTTTCTTACACTCATTTTTAGCTGTTAGATTTATTTTCATCTAATGGTTACTTTTAATGAAATAATCTCAACCATTAGATGAAAGTTGAACTAACGGTTAAAAATAAGTATAAGAGAAAAAAGACTTACACTGGTGTAAACGGATCTCTCCGAATTTTATATATAAGATTAAAATACTATGCCATGGAAAATATTAAAAAAAAAAAAGTATGATTCAATATTCACGGTGTATATTGTCCTGAATCATTAAGTCTGGATAATGGGTGACTGTTCTAGCTGTTTGGTATTATTGTTGGAAGGTTTCTTTTGATCTTCCTTTTCTTTTTTATTGTAATGCTTGCTATCTTTTTGCTCAGATATTCTTAGTAGTTGGTATTCAGCACCGAAGAAGAAATCAACAGCAATACAGTTTGATCTAATTGATCGCCTATTTGAATCATATGCAAATAAGTCATCAGGATTGATTGAGTAAGTATGCACATGTTGAAAAATCATGTCCCTGTTTCAGTTTATTAAATGCGTTTGTTATTGTGCGATCTAGTTTATAATCAGCTATTCTGTATACTATGTTAAGTTGTATTCAACTGTTTACTTGGAACAATGCTTATTATATTGGCTATCATTGAATTCTAACAGTAAAAAATAAGTGGTTGGTGGTGGGAAAAAGCATAAGAGAGTAAATGCTCATGTATGCATGCTTGATCATGCAATTCTATTAGGCATTTACTTATGGTAGCCCATGGAACATGGCTTCCTATTTTTGCATACCAGGAATATCAAATTGGACGATGTAAACAGAGCAAATGCTCAAGTATGCATGCTTGAGCAAGATATTCTATTAGGCATTTACTTCTGGTAGCCCATGGAACATGGCTTCCTTTTTCTGCATACCAGGAATATCAAATTGGACGATGTTAATGATGTTGAATGGCTGGTTTATATGTGGATATCTGTTTTTTGTTTTTGTTTTACTTTTTTGCACATGGCATGATGTAACATCATTAAAGAGGTTTCTGTATCTATATTATTTTATTTGTTATCTCTTCTCTTTGCCCTTTTTGGCTAGGCTAAATTTTTTTCCTACGATCAAATAGGCAATGTTCTTAAAATGCTTTTAACCAATTGAAGGATAGAAGATATTCTCTTAGATAACAATAACAGACATCAATCTGCACTCAGTAAATTGCATGATTTTTTGAGTTGATGAAGATCTCCTTCTTGCTTACAAGAAATGCTGCTCACAAGTTACACATTTCGTCGTAATTGACCTCTGTCCCTGCTGTGGATGCACAGTGTGTAGTGCACCGTAAAGGTAGAAGATACACAATCTAATTTATCAGGTCAATTTATTTTTCAAAGGGTAATTGGGTTTTAGTGGTATCTTATTGGTGGTATTCATATCATTTTTGCTTTTCTTGTTTTTCTACAGTGGCATTTGCTATAGGGAGGGGTAGCATTAGTATTCCAAATAAGAATTAGTCTCCTACTTAAAAGATATGAATTTTTTTTGTAAAACCAAAATAAAAATAAAAATAGCGGTATTAGGTTTATATCTTCAGTTCTTTTGAAATAGAACTAGAATTTGTCTAAATCATACAAAAAAATTTATAGAAAGAAATAATTTATGAATTGGACACATCATTAATGTAAGATATAAAATGAATTGTCTCTTTATAGTAAGAACTTCAGAAAATCACACAGAGATGCATGTTGAGGTCCAGAACTTGCTCTTTTTTTCTTTTTTTTTTGAGTTTGTATCTTGCCACCATCCTGTTAAAATAATAGAAATGATAGTGGTGCACTTCTTTTGCTTAATTTACTCATGAAATTTGTACTTTGACGTATGATGTATTGGATACTGAAAACTATGTAGCATTTTATTATACGCGTAATTGCTTTAATTGGATGGGTGTGCATCAATAAAGCTGCTGTGACTCTCGATGCTATTCTTTATATTTTTCGTTTGGATGGTCAGGCCTGAAGGGATTGAAGCTCTTTGTAAAGATGTGCACGTGGACTCTAAAGATGTCAGAATGTTGATTCTTGCTTGGTATGAATCTTATCGTGGTTTTTTTTTTTGGCTTTTCTTCTATCTTCCTTATCTTTTAACCTTTATAAATATATGATCTTATCAGGAAAATGAAAGCTGAAAAACAGGGTTTTTTTTCCAAGGTATGCAGAGCAAAGCATTGTCTTATTATATTTTACAGAAATACTAAATGGTAGCAAAAGTTTTTGGAAAAATTATATTTACATCTTTTGAAATTTAATCTAATTATATTTGACATTTTTTTATTTGTATATTTACATTGATCTTTTTATAGAAGAGATAAGTTTAATAAATAAAAAGAAATTAATGTAATTACAATACAAATTTTAAAAAAGATTAATATAATAATAATATAAATCTCAATAAAAATTAATATAATTTTTAAAATAAGAAGAGTGTTAAGTATAGTCAAGCCAAACATAAAGGAAAGTCATTTTTTCAAAGTTTTTTTTACGAAACCATTACAAATTCACGTTGGCGCATGTGATGTACCTGAGCATTGCATTCCTGAAAGTGTGTCAATGTATGCAATTTTAGTATTGCGATGCATTACGTGAATGTTTCGTGATAAATAGCATTGTTCTATATTTTACTAGTAATTTCGTTACTGAATAATGAGAAGCACAAGGATGCATGTATTATTAATTCACCATTAGCAATTCCATGGACACTCTCACAAACATGTGCATCATGCATGGCTTCACACTCTTGATGAAACCTGCTAGAATACCTAAGGATCTCTTTCATGTATCTTAGAATAAGGAACATTTTACAAGATTTTTATAATATATTGAGGATTTAATTAGTGATGTGAATTTTTTACAAGCGCATTGATTGTTCAAATAATAAAATAAGATTGTTCTCATGAAGATTAATTTGAGTACTAACTCTTACCACAATATTAATTATTTAAGTGATCAAAAACAATTATGAAATCACAATTTTAAACAAATAAGAAATTGATTAATAAAACAAGTAAATAAATTAAAAAGGAATATAATTCAACCAAGTTTTTTTAAAAGCTTAGGACTAAGATTTCACTACAATGCCCATTATAATGAATGTAGATTCTATCTTTACTAATGATCAATTATAATTTTGAAGGCGATTTGTCTTAAATTATTTAAAATTCAATCTCTTGGTACTAAAAACGTGTTAAAACTATATTAATCTCATTCTCATAGTAATTAATTGAGTTATAATTAAATTCAGTGACAACCGTTTTGCTCTCGAAGGATTTAAGTTTATCTCTAGGTTTCAATTTCTAAGTTCAATTATTAGATTTTTAAACAATTAAATTTTATCTCTCGATCCTTCATCTAATGCGTAAGATCATGTAAATATGTCACACAACATATCACAAACATTAAACACACTAAGAATGAATCAAAAATAATAATTTCTCATTAACAAAGAATCAAATCAATTATTCAACATAAAAAGCTAAAGAATTACATCACAATCTTAGAAATTAGAAAATTAATTATGCATAGTAATTGTAACACAAACAAAAACAATAATAAAAGAGGCAATCATGATTCTATTTAAAAATAAGAAAACAAAAGGAAGAAGGAGAAGAAGAAGAAGAAAAGAAGTTTTTGATGAATGTCTCCTTAAACTCGTGTCAAACCTTGTGCCTCCAAAATCTCGTGAAAGTCACCCAACCTCCTTAATCTTGTCTATTAATAGGAGATTTAGCCTAATATGAGTGTATCTTACACAAAATCTCCTTAATTGACCCATAAGTAATCTTAATTGGCTCCAAAATAATAAAAAGATATTGATTGAATTTAGGAACTAAATTTATGAAGCTCAATCTCCTTAATTATTCCCCAAGTAATAAAAAAATCTTGATTAGATTTAGGAAACTAATTTTTAGGAAACTTAATCTCCTTTTATTAAAGGCTGCTAGATTTTCTTCTTTTTTTCTCTTCATTTTTCTCATCCTTCATATGATAAAATTAGCTTTTGAGATCAGTTGTTGCATTATCTATTAGCTTTCTAACACCACAAGAATCACGTCGATCCAATCTCTGTAGCTCAATATATGGTCCAAATACAACAGCAAGATCAAGAAATACGAGTTAAATCTGAAATTACAACAAACTCCTTGCTCTTTAACAATTCTTATTCAATCTTCAATTATCTTTATCTTCAAGTTTTCACACTTAATTGAGACTTTGGATGAGACATAAGATTGAGATTAGATCTCTTTAAAACTCTATCTTCAAAATCTCCTTATTTTATCTAAAATCATCTAGATTTATCTTGAAAATTAGATTAATAAAAGATTAGGGAAAAAGATAATCATCTAAAACTCAAATAAGATAATTAAAATCAAATAAAAATTAAATAAAATTAAATAAAAATATTAATAAATAAACCAAAAAATGTGTGTATTTTTACACTCATCAATTAGTTCTTTAATTGAGGAAGCAATCTTAAGAGTTGTTTCTTAATTTCATTATGTTTCTTAATTTATTTCTTTATTTAATTGAGGTTAGTAGTCTTATTATATTAATGAGCTTGAATCTATTCTAATAATTCTATACTAGTACTTGACCTAATTCTTATTATAACTATAAATAGGTGTTAGTGCGTTGTATTTAAATCACACCATATCAATATAATATAATATCCTATTATTCAGAGCTTCCTATTATCTTTACCTCCTTTCTTACTTAAATCATATAATTGCAACAAAACCCTTGGGATAGTTCTCATGTATTGATATATTTTTATGTGTAATACCTTTCTAGTATATATATGTACGTTTGTTCTTTCTCTACATATTTGTATTTTTGTATATATGAGAGCAGTTATATATGTGACGAGGAGAGATTCAACCTCTCATGGTGAGAAAAAAAGAACCTCCCATTGAAAGGAAACTCATTTTTTGCATTTAATTTGTGAGTAAATAATATTGGAATGGTGGAATCAATATAAGTGAAATAGGAAGGCTGCCACTATGCAAAATTTCAAGCATTCTAGTCTTTTTGTCATCTTACAATCTCTAGTAGGTTTCTTTACCTTAGGAAGAACCAAAGGAATTAACAATATTTCTCTAGAGTAAGATAAGAAATACTGTTGACTACTCGTATTGAGAAAATGAGGGCAGGGGTGGGGAAGCAGGACAGATGGATGCTGCAGTATATAGTTGCCAAGTAGCCACCTGTTGTTTTATTTAAGATATACTCTAGGCTGATCTTTCATACCATGTTGATAATGATGGTTATTACAAGCATCTTGTGAAGGAATTCTAGCTTGAAGGATATAATCAACTTAATTTAGTAAGGGAGGAATGTCTAATGGGAAATCATTTGTCATAATTTGATGACAGGCAAAAAATTTTTGTTAAAAATTTATAATGAGAAGACAAGAAAAATAAAACATAAAACTTCAAGCATTGAAAATAAAGAAACTCTATGAGATCCACGTTGTTGTTGTTTTGATTTTCATACTGTTTGTGTTTCGTGTTTTACTAGTTTAGAGGTTCAGGCTTGCATTGCTTAGTGCTAGACTTTGTTTCCGTTCATATCAGAAGTGGGCTAGGCTGCCTCCAAACTCTTGAGGAGCTTTGGACTTATTTCAGAAGTTTGCAAGAAAAGAAGGAAGACAAAAATCATTACGAACTCTGTAAAGTATGCAGTATTAGTGTTTAATTGGATGCAATGAAAGAATCTTTTGTAATCAACATCTGCTTTATTCCTTTAGGATAAGATTTGGGTTCATTATATTGCTGTGCTTTTAGTGTTTCAAGAGGAATTTTTTAAGAGATATTTCAGTGTAAATGCAACGAACTCTTATGTCGATGTTTCTTTTCTTTGTTTTGAATTTTGAGGACTATATTTTTACTGTTTGATGCCTTGACAAAGTCAAACCATAATCCACTTATACTGTTGAATGATAAACCGCTCATGTCATCATCAGTGATACAGTTTGAATTTCCTTATCATAATTTATTTAGTTTTTTGGATATATCATGATAACCAGTTTTTTTTTTTTCTTTTTCTGAATAGGATGAGTGGCGAAGAGGCCTTAAATGCTTAGGGGCTGACACAATCGCAAAATTAAGAAAAGAGATTGATGTGATTGAGATAAAGGTATTTTGTTTTGTTATAATTTAGTTAGTGAAATTTTCTTGAATTCTTGCTGAGATTAACCATTAACTATAGATGTCCTTCAAGAGGATTTTTGGTGCTATTTATTTCCTTTTGTCTTGGTTAGGTGATGCTACCAGAGAGCTTTGAGGATTTTTATTCCTATGCATTTGAATACAACCTAATAGGTAAGCCGGGGTATTGTTGGGCTTGTATTTCAATTATAATTCAGAATTGTTGGGTTACACTGGTGCCTTTATATTCTTGCTCTTCTCTTTTAAATGTTAGAACATTGAATAATATAATAGTTTCAGAAGATAAGCAAAGGACTGTGGATATTGAGACTGCTTGTGAGCTGTTGAATGTTGTTCTGAGACTCATATTTCCTACTCAGGTCGATTTATTAGTTGAATATCTAAAGGTGGGTAACCGTTTATATCTTGTTTCTTAACTTACAGGTTGTTAATTTATGTCAATCTAGAATATCTAAATGTGAATAACTGTATATTATATTTTATATATCTTACGTGCTAATTTATGCTACTCTGGCCTTTTTGCATCATCTGTTAAGTTGCATATAAAGGTTTGGGTTTGGGATAATGACTTTCAATGATATTCAGAAAACATGTTAGACTGTGAAGAATGTCAATATGCTATTTTGTTGCATTTAGTTATTATTCCACTCTAAAGAATATGGTCATTTGTTTATAAAAGGTTATGTTTTCTTGTGTGGTTCATGATCCAAAATAGTTATAATCCTTGAGGGATATTTTCTTGGAAGAGTTTTCCCCTGATTACAACTTGTATTATGCACATTAGTCTTGTTTAGTCGATAGATGTTGATCAAAAGACTTTGGATATCTAGATTCTTTTACATTAATTATTTTCTTATGGTTGAACTAATTATGTGACAGATCCAGAATGAGTATGGCGCTCTAAACAGAGATCACTGGAGAAGTTTCTTTCGTTTCTTTAGAGAGGTAATGATTTTTTTTACTTTTGCCTTGCTGATTTTATAATCTGTTTTTTTTTTTTTTCACTATTGGTTGAGTTTACTATCTGGGGTTAATTGAAGTCTCGGCAAATTTTAAGGTCTTGGCAAACTGTGAAAATGTTGGTTTAATCTTCTGGAGGAAAACCCTACTTAGGACTGACTACCTGTTCCCATTTTCCTTCTTTTTAATATTTGCTTCTATGAGGACAGAGATTCTATGTGGCAGTTGCATTCGTCAGTCAGTTAATGTACTTTACATCATAAGAAACTCCTATTGCAAAGAACTTAAGCCCATCAAGTTGGGTTAGACTTTCCAATAGTCTTGTGAACTGAATTTGCATGGTGCTTTTCACTCCAATTCATATTTTGGGTAGTTAAATAAACACTAGAAGTTCTTCTCAGCTATCTGCAGATGTGGCCTCTGCTAATAAGTATATCATATGCATTATGTTGTTTGCATATAATTGTACACTTGTACAATTAATCGATGAAAGTAGGTGAGCTTCATTTCGAGAAGTTGCATGCAGAAAAATATTTGACCTTTTGTTGCTGCAGATAAGCATTCGAGATCTTCAAAGTTATAACTCCAGTCAAGCCTGGCCAGTGATCATCGACAATTTTGTTGAATGGTTGAAAGAGAAAGAAAAGAAGGTTTAGTTCTCACTCCCTCAGGTTTTTCAGTTCAACTTTTATCTGCCAACTCCAAGTCAGAATACTGTTTGAAGCGGATCTGCAATTGTATATGACTGTATTGAGTGATCTATTTTCTCTACTTGTTTTTTTAGCAAAAAATTTTATGATTGGTCCAATATGTAACAATTTCTAAACTACCAAAGTTACCTCAATTTTCCTGACCGGAGAAATTGTTGCTAAGCAATTTTTTTTTTTTGGGACTTCTCATTCTTTCAACATCTATATGTGTAATATGTTGGGCTCAAGGACAGTGTAAACTAAATGAGATTGCGATGTGATAAGTGAATACCAAAGAAGATCTAATAAAGCTAAATTAGCATACTCACAACGCAGCGGTACTGAATGCGTGCAAAATATATAGAAAAAGAATACCAAATTTTAACGTGAAAAACCCTTCAATATTAAGAGAAAAATTATGGGATAAACTCCAAAAAATTTCACTATATTAAGGATAATTACAATATCTTCTTCACACTCTTTTACATAAGAGATACAAAATATAATGTTTCTCAGTAAGACTCCTCTTTTCAAATACTACAATTTTATGTGATTGCAGTATCAAGAAGTAATAGAAATATTACCCAAATTTTCCCAATGTATTTTCTCACATCTCACACTTTAGGATTTACTCACACTCTATTTTTCTCTCACTACCAGAAGCTCTCATATAGCTTCTACTTCTCTGTGTCTTAGATGGAGGAATTGTTCTCTATTCATAGAGAGCCAATGTATGCATTGTTATTAATGCATCACCTGCCAACTTCCAACAAGCATCAAGCAACAAATGCAACAAGCACTGAAAGTGCTTTGCAGCAGAAGCCAAAAATCCTCTTCCCTTTATTGACTTAATCCATTAAAATTATAGATGAATCTCACAATTCTCCCCTCTAGCCATTGGGAAAAATGATCTTAGAACATTCATCTGGGATTCATGCTGATTAACTCGGCACAAAATTGAAGCTTTTCACACGCAACAACTTTTGTCATCATATCAGCAGGGTTTTTATTAGTGTGAATCTTTTTTAGCTTAAATGTTATTCCTCCACTGCTTGACATAGCCAATGATATCTAACATCAATGTGCTTAGTACGAAAGTGGTACATTGCATTTTTATTTAAATCCAAAGCACTTTGACTATCACAATGGATAACAGACCTTTCTTGCTTCATTCCCAATTGTTGAAGAAATCTTTTCAACCAAAGCATTTCTTTTTTTGTTTCGGTCATAGCAACATACTCTGCTTCAGTAGTAGATAATGCAACACATTTCTGCAATTTAGATTGCCAAGATACTGTTCCCCTGCAAAAGTAAGCAAAAATCCCGAGGTAGCTTTCCTACTATCAAGATCTCCTGCCATATCTGCATCTGCATAACCTTCCAAAATCAATTCTGATCCTCCAAAGCACAAGCACATTTTAGAGCTACCTTTCAAATATCTCAAGATCCATTTTACAGCTTCCTAATGATTCTTTACTAAAATTAGAAAGAAACCTGCTAACAACTCCAACCGCATGAGTGATATCTGGTCGAGTACAAACCATGACATAGATCAAACTCCCAACTATAGAGGAGTAAGGTATAATAACCATATCTTTCTTTTCTTCCTAAGAAGTAGGGCAACTCCTTTTACTGAGTTTAAAGTGATTAGCCAACGGTTTGGTAACTGGCTTAGAATTCTTCATATTGAATCTTTCTAGAACCCGTTCCACATATTGTTTTTGTGATAACCATAGCTTTCTAGCTTTCCGGTCTCGCAAAATCTGCATGCCTAGTATTTACTTTGCAGGGCCTAGATCTTTCATATCAAAGAATTTTGATAACTCCTTTTTCAAATCACTAATCATCTTCTCATCTTGTCCCACTACTAGCATATCGTCTACATATAATAGAAGAATGATGAATTTATTACCTGGAAACGCTCTAACATATACACAATGGTCTGCATCAGTCTTGGTATATCAATGACTTATCATGAAAGAGTCAAATTTCTTGTACCATTGTTTGGGAGCCGGCTTCAATCCATGAAGACTTTTCTTTAATCTGCAAACCATATACTCCTTTCCACTCTCCCCAAATCCTTCTGGTTTATTTATATAGATCTCTTCCTCCAAATCACCATAGAGAAATGCAGTCTTCACATCTAACTGCTCAAGCTCCAGATCCAAGCTAGCTGTCAATCCAAGTATGACTCGAATAGAACTCATTTTAACAACTGGAGAGAAAATTTCATCAAAATCTATTCCTTGCTTCTGTCCAAAACCTTTCACAACCAAGCGAGCTTAATATATTTCACTAGCTGGTTGCCATCTTTCTTAAGCTTAAATACCTATTTGTTCTTCAAGGCTTTCATCCCTTCTAGAAGTTCTACAAGCTCATAAGTATCTTTTTTCTGCAAGGAATCTATCTTTTCTTGCATTGCTTTCATCCACTGGATTTTATCCTCATGAGTTTAAACTTCTTCAAAATTTTCTAGCTCCCTCTCATTAGTCAGAAGGATAAACTCAGAACTGGAGTACTTGATCGATGGATGACGCTCTCTATTAGATCTCCTGAGCTGTGGTGTAAAGGGTTGCTCCCCCTGCTCGACACCTTCTCCATCTTCAACATCATTTGTTACTGGCTCATCATTAACCCCATGTTCTAGAAATTCTCCCCCTTTTGTGGCATTTCCTTTAAGAGGAGATACTGGTGTAAAATTGACATTACTACCAAATTAATTGGTTTTCTCTAGTACAACAGGATCTGACATAGTTTCTTATTCATGGAACACTATATCTTTGCTTTTAATAATCCTTTTCTTTTTCGAATCCCATTCCTCATCTCCATAGCCCAGAAATATATAGGGAATAACTCTATTATCAAGTTTTTGTCTCTGCTCCTTACTTATATGAGCAAAGGCTTCGCATCCAAACACCTTCAAATGAGAGTAGCTAATATCATGTCCAGACCATACTTTCTATGGAATGTCAAAGCCCAAAGGAAAAGATGGAGATCTGTTAATCAGGTAGCATGCGGTTTGAACAACTTCACCCCAGAATGGCTTAGGTAGTTTAGCCATTCTCAGTATACATCTGACTTTTTCCATAATGGTTCTGTTGATTCTTTCAGCCACACCATTATGTTGTGGGGTGCCAGTAACCGTCTTCTTATATCTGATGCCATGTTCAGAACAATAATTCTTGAATTCATGGGAGGTGTACTCACCCCTATTGTCACTACGAAGACACTTCAAAGGTTTCTCTGTTTCTCTCTCCACCATGGCATGAAACATTTTAAAGTATTAAAACACCTGGTTTTTTCTCTTTAAAAAACACACCCACACTTTCCGTGAAGCATCATCAATAAACGTTGCAAAATATCTACTACCACCAAGAGTCTCCACCTCCATGGGACCACATACATCCGAGTAAACCATATCCAAAATATTCTCTTTCAACTTTGAAGTTTTGCTGAAAGAAACTCTATGATGCTTGCCATATAAACAATGATCACAAGGACTTAACCTTGTACGTTTGGCGGAAGGAATAAGGGATTTCCTTGCCAAAATCTACAATCATTTGTCACTTAAATGAGCCAGTCTTTTGTGCCACAAATTTGGAGAAACATCATCCTCATTTGCATTCAACTTGTCTTTGATATGCTTGACTTGAATCTTGTATAATGTATTATACACCATTCCTCTAGCAACAACCATGGAGCCTTTGAGAAGCTTCCATTTGCCATCACCAAATTCATTATGATATCAAGCTAGATCCAGAGCATGCACGGAGATCAGATTTAGGCGTAGATTGGGCACATGTCGCATGTTTTTCAATATTAATGTGCAACTAATATTGGTCTAAATGCATACATCACCAACTCCCACAATGTCCACATTGCTACTATTGCCCATCTTTACTTTGCCAAAGTCTCTTGCTTTGTACACAGTAAAGAATTCCTTATTATGAGTGGCATGATACGATGCTGCTGAGTCAATGACTCATTCTACATATGAATCTGTAACATGGCATTCTTCTTCTCCAATAGAAAGTAACACCACTTCCCCATTAGTCACAAAGGTTGTGGAATTCTCGTCATCAGCCATATTCTAATTCTTCCGATTTGTTGTCTTTGTTCTTCCAAGCTTTACAATTCCTCTTGATATGTCATTCTTCGCCACAATGATAACACTTGAACTTTCTTCTTGAATGGAACTGCGATTTATCTTTGGATTTCTTGGACTGATCTCTGCTTTTACTTCTCCCCCTATTCTCTGTGACAAGGGCTAGGGAATTATCTTTCCCCAAGTCTTTTCTTCTGGTTTTTTCATTAAACATACTATCTTTGACTTGGATCGAAGATAATTTTCTGCTCGGAGTAGAGTTGCTTAATGACACCGCCAAAGTCTCCCTGCTATCCAACAAAGAACTCAAAAGTAGTAGTGCTTGTAATTCATCTTCCAGCACTAGTTTCATGGTAATCAACTGATTTACCAAATCTTGAAAATCACTCAAGTGTTCAGTAACTGATCTTCCTTCTCTATACTTTAGGTTCACCAACTTTTTGATTGCGAAAGCTTTATTCTGTGCAGTCTTCCTCTCATAGAGCTCTTGTAAATTTTTTCACATAGTATGGGCATTGGTCTTTGTGGCCACATGGTGGAACACGCTAATATCCACCCATTGCTTAATTATTCCAATGGCCTTTTGGTGCATCTTTTTCCAATCATCAGGCGTCATGTTGTTTGACTTTGCATCTCCCTTTTCCACAGGATCATACAAATCCTTATAGAAAAGTATATCCTCTATTTTTGGCTTCCAAATGGAGTAATTTGAGGCTGTCAATTTAATCATGGTGCCCGTGTTCTCCTCCATTTAATTTACACAACACGATCTAGAGCTCAACTAGGATCTCTGATACCAGTTGTTGGGCTCAAGGATTGATTCACGGTGTAAACTAAATGAGATTGAAATGTGACAAATGAACACCAAAGAAGATCTAATAAAGCTAAATTAATAGACTCACACAATGCAGCGGTACTGAATGTTTGCAAAGTATACAAAAAAAGAATACCAAATTTTAACGTGAAAAACCCTCTAATATTGAGGAAAAAATCACGGGACAAACTCAAAAAAATTTAACTATATTAAGGATAATTATAATATCTTCTCCACACTCTTTCACATAAAAGATACAAAATATAGTGTTTCCCAATAAGATCCCTTTTTTTAAATACTACAATTTCATGTGATTACAATATGAAGAAGTAATAAAAATATTACTCAAATTTCTCTGGTGTATTTTCCCACACCTCACTCTTTAAGATTTACTCACATTCTATTTTTTTTTCTCACTACCAAAAGCTCTCATATTGCTTCCACTTCTCTGTGTCTCATATGGAAGAATTGCTCTCTATTTATAGAAAGCCAATGCATACATTATTATTAATGCATCACCTGCCAACTTCCAACAAGCATCAAGCAACAGATGCAACAAGCACCGAAAGTGCTTTGCAGCAAAAGCCAAAAATCCTCCTCCCTTTGTTGACTTAATCCACCGAAATTATGGCTGGACCTCACATAATAACCATTTCAGTAATCAGACTTTCTTGCTTCTTTTGTCTGTTTAAGAATGGTCCTGGCTATAATTAAAGTTGGAATCTGAATATGGGTGGTAATCAATCAAGAATGTGTAATTTTGCATTTTTTTTCCCTAGTTTTCAAGGCTTTATATCAATCAAGAATGTGTAACTTAGTTTCCTTCACTGAGTTATATGCTCAGGGCTTTATATGATTAGACCGGCTGCAAGTAATATATTCCGAGGAGATGAAGAACTGAAAGGTCGATTACTATTTATTTTCTTTGTTTTTTTAAATACCTTTGTCACTTGGGGGCGTCACATCCTTCTTTTGATTCCCATCTAAATTATCTAATGATTATGAAACTTTGGCCACTTAAGCAGAGGAGCATTTCCTTTTCCCTTTAAATGAGGATAATTGGGTGGCCTCCTTTTCCTTTTCCCCTTTATGAATATCTCATTGAAAAAGGAAAGATGAACGAGTTCATTAACATGTTTTCACATGTTGAAAATGAATTTATTTTTCACCTAAAATATTTTTAAAATATAAATTTATATTTATAAATGTTAACAAAACACACGTATTTTCTAAAATAGCAGGTTGCAAGTTCTGCATGTGATCCTACAATAAAAGCTTTTGGGTCTAAATGTTATGGATTTGAAGAACTAATTTGCATTTTTTAATGCATTTGTCAAGTCATGATTTTTTTCATTTAAAGGAGGAGGTGAAAAGTTATGTTGGTGGTGATTCAGAACAAAATGATGCAAGAAATAAAAATATGATATATGAGTTATAATGAACTACAGTAGGGAGTTGAGATCAGAAATATCAATTGGTAACAAGTTCTGTTACTTATACATAATTTTTTTGTATAGAAATCTCACGTATCAAATTTGGTCCATTCATTTTCTTTTATTTTTCTCTTCCATTCTTTTTTTGTTTTTAATTCCATCAACGTTTCTCGTTGCATTTGTGAGATGTACAAGAAGTTTTTTTTACATATATCATTTCCAATTGGTAAATGCTCTAAAGGGGTTGTTTTTATTTTGAGTGATGTCACTTTTTATTTACATATGAGAAACAAATTCAATTTTGGCCATTCATTCTTTTATACTTTTCTCCTATCTTTTCTTAAGTCATTAAACACTTTTATGAAATCTGTGTATTATCTTTATGGAAAAAAATCTGTACATGTAACAGTTCTTATAATTGGAAAGAGCACCAAAAAAAAAAAAAAAAACAAAAGTGGTACAAATGATGTGACACGCTATTTCATCTTTTTAAATAAATAAAAATTAAAGCATAAAGGAAAAAATTAATAATAAATGGTAATAATAAATTTGTAAACCATTTCTCATATATGTATATGTAAAGAAGATTTAGTAAGATAAATATTTATTATAAAATATAAAAAGAATAAATTTTGATCTTAAATTTTATATGAATAGTAAGATTAGAATATAAATGTATACGATTTTTTTATGGGACATATTTAGTGAAAAAAGTAAATTTTGACCATATAATTATACATAAATTTTTAAAATTAAAAATTATTTAAAAGTCATATAACAATTTAAAAAAATATATATGTATTTATATTTTAATATTAATTATTCTTATAAGATCCAATAATTAAGATTAATTCATTTTATATTTTACAAAAAATATTTTTCTTATCAAATATGTTAAATATTTTTCTCATATATATATATATATATATATATATATATATATATATATGAGAGAGAGAGAGAGAGAGAGAGAGAGAGAGAGAGAGAGAGAGAGAGTGCGGCTAAGAATAAGAAAAAGAAGTTTTGTTGCCAACAACTAGGAAAAAAGTCATGAAATATTTGTGGAAATATTTTTGTACTAAATAACATTGTTATTTTATTTCTAATTACTACAAATGATAATAGATAATGGTATAATTAAATGAAAATAAATAAAAATATAAATTTTTAATTTATTAGATTGAAATAATCTTACTCATTTAGATGTGAATAAAAATAATTCAATGATAAAAAATTAAGAGTAAGTACCTTGATTTTTCTAATAATTAACGCTTATTACACTCCACGCACATCTTAATTTGAAAATTGCACTTTTCTCACTTTGTTATTTCTTCGAAGAAATGATACAGGAATCTTACATAAAGTAAGAGAGTTAAGTTTTAATTTCTTGAAAAAAATGTTGGGGCATAAGAATAGTATATAAATTAAGATATGTATTGTAGGTATAATTTTCTAAACAAAATGAATATTGAGTGTAATAAATGCTAATTTTAAGAAAGGTTAGTGTAACTTTTAATTTTTTTTAAGCCTAATTATCTTAAAAATATTATAGAGTATTTATACATTATAGCTTTATAAGGTTTTGTCGAATTGACAAAATTTCGCTTAATTCAAGTTAGAGAAAAGTCTTTTATTTTTTTTTAATTTTATGTTATGTGTCTATTTTACTAACTTAAGTTTGTAATTCATTTATTTTAACTATATTAAATTAATAAAATAAATATATGACATGAAATTAAAAAAATTAAATAATTTTCTTTTACTTTGAGTTTCAGCCAAGTTCTGAAATTGTAAAATTGAGCTCAGGTGCCAGCATGCGATTATTGTGAAAACCAGCTCCAACGGCTACGCTTGTTTTGGACAAAATTCGACCTTTAGCACTCAGCAGAGAAGGGTTGCTTTCTTTAGATTCAAAAAGGGAATGATTTTTCATTGCCCATGTAGCATTGTGGCAGACAGACCCAACGAGAGTGAGAAAGGGAGAGAGAGCACTGGGTTATCTATTTTCCTCTGGTCCTTCAATCTTCAGAGACATCGAAGAGAAAAGTTAAGAATTGGGTTCAAGACCCATTAACAAAAGAATAAAAAAAATGAAGAAGACTTAGAGTAGTATATGAAAGATTTCTATATTCTTCTTAGTGGAAGAAAGTGCTACAAGCCTAGATATATACATGAAGAAAGGGTCACTTATGCTAACAAAATTGATTACAAGGTGACCAATAAGAATGCATTACAACTGTAAAATAATAAAAGAATGGTTACATAATAAAAGCCAAAAAACAGAAAAACAGAAAACAGAATCTGCAACAAATGATTGTTAGCTGCCTTCTAGGTGACGTGTATCCATTTCCCTTGATATCCCCCCGCAAGCTGGGGAGTAAATGTTGAGAAGACCCAGCTTGGGAACAAGAAAACGAAACTGTTGAGGACTCAGTGCCTTGGTATAAATGTTAGCAAGTTGACAGGAAGAAGAAATAGGCAATAACCGCAATGTCCCTTGTTGACTTTTTTCCCTTACAATGTGACAGTCCAATTCAATGTGTTTGGTACGTTCATGGAACACGGGATTAGCAGTAATATGTAAGGCGGATTGGTTGTCACAGTAGAGTAAAGTTGGAGTTTTGGAGGGAATTTTAAGATCTTTTAGAAGGAAAGTAAGCCACTAAATTTCATAAGTTACGACTGCCATGCTTCTATATTCAGCTTCACAAGAACTTCTAGACATTGTATTTTGTTTCTTGGACCTCCAAGAGATGATAGAAGAGCCAAGATATCCACTGTATCCAGTGATAGATCTCCTAGTGTCTGGACATGAAGCCCAATCACTATCACTGTAAGCTTTCAATTGGAGTGCTGAATCACATGGGAAAAATAGGCCCAGATCAGGAGCATCCTTGACATATCAAAGAACTCTTAGAGCAGTATTATAATGAATTGTTGTTGGCTGAGAAAGAAATTGTGCAAAGTGGTGCACTGAGAAAGTTACGTCTGGCTGCGTGTTTGTTAGATACATGGGACGCCCTATGAGACATCTATAGGCAAGAGTATCAGAAAAGGGCTCTCCTGAGTCAAATGATAACCTTTTAGCATTGTCAATGGGTGTGGAGGCTGGTTTGCATCCTAAGAGACCAACTTCAGTCAACAATTCCAAGGCATATTTCCTTTGGTTTACCAATATTCCTTGCTTGGTTTGTGCCACCTGAAGCCCAAGGAAAAATTTCAGCTCTCCTAAATCCTTGATACGAAAAGAAGCATCAAGAGCTTGCTTAATATGTGTTATTTCCTGATCATCATTGTCAGCCAAAATGATGTCATCTACATAAACCAAGAGGGCTGTGAAAGAATTATGAGAGGATTTGGTAAACAGAGAATAATCATGCATAGATTGAGCATATCCAACAGTGATAAGGAAAGATGATCATCTAGCAAACCACTCCCTACTTGATTGCTTAAGCCCATATAATGCCTTTTGTAGTTTGCAAACTTGCCCTGGCAGAACAGAATCTTGACCAGGAGGGGTTACCATGTAAACTTCTTCCTTTAACTCTCCATGTAAAAAAGCATTGTTGATGTCTAGTTGCCGAAGCTGCCAATTAAGCACAGAGGCAAGTGATAGTAGCAACCTCACAGTGATTATCTTGGCTACAGGGGAAAAAGTATCTAGATAATCTATTCCCTCGGTTTGAGTATACTCTTTTGCCACCAAACGGGCTTTATGCCTTTCAATGGTCCCATCTGCCTTGTACTTGACCTTGAAAACCCATTTACAGCCGATTGGAACCTTCCCTTGTGGTAAACTTGTGACAGTCCAGGTTTGATTTACATCAAGGGCCAATAACTCAGTCTGAATAGCACGCTTCCAACAGTCATGAGTAATTGCTTCAGCATAGTTCCTAGGCTCAACATGTGTAGACAAAGACATGACAAAAGATGTGTAAGTAGGTGATAAATGTTTATAGGACAAAACAGAAGAAATGGGATAAACAATATGAGAAGATGAATTATGAACAGTGCTGATATTGCAATGATAATCCTTTAAATAATCAGGGGGTCTTTTGGTTCGGGTTAGACGACGAGCTGATGTGATGGCAGGTGTGGATGTTTCAACAGAGTCATTTATTATAGGATGGATGGGAATGATTGGTGTATCAGAATTGTGTAGTGTATCTATAGGAGTGGTTAGAGGCGAGGAAGATTGTGGTGAAAGGGTGATGTCAGTAACAATATCAGTGAGATGGTGAGTGTTTGTGGAGAGCTGAGGTGAATGATCATAGGCTAGATAAGAGGTTAGGTTAGGAGGTAAGGGGAAGCTGTTAATCTTATCATCTTTGGTTTTAAAATGAGAGTATGGAAACATATGTTCATGAAAAACTATATTTCGTGACACAAACAATTCTCTAGTGTGAACATTCAATAAGATGTACCCTTTTGTGCCAATTTTAAAACTAAGAAAAGCACACTTGCAGGCCCGTGGATCAAATTTAGTTCTCTGGACAGGTGAGGTGTTAGCAAAACACAACGAGCCAAAAACCTTGAGTTGTGAAAAATCAGGTTCAGTTTTATGAAGCATTTTATGTGGAGAAGAAAACTTCAAAACAGGTGTGGGTAACATATTAATGATGTATGCAACATGCAAAACAGAATACCAGTATATTTTTGGTAAGTTTGATTGAAACATCAGAGCTCGGGCTACATTCAACAAGTGACTATGTTTTCTTTCAACAATGCTATTTTGCTCAGGTGTATTAACATAAGAAGTTTGATGAATTATTCCTTTAGAGGTATAGAAATCAGTCATAAAGAATTCAGTTCCATTGTCACTTCTAATGATTTTTATGATTGAACCAAATTGTGTTTAAACCAAAGCAACAAAATTTTCCAAGATTTTAGACGTTTCAGATTTTTGCTTTAAAGGGAAAATCCAAGTGTAACGCGAGTGATCATCAACAATTGTAAGAAAATATTTGTGCCCATGAACGGATGGAATGTAATAGGGTCGCCACAAATCAATGTGTATGAGATCAAAACATTTAGCAGAAGTAGAATTGCTGATAGGAAAAGGAAGCTTCTTTTGTTTAGAAAAATGGCAAACATCACAAACATATGATCTATCAATTTTAACAAAAGGAAACTTGTTCTTTATCACATCAACACATTTATTTGAGACATGTCCTAGACAAAAATGCCAAAGAGTGGCAGTATCAACAGAGGCTAAATTAACAACAGTAATGGAATGTGATGGAGTCTTGGTGTATGGAGAAACTTGGTGGGAAGGCACCCTGACTATGTAAAGTCTATCATGAATATCAGTTGAACTAATCATCTTCAAGGAACTCTTGTCCTGAATTTGACAATGAGTAGAATCAAAAGTGAGAACACATGAGAGACTTGCAGTTAATTTTGCAATAGACAAAAGATTGAAGCTAAAACAAGGTATATAGAGAACATCATGGAGAACATGATTCTGAGTTAAAAACACACTACCAGAATAATTAGCGACAACTTTGTTTCCATTTGGTAGTTTCACATGAATGGGTTTAATCTGATGAAAAGAGGTAAAATGGGAAAGACAAAAACAAATATGGTCGGTTGCCCCACTATCAAGAATCCATAAGCTAAATGAGGAAAGAATTTTACCAGTATGTGCAGAAGCACTAGATGAGCTAGGAGTGACTGAAACTTGGTTTGAAACATGATTAATTGCTGGAATTTTGTGACTGCTGAAGAAGTGCTATCAGGCCTTGGTATTGATCCTCAGTGACACCAAACTGCTGGTGTCTCAAATCTTCCTTTAAGGGTTCAAGTTCCTCTTGACTTGTATCAGGATCATCATTGTGAATAGCAGCATTGGCATAGGTATGGTTGTGATTCTGATTCTGATTTGTGAACTTGAAATGTGGTAGGAAGCCATGCTTCTTGTAACAAGAATCACAGTATGCCCTGGCTTTCCACAATGACTGCACATTTTAGTGCTACTGCCATGACCAGAAGAATTAGAATTCAAGTGAAACTGAGAGGTATTTCCTCTCCCTGAACCAGAATAACCATATCCTCTACCACCATTTCCCTTGAAATTTCCTCTACCAGCAACTGCCATAACCTTAGAGTGTTCCATTGTGTCACCAAAAATTTGCCTCTCCTATTGAACTACCAGAGAAAAGACACAATTAAGGGATGGCAATGGGTCCATCAACATGATTTGCGATTTGACAGTGGAATAACTATCATTCAATCCTCGAAGAAACTTGATCACCTGATCTTGAACCTTATATTTGCTAACATTAGCAAAGGCATTGCAAGAACATTTAATTGCACAACTACAAACAGGTAATGGGCAAAAAATTTCTAGCTCATCCTAAAGGATTTTTAACTCGGTGAAATAATCAGTAACACTTAACTTTCCTTGTTTAAAAGATGAGATTGTATCTTGAAGATCAGTAATACGGAATATATCACCTTAAGAGAATCTCTCTCGAAGATCAGACCATAAGCTTGAAGCTGTGTCCATCCAGATTACACTCTGAGCAATGGATGGAGATAGTGATCGGAGAAGCCATGAAAGGACCATCATATTGGCTCTCTCCCAAGCAGGATACAAAGAATTGACACGAGCTGGAGCTGAAATCGTGCCATCAACGAAACCGAGCTTGTTTTTGGAGACAAGACTCATGCGAATTGATCGTGACCATTGATGGTAATTTGGACCATCAAGAACAACGGAAACAAGGATCGATGACGGGCTTTCTGATGGGTGAAGATAATATGGTGAAGTGGTATCTTGAGAAGGATCAATGTCCATGATTGAATGTAGCAACCAGAGCTCTGAATATCAGAGCTTTGATACCATAACAGAAGAATAAAAGAATGAAGAAGAAGACTCAGAGTAGTATGTGAAAGATTTCTATATTCTTCTTACTGGAAGAAAGTGCTACAAGCCTAGATATATACATGAAGAAAGGGCCACATATGCTAACAGAATTGGTTACAAGGTGACCAATAAGAATACACTACAGCTGTAAAATAATAAAAGAATGGTTACATAATAAAAGCCAAAAAATAGAAAAACAGAAAACAGAATCTGCAACAAATAATTGTTAGTTGCCTTCCAAGTGACGTGTATCTATTTCCCTTGATACCCATCGTTCCACAACAGGCCAGACAGGTATTATAAATCCTTCTCTTATTAGCATTCAAAATTCGTTAGTTTCTCTCTGCTTTTACTTTTGGGGAGGTTTTGGCTTCGCTCTAAGATTGGAATTGGAGAGGGAGGGATATATAGCTCAATCCCAATATTCTTATGGCAAACAGTGCATACACCTCTTTTCACACCTTATTTAATACCATTCATCATATATACATTTTTTTTATCATTTTCTCTTACTTAATCACACTCCCTTAAAAAGAATATATACAATAACTACATCCCTAAAAAGAGTATAGGAGTATCTTTTTCCTATATAGTTTCTGGGTTGATTTCCATTTCCTGTATTTACATTTTGATTACTGAAAATATTGGAATTTACTAATTTGCTTGATCATAGAAAAGTTTATTTTCTGGGTTGATTTCTATTTTAGTTACTAGAAAGATTGGAAGAAGAAAAATGTTATCTATGGGGTTAACAAATTTGAATGATCATAGGCAAGTTTATCTTTTGGGTTTGGTCCCAATCTTTTCTGAACCCACAAGCAAATGGGTTTTTTGTTGAGTGAATGAATCTCAATCATTGGGGGAGGGAAGGAGCAGAAGAAGAAAGATGTAGCCGTGGGATCGAATCGAAGAGCAGTGAGTGATATTTGGAGATTTGGTGAAAGTTTGAGGAATAGGCCACCCAACCATTGTAGAATTGCCTGCTCAATAACACCTCGAGGTGTTGGAGGAATGCCCCAAAGCTCAAGTTTCCCCAATAAGTTGTTATCCTTGGTTCTGCCTCTCTCTATTTCTCACCATGGTATACCTGGGTCAAGATACCAGGCTGTTATCTGAGGTGGTTGAAAAAGCCTGCTTGTTTTTTATTGGAATGGTTAGTGTTCCTTGGAAATGAGGATAGTCTTTGCATCTCAACAGTCCATACCAAGTGTAACACCCTTGTGGGAATGTCACATTTATGAATAAAATAAAATAAAGATAAATAAAATTCTACCCAAGTTGTAAAACATTTGTTACATAGTAATACAGGTTGTAAAAATTTTCTTGTTAAAACAGAATATTAAGAAATAAAATAACACGGAACATAAAATAAGTAAACTATCATTACCCATAACATACATATGGTTTTGACATAAGTTATACAAATAATTTACAACTACAAATATTTAAACCAAAACAGTAAACAAAGTAGTAAGAAGTCTGTATATACAAAACGCAGACGCGCCCAAGTACACATCACAGATCTCTACCCCTCCGATGGATCACTATCAGAATGATCATCAGAAGACAGATATCCAGGATGCCTCGACCCTCTATTGACACGGGTCCGTGCAGTCGACACACTGCTAATCTCACTAGGTGCATCAAACATACCACCCCAATGACGCCTAAGAGACAGCGGCAACTCCACATATAAATACAACGTAGTAGAAAAGATGGGCTCTCCATCAAACTCTGTACGTATGGTCACAGTCAGACGCCCTACGTAAGTTACCGAATCTCTGTCCTCCCGCAGTCGCCAGGCTTCTGAGCCTTCGTGAAACTCAAGTTTCACAAAACTGAAGAATCTCGGCAGCGTCATACTCACACAATCAGTCCAATGGGTATGGATGATCGGATGGTTCTTGGTCGTCGAACTGATCCTCAGCTTGTTGCTATTCCTCGTCCTCGGGGTATACACAATCAAGAGGTTGTTCCTCTTCCTCAAACTCTTTTACAACATAATTTAAAATACAGAAATAGTACATATAAAGAGGTAAGACGATCTATATCACCACAAATATGGTAAATAAGAAAACGCCAATACAATAAACATGACAATCAATACAATATAGCATACCTTAACAACATAAATAATAATATAATATAACACAGAAATTAAATGCAACAACATTATAGAACATCACAGATAGATAAAATATTACAGATAATAATGTTATAATGTACAACACATATACATATGCAATATGACTCAATCCTACTCCATGGAGCTAAAACACAGACATCAGAGAGAATGACCAGCAAGTTCTATTAGTACCTTAGGCTGCCCAACCAACTATTGCACTGTCTCATGTTGTGTCTATAGCCCACTGTCCAAAACATCATAGTGTAGTACACAGTCCAAACATCGTGTAACTACAGGCATTGTACTAAAATAGTCCTTACAAGATCTTGATTAAGTATAGTGCGTGTCGAGACCACTAGTGTGTTACCAGTTACCACGGCCCAGAGGAGCGACCAACTGTCCACATATGGAATAATCCGCATACTAATGTCTCCAAGTTCACACAAGTTGAACCACACTACGCTTATCACACTGACTACACAGTGTAATTCGTCTCGTCAATCAAATCACCAATTATCCCCCAAATTGGCACAACTCAATGTATGGACAAAATAATTATCAAAATACCCTCAATGGTATTAGTACCCATATTTATGAAAATATCCTCTATGGCAAAACTCCAATGTACAGTACGTCCCACTTGACAGTACTGTTTCACAATCTGTCCGAGTCCACCACTTTGGCCCGATAGTAAAACTTACTATTTTCGTCAATCGCGTAGAAATTTATCGCGTTTTCACAATTTTGTCATTTTTACAAACGTTTTTAAATCGCGTAAATATATTTTACTATTTTTGAAATTGCGTACTGTTTTTAAATCGTTTTCTCAATCGCGTAAGATTTTTAAATTATTTTATTGTCCGAATTCCTTAAAATCATTATTAAAATAAGCAGAAATAATATTTAATATGTTTAAATTACATGAGATATTTTTCATACCGTATACAATATATTAGATATCTTTTCTATCTTATTTGTCCTTTTTTAACAAAAAATCACAGTATTTTGCTTAGAAAATCTATAACAATGGTTTTCTGTTAAAAATTCTTTTGTTTATATTATAACCATTTAATTACACTTTTGAAAACTACCAACGTGCTTCAAAACATAAAATGAGCTCTACGTTAGAAATTTTACAAAAGCTACTGTATTTTCTCCTAAACAGTAAAATCCTTAGTTTTAGCTTCTTAAACTTAATCTAATTATTTTTATTCTTCAAAACTCATTGTAATAAAATTCCTTTTGGTTATTATTACTTTACCTTGATTGAAAATAATTTTAGAAACCAAGAACACTTGACTTTGGCATGTTGGCTGAAATCCATAAACTTACCATTTGATTTATAGATTCATTTTTCTTACTCTAAATCAATTTGTACTTTGTCAATTTACCTAAATCAATTAAATCACTCTTTTAGAAAATTGTTGAGAACATTTTGGTTCCCATTTTGTGTTGAGGCCGTGAGCCTTGTATTTGTGTTCTTTGGAACACTGATACAAACTTTGCATTTTATTCACATCCTACTAATTATTCATGCATTTCTAACACATACAATATATTCAAAGCTTGTAGATATGCATATCAATACAAATCACAATCAAGAAAGCTATTACAACAAACACATAAATGAATCCTTATGGATTCTACAATCACAAACAAATCCATTTTCTTATCACCACCCAAGGATGATAAGATTCAAGTCTTCCTCTTACCTTAAATGAAGACAAACTCTTCTCCTCTCCTTCCTAGTGATTTCGGGTTCACTCTCCAAATTACCTATCAAGCTTAAATAAATTCTACAAGTTACTATCATAGAAGAATAACATAAACCATGGATCAATCATGGCTTAGAACCTTAGAAATGAGATTAGAAATGAAAAACAAGAAATTTCACCTTTAAGGAGAAATCTTCAAAGTTGTTTTCCAAGCTCAAGATGAATTTTTTTGAAGAAATCTCTAACTAGAGATAGTCTTAGAATGGTATCTAGGTTTAGAAAAGTATGGTAGATAGAATTTTAGGTGAATGGTTGATGAAATGGGTGGTGTGGCCGAATGGCTCTCAAAGGAAGCTTCAATGGAATTTTGTTTTTATAAGAGAGAAAGATGATAGAAAACTTAACAAAATCAACCCTTCTCTTCTTGTTGTAGCCGTGGAGTCACCCTAGAGAGGTGTCCACTTTGGTGGCTTCATCCAAGCCTTAGAAATGATCAATGGCTAGGATAAACACTTGGCCTCCAAGCTTAGCTCTCATTGGTGGATGCAAACCTAGTCATGCAATGACTACGCTTGTTCTTGAAAGTTCTTAGCTTGCTTTACCTTGGCTTGGCCGAATTCCCTAAGGAGAAAGGTAACCAAGTTTTCTTCTCCTTAACCATCTAGTTACACTTAAGTGAAACAATCTAGTTACTTGTCTAACTAGTTAGTTACTTAGGTTAACTTAGTTAACTTGATACTTATAGATTTTTATTAACTTAGAAACCAACTAGATAGCTAACTAATTTACCATCATTTAGTTACTTAACAAGTTTTTATACTAACTTAGTTAAGTTCTAATCTAACTTGATTAGGTCATCTAGTTCTAAACTAATTAGTCTAACCACTTTTGTTGACTCTTTTCCTATCGGTTTAGAAATTTCTCTAGCCAAAATCGTTGACTAGTTTCCTAAACATGGGTTCCGCAAGTCATTTGTGGGTCCTACAATCCAAAAGTGGGTCCCACAGACATTTTTCAGGTCCACTGTCACTTATTTATACTGACTAATAAAATAATATTATAATAATATAAAATTATTTTGTTTCACAGTTAAATCCTAAAAATTAAAAGATTAATAACAGTATCATTCAGAATTTGGTTTAGTAAGATCTCCCAGTTCCGAATAATTAAAATAAGATTTTTCCGGTCCGGAAATTATTATTTTCCTGTGCCAGAGCAAATCACACAAAAAGTTCAAATAAAATCACAGACAGTAAAATAAAACTCTGTATCATACAGAAAAATAACAAATAGTACAATTCGGGATACAATGGTCATTTATCCTAAAGTTGGGGTGTTACACTAAGAGAAACGGGAATAACTTCCAATAGGCATTGAACTATGATTCCATTGCTTCGTTTCTCTAAGGTTGTGTTTAGAATGAATAAAAATAAGAAATGATTTATTTGATTTGATTTGATTTAAAAATTAAATTTTGTATTTGAAACTTTTTTTAAAAAAATAAGATTTGAATTGATTTAGAAATCAAATTTTGTATTTGGAATTCATGAGAATTGATTTGATTTGATTTTATTATTTTACATTTTAACCCATGAATAAAAATGAGAAATGATTTATTTGATTTGAATTGAATTAATTTGATTTAAAAATCAAATTTTGTGTTTGGAACTTTAAAAAAAATATGATTTGAATTAATTTAAAAATCAAATTTTGTATTTAGAATTCATTAAAATAAGAATTGATTTGATTTGATTTTATTATTTTATATTTTAACTCTTATGAAAGGTTGTTAGAGGTAGTCTATTTATTTCAAATAAAATCATATCAAAATTGATAGAATTTCTAAAATAAAAAGAATGAAATCCATGAGATTTTAGAAATAAAATCAGTTTTCATTTTTAAACATTCCAAATTCAAAATTTAATTAAATTTGATTTATCGTTTCTCATTTTTTTTATATTCCAAACATACTCTAAAGGTTTTCAATGCCTACATATAAAGCTGTAAATTGCTATTGTAGAGCAAGGTAGCAAAGTCACACTATGGAAAAATGGACTATTAGCTGCGGATTAATAATGGTGGTTGCCTTATCCGCGACTAAACACATATTGCTTTAATCCTTGTTAGTTCAGCTTGCGTTCCAATTTGATTGAAATAGAGCATTGAATATTATGGCCTTCATTCTAAATCGTCATTCTCTCTCAATCTCATAAACCCTCACCCTATCTCTAATGAAAATCACCTTCCTCTGTTCCTCACTCTTCCGCCATCACTGTTCATCTCTCGAAGCCCTCATCAGGTTCCGTTTTCATGTCCGTGAGGTCGAGATGGGCGTTTTCAAACTCCCCATCCTCCAAATGGTTCACCATCCCTCTGTTGGGTACCAGAGTTATGGAAACAATATCACACAATTAAAATAAAGTTAAGACAATAGGAACTGACACACAATTTTAATGTGAAAAACCCTCTAATGGTGATGAGGAAAAAATCACGGGTCAGAATAGAAAGTTTTCACTATGTGGAAGAAAATTATAATTTCTCTCTAATTGCATGGAGAGAACAATAACACTCTCTCTTTAAATAGGAGAATACACTTCTGTCTATAAAATAGGAAAGACTCTCAGAAGACACAATGTAATATTTTTTTTTGTAGAAATGAGATACTGAAACCATTGGAGGAGGTCTATATTTATAGGGAGAACCTCCTCACTGTTCCAATTTATTTCATCGAATTCTTAACATCCAACCAATTCTGCCTCCTTTTTAATTTCATCTGCCTCCTTTCTTTTACTTTTACGTTTAATGCCACCGAAAGTGACTTTTTTCTTTCACAATCTCCCACTAAAAATCACTTTTGATGAATTTTCAAAACCTTTCTTATCTTACCAATTTCATGTTGTCTACGTTTCTGATAGGGCATAAGAGGATCTACACCATTTAAACTTGTCAAAGCTGATTGGTTTTGTCATAACATCTGTTAGGTTCTTTTTGGTATGAATCTTTTGCATATCCACACTCCCTTCTTCTACTACTTCTTGAACAAAGTGATATTGAACTCCTTTCACGCTGTCTACGTTTCTAATAGGCCATAAGCGGATCTATACCATTTAAACTTGTCAAAGCTGATTGGTTTTGTCATAACATCTGTTAGGTTCTCTTTGGTATGAATTTTTTGCATATCCACACTCCCTTCTTCTACTACTTCTTGAACAAAGTGATATTAAACTCTAATGAGCTTTGTCCTAGAATGAAGGGATGGATTCCTTGCAATGTGCAAGGAACTCTAACTATCACAATACAAAAAAATATTTTGTTGATTGTGCTTGAGTTCCTCCATTAACCTTTTAATCCTAATTACTTCATTGCATACTTGCGTAGCTATCATATATTCAACTTTTGTAGTAGATAAAGCTGCAACAGTCTGTAACTTTGATAACCAGCTCACAGCTCCTCTTGCAAGTGTAAACACATAGCCTGTAGTAGATTTCCTTTTATCAAGATCACCTGTAAAATCTGATCAACATATCCCTTGATAACAAAATCTGATCCTCCAAAACATAATGTAGCACTTGAGGTTCCTTTAATGTACCTTAGGATCCTCTTAACGACATTCCAATGCCTTTTACTAGGATTTGTCATAAAATGACTAACCATACTAATTGCTTGAGCAATATCTGGTCTATTACAGATCATTGCATACATAAGACTTTCCATTGCTGATGCATACTGTACTTGAAACATTTCCATTCTGTCTACTTCATTGCTAGAACACATACTTGAGGATAATTTGATAGGAAGTATGTAACACCCTAAACTTTTGGGGTATTACCGTTGTGTCCCGAATGTACTGTTTGATGTTTTTCAACTTTAGGATAAATGATCGTTATGTCCTTTTTGTACTGTTTGTTGTTTTTCTGTATGAATTACTGTTTTATATTACTGTCTGTTATTTTATTTGAACTTTTTGTGTGATTTGCTCCGGGACAGGAAAATAATATTTTCCGGGCCGGGAAAATCTTATTTTAATTATTTGGAGCTGGGGGATCTTACTAAACCCAATTCTGAATGATACGGTTAGTAATCTTTTAATTTTTAGGATTTAACTGTAAAATAAAATAATTTTATATTATTATAATATTATTTTATTAGTCAGTACAAATAAGCGGTAATGGACCCGAAAATGTTTTGCGGGACCCACGTTTAGTGAAAACTTAATAGGATTAGTAGCTTAATTAAACATCATTAGTGGTGGAACATTCAAGAGCATGTGACTAAGCATGTGACAAGACTTAATTAGTGACAAGGCTTAATGACAAGGCTTAGTGACTAGGTTTAGATTAACCAATGAGAGCAAAGCTTGGTGATCAAGTCTTAATCCTCACCATTGATCATTTCTAAGGCTTGGATGGAGCCAACCAAATGGACACCTCCCTTGCCCTTGAAGTCTACGGCCATTGATAAACACATATTTTATTCATTAAGAAACCCTTATATTTAGTCATTTACACTCTCCATATTCTTAATTGATTGAGTTTGACATGATTTTGTGAGTTTGAGCTCAAATTGGTCCTAATTGAATATTTTCAGCATTATTGAGATTTTACACTGTTTCTGTATTTTGGTCATAACTTGAGTTCCTGATATCTGAAAATCATGAATTTTATCTTGTAGGAAAGCTAAGAGGAAGCTCTACAACTTTGATGAAGAGCTCGAAGTCTGATTCAGATGTCTAAGGGACCTAAGTTTACATGGAAGTCAGAATACGGGTTCTGTCAGTAGAATCCGAACAGTGTGCACTCAAAAAAATCATATCTCAAGATGTAATAATGGAGATGGGCTGAAATTTGGACAGTGGATAGTCAAGATCCAAATAAAAAACTTTCATGAAGAACACATTTTGAGAAAAAGAAGTCTAGTAGGTCATTTTGAGCTTGCAAGTCGGAACAAAGGTGCTGAAGTTGGGTTTGACCAACCTACGGTATTTGGGACATATCTTGGCCTTAAGGAAGCCAAATTGGACGAACCAGCTATCCATTTTATAGCCAAGACAAGGATCTACAACTTTCATGAAGAACACTTTTCGTGGTTCTGAAGTATAGTGGGTCGTTTTTGGCTTCCAAGTCAGACACGAAATTTTCGTCCTCAACCATCAACTAATCCACTCATCCATCCACTAATCCACTCATCCACTCACCCACTCATCCACTAACTCACCCATTCATCCACTCATACACTAATCCAACCACTTAACCACTCCACCCACTCATCCACTAATCCATCCACTCATCCATCCACTCACCCATTCATGTCCATAATTTCCCACTCACCAAAAGTCCTTTGGCATTTTTCACTAATTCAACCACTCAACCATTCCACTCACTCATCCACTAAACCAATCCACTAAACCAACCCACTAATCCATCCACTCAAACACTCCACTCACTCACCCACTCATCCACCCACTTCCCTTTGTCATTTTGTTACCTTAGACTTCTATAAAAGGCACCATTTATCATGAACAAGATGTAACTCTCCTTCATTTTCTCTCTTAGTTTCTTGTTTCTTCATAGTTTCTTCTTGTTTCTTCATAGTTTTTCTTGTGATTTCTTTCTAGCTATGTGTAACTAAACCTCCCTTGGTTAAGGGGGTGATGAAACCGCTAGTATTAATGTTGTAAACTTTGCATATTTGATTATTTCAACACGGTTATGTTTTTATTCGTATATTTCGAATCTATTGTTGGTATGAAGGTTTTTGTACTTGTTCCTACTTTCAAAGTAGTAGATCTAGGTTTATTATGCGCGGTTGCGGTAGTAGATCTAGTGGGATGTTTGATGTTCATGTGGGTATAATTATCTTTGTGCTATTTGCCAGTTATAAAAGTGGTAGATCCGGGTTTATTATGCGCGGTTGCGGTATTAGATCTAGAGAAATATATGTTCTAAGTAATTTAATCCCGGTGTGTGATTAGACCTTAGTGTAATTGGTTTTCTAAATCTTAATGCAATTGTTGGATAGTTGTAAGAGCGGTTGCTTTATGACTAATCGGTGATTAGGAGTTGATTTGAGCGGTTGCTAAATTGACCAACACGTAAGGAAAAAGAGATTTACTCTCACAATTGCATAAAAACATAATTGAGCATGTTGGAATAAAAAGGATATGTGGATTTACATTATCATATAAATCTAGTGGTGGATTCAATCTCTTAACCAATTTTCTTATATTGTTGATTTTAGTTTGTTTATTGTTATCTTTGAAGCTGTTCATTGTTCATCAAAACTCCAAAACCCCCCTTTTACTGTTTATTGTTAATCAGAGTCTAAATTGGGAATTGTTTAATAGTGTTAATTGAATTGGTTCTCTGTGGATCGACCCTTACTCACTACAACTAGTTGTAAGGTTTTTATTTTCTGGTGGGCCTGACAACTGATTTTTATCTTAATCACTACATCCGCACGCATCAGAATTTTCCAACTCACACCTGCTGACATTGAAGCTGCCCGTTACATTGATCTATCAAGTTCAGAGACATTTGAGCCATCTGAAATATCTGAAGAAGTGACAATGAAGAAAACACTTTAAGGGCATTGGGTGCTCCAGATCTAGATCAACAGCCTCTTTGCATAGACATTCTTGAAAATGAAGAGGCATTTGAATTGAAATCCGGTTTAATCCATCTCTTGCCATCTTTCAATGGATTACCCGAGAGAGGACCCCAACAAGCACTTGAAGGAAATCCATGTGGTATGTTCTAGCATGAAACTGCAGGAATTCATGTAGAGCAAGTCAAGTTGAGAGCTTTTCCATTCTCATTGAAAGACTCGGCTAAGGAGTGGCTTTACTACTTGCCACCGGATCCATCCAATCATGGCGGGACATGGCCCGAACTTTCCTAGACAGATACTTCCCCGCCTCAAAAGCGCAACAATCGAAAAGAAATCGTGGTATTCAACAAAGGCATGGGGAATCACTCCATGACTCTTTGGGAGAGATTTAAGAAGCTATGTTTCATTTGCCCTCATCATCAAATAAGTGAGCGACTTTTAATTCAAGTATTTCTATGAAGGCTTACAAGTGATGGATCGCAACATGATTGATCTTTGCTAGCGGAGGAGCATTGATTGATAAAACTCCTCAAGAAGCTAGAAACTTGATCTCAAGAATGGTGCCAATACTCAACAATTCTACTCTAGAAATGACACTGGAGTAAGAGCGATGAAAGAAGTAGAGACAACCAAGTATACTGACAAATGACTCAATTGATCTGCTATGGTTCGGCGGTTAATGGATTCGGGTAAAGCACAGTTCATGCTTGTGGGATCTGTTGTTCATCTGGACATCCCACGATATGTGTCCCACTCTCCAAGAAGACACAAATGAGGAGGTAAGAGCGAGTAGGGGGATATCTTTGGACTTTCAAAAAATTACAACCCCTACTCAAACACATATAATCCGGGTTGGAGGGATCATCCAAATTTCAGCTATGCAAAGCAACCTCAAAATCAACCTCCGACTTATGGACCTCCAGGATTCCAACAAAGGCAAGTACCTTTCCCTCGAGACAAGAAGCAAGTTCAAGCTCCTAAGCAATCGAGCTTTCATTAGAGGAGCTAGTAAAACAAATGGCCACTAATAATTTGCGGTTCCAACAAGAAACAAATGCAACTATACAAAGTTTCAAACAAGAAACAAGGATCGCAATCAATAACTTGCAGAATCGAGATAGGACAGTTGTCCACGAGAATTCAACAAGTTTCAAAGCCAAGCTTCGTGGAAACTACCCTCACAAATGAAGTGAATCCGAGGGAAAATGCTAGTCTTTGTCACATTGAGAAGCGGAAAGACGATGGATGAGCCTACCTCTCTTCCACCAATCATTCAAGAGAAGGATGAACCACCCAAAGAAGCAAATGATAAGGGGCAAACTTCCAAAACCCCTAAGGTAAGTATTTACGAACCCCTTCCTAAATATGTCACTAAAGCTCCTTTTCCTAGTAGGTTGGTTAAAACCAAGAAAGAAGAAGCGAGAAAAAGAAATACTTGAGACTTTTAGGAAGGTAGAGGTTAATATCCCTTTGTTAGATGCCATTAGCGAGGTACCTAGATATGCAAAATTTACGAAAGAATTATGCACTAACAAGAGGAAGTTAAAAGGAAATGAAAAGGTCCAAGTGGGAGAAAATGTTTCAGCTGTAATTAAAAAGAAACTCCCAACCAAATGTAAGGACCACTGGCACATTCACCATTCCATGCACTATAGGTAACATAAGGTTTGAAAGGGCAATGCTTGATTTAGGTGCATCTATAAATGTCATGCCATATTCTATTTATGCATCTTTATACTTGGGTCCTTTGGAACCTACTTGGTGTTGTTATTCAATTGGCTGATAGATCTAATGCATACCCTAAGGGTGTGGTTGAAGATGTTTTGGTACAGGTGAATGAATTAGTGTTTTAAATGGAGACTTCTATGTTTTGGACATGGAAGAGGATGAGTCTCCCAAATCTGCTCCTATCTTGCTAGGAAGACCATTTTTGAAGCGCACGGACAAAAATTGATGTGCACTCAGGAATTCTAACAATGGAATTTGATGGGGAATTAATTAGATTCAATATTTTTGAAGCTATGAGATACCCAAGTGATGTGCACTCTGCTTGTTTAATTGATTCTTTTGATCCTTTTGATTCTTTAATTTCTGTGACTTTTGATACCGACCATTTTGATGCTCTTGATACAATTCTAACTCATAGCTTAGATGTACGGGAGGAAAAGAAGAAGAGTGAAGAAGAGCCATGGAGTGAAGACATTGATGAAATTGTTCTTTGCCTTACAAGAGCTCTCTTCCACTCCGAGAGAAGAGTATGAGGTAACTTTTGTTGATTTACTGTTACTACCGATATACCTCAACCTTCGTTGTGCGAGGCACTGAATTGGAACCGAAAGCACTACGATCATCTTAAATACATCTTCTTGGGGGAGAAGGACACCCTTCCAGTAATAATTGCAAAGTCACTCACCCAAGAGCAAGAAGAGAAAGCGGTAGCTGTTTTGCGGGAACATAATGACCATTGGTTGGTCAATAGGCGATATCAAGGGTATTAGTCCCTCCGTTTGTATGCACGGGATATTAATGGAGGAGGATACTAAACTGTGAGAGACCCTCAACGGAGATTGAATCCTCCCATGATGGAGGTTGTGAAAAAGGAGATCTTGAAGCTCCTAAGTGTGGGGGTGATCTACCCCATTTTCGAAGCAAGTGGGTAAGCCCGGTCCGGGTAGTACCAAAGAAATGCGGAATTCTTGTGGTAAGAAATGCTGAAAATGAGCTTATTCCCACTAGGTTACGACATGTGGTGGCGTGTTTGTATTGATTACAGGAAGTTGAATGCCGCCACGAGAAAAGACCACTTTCCTTTACCTTTCATTGATCAAATGTTAGAAAGATTAGTGGTCATTCTTATTATTGTTTTTACGGATGGTTTTTCGGGTTACAATCAGATTGCCATAGCTCCGAGAAGACCAAGACAAGACTACATTCACTTGTCCATTTGGTACCTTTGCATATAGGCGAATGCCTTTTGGACTCTGCAATGCACCGGGAACTTTCCAAAGATGCATGATGAGTATATTTTTCGATTACATTGAAAACATCATTGAGGTTTTTATGGATGACTTTAGTGTCTTTGGAAATGATTTTGAAAATTGTTTGGAACATTTAACTTTGGTGCTTAAAAGATGCATTGACACTAACCTGGTAGTCTTGAATTGGGAAAAATGTCATTTCATGGTGAATGAAGGTATTGTGTTAGGTCATGTAATTTCTGCTAGGGGAATTGAAGTAGATAAAGCTAAAGTAGAACTCATGCATTCTTTGCCACCACCCACTAGTGTGCGGGAGATTCGTTCTTTTATTGGTCATGCAGGTTTCTACCAGGAGATTCATTAAAGACTTTTCTAAAGTCTCATTGCCCCTTTGAGACTTCTTCAAAAGATGTTAATTTTAACTTTGATGAGAAATGTATGGAAGCTTTCAATAAACTCAAGAAGTTGTTAAGCTGTTAGCCTATCATCGAGGCCACCCACCTGGGAGTTACCTTTTGAACTAATGTGTGATGCGGTGACTTTGCGGTAGGAGCTGTCTTGGGACAACGAGTTGATAGAGTTCCTTATGCCATTTACTATGCATCAAGGACTCTAAATGATGCTCAACTTAATTACTCAACCACGAAAAGGAACTTCTAGTTGTTGTATTTGCTTTAGAAAAATTTAGATCATATCTAATTGGTTCTAAAGTGATTGTGTTTTCAGATCATGCAGCCTTGAAGTATCTTCTAACAAAGAAAGAAGCAAAGCCTAGATTGCTCGATGGATTTTATTGCTCCGGGAATTTGACTTGGAGATTAAAGACAAGAAAGGGAGCGAAAACTTGGTGGCCGATCACTTGAGTAGATTGGTAACGAGAAGAGGAAGAAATGCCTATCATGGAGACTTTTAGGATGAATATTTGATGGTTGTCAACACCATAATCCCTTGGTATGCTGACATTGTTAACTACCTGGTTACTAAGGACTTTCCGGAGGGTTTGAACAAGGCCCAAAGAGATAAATTAAGGAGTGACTGTAAATACTATATCTGGGATGACCCGTACTTATGGAAGCATTGTGCAGATCAAGTCATTAGGAGGTGCATTCCTGATTCTGAGACACACTCCATCCTCTCCTTTTGCCACACCTATGCATGTGGAGGACACTTTGGCAGTAAAAGGACAGCCAATAAAGTGCTTGACAGTGGTTTCTATTGGCCTTCAATTTTCAAAGACGCTTACAACTTATGTAAGTCTTGTGGCCATTGTCGAGAACAGTAATATTGGTCCTCGTAATCAAATGCCTCGGACTCCGATCATTTTTGTGGAACTCTTTGATGTGTGGGGTATTGATTTCATGGGATCATTCCCTCATTCATTTGGTTTCACATACATTCTTTTATACGTTGATTATGTGTCTAAATGGGTGGAAGCAAAAGCCACTCGATCCGATGATTCTAAAAGCATTTGCGAGATTTTGTTAAGTCACATATTTTCTCCAGGTTCGGGACCCCAAGGGCTATCATCGGTGACCAAGGGACCCATTTTCGCAACAAAACCTTTGATGCTCTATTGAAGAGATATGGAGTAATGCACAAAATTTCCACTCCTTACCATCCACAGACAAATGGGCAAACTGAAGTGTCCAACCGGGAGATTAAGTCAATCCTTGAAAAGACAGTGAGTCCCTCAAGAAAGGATTGGAGCACTCGACTTGAAGATGCTTTATGGGCTTATAGGACTGCCTATAAGACTCCCATCGGCATGTCACCATTTCGGTTGGTGTATGGAAAGCCTGTCATTTGCCCGTTGAGTTGCAACATCGATCTTCTTGGGCCATTAAACAAGTTAATATGGAATTGGAAGGTCTTTGGAAAGCAAAGGAAGTTCGATTACGGGAATTAGAAGAACTAAGAAATGAGGCCTTTGAGAATGCCCCGATTTATAAGACTAAAGCTAAGGCATTCCACGACCAATTGATTTCTAGAAAGAAATTTCACGAGAGGACAAAAAGTCCTGCTATTCCAATCAAGACTCAAATTATTTCCGGGTAAGCTGCGTTCTAAGTGGATTGGGCCGTTTGTGGTAACTAATGTTTTTCCTTTTGGTGCGGTTGAGATCGGGAGTGAAAATTACGGCAAAGCATTTAAGGTCAATGGTCATCGTCTCAAACCATATCATGAACTTCCTGACAGTGCGAGAGATGGAAGTGATGACCCTCATCCTTCCACAATATGAGGAGCAGTGAAAGTATCATCATGTCGGGCTGAGGACAATAAACTAAGCGCTCATTGGGAGGCAACCCAACCAGATTTGCTCTCTTTATCCCTTTTTATTTTGTGTTTTCATTAGTTCCTTAGATTATGTTTTTATCTGTTTGTTGGTTGTAAGCATTTGAATCTCTAAAAAAAAAAAAAAAAAAAGTGTGTGCCCGACAATAAGGTAGGTAGTGCCATTAAATTTTGTCACTCGGAAGCATGTGAAGGTCACTTTTCTTCAGCGATAACAACTGCGAAAATCTTGCAGTATGGATTTTATTGGCCTACTTTGTTCAAGGTCTGTTACACCTTTTGCAAAAGTTACGGAAATTGGTCAAAAAGGTTCTGCTTTGAGATTATCATCTGCACCTACTCCTTGAAAAATTGAGATCTAGGTGGCGCGGTTCTTTTGCTGTCAAACACGTGTATCCTCTGGGGCCGTAAATATTGAGGATCCTAGGAATGGTAATGCGCGTAAAGTTAATGGACAAAGACTCAACCATTCCTGGAAAATCAAGTTCTTGAGTTCTTTGTGTTGCTAGGTTAAGTGGCGGATACGGTACTCCGTGACTCTCAAGTCGGTTTATTTTTCGGTTTCCCAAAATAACCTGAATCTTTCTTCTCCTTCAAAATGGATGTCATTCTTTCAAAACTGAGAAAACATTTTCCTTCTTTTCCTCAAAATGCTCGAGAAAAATCTACAAAGTTCGATGTGAAAAATTGAGAACTGTTAATGCACAAAGGTATGCCAGAAGATGTACGTTGGATAATTGAAGCAAAGGTCCGACTAGCAGGTGAGTCTTCAATTTCATTTGACTCATACATGCCAGGTCTTGGAAGAAGTTCGTACTCTAAAAAGAGAAGAGCAAAAAGGTTACAAGTACGTTACAAATGTGGACGATGGAATTGTAACAGACAATGTCGTTCTTTGGGGATGATTTCCGCAAATAAATCCTTCATTAAGAATGGACTGAGTAAGGAGTCATTAGATGATATCTTATTGACTCTTGAGACGCGTTCTTATGGATTGATGTGGGGTGAAATTCTTAATTTGTGGAATCTCTTCAAGAATGAAGAAAAAAGCTACAGTCTTGGGAATCTGACTCTAAAAGACCCTGTTTGCCAGTTTATAAGAAAATTGGATGGGAAGCCTATCCCCGACTCATAGAAGGCGTTTAAGCCGTTTCTGGACGTAAAACCAGAGGAAGATGTGAGCCACAATCACAACAATCTGGTCTGATGCGGTACTGACAGTATGTTTCTTTTCTGCTTAGCGTTGATTCACTCCTCATCAGGTTGTGTTGCTCTTTTCTTTCCGTTTTATTTATCACTTTCACATTGAGGACAATGTCTATATTAAGTGTGGGGGAGAGATTTTAGCATGTTTCTGTTTCTTTTGGTTTGTTAAAAAAAAAATCAATCAAAAAAAAAAAAAAAAGGGTTCATTGCATGATTGAATAACTTTTCTCCCTTCTTGAACTGATATGCTTGGTGATGGATGATTGAATTGATGAATTGAGTTTGATGGATGCATACCTTGTGAGATTTTGAGCCTAATGGATGGATTTAACATTTATGTCATTCTCTTCTTTCTTGTGTGATTTTCACTCATGTTAATGACCACTCTAGAACTTGCTTTGATTCTTTTTGAGGCTACATTTCACTTGCATGCATGAACATGATTGAGGCCCTCTTTCTTAATTAGCTAGTTTAACCAAATAGCCAACCTTGTTTTCAATATGATATCAAGCACTCTTTTGATTTCTTGAAAATTTCTCGATTCCCGCCAACCTTGTATATTTTCCTTTGCTTAACCCATTTGAGCTTATTTGACCATTCCTTGTTTCTAGCTCATCATGTGCCTTAAATGAGAAATCGTGTTCTTACTTTACCTTAGGGAATAAAAGAACATTAGCTTGGTTAATGGATGAGTTTTTGAACAAGTGTGGGGGTGTGTGTACAAAATGGTTGTTGAAAAAGAAAAGAGTGCCCAAAAAGAAAAAAAAATGTATGTATATAGTTATGTTCATATATATAAAAAGAAAAAAAAAAAAAAAAAAAAAAAAACCAAGTGTTTAAAAAAAAAAAAAAGAAAAGGATTGGGAAATGAATATGTACAGGGATATACACTAGAGTTGGGATGAATTTTTATGCTTGCTATTTGAACTCAGCTCTCATTTGCTTTTATTCTCTTTGGTATTTATCTTCTCATATCCATTTTATCCTCTCCTGTTACCTTGACCTCACTACAACCTTGAATAAAGTCCTCATGATTTGTGTATGCATGTGTTTTGAGTAGTGGAGAAGTAGAAGATAAGCAAGCTTATGGTAGTGTAATTTTCATGGGTTGAATTGAGTGAAATACCTACCTTTTAAACACTTGAGAGATTGAGAGGGAATCTTGTGAAGATCTATCATTCTCGATTCATGTTGAAGATACCTTGCTTGATGGTTTGAGATGTGGAGAATTGTTAACTTATGAATGTTTTGATCCCTTGAACCTTTGGTTGTTCTTCTTGATTGTAAAATTTTGGTCTTGAGTTTTGCCCAGGAGTGCAAAAAGCTAAGTGTGGGGGAATTTGATAAACACATATTTTATTCATTAAGAAACCCTTATATTTAGTCATTTACACTCTCCATATTCTTAATTGATTGAGTTTGACATGATTTTGTGAGTTTGAGCTCAAATTGGTCCTAATTGAATATTTTCAGCATTATTGAGATTTTACACTGTTTCTGTATTTTGGTCATAACTTGAGTTCCTGATATCTGAAAATCATGAATTTTATCTTGTAGGAAAGCTAAGAGGAAGCTCTACAACTTTGATGAAGAGCTCGAAGTCTGATTCAGATGTCTAAGGGACCTAAGTTTACATGGAAGTCAGAATACGGGTTCTGTCAGTAGAATCCGAACAGTGTGCACTCAAAAAAATCATATCTCAAGATGTAATAATGGAGATGGGCTGAAATTTGGACAGTGGATAGTCAAGATCCAAATAAAAAACTTTCATGAAGAACACATTTTGAGAAAAAGAAGTCTAGTAGGTCATTTTGAGCTTGCAAGTCGGAACAAAGGTGCTGAAGTTGGGTTTGACCAACCTACGGTATTTGGGACATATCTTGGCCTTAAGGAAGCCAAATTGGACGAACCAGCTATCCATTTTATAGCCAAGACAAGGATCTACAACTTTCATGAAGAACACTTTTCGTGGTTCTGAAGTATAGTGGGTCGTTTTTGGCTTCCAAGTCAGACACGAAATTTTTGTCCTCAACCATCCACTAATCCACTCATCCATCCACTAATCCACTCATCCACTCACCCACTCATCCACTAACTCACCCATTCATCCACTCATACACTAATCCAACCACTTAACCACTCCACCCACTAATCCATCCACTCATCCATCCACTCACCCATTCATGTCCATAATTTCCCACTCACCAAAAGTCCTTTGGCATTTTTCACTAATTCAACCACTCAACCATTCCACTCACTCATCCACTAAACCAATCCACTAAACCAACCCACTAATCCATCCACTCAAACACTCCACTCACTCACCCACTCATCCACCCACTTCCCTTTGTCATTTTGTTACCTTAGACTTCTATAAAAGGCACCATTTATCATGAACAAGATGTAACTCTCCTTCATTTTCTCTCTTAGTTTCTTGTTTCTTCATAGTTTCTTCTTGTTTCTTCATAGTTTTTCTTGTGATTTCTTTCTAGCTATGTGTAACTAAACCTCCCTTGGTTGGTTAAGGGGTGATGAAACCGCTAGTATTAATGTTGTAAACTTTGCATATTTGATTATTTCAACACAGTTATGTTTTTATTCGTATATTTACGAATCTATTGTTGGTATGAAGGTTTTTGTACTTGTTCCTACTTTCAAAGTAGTAGATCTAGGTTTATTATGCGCGGTTGCGGTAGTAGATCTAGTGGGATGTTTGATGTTCATGTGGGTATAATTATCTTTGTGCTATTTGCAGTTATAAAAGTGGTAGATCTGGGTTTATTATGTGGTTGCGGTATTAGATCTAGAGAAATATATGTTCTAAGTAATTTAATCCCGGTGTGTGATTAGACCTTAGTGTAATTGGTTTTCTAAATCTTAATGCAATTGTTGGATAGTTGTAAGAGCGGTTGCTTTATGACTAATCGGTGATTAGGAGTTGATTTGAGCGGTTGCTAAATTGACCAACACGTAAGGAAAACAGAGATTTACTCTCACAATTGCATAAAAACATAATTGAGCATGTTGGAATAAAAGGATATGTGGATTTACATTATCATATAAATCTAGTGGTGGATTCAATCTCTTAACCAATTTTCTTATATTGTTGATTTTAGTTTGTTTATTGTTATCTTTGAAGAAAGTTTGTTCATTGTTCATCAAAACTCCAAAACCCCCTTTTCTTGTTTATTGTTAATCGAGTCTAAATTGGGAATTGTTTAATAGTGTTAATTGAATTGGTTCTCTGTGGATCGACCCTTACTCACTACAACTAGTTGTAAGGTTTTTATTTTCTGGTGGGCCTGACAACTGATTTTTATCTTAATCACTACATCCGCACGCATCAGCCATGCACCTTTTTGGAAGGGTAATTATTACTTAATTTCCTAACATTTTCTCTCTTCTCTCTCTTCCAAAAATACCAAACTCCATTGTTGTGTTCTTGAAGCACCATTCGGCCAAACACCATTCTTCACCATCCATCCACCCAAAATTTCTTCTAACTAACTTTTTTAAACCTAAACACAATTCTAAGAACATCTCTAGTTGAGAGTTCTTGCAAAATCCATCATTTGGAGCTTGAAAATCTACTTGGGAGATTTTACCTAGAAGGTGAAACTCTTTGTTTTTCATTTCTAAATTCTTTTTCAAAGTTCTAAGCCATGATTGATCCATGGTTTAAGCTTTCTTTCATGATTATAACTTGTAGAATTTTGTTTAAGCTTGATAGGTATCTTGGAGAGTGAAAACCGAAACCCTAGAAAGGAGTGAAAGAATATTTGTCTTTATTTAAGGTAAGAGGAAGACTTAAATCTTATCATCCTTGGGTGGTGGTAAGAAGATGGAAATTATTTGTGTTTGTAGAATCCATACGGATTCATTTGTGTGCTTGTTATTAGCTTTTCTATTTGTGATTTGTATTAACTTGCATGTCTACAAGCTTTGAAATATTGTATGTGTTAGTAGATGCATGTGTAAATCTTAAGATGTGAACAACATGTCAAGGATTGCATAAGTGTTCTAAAGAACACATCACCAAGGCTCACGACCTCAACCAAAAAGGAGAACCAAAATGTTCTCATCAATTTTCTAAGAGTGTGATTTAATTAACCTAGTAAAATTAACAAGATGCAAAATTGTTTAGAGCAAGAAAAATGAATGTAGAGATCAAAGGGTAATTTTAAGTATTTCGGCCGACATGCCAAAGCCAAGGATTTATGATTTCTAAAATAATTTCCAAACCATTTTCAATAAAAAAGAAGCAATATATGTTAAAAGGAATTTTTCTACAATGATTTTCGAAGAAATAAATTGAGTAGATTAAGTTTAAGAAGTTAAAACTAATGATTTTAATGGTTAAAAGGAAATACAGTAGCTTTTGTAAAATTTCTAACGTAGAGCTCATATTATATGTTGAAGCATGTTAGTAGTTTTCAAAAGTGTAATTAAATGGTTATAATATAAATAAAAGATTTTTTTATGGAAAACTTAGAAAATCATCATTATACATTTTCTAAGCAAAATACTGTCAATTTTTGCTAAAAACAGACAAATAAGATAGAAAAGATAGCAAATATAATTTATACGGTATGAAAAATATTCTACGTAGTTTAAACATATTAAATATTATTTCTGTTTATTTAAACAGTAATTTTAAGGAATTTGGACAAGAAAATGATTTAAAAATCTTACGCGATTGAAGAAACATTTGAAAAACAGTACGCGATTTTAAAAACAGTAAAATATATTTATGCGATTTAAAAATGTTTGTAAAAGCGACAAGATTTTGAAAACACGATAAAATTTCTACGTGATTGGCCAAAAACAAATAAGTTTTACTGTCGGGCCAAAGTGGTGTACCCGGACAGATTGTGAAACAGTACTGTCAGGTGGGACGTATTGTATATATATGTGATTTGCCAGTGAGGGCATATTCGTAATTTTTGCCAGTGAGGGCATATTTGAAATTTTTGCTAGTGAGGGCATATTTGGAATTTTTATCATGCATTGAGTTGTGCCAATTTGGTTGATAATTGGTGGATTGATTGACGAGATGAATAACATCGTGTTGTCGGTGTGATAAGCGTAGTGTGGTTCAACTTGAATGAACTTGGAGACATTAGTGTGCAGATTATTCCATTTGTGGACAGTTGGTCGTTCCTCTGGGCCGTAGTAACTGGTAACACACTAATGGACTCGACACACACTATACTTAATCAAGATCTTGTGAAGTCTATTAGTGCAAGCTTGTAGTGACACGATGTATGACAGTGTGCTACACCACTACATCTTTTTTTTACAGTGGGCTATAGACGCAACGTGAGACAACGGAATAGTTATTGGGCGGTCGACAGTACTAATAGATTTTGCGGGTCGTTCTCTCTGATGTCTGTATTTTTAGCTCCATGGAGTAGGGTTGAGTCACATTTCATATATTTATGTTTTATACATTTTAATGTTATTTAGTTGCACTATTTTATCTATCTGTATCATTTTAATTATCTGTACCATTTTATTCATCTGTACCATTGTATGTTATTGTTGTATTGAGTTTTGTATTATTTAATATTATGATTTATGTTATTATAGTATGCTATATTGTATGAACTATTTTACCTGTTGTATTGTCGTTTTCTTATTTACCATGTTTGTGATGATTTAGATTGTCTTACCTCTTTCTTGTATGTGTTATCTGTATATTTTAAATTATGTGATAAAGAGTTTGAGGAAGAGGAACAACCTCTTGAGTGTGAGTATCCTGAAGAGGAGGAAGAGCAGCAAGCCGAAGATCAGTTCTACGATCAAGAACCATCCGATCATCCATATCCTTTGGATTGATTGTGTGGATATGACGCTACCAGGATTCTTTGGATTCGTGCAACTTGAGTTTCACGGAGGCTCTGAAGCCTGGCGTCTGCGAGAAGATAGAGATTCGGTGACGTACGTAGGGCGTCTGACTGTGACCATACGTACGGAGTTTGATGGAGTGCCGATCTTTTCTACTTTGTTGTACTTACATGTGGAGTTGCCGCTATCTCTTAGGCGTCATTGGGGCGGTATGTTTGATGCGCCTAGTGAGATTAGCAGCGTATCGACTGTACGCACCCGTCTCTGTAGAGGGTCGAGGCATCCTGGATTTCTATCACCTAAAGTTTCATCTGAGAGTGATCCTTCAAAGGGTTAGATATTTGTGATGTGTACTTGGGCGCGTCTGCGTTTGTATATATTGACCTTTTACTGTTTTGTTTACTGTTTTAGTTTAAATATGGATAGTTGTAAATTATTTGTATAACTTATAACTAGTACCATATGTATATTATGTGAGATGTTAGTTTGTTTATTTTGTGTTTCCGCGTTATTTTATTTAATACTATTCTGTTTAACAAGAAGAATTTTACAACCCGTACTACTATGTAACAAATGTTTTACAACTTGGGTAGATTTTATTTATCTTTCTTTTATTTTCTTTATATATGTGACATCCCCATAAGGATGTTACAAAGTAGGGTAGAAACTGACTTACAATCTTGCATGTTGAAGCGCCGCAAGATTTTCTTCTGGTAGTTTCTTTGAGAAAGCCAAATCTTCATATCTTTTATGTCTCGGTGAATTTGCATCCATAAAATCTTGTTTGCTGGTCCCAAGTCTGTCATATCAAACTCCCTAGCCAATTGTGCCTTCAATTCTTGGACTTAATCTTTGTTGGGGCCTACTACCAACATGTCATCCACGTATAACAGCAAGATGATAAAATCATCGTCACCAAACCTCTTGTAATATGTACAATGGTTTGAACTCATTTTGTTGTATTTAAGGCTAATAATGAAGGAATCAAATCTCTTGTACTAACACATTGGTGCCTGCTTTAGACCGTACAGAGATTTGGTTAACCTACAAATTAAGTATCAAGTTTTCCTTGCCTTTTTCTTCAAAGCCTTCTGGTTGGGGTATATATATATCTCTTCTTCTAGCTCTCTATGAAGAAAAGTTGTTTTCACATCTAGTTGTTCAAGATGTAAATCAAATGCAACACACATAGCTAGGACTACTCTGATAGTGGTAAGTCTGACAACTGGAGAGAATATCTCATTGAAATCAATTCATTCTTTCTAAGCATACCCTTTGACCACCAGCCTTGCATGATATCGTTTCACTTGATCGTTGTCATCTTGTTTGATCTTATAGACCCATTTGTTACCAATGGCTTTTCGTCTCTTTGGAAGTTCAATAAGTTCCTATGTCTTATTTCTCTATAGGGGCTTCCATTTCTTCTTGCATTGCTGCCATCTACAGAGAAGTTTCTGAGCTACTCACAGCCTCCTGGAAGGTTGACGGCTCCCCTTCTTTTGTCAGAAGACAATATGCATCGTGGCTTGCCATAACAAAATCTGAGTGCTGAATTTCTGTATCGTTGGCCTCTTATGGTTCTTATTCCTCGTGCTCTAGTTCTTGTTCTGCTTCAGAAGAATTTTCTTCTCCACCTTTTCCATTTATCTATACCGTAGTAGTCTATTTCAAAGTGTTGTCATCTTCTTATTCACTTGACAATTCATTTTCTACAAATATCACATCTCTGTTGATTATAAGCTTGTGGGTAGTAGGATCCCACAGGCGATATCCCTTAACACCGTTAGCATAACCTAAGGATATACATTTCCTGGATTTTGGATCTAGCTTTGTTCTTTCTTGGGAATTGTACATTATATATGCAGGATATCCGAACACATGTAAGGAAGAATAGTCTGCTGGCTTGCCATTCCACATATCCATTAGTGTCTTTAAGCCAATTGCAGTTGACAGCGACTGATTTATCATATAACGGGCAGTTTTGACTGTTTCTGCCCAAAAAGACTTGACTAGACATGCAGTTTGCAACATAGCTCTTGTTCTTTCTAGGAAGGTTCTATTCATCTGCTCTGCTACACCATTTTGCTGAGGTGTATGTGCAATAGTAAATGAATACCCTCTTGCTTGCAAAATGTGAGAAAATTATCATCTGTATATTCTCCTCCATTGTTTATCCTCAAGCACTTGATCTTTTTTTTGGTTTCAAGTTCTACTCTTACTTTGAAGTCTTTGAATATTGGAAACACATCTGACTTCTTTTTGATTGGGTACACCCATAATCTCCTAGAGTAATCATTAATAAATGATACAAAGTATTTTGCTCCGCCTAGGGACATTTCTGGCAACTCCCACACATCAGAATGAATTAAGTCCAGTATGTGCTTGCTTCTAGCAGTTGATATATCAAACTTTAATATATGTTGCTTGCTTGTAACATAGTACTCACAAAAAGGTAAGTTTACCGATTTGAGCCCTAGAAGGAGATCAAGTTCCGTGAGAATCTTCAAACCACGTTCCGACATGTGACCTAATTTGTGATGCCACATTATCGTTGATTCTTCATGGCCTGATGCAACTGATGCATCTACCTTTTGTAGTGTATGTCCCACAAGCATGTATAAATTTGTCGTTATCTTTTCAACTTTCATCACCACAAGAGCACCTTTAACAACCTTCAAGATCCCACATTCAATATAGGTTTTGCACCCGAGGTCATCCAATTGCCCAATAGACAATAAATTCTTCTTTAAACCCTTCACATGTCGTATCCCTTGAATTGTGCGAACTATACCATTATGCAATTTTATTTTGACAGTATCAACTCCAGCAATCTCTAAGGCATAATTATTTCCCATAAACACAGATCCTTCTGAGATAGGTTCATAAGTACTAAACCAGTCTTGTTGTGAAGTCATGTGTCATGTTGCTCTTGAATCCATTAACCAAACATCAGTGAGCTGTTTTCTGCCTTTAGAACTAATTGCTACTTCGCTATACAATATTTCTCCATCATCAGAGGTACTAGCAACACATCCAACAATTTTTCTTCAAGTGCCCTCTCATGCCACATTGGTAGCATTTGAAGTTCTTCCTTCTTCGTGACTTTGATCTACTCTGATTTTGGCTCCTACTAAAGCCATATTCTGTTGATCTTCCTCTCGTCATTGACAAAGCCTCTGCTTGTTTTGAGCTTTCTAATCTGTCTTCTTTGTTCTTCCACCTAGATTCTTCTTCAAGAATAGTAGCAGCAACATCATCAAATTGAAGACTATCATCAATATTATTATTTATTATGTTGATGATTAGTTGATCATAAGAGTTAGGTAGACTTTGAAGTAGAAGCTTTGCACATTCATTTTCCACCATGTTGTAATCTGATGCAGTAAGTTGAAAAAATAGAGTGTTCAGATTGTTGATGTGATCCATTACTGCTGTGAATTTACTCATTCAAAGAGTATAAAGTCTCCTCTTTAAGAATATTCTGTTGTGAAGTGACTTGACCTCGTACAATTTGGTGAGTGTATCCCAAATTTCCTTCGCCGTCTTCTTTTCTGCAACACTTGACAAAACTGAATCTGCCAAACTAAATGCAAGTTGCCAACAACATTGTCATTCATTTGCTTTCACTTGTAATTAGGAATCCCAATGGGTCTGCTTTCAATTCCCACTAAGCAACAATTGTCCTTCCTTAAGATCGCCTTTATCTTCAGTTTCCATAAGGAGAAATGACTCCCATTGAACCTCTCAATCTCAAATTTTGCTGCCATGGTATTGACAACAATATGTTTTTCAATTAGACTAGCTTACTCTATTTCATAAGGAGAAAGTACTCCAGTTGAACCTCTCAATCTCAAATTTTGCTGCCATGGTATTGACAATAATATGTTTCTCAACTAGACTGACTTACTCTATTTCACCGTGAATAATACCGTATACGTGAACAGTATTGTATATATATACCATATCGGGACAACCTCTTATATGTTCACAATACTGCAAAAGTATACAACCACACATGTAAATAGTAAACATGAACAGTACCCGCAACATGAATAGTACCAACAACCAATGGCTTTGATACCACTTGTGAAAGAAAAAAACCACTTTTGGTGGCATTAAACGTAATAGTCAAAGAAAGGCGACAAATGAAATTAAGAAGGAGGCAGAAGTGGTTGGGTGTTAAGAATTAGGTGAAATAAATTGGAGTAGGGAAGAGGTTCTCCCTATAAATAGAGAGACCTCCTCCAATGATTTTAGTATCCCATTTCTATAGAGAAATATTACATAGTATCTTCTGAGAGTCTTTCCTATTTTATAGAGAGAGGTGTATTCTCCTATTTAAAGAGATAGTATTATTGTTCTCTATTTGTAATTAGAGAGAAATTGCAATTTTCTTCTACATAGTGAAAATTTTCTATTTTTGCCTGAAGATTTTTCATGTTAAAATTGTGTGTCAATTCATATTTTTTCAACTCTATTTTAGCTGTGTGATATTGTTTCCATAACTCTGGTACGCAACACCCTCCACTCTTGAATCTCGTTGCTGATTTCAGGTTTTCAACAAATCTTTCAAATTGGTGCTGTTCTGAACTTTTTCACGCACTCTCAGTTTCGATCTTCATGAAAATGCAAAATTCCATAAATGATATTTAGTTCAGGGATCCCTGGTGATGAAGTTATAGTGTCATAACTTTTGAAAATTGTACCAGTCACTCGGATTTCAGAGTTTGAATTTTGTCATTCTTAGGTTTAGGGTTTTTAAATTTACAATGTCAGACTTGAGACTTGTGGTCTGCCATGGCTATATAATGTGCCTCTAGATAATCTGTTATGACAACTCTGGAAATCTAATTTACCTTTATTTCTTCTGCTATTTCTCGGGCTTCACAAATTAGAATGAGAATGAGGCCTCTTCACATTGTTATTAAAATTGTATCTCTAATCAATTAAAATTATGTCATTATAAGTCATATACCCATGTTATTGTTATTTGAAAGATCAGTTATATTCCCAGTCAAAAAAAAAAAAATGGATCAGTGATATAACTTCAATAATTTCTACAGGTAAAATTTAGACTCTTTTTATATTATTAGATTTAGTTTTAAACTTCTTACATATAACATAACTTATTACATTTATTGTCAGTTTCATTTTATATCTCCCTAAAAATTATTCATATAACATTTATTTTTTATTCCAAAAGTGGAAGCATAAAAAAGTTCTTGCTTTAGGGGATGGTCATTGGCACTGTTCCTATGCATGTATATTCCATGGAAGCATATCTTGAGACTAATGAGTCCATCTCACTTGGTCTTGTAATGCAATTTGGGAGGCCCATGTGGCCTGTTTTCGTAGGGAGAGGATAGGAAGCATGGGAGAAGGTCTCACTGGCTGCCAATAATGATTTAACTTCAGCAGCATCAAATTTCACCACTCTCAAACAACAATTTGCCAGCCATGAGCTCAACTTAGTTGATCTTGTAGCTCTATCAGGTAATATTCACTGTCACGATTGTGTTTTGTTAAAATTGAAATTGTTGGCTTGAACTTTGTTATAGAGGATGGTAAAGGTGACGGGGATCTTATTTACTTAGTGCACCTGAAGTTCTTGAGATAATGATCTTGATTTAATTTTTTTTTCTGAATACTATTATCTGCAGATTTTGATCTTATTTGCAGCTGCTTATACTGTTCTGGCCAAGGACCCAAATTCAAGTGAGTTGATATTTTTATCTAAATTTACTATCTTTTATTGGACTTCGGGCAACCTAGTCCTTCAGGATTCTCATCGTCTCCAAAACTCAGCAGACTTGAATCATTTACATCTCAACTTGAGTCAAGTTGCAGGGGCTACCCGTAATTTCTCATAAACATTACAAATAGGAGAAGGAGGTTTTGGAACTATCTACAAGGCTTGGTTAGAAGATGGCCTGGTAAGAAGTAGCTCTTAATATGTAGTTTAAAACTCTGCAGCCAATTTTATGGTGCTAAAGCTCTGGATTCTATTTTATTAGAAAATTTTGTATCGATACTGTATTATGAATTGAGCTTTGACTATTTTTAACCTCAAAAAATGGTAGAAGTACTTATTTTTCTGTGTTGACATGAACCATTGAAGGACCTCTGTTCGGGGATTTCTCTTCTAGTTTGCATTCTGAAAATCGTAAATGTTCAACAATTCTCAAATATCAATAGTATCACTCTTTGCTTAAAATCTATTCATCTAAAATTTCTGATACAATCTACTCTTTCTCATCTTCCTTTCTTATGAGTGAGTTATGTTTGTGGCATCAGATTGATGAGAATGTTCAAAGGCAGATAAGTAACCACCTATCTTTAAGGCATCCAAATCCAAAGAGGTCAGAGTTTGTTTGTGTACCTTAAATTCCTTCATTATTTTTTTTTCATGATATAAAGAGTTGGACAGTATTGAAATTTTGAACTTGATTCTACTCAAATTAAAAAAGAAATTTAAATATAGAAAAGCATAATTTAAATTTGAGAAACTAGGTTGGATTAGACTGTATACTGTAGGTCTTGATTGATATTACTTGTTATCATTTCCGTTTTGAATGATTAAGTCATCCTTTAGCATTTCATATTGTTCTGGACTGGGTTATGGGTCCACGGGTCTAGAGCAACTCGGTCCACCAGAATGGAACCCATATATTACTGCGCGCCCATAACTGTCCATCTGTAAGGCATAAATCCATCATAATCTCATTAAGAGATATGAATGTCAATCATACCCCACATAAATAGGGGATTAATGCTAAGGAATAACGGTTTCCTGGATTCTAGTCAACAACATTCAATCATTCAATTCAAACTGAATGCCACTATTCGTTACACCATAAAATACTCATACATATATCCAATAAGCGGAAAAAGGTATGCATCTAATCTCCAATTCTGTACACTACCTCCTTTGTGTATAAACTGACTTGAGTGTCAGAGTGCCTTCCCACCCCCTCAAAATTTTGAACCCAGATATTAATCTTGCTTGTAACTATCCATCTGCAAGGCATAAATCTCTCAGAATCTCCTTAAGAGATATAAGTGTCAATCATACCCCACATAAATAAGGGATTAATGCTAGGGAATAACGGTTTCCTAGATTCTAGTCAACAGTATTCAATCATTATATTCAGATTGAATGTCACGATTCGTTACACCTTAAAACACTCATACATATATCCAGTAAAAGAAAAATGGTACGCATTTAATCTCTAATTTTGTACACTGCCTCCCTTGCGCACAAACTGATTTGGGCGTCAGAGTGCCTTACCCACCCCATTGCATTATCATTGTTATTGTTGTGCCACGGAGGTATCCACGATCACCTACCTAAAAAGGTAACCCATTGAATCCATTTTAGAACATTGACGCCGTCTATGGGAAAAGATAAACTTCTACTCCCATATACTCCCATTACCACCATCATCATGGTTAACACAAGGATGAGAAAAACCTCAAGTAACCAGAATCGCACTTCTGCTGCGAGCAAACCACTATATGCAAATTGTCGTCCAGCATCTGTCCCTACTACTCTTGAGCCACTTCTAGAACCAGTCATAACTCAATCAGAACCCAGACAAAGATGAGCTGGAGACTTCTTTCACCAGAGAGAACCTTCCCTTTCTTTCCGTGCGAGTTCCAATGAGGCAACGTCTAGGTCCTCTAAGAGCACCTTCTTGGGATGCTGGACATCGAGTATCAGCGTTGCAACGCCTTGAAGATCGAGTGGAGAAAGGCGAGAACTGATCTTCGAGAAGGAATCATGCAAATAAAAGAGACAAAACTTAAGAAGACAATCATCACCACACTGAACTAACTCAGATAATAAACACCATTTCGAGGGGCTTCGCAGGTGGCGATGATTTTGGAAATGCCAGGAAGAGGGCCTTTCGGGCTATGATGAGCGTGACATCCCTCACAGAAACCAAATTGGACAGAGGGTCAATAAAAACCCCATCGATCTTGTTCTCTGATAGGGATTATAGAAATACCATCCCGGATCATGATGACCCCATGATCATTTCCGGGATAATCATAAACGTTGAGGTTCGCATAATGTTTGTGGATCAGGGGAGCTTGGTTGACATTTCTAGACTTGTTCAACAAGCTAGGATAAAGAAGAACTAATCTTGTACGCCGATGAGTTGATCAGATTCATAGGGGATAATATCACCCCGGTTGGGTATAGTGAGACTTACTTGACTTTGGGAGAAGACTTACTTTACTTGCCTACAATGTCATTATTGGCCGTCCTTCACTCAATGCCTTTGGGGTCATGATTTCTACACTTGTCCATGAAATTTCTGGACAGACATGGCAGAGTTGTGACAGTCAAAGAGAACAAAGCCACGATAAGGAAGGGCTACAATGAGAGCTTAAAAATCACCAAAAAATCTTGGACTGTGGACTAACACAATGATTCAACTCCAATCATTAGGGACACTGTCAATATCCTCTTGACTAAGTTGGATGTACGCGAAGAGATCTGCAATATACGTCCCTAACCTGACGGAGAGCTCTGGCCCTTTAACTTGGTACCAAGTCAGACCAGGTAACCAAGGTAAGTAAGATTGGGGGGGGGGGGGCAACTCAGTCAGGAGGAAAGATCCTAGTTAGCCAAGGTCCTGTAAAAAAACAAGGATTTGTTTTTTTGGACTTCCATAGACATGCTGAATTTAGACCAAGGCTTTATTTGACATTGACTTTCTATTATGAAGAATGCAAAACTGGTGGCCCAACAGAAAAGGCAAGAGGTGATCCAGAAACAAGTGAAGGAGCTCTTAGACGTTGGATTCATCAAAGAGGTTTCTTACATCACATGATTTTCTAATGTGATCCTAGTTAAGAAGGCTAATGAGAAGTGGCATATGTGTGTTGATTACACTGATTTTAACAAGGCTTGTCCAAAAGATTCCTACCTGCTTCTTGTAACACCCCAAATTTTTTAATTATTTGACAGTAATATTGACAGTAATAACATAATTCTAATGTTTAGTGATTTCTATGTACTGCAAAATTATTTTGAGTATTAAGTGAATACATTTCATTGTTTTGTGTGATTTACTCCGTGTCAGGAAAATAATAATTTTTCGGCCGGGGAAAATCTTACGTAAATTAATTATTACTGTTAAGTTTTAATTATTTTACCTAATCTGATTTGATTTTCGTAAGTTTTATAATTTTTATGATTTTGTGGATGATTATGAAATTTTTATATTTTTTTGATTATTTTAATACTATTCTTGGGCTGTTTGTGGGCCTAAGGGGGCTGTACGTGGGCCTAAGTGGGCCCGAAAAAGTGAAATTTTTTTCGTAACCAGAAAATTTTGTACTGTTGAGATGGAGACGGGGGATCTTATTAAACCTGAATCTGGAAACAGTTTTTAAAATTTTTTTTTACTGTGTTTTGTACTGTATTTAATTATCGGATAATAAAAATACAGTAAAAATATTGTTTGTATGGTAATAACAGATAAAAATAAATAATAAACTGCTTAGTCAACATTAGTGATTATGACAGCTTTATGATATAGGAAGCAAGCTTCATGTTGAAGCCTTTGGATATCCACCACTGATCTAATCAACGGTGAAGATTTGGTCTTATAAAATGGTTAGGACCATTAGATGAAAAGTATGAATAAGTGATTTTGACTCTTCATTTTGGAGATACATCTAATGGCTAGGATTGCAAGGAGAAAGATCTAATGACCTAGATATAGTCTTACATCTATAGGCTATAATTAGAATCTACATTAATCTTAACCATTGATCTAATCAATGGCTAACAATGCTCAAAATGGTGGCTAGTGAAATTGGTCACTCAATTGAGTGTACACGGAGGGGGAACGGTTTTGCTATAGCCTTAAGCCATAGCAAAGTTTGAAGACATCATTATTGCTTATCTTGATCATTCCAAAAACCTAAAGCTCTTACAAAATTTTCTCTCTTTTCCCTTCAAGCTAGTTTCGGCCAAAGCTCCCAAATCCACTTTCCACCACTCAAAAATTTTAAACAACCTTACTTCTTGAATCTATACCTCAATCTAAAACACTTTGTAGTTTAGGCCAAGTTTTAAATCCATCATCTTCAAGGACTTTCTTCAAGAGCAAAGTTCTAGGGTTTTAATGGTGAAGTGTAAGGAAACTTCACATCTTATCTCTTTTTCATGTTTTAATCCATGTTCGATCCATGGTTTACCTTGTTCTAGCTTAATATGCTAATAAATATATATTTTGTTTTGTGTTTAAGAAACCTTTGGTGGTGAAGGACTTGAAAAAGAAGCAAAGCAAGGAGCTTTTGTGGTTCTTCAAGAGGTAAGAGGGAGATCCATCTCACCAACCAAGTATGGTGGTGAGAGATGAATTTGTATTTGATGGATGGTGAATCCATGTGAGGATTCATATCCATGGTTGTGTAATAATTTGTGGGTGTTTATGTGGTTTATGTGTTTTGCATGATTTATTTGTGCTTACATGCTTGATATGATTTTTATTGCTTTTATGGTATGCTTGAAATATAATATGTTGATTATATGTTATGTATGCCATAATAATTGATGGAGAGAAAAATAATTTTTGGTTCCAAAGACTAAGAGGATTTCGGCCTCACACCTCAAATTAGGTGTTCACAAATTAATATTTTCATGAATAGTAAAATTGGATGTTTAGAAGAGCAAGAAAAATGAGTAAATGTTTTGATTACAAAGAACAAGAGTCTCACGGTTTTTAGAGGAATTTTAATGGTTTTATTTGTGTAAAAACATGAATGGAACTTAGTTGATTTAGAAGGAAAAATATATGATAGTTTCAATGGCCATGTATCACGGTTTTGAAGGCTTGTAATACCTTGGTTTTTATGAAACAAAATGATTTCAAAGTGGAAATGTAATTGATCTATTACAAGGATTAAAGAAATGGAAACAAAGTATTTTATCACTTGAAAAATGGAATTTTTGTATATGAATTGAAAAGAGATGTTGAAAGTGTTTGAACCTCAATTTATTTTAAAGAGGATTAATTTTTAGAATTGATTTAGAATTATAAAGAATACATTGGTGACTTAAAATTTACTAACGTATAACTCATCCTTTGGGTTTTGGAGCGCGTTAGGAAATTTTAAGTTAGAAACATTGATTTAATTAAATGGAATGGTGAATTTGTGGATTATATTGCGAAAAGGATTTATTGAGTAAGAAAATGTGGAAAATAAAGTGAGAAGTCATATTATTTTGAGAAAGGTTGAAATGGAATTTTGGAAGGTTGAGAAATATTTTACGTAGTGGAAAAATGGTAGAAAATGTTTTACGTAACTTAAAAACGTGATTTTTAAGCTACACAATTGCAAAAATGATGAAAAATCGCTACGCGATTTGAAAAACGTTTAAATATTTTTACGCGATTTGGAAAGCGTTTAAATATTTTTATGCGATTGAGAAAACATTGAAAAATCAATACGTGATTTGAAAACGCGACAAAACTGTTGCGTGATTGAGAAAATGCGATAATATAATTTCGCAATGGAAAATACAGTAAAGATACTATTGAGGCAATATGAGGACCCTGAAAATGAAATTATGAATTTGAACTGAGAATGGGCTAGTGTGTGGACCCTGAATGTGAAATTATGAATTTAAACTAAGAATGGTCCATTGTACATGCATTGGAAAAGTCCGATGGACTGGATAAGGCTAATTGCCTAGGAGAGAATACATCTCTTGAGTGAGTGCGATATGCATAGTGTAAGTCACTTGTTGACTTTGGAGGCATCGGGGTGCGGGTTGCCTACAGTGGATAGTTGGTAGCTCTTCTGTACCGTGAGTTAGACCGATGCAACGCATTGATGATCATGACTGAGACACTATTTTTAATCAAGATCTAATAAAGACTGTCATACATAAGCTAGATGTGCAAATACGTATGAGAATTATGGCACGTGGTCTGAAGCATGTTGGTATAGACAGATCTTTTCGATCACTCTCTCCGACCTGAGTTTTAGCTCTATGGAGTAAGAAATTGAGTCTTTGTGCACATGCATAATCTGAATATATATATCTGTGTGATATATTAATTGAGGAATATTGGATGATGTTGATGACATTATTGTAATTATCGTATGATTATAATATGAATTGTGGAATATTGGATAACGTTGAGGGCATGATTATAATTATTGAATAATTGGGAAATGCTGAGGGTATAATCGTAATTATTATTTATTATATTTGTTATGATAAATAATGACTGAGGGCATGATTGTAATTATTATATCTGTCATGATAAATACTGTTTAGGGTATTATTATAATTATGGTATGATATATTTGTATGGTGTGCTATTTGTGTTATCTCCATGCTACCATGTTGGTATTGACGTAAGTGATCTCACCTTTTTGTATGCCTATTTTGTACTGTATTTATATTTGTAAAGACGCTGAGCAAGGAATTGAACAAGAGGGTGAAGAAAAGTAGATTCTTGTGGAGGAAACTGAATTCTGAGAAGATGGTGATGCCCAGTTTCCTAGGTTATATGAGGTTACAATTTTGTGTAGGACCGGAAGCCTGACATGTTGACTTAGATAGAGAGTGTATTTTCTATATAGGAGACTTGAATGTTACCTTGAGTAGGCTTTATCAAGGGAACCCTTATTTCAGTGTAAATATTTATGTACACTTGGAGTTTCCGTTGTCCATTAGGCAATACTGGGGAGCTTACTACCGTACTCCTAGTGAGATTAGTATCGTGTCATCTGCGCGGACACCTGTCTATAGGACTTCACGTCAAGTCAGATTCCTACCTGCTGAGGAATCTGAGGAGGACCCGTCTGAGGGTTCTACTGCTTAGTAATGCTTGGGCAATATTTAATTTTAAATAAATACTTTGAGAACCTGGTCTGTAAATATTTAAGTACGACAATACTACGACTTGTGTATATATGATGTAAATTATTTGTGACGATGTTGTAATATTTTTATTTTTCGCTAAGTTTATCTTATTGATATTAAGAAATTTTACAACTCGTATTTACATTACAAAACATATTTTATAATGTAAGGGGTAATTTAGTAATTAAGTAATATAAATGTGATACCCTACGGTGGGTATTACACTTCTCAACATTGACAAGCTGGTGGATAACTCGTCCAGTTTCAAGCTACTTTCCTTTATGGATGCTTATTCCGACTACAACCAGATCCCTATGAACACTGAAGATGAAGACAAGACTGCATTCTAATTCTAATACGAATGATATGTTGTAAATCTAATTATAGGTTGTCTCAAGTAATAAATTCTCGGAAGTCCGATCGATCCACAAGAAATTAATTAAGAAAATTCTTTGAGGTAAGGAAAAGATTTATTACAAAAATAAAGATGATAAAAATTGTTCACAATTAAAAAGGATTAGCTTAGGCTCCTAATCCACTCTCGGTATATAAATTAAGGACAATATTATTTCTTTTTATAACTCAATTAGAATTCACGCATAAAGGAAGTTCCAATCAGACAACACATATTTTAAGTTCATTTAATGTTATATATGTAGTTATATTATGGTTCCTTTAATTATTCACTAATGCCAACACTTGTAAATGGATTCAAGCATTCATTGTGCTAATCTCTTGTCTACAACGAATCAAGATCTACATTTTAATTGAAAATGGGTCAAAATATTTATGAGGTAACATTTCTTCACATCTCAAACTAACAAGTAAGGAAACTTCAATTGAAAAGCATAAGTTAAGAATGATAGATCCTCACAAGATTTACTCTCAATCCCTCATGTGTTTGAAAGGTAGGTATTTCACTCAATTAAACCCATAAAAAATTACACTACAACAAGCTTGTTTGTCTTCTACTTCTTCACTACTCAAAACACATGCACATATAAATCAAGAGGACTTTATTCAAGGTTGTAATGGGGTCAAAATAAAGGAAGAGAGATAATATGGATATGACAAGTTAAATACCAAAGATAATAAAAGAGCATTAGAATTGAGTTCAAATAAAACTCTACCTAATGCAAATTCCTTTATATATTCTTTTCCATTCTTTTTTTGCCTTTTTGTCTTTTTTTTTTTTGAATTTGCCACTCTTTTCTTTTTCATCAATCATTTTGCACACACACATTCACACTTGTTCAAGAACTCATCCACTCACAATGTCAATGCTCTCTTATTCCCTAAGGTTGGGTAAGAACATGATTTTTTTTAAGGCATGTAATGAGTTAAAAACAAGGAATAGTCAAATAAGCTCAAATGGGTTAAACAAGGAAAAATATGCAAGGTTGACTATTTAGTTAAAGTAGCTATTTCAAGAAAAATACCTTAATCATGTTTATATATGCATATGAAAATGTAGCCTAAAAAAGAATTAAAGCAAGTTTTAGAGTAACAATCCTATGAGTGAAAATCACACAAAAAAGAAAAGAATGGTACAAATGTTCAATCCATTCATCAATAGGCTCAAAATCTCACAAGGCATACATCTATCATTCTCAATCCACCAATTCAACATCCAAAATCAAGCATGTGAAATTTAAGAAAGAAGACAATTGTTATTCAATAATGCTATCAACCCTGAATTTCAGTTGCTTCAAAGGATGTGAGAGTTCATTTACTTGAATCTTTCAAAGGAAATCAAACAATAAAACTTCGTTACTTCCACAAATCAACACAAAATAGTTACTTTCCCAATTTAGATGCATCTCAAGAGTAAAATTACTCCTTACTTTGCCATGCTTAATTGATTTTGTTGTTAGTAAGTTGTTGACAATCATATCAATAAGCATACTTCCCTAATTTTTTTTATGTCAACTATCCTTCCTCCCAACCAGATCACAATATTGTCCTCAATGACCAAATATAGATGGGTAAAGGATATAAGATATTACCTGTTGTGACAATTATTGAAAAGAGAAACCTGACACAAATTTAAACAGAAACAAAGTACAATGAATTAAACTAAAGGTAAAGGGAAGTTATTGACGGAGTGTCAAATCAAACCCGCGTTCCTTGTTGCTTCCCTCTGACTAATCTATCTGAGCCATTAATGGATCATATTCATAGACAAAAATTTGTAATTTATCAATTAACTCATTGGCAGTGGGAGCATAAATAAGGATCCTTCTTGCCGAATGTGTGATAAAGTTTTTTTCCACAATATGGTCAAGAAAAGATAACAAACCATCAAATAAATTATTAACATTCAATAAACTATGGGTTTATGGTGGATGTTCAATTGAGCCCAAGAGACAATTTGAAAAACTCCTTCCAAAGTACCATAGCCACCTAGTAAGGCAATGAATGCATTAGAATTGTCAAGTATTTTAGTCATTTGTTCATGCATAGTTGATACTCGTAGTTCATCCTCAATTATCTTTCCAATGATGTTCCTTTCAGTTAAAGTTCTAGGAATAATACTTAAAACTTGATTGCCTCCTAGATGTGCAGTGATTAATACAACCCCCATTAACACAATGTTATCTCCCTCATATACTACATGAATTTTCCTCGCAGCTAGCGCTCGACCAAGAGTGCTTGCTACTTTTACAAACTCTATACCTTTCCCAAAACTTGATCCACATAATATATAGATATTTGTTAATCGACGAATAGAAGCTCCTTCAATTTCTATACTCACCCGACCCTTTGAATGATTATGAGTTGGATGAAAATAAAGAAAATGGAGTATTTAAATAAGGAAAAGAATGAATAATGTAATGCTAGCACCTATATGGGTAGGCTGATTGTTGTCAGAAAAGTTTGAAATTAAGAAATACATATTTTATTATTACTATTTCTTTTTAGATGAAGAGGATAATATCATGCATGTTGTTGTGATTGTGGCTCATATCTTCCTTTGGTTTTACATCTAGTAAGGGCTTAAATGCATTTTATGAGTCGATGATAAGCTTCTCATCTAATTTTCTTATAAATTGGTAAACATGGTCTTTTTGAGTTAGATTCCTAAGACTGTAACGTTTATGTTCGTCCCTGAAGAGATTCTATAAATTAAGAAGTTCACGATGCACAACTCCATAAGAATGTGTTTCAAGAGTCAATAAGATATCATCTAATGACTCCTTACTCATTCTATTCTTAATAACGTTTATTTATTTTTCTCGATTTGTGGAAATCATCCCTAAAGAATGATATCGCTTGTTACAAGTCCATCGTGCACATTTATGACAAACTTGTAATCTTTTTGCTCTTCAACTTTTAGAATATGAACTTCTACCTAGACCTAACATGTATGAGATAAATGAATTTGAAGATTCACCTGCTAAATGAACCTTTGCTTCGATTATCCAATGTATATCTTTTGGGATACCCTTATGCATTAACAATCTTAATCTTTCACACATAGCTTTGCAGATTTTTGTTAGAGCATTTTGAGGAAGAGAACGAAAATGTTTCTTTAAATTTGAGAGAATGACATCTATTTTAAAGGAGAATGAATCAATTATTCTGGGAAACTGAAAAAAAAAATCAACTTGAGAGCTATAGAGTGCCGTTATCCGTCACTTAACTGGTGCCACAAAGAACTGCAAAATTTTTTCTCATAATAAGGAATAGAAAGGGAAATGGATTCTACCTCATTAACTTGGTTTTTTAGAAATAGTTTGAGTCTTTGTCCATTGACCTTAAACACATTACCATTCATAGGGTTCTCAATGTCTATGACCCTATGAGGATACACATGTTTGACAACAAAATGGTCATTCCACCTAGATCTTAATTTTATAGAGAATATGTGAAGACGAGAATTATGAAGTAGAACCTTTTGACCAATTTCAAAAAAATTTCACAAAATTGATTAGTTATGAAAAGCTTTTGCCTCTAGTTTAATAAAATTTTGAGTTTTCATATGCTTCATTTCTCAATTCCTCAAGTTCATTTAATTGCAATTTACGTAACTTGCAAGCATCATTGAAAGCTTTAATGGCCCAAAATGCTTTAGGTTGATAAGGTTTTCCATAAACTAACCGATAGGGTGACATGCCTAAATATGTTTTGAAAGTAGTACGGTAAGCCCAAAGTTCATCGTTTAGTCTTAAAGACCAATCTTTATTATTTAGGTTAACCATTTTTTCAAAATTTGTTGAATCTCTTTATTTGCTAATTTTACTTGTCCTTTTGTTTGGGGGTGATATGGAGTAATAATTTTGTGTGTAATGTCATATTTTTTCATTAAGGATTCAAATGGTTTATTGTAAAAATGTGTTATCCTATCATTAACAATAACTCGAGAGATTTCAAATCGACTAAAGACATTTTCTTTTAAAAATTTAAAAATAATTTTATGATCATTGTGTTACCAAGTGGCCTCAAACTCAAGAGGGGAGTGAATTGAGTTTATGAAATGTTTTCGCAAATATTTTGCAAAACGCTTGTTTATCAAATTTTCGTTGAAACTATTGTTTAATTGAAATGAATAGATAAATGAGATCAAATAAATCACTCACAAATAAATAACCCAAGATAGAAAGTATTCAAGCAAAGCTAGAAATCAAACTCAACTCAAGCATATATAATTAAAACATAAAATAAAGAGATATAGTTGAGAAGAACAAACACAATGATTTATCCTAGTTCAGCCACCTCTTGTGACCTATGTCCAGTACTCAAGCAAACTACTCGATATTTTCCACTAAACTTTAAGCTTGAACGGGTGCTTAAAAACCTTTACACAATAGAGCACTCACCACACCTTGGGATACCTCACCCTTTGTGCTTGAGCCTCAACTTCAAGGGATACCTCACCCTCTTTACCAACAAGGGATACCTCACCTTTTTATCTAGAGAGATACCTCACCCTCTTTTACAACCTTTGAGAGATACTTCACTCTCTTTACAAACAAGGGATACCTCACCATTTTCTCAAAGAATCAAAGTGTTTATAAGATGAAACTCTCACAAGAGTAGATTACACAACTTGAAGCCTTATAATGCTCTTCAAGAATATCTCAAATATGTACAAAAACAGAGCACAAGTGATTTAATGATGATTCACAAATTAGAGTGATTGAAAGATGTTTCTCAATTGTTGGTTAGCCACAAATGATGCCCTAAGATATGTATTTATAAGTTTTTAGATCAATAGAGTCGTTGGGTGGCTATTGTGGTAACATTAAATGCCAAGAAAATAGCCGTTGGACACTGTCAGAATGCTGGTAATCGATTACACACTCTTAGTAATTGATTACATGGTTGTATGAATGTGTTCTTGGCTTTCTGGGCAGGATGTAATCGATTACATGCCCTCTGACTTTCTGGTAATCAATTACACGATTGATATAATCGATTACAAGGCTTCTGTTTAGCTTGTAATCGATTACGACACATGTGTAATCGATTACTTTGCACTTTGAACATATTTTTCAAGCCCAATTAAGTCTCGAGGCCATTTTTAACATTGGGGAACTTGAACTAAACAAGATTTACAAATGTTTAACATAATCCAAGATTGAAATCAACATTTCTTTAAAATATGAACTTTGAAAAACAAGTTGATTTAAGAGATCTTTGAAAAATCATTTAAATATAATTGAGATACCTTGAAAGCATTTCTCATTGATGTTCTTAGGCCTATATATAATATACCTCTTTTGATCTTGGTCTTCTTCTTTTGGTCTTGGTCTTTTCTTTTGATCTTGGTCTTCTTCTTTTGGTCTTGGTCTTTTCTTTTGATCTTGGTCTTCATCTTGACTTTGTTATCATCAAAAACTCATTTGATATGCTTCAAGACATAAGCATTCACACATTATGTCGACATGAAATTATTTCAATCTATTTTAAGACATAATCAACTGTAACTAAAATATTCACAAATCCAAATGATGATGAAAATGAACCAATGAAATTAATTTTCCAACAATAAAAAATTTCAATGACAAAGATAGGGTTTAGATGCATCATGCTTCTTTTAGAAATGGAGCCTGATTTTTGACAGTTTTTACAACTTTTGCAAAATGTATAGTTGTCCTTAAATAAAGTAGGCCAATAAAATCCACACTGCATGACTTTTGCAACTAGTTTCTTTGAAGAAAAGTGACCTCCACATGCTTCTGAGTGATAAAATTTAATGACACTACCTACTTTATTGTTGGGTACACATCTCTGAATGATTTGATTAGGATAATATTTGAACAAATATGGGTCATCCCAATAAAAATTTCTCACCTCAGCAAAAAAACTTCCTTCTGTCTTAGTGCGTCCATTGAGGTGACATCTTTCCTATTACAAGAAAATTGACTATGTTAATAAACTAAGGCATGAAATTGACAGAAAATAAAAATTCATTGGGAAAAGAATCATTGATAGGTATGATATCAAAAGGTAAATATATCGTAAGTCTGGACAAATTATCTGCAACAATATTTTCATTTCCCTTCTTATCTTTTATTGTGATGTTGAATTCTTGAAGCAACAAAATCCACTGTATCTACCTAGGTTTAGCGTCCTGCTCAGACATTAAATATCTAATAGCAGCATGATCAGTGAAAACAATAATAGAAGAACCAATTAAATAAGTTCAAAATTTATCCAATGCAAAAATTACAGTAAGTAGTTCTTTTTCAGTAGTGGTGCAATTCATTTGTGCATTATTTAAAGCTCGACTTGCGTAATGGATTACTTGAGGCTTACCTTCCTTTCTTTGGCCTAAAACAGCACTAAAAGCAAAATCACTATCATCACACATCAACTCAAAAGGCAAAGACTATTCAAGAGTTTGCATGATAGAAGCAAATGTCAGAAGAACCAATTAATTTTTTAAAAGATTTTTAACATTCTTGAGTCCAATCAAATGGTACATCTTTTATTATAAGATTACATAATGGTCTAAATATGACACTAAAGTCCTTAATGAATCTTCTGTAAAATCCTGCATGTCTTAAAATTAAACGAACTTCCCTGACTATTTATTGTGAAGGTGAATGGGCAATTAATTTAACTTTTGCTTTATCCACTTTAATTCATTTAGAAGATATTACATGACCTAATACAATTCCTGAGGTAACCATGTAATGACATTTTTTAGAGTTTAACACAAGTCCTTTTCTTCACATTTTTTAAGAACTTTTTCTAAATTATCAAGATAAATTTCAAATGAATTTTCAAAAACTGTCAAGTTATCCATGAAAACCTCTAAATAATGCTCAACTATGTCTCAAAAAATACTTAGCATGCATCTTTTGAATATTGCCGGAGCATTACAAAGGTTAAAAGACATTCTTCTAAATGCAAAAGTGCCAAAGGAATATGTAAAAGTAGTCTTTTCTTGATCCTCTAATTCAATGGGTATTTGATAATAGCCCGAATAACCATCAAGAAAATAATAGTAGGGATGTCCTGCTATCCTTTCCAGAATTTGATCAAGAAATGGCAAGGGGAAATTATCTTTCCTAGTAGCAACATTTAATTTTCTAAAATTAATACACATACCCCAACTCGATGAGACTCGCATAGGTTATATTCACCTTTTTCATTTTCAACCACTGTTATTCTAAATTTCTTAGACACAGCTTGTGTAGGACTTACCCACTGGCTATTAGAGATAGGGTAGATAATTTCAACATCAAGTAATTTGAGAACTTTAGCTCTAACTACCTCTTTCATGTTTGGATTTAATTTTCTTTGAGGTTGTTGTGATATTTTAGCATTATCCTCCAAATATATTCTATGTGTACAAATTAATGAATTAATATCTTTTATGTCCTTTAATATCCATCTAGATGTACTTTTATGCCTTTTAAGTACTTCTATCAACATACCTTCTTGTTCTCTAGTAATGGTTGAGGAAATTACCACTGTAAAGTTTTATTCTTCTCCAAAAAATATGTACTTATACCCAATATGTAATGACTTTGGTTCTAATGTGGGTACTTCTTCATGGGTAGTATCATTTATGAGTTTTAGCTCTTCGAATCTCGACTTTCGTCCTTTTGTATTCCATTACCTATATATAATTAAGCAAAGAGCATATTTCAAAAATTTCATAATGTAATTGCATACTGAGTCAAGTAATTTGATTAAATAAATTTCTAATGGGGCAGAAGAACTCCTTGTTTGAATATGATAATTTATAATGACCTCAATCCCGTTAACTTCCTCCTTTTCGTCATGAACTTCCTGTGGTTGCTTGCACATGTTGAAAACATTAAGCTCCAATGTCATATTTCCAAATGTTAGTTTCATCACTCCATTTCTGCAATTTATCAAAGCATTAGATGTCGCTAAAAATGGGCAACCTAAAATAATAGGAATTAACTTGCAACTATTAACCATAGGTTCAATTTTCAAGACAATAAAATCCACATGATATATGAATTTATCAACTTGTACCAACATATTTTTTACTATTCATCTTGGAATTTTTACTGATCTATCGGCAAGTAAGAAGTTGGTTTTAACTCACCCAGGTTGAGTTGCTAATAAACTGAATATAGAAGCAAATTAACACTAGCACCAAAATCAAGTAAAGCTTGTTCAATTTTATGCTCTCCAATAATGCATGAAACTGTAGGACAACCAAAGTCTTTATATTTCAAGACGTTATTATTCTAAAGAATAAAGCTTACCTGTTCAACCAAAAAGGCTTTCTTTTTCACATTTAGTTTCCTTTTAACAGTGCACAAGTCCTTAAAAAATTTGGCACAAAGAGATAACCTATTTGATAGCATCTAACAGAAGAATATTGACTTTTGCTTGTTTAAAAATTTGAAAATTTTAATATTGTGGTTCAATTTCCTTGAATTGTTTAATGCTTGAGGAAATGAGTGTGAAGGCGAGAGTTTGGTCTCCTTTTGGCCAGGTGGCTTATCAACCCATTCGTTATCTTGGGGGATTGATTCATCATCTCTCTCATAAGGTTCAAGAATTTATTTTTCAACAATCTTTCCATTCCTAAGAGTTATCACTGACTTAACTTTTATTTGTTAGCTTTTTGAACTACCTTCATTTAGACTGTACTGACCTTTGGGATTCGGTTGAGATTGAGAAGGATATTTTTCTTTCTCGTGAATGGTGAGTGCAGAAGCAAATTTAGCAATAATGTCTTTTATGTCAATCATGGCTTTAGTATTTTGGTTATTAATGGTCTCTTGCTTTTCTATGAATGCATGCAATGTTCCTTCAAGGTTTTTCCTATATGGTGAGACATATGGTGCATATCCTTGAGAATTTTGAGAATTTAGGGTTTAGGTGTATACCTCAGGCATGATTGGAATCTTAAAATTCTCAAGGATATGCACCTTATGTCCCACCATATAGGAAAAACCTTGATGGAACATTGCATGTATTCATGGAAAAGAAAGAGACCATTAATAACCAAAACACTCAAGTTATGATTGACATAAAAGACATTTTTGCTAAATTGACATAGAAGACTCTCAAGCTACATAGGAAAAACCTTGATGGAATATTACATGCATTCATAGAAAATCAAGAGACCATTAATAATCAAAACACTCAAGCCATGATTGACGTAAAAGACACTATTGTTAAATTTGCTTCAGCACATACCATTCACGAGAAAGGAAAATTTCTTTCTCAACATTATCCTAAGGGTTAGTACAGTCTAAACGAAGGTAGTTCAGAAAGCCAACAAATAGATCAACTCAAGTCAGTAACAACTCTTAGGAATTAAAAGGTTGTTGAAAAAAAAATCCTAAACCTTATGTGACAGATGATGAATTAATCCCCCAAGATAAAGAAGGGTAAGCCACTTGCTAAAAGAAGACCAAACTCTCGCCTTCACCCTCATTTCCTTAAGCATTAAACAATTCAAGAAAATTGAACCACAACACTAAAATTTTTGAAATTTTTAAATAAGTAAAGGTTAATATTCTTTTGTTAGATGCTATTAAACAGGTTCTGTCTTTATGTCAAATTTTTTAAGGACTTGTGCACTATTAAAAGGAAACTAAATGTGAAAAAGAAAGTCGTTTTGGTTGAACAGGTAAGCTCCATTCTTCAGAATAATAATGCCTTGAAATATAAAGACACTAGTTGTCATATAGTTTCATGCATTATTAGAGAACATAAAATTGAGCAAGCTTTACTTAATCTTGGTACTAGTGTGAATTTGCTTCCATATTCAGTTTATCAATAACTCAACCTGGGTGAGTCAAAACCAACTTCTTACTTACCAATAGATCAGTACAAATTTCAAGAGAGATAAGTGGAAGATAATAAGCGGAAGATGTATTAGTACAAGTTAATAAATTCATATATCTTGTGAATTTTATTATCTTGGAAAGTGAACCTGTGGTTAATAGTTGCAAGTCAATTCTTATTGTTTTTGGTTGCCCCTTTTTAGCAACATTTTGGAAATTGTATAAACGGAGTGATGAAGTTAACATTTGGAAATATGACACTGGAGCTTAATGTTTTCAATATGTGCAAGCAACCACAAGAAGTCGATGACGAAAAGGAGGAAGATGACGGGATTGAGGTCATTATAAATGATCATCTTCAAACAATGAGTTATTCCAACCCATTAGAAATTTGTTTAATCAATTCAATTGACTCAGGTATGCAATTAGATGATGACATTTTTGAAATATGCACTTTGCATGTTTGTATACAGGTAATGGAATACAAATGAAGGAAGTCGAGATTTGAAGAGTTAAAACCCATAAATGATAATAATACACATGAAGAAGTATCCACACTGGAACTAAAGCTATTACCTGTTGGGTTGAAATGCATATTTTTGGGAGAAGAACAAAGTTTTCTAGTGATAATTTCCTCGACCTTTACTAGAGAACCATGTGTGTTGATAGAAGTACTTAAAAAGCATAAAAGTACAATTTGATGGACATTAAAGGACATAAAAGATATTAATCCATTAATTTGTACACACATAATATATTTAAAGGATAATGCTAAAACATCACAATAACTTTAAAGAAGATTAAATCAGAACATGAAAGAGGTAGTTAGAGTTGAAGTTCTCAAATTACTTGATGTTGGATCTACCCTATCTATGATAATAGTGGTTGAAAATGAAAAAGATAAATTAATACCTACGCGAGTCTCATCCAGTTGTCATTTCTTGATCAAATTTTGGAAAAGGATAGCAGGACATGACATCCTTACTATTGTTTTCTTGATGGTTATTCGGGCTCCATTGCATTAGAGGATCAAGAAAAGATCAGTTTTACATGCATGCCCCTTTGGCATTTTTGCATATTTAGAAAAATGTCTTTTGACCTTTGTAATGCTCTGCCAACATTCCAAAGATGCATGCTAAGTATTTTTAGTGACATGGTTAAGCATTATTTGGAGGTTTCCATGCATGACTTGATAGATTTTGGAAATTCATTTGAAATTTGTCTTGATAATTTAGAAAAAGTTCTTAGAAGATGTGAAGAAAACGACTTGTGTTAAATTGAAAAAAATGTCATTACATGGTTACCTCAGGAATAATATTAGGAAAAATTAATTGGTTCTTCTGATAGTGATTTTGCTGTTGGCACAATTTTAGGCCAAAGAAAGGAAAGTAAGCCTCATGTGATATCTTCTAAAGAATTGAAGTTGATAAGACCAAAGTTAAATTAATTGCCCATTTACCTTGACAAAAAACAGTCAGGGAAGTTCGTTCATTTTTAGGAAATGTAAGATTTTACAGAAGAGACCATTATGTAATCTCTTAATAAAAGATACACCATTTGATTGGACTTAAGAATGTCAAATTTTTTTTGAAAAATTAATTGGTTTTTCTGATGTCTGCTCATGCAAACCCCTAACTGGTCTTTGCCTTTTGATTTGATGTGTGATGCTAGTAATTTTGTTATTAACACAGTTTTAGGCCAAAGAAAGGATAGTAAGTCTCATATAATCTATTACGCAAGTCGAACTTTAAATATTGCGCACATGAATTACACAACTACTTGCTGTAATTTTTGCATTGGATTGGACTCAAGAATGTAAAAAATCTTTTGAAAAATTAATTAATTTTTCTGATGTCTGCTCTTATTATGCAAACCCATAACTGGTCTTTACTTTTTGATTTGATGTGTGATGCTAGTGATTTTATTGTTAACACAGTTTTAGGCCAAAAAAAGGACATTAAGCCTCATATAATCTATTACGCAAGTTGAACTTTAAATAGTGCACACATGAATTACACAATTACTTGCTGTAATTTTTGCGTTGGACAAATTTTGAGCTTATTGAATTGGTTCTTCTACTGCTATTAGATATTTAATTCAACATCATAATAAAAGATAAGAAAGGAGCTGAAAATATTGTTGCATATCATTTGTCTAAACTTACGATAGACAGAATTCAACATCACACTTATCAATGAATCTTTTCCTAATGAATTTTTGTTTTCTGTCAATTCTATGTTTTGGATTGCTAACATAGTCAATTTTTTTGTAAAAAGAAAGATGTCGCAACAAGACAAAAGGAAGTTTCTGACTGAGGTGAGAAATTTTTATTGGGACCCATATTTGTTCCTATATTGTCCTGATCAAATCATTCGGAGATGTGTACTCGATAATGAGGTAGGTAGTGTCATTAAATTTTGTCACTCAGAAATATGTAGAGGTTACTTTTCTTAAAAAAAAAAACAAAATCTTGTAGTGTGAATTTTATTACAATGTGGAGGTCACTTTTCTAAATCTTTTATTTAAGGACAGTTATACATTTTACAAAAGTTGTAAAAACTGACAAAAATTTGAGAGAAAAGAGAGGAGCCTAAACTAAAGAATCATATGGATCTAGTTGAGCTCCTCGGAAAAGCATATACAAAGAAAGGTGTCAATTTATTCAGCTAGTGTTCAAGTGATGATTTGTTTTTTGGGGCTTGGGAGTTGACTTTTAATAATTGAAAATTTTTGTTGTGATTTATTAATTTCATTTGTTTGATTGGCTTACTATTGCACTAGTACATGTTTTTGCATAATGTCTTTCCGTCACAATCTATCTCAATTCCTGATAGTATTGAGTATGTTTTATTTGTAATGTCATTTTTCCTATGGCACAAAAATCTAATATCACGTGATACAAGTTTCTTCCAAGTCATTGTGCAGCCTCATTTTCATTGTATTTGTCATCTACCACCTGAAGCATTAATTTTATGTCATGGTATACTGCTACATTTTAACCTTGCTAGCCAAGGCTTTCAATAGTTCACATTTCGGGTCTTATCTTATCTAAATGTATCTTAATCTTTTTTTTTTTTGGGTTACAATGTATCCTAATCTTTTATGTCAAGTTACTTGATATATAATACGAGTTGATATTTAATCTAGTTACTAAATTTTAGGGTTCGTTTGGATTGGTGGTATTGAGTGGAATGGAAGGGAATGGAATGGAATAGAGTCAGGTTCCATTGTTTGGTTATGTTAAAAAAGGATGGGATGGGATAGGAGTGGGTGGGATGGATTCCATCTCATCCCACCAGAAACCATCAATTTTCTTCCCCCCCAATTTGGGGGGTATGGGATGGAATCATCTTTTTTAGTATAAATACCATCCCATCCCACCAAAAATCATCCACTTCCCAAACAATAGAATGGTAACTTTACTCCATTCCATTCTAAAATATCCAAACAATAGAATGGTACTTTTTTCTCATTCCATCCCATTCCATCTCATCACATCCCATCTCATTCCATTTCATTCCATCACTTACTAAATATCCAAACATAGCCTTAGTTACATGGTAGGTTTGGTTTTGGTTATGCAACTGTTTCTCTATTTTAATTGTAAGCTAATATTTTCCATTGAACTCATATACTTGCAGAGGTTGCATGAAATGATTTATGCCTTATATATATATATTTTCTTTATTTATCAATTTTTTATGCATTTTTGTACACTTCTTGAAACTTCATGCGTAATTGTGATTCCTGAATGTCTGAGAAGCATCTATCTCTTGATGTCATGCGTAGGGACTGCAGTCATGATAGGGTCTTTTAGATACATCCATACAGCTTCATAGATCATATTGAATCAGGAAAGGTTTTTTTTTCCTTCTAAAAGAGAAGTTTAGCTACAGTGTAATCCAAAACTGCGGTTAAATATATGTTTAGCCGCAGTCACACCAGCGATCGGCTTTTACCTGCCGCTGTCATTTGGTGACCCCTTAAACAGGGATGGGTCCAATAACTGTTGATATGGCATTTAGCTGTAGTCAATAACCGCGGCGAAATGACAAAAATTGCTGTGACTAAAACTGATTTTCCTGTAGTGTCACTTGAGTAAAATTAGAATCTCATAGTTCCTATTTCATCTAATTTACATTTATTACCAAAGTTTTTTAATGTATTGGTCCATCTAATTATGGGTATGGGTCTATCTAATTATTAGGATGGCAATGGGGCGGATTGGGGTGAGTTTTTTCACCACTTGTCCTCGCCTCGTTCAATTTCATGTTGCCTCCCCACCTCATTACTTGACAAAATCTATTTTTTAGCCTCATACTTGGCAGAGTATATTTTTTTGCACCATACTAGAACCCATAGGGATTCATCAGTACCATCCTTGCCCCGAATCTCCTGAATCTCACTTTATATGTTGCTAATCATTTTTTTTTTGTTATAAAGAGGGGCCTAAGCCCAAAAAAAAGGAACCAACTGGGATGATTGCAAGGCATAAAAACCCCTGTAACATCAATAAAAAACTTCGAAAACAAAAAGGGAGGCAGGAATTCTATACACTGAGGCCAAAGTCATGAGATAAACTCAAATTGGTCAATCATAAGCTCTCTGATTGCCCTCACATATAATATGACTAAAGGCAACCTCCCAATCAGTTTGTTGCCATTCACTTTATATGTTTCTACTTAGCATTATCACTAAACAACCAAACAAAACAACACTATAAAGTTGTAAACATCACACATATATATATATGTTCTTAAAACATCAAGTTCAACATAATCATCCAAGCACTGATAAACATTATTTTTATATATTAGTTAACCTTCATATTCAGTGTTTTAGACATCTCTTGTGCTTAATCGATTGGTTTTGGCCACCATTTATAATTTTGGGTTCAAATTGGGCTTAGTTGTATTTTTCAGCACTATGACAATTTTACCTTATAGAAAATCTGAGAGGAAACTCTACAACTTTGATAAAGAGTTCCAGAGCTGATCTAGTGGGTCATATTGGACTTGGAAGTCAGAACAAAGGTGTTGACCTAACTAGTTTGCAAAGATTGGGTCGTATCTTGGGTTGTAAGAGTAATAATGAGTTGAAACTGGTGGCATTGGAAAGATGAGACAAAATTCTTCAACTTTCATAAAAATCATTTATCCAAACGATGACATTTTGATAGGATTTTTAATTTCGGAATATAGATGACATGATCAAGACCTATTAAATGTGTTTTGGTCATAACTCCTTTGTTAGGTGTCCAAATCTTGTAAATTAGGTGTCCAATTAAAGTTAATTGGAAGAAGAAGAGTCTAAGCTAGGGACAAACTTATAATTTCACTTTTAGGGCCTGTTATGTGGGAGGGGAAGCCCAAAACCAAGGTATTCCATTTCAGATTAAGTTTTTCACTTTCTTTCTTGTCCCTCCCCTCCCCTCTTCTCTCCTCTCTTTTTTCCTTTTCTTTTATATTTTTGTTCTTTAATTTTTTGCACTTTATTTTTCTATTTTGTGCTCTCTATTCATGGAGAGCTAAAGCTTTGTAATCAATCCTAGGGATTGAAACACTCTTGATGTGTAATCTTGAGACCTTATGATGAATGTTTATATTTTTGTTGTTAATCAAATTTTTCTCCTCCTTCTCTTGATTTTGTTTCACGTTGACTGAGTGCTTAACTCAGTTGTAGTGTTCATGTGATAGTTGTTCAACTATCATGTGTTTGCAAAAAAAAAAAACCAGGTAATGCATCAAAGGTGTTTGATGTATTGTCTAGCTAGCATGAATTCTTGTATGAGGTTGATTTAAGGTCAAATGGATGCTTATCCATTTTTCATTGATTGACCAAATACTAGGTGCTTATCTAGTAGAGAATTCATGCTTGGATGAGGATTTCACATAAGATTAGGCAATGCACCAAAGGTGTTTGATGAATTGCCTAACTTGGCTGAATGCTGAGTATTAGGTTGATTTAGGGTTAGATGGATGCTAATTTCATCTAACATTAATTAACCAAATGCTAGATGCTTATCTAGTAGAGCATACTAAGAATCTGGTTAGCTTGTGAATGAGTCCATAGTGGTCAAGGATGAATTAAACTCAAGAGTTGTTGATTCCCTTGGATTGGTTATTTTTCTTCATTCTGTTTACAACATTTTCTAGCATTTTGATTATTGTCCTTTGATTACTTTCTTTTATTTACTGCCTTTTAATTATTGTCTTTTATTTACTAACTTTTAATTATTGTCTTTCAATTTCTGTCTTGTCATTAATTTGCTTTAATTACTGTCTTTTAATTACTCTTGAAACCAAACCCCCCCATTGATAATTTCCTAATATAATTGATTAATTAGAACGATCTAAGGGCTTAACCCAGTTACACTGCATACTACAAGTTTTTGGTGAATTAGTAAACAAATATGTTTTAATTTGGTAGCTTTAGCAGCTATCAAGCACATAATTAGGACATCTTATATAGTAGCATAATAAACAAAATCTCAAGAACAAACTCCTACAAGAACAATAAACAAACTCAAACAAGAACATAAATAAAGAAAGTCTCAAGAACATCAAGAAAAAAGTTCAAATAAGTCCCAAAAAATACAAACTCCCACATGGAGAAAAATTAACAATATCCATCAATATTCCATAAGCATGTTGTTTGGTTGAATCAATCATGGCATCTACATCAATTGGTAAAGGAAAATAAATTAATTAACTCTTAAAATTTAAATCAAGTTTAAGAGGGAAGAAAAACAATTAAATGTTTAAATCATACCTAAAGATCTATCTTCTATATCTATGTCATCACATGTAGTAGCATAATCATATTTAGCCAATTGGTCTTCTTCTACAAATTAACATATACTAAATCAGCAAACATACCAATATAGAAAAAAATAAAAGAAGTAGAGTTATGTTACATTTTCTTTCCAATTCTAAGCACACATTAAAGCTTCAACGGTCTTTGGATGCAACCTATTAATATGAGGGCTCACCAACCTCCCACTTGTACTAAAAGCAGATTGAAACGCAATGGTAAACACTAGAATGGCTAACAAGTCTTTTACAATTGCTCAAAGAGTTGGATATTTAACTCCATTTTGCTTCTACCAAAGCCAAAGATCAAAATCATTACTTCTTGGCAAAACTTCTTCCTTTAAGTAGTGATCTAACTTTTTTCTCATACAAGAAGTTCTAGATCTTTTTTGCCTCCTCATAAATAAAAACCATTCATTTATGATCTAGAAGCTATGTAATATCTATTTGTCTCAAAGAATCATAATCATTTGTCCCAGCTGAATTTAGCTTAAGTTGGTACTCACTAGCCAATCATAGCAAAGTAGATGAATCATATCAACTTCTTATGAAGAATCATTTTCATAAAGCTGTGGGAAGTGCTCATGAAATGCCATCTTATATCTAGGATCCAAGACAGCCACAACACTCATTATTCCACGAACCACATTCCAATATTTTTTAAACTTGTCTAACATAGATGATGCCATATTCGTTATATCAATAGATGATTTCAACCATTCATTCAATGATAGCTTAACCTCAAATTATTGGCAGTAGGATTGTTAAGAACAGAGATGGAGAAGACAAAGACATTGAATGGTCTTTATATTTTTGAATGTGTTTTAAGTACAAAAAGCTCCCTATTTATACAGAAAAGGGGCTATCCAAGAAAGAAAATATAATAAAAATAATATCGCGCTAACTATATACAAATCAAATCAATCAGATATCCTAACAGATACTAACATGCTAACATCCCTTCTCAAACTCAAGTGGGTGCAGAGGAAACCAACTTGAGTTTGGAAACTAGAGTATGGAGGCAACCAGGATGATGAGTTTTAGTGAACATATCAGCTGGTTGGTCAAAAATCCCTATAGATATAGGATGAAGAGCACTATAAAGAAAGTGTTGACGAATAGAGTGGCAATCAATCTTAATGTGCTTGGTGCACTCATGAAAATCATCATTGTGAATAATTTGAATAGTACCCTGATTATCACAATAAAGAGCAATAGAAGAGGACTGAGAGAAACCTAAATCATCAAGTAGCCAACGTAATCATAGTATCTTAGAAGTGGTGTTGACAAGAGCTCAATATTCTGTTTCAGTATTGGAACAAGTAGTCAGAGTCTATTTCTTGCTTTGCCATGAAATAAGAGCATCACTAAGAAAGATACTATAACCAGTGGTGTATCAGCGATTAGTGAGGTCTCTACCCTAAACAACATCAGAATAAGCTCAGAGGATCAAGGAGGAGTCGACAAGAAAATGAAGCCCATGAAAAAAGGTCCCTTCACATAAAGGATAACATAGAGAACAACAACAAAGTGAGTGGTGCGCGAAGTTGACATGAATTGACTGACTAAATGAACAACATATGAAATATTTGGGCAAGTAACAGTAAGATAAATTAAGTTTCTAACTAACTGCCTATAGAGCGTAGGGTTATCAAGCACTGTACCATCCAGTGGTGTTAATCTCACATTAGGCCCTAGAGGAGTTGATTAGGTGTGATTATCAATAAGACCGGCTTGAGAGATAAGATCCGAGGCATATTTAGCTTGAGACAATAAAATATCATTAGTAAGAGAAAGGACTTCAAGATCCAAAAAGTAACTGAGAGGTCTAAGATCTTTCATTTCAAAATGCTGACTCAAGAACTATTTAAGCTCAGTAATACCAATAGTATCATCACCAATAATAATCATATCATCAACTTAGAGAAGCAATATAACAGTACCTCTATCAGTTTTGCGAGTAAACAAAGCATAATCATGAGCATTGGAGGAAAAATCAAACCGATTGATAGTGTTGTGAAACTTAGTAAACCAGACTCGAGGTACTTGTTTGAGACCATATAAAGCCTTTCGAAGATGAAAAACCTTATTTGATGGACAAGTGTAACCAGGAGGTGGATGCATATAAACTTCTTCTTCAAAATCACCATTAAGAAAAATATTCTTCTCATCCATCTGATTAAGAGTCCATTTCTGAGTGGCTGCAATAGCAAAGAGAGTATGAATTGAAGTTATGCGAGCAACAAGTGCAAAGGTCTCCTCATAATCAATGTCATGTTCTTAAGTAAAACCTTTGGCAACTAAACAAGCCTTATAATGCTCAATGGAGCCATCAGAACGAGTCTTGATCATGAACACCAATTTACATCCTACAAGTGCCCTACTAGAAGGAGAATCAACAAGGTCCCAAGTATTACTATTCTCTAAAGCTTGTAACTCTTCTTGCATAGCATACTGTCAATGAGGATCTATGGAGGCTTCTTAATAGGACTGAGGTTCACGTAAGTGAAGCATGGTAGAAAAACAGAGATAATCACGAAGATAGGTAAGTTGAATTCTTACCCTAGTTGGATGCTAAGAAGGAAGATGGGATGCAATGACATGTGCAAGATCTATGTCTAGAACGACATCATCGAGAGTGGCTGGAACATTGGAAGTGACTAGGAACTGATTGAGGGAACCTGCATCAGAGTCACTAGGAAAAAAATCAACAGGGGGATTATTGAAAAGATGAGTCAAAGTGGAAGGGATGGACTTGAACTGGGAAAGTGAGGAGAACATGGTGTCTTCCCAGAAGACAACATGGTGTCTTCCCAGAAGACAACATGGTGGGAGATACATATGTGTTGAGAGATTGGATCCCGGGCTTAAGTTTAGTATACTCATGAGGTTAAAGGAGAACAAAATAAGCACAACCAAAAACTTTAAGAGAGTTATAATCTGGAGAAGTATGGTAGAGACTTTCAAAGGGAGATACATTACTTAAAACAAAAGAAGGAAAACGTTTGATGACATAGACAACGGTGAGAACGGCTTCACCTTAAGCACATCCAAGACAAAAGGAGGAGATGAGCATGGCTTGGACAAATTCAAGGATATAATGGTATTTTCTTTTAGTACGACGATTTTGTTGAGGGGTACAAGAAAACTCAGAGAATGTACCCTGTTCAGCAAGAAATGAGAGAAGTTTTGAATCATGATATTCAAAAATATTATCACGACAAAATTTTTTAATTGTTTTTGAGAATTAGATTTTGATCATAGTAGCAAAAATAATGTAAACTTGAGGAAGTTCTGAATAATTTTTCATTAAATATATCCAAGTAAAATGAGAAAAATCATCAATAAATATTATAAAATATTGATTACCTCCCATAGTTGGTGTGGGGGCAAGCCCCTAAACATCAAAATGTAAAAGATCAAAAGGAGATTTAGAAATAGATGTATTTTTACTGAATGAAAGTGCAAGTTGTTTATCAATTTGATAAAAAGTGTAGTAAAAAGACTCATTATTAACTGAACTTAGAGCGCCTTGAGATAAGAAGGGACACAACTTTCCTAAAGAACTATAAGCAAGATGTTAGTGTCACAGTTGAACGGAGGACAAGGTGGATGTTGCACAAAGATTTGAGGAAGGAGGAACATGAAGGTTGGTGAGCTCAAACAATCTTCTGACTTTATATCCAGTCCCTATGACTTGTCCTATTTGTGGATCCTACATATGACAACCAGAAGAAGAAAAGGTGACTTTATAACCAAGATCACATAATTGACCAATAGAAATAAGATTGAATTTTAATTTGAGAATGAGATATGTATCAGGTAAGCTAAGAATGGGCAGAGAGACAGAACCCTTATGATTAACATTCATAAGAGATCCATCTATTGTATGTATGGAATGTGCAATGTCATTAACAGATGGGGATCAAAATGACTAAGATGTGGACATCATATGGTTACAACAAGAAAAATCAAAGTACCATCTAATATTATCTAGTGTGATTGATTAGGCAAAAGAGGTATTACTAGAATTGGATAGTCCTTCAATGTCAAGTTTTGCACAATAATTGCATTTGAACTTTTTGGCATTGCCTTGAACATCTTTTCCATGTTTCCATCCAATATCTGTCTTATTTCTAGGAGTATTATTTGTACCTTTAGAGTTAGAGGGAGCATTACTTGAAGATCCTAATGCACCAATGTTTTTAGACATAGTTCCAGTACAAGAAACAATATAAAACATTTAATTTAACATATAAATAAACAAAACAAGTGTGATAACAAATAACAATAAACATATACTAATACAGTATATAGTTTAGACTTTGCTAGGTAGAAGATATCTAACTACATACTCATAGTTTAAACTCCTAAATCCTAACCCATAACCCACCAAACAACAAGAAGACTAAACATAAGTTAAAGAACAACGAAATTGCAAAAATTAAACATCGATTAATATGGCAAAACTTCATCCAAAGAAATAGCCAAGAATTAGAAGATCAAGTTAAAAAATTTAAAGATTAGGAAGGGATAGACAAATCTCGACTTCTACTAACACTAAACTCAAGAGGAACTTAAGCCTAAACATAAATTTCTTACTATTTAGTTGTTTTTGATCGTATTTCTAGTTTTTTTCTTAATTGGCAAAAGAACTAGAATAAAAAGAAACCTTGTTGCCATTTGTACACATACTAGACATTTATATGCCTCCATAAAACTTGGTGTTGTTGCATAGATGTGCACAAAGGATTTCAGTTGTGATTAAAGCAAAATATTGATACTAATAGTGTAGTATTTTATTAATGCACATGCTCTAACTCCACTAGGTACAAATTAGAAAAAGACATGTTACGATTAAGCATTAACATAGCCAATAATGGGTTTTTCTAAAAAAAAAAATTGTCTGCTTTAGGTATTCTTAATAGTTTTAGCCAGAACCTTAAAGCATCTATAATGTTGATTTATAGAACAAAGATTCAGCCATGAATAAAATAAAGAAATCATGGCTATTAAACTCTAGTGTTAACTTGTAAACTCACACGAGTTTACAATCCCAGGTGCTCAAATCAAGCCAACATCCTTAAAAACTTGAACATATGTGAACTCAAGCTGACTTGATTAACGAGTTCACTCATTCACTCAAAATTACCAAAATGATAGTGTTTCACTCCAAATTAAGACCCAAAAACACATTTTCAAATTTAAAGCTCCCAAATTCCTAAGTTGCAGTAGGCAGTAATAGCTCTCGACCTCATCCTCTTAACCTCGCAACTCCAAGCCGATGCAGCCCTCCAAGTCACGCCCAGATCTGCAAATTGCGCCCAAATTTGTTATAGGTTTGGTGCTTCTTGTTAGCCTAGATTTGTTCTTGTTTATTTATTTGCTTTATTCAAGGCTGAATCTTTGTTCTATAACTCAACATTATAGATGCTCTAAGCTTCAGGAAAAAATTATTAAAAATGCATAAAGCAGACAATTAAAAAAAAAAAGAATCCATTATTGGATATGCTCTTAACATCTCTTTTCTAATTCAATTCTAGAATTTTCAAATTTAGAGACAGAATAAATTCTATCTCTAAATGTATAAAATTCTGCCTCTAAATATTTAGAGACATAATTAAAGACAAAAATTATTCTGTCTCTAAAATTAGTGTATCTAAATATTTAGAGATGAAATTTTGAATTTCATCTCTAAGTTAGAGACAGAAAAGGTCTGTCTTTAACTAAAAAAAATTCGTCTCTATTTAGAGACATATATTGTCTTTAAAATATAATAATGATTAATTTAGAGACGACACTGTTCCATCTCTAAAATTAGAGATAAATTTTTCTGTCTCTAAATCCGTCTCTAATTTTTTTAAAAATATTTAAAAAAATAAACATCTAGTTCTGATTTGCCATAACTAGATGCCTTCATTTTATTAAAAAAATTATATTTTCCTATGCATATAATTATCCAAAATCAAAATTTACCAAATATCATAATAAATAATCAATCATTATAATTATCCAAGTAACTATATAAGATATCAAAATAGTTAAAAATATATAAAATAGTTACAATATCTCATGCATACCATTAATTACTATTACATTTTGCAAGTAGACTTCTTTCTAACTTATACAATTACAAGTAATGCAACTCAAAGTTAAAAAAAGTAATAAAAAAAATACATGTTACCATTTTATTCCCAAAAATATGTTAGCAACTAAGAAATTATTTTTGTATGGACAAGAATCTGATTGGCCTCAATTCACATTGATGTCCTGCTCTAGCTTTTCAAGAGAAAATATTGTCCAGTCCTTGTCAAGAAGCTCCAGCAAAACCAACTGCAAGTCCACAAGCAAATTATGAATCACTTAAAATACCTCATTCAATTTCCTCAATCTTTACATAGTACAAACATAATTCAAAGACAAAGCCACACACCACACAGAAATTGCACAGGCAAGTGCATTACAATCAAAGAAAGGGCACAAGTGAAGTACACTATAATCATACCAAGAAACAAAGTTAAAATAGCTATCTAATCACTTGGGATATATATATATATATATATATAAAGTAGCATATATATAACTTTTAGAAAGAAGAAAAAAAAAGGCATAACTATCAAGATTCTATTATAAAAATTGAATTTCATTATGCTTACAATATTAGCTATACAATTTGCTCTTGAACTGCACGTTCGGCTGCTCAACACATTTGAACTTCTTCACTATTTGTTTATGAGGCAAAAGGTGTCTTATGGACATGGATATAACTCCAAGTTTTATCTTCATATAAGATGCATAAAATTTAAAAAAATCATAATTTATTCTAGTTCAAATTCATATACTAATATAGTTTTTTTCCATTTTAATACAACATCATGTTAATTAATCAGAGCAATCTTGTAGTTATCAAAACGAAGCCAAATTATTTGCCCAAAAAAAGAAATGAAGCCAAATTAAAATTTTTATTTTTATTTTTTTTAATTCTTATCAAAATATATCATCATTGCATCCAATTATTGTACCACAAAAATCATTACAACTAATTATTGCCCGACGTCAGTGCACATGTTCTCTTTGTTGTTTGATATTATATACCTGCTCTCGTATGTGTAATTTACGTAAAATCTTCCTAATAGAAAGAGATTTACTTGTTTTTTTCTCACATCTTTTTTTTCTTGAGCTCAAATATCCTAATAGAGTCCTTCTTAATTGAGCCATTGACAAACCCAGAAACAGATAAGAAGAACAGACAAAGCATCACAAAGATCTTGGTCATTTAGCTACACCGGAATGTCCTATATATCAAGCAAGGATATTCAGAATGGTGCTTGATGGGTTATAGAGGGATAGCAAGAGAGCACTGAGGGGAAAGATATATAGTGAAAAGTCATCATACATAAGTAACATGAAGTAAGAAGTATGATAAACATGTGTTTTACCATTGCTTTCATTGAAAGATTAATGACTGAGGTTTCTTCAAATGCATACCATTCAAATGGAGACACAGCAGCACAATTGACAAACATCTTAGAATTGGTTGTAGCATGAACAAAGCTACTAAAGAACAGTAAATATTGGAGAAAATCTGAAACATTTATTAAACAAACCTTGCTAATTTGATTCTCAAGATAGTACTGAGGGTCTATTGGTATGTTGTTCTCTAGAACATAGATTGGATCCTCTGATCTCTCATAAGCCAGATTTTCTTACACAATCTGGTTTTAAAAAAAGATAAGAGGAATGTGACATTACCTTGGCACATTTGGCAGCTTTAATAATAACATAAGGTACTCTGTCCCCAACATTTGGAGTAGTGGCAGCATCTCACTGTCAATTAAAAATCAAATAGAATATACTTATGGCCCAGAAAATAGAAACATCACAAGCTCAATATGCCTAAGACAATAAATATAAATTTATAGATGTAATAAACAATGCATGGTTAGTTTACCAAACATTAGGTACATCATCTTACGAGATATGAGCTATGAGCAATAACAATACAAAATGCCAGCATCTAGATTAAAGTATGATTTGTGGCTTCTTTTAATATACTTTTTCATGTTTCATGTATAACGCATTATGCATATGATCTTATACTTTCTCTCCCCAAGTTCATAGCCTCTTCTATAGTAGAAACACCAAATTGTAACATGACCGAATCTATGTCTCCATATATTACCTAGTAGCAAGAATTGCATTTTTTTGTAAAACATCTGACATTAAAATATAGCTAATCGTTTATGGTAGTAAAGCATGATAGCAAGCTTAAACATTAAATTTAAGAAAACAAATGCATAATCGGAAATGTAAAATTACTAGCAAGGAATGTTAAACTTTTCATGCCAAAATGCAACATTATAGAACTAGAGATGATCAAATTTGCTGGAAACTAGACAAGATCCAGTGACCAAATTTGTTGTCTACTTGTGATGTCAAAAGAGTGAAAAAAATATACTACTTTTAGTTAGTGGACTGAGGAAGATATAGGCTTTGGCTAATGTTGCTGCAAGAATAAGGAGGAAAAACTTTAAGTGAAGCTGTGATATGTTCACATACTCAAGCTCTAGAAATATAAGTTTTCCGTTCTCTGCAACTTTAACGGCCCAGTGGAAGGAAGAGGGAAGAAAAGAAAACATACCTAAGACAGTCAAGCAGCAAGGATATGACTTCAATTCTCTGGCTGTGACATTTGAGGACCCCAATGATGGCATCACTAGCATATGATTGGCCCTTATCTGAAGAGTAAACAAGACCAACCAATGCAGGCAAGTACAATGAAGGGTCTGCAAAAGTAAGTAATTCAGCAATAAGAATGTGCCACTATAAAAATTTAAAATATATAAATAAAATTACAAAAAAAGATAAATAGTTTTAATGGGTCAACTCGTATTGTTTCTGTAATTTTTTTTTACTCTTTTCAACTTTCATTTTGATTACTTTTTTGTTGAGAACTGATGTGATGAAGTTAACAGCAATGATGGAAATACCCCAAACTATAAACCCTCCACAGAAAAGATATAGCATGCAGCATCTCTACAAACCAGATAGTTAGAAACTAATACTCTTCTTATACAAAAACTTCAAATGGTGATTTATATATTCTTATTGTTGAACAAACAATATTACCAAATCCCTTTGTATTGTTACATCCTCAGAAGTCCTATGTTTGGTGTGATCACCACGAGGACTAGAACTTGTGGGGTTCATCTGGGAGAATGCTTTAACAGCACCAGAGAATTTCTCTTAAATCTTTTTCCCAACTGAAAGAAGTAATTGCATGACTAAGGATTATATAAGAAGGAATTTGAGAAAAGTAATTTAGGTTCAATATTCATGTGAGCGTTGAAAAAGATATTATAGTTGACTGCTTCTATACTTTTATTTTCTGGAAACCAAAAGAGGAAGGCACAACATATATTAAATTCAATATCCTTGACCACCCACTTATCAAAATTCAAATGCAACATCAAACTCACTATTTCCCAAGTAAAAGTAGAGGCAACAAAGTCATTGAAAGAATTCCTTGATCATGAATTTATCTGTATCATGTCCATTAAATGACTTGCTCTCATATCATCCTAGTCTAGTAATGGACTATTGTAATAAAATTTCCAAATTCCATGTGACAAATAAAGAGCTTCACTCACTCCCTAATTTTGTTATCACTCATAATGTCATTTCCGATTATTTCTTAATCTCATCTGGAGAGTAACAAAAACAGAACAATGAACCAACCAAGTATAGCAGAGTTGAGGAAAAGAATGACTTATATTGTATTTTCCAATAAAACAAAACAAAAAAAGTCCAGCCAAATGGTTCCATGCAATCCAAGTGACAGAGTTATTGGTGCAAATCGAGCCACAAATCCCAGAGCAGAGAATCAAAAGGTTGTTCTCTGTGTGTGTGTGTGTTGTAGTTGCAGACGATCAAAGTTATTGTTTTGTGACAATCTTAATCTATGTCTAAGAGAATGGGAACCCTTTTATAAAGGAGAGCTATGAGTTATGTCTACTAATAGAAATGTGATTTAGAGAAAAATAAAAAAAAACTTTGTGTTCAATTCGAGATCTTTCTCGCATCCCCTACAAACAACTACTGCTTATTCCCCTACAAAAGCTTTGTCAAATAGATATTAGATCAACCAAGATACACATCTAGAACACATCCACACAACAAAAGCTCAGAATAATAGACAAGCCAACATCCAATAATCCACAGGCAAAAACAGCCAGATACAACAATAAGGGATTCCAAAATGGCATTCAGAGCAAATGGCAGGTAAAACAAGTCAAACGACAACCAGGCAGCAGGCATTCAATCATGGGAAATGAAACAGTAACATAAAGTACAAAAATTACAAATGGGAAGAAAACAAAAGAAAAATGCAACTAATAAATTAAATAAATGAAAAATTAATAAATAAAACTCAACAAGAGGAGTAAAAAAAAGTAAAATAAAAATAAAAAGAAAAAAAAATAAAAATTGGGGAAGAATGGAGAACCTAGTGTGTAGAGAGAGGGAAATACGGTGGTTAGAGAGATAGCTTACGGTGGTTGTGGGTATAGGGATTGTGAAGAAAGGGTGGGTTACAGTGAGGAAAAAGGAAAGGGGTGGGTGGGCACGGTAGGGATGTGGGTTGAGGGGTTACGGTCGATGGGTTAAGGAAGGGGTTACGAGAAGAAGGGATTTACGGTGAGGGAAGAGGGGAAATGACTTGCGTTGGTAATGGTGGGATTGAGTAAAGGTCGGGACGGTGGGGATGGAGATTCGGGAGGTCAGCGATGGAGATGAGGGATCGAGAGGTTAGAGATGAAGTAAGGATTGGGATTCTGAGTTAAAATTAGGGATTAAATTAGGGATTTTAGATAGAAATATCATAGACAGAAACAACATTTCGTCTTTATCTTTTAAAAAAATTAGTAATTAAATAATATATATGACGAAATACATCTGTCTCTAATATAATTTGACTTTTTTAAACACTTATTTCACTAAATAAAGATGAAATTAGAGACGAAACATTCAGAGACGGATAAATTTCGTCTTTACATATATTTGACTAATTAAAACATCATATTGACCAAATAGATATAGAATTAGAGACAGAAAAATCTGAGACAAATAATTTTCATCTCTAAGTATATTTGACTTTATATTGACCAAATAGAGACAGAATTAGAGACGAAAAATTCTGAGACGGATAATTTTCGTCTCTAAATTTTAAATTTTATTTTCCATCTCTAATTTATAAAATCTGTCTCTGTTTCCATCTCTAATAGAGATGAAATTTTTTTTGTCTCTAAATTTTGTATCTAAATAAAAAAAATTTAGTACTGTTTGTACCTGATTCAATTAAAGTATGTGCATTGATAAAAGGCTACACCATTAGCATCAATATTTTGCTTTAATCACACAAAAAATCCTTTGTGCACATCTATACAATGGCCAAGTTTATGGAGTCATATAAATGTCTAGTATGTGTACAAAAGCAAACAATATTTCTCTTTATTCTAGTTTTTCACCAATTAAGCAAAAATTAGAAATAAGATCTCAAACAACTAAATAGCAAGAAATTTATGTTTGGGTTTAAGTTCCTCTTGAGTTTAGTGTTACTGGATGTCGAGGTTTGCCTATCCCTTCCTAATCTTTAATCTTTTGAACTTGACCATATGATTCTTGGCTATTCCTTTGGCTGAATTTTTGCTTTGTTCATGGATGTTTAATTTTTGCTATTTCACTATTCTTTAACTTGTGTTCAATCTCGTTGTTGCTTGTTGGGTCTTGGGTTCTATTCTGGTGCTGGACATTAGGATTTAGGAGTCTAAACTATAAGTATGTAGTTAGATATCTTTGAACTGGCAGAGTCTAAATTATATACTATATTAGTATGACTTTATTGTTATTTGTTATCACACTTGTTTTGTGTTTTTATATGTTAACTTAAATGTTTTATATTGTTCTTTATACAGTGACCATGTCTGAAAATATTGGTGTATGAGGAAGTTCTAGTAATGCTCCCTCTAACTAGATGGAAACATGGAAAAGATGTTCGTGGCAATATCAAAAAATTCAAATGCAATTATTAGTGGAAGAATATTTAGATTCAAGCATCACCTAGCTGGTACTAGAGAATATTCTAAACTTGTGTTACTGTACCTGAAAAAGTTAAGGCTCTAAGGGTTAAAGTTGTTATAGAGGCAAAAGCAGCATCACAAACGAAAAAAAAGGTTGATATTGCGGATGATTATAAGGAAGAAGAGGATACGACACAAAAAGGGAAGGGTATTTTGAGTTTTGCTAGAAAAGGAAAAAAGTACTAATGGTTGTGGGGGGCTCAAGCAACAATATACCAAATGATAAAGAAGGACTTAAAGGAACAAGTTGATCAATAAGTTGCCCAATTTTTTTACACAAGTGCAATACCATTTAATTGTATTAAAAATGTAGAGTTTGCAAAGATATGTGAAATGATTGAGAGATATGGGATTGGTTATAAACAACCTTTTATCATAAGATTTGAAAAAAAAAATGCTTGAAACAATTAGTGGAGCATGTTGATGCAATGCTTGAAGAGTTTTAGGAGGAATGGAAGCGAATTGGTTGTTCAATCATGTCTGACGGATGAACACATAAGAAAAGTCATTCATTTTGTAACTTCGTGGTCAATAGTCCTAATGGAATAAGTTTTCTCAACTCAATGGACACTTATAATATCTCCCAAAATATTGATAAGATTTTTTAAGATGTTGGATGATGTTGTCACTTATGTAGGAGAGGATAATGTTGTCCAAGTAGTTACTGATAATGCTGCAAACTACAAAGCAGTTGGAGAGATGTTGATGGAGACAAGGAACCCCTTGTATTGGACTACATATATTGCCCATTGTATTGATTTGATCTTTGAGGACTTTGAAAAAAAGTTAAAGGTGCATCAAGTAACCATAATTAAAGGAAGAAATATCACCACCTATGTTTACTCAAGAACACTGCCTATTAGCATGTTGAAGACCTTAACTAAAAGGAAGGTCTTGATTAAGCCCAATGCAACTAGATTTACCACTTCATATTTAACTCTAAATTGTCTTCAAGAGAACAAAACAGCATTGGTGAGCATGTTTAGTTTTGAGGAGTGGAAATCAAGTAAGATTACAACTCGAAATAATGGTAAAAGTGTAACACCCACCGTAGGATGTCACATTTATGTTACTTTAATTACCCAAATACCCTCAAAAGTCATAAAGTGTGATATTGTGATAAAAATATGAGTTGTAAATTTTTTTTTTACAATAACAATAAAATAAACTTAGCGGAAAATAAAACTATGATACAACAATCTCACACATAAATTACATCATATACATATTTCACACGTGCTGTCAGGTTTATTTATTACAAACCATTTATTGAAGCAATAAACACACTTAAATAATTACGAGACATAACTTATATCAGAGTTCACACTCGCCCAAGCTTAACTGAAGACCCTCAGACGGGTCCTCCTCGGGTTCCTCGGCGGTAGGAATCCATTGTGACGATTAGCCCTACGGGCAAAGGTGTCCGGCGATGACACTATATGTCGATTTCCGTTGGGACATAATTTCTAGTGTCCCAATGTCGCCGATATGCAACGGAAATTCAACATGAACAAAGATCGTCACACGTAGAAAAACGGATCCCCACGATATAGCCTACTAATACTAACGATCGGTACCCCTCATAAATAAGTCCTCGCTCATCCGGACTTGTCCTCCACTCTCTAGCTCCTCCATGAAAGCGTAAACGTACATATCCAGAAGAAACTAGCTCCGATGACATGTTGTCGAACTCTGCGGTTCCTGATGTGAGAAGTAATTCCTCTTCTCCTTCTAGTACCGTATCTTTCTCAACGTCTTCACCCAATATAAATACAATAAATAGATATACATACAAAGAGGTGAGATCACCTACACCAATACCAGCATGATAGCACAGAGATAATACAGACAGCATATTATGCAAAAATATCATATCATGATCACAATTATGGCATCATCATAGTGTAAAAGTAATTATCATCATGCCATCATCACTGTTCAAACCACAATTAATTACAGTAATACTACCACATATGTATATGTTAAACTCATGCATGTGAACATAGACTCAATGTCCTACTCCATGGAGCTAATACTCAAGTCGGAGAAATTGATCGAAAAGATCACGGTATCTCGTGCCTCGGACCAAGTGCTATAATTATATCTTGCACATCTAGCACATACACGGAGTCTTTGTCGGATCTCGATTAAGAATAGTGTCTCGGTCCGGATCATCGGTGTGTTGCATCGGTCTAACTCACGGTGCGAAGAAGAGCTACCAAGTGCCCATTGCGAGCAACCCGCACCCCGATGCCCCCAAGGTCAACTAGTGACCTACACTACGCATATCGCACCCACTCAAGAGGTGTACGTTTCTCCTAGGCAATTAGCCATATTCAGTCCGTTGGACCATTTTCAATGCATGTGTAATGCACCAATTACCAACCAAAGGTAAATCACATAATTTCTCATTCCAGATTCAGATACTGTTTTTCGTTCGTAAAATGGATTAATGCCAATTACAAGCAAACTTCTCAATTTCTTGTACAGTATTCATATACTACTTTTAACTGTATGATTTTTGTATAATTAAGATTAAATCACATTCTTGTGTTTTTCTCATTCGCAAAATATTTTTGTTACGTTTTTACGTACAAGTAATGATTTGTAACATTTTTCATTATGTTTAAAAATCGCAAAACTATTTTCTACTGTATTCTAAATTGCGTAAAAATGATCTTTTATTTTTAAAATGTATAGCAATGTTTCCACAATATTTAGATCGTGTAAAATATTTAAACGCGTTACAAATCGCGTAGGAATAATTTAACGTTTTTTTTAAATCGCGTAACTTAAAAATTACGTTTTTGAGTTACGTAAATCGTTTTTCACCATTTTCACCCTTCACAAAATATTTCTTAACTTTAAAAATATTATTTTGAACATTTCCCATAAAAATATAATTTCTTACGTTATTCTCTTTCTATTCTAAATCAAAAATCCCTTCCGTACTATATTTTCTAAAAATCACTTTTTATTGATTTAATCTTACCAAATCATATTTAATTGATTTAATTACTATTTAAATTTCCTAACATTTTTCAAAACCCAATACTTAAATTCTACGTTAGAAATTTTAAGTTACAACGTTTCCTTTTATATTTCTAAATCATTTCTAAAAAAATTAATTCTTCTTAAGATAATTTAAAGTTCAACACTTAAATTCCTTTCCAAAATCCTTATTTGAAAATTCTTATATTTTGTTGCATCAAAACATTTTTTTTCTAAATTATCAAAAACCTTATAGATGGTCATTGGAACCATGAAATATTTTTCTTCTAACTTAAACAAATTTCATTCTTGTTTCTACACAAAATAAATTCATGAAAATACTACTTAAAAACCGCAGTACACTCATTTTAGAAAACAAACCCTCTTGTTTATTTTCTTTACTTCTCTAATCTTTCAATTTTACCATTTATGAAAATATCATTTTTGTGAACACTAATTTAATTGGTGTCTTGGCTGAAATTTATTTAGTTCAAGGACTAAAAATCAACTTCATTGTTCTTGAAAAATTTCAATAAAAACCCTAAACTTGGAAGCTCAAAACCGTGACCTCCTCCATGGCCTTTGGAGCCAAAATTTTGTTTATTTCAACATATATCATCATGCTTCCATCATAATATATTCAACATATATCATCATGCAAATTTTAAGCATACCATCTAAACAAATAAAAATTATACTAAGCATGCATACACAAGTAAATCATGCAAAGCATATCAAACATATCAAGCATAGGCAAAAATAATTTAAAACACATAACACACACAAATTATTACATGACCATGGATAGGAATCCTCACATGGATTCACCATCCATCAAATATAAAACCTTCCCTCACCACCATGCTTGGTTGGTGAGATGAATCTCCCTCTTACCTCTTGAAGAACCACCAAAGAGCTTGTTGCTTTGTCTTTGGAGCAAGATCTCCACCAATACAAGTTCTTAAACATGAAACAAATACAAGAAAATTAGTATATCAAGCTTGAACAAGAAGAACCATGGATCAAACATGGTTTAGAACATGAAAAAGAAAAGAATAAATGAAGTTTTCTTACACTTCACCAACAAAAGCTCTAGAACTTGATCTTGGTAAAAGTCCTTCAAAATGGAAGAATTAGAACTTGGTGTGAACTTTAAAGGTTCTTAGAATGATGAAAGGATTTAAGAAACTAGGTTGTATGAAATTAAAAAGTGATGGAAGAGGTGCTTGGAGTGCTTGGCCGAATGGTATGTTTTTAGGAGAGAAATGGAGTTTTTCTTGGTTTGGTTTCTTTGAAGTTGAAATGATAAAGTGAAGAGGTGATAAATGAAATATGGAGTGGTCTTCAAATTGGCATTGCCGTAGCATTGCCTTAGAGAAACACAAAGTGGAATTTGAAGAAAACATAGCATTTATGATCAATAGTATTTTGTCTTAACACTGATTTTAATTTTCCTTAACCTTTTCTATCCTTTTTCTTTTACTAAAAAGCCTATTCTATCTTGGTCTCCCTTCATCCTTGCTCTCCAAACCGTCCCCCCTCTTCATGCATGCAAAATATGACAAATTAATATCCATTTTTGTTTTTAGTCATTTTAGTTATTAATTTAAAGCATTATAGGTAAAATAGGTATTAATTAAAAGTAGTCTAGGTAAGACTTTTATGGATATTGGATCACTTCACTTTAAACCATCCCTTAGATGTGTCTCCAAAAATGAAGGGTCAAGATTACACCTTCAAACTTTACATCCAAGGGTCCAAAATGGTTGTAATCATTTTTGATGACTAAATCTCCACCATTGATCTAAATCCAAATCCAATGGTCATTAATGATCCATTTTCCACCATTGATTAAATTTACATCCAAGGGTTGCTAATGGTCATAGCCATTTAGAAGATTAAATCCCTACCCTTGATTTAATTTCAATCCAACGGTTATAATTGATCCTATTTACTTTTAAGATCAAATCTCCACCGTTAATTAAATCAAGATGAATGTCTAATCAGTAATTGAATTAATAGTGGATATCCAAACCACTAATGTTATCTTAATAATATTTTAATAATATAGAATTTTATTTTTATCCATTATAACCTCACAAAAGTATAATTCTTGTATTTTTATCGTCTGATAATTAAATACAAGACAAAATCAAAAGAAATTTTCTAAAAAGCGTTTCCGGATCGGGTTTAGTAAGATCCCCATCTCCGTCTAAACTAAGAAGTACAAATTTTTCTACACGTAGAAAATTTTTTCATTTTTATGGGACCCACTTGGGCCCACGATATGGCCACTTGGGCCCACATACACCTCGTGGGGCCCATAAACAGTAAAAATTCCAAAATCACACATAAAATCGCAAAAATTACAAAACTCACAAATATCAAATCAGATTACGTAAATTAATTAAGACTAAACAGTAAAAATTAATTTACGTAGATTTTTCCTACGAAAATTATTATTTTCGACACGGAGCAAATTACTCAAAACGATCAAATATGCAGCAGAATATTCAAAATAACTTTACAAGATACGTAAATCACTAAACAAGAGATTAACATTAGCTTGTCAAATTACATGATTTAATACATAGAAAGTTTGGGGTGTTACAAAAAGAGTCCAAGATATGGTTTTGGATAGTCTCATATGGAAGAATGTGCTCACATGTCTCAAGACAATTGTTCCTCTCTTCACAGTCCTTCACATGGTTGATTCAGATGAAAAACTAATCATAGGTTTCATATATGAAGGGATGGATTGTGTCAATGAGAGGATAAAAAGAAACTTTAATAATGTTAAGAAAAGATAAAAGCTTCATTTGCACTTGCAAATTACAATGTAATTGCCTTCTTTTGTTTACATTAGAGTAATAGACCTTGATAATTTGTATTTGGTATTTGTAGCTATGAACCTATAAGGAAAATTTTTTATAAGAGGTGAAATGAAAGCTCCATATACCCTTACATGCAGCTGCTTATTACCTCAATTATCACTATCATTATAGCTCTAGCTTTAAAAATAATGATAATATTAAACATGGATTGTATAACCGTATGAGGAGATTAGTGGTTAATTTGGCAAAGAGAAACAAGATTAGTTTGTAACTCCCTGAATCTCATTATGGTATAGGGTTCTTTGGACTTGACATTGCTAAGCATTGTAGGCAATTTATGGCTCTTGTAAAATGATAGGATTTCTATTGTGATGAATTTCCAAAAGTAAAGAGATTTACTATCTGTGTTCTCAATGAGTGGGAAAAATACACACATCTTATGCTTGGTTTGATATGGATTTAGATAAATTTTATAGGAATTTATTCCATTCTTTATTAAGTTATCCTTGTTAATTTATGGTCAGCCTCTCTATATGCTTTTAGGTCAAAAAGAGATATTTTGATATTGTTTTATGAAGATTTGACTTAGTCCATTGCAGAAGAGTTAAGTTTAGAATCAAGATCGCCATGATTCGCATAATTCTTGACCTTCGTGTGGTAAAATGAACGTAACTTAAGCTATGGAGGTCAAAATGAGGTGATTTTGGTAGCATTGAAAAGTTAAAAATACTTGCTACAACTTTCATGAAGGCCTCGAAGTCAAATTCTCACTCTAAGGTATCACACAGGGTACCTCGTGTGAACTCACTCGGACTCGTGTGAGTCATCAAAAGCAAACCAATGTGCCACACGGGGTAGGTCATGTGGATTCCCTAGGCCACACAGGATACCTCATGTGCAATCACACAAGTTATATTTTTTAAAACCTAATTAATATCTTTCATTACTTTAGGATCAATTAAATCAAGTTTCCTAAATTCAATTAACATCTTTTTATTACTTGGAAACGATTAAGGAGGTTAAGTGAATAATACATCTCTATTAGGGTAAATCTCCTATGGAAAGACCATGAATTAAAGGATTGAGAGAGTTTTTTTAATAGCTTTAGAAGGATATTGGAGGCAACTAAGATTGAAGAACATGGGTTGTAGGCAAGATCAAGGGGAGAAAAGGCATCCTTTAAAGATATTATTCTTTCCTTCTTCTACTTCTACTCTTATGTTCTCTTTCTCTAGGATTAATTTATTGTTGTATTTTTGTCTTTTAATCTTGTTGGTGCTGTAATTTTCATATGTGGCTAAATCTTTTTTTTCTAGAGTTAGGATGAAACACTTTACTTTATTATGTTGATTATTTAATTTCTCTTTGTATTAATGAAATAATTATTATTTTTTACTCTTTTATAGTGTTCTTAATACTTGGGGTATGTTATGCATCATACTTGCATTATCTTAGGTATTAGATGAAGGATTGAGAGATGAAGTCTAATGCTTGATAGTTTAGAAATTGAATATGGGAATTAAGACCTAAAGATATGCTTGATTCTTTAAGGGTTAACAGGATATCATAGAACTTAAAGAGTTTTAACTAATTCAATTGTCATAAGAATGAGGTTGATTTAGTTTTAACACGTTTTTAGTATCAAGATATTAGACTTTAAATAATTTATTATAGATCACCTTCAAAATTATAATTAATCATTAATAAAGGAGAATCAATGTTCATCATAATGGGTAATTATAGTTGATTTCTAATCTTAGGGCTTTAATACTTAGTTGACTTCTGTCTTTTTAGACTTGTTAGTTTTGTTAGTTAGTTTATTGTTTTTATTTAATTGTATTTTATTATCATTTTTTATCGCTTAAATAATTAAAATTATCATAAGTTGGTAAGTACACGATTCTCGTGGGAACAATACTCTACTCATCTCTTTATTACTTGTTGACGACTTGTGCACTTGTGAATTTTGTACAACAACTCTTGGCTTGACTTGCAGCTCTTCTTGGTGCAAGCAAAATTGGAGTATGCATTTTAAATGGTAATTGAGCCTATGAATTATTTTTCTAAGTCCTAATTTGCTTTATTTAGAATTAGTAGTGTAAGATAATCATGAAATTTTGAACTTTGTTTTATTTAAGTTCATACAAAGAGAAGAAATCACTTGCACCATAAAAAGATGAATGACATGGTCTATATGATGTACAACTTGAAGTTGAAAAGTAGACAAATTAGAAAAAAATATTGTTATTGCCTTTGATGATATCCATTCTGATTATGAATGGATAATTGAAACAGAGAATGATTCTAATGAAGAATATGTTGTTCAACCTCTTAGGGATGATCCTAGGCCTAACCATAAGATTGATGAAGTGGTTGAAGTAGCCAATGTTGAACTAGGTAGAAGTTCAAGTAATGTAAATTTAGATGAACTTCAGAATGCAGTCCTTAATGCAATTGATGAAGAAGAAAACTTCATTATGATAATGATGATGATAGTGGTGAAAATGAAGATGATGATGGTGATAGAGGCTTTGAATTCTTGACTTAGGTTGTTTTAGATTTTAACATTATGAACTTATGATTTGCTCATTTATGTATAGTTTTACTTTGTATTATCATACTTTATGACTTTTGTTTACTTTATTATGGAGTTTCAATGTTGAATGTTGATTGTGGACATGTTATTATACTATGTTTAGGTACTATAGAATTTTTTAGTATTTTTTGCAAAATAGGTAAATTCATAACTTTGACAACTTTAAAAAATAGCCAAGAATAGGGCCAACAATAAGCACTAAACCTGGAACATATCTGAGCATGATTTATAGTGATTTACAGACTTTGGCATGACTTGGAGGGGTGCAAGAAGGGTGCAACTTGGAGAGTTATGACGTCTAGTCGGATCAATGATGTCTAGCCAAAGTTGCAAAAAGCTGAAGTTACAACGTCGAGAGTTGCCCTAAGGGAAAATGTGTTTTTGGGTCTTAATTTGGAATAGAACATTGCCATTTTGGCAGTTTAGAGACCCGATTCTAAGTGAGTGAGTGAACTCGTTAACTCGCTTGTAAACTCACGAGTTCATGCGAGTTTGACAGATCCTACCTGAGCCCGAGTTTACACAAGTCCGAGTTCTTAAGCATGTTGGCTCGATTTGAGCACCTAGAATCATAAACTCGTACAAGTTCATGAGTTAACACTAGAGTTTCACAGCCATGATTGCTTCACTTGACATGCCAAATGCAGATCCTATAGACTTTGTCTTGGCTATGGCAGATGGTGCAGTAAGAGATGAAATGTCTACCTACCATGATGTAGTAAATAGCAAAGGGCCGAAACATTGGCTAATAGTGATGTATAATGAGATTAAGTCTTTATAGGAAAATAAGACTGGAATTACTAACATTTCTGTAAGGGAAAAAGATAATTAGCAGCAAATAGATCTTCGAAAGGAAAGAAGGAATCTCAGGTATTGAGCATCCAAGGTTCAAGGCAAGACTTGTAACATAGAATTATACTTGAAGATAGCTCAAAGCACAAAAAGGAGGGGTTGAATTATGCCTCTTTGACCTTTCTGAACACTTTTTAAAACTTGAAACAAGTTCTCCCAAGTATAAACCTTGGATGATCAGAGCAACAGGCTAGCTTAATAAGATCATAAAGAGAACTTAGTTTAGAAAACACATATAATGCTTTGAATCAATTCTCTTAACAAGTTTGAAAAACCTTTATTGATTAAGAGTTAATTAAAAAACTGTTTTACAAACTTTTCTCTTTATCAGAAAGAACTTATAGATAATAAAAAAAAATGCACCAAGTTCAGAAAATAAAGAGAAATAGTAGAGAAGGTATACACACAAGATTTATATTAGTTTAGCCAAAGCATTTTCTAACTTCTAGTCCCCAGTAGTACACATGATTTTATTATCAGAGTATTCTTTGAACCATAGCTTCTCTAGGCTAATTACAATTGACTATTCTTTTCTCACCTAGCCTCTTTAGGCTCTACATAAAAACCATTACCGGGTTAGGTTGCAATGATAAGTGCAAAGGCTTGTGTTTGCCCTCTCTTTTTCTAACACTCAAAGAGTGGATAAAATACACTTAGAATTAGATCAAGAAAACTTTACAGCAAATAGTATGTATGCAATGAAAACAAGTAGAAAAACTTTTGATGTTCAAAAGGAAATTTTATAATTAAAAAAACTATCAGAAAATAGCAGTGCGTTTTCTTAGCAATAACTTTATTCACTAACCAATCTTCCAACCTTAAATGCATTGAAACAAATTTTAGCCATTGACAAGGCATTAGTCTATGCAGCATTTTAATGCTTCAAAAAAAGCTAGTCGTTATTCTTGTATTCTTTTGATTAGCATTTAACAACTTTTGCATAGGTTTTCATACGGTAATAGGTTGGTTGTTTGGTGATAGAAACTTCTTAACAAACTTCTAGAAAGTCTTAGGATTAGTCATGAAGTTTCTGTTTGATCGAGCTTTCTTATAGTAGCTTTCTGATCAAGGCTTTCTTATGTATATATTGATTCCTTTATAATCAACTCTCTAATCTCTTTTTGATGAAATACTTGAGCAGTTTATTGTTTGAAGATAAATGCTTCATAAAAATTTTAATTTATAAGTCCTAACACACTTTGAACAAATGATTAGCAATGCTCAACAAGTATCAACATAAAGTCACATTTGAGTTCAAAAAGATAAGTGTATATTGAGTTTTCTGAAGGGGACAATACACAACAATAAGAAAAAAAATGTACTTATTAGTCATTAAAATCAATAAACATAGAGAACTAAAGTATCTAGAAAGGGTTCCTTAGACTTTGGAGCTAACAATACTCATAAGGAAGGTATTGATTTCCATTAAGTATTCTCTCTTGTGATGAAGCATAGCTTTATCAAGATCCTAGTAGCTATTGTAAGTATGCTTGACTTAGAGTTAGAACAACCTCATGTGAACATGATATTCTCACATGGTGAACTAGAGGAGCATATCTAAATGAGTCAACCAGAGAGGTTTGTAATTTGTGAAAAGAATGATCATGTCTGACTATTAAATAAATCATTATACAACTTGTAAGAAGTCCCTAAGGCAGTGATTGATAACTCTATAAAATATAGTTATTTATGCCCTGTATCTGTGCTATATAGAATGCTTAGTCCTTGTTATTATGCATGAATAAAAGACTTCAGCCTTATATTCATCTAATTCCTTGTTGGTATCTTTTATTATGATTTTGAGAAAATATTTCTGATTCTTTGATAGATTAAGTACATTTGTAACCGTTACTAACTTGGTGATTTCCCTATTGTAGGAAGGGCTCCAAACAAGCAAATTTATGGAAGACTTGGACCTGTATTGGAAGAGGAAGCCCAAAGTCAATTTCAGCATCTCATGTCGCAACGCAGGCCTATTCATGCCGCGGCGTGGTGTACTCAGCCTATTGTATATTGAAACCCGATGCTTGAACGCCACAACGCAAAGCAGTGAATGTCGCGGTGTGTTAACCTAAATTCAATGCGAGCTGCGGCGCAAAGTGTGTCATGTCGCGGCGTGGCAGTGAAAACTTAGTCTATAAATACTAATTTTAGGCAATTCAAAAAGGGAGCTTTTACATTTTAGAACATAACTTGTAGGGTTAGTTGTTGAGGTTAAAAGGAAGCTGAAGGGACCAAAATTGGAGGTCATCTTCTTTAAGAAAGAAGATTCAAGCATCAAAGATCACTATATTAATTATTTGTGATATATTTTCGTATGTCATGAGTAGCTAAGTTGTGTATAGGGATTTCTTTGGATCCTTCTATGAATATTAATGATTTTGTAACCCTTTGAGTTAATGTAGATGATTTGGATTTGTTTAATCATATTTCTCTTAATATTCTTGAGTGTTTGGTCAACATTTAATGTGATTGGATTAAATATATTGAACTAGACATAGGGATTTAGATTTAAGATCATGAATATAGTTAATGCATGTTTAATTTTATTTTATTCAATTGGTAGGATGAGTTAATTAGCTAATGGGATAGATATATACATATTAGTCATGCATAACTGTTATTGAGAATTGTTCATATTGAGTGGAGTTTGCATTAGATCTCATGGAAACATAGTGAACTAGATAAATGAAGCATGCTTAAAAGACCTAGATATAGACTTTTAACTAAGTTAGTTTCTCAAGTTAACAAATCCCATCTCATTTATGTTTCTTAAGAAGATTGCATATCATTGGTTGAAGTGGATGGTGAAGAAGGATTCCTTATTCTCTAATCAATATCTTTAATTACGATTTACTGCATTTAAGTCTTTCATTCATAGTTAACTTACACAACCGCTTCTAAATTTGAATGTTCTTGAATAATATTAAGTAAGTTATCGGTTAATATTTTGCTTTCGAGATTGACGTACTCATCGTGGAAATGATATCATACTTTTCACTATATTATTTGTGCGACTCGTGCACTTGTAGTAAGCAACTCAAGAGTGAAAGAACCCTAATGTTTAATCTTTAGTTTTAAATAAGGCCCTTTTTGAGAGGGAATCCAAATGTTTAATCTTTAGCTTTAAATTCTTTAAATATGTCAATACTTTGATTTTGTGGTTTTATTATGTTTTTGTTGTACAAACTGTAATTTAACCTTTTAGACAAATTTTGCAGGTGATGGAGACCAGAATGAAGCAGAAACAACAACAAAATGAATTTTTCTACAGAACTATGCAGATAGACTCCTCACGCCGCAATGTAAGACTTGTCACGTCGCGGTGCAAGTGCATTTTGGTGCATTTTAGGCAAAAAACCCGAAAGTAAGGTGCCGCGATGTGCGATGTGCCCTTTTGTGTGTGTGTGTGTGTGTGTGTGTGTGCATATAATAATAATAATAATAATAATATATATATATAAAATAATAATAATAATAGTAAATTTTAAATAAATAGTATGGTGGGAATTTAATGCACGTTGTGGCACGTTGCGGCAAATAGGGTTTAATGCTGTGGCGTTTCATGCTTCTTTCCCATTTTCTCTCCAAATTTCTCTCTGTTTCTCTTAATTTCTCTCTCATTTCTTGCATTCCCCACACCATCTCAACCTTAATATTTCACGTTTTCAAGGTATGTTTAACCTTTGTTATTTTTGTTATTTAGTTTTCATTTTTTATGATAATATGAGTTTTTGTTTTATTTGGTTTCTGTTTTGGTTATTTTCTACATTTTTGTTGTTTCCTAGTTGATTTCTAGCTATATTTACATATATCATATGTGTTTTGGTGCTGCCCTGTATGTTAATGGGCAAAAGCACATAATTTTGGTCTCTGCACCGCAGCGTGGCTCATAGCATGCCGCAACGTATGTTTAAAAGTCCATGAATTCTGCAGCGTGATGATGAATTTGTATGAATGTCCTGGCGTGTCACATTCATGCTGCAGTGTTAGTTATGGCAACCATTATCCAATAGGGGGTGAATTGGATGATTATAAGTTTTTTAAACACCATTAAGAAATTAAGTATTTTTAAGCACTTAATTAATAAATGTAGTGGAACATGCATAAATTACGTTAATATAGAATATAAAGAGTCTAGGAAAGAGAGAATCAAACTCAAGAATTTATTCTGATTCAACCACAAACCACTTGTAGCTTACACCCAGTCCCCAAGCTTAACTTGATATTTTCTTCACTATCTCCTAGACTTCACGAGTGCTAGGAAAACCTTTGTACAAGCAAGAGTACTCCTTACACCTTGGGATATCTCACCCTTGTGCTAAAGCCTCCAACTCTTCAAGTTTTACAGGTGCTTGAAAAACCTTTACATTCAAAAGCACTCATAACACTTTTGGGATACCTCACCCTTTGTGTTTAAGTCTCACTACAAGGGATACCTCACCCTTTTTTCTGTTGAGGGATACTTCACCCTCTTACAAGGATTTTGAGATGAAGAAAAAGATTATAAACTCTCACAAAAGTAGATATACAACTTGAAAAAGAAAGGAATAGAAGGATTTTGTAATAAAAAAGCTCAAAATATGATTTTGATGATTCAAGAATCAAACCAAGTGTTCTAGAGTCTCTTAAAGATGTAAATGCTTTAATATACACTTATTTATAGAGCCTAAATGATAAAATAATCGTTGGTAGTGTTTAGAAATGATTTTTTTATGAAAACTAGTCATTTAGAGCAATTAGGAATGCTTTTGGGAATATGGTAATCGATTACATGGATGTTGTAATCAATTACATGGCATCTGCCAGAGTTGTAATCGATTACAAGACTCGTGTAATCGATTGCATCGCCTTTAGTTTTGAAAACTGACTTTAAAAGGTAATAATTTCTTCATTTCTTATCGGATTAAAGCAAATGACCACTCATTGGAAAGATCTTTGAATCTATTTTCAAATGACATAAGTTTCACAACAAAAGTCAAAGTATTTTGAAAGTTATGTTCAAAATAATGACCAAAGGTCAGCTTTTCAAAACTCAAATTTGACTATTTTTCATAGTTTAAAGAAAATGGTCATAACTTCTTCATTTCTTATCTATTTAAAGGAAATGACTACTCATTGGAAATATTTTTGAGTCTATTTTCATATGAAACAAGTTTCATAACAAAACTCAAAGTATTTTGAAAGTTATGATCAAAAGAGTAACTAAAGTTCAGCTTTTCAAAACTCCAACTTGACTATTTTTCGTAATTTTTAACTACCACTATGACTAGCTTTTTAAAACATGTTTCTTGGGCATTTTAGCATGTAAAAACCATGTGTAAAGATTTAAAAATATATTTGTGTTCTTTTCATGTAAAACCTCTATCTTTACATAAGAGAAAACCTAAAAAGAAAATATACTAATTCTAGTCCTTAGGCTTCTTGATGTAATCCAAGCTTCTAAAAATTTTTTCTCTTCAAATCTTGCAAATACTTAGAACATCTTATCATTCTCATTTTTCTTGAGTTGAGCATAATTTTGATCTTTTTCTTTCTTGTTGCATTACTCACTCTTGGTACTTGGACTATCCTACAAAGTATTCATCACTTAAAACAAACATAATCAATCCAAATTCAGAATTCAATATATTCATTTGTATGATTCATGAATACTTTCATAAACACATCCAAATACTTTCATAAATACTTTCATAAATACTTTCATTTGTATAATTCAATAACTATAGTTAGTCTAACATGTATATAAGACTTTCATAAACATATCCAAATAACACATTTATCAATTACTAATAGATATGCTCAATATAGGATGCAACAAAGAATATTTTATACATTTTCATTTAAATAGAGCCAAAACCAATATTAATTCATTATAAATCATATAAAGCATTATTAGATATATTATACAAAGAATGATACACATATGTTATTACATAATTATTAAGTGAAATATAACTAGATAAAATACATAATCATGCATGATATAATATAATCTATTAAGCACATCTATGTGGCATAAGCATCATTCTTTTTGTCTTGTATTTGTCATCATCAAAACTTAACATATTAAACCATTAGAGCAAACTTATTTCCACAATATCCCCTTTTTTTTATGATGACAAATCACCAAGAAAAATATGTTGAGCAATATAAGCATATCAAATAAAAAGCACAAGAACATATTTTTCTTTTTAATTTTCACTCTCCCTATTTGACATCAACAAAAAGGCGTAGAAAGGAAAAATAATATTGTCTCTCCCCTTATAGATAAAACTGATATTTCCAAAAAAAGTAGGATCATCAAAACCAAAAACTTCTTCAAGTTATTCAAAAAAATATATCTATCTCCCCTATTTGATTCTACATATGATTCAAGAAGAAAGATAAAACAAGCATGCTTTCAACATATAAAATTATTCATGCAAAGCTTGTCATATTTTGGTACATCAATATTTAGCATATGATAGTAATAAAATATTTTATGTCAAACAAGGATGTAAGTCAAGAGATATAAACAATTTAAGAGCTAGGCTCACCTTCATTGAAGCACAAGATGTATAAAGTGAAATATGTATGTCAAGACCATATAAGCACATTATCATAAAGTAAAGCAAGACAAAAGATACTTATTCTTAATCCATCAATCAAAAAATCATTTTAAAACTTCTCTCCCTTTCAAAAAGAATTTTATAAGAATACATTATATTTTCAAAAGCATTTTAGAAGGGTAGAGAGGTTTTATATTAAAACTACATATTCCTTGTGAGTGATCAAACCTAAGTGAAAAGAACAGCTGAAAGTACATGTCTTCTCTTTCTCATTGAACAAGAGCCTTGAGAAAATAAAATACTTTGTAGAACAATGCTTATCTTTTGAAGTGTCAAGATGGAATCTATAGAACATTTCAAAAGATTTATTTAGAAACTTTCTTAAATATTCTCTCAAGATTTAATAAAACTTTTCAAAGCAAATGAAGAGAGTACTATATTTATAGCACATATTCAATGCTTTTCAAATTTTCAAGACAATTAGGAGGTAAAAATACTTTCAAGATCTTAAGACAAGTTCAAAAGATTCCCAAGAATATAGAACTTGAAAAGTTTCTTTTAAATATGATAAGAGATTTTACTTTAAAAAACTTTGTTTAATCAAATTAAAAACTCTTTTCAAAATAAAATCATGATTTTCATAGGTGTTATACCACTAAGAAACCATAAATCAAGAGAATCATAGATATCAAATATTCACCATGATGAAATATGCTATAGGGATCAAAGCATGTATAGAACTAACATCGTCCAACCTATATGCAATGACAAAAATTAGCAAGTTAATATCCAATTAGGCATTTGGTCAATGCTAAGCGTACTTCTTATGTAAAGAAAGTATCTAATCATTTAAGATCAATTTATCAATAAGTATCATACAATTCATAGCATATAGAATACCACAATAGTTTAGGGATAAAGATACTTATTGAGAGAATGATGCTTCTTTAAAATGTTCTTCGTTTATTGGTCCTTTGAGTTTGAGTTGTCTTCCATTGCATATTTCATTCCATTACACTTGAAGAAAGTCTCCTCATGTCCCTCTTCATTCAACTCTTCTTTTTATCTATTTATGCTTGACATTTCAATATTTGATGGCTATATTTGAAACATATAGAGAAACTTGCAAAGTTAACTCTAAAAGTTCTCTAAAACATAGGTTAACATTAAATATCATTTAAGCCCATTTACAAGCATAATTTAGGTTGATATATAATATAAAGCATGTACCACATTATCAACCGTGTAATGTCAACTCTAACAAGAACAAAAGAATGACATATGCACTTGAATCCAAAAACATAGTTTAATCATTTTCAAAGCAAGATTCAAGTTTATCAATAAAAACTTGATCATCATCAAAACATATATAAGCATTTTGGGGCAAACAATGATCATGTAAGGCATATAATATCAAGTAAGGAATTTTAGTATGCACACATGTCGATCAAGAACAAAAAGTCTCTTATTGTAATGCAAGAATTGAAAAACTATGGAACTATAACTTTTGAAACTATTTATGGTTCATTTTAAGATATACTTCAATGTAAAAACCATTGTAGTTCAAAGACAAGTTCAAGACATAAAATGAATTATTTACTTCTTGTTTTCAAGATATGAACATATCAAACAATTTCAAACAAGAAGACATATAACTTTTAACCTTCCAATATCCAAGTAAGTATATAAGACAATTAAGCATCAAAGAGAAAAGATTAGAACTACTTATGAGCATGTGAATTTCCATATTTGAACAAAGAGAATTAGTCACAATCTCAAGAACAAAGATATTATCATAAAACATATTATTCCAAATAAGGTGTGTACATATCTAGCATGTTAGCATATGTAAAGATACTTTCAAGATACAATGTTAGAAAAGCACAACTTAAGGCATAAAAATAACTCTCTACTTCTCTAAATATCATATGATATTCAATTTAAAGCATAAGTAAGGATAAGATATTGATGTCACCAAAAGTGTACTCTTTGAATTTTTGTAGGTGACTCTGAGTTCCATGCCTCAAGGCTCCTTCAAAATATTGTGGTTCTCCATGTCATTCTTTTTATGTTTTCATCACTCTTGAAGAACTTGGACCATTTCAAATTTTTTCAAATCTCAAGTAGCGTAGTTGTATTTCACTTCAATGCATGCTTGAGCTAATAGTCAACCTACAACACCATTCAAAGTACTTTCTTTAGTATCCACTAATTTTGGATCCATAGAGGTTAGTCATTGATTATTAATTCATTATACTTTCATAAATTTTAATTTTTTCATAGAATGTAAATTGAGCACAACAAAATAGATAATCAATTACCATTAAACACATAGTCAATAACTTTTTTACTTTCATGATATATAGACAATTCAAAACATAACAAGTATACCTAGGCATTGTAGAACCTTATGTACTAAGATATATAACAAATTAATGAGCTTTAGTACAATAAGAATGAACATAATCATGTGTTAAACATAATATTCAAATTTTACCAAGTACACATGATTCAATCAATCACTTAAGGCCTACAAGGAATATACCTCAAATACATTGACTTTACAAGTGAATGTGCATGAGAGTTAAAAGCTTTTGATACCTTGGCCTTGGTAATCAAGGAAATATTTTTTTTTACCTATTTCTTCTCTTTTGGAGTCTTAAATTTTACAAGTTCTACATTTTGTAATTGAGAAACTTTGGTTGAAGTCATCTTCCTTCTTTGACCAAAATTTCTACCATTGGGCTTTGGAAGCATTCTCCTTGATGATTCTTCTTTCTCTTGACCAATTAGTTCATCTTTTTGAGAAAATTTATGCACAATTGAAATACTATGAGGACATTTTGGTATCCACTTCATCTTGGGTCCTTGAATGTTAGTACTAGGGATTTTAAGATCTTTAGGAACCCATACCATACTATTTATCTTATAAGGATTTCTTCTATAATTGCATAAATGAGAAATATGTCTTAGATGACCACAAAAATTGCAAACAATTAAATTTAATGATGGCTTGCTCCTTTGAAGATTATTTTTGAAAAACTTAAGCCTTTTGTTGTTATTACATTCTATATTATTTTTGCCATAAGCCTTGCTTGAATTTTTGTGTGGAATAACATAAATTTTATTCTCATTCATAAGCATAGAATGTAAGCAATTAGAATCATTAGCTTCGACAAATTCAGAATATAAGTCATCAACTTGATTTTCTAAATCAATGCTCTTTTCACAAGAAGTTGAGGTTTCACATTTCAAAGGCATTTCCTCATCAAGAAAAGCATATTCATTTTTTAAGGTCTCAATTTCATTTTCAATGGAGGAAATATTTTCCAAACAAGATAAGTTTGTCTTTTCTAAATTCAACAAATCATCATATAATTCATCATATGCATATTGTAGCTCATAATACGAAGGACTATAATCTAGTTTAGCATTATTTACCTCAAAGTCCTTTTTAGTCATATAGGAAGTAGTCTCAATTTCTAGCTTACTTGGCTCTTTAACAGAATCATCTTCTTCCACATCAAGTTTGTTTTGATTTGCCTCTTCTTCAAATTGAGCACCATCATCATCAAAAGACATTGAACTCATTTTCTTACTGTGAACATCTTCTTGATGATATTTTTCATGATAAGCTTCCTTGAATGACTTTAGCTCTTCTTGCTTTTTATATACAACTTTATACACAAAATCATTGTTAGCAATATAAAGAGCATCAGGGTGTCCAAAATTTCTTTGGCACTGGAGCAATTCTTAATTCTAGCAGAAGCATCATCATTCAAACTACTTCTCAAGATTTGCATTGCTCTAATGTTCAAGGAAAAACATTTCTTGTCATAAGTATTCCAAGTTTGTTTTTATTTGTAAGTAAATCCATCAAGCATAATATCCCATAAATTAAGATCAATAGATTGCATATAAAATTCTATTCTAACTTTCTGATGAACAAAATTCACACCATCAACGAATGATGGTTTATCAATTTCAAAATCTTCTATTTTGAAAAACTTTCAATGATTGACAACAAATAAGGATCTTTAACTCTAAGCGGTTAAGCTTTCAACAGAGAATGAAATTCTGATACCACTTGTTAACCATGGAAACCATCACCTAAGAGGGGGTGAATTGAGTGATTACAAGTTTTTAAAACACCATTAAGAAATTACGCATTTTTAAGCACTCAATTAATAAATATAACAGAACATGCATAAATTAAGTTAATATATAATATAAAGAGTCTAGGGAAGAGAGAATCAAATTCAAGAGTTTATCCTGGTTCAGCCACCAACCACTTGTGGCCTACATCCAGTCCCCAAGCTTAACTTGAGATTTTCTTCACTATCTCCTAAACTTCACGGGTGCTAGAAAAACCTTTATACAAGCAAGAGCACTCCTCGCACCTTAGGATACCTCACCCTTATACTAAAGCCTCCAACTCTTCAAGCTTCACACGTGCTTGAAAAACTTTTACATTCAAAAGTACTCACAACATCTTTGGGATACCTCACCCTTTGTGTTTAAGCCCTACTATAAGGGATACCTCTCCTTTTTCTCTATTGAAAGATACCTCACCCTCTTACAATGACTTTGAGATGAAGAGAAAAATTATAAACTCTCACAAGAGTAGATAAACAACTTGAAGAACAAAGGAATAGAAGGATTTTACAATAAAGAGCTCAAAATATGATTTTGATGATTCAAGGATCAAACCAAGTGTTCTAAAGTCTCTTAAAGATGTAAATGCTTCAGTATACACTTATTTATAGAGCTCAAGTGATAAAATAGTCGTTGGTATTGTTTAGAAATGATTTTTTTTTATGAAAACTAGTCGTTTATAGCCATTGGGAACACTTTTGGGCATGTGGTAATCGATTACATGGATGTTGTAATCGAATACATGCCCTCTGCCAGAGTTATAATCGATTACAGGACTTGTGTAATTGATTACATCGCCTTCGGTTTTGAAAATTGACTTTAAAATGTCATAACTTTTTCATTTCTTATCTGATTAAAGCAAATGACTACTCATTGGAAAGATCTTTGAGTTAAATTTCAAATGAAATAAGTTTCACAAAAAAAGTCAAAGTATTTTGAAAGTTATGATCAAAATAGTGACCAAAGTTTAGCTTCTCAAAACTCAAACTTGACTATTTTTCATAGTTTAAACCAAATGGTGTTAACTTTTTCATTTCTTATCCATTTAAAGGAAATGACCACTCATTGGAAAGATATTTAAGTCTATTTTCATATGAAAAAGTTTCATAACAAAACACAAAATATTTTGAAAGTTATGATAAAAAAAAGTAACCAAAGTTCAACTTTTCAAAACTCAAACTTGACTATTTTTCATAGTTTTTAACTACCACCATGACTAGCTTTTCAAAACATATTTCTTAAGCATTTTAGTTTGTAAGAACCATGTGTAAAGATTTAAAAATATATTTGAGCTCTTTTCATGTAAAACATCTATCTTTACATAGGAGAAAGCCTAAAAGGAAAATATACTAATTCTAGTCCTTAGGCTTCTTGATGTAATCCAAGCTTTCAAAAAAAATTTCTCTTCAAATCTTGCAAATGTTTGGAATATCTTATCATTCTCATTTTTCTTGAGTTGAGCATAATTGTGTTCTTTTTCTTTCTTGTTGCAATGCTCACTCTTGGTACTTGAACTATCCTACAAAGTATTGCTTACTTAAAACAAACGTAGTTAGTCCAAATTCATAATTCAATATCTTCATATACATGATTCATAAATTTATAACTCTAGTTAGTCTAACATGCATGTAAGACTTTCATAGACATATCCAAATAAGACATTTATCAATTACTAATAGATATGCTCTGTATAGGATGCAACAAAGAACACTTTGCACATTTTTATTTAAATAGAGTTAAATCCAATATTAATTCATTATAACTTATATGAAACATTATTGGATATATTATATAAAGAATGCTACATATATCTCATTGCATGATTATTAAGTGAAATATAACTAGATAAAGTACATAATCATACATAATACATATTAAGCAAACTATATTACATAAGCATCATTCTTTTTGTCTTGTCACTACAACAATTTTGACTTCTGGCAACGAAATTTTTTGCAAGGTTTAAAAAGCGTTGCCTAAAGTAGTATAGGCAACGTTTTTTACAAGTTGCTTTTAATTATAACTTTAAGTCACGGGTTTTAGACAACGTTTAAAAAACGTTGTCATAATAAGCAAAGGCAACGCTTTGTTGTTGTTCTCTAATTTTATACATGTTTAGACAACACTTTTGACACAAATTTAATAAACGTTGCCTTAAAGGGAATATGCAACGCTTTTTAACTGTTCCTGATATATTGTCTTTTAAAACAAAAAAAAAAACGTTGCTTATTTAATTAGTTTTTATATTAATATTTTTTTGAAACTAATTCTTAATCAGGAGGTGCTAAAACTATGAAAAAGTTTGGTTCCAGGCGGGCAACCACTCAAACCCAGGGGGCAAAAATTAGAATGTACAACGCGGTACAGCTGGATTGCAATGGGATGCTGGGTCGACGGCGAGGCGCGAGGTGGTCGTCGAATCGCCACCAGCAGTTGACTTGGATGGAGGCTCGACAGGTTGCGGTGTGCGGATCTGGGCTACACTGGTCTGGTTTTGTCGGCTAGGTGGCAGGCCGTGCACGGTGTGGAGCGGAAACGGGGTGGCGCGGCGCGACGGGTTGCGGTGCTAGATGCGGGTCTGACGTCTCGGACTAGGGCGCGTTCGTCAGTCATGGTGCCAGATCGGTGCAGCGCGAAACTCGACGGATCTGGTGGCATGAGTGGCGGATGCGGGGTGGCGCATCGATGTAGGTCGCGCCGATGGAGGCTCGGAATGGCGGAGTCCGAGTGTTGCAGATCCCAAAATGGGTTCTAGGCCGAACGAAGCGGCGGTGGGAGCGGTTCCGGCAGCCTTGGTACGGTTCTTTGTTTTTATTCTTTTTATTTTTATTTTTTGGTAGTGTGAGGTTGAAGATGGTGGGAAATGCGTGTTAGCACAATTCTCAGATTATAGAAATTTTGTGTTTCTCAAGTTTTTGAAGGGTACCAGAATGGAGTGTGGCTTTGTATGTTTGCTTTTCACGCAGATCACAAGCCTCAATTTTGCAGCATTCCATCCCTGCTGTTGGTATCCAGGTATATCTCCTTAAGTCCTATCCAATCTGTCTTTGCTTTTAGTCCTTGTTAGTTAACCCTATTTGTCTTGATTTCTCTCTAAAATCCCTTCCAATTAGAGAGTCCCCTTCTACTGAATTGGAATTGGTCCATTTGATTAAATGAGTATGTATTGAGCCCTTAGGTCTCCCTAAGAACTGTTCCACCCTAATGCATGTAAATTGAATCCCAGTGAATAGTATATATATCATACATGTCAACCAAAGCCTGATAATGTTGCAGGGTTTCTTTATGTATGTGGTGATTATGAACTAATTCTTCCAGAAGTGTACTTTTAGTTGTGAGTTCTTTGCGTGGGAAAGTTAAAATAGGGAGAAGTAGACTGACAATATAATACTATTGATTTTAGAATAGATATCACTTTTTAATTGTTTTAGTCCCTTCTTTAACCTTAGCAAACAGAACAAAGTTAAGGCTTGAGACCTGAATTTATTTATGGATTACTATTTGTCTTGGGAAAGAAGTGAAGGTTACCAAAAGTGACAACATCTTTGGTTGAAGTTTCTGACTTTTGCTTTTACAGTAGAGTATACCACTAGTGTCTTAAGGTAAAATCTGAAAGGCTGTATGATTTTTTTTCCCTATCCAAACACCCAAAAATGGAAAGTTGCTTTCATAGGAGACTTATAATGGTTGCCCTTTGTCTTGTTGGAGATGCTTAATCTTAAACCGATTGCCATTGGAGATTGCAGAGTAGTATTTTTCATAGTGTTTCTTCTCTCTATAAATAACATTTTCGTCTACTTCTTTTGCAGAACCAATGTAATATGTTCACTTGACCATTAGTTGATTTGGCATGCAGATTTATAACTTTCCTATGCTATTCTTATCTCTATGTGACTGGTTGGCATATAGGAATAATTGATACTGCCTAATTTACAGTGAGGGGAGAAGATGGTGGTGTTTTTTTTATGGGTTGAAGATGGTGATTGTTGAGAGAGTGGTGAAAGGTGGTGGTGTGAGTGGTTGTGGAAGAAGGTGGTGGGTGTTTGTTAATGGTGGGTTGTGGTTGTGGAAGAGGTTGTGGAAGAAGGTGGTGGGTGGTGTTGGCTTTTCAATGTGGAAGATGGTGGTGAAAAATGGAGGTTTGGGGGTGTGTAGTGATGGTTGTGGTTGAGCTATGGTGGTTTTAGTGGTTGGGATTTTAGATAATTACTGATATGATATTTTATGAATTCATACTTATGTGGCTTTTGTTAGTTATATGATGTTAATTGCTTAATTTTAAATGCAAAGGCCACCATTTGTGTGCACACGGTAATAATGTTTTTGGGATGTGTCATGACTACTTAGCATCCATATTAGTCTGTGAACAACCATAAACTGAGTTTGAGATGCGTTAGTTATTCTTTATACTTTCTTATCATACTTTGTTAGCTATCATTTGGAGTGTTATATGGACACTTGAGTGTAGAAATCAACTTAGCAACATATATTAAATTTATGGTAAATTCAGAAATGTATAAGACATCAAACAAAGTTAAAGTGGAGGAAAGTTATATGGTGCCTAAAATGTTAGCTGTAACACGGTGACAATTGGGAAAAGTGACTAAAATAGGATTAATTTTATGGAAAGTGACTAAAGTTATATGGTGCCTAAAATGTTAGCTGTAACATGTTGCACTGTGGATTCTTCTTGTTTTATTCCTCTGTCCTGTTGAAATCTCTGTTGTTATTAGTTTTGTGATAGAATTCTTGGAGCATTTTTGGTACACATTATTAGTTTTGTAGAGGCCATTGGCCTGGGTAGGGGACTGTTCTCTGCAGTCTCTACGTATCTTTTCTGCTTGTTTTCCAGATATTTTCCTACTGTTTTTGTTGTGTTTTCCAGAGGATTATCCTCTGTTGCAAGGAGTTGAGCTCCCTTGAGTGATAAACCATATTCAGTAATTTTCAGATCATATCATGGGATAAGTTTTTGTTGTTGTTGTGTGTATTTTTTCAATTTACTGGTTTGGATTCTAATTTATATTCTATTCCAGGTATGGGGCTTATCAAGGGGAACACTACTAAGAAATATAGTATTCCCTGCAATAATTGATGCCATTGCATTGGATCCTGCTGAACATGTCTTCTATGCTGGCGGTAGAGATGGAAAAATATTTATCGCTGCACTTAACACTGAAAGCATCACTACTAATAATTATGAGATGCATATCATTGGTTCTTTTTCTAACCACAGGTTATCTTTTCTCCTCTTACTGTCCATATCTTGAAATATAGACTTGTCGATATCCTTTCTTTCATGATCTTAGTTTTTCACATTTGCATCAGTTATACATGACTTTTCTCTCTCTGCATAATTTTTCCTTATGTATATTTTGTAAAACTAAATAATGTAGTTGAGGTAACTCATGGTGACTATCTTATGTGCCTTCCTAGCAACATATATGGTAGTTGCAATAGTATAGTTATTAGGGAGCAACATGATGGGGGTATTCATGAGCAATAGGAAGGCAAACCTCTACTAGCAAGGGGAAAGTTCCCTTTATAGTACTAGCATTTGCACCCACGATCTTTGGTATAAAAGAAAAATTCATTTAAATAATTTTAAATAAAATCCAAATAAAGTCTAACTTTAAAGTTGTATTTGTAAAAATAAAATAAAATAAAATCCTTGAAGTAGAAATTAGGTGTAATAGGGAAGACTTAGTGATAGTAATACATAAGGGAGGAGAAGGGGATGTGGGATCCTAATTTGGCTAGGTCTTATAAATTTACATTTTTATTTGATATATATATATATATATATATATATATATATATATATATATATATATATATATATATATATACACACATACGATTATGCCCGATTTGTTGTTCTAGTATAGATGTCCAATATAGTCATAGGACCAAAAAACCCAATCTGCACAATAACTACACGCCTTAAGAAGTAAAGATGCAGATTTTAACAAAATGGGTGTTTTATTCATATAGTCATGCTATAACAACTTTCCTAAATTATCATAATCAATATGTACCTTTCCTAAGCAATAACTATTAAGTAATATCCAAATTAGGGATAATAATGACTTTTACATAATCAATATGTTTAATCTTACATTTAAACTTCTACATCTATTCTTTGTACTTACTTTTTTTAAAAAATAAATTAATTAAACTAACCTCATTTTTCTCCTCTCTTTTTTTTTCTTTTTAAAAAGTAATAGGTGTATATAAAAATATAAAAATTTAAGTATAAAAATAATATTATGATTCATTTTAAATAATTTATTATTTTTATTTATCTTAAAAATTAAAAATTAAAATAATTGGTGCTTTGGTCAATAGGCTACTATATAAGACACAGTGTGTTAGATTTTTTTTATTAGTTGTTTAACATTGGCGTTAATGTATTCTCTCCAACAAGATGAGAAAATATTAATCTAGAAATATAAAACTATTATTTTTCAAATATTTCTTTTCAAGCTATAACAACTTAAAATTAAGACAATCTTCCTTGTTGTTTTAATTTGACTTCCCTTTCAGTTTTACATTTTTCATTTTCCACTCTTATTCTATCACAAAAGAAAAGCTTAAAATGAAAGAATTTATTTTATTTGTGAATAAATTCTTCTATAAAACATCAAAATAATATCAGTTTAGGTATACAAATTATTTTGTGTGTAATATTTAATAGTTTTAAAATTCTATAATTTTTTATAGGATTTATAAATTAGTTTTAAAAATAAAGTATTCTAAAAATTAGGTAATGATGACCAATTCCTTAGTGCATGTTTGGTTTATGGTTTGCACTCCAAAACCAAGGTTTGGTGAGTGCAAACCGAGTTTCAACTTATCTTATACATGTTTGATAAAATCACATTTGTGTTATTGGTAACTAAGTTTTGATCTCAAAACCATAGTTTAAAAAGAAGCACGAAATTTTTGCTTTTCCATTCATCCAAACTCAGTTTTGCAAAGGTTGCTTCTATGGAGTTTCAAAAGTTTCTTTTTACTTTTAGAAACTTGTTAGAGTTAGTAATGTGCTCTAGTTATTACCTGTTTTTCATTCTATTATGTTTTGCAGATTTCTCAACTAAACCTAACTTTTAAGGAGATATTATACAAATATAGAAAGCAACCGCAATCCAAACCCTTTGAGTCAGTATCATTTTCCTTGTCTGATAGGTATTTGGTAGCAACTTGTCCTCACTGCATAATGGTTATAAAGAGTTGGGCATATAAATAAGTAATATTTATAAACACAAAGAAGAACAAGGGAATAATGCCCAATCCTTTAATATTTTTTGTTGTTGACATCAAGGAGAAATACTTATGTATTTTAGAATATTTATTTACATATATTTATTGTTTTTTCTTTTGCAGTGAGAATAAATCAGATAAATTGAAACATGTGGATACAATTATGGAGATTTGTCAAGGATATTCAGCTTTAGTTTTTTGTTCTTTCATTTATATTATGTGATCAAGAACAATCACATTATTTTTGTACAATAGTAGTAAATTTGGTGTCTATATACAGTAAATACACTTACATAATTTCATATATTTTATTTGAGAAGAATTAATTTTATAATGCATTATTAGTTTTTTATACGTGATTTTTTAATAGGCAAGTAAAAAGTGGTCTAAAAATAGTACATAGGTAAATTTTCAAAAAAAAATTGGCCTATAGGCAATGTTTCATATAAGTTGCTTTGTAGCATATTTAAAAGCAACAAAATTGCCAAAACTAGACCTATAGGCAACGTTTTTTACAAGTTGCCTTATGGCAAACTTAAAAGCAACGACAATAAAACGTTGCCTAAAAGTACAACTATAACCAACACGTAGAAAACGTTGTCAAAACCTTAACCTATAGGCAATACTTTTTAAAAGTTGCTTTACGGCAAACTTAAAAGCAACGACAATGAAACGTTGCCTAAAACAGTACTTATAGGCAACGTTTAAAAAATGTTGCCAAAACCTTGAACTATAGGCAACGGTTTTTAAACGTTGTCTCAAAGCATACTTAAAAGCAACGGCAAGAAAGCGTTGCCTAAAGCAGTAGCTATGCACAACATTTCAAAAGCGTTGCTAGAGATATCCATAGACAACATCTCAAAAGCGTTGCCAGAAGGTAATAATAGGCAACGTTTTTCTTAAAGTGTTGCCAAAAGTTTAATAAGCGTTGCCTATTGTAATAGGCCACGGCAGAAGAGGCAACGACTTGGCAAGGGCTGGAAAGCGTTGCCATAGACTTTAGGCAACGGTTTTTGACCAATGGCAACGCTTTTCAGCCCTTGCCAAAGGGCAAAGTTGTTGTAGTGTGTATTTGTCATCATCAAAACTTAACATATTAAACTATTTGAGCAAACTTATTTCCACATGCAACGTAAGCTTAAATTTGTGTGCATATCGCGGCGTGATTGGATAATGTCGTGGCATGTGAAGATGTTTTGTTTCAATGTTGCGACGTGAGTAATTCATACCATGGCGTGAGCTTGAAGGTTGATGAATGCCATGGCGCAGAGATGTATGTCATGGCGTGTGGCCCCATTATGCACTTATTCTATTTTACATGCTTCTCAAACTTTTGAATGAGTAATTCTGATAGTGTTTATATTTTGGCAGGTTTAGGTACCTTATTTTACTGATACAATGCTTCCTAAATGTCAAAAAGGTTCCACCAGCCAGCACAACAGGGAGCCTTCTCCTCCTGCTCCTGAGTACGATAGGAGGAAGTTCATATCGGTTGCCGTAGCTCAACGGTACATGGTATTAGTTACCAAGCCAATCATTCTGGAGCGTGACTTCTCTTTCTTAAGGGCCATTTACTAGAAGATTAAAGGGATCCTCATCCAACTCAACTAGGGTGTGTTTGCCTAACACCCGGAGTTCGCGGATGTTCTTCCAGTAGTTTGCGAGTTCTACGTGAACGCGACCTTCTCTGGCGAGGGGAGTACTACAGTTAGAGTGCGGGGATGTATGGTATCCTATTCTGCTGCATCTATCAAGCTGGCTCTGAGCTTTCCTCCATCCCTTGAGATTTTTTAGTATACAACGTTCCTCTAATGGGAGCCAGATGAGGGCATAGACCTTAACACGGTCACTGCCATGATCTGCACTGCTGAGGCTCAGTTGGTCGTCTAGACCTTGAGTGTGCAGACACAAAAGGTGCGATTCTTCCCTCGATCCTGCTTGACGCCAAAGACCAGGGTCTGGTACCATTTTATCTCCACCTGGATTCTCTAATCAGCAAACTTATTCGAGGTGACACACGACCGAGCTATTTTGATATATGTTATCCTTAAGCGCCGGTCCATAGATGTTGCTCAGCTCATACTGGACCAGATCATGAGGTCAGTGAAGGAGTGCAGGAGCCTCTTCTTCCCTTCCCTCATTCACACACTATGCAGCAGGCAGCATGCACAGTGAGGGCCACACGAGGAGCTTACTGATGTTAAATAACCTCTTAATGATTATATCATTAAGAGGCTGGGAGTAGCTCCACCACCAGCACCTGCCTGACAGAGACAGGCTCGTATAGAGCCTAGAGCAGCCCCACCACCTGACACATACTGGCACGCACATATGGAGGCCCTAATGGCACAATTAGCTATCACGCAGACTTGCCAGTACCAGTAAACGATCCAGACATAACGGTGGATGACAGAGCACTTGGGACTACATATGGATGACTTTCTGGTGCCCGAGTTCCCACCCGAGGCTATAGTTATCCCTCCCCAGCTGCAGCAGGACCTAGAAGATGCATATGATGCTAATCATAAGGAGGATGATGACTAGCCCTACTGCATCAAGGCGTTTTCTTTCATGTTATTTTTGTTATGTTTTGTGTACAGTGGAGACACTGTTTCGCTTTGGTTTGGGGGAATATTATTAACATGTTTTGTATATAGTTTGGGATATTATGGTATGTTATGTATTAAAAGTTTTTATGTTTTAATTTATATCATTACCGTAGTATCCTGATTATATAGTGTTTTGTTTATTACAATATAATGAGTAAATAGTTTTTCTGTTTTATTGCAAATAAACCAATGGAATGCATGTTTTGAATACTTATCGCAAAGCGCAATTTTTTAAAATGCATCACAATATGCCAATTGTTAGTGTGATTTTGGTTGTCCAATGAAAATATTGCTTGCAAATGGTCCTCTTTGAACCAAAACCATATGTAATCAAGAAATATGTTGAAACAATCTAGTTACTTTTCAGTGCATGATTTAGTGCATGTTTGGTAAGAACTTTTTCAACTTGAAATAAGTTTTTTTTTGGAAAAAAAGTTGTTTCAACAGTATTATAACATGTTTGGTAAAATCAGTTTCAGCTTTTACATGAAATTCAATACATTATATTTTTTTTTTCATAATGCTGAAAATTGAAGCTTATGATTATAGCTTATAGATTATTCCTTACACTTTAAGATGTAAATACCATTTTGTCCTCAATTAAATAACATTTTTAATCATTCTATACCTATTTTGGTAATATAATACATAAAAGCAATTCTTTTTTATATCATCCAAATGAAACAGATTAGTTTAAAATTACTTTTTAGCTAACATATCCAAACATAAAATGAATTGATTATAACAAAAAGTTTTTATACAATAATCGATTGTTGAAATAATCAAAATTTTCACAGTTGAACCAAACACACACTTAGATCTCACTCGTATGTGCGTGTAACTTTGAAAATGATATGAGTGCATGTTTAGAGAAAGTTTATGAATAGTACATGTTGAGATTTCAAGTATCCTAGAAATTGTATTTAAACTCTCTTAAAGCGAAATCCTAAATTATGCATGATGAGAAAATGATTAAGGCATTGTTTGGACCAATTGAGCCTTTCAAGCTTACCTTGATGTGATTATATCCATAGGTCCCTTTTGAAGCTTAAATAATGTTGGCCTTTTATGTTTTTCAACAACCATTGTATTCCCTACCATGTATCCATTATAATGCATGTGAAAACCTTGCATTTTCATCCTACCACCATTGTTTATTAAGTACATAATATGTTATTTCTTGAAGTGAGTCCAGTGATTAGGGGTATTATGCATATCAATTACAAAAATGAACTTGAAGGAACCATCTATAATAAAATAAAAACATTTCTTTGTTTAAGTATAAAAAAGAAAGAAAGAAAGAAAAGAAAGCAATTGAATGAAATAAGAAAAGTCAAATACAAAAAACATTGAATGGTTCTAAAGAGTTCTAATATTTCATTTCTGAATACCCTAATAGTTTCACTTGGTGACTTAAGTATTGAAATAACCTGTTTATGTTTCTCAATGTTTGTATTAAATCCTTTCTATGTTGTTCTTCGGCCCATAACCATTGGTCGTACATTACAAACTATGGAAGTCCCTTCTGATCCTCAGTTGTGTGTGATTTACATTAGTGGAGAGAGAGAACTTGAGTAGGAGAAATGTTGCTTGCATGCTTGTGGGAGATGTGATTTGCATGAAAAGTGGCTTTGAATGTCATCATGCCAAAGATTGTGTATGTGTAGAATTGATTGTGAGGCATTAGCATTCTTAGATGGCTTAAACAATCATCGTACACTGGTTGTGATTTCAATGAAATTAGAATTCATGTTAGATGCTGAATGTATGTTGAAGCATGAGATTGTTAAGCAATTTACTTAATCATACTTTGTTTTGCTCGAGGACTAGCAAAAACCTAGGTTTAGAAGTGTGATAACTCCATAAAATATAGCTATTTATGCCATATATCTGTGCTATATAGAATGCTTAGTCCTTGTTATTATGCATAAATGGGAGAGTTTAGCCTTATATTCATCTAATTCCTTATTGATGTCTTCTGTTATGATTTTGAGAAAACATTTCTAATTCTTTGATAGATTAAGTACATTTGCAACTGTTACTAACTTGGTGATTTCTATATTGCAGGGAGGGCTCCAAATAAGTAGATTTATGGAAGACTTGAACCAACATTGGAAGAGGAAGGCCAAAGTCAATTTCAGCATCTCACGTCGCAGTGTGGTGCACTTAGCCTGTTGCATACTGAAACCTGAGGTTGAATGTCGCAGTGCAATGGAGTGAATATAGCGACGTGTTGACCTAAATACAATGCACATCGTAGCGCAAGAAGGGTCATGTTGTGGCGTGGCAGTGAAAACTTAGCCTACAAATACTGATATTAGGCAATTCAGAAATGAAGCTTTTACATTTTAGAACATAACTGCTAGGGTTTGTTGTTGAGATTGAAAGTAAGTTAAATGACCAAAGTTGGAGGTCATCTTCTTCTAGAAAGAATATTCAAGCATCAAAGATCACTATACTGAGCTTCTATCTCTTACTCATTTTACTTTCTCTCTTCTATTATCAAGTCATTGATTATTTGTGATAGATTTTCGTATGTCATGAGTAGCTAAGTTGTGTATAGAATTTCTTTGGATCCTTCTACAAATATTGATGATTTGTAACCCTTTGAGTTAATATAGATGATTTGTTTGTTTAATCATATTTCTCTTAATGCTTTTGAGTGTTTGGTCAACATTTAATGTGATTAAATTAAATCTATTGAACTAGACATAGGGATTTAGATTTAAGATCATAGATATAGTTAATGCATGTTTAATTTCATTCAATTGGTAGGATGAGTAAATTAGCTACTAGGATAGACATATACCTATTGGTCATGCATAGTTGTTATTGAGAATCATTCGTAATGAATGGAGTTTGCACTAGATCTTATGGAAACATAGTGAACTAGGTAAATGAAGCATGGTTAAATGACCTAGACATAGGCTTTTAACTAAGTTTGTTTCTCAAGTTAACAAATCTCGTCTCATTTATGTTGCTTAAGAGGATTGCATATCATTCGTTGAAGTAGAAGGTAAAGAAGGATTCCCTATTCTCTAATTAATATCTTTAATTTTGATTTACTACATTTAAGTCTTTCATTCATAGTTAACTTACACAACCCCTTCTAAAGTTAAATGTTCTTGAATAGTATTAAGTAAACTATTAGTTAATATTTGGTTTTTGAGATTGACGTACTCCTTGTGGGAATGATATCCTACTTTTCATTTTATTACTTGTGTGACCCATGCACTTATGATAAGTAACTCAATAGTGATACAAAAGATTTAATGTATTTTGGCCTGCCACCATCCAACTACTAACCACCATCACCAAATTGGTTGTGTGCAAAGGTCTTCCTACAATTGTTGAAAAACTGAAATACAAGTCACACTTTATTTCACCATTATCAAGAATTTTAGGAAGATTTTTTCACACAATAAATTTGGTGCTAATAACTCCATGAATCCATGAAATGGAGTTATTATTCTCCTTTTTGCTTGATAATTTGATAGTTAAGTTCTTATTTTTCTATGTTTCACAAGGTTTTAATCTTAATATACATGTTATATCATTTTTACATCTTCCTAGTTTGTCTTGGCTTTGATTTGAGCCATTTAAGGATGAACTTGAATTACCTTTAATTCCTAGCCCATTATTAAATGTGTTGGTGCTGTTTTTCAGTGTTTTTGGGGAATGGAGCTTAAGAGAATGGCAAGCAAGGAAGATGGGAGAGCAAGAATGAAGCAATTATTCAAGGATCAAAAGACCTAAAGGCCACACCTAAGCATAGATTAGGCATGCCAATCTCTATTGAAGAACCACTTATCAGCTACAACTCCCACACCTAAGTGGGGGTCAACCACACCTAGGTGTGAGAAAACTACCTATTGTGGTTGATTTTTCACACACCTAGGCATGTAATGATTCATATCTAGGTGTGCAATAGTAACCTAAACCCGAACTTTATGTTTTTAATCTCATTTTGAGTCATTTGTGACCCATTCCATGATTAACCCCAATTCTAGTGAAAGAGAATCTAGTTTAGGGTTCTAGAGATAGGCTTCATTGGATGCTTAGAGATCAAGACATAAGATCCACCATCCTAGTTCTTCCTTATCTTCCTTTCTTGATTTCCTTTTTTTCTCAATGGGATTCTATCTAGGCTTTGTTCCTCTATTTTTCGAATCTTAGATAATATGTAATTTCTTGGATGTTCTATGTTAATGTTATGGCATTGTTTATTCATATTTATGCTTAATGCTTGCATTTGTTTAGCCACTAATTACATGATTTTGGTGTTTTCAAATGAACTAGACATAGAGATTTGGAAATATAGACATAGTATGACTGATGCTTGTTCAATTACACTTGAATAGGTTGGTGTGTTGATTAGCCAATGGGATGGACACATACCCATTGGCCTTGCATAGCATGTGTTCGATACTTGGTCTTGATGAGTGAAATTATGCTAATTCACTTGGACATGTTGGGTTAGGCAATGACACATGGTTAATTGACCTAGACGCAAGCATTTAACTAAAAAAGCGTATTGGCTAACAAAACCTAGGCATTAATATGAATCTTCGTGGATTGCATGTATCCAAGTTAAGTAGAGGGTGAAAAAGGACCCCTAGGTTCTTTACCGTAGTTTTAACGCAATCAGATTTGGGTATTACTTTTATTCCCTTTATGTTCTAGTTTAATTGTGTTTTTCATTAATTTCATCTCAATTGTTTGCTTAAGCTCGAGTTTAGTGATTAATTAATTGTTAATGCATAATTACTATAGTCCCTATGGAGATGTTACTCAATTCTCATTATTATATTACTTATTCGGCCAATACACTTGCGGTTCGATTTAGCCTCAACAGGTGCTAGTGGTTGGTAGTTGGATGATGGCGAGCCAAAATGTAATGAAACTAATGCATGCAAGAGTTCTATAAATAGAGACCAATTTTTGTTTTTTGTTTTAAATAAACTTCAATAAGTTTATTTTGAATAACATCATTTTAATTTTGTTTTTAAAATCAACGCAATGGTCTACAACATTGATTGTATGATTTACCATCCTCAAGTGTCATATGAATTGTAAGGGTTTATCGTATAGCTTATGTTATCTTGAACCCTATGCAAGAGTGGATCTATTCTATTATAGTGGTCTACACTCTTTCTTGTTTATACACTCACCTACATACTTACCTACACACTTTGAGCATATAGCTCATATGTCATCATTTACAAACATCAATTTTCCAAATATGAATATCGTTTAGGATATGAGACATCTCATACTCTATCATAAGCAAGCTCATCAAGCACAAATACAATCCCAAGCATGAGACATCTCGTATACTATCATAAGCAAGCTCATCAAATTCACATAGTTCAACTAAAAAGGAGGATGTTACACATTGCACTTAGAAGATATTTAGGAGCGAAAGTCAAGCCATATTGTATTTTTTTGAAATTTAGTCTTTGATTTTTTTAAAAATTATTTCCTTTTAATTTATATGTTATCTTTATACTTTATTGGTAAATATCATTGTCTTTGATTTTTAATTTATCCTAAACTTGTAAATTTGTAATTTCTTAACATGTAGATATTTTAATCCATTTTTTAATTTCTTTTTAAATATTTAAATTTAGTTTTGTTGTTATTTGTTCATCTCTTCTAGTTTTACTATTTTATGGGGTTATTATAATTTGCATGTACAAAAAAAATATTTTGGTTGGCACAATTGACTTTAGAATAACCATCTTAGAACGGATGTATAAAGGTGCAATGAGAATTAGTTTTCACTTTTTCTGATACATAATTAACTCTCAAATATAACTTGGTTTGCACATATTGGTTTTCTTAAAAAAAAATAGTTTTCCTGTTTTTCCTAACCAAATATAATTGGTGGCAACTCCTCTGGATTATGTTTTATTTTAAAACTTAGTTTCCTCATATCGTAATCATGGCAGCGAGTTAGCAACTCCATTAGCAACATGAGAAAGTCAGGCCTATTAAAGTTAGTTGTGTGAATTTTGTAACCTTTAAATATTTCTTTTATCCTTATTTTTTTGTATACTTTGTTGTTAATGTTGTTGTTACTATACTGTTAATTTTATATAACTTGTTAATGCATGTTCTTGAACCTTAAGGTAGATGATTCTTGTTGTACACTATTTCTATGTTTTGTTTTGCAAGTGGATAGGTACTTTGGACAATTGTTAAATTTTTAACACACACTCTATCTCATACATTTTTTGGCTCTATACTCGAGCTTGGACGAATCATAGGATTAAAAAGAGCTTTAGTCATGTTATTGTGAGGTTTACGCTTCACTGACAATCACTGATTCTCCTGCTAAAATTTTTATTAGTGTCATGGAATGCCATATTATGATTTATCTGTCCCTATGACCTAGCTCATGGAGTCAGGTCTTGATCTTTTGGATATGGACAATCTAGGAAGCATTTTCATCGGGGGTCTAGGATTGTCCTAAATAATCAAGCACTAATAGAGTATCCTTAGATGTCATTAAAATAGGTAGAAGTTTAAGTTGTATTTGGAAGAAATAAGCTTTTCCCAGTCCTATGATAGGCTTTAGTTAAGAAATCTAGGGGGCTTGGGTTATCTCTTGTCTCTTCTTTTTACCTTTTATTTTTTTCTCCATTCAAGGAAAAATGGAAACTTTTTCTATATATAAGTTTTATGTCTCTTTTGTTTTTGCACCAATCACTATATATCCTTTTTTTCACTTTCACTCATTTCCTTTTATTATGTGCATGATTTTTCAACCCAAAAAAAATCAATTTTGCAACCATAATTCCATAATGTTTTTTTTTTCAAAATTACTTTTTTGAATCCTTTCATTCTTTTCATAAATAACAAAAATCCTATTAGAAACTTTCTTTTGTTGCAATAATATCAATTTCCTTTTTTCAAGAAAGCAAAAATAAATAAATAAATATATGTTTTGAGTCAACATTTTTCGAATTCAAACTCATTCTTGTTCACGCCAACAATCAATGGCCAATCAACTAGAGTTCGGTGTGAACCGTAATGCTTCCTCGAAAGAAAGAATGAATAGTTTAAAGGGAGACATGACACAAGCCTTGGGACTATTGAAGACTTTGACTTCGAACAAAGATATTGTTGGGCTTGGCAACAATTCAGACTGTACTCAGCAAGATTAGTCCAATTCTTATGCGTCACACTATGACACTATTGTAGGAGGTGGCCCTACTTTTCAAATCCATACTAAGGACGATGTTGTGATTATCACTCATAAAGGGCACCAGGAAGGATACTACACCCAAGTGTCAGGTGGGTCACCAAAAGTGGGCTCACCTTGACTTTAATTATATAAAAAAAAAACAAAAAGGCCCATTATTTTTTGATTAATTGGTGTGTGCCTTAGGGGAGAAAAGAAAAAGCCGAGAGAGAGATAGAGAATTGAAAGTGAAAAACGGAGACAATAGCGTGCGGCAACGGAGAAGGAAATAAAGGGAGAAAATTTGTGCTCTTCTATCAGATGTTTTGATATGTTGATCCTGATAGTGTGAGCTTTATTTTAGTTTTAATATCTCTCTATTTTTAGTTCTCTCTGTTGCCTGGCTAGATATCCATTGGTGGGTTTATTGTGTTGTTATCCACCTTATTAGTGAAGATTAATTTTCTGTTGATCCCTGGTGGTTCCAGGAAGACTTGTGGTGTACCTATTAATTTTATTAGTGGAGGATTTTTTACTGGACTAGGTCCCGTGGGTTTTTCCCTCACATTGGGGGTTTTCCCACGTTAAAAATCTGGTGCTTATTGATTTTATTTTTCTGGTCTGTGCATCCTATTATTTGCCTAAAATTATTGTTTGTTACCTGAGAAATTTCCAGAGCCTATTGTTAATTGCACAGGGGGAAACAGTGATCCAGTTTGCTTATGCTTATTGTTAATATTTGTTATCTTTTCCCAACAACTGGTATCAGAGAGCTCCTTGGTTGGGGCTCTGGTTTGTGCTCTTAAAATGGGAGAAGGCGATGTTGCTGGTACTATGATTAAATTGGATTCTACCAATTACTCAATATGGAAATCCCGAATGGAAAACTTGTTATTTTGCAAAGACCTATATGATCCCATTGAAGGTGATGGTACTAAACCAGCAGATGAATCTGATGAAGAATGGAAGAGAATAAACAGGAAAACTATTGGCATGATCAGGCAATGGATAGACCAGAGCATTTATCACCATGTATCTAGTGAGACTAGTGCCCATGACTTTACGGAAGAAATTGAGCAACTTGTTTGAGTCTAAAAATGCACAAAACAAGGCATTCTTGATTCGGAAGTTAATAAACTTGAAATACAGGGATGGGTCTTCGGTCGAGCATATGAGTAGTTTTCGGAATGTTGTGAATCAGTTGAATACTATGGAGGTTGTGTTAGATGATGAGCTGCTTAATGTTGTTGCTTAGCTCATTACTGTGAGCGGAAACACGGTGGTATCTCTAAGTAACTCTGCTCCTAATGGAAAGTTGACTTTCAATATGGTGAAAGATAGTCTCTTGAATGAAGAAACTAGGAGGAATGGACATAGTATGACTAGCTCTTCAACTCAGAATGAAGCTTTGGTTGTGGAGTCACGGGGAAGAAGCCAACATAGAAATTTTTAGAGATCTGAAGACCACAGCAAGTCAAGAGGAAGGTCAAAGAACAGAAAAGACATCAAGTGCTTCCATTGCAATAAAATGGGACACATGATTAAAGAATGCAGGTTCCTTAAGCGGGAAAAATCAAGGACTAGAGGCAATAATAAAAGAGAAGACAAAGACAAAGACACTGCTGCAGTTGTATCTGATGGTGAAGTTGTCATTGTTTATGATGATGACTCTGTTAATCTCACATGCCAGGAGTACGAATGGGTTGTTGATTCTGCTGCCTCTTTTCATGTTACACCACACCGTGAGTACTTTACATCCTACACTACCGGAGATTTTGGGCAAGTGAAGATGGGAAATCAAGGGGTAAGCAAGGTTGCTGGCATTGGAGAAATTTGGTTGGAGACTAATGCCGGATGCAAGTTGCACTTGAAGAACATCAGACATATTCCTGACATGCGCCTCAGCTTGATCTTAGTACAGGTACTTGATGAAGATGGCTATCATAATTCCTTTGGTGATGGCAAATGGAAATGTACCAAAGGGACTTTCGTGGTAGCAAAAGGAGTGAAGCGGAATACTCTTTATTGGACATCAGCAAAGTTGTCTACACTTCAAGTGAATGCAATTAAGGATTGCTTTACAGAGCTATGGCATAAACGCATGGGTCACTTGAGTGAGAAGGGCCTTGACACTCTTGCAAGGCAAAAGTTGCTTCCTGTTAGAGGTACATCTTTTAAAACTTGCTCTCATTGTCTTATTGGTAAGCAACATAGAGTTTTCTTCCACACTTATCCTCCACATAGGAGACCTCATATCTTGGATTTAGTTCACACTGATGTTTGCACTATAGATGCCAAAACCCTTAGTGGTTACTCTTATTTTGTTACTTTTATTGATGACCATTCTAGAAAAGTGTGGGCTTTTGTTTTGAAATCCAAAGACCAGGTACTTGATGTGTTCAAACACTTCCATGCAAGTGTTGAAAAAGAACCATGCAAATTGTTGAAGTGTGTTAAAGCAGATAATGGTGGTGAATATAGGGGTCCATTTGAGCACTATTGTAAGGACCATGGAATCAAGCTTGAGAAGACAATTCCAAAGACCCCTCAGCACAATGGGGTTGCAGAGAGAATGAACTGCACAATTAATGACAGAATCAGATGCATGCTCTCTCATGCTAAATTGCCTAAAGTCTTCTGGGGTGAAGCACTGAGAACTGCAGTGGACTTGATCAACCTTTCTCCCTCTATTCCTCTTGATGGTGATGTTCCTGAGAGGGTGTGGAGAGGGAAAGATGTTTCATATAATCATTTGCGTGTGTTTGGCTGCAAGACATTTATTCATATTCCCAGAGATGAAAGGTCTAAGCTTGATGGTAAGTCTAAACAGTGTATTTTCTTGGGTTATGGTCGTGATGATTTTGGTTACAGGTTTTGGGATCCGATTGATAAGAAAGTTATCAGAAGCCAAGATGTTGTCTTTCTTGAAGACCAGACTATTAAAGATATTGATAAGAAGGATAAGCCAAAATAGGTTGTTCATGGGTACATTGATGTTGAGCTAGAACCTCCTACCAGGGTCACTGATAACGGGGGAGATGTAAATGCAGATGTGGAAAACACATTTGATGTGCTTGAGCCTCAAGTCAATGAACCAATTGAGCTAATTCTACAAGAACCACCTTTAGAGCCTCAGGTGAGAAGATCTGCAAGAGAGCATCATCCTTCACAGAGATATCCTCCACATGAGTATGTGTTGTTGACTGATGGGGGAGAGTCAGAGAGCTATGAAGAAGCAATGTCACATAAGGAGAAGGACAAATGGCATAAAGCCATGCAAGAAGAGATGAAATCCTTACATGAGAACCATACATTTGAGTTAGTGAAGCTGCCCCAGGGCAAGAGAGCACTTAGGAATAAATGGGTGTTCAAGCTAAAATCGAGAGGAGAATTGCTTGACCAAGGTACAAGGCAAGGTTGGTTGTGAAAGGCTTCGATCGAGAAGAAAGGAGTTGATTTTAAAGAAATATTTTCACCTGTGGTCAAGATGTCTTCAATACGAGTTGTGCTTGGCTTAGCAGCTAATTTGAATTTAGAGGTTGAGCAACTTGATGTGAAGACAGCTTTCCTCCATGGTGACCTAGAGGAAGAAATTTACATGGAGCAACCTGAAGGTTTTACAATCAAAGGCAAAGAGAAGCTTGTCTGCAGATTAAAGAAGAGCTTATATGGGCTCAAACAAGCTCCAAGACAGTGGTATAAGAAATTTGATTCCTTCATGATGGATCACGGGTATAGTAAAACTTCTTCGATCCTTTGTGTGTTTGTGAAGAAATTTCCTAATGAAAATTTTATTATTCTCTTGCTTTACGTGGATGACATGTTGATTGTTGGCCATGACATTAAAGAGATTCAAAATCTTAAAAGAAAGTTGAATAAGTCCTTTGCAATGAAGGATTTGGGCTCTGCAAGGCAAATCCTTGGCATGAAAATTGTTCGTGACAGGAAGAATGGTAAATTGTGGTTATCACAACAAAGGTATATTGAGAAAGTATTGGAGAGATTTAATATGGACAATTCCAAATCTGTTAGTACTTTACTTGCAGGTCACTTCAAGTTGAGCCTTGCACAATGTCCTACAAGTGAGAAAGATAAAGAAGAAATGCAGAAGATTCCGTATGCATCTGCGGTTGGTAGCTTGATGTATGCGATGGTATGTACAAGGCCGGATATTGCTCATGCTGTTGGCGTTGTTAGTTGTTTCCTCTCAATCCTGGTAAAGATTGGCAAGCTATGAAGTGGATACTCAGGTATCTCAGAGGTACTTCTGGAGTCTGTTTATGTTTTGGGAGTGGTGAGCCTGTGTTGAATGGTTACACGGACTGAGACATGGTGGTGATGTGGATTCCGAAGTCTACTTGTTATATGATGACTTTTGTAGGGAGCAAGTGTCATGTCAGTTCCAGAAATATGTTGCTCTATCCTCTATAGAGGCATAATATATTGCCATTACAGAAGCTGCTAAAGAACTCTTGTGGATGCAAAAATTCCTACAAGAGTTGGGTCTTTCACAAGAAAAATATATTTTGTACTGTGATAGTCAAAGTGCAATCCATCTCAGCAAGAACTCGACCTTTCATTCAAGGTCTAAGCATATTGAGGTTCGGTATCACTGGATACGAGATGCGCTGGAGATGAAGCAATTATCATTAGAGAAAATCCATACTAACGAGAATGGTTCAGATATGATGACAAAGACTTTACCTACAGAAAAATTTGCCACTTGCAAAGAGAAAGCGGGTTTGGTTGACTATGGCCCCACTTGATTGGTGAGGGGGAGAATTGTCAAGTGGGTCACCAAAAGTGGGTCCACCTTGACTTTAATTATATATAAAAAAAGAAAAACAAAATGGCCCATTATTTTTTGATTAATTGATGTGTGCCTCGGGGGAGAAAAGAAAAAGCCGAGAGAGAGATAGAGAATTGAAAGTGAAAAACGGAGACAACAACAGGAAATAAAGGGAGAAAATTTGTGCTCTTCTATCAGATGTTTTGATATGTTGATCCTGGTAGTGTGAGCTTTATTTTAGTTTTAATATCTCTCTATTTTTAGTTCTCTCTGTTGCTTGGCTAGATATCCATTGGTGGGTTTATTGTGTTGTTATCCACCTTATTGGTGAAGATTAATTTTCTGTTGATCCCTGATGGTTCCAGGAAGACTTGTGGTGTACCCATTAATTTTATTAGTGGAAGATTTTTTACTGGACTAGGTTTCGTGGGTTTTTTCCTCACATTGGGGGTTTTCCCACGTTAAAAATCTGGTGCCTATTGATTTTATTTTTTTGGTCTATGCATCCTATTATTTGCCTAAAATTATTGTTTGTTGCCTGAGAAATTTCCAGAACCTATTGTTAATTACACAGGAAAAAAAGTGATCCAATTTGCTTCTGTTTGTTGTTAATATTTGTTATCTTTTCCCAACACCAAGGGAGGATCACTTCAAATTATCGAAATAGAGAGGTGGATGCCAAAATGGAACTATTGAAGATGAAGATAAGAGCTATGCATAACTTCTATTTATTTCCTGACATTGAGATAACTGCAAACTTTAAAGTCTTAGACTTTGAGAATTTTGAGGTAAAGACAAATCATATGATTCACTTGACCCTATATACGCTACAGTATGACTATTTATCATAAGAATGAGGAGCTAATGTTTTCCTCTTCTTAGCACAGTTTAGTTGGTGGTGCCTTGACCTAGTTCTTGCAACTTGATAAAGGCCAAATTATAAAGAGTTTTGCGAAGTTTGGTAGAGCTTTTTGTGAAGAAATATCAATTTGTCTCTTACATTACCCCTGATAGGTGTGAACTTAAAGAATGAGTAAGGCAGAAGCAAAAACTTTCAAAGAGTATGCACAGAGATGGAGGGAGAAGGTTTCTCAAGCTCAAACTCTGCTAAATGAAAAAAAAAAAAATTGTCAAGGAAGATTGAAGGCTTTGGATATGGTCGAGTATAACGAGAAGTGTGAACATGCGAAGAAAAATCATGCCTCTAATTGTTGATGAATGAGATGATGATGGATGTATTTCACAAGGAACATTGCATACAAAAAATTCCACTTATGGAATTGTTGCAAAGAATTGGTATCGTAGTTCTGTAGGAGAGAAGCCCAGTAGAAAAATCTTCCAACACAAGTGCAATAGATTAGAAAGCTCAGAAGAAAGTTTGATTTTTTTTTTATACTGACATTTCCAATTTTTCTATATTGATTCACTTTAAGTGAATAATATTCGTTAAAGTTTCCATCGTATTACAACTGATAAGAAGAGTTAATCTACCCACCAGCCACCATCATCTAACACCATTGACACCCCAATCTCAAATTTTGTTCAAATTCTCTTGAAATTAAATGTCCATCGTGGGCCTTCTCTACGTCAAGAAAGTTATTTTATAAAAATGTGCAAATTTCTTATTCAAAAGGGCAATGCTTTTCTCCTTCCATATGTCATATCTCCTTCCCCCTCCACCTCCTCGTCAATAAAATGTGGAATCATCTTCACTACTAAACCTTTTTAATCACATCCACCACATGGAGATCTCCATTATTATACTACTCATCATCCCCACAACTAGTAAAAAATAAAATATAATCATTAGTCAAAACTTGAACTGCTTTCAGAATATCAATAATGTATTTTTCAACAGATATTTCCGATAGCTAAACCCGTCATAAATTATTTCACGAAAGTATCAAACATGTCCATTTGTCAAGTGACCTATCTGCCAAAAAATTTCACCACTAGTCAGGGATTGTCACCAAATTTCTGACGGTCTGTCAAAATTTCTAGCAGTCTGCGACAAAAAGTCTTCAGAAATTATTTTCCTACAAGGTAAATTACCGACTGCTCGAATCCACCATAAATTCCATTAGAAATGATAATTTTTTTATATATTTTGTAAAATTTCCAACAAATATCAGCAGAAATTTGCATTTTCCTTGTAGTGATAATAATATCAAGTTAAAGAATTATTAGTAAAACTGTAAAATAATTAAGAGAAAAAGTTATATAAATGTTCTATCTCACAGAAAGATAGTCACTTAAAATGACCGTTTGTCTCTTCTTTTACTTTGTTTATAGAAGTTATGCGATTGAACTTTGAACTTGGAAGCAAATGAGACAGAGAAGTAGTATTGCTATTTGCTCGTTCGACTCTGTAAAAGCTTTATGTATTATTTACTCTATAAAGAATTACAATTGCATATATATTGGATAAAAGTTATATTACTTTTTTTTAAAAAAAAAAACTGCTTGTGACTGAAAAATGATATCTTTCTCGTACGAAATTCCGCACGTGTTTTGACAATTGATGCAGTAGAAGCTCCAAGCATATACGTGATTTATTTCAAAAACACTTAAACGTGGTGGATGTTGCAATGCCAATGCCAATGCCATCTACAAGACAAGATGACTCACACAGCACACTATAATACAGCAGTGAAAGTCAGCTTTTACTCCTCCAATTTCATTCACGCAAGTATCCAGGCCTTCGAAGCTGCATATCGTCAACAATAATGAATGTCATTCGTTAGCTTTGCAGTATTGAAAAGCACCTGTATCAATGTTTTTAAAATATATTCAGGCCAGGTTATCTTTGGTTGGATGGAATGATTTTGAAGGAATAAAAATGGGAATAGAATTAAATAGAACAGAACATGTATTCCTATTTTTTATTTAGTTTGAATAAGAATGATGACACAATTCTTTTTTATATTTGATATATGCTATAATTAATAAAAAAAAAATACAATAAACTCTTCTTGTTTTTTTGAACTGAATAAACTCTTCCTTTTTTATAATTTTTTGGTAAATCTATTTTAATTTTTTAATTTTATTTATTTTTACTAATTTTGGTCGATTAAACTTTTCAATTCGATTTTTAAAATATTAATTATAAGTCGATAGTTTAACCAATTGAGTTGATATTTAAAACGCTATCTTTTATAGTTTTTTATTATTTTTATAATATTTTCTATTTAATAAGTTGACACTAATTTTTTATAATATGATCAAACGTTTAAATCAGAATCTATTTCAATAGTGTAATTCTCATATACATGAATTTCAAAATTAACTCTAAGGCCATATGCACATAAATTACTTCTACTCGAATCATCAGTTGTTTTTTATAGTTATACTATGTAATATGTAGCATTATTTTTAGGCTTTCTTAGCATTTTTTTTTTTTTGGGGTCATGTCTGCTTAGCATTAATTGAAATACTGATTCATCCAAAAGCAGAAAGTAATTTGTTTTACCTTGTCTTGCGATTGTATCATTATCATACCCAGCGGCCCAAAAGAAATATCCACGAAGCCCCAGAGCTTGAGCAAACCCAACTTTCGCAGTGACAGTTAACGGATCATCGTATCCGATCCAAGACACCCCGGAATACGAATACGCCGACACCGTATCCACATCGTACACCACGGTAGCACCCGTTTCGTTATTAAACTCCTCAATCTCGGAGAAAGGCATTGCCCCATTGGACCCGGGTCCGACGCCAAGAGCGGGTGCCCCGATTCCGTTCACACTCGGGTCCCGGAGCGTCCACGTCTTCCCATACAGCGGCAGCCCCATCACCATCTTCTGCGGACACGCCCCGGCCCGGATCCACGACTGAAGCCCGTACACTGCGTTCACGTTTCGATTCGGGTCGAATAGCGCTGCCGGGGCTCCGGTATTGTTGTTCCACGACCCGTGAAAGTCGTAGCTCATGACGTTGATAAAGTCCAGGTTCTTGTTGATGGATGCCACCGGGTACTGCCGTGGCGTGGCGGAGAGGAAGAATTCGGCGGCGAAGTACACGGCGGCTGTAAGCAGCAGCGGCGGACGGCCAGAGATTTTCGCCTCCTCGGCGATGGCTACCCGCCAGTCCTGGAGGAGCTCTCCGAGGTCACTCATCACATGCGAATTCTGCGGGAACTCCCAATCGAGGTCGACGCCGTCAAAGCCGAAACGGCGCGCGACGTCGATTGTGGAGTTGATGAAGGCGGCGCGTGCGCTGGCTTTGGCGGCGATCTTGGCGAAGAGCTCGGCGTCGCTGCCGCCGCCTCCGATGGAGACTAGGGTTTTGACCGGAGGGTTTTTGGTTCGGAGGCTGCTGGTAAAATTTGCGAGGCTCGTGGATCTAGAGTTTGAGATTTGAAGCTCGTAGGTGGTGTTGTTGGGGATGAGGAAAGCGTAGAAGATGTGTGTGAGGAGTGATGAGTTTATGGCGGAGGCTGGGAAATTCGGTTGTTGGAACCAGTAGGCGCCTTTGATTGCGGCGGTGGTGGTGGTGGCGGCGGCGGTGGTGGCTATTGCCATGAGTATTGTGAAAGTGAGGGAGTGTAGAAAATTGACTGTTGCCATGGAAATTGGTTATTGTGGGTTTTGGTTTGAATGAAACTTGAGTTGAAAGGACGATCTAGATGGAGCTTATATACATGAGGTAAGTAGTGTAAGAATAGAAGCATGACATGGTATTGTTTATCCAGCGAAATTATGCAATTGGCTTGGATTATATTGGGTTAAATTATGCAATATACATGATTTTGAAGTTTGAATTTAAAAGTCTCTGTGTTGCATGAATAGGTAGAAGTAGAACCGTAGAAGTAATACAAACTAAGAGTGAGGTTGTGGACAATGCCGTCCTTGGTGACCCTCTGGTTTAGTTTTTAAATCGAATGGGAGAGTAATGGGAGCAGCATGGTTGTGGATGATTGCAGTTTGAACTTTGAACAGAGTACCAGTGTTTCCGTACTGAATAAAAATATCAAATTTTGTCTTGATTTTCGAATTCAACTTGCTGAATAATTGATAAATAATAGGTTAAAGAATTTGTGTTTAGGATCAAGAATCTTTTTAAGGAGACTCTGTCTAGTGTGAAGCCGTACCAAGTGATTAATTTATGGTGAACTGTTTCTTTAGCAGCTTAAGTATCTTTGTTCCGTTGTGTGTAAATTCTAGTTGGAAGGATTTTACTTTTGACTTTTATGATTTCAGAATCTTCTCTTCTTTTTTAAGAGGAAGAGAAGAGGGGTGGGGGATGGTGGCCCTAAAGTGCAATGTTTAAAGTTTGTTTAGATGTTAGGTTGTCCCTTTTAACTCTCAAGGGTTGAGGAACAATTTTAAATTACAATATGGGTGCTCTTGCCTCTTCGTTTGGTAGAAGCCAGCAAGCAGGCTTCCTAGATTGCACCTACTTGCCTGATATGTGCCTAGTGAATAAAAGAGGAGAACATTGTTATTTGTTTCACTAGCTGGATTACAATTTGTCTTGATTGACCAGGCCACACAAGTCTGCTCCTCAGAGGAATTCTAGGCTGACTATAGATTTTTATTGAACCCCGACTGCCTAATATAAATGAAGTAACAGAGCGAACTTGGTCACCCATTATAGGCCTGCAAGTTTCGGAGTTCATAAATCTTTGTCTGATGTATGCTAGTTGAGATCATTTGTGAAATTAAGATGAGTTTACAAGATCTCTAATGTTATATTTGCTCACCTTGTATTAAGTATGCTAAAATGTTTCCAAGAAATTAAAAATATGAAAATGATTTTTTGATGAGTAGTTAATGTAGATAGTCTTGCTAAGCTTCAGCTTTCCATCCTGCTGCAACTAACACTAGGACTTGAGAAAACCTTGTCATTAGTTTCCCCATTAAGCAATCATTAACCTGAAATAATAAGGCAAGAAATTGGCATTATTGTCTCTAGATTGCCCATCTTATATTTGTCGTAAGTTTTTGTCATCTGTCTTTGGTTGTGTGTAAATTCTTATCGGAAGGATTTTACTTTTGACTTCTATGCTTGCAGAATCTTCTCATTTTTTAAGAGGAAAATAAATGGGATGGGAGAGAGGGGATGGCGCCGAAGTGCAATGTTCAAATTTTGTTTAGATGTGAGGTTGTCCCTTTTATCTCTCAGGGGTGATGGAACTATTTAGAATTAGTATGTTTGCTCTTTGTTTGTAGAAGCCAGCAAGCAGTCTTCCAAGTGACACCTACTCGGCATGATATATACCTGTGGAATAATAGAAAAAATTGTTTCACTAGCTGGATATTACAATGTCTCTTGACTGACCAGGCCAGACAAATCTGTTTGTCAATGGAATTCTGAGCTGGCCATTGATTTGTATTGAAGACATAATGTCTAATGAAGTACCTGAAAGAACTTGATCAGCCAATTTACCTTGTTGGTCAGCAAGTTTAGGAGTTCATAAATTTTGCCTGCAAATTTATGTTTCATTCTATAGGAACCAATTTTTGAAGGTCAGCTAGTTGAGGTCCTATGAGAAATTAAGATGAGTTTACAAGATCTCTGCTGTTATATTCGCATATCTTGTATTAAATTCAGTATGCCAAAAGCTTTCAAAGAAATTAAAATTATGAAAATGATTTTTTGATTAGTTGGTAATTTAGATAGTATTGCTTAGCTTTTGCATCTTGTAGCAGCTAAAACCCTAGAACTTGAGGTAACCTTGTCATCAGTTAATCAGTTTCTATTTGTCATTAGTTTCCATATTAAGTGGAAACAGTAGTGCAAGAAAATGACATTTTTTTCTCTCTAGACTTCCCTTCTTCTATTTGCCATCTGTGTTTGGCTGTGTGTAAATTCTTATTGGAAGGATTTTACGTTGCACAGTCTTATCATTTTTTAAGAGGAAGAGAAGAGAGGAGAGGGTGAGGGGATGGCGCTAAAGTGCAATGTTTAAATTTGGTGAGATGCTAGTTATCCTTTTAACTCTCAGGGGGTGTTGGAACAACATAAATTAGTTTATGATTGCTCTTCGTTTGTAGAAGCCAGCAAGCAGGCTTCCAAGATTACACCTACTTGGCATGATATATGCCTAGTGAATAAAAGAGAATATTGTTTCACTAGCTGGACTACAATGTGTCTTGACCGACCAGGTTGCTTGTCAATGGAATTCTGAGCTGATGAAGTAACAGAGAGAACTTGATCAGCCACTTTAAGTTATTGGTCGGCAAGTTTCGAAGTTCTTAAATTTTGCCTGAATTCATCTTTTATTCTATAGGAACCAATATTTTGATTTATGCAAGTTGAGGTCATATGAGAAATTAAGATGAGTTTACAAGACCTCTACTGTTATATTTGCACATCTTGTATTATACTCCAAAATTATGAAAACGATTTTTTGATGAGTTAGAAGGTAATTTAGATAGTATTGATGAGCATTCTATCTTGGAGCAGCTAAACCTTAGAAAACTTCCATGCATAAGAAAAAGTTTACTTTAGAAGAACCTTATCCTAATACATGTCTCTCTAGGCTGACCATCTTTTCTTTTTGTCATCAGTTTCCACATTCAGCAATCATCCACCCGACCTACCGGGGACAGGTCTAAAATTAAAGGTGTGAGTGAAATGGATAAGATTGAGGGAGATTGTGATGCATTTAGTTTGCTTAGCTTGTGCAGCACTCTTGAATAAGAAAGACCCGTTCAAGGCACGGGACACTCCCTGCTTGTAGAAGGCATTCTAAGAGGGTGTTTGTTTTATTTTCTGTTTTTTATTTTTGGTAGATTTTTTTTTATAATTATAAAAATGACATTGTCTTTACCATTTTTTTCACAAAATATTAAAAACAGTAAACAAAATGAAAGAAAAGTGATATTCTTATAATTATTTAAAAAAATAGAAAAAAAAACAAATATTCTCTAATACGTTGAAGTAGATTTTACTGATTGATCTTACATCATTTGTCAATATGGAAAAAAAAAATCATATTGTAAGGAGGAGAAAGAGGTTGCAGTAATTTGATATAAATGACACAGAATTCTATATCAAGCACTGAAACTGCATTCATACGGTGGCAGTGCTTGCCTATCAAGTAGTTGTTTGGACCGTTTGGCCCAATCGTGAATTAGACACTTAATTAATTCTGGTTAATCATATAATTGAAATCACTGTTAGAGCACTTCGGACCAATAAAATATTGTTTGAACGATCTAGCCATGAATTTTTATTTTATATATATATATATATATATATATAGGAGGGATTGATTTACATCAAGATGTTTTTTCGATTTACACTCATTTTCAATTAGATTACTTTCATTTAATGGTTAAGATTATTTCATTAAAAGTAACCTTAGTTAGATGAAAGTAGATCTAACAATTGAAAATGAGTGTAAAAAAAAGATTTTACACTGTAAGAAGTTGATCTTCTATATATATATATATATATATATATATATAACATTTCATGAATGTTCATGTTGTTGCATATGGATTGTTTTTATGATGTCATGAATTTATGATGTGAATTAGACATTCAATATATTTTTTTTATTTAATAATTAGTAAGATTATTAAAAAGGAGAAATACTTGTGTAGACTTTATTTACACAAGGTTTATGGATTAAATCAATCAATAAGTGACACATTGTCTCTTTTAATATAAAATAATTATGTGGCAATTGAGTAGATAAAGTCTACTTAAATATTTTTCATTAAAAGATGTATTTGGAAGATTTAGAATTATTTTTAACTAAATTTCATATAAGTAGCACTTAGGCCGAGCTTTTTGTTTTGTCCAAGTTTAAAGTTCAAAGAAATTTTGCAAGAGATGTGTTAAGGATGAAGTCGCCATGTACAAATGCTCATGATAGAATTAAAGGTCAATATAAGCTTTTATATTTCACTTCAAACATTTTAGCATGAATGGTTCGTGTTTTCTCATTATATACTCGTGAAACTTATATGAAGAATAAATCACACATGGCATGCTGCATAAGAGAAATATTTGTGTAAACTTTGTCAACCCAAAATGTGTAGATTAAACTAATTAAGAAATGATACATTGTCACTTTTAATATAAAAAATTATATGCTAAAAATTTATGAAATTATTAAATACTGATTAGTTTAGTCTACATAATAAATAATGTCTACTAAGTATTTCTCATGCAATAACGTCATTGTCGCTTGATTGCTTATGCATTCCGTTGACCGTAGAATCTGAACTTCAGTGCTAGATGGTGTATATGATGATACAGATGTAGATGCCCATAAAAAGATCCGGCTCCAATCTCATTTCTTAAGGATCCAAGCCTTCGAAGCTGCATATTATCAGAGAATAAGTAGCTAATTCATTAGCTTCACATGAACAAAATTTAGTCATTGAAACGTCTTTTTATTTTACCTCAAATTCAAAGAGTTAAATTACAAAATTTAAAAGTGAAAGGAACGTAGGATTTTATGCATATATGGTTTGGTCAAATTACCTTGCTCTGATATCTTCCAATCACTATCCAAACCAGCAACCCAAAAGAAATAGCCACGAAGCCCAACAGATTGAGCAAACCCAACCATCGTTAAATTTGTTAGGGGATCATCGTAACCAATCCAGGATGTCCCAGCATAAGAAGGCGCTATCATCGTAACGACTTAAATTTTTCTGTAAGGATTTTTTTTTTCCAAGTTTTTTTTACAGGTTTTTTTAAAGTTTTTTTTTAGATTATTTTTTTAGGATATCTTTTTTTTTTTTTTTGTAGCGGATCGCTTCTCTCTCACACGTCGGACATCGCCGGAAAAAGCCGTCAGGAAAAGTATGGAAAAGCCAGGAAAAAGTCGCCGAAATCTGCTTAAAATCTTCCAGATCGCATTGTATGTCCTCCACTTGGAACCGTAGAAAAAGCGGCCGGAAAAACATTGCAATTTCCGGGGCCAGCACCAACAGTGGGTGCTCCAACATGCCGCCGGAAAATTTGGGTCGTTGCCGCCATTGAAAAACCTGAAAAAAAAAAAAAGAAAACCTGCTCAGTAGGTTTCTTAGAATTAATCTAAGCTATTGATCTATTTTATGAATAAATCAATGACTTAAATTTGATGGTGCACCATACATCCTCTAAAAGAGGGTGTATATTAGAAATAACCGCATAAGAATAGGCTGATATTCTCTCCACATATTGCCACAGTGGCACCTATCTTCCTGTTCAACTCCTCCACTTGGAAGAAGGCCATTGCACCATTTCCGGGGCCAGCACCAACAGTGGGTGCTCCAACACCATTCACATTTGGGTCTTTGAGTTGTCAACTCTCCCCATAAAGTGATAAGTGCGCGTCCCTAAATCTTAAACCTTACACTCTAGACTCATATATAATGTTCACATTACTATTTGGGTGGAACAATGCAGCCGGGGCATGTGTTTCGGTGTTCCATGGCTCGTTATAACTGAAAGACAATACATTGACCCAGTACAAGTTTTTGTTGATTGAAGCCGCCGGATATGCTCGGTGGCTCTTGGATAAGAAGAACTCAACGGAGAAGTACACGGCAGTGGCGTGCAGCAGCCGAGGCCGGTGCCGGGTTTTTGCTTCCTGTTTAATTGCACACCGCCATTCTTCAAATAGTTGGCCCAAGTCTTGTATTTCTTTTGGGCTTTGAGGGAACTCCCAACCAAAGTCCAGCCCATCAAATCCAAACTCTCGCCCAACCTGTATAGTGGAATCTATAAAAATTCTACGCGTAGAGGCATTAAGAGGCCATTCGAGAAAACACAAGGGAATCACTTCCTCCTCCACCAATACAGAGGATGGTCTTGACCTTTGGATCTTTGGCACTAATAGTGTTTGTGAAGTTTGAGAGGCTCATGGCCTTTGCATTTGAAACCTCTAACTTGTATGTGGCATTGTTGAGCAAAACTGAAGAGTAGTAGATATGAGTGAACAATGATGTGTTTATGGTTGAAGCTGGGAAAAATATGAATTGGTCTGAGTTCCAATAAGCACTTTTGACCACCGCAGTACACTTGGTGGTGGTGCTAGTCATGGCCAACAAAAGTGCCATAAAAAGGAAGTGAACAAAGTTGAGGGCTGCCATCAACAAATTTAAGAGGGTTTTGCCTCTGTAATATAGTTGGTACTTGGTTTAAAGTGTAGTGTATATATATATATATATATATATATATATATATATATATATATATATATATATATATATATAGAGAGAGAGAGAGAGAGAGAGAGAGAGAGAGAGAGAGAGAGAGAGAGACGATAGGGCAGGCTCAATATTATTCGGAAGAGGCAGTATGAATACATAAAATTGGTTTAGACTACAGAGGCTGAGCTAATAGTAGGAAGGAAGAGTTGGCCTTTGCCACCGTAGTACTCATAGGCATAGCAGGAGGGGTAAGTGTACTCATCTCTGAAAGGACTTCCATGGTGTGGTGAGTTGTAATTGGTTAGTTAGCCTTTTAAATTAGTTTTAAACAACTGAACAGCAAAATGTTGAATGTTGATGCTTAATGTTTGAACATTGTACTTTGAACTGACATCTGGCCTTGTGTATTGAATGAAATAAAATATGTGGCTGTATTTCTTCTTCCTTTTTCTACAGTTTTTATTTTTCAAGTTTAAGTTGTGGAATGCAGGAATGAACTTGAATGGTATTTCTTTAATTAGAGAAAAAAAAACTTGAAAGAACTTCAAATGAAAAATGCAGGGATGAATTTTTCACTCCTAATTTTAAGGACATACTAAAGTGACTCGATGTTAACAATATTAGAATCTAATATGGACTTTGGCCAACATGAAGTATAGAAATGTATTTTACATTAAACAAGACTTTGTCTTTTGCTGTACTTATGTCTAGTTTATGGTGAGGAGATATTTTGCCTTGGTAACAAGATGTGTGTATGTACTCATGTATCGTCAATTTTACTAGAAGGATTTGATAATCGAAAAGGCAAGTTGAATGAAAAATTAAATAAATATATACAACGGAGGAATGAGGTTGTACCTCTTCTTTTAGTCAATTAAGAGGAGAATAATTAAGTTGAAGAAAAGTTCCATTTGTTTATTTGGTAAAAGAAAAGCAAACGGGAAAGATCTTAAATTTAGGCTTTACCGCTTGGTTCTCATGTTCTTATTGAAAAAATATTTAAGCAGATGTTGTTTATTTAATTATGTAGATTAAAGTAATTAATATTTCATAATTTTATATAATTTTATATCACATAATTATATATTAAAAATAATAATATATTATTTATTAATTAATTTAAGTTACACAATTTATATAGATAAGATTATACGAAAATTTCTCGCACCTATAGTTGTTAACAACGCAACGCAAGCTGCCGTCCCTTGTACAGTTACTATCTTTTGTCTCATTTGAGAAGCAATTGACTTTTGAAGAACGCATAAAAGGGAACGAAAAATTAAAAGAAGGGTTGGGGGCACCTTAGGGCTGCACAGTCCACAGACCTACGAACTCGAGTAACCCGATCCGACCTTACTTTATATATTTGGGTTGGTTTGGGTAAACAGATCCGTTCGGATCAGACTCGATAAATTCGTCTAGTTATCGGTTCAGGCGACGAGTTTAGTGAATCAACCCGATGACCCGAACAACTACGTCATTTTTTATGGAAACTTTTATATTTGTTTCGTTTCTGGTTCTTTCTCTTCATTTCACCCGAAGACCCTCACGCCCTTGCATTTACTTTGTCACTCTCCATCTGCAAAAATCCCCAAATAGAAACCCTTAACCTATTAGCGGCGCCATCGTCCACCATTGGACTTTGGCTCAATCTCCAACTCTCAGTGACTCAGCCCTTTCTCACTCGTTGGTTGTTGCTCCTCCTCTCCTCTCAGCACTCCCCCTCTTGTTTCGTGCTTGCTCACCTTCGAGATCTGGGTAGTGTGGCCCGCGGCTTGTGTGCTGATCCAGTTCGTGGTGGATCTACTGGTCGTTGATGGGTGGCTGAGGCCTAAGGATGAAGACAGTGGGGCCGGGTTATGAGTCTGGTTTTCTGGGTGGAACACGGTTTGGACGTGGTGGCTGTTATGGTGGGGTTTGGCTTGACGTTCATGGGTACTCACGTTCTTTCTCTTCATTTCACCCGAAGACCCTCACGCCCTTGCATTCACTTTGTCACTCTCCATCTGCAAAAATCCCCAAATAGAAACCCTCCTGAATGCGGCGGCGCCACCGTCCATAAATAAATCGCTCAATCTCCAACTCTGGTGACTGTACCTTCTCACTCGTTGGTTGTTGCTCCTCCTCTCCTCTCAGCACTCCCCTTCTTGTTTCGTGCTTGCTCACCTTCGAGATCTGGGTAGTGTGGCCCGCGGCTTGTGTGCTGATCCAGTTCGTGGTGGATCTACTGGTCGTTGATGGGTGGCTGAGGCCTAAGGATGAAGACAGTGGGGCCGGGTTATGAGTCTGGTTTTCTGGGTGGAACACGGTTTGGACGTGGTGGCTGTTATGGTGGGGTTTGGCTTGGACGTTCACGGTTTGGGTGGGTGGGTGGTTATGGTGGTGGCTTGGTGTTGGTGAGGGTGTTAAAGGTGAAGGTGTTGCTGACTATTGGAGTTTGTAAGAAATTGCAAAATAGCAGAGAAAAGATCAGCGAGAAGAAAGAGAAAGTAGATCTGAATGGGGGAGGAAAAACAAGACAAAAGCTCAGGAAGAAAGAAATGATGAGAGAAAGAGGAAATGAAGAGAGGGAAAGGGGGCATAAGCATTACCTTGACTTTGTTGTCCACACAATGAATGGATGAATGGGATGGAATATGAGAAGAAGTTGTTCAGATTTGGGAGAGGAGCTACGTTTCACCTCTCTCTCTCTCTCTCTACTTTTCAACGCAACGCAAGCCGCCGCAACCAAGCTCTTGTTTTTCTCGCAATGGGTTACTGGATCTTTTGTCCCCGATGGTGAGCCCCTCTCTGTCACCATAGCTTTATCTTTGCATTGGGTTTTGATAAAGCTTCAGAAAATTGAAAATTGATGTTGGGTTGTGGTCAAAATCTGTTCTTTCTGGGTTTTTTCTTTGGGATACTGTTGATACTGATGATTATGAAACCCCATATGACTATGTATATAAAAATTGGAAGTGATTGCTTTATTGACTCCGTGTTATATTGCACCTTCTTTATGTTAATTTTTATTCAATAGGTTTGTTTGTTCTGTATCCCATAGAGTCCCTAGGATGTTGTGTTTCAAGCTTGATGAAATGTACTAGTGTTTCAAGCTTGATGAAATGTACTAGAACTGTACACTACACAAATAGTTAATATCCATTTGAATGTTTTTTTTTCTATAGAATTATCCATTTGAATTATTTATATCAACGATTCATTAACTAGTCAAATAGTGACTCTGGAGCCCGACTACCTAATTTTTTGTTCTCAATTTTCTGTTTACCCTAAACCCGACTACCTGACCTAAACTAACCCGATTGTCGGTTCGAGTTACCTCAGAAAAAATTCCTAAACCCGATTCAACCCAACCCGATATCAACTAATTGGATTGAATTTTTTTCCCTGACCCAAACCCACTTTATGCATAGAACATATAAATATATCAAATTATTAGTATAAAAATAATACTTTTTTATTTAGATAATGTTGATATGTATTTGAATATTTAGTATAGAAGATATTTATTAAGTTATAAAATTACACATATTTAAAATTATGTTGGAATTGAAATTATTATCTAAAATAGATATTTTGATTTAGTCTCGAAAATTGAGATACAAGAAGATTATTAACTACATTTGAGATTTTTTGAAGACAAAAGTGAATATCTCAACTAGAACACAGTAGCTGTTTGAATATTCAAGTTTAAATTTAAATAAGATAGAATTTGAATTTAAAACAGAAGTTAGCAATAGTTACGAATGTAAGATCCAGACAATACAAGGATTGCTAGCAAAGGTTAGGCAATTACTTGTAGCACAATGATTATTGACAAAGAATGAGCAGTTATTTCACGAGGATTGTTGACGATGATTAGGCAGTTTCTTTTGTTTTAGACACTTATCAAAATCTTGTAAAGATGGTAGTTACTTAGTATTTCTATAAATACTAAGAGGATGAAAATATTTAGAGGTTGTAACTCACCTACTTACACTACTCTCTAAACACGTTCATAAGTCATCGTGACACACAAGCAAACTGATATAAAACCAAGTATGTTTCCATCCTATTTCTTTTATGTACACTTTACAATTCCAATACAAATCTAATTTAAGCTCATTTCTATTTCCAGTCCTTTACTTTAATGTAAATTTCTCTCTACTCCTGATTAAGTGATTCTCTCGAGATAATGATTTCTTTTCATCGCTTTTCTTTATTTGCTTTCTTTACTTTTCTACAAATTTATATCCTTGTTCATTTTACTTTCTTGCACGTTTATTTCCCCTGTCTTTATATTGCTTTCCTTTACTTGCTTTCTTTTAAACTACTTTCATTTATCATTCAATAATTTATCTTTTATATCAAATTTACTTTACAGTACTTTACTTATATGTTCTTTACATTTTATGTTGTTTACTTTCAAGCAATTTTACTTTCACTGCATTTTTACTATTTTCATTCGTTTACTTACATTGAGTTGCTTTTACTGTTATACTCTATTTTCGATTTACACATCTTTGTGTTTTATTCAAAATTCTTCTTGACATTCTTGTTACAAAACACCAGTAAGTACTATAGAATCTCTAGAAGAAGAGATTCTCTTCCCCAAATCAAGATTTGGAATCGAATTTGTCTATTAACAAAAATCACACTAAACAAATTAGCACGCCGTGTGGGACATAGTCGAAAGACTGGTTCATAAAATAGTCCTGTTAGTCGTTTATGGGATTAAGAAGTTGAAAAATAGTGCCAAGAGTGTCTGATAATACATCATTCAATGCTCAAAGCCCTCAAAGAGGGAACAATGGATTAAATGGCAATAGAGATACTATAGTGTCTGCAGCTTTGCCATAAACCTTAGATCCTGTGGCGTGTGAAATCACGTCCACTATAGGGATTCCTGTTTCTGGCTTGGAAAACAAGAGTCTTGGGGTAAACGGAATGACATCTTTATATGTGTTGCCTATTTGTTTCACACCCAAAAACATTATACAAAACATAGGCACGACCCAGGCTACATACATAAGTTCAATGCCAAATATTTTACCAAGAAACCAAATGGTAGGTACTAATAGCCCGGGGGCAAGAACCAGTGTGATTCGAGCTGATAGGTTGAACATGGGAACAACACCTATTTTCCCTAATTTTCCAAGGGACATGTCTTCAGTTCCTTCTAAGAACACGAATACAACCCTGAATAATATTAAACAACAAATTGATGAGAGTAACCATGAAATGGTCTATATGCTAACTCAGCAGATCACCACTGTCATAACCTCAATCATAGAGTTAACTAATAATACCTACACAACGTTGCTCAGGGAAATGAGTAGGATTACTAATGTCTTTGGGAACCCAGACGAATCTATTGGCAATCAAAGGGGAAATACTCAACCAATATACCAAGATAATGCTCAATTAGTAAATAACACAAATTTTAATAACCAAATTGAGGATAATCAGCCAAGAGAAAACCAACTTGGCCAAAATATAGGTCTTCGATTAGTTAATCAAAACCAGAATGCTGACAATCTCCTAGAGAGAATCAGACAAAACAATCTTGGAAGGCATCAAAACACTAACCAAGCAATTAAACAAGTATGGTTTTAATGTAAGTTATGTAAACTAGCCTTACTTTGTGTCAGTCTTTCCTGAATTTATTCAACAGGCATAATTACCTAGGAGATGGAAAGTCCCTAAATTCTCAACCAAATTTGTTGGTGAGAGCGGAAAGTCCACAGTTAAACATATTGCTCAATACACAATTAAAGCAAGGGATATAGCAACTAATGAATATTTGAAAAAGAAATATTTCCCAAGTTCTTTAACAAAAAATGCATTCACTTGGTTCATAATTCTCCCACCAAATTCAATCCACTCTTGGAACCAACTTGAAAGAAACTTTCATGAACAGTTCTTTAGATGAGAGACTAAGGTAAGTCTCGTAGATCTGTTTAACATTAGAAGAGATAATGAGAAATCCATTGATGACTACTTAGCAAGGTTCAGGGAAATGAAAGCTAGATGCTTTACAGTAATTCCAGAATCTAAAGTGGTTAAAATGGCTGCTGGTAGATTAGATTATTCTATTAGAAAAAAACTAATAAACTTGAAACTATTGGATATATCTCAACTTGCTAATAAAGTAAGACATATTGAGCAATTAAAACTTGAAAAAGAGAGAGTCAATAAACATCTCAGAAGAAAGAAAATTGCTTATTTATAAACACCTGATATACAAGAAAAATGTTGTACACAATCGAAAGATGATAGAGTTGCCTATGTTGAAATAGATGAGGATGAAAATGATGAGGAGAACGAGGTTAACATTGCAGAATTAAAATTTGGTCCTCCTTATGTCTACCCATCTTTAATGCTTGTTCGAGCTAAAGGTAAAATGAAATTCTCAAATAGGTAATCATATAACTAAGGCTGACAAAATCTTCACTGAGTTATTGAAAGATAAACAAATTAAACTTCTTAATGATCATAAAATTCCTTCTTTGGAAGAAATAAATAGTTAAAAATATTATAAATACTATAATAAATATGGTCATTCGACTAACAATTGTGTTTGTTTTAGGGATTTAATCCAAAGAAGCATGAAAGAATGAAGATTGAAGTTTGAACAGAAAAAGAAAGAAATGAAGGTTAACGTGGATCCTATTGAAGTGAACACCAGTTACATCAAGCCTGTAAGCTTTGCGCCAGTAAATATGGTTGAAGTGGCCAAGAAGGCTATTACAGAGGTCAGTGTTGAAGTTGACCTCAATGCATTTGAGGCCACCAAGGAGGAGGTATATCCAAAGCTGGGAAAACTTTAGTGGAATTTCTACTGAGAAAGAAGGAAAGAGAAAGGGAAGTGTCCCTATGTCTTTGATGCGGCGTTGTCTTTGACAAGCTGGCTGCTAAATCCTTCCAGGCTTACAATAAATAGAGGTAGAAGCAGAAAGCTTCTATGAGAAGCTCTATCAAAATCCACAACCAGCCCACTAACCTTAATGTTGTAGTAATTAGTGATTCTGTTGAGAATATGAGAAAGAGGAAGATGAGGCTACCACCAGCTAACATGGCCCCTAACCAGTGGCTCAGAAACAACCCTCACACCAAGAAGGCTCCTCAGAATAAGCCAAATTGGCATAGATTCGAGCTCGGAATGCAATCTCTCGTTGGAAGAAATGTAAAGCCTAATACTTGGGTTCGAAGTGCGTGTGAGGTTTTGACCTAAGTTTTAAGCCCTAACATGTCTAAAACCCAGTAGAGGAAGGCTCAATGTTAAGAAAACAACAACAACAAGCCATGGTGCAGTTGCAGATGCAATAGAGGGAATACGTAGAGGTGGTTAAGGGATCACCAGTTAATACATCCAGAAAAGCAAAACAATTAAGTCCTATAGAAAAGGACATGATCACAAATTCTTTTAAATTTGGTTTTAAAAATGATTTGGATACTATCTTTGGAGTTAATATGGTGTTTTTGCTATCATACAACTTTTCCACTACAAGTGACAAAGGCATAGACATAGACAAAGACTTCAAGGATGATTATGAGGATGCAAGATGGTACCTAGTCGAAGAAAACATAGTCGAAGTTAAAGAAAATTCTACAATTTTCGACATGCCTACTAGAGAAATGAAGAACCACCTTCGAGCTCTTTTTATTAAGGCCGTAGTGATAGAAAACAGGTGGGAAATGTGCTGGTTGATGGAGGTGCTTCCATAAACCTCATGCCTAAAATTCTGCTCAAGAAGTTTAGTAAAACAGACTCAAACCTAGTACTCCACAATATGGTGATAACGGATTTTAATGGGAAGTCTTTGACTTTCAAGGAGGCAGTGGCTCTGACATTAAGGTGGCTTCAGTGACAAGGTCCACTTTATTTATAGTGGTACCTTCGAAAGCTAGCTATAATCCACTGCTCGGAAGGGAAATGTATACACATTGTAGGAACAATGCCTTCGACAGTCCATCAAAAAATGTTTCTGTGGAATCAACTGGGGGAACTAGAGATGGTCGAAGCAGACGATACCTTGTGTCATATGCAGGAGAATCATGTAGTCCTCTAGATTTATTTCCCACGGGTTAAGCCCTTCTGTATTTGGGACTCAGTAGCCCTTGACAGCAAGGCAATCGAAATGGTGGCTATTACCCCTACTGGTTTCTCCTTAATCCCCAAAGCTAATTCAATTCGACTTTAGGTTTGTAATAGTGATGCTAGGGCCTACCAACATCTTTTTAGTTATCAAGGCTGATTAGATTCGACCTCAAGTTGTAATAATAATGACAATTGAGAGCCAATTAGCTCGATTGTCAACCTACATAGCTGACAAATGCACCACTGAAGGTGCTATTTCGAGTCAAATGACTCGCATCTCAGCATATATGGCTAAAAAACTTGGCACCACTGAAGGTGTCAACTTAGATTATATTTATGATGACTCTTCCTTGGGGTTCGAACAAGCCCCTCTATCAATCTAGGAAATAATGTAAGTAAAAGACTTATTTTTATTAGTAGTTTATTGAACAAAAGCATCAAATTGGAGTTTATCAAATTGCTTGAAGAATTCAAAGACTATTTTGCATAGGAGTATGAAGAAATTTTGGACTCAGTCGAGATTTGGTAGAATACAGATTGCCAATTCGAGCATGTTAAAGACCAATAAAGTAGACCCTAAGAAGGTTTGCTCCTGAAGTGGTTCTTAAGATCAAAGAAGAGATCGAAAGGTTATTAAAAGCTAAGTTCATTCGAACTTCCATGTATGTGAATTAGATTTCTTAATATTGTTCTTGTTATGAAAAAGAATGGTAAGTTAAGAATATGCATATATTTTTGAGATTTAAACTCTGCTACTCCTAAAGATGAATATCTTATGCCAATTATTGATATGTTAGTTAACTTAGCATTAGGCCATGAAATCTTAAGTTTTATGGATAGTTATTCTGGGTACAACCAAATTTATATTGCTGAAGAGGATGTATCGAAGACTACTTTTCGATGTCTATAAGTAATTGACACCTATGAATGGGTAGTCATGCCATTTAGTTTAAAAATGCTGGAGCCATATATCAAAGGGCCATGAATACTATCTTTCATGATATAATTAGTAAATTCATGGAGGTTTATATTGATTATGTGGTGGTTAAATTGAAGTCAGAACAATAACATTTAACAAACTTGAGACAGTCATTCGAAAGAATGAGAAATCGTGGATTAAAAATGTATCCTATTAAATGTATTTTTGGTGTTTCTGCAGGAGACTTTATTGGATTCTTAGTCCAAAAGAAAGGAGTAGAGGTTGAACAAAATAAGGATAAGGCTATATTTGAAGCATCACCTCATTCGAATAAGAAGCAACTCCAATTTTTGTTAGAGAATATAAACTTCTTGAGAAGATTCATCTCAAATCTATCTAAAAAGACTTACGTTTTCCCCCCACTTTTAAAGCTTGAAGTTGAAGAGGAGTTTTGATGGGAGAGAGAACACCAAGAGGCCTTTGACCAAATCAAGCATTGCTTGACCAATCCTCTAGTAATGATGCCTCCAACACCAAGACATCCTTTGAAGCAATACATCTCGACATCAGATGAAACCATTGGGAATATAATGCCTAAGAAGATGAAAATAGAATCGAAAGGGTCATTTATTATCTTAGTTGGTTTTGATAAATGCTGAGACTATATATAGTGCAGTAGAAAAGCTATGTTTAGCTTTGTATTTCTCTTATACTAAGTTAAAGTATTATATAAAGCCATATGATGTACTTGTGATTTCAAATACATATATAATAAAGTACATGTTATCTAAACCTATCTTGCATGGTAGAGTAGGAAAGTGAGCTCTTGCTTTAACTAATTTTTTCTTAAAATACGTGTCATTAAAGGCTATGAAAGGCCAGGTATTGACAGATTTTTTAACTGATCATATTTGTGTTGACATCGAAGAAAATGATATTAACTATGTGAGATTGAAACCATGGAAGTTGTATTTTAATGGATCAAAACACAGTGGAGGTGTTGGTCTAGGGGTTTTAATTATTTCACATATCGGAATCTCAAATAAGTTTCTATTCGAATTAAAACATGATTGTTCAGATAACAAGGCTAAATATGAAGCTTTGATAACTGGCTTGCAAAAATTAATTTCACTTATAGCAAAAAATATCAAAGTAATGGGTGACTCACAGTTAGTCATTAGACAGTTGTTGTTGTTAGTCATTTCCTCCAAAAGGTTATAGGCTGCATCCACTGTCTTGCTCATAAGAGCTCTTTCAGCTGCTGCATCGATTATAGATCGAATGAATGTAGTCAAACTGTTATAGAAAGTGTGTACCAACATCCATTTGGCTATACCATGATGTGGGCACTTCCTTAGCAACTCCTTGAATTACTCGCATGCCTCATACAAAGTTTCTCCTCCAAACTGCCTGAAAGACAAGATGTCATTTCTGTACTTCATTGCCTTCATAGGAGGAAAGAATCAATCCAAAAACTTCTGCGCCAGCTCTTCCCAAGTAGTGATGGAATGCTCCGGTAAGGAATGAAGTCATGCCTTGGCCCTATCCCTCAAGGAAAAAGAGAAGAGCATCAAGCGAGCTACATCATCAGTCATCCCGTGATGCTTGAAAGTATCACAAATCTCCAGAAAGTTAGCTAAATCAGCATTAAGATCTTCATGGGGTAAATCTCCAAATTGCACATTATTCTGAATCATCAGGATAATGGCAGGCTTGATCTCAAAGGTTTGTGCTTGTACAATTGGCCTTCTAATTCTAGATCGAATTTCTCTCGCACTTGGGGTAGCATATTCCCTCAAGGGTCTTTCAGCATTTGCCTCCTCTACCATCTCAAATTCGCTATCCAAATTTAGTGATTGCTCTTATACTTATTGTTCTCTTAGCAATCTATGAAAAGTCCTCTCAATCTCGGGATTATAAGGAAATCGAGATACACTTTGAGTTCTATGCATACAAGAGTCAAGTACCTGAAAAACAAACAAACAAAAACAAAACTTGAAATAAGAATTGTGAATAGATGTAAGAAATAACACAAATCTAAATCCAATCCCAGGTAACGGCACCAAAAACTTGTTAGGCAAAATCTGCAAGTGAACGGGTCAACAAGTAATATATGAGAGTTAGAGTATTACGTTCCAATGGATTGACTATTAGAGGGGGTGCTAAAACTTAATCAATTTCCACAAATTCTTACCCAAGTAATCGAACATTGAGAGTTGTTTACAATTAAATTAACAAATTAAAGGAATAAAACAAAAATACACCAAACACCAAATCCTTAAGAGAAAGAAAAGAATGATTTAAGGCCTAGCGGTCTCTATTCACTTGCTATTTCCATGAATATATGTAATTCACAAGCACCTATCAAAGAATTGAGTTTTGTTGGCTAAAAGTAAGTATTAGATAAGAGCCTATGTCTAGGACAGTTACCTATGTGAAATCTATCTAATCTACTATGTGTCCATTTGAGTTAGCATAAGAATCATCCATTGAGATCAATTATCAAATACTTTTCATGCATGACCAAAAAGTATGTATCCATCCCCTTAGTTAATCGACACACCCAAACCAACTGAATGTAATTGAACATACATCAACCATACTATGTCCATATTCACAATTCCTTATTTCTAGTTCAATTGGAATACTAAAATCATGTAATTGATGACTAAACAATAACAAGCATTAAGCATGAGTATGGAAGAACAAAACCAATTTCATTGATATAAACTCAACAATTTACAAAATATTGAAATCCATAGCAAGATCCTAGAGAACCCCTAGATTAGAGTTTAGTTACACATCATGATAGAGGAGGAAACAAATGAAATTACAAAATCCATTAAGTTACAAATCAAGAGGGGAAAAGGAAAGAAAGAACAAAAATGGAGAGATTCCAAGCTTGATCCTCCTTCCTTGATCTTGATTCTCCCTTGAATCACCTCCAATCTCAATGAATTTCTCCTCCTCTCACTTGTTATCTAGACCCCAGACTTGGTTCAAAACTGAAGATACCCTTTTTTTCTTCAAAAATCAAATAATAAAGACTAATCTCGTGTGCCAGGATTTTTTCCACTAGACGTGGTTAAAAATCATGTGCTTTGACTCTGTAACCCACAGCTAGGTGTGACTTTTCCACGCCTAGGCATGGATGTCTCTGCCTGAATCTTTCTGCAAACCTGAGAGGGCCACACCTAGGCGTGGGTTAGCAGCATCTCCCCTTCAATTTCCTTCACTCTTTAACTCGTCCTTGAGCTCCTTGCCCCTTCCAAAGCTGCTCCATCTTAATTCCTGCCCCAAGACAATTCCAAAGTCCATCAAATAATGATCAATCCAAATTCCTTAATTAGAATTCTCAAATGTACAATTCTTAATCATTTTTTAGTTAACAAACTAAAATCATCATAGCCATGCAAGAATTGAACAATTGGGCTTGAAAACTTAAGGCTAGCATGCTCATATACATTCAGATTCAAGTGAAATAACTTCATTTCCAGAAGTTATCAAGTATAGGCCAACAATCCGTGAAATAAATATTTCATATTGAATAAATATTATATTGTTGATATAAGTACAACTTCGAAAAGAAAAAAAATACAATACATTCTAAACTAAAAGCAGCGAAAGAAGGATTGGAGAGATCCTAAAGTTTCCTTTGCCTTTTTCTTTCCTGTTAAAGCTTTTTCGAAAGTAGGAGTTGATGTTTCGATTGTTGTCATTACATCCTTAATTACTTTCGACAACCCATTTTTTATAGTCCCTTTTCAATTCTTGTTCTTGGGTTGTAAATCTATCAACAGCAACGCGAAGCTCCTCCTGTTGTTGTTTAAGCTCTTTGAGTTGACCTTCCAGCTCAATAATCTTTCCTTCATTTTGGGTTATTCGTTGCTGGGCAGTTGAAATAGCAGTGGTCAACTTTGAGCGTCGCTTTTTAGCCCTGGATACTTCATTCTCCAGTTTGACTTTTCTGTCCAAGAGTTGTTAATGATCAGTAATGACCTTCTCAAAACTCGGGAATTTGGTCACTAAGTCTTCAAATAAGCTCCTGAGCAGCTTGTTGACTACCTGAATCCAGAAGTTGCTTGTTTTGATCAAGTTGCTCGAGGAGACTGACCATATTTTGTTTATTATCTTCAGTAGCCATTAGTTGATCCAACCCAAGGTTCAATAAGGCAACGAGCTCTTTCAACAACTGAGTAGGAGATGTGCTTTGGACTTCAACCTCTGAGTGAGTAGTCAAATAAAGAGACTTTGAAGATAATGAAGTTTTCCCAAAAAGTATGTCTTCAATCAGCTTTAAGGGATCATCTTCGTCATCGTCTTCATCCATGCTGCTGGCCTCTATATCCTCACCACTATTGACTTCAGCTGCTTCGACTGTTTGATGCCATGCACATGTTAGCAATACATGTATTATTTTATTATTGTAATATTATTTAAAGTTATAAATATATTATTAGGTTTACTACTGTTATTTAAATCATAAAACACATCAACTAATGAAGCACTAAAGTTTGTTTTAAAAAATCAGAGTACTAAAATTTGTTTTACATGCAGTTTCTCCAAATTATATTTACATTAAATCTTGCAAGATAGTCACTTTAATAATAGTAATTACTTTTTGAGGAACATATAAATTATATATTCGCCAAAAATAATGTTATTTTTATAGAATAGTAGTTTTATTATGTTAGTGTTTAGTGTCCATATCTTGAAATCATTCGGAATAATCTAAATTAGATGATTATTAATGGAAATTATTAAACTCAAGTTTAATCTAAACGGGAGATCAAGTTCTAATTGTCTTCCTGAAACATCTTTCATTTTTTAATAAGTTGTGAAAATAAAATTAAAGTTGTATAGTTTTTAAAGTACACTAATGATGAATTAAATGAAAGTTTAAAATAAAATAAACGTATGCCTCATATGAATTCTTCTCAATACTTTATACATCTCATTTTCAATAAATTCTTCGGCCTTAAAAAGCTGCAAACTAATGTTACAATAGTATACACGTCACTGATTCAAAATAGTGACTAATGTGCTATATATATATGAGCATATCTAATGAGAGGAATTTTTATTGTGAGAGAATAAAAAAAGTAAATTTTAACTATACAATTATATGTGAATAGTTAAAATTAAAAGTTACTTAAAGATCATGTGACCACTTAAAAAAGTCACATATATTTATGTTCTAATTTTGACCATTCATGTAAGATCTAATGATCAATATTTACTCCACTCATTTCTCATAATAAACACTTCACCCACTAACATAATATATATATATATATATGCACCTAGAGAATGTAAATATTTTGTTTTGCACCAAATATCCTAGTTGTATAAATTATTATATTTTAGTTGAATGCTATATATCAAGCGGTGAGCCTTTTTATGTTAGAAACCAATTTTTTGAAGTACGACAATGGTTACCTATTCTCATGAATATGGTAGCAATTGCTTAATGCTGCATCTTAAAGTATCTTTTGTTTATTGATAATCACATATTTTATTCATTAAAAAACTCTTATGTTTAGTCATTTACACTCTTCATATTCTTAATTGATTGAGTTTGGTATGATTTTGTGAGTTTGAGCTCAAATTGGTCCTAATTGAATATTTTCAGCATTATTGAGATTTGACACTGTTTCTGTATTTTGGCCATAACTTGAGTTCCTAATGTCTGATGAACATGAATTTTACCTTGTAGGAAAGCTAAGAGGAAGCTCTACAACTTTGATGAAGAGCTCGAAGTCCGATTCAGATGTCTAAGGGACCTAAGTTTACATGGAAGTCAGAATACGGGTTCTGTCAGTAGAATCCGAACAGTGTGCACTCATAAAATCATATCTCAAGATGTAATAATGGAGATGGGCTGAAATTTGGATAGTGGATAGTCAAGATCCAAATAAAAAACTTTCATGAAGAACACATTTTGAGAAAAAGAAGTCTAGTAGGTCATTTTGAGCTTGCAAGTCGGAACAGAGGAGCTGAAGTTGGGTTTGAGCAACCTACGGTATTTGGGACATATCTTGGGCTTAAGGAAGCCAAATTGGACAAAACAGCTATCCATTTTATAGCCAAGACAAGGATCTACAACTTTCATGAAGAACACTTTTCGTGGATCTGAAGTATAGTGGGTCGTTTTTGGCTTCCAAGTCAAACACAAAATTTTCGTCCTCAACCACCCACTCATCCATCCACTAATCCACTCATCCACTCATCCACTAACTCACCCACTCATCCACTCATATACTAATCCAACCACTTAACCACTCCACCCACTCATCCACTAATCCATCCACTAATCCATCCACTCACCCATTCATGTCCATAATTTCCCACTCACCAAAAGTCCTTTGGCATTTTTCACTAATTCAACCACTCAACCATTCCACTCACTCATCCACTAAACCAACCCACTAATCCATCCACTCAAACACTCCACTCACTCATCCACTCATCCACCCACTTCCTTTTGTCATTTTGTTACCTTAGACTTCTATAAAAGGCACCATTTATCATGAACAACATGTAATTCTCCTTCATTTCTCTCTAAGTTTCTTCTTGCTTCTTCATAGTTTATCATAGTTTTGTATATTTTGATGCTCCCCCTCATGGTAATGGAGGGCTAAGCTACTTTGGGTCAATTTAGAACTCTTGAAGAGATTGTGGTTTGGATTCTTGAGACCTTGGTTATGCATTGTATTTGATTTGTAATTGAATTCCTCTTTTTTTCTTCTTTCTTCTTCTTCTTGATCTTGAATGCATGAATGGTGATTCTATTTATGTTGATCTGATTTGATCTTGGTTTAAGATTGAGCTTTGTGATGAAACTTGGAACTAATTGATCTAAACTAATCACAAAAATGAAGATTGAGATTTGTGATGAAACTTAGAACTGATTGATCTAAACTAATCACAGAATTGAAAAGGGTTAGGTTACTGATTTGTGCCTAAGTTAATTGAATTCGGTACTTGAAATTAACATAGATCTTCATGAATGGTGCGATTCAACGGATTTGTGTTTATCACTTGTTAATTGAATTCTAGACGATCGTCTAGTATGAATTCTGGATTTGATGCTGAGAGATCTCGGTTAGATCCAAATTAACAATTCAATTGCGCTTCAAGTGTTCTATGAAGGGTCTATGATTGAATCCACCCAATCTTGGATAGGTTTCTAAATTGACGCTCTTTAATTGTTATTTCTTCCTTTAATTTTGTTAAGTGCGATCTTAAGTTGTCAAACCCCCTTTTTGCTAACTTTCACTTGATTTGATTAAATTGCATTTACGATCCTTGAGGAGACGATCCGGTGTTGTTCACTATACTACAAGTTTAGGTAATAACTTCGGTTATAATTTTGACTGAGTTCGGCGCTCGTCATTTATTTTGTTAAACAAATAAATATTAATATAGTTTAATAATCATGTAGAGATATTATTGTAGTGATGTAAACATATTTTCAACAATTGTATTATCTTATCATTTATTCTTTTGAGTCAATAATTTTTTTTAACCATCTTTCATAATTGAATTATATCTTTTACTAACTAATTCCCCACCCAATATATATATATATATATATATATATATATATATATATATATATATATATATATATATATATATATATATATATTAAATGAATTAGGATGACATATATTTAAATTCCATTTTTCAAAAACAAATAAATTAAAATGTTACTACATCATTTTACTTAACTTTATTGTTGTCAGATGGGTCACCAATTATTGAGCCCATGCTGACTTTGAAAAAAAAAAGTTAGTTTCTCGTAAAGGCCTTAAAGACCCTTTATCATTATCTTTATTAAGGGTTTTTAAAACTTCCTTTGGGAGTTGTTACGGACATAGAGCAAAAGGAAAAAAAAAGGGACAGCCATGGTAAAGTATTTTTGGGTGGGGGGGGAACCACCGAAAGAGTAACATAGTGTGTTTGTGTGTGTACGTTTTCGGTGAGCAAGACCCAAAGAGAGAAAGAGAAGAATATCCTTTTTGAAGAAAAGAGGCGTGGAGCAACCAACAATGGAAAAGAGGTTATTTTGGTATCTATTATTTTGTATTTTGGATTCTCTTTATTGTTTGGTTAGATACCCATTTGTTTTTTCTTGTATTGTTATCCACCTAATTGGTGAAGAGTAATTTTTTTGTTGATCTTTGGAGGTTCCAAGAGGACTTGTGGTGTACCCATTAATTATTATTAGTGGAAGATTTTTTACTGAACTAAGTCCCGTGATTTTTTTCCTCACATTGGGGGTTTTCCCATGTTAAATTTTTGGTGCCTGTTGATTTCTATTTTCTGTTTGGTACGTTCTATTATTTGCCTGAAATTATTGTTTGTTGTCTGAGATATTTCTAGAGTCTATTATTATTTAAGTAGGGGAAAAAGAGATCTGGATTTGGTTCTGCTTGTTAATATTTATTATCTTTCCCAACAACTGGTATCAGAGAGCTCCGATTGGGGCTCTGGTTTGTGCTCTGAAGATGGGGGAAGGTGATGGTGCTAGTACCATGATTAAATTGGATTCTACCAATTACTTTATGTGGAAGTCTTGAATGGAAGATTTATTATTTTGCAAAGATCTGTGTGATCCCATTGAGGAGAAGGATATTAAACTAACAGATAAATCTGAGGGAGAATGGAAGAAATTAAACAGGAAAACCATTGGCATGATCAGGCAATGGATAAATCAAACCATCTATCATCATGTATCTAGTGAGACCCGTGCCTACAACTTGTGGACGAAATTAAGTGAGTTATTTGAGTCCAAAAATGCATTAAACAAGGCATTCTTGATTCGGAAATTGGTAAATTTGAAATACAAGGATGGTTCCTCGGTGACTGAGCATTTAAGCACTTTTTAGGATTTGGTGAAGCAGTTGAATACTATAGAGATTGTGTTAGATGGTGAGTTATTGGTGTTGTTATTGCTTAGCTCATTACCAGACAGTTGGGGGACACTGGTGGTATCTCTGAGTAACTCTGCTCCTAATGGGAAACTGACTTTCAATATAGTCAAAGACAGTCTTTTGAATGAAGAAATTAGGAGGAAGGAAAATAGCATGGCTAGCTCTTCAACTCAGAATGAAGCTTTGGTTGTAGAGTCAAGGGGAAGAAGTCAACATAGAAATTCTCAGAGATCCGATGACCGTAGCAAGTCAAGAAGAAGGTCAAAGACAAGGAAAGACATTAAGTGTTACCATTGCAATAAAATGGGACACGTGATGAAAGAGTGTAGGTTCCTTAAGCGGGAAAAATCAAGGGGTAGAAGCAATAATAAGAGAAGATAAAGACAAAGACACTACTGCAGTTGTATTTGATGGTGAAGTTGTCATTATTTATGATGATGACTCTGTTAATCTCACATGCCAGGAGTACGAATGGGTTGTTGATTCTGCCGCCTCCTTTCATGTTACACCACACCGTGAGTACTTTACATCTTACACTGCTTGAGATTTTGGGCAAGTGAAGATGAGAAATCAAGGGGTAAGCAAGGTTGCTAGCATTGGAGAAATTTGGTTAGAGACTAATGTCGGATACAAGTTGCACTTGAAGAACGTCAGACATATTCCTGACATGTGCCTCAGCTTGATCTTAGTATAAGTACTTGATGAAGATGACTATCATAATTCCTTTGGTGATGGCAAATGGAAATGTACCAAAGGGACTTTGGTGGTAGCAAAGGGAGAGAAGCGGAATACTCTTTATTGGACATCAGCAACGTTGTCTGCACCACAGGTGAATGCAGTTGAGGATTGCTCTACAGAGATATGGCATAAACATCTCGGTCACTTGAGTGAGAAGGGTCTTGATACTCTTGTAAGACAAGGGTTGCTTCCCGTTAGAGGTATGTCTATTAAAACTTGTTCTGATTATCTTGTTGGTAAGCAACATAGAGTTTCCTTGCGCACTTATCCTTCACGTAGGAGACCTCATATCTTGGATTTAGTTCACACTGATGTTTGCACTATAGATGCTAAAACCCTTAGTGGTTACTCTTATTTTATCACTTTTATTGATGACTATTCTAGAAAAAGTGTGGGCTTTTATTTTGAAATCCAAAGACCAGGTACTTGATGTGTTCAAACACTTCCATGCAAGTGGTGAAAGAGAAAAAGGCAAATTGTTGAAGTGTGTTAGAGTAGATAATAGTGGTGAATACAGGGGTCCATTTGAGCACTACTGTAAGGACCATGGAATTAAGCTTGAGAAGACAGTTCCAAAGACCCCCCAGCACAATGGGGTTGTAGAGAGAATAAACCGCACAATTAATGACAAAGTCAGATGCATGCTCTCTCATGCTAAATTGCCTATAGCCTTCTGAGGTGAAGCACTGAGAACTGCAGTGGACTTGATCAACCTTTCTCCCTCTATTCCTCTTGATGGTGATGTTCCTGAGAGGGTGTGGAGAGGGAAAGATGTTTCCTATAGTCATTTGAGGGTGTTTGGCTGCAAGGTATTTGTTCATATCCCTAGAGATGAGAGATCCAACCCTGATGGTAAGTCTAAATAGTGTATTTTCTTGGGTTATGGTCGTAATGATTTTAGTTACAGGTTTTGGGATTCGGTTGATAAGAAGATTGTCAGAAGCCGAGATGTTATTTTTCTTGAAAACCAAACCATTGATGATATTGGAAAGAAGGAGAAGCCGAAACAGATTGTTCGTGGGGACATTGATGTTGAGCCAGAACCTCCTACTAGGGTCACTAATAACGGGGGAGATGCGAATGCAGATGTGGAGAATATAGTTGATGTGCATGAGCCTCAAGTCAATGAACTACTTTAGCCAATTCCTCCAGAACCACCTACAGAGCCTCAGTTGAGAAGATCTACTAGAGAGTACCGTTCTTCACAGAAATATCCTCCTCATGAGTATGTGTTGTTGACTGATAGGGGAGAGGAGAGCCAGAAAGTTATAAAGAAGCTATGTCACATGAAGAGAATGACAGTGGTACAAAGCCATGCAAGAGGAGATAGAATCCTTACATAAGAATCATACATTTGAGTTAGTGAAATTGCCTCAAGGCAAGAGAGCACTCAAAAATAAATGGGTATTCAACCTGAAATCAGAGGAGAATAGCTCACAACCAAGGTACGAGGCAAGGTTGGTTATGAAGGGCTTTAGTCAGAAGAAGGGAGTTGATTTTGAAGAAATATTCTCACCTGTGGTCAAGATGTCCTCAATCAGAGTTGTACTTGGCTTGGCAGCTAATTTAAATTTGGAGATTGAGCAACTTGATGTGAAGATAACTTTTCTCCATGGTGACTTAGAGGAACAAATTTACATGGAGCAACCTGAAGGTTTTGCAGTCAAAGGTAAAGAGAAGCTTGTCTGCAAATTGAGGAAGAGCTTGTATGGGCTCAAGCAAGCTCTATGGCAGTGGTATAGGAAATTTGATTCCTTTATGATGGATCATGGGTATGATAAAACCTCTTCTGATCATTGTATTTTTGTTAAGAAATTTTCTGATGGAAAAATTATTATTCTTTTGCTTTATGTTGATGACATGTTGATTGTTAGTCATGACATGAAAGAGATACAAAGTCTCAAGAGAGAGCTAAAAAAGTCTTTTGCAATGAAGGATTTGGGCCATGTAAGGCAAATCTTTGGCATGAAAATAGTTTGTGACAGGAAGAATGGAAAATTGTGGCTATCACAGCAAAAGTATATTGAGAAGGTATTGGAGATATTTAATATGGGCAATTCCAAATCTATTAGTACTCCACTTGCAGGTCACTTCAAGTTCAGCCATCAACAATGTCCTACAAGTGAGAAAGATAAAGAAGAAATGTAGAAAATTCCGTATATAGCTGCGGTTGGTAGCTTGATGTATACGATGGTATGTATAAGGCCGTATATTGCTCATGTTGTTGGCATTGTTAGTCACTTCCTCTCTAATCCTGGTAAAGAGTACTGACAAGCTGTGAAGTGGATACTCAAGTATCTCAGAGGTACTTCTGGAGTCTGTTTATGTTTTGGAAGTGGTGAGCCCATGTTGAATGGTTACACAGATGCAGACATGGCTGCTGATGTGGATTCCAGGAAGTCTACTTCTGGTTATATGATGACTTTTACAGGGGGAGTAGTGTCATGGCAGTCCATATTACAAAAATGTGTCGCTCTGTCTTCTATAGAAGTAGAATATATTGCTATTAGAAAAGCTGCCAAGGAGCTCTTGTGGATGCAAAAATTCTTACAGGAGTTGGAACTTTCACAAGAAAAATATGTTTTGTACTGTGATAACCAAAGTGTTATCCATCTGAGCAAGAACTCGACCTTTCATTCAAGGTCAAAGTATATTGAGGTTCGGTATCATTGGATACGTGATGCGCTGGAGATGAAGCAATTGTCATTGGAGAAAATCTATACTGATGAGAATGGTTCAGATATGATGACAAAGACCTTACCTGCTGGAAAGTTTACTATTTGCAAGGAGAAGGCAGGTTTGGTTGACTATGGCCCCAGTTAATCGGTGAGGGGGAGAATTGTCAAATGGGTCACCAATTATTGGGCCCATGCTGACTTTGAAAAAAAAAAGAAAGTTAGTTTCTCGTAAAGGCCTTAAAGGCCCTTTATCATTATCTTTATTAAGGATTTTTAAAACTTCCCCTAGAAGTTGTTACGGACAGAGAGCAAAAGAATAAAAAGGGGCAGCCTTGGTGAAGTATTTTGGGGGGGAAAAAACGACCGAGAGAATAAAATAGTGTGTTCGTGTGTGTACGTTTTCAGTGAGCAAGACTGAAAGAGAGCAAGAGAAGAATATCCTATTAGAAGAAAAGAGACGTGGAGCAACCAGCAGTGGAGAAGAGGTTATTTTGGTATCTATTATTTTGTATTTTGGATTCTCTCTATTGCTTGGTTAGATACCCATTTGTTTTTCCTTGTATTGTTATCCACCCAATTAATGAAGAGTAATTTTTCTGTTGATCCTTGGAGGTTCCAAGAAGACTTGTGGTGTACTCATTAATTATTATTAGTGGAAGATTTTTTACTGGATTAGATCCCGTGATTTTTTCCCTCACATAAGGGATTTTTCCACGTTAAATTTTTGGTGTTTGTTGATTTTTATTTTTTGTTTGGCGCATCTTATTATTTGTTTAAAATTATTGTTTATTATCTGAAATATTTCTAGAGTCTATTATTATTTAAGTAGGAGAAAAAGAGATTCGAATTTGCTTCTGTTTGTTAATATTTGTTATCTTTCCCAACAATTGTTAATTGGACGAATTGATGCAAGTAATTGCTTTTCCTTCCATGTATTCCAAACGATATAAAATTCATCCTCCAACAAATGATTGGTCAAGTTATTTAAATTTAAAAAAAAATGATCAAGAAATATAAATTTAGCTCAACACTTACCTACTTGTCAAAGGATGTCCAAACGCTTTTTTCTCAACTCTTGACATAGTCCAAAATTATTTTAGAATTTTAATGCATCTACAAATATTTAATATTGGTTTATAATTCAACTAAAAAAATTATTGGATTAGGATTGCAAATTTAAACTAATAGAAGAAATGTATGTACATGAAAAAAAAAATTAGTACCTGAAACTGAGATAACAAAACATATTTGAAAACATTTCTTGTGAACCCCCATCTTCCCCTTCAATTTTTTCCTTGTTTAATTAGAATTTCGGTGCTTGTTGATAAACACACAAAGCAACATATAATTGTCCATGACTAAAAATATGTTCTAGAAGATAAATCCTCACATTGTGAATGATCTATCCCTGTGATTTATTTATTCTAAGTGTGAAACTCAATTTCATAGGAGATCATTTTCTAACAAGGGCGAATGGGAGTCCTGCACTCTGTTGTTTTAAGTTTTATCCTTGGCAAGAAACATGTTGCTCCCGAGTGATGGCCTATGAAGATTCCTACATCTAGCATATTCATAAAAGTACTACGACAGAGTAACCTAGTCCCATCACATAAGCCATCAATGATGCACCTTTTTTTTATTTTCAGAATATGTGGTGGCAAACCACCTAGAACAATGAAGTTCAAGTATTTCTGTTATATAAATAAACCTATATTACTACAAAACAAGTATACTCGAACTCTATTACTCTAGGTGGTTTGCCACCATATATTCTGAAAATATAAAAAGGTGCACTCTTGATGATACTAGGAAACATAGATCCTGGTACATCTTTTTAATTTTTAGAATATGTGGAGGCAAATCACATGAGCAATGGAGCTCAAGTATTCTTGATTTATAAAGTCATATTGCTACAAAATAGGAATACTTGAACTCTATTACTCTATGTGGTTCGTCATCTTATATTCTGAAGGTATAAAAAGGTGCACTGTTGATGTTGTTGAGAAAAATAAATCCTAAAGCCAGCCTATGTAATGAGACTACGTCACTCTTTATTAGTACTTTTAAGAATATACTAGATGTAAAAATCCTAACAAGCCACAACTTAGGAATAACAGCTTTCCTACCAAGGATAAAATATAAAATAATAGAGAGTTTGAAACATCTATTCGTCCCCATTAGAAAGTAATTTCATGTGAAAATTGAGTTTCACATGTACAATAAATAAATCACAGGGGCATATCATTCCCAATGTAAGGATTTATCTTCCAGAATATGTTTTTAGTCATGGACAATTATATGTTCCTTTGTCAAGATGTGTTTCTCAAATAAGCACCAAAATCCTAATTAAACCAGAAAAAATTGAATGGAAAGATGGCAAAGTTCACAAAAATGTTTTCAAAGATGTTTTGTTATCTCAATCTTACGTGTTACTTTTTTCCTTGTACATGCATGTAATACTATAGACCAAAAATAGGGGATTAGGTGGGGAATATAAATTATTTTAAGGGTGGTTAATTAGGTAATTTTCCAACTTTAAGTTTAGAAAAAAAAAAAAAAGGCAAAATCAGATTTGCTTTTAAAAGGTGACAGACGGAACCGAGATATCCTTGTCTCTTCTTCGTCTTCAAGCCAAGGCTCCCATTTGAAGCCATACTCGCTTCTTCATCTTTCTTTCATTTTGTCATAAATCCTTTGCAACCACTTGCTTCTAGAGGTTGAGATAAATTTATATTCTATGATTATTGTTTTCTTTTGGTAATAATCATAAAATCTCTCAAGCTGCTATCTCAAATATGGTGGGTAAGTGTATTTTAAAGCTTTGAGTAGAAATCTAATAATTTAAGGGTTTGAGTTCTAGTAAATGATAATTTAATAGATAAATCTTGGTTTTAAATATAGATTTCTTGAAAACCCTAAACCTTATAATTAGATATTTTACACAATCTCCTTACCCATTATTAGTTTATCCTTAAATAAATTTTCTAAAGCTTTATTACTTAAAAAATTTCAGTTGTGGTACACTTATTTCATTTATTTATGAAGCTTATATTTTAAATTCCTAATATCTAGTGAGTAGCTCTGTGCTTTAAGGAAGTGACAACAAGTTAAGATTTGGAGATAATTTCTAAAGGTTAGTTAAGAGGCCTTGCTGTTTGAATTGAGAGTAGAAGCTCCTCATTTTTTAGAAAAGCTTATAAATTTTAGTGAGTTACCTCTAAAGGAAATGTTCTCCATTGAGATTGCTTTTTAGTATAAACCATTGTTTCATTTATCTTGACTTGTCAAAATATTTGTTTATGGTTAAATTCAATTGATACTATGCCACTTATTGTTTCATTTATCTTGACTTGTCAAAATATTTGTTTATGGTTAAATTCAATTGATACTATGCCACTTACTTCTCCGGGAGTTGTGGGGAGCAATTAAGTTGGTTTTCGTTTCTGTGAGTGGATAGTTTACTTAGTGGCACTCTTCCTAAAATTATTTTATTAGGGAAACGTAACTCTCCAAACAAATTGAGTTTTATCTTCAATATACAATTTTAGTGAGGATAATTAACTTACAACTCTCATTGGCATTATTATTATGCACCTGGATTATTGTTCACTCTTTTGCTTACCGCAAATGCACGGGTCGCACTTGTAATATAGCCAAAAGTCAAATATCGTTCCCACGAAAAATACATTAATCTTGCGAACCAAATATTAACCAATAGTTTGTCTAATACTATCCAAGCACATTCAAATTATAAAAGGTTTGTGTAAATCAAATATAAAGACTAAAATGCAGTAAATCAGGACTAAGGATGTTAATTAGAGAATAAGAAATCCTTCTTCACCTCCTACTTCAATTGATAACAAGCAATCCTTATAAGTAATATAAACAAAATGATTAGGTTAGCTTGAGAATCTAATTTAGTTAAAAACCTATGTCTAGGTCAATTAACCATGTTTCAGTTACCTAATTCACTATGTTTCCATGAGAACTAGAGTAAAATCCACTCATTAAGATCTATTTTCAATTAATTACTATGCATGGTCAAAAGGTATATGTCTATCCCATTAGTGAATCAACTTATCCAAACCAATTGAATGAAATCAAACATGCATAAACCATACTTATGATCTCAAATCCAAATTCTTATGTCTAGGTTCATTCGATTTTAACAAATCACTTAAAAGTTGCTCAAACATTCAAGAGCATTAAGAACTATATGATTGAACCACACCAAATCATATATATATACTCAAAGGATTATATAATCATTCAATATCATAGGAGGATCTAAAGAAAATCCTAAACACAGCTTAGCTAGCCATGAAGCATGAAAATATATCACAATTTATCATGTTCATGGGAATGGAGAAGAGGAAGTAAAAGAAGTAGAAGAGAAAGCTCAATGGTGTTGATCCTTGGGCTTGAATCTTCCTCCAAGATAAAGATGGTCTCCAACCTTGGCTGTTTATGCTTCATTTCAGTCTAAAATACGAAAACTTAGCAGCTGCTCTCTGAAAATAACCTCTTTCTTTAAAGAAATTTAATGCAACAATATTTATAGGGCCCAGAAAATAGAGTCATGTCGCGACATTCATCAACCTACGCCGCGTCGCATGTACAAATTAGGTCACCATGCTGCAACATTAACATACCTACGCCGCGACGTGCAAATTATGTAGCTCTTTGTCTGAAGCAGATGATGCACCACTCCGCGACATTGATATGCTTGCGCTGCGGTGTGACAAGTTGATCCTTGCACTTAACTTTCTCTTCAAAAGTTGGTCCAAATCTTCCAAGTTTCTGCTTGATTTGAGTCTTTTGTACCATAGAGAAATCACCAGTTCAATAACAATTACAAATGTACTCGATTTCTCAACAAATTGGAAATATTTCTTCAAAACATCAAGATTAAATTTTATGAATATAAGGCTAAAGTCTTCCATTCATGCATAAAAACGGGGACTAAGCAATCAATATAGTATAGATATAGGGCTCAAATAACTACAATTTGTAGAGTTATCAATGATATGATCACTATTTTGGACATTGCTAAGTCTCTTTTATAATGACATTGATTGATTATGCTTTTAAGTGATAGTTTTATTGACAATATAATTTATGTGAATTGTTACTCATGAGAAGTAAATTATGATGATTTTTTATCTTATTTTGAAATTGAGAAAAAAACTTAGTTGACTTTGATGGATTGGATCTAATTATCATATTTTTAAGCTGAGTTCATATTTTCTTCTTATATATCCATGATAGGTTCAATGTTAAAACACATCTCATCGTTAGCAAAGAGATATAACGGTACCACTTGTCATAGCAAAGAGATATAACGACTTATGTGCACATTATAGATTCAGTAAACTATTGGGTGAGAGGACCCTAAACGTGAGATTTCACTGCTTGCCATAGTGAAGAGATATAACAACTTATGTACACATAGTAGATTTAGTGAGGTACTGGTGAGCAGACCCTAATCATCAGATTTTATCGTTTTTCATAGTGAAGAAATATAATGGTCTATATGCATATAGTAGATGCAGAGATTTTGTTGGGTGAGGCGAGACCCCAAGCTTGAGATGATCAGAAATGAGATTTGTTTGGCAGAGTTGATTTTCCCAATTTGTAGTATAGTTCTTTCAAGTGTAACCCATATGAATTATTCTATATACGACTAGCATTCTTAAATTCTTTTATAATTATGAATTTGTTTTTAGAAAGAAAAGGATTTGACAAAGTGATTTTATTTATAAACTTCATTTCTTCGGTTATTATATTTTGAGTTATTCAAAGCTTAAGATTCATGCTACTACTTGTTTCTCCTTCTTGTTCATTTTGTTTATTATGCTCTCATTAAGTCTATATGACTTACCCCATTCCTTTTCCTTCAGATTCGCAGGCTATTGAATAACAAGATTTCTAGGATTTGCTATTCTACCCATGAGTGATCATCTTTTTGGTAGGCCCCTATTGCTATTAGTGGCTAGTGTCATATATCGACTTCAGCATTTTGCAGCTATATGGGATATAGTTTATTTCTTTCTTATGTGTATATGATAATACAAACCCTTTGTATAACTAGTTCTGTTTGTACTTATGATTGATATTTGAGAGAGATGTTCATGTTTAAGTTGTTGATGGTTTTAGAAATGCAGTTTAAATATATGTCATGATATATATATGTTAAACTTAACATAGTAGGCTCAACGTGTGTGCATATGTATGTATATACACTCTGTTAGGTGAAAAATTACAGTAGTGAAAGACAAAACTCAATTATGGAATATGGTAAAAAGGGAAATGTTAGACTCAAAAGAATAAACAGTAAGATAATATTATCGTTGACAATATTTTTACATGACCATTATAATATCTTTACATAACTAATAAGCTATATTATATTTATTTGTTTAACAAAATAAATAGGATACTTCAAGTTGCAGCACTAAGTGATTGCTACACGAGAATGACAACTAGTATATTTAGAATTGGATGTTACAATAATTTTTTTTTATTGTTTAACGTAGACATTTAATGCTGAAATTATTTTTCATTTTCCTGCTGATTTTGCTTGTAATATCAACTTTTAATTAAATGAGAAATACTTTCATTAAATAATTCCAAAGGAAATGAGAGAAATTGCTGATTAAGATTTCCATTTGGTCCCTCTTTGGGTCCAATGCTAGGGATTACCAAGAGGTTACTACTTGGCTGCAATCGAGAAAAAGCTTTGCACTACCATTGCCCCAATCTCTTATACAAGTCTATGGCAAGTCCGTGATAAACAAGGTTTTATACCTAAAGCACTGACAAGTGTGGATGTGATGAAGCTGTTGAAACGAGGGGTCAACCTCAGCTTGTCCAATTCCTCTAAGGTATGGATAGATTTTTGGTATGAATAGCTGCCCACGTATTGCTACTATTGTGGAATGATAAGTCATGACGAGCGAGGATGCCAAACCTTCCTCAAAGATAAAATGGAAGGTAAAATTAAAGAACAAGGATATAGCCCCAAATTGAAAGTGGACCAAACAAGATTTGAGGTGAAGGACAATGACGACGGTGTGCACTAGCAGGTAAAGCCAACAACAGCACAACGGTTCAACAGAAGAGGGCATCATTCAATGGTTGACCATTTGTCCAAATACTTGTCTTCCCTCTCCTTCGAAGATGGAGGGGAAAGAAAGGAAACGTCCACTCATCATGTTCTAGCAAGAGCAAAGCAGGTGTCAGGGGCGCAGACAAGAAGCTATGCGCAAAGCACAGAAACGGATAGCACTTTAATTCAATACTACAACTAGGCTGGAAGCACTATCTTCACCGCTCCCGGCATATCTAATGTAAAAAATGACCTTGTCAATGAGATCGACATAACCACACATATTGAGGCGCCAATTAGCAACATAATATCAACCCCGCCTCAGAATATCAGTCCTACCCTCCCAACGCAGTTTAATGTGGGATTAGTCCTTGACGGTTTTGGCACCTCCAAATCCAAGAAGCAATACAAGAAGTCGTAGTGTAGGAAGCATACTCACACCGATGAGACAACTCTATTTAATATCCCTATTCAATAGGCTTCCTTTGATGAACGATTGGTAAGAAAGCGAAGCCTCGAGCCTAATGAGGATGGAGATGGGAAACATTCTTGCATGGACACCTCCTAGTTCCCCACCTTAGCACCCTCCACAGCTATGCTTCTAGACTTGTTGGAAGCTTTTGAACACATGCCCGTGACTTTAATTCTCTTTTCATTTTAATAATGAACCTTGTTATCTTTGGAAAAAGAAAAATAAGAAGTAACAGTTTTATAAAGTAATAGCTTTCTATCTTTATTCTCTTAGCTACTTTTGGGTACCGAGGTGAACAAAAGAACTACAAATGGAAGGAACCAAAACCAGCCATGTCAGAGCTGAGATGGGGAGTTTATTATCTTAGTAATATACGATTCTTGGTCTGCAATTCATATCTACGGTCCCCATGCTTGAAAAGCTGCAAAAATACAGTAAAAGCCTCCCATTAGAATAACTAACCTATGAAAGAAAATAATATGTGCACAAAACTGGACTTAAGGGATTGTTGTCATTGTAGTGCTATCCTTTGAAAATTGAAATTTCATTTTGATTGCTATTTTGGAGAATTTTTCTTGCATACACATATCTAGCTTGGACATAGATATAAGATAAATTATGCAGGTGTTCAAAAAACATTTTTGAATATAGGCACTCACAATGGATGAGATTCACAGCCACAACAGGACCCACCCATTGTGTATTTTAAGTCTGTGGCACACAATATCTCTACTTTCAAAGGATAAAATAACCTTATTATAAAGTAGATACCTCTCTATCTTTGTTCACTTAGCAATATAGGACTCTCGGTCTGCAATTCATAATTAAGTCCCACTCCCCATGCTTGAGAAGCTGCAAAATTACAGTAGAATTTCCCCACTAGAATGACTGACTTATAAAAATCAGTTTGGTATACCATTAAAAAAAATGGTTGTTGTACCTTAAAAAAACAATAAGTGGTTAAAGATTCAAGGATGTGTTTTTCATACAAAATTTCATATCAAACTTATTCTTAAATTTTTCTCTACGAGGGTGTACCAAACTAACCCTAAAAGATAAATATTAAGTACATAAAACTGGGTTTAAGATAAGCCATATATTCACCGGCTTAAGAAATAGCCCAGTTGCTGTCTTGTCCAATATGCCAAGCAAAATATCCAAACAATCCCCTTTGCTTGGCATAAGCAACCTTGACAGATATACTCTGAGTATCATCATAGCCAAATCGATCTGTCCCTTTAAAACGGTAGTTAGTAACAAATGTGGAATCGAACACAACCTGCCCACCAGCATTTTTTATATCCTTGTACTTCACTACCCCAACTCCTTTTGTAGCTGGTGCAAACAATCCATGGTTATTAGGATCTGACAAAAGCCACTGGAAACCATAGAAGGGTAAACCAAGAGCTAGTTTGCTTGGTGGCACTCCTAACTAAATCCATTTTTTGACCCCGTCATCTCCACTGAATTGGCCTCGTGGGTTTTTCAAATGAGCAGATGGTTGTGTCAAGTTTGGATACGCATATGGGGTATAAAGGTTATAAGCTATGAAGCACGGATATTTCATAATGTCTGTCGTACTCATATCAGATATGTATTCGTATCTGTATCAAATACTCGGATACTTAATAAATATTAGTTTAATTTTTTAACGAAAGACATATCTCCGCACCATACTCGTTTCGTATTTAATATCCGTACCCATATAAGCGATTATGTTGACCCAGTCCAAGTTGTTTTCTATGTCCTTACCTAGGTAGAATTGCAATGGGGTGATCTGGTTATAGCCACCCACTACAGCTGACAATAGCAGTGCTAGCTTGCCAGAGGTGCTAGACTCTTTGGCCACAACTGCTCTCCACTCCTTGATGAGTAAGCCAAAGTTGGTCTTGTCTGTGTCTGAGGATAGGTACTCCCAGTCAACATCAAGTCCATGGAAGTTGTTTCTTCTGGCTAGTTGGATTGAAGAATCTATGAATGATTTGCGGGTTCTGGCTTGGCTAGCAATTTTGGCAAAAATTGGTGCCAAAGTAGGAACACCACCACACCTATGGATAAAAGGGTTTTCACTGAAGGGTTCTTTGCCTGGATGGTTTGGGTGAAGGTTGAGAATCTAGCTGTGTTTGAAGAAGAAATGGTGACTTGGTTGGTATTGGGATCAAGGTCAGCAAATGCACAAAACAGGTGGGTGAAATATGAGGGATCAATGTCAGAAACTGTTAGACCGCTATCAGAATACCAGTAGCCACCTTTAATGGCAGCTTGTGCAAAGAAGTTGAATTGGAGGACCAAAAAGAGAGTGGAAATCAAAAGGGAAAGCCTTTTGGAGTTACCCTTTTTTTTCATGCCTCTGATGCAAATTAGAGTTTGATCAGTGATGCCAAATTAACAATTGTAAAATAAGATATAAAAAATTATATTTAAATTAATTGGTAGATATTAAACATTGTAAAACTTTGTTATTGTTCTAGACCGTGGTCCGGGATCCCATCCGGAAGGATCGACCCGATACATGAATCACTGGACTCCACCATCAAAACTCCGGCCAAGGCCTTATGACCTCGGTCCACGACATCGAGCTTTAACGATAGCCAGACCTATGCAGATTCCCATAACTGCCTACCATAAGGATTGGCCACTAAGGAGACAGCTCTGACAAATCAGAGACGGACCTCAACGATCATGGGACAGTACTGACGTCTCAGAGACAGACCTCAACGATCGTGGGACAGTCCCGACAGGTCAGAGACGGACCGCAACGATCATGGGTTGAAACCTCTGTCAAGGCACGATCCTAATGTACCTTCGTCCTACACAGATTGTATGAGGATTCCAGTCACGCTCTCTATATATATCAAGCTAAGTTAACCTAATAGGGGATCTGTTATTTTCATTGCATAACACCTACTTGTACATTGCTTGACTTGAGCATTGGAGTCCCATTACAGGTACCAACCTCCCTGATTCCATACGCTTGGCTGCAGCCACGCAAGGAAGAAATCACCATACACGTATCTACTCAGGTACCTTCTGAATCTACTTCAGAACATTGGTGTCATCTGTGGGAATCTGATAAACTTCCATTCCCGCGTTAACCATGATGAGCACAAGACACAACCAGAGGAAGGGAAGCACTATGCATGCTGCCCCTGGCCAAATACAGGGTCCAGCAGTACAGTGTGACCCTCCTTCCGTTACGCCACCATAAACCTCCGCCGCTAGAAGCAGGCCTGCTATGGTGGAGACTCTCAACGATGGACACAAGACTTCAGCCTCTGCTGAAAGCCCTGTTCCATCTCGAAGGGTTTCGATCCGTAACAGGCTTGTCTTTCCTCATGGTGGAGCTAACAAAAACCATGGAGCTAGGATCCCTGTGGATGCTCACTTGGGAACCTTCCACAACAACGTGGATCATGCGTCTCACTACGAAGGCAATGTCGAATCTGAACAACAAAGAATGACTTTCGAGAATTGTTGCATCAACAAACAACACTTATCGAGGGTCAACGGCGTCAGCTAGAAGAACAACGTCGTCGGTTAGAGAACCTTGAAAGATCAGTGAGGACGGACAACGATAACAGAGAATGAGATGTAGCTCGTAATGAGCACACCGTCCAGCATGCTTGCGTCGGGGTTTAGGGAAACCATAACCCGGTCCCCGACCGTCAACAACAATTCTCTGATACCCTAATGGTGTATAGGATTCTGAGGAACTTCAAGCCTCCAAGCAATTTGGAGGCCTATGATGGAATTACGGATCCCTAGGAGCACCTAGACACTTACATTCAGTCCATGCAGCTCTACAAGTATACCCCGGAACTGCTATGCCGAGCTTTTCCCCTCTTTCTAAAGAAGGACGTCCTCCGTTGGTTTGTCACCTTACGAACAAAGATCACCAAATGGGAAGACTTGACGCAACGTTTCTTGTAACACTACACCACAGCAAAGGAACGACCGAAGTCGAATGACTCCCTTTCTGGGATCTGCCAGGGAAGTTCTGAATCCTTGCTCGAGTATGTCAAAAGGTTCAATCAGGCCTGTGTGGACATTGAAAACCTGGACGACATGATAGCCCTCTATTACGCCAAAAACGGACTCCGAACTGACTCGAACTTCTTTATGTCATTGGTAAAAAAGAAGCCGACGAGCTTGGATGAGTTTCACTTACGGGAAGATAAATACGTCGAGCTGGAGGAAGTCACCAAGGTTAAAAAGAATATGGAGAAAGTCGAACCGGTCCACCAGAAAAAGAACCACAACACCAACCAACCCCGTGAATCCTCCAAGAACGAACGGTATCAGCCCAAGTATTATAAGTATACTCCTTTGAACACCCATCGAGAGACAATCTTAAAGGAGGTCCTTCAAACAGAGTTCTAGGATATCAAGAGGTCACTACTCGTAACGAAGCAATTCCAGAGGGACCTTTCGAAACATTGCAGGTGGCACAAGAGCTATAGCCACGAGACGGAAGATTACTACTAACTCTGGGATGTTATCAAGTCTCTGATCAAAGAAGAACGATTGCAAAAGTACATCAGCGGCCTCCAAGGAGGCGAAGACCGCAGCAGGCGCAGGGATCGGAGACGAAGCCGCAGCACCCGGCGAAGTCCAAACCAGTGCCCAAGAAGAAGCCGGAGTCCTACCAGAAGATCCCGGACCCCTCCACGCCGCAATGTTGAAAACAGGCAGGACCAGGAATAGAATACTCAAGGTAGGGGTAACAGGAAGGATAGACTCATTAGTACCATCTCAGGAAGATTTGCAGGGGGCAGTCCATCCAACAATTCTCGAAAAAAAGCACTCCGGACAACAGTATTAAGCGTATTTGGTTCTTCACGAAGACCACATGTTGAGAACAAGGACGCACCATCCATCTCCTTCTCCGATAAGGATTACGGCGACATTATCCGAGATCATGACGACCCTCTGGTCATATTCGGAATAATATCTAACGCCGACGTCTGCCGCATCTTTGTAGATCAAGGAAGTTCAGCGGACATCATGTTTATGGATGCTTTCGAAAGACTGGAGTTCCCTCTATCTACACTTACACCATATGAAGGTGAGCTTACCGGTTTCTCCGAAGAAAAAGTTACCCCGGTCGGTTACTTTGAAACTTTCTTGACCCTGGGTAACGATGACACCTACAAAATGATAAAGGTGATATTTTTGGTCGTGGATTGTCCATTGACTTACAACATCATCCTGGGTCATCCTACGTTAAATAGCATTGCCGCTGTAGTCTCTACCGCCCACCAGGCCATGAAGTTCCTTAACAGGAACAATAAAGTGGTCACGGTCAAGGGCGACCAGATTGCAACCCGCAAATGCTATAATGAGAGCTTGAAGATCAATAGGGCTTCCAGAAAAACAAAGGCACAAACATCTAGCCTCGCCCGCGATCAAGTCAACATCCTGATGACCGAGTTAGATGTCCGTGAGGAAATCTGAGGCACAAGACCCCAGCCTGAAGGAGAATTGATCCTACTCTAACTGGGTGATAACCTCGACCAAGTCACCAAGATAGGAACAAACCTTGAAGAGCAAGAGAAGACCCAGTTGATAAATCTCTTATAAAAAAATAAGGATCTTTTCGCTTAGACATCTGCTAACATGCCTGGAATCGACCCCGCTCTCATCTGCCATCATTTACCTATTAAACGGGATGCAAAGTCAGTCTCCCAGAAGAAGAGAAAAGTTAGCCCCGAGAGGCAACAAGCCATCGAGGAGCAAGTCAGGGAATTACTAAACGCCAGCTTCATTAGGGAGATCTCGTACACCACTTGGCTCTCAAATGTTGTCTTGGTAAAAAAGTCAAACAGAAAATAGAGGATATGTATGGACTACACCGACCTGAATAAGGCGTGCTCTAAATATCCATACCCTCTTCCAAACGTTGACAAGTTAGTTGATGGCTCCTTCGGCTTCCTGCTAATGTCCTTCATGGACGTTTACTTCGGGTATAATCAGATTCTGATGTACCCTGGAGATCAAGATAAAACGGCCTTCATCACCGAAAGGGCAAGTTACTACTACAAGATAATGTCATTCGGATTGAAAAATACTGGGGCCACGTACCAGAGGATGATGAACAGGGTCTTCGAAGAACGGATTGGGAGAATGCCAGAGGTCTACATCGATGATATGATAGTCAAGACCTCATCGTCTGGATCACACACCTCGGACCTCGAAGAAGTGTTTGCACAGTTAAGAAAGCACGACATAAGACTCAACCCAGAAAAATGCGCATTCGAAGTCCAAGCTAGAAAATTCTTGGGGTTCATGCTGACTCACCATGGTATTTAGGCAAACTCTAACAAATACAAGGCGGTACTCGATATGCATAGTCCCCAGAGCATAAAAAGGGTACAACAGCTACATGGTCAGATCGCGACTCTCACCAAATTCTTGGCCAAAGTCGCTCACAAATCCCCCCTCTCTTCAAGCTATTGAAAAGGGGGATCGGATTCGAGTAGACACAGGAATGTGAAGACGCTTTCGCATCTCTGAAGAACATTCTGGCGTCCCCTCTCATTCTCACAAGGCCAGAGTCAGGTGAAGTACTTTACGTGTACCTCTCCGTCCACGAGGAGGCTGTGAGTTTGGTACTCATTAGAGAAACACCAGAAGACCAGAAATCGATTTATTTTGTGAGTAAAGTACTGCAAGGCCCCGAACTCAGATATCAGAAGATAGAGAAGGTCGCATTCGCACTCATCATCATGGCTAGGAGACTAAGACAATACTTCCAATGTCATCCCGTGGTAGTAAGGACAGATCAACCCATCTGACAGATACTGCATAAACCGGACTTAGCAGGGAGGATGATTGTCTGGTCCATTGAGCTTTCCGAGTTCGGGATAGCCTACGAACCCAGAGTAGCAATCAAGGCGCAGGCACTCTCGGATTTCCTGGTCGAACTCACTTTAGATTCCGGTAATACCGACGAGATATCCTGGACCGTATTTGTGGATGGATCCTCAAACCCAAAAGGAAGCAGTGCTGGGGTATTCTTGGAAAACTCTGAAGGAGTGACCGTCGAGAATTCGCTAAGGTTCGAATTTCACACCTTAAACAACCAGGCAGAATATGAAGCATGCATCGCCGAGTTGGCAATGGCCAGAGACTTGAGGCCGCAAAGATTCGACTTTGCAGTGACTCCCAGCTCGTGATCTCCCAGAACTGAGGCGAATATTAGGCCAAGGAACCCCTCCCACAGAAATACCTGGCGATAGTGCAAGAACTCCTCCCAAACTTCCAGCTAGTTAAAGTATAGCATATACCCCGGGAACAAAACTCCAGGGCCAATCTCTTGTCCAAGTTGGCGAGCACCAAGAGTCCGGGTAACAACCGTTCGGTAATTCAAGAAACCCTCTCATACCCCACAGTCTCTGACGTAGCCGTCTTCCAGGTCGACGAGCAAGAGTGTACCTGGATCACACCACTATTGGAATACTTACAGTCTGGTAGCCTCCCTGAGGATTCAAAGGAATCTGCTAAATTGAAGAAAGTCGCGGTCAGATACACCATCTTCGATGGGCAGTTATACCGACATGGATTTTCTTTATCCCTCCTCAAATGCCTCACGCCAAAAGAAGCCGAATAAGTCCTGGCCGAAGTCCACGAAAGAAGTTGTGGGCACCACTTAGGAGGTAAGGCTCTTGCGTTAAAGGCACTCGGGGCAGGCTACTATTGGCCCACGATGGAGGTAGACTCCCTTGCGCACGTCCAAGTGTGCGATAAATGCCAACAGTATTCCGACCACTACCACGCCCCGCCAGAGGAACTGTCCACGACATCCATACCCTAGCCTTTCTATCAATGGGGCATGGATATCTGAGGTCCTTTTCCTCAAGCGTCCGGGCAATTAAAGTTTTTTTATTATAGTTGTGGACTACTTTACCAAGTGGATAGAAACAGAGTCATTGGTCACCATCACCTCAGCCTGGATTCAAAGGTTCACCTGGCACCACATTATTACCAGATTCGGGGTCCTAGAATCCATCGTGACAAATAACGAAACACAATTCAAAGACAAAGGGCTCGAAGAACTACTCAACAGACTGAAGATAAAGCATCACTATAGCGCCGTAGAAAACCCACGTATAAACGGGCAAGTTGAGGCGACTAACCGTGTTATCGTCAGGGGGTTAAAGAAGAGGCTAGATGAAGCCAAAGGAAATTAGGTCGAGTAGTTAGACCACGTCCTTTGGGCTTACCGAACCACTCCTCACTCCACAACGAGTGAAACCTCATTCAAGCTAACCTATGGGTGTGAAGTAATGATCCCAGTGGAGATAGGGGAATCGAGCTGGCGTCTCCAAAACTTTTCACCAAATAACAACTCCAGATTAATCAGGGAAGACTTGGATTTGTTGGAGGAAAGAAGGTGCATCGCGCATATACGCGATGCCGCGATCAAGCAAAGAACGGTAGCCCGATACAACTTGAAGTTCGTTCCTAGAAGGTTCTAGTCAGGCGATCTAATACTCCGTAGGGCCTAAATTGGCGGAAGGAATGCCTCCCAAGGGAAGTTAACCCCTAACTGGGAAGGCCCCTACTGTATCGTGATCAGTACCGCAAAGGAGCTTACACTTTAGAGATGTTGAAGGGTAAACTAGTAAAGAATTTTTGGAACGCAGATAAACTTAGAAAGTATTACAGCTAAGTGCCTTTTAAGGTCTAGTCTCCTAGTCTACTACTTTATGTTTGATCTACCGCAATTGTCACATGGACCTTAGTCCTTCAAGATATTTAATGAAACAAGCATCACGGAGTTAGTGCATTCTGATTAAAAAAAACTTCAAAGACCCACCACGACGAGGCCGTGATGCCAGTCGTGAAGTTGTCTTGTGCTAAATAGGTCGTGTAGTAGAAAAATCCTAACTTGAAAAAATTCTCGCACAAAACCATAAGTACGAAAGACCCATGGTACCACCTGAGAAATTGTCTTATGCCAGATAGGTCATGTAGTAGAAAAATCCTAACCCAGAAAAATTCTCGCACCAAACCATAAGCACGAAAGACCCCAGTAAGACCCAGTCCCTCAAACCAAAGTCACGCGGCATCCTAAATACTAAAGCAATTGGTAATGGACCCCGAACAAAGTTTTTTACCTTAGGTATGGATCACAAATGCCAATCCACTTTGGACATCAGATCCCAAGCCAAGGTTTCAAAATTTCTTATCATGTGAAATCCTAAAGGGAACCCTAAAGCACTCAACTGTAATGGGCGTTGGACCCAGACTGCGGTCTCTCCTCATCAAATTCGCAAAGTCAAAATGGACATTGGACCCCAAAATACACAAAAGAATACAATAGAAATCAACTTGATTAAAAAACTCTGAAAAACGAAGCAGCATTTTTGTCCATACAAAAATAAAACCTTATGCAGGGGGCAAGAAAAAACATCAGAATTACTCCGCAGGAGAAACTGGACCGCGAGCCTCGATAAAAGAACCTTCAGCACTTAGACCCTCAACAGTAAGACGACGAAGCGTGAGTCAACCATTTCGGACTACCTTCCCGGAGTCCAAGGAATCCAGAACCAGATCAACCCCGGAATTAAAGAGTTGAACTTAGTTAATGGCATTCTGAAACTGCTCCTCCTTGATATCGGTGTAGACAGTAATAAGCTTCCTGACATCCCCCCGCGAGGAAGTAACTTGACCGTCAAGACGTTCGTTCTCGGCATGAAGACACAGCTTTTAATTCAGCCACACACCTTTTGACCTCTGTCAAGTTAGCCTCTTTTTCTTTCACAGCATCCTTCCAGGCAGCCACTTCACTCTCTAACTCCCGAGCCCAAGCATCAGCATCATTTTTTTGCCTTTACGGCTTTTTCCTTTGCTCCAAGAGCCTGATTCTCGCCCAACTCCGCAGCAACAACCTTCTCCGCCAACTTCTGCTCATGGTCCTCAACCATATGCTCCAAGTACCGAGCCTCCAAGGCAAGACGGAGCCCAAGAGTCTCGAAACAAGAGAAGGTATCCTTCCTACTACACGGGGCTAGATGAGCCTTGACCTCTTCATCTAAGAGCTGGAAGTCAATGAACTCATGAGGATATGGATTCTCGCGGTACAGATTGATTGGCCCCTCGCTTCTTTGACCGGTGTCTTTCTCAACTGCGGTCCTCTTACCCTGGTTGTCTGATCATCCCTCGCCAGCCACTTTTCTCTTACGCCTCGCAGGAGGGGGGGAGGGGGGATCCTCCACTTGGATCGGTTCCCTCTCTGCAATTGGTACCTCGGTCTGATGGGGTGATGAGACTGGCACAACGTCAGCGGTGAGGTCTGATGGCCCCGGTTCACTTCTGGCCCTCAGAGCTTCAAGAATGGCCAGCGCGTTTCCTTCCTGAGACATCTCGGCCAAGCTCTCTAGAAAGCAAACACAAGCAATTAGATCCATATAAACGACAAAGACCTTATGAGTTATGGTATTTAAGGTATCTGTGATCATGATGATCTATTAGTCTGTTACTAAACTTATGGCTTCTATAGCGATGAAGACTTCTAAGAATAAGCTGTCCAAAATTAATTGGTATATTTTACTTTGTTAAGTTTGGTATACCGTATACCTATGTTCTGGTGATTGTTGGGGACTGCTCTATGTATTTGCACTTGATTGGCCTTATTATTTCGACAAGTGAAAGTTTGAGACTAGTTTGCTATTGGCCCTTTATGATCTAACTAAACACAATAGAAAGAGGTTTGATTGGGGGTAGAGGTAGAAATAGAATATATCAGTTTTGAAATAATCATATCGTGCATATTCTTGTCTTTCTATTTTCGTTTAGTTTAGGAATGAATGGAATTTTACATTTTTCTTGTCAATTATATATGTTGAATTTACTATTTGTTTTTCATGTTAATTTAGCTGATCAAGACCATCTACTAAGCATCTTTAATTGAGTTCATACTGATTATACCTCAAATCTCGTAACTTGGTAATACTTTCATGAAAATCAGAAACATAATGGCAAATGGGAAATGAAGGGTTTCTTGTGGTTGTATGTTTGTATCGACAATTTTGAACTCTGATATGAATCACGAAAATATTAGCAGAATCTTGCTACCCACGGTTCCAAACTTAGCTTTATCATATTAACTACTTGAGTGAAATATCAGTAAGTGTGTCCAAACTAGTCTAAACTCTTGAATGTGGCTACTAGTGTTACAACAAGTTCTCTTAGTTGGCATGTGTCAGAAGATTGCCATTTACTTGTATATTGTTGTTGTATGTTATTTGTAAGATTTACTTTCTTTGCTTTAAAGGGAAAATAAATGTTAATTTCTATCACATATACGCTATTCATTGCAAGTCTTCTCCTTTGGAATGAGAGCAGGCTTCAGTGGATTGGAAGTGGCAGATCTAGGAAGCAAAGCCAACAAAGACGAGAACCCAGGCTAAAGTATGTCAATTGCATTACATTTAGGCTAATTAATTAAATACTCTTAAACCCACTGTAAATACAAATAGGGGCATCATCTTAGATAACTAAATTCTCTTAGGGGGGGACAAAAATCATGGGATGGAAAGGAGTAATTAATAACCATCAGAAGTATTTTTGAGTCAACTGCCTATCTTATCTACCATTGAATTATATATTGCCTGGTTATTGATCAACCTTACTGTACAACCATATTCTAGATACATCCTGATTCACTGTTCAAATATACACATAATCTGTACCTTCTGCTCATAGTGTTTATGCTATTTCTTTTTGGTTTATTTGTATATTTTTCTTTATTGCCTCTGCAATTTCACAATTTCACAAATTCTTTAAGAAGGAACTTATTAGAACTTAGAAGCAAAGAAGACAATATTGAGTGAGTGATAAGATGAAAATCTGAAAGGGGGGAGCAGTGCTAAATATGCTAAATATCCTTTTAATTTGCTTGTTGTCTGGGGCATTAAAATCTTTCAAGTGATTTTGATGATGACTAATAACTATACCTTTATCAGAATTTGTCTTGAACACTTGCAGTTTCATAGTTTCTAAGTTAGTGGTTATACATTACTGCCATCTTCCTCTGGAGGTTTCTTTTGTCTCATTTTTTCTTGGCATAGATTTGTGTAATTTGTGTGATTTTTGAAAATCTAATGTGTTTATTTTTAGGAGAAAAGATAAAGCCACAACCCTTGTGGCTTCAAAATGTCACAATTGTTTGTTTCGTGCTGTTAATTTGACTGATTGTCTCTGAGATCATTGGTACAGAAGCAGAGTTGTGTTATTCTGTGAATGTGTGGTTGTGTGACTGGAATGACTCCCTGTTATATATGTGACTTCAAACTATATAGCCTTGATGTTGTTGTCTTATACTTCAGTCTTGATTTTAGTTTTCCTATTTGTATCTATAAGCTCTATATTCTTTGACCATAAATAATGGACTTATCTCTTATTCTCTTTTAGTGGGGCTTTTATTTTTAATTCAGACTAGGAACTCTGTAGGGAGGAATATAGATCAATCCATTATTACTTCACCCAAGTTTCCCACTTTGTTTTATTCTATTTTATAGTTTATAATTTTTTGTTGAGCTTGCAGCTATATAGAGATAAAAGTAAGTACTAAAAATTTAATTCTTCACTTATGGGTAATGTTGATGTTTTGGTTGTTGGGATTGGAACTAGTGGCCTGTTACAGGCATTGGATGTTATCTAAAAACAATGAACAAAAAAATAAAGGTTCTATTCCTTTGATAAGAGTATTCTGTTGTTATTTCAAATTGAATGGGATCTTCATCTTATTGATCTTGTGGCATTGACATCCACTTTTAAGTTTTAAGTACATGAGGTCCTGAATTCAAATTCCATAACCTGCACTCCATTGATATTAAAAAAAATTATATGTATTTGTTATTGAATTAATATGATGACAACTTCTGCATTGTCTTTTGCATATTCTAATTCTCTACGGACAAGGCTCTATGTTTTTGTGTTCCTGTGTTGGAGAGAGAAAGAAAATAAAGGAAGTAAAAAGGAATCAAAAGGGAGGCATAGAATATTTGTATAATTATTCTTGCATACATTTGATTAAACCATAAAATGTGGCCAATGTTTTCCAATAAGACTTCAATTGTACGACATACATGAGTGTATTGGGCATCTGTATAGACAATTATTGATGTATGGTGCTTTATCTATTCTATTATCTTTCACCTAGTATTACATTGTGTCATATTATGTCTTGCTTAGGTGGTTGGTGTGGAACTTGCAGACAGAAGTGTAATCTCGGGAGACAATCCAGGTATGAATCTTTTATAAAGTTAATAAATATTCTTTTTTTTCTTGTTTTTTTTTTTGTGTTGCTAGTTTCAAGCTCAATATCCACTTAAAATAGATTTTCTTGTCAGTTGTTGACTGTATTGGAGTTTGTTGTAGGTTTCATGCCAAACATGTTGGATATCAAACTGCTTAATGAGGTTATTAAGGTAAACAAAAAAATTTACCTTGAGGAGACAAACCAGCTAGTACGAGAGATTATACAGTCGATTAACTTTCAGTATTCTCAAACATTTCCCAGGACTGATGGAGCAGAAGAGGAGGACAAGGACGAATAGTTTTTATGATTAGAGTTTAGTTTGTATTGTGTTCAACTTTTTTATATTTGAAATATTGTAGTAATGAGATATTATAGACAATGCTTAGTTTAGTTTATTCTAGAATGTCTTGATGTTTAAATGATATATTCTAAAGACTGAATTAATTTAGTTTACATTATTTTTTATTTATGTGGTTGGTTATATATGAGATTGTTGATTGTTGTTTATTAGGTGTTTTAAAAATTTGGATTTTAATAAATTTAAAAATAATTATAAATTCATATCATAAATTAGAAATCGAATTAGGGACCAAATATATATAAAAAAAAGACATTTAGTGACCGATTTAGAGTTTGATAAACTAGTTTCGTAATATATTGAGCCTTTTAGAAACTGCTTTGGAGATTGGTAAATCAATCTCTAGTTAGAGACCGATTTAGTGACCGATTTTATAAAATATATTCATGCTTTTAGAGACCGATTTAGAGATTGAAAAAATTGGTCTCTTTAAAATCGGTCTCTAATATTTAGCGACGAGGCTTTTAGAGACCAATTTAAATCAATCTCTAACTATTTTAGAGATCGATTTTTTGGTCTTTAAAACTCAATTTTCTAGTAGTTAGATGATGATGATAGAGAAGAAGTAAATAAAGATGATGATGGAGTTCTAGGCTTTCATGAATGTGGTTGCTTTCTAAGGGGTGTGTGAATGACTTGTGGATGTATGTGTAAATATAAAATCGATTCAAGCAACATGTTCTGATCAACACAGCAGAAGCAAAACGGATTAAGAAAACCAACCTCCCGCCATTGCTATTTGATTCACTCTTCCTCTGCTTTACAAGCTTTACGTCAACCCGGTTTCTACCTTGGCTTTCCAAACCCTTACTCACTCAAACTCGATGGTGTTTGTTTTTTGAAGAGATGAGCAGGTTCGGTGACCCAAAACAGAGAGCAATACGTTCTTTTATAAAGTTCTGCCCATCACAGAGCTCAACGGACATGCAACAGAACGTGGGACGTGGGAGCACATGATTTTCGCAGGCAGCCGTTGCTTAACGTTAATGTGATAATGGGTTTGAATACAAGCTGAGAAATGGACCACGTTCTGAAATGATTTCCCGATAAAATAGCAATTAGATCTCAACTGGAATCCAATTTAAAAAACAGAGCACTTTCTGTTACGAAATATACGGGAAAACTATCATTCTCCCACTTGGTTCATTTAACTCATCATCAATCATAACAAGAAACAAAATATATGAATCATGGCGATAGGTCCTCTAGTAGTGAGTATTATCTTCCATGTATCACAATATATCAAGTCTCTCAATACCAGCCCTTAACTTAATGACTAAACCATATGTTTATTCTAGGTCAAAACCAAATGATATTTATCAAAATAAACAATTATGTGCACAAAATATGTGAGAAAACATCAAACTGAATAAGAGTTTCATCGAAAACAATAAATGTACATACAATGAAAAATCACATCATGGAACCAAGTCCCATTCGTACTACATGATCCTTGAATTCTTTGGTGGCATGCCTTTAGTCAAAGGATTTGCAATCATCAACTCAGTGCTGACGTGTTCAATGACCACTTTCTTTTCCTTAACACGTTCTCTCATGGCTAAATATTTGATGTCAATGTGCTTACTTCGACTTCCACTTTTGTTGTTCTTAGCCATAAATGTCGCAGCAGAGTTGTCACAATACAACTTCAATGGCCTAGAAATAGAGTCCACAACTCTAAACCCAAATATGAAACTCTTCAACCATACACTATGCGAGGTAGCCTCAAAATAAGAAACGAACTCGGCCTCCATAGTAGAAGTAGCAGTCAAGGTCTGCTTTGCACTTCTCCAAGATACAGCTCTACCAGCTAGCATAAAAACATAACCAGATGTTGATTTCCTAGTATCAGTGCAGCCAGTATAGTCTGAATCAGAGTAGTCAATCACTTTCAGATCATCAATCCGTCTGTACATAAGCATGTAGTTCTTTGTCCCTTGAAGATATTTCATCACCTTCTTTGCAGCTTTTGTAACACCCTGAATTTCCTATCTCTTAAACAATAATTTTGATAGTTAACAGAATTTTACTATTTAGTAATTTCTGTGCACTGTAAAATTATTTTGTTTATTCCGTCACGTAAATTTGATCGTTTTGAGTGATTTACATGTCGTCAGGAAAATAATAATTTTGAAATTTGGAGAAAATCTTTAAATATTTATTTCTCTTGATCGTTAATTATTTTTAATAACGACTTGATTTTCATACGTTTTCTAATATTTGTGATTTTTGTGGATGATTATAAATTTTTTTTTATGTATGTGGGCCTGTGTGGCCATAATTGGCCAGGTGGGTCCCAGTAAAGTGAAAATTTTTTACGCATAGAAAAATTTGTCTTACCGTTTAGACGGAGAGAATTGGGGATCTTACTAAACCGAATCCAGAAAGCAGCTTTTAGAAATTTTCTTGTACTGTGTTTTGTACTGTATTTATTTATCAGATGATAAAAATACAGTAAATATAATCTTTCGTGGGGTTTTAGCAGATAAAAATAGAAATTATATTGCTTAAGTTAACATTGGTGATTTGGATATCCACCATTGATTTAATTAATGATAGAGACTTGATCTTGATTCAATCAACGGTGGAGATTTGATCTTAAAAGTAAATAGAATTATTTATAACCGTTAGATGGAGATTAAATCAAGGGTAGAGATTTAGTTTTATATAATGGCTATGACCATTTACAACCATTGGATTTAGAAGTGATCAAGGGTGGAGATTTGGTCTTGTAAAGTAACAAGGACCATTTATGACCATTGGATGAAGATTTAATCAATGGTGAAGATTAAGTCTTAAAAAGTAGCAAAGACTAATTATGACCCTTGGATTAAAAGTAAGAAGGAGTAATCTTGACCCTTCATTTTAGAGACACATCTAATGGTTAGAATTTAAAGGAGAAAGATCCTATGGCCTAGATTAAGTCTTCTAATCAAAAGTCTATCTTAATCCTAACCATTGAATTAATCAATGGCTTAGAATGCTCTAAATAATGGCATGAAAAGATGACAAATTACTAAGTGCATAATGCAAGGTGGGGGACAGTTTTGTGGTTGTTTTTGGAGCTAAAGAAAAACTTTATGTCATTATTAAATGTCTTGGTCAATTATACATCATTATTGATCATTTTCCTAAAGCAAAAATATTTTCTTCTTTCTTTCTAAGCATAGCTACGGCCATGCATCAAGTTAGAAGATAAATTTTACATTCAAATAATACTTGGTCATTCTTCTAATAATAACAATTGAAGAAGCTACACAAAATTAGTCAATTTTGGTGGCCATTCCTTTTAAGTCTACGGCCATGCATGTTTGGTAAAAGAAAAACATGCTATCTTTCATTCATTTCTATCACTTTTGTTTTTATTTCAAGATGGCTCACGACCAAGTAGCTTTGGGGGGAGGGGGTAAATATTGACTCTTCACTTGATTCCTATCATCTTTCTATCCATTAATTAAACAAAGTCTCTCTCACCTTTTTCTCAAGATAAGTGCACAGCCAAGGAAGCCTTAGGAAGCCAAAATTGTGACTTTAGTTTACTTGAATATTTTTTTTCTATTTCAAGAACCAAAGAACCATATCAAATTTTTCTCCACTTTCTCTCCATTCCTTCTTCATGGTGGTTTCGGCCAAGCACCCTAGAACCAGTCTCCATCACTCTTTAATTTCATCCAACCATAGATCTTGAATCTACATGATATTCTAAGCAACTTTCATGTTGAAGACTTTCTCTAAATCATTCATCTTCAAGGAGTTTCTTCAAGATCAAAGTTATAGGATATTCGTGGTGAAGTGTAAGGAAACTTCATTTCTTCTCTTCTTTTTCATGATCTAAACCATGTTTGATCCATGGTTCCTCTTAATCAAGCTTAGTATACTAATTTTTATGTATTCTGTCTTGTATTTGAGAAGCCCTTGGTGGTGAAGAACTTGGAAAAAGAAGCAAAATAAAGAGTTTTTGAGGATCTTCAAGAGATAAGAGGGAGATCCACCTCACCAACCAAGTATGGTGGTGAGAGATGGTTTTATATTTGGTGGATGGTGAATCCATGTGAGGATTCATATCCATGGTCTTGTAATTTATTTGTGGGTGTTTATGTGTTTTAATTATTTGCCTATGCTTGTTATGCTATGTATGATTTTATGGCTTTGATAGTATGCTTAAAATATGTATGATAAGTATATGACATGCTTGTAGTATTTATGATGAAATATATATGTGTATGTCATGATGTGAATATGGAAAGAAAATCAATTTTTGGCTCCAATGGCCAAGGGAGAAGGCTACGGTTTTTTATGCCCTTAATTAGGGTTCATGTTAAAATTTTTCAAGAATAAGGGAATTATTTTTTGGTCTCTAAGAACATAGTGAATTTCGGCCAAGACACCTCAACATAGGTGTTTATAACTTAATATTTTCATGGAAGAAAAAAATTGGATTGATTTGAAAAGCATGGAAAATAAACAAAGGGTTTGTTTTTCAAGAAGAACAAGAACACGGTTTTGAAGGGATTTTTATTAATTTAATTTGTGTAAAAAGTTTCTAAGTGTTTATTAAACTTGATTTCGAAAAAAATGAAATGGACAAACGTTGATTTTAAAAAGGATTTGCAAAGAAAGTGAAAAAAGATTTGTAAAGAAAGTAAAAATGAATTTGAACAAATGGGTTTGGTTTTTATGACCATCGGTATTTCGGTTTTGAAACAAAGATTTAATGGTTTTGTTCGTGTAAAACCATATCAATTTAGAAGGAAAGATATTTGATGGTTTCAATGGCTAAGTACCACGGTTTTTGAGGGCTTGTAATGCCTTGATTTTTATGGAACAAAGTGATATTTTATAAAACGAAGTGTTTTGTCACTCGAAAGATTTGACAGTTTTCAATGAACACGTTCACGGTTTTTGAAGACTTACGGATACCTTGATTTTATAACGAAATGATTTTTGCACAAGAATTTGGAAAGAGAATTAGAGCATTTATTACTTGAGAAATCAAGTTTTTATAAACGAAAATGTTTTCGAACTTCAATTTATTTTGAAGAAGGTTGTGTTTGGAAATGATTTAGGAAAAATATAGAATATAATGGTGTTTTGAAAATTTACTAACGTATAACTAATTTTCGAGTTTTGAAATACGTTAGAAAATGTTAAGTTTTGAAACGTTGATTTATATCAATGAAAAAGTGATTTTTGTGGATTATATTTTGGAAAAGGATTTCTTGAGTAAAGAAATGTAGAAAAAGATTTTCTTGAGTAAGAAAATGTGAAAAATGAAATACAAAGTTATATTATTTTGAGAAAAGTTGAAAAGGAATTTTTGAAGGTCAAGAAATATTTTCTATAATGAAATTGTGGTGAAAATTTATTTACGTATCTTAAAAACGTGATTTTTAAGCTACGCGATTTGAAATACGAAAAAAAAAATATATGTCGACGTGATTTTAAATACGTTGAAATATTTCTACGTAATTTGAATTACGTTTAAATATTTTATATAATTTGAACTACTATTGAAAAATTTACGTGATTGAAAAGTGAAGAATTATTTTTACGTGATTATGAAAATGACAGAAAATCGTTATGTGATTTGAAAAGTGTTTTAAATATTTTGAGAATGATGGAAAATGATTTACGCGACTTAAAAGAATGATTTTTAAGTTACGCAATTTTGAAATAGTGAAAAAATACTATGCGATTTGAGAAACATATATTTTTACGCGATTGAGAAAAACGTTAAAAAATTAGTACGTGGTTTAAAAGTGCAACAGAAGAGTTGCAACATTTTGAAATTGTAACAGAAATGTTACGAAATTTTATAAACGTACAATAGTGTTACGGTATGTGAAAACATAATAAAACGTTTGAAATTTTAAAACGTAACAAAAGTGTTACGGTATTTTGAAAATGCAACGAAGTATTGTGGAATTGTGAAAGCGTAACAAAGAATTTGCGCAATTTTGTGAAAATCGACAACAATGGTGTTTTATAACTATGAAAACATGATAAGATGATTTTGTTATTGAAAAATATAGTATGATTACTGTTGAACCAGTATCCATACACTGTTTGTGAAAACAATGAGTTTTGCCTGTTATTGGCACGTGGTGCATTTTAGATGCATTGGAAAAAATAAAATAAAATATGCGTTGAGGCATATGATTTAATTGAACAAACGAATTTGAGCAAGAATGGCCTTGTGGTTCACTAATATATTAGTATTGTATAAACTATATCCGAGAAATTATGATATATACTGTGATTGGTATTATACCTGTGATTGGTATTTGGTGCATTATACATGCATTGGAATGGTCCGATGAATTTGGATATAGCGATTGCCTAGGAGAAACACACCTCTTGAGTGGGTGCGATATGCGTAGTGTAAGTCACTTGTTGACCTTGGGGGCATCGGGGTGCGGGTTGCTTACACGGGTGGTTGGTCGCGCTTCTTCTCGTAGGTTAGCCGATGCAACACACCGATGATCTGACCGAGACACTATTCTTAATCAAGATCGATAAAGGCATCGTGTATGTATGCTAGATGTGCAAAAATTTAAATGAGAATTAAAGCACGTGGTCGAGGCACGGAATCCGCAGTCTTTTCGATCATTTTTTCCGACCGAGTTTTAGCTCCATGGAGTAGGAACATTGAGTCTAAATGCACATGCATTATATGATTACATTTATATACGTATGATATATTAATTGAGGAATATTGGCTATGACAACTGTTTTGAATACTTGGATTGATATATGATTGGATGATGATAGTTGATTAATATTAAATATATTATTGAAAGTCCCGGTATGATATCCCCTGTATGATATTTGTTTATGTTATCTCGTCAATGTCGCCATGTGTTGGTATTGGTGTAGGTGATCTTACCTCTTTGTTATGTTGTTTTGCTGTGTCTATACTTTTAAAATCAAAGAATAGAAGGATCGAGTTGTCTTAGTCATAACGGGCGATGGATACTCTGAGATTGGTGACAACAATAAGGAGTGGACATTCAGGACTCGAAGGGTGCAAGTGTTGACAAAAAAAGATGTATGATGCATCAAGATGGACAGAAAAAGGAATAAATATGTTAAAGTTTCTCATTAGTGTTGTACCGTGCTATTAAGTAGGACCCGTCATAGGGTTTGCTACTATTAAAAAAAAAAGAAGAATCTGTTAATTTTATATTTCTCTTTAAATTGTGAAATATTAATTGGTGTCAATATTGCATAATGAATAGTTGAAATATAATTTTCAATATTACCTAATATTTTCAGTAAATTTACATTTCAGTAAAGAAGAAATTTTGAAACCCATATTTTCATAACTCAAACATTTTATAAATTAATTTTCAGATTTTGAGTTGGGAGTCAGACATGTGATACCCTAGGGAGGGTGTTACAGCTTTCCAATGGTCAACACCTGGATTACTCTGATATCTTCCCAAAACTCCAATAATATATGCAATGTTAGGTCTGGTACAAACCTGAGCATACATAAGGCTTCGAACAGCTGAAGCATATGGAATATTTTTCATGTGTTCCCACTTGAAATCATTTTTCGAACTGACTCAAATCGAGTTTGTCACCCTTCACAATGGGAGCTACACTTGGTGAACAATCTTTCATATTAAATCTCTCTAGAACTTTGTTGATATAAGTCTCTTAAGACAAACCCAAAATGCCTCGAGATCTTTCTCTATGGATCTTAATGCCAATGACATAAGATGCATGTCCCATATTCTTCATATCAAAGTTCTTTGAGAGAAATTGTTTCACCTCATATAGCATACCCTTATTATTAGTCGCAAGCAAAATATCATCCACGTATAACACAAGAAAACAAATCTTACTCCTACTGACCTTCTAGTATATACATTGATCCATAATATTCTCTTCAAAACCGAATGAAGTGATAACCTCATGAAATTTTAAATACCATTGGCGGGAGACTTGTTTCAATCCATAGATGGATTTATTAAGCTTGCAGACTAAATGCTCACCATCACTAGAGGAGAATCCTTCAGATTATTTCATGTCAACCTCTTCCTCTAGATTACCATTGAGGAATGTCATTTTTCACATCCATTTGATGTAACTCAAAGTCAAAATGAGCTACTAATGTCATAATTACACGGAGAGAATCTTTCTTAGATATAGGAAAAAATGTCTCTATGTAGTCGATTCCTTCTCTTTGAGTGAATCCTTTGGTGACAAGTTTTGCCTTATGTCTCTTAATGTTGCCTTGTGAGTCTTTCTTTGTTTTAAAGACCCATTTACATCCAATGGCTTTTACACCATTAGGCAACTCAACGAGATCCCAGACTTGGTTAGATGCCATAGAACCCATCTCATCTTTCATGGCATTGTACCATAAATTCGATTCTTTAGAATTTATGGCCTGTGAAAACGTTTAATGATCATTTTCGGCTCCAATGTTATAGTCTGACTCTTGCAGATACACTACATAATCACTAGGAATTGCTGACTTTCTGACTCTAGTAGATCTTCTTAATATTGCCTCATTATCTTCTTGAGGAACTTGTTGTTCAACCGGTTATTCAACAGGTTGTTCTTCATCAACAATTTGATTTATAATTTCATTTTCAGCAGCTTGTGGAACTTCAATTATCGGTTGTCTAACACCTGTTTATACTTGAGGGGCGTGAACGACAATCAATCTATCACTTGATTTAGAGGTTTGACCTTCATAATGATCCTTATCAGAAGCAATGTCCTGAAACTGATCACTCCCACTGATCAAGTCATTCTCAAGAAACTGAGCATTTCTTGATTCCACAATCCTAGTGCTGTGTGATGGATAATAGAATCTATACCCTTTGGACTTTTCAGTATATCCAATGAAATACCCACTAATAGTCCTTAGGTCTAGTTTCTTCTCTTGTGGGTAATAAATTCTCACTTCAGACGGGCATCCTCAAACGCGTATATGTCGCAAACTTGGTTTCCAACCTTTGAATAACTCAAAAGGCATCTTCAAGACAGCCTTGATTGGAACTCGGTTTAATATATACATAGCCGTCTTTAGCACTTCAATCCACAAGAATTGAGGAAGTTTTGTGTTACTCCTCATACTTTTCACCATGTCCATTAACGTTCAGTTTCTTCTTTCTGCCACACCATTCTGATCTGGAGAACCAGGCATAGTGTACTGGGCAACAATCCTATGTTCTTGAAGAAACTTCGCAAATGGACCAGGTGCTTGTCCATTTTCTATGTATCTGTCATAGTACTCTCCACCTCTATCAGATCTCACAATCTTAATTTGTTTTCCATATTGCTTCTCCACTTCAGCCTTAAAAACTTTAAAAGCATCCAAAACTTCATCCTTAGAACGAAGCAAGTAGAGATACATATATCGTGAATAATCATCTACAAAAGTGATAAAGTATTTCGGACTACTTGTGTCCATGTCTAGACAACAAATATCTGTATGTATGATTTCCAATAGGTTCGAGCTCCTCTTTGTACCCTTTTTAGACTTGTTAGTTTGCTTACCCTTAATGCAATTCACACAAGTCTCAAAATCAGCAAAATCCAAAGTACTAAGTACTCCTTCATTTACTAATCGCTTAATTCTATCAATGGAGATATGTCCCAATCTCCGGTGCCATAACATAGAGGATTCCTCATTCACAACACATCGTTTTAATCGAGAAGTAACATGCATAGAATTATAAGCAGCATCATTTTGCAATTTAATACAATAAAGACCATCAAGTAATTCATCAAAACCAACAATTTCATATTTATTTAACAAAGTAAAACCAAAATCTGAAAAATTAAACGAAAAATTCAAAAGTGCAAGTCTTGAAACAGAAATCAAATTCTTAGAAAAACAAGGAACATAAAAGGTTTTTTCTAAACGTAAAATAAAATTGCTGCTTAAAACCAAACTGCACTTCCCAATGGCTTCCACATGTGAACTCATCTTCCCGCCTGAATAGATGTATTGTTTACTTCCCACTGGCTTCCTTAGGTTTTCCATACCTTACAAGGTATTAGAAACATGGATTGTAGAACCAGAATTAATCTACCATGTGTTATGATTAACACGAACCATATTAGATTCATAACAAACAAATGTAAATGGAGTACCTTTCTTGTCGAGCCAATTCTTAAACTTTATGCAGTCTTTCTTCATGTGTCCTTTCTTCTTGCAGAAGAAACACTTTGACTTTTTCTTTATGACTGGCTGAGGAGGAATGTTGCCCTTATTTTTGGCATGATCCTTCTTTTTCTTTCCATGAATAGTCAAGTTTACCTTTTCGCCCTCTTCCATCATCAACCTTTCCTCTTCCTGGACACACATAGTCAATAACTCATTAGTTGACCACTTATCCTTAGGTGTATTATAAAAGATTTTGAAAGGGCCATATTAATGTGACAGAGAGCACAAAATGTAGTGTACTAGGAAAGAATCTGACATGGTAGCCTCCAAGGCTTTTAGCTGAGCCGCTATATCCCTCATGCACATGATGTGATCATGCACTCCTCTTATGGATGAGAACTGTATTATTAGAGTACTGGCAAGGGCCTTGTCAGATGTAACAAATTGTTCATCAATAACTTTCAAAAGATCCTTGACTTTAGTATGCTGATCGACAGAACCACAAATACCAACAAATATTTTAGTCTTTATGAACATTACGGAGAGACGGTTAGATCTCTCCCATTTTTCATAAAGGTCAACGGCATCTGGAAGGCTAGTTTCAGTAATACCCGGTGGTTCATCCTTCCTAATAGCATAATCAATGTCCATCCAGCCCAAATGGAAAAGAATTCTCACCTTCCAAACTTTATAGTTGTCACCCCTTAATTCGGGAATATTACACTTAATATCAGAAATATTCGCAGGTTGAATAACTGCAAAGTTCAAACATACATGCTCATTATTCATAATTTGAGATAAAATAAATGTCATGTTTTACCAATGTAAATCATGCCTTAATCTATGAATCTAGCGACATAAAACTTGCATGTGGACTAAAGTCCTACTCAATTAGATTCATATTGTAACATTATGACAAAACTATCAAATTATGTTCCTTTTCTTAATTCCTGTGGGCATATCAAGAAATATAATCTGATATTATATCCTAATTAATCATACAAATATAACAAAATTCCTGTGGGTAGATCTTATTACATCACATATGATTAATTACAAGTAATGTTTTAATGTGATTCTAAAACTTAATATATAATTCTAATTAATTAAAGATGTTGTGGCTATTCCCTAATTAATTAAAATTATATCAATCACTTAACATTAATTCATTCTTAATAAAGAGCTAAATATTTGCATAACATAATACAAATAAATTGAATAACAATGCATAAATCTTATTTAGCATAATATTGCATGTACAATAATCATAAGTTCATACATACAAATTTCAAGAAATAAATAATATATGCATATATTTATTCAATAAAAGAAACTATATAAGCTCTTTAATAATTAATTTTAATGTGTATAAATTATTTAACTTAATATTACATGCTTAAGTAAGTACCAAAAATAAACATACAATTCAACAAAATAAACAGACAATCTATACACATTAAAATTTATTAAATAATTCATGTACTAAAATAATACAATTGCAAAATCATACACAATTTTTAATTCAGCACGTAAACTAATCATATATATAACTTGTAGCACTTCAACTCTTGAGAAATTGTTGATAGCATGGTGGCAGCCCAATTAGCATTCATTCACGAGGTCATGGGTTCAATCCTCAAACACAAGACGTGACACATGCATTTGAAGAAAAGTAGCCTACCGCTGCACCACTTCAGTAACGAGTGATTAATGTTGACATCATCAAATATATAACAATAAAAGTCAAATGACACAGAAGCCTGCATTTTGATCGTCTTAAACCTTGAGCCAGGTCATTCTGACCCGGTTACGACCCGCGAACCAGAATGGAAAACCCGACGGTTTCCAGCCATTTTTGACGTCAAAAACAATGTTTTAAATCACAGAAAGCTTAGAAAATCAATTTAAAACAATTTTTTTATTTTAGTTTGGATTAAAAGGGTCAAAAACACAATGCCTATATTCTGAAAAAATCAAACTTCATAACAGATAAGAAAAGCAAGCAAGGCAGAGGCATATACATGGCTCTGATACCAAATGTAAATGTAAAATCGATTCAAGCAACATGTTCTGATCAACACAGCGGAAGCAAAATGGATCAAGAAAACTAACCTCCCGTCATTGCTATTTTATTCACTCTTCCTCTGCTTTACAAGCTTTACGTCAACCTGGTTTCTGCCTTGGCTTTCCAAACCCTCACTCGCTCAAACTCGATGGTGTTTGTTTACTAAAGAGAGGAGCAGGTTCGGTGACCCAAAACAGAGAGCAATACGTTCTTTTATAAAGTTCTGCCCATCACAGAGCTCAACGGATGTGCAACAGAACGTGGGACGTGGAAGCACACGATTTTCACAGGCAACCATTGCTTAACATTAATGTGATAATGGGTTTGAATACAAGCTAAGAAATGGACCACGTTCTGAAATGATTTCCCGATAAAATAGCAATTGGATCTCAACTGAAATCCAATTTCAAAAACAGAGCACTTTCTGTTACAAAATATATGGGAAAACTATCAGTATGGCTTCTAGAAAAAGAAGAATATGGAGATGGAAGAGAAGATAAGATTCTGGACTTCGTTGTGAACATGGTTTGCTTTTGGTGGAAGGGATATGTGTGTATTTCTTATTTGGTGGCTACTTAGGTTCTCCCATAGGGTCCTACTTATAGAGGAAGAGAGGGATAAAAGGGTAAAAGAGGAAGAGTTGACCATTGGCTTGTCATAGGTGGTAGGGTGATAGGCTAGGTTGTCAGCTTTTTTGTTAAATTCGTGGGTGATGTCATTGATGGGTTGATGGTGATAAGAGTTTTTTTCGTGGAGTCTAAGGCTTGGGATAGGTCAAAGCTGCAGTAGCTAGTTGCTAAGGCGGCAGTTTAAGAGATGAATGCAACATGTCATTTAGAAAGCGTTATAGCCATTTGGTTAAGGCGGCACAAGTCCTAGGCAGCTTCATCCATTGTCTACCATGAAGGTGCATTTTCTAAGGTATAAACACTTAAGACGCTTCCTTCATCCAAAGTCTTTCAAGCCACATAGTCATCTTAATTCTTAAGAAACACAACTTTGTGGTGCAGCCAAGGCATCATTCAATACCAAGGCTGTATAGACTCATTGAGTTACTTATTGTCTTTTCACTTTCTGAGGGTTTAGTTTGTCTTGGATAAGTCTAGTTTGATATCAAAATTTCTACAGTTATAGTGGTGCTCTACTTTGTCACATGTAATATAATGAGATTAATAAATTTGAACTTTGTGTATGCCTTGGTTCTTGTTCTGGATCGTGGTCCAGGATACCTCCCTTAAGGGCAAACCCGACACATATGCCACCGAGATCCGAACTACGCCCCTCAGCTAGACATCCGTACAAGGGCACTAGTCGTACTCCCCAACCAATACCTCATAGGTCTGCGCCTGACTTGATCATTGCCTATGGAACACTTTACAGTGTGGGGACCAGGACCGCCTGTTACAGTGGTTGGCTACTAACGTGACAGGCTCGCGATTCCAGGGATCTGCCCAGTGATCGTAAGAGGGAGGCACCCTCCGTCAGGCCTCTGCCTGAAACGATCATGAAGGAGAAGCACACTCTCCCCCGTCAGGTCACGATCTCTGGAGACCTGCACTCTGAGATAAATGCTCAATGACTATACACATGTACTATAAGTAGCACAAAACACTCTCTAAAAAGTAACCATTAATTCCTACGGTGTATGCCTTCATTGTGCCTTGTCTGACTTGAGCGTTAGAATCCCTTTGCAGGTACCCAATCCCCTTGTTTAAGACTCTTAGAGGTGACAACTATACAAGGAGAAGTAAACTACTGTACACATATCTTTTCAGTCACTTTCTGAATCTATTTCAGAACAGTTCTAATTTGAATGACATGTGGGAAAGATTGGGAATTTAGGGATGATGATCATAGTGACCCAGGTGACATATACCTCAAATGCAATATGATTATGTTTTCTTTTCTTTTCTTTTTTCATTTTTAAAGCTATATGAGATATTTCATTTCGAAGGCTTGTGTACTATTTTGTGTCCACATATCAAATAACAGTAGTGACTCTGCCTGCCCTTTTAGTACCTTAAATGTGATGGACGGAGCAAAAATTAGAGACGGGATACTGTTTTAAATCTAGTTTATTATCTTTGTGTAACAGATCTAGCACACGCAGTACCCTTGATGAAAGAGAACGACGTCTATTCCATTGGTTGTGTTCGATCACATGCATAAAGTGCTGGCATGTGGCAATGGCTTGAGGTGTTGCCACTGACAACACCATATATAAACTTGAATGGGGCCATTGTTCCTAGGGTCAAAAGGCTAATTAATGAAGGCAAGAGAAACTCCTCAGAAGATGGAAGTGCCTATTTCCTCAACACAGACGAAAGGTACAATATGAGTCTTCACTTTAGTTGAGATCTCTGAAAGAAGAGTTGCTAAGATTGCGGAAAGTTAGGTCTCTGTTGTCAAAAGATAGGACCACGTTAGAAGAGGAACACATATTATTTTAAGACATATAGGATCCTCTAGATTAGGTTTCCGCTTCAGTCACATCATGTTTGTGCATAGATGATTACGGCACAAGATTAAAACTGTGTATAAATTTATGTAAATCACCATTGAACAGGCCATACTACTGTGCAAAATTCGTATATGATTTGATATGAATTCCATATCTAGAAGGTGGTTTATGTACTTGTGTCAGCCTTCCTGTTTTTTTTTTTTTGGTACATAGCCTTCCTGTTTTTATGTGATAGTTCAGTGCACTCAATGTGCTGGATTCCTGTCACTAATTTGTTTCTAGCAGTGAGGATACCTATTTGTTTTGCTTTTCCTTGCACATTTGGATACATGTTGAGTGGTATGGGTCCATTGGATTATGTAGGATGTTCCATCTGCCGTCATGGTGCATATTCTTTAAGCCTTCACTGTCTCATGTGATGCCATTTATGATAATTTTACTTTCGTCCTTTGCAAGTACTGTGTACAGATTCTGCAGTGAAAGAGCATGTTTGATATTGATTAAGTGTATCTTTGGTTTGACGTTGGTTAGGATAAACGTAATTTGAACGTCCTGCAAAGAAGAATGAACGTTGTTTGGCTATTTTGCTTCTCACTACAATTCAACTGAAAATGGTGCTCTAAGGTAGTTGAAATGAAAGCAGAAATTTGTTGCTTTTTCATTCTTTTCAATTCAATTGAAAATTTATCAAATAACATTTATTTTATTAAATTTATTTTTAAAATAAAAATTTTTAAATATAAATCACGTTATTATAAATATATTTTTAATCAAACATAAATTTATAAATATATTTTTAATTAAATTTAAATTTATTAACTTTAATCTAAATACATACTAATTGTCTACCAAAGTAGTTTTTTACTTAAATTTTTTTCCTGTTTTAATCATGTATAATAATTTGTTTTATTTTTTATACAAAATTTAATATATTATAATAATTTTTTTCGTAATGTTAAAATTTGAAGCTTTTGATTATAGATTAAATATTAAAAATTTTAAGATAAAAATATTATTTTATCTTTCATCAAATAAATTTTTAATTATTTTATATTGTTTTTAATAATTTAATGTATAAAAATATTTTTTATATTATATAAATAAAACAAATTTTTTAAAATTATTTTTTAACTAATATATTTAAATATAAAATTAATTTTATTATAATTAATTATAATAATAATTAAATTTTTATAATTGATTCAAATACACACTAGTCTCGACTATATCATTTTCACGTTTTGCTTTTTCTGGACCCTATGACAGTTGCAGTGATTTGGCGAATGGTTGAGATCCTGTTTGGTCATGAAATGCCTCCCATGACTTTAAGCACCAAAAGTAAAGGACTAAAGGCATCTGTGATACCTGAAGGTTGACCAACCTTTGAATGATTTCATCTTTTTCTTTTTATAAGTTACTAAAAAGTTTTACTCACATGAAAGAGATTGCTCATTTCCCTAATATGTCCCCTATCAATCATACAATTAGTGAATGCATATTAAAAAAAACACCAGTTGATGCCATATTATATAGATTCCTTTCTGTTGTACATGGCATCTCCCTTCCCACATTATTATATTCTATTGGAATGCTTGTCGTTCTGTAAAAATGACCAGTAATATTATTAGGCACTGTCTCTCTCTTGCTTTCTTCAGGTTTGGTGCACCGAATTCCAAGCAGTCTAGGGGCTTTTTTTTGACTCATCTTGTTCCTTTACAACCACTGGATAACGGAAAGTGAAACAGAAAACTTAAAGTAACCTAAGCTCTTTCCAGGGTAACCATTGACATTGATTCTGACCGTGCTAAATTCCTAATGGCTTGATTGTAGAATTTTGGAGTACCATTATAATTGTGTAGTGAAATGACAGAAAATGCCCCACCCTGTTGGCCTTAAGTTAGGGTCCACACATATTTGGTTGAGAACTCTATGATTCATTGATCTGTATCTTTCTCCCAGCAAATTGATGTAGAACGTTGACATTATTCATTCATTTTTTGGGATTCCTACTTTTCAATCCTAAATGTCCCTACTCTTAAGATCAGTCCATTAAATTCCTCGTCACCTGCCTATCTTGCTCTCTTACCACAAAGCCAATGTTTTCATCTACTACTAATTTTCTATTTTCTTACAAGTCATTGATTGTAGAATTATTTTTTTTACTTTTATACCATTTTAATTCAATATATGTAATAAATTCAGATTTTTTTTTTTTCATTTTGTTTACTAATATAACTTCATCATTTACGAGTGATAGACACAATATTTTATAATCTATATTTCTTGCGTGAGATCCACAGTCCTACACTCGCTATTGTATTTATCTATCTTAAAATAACAAATTTATGTTAAAAAAATAGATACATTAATCATTTAGGGGCCTAATTAGTTGTCACCTAATTATTATTTTTTCTGAACAAAAATAAAAATAATTGTGTTGAACTCTTTAACATGCCACTTTATTACTAACACAAGTCCCAAGTTTCATCACTTCTATAAATTTCTTTTTACTTTAAAAGGAAATTGAAACTAACTCAAGCTGAAGAAAGAAAAATGTTGGTCATATGTATAACTATTCGAAGCTAACAAAAGATTAATAATTTGAGCTATATAATTATGCTTCTAATTATGTATTTGAATATTCTAAAGATGAATATATACTTTAAATTAATTGCAGTTGAATTATCATTTATGAGAAAAGCAATCATTTTGCCTCATTTTATTCTTTTCAGCCATAAAGCATGAAGCTTTCACATTTTCCATTTTTCTTTAAAAAAACATGACTTTAATACTATAATTAGTAAGAATCCCGTGTACTGTATATATTCTTTAAATTGTCAACACTTTAAATTAAATCATCAATATATCAATATAATATATTTAAAAAATAATCGAATCTATGAAACTCTAACAAGTGCCATTTCATATTTATGTTATTAATGACTCATTATAATTTTAAATTTTATTATTATTATTTTATTAAAAATATAAATTATTTAAAAATTCCTTCATTATTATTGTCAAGTGTCATCTCTAAATTATATAGTTATTATTGAATATCTTATATTAAATCTAAATTTTTATCTTATCTTATTAAAAGAAAATATGTATCGTCATCGATGAACACCCTTTTTTATTTAAATATGGCTAAAATGTTTAATAGCTCGAACACCATCTAATTTTGATATCTATTTTAACATTATTAATCATTATTTCATGAGTCTTGTTACGGAGCCCAGATGGCCCTGTAGCCCGGATTGCTTGTGTATAGTTTTATATTTGAGAGATTTATAAATTTAAATTTGGAATTGATTATATTAAGATGGGGCCATCAACTTTTACTCCCATCCACGCTGTCCGTGTTGCTCTTCATCTGAGCCTTGCACCATTTTCCTTATTTCATTTATGATGTTTATACTGACCAAAGTGTTTGAAAGCTAAAGGTCAAGGTGCTTTGATTGTATAATCATCTTAATTTCTTAACACTGTCATTAGATACTCTCGAGATAATTTTCTTAGATTAATGTATATATATATATATATGAAAATGGTTTTGAGATTTTTTATAGAATAGAAAATAATTTTATTAGGATGCCAAACTATATTATTATATATACAGATAAAGTCAAGGGGATTTTTAAAACTTAAAATACTCTTTTAATAATTTTTGAAATTTTTTAAAGTATTTTAAATTTTTTTTTATATAAACTTAATATCAGATACTTTCAAAAAAATAAAATAAATATTTAAAGCTTGAATTTTTACTCTGCCTATGATCATCTATGAAAAAAATAATATATATATATATATATATATATATATATATATATATATATATAATTTTAATAATAAATAATTATTATATATTATTTTTAAATATTTAATTATTTTCTTATTCTAGTGTATATTAAAAAACATAAATATTAAAAGAGAATTTAAAATTAAAATTTAAAAAAAAGTTAAAAATAACATATATTATTTTTTAAATAAAATAAAATAAAAAATGACACATAATTCCATAAAAAATAAAAAATTAAAAAATCAACCCACTCTAAAATAAAATTATTCTAATTTATATATAAGGGTGGATTTACTATAAACAACCTTGGGAATAACTTGCCAATTGTGCCGATGCAGGTCTCTCAGTAGTAACATGGCAAGTTACCAAAACATGGTTAACTTGGTAATTCTGTAAAAACATAGTAGGACCACTAAGGAATTTGGTCAATTATTGATCCCCACGTTTGGCAAATCAAGTGTCATGGTTTGGCAAATTGTTGAAGTGACTAAACAAAGAATTTAAGAAAAAAAATGAATGGAGAATGTCAGACTCTGGCTTTTTTTTAACCCGCAGTCCCTCACTCTCCTTCTGCTGCATTTTCACTCTGCAGCCTTTGACCGAGTCTTAGCGCTCCATTCACTCTTTTGCAATTTCATTTTCTCACTATTTTGGGTCTATGATCAACTTTAAATTTTATTTTGATATTTTTCAGTACAGAAATTTTATCATCATATAAATCTTTAATCCAGCACTTGTTTTTACATTTTAAGATTAAATCAAAACTTTCGTTGTATCCGTATCCTATATTATACAAAATACAGTTCATGTTGGTATTGATAATAATACGTGATAGTTATTACTGAATTATTTTTCTTCAATTCATATTATTTCATGGAAGTTTTGTTTATTATCAATCAAATAATTTTATTTTTTAATTTTAAAATATTTACCTATCTTATTTTTTTTATATCCAAATTCTATATTTTTTTCTTTTATAAAAGTTTTAATAATTTTTTTCACCATTCAAACGTCATTATTTATCTTTTTCTTTCTTTTCTTCCTTTTTTTCTTTTTACTTTTGAAATACTTTATTCAAATTATAAATAATATATAGTTAATAATTTTTTAAATTTTTTCTAATCACTAAAATTTTACAATTACTATCATATTATAAATAAATTAATAAAAATGTCATAATAGCTACAATAGTAATAGAAAATTGTTTTTAGAAAAAAAATTTATATTAATCTATTATATTATGATATATTAACTTTTAATAGACTAAATATATACATAATATATTATGAGTTATTTTTTAAAATACCTCAACCTAAATATATTAATATTAATAATAATAACTTAAATAAATTTAGAATAAAACTATTCAGTTATATATATTAATAGGTTTATTATAATAGTTTAACAAATACACAATTTATTTAACAAGGTTATACATCACACAGGTTATCAATCTTGTTTACTTCTAATCAAATGTCAAAATTAACCGATTCAGGTTCATAACCCTTCAAATTAATTAGTATCCGATTCAAATCCATTTGATTAATTAGTAATAACAATAATAAATACGTTAGTCCAATGACTACTAAACAAATTCCTAATCCAAAAAAAATTCGAACCCCATATACATTAAAAAATGCAGAATTTTATCTAAATTCTTTTAATTCGGTCAACTTTTGCCGATGGCACTTTATAAATTTGGAGCTTGGTTGTTAGAGTTTAATATTTGAGTTTTTGTAGGCTTTGGAGATAATTGTTTAAATAAATTTAAAAAAAATTGCTAATACTTTATGTATTTTGCTTGGCTATTCAATTGAGTTAAGATTTTTTTTAAGCAGGTTATATTTAGATTAATTTATACACACTTCAATTACATTATTTTTTGATCTGAATAAAGACAAATCATTCAAATCAAAATTAAAAAAATTATCAAAATTTTTTTAATAACTTGACTCTAAAAAATTGACATAACTAAAATTTAAATCAATAATCATATATTTATCTCGGTTACGCCAAGTTGGTAAGAAGATTTTCAAGAGTAAACGTCTCCTATTTTTGAGCTCATTACAACTTCTTGCATATATGTCTAGTATAACTTTTCTGTAATAGTTATAATTTTCTATTTTGTAAATCAAGAAAAGAATGGAGAATTGATGGCTTGATTCAAGTTAATAATTAAGTATTTAAGTCACAATAATAAGCTAATGACAAATTAAATAATAATAATAATAGTAATGAAAAAAATGCATTAGCTTTTTTATATTAGTTGGTTAAAAGTTACAATTTATTGACATGTCATATTTGGTAAGTTCAGAAAAGTTATAGACAACTTTAACTTCTGTGGATAAGAAAACAAGTTTACGTTTTAAGGAGATAAATTTTGTGGGGAAACTGAGATTCATATTTATGTAATGGAATGATATTTAGTCTTATGAGTGGTTCAACAAATAAATTGAACCTATAAAAATATCTCAAAGTCTAAAAAAAAATTATAAAATCAAAATCCTAATGTGTAGACATGTAATCATAAATTGGAATGGTAGCTTTGTAATCCTCTCTATTCTCCAGAAATTTGCATAAATAATATCTTGAATCTCAGTCTTATCCTCATCTGTTTCGTTGCGTAAGGGTAGTATATATTTCTAATAAAAAATACCTAATTCTTTCACAAAAAAAATACAGTAACCCAAATCCAGTGTAATTGTAAACAAAGACCACAAAGGGCAAAATTGACGGTTACACATAGTACACAAAACAATTTCTCATAAATGAAGATATTGAACATGTAATCATGATATTTTTTGTTTGATGAAAATGTAATTCACTCAAAACTTAATCTTTGATTTCAATTTAATCTTGATTAGAGACTAATGTTAACTGAATTTAAATAATTTAAAAATCAAATCATAAACATAATTTAAACTAGCGTACTGATTAGCTTATGTACCTATTAATTTGTATTTTTTATTTTTTTAAAGATAAAAATTAAATAATAATGAAGATTCTTTAAATCTTCTTTTTTTTAAATATTTAAATAAATAATAAAATTATTTATAATCTTTTTTTTTATATTAACCTTTAAATCTTTAAATAAACAATAAAATGTAATTATAATTTCATCATTCTTTTATATTTATCTTTAAAATTTTAAATTAATAATTAAAAATGATAATTTTGAAAACACAAAGACACTAAAATGGAGAATCCCATATTACCCTTTGTTAGGAGTTGAGTCATATGATGGGTAAGTTTTGGTGGGGAAACCAAAGTGATTCGCGTAAAATAAACTCGTTGAGTTGGGAAAGGTTGTGTTGGTTAAGAGGATGTGGTGCTATGGGCTTTCTGGATTCACATGCGCTCAACCTCGCCATGCTAGCTAAACAGGGATGATAGTTCATATGTTTCCCGGACTCGTTGGTTTCTAGAATTCTTAGAGCTAAATACTGTTCTAATGGTGATTTTCTTCAAACATCGTTGGGACATAATCCATTGCATACATGGTGGAGTATTTTTTAAGGAAGGAAAATATTGGAAATGGGAGTAGAATGGCGAATTGGGGATGGTTCTTCTACAAGGATATGGAGTGATCCTTGGCTCCCCAAAGTTGTAAGTTTCAAAGTGCAACAACCCTTAATCTATAATGTTACTTTAGAATAGGTGTCACAGCTCATGGTGGATGGGTCAAAAGAATGGAATACTGAAGTTATTTGCTCCACCTTTACACCAGAGGATGCAACAACTATACTTAATATCCCTTGAGCCATTAGGTTCATCCAAATCAGCTTTTTTGGTGCCATGACAATAGAGGCAGGTTCTTAGTTCAAAGTTCCTATGAAGTGGCTTGTAATCAAACACTGGCCAACAAAACTAAAATGGGGCTATGGGTTATAAGGTCATGGAACCAAATGGGACTCATCCACTGTGCAAACCTCACTATTGTGTTGTTGCTGCCCAACATCGTGGTCTGACATGCGTTGTGTCAGGATCTCAATAGTGTGCCTCGAGTGAACTCACACTTGGGTGTAAACAGAGGACTCCGACTATATGTGTGCCGAGTTGACCTACGGGACTAGATCTCAAATCACGGTCTAGAACAGTTACTCTCAACTTGGTGCTTAACCAGTATAGCTAAGTATCAAGGTAAGTCTTAATGCCTCGAGTCATGGGATCCGTTCTTGACATGAAGCCAGAGTCTGCAATTCCCCCTAGGGACCAAGAGTTTTAATTTAGAGGCGTTAACATGACTAAGTCACTTGACACTCATACACAAACCGCCGTCAGGCCATGGTCCGCACGTTAGGTGATTAGAGGTGGACATTATAGTGTGTAACCGGGGTCCGTAGAAAGAACAAGGATTATTGTCGTATTCCGTCGCACAAAACCGTACTCAAAACGACGAGGCTTGTATGACGTTTGACTTTCTGAGCAACCATCACTTCATCTAGTGTGACAGTTGTAATTGTCCACATGGCGCATTCTGACATAGAGTTATTGTTAGGGTTCTATGCGTCATGATAAGGATTTTTGAAATCCGAAGTACTTAGATGGAATTGTCCCCTAAGTATTTCCTCTATAAATAGGAGCCAAGGGTGCCTCGTCCACACTTTTGCTGTCTCTCTCAAATCTTTGATGGACTAAGGTGATTTTCGGCGACTGTGCACGACAAAGAAGCATTGTTTTTTAGTTATTTCCACCAGTTAAACACCTTCTAGTCACCAACTCACTTCATTTCTATAACTCTAAGATGATGATCCTCAACATTCGTCTAGTACTAGTGCAGGAAGCTCAAGAGGCTAATCGAGTTAATGTTGAGGTCCTTCCTAATGCTACTGTCGATCTGAATGAAGGGGATAGCGAAGCACAGACGTCGTAACTCATGTTACCAATTAATTACACCCAATCATAAATGGTTATGGCCAAGTGTTGAAGATTTGGGTAAAGACCCATGACTCACAATGAAACTGTTGAAGTCAGTTTCGTGGGTCATTCCTCTTAACCTGATAATCTAAGAAACCCTAGATCCCATAAGGAATTAGCTATGTAGACATTCTCAAGACAGGGTCCAACTTGAGGGTCTCTATAGACATTCTCAAGATGAGGTCCAACCTGAGGGTCTTAAAACTTTAAAAAGAGTATAAGCAAATGTATAGAAATAATTTCCTCATTTTATTGATTGAACAAAGAACCGGTGTCCGTACAATGTATACTCAAAAAAATTGGGTAGATCAAACATAAAGAAAACTATGAAACTAAGCCTTAAAAGACACTTAGCTATAGTACGTTCTAAGTTTATCTGCATTCCAATAGTTTTTTATTAGCATGCTAGTTAATGTCTTCAGGGTGTAAGCTCCCTTGCTTGTGCTGATCACAATGTGGTAAAGACCTTCCCAATTTAGGGCTAACTTCCCTTGGAATGCATTCTTACCACCAATATCCACTCTTCGAAGTACTAAATCACCCGACTCGAATTTTCTTGGGATAAATTTCAAGTTACATCGAGCCACCAACTTTTGTTTGATGACAACATCGCATATGTAAGCGACACACCTTCTTTCTTCTAGAAGATCCAACTATTCTCTAATTAATTTCGAGTTGTTATCAAGTGAGAATTGTTGGTGACACCAGTTGGGTTTCCCTATCTCCACTAGGACCATAGTCTCACACCCATAAGTGAGTTTGAAGGGGGTTTCCCTTGTTGTGGTGTGAGGTGTAATGTGGTAAGTCCTGAAGACATGGTCTAGTTGTTTGACCCAGTTTCCCTTGGCTTCATCTTGCCTCTTTTTAATTCCTCGAACAATAACCCAGTTAGCTACTTCAACTTGTCCATTGATTTTAGGATTCTCAACGGAACTGCAATGGTGCTTGATTTTGAGCTAGGCAAACAACTCTTTGAAACCTTTTTCTTTGAATTGGGTTCCGTTTTTCTTCATAATGGACTCCGAGACTTCGAACCTGGTAATAATATGGCACCAAGTGAATTTCTCGATTCGAGCAGAAGTGATCGTGGCTAAAGGTTCTAATTCGATCCATTTAGTGAAATAATCTACAACTACCACCAAGTACTTCAGTAGTCTAGATGCTTGAGGGAACAAGCCCAAGATATTCATGCCTCATTTGTAGAATGGCCAGGGTACGGAGGTCATGCATAATTCTTTGGGAGGAGCTTGATAATGGTTTGAGTGTCGCTGACATTTATCACAAACTCAGACATGTGCAAGGGAGTCAGCTTCCATTGTTGGCCAATAGTATCTAGTCCTAAGTGCCTTCAAAATTAAGACTTTGCCTTCCAAGTGGTGTCCACAACTCTCCATATGAACCTCGGGCAAAACATATTCTGCTTCTTTTGGTGTGAGGCATTTAAGGAGAGGTGAAGAGAACCCACGGCTAGGGATGGAAACAGGCCAGACTTTGCCTTAAATAGGCCTGACCTGTATCTCAATTATAAGACATGAGCTTGACCTGTGAGCCTGTAATAGGCCGATCTTTAAGGCCTAGCATGACATTTTTAAAAGTTTGGTCTGACCTGAAAGCCTATTTAAAGGCTTACTTTGCAATGAAACCTTTAAATAAGCTAACATGCCTACCTTTAAATAGGCCAATAAGCCTTTGCATATGCTAACAAACCTACTTTTAAATAGGTCAATATTCTTTTAAATAGGCTAACAGGCCTAAGCCTTAAAATAAGCTAATGGGCCTATTCAAGGCTGATAAGCCTTTATTATAACTTAACACTCACCTTCTAATTTTATAGATACTCACTACTTTCTTACTCTAATCTTTAGTCGATGTTAGACTTGGAGATATATCAAGTTACAAAATTTTGTAACTTGGTATAACTCTAAGTCCCACATCGACCAAAGACCAGAGTAAGAAAGTAGTGAGCATCTATAAAAGTAAGAGATGCTTGTTAATTTATTATTTTCATTCTAATAAATATATTTCATTAAATATATTGATAAATATGTTATTTCTATTCTAACTTATTAACTTAAGTTTTAGTTACTAATTTTTATTAAAATCTAATTAAAAAATATATTAATATATTATAATAAATTTATAATTATAATTTATAATTATTATAATAATATATATTATATTATATATAGTTAAATAGGTCAGGCTGACCTGCCAGGCTCAACAGGCTTATTAGATGGTCTAAGACCTAGCATTTTTAGTTAAACAAGCTTTTAAAAAAGCCTTAACTTAACTTGTTTAGTAAATAGGCCAAGCTAGGTCAAGTCTCAGGCAGGCTAGGCCATAAGCTCCTGATGGGCAACCTGACCTATTTCTACCCTTATCCATGGCAGTACGATTATCCATTGTAGACAGTGTAACAGACTGCGATTCTGACTAACTTGGAGGCTTCTTTTGGATCGTTAGGTCGAGTTCCAAACTGAAGGTACTCCATTATTGGGGTAACCCAACCACATTCATCTCCTTCCACTTGGAAAATGGTTGAGTCCGTGATGGAAGGCTAAGAAAGGTCTCTTGGATGACGGAGCGGTTGTTGCCCAGGCTCTTGGTGTTGGCTAGTTTGGACAGGAGGTCCGCCTTGGAGTTCTGTTCCCTAGGTATGTGTTCTATCTTGGCAGCCTGCAAATTTTTTAGGAGCCCTTGGACTTTGGCTAAGTATTTCTGTAGGAGAGGCTTCTTAACTTGATAATCACCTTGGATTTAGGAGGACACAAGTTAGGAGTCACTACAAAGTATGATCTCAGCCACTCCTATATCCTTGGTCATCACCAATCTAACAATACATGCTTTGTACTCTGCCTGATTGTTTGCAATAGGAAACTCAAACTTCAAGGAGTTCTATATTGTTATTCCTTTAGAGTTTTCTAGGATTACCCCGACACTACTTCCCTTGGGGTTCGAAGATCCATCGATGAATATAGTCCATGAAATTCCCTCATGGTTGCCGAGGTCCAATGTGAACTCTGCCAGAAAATCTAAAAGCGCCTGAGCCTTAATTGCTAACAAGGGCTTATATGCGATCCCGAACTCGGAAAGGTCAATGGGCCAAGTGATCATTCTTCCTTATAGGTTCAGCTTATACAGTATTTGATGGATAGACTAGTTCATCCTCACTACCATGAGATGACACCGAAAGTATTATATGAGTCTTCTGACCATAGCGATGAGTGCGAAAGTGACCTTCTCTATTTTCTAGCAGCAGAGCTCGGGGCCTTGCAGGACCTTACTTACAAAGTAGACTGGCTTCTACCCCTCCATCGTCTCCCAGATCAGTATTGAACTTATAGTCTCTTCATGAACTAAGAGGTACATGTACAATGTCTTACCGGGTTCTAATTTTATCAGAATGGGTGGAGAGAACAGAAGATTCTTCAAAAATGTAAAGGCATCCTCACACTCTTGAGTCCACTCAAAATCTTTCCTCTTTTTGAGCAGTCTGAAGAGGGGAGGAGATTTGTGAGCGATTTTAGCAAGGAAATGTATGAGGGTCGTTATCCGGCCTGTCAGATGTTATACTTCCTAAATGTTCTCTGGGCTATGCATGTTAAGCATCACTTGAAATTTGTCTGGATTTGCCTCAATCCCGCGATGAGTCAATATGAAGCTTAGGAATTTGCTAACTTGGACCCCGAAGGAGCACTTCTCCAAGTTGAGCCTCATGTTATGTTTCCGGAGTTATGCGAACACTTCCTCAAGGTTTGAGATGTGTGATCCAGCTTGTGGGGTCTATACTATCATATCATTGATATATACCTTCGGTAATTTCCCCACTTAGTTCTCAAAAACCTTATTAATCATTCTATGATAGGTGACTCATGCTTCTTTAATCCAAAGAGCATAGCCCTATAGCAGTAACTCGTATTCTCAGTAATGAAAATAGTTTTATCTTCATCTCTAGGGTATATTGGGATTTGATTGTACTTGAAGTATACATTCATGAAAGACAAAAAACAGAAGCTAGAGGAGTTGTCAACCATTTTATCCATGTTGGGAAGTGGATATGGATCTTTGAGGCAAGATTTGATTAAATCCATGTAGTCCACGCACATTCTCCACTTCCCATTTAATTTCGTCACCAATACTACGTCAGATAGTCATATAGTGTAAGTTATCTCCATAATGAAGCTGACACTGAGTAATTCCTTGACTTGTTCTTCAATGACCAACTGTCTTTTCGGCCCAACCTTTTTCTTCTTCTAGGAGATCATTCTCATATATTTCCTTATAGATAGGCGATGATTGATGAAAGCGGGGTCAAGCCTAGGCATGTCAGAAGTCATCTAGGCAAAGAAGTCTTTGTTTTTCTCCAAGAGCTCAATCAACTGATGCATCTCTTCTTCATCCAGGTTCCCCCAATCTTGGTGACTTGATCTAGCTTGACTCCAAGTTAGAGTGGCTGTAGTTCATCCCCCGAATGGGGTCTGGCACCCCAGATTTCTTATCTCACATCTAATTCGGTCATGAGAATGTTGACTTAGTCTAGAACTAGGCTAGATGTGTCAGCTTTCGCTCTCATGGGGGTCATGTTGATTTTGAGGCTTTGATTATAGCATTTGTGTGTCATGATCTGGTCCCCCTTGATTGTGATAACCTCATTGTTTTTGTTGAGGAATTTCATGGCCAAGTGGGTGATAGACACCACGATGCCAAGTGCATTCAGCGCAAGACGACCCAAGATGATATTATATGCTGAAGGGCAATTCACGATAAAAAACTTGACCTTGACAGTCTTGAAGAGCTTGCTGCTTCCCAAGGTCAGGTAAGTCTCAACATACCCCGCCAAAGTGATTTTTTAACCAGTGAAACTAGTGAGCTCGCTATTATAGGAAATCAGGTTTGAGTTTGGAAATTTTAGCTTCTCATACAACCCCATGAACATAATATCAGATAAACTTCCTTGGTCTACGAAAATGTGCCAGATCTCGACATTAGAAATTATCTTAGAGACAACCAGTAGATCATTATGCTCTGGGATGATTTTGTCGTAGTCTAGATGGGGGACATCTTCCAATCTCCAACTCGTGATATGAGTACGGAGTGGGAGACGCTCAACACCACCTTCCTAAGTGCTTTCTTTCAAGCGCTATTGGATGACCCACTACCTGCAAAACCACCAGCAATAGTGTTGATGGTTAGGTTGACCTGGGCATGACGACCATCATTGTCATCTGACGGAGTGTCCTGGTTTCGATCCTATCCGTTGTTAGTATTACGACGAGGTAGACTTTAGGACCTCCTCCTTTGGTGTGGAAACGGGCTCTGCTTAAGATTGGGGGTGCGTTTTCTTTCATTCTGTCCTCTATAGCATCCATTGTTTTAGATATGACTGATGTACTAATCCACTCATCCTGCCCAAATTAGGACTCAATGGCGTCACAAAGTTGAAAGTAATTTTTTGTGTTATAGTTGTAGCCCTTGTGCTACAAATAATGTTTTATACAATCCTTTTGTGCATGTTTCTTCAAAGGAGGTGGTCTCTTGATATCCCAGAACTCAGTCTGAAACACTTCCTTCAGAATCATTATGCATGAAATGTTTAGAGGGTTATAGGTTAAGTATTTATTTTGCGGTAGATCGTCTTTAGAGGAGTTCCGAGTCTGAGAGGAGTTTTGGTTACCTTTTTAGTGAGAGGGCTTACCCTTCTCTAGACTCCTCTTAGCCTTAATAACCTCCCCCAGGTTTATGTACTTCTAGGATCGCTCCCAAAACTCTTTCATACTCTCTGGTTTTCTCTTTGCCAAAGATTGAGAAAATTGAGAGTCGGTCCAGAGGCCGTTTCTGACATAGTGGAGAGCAATTCTCTCATTGAGGTTTGATAACTTCACAAAGTATAGTTATTTGTGCTCCATATATGTGCTTTATTGGTTGCTTAAGTCCTTGTTATAATGCATATTGGGGTAGTTTTATGCTTATATTTGATAAATCCAATATTGAGACTGATCCAGTATGATATTGAGCAAATTGAGCGTATTGTGTAAAGGATTAAGTAGACTTTGCATTTGCTAATACTTTGATAATTTCTCTATTGCTGGAAGAGCTGCAAATGAGTAGATTGGTGGAAGTTTTGGACCAACACAGATGAGACAACCCAAGAGGAACCTAAAGGAGCAAAACACAGTAGAAAACTGAGTTAGTTGCAGAATTCTACAACCATACTTATTACGTCGTGGCGCTGGGGAAGCGTACGCCGCGGCGTAAAGATGAATTCCCTGCAAAGTCAGAGAGCTGCACAAAATGAACGCCGTGGCATGGCATATTAATGTCGCGGCGTACCTGACCTAACTTAACACGCGCCGCAGCGTGGAATGTGAATGTCGCGACGTGCCTCTATTTTTCTGAATCTACAAATAGATTTTTAGCAAAATTTTAGAGAGAGCTTCGTTTTTAGTTTCTAGGTTTTAGAGAGGCTGCGACCTGTTCTTCATTTCTGGGCTGATTAGAGGCCTAGGGAGGCTAGGTTGGATGCCATCTTCCTCATGGAAGGAGATTCAAGCTTCAAGGATGCTATCCATGGATTCCTTCCTCTTCTCCCTTTGTTTCTCTTCTCTTCCCTATCTTTTGAGCACTGTTTTGCTGTGTAATTCGTGTTCAATGACTTGGTAGCTGTATTTAGGAAATACTTTGAATCTTTCTATGAGTATTGATGTTTATGTTATCTTTTGAGTATCTATTGATATTTAGCTTTGTTCTTCCATGCCTATACTTAATGCTTGCTTCTGTTTGATCAACAATTGCATGATCTTAATTGATGCAAATGAACTAGACATAGGGATTTATGGAGATGGACATGGTATGGTTGATGCATGTTCGACGAGTTCAATTGGCTTGGATGAGTTGATTCGCTAACGGGATAGAAATATACCTTTTAGCTATGTATTAGCGTGTGTTTGAGAATAGATCATTCATTAGTGGAGTTTATACTAGTCCTCATGCAAATATAAGAAACATAGTGGATTAGGTAAATGACACCGGGTTGATTGATCTAGACATAGGCTTTTGACTAAATCAGATTCTCAAGCTAAACTAACTAATCATTGATGTTGCTTATAAGGATTGCATATCATTAGTATGAAATAGGAGGTGAAGAAGGATTTCCTAGATCTCTAAACCATTATCTTTATTGCTTTTGTAGTTTAGATTTAGTTTATTTATGCTTTCTCTATTTTATATGTTCTTAGATAGAATTTAGCTAAGCTATTAGTTGTTACTTAGTAATAGAAGTCATTTATCCTCGTGGGAATGAACTTATACTTTGTATTACTTGTAAGACACGTGCACTTATGGCCTAAAAAAGGGACAAACAAGTTCTTCTTATTAATACAATATGTATTGAACCTCTTAATGTAGCACCCTAATACAAATATTTCGATATAGCTAACATATATAAAGATATATAGCATTAAACATGTCGCTTATACTCTTACCATACTCTTACTACCATATAACTAAAGAATTTCATATAGAGAACCATGATAAAAGTAGGTCATACATATATACATCAAAAGCCTCAAGAGGCATAGTGTTATATATCCAACAAAACTACAACTCAAAGTAAATTATACAAGAGTTATCCATACAACAAGAACTAAGAACTACCTAGTCTTGTTGCCCTTTCTTCATCTACTTATCCATTTTTAAAGGGTCTTGACCTACTTTTACCATGGAAATACAGAAAGGGGTGAGAGCATAAAAAATCTCAGTAATATACATGCATCTCATGGCACTCATTAATATAAATTACATATAACATAATCGATAACCACATTATACAATCGCTCATACAATTGTATAATAAATAGAAAATCTAATGTATCTCAATATTACACAATTACCCATACAACTGTATAGCAACAACTACACTTAACAAATTGCTTAATTCGCTTCAGTGCCTAACTTAGGATTTAACTCATCCTATAGTCTTTGGTAGTAAGTTTAACTCACTTACTACACTACAAAAGGGTTGATCATATTCCTCATGTTACTTGACAAATAGCTTTGCTTACTACTTTGTCCAAGGTAAGTGTTGTACTAACATTTTTCTCTCACAATTACCTCCTTAACAAAGAGCTTTACTCACTTCTTTGCAAGGTCAATGGGTCTATCTCACTCTCTTAAGTAGGATAACTATACTATGGTTCTACTTTAACCGACATAGGAACCAACTCTTAACTAACCGTTAATTTCAAGCAATTCTTAACTCTAGGAAAGCTTTGAAAACTCAAAACTTGTTCTTATATGCTAGGTGGACATTCCCTTTGTCAAATATCCCTAAAAGTGTTTTATTACATGTAAGAAAGCATATATAAATGGTCCCAACTAATTGAGAAACTCAAATTGTCCATAAAATGACCTTGGTCAATTCTGGAACTAACGCTTGGGCGCTCCCTGATGGGACCACGGCAAGTGTACCAGATCGTCAAGTAATAAAAACGGTGAGAAACCGGATATCGTTCTCAAGGATCGATGGCTAAGTACCAATTCACGAAGTTAGCTACTATCTAAACCAAGATTTGGATCAAAGTGAGCTCTAATAGCAAAATACGACTAACAATGAACTCATGCATTAACAATATTTTTGGATTTTTCTATTAGGCAATTCAACAAACACTTGGTATACGATATGAAGGATAATCAACTAATGAAGGAGTTGGAATCGAGTTTCATTTGATTTCTTTTGCTGCAGATTAAATTGGGGTTAAAACAAATTTTTGCTTCTATTTTGTTATCGAATTCACTTAAATATCCAAGTCCTAATTCCTTAGGCACAAGAACCTTAAATCCTAGTCAAAATCCCTAATTCCTTAGGTGAATCTAAAAAGGATAAAGCATTAAGATTAAGAATTCAATAAGATAACAAGCATTCATCTACTATTCCTAGCATGATGAATCACAAGGTTCATAATCTCAAACAAAATTCACACATCAAATTTTCATTCAATGTATAAACCCAAAAATCATTCTAAGAATTATCAAACCTTATAAAGCTTTAAGAACAGAGATTATAAACTCAAAATAGAAGAATCCATTAAGCATAATTGAATCTCAAGTCAATTACAAGCAAAATCCATCAAAATCCACTCAATCCCAATAAAGGGAAATTTAGCTACACATAGCAACAATTATAAAAACTAAAATAAGGGAAGAGAATAGAGGGAACTCCATAGGTATGTGAAGATCCGATTCGTTTCCACGATTTCTTCTCTTCATGACGCCTTAGAACTCCCCAGAATAGCAATGGTTCGTGCTCCTTCTTTTTATTCTCAACAGACTGCCCCAAATTAGGTTAGAAAAATTAACTTATACTCTGTTTAGAGCGCCTAGGCGCTGCGTCTGGAGCGCCTAGGTGCTATGTACCCAGAACGTCCTTTACTTCGTGGTTCAGGGCGCCTAGGCACTTCGTCTTGAGCGCCTGGGCGCTATGTGTCCAGGGAGTCTTCTCTAAATTCTTCAAGGGCGCTTAGGCGCTCCTTCTGTAGCGCCTGGGCGCCCTAAGCAGAATTGCTTCTTGATCTTCCTCGGGAGGCTTTAAGTCCTCTCTTCTTTAGTGTTTTTCCTACAAAGATAAAGTAAAAGAGTGAGGATTCATCATCTTTGTGATTAACTAAACTCAATCAAAATCTCACAACAAACTTTGCAATTAATCAGGGCAACGAGCAGTAAAAAGGGTAAAACCAAGGGGATTATAATAGAACTAACAGGCATATAACCATGCCTTTGGCGTGGTTATCACTCCCCCTCCAGCGCCTGAGCACTGGCTAGGCAGAGCAATGCTCTATTCTGTTTTTTGTACTGGGCGCTTAAGCACTCAACACTCAACGCTGACCGAGATGCCCTATACGCGCATCGCCTCTCGGGCCAATATGCGCCTTTAGGCATTCGGATACCTATCGTATATCAACAAATTCTACAGAATTTTGCAGAATTGCTGCTACTTTTCCATTGGAACAAAGCAACTTCTAAGTCACCCAAAAATGGATTCAAGGTGATTTCTAATATCACCAACAACTTTTAAAAATGTTGTAATACTTATGTTATTTATTGATTCACTTAAATTTGGATCAATGCTCAAAATCACATATCTAGTTGTTCATTACTTAAATTCCTACTCTAGGGACTAATTGACCATAACTAAGGACCAATTCAATTCTCATGCTCTCATTAACTTGGATTAGCTAATTCCAAACAATGAAAATAAGAATCAAGTAAAGAAAACATATTTTCACTCTTTAAAAACCTATTTTCTCTTTTATTTTCTACCCATTGTTCTCCTTGGTTGCTGCTGTTATTTTTGTTCAACCGTGAGAAAAGTGAGTGAAATGCTTGAAATATCAAGTATTAAAAGTCAACAAAAAGGACTTCAGCTGATAGTGACTTATACTCCTTTGATATTTCACTGATACTTCATGATCTGCTAATAATACTTAGATTTAGCTAAATTAAGTTTTTCATCTTCCAACAACTTTAAAACAAAAACTAAAATTCATTAAAAATGTTGTTTCGCCATTATCATAATTTTTCATATTTACTGCTAGTCAATCTAACATTAAATACACAACCAGTATGCCTAAAATTATTAAACTAACTCTGATTATTCTCAAATTTTAACTATATCCTCTTACACCTATTTGTAACTTAGAAACATATTCTCTAGATTTATTTCCCTTTATTTAACCATTTAAACTACTATCTGAATCATTTTAAGTTCCACACTGGTTGAAACAAAGTGCCTAAACTTTCAATTTGGAACTTTATATGTAAAACAAGTGTTATGCTACCTTTGTAATCATAAACTAGTCTAACATGCTAAAAAAAGAATATTACACTTAAGGTATTCACGAATAGGCTCGCCGCACCCTTGGAAAATTTCAGAAAGAGACTGGTGGTGTAGTGTAGCAAGAAACATTATCTGAGGCCCTGCCAGTTGGTAACAGATCCTGGTGGCAGGGTTACAAAACCATCTTAGGATTGCCTTCTTTAAGGAGAGGGGGGAAGCGCGGTATAGCAATTGTGGGGATCTTTGATGGAAACGCATAGATTGAACATAGACATCTATGTGTTCCTGAGGGTTCGTAGTCCCATTATAGAGTTCCATGTTGGCTGAAAACTTGAAGTTTCTAGGAACTTTATACTCCATTAATTGAGCACAGAAGGGTTGCTCCTGATTGTTAAGGTCTGGGTTGTTATGAACAATATTGAACATTCTGACGTCAGTATGCGACATTCTTCCCTAGCCGTTGGTCGCGTTCCTCTTTCTATCATCATGGTGTGATTTGGCCTAGCCCTCATGTATAGATCGTTCTAGATTTTCAATTCTGCAATGTTGTTCCTCCAGTATCGTCGCTTGTTGTCACACTATGTCTAGCAGATGGGTTCTGGACATGTCAGATTGAACCGTGCCTTCTGGGTGGGACACGCGATCATCAACATCATTCTTCCTGTATCCCCAAACACTGATGCACTAGGATTCTAGGCCCATGACTGTTAGTGTAACATCTCAATATTGATATCCCGATATACCTGACATATATAAGAACGACCAATACTAGGTATGCTACTTCTAACTCATATAACAAACTAAACCCATAATATTTATATAAATAATTACGAAGAGCCATGACAAACTAAAAGTTATATATACATCATTGTCTCAAAAGGGCACATTGTAATACATAAACTTCAAACAAACTAGACCAAGTATAATATATACAAGCTTTAATTATATAAACCATATAAACTATACTAGTCTTCATACATCCTCTGGTTCCCTTTTGAAGAGTTTGCACCTGGATTTATATTGCAACACAATCGGGGTGAAAAATCGCAATTCTCAGTAGAAGTACTCCAAAACCAGCATTTTATACATTCATAAAGATTACGCAACTGCCAATACAATTGCACTGTCATGAATTTAAATGTCATGGTGGCAACCACCCACACAATTGCCATGTTATGCCAATTTATGCCTAATGTTTATATCTATGCAAGGACCTAGAAATGAATGTAATTTGAGAATGTCATGAGTCATCAGACGTATTGAGGATATTAGCCACCTTAACTACTCTGGGATATACTATGAAATGTCATGAGTCTTCAGGTGTAGTGAGGATATGACCCACCTCAACTACTCATCAGACGTATAGAGGATATTACCCACCTCAACTACTCACGAATAGGCATCTCACTTCACCAGGATCATTTTCATTAGAGAGGCATCTCACCTCAACTGGTCAAACCAAGATCACCTCCGATAGAGAAACATCTCATTTCAGTTATCTTCCATTTGGGACAATATCTAGTAAAGAGGGAGGATATGACCCACCTCAGCTCATCACTATAATACGGAAGTCGTCATCCTACCTCACACTATTATAGATTATCCCCAAATGTGATGATCAAATCCTTCAACAATCGCAAACATAATATAAAACTATCACAAATTAATAATTGATTACAAATCAATTTAATTCATCAACAATGAGGACTCAACCTCATCAACATAGTTATGAAAAACAATGATGTCAGCTAGCATGTCAATTAGTTTATATTCATAACTACAGCATGAAATACAATGATGTTAAGTACTACAATAGTTAACATTTCAATTGGTTTACATTCATCTAATCTCAAGCATGAACAACAATGATGCTAAATATCACAATAAATAACATACCAATTGATTTACATTTATCACATAAACACTTCAGTAAATATTCATATTAGAGTCTCATCACTCGTTAAGAAGCATAAAAGAAGAAACAACACCATAAGAAGCTCCATTACATCAAACAACAATTTTTGTCCAAGTCTGGAAGTCACGCCTCGGCACAGCTTTTCCACGCCGCGGCGCCCAACTCTCAACCCACTTAAGCCCTAGTGTGGCTCTCAGTCACACTGCAGTGCATAGCTCTCGGCCACTCTTACGCCTCGGCGTGGCATAGTCACACCACAATGCGATAGGTTTTCTGCAGATAGGGTACTATTTCATTGGAACAAAACCCTCCTTCAGTCACTCAAAACTCAATTCCAAGTGATTTCTAACCTCACACAAGGTCCATAAACTCATTTCAACTCTCAAAACCATTTTCAAATCACTCCACATGAATCAATGCATCATTCATCACCTTAAAAACTTAAAACCCCTCTCTTAGCTCAAGTGAGGTTATAAGTGTTTAAAGGATGAAAAATGCATCACCAAGTATGCCACAAAGCAAAAACAAGTCATCCTTAAGTTACACAACAAGATTCAAGCCAAGAACACAAAAAATAACCCTTCAAACCCCTTTCCCTCACCAAGCCAACTCATGAAACAAGATGTAGGAAATGGAATAAAGAGTCAAGAACAAAGTTCTCCCTACCTCTAATGGCCAGAAATGAAGTCACTAAGCAGCTCTTCTCCACCTCTATCATCTTCCCCATCTTTAGTGGTTGATCCTCCTCTTTGGTCTCCTTTCTTTCCTTTTCTTTTGCCTTTTCCTATTGCAGCCAAGAGAAGAGATGAGAAATGAGAGAAAATATCTCATTTTAGCCTTAAATAAGGCAAGGCTGCAAAAAGAGTGAGGAACCGTGTGATAATTGTTGAAACTTCCAATCTGCTAAGAATACTTAGATTTCACCAAATCAAGTTTCCTAGCTTCTAACAAGTTTAAAATAAATCCTAAGATTCATAAAAAATATTGTTTCACCCAATCTCTATTTTTTCATATTTGTTGGTCGTGAATCGAACATAAAAACACACACTTAGTATGTTTAAAAATATCAAACTAACTTTGATTAATCTCAAATTTTAACTATACAATCTTCAACACATTTGTGACCTAGAAACAAATCATCCACATTTATTTCCATTAACTAAGCAGTTTAAGCTAATTCTAGGGCTAATAACAGCTATTTTTCACACATAATGTTACAGTAAAGTGACTAAACATGCTCAAAAGGTCACAAAAAAAGGCATGTCAAGTATGTATTAAGCTACTTCTGTATCTATATACAAGCCTAACATATTTTTCAAGGTGTTACAATTAGAATTGGCTCCATGTATGCGAGGACCAAGTCTATCTCTCACAGTGGTCCAACGCAATGGGTGAGGGCTTTGATCGGAAAGTGAGGTTTCTTGCCTATCACGTAGGTGCCTAGTGTTAGGTTCCTGGTTCCTTGTGATCGAGGTTTCAACAATTGGTTAATTTTGGGCCAAATAGTCATCGCATGGTGGTGTGATAGGGTGAGGACGATGGTGCATCGTTGAAACCCGCTTTTGGCTTGCAATGGTGCGCGCAACATCTCATCTCCTTGAGTTCTATCTTGTGTTCACAATAGTTGGATGAAAATAGGAATTTAAAGCTTCTCACAGACGGTGCCAATGTTTAGTAGTTAGTACATGCAAAGGCATTCAAACACTGAAATAGTTAGTGGTACTTGGTACATGCAAAGGCACTTCAATGTTCTAGTTAGGCTGTGCACAAATAGGGTTTAAGCAAAAGAGCAATAATTACCTCTCAAAGATAATTGAGCCTGATATTTATTGAGAGTGAATAGGGAAACACATCCTCTTAATTGTTGCAAAGGATCCTTATAAAATCAGAATATTGATATTGTAGTTATGAGCAGTTGAAGGTGATTATGAGCGCTATTATTACTCGTAATCGTGATTGGCAGATACAGATAATCGTGGGACTCATTCACTACGCAAATCTCGTGATTGTGTTGTTGCTGTCTAACGCCGTGGTTCGACATTAGTTGTGTCGGGATCTCAATAGTATGCTTTGATTGAACTCTCACTGGAGTGTTAACAATGAACTTTGATTGGATGTGTGTCGGGTTGACCCATGATACTAGATCCTGAATCATAATTCAAAACAAACATCCCCATAGCAAACAAAGAAATGGAGCTCCTGCGGGGGAACAAATCTAAGATCTTGTGAGTTCATAATTTTAACCATTTCATAAGTTTTATTATTATGTTTTTGTGTTTATAGGATTCATATGATGTGGTGGTAACAAATGTGAGTTTGTATTTTGCAACTTGTGTTTTTGCTCATAAGTTAAAAAAAAAATGCATAATTCGATGACTTAAATTGAACTAACCTAATTTAAGTCCGGTTGATTTGATTCAAATTATTTATTAAAATATATGCAAATTCGAACCAAATTAAATCAATAACTTTTGATTAATTTAAATTTTTTTATCTCAAACTTAAACCAATTCCACCGTGAACACTCTTATTAAAAATTATAAGAACCTAAAAGACCTAATAAATGAGTCTAATAGTTATTTTTATAATTTCAATTATTAAATAAAAATTGAATTAATAATTAAAAATAAATATAAAAAAAAACAATGTAAAATTTTGAAACAGGTCTTTAAAGAGCTGTGCTATTTGCCAAGAAACGAAACAGTTCACGAAGGCGAACTACAGTTAAAATGAAATAAACTAAAAAATAAAAACTTGATTGACAGAAAGTCAAGGTTGTTGGCGTGAGTTTATTCAATCGTGTTACGTTTCACGGATTTCATTTCGTGACATTCAGCATTGTTAGTCTTTAAATTCAATGTAACGTTCTGTATCCGAAAAAATATTCAACGTAACGTTGACGATACTATAATAAAGATTCAAATAAAAAATTTTAAAATATAGAAACTTCATAAAAAATTCCTATAAAAGGATAGCATAGAAACTGACGAATTAATTTAACCTTATTTAATTTATCTTATTAGTTTCTGTATTTTATCTCTCAAGATGGGAAGTGAGGAATTGAGATGATGAGAAGGAAGGAAAGTTGAATGGTCCTCTCCAGTCCCAGCACAGCAGCAGCTCCAGCTCACCCGCTTAGGCCGGATCTATTTCCTGCCACTCTTCACTTTCCTCCTTTGGTACTTCCATTTCATCACACCACACGCCCCTTGTAATTGGACACACACACACACACCTTTCTATCATCCCAAACCAACACAACAAACAACATCAACTACTTAAACAACATCTTCTCTCTTCTCCAAAAAACCAAAACAAAAGTAAAACAGAAAAACAAGAAATTTTTTTTCCCTTTGTATATATATATTTTCTTTTTACACATAGATAGAATCATAAAACAGAATGGGATAATATCCCTGAAAATCTCATCAAGTATCAACCTCTGCACCGGTGCACAACAAACTGTGTATATATGCTTCTTCCAATGCTTGAACAGCAGGGTTGGTGTTAAATGGGCAATGTTACCGGAACCGTGGCTGCGAAATTCGCGTTTTTCCCGCCAGACCCACCAACGTACGAGGTTATCAGGGAGCAAGATGGGAGGTTTGTGTTCACCGGTGTCACCGCCGATAAGAACGTGGACGTTCATGTTCTCGAGACAAAGGGTGGGAACAAGATCGTTGCCACCTTCTGGAAACACCCTTTTGCCAGGTTCACGTTTCTTTACTCGCATGGCAATGCCGCTGACTTGGGTCAGATGCATGAGCTTTTCATTGAACTCAGGGCTCACCTCCGTGTCAATATCATGAGGTCTGTTTCTGGGTTCCTTTGCTTATTCTACTTTTTTCTTTTTTTTTGGATTCTATTTTGTTTTTCTGTTCACGTGTTTACAAATGCCAACGTTGTTATTGGTTCATTAAATTCTCCACTTTTGGTTAATTTTTTAGGATTGATCATACGTTTCCTTTTTGTTTTTTTTTTTTGTTTTTTGGTGATACACGATTTTGTTCCTGCTGTGCAAAATTTGCTTGTTTTAAATTGATGGAATTTCTTTCTTTTCTCGAGTTTTAAGTTTGGTAATCGTGTTTTATGGTTTTCTTTTTCTTTAAATTGTTGCTTACCGTTGCACATATGGAATGGGAAAATGAACAGTTTCTGGCATATGGTGTTGTGGTCTACCTCCTCAATACCCTGCCAACAAGTATATATATTATATTGAAAAAGGAAAAGAGGTTCTATTTCAAATCTGATAACAACCTTAATTTTGTGAAAAGTGTTGTGTATGCCTCTAGCCTAATCTTACAGAAAACTTGTTGGTTTTTTTTTTTGGATTCATAATGTTTATTTTGCTCTTCCTGACAGTTTATAAGATGCAAATTTGCATATCAGTTTGAAGTAAGAGTCCTTTCTAAATATTTTCTTGAAACTTTCTGTTACATTGCAGCTATGACTATTCAGGATATGGAGCATCTACAGGTAAGGTAAGTAACACATCTGATTTCTTTTCCCCTTTCTTTTTTATTCTTTCATTTTATACGGTTGTTTTCAGATAAAATTTTGAGGAGCCTCAATTGACCTCAAAGAAGTCTAGGGCTCTAGGCTACCCTGAGGCTTGGTTGTGCATATGCAACTATGACATGAAAGGATGATTTAAGGATGCAAGATTATGAATTCCATTTGAATTATCTGTTTTTGTCCAAACCATTCTGTTCACCATTCTAACTCGATGTCTTATGTGTGATTATCACTCCAACTCTGACAGCCATCCGAGTTCAACACATATTATGACATAGAGGCTGTGTATGATTGTTTGAAGAGTGAATATGGAATTAAGCAAGAAGACTTAATTTTGTATGGTCAATCGGTTGGAAGTGGGCCCACTGTACACTTGGCTTCTAAGTTACAGAATTTGAGAGCTGTTGTTCTTCACAGTGCCATCCTTTCAGGGATAAGGGTCTTGTACCCTGTCAAGATGACATTTTGGTTTGACATATTCAAAGTAAGTTTTGCCTGAGTGTTCTTCATAATTCTTACTCTGTTGCAATATTTATTACTGAGTTTTGTATTAACAAAGGTCTCTTTTATCATTGCAGAATATAGACAAAATAAGGCATGTCAACTGTCCAGTGCTAGTTATACATGTATGTATATCCTTCCATCCATGTTTCTAATTAGTTTCTGCATTTATGTTTCTTTCAGTATTCAAACTTGCTCAATAGTTTCTTTCTTGAGGCTTTTATCCTGACGAGATTGTTCTATAATTTCTTAGTTTTGCTATCTCTGTCAATGAGTTATTCAAATGGAGGCTTGGTTGAGCCCTGAAAAGAATACAAAAGAATAAAACATTAGGATTGTGTGGGTTATTACTTTAAACACACTCATTTTCAAAAGAAATTGCAAATGTCACATAATGCAAATTGTTAAAACACACTCTTTAGTCCAACAAAATCAAGTTATTTCATGAGGCTGATTTGGTTGGACTTTTGCGTCGTTAATTTTCTTTTACTTCCTAGGAAGATGCCATCTGAATAAAGAACTATGAGTGTTTAGGAACCTGGTGGTGTTTGCATCCAAGAAGTACTGTTTTTTTTTCCTTTAATCGACAAATTAGAAGAAAAGAAATGTGTTTTCTTGGTACTGTGGTTTATTTGACAAGTATTATTTTCACATTTTACTTTTTCACCAGTTTACAAAAAGTCTCAGATCTTGTTACAAAGATGGAAAACTTGAGTCAATCGATTCTACTTCTTAAAAACAATAGACCAGCTGAAATACATCTACAAAGTGCAAACAATAGATTTTATGTTCTGGAGTAAACTGAAATGACAAACACTGGAGACAGCAGTTGATATCATTTTAATGTAGTCCTGTTTCCAGAGTATTACTCAAATTTTGCATGCTGACGTGAAGTTATATAGCAATCTATGATTCAAATACAGATGTAAAACATGTACAGAATGTTCAATGTGATGAGTACGTTCATAGGAAGGTTGATAATCCAATAGGATGTTAAGGTCAATGCAGACTACTATTCATTGTCAATGGCTCAGTATATAGCTTTATTCCTAGTGTATGTTTCTAACTTTGTATCAATTTAAGCATAGGCATATAAAATGTGCCTTTTCCAAATGCTTCTCCCATTATATTTTTTTATGTTGGTTGTGTTCTACTGATATTGAAACTGGGTGGAGCCTGCACCTGTTGTCCTAATGAAGAAGATGCTAATGGCGTAGAAGATGTTTAACAAACATTTGGCATTTGTCTGTTTCTGCAAAAGTAATGCTGTTTTATTGGCTTTCTGGGTCTGCAATTCTAAATTACATTGGAAGGAAAACAGTTAATAGAGTTTTAACTATAATGGGGTTTTATGGTTGTTCTTGTTTTTATATCCATATCTTGAAGCCAACAACATAATCAATGGATAGATTTCAGAATATCAATACATCTTTGCATTTCTCCGGTGGTTGGAAGCTGTTGCCAAACATATATGATAGCCCATTGATCAGAAATATTCTTTCATTCGATAAGGCCAACTAGCATATAGCATAGTAGCCATCAATGAAACAAAAGTAGAGTAGCAAAATTTGATGTTCTTAGGGACTCAATTTTGTCTCGTTATTCATGAATTAACTACTCCATACAAACACCTTAGCTGACATGGATATTTGTCTCAGGGGCATGTGTAATCTTTGATGATATAATACAATTCCCGGTGCTAATAGTAGTTTATTTTGTCTGCTTATGGATTATGAGCAGGGAACAAGTGATGATATTGTTGATTGGTCCCATGGAAAGCGCTTGTGGGAACTTTCCAAGGAAAAGTATGACCCTTTGTGGGTTAAGGGTGGGGGCCATTGCAACCTTGAAACTTTCCCTGAGTACCTCAAGCACTTGCGCAAGTTCTTAAATGCCATGGAGAAACTCTCAATCACAGGACAGACAAACAAACAACTCACTCAAAATCCTAGTATTACTGAATCCAAAAATATCAAATGTTTAAGATTTGGTAAAAGATAGCTGGATCTATTTGAGGTTTTGGATGTAGGGAATCAGAACCATGGTTTGATTGAAGGTTGAGACCCACTCTAAAGGAGTATCCGTGCTACTTTGACTCATGGACTCAGGATCCAATCTATTTGATTAGAATTGAAGGATATTTTGTATACAAATCCCGTTGAGATAGGCACTTTTTAGGTGGAGAACTTCCCAGTGGTTTTTGCCTGGGTTAATTTTAATGTACTTGATGATAGCTAGCAAAGTTAAGTTTATGTATAGGCCATCATCATTCTGAAAAAAAAGAATGTTCTTTTTCCCATATCTAAATTTCCCCGATTCACCTTAGTGCAGTTTATGTAGATGACAAGGACCACCTAGAGTACTTTCTTTATATTGAAAGTGGATCAACATGTCTTATGATTAGCAAGTAGCGTATTGATGACACTAATCATGCACAGTAGGTTTGCCTCCAATGCAGGAGTTAAATAGCCCTTTTGATTTTGAAACCTTTAATAAATAAAAAATTTGCTGCTGAATTTAAAGCCATAGATTATGTTATGTACACATTCCATAAAACTAGTTAAACCATGAGATGCAGCCATTATAATCACATGAGCATATACTCATCAAGAGATTTTGTGATGCGTGCCAACTAGAACGCCCCATAAGTGATAAGAGATTATTCATTTCAAACCCAATCTATTTTTTAAGAAAGTTTGTAAAGTCTTTGTCTCCAGCATTTGAAGAAAAATGCATAAAACATAAACCTTCCTTTCAAATTTTTTTTTTGTTAGTTTGGTCCTTTACTGCAATAGTTTATTATTATTATTATTATTATTATTATTATTATTATTATTTGAACTATGAATTTCATAGATCACTAGCATCAGCAATGAGCAGAAGTACAACGAAAAGGGGAGGGTCTTCTAACCATATGTCCAGCTCACAGTTGTTAGCATCCCAAGCTAGAAGATCCGCCACTTTATTATGAGTTTGTTAAGAGTCTCATATCAACTGTTTCAATATTTTGAGTGCGATTTATATATATGTTAGGTCACTTCACTCTATATCAATTAGTTTTAAATTAGAATCTCACATAGTATCAGAGTCAAGATCTCATCTTCGTCACCTACTTCGTTAGGCTTCTCTTGCCTACTTCGCTAGACTCGTCTATTCCATCCAAACATCTGTAGAAGGAAGTGTTAAGAGTCCTACATTGACCAGAGTTATGACATTAAACCCTCAAGAACAGAAATCAAACCAAGAAGCAATCAGCAAAACATCACTAACAATGGAACTATTATGAGACAAGTCCTCCACCTCCCCCTGAATGGAAGAGTAAACAACCTGTGCATCTCCTTCTAGCTGGACCTGACGAAAGCCAGCCTCCCAAGCAAAGAGCAAACCCTCTTTAGCAGCAAAAAAGCTCCAATCTATGAGAGTCACCATTACCATATCTTCTAATAGTTTTAGCAGCCATGAAATCACCTCTCCAGTCTCGGATCACAATGCCAATCCCATAAGAATTTTAGGCATCAAATACTGCTGCATCAACATTTATTTTGTATATTCCATGAGGAGGATTTGTCCAACCCCGTTCTGTTGGCTGGGACTGAGGCAAAAAATCATCACCATCACGTGCTGTTTGATACATTTGCAAGGCACGTTGAGCACGCAAGCTAACACTTTTGCTAGACTGCATGGGTTTTCCTTTACTGCATGGGTTTTCCTTTCCAAATATTATTCCTCTCCATCCACACCTCATTCCAACAAGAAACCAGAATCTCACACTGCTCTTGCTGCAATTGAGAAAAAATTTCAAAAATTCTTTTGTAAAGAGGGATCACCCCCAAGGGTACATTGAGGGTAAATTTAATTGTTACATTTTTTGGAGTCGTAATATACTCTATCCAAAATCGTAATACGTTTTGAATGTTTTATTGGATTCAAACACTAATTTTAATATCCATTTTCTTATAAATATAATAAATCTCAAAGATTTTATTATTCTCAACCAATATAAGAACTAATAAAGTAGATAAAAAGTAAGAAAAATACATATAAAGCTAGACATATAATTAAAAGCTTCATCAAATAGTCATACTTCAATCAAAATCACATTGAGAAACATGTGTCAGCAACCATTCATAACAAAAATAAATGTAGCAGCCACCTAGATAATGCAAAACCAGAAGCAATAATTAAAAAAGAAACCTTAAATAACAAAAAGAAACATAATAGCCACCTAGATAATGCAAAACTAGAAATAATAATAAGAAAACATAAAAAAGACTTCACATATTGTGATTTATGCACTTCTGTTTATATCTAATTATATCTTTGCAACTTTTCCTTTTTAACATTTTTCAAATCTTTTTTTTTAAATAATAATAATAAATTCATCAACTAATATCAATAATCAATTCTTTTAAAATTTTATAAAAAACATGCATCTTGAGCATAGAAATGAATTTTATGATTTTGATCATTTTTCAATTTTTCAGTGTTCTGTGCTTTGGAATTGGATAAGAGAGTTTTTAAATTTTATTAACCTATTGTAGTTTTGTATTTTGAGTCTTTGACCATTTTCTTTTCCTCACTCGTCTCTTTCTCCTTGCAACACTGTCGTTCTGTATTTTGACCATTTTCTTTTCGGCCTTTCCCTGTTTCTCAGTGACTCTCCCTCTCCCTCTTCCTCTTTCTTTCCCTCTGCAACGCTGCTTCATTTACAAACAGCAGGAGTAGGCCATGGCAGCAGCTGAGTTCGTCATCTTTTACCTTCTAAAATGCGAATCGTCACGTTTCGAGACCCGAACGTACAACGTTTTGGTACGCACGAACTAGATCGTGGTTTGATGAGGAGAGGAGCGTTTCTGGTAACTATGATCACCCCATTCCCATCATCCAACCCGTGAATATCACAAAAAACTACATGAATTTTTAGTGAAAGAACAATCCAAAAAAAAAAAAAAGGAGCAGCAGATTCATGTGCACCACCACAAAGATAACCATCCTCAATCACCATGCCCTTCTGCATTAAACGGTCCTTTGTAGGCAGAATATTCCTCCAAATCCTCCATAGAAACACTCTGGTCTTTGGTTGAATTGGCAATTTCCACGAAGTCTTCCACTTAGAACCAGACTGCTTCAGATCATTATAGATTTCATAACCAATTCTGTTAATAGAAACCTGATCCTCAATAAATTTTTCCCAAGCCAACCGATACCCACATTTGACAGAGTAGGCACCCATGCTATCAAATTGCCAACAAGGAGAATCCTCTTGAACACCCCTTGTAAGTGGAATCTGCAGTAGCTTGGTTATAAACACCATAAATCAGTTCTTCGTTCCATCTACGAGGCTCCTGTAACATTAATTGACTGACTTTGCTAAGATTCATATCAATAGCCTGCTGAGACCCAACCTTAGAAGAAGGTAAAGAAGGCACCCACGGATCTGTCCATATATCAGTTTTTACTCCAACTTAACAATGAATCTTCTGAGCATCTGTTTGATCTTCCCACCAAAATTTGCACATCATATCTCCTAGTGCATTAATGAGAATTTCTTTCCCACCTTTTGAAAACAATTATTCTTTTCCACCCTTAATTCGTTTCCGTACTCGATCCTTCAGAGATTGGAATGAATAATTTTTTGACCTCCCCGCCATAGATGGTAAACTTAGGTATTTCTCCGAAAAGACCACAAAATGAATATTTGTGTAATTGGTAATTTGGAGCTTCATAGATTGACACACATTGGGACTAAATAAAATAGAAGATTTATCAGAGTTTATCACCTGACTAGAGGTCACACCATAAGTCTCAAGAGTATCCATAACGAATTCACAATCCTCCATTGTGGCTCTGAAAAATAGTAGGCTATCATCTGCAAAAAAAAATAGGTGCGAAATTATAGGAGCAACTCTACATACACGGAGACCAGAAAAAAGATTAGGTTCTTCCCCCTTTTGAAATAGAGCAGACAACGCTTCAACACAAATAACAAAAAAGATATGTTGAGATAGGACCCCCTGTCTAACATCTCTCTGAGGTCTAAAAACCTCTCCCATGACACCATTCAGGAGAACTAAGTATGAGACTGATGAGACACATTTCATAATCCATGCTATCCACAACTCAACAAAACCCAATTTACGCATCACATTCTCTAGAAAGTCCCATTCCACTTTATCATAGGCTCTGCTCATATCTATCTTCATGGCTAAGTACCCCTTCCCTACCAGACCTCCTAGATTTTAGAGCATGAATAAGTTCACATGCAATGAAGATATTATCCGAAATATGTCTATTTCGAACAAAAATACTTTGAGAGTTTGAAATAATTTCAAGAACAATGACTTTCAATCTGTTAGCTAGAGCGTTGTTAATAATTTTATACACCACAATACATAGTGAAATGGGCCGAAATTGTGACATTTCTTCCGGCACAGGAATCTTTGGGATGAGAACAATGAATGTCTTATTAACCTCATCCAATGGAGAACCTTCATTCAAAAAATTCTGAACCGCTGCAGTAACATCAGGGCCCACTATGCCCCAATAATTTTGTAAAAAAGAGTGCAGACATTTCATTTGGACTAGGAGACTTAGTAGCACCTACTAGAAATAAAGCTTCACTCATCTCCGCAACAGTGAATGGCCTTGATAAAAATTTGTTCATTTCATCAATAACCTTACGATCAAGACCCATCAAAGCTTCTTCCATCATATTCGGCCTAGAAGTAGAGAACATATTCAAGAAATAGCTTTTAGCAATACTTTCCAATTCAGTATCCTCTGACTACTAGGTTCCACTTCCATTTTTTAATCTAGAAATCTAGTTTTACTTTTGTCTAGCCGATGCCCTCCCATGGAAGAACTTTGTATTCCAATCCCCTTCCTTGAGCTAATTTACTCTAGACCTCTGTTTCCACCTATGAAGTACGGATACTTCATAATATCTGCGGTACTTGTGTCGGATACGTACTCATATCCGTACTAAATATTTAGATACTTGATCAATGTTAAATTAATTTTTTAACAAAAGTCATATCCTTATATCATACACGTGTCGTATTCGATACTCGTACCCGTATTCGTGCATCATATGTTTCCACATAATCTCCTTTCTACAAAGGGTTTCATTGAGCTCTTTTTTGAGCTGTTGCAGTTTCAACACATTTTTTGGAGTTGGCTCCTTTGCTGCCCATTTATTTATATCATTCTGAATTTTCTTCATTTGTTCCCCACATGACCAAACGTTTCTTTATTCCAAAATTGAAGTTGCTCCCCAACACAACCGAATCTAGATGCAACCTGTGACAGAGAAGAACCCACAACACCTAGATTCTAATTCTGAGCAATTATTTCTTCTTAGCATCTAGGATGACAGGACCACATTTTCTCAAATCCAAATGGCCTATCCTTTTTCACCCCTTGTTGCCTATTTCTGTGTATATCAGTATCTAATAATATAGGACAATGATCAAAATGTGATGAAAAGAAATGAGTAACTTGAACATACCTCCATTTCTCCAACCAGGACGAGTTTGCAACGAATCTATCAAGGCGATTTTTCTGAATCAGGACGTTGAGGACCAAGTATATTTATAACCTAAATACTATAAATCCTGCAGACCATAAACACTTCTTTAAAGGTAGCCATTTGATGAGCTGGACGTTGAAGACCACCTAGCTTTTCAAAAGGGTCCAGCACTTCATTGAAGTCTCCACCAATAAGCCACAGTACATCATCATCTTGGTGGAGATCCTTCAAAAGTTGCCATGATTGGGGTGGTTTATCAACATAGAATCACCATAAAATCCTGTAAATTTCCATACTGCACCATCATGTTGAGACTTGATTTGAACATTAATAAATCTGGAACAAAATTGCTGAACCGAGATATCAATATCAGATTTCCATAACAGCCCCAAACCGTCACGTCTATCATCATTGCTAACACCCAAACCCTTATTGAAACCCAGTTTCCACTTCAACCTGTCAAATTCCACATTAGATAATTTTGTCTCTATGAGGAACACGAGATTGAGATTATTTTGCCTCAGAATGAGGCATAAAGCGAAAACTGCCTGTGGATTCCTGAGAACACAGTAGTTCCAAGAGAGGACTTTCATGGCTGACGGAAGAGTTGCAACGCAAGCTCCACCATTATAGATGAGTTAGTATCAAAACTTCCTTCCAGAGTTCTTCGTACTCTCTGCACTTCCCTTTCACTATCAATTTCCATTACTATTTCACCTTCCTGGTAAGTTTCTAAATTACGCTTTGATAGTGTAACTCATGGTTTTAAATTGGAGTTATCGTAATTGACTTGTGAGTCATTGGGGTTATGGGCATTTATCTTGATGTGGATTTTATTGTGGTTACAGTCATTTTGCTATCGCGATGCAGATTCGTAGTGAATTTTTTTAAAAATCAAAAAAAAAAATTAACTATAATTATTATAACATTTTATATATCCTTTTTACAACTTTTATAGGTTTTATTCATTTGATAAGATTTTGTACTATCTTAAAGAATAATTGAAATTCAATTTATAACCAAAACAACACAAATATTGTTATAATAATTATTAATAAGCCTTTTAAAGTTTTATTTAGGCATATATAAATATAAGAGAGTAAGAAACTAAATAATATATCAACTTAAATAAGTTTCAAATAAATTTTACAAAATATGTCGAGCTTTTTTTTACACTCGAAATCGATAAAAAAATCTAACTCAATTAGAAGAATACAATTACCTTTGCAACTTTAATCATGTCACTAATCATGCAAGGAACAATGTCACTATTAAGATACATGATTTCATTGAAAAAAAACATGATATAAACTTATAATTAATATCTTAAATATTTATGAACATTATAAGAATTCTTTTTACTAGCAATTCACAAATAATAAACTAAATCTCACTTAAAAACTTTTAAAATAATAAAGTAAATTATTAAATTTAAAATAATAAATAAATTAATTAATTAAAAACTTAAAGACAATATAAATAAAACTTACATGATAATTATTACCACATGATAGAATGACGTGGAAGATCATAACCTCTACTTTCATTTTGGCTATCACATTGCATGTCTCCTTGTCCAAAGACATAATAAAAAAATCTACTATTTGATTGTTGATAATAAAGATCTTGATAGTTCATTGAAGATTGGTGGTATGGTGGAGGTTGATTACTACCAGCATATTGATCATATGCACTGGAGTAAAGATACTGATAAGATGATGGATAATACCCATGACTATTCTGAGATGATTCACCAAGACCAAAGTCATTAAAACTTTGTGCAATGCTCGAAGAGGAAGAATCTTCTAGTGTAACATTTTGTTGCCTTCTTCTTCTACTAGACTGTGATCCAGCTCTTTTGCTATCACTAAATGAATGATTAGAAGGAACCATATCTAGCCTAGAAGTAGTCATATCAATCATTAGGCTTTTGTCACGACGATTATATGGAATCTCTTGATATGGATCATTTTGCCTATATTCATCATCCTCTTCATCATTAGCATCAACGATCGCAAGACCACCATTACCACTGTTATTACTGAGAGGACTTAAATCACCACTATTTTCATTAGAACATGCATCATCATCATCACCAGCTTCCATATTTTCATCATCAGTATCAATTATAGGCAACTACTTTGAATTTTGTACTCCATCTAATACAAGGCTTTCTCTTTCTTCAATCCAAGGAGATAATGGATCTTCTTCTTGAAATATGTAGTCAAGATTAATTGGATTGAAATTAGCTTCAATTTCTTCTTGACTTCTCCTTTCTTCATGTCTTATTTTCAGCTTCATATTGTAATATGTGAAGACAAGTTTTTGTAACTTTTTGTACTTGAGTCTATTCCTTGTCTTTGTATGAATGTAGCTAAATGTGCTCCAATTTCTCTCACAATTTGTAGCTGAAGTTGTTTGACTAAGAACTTTTATTACCACACATTGAAGTTCAGGAGCATACGATCCAAATATCAACCACCATTCAGCTATTGAAATGACCAAGCATAATGAATAATTATTTGTCATATAAAGTATAAATAAATTTTAAATAAATTTACTTGTACAAAAAAGAGAAAAAAATATTTTACCTGGATTCATTCTAGCCCAAGCTCTTTGAGCTTGTGGTGTGCCAAATGATTCATGTTTTTCTCTAAAAATCATCAACTGTATAACACAATATAATATGTCAATACGTAAATATATAATATTTAATTATAAATTTATAAGATTTAAATATAAATACTATTTACTAACTTGATTCAAAGCTTTAATTTGATTATCCATGTTTCTTTTTAATTTGACGATGACATTACTGGTTCCATCAAAAGTTTCTTTATAAACATCAGAATCATGTTCAACTCCATATTAAAATTGTGGGTTAAGAAAATAACCTAAAAAAATTTAATCAATTATTATCCATAAAAGCACGAGAGTGAAATTTAATAACAAAACAAAAAATTATAAATTATATCGACTATTGATGTACCTACAGAATGAAGATCAGAATGCATAAATCTCCAGCACTGGTCTATTATTTCATTATATCTTGTATGATATCGAGAATTTTGCTGGATAGATTGTTTGGCTCGATCTATGGCTTCATAAAGAAAACCCATTGTTGGCTTCACGTCACCGTCGACCAACCTCAAGACTTTTACAATAGGTTCAAATACTTTCAGTAGATCAACAACCTTACTCCAGAATTCACTGCTCAAAACAATTTTTTTTTTGTTTCAAATGCTGGACCTTTTTTTCTCTTTCCCAAACTTAGATCTTCTAAATTCTTCTGAGTTGAACATGTTTCTTAAACCTTGCTTTTGATTCATAATAGCTTGAAGCTGCAAGAACTATGTTGCAGATCAAGTTATATCAGGACAGACAATTTCTCTACCTCTAGTGTATTTCTTCATCAAATTTACTATCCATATGTGATTATAGATGAAAGTTGTCATTGTCTTTGCATCATTCAATAATTTCTTCACATTTTGTTTTTTTCCTATATCCTCTAAGCAAAGATCCAAATAGTGAGCTGCGCATGCAGACCAATAAAGATGTGGCCTCTTTTCCATCAATTTTTTCCCAACTGCTTTCAGTGATTTTTCATTATCTGTAACCACTTGGACTACATATTCTTCTCTAACTTCATCTACAACTTTGTCAAGCAACTGGAAGTAATAATCTGTATTTCTAGCATCAACACCAGAAGCATCAACATATTTTAAGAAAATTGTCCCATTGCTGCAGTAAACAAGGAAATTCATAATATGTGTATGGTTTATACTATCAGTCCAACCATCACACACTATTATCACTCCTCTTTCTTTCCAGGTACCCTTTAGTGTATTTATCCATTCTTGCATTTTTTTTGTATTCAACTTCAAAATACACATCTGAAGCTTCATAAGGAGTTGGGCACTTAACTCTTTTGCCTATCTCAGCTGCTTCAACAATCAAAGCATGCAACCAAGGAGAATCAGCTAAATTCATAAGCAAACGCTCATAAATTAAGAACCTGCTTACTGCTGCTCCAAGCATTTTTCTTAGTGTTTTCATCCAACCACCAGTAACTTTTGGTTGCTTCACGCTTTTACTTCTCACAAGATTAACATCTGTAGACCTCAAAGCAGTAGAAATATCTTGTGGCCTTCTGACTTCACTAACACTTGCATGAGAGCTTTCACCTTCTTCATATATATTTCCCGATCCCCCTATTTGTTGCCTGAATCGTTGCCTGTCTTTCCATTCATGTTGTGATCTAAGGCTCTCCTGTGTAGCTAGTATGATTTGTTCATTAATATGATCATCCATGTCTTCCTCTTCAACATTTCCCCTTAAGTCTTCTTCAAATTCTTCTTTTCTTTTTTTAGAGTCAATTGTTTTTGCTTTCCCATCCATGAGGAGTTTCATCATATTCTCTCTGACAAATGTGTTGACTCTAGGAAAACCTGCTACTTGCCCTTTATAATGTGTTATGTGTTGCTTCAATCTTGTAATGCCACCTTTTATTACTTTTTCACAAAGTTTGCATGTAATGTTGTTTCGATTTTCAGGTACAACTATTCTGAAATGTCATCCAATATCATCACTTGAAGCACCCTCCAATCTTCCTGTAAGAAATTCTTCTTTTGGCGGCATTCTTTAAATTTTGTAATACCTGTTTACAAAAAAATTATAACAATTATCAATAATTAACTTAATTATCACTATTACTAATATCCCAATTAACAATCAATAATTAACTTTAACTTCAAAGTTAAAACCCTTAATAATTAATATATACTACTAATTATCTTCTTTTAAACAAATAATTAAGTAATTAAATTAATTATTACTATTCGTAATACTCCATCAATAATTAACTTTAATTTTAAACTCTTAATATAAGCTACTAATTAATTATAATTATTCTTAACTTAATTTTCACACACTATTATAAAAAATTCAATTTTCTCATAATTTTTCCTCCAATTTTTCTCAATTTCTCACTTCCTCAATTTTCTCCCAATTTTTCCTCAAAAAATTTTCTCCAATTTTTCCCAATTTTCCTCCTTAATTCAAATCCCTCCCAAACCTAACTCACTTCCCATCCAATCCCATTATACGAAGCCCTAAAATCCCTTTTTTTTTCCAATTTCTCACTTTCCTCAATTTCCCCCCAATCTTTCCTCTCAAAAAAATTTTCTCCAATTTTCTCCCTTAATGCCCCTCAAATCCCTCCCAAACCTAACCCACTTCCCACCCAATCCCATTATGCGAAGCCCTAAAATCAAATTCCCCAATTTTCCCCAAATCCCTCATCCCTCTCTCTCGGTCTACAACTACTCTCCTTCCTCCCCATCCCTTTTTTCCCTTCTTCCTCTCTCTCGGTCTAAAACTTTCTCTTCATCCCTCATCCTTTCTCTTTCCCTTCTTCCTCTCTCTCGCTTCCCATATCTTGATGCCACAGCCCACCCCCCCGTGCCCTCTTCCTCTCGGTTCACTGGACCACCGCCCACGTGACCACCTCCCCCCTTGCCCAATCGCCCACGTCGTCCACCTCCACGGCCCCTTTTGCCTCCCTCTTTGGTCTCACTCTAAAGAGCTCTCAAGTCTCCCACTCCCACTTCACCCACCGCCCCCCTCTCTGCTCCCAAATCTCACACAATGACAAACATTATCACCCCAACAACCCTAACCCCAACCCCACCTCCCAAATTTCACAAGATGCATGCATATCAAACACAAACAAAACATAAGAAAGGCGGGACGGGAGAGATGAGCTCACTGCGATCAGCGAGCTGGAGCAAGATGGTGAGTAGTTTCGAGATCGCAAGATGGAGACTAGAGTGGAGACGGAGATGATTTTCAGAGAGATGAGGGATAGAGATTCAAGTTTTCAACACCGAGTTTAAAATGTGATTTAGTTGAAATCGATGTCTTTGTATTGTTTTTTTTTTTTGTATTTTTTAAACGAAAAGAATCTTACTTAGTTGTTGCCGTAGTTGTTGACATTGTTGATTTGAAAGAAAAACGATTCTCTTTCTCGGCTTTATGTATCCATTAATACCGTTTTACGCATTTTGTCAACTCTTTTGATAATTGAATTGAATTACTTAAAATTCAATTTAGAACCCTGGTGTAACTCTCAGCCCCGGATTCTCTATTGTGTCTTTATTCACTGCTCAAGCCTTATACTTCCATTTCTTTCTTGTCTTCTCTGATTGAGAAGGAGGATTTTTCTAAATCTGACCTTTTGGATTATTGCTATTATGAGGAGTAGACATCTCATTCACAATAACAACCACCTCAAGTCTTTTACTAACCATTCTATCTTCCTTCACCACCACATTTAAAACACAAAAATTTATGAAAATATTAAGTGTTAATTGACCTGATGCACCAAACTTAAATATTCTAAGTTTAAGTAAGAATTTCTCCTCAAAATAATCATGTTATCACCCAACCGTTTAAAGTCAACTCCTTTAATTGGCCTCTAGATACGTTCCATCGTACGACCAAGTGCATTGAAGTTGCATGGACGAACTGATAGAACACTGCCAACCAATAAGAACTTGTCCACTTTACTAGATCCTCCTTCAACATCAACGTTCACTCCCATTGTGATTCCTTCCTCCTCAGATAGTGATAGACTGCGCCATCTATTAACCAGATCATCTGCCATCATCAACAAAACAATCACAAACACGAAACACACCACCTCTCACACCCACTCACAGATGGTAGAGACACACTAATAGGCTGTGAGACGCAACCTCCGTGGATATTCTAAGGATTCAGAGAAACCCTAACCGCCAAGAGGACAATTATTCTAGTTGTTTGAAAATTTTTAAAATATCAAATTAATAATGCACTTAATAATAACGAAAATGAAAGGAGAGAGGAGAATAATTGGGTGAAATGTTTTTTTTTTCCCCAAAAGTTTAAAAGGTAAAGAGAGATTGTCCCATTGCAAGATGAAGGCATGCCACAAGTTACGCTTATAGTAGTATTTAAAGATGACTTGCCAATTAATATCTACTAATAGGAGTCAAATCCAAGACTTTTTTGTCGACACAGTTATTAGGTGAATATTAACTATAAGAAGACATAATGTGTGGTTCTGCATTTTTTGCCCTTTTGTTTTAACGCATTAGTGGCACAAAAATTTAAACTTATTATAAATTTATATTCTTTAACAAATTAACCCTTTTCACCAAATTGTTCAATTCATTCTTTTGTGACTTTATTTTCAATTTTCATTCTTTGTGGTTCCTCACTAATTGTTGTTAACAAATGATTGTTAAAATGCACTTTTAAAAGAGTCTGATCTCTCCAGTTTTACTTTATGTTCTGATTTTCATAAATATACTCATTTTGTTATTGATTTTTATATTCTGATTTTCATAAACATACTTATTATTGTCATCATTATTCACGACACATCAATACTTTGAATCTACATTTTTTATTTTTGTTCATGTAATTACAATATATGTTAATAATTATATCTAATTAGACTCACTATTAAAAGTACATGTTCTTGAGCCTAAAGTGATTGGATTAGTGATGAATGAGTATATACTATGTAGGTAAGTACAATTATAAGTTCAAATCATAACTATTAAGAACTTGTTTGAATATTTTTGAGAATCTTCTAGTTTTATTATAGATAATCTATCTTTGATCAAACTAAAAACGTAAATTAATTAAATATACATAAATTGACTCAGTCAACATTTGACCGTAATATAAAAAAAAATTGTACATGTTCTTGGAGGAATGCATTAATGTAAAGCCTATTTACAGAACCCAAACATAATCATAATATTGATTGATAAGTTGAGTTAATTTATCAAAAGCCCAAAAGGTACATATTGGAGCACCCCTTCACAAATATTTAGTAGCGTAACTCAACATTTCTTTGGGCCAATGCTATTTCAAAGAAATCTTTAATGCCACAAAGGCCCATCAAAAGGAAGAAAGGAGAAAAAACAAAACAAGTGGAAAAATGTATTGCATTCACATTCCTCAACTTTAAGGTATTTGTAAACAACTATCATAAATTATCATTTCTCTTTTATCAAGTGCCTGAACTAATGGGATTATCCTAATATCCTTCCATCCATGTATCGTTTATTAGTTAATGATAAAAATTAATCATGTGGCAAATATGTGATTTTTAAAAGCGTGAGCTACATGACACAATCTCATCCACGCATAGAAATTAATCTCTTCCATTAAATTAAAATTAAAATTTTACTCTTTAATCAATTTAGTAAATTAATACATCAAATAATAATAAAAAAAAAAGAACCTGAATCACATTCCAAGCACATGCTCATCTTCTTCATTAAAGCAATGATTGACGAAAGGGAAGGTTATGCTCACTAAGCTTGGATGCAACTGTCACGCGATATAAATAGAGCTGATGTGTCCTCATATGGAGATAGTTCTCCCATGGGGGTCGTTTTACAGTCCTCATCAGCGTAAACAGAGTTTTGATGCTCACTGATTTTGACCTGATATTATAAGTTTTGGTAGTATTTATACTTTTGTCTTACTTTTACTCATATTGTATTTGAACCCTAAGCTTTCATTTTTTACTTATTAGTCCCTATTATATGTTTTTTTGTTAAAATCTTTATCTTACCTGGTGGTCAAAAACAAATATGACTAGCAGTGAAGGAAGTCCACTTGAGACTCACCATCGACCTTGTGCTCAAGGTCCAAGTCCTGTGATGCAGCACCAGCACCATTATCGTCAACAACAACAACGAGATCCGATGCATCGGAATCACCGTCAACGACAACATGGAGAGCTAGGGTCTAATACGCTGTGTGGTAGGAGAGTTTGATCCTGAAATTAAGATTGCAATTGGATATTATTGTTTGAATTTGAAATTGAGGTTTGAATTGGGAATTTTTGTTTGAAAATAATAAATTTATGTTTAATTTAGGAATTTTCATTTGAATGTGAATTGGGATTTGTATTGAGAATTAGGTCCATCTATGCTTTTACACATTACCAAATTATTGATTAACTTTATAACAAGAAGATTTTTATGTTTGAAATCATTGAAAGATTGATAAAGTGGTATAAAAATATTAACGTGTGCTTTGAAACTCTATATGCTGCAAGGCCATATAGTGTTTTAGAGCAAACATTTTAAATGAATGAAATTCAAAAGATTGATAAAAGGGAATATGAACAATTAAAGAAATTTGAACCAAGGATATGGTGCTAGTAAACAATCTGAAACCTATCCAATTTTGCTTTGAGCTTACTAGAAATATACTAACAATGAATTGGTTCTGTGCTTTTAACCCTAATTGGAAGTCCAACATCATGTGAATTAATATCATAGAAACATCTAACTATTACATAAAAGAGGCAGGAGACAAGTTTATAATTGTTGGAGTCCAGCCAAATCTGTTGGTACATTAAATGCAATGGTTGAAAAACTTTCAACCTTCAACCAGTGTTTTCGGCGCAGTATTTTTTGTCAACAATTGTGTGATATAATTGGTGTACAAATAGAGGCATCAAGCATATGAAGTGCATCAAATCATCAGAATCAAAAGAGGAAGAGAGTGAGAAAAAAATAGAAAATATTTTTTAAGAGAAAAAAATAATGCGTTAATTTGTTAGAGTTTTATTCATAAATTGAAGAAATAATATTATTATATTTTTATATTCTCATTATTTTATAGTAGAGGTATAAGTGGCTTACGGGTTTTGTGATTTTTTTTTGTTCACATTGGGAATATTTTTTACGTTAAAATTTTTTTAGTGTTGTTATTATACTTATTTTTACGCTTTCGCATAATGCTTATATTTTGAGTTTACAGAAAAAGAAAATTATGCTGGTATTTTCCAATAGTGTTATCAAAAAGCTCAGAGCTTTCGGATACTAGGTGTCAGATTCATAAGAAAATTCTTAGTATGCTCTGTGGTTGTAGCATTGTCTGATCTTCCACATCAAAAAATAATCATTCTCGTTGTTGGGAATAACGTGTGGTGGTATGAAAGTGCTATTTAGGAAATTGTGGCTAGGAAAGACTTAGTATTTAAGTGTGTCCATTAGTGATCCACCTCTCTTTCCTAGAAACTTACTCGGTGCACTGTTTGCATACTACAGTTATTGTTTCAGTATACGGTACTATTTACCTGTACGATACTATTCACGTATACTGTATTGGCCTGTGTAACTCAAGATGGTGGGAACTGTCATTCATGATGGAGATATGTTCAAGCTAACTACAGATAATTACTCCTATTGGAAGCCGATGATGGAAGATCACTTATACTGCAAAGATTTGCATTAGCCAATCACCCAGAAAGATAAATCGGAAGGGAAGACCGACAAAGAATGGGAGCTCTAAAATCGAAAAGTAATAGCTATGATCCGAAAATATATTGACAGAAGTTTGTTTGAGAATGTATCAACTTATACAATGCGTATGAGTTGTAGACGAAACTTGAATCCTTGATTCAAAAGAAGACGCCCAGGAATAAAGTTCACCTTGTCAGACGACTGGTGAAGTTGGAGTACTCAGACGGTCAGAACATGATCGAACATTTGAATACCTTCAAAGATATTGTGAATCAACTGACGAAGACAAAAATAAAGATAGACAATGAGTTACAAACTCTTCTACTCTTCAGTTCTCTGCCTGAGAGTTAGGACATTCTAGTTGTCACTCTCAGCAATTTTGCTCCAGAAGGAAAGCTTAACATAGATTCTGTTACAGACAGTTTGCTGAATAAAGAGTCAAGACGGAGAAAAAGGGGCTTGAACAACCAGTTTGAAGCCAACGTTGTTGATAACATAGGAAGGAGTAAGAATCGTGAAAAAGGAGGTCGTGAAAAATCACAAGATAGATCCAAATCTCGCACTAGACTAAGTTGTTATTATTGTGGTAAACCAGGCCACATAAAGTCTGAGTGCAAATTCTTGAAGAGAGACCAACAAGCTGAAATAGTCCATCCTGACCAGATTAACCCAAAGAAGAAGAAGGAAGATGGAACAACTACTGCAGTAACCTCGACTGATGAGAATATATTTCTTGTCGGAGAGGAAAATTATCTGAATGTTGCATCTGATAACTGCATTTGGATAACTGACTCAGGAGCATCCTTCCACGTAACTCCTCATGAAGAATTTTTCTCATCATACCAAAAAGGAGACTTTGGTACGGTGAAGATGGGTAACCATGTCACGAGTAAAATCGTTAGCATTGGTAAAGTAACTTTGATGACTGAAAATGGACATAAGCTTGTGTTGAAGGAGGTAAGACATGTTCCAGAGATGCGCATGAACTTTATCTTAGTAGGAAAGTTAGATAAAGCTGGAATGATAAATCAGTTTGGTGCTGGCAGATGAAAACTCAGTCGAGAAAGCATGATTACTGCTCGCAGCAGAAAGGAAGGCTCTCTGTACATTATGCACGGAAAGTTATGCACGGAAAGATATGTAAGGAGGAGATGAATGTTGCTCAAGACATAAGCAATGCATTGTGGCACAAACGATTAGGCCACATGAGTGAGAAGAGTTTGGAAATCTTAGCTAAATAATATCTTCCAAACATAAAAAGACAACCACTTGAATCTTGTGAAGACTGCCTAGCAGGCAAACAACACAGAGTATCTTTCAAAAGATCAGATGATGCAAGAAGAAGAAAGCATATTCTGGATCTTGTTCACTCATATGTTTGCTCAACATCTGAAAGGTCCCTTGGCGGTGCCCAATACTTTGTTACCTTCATTGATGATCACTTCAGGAAAGTGTGGGTGTATCCATTGAAGACAAAAGTTCAAGTTCTTCAAGCTTTCAAAGAGTTTCATGCTTCTGTAGAACGAGCATCTGGAAGAAAGCTGAAATGCTTAAAAACTGACAATGGCGGAAAGTATAGAGGTCCATTTGAGGATTATTGTAAGACTCATGGACACGAGAAAGTACCCCCCAAGACACCTCAGATGAATGGACTAGCTGAGAGAATGAACAGAACGATTGCAGAGAAAGTCAAAAGCATGCTTTCTCATGCAAAACTCCCCAAGGCATTCTGGGGTGAAGCAGTAAAAACTGCAGTTGATTTGATCAATTTGTCTCCTTCAAGACCTTTAAATGGAGATATTCCAGAAGAAATATGGTCTAGAAAGAAAGCTTCTTATGGTCATTTGAGAATCTTTGGGTGTAGGACATTTGTCCACATTCCTAAAGATGAAAGAGCAAAGCTTGATGCAAAGACGGAGGAATGCATATACCTTAGTTCACCAAGTGATGAACTTGTCTTCAAATTATGGGATCTTGTGAACAAGAAGATGTTCGAAGCAGAGACGTGGTATTCTATGAAGATTAGACAATCCAGGATATTTAGCAATCTAAGAAGCCAATGACCATTGTGGTACACAATTCAGGGGGAGAGATTCCTCAAAGGAATGAGCAACTTGATTAGACAATATAACCCTATCAGATGGAGCAACCTAATCAGACAGAACAACCTGACCAGACAGAATAGAGTCAGGCAATGCAAGAAGAACAGATGAAGACTGATCAGGTAGAACAAGAACCTCAAGTGAGAAGGTCAATGAGAGTCAGACAACCATCAAGAAGGTATTTCTTAGATGATTATGTCACTCTCACTTATGAAGGGGAACCTCAAAGTTTCATGGAAGCCATTCAGACGAATGATAAAGAGAAATGGATGCAAGTCATGCAAGAAGAAATACAGTCCCTGAAAGAGAATAAGACGTATGACCTAGTGAGATTACCAGATAGACGAAAGGCAATAAAAAATAAGTGGATATTCAAACTCAAGACTGAAGAGAACAACCCAAACCCCAGGTACAAAGTAAGGATTGTTGTGAAGGGGTGCAACCAGAAGAAAGACATAGATTTTGAAGAAATCTTCTCACCAGTGGTGAAGATGATATTCATTAGAGCGATCCTTAGTCTAGCTGCAAAACTAGACTTAGAAATAGAATAGCTTGATATGAAAACAACATTCTTACATGGAGACTTAGAGGAAGAAATTTATATGGAGCAACCAAAAAGTTTCGAAGAACCAAGCAAAGAACACCTAGTGTGTCATTTGAAGAAAGTCCTCTATGGTCTGAAGCAAGCTCCAAGGCAATGGTATAAGAAGTTTGATCTCTTCATAACCCAACACAATTTTAAGAAGACCTGTACAGACCATTGTGTGTTTGTGAAGAACTATTGAAATGGTGAATCCATCATACTATTGTTGTATGTTGATGATATGTTGATTGTTGGGAAAGATAAGACAAAGATAGCTGCTCTCAAGAAAGCATTGAGCATATCATTTGTCATGAAAGATTTGGGTGCAGTAAAGAAGATTCTTGGAATGAAAATCATTAGAAATCGTTCTAGAAGAATGCTATGGATGTCATAAGAAGACTATATCAAGAAAGTTCTTGAAAAGTTTAACATGCATCAAGCCAAAACTGTGCATGTTCCATTACCTGGTCATCTCAAACTGAGTAAGACGCAATGTCCAGGGAATGAAGAAGAAAAAGAAGAAATGAGCAAGGTGTCATATTCTTTTATTGTTGGTAGTCTTATGTATGCAATGGTTTGTACAAGACCAGACATTACTTATGTTGTAGGAGTTGTGAGTAGATTCCTATCGAATCTAGGAAAGGAGCACTGGAATGCTGTGAAATAGATACTAAGGTATCTGAGAGGAACTGCCAAAAGGTGAAGCAATAGAAATCTAATGCTCACTGGGTATTCAGATGCAAATATGGCAGGAGATGTAGATTCAAGAAAGTCTACATCGGGATATCTGATTACTTTTGCAGTGGAAGCTATATCATGGCAATCACGACTACAAAAGTGCATTGCCTTAAGCACCACAGAAGCTGAATTCATCACAATCACTGAAGGTTGCAAGGAGATCCTGTGGATGAAGAAGTTTTTACAAAAGTTAGGTCAGAATCAAGAAAGCTATGTTCTTTATTGCGACAGTCAAAGCGCAATACATCTCAACAAGAACTCGATATTTCATTCAAGGTCGAAACACATCGACATAAGGTATCATTGGATCCGTGATGTGTTGGAAAGTAAACTACTGCAGATTGAGAAAATACATATCAAAGACAACGGGGAAGATATGATGACAAAAGCTCTACCTAAAGAGAAGTTAGAAGTTTGTAAAGAAATTGCAGGCTTAGTATCAACCCCAAACTAATCCAAGAATATTTCCCTTTGGCTTGAGGGGAAGAATTGTTGGAGTCCAGCCAAATTTGTTGGTGCATTAAATGCAATGGTTGAAAAACTTTCAACCTCCAACTACTATTTTCGGTGCAGTTTTTTTTTTGGTCAACAATTGGTGTATAAATAGAGGCACCAAGCATAAGAAGTGCATCAAATCCTCAAAATTAAAAGAGGAAGAAAGTGAGAGAAAAATAGAGAGAACCTTAAAGAGTGTTTTCTCATAGAGAAAAATAGTGAGCCAATTTGTGAGAGTTTTATCCACAAATTGAAGAAATAATATTATTATATTATTATATTTCCATTATTTTATAGTAGAGGTTTAAGTAGCCTACGAGTCCCAAAGTTTTTCGTTGCTCACATTGGGAATATTTTCCACTCTAAAAATTTTCTTGTGTTGTTATTACACTTGTTTTTACGCTTCCGTATAGTACCTATTTTTTGAGTTCACAGGGGAGGGAAATTATGTTGGCATTTCCCAACAATAATTACTATGGTAAAAATTATTAGAAGATGAAGAGATTACATGTCTAAAGAAATGGAATGCTAGTTTACTTATAGTTAATGTGCCCCAAGATGAGACGTTAGAAGCCTCCAAGATAGATGCAATGAAGTGCATAGTCTATATTGGAGGGCATTGGACATTTGAGATTAGCCGCCGTTTTGATGCATGGGAACAACGTTATAAACTTGCTAGAAAACAATTATACCTATATAAAGTGGCATATGACTGGAATTCCTTGTGGTCATGATGTGGCTACAATATATATATGATGACAAAGGAAGACCATAGCTATGTGGATCCCTTATTCTCAAAAGAGATCTTCTTAAAAGCACAGGAATCTATTTATAATATATAAAAGTTGAAGTGGTCTCTAGAATTGCCATTTCAATATGAATGACACATCAACAATTTTACATCATTCTCACCTTTCGTTTCATTAGTTTTTCACCTTTTAAGTCGGTATCTTTTGAGATTTTCATCTCATTCAAGATAAATTTTTACCTAAACATGATACACCCAGTTAGGTGTACTAAGCTAATCAAGACTTAATATTTTCATAGAGCATCGTAAAATTAATTATGAGACATAAAGATCCATGAAAATATTAAGTCTTGATTAACTTAGTGCACCCAATTATAATACACGATGTTTATGTAAGAATTTCTCCTCATTCAATATCTCATTTATAACTTCAATAACCATACATGTTGGAGGAAAAACATCCTCTCATGTATCTTTTTCACATAACAATGCTATGTGGAGAGAAAACTAGACATAAACACTTTAAAGAGGACTCTACAAATTTATATAGGACTTCACTTATTTAAAATCTGTGTTTATCTCTTTCTTCGTATAATTTTTCGTCATATGAAAAAGACATATGAGAAGATCTATTTCCCTGTGACAGTATTTTTCCGTCTCCTACCTTTCATTTTGGCCATTATTATTACGTTACAAAACCGTAAACAATTCAGCTATTAGGATGGAGAAACAAAGAAACATGGCACTCTTCATAGAAAAAATGAAGAAGAACCTTTGCTTATATGTCAGGGACTCGTGTTCGCACCTAGAATATGGAAGGTTCTATATTCAAACTAGACAGATTTGTAAATGCGAAAATAAGCCCAATATGTTCCTCTTATTCAAATGTGGATCCCGTTATCTGCAAACTTCAAAATGCCATTTACGGCAGCATTGTCCACCAATTCTAATTTGCTCATCTTCCTCTTTGGTGACTCTTACTAGTGGGTGCACTTACCTTGCTTCGCATCCAACGATGATCTAGCTTAATTAAATATATTGCATAAGGAGCTAGGTTGATTATGGAGGAAGTCATCAGTATTGGCGGGACATAGACCACATGGACAAGAAGGCCATTGTCAATAATGGAGCGCTATGATCAAAACCTTCAGGTTCAATTCTGTTCAAAGATTCTCAACAGTTCCTCTACTTGTGGCGAGCTATAATATCTCTAGGAGGCACTTGAGGGTATTACAATGAAGCCCTCTTGGAGGAACTTGCTTCTACTTCGTTGCTGCCACCAACAATCTCAACTTCGGTAAGAACGAACATGAAACACTCACTATATGATCTTCCTCTGTTTTTCCTTTTCAAATAGCAGTTACCATTGCTGCAAGATTTTAGTCCATTTTACTGATAATAATCCTTTAACTTACAAAAAAAATTAAAAAAAAGAAGAAAATGTCCTTATGTTCATTCAACATGAATATCACATACTTATATTCACATTAGGATTTCTCTGCAAAAAATTGAAATAATACAGAGCTTTTTAAGCCTGTACGAAAAATAAATTGATAAAAAAATTGATATTTTACATATATTTTTTGTTTTAGATTATATGTGTATCATTTTTTTAGACTTCAATTTATTTAGAATATGATTTTGATGGTTGATTGAGATATCAAGGATGAACCTAATGACTTAGTTAAAAGCAATATTTGGCTGAGTCTTGGCTTTATGCCTCTGCTAGACTGCTACAAGATGGTCTTTATTAGCAATATGTGATTACATGAAATCTAATTTGTTTGTTATATTTTGTAGATATTACCATTTTATAATGGCATATTCCACACAAACTACATCCTTTATTCTCTAGAAGTCACAAATAAAGTGTTGAAGTAACTAATGTGAATACTCTAATTGCTCTCATTTTCGGGATAAGATTTCAGAGCCTTACATGGCCTACAGTTTTTGCACGTGGCCTTAAACTTACTAACGTCAATCCTTTAACATTCGAGAGGAAAGAGGGATCAAACTCTCGCAAAGTTTTTAATGGACTTGTTCTCAAAATTATATAGTTTTTCACCTCATTAATGGTGATGATATTCAATGAAAAAAAATTTGTGCCAGTGTTCATGCACACATCAAACATCAATAAATGCAATGTAACATATGTCAATTGAGGAGTGTAGAGTGTTTAGAACCTTTTACAATATTACCAGACCCTTTATTTGTAGATGAATTGAGTAACTGCTCCAAGCATCCAAAGATCATGTAATGATTTGATGTTTGCTCAGATTGCGCCATATGTCATCGGTGGTTACTGGTTCTTTCCCATCAGTGCATAACTTGAATTCATGTCTTTATGGAGTGCTTCATGCATAAAAATGGGAAGTAGTGGGAATAACTCTCCCATCATGGGTTCTGACCCATGACTCGCATTTTATAATTGAAGATTTTCCAAAAAGTCACATGATTGCCATATGCACTTTAAGAGTAGGCTTTATCAGAACTTCTCATTGATGACATAAGTATTGTCACTATGCAACATTGTAGAATTAGTTCGAAGGACTTAATCTATCCTAGAGTTTTCTTCAACAACATTAGTATTGTTGCTATGCACCATTATAATTCAGACTCTAATGTATAGGTGTCGACTATATTTATTAGTGTTTCGACCATATGGTAGCTTCAGTATTACCATTTAATTCAATGTTTGACAACATCAATACTGCCGATGTGCTAAGATAGCTTCAGTACTATCTTGAATTGGGTAGCTTCAATACTACTAAGATTTCTACTTCAATTGATCTTTTCGCGACTACACTTATGTGATCCTTCAATTCCTAGGCAATATTATTATTACCTTCATTTGACAACTTCAGTACCATCGACTCAAGCTTCAGTATTCATTTGGCACCTTCTAGCAGTCTCAGTACTTCCACGTGTCACATGTTAACATGTGCAAATTATAGCCCATGTGTACCCAACAAATAAATTTTATTTGGTTTCCAACAGATGCCTTCCTAAGTATGGCCATTGAGTGGTTGGACAAAATAGCTATACTTATGAACTGTTTTGGAAAATGTCACATCACCTTAATTGTCATTAAGTTCCAAACACACATCCCCTGAGCAAATTAATTTCAAATATGCATTTTCCAACTATATTTATGTTTCATACCCCTTGGTTTGTCCAATTGGCATTCTCATTCTCCTCTTTATATAAGATCTAAGAATGAAAATTTCTCATTCTCACTTAAAATAGTAACATGAAGAAGTGATAAGTGCTCAAAAGACATTGCTTTAAGGCATGAAAAATTGATTTAGCAACCCCTAATTTACTCTTTTGTTTGTGTGTTACCTAATTATCTTGCAAATATGACATGAATTGAGAATTAAAATGTTTTGGAATGTGAATGAGAATAGTTGATCATAAGGAAGAGAAATCCTCACTTTTCTAATGTGTTTTTGTAGAAAAGTAACTAAGGAAGGAAAAGCTAAAAAATTAGAAGCAAAACAATGAAGTTTACCCAGCGCCTAGGCGCTATTCCTTGAGCGCCTAGGCGCCCAAGACTCCCCAAAAATGTGTTGTCTGGAAAGTGAGCGTCCAGGCACCATAAACTTCAGCGCCTAGGCGTTGAAAACTTGATCCAAAACATGGCTATGCAATACGCGCCCAGGCGCCCATACCAGACTATAAATGCGTTAATTTTGACCTAAAATGGGGAGAGGAGTCGTCAAAAGCATCAGGAGAATAGGACAAAGTAACATTAGGTGACGTGAAAGGAAGAAATGTGGAAACGCTTGATATTTTCATCAACCTATGGAGTTTTCTTTATTCTCTTCTCTTATTCTAGTTTTTGTTTTTGTTACCATGTCTAGCTAAACCTCCCTTTATTAGGATTAGGTGGATTTTGATGGATCTTGTTGTTTTTTAACATTGGATTCAATTAATACAAGTTGTTATTCTGTTTTGAGTTTTAATCTCTTTTCTTATTACTTTCTAAGGATTGATCCTCTTTGGAATGATTTTTAGGATTATATATTGAATAAAAATTTGATGTATAATTGTGCTATGAGATTATGAATCTTGTTTATCTCTAGGCTAGGAATAGTCATTGATTTGCTCGTTACCTCGTTGAATTCTAAATCTTAATGCTTGTTATCTCTTAGAATCACTTAAGGAATTAGGGGTTTTAATTAAGAATAAATGGTCAATTGTCTAAGGAATTATGATTTGATTAATTTAGAGAATTTGGTAACAAAATTGGAATAGTAGCTTGAATTAAGTCCAATTGATATACATTAGGTGAAATCAAATGAAACTTGATCTCAACTCTTTCATTAATTGAATTTTAGTCATCTCGCATATTAAGTGTTTCTTAAATTGCTAAGTATAAAAACCCAAAAATGTTGTCATTGTGTTAGTTCATTTGTTTCTTTTGTTTTTGTTATTAGAGCTCACTATCATCCAAATTTTAGTTTAAATAGTAGTTAATTTCAAGAATCGGCATTTGGTTATTAATCCTTGAGAACAATATCTAGTATCTCACCATTTTTATTACTTGACGATCCGATATACTTATCGTGGTCTCACCAAGAAGTCGTCTTCTTCCTCGAATAATTCCTTTTTCTTCCTAAAAAATTCTTGCAACTCTCCTCCAACAATACCTACTTATTGGAGTGATACTCTTTAAGCTCATGCATATTCATTAGCTAAATCCAACAAATCCTCTGAAGATTCTTTCCAAAAGGTCCTGGCCATCCTAAGATACCTTTTTGTCCATGCATACATAGGTTTGGCTAGACCTACGATGCTTTAGCAGCTCACCAGCCTTCGTTGGATGTATAACTGTATCTAACGAAGTTTGATTACACAACTCTACCTCCCTGATTGCTTGGATTTCCACGTCACTTCAAATCAGCTGGGAAGGTGGGAAGGGTTGGAGTCCTAGTAAAGTATCTCCTTGACCTTGTAGGTTGTTTTGTTTTACTAGCTAACGGAGTTCAGCAAGTGGTGGAGTCCACTTCTTTCGGCCTTAGGAAGTATTCTATTCAGTACACCTAGAACTCCTGACCCCAACCTAGAAATAAGGTTTTGGCTTTTATAATATCGTATTTCTCTAAAAGTTGCAATTTGTCAATATATCAATATAATTTTATTTCTTTCACATCTCTGTGTTAAACAAATCTAACCCCAACACTTTAACTTTTTTTTAGAAGCTTAAGCCAACAATCTTGTAACTGGTAGACCATAAATATAACTTAGTCAATTTAAAAAAACGCTTGGCCAAACTAATGAACATAAAATAGTTTAGCTTTTGATGAAATGACTACGTGTATTGATAACCACACTTGAGCTCTTTAGTAACCTAGCCAGCCTAACATAACGGTTAATTGGCCTAATTGGCTCGTAAACTTAAATAGCTACAACTTCAAAGAACTTTGGCCATTAACTATTTAATTAATAACCTGATTCATCAATCGATCAATGTTGTAACTGAACTATTCGATAATAATTTTAAGTCAAAAAGATATATTCAACAACTTCCTTGTCAACCCTAAGACCAGTTTCTTTGAATAGTCAACTTTGCCTGCTTAAGCCTATATACAAATTAACCAGACTTGGATTGATATGTTCGCATCAAAATTCTTCTATTCAAATTGGTGCTTTTAAAAGGAAAGGTGATATTACAAGATAACTCGTTCAAACTAATACTACTAAATCGAATTTTCTGATAATGACATTATCTTTTCCATCCAACTAAAACTTTAAAAGTCAAACATACTCTCTTACCTGCGAAACATATTTATATCCAATGTTTCTCTTTCCCTTTTGTGTTTTCAATAAGCCATCTCTCTCTGCGACTCTATTTGTTTCTCTCTTACCTCATATAAATCCCTAACTCTTGCTCCATTCAATTCTCATGGCATGTGATTGTAGAACCCCAAACCCTTTTGGGCCATCTCCTTCTTTTTCCCCAATCACGCTAGAAAACATTCGTTCAAATTCCGACACTCCACCCTAAACCTCACGGAACACTGCGGTAGAAAAGGTTCTTCATGACCCCACTCCATTGGAAACACAAGCAAAAGTGTTTCAAAGCTAGGTATTGGTTCCTTTTGACTTTCTTTCATCTTCCTATTTCCATGGTCCCTCAAGTTTAGTTAAGGATTGCGCTTAAGATGAAACTCACCCTTTCAAATCCTAATTCGAGCATTTATTCTTCAATCGCTAAATCCTTGTTTATCCTTAGATAAAGAAAAGAGTTTTAGAACTTTCTAATAAGTATCCAAGGATTACATCAGTTGGCTAGATCGAATCCAATATACAAAAGTAAGAGATTGGAAAAGAAAAGAGATTTATGGCATTATTCAGCATTCTAGATACGAAATTAAGCTCATTCCAATGATGATTGGCACAACAATGTCATTCTAGAATTCAGTTTCTAACAACTTTATGTTTTGACATAAGTTTATGGGTCCTACCTTCTTTGACGTAACTGTTATCATAAGGCTATGCCCTAATGCCCCTGCTATCTTACCTTCATCAATAGTACCAACAAGTTTAAATATTATTCATGAAGAAATGAGAGCGGCAAAAGGGCAATATAACTACTCTAGGTATATTTCCCATTTTAGGGGTAATAGGATAAACCTAGTAACTAATAGGGAATATATGACATTCCTTACCTTATGGCTATGTAAGATTGTGTTCTATCCTTCTGGAATTAGAATTGCTCCTTCTGTGTTTTCAGTGGCTGTTATGTTGATGGGTTTTGTGGAGTATAGTCTTGCTCCATAGGTCATTACTAGAATTTTCGGATTTAGAGACAGAACAGATTCTGTCTCTAAATGTATAAATTTTCGTATCTAAATCTTTAGAGACGGAATTAGAGATGAAAATTGTTCCAGCTCTAAATCTGGCGTCTCTAAATATTTAGAGACAAAAAATTAATTTCGTCTCTAATTTAGAGATGGAAAGTGTCTGTCTCTAAATAAAAAAATCTCGTCTCTAACTTAGAGACGACAGTGTTCTGTCTCTAATTCTGTCTCTAAAATTAGAGACGGATTTTCTATCTATAAATCCATCTCTAATATCTTAAAAAATATTTTAAAAAAATAGGCATCTAGTTGGGATTTGCCATAACTAAATGCCTTTATTTTATTAAAAAAAATCAATTTTCTTATGCATATAATTATCCAAAATCAAAATTTACCAAAAATCACAATAAATCGTTAATCATTATAATTCTCCAAGTAACTATAAAATATATCTAAATAATTGAAAGTATACGAAATAGTTACAATATCTTATGCATACCGTTAATTGTTATTACATTTTGCAAGTAGACTTTGCTCTAACTTATACAATTTTCTCTAACTTATACAATTACAGTGTGTAAAGATGATAACTTGGTCCTTTCCTCTAAGGATTCTTCCTGCCCAAATGACTCTGACCTTGAACTGGGAACTCACATATTTGAATTAAAAATGTTATACAATCATCATTCCATTGCGGTTTTGTTTAAGCAGTCAGTTTCTAGGTGATGCATACCTCCTGTTCTAACTTAAATAAATGACAATTGAAGTGTTGATGTAATCTCTCATTTACATAATTGCTCAAAATTGTTCCTCTGCATATATAAAATGCACAGCATCAACAGAGACAAAATATTCCAAAATTCAAACAGGATAAGGATAGTGAGATAGATATAAAGAAAAGGGGAGCAAAGATTTAATATAGACGTACATTGAATGATTATTCAATTCTCTAATTCATATTGAATACAAGTTTTTTACTCAAATTTATTCTTCTCTTTCTCTCTGAAAGTTCCTAATAATCTGGAAGCATTACACCAGTTCAATAAAAGTATAACATGTGGCATCACATAACACAGATTGTTGGATCAAATATAAAATATGGTTAAATCAGACCTGAACGGTTAAAAAACTACTAAGAGTATTACTGGTATAGAATTTCTCTTTCAATTATAAGCAACATTAAAAACATGTGAACCTACCCCACAAAGAAACAGAATCTTTTTATTGGAGCCAGTTATGCTGCCTCTTAATGCCTTCAAGAAATGATGAATAAACTCAGGATGCCCTTTATAAGAAGGTGCAGAAATGAGATTACCATCCACCACCATTGATGCCAAGGTTTCAGGTTCAACCCAAAGAGTACCAACAGTAACTAGTGCTGGCCCAACAGGAGGATAAGCAGTGCACTTGTGACCCTTAAGTGCTCCTGCAGCTGCCAGAATCAACTGGCTATGACAAATGGAAGTAATAGGCTTCCCAAAACTGGTGAACTTGGTCACCAACAGGTTCAACACTAGGATTGTGAGCAAGATACTCTGGTGCCCTCCCACCAGGTAACACCAACCCATCATAGCTTATTGCTTCAATGTCATCGAACGTGGCATTCAGTGCAAAATTGTGATGCAACAGATGCAATCAACATATGTAGTCAGTTTTTACTCCTAAAGTTTAATTAGCTTATTTTACTCCTAAAGTGATATTTCTAAGATTATCCACACCTAGACTTAGTTTATTAAGGAATTAAATGTGGTAGGTATTTCCCCTCAAACTAAGAACAACATATAAAGAAGTCTACCCAAAAGAGTTAAGAAAAAGCACAAACATAAAATTTACCTATAAATTCAATTGCAATGAAAATATATTATTGTCTAGTGTGTCAACACCAACCACTATAATTCTGGACACTAAAGCAAGCAACCAATCAGAATTCTAAGTTGTCTAATATATATCAAACCGTAAGAGACCAAACTTTACTCTTAACATTTTTACCTGTTCTCCCTTGCAAATAGGATGCAATCCTGTTCCATGTATTTCCCAATTTCCTACAACTCACAAGATCACCTCTTTTTCTTCCAATAAAAATTTGAACATAATTAGAGAAATCCAAAAAATATATATCCCATTACAAAGATCAGAGAAAAAACCTATCAAACAATATCATTTGCAAGCTTAAATACACAAATTATTAGATCCAAGTAACAATATCGACCAGCCCCAACATCTCCATATCTTATGCTTCATCAATTGGAAGTGTCGTAAATTAAAATGAACAAATCCAGATTAGCAAACATATATAAGAGCATAAGTACTTCTGCGATTGAATTTAATATAAAGGCAATAAAATAAAGGCAATAAACATAGTTGGGAAAGGCTATGAGGTTAGTCACAGATTATCAATCCGATCATAAATTGGAAAGAATAAGAGCCTATGAGCAAAGCATACTCTGGAAAGCAACTAACTGCATCACTGTCTACAAACAACCAACTGCAGCACTGTCTGCTCTTTTCTACCAAAAACCATAAATCTAATCCTTTTAATAGTTAATAACGAATAGGAAGAGAAAAATACATTGATTTGTTTGGGGGTCTCAAATTTGCATTTCTATAGGAAAGCCAATTAGTGGACGATAATCTACATAAGAAAAAGAGAGAAACCTAGGTGAATTAAAAGAAATATGTTGAAGGATAAATAGCAGAAACACCCGAAGCATTATGGAAGAGAGAGTATAAAAACAAATCTAAAAATTAAAAAAGTCTTATTTAAGGAATAGAAAAAATCATTTAAGCTCAAAAAAATGGGGAAAAGATAGACCTAAAGATCAAAACTTGAAACTAACAAAACATCAAGGTAAAATATAAACATCCACAGATGCATTATATCAAACACCTAAAGTACATCCATATAAGAAGAACATAAAACATCAATACCTATATCTAGTAATTCTTTCTCAACAACCAAACAGGTCAAGAATCATGGAAAAAGCAGTTATTTAAAATATTGACAGTCAGGATGTTCAACTCTAAGAAGAATTATAGACGCTTGTAGGATCATGATGCAAAATCGACATGCAAACTAAGAATTAAACAAACTACAACATAGGATGAAAAAATTGATAGTAGAAACAAAAATCAATAAAATCAACCCAAACCACACCAAAATAGCAAAATTAATAAAATCAAAAAGTGTTGCGATCCTCCACCATCCACCTTAAACCATGAACACCCTATAAATCAAATGTAAACATAATCTTCACCCGCATAAAATAAACAAAAACCTTAAAAACTCCATGAATATAGCACCCCACCTATACACCCTCCCCATCTTTAGAACCCAGAATCGCCCCTGTTGTCACAAAGTGCTCAGTAGCCAAAAAATCCCAACCCCTTCCTATATGAAAATGGAGACTTTAATCCGCAAAACCAAAGAGCCCCAAATCTCCAAATTCCAAAGACCCGTCCATGGCCATTTTAACACTCACAAATATCCACCACCTTAGCAGCGATGTCCCAGGTATCACGGACCTGCACACCACAAACAACTCAGCGCCAAAGCCATTAAAGGTAGAGAATTATCATTTACTAGTCCATCTGAGCCCAACATTTCAAGAATTCTCCCCAGCAAAAAAAAATTCAGGCATACTATTAAAGGAACGAAACAGGCACAGGAAAAATAAAAGGGAAACAACAACCAAACCCTAACTCATCATTACCATTAAAATCAAAAACAACAACCAAACCTTAACCCCAACCCCAAATCAGAATCACAATTATTGCCAAGTGAGGGAAGCACTTACCAGATGAAGATCTAAGCATAAGGCCAAAATAGTACCACAACGATCGAGTGAGCTCTTTGCGGTGGCTCACAGTAGGTCGATGAAAGAGTGACGGAGAGGGAGGGCTAGGGTAACTAGAACGACCTCAGAGATTGAGCGAGAATGAGCTAAAAGATAGAGATGAGAGATCGAGGGTTAAGAGAGGGCGTTGAGAGAATGGAGATGAGACAAGGAGGTTGAGAAATCGAGGGTTGAGAGAGGGAGGCTGAGAGAATGGGGTTTCGGTTGGGAATAAGGGATTTAGGTAGAACAATTAGAGATGGAAACAACATTCCGTCTTTATCTTTAAAAAAAATTATTAATTAAATAATATTTGATTTTTAAAAATATTTATTTAATTAAATAGAGATAGAATTAGACACGAAAAATTTAGAGACGAATAAATTCTATCTCTACACATATTTGACTTTTTAAAATATTACATTGACTGAATAGAGACGGAATTAGAGATGGAAAAATCTGAGACGGATAAATTCCATCTCTAAATTATATCTCTAAGTATATTTAACTTTAAATTGACCAAATAGAGACGGAATTAGAGACAAAAAATTCTGAGGTGGATTATTTTCGTTTCTAAATTTCGTCTCTAAATTTTAAATTTTATTTTTCCTCTCTAATGCATCAAATCCATCTCTATTTCCGTCTCATTAGAAATAGAATTTTTTCCATCTCTAAATTTTCGTCTCTAAATAGGAAATTTCTAGTAGTAGGTATTGGCTTGCCTTTATTCTTTTCTTAATGAAATTTACCTAGCTTTGTTGAGTAGAGAAGCAATTAACAATCTTGGAACGCCTCTTTGGTTAATCCAACTATAGCTAAATGCTCTGTTTATTGACCATTTTCACTCCACTTTTCCTATTGATACTGAACAATGTTGTTATGGGGTAAGGTTAGTCTATTTGAATGCTGATATGGAATCAAAAAGATTAACTCCAAAGGTAATTTAGATTCCTGTACTATTTGAATGAATCTAAAAATCTGAGGCTTCTTTACCCTTTTCCTAAGAGAAAGTATGGGAGTAGATGGTTTTCAGGCTCCCTTCAATTTTCTAAGGTAAATATGAACAATTAATTATGCACAATTTAGGCCAGTTTTCTTTATCCTTTGTAATGTAACATATGCCAATTGAATAAGTAAAATTGAAATTGAAATTAAGCTTAAGAAGTACACTTACAGTATAATTCCAAATACAATTGGTAACTAGCTACGAGATACTCCTAAAGTTGAGGATAAAATCTAGAAAAAAAGTAGTCTAATCTAGAAAAGAAAAATGAAAAAGGTAGTCATTGGTAACTCATCTTCCTATTGCAGTTGAGGAGTGTAGAGTGTTCAAGTCTTTTTACAATGTATCTCCTATTTATATATGAATTGAGTAACCACTCCAAGCATTCAACGATCCTGTAGTGATCTAATGCTTGCTCAGATTGCGCATGTCACCAACAGTTACTACTTCTTTCCCATCAGCACATAACTTGAATATTCATGTCTTCATGGAGTACTTGATGCATCAAAATGGGTAGTAATGGGAATATCCCCTCAATGTGGGTTCTAGCCCATGACTCACATTTTATAATTAAAAATTTTCTAGAAAGTCACATGCTTGTCATGTGTATTTTAAGGTTAAGCCTTATCAGAATTTCTCGTTGACAATATCACTTTTATTGCTATGCAACATTGAAGAATTGGTTCGAAGGACTTAATCTATCGTGGAGTTTTCTTCAACAACATTAGTATTATTGCTATACACCATTACAATTCAGACTCCAATATATAGATATCGACCATATTTATTGGCGTGTCAACCTTATGGTAACTTTAGTATTACCATTTAATTCAATGCTTAACAATATCAGTATTGTCAACATGCTAAGATAACATCAATACTATCTTGAATTGGGTAGCTTCAATATTACTAAGATTGCTTCTTCAACTGATCTTTTTGTAACTACACTTAAGCAATCCTTAAATTCCTAGGCAACATCAGTATTGCCTTCATTCAACATGTTTAGTATCGTCGACTCAAGTTTTAGTATTCATTTGGCACCTTCTAGTTGCCTCAATACTACCACGTGTCACATGCTAACATATGCAATTTATAGCCCACATATATTTAAAAAATAAATTTTATTTGGTTCGCAACACTCTTTTAAACATTAGTGCCTGGACTTGGTAAACATGCATGATAAAGTTGACGAAGTTTTATTTCACTAAAAGTTAATTTTTTATGTTGTGATAAACTTTACCATATCATTTATATGTGCATAATTAGTTAATTTATTCGCTTACCAATATAAAATATATAAAAGTCATTCAAGCTTTAGCTAAATAAAGAAACAATTTTTCAAATGTACTAGGATGAGAATTAGTTTCATACTGAAGAAGTGTTTGAGACACTTCGTAATTTTATCAAAAAATTGAAACAATTATCTTTCTGTGCCTTCGCATTGCGCGAGTCTACATCTAGTTTCATATAAATACTATGCCTGCAGAAGATGACTAGCTTGAGTGCAACAATAATGAAATGTTGCCTCCAAACATAGGCAATAAGTCGGCTAGGCCTAAAAAGAAAAAGAGTCATGGAAGAGGGAGAGTCAGATAAACCTTACAAAATTAGCAAGAAGTGCACCAAGATGAAGTGTGGGAATTGTAAACAATGGGGACACAATGCTAGATCTTGTAAGGAGCCTCTAAATCTAAATCGAAAGATTCACAAAAGAAGCTACATAAGGCACAAATGGTAAAATGATTTTTGCTAGTTTTCCCTCTCTATAATATTTGTAGGATTTTATTTTTACTACCATTAGAATGTAGCAACATAGCAACATTCTTGTTTTTAAAGGTGTTTAAATTTGTCTCATTGTCATGGTCAGCATTCAATGGCACAAGTAAAGATGACAAAGCTAGAGGGTGAGCAGGTAGAGATAGTGGAGAAGAAAGAGGTAATGCCATGAAAGCTCAAAGAGCCAGAGGGTAGGGCAAACGTGTAAGAAGCAAGGGTGGAATGAAAGAAAGAAGCAAGATTATGATCGAATCTCACTGACATGAAGGAATTTTCATTGCCATGGATAAGAAAGGTGCCCTTGTTAGTTGTTACTAAGAATATGGTTCCTGGTGAAGGTGTTTCTAATGAGAAAAATGATTTTTTTTCCTCTTTTTCTAGCAATGTGATTTCGTCTACTTAACAAATTTTTTGTTATTCATAGTTCTAATCTCTCTATTTTTTTTTAATCTTTGTCATTAGTGAACTTCCAATAAATGCTTATGTGACAAACAGTGGTGATGTAACACCCTAATTTTTAGAAAATATTTCGAATGTCTTGTTTCTTGTTTTTCAAGTTATTGTGTAAATGACCGTTGTGTCCCTATTTTCTTGTTTCTCGATTTACGCATGAAATGCAAATACGTTTATACAAAGCTTAAATTTTATTTGGTCTTTTTACGTAATTTGTTAGAAGACGATAAAATAAAAGTTTTTTTCGAACTCTTGTTTTAATTTTTTTGGAAGATATACGAGACAATTAATAATGTCGTAATTTTATTTGAACTTTTTGGACGATTAGCTACGTTGTGGGAAAAAATGGGAAAATGACCGTTACATCCGAACGTCTTTGTTTTTCTTTGTTTTTAATTGTTTTCTACTTGATTCAATGTCGATATTACGATCTGTGATTTTATATGGACTTTTTGTGTGATTTGCTCAGGCGGGAAAATAATATTTTTTGGGCCGGGGAAATCTTATTTTATTATTTAGAATTGGGGGATCTTACTCAACCCGATTCTAAATGAGACGATAAATAATCTTTTAATTTTTAGGATTTGTGATCAAATAAAATAATTTTATAATATTATAATATTATTTTATTAGTCAAGTATAATAAAATGATGATGGACAGGAAATGTTTTATGGGACCCACGTTTAGCTAATACAGTTAACTTAGTAGCTTAATTAATCATCATTAGCAGTAGAACTTTTCAGAACAAGCTGACTCAGCTAGCTGACTAAGCTGATAATAAATGAACAGTGTGACTAGACTTGGGGAGTCATCAATAACCAACCAATAGGAGACAAGCTTGTTAAGCAAGCTTTAATCCTAACCTTTGATGCATCCAAGGGCTTGGATGAAGCCAAGCAAGATGCATACCTTGCATGCTCTTTGAGAGCTACGGCCAAGGGAGTTAGGAGACCAAAGATCACTTTGCTTGCATGCAAAATTCTCTCTTCTCTCTCTTCCAAAAACCCTAGCCACCATTCTTGTCTTTTCTCTTCACCATTCGGCCAAGACAAGAACCTTACCCTCCAACCATCCAAATTTTCATCTAACTAACTTTTCTAAACCTAAACACAAACCTAAGAACATCTCTAGTTGAGAGTTCTTGCAAATTCTTGCATTTGGAGCTTGGAAACCAATCTTGAAGATTTTACCTAGAAGGTGAAATCTCGTGCTTTTCTTTTCTCTCTTCTTTTTCAAAGTTCTAAGCCATGATCTATCCATGGTTTAGGTTCTCTTTCATGGTTAGTAACTTGTAGAATTTCGTTTGAGTTGCTAGGTACTTGGTGGAGGAAACCGAATACTAGGAGGAGTGAAAGAAAAACCATTTGTCTTCATTTAAGGTAAGAGGAAGACAAATCTTATCACCTATGGATGGTGGTAAGAAGATGGAGTTTTGATTTTGTGATTGTAGAATCCATAAGGATTCATGTTTGTGCTTGTTAATAGCTTATTTGATGTGGTTGTGTATTTGTTAATAGCTTTCCTATTTGTTGTTTGTAATAATTTGCATGTCTACAAGCTTTAAGTTGCATGTCTACAAGCTTTGATAATATTGCATGTGTTAGAATTGTATGATAAAGTATAGAATTGCATGATAATGTATAAGTTGTGAACAACATGTCAAGGAATGCATGTGTGTTTCAAAGAACACTCCATGATGGCTCACGGCCACTAACAAAAATGGAGAACCAAAATGTTCTCTTAATTTTCTTAAAAGGTGATTTAATTAACCTAGGAGAATTAAGAAGGTTTCAAGTTGTTTGGATCAAGAAAAATGAATTTGGAAATCAAATGACATAACCTTATATTTTCGGCCAACAAGTCTAATTTCAATACTTCGAATTCTAAAATTATTTTCTAAGGTAATGATTTAATCAATGTAGACAGTACAAGAGATTTAACATGTATTTAGAAGGTGAAAAATAATTTGGAAATCAAATGTAAAGTTTTTATCAAATTCGGCCAACATGCCAAATTAGATATTCATGATTTCTAAAATTAGTTCCAAGCTATTTTCAATCAAGAAGAAGCAATACAAGTTAAAGTAAATTTTCTACAATGAGTTTTAAAGAAATAAAGTGGTTAGAACTAAGTTTAAAAAGTTAATATTAATGATTTTTACTGTAAGAAGAAATACAGTAACTTTCAAAAATTTCTAACATAGGGCTCATGCTATATTTTGAAGCATGTTAGTAATTTTCAAAAGGATTAAATATATGGTTTAAAAATTTAATAAACGAGAATTTTTACGGTAAAATTAAGAAACTATTAATATAATTTTCTAAATAAAATATCTTGTCAATTTTTAGTAAAAACGGACAAATAAGATAGAAAAGATGTCTAAAAGACAAGATTATACGGTATGGAAAATATTATACGTAGTTTAAAAGTATCATTTATTATTTTGTTTATTTAAACAGTGATTTTTAAGGAATTCGGTCAAGAAAATGATTTAAAAATCTTACGCGATTGAAAACGTATTAAAAATCCTACGCGATTTTGAAAGCAGAAAAATATATTTACGCGATTTCAAAACGATTATAAAAGCGATGAGATTTTGAAAACGCGATAAAATTTCTACGCGATTGACCGTTCTTGTATCTTTATTTGTCGAAAAAATGTGAACCCGTCTGAGTTTTCTTTATATATATATTTGTTGCCAATGAGGGCAAGCTTTATTTGTCGGGAAAATGAGAACCCGTCTGAGGCTTTCTATTTTTTTTACGCCATTGAGGGCATATTATTATCTTGAGGGTATTTTCATAATTTCATATTTTTGGAATTATGTATTGTCTTTATGCCAATTTTTGGTGTTTTGGTTGATGAGACGAATCACATCGTGTTGTCGATGCGATAAACGTAGTGTGGTTCATTGTTCTAATGAACTTGGAGACTTTAGTGTACGGGATCCCATATATGGACAGTTGGTAGCTCCGCTGGGCCGTGGTAAACCGATAGCACACTAATGGACTCAACACGCACTATATTTAATCGAGGTTTGTAAAGTCTAGTAGTACATTGCCTATAGTGCCACAACGGAAGACCGTGAACTATACTACACCTGGATGGTGGATTCCCGTCTGTCGTAGGCTATTGGACGCAACGTGTGACAGCGTAATAGTTGGTTGGGCAGCCGTGGTACTAATAGATTTTGCAAGTCATTCTCTCGATATCTGTTTGTGTTTAACTCCATGGAGTAGGATTGTGTCTTAGTGTATATGATTATATCTTGAATGATATTCCATTTTCTCTATTTATCTTTATCGGTTATATCTTGGATGATATTCCATTTTCTCTATTTATCTTTATCTGGTAATTATTATGATGGTTGTCTATTTCTTATTTTATTCTATCGTGATATTGTTTTATCTGTGTTTTTTTACGTGTTATATACGTGATGTTATGTAACGTTATGATATCTAAGTTTTACTTTATTCCATTATTATTTACGTTATGGCTTTTTGTTTTGCATAAATTTGTATATATGATATTTGTCGTCTTCTTATTGGCCATGTTTATGGTGATTTTAGGTTGTCTTACCTCTTTATTGTATGTGTTTCCTGTATATTTACTTTGTGCGATAAAGAGTTTGAGGAAGAAGAAGAGGAACAGCCTCTTGAGGTCTTGTACCCCGAGGAGGAGGAAGATCAGCAAACCGACGATCAGTTTTACGATCAAGAACTATCTGATCATCCATATCCATTGGATTGATTAGTTTTGGTATGGCGGTACCCGGATTTTTGGGATTCGTGACTCTGGAGTTTCATGGAGGATCGCTAGCTTGGCATTTGCGTGGAGACCGAGACTCTGTGACATATGCGGGACGGATGACTGTGACCTTACGTCATAGGTTTGATGGAGAGTCGATCATGACTACGACAGTGCTTCTACACTTAGAGTTACCCTTATCCATTAGGCGTCATTTTGGTGGTATGACCACAGAGCCTAGTGAGATAAGTATCGTATCGACTGCGCGATCACGTTATCACCGAGAGTCGAGGCATCCGGGATATTTGTCCCCTGATGATCATTTTCATGATGAGAGTGATCCTTCGAGGAGTAAATATGTTTGATGTTTTTTTTTGGGCGCGTCTGCGTATGGATGTATACATTGACACTTTTCTTGTTTTTATTTACTATTTCTGTTTAAATATTTGTAATTGTAGTTGTAAATTATTTGTATAACTTATAACATAAAACATATGTATATTATGAGCAATGTTGTTCGTTCTATTTTATGTTTTCCGTAATATTCTATTTTTAATAATCTGTCTATCAGGAACTACTTTATGACCCATATTATTATTTAACGAATAGTTTACAACTTGGGTAGATTTTATTTCTCTTTCTTTTATTTTCTTTTATGTGTGACATCCTCCAAAGGGGTGTTACATTAGTTGGTATCAGAGCCCAAGTTAGAGTCTTTTGGGGTTGTGGTTGGGTCTGTTTTTGTTTGTGCTGTGTGCTTCTCTGTGATTTATATCCTTTCGGAAGTATCTATAAGGATGTATCTAATTTTGTTTTGTTCTATTTGAAGATGTCTGGACGAGGTAGAGGACGTGCTAATGTGAATCGGGATGTGGACCCTATAATTGCGGCTGCTGAGGCTATGCAGCGTATGGCTGAAGTGATTACTCAGCAAAATCTGAGAGCAGCTCAACAGCAAGATGCTACTACTGATGCCCTGAATATATCTGAATTTAGGCGCCACAATCCGCCACAGTTTAGAGGCGAGGTTGATCCGGAGAAAGCAAGTCAGTGGATGCAAGACTTGGGGAGAATTTTTGAAGGGATGAGATGCACAGACGATAAGAAGGTAACTTATGTTGTCTTCATGTTAAGGGTTGATGCAGAACATTGGTGGAGAGGAACCCGCCGAGTATTGCAAGCTGAAGGAACAAAAATCACATGGGAAGTGTTTTCAAATGTTTTTCTGGATAAATATTTTCTTGCGAGTGCTAGGCATGCCAAGGAAATGGAATTTCTTGGTTTACGACAGGGGAATATGACGGTGAATGAGTATGCCACAAAATTTGAGAATTTGTCTCAATTCTCAGATTATGCTCAGACACGGCAAGATGATGTGTGGAGATGTAGGAAGTTTGAATCAGGGTTAAGGGTGGAACTGAAACGAGGAGTGGTATCCTTGAGAATGACTCAGTTTCATGCTTTGGTGGATGCTTGTGCTCGACTTGAGGAGTTGGAGCCATCTAGAGATTAGAGGAATCGGAACTTTGGGCCGGCAAGGTTTCAGAGAGGTGGAGGTAGTAATACAAATCGGTTTCAGTGTAAGCCGTATTCCAGGCCAACAGGAAATCAATCTCAACGACCATCAGTTAGTGGAGGTGCAAGTGGTAGTGGAGTTGGACAGAGAGTGGCGTTTACGCCGACATGTTTTAAGTGTGGGAAGAAAGGTCATATCTCTCCCGAGTGCACAGTTAAAGGTACAATTTGTTTCAACTGTAAGCAACATAGGCACATATCGAAGGATTGTCCACAGCCGGAGAGGAAACCTGTTGTTCGGTATGTTAAAGCTAATCAGCAAAAATCTGGAAGTACTCAACCAAGATCAGGAGGACGAGTATATACAATGATGGGATCTGAGATTTCTAAGTCTGATGATCTTATTCAGGGAGAAGGAGACATTGGAGGTAATCTTCTGACTATATTGTATGATTCTGGTGCTACACACTCCTTTATTGCATATGATTGTGTGGAGAGACTGAAGTTGCCTGTGTCTTCTCTGAATGTTAAATTGAATGTATCTACGCCCACTGCTAAACCTGTTGTTACATCTAAGATCTGTTTGGATTGTCCTATTGTTGTGAATGGCCATTTGTTTATGGTCAACTTGATTTGTTTACCTCTTGTTGAGATAGATGTAATATTGGGGATGGACTGGTTATGTTCTAACCATATCCTTATAGACTGTGCAAGTAAAACAATAGTTTTTCCTAAAGAAGAGGAGTTTGGATTCTTAACTGCTGTTAAGGTCAAGTCTTTGTTAAGAGATGGAGCACAGGGATATATGGTATTGTCTTCTCTAGAAATTAAGAATGAGAAGGATGTGAATACTATTCCTGTTGTCAACGAGTTTCCTGATGTTTTTCCTGACGACGTACCTGGTTTGCCACCTGAGAGGGAGATCGAATTCTCAATTGATTTAGTACCAGGAACATGTCCTATCTCAATTGCACCGTATCGTATGTCGCCAGTGGAGTTGGAGGAGCTAAAGAAGCAATTGGTGGAGCTGTTAGAGAAAGAGTTTGTGCGACCTAGTGTTTCACCATGGGGTGCGCCAGTACTTTTAGTCAAGAAGAAGGACGGAACGTCTCGGCTTTGTGTGGATTATCGTCAATTGAATAAGGTAACTATCAAGAATAAATATCTGCTTCCAAGGATTGACGATTTGATGGATCAGTTGAAAGGAGCTGTGGTATTTTCCAAGATAGATCTGAGATCTGGTTATCATCAGATTCGTGTAAAAGGGGAAAATGTGCCGAAAACTGCTTTTCGAACTCGTTATGGACATTATGAGTATCAAGTAAAGCCATTTGGGGTGACAAATGCTCCTGCCATATTTATGGATTATATGAACAGGATTTTTCGTCCTTATTTAAACAGATTTGTTGTTGTCTTTATCGATGACATTCTGATCTATTCTCAATCGAAGGAAGAGCATGCTGAACATCTTGGTGTTGTTCTTCGGATTTTGAGGGAGAAGCAGCTGTATGTGAAATTGGCTAAGTGTGAGTTCTGGTTGGAAGAAGTCCAATTTCTAGGTCACGTAATTTCTAAAGAAGGTATTGCAGTAGACCCATCAAAAGTGGAGACTGTTTTATAATGGGAAAGACCTAAGACGGTAACAGAAGTTCAAAGTTTTGTTGGACTTGCGGGATATTATCAGAGGTTTATCGAGGGTTTTTCCAAGATTGCTGGACCACTTACGCAGCTTACGAGGAAAAATCAAGCTTTTGAATGGACGAAAGAACGTGAAGCCAGTTTTCAAGAGTTGAAGAAGAGATTAACAACTGCACCGGTGTTGATCCTACCAGATTCGACGAAATCTTTTGAGGTGTATTGCGACGCTTCTTATCAAGGACTAGGATGCGTGTTGATGCAAGATTGGAACGTTGTGGCATATACTTCGCGACAATTAAAGGTTCATGAGAGGAATTACCCAACGCACGATTTGGAATTGGCCGCTGTGGTTGTTGCTCTAAAGATATGGAGACATTTTCTCTATGGAGCAACGTTCAACATTTTCAGTGATCACAAGAGCTTGAAGTACTTGTATGATCAGAAGGAGCTGAATATGAGGCAGCGGAGATGGTTAGAATTCTTGAAAGATTATGATTTTCAACTGTTGTACCACCCTGGTAAGGCGAATGTTGTGGCTGATGCCTTAAGTAGAAAGATTATCAGTGCTTCTGCTCTGATGATCAAGGAAAAGGAGCTCATTGAACAGTTTAGAGATGTGTGGTCATGTGTTGAGTTAAACAGGGAAGATCTGTGTTAACATGGTTACTATCTCGAGCGAGCGATGGAAGACATAAGGGAAAAACAGAATGCGATAAATTTTTACAAGGAATAAGGGAGCAAATAAAGCAAGGCGAGACAATAGAGTTCAAAGAAGGAACTGATGGAATTCTGAGGTTTTGGGGTAGAGTCTGTGTTCCTCGTAACCGGGAGCTGAGAAGATATATTGTGAAACATGCCCATACTAGTTTATTGAGTATGCATCCAGGTATAACAAAGATGTACCAAGACTTGAAGAAGTTATTCTGGTGGCATGGATTGAAGAGTGATGTGATTAGGTGCGTGTCAACTTGTCTAGTCTGTCAAAAGGCGAAAGTGGAACATTAAAGACCAGCTGGAATGTTACAACCGTTATCTATTCCAGAATGGAAATGGGATAGCATATCGATGGATTTTGTTACTGGTTTGCCGAAGACAAGGAAAGGTCATGATTCAATATGGGTTATAGTCGATAGGCTTACGAAATCGGCTCATTTCTTACCAATTAATATCAAATATTCGTTGGAAAGATTAACCCAGTTGTACATCAGTGAAATTGTCAGACTACATGGTGTACCTACAAGTATAGTTTCTGATCGTGATCCGAGGTTTACGTCAAGGTTTTGGCAAAGTCTGCAAGAAGTTATGGGAACTAAGTTACGACTGAGTTCGGCGTATCATCCGCAGACAGATGGTCAGACAGAAAGAACTATACAGTCTTTGGAAGATCTGTTGCGTGCTTGTGTTTTAGAACAACGAGGAAGTTGGGATGAATTTTTATCTTTGATAGAATTCACCTACAACAATAGCTTTCACTCAAGCATCGAAATGGCACCTTATGAGGCATTATATGGAAGACGATATCGAACTCTGTTATGTTGGTATCAAGATGGGGAAAGCATGACTGTTGGACCCGATCTTGTACAACAAACTACAGAAAAAGTAAAGATGATACAAGAGAAGATGAAGACGACGCAAAGCAGACAAAAGAGTTATGCGGATAAACGAAGACGACCTCTTAAATTTGAGGAGGGTGAGCATGTGTTTCTAAGAGTTACTCCTACGACTGGTGTCGGAAGAGTTATTAAGTCTAAGAAACTTACTCCTAAGTTCATTGGACCGTATCAGATTATTCGACGTGTAGGTCCTGTAGCGTACCAGATCGCTATGCCGCCGTTTCTGTCAAATCTGTATGACGTATTTCATGTGTCTCAGTTGCGAAAGTATATACCAGATCCGACGTATGTTATACAGCCAGATGACGTGCAGCTGAAGGAGAATTTGACTTATGAAACTTTACCTGTCAGAATTGAGGACAGAAAGGTAAAGCAGCTTCGAGGGAAAATGATCGAACTAGTGAAAGTCATATAGAATGATGTGACGGGTGAAGCTACCTGGGAGCTGGAAGATAAGATGAAGGATCAGTATCCTCATTTGTTTTAAGGAACAGCGAATTTCGAGGACGAAATTTTTATTTGTTGGGGAGAGTTGTAACACCCCAATTTTTAGAAAATATTTCGAATGTTACTGTTTTTCAAGTTATTGTGTAAATGACCGTTGTGTCCCTATTTTACTGTTTCTCGATTTCTGCATGAAATGCAAATACGTTTATACAGGCTCAAATTTTATTTGGTCTTTTTACGTAATTTGTTCCGAGACGGTAAAATAAAAGTTTTTTTGAGCTATTGTTTTAATTTTTTCGGAAGATATACGGACAATTAATCTTTGTCTCGTAATTTTATTTGAACTTTTTGGACGATTAGCTACGTTATGGGAAAAAATGGGAAAATGACCGTTACGTCCCGAACGTCTATTTTTCTTTGTTTTTCTTTGTTTTTAATTGTTTTCTACTTGATTTAATGTCCGATATTACTTGTCTGTGATTTTATATGGACTTTTTGTGTGATTTGCTCCGAGACAGGAAAATAATATTTTTTCGGGCCGGGGAAATCTTATTTTATTATTTAGAATTGGGGGATCTTACTCAACCCGATTCTAAATGAGACAGTAAATAATCTTTTAATTTTTAGGATTTGACTGTCAAATAAAATAATTTTATAATATTATTTTATTAGTCAGTATAATAAAATGACAATGGACCCGAAAATATTTTGTGGAACCCACGTTTAGCTAATACAGTTAACTTAGTAGCTTAATTAATCATCATTAGCAGTAGAACTTTCCAGAACAAGCTGACTCAGCTAGCTGACTAAGCTGATAATAAATGAACAGTGTGACTAGACTTGGGGAGTCATCAATAACCAACCAATAGGAGATAAGCTTGTTAAGCAAGCTTTAATCCTAACCTTTGATGCATCCAAGGGCTTGGATGAAGCCAAGCAAGATGCACACCTTGTATGCTCTTTGAGAGCTACGGCCAAGGGAGTTAGGAGACCAAAGATCACTTTGCTTGCATGCAAAATTCTCTCTTCTCTCTCTTCCAAAAACCCTAGCCACCATTCTTGTCTTTTCTCTTCACCATTCGGCCAAGACAAAAACCTTACCCTCCAACCATCCAAATTTTCATCTAACTAACTTTTCTAAACCTAAACACAAACCTAAGAACATCTCTAGTTGAGAGTTCTTGCAAATTCTTGCATTTGGAGCTTGGAAACCAATCTTGAAGATTTTACCTAGAAGGTGAAATCTCATGCTTTTCTTTTCTCTCTTCTTTTTCAAAGTTCTAAGCCATGATCTATCCATGGTTTAGGTTCTCTTTCATGGTTAGTAACTTGTAGAATTTCGTTTGAGTTGCTAGGTACTTGGTGGAGGAAACCGAATACTAGGAGGAGTGAAAGAAAAACCATTTGTCTTCATTTAAGGTAAGAGGAAGACAAATCTTATCACCTATGGATGGTGGTAAGAAGATGGAGTTTTGATTTTGTGATTGTAGAATCCACAAGGATTCATGTTTGTGCTTGTTAATAGCTTATTTGATGTGGTTGTGTATTTGTTAATAGCTTTTCTATTTGTTGTTTGTAATAATTTGCATGTCTACAAGCTTTAAGTTGCATGTCTACAAGCTTTGATAATATTGCATGTGTTAGAATTGTATGATAAAGTATAGAATTGCATGATAATGTATAGGATGTGAACAACATGTCAAGGAATGCATGTGTGTTCCAAAGAACACTCCATGATGGCTCACGGCCACTAACAAAAATGGAGAACCAAAATGTTCTCTTAATTTTCTTAAAAGGTGATTTAATTAACCTAGGAGAATTAAGAAGGTTTCAAGTTGTTTGGATCAAGAAAAATGAATTTGGAAATCAAATGACATAACCTTATATTTTCGGCCAACAAGTCTAATTTCAATACTTTGAATTCTAAAATTATTTTCTAAGGTAATGATTTAATCAATGTAGACAATACAAGAGATTTAACATGTATTTAGAAGGTGAAAAATAATTTGGAAATCAAATGTAAAGTTTTTATCAAATTCGGCCAACATGCCAAATTAGAAATTCATGATTTCTAAAATTAGTTCCAAGCTATCTTCAATCAAGAAGAAGTAATACAAGTTAAAGTAAATTTTCTACAATGAGTTTTAAAGAAATAAAGTGGTTAGAACTAAGTTTAAAAGTTAATATTAATGATTTTTCTTGTAAGAAGAAATATAAAGTAACTTTCAAAAATTTCTAACATAGGGCTCATGCTATATTTTGAAGCATGTTAGTAATTTTCAAAAGGATTAAATATATGGTTTAAAATTTAATAAACAGAATTTTTACGGTAAAATTAGGAAACCATTAATATAATTTTCTAAACAAAAAATCTTGTCAATTTTTAGTAAAAATGGACAAATAAGATAGAAAAGATGTCCAAAAGACAAGATACGAGTATGAAAAATATTATACGTAGTTTAAAAGTATTATTTATTATTTACGTTTATTTAAACAGTGATTTTTAAGGAATTCGGTCAAGAAAATGATTTAAAAATCTTACGCGATTGAGTAAAACGTATTAAAAATCCTACGCGATTTTGAAAACAGAAAAATATATTTACGCGATTTCAAAACGATTATAAAAACGACGAGATTTTGAAAACGCGATAAAATTTCTACACGATTGCCGATTCGTTATTGTATCTTTCACCTTTGTCGGGAAAATGTGAACCCGTCTGAGTTTTTTCTTTATATATATATTTGTTGCCAATGAGGGCAAGCTTTATTTGTCGGGAAAATGAGAACCCGTACTGGGCTTTCTATTTTTTTTTACGCCATTGAGGGCATATTATTATCTTGAGGGCATTTTCGTAATTTCATATTTTTGGAATTATGTATTGTCTTTATGCCAATTTTTGGTGTTTTGGTTGATGAGACGAATCACATCGTGTTATCGATGCGATAAACGTAGTGTGGTTCATTGTTCTAATGAACTTGGAGACTTTAGTGTACGGGATCCCATATATGGACGGAGTTGGTAGCTCCATTTGGCCACAGTAAACCGATAGCACACTAATGGACTCGACACGCACTATATTTAATCGAGGTTTGTAAAGTCTAGTAGTACATTGCCTATAGTGCCACAACGGAAGACCGTGAACTATACTACGCCTGGATGGTGGATTCCCAGTGTCGTAGGCTATTGACGCAACGTGTGACAGCGTAATAGTTGGTTGGGCAGCCGTGGTACTAATAGATTTTGCAAGTCATTCTCTCTGATATCTGTTTGTGTTTAACTCCATGGAGTAGGATTGTGTCTTAGTGTATATGATTATATCTTGGATGATATTCCATTTTCTCTATTTATCTTTATCTGGTTATATCTTGGATGATATTCCATTTTCTCTATTTATCTTTATCTGGTAATTATTATGATGGTTGTCTATTTCTTATTTTATTCTATCTGTGATATTGTTTTATCGTGTATTTTTTTTTATCGTGTTATATACGTGATGTTATGTAACGTTATGATATCTAAGCTTTACTTTATTCCATTATTATTTCGTTATGGCTTTTTGTTTTGCATAAAGCGTATATATGATATTTGTCGTCTTCTTATTGGCCATGTTTATGGTGATTTTAGGTTGTCTTACCTCTTTATTGTATGTGTTTCTGTATATTTACTTTGTGCGATAAAGAGTTTGAGGAAGAAGAAGAGGAACAGCCTCTTGAGGTCTTGTACCCCGAGGAGGAGGAAGATCAGCAAACCGACGACCAGTTTTACGATCAAGAACCATCTGATCATCCATATCCGTTGGATTGATTAGTTTTGGTACGGCGGTACCCGGATTTTTGGGATTCGTGACTCTGGAGTTTCATGGAGGATCGCTAGCTTGGCATTTGCGTGGAGACCGAGACTCTGTGACATATGCAGGACGGATGACTGTGACCTTACGTCATAGGTTTGATGGAGAGCCGATCATGACTACGACAGTGTTTCTACACTTAGAGTTACCCTTATCCATTAGGCGTCATTTTGGTGGTATGACCACGGAGCCTAGTGAGATAAGTATCGTATCGACTGCGCGATCACGTTATCGCCAAGAGTCGAGGCATCCAGGATATTTGTCCCCTGATGATCATTTTCATGATGAGAGTGATCCTTCAGAGGAGTAAATATATTTGATGTTTTTTTTTTGGGCGCGTCTGCGTATGGATGTATACATTGACACTTTTACTATTTTTATTTACTGTTTCTGTTTAAATATTTGTAATTGTAGTTGTAAATTATTTGTATAACTTATAACATAAAACATATGTATATTATGAGCAATGTTGTTCTGTCTATTTTATGTTTTCCGCAATATTCTATTTTTAATAATCTGTCTATCAGGAACTACTTTATGACCCATATTATTATTTAACGAATGTTTTACAACTTGGGTAGATTTTATTTCTATTTCTTTTATTTTCTTTTATGTGTGACATCCTCCAAAGGAGTGTTACAACTGACATATAGCATCAAAAAGTGAGACTTTTGTTTACCACATAAGCACTTAATGAAGGTTCCATTAACGATAGAGACTAGAACAAAAAAAAAATTAAAGTGACCAAAACTAAAGATAAAATTTTGAAAAGGAGCAAAACTAAAAAGTAATATATTTTTAGGGATAATAATTTATTTAAGGACAAAACTTAGGTCCATTTCTTTATATCTGATAATCATATATTTTATACATTAATAAACCCTCATTTTTAGTCATTTACACTCTTCATGTACTTAAATGATTAAGCCTGATTATGTTTTGTAAGATTGGACTCAAATTGGACTTAATTAATTTTTTTAGTATTATTTGGGTCTTACACTGTTTCTGTATTTTGATCATATCTTGAGTTCTAGATGTCTAGCAATTATGAATTTTACCTTGTAGGAAAATTGAGAGAAAGCTTTACAACTTTTATGAAGAGCTCCAGGTAAAATATGGACATCTAGAAGAGCTAAATGAGCTTGGAAGACAGAACACGAGTTTTGTGTCTGGAACCTAAACAATGTACAGTAATCAGAGCATAACTCAGGTTTTAAGAATTATCTTGGGCTGAAATTTGGATATTTGAAAGTTAAGACCCAGATCTACAACTTTCATGAAGAACACAAGGCTCATTCGGACAACTTGGAGGTGATATTGGGTCTGGAAGTCAAAACAGAGGTGTTGAAACTGGGCCTGAACAATCTGTAGTAATTGGGCCATATCTCGGGCTGCAAAAATGATCTTGTGTTGAAATTCGGAGATCTGAAAGTTAAGATCCAGATCTACAACTTTCATGAAGATGATTTTTCTATTTGATGACGGAATTCATGAGTTAAGCAATGAATGATTTCAGAGACAAGAAATCTCAATAATTTCTCACTCTTATCCTCACCATTTGGCATTTTCCACTCATTCATTCACTCATCCACCTACTCTTAATCAGCCTCCTTGTCATTTTGTATCCCTAATCCTCTATAAAAAGCACCATTGGCTGACCATTTGGAGCACTTAGTGTTAGACTTAGTTTTTACAAGTTATGGTTATGTTTGTTTCTTATTTTACTTTGTTGTAATTTTCTCTTGTTCTAAAGTGAAGTTATGTTCATCTTTCTCTTTTCTCTCTTTCTTTCTTCTTATCTATGAGTAACTAAATCTTCATCTTACTTGGGTGAAAGAGTGAAGCTCTTGGTAATGAAATAAGGTTAGATTATTCTATTTCTTGTGCTTAAATGATATATTATCAAATGGACATTATATGTGTTGTATTTTGTTTCCAATTAATTTAAAAACCTTATTTGTATAATGGAGATCTTGATTTGTTGTAGATAATAGGATTGACACAGTGAATGCTTAAACTCATTTACAAATGTTGGTAGATAATTAAAGGAATCATAATATGATTGCATATATAATTGAACTTTGAATGTTATATTTTCTGATTGGAACCTCCGTTGTGTGTGGATTTCAATTGAATTATAAAGAGAAATAATCTTGCCTTTAATTTATTACCAAAAGTGGATTTTCTAACCCAAACAAGTTCTTAAATTCACTTGTGAACATCTTTTATTACTTTTGGTGTTGTGACAAATCATTTCCTACCTCAATTAATTTTTTCTTCATCAATTCCCTGTGGATCGACCTCAGACTCTTGGGAAATTTATTACTTGAGACAACCTGCACTTGGGTTTGCATCCTTAAATCTTGCAGTCAAGTTTTTGGTTCGGTTGCCGGGGACTTGATTTGAAGTTTTAATTTATTGAGGTTCGTTTTCTTTAATAAAATCTATTCTCTCTTCTCCTTCACCGGAGCAAAAGATCGACTTGCTAATCCTTCGGTTTCTTTACTAACTCTCTAACTTTCTAACTATCTAACTTACTAACCTACTAACTTCCTAATATACTAACGTTCTAATTTTTATATTTACGTCTTTTATTTTCTGCACTCTAACTTTTTAATTTCTGTTATTTATTATTGCTTTCTAACATAATGACATAATCTTTCTTCTTCTTTTCTCTTTTGTCGGCTCTGGTGGGGCTTTGTCTCTCTCCAGGTTTTCATATTTTAAATTTACTTTCTGTAATTTATTTTCTCGCACTTTATTTTCTGCACTTTCTAACTTACTAATTATTAACTCTCTAATTATCTAACTTTTTACTTTATCGGTTATCTTACTTTTTACTTGTTAATATTTATTGAGTGATTGGTTTATACCACATCTTTGTTAATATTTAATGGTGGGTTACACCGCCAGCTTGTACATTATTTTTGTTTATTTATTTTAATTTATTTATATATTTATGCTTAATTGGTATCGTGATTTAAATTCTGATCGTTTAGTTAAAATTAATCCTGGTACTTTATATATTGACTTGTTTGAATCACAATCACACACAATTGACACAATGGCTGATAATAAAAGCATACATGATGAACATGAAAATCAACCGTTGCGAATCTTGCGTGAATATTTGCATCCACCTCGAAATTTTAGTCCATCATATTTTATCTTTCCACTCAATGCCAACAATTTTAGATTTAAGCCAGGTATGATTTCTTTACTTCCTAATTTTCATGGCTTAGAGTCTGAAAGCCCATATTTACATCTGAAAGAATTTGAGGAAGTATGTATTGCCTTCAATGATCAAAATTGCACTAAAGAGATTGTTAAGCTTAAATTGTTTCCTTTTTCTTTAAAAGATAAAGCAAAATCTTGGCTTAACACTTTGAAACCAAGATCAATTGGCACATAGCAAGAAATGTAAGGTGAGTTCTTAAAAAATTCTTTCCAACACATAAAACCAATGCTATGAAAAGACAAATCCAAAATTTTTTTCAAAATTCAAATGAAGCATATTTTTAATGTTGGGAATGATTTAAAGATTTGTTAAATTCTTGTCCACATCATGGTTTTGAAAAATGACGCACTATAAGCTTCTTTTATGAAGGTTTAACACCTGAAACTAAACAAATTGTGGAAACAATGTGCAATGGTGAGTTTCTTGATAAAGAACCTGATGAAACTTTAGACTATTTAAACTAGTTGGTTGAAAATTCTCAATCTTGGCATAGTACTAACCATTCTGAAAATTCAATTAGATCTAACCGTGCAAGTGCTAATAAAGGAAAATATCACCTTAGTCAAGAGGAAGATCTAAATGCTAGATTTGCCAGTTTGGCTAGAAAGGTTGAAGCCATGGAATTAAGAAAAGCACAAGAAATCAAATCTGTGCAAAATGAAGAAATTTGTGGCATTTGTGATGACTTAGGACACTCAACACACGAATGTCCTAACATTCCTATTTTTAAAGAAGTTGTACATGAGCAAGTAAATGCAATGAATAATTTTAAAAAGCCATTTACTTCTTCTTTTTCAGATACATACAATCTGGGATGGAGAAATCACCTAAACTTCAGCTGGAAGAATAATAATCAGTTACAATTCGTGCAACCACCACCTCCTCAGGCACAACAGGACTCTCAAAATTCTCAAGGATATATACCTTATGTCCCACCATATAGGAAAAACTTTGAAGAAACACTGCATGCATTCATAGAAAAGGAAGAGGCCATTAATAAACAAAACAATCAAACCATGAATGACATAAAAGACACTCTTGCTAAACTTTCTTCTGCACTCACCATTCAAGAGAAAGGAAAATTTCCTTCTCAACCTCAACCACAACCAAATCCCAAAGGTCATTACAGTCTAAATGAGGGGAGTTCAGAAAACCAACAAATGGACCAAGTCAAGTCAGTGATAACTCTTAGGAGTGGAAAGGTTGTTGAAAAACAAATCCTTGAATCTTGTGAGAAAGAAGTTGAATCAGCTCCCCAAGAAAATGAAGAAGTTGACCAAAAGGCGACCAAACTCTCGCCTTCACCCCCATTTCCTCAAGCATTGAATAATCCAACGAAATTGGACCACCACACTGAAATTTTTGAAATTTTGAAAGAAGTGAAGATCAATATTCCTTTGTTAGATGCTATCAAACAGATTCCTCGTTATGCTAAATATTTAAAGGACTTGTGTACTGTTAAAAGAAAATTAAACGTGAAAAAGAAAGCATTTTTAGCTGAACAGGTAAGCTCCATTCTTCAGAATAATAATGCGTTGAAATATAAAGACTCTGGTTGTCCTACAGTTTCATACATTATTGGAGAACATAAAATTGAAAAAGCTTTACTTGATCTTGGTGCTAGTGTCAATTTGCTTCCATATTCAGTTTATCAGCAACTCAACTTAGGTGAGTTAAAACTAATTTCTGTAACTCTTCTACTTGCAGATAGATTAATCAAAATTCCAAGAGGAATATTGGAAGATGTGTTGGTTCAAGTTGATAAATTCATATATCCTGTGGATTTTATTGTTTTAGATACTGAACCTATGGTTGATAGTTGCAAGTCAATTCTTGTTATTTTAGGCCGTCCATTTTTAGCAACATCTAATGCTTTGATAAATTGCAGAAATGGAGTGGTGAAACTAACATTTGGAAATATGACACTGGAGCTCAATGTTTTTAACATGTGCAAGCAACCACAGGAAGTCCTTGATGAAAAGGAGGAAGTTGAAGGAATTGAAGTCATTATAGATGATCATCTTCAAACCAGGAGTTCTTCTGACCCATTAGAAATTTGTTTAGTCAATTCATTTGATTCAAGCATGCAATTAAAAGATGATATCTCTGAAATATGCTCTTTGCTTGATTGTACACAGGTAATGGAGTACAAGGGATGGAAGCCAAGATTTGAAGGTAAGCCTCATGTGATTCTAGTGATTTTGCTGTGGGCGCTGTTTTAGGCCAAAGAAAGGAAGGTAAGCCTCATGTGATTTGTTACGCAAGTAGAACTTTAAACAGTGCACAAATGAATTACACCACTATTGAAAAAGAACTACTTGCTGTAATTTTTGCACTAGACAAATTTCGATCTTACTTAATTGGTTCTTCTATTGTGATTTTCACCGATCATTCTGCTGTTAGATATTTGGTGTCTAAGCAGGATGCCAAACTAAGATTAATAAGGTGGATCTTGTTGCTTCAAGAATTCAACATCACAATAAAATATAAGAAAAGAGCCAAAAATGTTGTCGCTGATCATTTGTCCAGACTTACAATAGGCTCACCTTTTGATAGCACGCCTATCAATGATACTTTTCCTGATGAATTTTTATTTTCTGTCAATTTCATGCCTTAGTTTGCTAACATAGTCAACTATCTTGTAACAGGAAAGATGTCACCTCAATGGACGCACCAAGATAGAAGGAAATTTTTGATAGAGGTGAAAAATTTTTATTGGGATGACCTATACTTGTTCAAATATTGTGCTGACCAAATCTTTCAGAGATATGTGCCTGACAGTGAGGTAGGTAGTGTCATTAAATTTTGTCACTCAGAAGCATGTGGAGGTCACTTCTCTTCAAAGAAAACAGCTGCGAAAATCTTGCAGTATGGATTTTATTGACTCACTTTATTTAAGGACTGCTATACTTTTTGCAAAAGTTATGAAAATTGTCAAAAATTGGGCTCAATTTCAAAAAGAAACATGATGCCTCTGAACCCCATCCTTATCATTGAAATTTTTGATTGTTGGGGAATTGATTTCATGGGTCTATTTCCATCTTCATTTGGATTTGTGTATATTTTGGTTGCAGTTGATTATATTTCAAAATGGATTGAGGCGATTCCATGCCGACACAATGATCATAAAATTGTGCTCAAATTTTTAAAAGAAAATATCTTGTGTCGTTTTGGAATCCCTCGAGCTATCATAAGTGATGAGGGAACACATTTTTGCAATAAACCATTTGAATCTTTAATGAAGAAATATGGTATTACACACAAAATTGTCACCCCTTATCACCCTCAGACAAATGGACAAGTTGAATTGGCTAATAGGGAGATTAAACAAATTTTGGAAAAAACGGTTAACCCAAATCGTAAAGATTGATCTTTAAGACTAAACGATGCACTTTGGGCTTACCGTACTGCTTTCAAAACATCTTTGGGCATGTCACCCTATCGGTTAGTCTATGGCAAACATTGTCACTTGCCTGTAGAATTAGAACATAAAGCATTCTAGGTCATTAAAGCTTTCAATCTAAGTCTTGATGATGCTTGTAAGATACGCAAATTACAATTAAATGAACTTGAGGAATTGAGAAATGATGCATATGAGAACTCAAAGATTTATAAAGCCAGAACAAAAGCTTTTCATGACAAAACAATTTTGAGAAAATATTTTGAAATTGGTCAAAAAGTTCTGCTTTATGATTCTCGCTTGCACATATTCCCTGGAAAATTGATATCTAGGTGGAGTGGTCCTTTTGTTGTCAAACACGTGTATCTTCATGGGGCTGTAGATATTGAGAATCCTAGGAATGGTAATGTGTTTAAAGTCAATGGACAAAGGCTCAAACCATTTCTGGAAAACCAAGTTGATGAGGTAGAATTTATCTCTCTTTTTTATCCTTGTTATGAATAGAATTCACTCTAATTTTGTTGCCTTGTTTTTGTAGTTCTTTGTGTTGCTGGTTAAGTGGCGGATACGGTACTTCGTGACTCTCAAGTCGGTTTATTTTTCAGTTTCCCAAAATAACTGAATCCTTCTTCTCCTTTAAAATAGATGTTATTCTTTCAAACCTGAGAAAACATTTTCCTTCTCTCCCTCAAAATTCTCTAAAAAAAATCTACAAAGTTAGATGTGAAAGATTGAGACTGTTAATGCACAAAGGTATGCCAGAAGATGTACGCTGGATAATTGAAGCAAAGGTCTGACTAGCAGGTGAGTCTTCAATTTCATTTGAATCATACATGTCAGGTCTTGGAAGAAGTTCGTATTCTAAAAGGAGAAGAGCAAAAAGGTTACAAGTCTGTTACAAATATGGACAATGGAATTGTAACAAGCGATGTCGTTCTTCAGGGATGGTTTTCGCAAACATATTCTTCATTAAGAATGGACTGAGTAAGGAGTTATTAGATGATATCTTATTGACTCTTGAGATGCATTCTTGTTGATTGGTGCATCGTGAAATTCTTAATTTGTGGAATCTCTTCAAGGATGAAGAAAAACGCTACAATCTTGAGAATTTGACGCTAAAAGACCCTATTTGCCAATTTATAAGAAAATTGGATGGGAAACTTATCCTTGACTCATAGAAGGCATTTAAGCCGTTACTGGACGTTAAACCAGAGGCAGATGTGCGTCATATCCACACCAATCTGTACATATTATCTTCTTCTTCTTCATGTCATCTTTCAAAAAAGAAAAAAAAATGTTTGAACAAGGGCGATCCGGAAGGAGTACCATAGCTTTAATTAGTTGTGGAGCCTCAGCCTCCAGCTGACCCGTCATTGACTCAAGTGGATCTTTGCCCGTTGGTCCTTAAAAAATTTCGTGTACCATGCTCTATAGAGAGCCGCACTCCATAACCTAATGTTTACCATCTAGGCACTGTGGAGTTGATGGATAGACAGAAGTGTCCCACTCTGGTTATTAGTGAGAAGTAACCCGCGGCTGCCAAAGCAAATAAGGCATCTAAGCTTGATCTTCTCTTTTATTAGAAGGGGCTCTCAGCGCCCTGGGATGGGATGTTTTGGATCTTGGACATTACGGATTTCAGATTTTAGCATCTTTGTTGATGTTACGAGCCCAAGTGTGAGCACTCCAGGTTCCAGACCCAGGATGGAAACCCACGATGGTTTCTTCTTTTTCCTTTCTTAGAATAAACAGACGTGAGTATCTACTGCACTAGTAACACGCAGTATAAAGATATGCCACTACTGCACTCATGACGCGCAGTATAAAGATACGCCATGAAAGCTGTACATACAGGTATGTCATCATTTGCTATTATATTTCTTTTATCTTTGTATGATTTTGTTGTATTTTAGTTTTGGACATGACGATCCTTTGAAAGAGTCCTTGGGGTTTCTAGACTTCTTTACCCCGATGGTTTTCTTGAAGTAAAAAAAAAACAGAAAAAAAACAAAAAATAAAAAAAAACAAAAAAACAAAAAACAAAAACAAAAAAAAAACAACAACAACAAAAAAACAAAAAAAGCAAAAAAAAAAAATTTTGTGTTCCTTAATTTCAAACTCTTCTGACAACAACCAACCTACCCTTATAGGTGCAATTATTACCCTTTTCATTATTTTTCCTATTTAAACACTCTACTTTCCTCCAACTCAGAATCAATCAAAGGGAAGGTGAGAATAGAAATGGAAGGTGTTTCTGTTCGTCAACTTAAAAATATTTGTGTATTTTGTGGATCTAAGTATGGGAAGGGTTTAGAGTTTGTAAACGCAGCTACCACTCTTGGTCGATCACTTGCTGCAAGGAATATTCATCTTGTATATGGGGGAGATTACCGTGGGTTAATGGGGGCTATTTCACTTGCTGCATATATAGGAGGCAGTTAGGTTTTAGGTGTCATTCCTGAACCTTTAGCTCAATAGAACATCACTAGAAAGACAATTGGAGAGGAACTTAAGGTATCATCAATGCATGAACGAATGAAGATAATTCTTGAAAACTTTGATGCATTCATTACCTTACCAGGTGATTTTGGTACCATGGAAGAAGTTTTTCAAATTGTCTCTTGGGCCCAACTGAACATCCACCATAAACCCATAGGTTTGTTGAATGTAAATAATTTCTTTGATATTTTGTTAATTTTTCTTGACCATGCTGTGGAACAGAGATTTATCACACCTTCGGTAAGACAACTTCTTATCTCTGCTTCCACTATTGATGAGTTGATTGATAAATTACAAGCTTTTGTTCATAAACCTGACCCAGCAATAGCTCAGATAGATTGGTCAGCAGGAAGCAATAAGGAAAACAGTATGAAAAAGAAGCCAGATTTGACACCTCATTTATATATTTTCTTTACTTTTGATTTTATTTATCGTACTTTGTTTTTGTTTAAATTTGTGTCAGATTTCTCCAACAGGTAATATCTTCTATCCTTTACTCATCTATATTTTAACATTGAGGACAATGTTGTGATCTAGTTGGGGGAAGGATAGTTAACTACCAATTTTTTTTTCTTTTCTTTTTTGGGAAGTATGATATGATTGTCATGGACTTATTAAACCAATGAATGATGACAGAGTAAGGAGTAATTTTACTTCTGAGATATATCTAAATTGGGAAGTATGTTTAGTGATATAACTATCAGAAACCTATTCGTAGTAAAACCAATTAAGGATGGCAGAGTAAGGAGTAAATTTTGGAAACAATTTATTACTCTTGAGACGCATCTTAGTTGAGGAAATAATTATTTTGTGTAGAAGTAGCAAATGGATTCTTGGATCTTAGCATAAATTGTCTTCTTTCTTATAAGCTTGGATATGAATGTTGATATGATGGATTGAGAATGATAGAAATATGCCTTGTGAGATTTTGACCCTATTGATGAATGGATTGAATATCTGTACCATTCTCTTCTTTCTTGTGTGATTTTCACTCATGGAATTGTTACTCTAGAACTTGCTTTGATTCTTTTTGAAGCTACATTTTCACATGCATACATTAATATGATTGAGGCATTTTGAAATAGCTACTTTGACCAAATAGTCATCCTTGTATATTTTCCATTGTGTAACCCCTTTGAACTTGTTTGATCATTCCTTGTTTAAGCTCATTTCATCCTTCCAAAAAAAAAAAAAGAAAAAAAAATATGTTTTTACCCAATCTTAGGGAATAAGAGAGCATTGACCTTGTTCTTGAACAAGTGTGGGGGTGTGTGTGCAAAATAATCAAAAAAAAAAATGACCACCGTTGCAATTAAAGGATTATCAGAGTTTAAAATAAAGGTGGATGCTTGGAAACAACAGGAAGAAAAAGAGAATATTCAAGTCTAACAATGAATTCAATTCACCAATTTGGGATTGATCTTCAACAAAACATTAGTCAAATATTAGTGATTATCCTTTATGATGAATGTTCTCAAACATTTTCTCCACTCTAACTAGTGCTTTTTTATTCTCTTTAGTATTTATCTTTTCATATCTATATTTTGTCCTCTCCTTTACCATGACCCCATTACAACCTTGAATAAAGTTCTCTTGATTTTTGTATGCATGTGTTTTGAGTAGCGGAGAAGTAGAAGATAAGCAAGCTTATGGTAGTGCAATTGTTCATGGGTTGAATAGAGTGAAATACTTACCTTTTAAACACTTGAGAGATTGAAAGTGAATTCTGCGAGGATCTATCATTCTTGATTCATTCTTTTCAACTAAAGTTTCCTTGCTTGTTGGTTTGAGATGTGAAGAAATGTTACCTCATTAATGCTTTGATCCCTTGAATTTCTTGTTGCTCTTCTTGCTTCATCGAGTTTTTTAGAGTTTTTAGCTTTTGAGTCTGTGTCATTTTTCTTTGTCTCCTAACTTTGGTCTTATCTGTTTTGCCCAGGAGTACAAAAAGTTAAGTGTGGGGGAATTTGATAATCATATATTTTATACATTAATAAACCCCCATTTTTAGTCATTTACACTCTTCATGTACTTAAATGATTAAGCCTGGTTATGTTTTGTAAGATTGGACTCAAATTGGACTTAATTGATTTTTTCAGCATTATTTGGGTCTTACACTGTTTCTGTATTTTGATCATATCTTGAGTTCTAGATGTCTAGCAATTATGAATTTTACCTTGTAGGAAAGCTGAGAGAAAACTCTATAACTTTCATGAGAGTTTCAAGTAAAATATGGACATCTAGAAGAGCTAAATGAGCTTGGAAGACAGAACACGAGTTTTGTGTCTGGAACCTGAACAGTGTACAGTAATCAGAGCATAACTCAGGTTTTAAGAATTATTTTGGGCTAAAATTTGGATATTTGAAAGTTAAGACCCAGATCTACAACTTTCATAGAACACAAGAGCTTATTCGGACAGCTTGGAGGTGATATTGGGTCTGGAAGTCAAAACAAAAGTGCTGAAATTGGGCCTGAACAGTCTGCAGTAATTGGGCCATATATCAGGATGTAAGAATGATCTTGGGCTGAAATTTGGACATCTGAAAGTTAAGATCCAGATCTACAACTTTCATGAAGATGACTTTTCTATTTGAAGACAGAATCCATGAGTTAAGCAATGAATGATTTCGGAGACAAGAAATCTCAATAATTTCTCACTCTTATCCTCACCATTTGGCATTTTCCACTCATTCATCCACTCATCCACCTACTCTTAATTAGCTTCCTTGTCATTTTGTATCCCTAATCTTCTATAAAAGGCACCATTGGCTAACCATTTGGAGCACTTGGTGTTAGGCTTAGTTTTTACAAGTTATGGTTATGTTTGTTTCTTGTTTTACTTTGTTATAATTTTCTCTTGTTTTAAAGTGAAGCTATGTTCATCTTTCTCTTCTTCTCTCTTTATTTCTTCTTATCTATGAGTAACTAAATCTTCATCTTGCTTGGGTAAAAGAGTGAAACTCTTGGTAATGAAATAAGGTTAGATTATTCTATTTCTTGTGCTTAAATGATATATTATCAAATGGATATTATATGTGTTGTATTTTGTTTTCAATTAATTTAAAAACCTTCTTTGTATAATGGAGATCTTGATTTATTGTAGACAATAGGATTGGCACAGTGAATGCTTGAACTCATTTACAAATGTTGGTAGATAATTAAAGGAATCATAATATGATTGCATATATAATTGAACTTTGAATGTTATATTTTTCGATTGGAACCTCCGTTGTGTGTGGATTTCAATTGAGTTATAAAGAGAAATAATCTTGCCTTTAATTTATTACCAAGAGTGGATCTTCTAACCAAAGCAAGTTCTTAAATTCACTTGTGAACATCTTTTATTACTTTTAGTATTGTGACAAATCCTTTCCTACCCCAATTAATTTTTTCTTCATCAATTTCCTGTGGATCAACTTCGGACTCTCGAGAAATTTATTACTTGAGACAACCTGCATTTAGGTTTGCATCCTTAAATCCCGCAGTCAATATCTATTACATATATTTCATCAATCAAGTTATGACATGTGTTCATTAATATTCTCTTTTCTACTTTCTTTTTTTAAAAAAATACACACATGTCATAACTTAATTGGTGAAATAAATATAATAGACATAAAGAAATAGACTTAAGTTTTTTCTTTTATTTAAACCTATATTATAATAAAGCTAAACCATTGGATTGACAAATGCAGGAAGGTGCAGTTCTTTTGTAACTCTAGACTCTCCAAATCCTATATTGCTATTGGGAGTAAGATAAAAGCAAGGATTTAGCTTAAGTGTATTCAACCGTGATCTCAGATATGCATCAATTGCATAGACGCAAATAAAAGTATGCTATTTTCTATTTAATTAAATATTTTTTTTTATTTCATATAATGCTTATTATTGTTGAATTTTATCTTTCAAAAGCCACTAGAAGTCTAGAATAAATAATGGAGGATTACATGCTTTTATCATAGAAAAAATAAAAACAAATTGGGTCGTCATCCACAGCCAGAACACGCATACCCACATGAAAGCGGTCACTGGCCCCATCTTCATCCACCAAATGACCACTTTGATTCTCCACAGTCATCTTGAGCCAGCAGAACAGAACCAAAATCCAAGCACTTGTGCAGAAATCACAGTTCACATAGCAAAAGGGTCCAATTTATAGAGGTTTGATGTGGTTTCAATTTACTTAAATTATACGTTACTACCAAAAGTATGCATCTCGGTCAACTCAGGAAACGATTCTGTTAAGTTCCATAGGAAATTTCGTGAAGAATCTGGGTAATATGTTTCACTTTAGTGCATATACCATTTTAGTTACCAGTACATGGAATATATTCAAAATTCTTTACTAAAATAAATAATTTCCTGAAATGATTTTATATTTTATTTTAATCCCGTGATTTTAGATATTTAAGGCCACCCGTAGTTACTGTCATTAAAACGCAATTTTTCGCCCTTAAATTGCTACTAAATTGCTGTTTGTCAGCTAAGTGGGCATGTTGTGGTGTTGTATCTAAAAGGCAAGTTAGTGGCCAAACCCACAAAGATGAGAAGTTCTTAATCACAAATTTATTCTTATGGCATATGCCCTTTCACAATAACGATGATGAATACAATTATGCCTATTTATTAATAATAATAATTTGGAATTTCAAAATCACAAATAATCATCAATATATCAATATAATTCAGTATAATTTCTATTTCAATATTATATATATTATATATATCATATGATACGAACAAAAAATTCGGGCACGTTGAATTCAGAAATTTGACAACTCTAACGTGAGATACTAACGTATTAAAATTTTGACATGTTGCAACTCATAACCAATTGCTTTTTACTTATTTTTCTAAAACATTCGTTAAATGGTTGAGTCAAATTAATGGTCTATTATTGTTCCTATATTTATTTAATTTCTTTATTAATAATTAATATGTTCTCCATTATACAATTGTGAGAAAGTAATTCTACACAGCTAAGCAAAAGGCTACACATCTAAAAGTAGCTAAACACATATTGCTCAAAATCACAAGATTCGTACTTATGCATTACATGCATTATTATTTAAGGGCATCACATTGCCTTGAGCTACATATCAAAAATTGAATAATAAAAAAATGTTTTTTTTTTTGGGATCTTGATGATGTTGGTGGCTATACTTCTCATGTTTTTAGTAATTATTGTATGACCATTGTTATAATTGTTGAACATCTTGATGCTTGTGTTTTAGGGTTTAGAATTTAAGGTTTAGGATTTAGGGTTTAATATGCCTCTAATTGATAGATAGATAATATGTTATGAGAACAAAACTCTCAATCTTGTTTGGAGGCATGTTAATTTACTTGTTGTAGTACTTGTTAAGTATAAGACCAACTAATTATCATCAAAATCCTACTTCTACAGTTATATTTTGGCCATAAACCAAATATTTACCGTATATGAATTTTCACATATGAGATATAGTCACCTCTACCACATTGCACCATAATGGGTCCCCAAAAGAGTTAGGAATATATGTTGAATATGCATGTTTCTAACATTATGGGGAGAGAATAAGTAGTTAGAAAAAAAAATTCCTTGAAAGTATAATAATTTAGATCCTCAAAAAGACAATGTAAAAGATAATACATCTACGTATGAGGCAAGTGAATTGCCAGGTACATTTTCTATACCAACTAACTATAAATGCTTCACCAAATGATCAATAACACATCAAAAGTGTGGTTGATCAATTGATTCTAAAGATAAAAATCCTAGAAAAGTAAAGGGAGAAAATAATATTGTTAAGGAGGTAAATAATCCTACAGATGATACTCTTGATTAAGAGGTCAAAGAAATAATCATGACTAGTCCGAACTTCTAAAATAATCCAAAAGCCAAAAGAAGTTTAGGTATTTGATAATAGTAAAAATGATGAGATCTTAAAAAATTATATCCCTATGAAAAAGATGAAATTGAAAGGAAATAATTGGCAACAACACATTTGAATCTAATGTAGTGCACAATATTACGAGAATGATGACAATGAAATTAGAATCATTGAAGAACATCGATGTTGGAAAGATTGGTCAAAATAGAAAAATACCTTACAAGCAAAATTGAACTCACTTGAAAATGTGAGGAGTTTGAACATGTAGTTCGAACCCCCAAAAGGTATTTCAATGGACCTGAAGTCTAAACCCCAAAATATACAAATTTTATAGGATACAAATGAGTGCTTGTGAGAAAATGAAATGAGAAAAAATAAGGTCGTGAGATATGAGTATGACTTGTAACACTATGTTTCTCAATCATATGTTGACCAAGGAGAAGTTTATTCTCTAGTAGAGGATGCAATTACATTACATTTTGATATCTAATAAGCTTATATGCATATAAAAAGCTAAATTTACATCTAATGGATGTTGTTATTTACATCTTATGGTTCACTCAAGAATGATATTTACATGAAAACACCTAAAGGATTGAAGATATCAATAACATCCAATAAATTGGATTTACATGCGCTAATAATTTATGTTCTTTTGATTATCATTGGCCACTAGTTTTTTGTTTATATGCATTACGCTTTTTTTTTCTTCAATTATTTAACAAGATCTTATTTGTCTATTTGTCTTAATAAAGAAATTTGTAACTAGATTTACTAAAATTATTTTGTACGTTGATGATCTAAATATAATTGGGATTATTGTAGATCTTCCAATAGCTATAGAAGATCTAAAGAAAGAGCTTGAAATGAAAGATCTTTGAAGAACAAAATTTAGTCTCAATATCGAGCATTTAGCAATTTTTGTCCATTAGTCAATTTATATGAAAAAGGTCCTTAAGTGATTTTATATGAATAAATTACATCCATAAAATACACTAATGGTTGTTAGATTGCTAGATGTGAACATGATCCTTTTCATCATAGAGAGGATAATTAAGAAATTATTGGTCCTATATCTTAGTGTTATTATAGGAGCACTTATGTACCATGCTAATACATGACATGATATAACATTTGTTGTAAGTTTATTTGTGAGGTATAGTTACTCTCCAACCATAAGACACTAGAATGGAATTAAGCATATCCTTTGATATCTTCATGGGACAATTGATGTGATTTTATGTTTTTTTTTTATGAATTTGTGTTAAAATTAATTGGTTATACTAATGCAAGATATTTATCTAATTCACATAAAGCCAGGTCTCAAATAGGTTATTTATTTTCTTGTGGTGATATAGTCATATCATGATTAATCTACAAAGCAAACTATAGCTACTACTTCTTCAAATCATGCAAAAATAATAGTCATTCTAGAAGCAAGCCATAAATATTTCTGGTTAAGAGTAATAATTCAACATATTCAAATATCTTATGGATTGTTTTATGAAAAAAAAACTCTAATTATTTTATATAAAAATAATATTGCATGCATTGCTCAACTGAAGAGAGGGTACGCTAAAGGAAGTAGAACGAAATACATCTCTACAAAAGTCTTATTCAGACATAATCTTCAAAAGAAAGGAGAAACAAATATATGATCCAACAAATTCATTCAAGTAATAACTTAGCAAATATTTTTATAAAGGCATTACTTCTTCATTCGAGTAGTGTAGAAAATTGGGATGCATTGATTCAGAGATCTTAAGTGATGCTCCCAAGAGAGAAGGAGAAATATTGTACTTTTTTCCTTGATTATGGTTTTGTTCTATTAGATTTTTCTTGATGAGTAATTCTTGGTTAGACATTGCCAACCAAAAGTACTCCATTCAATAGTAAATATGTGTAAGATTGTAGGGCTCATTTAAAAATGCACCAACATCAAAAGAATAATTTTATACAAATCAATTATTGAATGAAGGGCCTAAAATGATGAGGTAGACAGTTCCTACCAAAGAATTTCTCTTCCTTGATAAAATTTTTAATGAGATAATTCTCATTCAAAGAATATTGTACTTTTTTTTCTTTCACTAGATTTTTTTTCTCATTGTAAGGTTTTAATAAGGTATATCCTTAATGAATATCTAAGGGCAATGTTATGAATATTATTGAAAAGTGGATGAAGATATTACTTTACAAGAAAACATCTTTTAACATGTCAATTTGTGGCAGATTTGAAACCACCAGTAAATTTCTAATTTTCGACAGTAATATCTACTTGAAATAAATTTTCAATTTTTTGTAATTAAAAGTGTAAGTTTTCACATTTTTGCTGGAAATAGTCACACTAGATATTTTTGAAGTTTCTAGTGGATAAATCCGCCAAAAACTTCAAATTAATTTATATTTTTCTAGAAAAAGAATTCCTAGTAGAAAATTTTGCTAGAAAATCTATTGAAAACTTTAAATTAATTTTTATTTAAAAAAATTAATGGAAAAATCTGCCAAAAAATTTGTCGAAAACATCAAATTAAGTTTTATTTTTTTCAAAAGATTTTTGGCAGAAATATTCACCACAAACTTTAAATTAATTCATATTTAAAAAAAATTACGATGGATTTATCCACCGAAAAAATCATTACTAATCTGCTGAAAAAGACTCATGCCAATATCTGGCGAACTTTGGTTATCGAAAAATGACCTTTAACCCTAAAGTGATACTTTTTTTTCCCATTTCTCTTCCTTTCTTCTCTCTTCGATTTTCTCTCCTCCTATATTCTCATCTCCAACTAGCCACCACCTGCAACGTGCTCACATGTGGCCCCTCCACCATCGCTCTACTCTCTTGCCGCCCTTAAGTTCTCCTCTTTCTAGTGTCCTCAATTGCGGCATATCCATCGTCATTGTTCTCTAGCTATAATTTGTTAAAGGTAAAGCAACATTTACCTTTTTTGAGTTATAATTGGTTAGATGTTGCTATACTTGGCTGATGCTAATGGAATTTTTTTGATTCAAAATAATTAATAATATCAAAATTCCTAAATCTATTTAACCCTAAATTATGGCATGCACAAAATATAATAAATAAGAGATTGGATTATAGAGTTATCTAGAAAAAATGAACATGAGGCGGCCAAAATCGATATTGAAAGAGTAATCATGAACAGCGGCACATGTGTGGAGAAGAGAGAAACTATCTTCATTTTCTATATACGCAAAACATTTGTGGTTTCAAGAAGGCAACCACAATACATATAGGATGAGAATTAAGGTCTCTCCTTGTGTTAGCAATATGAGTTAACATATCTATCATAAAAAACTCATCACAAGACCCACAAACTCAAATAACATTATCAACATGGGTTTAAGTGCTTATAAGAGCTCGATAACAAGATTGATCACAAATGGGTTAAACCAATAGATGTTCAACAATATTTGACATTCAATTAATCTGAGTTTTAGAAAATTGGAGACTATACTAGTCTACACATAATAACAAAAAATATCTTACAAATACATTGTCCTTTGTGATTGTGTAAATCACATTAAGAAAGAAACAAAAATGGCATTATGAGGGGTAATGAAATGGGAATCTGTCTTTGGGTCATCATCGGAATCCTCGTCAGCTTCGTCATTCTCCTCACCTTCTTCCTCCTCTCCCTTTGCCTTATCTCAAGCCACCACTGCCAGTGCAACAAGCTTCATGACCCTAACATTTCATTATATTTTATACAAATATTTAAATAAAATTATAAGAAAATGGGCCATGTGAATGTTACACGTGACATTATTTGCAGCAGCTAAATCTTCTAAAAAAAATTTGGCAAATTATTTCTGTTGGAAATTAAAAAAAAATTGACAAACTTTTTTTGTCAAAAATCCGCCTAAAAGTTGCATTGGCTTGCAGCGGAAGAACTATTTCTGGCAAGGCTTCTTTCAGTAACCTATATTTGTCGAAAAATCTACCAGAAATCATAATTTATGATGGATTTTTCTTATTTTCTAACGGATTTGACTGTTGAAAATTGACGAATTTCTTATAGTGTTGTGAGAAACTATTATTTGATCTTAATATGACTAGAATTTGATTATAATTAAGAAAACTTGTACCGGGTTAGGATTTGTTTACAAGGAATCTGGTATATGGTTAGCATTTAATTTGATTTTTGTTACCTCATCGGTGGATTAAAAATACTCCTTTGGGTGTCTTATGTAATATACATCTTTAGTATTAATTAATTACATTCTTCTCTTTCTATACTTTTCTCTATCTCTCGAGTTGTATATGCTTATTTTCATAACAACAAACAAATAAAATAATAAATTATAGTATTAACTATTTATCATACTTTCTCAAAAGAGAGAGAAATACAACGGTTGAAAGTTTAAACTTGGTACATTTAATGCACTTAAGATATATAAGTACTAATTCATTTTAGTGCAAACAATCCCTAAACATACAAGTGACATCATTTGATTTTTTTAAAGAAAATTGATATCAATTTGGTCCCTTAACATCTAAAAAAAAATAGTTCCTCAATCATAGAATAAAATTAATTTGATCCTCTAAAAGTTAACATTGCCCTTGAATTGTAGAAAATGTCATTAATTTAATACCTCAATCATATAAAATTAACATAAATTTAATTTTAATAATAAAAAAATGACATTAATTTAGTTTATTAATCTTATTGTCTGTATACATACGGATAATTTTAATATTATTTTTATGATTGAGTTGAAAAACTAAAATAGCAATACTTGTATCTTTAATAAACTTGGCTCCAATTTTGATTGGAAGGAATTCCTCTAACTTTCATTTAATTTATTATCACGTATTTATTATTTATTTAATTTATTATTATATATTAATTAACTTAGTTAAATGAGATTAAAAATAATATATAATAACAAATTAAATAAATAATAGATACATAATAATAAATTAAATGAAAGTTGGAATTTATTATCACGTATTTATTATTTATTTAATTTATTATTATATATTAATTAACTTAGTTAAATGAGATTAAAAATAATATATAATAACAAATTAAATAAATAATAGATACATAATAATAAATTAGATGAAAGTTGGATTGGAGCCAAGTTCTTTCCTAAACAAAATTGGAGTTCGTCTTCACTCTATCTCAATCTCAGTCACATTATTCAAGGATGATTGATTGCTGCACGAATAATTAGGCTCTGAATACAATACTACGAGTATAGGCAACGTTGACCTCTTCATTTTGTTGTGTAATCTTTGAGTGTTGGTTCTTCACTTGAGCTATCAGTCTAGTGCCGTGGTTGGTAAACGTCTTGCGATTGTTTGTTTGTCCTTTCGTTATCTTGCTGTATCTAAAAAGTATCATTCATGCCGGGCCTGTTGATTGCGGAATGCTGAATGCTGATGTATCTAAAGCAAATTATGGGTTTTCTTGTCCTTGCCAAAGAGGAAACAAGAAGAATTCCTCGTTAAACAATTATGTCCAACATAGATGTTTGCTTTTATGTGCATGTGGAAAAATTGTCAATATGCATGCCATGCGACCAATGTTAAAAGCATTATTGTTTTGTCAGTCTTTAACTAATATGGGTTGAATATAAAGCTTTGTTGGTAAATTGATTTTATGGATTTGCAAACTAATTACAACTAATTAATTAAGTTGTTGTAGTTGAATATTGAAATTTTAAATTTAAAATAGAGCATGTGGTGTGAGATGGGTTGTGTGTGGCCCAGCCTAACATATTGTATAAACAAATAGAATTAAAAAAAAAAAAGGAAGAAAAGGAAAATTGAAAATTAAAGGCTCTGTGATGGAATTTGGTAGTTGTTCCGTCATTAACTCTATGATCAGACACTTTGAAATCGGAAATATTGCATAAGAACCAACAAAGGTATGAGTTTTACTTTTTCTATAATAGGTAATTTGAAAATTTAAAATTATTATACTTTAATAGACGTAATTATATCCATCATCATCATTAGTATTCATATAATAATTTCTGAAACGGTATATGCCAAAGGAATATTTGTGATTAAGAACTTTCCATCCTTGTTTGTCTTGCCACTAACTTGCATTTCAGGAGACAATACCACCCAGCACCTCATCTTAGCTGACAAACAACGTTTAGTAATTGAGGGGCAAAATATTGCTTTCTAATGACATTAACTGAGGAAACGGGTGTCCTTGATGTCTAAAATCACGGGATTCTAAAGCAAATTCAATTTAGGAAATTATTTTGTTGAATTTTTTTTAATATATTCCGTGTACAGGTAACTTAAATGGCAAATGCATTTAATGTGACACAATAACATAATACCCAGATTCTTCATGGGATTTTCTTTCTAAGCATCTTAACAGGATCGTTTCCAGACTTGACCATATACTTTTGGTTATTTCGTACAATTTAAGTAAATTTAAACTCCATCAAACCTTAATAAACCCGAAATAAGCCATGTAACAAATTTTTTTTTTTAAAAAGAATAAGACACATTCATCATAGGCATGATTGAAATCATTTGCTAAAATCATGTCACTTGAAATTGGTTCAGTGGGGCATATGAACTGTGGGGTAGGCATTTGCATTGATCAGTTGGGGCACATGTGAGTATTACCATATCAAACCCCCAAAAGGGTCTAAATTACTGGCGTGTTGAGAAGAGAGAGAATTACACAGAAGAATATAAAAAGAGGGTGAAGGCAGCAAAGCTGCATTATTGTATTTTGCATCAGCGATTAACAAATAATTAAAGTCAAAGGCTTTTTTCTTCTGTTCATTTGTTAGAAAAAAGGAAGGACAAATAGCAGAGAAAGAGAGAGAAAGAACTTTCACTAAAATACTAAAAGATTTCTGTTTTGTTTTGTTGGCTTCAATCCATCACTGTCCATTTGTACCGGTTTCGTTACCCTCTTCAGTTCCACATTCTCTCTTTCTCTCTCTTTATTTTCTCTCTCTTTTTCTTCTGAGTTTCTCTTTCTCTCTGCAGTGTCTTCTTGCCCTTCCGTTGTTGGTTCTTGTGTTGGTGAAAGAGGCCTCTGAGAGCAAAGTTTCTGTTTTCAAAATTGAACCTTTTTGCTCTTTGAACCGTGATCTCTGGTTCAGTGCTTGGTTTCTTATCTGGATATTTTGGTTCTGCTGTGCTGGCTCAAGATGACCGTGGAGAACCAAAGGGTTAATTTGGTGGATGAAAAAGGGGCTAGTGACCGTTTTCCTGAGGGTATGCGTGTTCTGGCGGTGGATGACGACCCAATTTGCCTTAAAGTGTTGGAGAACCTGCTACGCAAATGCCAGTATCAGGGTTGGTTACTTTTATGTTTATTTTTTTTCATTATTATTCAGTAAAAATTCGTGTATGCAATAATTGTGCTGAACATATTGGTAGGCATGAGTTATAACAATTTTTATTTGCTATATCTTCTTATTCTTAATTCAAATATATCTCTTTGCAAGGTCTGCAAATTCTTAATTTTCCTAAAGTTAAAGGCTTTGGTTCAAATTTGAGATTTTTTTTATGATTTTCTTGGGTTGTTGCATTACTATAGAACTATTAATGTACCATTCTCTTCAGGCTTTGTTTATAGCTTAAGTTGATCTGATTTGATAGTTTAGGAGGCCTTTGGCTTTGCTAATTTTTTTGTTGTTGTTGCAGTTACTACAACTAATCAGGCAATTCAAGCGCTGAAAATGTTGAGGGAAAACAGAAATAAGTATGACCTCGTTATAAGTGATGTAAACATGCCAGACATGGATGGATTTAAGCTTCTTGAGTTGGTGGGGCTTGAAATGGACTTACCTGTCATCAGTAAGCTCATACACTTTTGTCTTTACATGTATTTGACCTGAGTTTTACTTCTTAATCTGAGGATTTTGGTATATAACTGATGAAGATGTTCCTAATTACAATTCAGCTTGTTTAAATTAGTTGTCTCTATTAGGTTGAATCGGTTGATTGACATAAACTATTATTTTTTTTATCTTGTTTTAGTGTTGTCAGCACACAGTGATAGAAAGCTGGTGATGAAGGGTGTTACACATGGTGCATGTGACTATTTGCTGAAACCTGTTCGAATGGAAGAGCTCAAGAACATATGGCAACATGTAGTCCGAAGAAAGAATTTTGATTGCAGGGATCAGAATAATAAGGCTTCCAATGAGGAGAAGGCTCCTAATATTGCTGGGGAAGGTAGTCAAGGCATCATATCAGAAAACAGTGCTGACCAGAATAAAAAGCTTGGTAAGAAAAGGAAGGACCAAAGTGAGGAGGAAGAAGAAGAAGATGGCGAAGGGAATGAAGAAGAGAATGAGGACCCCTCAGCGCAGAAGAAGGCCCGTGTAGTTTGGTCTGTTGATCTGCATAGAAAATTTGTTGCTGCAGTTAATCAACTGGGCCTTGAAAGTGAGTTTGTGACAATGAAGATATAACATTCCCATTATTTTTTATTTCAGAACCTAATAGTTTCATATCTCAATATAGGTATTATAATTCCTGATACCAAGTTTGTTCACCTGTTATTGCAGAGGCTGTTCCTAAGAAAATACTTGACCTGATGAATGTTGAAGGACTTACAAGGGAAAATGTTGCAAGCCATCTGCAGGTAGTTATCATAATTGTTCTATTATAGTCTGAGTCTTTGGCAAATCATGGAATGAAAATCTTAGATCTGATAATTCTTTAAATTTTGTTTAATGATAATGCATGAAATGAAAGTTTGTATAATGAATTAGCAAAGTGTTAGAGCTTCACTTCCAATTGAAGAATGTGCATAGTATAATCTTATAGATATTTCTTCTAATTATTTGTTTTAACAAAATAGGATGGATTAAATCCAAAGAATGGTTTGTTACTAATGAGGCATTTAAGATTTTAAACACATGTTTTCAAGTCATACTGATCATAGGTTGATTGCTGGATCAACTTTGAGTCTCTGACTATCATTTCTTTATTCAAGCAGAGATGTGCATCTTTACACCTGCACTAGTTTGTTGATTTACGTATGTGCATACTAAGTTGCTAGGGGATAGCTCTTCATTTTTCATGACAAAGTATACTTTTTAGTATTGTGATTATTACACATAAAAGCTCACTGTCATTTTGTATTGTAGAAATATAGACTCTATCTGAAAAAGGCAACCCAGCAAGCTAGCATGGTTGCTGCATTGGGTGGTAGTGATTCTTACCTGCGGATGGGTTCAATAGATGGATATGGAGATTTTTGCACCTCGTCTGGATCAGGAAGGATCTCAAGCACCACATTACCATCATATGCATCGAGTGGAATTTTTGGTAGGCTGAATTCCCCAGCTGGCTTGAGCTTGAGAGGAATTAGTTCTTCTGCACTAATCCACCCTGTTCAGTCTCAAAACATTAACAGCTCCTTAAACACACTTGGAAACATTCAGCCGTCCATGTTTTCTGCTAATCAAAGCTCAAGTTTATTACATGGCATTCCAACATCAATTGAGCTTAACCAGTCTAAGCAAAGCAACTGTACAACTGGTATAACGCAGTTAGGTCAAGTTGATTCAAGTGGATTTACAGTTGCCTCTGGCTTCCCAGACAGTAGGGCTACTGTTGGTAGTGCAAACAATTCTCTACCTTGTGTCTCAAGTAATCATTTAATGTTACAAGGAAACTCACAACAAACACAAAATTCAGGAACATTTAGAAATCATTCTTCTGTTAGAGCGGCTTCTTTGAGCACTGAATCTTTTGACGTTGACATTTGTGGTTCTTCTAATTTGTTGGATTATAATCGGTGTAATGAAAACTGGCAGAGTACAGCTCAGTTGTCTAAATTTCCTGCCAATTCTTTGCCATTGTGTGAGGCTTTCAATAATGACCAGCTGCCTCCCACTGGCATAAACGTTTCCAACTCAAGTACTCATATTGTTAACAGTCCAGTTGATTTCTCTTCCAGAATTGCAATTTCTGTTCCCTTGGAGGATGCCAGAAGTGAGCTGGGATGCCAAGAAGGCTTAATTGGGAATATTGTACAGCCTTCAAGTTACACACCACGACAAAGGTGGGAAGAACATAAGCTGGACTACAACCAAAACATGAGTCGTCCCTTCAATTCCGTAAATTCACAGGTTTCTTCTAGTGGAGTGATGAGTTCGTTGGGGCATAGCTTAAACCAAACTAATACAATTTGCAGCAATAGAGTTGATGCATCTTTGGTTGGCCAACTGAATGGGGCTTCCCCATCAATCACCCGGTGCACTGATGTTGAGAAATTTTCTTCAGACGTAAGATTCAAGTCAAATGATGCCTACTTTTTGGAGCAAATGAAGTCCCAAGATGGATTTATTCAGAATAATTTTGGGACCTTGGATGACATAATGGGTGCAATGGTCAAAAGGGTATGATTAAATAGCCTACTTCTGTTTGTTCCATTCTTAATAAGAAACTAACAAGTTTTCTTTTTTTCCCCCCCTTTAAATGCTTTTGTGATTGCAATGGAATCATGAAACAAATGAATTGCATTGCAGCTGTTACATAAATTGCTTTTAGATGCTTATAATGTAAGCACAATCACTTTTGAATTTTGATAGTTGCTTTTAGATGCTTGTGTAAGTGGTTGTGTAGCTTTGGTTTGTCACTTTTGTCTTAATAATCATCAACCTAATTTTATTATTAGAAATCTACCTTTAATAAATATTGCAAAATAAGTTCCATATATTTTGATATCCATCAAATTTTGATAAGCATTACTGTATGAAAAAATGATAAAATTAAATAATTGCCAACTTTCTCTTTTATTTGGTGGAGCCATTTCTCAGTTTCCTTTAAGACATCAGGTGCCTTTTCATTTGCAATGGAATATGTGAAGGTGATGACAGTTGATTCATTCGAGTTTCACCATGGTTTTCTATCTAGCAAAGAATATTTGAGGTTTTAAGCATTGTGGCACCCGTTCCATATTTTTCTCTAGCTCTTATTAGAAAGAAAGGAATTTTAACTGTGCAACTCCTTTCTGTTTTAAGCTTTTGCTGCTATTGGAATGAATTAATGATGCAAATCTGGGAAAGTGAAGGCAAACAATGTCAATTCAGTAAGCAGTACATGAAAAATTAAGCAATTGATTATTATAAAAAATGTTACCAACTATAGACACAGACTCTGCAGTTATAAATGCTTTTTCATTTTAAAAAAAGTAAATTACATTACTCCCTCGTATTTGTCTAAATTACAATCACCTCCTCTCTTGTTTCACAAGTTACATGGACCATTATTGTCATTGTATTTTCACTTCTATGGAAGGTTGTACAACGGAAGGGTGTTTCAAAAAATTTAAAATGGGTTAAGATGAAAGTGCAAAACAAGGATGTTATTTCGTTTTTTTTTTTAAGGAAAGGTGAATGCAATTCAGACAGACTAAGGGTATAAAGTGTTTATAAACTTTTGTTTTTATAAACATTGTAGACAGAATAAAGTGTTGGTTTCTTTGTTATAAGTATCTCCCAAAGAATGTATACATTTTATTGATGTGTGTGTGTGTATATATATTTGGTTTCAACTTATACCGTGCCTTATAATTTGGTTTTAGCTTTGGTCTACAATGAAAGAAAATACCTAGGGTTTCTTTTCATCATTTTATGAAAGACTGTTTGTGATGCAGGAGCAAAATGAGTTGACATTGATGGATGGAGATATGGGATTTGATGGTTACCCTGTTGGATCATGTATCTGATTTCTTCTGATTCAGCAAGAATCCAGGAGCATATAAATCGTGAAACTTACTCCTGTCCCTGGAGCCTGTTTCATTGTGTAGTTTCTCTTTGATGTACTTATTCTGCTACGAAATTTCTTTTTCTTTTTTTTTTTGCAAACATGTTCATGTTTCACTTATGGACATATGTGTTAGCCATCTTATTCATTCCATCTCTTTATCATGCTTGTAGTGTAACCGCATTAAAAGTTCCTGCCTTTTTTCTCATTAGATAAAATAATTGTAATATGAATGTATTTCTTATTTCGTGTTCTTTCTGGCTAGTATATACATTTTAGAATAGGTGAAAATTTTATTATAAAAATTATTTTACACATAATTGATATAAAAATATTAAAAAGTTAAAAATGGAATGCAACTCGATTAAACTCCATTCTGTAAGTGTTGACAATTTTAATAGCATGAAAGTGACTTGAAACTGATTTTCTAAATAATAGTGAAAATCTATCTTTCTCTCTCATTCTTTTTGTATTCTTTTTATATTTATCTTTTTTGTATTTTTCACTTACACAAAAATAATCCCAATATGACATTTGTGAATTATATCTATCAAAAATGAAGTTCGGGCAGCTATCTTAGGATCTCAACCAGAAAACGAGTTATTGAGGTTTCGGGAGAACATGATGGATTCCATCCCACCTTCAAACTCCAAGTACTAAGTGTTTTGTGGTAAATAATATTATATAATTAAAATTATATACATATTTTTTTTTCCTTATTTGCCAGTTAATTTGTCCTTTGAATCTTTCACCACAGAGAAATGGTAGAACTGAGGATGGATAAATTGGCAACAACATTGGACATTAATCTAAACAGCAACGACCAGGGCAATAACCTAAGCGTCTCATTCTCTAAGATTTGATGATGTAGATAAACAAAACTGCAAGCAGAACTTAGCAGAAGATAACGTTGGGTACTCACAAAGGAAATTATTGCAACTAACACTAAGGCCCCTCAAAATAATAAAAGAGAAAAGCAACCCCCCCCCCCCCCCCCCCCAAAAAAAAATAACTAATAATAATAGAGAAAGTCACTTACTGAACTCGAGTTATCTTGAGATTTACAACATCATGAATATTGAACCAGTGAAACAAAAATCTACAAGATCTGTTCTAATTGCCAATCAAGCAGTGGAGACATAAATTGTTTAAAGAGAGAGAAAATATTATGTTAGATTATCTATACATAGATTCAATGAATCATCACCATAAAAAAAGATTCAATGAATGATAAGAACAATCGGTAGCAGAATACCTGAGGTTGAAATTAGCGCCAGCACATATAATAGGAACTACCAAATTTAACCTTTTTTTATAATTTTTTTTTAAATGGATAGGATGTGAATCTGTCTAAAGAATTTCTTTATTTCTCATTCAATAGGTAGAGACGAATCACATTTGCGTCTCATGAACATAAAATTTCTCTAATTTTCTTCATTACAAGTTATTTTATTACATGTGGGATATGCTGACAAATATTTCATGATACAGTATCAGAAAATAATAATAATAATAATAAAAAGAAACATTAGATACAAACTTCAGATCAGTAAAAGAAAAAGTAAGAAATGAAAATATAAATCATAATTAAATTACACAATAATAATGAAAAAATGCCACAATAAGAGAGAGCTTATTACAAGACAGTGCTGCCTAATATTTAATCTCAGTGAAAAGTATGGTTTCTTCTGACCGTAAGCATGTCCTAGGTAGCAGTTTTGAATTTGTTGGCACATTATGCAGTAGTTCCACCTTCAACCCATTGTTGAAACCTTGAAATTCCATTTCTTTACAACTTTTTCTCAAGTCTTCTTCTATGAATGATATAGATTGCTTTTGTAACATTCCAAGGGCAATATAAACAAGCTCCTAGCTTGAAATGAGTTGAAAATGTCCCACTTTCAAGCATTTAACTCAATTCAACTCAGTAAGCTGTGCTCTCCTTTCTGCAGCTCTTTTTCTGATAAATATGCCCCACCTCAAAGCAGCTTTAAGCTTAAGCCACCCAACAACAGCCTTCCCTGAAGACTTCCCATGATCCTCACTGAATGAATGATACATCTGAGGCTCATATTGAAGGCTGTAGGTATAACAAGCCTCATTAGAATGACCATAATTATCTGACATGCCGACTCCTGCATTAATTGTCGTAAGTAACCTCTGCATATCATCACTCTCCAACATCTTTGAACTCCTAAGACGGAGTTCTTCTGCAACAATGTCTTCCAATCCTTGCCCATTTTGCCTAGACCAGTCTCCTGGAAAATATGTACCTTCAACTTCAGGATTTTCACTTGATATGTAATTCATGCTGCCTGACAATGCTATTTGATAGTTATTAAACGATGTCCCTACCATCTGATTATCAGATCTCCCAAATGGATAACCAGTCAAATCAGGACCAGATGAGTAGTTATGTGCTATTTGCAAATGTTGATTTGGTTCAGAGGAGACATACGGAAGCCTATTCTTTTGAGAACTATACTGCTGCTCTGGGACATGGTCATGATGCATCACAGGTGTGGCTACAGATCTTGATCCCTTTTTGGAATTAGTAAAAGAATTTAAAACTTTGCCATCATATTCTATAACTTGGTTCCAATTTTCATATGCTTTCTTCACCAAGGAATCCACAGACATCTGTAATTCAAATTCTCAACCAATGAGCTAATGTAGTCACTAGTTAGATAAACACACAGGGTAATGGGAGGAAGAGGGACTAAATATTGCATGTTGATCACATATCAAAGCTAAGCATGATACCAAATTGATCTAGGAACTCTCTGTTTTTAATTAGTGAAAAAAATTGACCTTCTGATTTGGAGTAAGTGATTCCAAAGAGAAGAACTGCCCATCAGCAATGAGGCCTCTCAGCTCGTATATATGGTTGAACACAATGCCAGTGCTATTGGTTTCATCAGTGTAGTAGACGAAAAGCTTACCACCCAAGACACATGTCTTGGCATGCTCCACAGTATTCTCCCACATCCTGTTGGACATTCCACTACCAAGTATCTGTAGTAAAGGCGGCAAATAAGTTTGTTGAAAAGAGTATTCAGAAAAATTGGATTATAGAAGAATGATATGGATGCTTATGAGCAAATAGGATTGAATTCTTACACTTCTTAACTTCTGTGGGTCCCGGACAAGAAGACGTAGGAAATCTTCTACAGTTACTATTTTTGCTTGAATCAATTTTTTGTGAAGTGCCCCATCCTTTGCTATTCGATCCAATCTCCAAACTTCGTCGTGCAAAGCAGGTGGATAGTGTTTCTTGTATACTGCAAGTTACAGAAAATAATGTTTAGAGAACTACATCAAACAAGATTTGCCAAAAGCCTAAATATTGACAATATTGCTGCCTTGATAGTCAGAATTCAAGTAAAATCTGAAGCTAATTTGTAGGAAATTATAGTCATCAATCAAATCCACCGCTTAATCAGATTATTTAAATTATTAACTCCAAGAAGAATTTATTCCAAGTCAGGAAGACTTCAATTATTGAGACCATCTTTGCCTCATTTTTCATCTCCAGGTTGTTTTTCTAGAGTAAGATTTTAGGAAATTGCATGCTGATATTACAAAGTATGCAATTAAACACAAACAACCATGCACATGTTATCTGCTATATATTATCCACTCTATAAAATTGTTCCAAAGTTTTCCTACACGTAAGGAAATCCATTGTGAATATGAAAATTTGTCCCAGACACTTAATACAAGTGTCAAGAACCAACTCTTATAGAAGAATGGTTGTGAACAATGGACATGCCCATTCTACCTTGTGCTGTAATTCAATTTTTATTTAGAAGAATGAGGCCCGGTAAGGATTGAACTCCTAACCACTTGGTCATAGAGTCTATAATACCATATCAAGAATCACCTCTCCTAAAAGCTTAAGTTGTTCGGTGAAGGCACATTATATCTCTAACACGTTTTGTAATCTATGCCTTTCAATTATAATTTTAGTTATCCAATATCTCCAAGTCTGGAGACTTTGGACAAACACCAAATTATTTTATCATAAGCATAAAACATGAAAGTGTTAACTGTTAGAAAACTCACATTCTCCTCTATGATCTTTAACAGCAAAGGCTTCAGTCTTTCCCTCACGAACATGAATCCCCTCACAATACCCAGGAGCCACCTTAACACCAAGCCTGAATTTTCTGCTTCTTATCCAGCTAGAATTGTCAGTGAAAGTAAGATCACCTAAGGTTGCTACCCCTTCCTTTAGGCTAACCTGCAAATCACCAGTTAGAAGTGGCCTTTTTCCCTCACGTTCCTTTACTTCATGGCTTTCAAAGTGATCTTTTGTCCAATCATCATCAGCTTCCTCATTAAAGTCACCTTCAAGCACCACAACATTCAATTTAGCAACCGATTCTGGTCCAACTTGAACCACATTTCCTGTGTTCGGATCCAGCAAGACAACATGGATAGATGCTCCTTGCTCTCCCTCAACCTTCCCTCCTGTGAACAAGTGAGGAGGCATTCTTGTTCTGAAATGAAGCTGCAGATTCTTTGCCCCTGGACCTTCTATTCTTGGTGGTGGGGATCTGACACAGATAAAATGTAATTGATGAAATCATGGCTAACAGATAATAATTGTTATTTAATTATTTTTACAGGGATCTTTATTATTTTATACAATTTTACACCATCCAGTTTACATCATATTTATAAGGACAGCATATACTCAAATACTATTACATCCATTCAATTGCTTATCAGCTATCAGCATCATACTGAACAAGCATTTATAACTAGAAATGAAGATTTTCAGAGTTCTAATTTGACAGGGGAACACACCTTTCAGCCAGTTTAGCATGGCCCAATTTTGCCAAAGCACGCTCCACTTCTTCACTGACCTATATATATAGTTCATGGAATTAGAAGGATTAACAGAATACTTTATAATACATTGTATATCTTGACTAAGAGGTTCTTTTATTGATTCAGCTACATTTAGCTACTTATAAATGAAAGCAATAAACATAATATTGAACTATCAAACTCCAACAAAAACATTAAGTTTATAACATAGAAATAAAATTATACTGAATCTGTTGTGTTTGACCACTTTACATTTGGATTCTTGATAGATGCATTGCTCATTTTACTCCATGTTTTAGTAGGCTTTACATGTCACATTATTTTTCTTTTCTTTTCTTTTTCTCACCAAAAATTTTAAACAACACACAGTAACTAAACGTGGTTACAAAGTACTTTGATGTCACTTCTTTTGTCAAGAGGTGATCAAGCAGAGGGTCAATTATTATATAGAAAAGTGATTAATCATTGCAGATAAAACAACCTTCTAAAAATATGCAGGATTTAATACAAAGAAAGTAATTATAACTCACAATTTTTCTGAGAAGAGGTTCCAAAGATGAGCAAAGTCTCTGCAGACAATCCACCTTTAAAGCTTCCACAATTACACTGTACATTTCGAGTAATTACTGGTGTGAGTGTCACCAAGTTTGCATTAAAATGCATAAAAATAGTTAAAAGTAACACCTTTAAATTGAAGATAACCGACACCAAAAAAAAAGGTTTAGGAAGCCCAAAAGTTGAAAATTTTGCAAATGCATATATTCAAAGCCACCTTCACTTGTATATAAGATTCCAAAAATGAGATTCATTATCAAATCCAACTTAGATGGGTATTCTTCAAAGTTCAAATTGCTACTTTTACATTGAATTAGTGAGCTTTAAGAGCCACAAAAGATTAATTTGACTATTGGTGTCATGATATCAAGATCTAGTAGACAGTGCTTAACATCAACTGCAGTGCATATCATACATACAGTAATTATCTGAAAATTCTGAACAGCCAAAAATGGAAATTAATCCAAACAAGTAATAAGATTGTAAATAAACAACATAAGCAAGAACCAGTTTGACAAGACAATATCAATGTTAAAATGCTTAGAGGATTTGCACAGAACCCAAACTCCACATTAGCTCTGAAGCATATAATTAAATTAAAATTAAAAAAACTAAACATGAAAAGTGAATGAATACTTGTAAATTGTATTGCAATACCTGGCTAAACCGGGTAGTTTTGGCTTCTTTGACTGAGTTAGATGATGCTGTGCATCATCATCACCCTTCTCAACTAGCTCATGCCCTCTCTTCTCCACTCTGTTGTTCTTGGAACTTTCCATTTCTAGAAACTTATGCAATCCCAATGATATCTATCGATAATTTCTAAATTTAGAAATTGGGTATTGTCTTAGTGATCCGTAGGATAGGTACAAGGTACACCCCAGAAGCTTCCCAGAAGCAGAACAGTGGGGGAGTAAAAATCTTTGGAGCTAAACCTTAAACTTGAGTTCTGAAACCCATAAAAAGCTGGGAAACTTTGTGGATCTAGGATTAGGACATAAAAAAATAAAGTAAAAAAAAAATAAAATATGGTCACTGTAGTATAGATATATAAATCTACAACTTGTTTTTGTTTGCATGTATTGGAATTTATAATTGATATTTGATATATTATTGAAGTTCACAGCTGGTTTGGGTGTGTGCATGAACGTTGAAAATTGAAACCGCGTTTCGCGGTGTCTCATTTGTCTTTGACTTTATTGTAGGCGTGGGTGTCGGTTAGACGAAAGAACCAGGCCTGCGTATGTACCTTATTTACGTTTGTGTACTAGCTTGCTCTGTAATTTACTCGTGTTTGGGTAGGATGCTAAAATCTCCCAATATTTAAGCATCAAATTCTAATTTTATTACATCATTTTTTTTATAAATAATAGGGTAAAAATAATAATAAAATGATTATTTTTGTTTAAAGATTCTTGGCAAGATCCTTCATTTGGGGGTTTGAATTTGTAAAATTATCCAGGATGAAGTCGGAGATAAATATCCAAGATGCAGAGATAGAGATAAGGATTGTAAAATCCTACGGAGTTCTGATCTTAAAATATTATTAAATTATTTTTAATAATTATATCGATATATATATATATATATTATTACTTGAATATTTTTAATAAATTTTATTTATACTATTTTTATATTAATTTTAAATTAAAGTGTTATTATTTTAATTTATTGATATTAAAATTATTTATAACTTTTTATGTATTTTTTTATTGTTTTAAATATTTTCTAATTTTTTTATAATAATTTAAGGATCCCGTCTACCAGCGAAAGATAAGAACAAGAAGAATTTTATGCTCGAGACCGGGATTGGGGATTGGTACAGGAGCGGAGAGGTACCCGCGCAGGTGCTATCCCTAGTACTTGGGTACCACGAAAACGTGCAGCATTTCAGATTTTCTTCATGGGAAAATGGTCAAATGTCACTCACGGGGTCAGGTCACCACCAAATGGTCAAATAATCATGATGGAAGGAAAAAGATAATTTTATATTTTTTAGAGATATAAATATTGTATATATTTTTTAAAAATATATGATTAAAAAAAATAATAATAAAAATAAATATGATAAATAATATTAAATAAAATATAAAAAATATATATATATATATTATTTATAATAAAAATATTAAAATTGATAATAAAAAGAACGTGTTCAAAATTCAAAAAATCTTAGTGCATAAGTAATTTAAGAAAATTTGTTAAGATATAAAAGAAATATTTTTTTTTATAAAAAATAAAGTATTTAATATAATAAAGATTAAAATATATTTTTTTATGATTTTTTTTAAAATTCCTTAATAAATATTTTGAAAATATTTGTTAACAAAGTTCGTGATATAAAGTAGGATTAATTCAATTATAAAAAACGATTACAATATTTGTAGAAAATTCATTAGATTAGGAACTGCTCAAGGTACAATTACAACTCTAGAGGTCCTCAATCCATTTATAGTTATATGTAATTAATTATTTTATATTTTATACGGTTGAGTTAATTATATTTTATGTTAACTATTTGAAGGCACGCTGGTATGGTTAACTTCGGGGTACCGTAGTTTGACCCTTAAAATATACATTAACTTTACAAAACATTTTGTGATCACGAAAATTTCCCGGTTCACTTGCCAATAAATTTGATTTTTTTTAATTTTATTTTTGGATTCCAGTTAAAATTTCAAATATACAAAAAAAAAATTTGATGCACGGAGAAAATAAAGTAATTTTTGTTAAAAAAGAAAAAAACATATGGCGAAAATTGGATTTCTTTTTCTTCTTTGAAACAACATAATAATTATTTAATGGTACTGACCACTGAGGATAAAATTTTATTTTATTATTTCCTTTTACTGCTAAGAATAAAAAATAGAAAATGTACGAATTAACTAAGAGGCAGCCTCCCTTTGGATCGATCATAAATATTGAATGAGGTTAGTAGTGCTACATCTGCCAAGAATCTTTATTTAAGTTTTTATCCATGTGCGTGTTAAAGATTCTAGAGAATTCCGAGTCATCATCACCCATGTGTAAAGGTTTTAAATTGATTCCTTGAAGATAAGGCACCCACATAAGTGCATAACCAACTATTAATTTGTTTCAAGGTCTTTTTTCTCGTAGGTTATGTTGCACATTAAAATCTTGGGTGCTTGCTTAGTGGTATGTGTTGTATTTTTCTTCTCGGAGTTTATTAGTCAATTGCCTTCATTCTTCAGTGTATCCATATAAGGTGGACAGACAAGTAGGGCCATCTATTTTAATAAATTGATAAATAAATAAAAAATCAATTCAATATAGGCTATGTTGTGTTATTTTTCTAGTGTCAAACTAGAAGGCAACTCAACTGGTTAAACCAGTAAAATCTAAGCTTCAAGTACTTGGAATTGGAAGCAATGGCCAAAAGACGAAAAAGAGCACTTGGAAGCAGAACTAAATAATAGTATATAATATGATCAAGTCCATGAACATATTTGATGAGTTTTCCGCGCCCAGGAGGAGATTGTGTCGTGGTAATAGTGCACGCGTATGCATTGGTATCATCTGTGAGGTAAAAATTGTTTGACACACCATATAGGCGATACAGTTACAAACACATAGCATAAGGACAATTTTAACCTAAATTGGTTGACAACTCAAGCATTTTGCTTGCATGCTTGTATAAAATCATGATTATAACAATAAAGAATATAAATCATAAATTTATACAGTTACTCTCCTTCCCAGCCCATTTGATGTGCTCGTCGCTCCCACACCAAAGTCATCTTCTTCTCCTTGAGGAGCATGGCCTCAGCCTGCTCTCTTGCCTGCTCACATGTTTCAGTTGCAGCAATACATTTGTCTGCCTCTCTCTGGTACTGAGATGCCACTCTTTTTGCTTCAGCCAAAGTTATGTTCATGTGCCGAGCGTGCGCTTCAGCAACAGCCTCTTGCAACTTAAGCTCCTCTGTGAGAAGGTCCACAAACTGCTTCTCCATCTCCTCCTTTAGATCTGGGTCATTACCTCCACAATCTGTTGATCAGCACAGTTGATGTCATCCATATGCAGTTATCAGTAGCAAAAAATTAACTAGAAGTTTGTGCAAGAAAATTTCAAAAACTTGATTAATGGATGGAACAATCTTATATTCATCATGACACTGATAACAAAATAAGAAATATGACATGATATGGAGTTAGATTTCCTCATGGACAAAGCAACGGTAACTCTCCCATCCCATCTCTTTTGTCTTACCTAAACAGTATACAGTACTACAGTAAATATATATTTCCAATCATCTAAACTGACAGACAACTAATTAGCAAGGCATAATATCAGTCACACCTGAAGTACAAATAAAGGGTCGAATCACATAGCATAAAAGGCTAGTCTAAGTTGTTCAAGTTCTTAGTAGTTAGCTCTTAGTAATTGTTCTTGTTCTTAGTAGTTAACTCTTAATAACTGTTCATGTCCTTAGTAGTTAGCTCTCTGTAGTTGTTCTTGTTTAGTGGTTAGCTCTTAGTGCTTACACACGATCATTTAATTACACACAAAACCAATGCGGAACTTGAAATTCGACAAAATGTGACAGTAAAAAACCTGACAATTAGACAAAAATGTTTGGCAATAAGATAATAAAAAACTAGATGATGCAGATTGCCTGGCTAGAACTGCCCTCATTATCATGAAAGCTGTGATGGGCAGAGTTCACATTATTAAAAAACATACTAACAAGAAAATTATACATTTGAGAAAAGCCATCAGGAGAAACTCTAACCTGAGACAGAAAGATTGGCCAGCCCTGTGTAAGTAAGACAAAAATGAAAAAAATGAATCAGTAAACAAGTAGCTAAGTTTACATCTCACATAAAAAATGAATTCCAAACATACATGTATCAAAATTGACATGTACCGAGACAAATAATGGCTACGGGTAAAGTTTGCATCAATCGCTTTAGTCATAAATTTGCTATATCTGGGACATACAACTAATCCATAACATAATATGAGCCAAGTTCCCAAGATAAGAAACGGGACATTCATGAAAAGTAGTTCAAGAACAGTTGAAAAACTAATTGTTACTTCAACAAAATGAACCCTTCATTCCATAAAGATAAGCAGAAGAAATTACTTGAATTATTATTAGGAACACATTAAAATATTTTTTATCATTTGCAATCTTAACACCAGAGATACAAATAATTGCAGCTAACCATTAGCTATGAGAAAACACGATAGCAAGATTGGACAGAACTATAGACCATAATTCAAGGGTATAAGAAATAAAAAGACAAGTCTTACAGTGAAGAAATGATGTTATATGAGACAAGAACAACATTGACAAATTTTAAGGGCCGTTATAAAATATTTCCTTTCTCAATCCTCTTTTATCTCAAAATTATTTCAATCTCTCCTCCTTGAATCACAAAGTTATGTCAATTCCTCTACAGCAGACATTTTTATCATCACAACCAAAATTTTGAAACTACAGACGAATTTCAAGTTTCAATGCGAAAGTTTGTCTCTAAGGCAACTTGAAGAGAGAGATTCCAGCCCACAGGACCTGATTTCATCTAGTGCACCAATAAATAGAGAGATCCTGTATTTCATGGGAAAGTTAGCTTTCCATATCTACCCTACCTGAAGTTAGATTCTTTATCACTAGTATCTAAGAAATAATTAATCAGTACGCAATCCAATTAACTACCATAGTATAGAAAGTAGAAAGGCATTGCAACTGGTGTGTCCATATGAAATTTCTGATGAACCCTATTGGAATCATAAGACATGATATAACAAATAAATATTGTCCATGAAACTTCTTTAATCACTTTACAAAGATAATTTTTTTTTTTTCTTTCCCTTGCATCATTTTCAATATTACCAGCCAAATCATGCTTATTAGATCTAGTACCAGAGGAGTTCTACCCCCAGCCCTCGAGAAAAACCTCACCCCAAATAAAGGTTAAATACCCATTTTCAAAATTGACCTCAGAAATGATGTGATGTGTGGAAATTCCGTTATTATCAACAAAATCAGAAACTTAGATCATAACATGAAAAGTCGGCAATCTGCTCAAGTTTCAATCTCAGACTAATCATCACAATAAAACAGATAACTAAATCTTAATATTTTCTTTATAATCCTTGTAACGATCACAATGAGAACCCAATACATACAACAAGAATAGCAATATTCTCAAAACCTCAAACTCCGCGAAATGGGTTTCACTGGGGAAGGGACCAATTTCAAAAGAAGCAATGAAAATGGGTTTTAAAAATGAGAACTTTGATGGTGGGTTTGATGGGAAAGTGGGAAAAAAGAAAAAAAAACAAAAAAAAAACATGAAAGTGATAAGGGTTTGCTTTCATACCAGGAGCAACCTGGAAGAGGGACAAAGGGGGAGGGCAGTCACAAAGGCATGGAGGACAAGAAAGCTTGGAATTGCGGAGGGTGATGCCCTTCTTGAATCTCCAGTAGAGAGCAGGCCCACACACACCCAAAGCTGACACAACTGCAAACACCACCAAACACCACCTCAACCAACCTCCTGAATCAGATCGCCCCCGTGACATCTCTCTCTCTCTCTCTCAAATGGATAGTGAGATACTGAGATCTAATTCAGTGATTCTATTGTGTGCTGTGTACTGAGAATGAATGAGATTGTTGTAGCAAAATTCTATTATTTTACCGAGTGGTTAGTGCTATTTGCCTATTTGAATAAGTCATGAGTCCCAGTGTGTGCGCGTTACTGCGTTCCCATTTGTGTTATGTAATTGAAGTGATCATGTGCTTGCCAATCTTATGTTATTTTGTTTTTAGGTTTTTTTTTTTTTCACTTTTTGGGAGTCAAAGTAATTAAGTTCAAGAATCAATACTGCTAAAGCTTTAGCTAATCAATGGTGGGATAATACCAAGTTTAGTTAAGAAAGCATCATCTTAGGACTTAGTGTTGCCACTTAACTAATAAATTAGTTATTAATTATAACCAACTCCTAAGTAGATTTTCTTATGAATCTCTTTTTATTTGTATTTTAGTAACACCAATAAAAAATAACTTGAATTTTGCCAGAATTTAAGAATAATTATTGAGTATAATAAAATAATAAGAATCACTCGTTTATCAAAAAATTAATAAACATGTTAAATCATTATGACAAAAATTCAATTTCTGACAACAAAATTTTAATTGTCTAACATTTTTCATTTGTATTGGGACTAAGTAGGGCTGAAAAGAATTCAAAAAAATTGAATCAAACCGTAAAATTGGACCAAACAGAATAATAAAAAGATAGAAACCTTTCTATTTCAATTAAAAAAATAGTTCAATAACGATTTAATATATTAAATTTAATTCACGATTCACTCAATTATAAATTAAGACCTTTGCTACATAGTTCCACTGAGTTTCAGCTTAAATAGCTTAAATAGTTAGAAAAAAAACTAATAAACTCCACTTACGAGTGACTTCACCTGAGTATGATCCACACTGTTCCGGACCGTGATTCGAGATCTCGTCTTGAAAGATTGACCCGACACATAAATCACCGGACTCTGCCGACAACGTCCCCACGACAGTCTTGCGACCTCGAACCCCGTCGTCAGACCGTAGCAGTCATTTCTCCATTCTCAGTAATGGGGACCGCGACTGCCTGCGAGCAAGGATTGACCATTAAAGGAAAAACAGTCCCAACAGATCAGAGACTAGCCTCCACGATCGTAGGACAGTCCCGATAAAGTCAGAGACGGACCTCAACGATCGTGGAACAGTCCCGACAAAGTTAGAGACGGACCTCAACGATCATGGGCTGAAATCCCTACAATGGCACGATCCTAATGTACCTCTATCCTATGTGGAGTGCAAGAAGATTCAAATCACGCTCACAATATATACCAGGCTAAGTTAACCAAAGGGGGGTATCAAGTCTTTACTACTATCCCATTAGCTTGAACTTACTGGTGCACTGCCTGATTTGAGCGTTGGAGTCCCATTGCAGGTACCCACCCCCCTGGACTCCATGCTCTTGACCGCAGCTGCATAAGGAGGAAACCACCACGTACGTGCCTATTTCAGGTACCTTCTGAATCCATTTCAGAACATTGGCGCCGTCTGTGGGAACTCCGATAAACTTCCATTCCCACATCAACCATGGTGAGCACGAGACACAACCAGAAAAAGGGGAGCGTTGCGCATGCCGCCCATGGCCAAATACAAGACCTAGCGGCACAGCGCAACCTTCCTTCAGTCACACCACCAGAAACCTCCGCCTCCAGAAGCAGGCCAGTCATGGTGGAAAATCTTAACGAGGGGCACGAGACTTCAGTTTTCGCTGAAAGCCCTGATCCATCTAGAAAGGTCTCAATACGGAACAGGCTCGTCTTCCCCCACGGTGGGACCAACAACATAAACTACGGAGTAAATCACGGAGTGAACAATGGAGCTAGGATCCTTGCCCACGCTCGTTTGGGAGCCTCCCACGACAATATGGACCACACGTCTCATTACGAAGACAATGTCCAATCCGAGATTACGAGAAATGGCCTTCGGGAGTTGTTGCATCAACAGACAGCTCTTATCGAGGACCAACGGCGTCAGCTAGAGGAACAACACCGCCGTTTAGAGAACCTTGAAAGATCGACAAGGCCAGAGAACGACAACGGAGGGCGGGATGCAACCCGCAACGAGCATGCAGACCAAGGCGCTGGCGCCGGGATTATTGGAAACAGTAACCCAGCCCCCGGCCGCCTACAACAATTCTCGGACGCTCTAATGTCATACAAGGTCCCGAGGAGTTTCAAACCTCCCAGCAACCTGGAGGCTTACGACGGAACAACGGATCCCCAGGAGCACTTGGACGCCTATACGCAATCCATGCAACTCTATGGATACACCCCGGAGCTTTTGTGCTGGGCCTTCCCTCTATTCTTGAAGAAAGACGCCCTCCGATGGTTCGTCACCTTGCGAACAAGGATCACAGGATGGGAAGACCTGACGCAAAGGTTCTTACAACATTACACCACGGTAAAGGAGCGCCCGAAGTCAGTCGACTCCCTCTCCGGGATCCGTCAGGGAAGTTCTGAATTCTTGCGCGAATATATCAGAAGGTTTAACCAAGCCTGTGTGGGCATAGAGAACCTAGACGACAGGATAGCCCTCCACTACGCCAGGAACGGGCTCCAGACCAACTCAAGCTTTTTTGCGTCTCTAGAAAAAAAGAAACCGGAAAGCCTAGAAGAGTTTCACCGACGGGCGGACAAATATGTTGAACTCGAGGAAGTCACAAGGGCTAAAGAGAGTCTGGAGAAAGGTGAAGCATACCAAAAGAAGGACCAAAGCTCCAATCAACCCCGTGACTCCTCAAAAGGTGAGCGATACCGGCCCAAATATTCTGAGTACACTCCTTTAAACACCCCTCGAGAGACAATCTTGAAGGAGGTCCTTCAAACCGAGTTCCAGAATATCAAGAGACCACCACCCATAAAGAAACAGTTGCAAAGGGATCAGTCAAAACACGGCAGGTGGCACAATAGTTACGGCCACGAAACAGAAGATTGCAACCAACTCCGGGACGTTATCGAGTCCCTGATCAAAGAAGGGCGACTGCAAAAATACATCAACGGCTTCCGCGAAAGTGGAAACCGTGGAAGACGCAGAGACCGGAGGCAAAGCCGCAGCCCCCGGCGAAGTCCGAACCAACGCCCAAGGAAAAGCAAAAGCCCTGCAAGGAGATCCCGGACCCCTCCGTGCAGCAACAATGAGAACAGGCAAGACCGGGAACGGGATACTCAAGGTGAGGGCCACAGGAAGAACAGACTCGTAAGCACTATCTCCGGGGGATTCGCAGGGGGCGGTCTGTCAAGTAACTCGAGGAAAAAGGCACTCCGGACTGCGGTCCTGAGCGTGTCCGGATCCTCTTCCCGAAAGCCCCATGCAGAGAACAAAGACGCGCCGCCCATCTCCTTCTCCGATGAGGACTACGGCGATATTATCCGAGATCACGATGACCCCCTGGTCATATCCGGGATAATCTCCAACGCCGAAGTCCGTCGTATCTTTGTAGATCAGGGGAGCTCAGCGGACATCATGTTCATGGACGCCTTCGAAAGATTGGAGTTCCCTCTCGTCCGCGCTTACTCCATATGAGGGCGAGTTAATCGGATTCTCTGGAGAAAAGGTAACCCCAATGGGTTATTTTGAGACTTTCCTTACCTTGGGCAACGACGACACCTATAAAACGATGAAGGTGAGGTTTCTAGTCATAGATTGCCCCTCGGCCTATAACATCATCCTGGGCCGCCCAACTCTAAACGACATTGCCGCTGTGGTCTCTACCGCCCACCAGACCATGAAGTTCCTCAACAGGAACAATGAAGTGGTCACGGTCAAGGGCGACCAGATTGCAGCCCGCAAATGCTACAATGAGAGCTTGAAGATCGACAAGACCTCCAGGAAAACAAAGACATGGACATCCAGCACCACCTATGACCAAGTCAACGTCTTGATGACGGAGTTGGATGTCCGTGAAGAGATCCGGGGTACAAGACCCCAGGCCGAAGGAGAACTGATCCCACTCTAGCTGGGCGACAAACCCGATCAAGTCACCATGATAGGAGCAAACCTCGGAGAACAGGAAAAGACCCAGTTGACACAGCTCCTACAGAAAAATAAGGATCTTTTCGCTTGGACTTCCGCTGACATGCCCGGAATCGACCCCGCTTTCATCTGCCATCGTTTATCTATTAAACGAGATGCAAAGCCGGTCACCTAGAAGAAGAGAAAAGTCAGCCCCGAGAGACAACAAGCCATCGAGGAGCAAGTCAAGGAGTTACTGAACGCTGGATTCATAAGAGAAGTCTCGTACACCACTTGGCTCTCGAACATAGTCCTGGTTAAAAAGGCAAACGGGAAATGGAGGATATGTGTGGACTACACCGACCTAAACAAGGCGTGTCCCAAAGATCCATACCCCCTCCCAAACATTGACAAGTTGGTCGATAGCTCCTCCGACTTCCGGACACTATCCTTCATGGACGCTTACTCGGGGTACAATCAAATTCCAATGTACCCCGGAGATCAGGACAAAATGGCCTTCATCACTGAAAGGGCGAGTTACTGCTACAAGGTAATGCCATTCGGGCTAAAGAACGCCGGGGCCACATACCAGAGGATGATGAATAAAGTCTTCAAAGAACAGATGGGGAAAATGCTAGAGGTCTATATCGATGATATGATAGTTAAAACTCCGTCGTCCGGCTCACACACCTCGGACCTGGAAGAAGTATTCGCGCAGCTGAGAAGGCACGACATGAGGCTCAATCCAGGAAAGTGTGCGTTCGGGGTCCAAGCAAGGAAATTCTTGGGGTTCATGCTGACCCACCGCGGCATAGAGGCAAACCCCGACAAATGCAAGGCAGTGCTCGATATGCATAGCCCCTGGAACATCAAAGAGGTATAACAGCTGAATGGCCGGATTGCAGCTCTCACAAGATTCCTAGCCAAAGCCGCTCATAAATCCCTCCCCCTCTTCAAGTTATTGAAAAAAAGGGACCGTATTCGAGTGGACGCAGGAATGTGAAGACGCTTTCGCGTCCCTAAAGAACCTCCTGGCATCTCCTCCACTCCTCACAAGGCCAAAACCAGGCGAGACTCTTTACGTGTACCTCTCCGTCAACGATGAAGCCGTCTGTTCAGCACTTACCAGTGAAACATCCGAAGGCCAAAAGCCAGTTTATTTCGTGAGTAAGGTACTGCAAGGCCCCAAACTCAGATACCAAAAGATTGAGAAGGTCACCTTTGCACTTATCATCACGGCCAGAAGATTAAGGCAGTATTTCCAATGCCACCCCGTGGTAGTAAGGACTGATTAACTAATCCGACAAATACTGCACAAATCGGACTTAGCAGGAAGGATGATCGCCTGGTCCATCGAGCTTTCTGAGTTCGAGATAACCTATGAGCCCAGAGTAGCAATCAAAGCACAAGCTCTCTCGGATTTCTTGGCAGAACTCACCTCAGACTCTGAGTGTACAGAAGAAATACCCTGGACCATATTCGTGGATGGGTCTTCGAACCCAAAAGGATGTGGTGCTGGGGTAATCTTAGAAAACTCCGAGGGGGTGACTATCGAGAACTCACTAAGGTTTGAGTTCCCCACCTCGAATAATCAAGCAGAGTATGAGGCATGCATCGCAGGACTGACGATGGCTAGAGACTTGGGGGCCGCAAAGATTAAACTTTGCAGCGACTCCCAGCTCGTGACCTCCTAGATCCAAGGCGAATACCAAGCTAAAGAGCCTCTCCTACAGAAGTACCTGACAAAAGTGCAAGAGCTCCTTCCAAGCTTCCAGTTAGTCAAAGTGGAACACATGCCCCGGGAACAAAACTCCTGGGCTGATCTCTTATCCAAGTTGGCAAGCACCAAAAGTCCAAGTAACAACTGATCAGTGATCCAGGAAACCCTCTCCCACCCCGCAGTTTCCGACGTAGCTGTCTTCCAGGTTAATGAGCAAGAACGTACCTGGATCACTCCACTGATGGAATACTTGCAGTCCGGTAGCCTCCCCGAGGATCCTAAGGAGGCGGCCAAATTGAAGAAAGCCGCGGTCAGATACACCATCTTCGGTGGGCAGTTATACCGGCGCGGATTCTCTTCACCCCTCCTGAAGTGCCTAACGCCTAAAGAAGCCGGGTATGTCCTGGCTGAAGTTCACAAAAGAAGTTGTGGGCACCATTTAGGAGGCAAGGCCCTAGCATTGAAGGCACTCCGAGCAGGCTACTACTGGCCCACGATGGAGGCAGACTCCCTTGCACATGTTCAAATGTGCGATAAGTGCCAACGGCACTCTGACCACTACCACGCCCCGCCGGAGGAATTGTCCACGACATCCATCCCCTGGCCTTTCTACCAGTGGGGCATGGATATCTTGGGACCTTTTCCTCAAGCGCCCGGGCAATTGAAGTTTTTGGTTGTCGCTGTAGATTATTTTACCAAGTGGATAGAAGCAGAGCCCCTGGCCAACATCACCTCGGCTCGGATTCAGAAATTCACTTGGCGCCACCTCATTACCAGATTTGGAGTCCCAGAATCCATCGTTACGGACAACGGGACGCAATTCAAAGACAAAGGTTTCGAAGAACTACTTCGCGGACTGAAAATTAAACATCACTGCAGCGCCGTAGAGAACCCTCGAACAAATAGACAAGCTGAAGCGGCCAACCGGGTTATCGTTAGGGGGTTGAAAAAAAGGCTGGACGAAGCCAAAGAGAACTAGACCGAGCAGTTAGACCACGTCCTTTGGGCCTACCGAACCACTCCCCATTCCACAACTGATGAGACCCTGTTCAAATTAACCAATGGGTGCGAAGCAATGATCCCGGTGGAGATAGGGGAGCCGAGCTGGCGTCTCCAACACTTTTCACCAGACACCAACCCCGGGTTGATAAGAGAAGACTTGGACCTGTTAGAAGAAAGAAGGTGCATCGCGCACATACGCGATGCTGCAACCAAGCAAAGAACGGCAGCCCAGTACAACCTGAAGGTCATCCCTAGAAGGTTCCAGCCAGGTGATCTAGTACTTCGCAGGCCCGACATCGGCGGAAGGAGTGCCTCCCAAGGGAAATTAGCCTCTAACTGGGAAGGACCCTACCGCGTCGTAGTCAGTACTGGGAAATGGGCTTATACCTTGGAAACGTTAACAGGCAAGCCAGTGAAGAATTTTTGGAATGCGGACAAACTTAGAAAGTACTACAGCTAAGCGCCTTTCAAGGCCTAGTCTCCTAGTCTACTTCATGTTTGATCTGCCCCAATTATTGTACATTTTTTCAATCGTTAAATTTAAGCAAACATCTCAATCATCAAGGACTCAGTTACCATGGTACCAACCGTAGTGTCTTGTGCTAGGTAGGGAGTGCAGTAGAGAAATCCCGAACGGGGGGAAAACTCTCGCACCAGTCCACCCGCACAAAAGACCCCGGCAAGGACCAGTCTGAAACCACAAGTCGCGTGGCCTCCTAAAATACCTAAAACAACCGGTAATGGACCCCGGACAAGGTTTCTTTCCTTAGGCACGAACTCTAAATCCCAGATAGCTATTGCCTTCGAATTCCAAGCCAAGGTCAAGGTTCCTTACCTTAGGCACGAATTCCTAAGGTCAATCAACTTCGGATATCGGATCCTATGCCAAGGCTTCTGAACATTCTCATCACCCAAAATCCTAAGGGAAATCCTAAAAGCGCCTGGCAAAAATGGTCATTGGACCCAGACCACAGGTCTTGTCAAAATTCCGCAATAAATCCTGTCAAACCATAAATCTGCATTCAATGCCCCTTATTTCCCATTGGTCGCAAGAGCAGCGGACGGTTGTAAACTACACAAAGCTGACGCTCCCCATTAAAGACTCGCTCATTCTCAAGGAGGTCAAAGCGACGTTTTCCAAGGGATCCAACAATTCAAGATCAATGAAGAACGCTGCAGCAATTCAAAAGACCCTGAGAACTACGTTCAGGGGGCAGCTGAAGGAAAGCCACGAGACCGAGGAGTGGCGATGTAGGTAAGGACCCACCTCGGCCTCCGAACCACATCCCAACCGCCGAGTTGTCTCATGTTCGATCACGGGCCCCGGCCAACGTGAAAGATCGCGAAGCCCGGCCTCAAAGCCAGGATACCGCCCACTTCGAGCACGATGGTACCTTGACACTTGGGTCTTGTCCAAGTGCCAAGCTGGGGGCAACTGTTCTGGACCGTGGTCCGGGACCCCGTCCTGAAGGATCGACCCGGCACATGAACCACCAGACTCCGCCGACAACGCCCCCACGACGGCCTTGCGACCTCGAACCCGTTGTCAGACCATAGCAGTCATTTCCCCATTCTCAGTAATGGGGACCACGACTGCCTGCGAGCAAGGATTGGCCATTAAAGGAAAAACAGCCCCAACAGATCAGAGACTAGCCTCCACGATCGTAGGACAATCCCGACAAAGTCAGAGACGAACCTCAACGATCGTGGAACAGTCCCGACAAAGTCAGAGACGGACCTTAATGATCATGGGTTGAAATCCCTGCCATGGCACGATCCTAACGTACCTCTATCCTACGTGGAGTGCAAGAGGATTCAAATCACACTCACAATATATACCAGGCTAAGTTAACCAAAAGGGGGTATCAAGTCTTTACTACTATCTCATTAGCTTGAACTTACGGGTACACTGCCTGACTTGAGCGTTGGAGTCCTATTGCAGGTACCCACCCCCCTGGACTCCATGTTCTTGACCGCAGCTGCATAAGGAGGAAACCACCACGTACGTGCCTATTTCAGGTACCTTCTGAATCCATTTCAGAACACACACCCACTAGAGATTTGGCTCCTCATTAGGGCTTCATGTTAGAGGAAAAAGTGAGGAATTAGCTATTGATAAGAAAATTAAAAAAATAAATTTTAATAACCTCATGATTTATTATATATATAAATGTATTTTATAAAAATTTCAACCATTAATTTTTTCTTCAATTTAGAGGAGTCAAATCTCACCCGTTACTCCATTATTTCTCATATAATGAAATTTGCGGCATAAATTTATAGGTTGTTACCTTTTTCAAATGCTAAACATAAAGTTTCATTTCCTGATATATCAATATTGGCATTATGGTGAAATAACATTGTTGGAAATGGTTCCTGTTTAAACATCTGATTATATATTAAAAAATTAATCTCTCACTTATCGGGTGAAGAATACTATAGGAAACAAAAAAAAAATATTAATGTTCTTGTGGGTTTTGGCGTTGGCTAGATTGGATTGCTTAGTTATTGGTGCTTGTGTCTCAAGCATTAACTTGAGACAATTACTTTTCATGGAGTCGTGTCATGAAGGTGGTACTCATTGGGAATAATAAGTTTGGCTTTATTGATGGATCAGTTCCACAAATCAAATGGTAATCCTCAACTAATTCGGAAGTGTTTACAATGAACCACACAATGCGTGGTGCATCCATGCTCCACACCTTTTATCGGTGTTAACCAGTTGCAACGGTAAATTTTTTTGTTTGGGTAGTTTTTCTTTATTTCTTAAAGAGATCCTGCATGTTATTATAATTGTTGTTTATCTTATATCAAATTAACTAGATGTAGTAGAAACTAGATCAGATTTACCCAAAAGTAATTAGAATGTTATCTTACATCTAATTGACCAAAATAAAAGAGAAGGATATTTTCCTCATTGTTGAAGGAGCAGAGATTTTATCGAAAGAGTATAAATATGTCGAAACTTTCATCGTGACAATGTGATGGTGGTGGTCCAAGGCTGGGGATGTTAAGCAACAACAAATATGGTGGTGGATGTTAGGTGACTAACAATTTGAGTTATTTAGACGGTGAGCAACAACAACAAGTATATTGCAAAGTTGAGTTATGTAGATGTTGTTGATAGCAGTATATTTTTTAAAAATATTATATAGATAGTGTTGATGGCAATAGGTTGATTTTGTCTGGTCATGGTTATTTTTGGTTTTGTATTGTCTTTTAAATATTATATCTAATTGTTATTTTGATTAGTTTGGGTAAATCAGTGGTGCATCTAGTTACTGTGAAATTGTGGGAATCATATATAATGAAGTTTATTAAATAATTTACATAGGCTATGAAAGAAAAACTATGAGGCTATGAGTTAGGCTATTTGGTGAATAACGATATTTTGCAGGGATGTGTGTTCAAAAAAGTGGGGGTTGACTAGATTTGAGATGGAAGGCAGAAACGAGGTAGATGGTGACATGTATTATGATGAGGAAGGTTCATATGGGAATGACCGTGCAAATGACATGTTTGAGGTAAGTTAAAAAGTTAGAATTTGACATGGTATTGCATGTTTTTTGTTGTAAATAACTAATCTCAAATTTGATATGACATTATATCTGAATTGGTTAGTTAATGGTTTACTTTTATTTGTTTTCTAGGGAGATGAGGAAATTTCTTTAGATGAAGATGAGGGTGAAGAGTTAGGGAACGATAATAAAGAAAATGGTGGTGATGACACCTTTGAAAGTGCTTATATATACTTCTAGACAATAACTCCAAGTGAGGTGAAACAATTGGAGCTTAATAATCCTAAACTTGCCTGTGAATTTTATAATGAGTTTGGGAAGATGATAATCACATATTTTATTCATTAAGAAACCCTTATGTTTAGTCATTTACACTCTCCATATTCTTAATTGATTGAGTTTGGTATGATTTTGTGAGTTTGAGCTCAAATTGGTCCTAATTGAATATTTCCAGCATTATTGAGATTTGACACTGTTTCTGTATTTTGGCCATAACTTGAGTTCCTAATATCTGATGAACATGAATTTTACCTTGTAGGAAAGCTAAGAGGAAGCTCTACAACTTTGATGAAGAGCTCGAAGTCTGATTCAGATGTCTAAGGGACCTAAGTTGACATGGAAGTCAGAATACGGGGTCTGTCAGTAGAATCCGAACAGTGTGCACTCAAAAAATCATATCTCAAGATGTAATAATGGAGATGGGCTGAAATTTGGACATTGGATAGTCAAGATCCAAATAAACAACTTTCATGAAGAACACATTTTGAGAAAAAGAAGTCTAGTAGGTCATTTTGAGCTTGCAAGTCGGAACAGAGGTGCTGAAGTTGGGTTTGAGCAACCTACGGTATTTGGGACGTATCTTGGGCTTAAGGAAGCCAAATTGGACGAACCAGCTATCCATTTTATAGCCAAGACAAGGATCTACAACTTTCATGAAGAACACTTTTCGTGGTTCTGTATAGTGGGTCATTTTTGGCTTCCAAGTCAGACACGAAATTTTCGTCCTCAACCAACTAATGTAACACCCTCCTAGAGGATGTCACATTTATCAAAAACAATAATTAAAATATAAACCCTTACCCAAGTTATAAATCATTTCGTAATAAATATTTTTTTTTTCTGAAACATTATATTATAAAATACACGGAACATAAAATAAAACAACTATTACATACACGCCATAATTATACATATGATTATGTTTTTAATAGGTACAAATAATTCACATAATATAAAATATTTAATAAAACGAATGCCCTAATCATGGTTTAAAGCAAACCATAAACTAGCCCAAGCATAACACTAAAGCAATTTTGTTCTAATGCATTAATTATTATTTTTACTTAATGGATTTTCCCTATAGCAATTTTGGTAGTCTGCTCTTTCGGCTTTGTGCCAAAGCATTGTTGACCAGTATCCGATCCATTCAAGACCAGCGTAACATAGGTCTCCCAAAAGGAACAAGTGGCCATAATACGACTGGCTGCCTCACATGTGGAATACAATCTACCTTCTTTGTTTTTCAATTAAGAAGGCTGGATCAGGATGCATGCATTTCCCCATTCACGGTGTGTGTTACCAAAGCCAACCCTAAGAAGTATACATTTTTTTGTTTTTTTTTTTTTTTTTGTTTTTTTTGTTTTTTTTTTGTTTTTTTGTTTTTTTTGTTTTGTTTGTTTGTTTTTTTTTTTTGAGAGATGACATGAAGAAGAAGAAGAAGAAGAAGATATGTACAGATTGTTTGTGGATATGGCTCACATCCGCCTCTGGTTAAACGTCCGATGCTTGGCTTAAACATCTTCTATGAGTCGAGGATAAGCTTCCCATCCAATTTTCTTATAAATTGGCAAACAGGGTCTTTTAGAGTCAGATTCCCAAGACTATAGCGTTGTTCTTCATCCTTGAAGAGATTCCACAATTTAAGAATTTCACGATGCACCAATCCACAAGAATGCGTCTCAAGAGTCAATAAGATATCATCTAATGACTCCTTACTCAGTCCATTCTTAATGAAGAAAATTTTATCTTCTCTATTTGCGGAAACCATCCCCTTAGTACGACATCGCTTGTTACAGTTCCATCGCCACATTTGTGACAGACTTGTAACCTTTTTGCTCTTCTCCTTTTAGAATATGAACTTCTTCCAAGACCGGGCATATATGAGTCAAATGAAATTAAGGACTCACCTGCTAATCGGACCTTCGCTTCAATTATCCATCGTACATCTTCTGGCATACCTTTGTGCATTAACAGTCTCAATCTTTCACATCGAACTTTGTAGATTTTTCTCAGAGCATTTTGAGGAAGAGAAGGAAAATGTTTTCTCAGGTTTGAAAGAATGACATCCATTTTGAAGGAGAAGAAGGATTCAATTATTTTGGGAAACTGAAAAATAAACCGACTTAAGAGTCACGGAGTACCGTATCCGCCACTTAACCGGCAATACAAAGAACTCAAGAACTTGGTTTTCTAGGAATGGTTGAGTCTTTGTCCATTAACTTTAAGCGCATTACCATTCCTAGGATCCTCAATATCTTCGGCCCCAGAGGATACACGTGTTTGACAAACAAAAGAACCGCGCCACCTAGATCTCAATTTTTCAAGGAGTAGGTGCGGATGATAATCTCAAAGCAGAACCTTTTTGACCAATTTCGCAACTTTTGCAAAAGGTGTAACAGACCTTGAATAAAGTGGGTCAATAAAATCCATCTTGCAAGATTTTATTTGTTGTTGTCGTTGAAGAAAAAGTGACCTCCACTTGCTTCCGAGTGACAAAATTGAATGGCACTACCTTCCTCATTGTCAGCATACAAAATTTTTTTTTTTTCTTTTCTTTTTTTTTTTTTTTTTTTTTTTCTTTTTTTTTTCTTTTTTTTTTATTCATAATGCGGATGGAGAAGGTTCATCACCTCCACTTCGCATTCTACGGAAGTTCATGATCTTGTTTGAGGCGGTGTCCATTTACGATGAAAGCTTTGGCGGTGACCTCACTTTTAATCCGAACAAAGCACGGAAGGAAAAACCTTAGTAACAATAAATGGTCCATCCCATCTAGACCTTAATTTGCCAGGCATGAATCGGAGGTGGGAGTTATAGAGGAGAACTTTTTGACCAATCTCAAATGTTTTCCTCAGAATCAACTTATCATGGAAGGCTTTGGTCTTCTCCTTATAAAGTTTAAAACTTTCATAAGCCTCCAAGCGGATCTCCTCCAATTGCTGCAGCTGCAGCTTCCTCTCCATACCTGGTTGATCTAGGTCCAAGTTGCACCTTTTCACTGCCCAAAATGCATGATGCTCAATTTCCACCGGTAAGTGGCAGGCTTTTCCAAAAACAATCCGATATGGAGACATCCCGATTGGTGTCTTATAAGCAGTCCGGTAAGCCCATAAAGCATCCTCAAGCCTCTTGCTCCAGTCCTTTCGTTAGGTTGAACTGTCTTCTGGAGTATCTGCTTGATCTCCCGTTGGAAATCTCGGCTTGCCCATTAGTTTGGGGATGGTAAGGTGTAGAAACTCGTGCAAGATCCCATACTTTTTCATCAAAGCTTCCATGCTTCGATTACAAAAATGTGAACCCGATCACTGATGATGGCCTTTGGAACTCCAAACTGCGAGAAAATCGTGATCTAACAAAATCCACAATAACTTTGGAATCATCAGTCCGAGTAGCTTTCGCCTCCACCCACTTGGATACATAATCAACAGCTAGCAAAATGTAAACAAAACCAAAAGAAACAGGAAAGGGTCCCATAAAATCAATACCCCATACATCAAAAATCTCACAGAACAATAAGGATTTCTGGGGCATCTCATTCCTTCGAGAAGTGTTTCCTGTTTTTTGGCATTGATCACAAGATTTACAAAACATATATGCATCATGAAATAGAGTGGGCCAATATAATCCAGATTCCAAAACTTTCCTAGCAGTCCTTTGGGGACCAAAATGACCGCCACATGCAAGTGTATGACAAAAGCTAAGAATAGAATGGAATTCATTATCAGGCACACATCTCCTAATGACTTGGTCACTACAAAATTTCCACGAGATAAGGGTCATCCCACACATAATATTTTGGACTCACTTTTCAATTTATCAATCGAGCCCTAATAAAATGCGCAGGAAAACACCAAACAACTAAGAAATTTATCAAATCAAGCAAACCAAGGAGTGTTACCTTGCTTGAAAAGCTTGCTCATCAAGGAAGACATCATGGATAGGTAAAGTATCTGCCTCCTTTTCAATACGACTTAGGTGATCAACCACTAAATTCTTCGCTCCACTTTTATCACGGATTTCAATATCGAACTCTTGGAGGAGCAAAATCCACCTAATCAATCTAGGCTTTGCATCAAGCTTCTTCAGGAGAAACTTGAGTGTATGATCGAAAACACAACCACTCTAGAACCAAGCAAATATGATCGAAATTTGTCTAAAGCAAAAACAATTGCTAAAAGTTCCTTTTCGGTGGTGGTGTAGTTTACTTGTGCAGGATCCAAAGTTCTTGAAGCATAGGAGATGACATGAGATATTTTACCGACCCTTTGTGCAAGAACGAGCTCCCAAAGCATAATTAGAGGCATCACACATGAGCTCAAATAGAAGTGTCCAATCTCGGTGGTGGATGATAGGTGTATTGGTCAATGCTTGCTTCAAGTGATTGAAGGCATCCTTGCATTTCTGGTCAAAATGGAACTCCACTTCTTTTTGTAGCAAGTTGGATAGTGGAAGAGCAATTTTGCTGAAATTTTTTATGAACCGCCTATAGAAACCTCGCATGACCAAGGAAAGAAGCGAACCTCCCGCACGCATGTGGGGTAAGATAAGCATGAAATAACATTTATTTTTGCAGGATCTACCTCGATACCCTTGCTAGATATTACATGTCCTAAAACTATACCTTGTTCTACCATGAAATGACATTTCTCAAAATTGAACAAGGTTAGTTTCAATGCATCTATGTAAAACCCGAGCGACTATCCAAGCATGCATCAAAGGAAGAACCATAGACAAGTAAAATCATCCATAAACACATCCATGCAATTCTCTAAAAAGTCGAGAAAAGATACTTATCATACACCTTTGAAAGGTGTCCAGGAGCATTGCACTGGACCAAACGGCATCCTCCCGTATGCAAATGTGCCAAATGGACAAGTGAAAGTAGTCTTCTCTTGGTCTTACGGGGCTATATGAATCGAAAATAACCCGAATATCCATCCGAGAAAATAATAATGTGACTTGCCGCCTAGCCTCTCCAACATCCGATCAATGAAAAGTAGTGGAAAATGATCTTTTACGGTAGCCTGGTTAAGCCGCCTATAATCAATGCAAACCCGCCAATTACGAACTCTTGTGGGTAGAAGTTCGTTATTCTCATTCTCAACTACGTGACCTCGATTTCTTGGGAACAACTGCACGCACGGGGCTCACCCATTTCTTGTCGATATGGGATAAATAATGTCACTTGAAGTAGCTTGGTCACTTCCTTCTTCACCACATCTAGAATCAAGGGGTTCGGTCTCCTTTGGGGTTGCCTTACTTGGTTTCGTATCCTCTTCCAATAAAATCCTATGCATGCATGTGGAGGGACTAATACCGGGAAGATCCGCAAGTGTCCATCCGATGGCTTGCTTATTTACGCCTCAAAACTGCAGCAATTTTTCTTCTTGTTCAAAGTTGCAGATTCTTAGCAACAATCATGGCTACTTCTCACCATCTCCTAAATATGCATATTTAAGATGGTCTGGCAAAGTCTTCAACTCTAAGGATGAAGGTGTACAATGGAAGGCAAGAAGCTATTTGAAACAACTAACTCAGCAACACTAAATTCGTCATACTTCTGACTCTCATTTTCACATGTTGTACCATTCAAGTCGCAGACTACATCACCACTTATAACTGCATTAATCTCAACACATGCAAAGACATGGCTCAACATCACAAGCAACACATGTATCACAAGAAAGAGAATCCAGAAAGTCAGCAATATCGGGAATTCAGCATATAAATCAGCATAAACATCATCAACCAGCATCTCAATCACATCAATATGAAAAATAGAATGCTCCTCCAGGGGATGTCTCATGGCATCAAAAATGTTAAACTGTACCAAATCATCGCCAAACTCCATAGAAAGGGTGCCAACATACACATCTATCTTGGTCTTGGCGGTCTTGAGAATGGTCGCCTAGAATTAATGGAGCATGGGTTCTTTGAAGACTCATCTTCCATGTCCAAGACGTAGAAGTCCATTGGAAAAATTAAATCATTCACCCGAACTAACACATCTTCTAGTACTCTGCAGGATAGCGGTGGTCCTATTTGCCAATTGAATCACTATACCGGTGGGTTGTAAAGTGCCAATGTTCAAGGACCGATAAATTGACATAGGCATGACATTAATCGAAGCACCCAAATCTAGCATTGCATGTTCAAATTTGGAGTTACCTATCGTGCAAGGAATTGTGAAAGTTCCAGGATCTTTGCATTTTTGTGGCATGCTTGGTAGAATCATTGCGAAACATTTCGCCCATGCTTATTTTCTCGGTACCCTTAAGTCTTCTCTTGTGAGTACACAACTCTTTGAGGAATTTGGCATACTTGGGAATGCGCTTGATTGCATCAAGGAGGGAATATTGATTTCCACCTTCCGAATGTGTCCATGACTTCTCTTTCTATTTCTGTTTGAGCAAGTATGCTTGGTTTGTGTGACTCGTGTGGAAAAGGTAGTGGAATAGCCGATTTGAATTTCTCGCACATTTCTTCGTATCCGATTTTTGGGTGAGCTATCCACTTTCTTTACGTTCTTGGTCACCTTCCGGTTCTTTGCACTTGTAGTTCGGGTTGTGGTGGAGTAGGACCGTCAACTTCTCTGCCACTTCTCAAGCTAATGGCACTTACATTGCCTCTTGGGTTGTTATTTGTTTGTGAAGGCAATTGGTTCGACCCTTGACTTTTCGGCTCACTCAGTGGTTGCCATCGCTTGATTTGAGTTTGTAAATTCTGGATGGTGGCATTGACATTCTGCTGGAAACTGTTTCATCAAGTCTTCGAAAGGTGGCTCACGGTGGAGTGGTACATTGGAACAGTATTTGGAGAGTTTCTATTTGTATGGGTGGCGGAGCAGGTTGTGCTTGCCTAAATGCAGGAGGTTAGTACTTGTTGTTGGGGCTTGTAGCTTAGTATCTAAAGCGTGGTTCTTCTTGTTGGTAGGGTTATTGTTGTTGTTGACGAATTTCCATATCTCGGGTTGGGATGGTCCCTCCAGCCCGAGGGTTATAGGTATTAGAAAATGGATCATATCGGGCTCTTCTTTGTGATTGCGATATTGGGCTCTACCGGGAAAAATACCATTTCTTTGCAATAGATTGTCTCCGGAATAATAGAACCACCATCCCGAAGTGTAGGGCATGCATCGGTAGGATGAGATGAACAAGAGCAAATGCCACACACAGTTGCAAAGCAATCGCATTGGTGCTTGTTGTGCCATCGCTAACCGCCTCACCAAAAAGTTAATTCATCAAGTCGTGTTCCATTCTCTGTTGGTCTACATGAGACGATTGAATTTCATTGACTCCTCCTGGTTGAGGTAATAATTCGTGTGCCAAATTGTTGGGTGTTGGTGCCATGTTTGCTATCAAATCTCTCGCCGCTGCAGGGTCTTGTCTACTAAGGCTCCTCCGAGGCGGCATCCACCATGCTTCGTCATTTGGCGTGCAAGCCTTCATAGAAATATTGAATTAAGAGGCGATCGGTGATTTGGTGGTGGGGACACTCGAGCACGGCTTCTTGAATCTTTCCCAATATTCATGCAAAGTCTCCCTGTCATTTGTCTTATGCCACATATATCTTTTCTAATGGCAGCCTCTAGAGGCGGGAAAAATTTCTCTAAGAACAACCGCTTCATGTCGGTCCAACATTGTTGAACCTGGTGAAAGATAAAATAACCAATCCTTGGTCAGTATCAAGCCAAGTGAGAAAGGAAATGCCCTCGGCTTGATGTGCTCTTTCGAGATCCCATGTGGCTTCATGGTTGAACAAACCACATGGAACTCCTTTAGATGCTTATGGGGATCCTCACACTGTAAAACCGTGAAACTTGGGCAACAAATGTATCAATCCAGATTTTAACTCAAAATCAGCATCAAGATCCGGGTATTGAATACACAAAGACCGGTTAGTTATATCGAGCGTGACAAGTTACTTAAGAGTTCTATTTTGCATGTTATCGGCCATGGTTTGAGAATTATTCAAGATCTCAAGTTCACTCTCAATATTAAGATCAAATTTGAAGCAATTCTTGCACTTAGCCTACGAGCTCTAATCAAGCTATGCAAGGTTCTATCAATCTCAGGATCAAAGTCAACCAAGTTATCGAGGCTCAGACCTAGTCATGCATCACACAAAAACAAATAAATAAGCAAAATACACTAGACAATGGTTAAAAATGTTAGAAAAATTAATAAAAAGCAAAAGTTAGTAAAAACACTTCAAATGAAAAGATTACACTTACTAATCCCCGGCAACGGCGCCAAAATTTTGACGAGCGCCGAACTCAGTCAAAATTATAACCGAAGTTATTACCTAAGCTTGTAGCACAGTGACAACACCGGATCGTCTCCTCATGGATCGTAAATGCAATTTAATCAAATCAAGTGAAAGTTAGCAAAGGGGGGTTTGATAGTTTAAGATCGCACTTAACAAAATTAAAGGAAGAAATAACAATTAAAGAATAGTCAATTTAGAAACCTATCCAAGATTGGGTGGATTCAATCATAGACCCTTCATAGAACACTTAAAGCGCAATTGAATTGTTAATTTGGATCTAACCGAGATCTCTGCATCAAATCCAGAATTCATACTAGACGATCGTCTAGAATTCAATTAACAAGTGATAAACACAAATCTGCAATCGCACCATTCATGAAAATCTATGTTAATTTCAAGTACCGAATTCAATTAACTTAGGCACAAATCAAGATAACCTAACCTCTTCAATTCGTGATTAATTTAGATCAATCAGTTCTAAGTTTCATCACAAATCTCAATCTTCATTTATGTGATTAGTTTAGATCAATCAGTTCTAAGTTTCATCACAAATCTCAATCATAAACCAAGATCAATCAGATCAACATAAATAGAATCACCATTCATGCATTCAAGATCAAGAAGAAGAAAAAGAAGAAGAAAGAGGAATTCAATTACAAATCAAATACAATACATAACCAAGGTCTCAAGAATCCAAACCACAATCTCTTCAAGAGTTCTAAATTGACCCAAAGTAGCTTAGCCCTCCATTAACATGAAGGGGAGCATCAAAATATACAAAACTATGAGAAACTATGAAGAAGCAAGAAGAAACTTAGAGAGAAATGAAGGAGAAATTACATCTTGTTCATGATAAATGGTGCCTTTTATAGAAGTCTAAGGTAACAAAATGACAAAGGGAAGTGGGTGGATGAGTGGGTGAGTGAGTGGAGTGTTTGAGTGGATGGATTAGTGGGTTGGTTTAGTGGATTGGTTTAGTGGATGAGTGAGTGGAATGGTTGAGTGGTTGAATTAGTGAAAAATGCCAAAGGACTTTTGGTGAGTGGGAAATTATGGACATGAATGGGTGAGTGGATGGATGAGTGGATGAATTAGTGGATGAGTGGGTGGAGTGGTTAAGTGGTTGGATTAGTGTATGAGTGGATGAGTGGGTGAGTTAGTGGATGAGTGGATGAGTGGATTAGTGGATGAATGAGTGGATTAGTGGATGGATGAGTGGATGGTTGAGGACGAAAATTTCGTGTCTGACTTGGAAGCCAAAAACGACCCACTATACTTCAGAATCACGAAAAGTGTTCTTCATGAAAGTTGTAGATCCTTGTCTTGGCTATAAAATGGATAGCTGGTTCGTCTAATTTGGCTTCCTTAAGCCCAAGATATGTCCCAAATACCGTAGGTTGCTCAAACCTAACTTCAGCACCTCTGTTCCGACTTGCAAGCTCAAAATGACCTACTAGACTTCTTTTTCTCAAAATGTGTTCTTCATGAAAGTTGTTTATTTGGATCTTGACTATCCAATGTCCAAATTTCAGCCCATCTCCATTATTACATCTTGAGATATGATTTTTGAGTGCACACTGTTCGGATTCTACTGACAGAACCCGTATTCTGACTTCCATATCAACTTAGGTCCCTTAGACATCTGAATCAGACTTCGAGCTCTTCATCAAAGGACGTGATGTCTACTGCACTCATGACGCACAGTATAAAGATACGCCATGAAAACTGTACATACAGGTATGTCATCATTTTCTGTTTCTTTTATCTTTGTATCATTTTGTTGTATTTTGATTTTTGTACAGATGATCCTTTGAGCAGGGTCCTTCAGGGGTTTCTAGACTTCTTTACCTTGATGGTTTTCTTGAAGTCAAAAAAAAAAAAAGATTCTGTGTTTCTTAATTTCAACCTTTTCTGACAACATCCAACCTACCCTTATAGGTGCAATTATTCCCTTTCCATTCTTTTTCTTATTTAAACACTTCATTTTCCTTCAACTCAGAGACACTCAAAGGGAGGAAGAGTATAGAATGGGGGCTTCTATTCGTAACCTAAAAAATGTCTGTGTTTTTTGTGGGTCGAGTTATGGGAAGGGATTAGAGTTTGTAAATGCAGCTAGCACTCTTGGTCGATCACTTGCTGCGAGGAATATTCATCTTGTATATGGGGGAGGTTGCCGTGGGTTAATGGGGGCTATATCACTTGCTGCATATGTAAGAGACAGTCAGGTTTTAGGTGTCATTCCTGAACCTTTAGCTCAACAGAACATCAATGGAAAGACAATTGGAGAGGAACTTAAAGTATCATCAATGCATGAACGCATGAAGATAATGCTTGAAAACTCTGATGCATTCATTGCCTTACCAGGTGGTTTTAGTACTTTGGAAGAGATTTTTCAAATTGTCTCTTGGGCTGAACTGAACATCCACCATAAACCCATTGGTTTGTTAAATGTTAATAATTTCTTTGATCTTTTGTTATTTTTTCTTGACAAAGTGTGGGAACGTAAATTTATCACTCCTTCGGCAAGACAACTTCTTATCTCTACCTCTACTATTGATGAGCTCATTGATAAATTAGAAGCTTTTGAGTATGTACCTGATAAGGTATTAGCTCAGATAGATTGGTCAACAGGAAGCAGCGAATGAAGTAACACGAAACAAAAGCCCGATTTGACACTTTCTCTTTAATGGGTTTGATTTTATTAAAAAAAAATTGTTGTTTTGTTTGGAAAGTATGATATGATTGTCATGGACTTATTAAACCAATTAGTGATGGCAGAGTAAGGAGTAATTTTACTCTTGAGACGCATCTTAATTGGTGGCAGAGTAAGGAGTTTTTTTAGGTAGTAATTAATTAGTATTAAATTGTGGAAGTACTAACGTTTTCTTGTTTGATTTCTTTTCAGGGTCTGATGCATAACTGACAGTGTGCTTCTTTTCTGCTTGGCGTTGATTCACTCCTCATCAGGTTGTGTTGCTCTTTTCTTTCCGTTTTATTTATCACTTTCACATTGAGGACAATGTCTATATTAAGTGTGGGGGAGAGATTTTAGCAAGTTTCTTTTTTGTTAAAAAAAAAAAAGAAAGGGTTCATTGCATGATTGAATAACTTTTCTCCCTTCTTGAACTGATATGCTTGGAGATGGATGATTGAATTGATGAATTGAGTTTGATGGATGCATACCTTGTGAGATTTTGAGCCTAATGGATGGATTTAACATTTATGCCATTCTCTTCTTTCTTGTGTGATTTTCACTCATGTTAATGACCACTCTAGAACTTGCTTTGATTCTTTTTGAGGCTACATTTCACTTACATGCATGAACATGATTGAGGCCTTCTTTCTTAATTAGCTAGTTTAACCAAATAGCCAACCTTGTTTTCAATATGATATCAAGCACTCTTTTGACTTCTTGAAAATTCTCTGATTCTTGCCAACCTTGTATATTTTCCTTTGCTTAACCCCTTTGAGCTTATTTGACCATTCCTTGTTTCTGGCTCATTATGTGCCTTAAATGAGAAATCGTGTTCTTACTTTATCTTAGGGAATAAAAGAACATTAGCTTGGTTAATGGATGAGTTTTTGAACAAGTGTGGGGGTGTGTGTACAAAATGGTTGTTGAAAAAGAAAAGAGTGCCCAAAAAGAAAAAAAAAATGTATGTATATAGTTATGTTCATATATATAAAAGAAAAAGAAAAAAAAAGAAAAAAAAAACCAAGTGTTTAAAAAAAAAAAAGGATTGGGAAATGAATATGTAAAGGGATATACACTAGAGTTGGGATGAACTTTTATGCTTGTTATTTGAACTCACTCTCATTTGCTTTTATTCTCTTTAGTATTTATCTTCTCATATCCATTTTATCCTCTCCTGTTACCTTGACCTCACTACAACCTTGAATAAAGTCCTCATGATTTGTGTGTGCATGTGTTTTGAGTAGTGGAGAAGTAGAAGATAAGCAAGCTTATGGTAGTGCAATTTTCATGGGTTGAATTGAGTGAAATACCTACCCTTTAAACACTTGAGAGATTGAGAGGGAATCTTGTGAAGATCTATCATTCTCGATTCATGTTGAAGATACCTTGCTTGTTGGTTTGAGATGTGGAGAATTGTTAACTCATGAATGTTTTGATCCTGAACCTTTGGTTGTTCTTCTTGATTGTAAAATTTTGGTCTTGAGTTTTGCCTGTGGAGTGCAAAAAGCTAAGTGTGGGGGAATTTGATAATCACATATTTTATTCATTAAGAAACCCTTATGTTTAGTCATTTACACTCTCCATATTCTTAATTGATTGAGTTTGGTATGATTTTGTGAGTTTGAGCTCAAATTGGTCCTAATTGAATATTTCCAGCATTATTGAGATTTGACACTGTTTCTGTATTTTGGCCATAACTTGAGTTCCTAATATCTAATGAACATGAATTTTACCTTGTAGGAAAGCTAAGAGGAAGCTCTACAACTTTGATGAAGAGCTCGAAGTCTGATTCAGATGTCTAAGGGACCTAAGTTGACATGGAAGTCAGAATACGGGTTCTGTCAGTAGAATCCGAACAGTGTGCACTCAAAAAATCATATCTCAAGATGTAATAATGGAGATGGGCTGAAATTTGGACATTGGATAGTCAAGATCCAAATAAACAACTTTCATGAAGAACACATTTTGAGAAAAAGAAGTCTAGTAGGTCATTTTGAGCTTGCAAGTCGGAACAGAGGAACTGAAGTTGGGTTTGAGCAACCTACGGTATTTGGGACATATCTTGGGCTTAAGGAAGCCAAATTAGACGAACCAGCTATCCATTTTATAGCCAAGACAAGGATCTACAACTTTCATGAAGAACACTTTTCGTGGTTCTGAAGTATAATGGGTCGTTTTTGGCTTCCAAGTCAGACACGAAATTTTCGTCCTCAACCATCCACCCATCCATCCACTAATCCACTCATTCATCCACTAATCCACTCATCCACTCATCCACTCATCCACTAACTCACCCACTCATCCATTCATACACTAATCCAACCACTTAACCACTCCACCCACTCATCCACTAATCCATCCACTCATCCATCCACTCACCCATTCATGTCCATAATTTTCCACTCACCAAAAGTCTTTTGGCATTTTTCACTAATTCAACCACTCAACCATTCCACTCACTCATCCACTAAACCAATCCACTAAACCAACCCACTAATCCATCCACTCAAACACTCCACTCACTCACCCACTCATCCACCCACTTCCCTTTGTCATTTTGTTACCTTAGACTTCTATAAAAGGCACCATTTATCATGAACAAGATGTAATTTCTCCTTCATTTCTCTCTAAGTTTCTTCTTGCTTCTTCATAGTTTCTCATAGTTTTGTATATTTTGATGCTCCCCTTCATGTTAATGCAGGACTAAGCTACTTTGGGTCAATTTAGAACTCTTGAAGAGATTGTGGTTTGGATTCTTGAGACCTTGGTTATGTATTGTATTTGATTTGTAATTGAATTCCTCTTTCTTCTTCTTTTTCTTCTTCTTGATCTTGAATGCATGAATGGTGATTCTATTTATGTTGATCTGATTGATCTTGGTTTAAGATTGAGATTTGTGATGAAACTTAGAACTGATTGATCTAAACTAATCACATAAATGAAGATTGAGATTTGTGATGAAACTTAGAACTGATTGATCTAAATTAATCACGTAATTGAAGAGGTTAGGTTCTCGATTTGTGCCTAAGTTAATTGAATTCGGTACTTGAAATTAACATAGATTTTCATGAATGGTGCGATTGCGGATTTGTGTTTATCACTTGTTAATTGAATTCTAGACGATCGTCTAGTATGAATTCTGGATTTGATGCAGAGATCTCGGTTAGATCCAAATTAACAATTCAATTGCGCTTCAAGTGTTCTATGAAGGGTCTATGATTGAATCCACCCAATCTTGGATAGGTTTCTAAATTGACTATTCTTTAATTGTTATTTCTTCCTTTAATTTTGTTAAGTGCGATCTTAAACTATCAAACCCCCCTTTGCTAACTTTCACTTGATTTGATTAAATTACATTTACGATCCATGAGGAGACGATCCGGTGTTGTCACTGTGCTACAAGCTTAGATAATAACTTCGGTTATAATTTTGACTGAGTTCGGTGCTCGTCAGAAGATCAATGGATTTTGTCTAAGGAAAAACAAGAAGGTTTGAAACAGGAAATAAGAATTTCTGAGTTATTCATTTGTTTGTAGTAGGCAGGATTTTCGAGAGAGTAAATATTTGAATATACCAAACTGTAAGAGGGAGCACAAATCAATGACAAGGCGTGAGTGTAAAGCAGAAATACACATTCATCTTAATCTACATACATGATGATATGTATCATTATTTAAGGATAAGCACAATCATTAACTATTGAGTGATAGATTTACGAGACTTTTACGCTCACATAGGAAAATGTTATAGCTCAAATGAATATGATGAAAGAAAATGGAATTGGTATACCAAAAATTCATGGCTCACTTGTAAGACAATCAGGGGGGTTTGATAGGATTGGTTTTCGAAAACGAGAGTTATATAATAAGGTTGAAAAGCAACGCAAGTTGAAAGATGGTGATGTCAAACAAACATTTTAGTACCTTCGTGGGTCGGAAAGTGTAGACCCTATAATGTTTTGGAGGTTTAAGGTGGATGCTAATGAGATATTATTAAACTTATTTTGGTGTGATGGTGCTATTTAGGTTGATTATTTAACTTTTGGTGATGTATTCGTATTTGATGCAACATGTGGGAGGAACAAGTACAAGTGTCCCTTAGTTGTTTTCTTATGTGTTAATCATCACAAGCATACATATGTGTTTGGTATTGGCATTGTCTCGGATGAAACAAAAGAGACATATGCTTAGTTGTTACAGTAATTTTTGGAAGCAATGAAGGGGAAAAATCTCAAATCAGTCATCATGGATGGTGATCTTGCAATGAGGAATGCAATTAAGAGTTTTTCTAGAGGATCACCACAGATTATACGCATGACACCTTTTGAGGAATGTAACAAGTAATGTCAGTCAATTGAGGTTCACACAGTTGTTTAAAACATGTATGTTGGTTGACATTACAGTTGACGAATTTGAAGCCAAGTGGGAGTCGATGGTGGAAGAATATGGTGTGAGTGGCAAGGACTAGGTTATAGATTTGTATCATAAAAGGATTATGTTGGCAACTACTCATATTAGAGGGAAGTTCTTTGCAGGTTTGACGACTACATCAAGGTATAGATCTTTGCATGCTAAATTAGGGAAGTTTGTTGAACCTTAACACAATTTGTGTGAGTTTTTGAAACATTTCCAACTATGCATGGAGTACTTGTGTAACAATGAGGTTGAAGCATACTTCAAGTCTTCTTATGGTGAACCTGTGTTGCAAACCTAATTGCAATCTTTGGAGAGATCTGAATCAGTTGTTTATATAAGAATTTTTTTTATATGTTTCATTCAGTTTTGATTAAGGCAGTGACTGTTAAGGTTATTAGTTGTAAACAAATGGCAAGCTTATATATTTATATAGTGGCCAAGTATTGTAGACCAAAATTGACATGGCATGTTTCATACTATCCAAATGAAAATGAATTCAGATGCTTATGTCTACGTACAAAATCATTTGGTTTTTCATGTGTCCATATAATTGTGGTTATAGTTTATTTAGATATGGATGAATTGTCGAGGTGTCTTGTTCTTGATAGATGGACAAAGGTAGCAAAGCAATCATCAGTTGGAAGCACAACTCCAATGATTGGGGAAATGACATTATACATGAGTCGTTATGGAACATTACTCCATAGTTACAAAAGGATGTGTAATTTAACTTGTCGAACTGATGAAGACTACAATGACATTAGGGAGAAGATTGCCAACCAAACCACCAAACTTGAAGGCAAGCATGACAACCATATTAGATTTGCAGAAGTTGAGGGCAATAGTTGGATGGTGATGCTAGAGACCCAATTGTAGTTAGAAGTAGGGGATATGGCCCATCATCTCTATCAAATTCGAGGAAGAGTAAGCAATCCACGTGTTGTGGCTATTGCAACCATGAAGGTCATATTTGCACATCTTGTCTTTTTGCTTTATAGCGGCAAAATAACTTAGGTTATGGTCATGAGGGATCTACATTTGTGCCTAATGATGATGATTTCGAAAATATAGACTGCACTTGTGAGGGGCTCGGTTGATATTCGATTATTAAGTTGCATATAAATTATTGTTTTATATAACATATTAATGATGTGTTTATCTAAATGTGCAGGCAAATTACCATGTTGGGGATAGAAGCATTAATATGAGTTTTGATTGACTAGGTAGAAGTATAGAATTTTTAATTTGATACATATGTTCAATTTAGTAAATATTTCATATATAACAGACTCAAAGTCATGTGTGTATAGGATGAGCATTTTAAATGTTCGTGACATTGTTTATTTATACATATATGCCATTTAGAGTCTAATAATGATACATGCTTTGTATTATGACAAGAAACTTTGATTTGAGCACTTATGGGTTTTGTTTTGTGTCAAATGCCTAGTTTTAACCATAGATAAATGTGGAAGCAGTTAATGTGATTAAGGTTGCCATGTATAATTAAGGTCACCCATGGACAATTGTTATTATATTGTGTTTGGCAAGATGTAGTTTGGGAACCATGCAACTCTTTGTGTTTTATGCTAAGCAAACTTAAAGCCATTCATGTATTGTTATTGTACTTGTTTATTTAGGTAATTATACTATGCTAAGTACTAGTTCATTTATATGTATGGTAAGTAGACCTTTTTTTGTTTTATTGTATTCGTCAATGGTTGTTGTTATGGAATTGAATTGTTATATTGTTGTTGTTAGTGGATAGTATCTAAATTCCAATGTCATTTGGTAATCTTGATTGAAAATAAACTTATCAATCACTATGCACATAACAATTAACTTTAGTAATCATGCTATATCTTTTTTTTTTTGTAATTATGTTGATAATATAAGGCAAACAAAGTGATAGTACATATCATTGAGTGAAAATAATGTATTAATAGTTATATATTATACATATCATCGATTTTAAGCACTTATGTGTTTTTTTTCATGCCTAATAAAAAAATATTAACTAATTGAAAAACAAAGGTTAAATTGGTTGGTTAATTAAAATAAGAACAAGCATTGTTTGGGCCATGTGGATTCCTAAGGCTTGTATTAGCTTTGGTTAAACTAGCTATGGTGACTGAAACTCTACTAATATTTTGGTGGTTCAGGGTTTGAATACTTCAATCTCTTCATATTACAAATTAGTATTGGTTTGTTAGATCTTTTTTTTTATGTGGTAAGCTTGTGTGTGTCAACTTAATGGCGTATTGCATGATTACGCACAAGTGGATAAATAATGGGGAAATTCGATTACATGGATTGAAACTACTATAGCAAAATAAGGCGTTGTAGTTGTTTTAATTTTTTTCAATTTACTTTTGGTCAACAAGGTTTCATGACTGAAATGGAAAGGAAAAATACACAGAGCTAGGCCAAAAAGGCAGAGGGCAACAATATGGCAACTGTCAAATTGGCAACTTGAACAATTAAGTGGGTTGCATAATCGATAGGCCCAAACAAAGTTCAAACATCACTAACAACACATACTATTAATAGTTGTAAAGGTTACCGAATCACCATTCCATAGTGGCCTAACAATAGCAAAACCTCATCGCTAAGGACAAACTAAAGGTCTTGAACATGTTCAGACTCCAAATCCAGGGATACATATGAATGGATGCAATTAAAGGGGATAGTGACCCAATTGGGTCAAATTTTGGCTGACAATGCGAAGTGATTATTAAGGCGTTGTATTTCAATATGGTTTAAACACCCATTATATCGATACATCTCAGGCTATCTATCACAGGCCCAACCCTATACATGTTAAATATTTAAAAACTATGCACACCAATAGACTTTTGAGAACTAAGGAAGAACACATTGATAATAAACATAGACCACTGCTACTGACTAACCCATAAAACCTAATAATATATACTTATTATAAATTTAATGGGGCAAGTCATTGTCAGAGGCCCGACATACAACACATCTTGATACAGACCAGTGTTGGGCTAAACAAAATAGACAAAAAAGACATACATACAATCCATTGGGTCACTTCCAATTGCTATTATAACCAAGCCCATATCAAAATACATACTGCCAACTGCTGAATTAGGCCTTGGATAAAAAACATAAGAAACGAAGCAAGTTACCAAATTGATAATGCACAAAAATGGGCCTCCCAAAAAACACCAGAGTTTTGTTAGAAATAATATGGCTCAATGACGAAGACAACCCATAGATAAGAGACATGAATGTTGGAAATATCAGTTTTGGATGACTATAATCTACATCCTGCAGTGATGTGAAATTCAGACTGAAAGACGACTGCTGATTGATGTGACACCAATATATGCTTTATTCTGATAAGTCTCCCTAACAACACAAGAATCAAGGCCAATATTGGTTCAGACGGAACTACATTGAACCATTATCCTGTCATCCCATTCAGATCCAATTATGAATGTTAGGAAATAATTAATAAATCAAGTTATTTCATTGTGAAACTTCCTTTGTAACACCCCTTGATGTAGCAACCGGAGCGCAATCGTCACTACACCACAGTTGCTAAATCCAGGCGTGTCACAGTCATGATAACAGTAGTTTCAAAATTAATGAGTTTATTTTTGTTTTTTTTTTTGCATTTATGCATAAGTAGAAAATACGAGCCATGAATGAAATATAAATATATTCAACCCTTAATACAACCATTGAAATAAAATCACATTCCTTATATATATATATATATATATATATTTCTCATAGCCAATTTACACGAATCACTAACAACATAAAATATAATGATTACAGAGTCAAATAAGATACAGCGGGAAATAAAACATAAAAGGGGAGAAGTAGTAACCCAGGGATGGGTACTACCAGCAGACAAGGCCGCAACCCCATATGCACATGACACTCAGCGTCCCAGTTGACACAGTAGCATCAATGCCTCCACACTGCTGCACTCCTGCGAAATCGAAGGAATCTTGTCCAGATTCCCAACCCCATCGGCAAGGCGTGGTTCTATATCATCTTCGTCCAGGTCTCTTAACAAGTATGAATATGAAACAACAATACAGAAATATAGGAAAGAGGTGAGACACCCGTCTTTCATTACCACTATGGCAGTAAGAAAATAACACGGCGCAAAGCGCCCATGAAGAAATACAGTTCATAGATTTATCAACAACAGCCATGGAATTTACAACACAAGCAGTCAAGTTGCAAACAATAATAAGAATCAATAATAACAATACTCTAGGCAGTCAACAAGGTCTCAGATACTGAACAGTTAAAACACTTCAGGTAATCATAGCATCAGGATCCTAATAGTTTATTCATCATATAAAAGAGTGACACATGACATGTGGACTCACAATGCTGACTCTCAATGCCAACTCACAATGCTTACTCACAATGTTTGTGCACTTGGTACCAAGATTTTCCATTTTAAAACATGAACGTTCCGGTAGTCTCTGCCCCCTTAAACAGTCTATGCCGGACCACGAAAAGAATAGTGCTTATCGGTTCCTCGTCAGTGCGTTGCAATCGGCTTTCCGGCCAGAGGTATTTCATGATGTGATATCATCATCACCAAAAGGATCACCGCACCCTGACGCACCCAAAGATCCATCATAGACCACATTATCCAATCCTCGTTCATTTACCATAAAAAGAATAGTGATTTGTCAGGCCCGTAATGCGTGCAATCGGCATACACCGCGCCTTACGCCCCTCTAAGATCCATCACAGACCTCACCATTCAATTCTCATTAATTCACTGCGTAAAGAATGATGATTTGTCGGGCCTGTAATGCGTGCAATCGGCATACACCGCGCCTTACGCCCCCCATAGGTCCATCGTCGACCACATCGTTCGGTTCGCACTCATAGGCCCATACTGACCCTTTTAATAGTCACCGACTGAGCAATTTGTTCAATGCATGCTGGTTAAATACATAATCATAAGCTCATCTAGCCTTTTAACAGTCATAGACTGAACAAATTGTTCAATACGTTAACATAATTCAAAATCAGAGGCTCATCCAGCCTTTTAACAGTCCTTAACTGATCAGTTTATAAAATACATGTTGACTCAATGCATGATCCTAGGCTTATTCAGCCCTTTAACAGTCATTGACTGAGCAAACGTATAATGCATGTTGACTCCGTGCATAAACATGTTCACAAATATTTCACAACACACAGTCTTCCATAATATGCCACAATTAGGTCAATTCATCCATTAATAAGTCTTATGGGATTATCATAAAGTCTTACTCAAGTTATCATCCCTTATAAATTCATTTTCTAGAGAAACTTCTCTTGAAGTCCTTATCCAAGCTTCATTCCTTAGGGTTGATCAAGTCCCTTAACCTAGTCAATTATGCTCACTTAAAATTCACTAGCAGGTTTTATAAGTCTCACAACTCTCTTGTTCTTCCTCTATGTTCAAAATTACTTAACTTTTATTTTACCCTAAATCAGCCAAACTTCCTAAAATCCGTGATTAAAACCATGGCTTTCCAAAGTCCACTACTAACATCAATTTCTCCCATTTTATGTATCGATTTCTTAATATGCTTTTACTTAAACTTTAGTTCACCAAGTTCATTCTAATTCCTTGTAGTCCCAATCTAAAACCGTGGCTTCAAGTTGAGTTAATAAACTCTTAAAACTTTCCATCTCAAATCTCAACCTTAACCTTCAAATCTCTAATTACATAGCTGCATCTCGCAGTTACCTAGCTGGTTCTGCTATGGGCGTCTAGGCGCCACATCTGGAGCGCTGGTCGAGCGCCTGGGCGCTGACCACTGGTTGAGCGCCTGGGCGCTGACCACGAAGCGCCTGGGCACTAACCACGAAGCGCCTGAGTGCTCACCAGGCCGCGTCACAGGGAAAACTTCGTGGGCACAGAGCGCCTAGACGCTCTAAGCACAGCACCTGGGCGCTAGTGCATTAACAGGGGTTCTGCAGAATTCGTTTCTGCAGAGCCCTGGCCTATCCATTATCCAAAATCCCTCATTCATTTTCAACCATTCCAAAATGTGGTACATGACATATAATTACAAAATAGCAACATATGAGTTCATAATCATCAAATCACACAATGTACATCCATACATCAATGCAAATCAAACAACTACAACATCATGGAAATAACCCAATATAACAAAGAGGAAAATCCAACATGGATTCTCTCATCAACACCAACACACAAGACATTCCCTTACTACTAAGATTGGTTGAAAATGATTATCTCCCTCTTACCTAAATGAAGACAATCACAAGAATGTTTTCCCCTTTTTTGCTCTTGATTTTCGTTTTCCCCTTCAAGAAAAACCCTATGGTGAGAAATTCCCAATGTGTTCACTCCAATCATAGAAAAATGACTCCTTGGCCACATAGGTGACCAATAAAACGAAAATGAGAGGAAGATAGAAGAAAGCTGAAGACTTTACCTCAAAAGCTCCAAGCTTTAGCTCCAATGGTGAAAAATAGAAGAAGAAGAAGAAGAAGAAGAAGAAGAAGAAGAAGAACCAAGAATGGCCACAAGGAAAATGGTCATGGAATGATGGAAGAAGCTAAATATGAAAGTGGTGAAGCAAGGAATGAAAATGGTGAATGGTGAGAGTGGACGGTGGAGGAGAAGGAAGAAAAAGAAAAGAAGAAGAAGAAACGAAGAAGAGAAGAAGAGAAGGAGGAGAAGAAGAGAAGAAAATATGAAATGTGAGTATTGGGCCTCCCCCAAATAGCCTCTGCCGTGTATAGAAAGGAGAGGGAAGAAAGAGAAATGGGAAATGGGAGGAAGCTTCCTAGAAGTTTCCCCAAATAGGTTTTTTTGAATTAATTTAACTTTTATTCTGAAAATAGAGTTAAAGGGGTTTGACACAAGGTAAATTTTGAACAGTGTGATAAGATTTTTATTACATGTTATTATTCAGCGGACAATCGTTATAGCTGACCGAAGTTAGTATTAATTTATCTGACAGATAAAATTTATACAGCGTTTTATTATTTCGTCTGTTGAATCTTCTCGAAAAATGTGAAACCTTGTAAACTGTGTCCGGCCTCGGGTTTAGTAAAATCCCCCGTCGACGTTTCCATAGTTCAAGGTTCTCGGGAAAAATATTTCATTTTCCCAGTTCGACTCAGTGTGTACGTAAAACAAGAAATATATTAAAATATTCATCGTTTTTGAAAAATTCTGAAAGAACTCTCATAAATTACAAATATTAGAAAATGACTATTCGTAATAAAATTTTCTAACTTTGGGAGCGTTACGGTCTTTACGCAGATTCGCTCAACGTGCGCGCAGAATGAGTAATAATATTAAAATATTCTGCGTTCTCAGAAAAATTCTTAAAAATCCCAAATATTGTAAAACGACCATTTACCCTGAAATTATAAATTTTCGGGATGTTACATCCTTGGCCACTCATTGGCATTCACGAGGACTACAACAACAAAGGACACATCTTCTAAACATAAATGATTCATATCAATCAAAAATAAGAATTTATTATTTATTAAATTAATACTTATCCTGACTTTATTTAAATTTTACATTAAAAAATATTATATTTATTGACAAATGCCAAGTTTGCATGTTTAAATATAGTGCTTCAAACATTTTGGAATATTAGTGCTACATTTACGTCTACATGTAGCAAAAAAGGTCAGCCTGCCTAGAACCACTTTGCCCATCATAGGTTGATAGGAGTGTCAAAACGGGATAACTTGACTCATTTGGGCCACCCCGTGTGGGCCAAGTCAAATTTCAGGTCGAGCCAAACTTGTATTTTGCTAGTCTAAACTGGCATATGCGAGTCGAGGGTAGGATCCGATCAACCTGTTGTCTCGTATTATCATTTTTAAAAACATTTTCTTTTACGTTTGTAACACTAAAAAAATATCCTCATGTTTGATCACTATTTTTTTTTTTTTTTGGCATTTTTCAAATACCAACAAACATCAAATTAAAGTGTTTTGGTGACACAAATATTAATTTATATTGCAAAAAATAATAGTTAAACTATTTATATATCACAAAAATTATTAATTAAATAACTAAATATCTAGCCATTTCGGTACAATTTATCTAGTTATTCAGGTCGGTCCATCTAGATCGCATTATTGTGAAACCCCTATGAGTTGGCAAAAAAAAATAAAAAACAAAGCGACATCAAGTTTACTAATTTTTTGTTAAATGGATTGATAAATTTAACCCACCCCATGTTATGAACATATTGGTTGGTTAGCAAGTCAACAAACCCAAAAAAATAAAGAAAAATTGACAAATCTATGACTCCGGGGGTTATACTTGCGTGTTATATAATAAAAATTACAGGTTATGTGGTTCAACACATAGATTGACCTGTATAACCATCTAACTCAAAACAATGTTTTAACCTAAAAAATAAAAAAATTAAACTCCAATCTAGTGGGTCAACTCGACTCGACACAAACAACATTGGGGTTATGGGTGTTGGGTTAGCTAGGTTGAAACTATCAAACCGGTAATTCCCCTTTTTTTCCATGTGGATTTACATAGAAAAATATATTATATAAATGGGGGTAAACGGGTACTGGTTTGGGGTTCGACCCGTGAACCCAACAACCAACGTGTGTTAACTACATTGTAAGACCACCCATTTTACACACCTATTTCATTAAAAAAATTCATATGAAGAATATAAGTACAATTAATTAAAAATATAATTTAAATTTCATATTTAAAACATAAGACTTAAGAATGACATATGTAATTGTTATCGGGATAGTAGAGTATGTGATTATCACACTCTCATATCAATGTACTGAATTTAATATATATAGGTGGATTAATTTTAATTATATTTCTTATCTTCTTATAACTATATATATATATATAATTTGTTATCACAACTCAGCTAACCTTCAAAAAAGTCACAGCCTTAACAATCAACTAACCCATTTTTATAATTGATTAAAAGTTCTAATATGTCAAAAAAATTGTTCGAGTCATTAATAAATATATAAGCCACACAAACCAATGAACAAGCTTAAATTCAATAAAACAAGTTTATAGAACAAATAATATAATTACAAAAAAAAATTAAAGAATGAGAAGAACTCCAATAAATAATACTAAAATGACCTTAAACACATCTTCATAACATTTCCAAATTATTACATTTAACAAACACAGTTACTCATCGTACTCGGCTATTTCTCCATATAAAGATCACCAGAGTTGACAAACCTAGTGACTCTGGGTGTTTATGGAATCATAACATGTTATCACCTCTTACTACATTACTAATCATTCAATTCGGCTGCATTGAGCTACTACCTCATACATATTTGAATGTTCATACCCAGCATGCTTCTTTTTTAGGTTATGTTCTATCAACTATAGATAGTTATGCACTTTTGGACAGTAGAGGATGATATGTAAATTATTATGAGAAAATCAACAGTTACCGATTTTATAAAATACATCAACCTATATAACATATCGTACATATGTCATAATGTAATCCATAAATTTATTCAAATTAAATCATTAGGATCCCATATTATACTATCTAAAATACAACTACTTATTACTAACTGCTAACATGTTATGCATTTTATTTACATAACATTATAAATCACCTTATTATTGTCCCCACCATTGTTTACTAAATATGTATAAGTTTATAAATAAAAGAGTGCTTATATTTCGATTCAAACTACCATAGTACATGTGCAATTGCACGCCTTACCATAGAACCCACGAATACCCATTTGTACACCTCGCAGATATCTTAAATGACTATCCGTGATAATTGTGCATACCTATGGATACCCAATTCACTCAAAGGGGTCATAAATAGAAATTTTACAACGAAAAACACAACCCAACCCCATTATATTTTCCCTTCCATAGTCCTCATCCCCATTAGTGGGCCATCTACGAACCTTGTTAGTAGTCCCTACACCAGGCCCCCACAAGGTGGGAAATAGGTAGGGTAGGAAGTAAGTCAAACGAGCTCATGAACTTGCTCGCAACTCATTTTGTTAATAACTTAATGAAATGAAAATTTTGCCTCCATTACAAATGAGCTAAGTTTGAGTTTTTATATGTTTGACTCATTACCTCATAAGTAGCATCGATATATAAATATATAAATTGTTATGAATAATGATAACAATAATGATTTGATTTAATATATATTAGCATTTAATTTATTTTTTATTTGACTAAATTATTATTTAATTGAATATATAAATAAAAAACATAGATTTTATTCATTTACAAACCCTAAACCCTACTTTATGGAGGCTACAATATTTAATAGTACAAGACTCAATATTGGCTCACTAAACTCAAGTAGCTTGTGAACTTAAGTTGAGCTGAGCCAGAGTCATGAAAATGGACTCGTTTATAACTAAGTCGAGCTTGAGATAGGCAAAGCTCAACTTAGATCTCATGACTTTCTGCCCTTGTCATAGGCCTTACCTTTTGCAAAAGCAAATTATTTTTGTAGGAAGTGTGCTTGTATCTTATGTAACACTGTTGGCACTCTCAATTGCTTATATACACATCATACTAACTTATGTAATGTATAGTTTATATTTAAAAAATAATGTGAGTGACTAATGACGTATGATATCAATTGAAATACACGATTCTATCTCAAGATAGAGTATTAGCACTCTTAGAACCCTATTCACATTCCATACTAAATTAAATTAAATTAAACTAAATTATATTACAATATACATATATTTTTGGTTTCCCATAGTATCATTTATCTGATAGATGAAAGACTAATTTCTCAAATACGGTACAACACCTAAGTAGTGATTCATCTCAACGATGTTATTTCTATACACATGAAAATCAGGATCTAACATAGGACTCAAGTATCATTTACTCGGACTAACACACAATTTGTTATATCAAAATATATAAAACTATATTAAACAACTAAACTATATTAAATTAACTATTAACTATATTGATGAGTGTAAAATACATTCATCTTTTGGGTTTATTTATTAGGATTTTTAAATGATTTTTATTTAATTTTTATTTATTTTTAATTTATTTTTAAATAATTATCTCTTCATCTAGGATTATTTGAATTTTTAAGATAAATCATAGATTTTGTGCAAAAGTAAGAAATTCCTAAAAATAAACATTTGAAAGATTTAAATATTTTGAGATAAGAATTATACTATTTATTTAAGATATTGAGTGAATTTGGGTCAACTGAATTAAATGTATTTTTATTATGTTTTGTAGAAATTTAAGGAATGATCAAGTTAGATTCTTAATTGGAGTGCAAATAATCTCTACTTGATGACCAAGTATCTCTGCGTTTAATGCAAGGATCTCAAGGAGTTTCTTAATTTGAGTGAGATATTTGTTTCCTAATTTATATGGATTCAACAAAAAGAAATAGGAAACAAGATATTTGGTCAAAAATTAATTAAGAAAAGTATCACTATCAAACCTGTCTCAGTAAATTTAGGATAATTTTCTCTATAAATATGCGATTTACCTGATTCTGGTGACGTTTGAAAGTTAAGAAAGAGATTTACAAATCTCATATTGACAACTTTATGTAATTAAGCTTCCATTAACATTAAAGATTTGATAAAAATTCTCAAAGAGATTTGATTCAGATTCGCACGCTATCCTGACAATTTCTCATTAATTGAGTCATATCTTAGGATACAAAGATCAAATCGAGGCGCCATTTGCGACATTGAAAAGATAACAGAAAATCTTACAAATTATTTGTTGAGATCGAGAGCAGATTCGACCATCTGAAGGGTGAGAAAAATCATGCGAGTCAGATACGAAAAGTTGTTAGTTTTTTTTTTATAAAAGGGAGTTATCTTTGTTTCAGATAATCAAACAGAAATTTAGACCTTTTTGATGACAGACTTTGAGAGATAATTTAGAAGAGAGAATTGTCACGAATTCTTGGAGGACGACTACAAAGAGAGGACGACATTCTTGAAGGTTTGAAGATCATAATCACTGTAAAAGATGTTTTGATTTCTCTTTCCCTATAGTTTTCTCATTTCTTTGGGTTTATTTCCATGGATTTGTATCTTGATATGCATATGTTTGTATTGAACAAGAGTAGCTAAACTCATAGCTATGACTATGAGGGATCTTATTTTCCTAATTATTTGGGTTTGATTTCTAATTTGATTAAGGTAATTTCTTTTAGGATCTATCATATTGCTTGCATTCTTGTTATAACTTTATCACTTTTGGCATGTATTAATTCATTGTTTGACCGGTGACCATCCGCATTCAATGAGTGGATCTATATGGTAAGTCTAGGATTAGATTGGTGAATGACCAAACATCAATTTATCCTATCGATGAAATTGACAGTATGTTAGTCTATCTCTTAAATTAAAGCTTAATACATTCTTGATTAATTCAACTAAATGACCAAATATATTAATTAAATTGGGAATAAAATATTGTTTCATCTATTACCATTGAGATTCAATAGAAAATAAGAGAATATTGACAAAAAAATTACCTTACATCATAATTGAAAGTAAATCTGAATAATTGGATTTAAGTAAACATTACGCTCTAGTTTCTCTCTCATTTATTTCTCTCTATTTTACTTGATTGTTCATTGTTTTTCTTTCTTATTTATTTTCAAATTTTATTTTGAATTTTATACACTTTTGATTGTCTGGATAACCAAAAGTTCTACAAATCTAGTAATTACTACTTATTCTTCGTAAGATCGATGATTGAGACTCAAATCTTATATTATTTGGTGATATAGTACACTTACTCTTAAGTATATTTTACCCGTATCATATATAATATTTTAATTATTAAATTTAAACTAAAAAAAAGGAAGATAATATTAATAATAGATAATATATGTCATACCTACAAAGATATAATTTTTCTTATAATTTTCCATTTTTTAAACATAAAAATAATTGACACTACTTGGTTTTTAATTGCATGCGACGGCAGGTCAACCCAATATTGGAAACGCTAGCCCTTTAATGAATTATATGGATGCAAATGAATTGTAATGTGGTTTTCCTATTATCTTATATTAATCCTTATTACTTATTAAAGACCATTATTTAAGGATGTTGGTGCAAAACGTTGATGAAACCTCACTAACACCTCCTTGTTCCTGCAACCATATCCAGATCTAACCATTAGCTTTAAAACGACAAGGCCAAAACCCTTCGCCTGTCGTCTTCCCAATGGCCTCTAAACACCCATCTCCCACGAACAAGCGACCGCCGATGAGGCGCACCAGGTTTGGTGCCACTACTTGTCCTCACTTTTTTTATGGTGCAAACTAATTTCCATTTCAGTACCTTCACCACTCAAACTCTTCCCAAACAGGGCAGCATGGATTAAATTGTTGTGCTCACCAATATCGATTTTTCACGTTGTTTAATTGATTATGTATCCCCTCCAACTCTCCATGAAGTACAATGCACACATATGTTTGCATTCCTCTTCTCTATCAATACACACACATCTGTTTCATTAATTACAACATCTACCATACTGACACTGATAATTGGAAAATTAGGAAGAATCATTGCCAAACATGTAAATTCATTTCCAACAAAGTTTTTCATATAATTTCAGTTTTCGATTGAATATTGTATATTTTGAGTTTTCAATCATTATTATCTGATTACATTTTACTCGGTTTATTTACAATTATCAGTCTGCCACAACCACCATCTGCTGTCGAAGATGGGTCCTTTGCAAAGTTTACAATTCCAATACATCCAAGTGAGGTAACCATTTTGTGTTTGGTTTGTAGTTGGAGTATTTTAAAAGTAAGTTTGAAGCATTGAAAGAAGTGTCAACATATTTAGCAAAATATTTTGTTAACAAAATTCAGTTAACTTTAATGGAAAATGGTCTCTAAACTCCAATTGAAGTGAAAGCAAGAATTTCTTATTCCATTAGACAAAAGTCTATTAGAGAACATTTTCCCTCTCAATCTTACTTCAAAAGTAATTTTAATTTTTAATCCAAATAACATTCATTTTGTCAAACTCACTTTTGAGATAAAAGTTTCCAAACATAAATTACGTTACTACAAATTTACTTTCAATTAAATTTAAATTTACAAAATCAAGTTGACTCAAACTTAAATTTTATCAATTATAATCCAAACACACACTTTATCACTTAACGGATTAGGTTTTAGAATTTTAAGTTTTACGATTTTCATTATAACTATTAACAATGTCCTTTATATGGTTTAGGATGACACAATCATCCCCCCAAATTTCTATAAAGAAATTTCAAAAACAATTGGGAATGATTTACTTATTGACAGACCCCAAAGGTCAATCTTGGTACATTGACATATCTTATGATAGTGAAACTGCACACTTGCATGATGGATTTAGAATTCTCAAGTCGTTTTATCAGCTTACAACACCACATTATATGACATTAATTTTTTAGGGTGAAGGTAATTTTAGATTTACAATTAAAGACAGTAAGAACAATGAGATTAGTTACCCTGATACAAATCCACTACATAATCGCCCTAGATGGGATGCGAAAATAACCGATGCCTAGGGTTTGGGAAGGGAACCATTAGTATGTTTAACACCATTTTCTTTGTCTATCTTCATATTTCTTGTTACATATTTTTATTACAGCAAGCTTACTTGTTTAACCTGTCTATGGTGTATATCATAGAATGTTTCTGCAAGCTTTGTGCGATCTACACTTGCTTGAGCCTTAGATGAATGCTTCCTTATATATTCTAAAGGTGGAGAGCATAGGTTCACATTACTGTGGAGCAAGAGAAATAACAATGAATTTCACTTTGGCCGTGGGTGATACAAATTTGTTCGTGAACATAGGCTGTCAAAGGGGGATATTTTGGAGTTTCGAATTGAAGAAGAATGTCCAGCCACCATCAATGTTAAGATCATCCATCTAATTTCCTAACTTAGTTTGGATCCATGTGTTCAGGGGCTTTTTGGCTGTAACAGTCAGGACATTTTGGCTTGTGGAGGGCGAACACCCAGTTAAAAGCATTTGAACGAATTTGTTAACTTCTGTTATAGCTTTTACACATATTACTGTTCCTGTGATATGCTATTTACAATGAAGCACGGACACGCCAATTATAGGCGTGTTCGCGTGTCGACAGCGTGAAAATCGAACATACGAGACAAATTTAATACGATCTGGCGTCATGTGTGGCCCAAAATGTCCGATTAAAAAGATTTTTTTCGGTTTGGACACGTCTCGACACGCTGGACACTTCGGACATGCTCGTTTACACTTCTGGGACACGCCGCTCGGACACTTTTCTACCGGACGATTAGGACAGACACGACTAACACAACCCATTAATATTTTCTTTAAAAAAAAACTTAGTTTACGACTAAACGTTGATTAGTAAGCATTGCTAACTCATTCACATGATTGACGTCTCAAGCCACTATTTTTACATATCAAGTATTTTAAGTTTTATCTTTTCACACGCCATTATTATACTTTTAAGTTTTATCTTTTCACACAACACTATTTTCATCCTGTTCCTTCTACCTACAACTTTCGTCAAGTCATCCACTTCGTTGTCATTTGAAGCTTGCCTCACACCAATATTTCATCTAGTTATTTTTTTTACGCAATTGTATGATTAGTTATTAGGAGAAGTTAGTTTAAGAGATTTTTAGATTATGTCAAATAGAAATTATGTTCCATATTTTTTAAGAGAGGCTTATTAGATAGTAAATATTGACATATATGACATATATTAAAATATTATAAATCTTAGACTTATAGAAATGATATTAATGAATTATGATTTTTTTAAATTTTTTGAATATATATATATATATATATATATATATATATATATATATATATATATATCACAGTGTCCGTGTCTACAATTTTGAAGTTGGTGTGTTATCTTATTCGGGTTTAAAGGTCTTTTCTTATTAGTGTCGATGTAAACATGTTTAGAAGCTATTTAGTTATATTCATGAAAAATGATCTTTCTACATCATTTTTCATAAAATATTATTTTTTACACTATTTTTAATAATGGTGATTAAGTGAGAGAAAATAATAAAAAAAAAATAATATAATTAATGATATAAGGAATAGTATAAAAAATGATGTAAGAAAAAAATAATTTAAGAATATTATAGTTGTATCTTTATATGTATGAACACATGTTATTTTCTTTTTCTTTGTCTTATTTTGATATCAATACTTAATTTCAACAGGTTCAATGCATTGGGGACAACCAGATGACCCATTTTAAATGCTTAAGGTCACAACCCAGCTAGGTTCTAAGCCCAATTAACAAATCTCCAACCCACTGACCCATTTTCACTCTTTTCTTTATATATTCCACATACTCCTACATGGAACATTGGCCCTACTAGTCGGCAACCAACACAAACTTAACAAGCGCAATACCACAAATCAATTTGCTTACTCTTCTTTATAGCCACAATTTCAAACATGAGGCCCAAAAATGTTTTGTTCAATTCAATTTTTAACTTTGTTCTTTTAAAAAAAAAAAAATTATTTCAAAATGCTGCGTTTTCAACATTGTATTCACACTTCTAATACCCCCACTTATTTCCGTTTTTTGTTTGGTTTGTATATCTCTTCTTTCTTTTTTATAACCTAATCTACGCTATGTTACTAGTTATTAGGCTTAGCCCATTTCATCACGTTACATCATTGCAGCTATGTATGCCCAACCTTAAATTGAACTCGCCTAATTGGGAGGCTTTTTTATAATAAATAAAAGAGAAAAGTGTATGCAGGCCATTTAAATTTTGACTCTTTTATAAGTTATTTTCATAAATTTTAAATTTTTTTAATTAATCTCTAAATATTAATTAATATCACAACAGATTTTTATGTTTAATTTAAATTTATTAATTTAATAATAATAAAATTATATGATACTATTTTATTTGTATTTATATTAATTAAGAATTATTTATTAATTTATTTATTAAAATTTAATTTTAAATATATATATTTTTTAAAAAATAAAAAAATTATTTTAAAAAATAAAATTGTTTATTTATTTTATAAGGAAGAAAATATATTTAAAATTAAATTTTAATAGATAAATTAATAAATAATTCTTAATTAGTGTTAATATAAATAAAATGATATTATAGAATATTATTGTTAGTGAATTAATAGATTCAAATTAAATATAAAGATATATTGTGATATTAATTAAAGTTTATGAACTAATTAAAAATATTTTAAAGTTTGTATTGATGATTTTCAAAATAATCAAAGTTCAATGGAATTACATACTATTTTTCTTAAATAAAAATAAATGAATAAATAATCATTATACATCAAACATCAAACTCTTCATTTTGATGTAGCTTTCTTCTTTCTCGGTGCCTAAATCATTTCCAACGTCTGCAATGTCTTCTTCTCAAGTGGACTACGACGGATTGCTACAACGAAAACAATTGACTCTGATTTTATGCCAACGGTGTACAAGTCACAATGGTGGACTCCGATGGATTGGCAGAACGAAAGCAGTAGACAATTTTTTTTTCTTTTTTTTCAAGTCCACTTCCGAGTTTCAATACACTTTTAAGTGTAAGATCATAACATTTCTTTTTGTTTAAGTGAAACAGGGAGTTTTTATAATGGTTATTATTTTATTTTTACCCACTTGATCCACATATTCAACCAAATTTTATTAGACAAACCTGCAAATTGTCGTTTTACAAGCTGCTCCAAAACTTTCCCTTTAACAATCCCAACCTTCCCTATTCTTTAACAATTAATCAACGGTTGAATATGTGAGGAGCATTGTGTGGTGCTTCGTAAATGCTTCCCAATTGATTCAAGCCTGGAATTGGAACAACATTATGGTGATTTATGTTGTCAAATGTGACCTGAAATGAAACAGTGAAACCGTGAAACCGTGAAGTGTGTAGTATGCTAAGTACTATCCTCAAAGATTATTTCGGTATAAACAAAAATCTCCTAAGGTACAACAAACTCTTCCTGTTTGACAGAGATTCAAGAACTGCAAGAGATTCTGTAATAGTAAGTAACCCAAACGAAGAAGGAGAAGAAAGTATAGAAGTGTAGAAGCAGAAAAGCAATATATAAAACAACAGAAGTGAACAGTATTTATAGAAGGTAAAAAATAGACGTTTAGAAACAAAAAGCAACGTTAGGTTTGTTAAAAATATGACTGTTGGAATAATAACGTTGGAAATATGACTATTGCAAAACGGATTTGTTTGTTGAAACTAATTTGCTTAAAACCAAATCTGCCCGTTTGAGAAGACTAAGTCAATTTTGACTTCTTCAAAAATCTCATTTTCATGGTAAGCTCAAAATTAATTAAATATTTGACAAAAAGATCCGGGCCTCAAGATATTACGCGCAAGGGGGGCAAATTGATGATTTGCACTAACCATGAGTTTTTCAGCTCATTTTTGTGCGCGCGAGCCCACCACCTTATTTGTTTTTTACAAAGCTCAAAACACAAGTTGAAATATAAACTCTTCCAAAGACTTACTTCCAATCAATGTGAGACTTATTCTTTTGAAAAATACATTTTTCACAACAATCCTTCACATATTTCAAAAGAATATTAAAATAAATAAAAAACAGAATCTAAATTACATCATCAGTGCAAACGTTTCGAATCTGGTGTCTTCTGGACTATGAACTAGACCTAGATAAATAGGACTTTAACTTACAATATAATTAGTGAAGTTTTTAACTTACAATGTATAATTAGTGAAGTTTAGACTTCTATGAACCAAAACATTTTTCGCGTAAATTAGAATTCTATTTGATCACATTTATACCCTTACTTATCTCTTGTGTTAACGTCGTTTTGCACTTTTCTGCCATGCACATGTCTGGTTGTTCATGAGTACTCTAGAGACTATGTCATTATCTCATAGGAGCGGCCCAACTCTACACTCATATAGGTGATTTCATCAAGTGTATACTGTACTTTATATACCACCCATAAGGGATATGAAATTTATTAAAAGCATTTAGCTTATCCTCACAATAAATGCAGTCTAGCACTTCTCATGCTTCTCACACCATAGGAAGGGACAAACAAAATGCTAGCAGTACTAACAAGTGACTTGTTATTACTTATATAAACTTTTTCATAGGATCTCTAGTCATAAAAGTCGGGTTACCATCACCGTTAGTTTCAAATTGGCTTAAGTCCAATTCCCCTTGATGTGGTATATATTAAGTTCCTTCCCAAAGTCTTAGTCAGAGGATCGGCCAAGTTTACTTCTGACTTCACATAATTAATGGATATAATTCCATCTTTCAGCAGCTGCTTTATCACTTCATGTCTCAACCTAATATGTCTGTTCTTACCATTAAAGGTTTTATTACTTGCAATAGATATTGCCGCCTTATTGTCACAATGCACAGACATAGAAGGGGTTGGTTTTATTCCTAATGGAATATTTTCTAAGAAATTTCTCAATCACTCGGCCTCATTACCGATTTTCTCCAGAGCAATAAACTCTGGCTCCATGGTGGATTTTACAATTATTGTTTGTTTGGCTGATCTCCAAGTCACCGCACCACCACCAAAGGTGAACACATAGCCACTAGTGGATTTAATCTCATCTGAATATGAGATCCAATTAGCATCATTGCATCCTTCTAATACGGCGAGAAATCCACTATAAACAATACCATAGTTCATGGTACCTCTCAAATATTTCATTAGTCTAGTCAAAGCGGCCCAGTGATCATTATTAGGATTATGTGTATATCTACTCAATCTGCATACAACATACGCTATATCAGGTCGAGTGAAATTTATCAAATGCAATAAACTCCCAATAATCTGTGCATACTGAGACCTGGCAACAGGATCACCTCTGTTTTTCTTTAACTGAGTGTTAGCATCATAAGGGGTACTCACAGGTTTGACATCAAAATATCCAAACTTCTTTAAAAGTTTCTCAACATAATATTCTTGTGATAGTATTATACTATCACATTTCCTTATGACTTTAACACCCAGAATTACACTAGCTTCACCCATGTCTTTCATGTCAAATTTAGATGCACGAAAACATTTTGTTTGATGTACTATGTTATGGCTAGTACCGAAAATTAGCATGTCATCCACATATAGATAAATAATCACCCATTTATCAACTTCAACAGAAGAAAAACCATCACAAATTAAAGTTTGATCAAACTTTTCATGCCACTGCTTAGGTGCTTATTTTAGACCATTTAAAGATTTGAGAAGCTTACATACTTTATTTTCTTGTCCAGGAACTATACACCCCTCAAGTTGTACCATGTAAATTTCTTCTTCTAAATCACCATTTGAAAAGGCTGTTTTAACATCCATTTGGTGAATAACCAAATTATGTATAGAGGCTAATATAATCAAAACTCGAATAGAAGAAATTCTAGTTATAAGAGCAAAGGTATAAAAAAAAGTTAACATTTTGTTTTTGAGTAAAACCTTTTGCTACTAATCTAGCCTTATATTTTTCAATTGATCCGTTGGGGTTATATTTCTTTTTAAAAATCCATTTGCAACCAATTGATTTTGCTCCAGGAGGTAAATCTACTAAAACTCAAGTATTACATTTTGTAATTGAATTAATTTCAGAATTAATGGCTTCTTTCCAAAAAGGTGCAACAGGTGAAGAAAAAGTTTCAGAAACAGTTAAAGGGTCATCATCAACAAGATATATGTAAAAATCATTTCCAAAAGAAGTTTTTTTTCTTTGTCTTTTACTTCTTCTCAAATCCTCAAATAAATTATCAGATAAATATTGTGCTGGAGCTTCAAAAAAATTATCTAATTTTAAGGGAAGAATATGCTAAAAAAATTCAGCATTTTTTGTCTCAATTATAGACTTGAAATCAAGCACATCACTTTTTAAAACTAAAAATCTATATGCAGCACTATGATCAGCATACCCAATAAACAAATAATCAGAAGTCTTAGAGCCTATTTTCCTCTTTTTAGGTTCAGGTAACATCACTTTAGTTAAACACCCCTCATACTTTTAAATATTTCAAGTTAGACTTATAACCCTTCCATAACTCATATGGTGTTTTACCTGTTTTCTTATAGAGAATTCTATTTTGTAAGTGACATGCAGTTAATATGGCTTCACTCCAAAGGTTATCAGGTGCATTAGAACTAATTAAAAGGGCATTCATCAGTTCTTTTAAGGTCCTATTTTTCCTTTTAGCTACTTCATTGTATTGAGGAGAGTAAGAGGGTGTAATTTCATGAATTATTCCTTCTTTTTCACAAAAATCATTAAATAAAGTGTATTCACCACTTCTATCTGATCTAACTCTTTTAATTCTTTTATTTAATTGATTCTCTACTTCTGCTTTATATACTAGAAACATATCAAAAGCCTCATCTTTATTTCTAAGTAAATATACTTTAGTGTACCTAGAAAAATCATCAATAAAAGTTACACTATTTTTTACCACCTCTAGTCATAGTTTGTTTTAAGTCTCCTAAATCAGAATGAATTAATTCAAGAATTTCAGTTTTTCTTTCTACGGATAAACATGATTTTTTAGTTATTTTTGATTCAGCACATATTTCACATTTATTTAAGCATGTATCACTAAAACCAGAAATTAATCCAAGATGTTGCATTTTCTTAATATAAACAGCACTAACATATCCTAATCTAGCATACCATATATCAATAAAGTCAATCATATACGCAGAAGAAGAAGCATTTTCATTAATTTTAGCAATATTGAGTACCAACAGTCCCTGATTACAATAACCCTTCCCTACAAGGACATTATTTTTTGTCATCACTATTTTGTCAGACTCAAAAGATTCCTTAACCCCAATCTTTTCTAGCAAGGCCATATAAATTAAATTCACCCTTATGCTAGGTACATGAAGCACTTCGTTAAAAGCTAAGGTCTTGCTAGATGCGAGTTTCAGAAGAACTTTTCCTTTCCCAAGAACTTCAGCGGTTTGGGAATCACCAAGATAAACATGTTCTTCTTCATCCCCTACAGAATTGTAGGAGGTAAACATATTTCTATTTGCATAGATATGTCTAGTAGCCCCAGAGTCTACCACTCAATTGTTCACATTGGCCATTAATAAGGCTTGAGAAATGACCGTAGCAATTATATCATCTCCTTCGACCAAATTTGCTTTAGGAGGATTGCCATTTCTCTTCCTATGTCAGCATTGAGCCACCCGATGACCTGACTTGCCATAAACATAACAATTTCCTCCATTATTTTTGAAAGTGGGATTATTCACTCTTGACACGTAGTTAGGTTTATTGTAATCAGACCTTTTGTTGGGTTTATGTTTGTACCTTTTCTTATTGACTTGTACTATATTTGCCCTTAAAGCTAATGTTGTTGCCCTTGCAACCTTGATCTCATTCCGGTTTGTGTACTCAATGATTATGTGGGTGATTAGATCAGCAAGGGACGACTGTTTGTTTTTGTGCTTGAGTTATTGTTTGTAGTCCTTCCAAGATTGTGGTAGTTTTTCAATGAGCAATCCAGCTACGAATTCATCAGGTAAGGTGATGTTCTCAGCCTTCAATTCTTCTAATAGTTTATGGTATTGGTTGATTTGAGTCTTGATATCATTTTCATCCGTCATCTCCCATCGGTAGTAGTTTCCAATGACAAACTTTTGTTTGCCAGTGTCCTCAGCAGTGTATTTGAGAATCATAGACTCCCAAATTTTGTTGGTTTCCTTGTATGAACAGTAGACATCGAACAATTCGTTAAATAATGTGGTTAGAATTGTGTGCCTACATACCTTATTAGCATAAGTCCAATCGTCAAGTTTTTCTTGGTCAACAGATGTGTCAAGCATTTGATCTGTGAGTGCACTAACGACGCCGTGCATGTCTAGAACAGAGTAGACACGCTCATGCCACCTTTTGAAATTCTGTCCTCCGAACATTTTGATTTTGGAAACATCTGGGAAAGGTTTGGCGTATGTAATTGCGGCAACAACAAGAGACAGGTTTTGTGGGGTAGCATTGTCGGACCCGTTGTTGGCTGAGAGAGTGGCGTGCTGTGGTTCCATAATCCTTGATATTGTTGTCAAACGTGACCTGAAATGAAACAGCGAAACTGTGAAGTTTGTAGCGTGCTAAGTACTGCCCTCAAGGATTATTTCAGAATAAATGAAAATTTCTCAGGATACAACAGACTCTTCTTGTTTGACAGTGATTCAAGAACTGCAAGAGATTCTGTAATAGTAAGTAATCCAGACGAAGAAGGAGAAGAAAATATAGAAGTGTAGAAGTAGAAAAACAGTATATAAAACAACAGAAGTGAACAGTATTTATAGAAGGTAAAAAAAGACATTTAGAAACAGAAAGCAATGTTAGGTTTGTTAAAAATATAACTGTTGGAATAATAACGTTGGAAATATGACTGTTGCAAAACAGATTTATTTGTTGAAACTAATTTGCTTAAAACCAAATCTACCCGTTTGAGAAGACCAAGTTAGTTTTGACTTCTTCAAAAACCTCATTTTCCTGATAAGCTCAAAATTAACTAAATATTTGACAAAAAGATCTGGACCTCAAGATATCACACGCAGGGGGACAAATCAATGATTTGCACTAACCATGAGTTTTTCAGCCTATTTTAGTACGCGCGAGTCCACTACCTTATTTGTTTCTTACAAAGCTCAAAACACAAGTTGAAATATAAACTCTTTCAAAGACTTACTTCTAACCAATGTGGGACTTATTCTTTTGAAAAATACACTTTTCACAACAATTTATTGGATCTTGAATTATGTCTCGAAGGGCATCATTTCTAGCATCATCCACTAGCAATCTAGTGAGGAAATTTGGAGTGATCTTAAAGATCGTTTCTAATGACAAAATTGCTCAAGAATCTTCCAGCTGAATAAAGAGTTAATAATTCATGGCATCAAGGTTGTCAAAAAAGAGTTTTAATTAAAAAATGTTCGGGGATTAGGTAAAAGCAAAACGTAAAAACATAAATGTTACATACTACATCGAAAGTTATTTTAAAACTAATACATGTACAAATAAATATTTATGTACAAAATTGTAACTTAAATTTAAATACTAAATTAACAGAGTCCATAAGTTCATAACTTTAGACTAAGTTAAATCACATACTAGCATATGAATTAAATTGATTAAATTATATAACAACTAAGTAGTGAAGATTGAAAAATGAACAAACTGCAAAATTGACAAGCCCTTTAATTATTGACTAACGCAAAGTTGACAAACTCAAATTGTGTTTCTGTCAAGACATTAAGCTCCAATAATGATTGGCTGATAAGCACAAAATCAACGTAGAACCGTTAACTTTAAACTATTGTGGAACTCAATCATAGAGAGCTCAACCTCAAAATGTCAAAGTCATATGCACTCTCAAAGAACACTAGTGGAGGACTGTGAGAAGATTTAAACTTGTGTTACGGATGTTAATGCTACCCTATACAAATGTCAAACCGGGTTGAGTCTTATCCAAATCTAATTTAAGATCCATAACAAAATAAAAAAATAGAGCATAATTGGCCTTTAAACATAAAAGCGTGATATCCTTGGCTAAAATCAGGTTTGCAATGATTTTAAGTTCAAAAACAAGTTCTGAAAAGATTTTTCCAAATTTATTTTTTAAGTAACATCTAACAAGTTTTTTTGTTTTCAAATTGTAAAATCTTAAGATTTAAGGTTTTGAAACACGATTTTAACAACCATGAATGCTATGAATTTACACCTTAGATCACTTGTATATATGCTTCACAATAAGTTAATCAATAATTAAGAATTCATTTCTTCAATTTCAAACTTCACTCTATGCTGCAAAAGAAACAAAAATTGACCATTTTCATAGCAGCGGCAGAGAGATGCCATCTTAGAGAGAGAAACGAAAGTGTAGATAAGCTAAATGTCATAAACATAATAATAATTTTATTGTTGTACAAAGGCTTTGTAATCTGGTATTGGTAGTCATATATCATGCCTCTTGTGGGAATTTTTCTTTGACCTTGTGAATTTGGATCATATTATATATAAAAAAAAGCACAAAAAAAAAAAATCATATTATGCCTTTTCACAAGGTTTCCTAAAGACTTACTGTAATAGAACTTGGCCGACACTCATGCGGTCATAATAATAATAATAATAATAATAATAATAATGACGATAATGATGATGATAATGATAGACACATGTAAGTTGGCCGACAAATGTAATTGTAAAGGTCAATAATAGACACTAGAGTATGTGGCCTTCTCTTCAGGGTAGCCGAATGTTGGGTCTATTAGGCTTCCTGAGACCAGGCTGCTAGATATTGCAGAAGGGAAGTTTTATTATGATGGACCTTATTATTTAGGGACCATGGATGGTCCTTGTGGTTATATCCGTTGGATATTAATTCAAAAAGATTAATGGTAGAGATTCGTCACCAGTAATTTAGTGAGTAGATAAGTTTCTTAAACTTCATAATTTCAAAATGTCTCTAAATAAAAATGAATTTTGGATCTTGAAATCCTTTTTCTTTCTCATAAACCAAAAAGGCAAGAACAAAAAGGCAAAAACAAAGTCCTTAGGAGGAAAAATCACCGCCACCGAATTTGGGGCTCGAATGGCAGCAAGCTTAATTATGTAAATCCCTTCATCACAAGTTAATATGGTAGCCATCACAGTGAAGAAAACAGTTGTCTAGTTCTTTTACTTTAATTTTTTGAAACTCAAATCAAATTTGACTCTACAACGAGGGCAGTTGAAGTAGAAGATTGAGTACCTGACTAAGACTGTGAGAGATTAGAAAGATCCCCAACTGCACGATTGGCTGAGGCCAAAAGGGTTAGAGAAATCAATCAGAACAACAATATAATTAGAATCGTAGAAATCCTTGCTTGTTACATCTATGGTCGGTCAGGTGGAACTCAAATGTGGAACTTGCACTCACCATCGCTGTCACATGTGTCACAGTCAGGTGGAACTCGACTGTGGAACTCACACTGGCTGTCGCTTGTTTAAGGATGGGTGGTGCAACGGTGGTGGATGGCCAGGTGAAGCGGTGGTTCATGGCATGGTCAGGTAGAGCTCTAGCGCTTGAAGGTCTTGGTCATGGGTCATAGAGGAGAGTTAGTATAAAAATAACATTAGTTGCATGCATTTAAAAAAAAAAAAAAACTTTGATACAAAATTACAAATTTTTAAAATTTAATGTAACGAGTAAAGTCAAAATGATTATCCATAAAACTTTGATTACAAAATCTATGTTAGAACGACCCATTGCAAAAAGCTTACTGTGCAAACGTTGGGTAGTTGGGCTGTACCCATTTTACTTTTATCCTTTTTTCTATTTTACTTCCTATTTTATTCAGACCAAAAAAAAAAAATATTTTATGAGGTTATTCTTTCATAAAAGGGTATGCCTGTTCAATGTCATGTATTCTTCCGGTGATTCATATTTCTACTTTCTTCTACATCTCTTAGCTTACTATTTTTCAAAATATGACCAATTTTCAATAATGAAATTTTATGATGAAATAAATTTTATATATAATTTAGAAAAGATTTTTGCAAACAAATGCTTCCAAGTAATCTCAAATGTTGATGTGGACAGTCATAGATAAATTTGATATTGATCTTTCAAATGCTAAGATAGACTTTTGTAAACATATATCTTTCACATTGCGTGTTAGCTTTCAATAATCCCAAAGAATTTCTTAAATAGGCATCACCTATAATAACTATTCAATCAATAGTTGCAATATGCTAAGTTAACTCTTACATGATTGATAGCTTTAATGACCACTCTCATCGAGTTCCATCTGCATAAAATATCAATGGGCAACAACAAAGTAGTTTTGTTAAAAAATTATAATGTTAATTATATATATATTATATATATATATATATATATATATATATATATTTATATATTATATATATTATATCTTATTTAATATTATTTATTTTTTTTTTTTAATTATTTTTTCTCTCAATCATACACTTTTTAAAAAAAATATATATATAATATCTATATTTCTAAAAAAATTGTATGATCACCTTTTCCGTTGTTAAAATAATAGAAAAAATAAAATTTATAATTTTTTGCAATACTTTTTTTAAAATTTTTTTCCTATGCAGCAAAATATGAAATAGGTGTGCATTTATATTTTAGAGAAGTTGACGCCAACTACTCATGCCATATACTAAATCATTGAAATTTTTTATTTTATAGTGCTTAAGCTATTCTCAATAACTTTATCAATTTCATATCATCTAAATTTCTATGGTCATTTCAATGCAACTTATGAGACCTATATCTATACCCAAAACTTTTTACTTTCAATTTCAATTTATCACCTAATATGATATTATAACAATTGATTTTTTTTTAAATACTAACTACAAATACTAATATGCAGGCGTCACACAAAAGCATTGGCTAAAAAGTTAGTTAATTATTGACAGAATTAAGCCAAAGTTAAAAATAATTATTGGATGAAATAAAGTGATTGAATTTACTTATGATTTCAGAATAAAAAGTATGCAAAATCATTCAGTCAAAAAAATCTGCTTGTGTACATTTTTTTTTATTATTAGTCAGCCGTGCCTTCAGCTCCAAACATTTAATTGAAATGGATATATTAATTAATCCATAAGCTATTTCTTGCCCGTTGTGCTTTCTCTCTTGGCGTTGAAGCCTTAGGACTTGAATAGACATAAATTTTGGCATTTTTCAATCAGGCCAATTACCATTTACCAATAGAATGATATGAGAAAACCAAAAATGCCATTTTTAATTTTTTTTTCTACAAGGAGTATTTGAAGTAAAAGAAAACTTGCAATTACAGGATTTTTCTTCCCGTGACTTCTAGAAATTTTTAAGAGTTACTAAAATAAGAAAAATATATTGTTAGTATTAAATGTATATTACATTAATTTTATAATAAAAATATTAGAAACATATTTTTTATTATTTTTTTTAATACACTATCTTTTATTAAGTTTATGTTACACATTAAAATAATATTTAATTTTAATTAACATATAATTAAATTTAAATATTATTTTAATATGTGACGTAATTTAATAAAAAAATATTTTAAAAAAGTGTAATATATATGTTCTAAACCTTCTTTATTTTATAATAATCATGACTTCTTTTACTTTAACTATAATTTTAATAATATAATCGATATATCATTCAATAAATCATTCAAAACAAACAAATTTCTCTTCCATGTCACGTAAGAATCTCTCCTTGCTTCTTGTTTGATAAGTCAGCAATTACCTTAACATACTAGAAACTGCCATCCTATATTACATCGTGTACGTGTAAGGTCCAAACCCACCACACCTCCCACCCACATTGCTCCAAATACGCTCTGAAAAATCTAAACCCCTTATATTTATCCACTTTGAAACCTTATCAAAATCATTACTCACACCACCAAGAAACCCTACAAATCATTATTCTGATCTGTTCTTTCTCCCTGCACTGTGGGTGAAGTGAAACCACCAATGGCCAACAAAGAGATGCAAGTTGTGAAGGGTCTGGACCTGCAGAGGTACATGGGGCGGTGGTACGAGATAGCCTCTTTCCCATCAAGGAATCAGCCCAAGGATGGTGTGAACACTAGAGCCACATACACCTTGAAGGATGATGGGACTGTTCATGTGCTCAACGAGACTTGGAGTGGTGGGAAAAGAAGCTACATAGAGGGAACTGCTTATAAGGTTGTGCCCAATAGTAACGAGGCCAAGCTCAAGGTCAAGTTCTATGTTCCTCCTTTCTTGCCCATCATCCCCGTTATTGGGGATTACTGGGTTTTGTGCATTGATGATGATTATCAGTATGCTTTGATTGGCCAGCCAAGCAAGAAATACCTCTGGGTGAGCCAATTTACCTTTTAGGATATTTTTTTCCTTGGTATATAAATGTTTATAATGAAACGAGGTTGGTCCATTCCATGGTTTTCTAAATTGCAGTTGTGGTTATGTTACGTTCAACGTAATTGTGGAGAATTGTAGAAAAATACGATTAATGAAGTCGCAATTGCAGTCATGATGTGATTGCAAAAATTAAAAAAACCGTAATATTATAGCCACAGATTGAAATTTAAAATCATGGTTCATTCCAAAATCTATATAGGTTGGAATCAAACCCATGATCTTTTTGTTGACTGTTCAATCTTACTAGTTGAGCCAATTTTCATTGTCACCTTTTACAAGTTTATAAGGAGAAGAGGTTGTGTTCTGATGTAGAATCAGATGGTGCCCGGAAGGACATATGGACAGTGGTCTCCTCCTCTTTGTGCCGTTGTTGCCTCCGAGGGTCTTGAACCGGGGGGTTGGGTACCTACAAAAGGACTCTAACGCTCAAGTCAGATCAGGCACTAAGGGGGTATACACTATGAGAATTATGGTTACCTTGTTAGAGTGGTGTTTTCCTCATATTTATATTGCCTGCGTAGAGTCATTGAGCATGTGTTATAGAGTGTAGGTACATGGAGATCGTGGCCTGACGGGAGAGGGTGTGCCTCCTCCCACGATCGCTCGGGCAGAGTCCTGATGGAGGGTGCCTCCCTCCCACGATCGTCCAGGCAGATCTTTGAAATCTTGGGCCTGTCCCGTTAGTGGCCAACCACTGTAGCAGGTAATCATGGTCCCCACACTGTAAAGGTCACTATAGGTAGTGATCAGGCCATGCGCAGACCTATGGAGTGTTGGTTGGAGAGTACGATTGGTACCCGTGTATAGACGTACTGCTAAGGGATGTAACCCAGATACTGGTGATGTATATGCTGGGTTTGGTCTTTAAGGGCGGTATCCCGGACCACGATCCAGAATAGTTGCCTCCAGCTTGGTGCTTAAGTGGAATAATTAAGTGTCAAGATATTCAGACCAAGGATGGGAATCCGTTGCATTGTGAGAATCCTTAGAGGTTGAAGTTCGTTGCCTGGTACCCCCAGAGTTGGCGTATACCGCCATCCCATCATTCGGGGTTTGTCCTGCCCTCATGCCTGGTTACGCAAGGTCTTTGTATTTTTTCGTGCTTTGCAGAAACGTTGAGTTTCCTTGAGAAACAACTTGTTCTGACTTTATTGGGCATTAAAAGACCCATTAATTTTTTGATGTTTTCCAATAGCATGCTTCCTCTTCGCCCAATCAGAATCGAGGAGCATTTAAGGGTAGCTAACCTTATGTAATGGGTATGCTGCTCTCAGGCCTAATAGGAGTGCCTCGCTTTTCCTATAAAAGGGAAGCACTTTCATCTGGAGTTTTTGACTATTTCTTCTATTGCATTCCTCTGTAACCTCACTTGAGTGGCTTCTTTCTTTATGGCTCTCTTTTCCTTTCATTCATGTCCCGATAGGGTTCTGCCAATTGAGAGAGCCATATTCTTGTTTTTTCCAAAATGTTTGAAGTTGTTTTGGCCCCTCTCTATATGTCCCTTTTAAAGGGCGGCTTACTTTCTCAGCATTATTACAGGAGGCAGCTTACTTTCCCAGCGTACCTTGATTGCTTGTTTGATGTTCGCCGTTTCTGGGAAGGCTTGAGTCGCCGTCTGTGTTGGACGGGGTACTTCAGAGCTAGGGCGTTCACTTTCCTTGCCCGGGTAAGCAGGAGGAACTACTGAAGCTGCTCCGTGCTTTGAAATGCCTTGGGGAGAATCGCGAGACCGGTTAAGACTTCGGTGGAACGATCTCCTTCATGAAAGGTTGCGTCTCGTCTATCGAAAGAGGATGCATCCCGGCCTTTATTGGTGGAGGCAAGGCAGAAGATTTGGTGTCCTGGCTCCTAATGCCGGTTTTTTCGAAGTTCTTCAAAGCCCATCCACTTTTTCAAGAGGGAGCCGTGGTGGTGGTAGCAGCTCTCCGTACCACAGCGGAAATGTGGATGCGACATGGCCCGGGATGCTTCCAATGTCTTTCTTTTCTTTAAAATTTTTATGTCTCTATACTTTCTTTTCCCTCTCTTTCTGATGTAAAATGATGTATGGAATGAGAATAAGATTTATAAGTGAAAACTCTTATCTTTGTATCCTATTTTCTTCTTTTCCTTTCTACTATTTGAAGTTTTTATGTTTGACTGGGGTGAGTCCAACGCTTACTTCGGGGTGGCGTTATTTCTTCCTGCCTATCCGTGGTTTTTCATTTTAGCCGGGGTGAGTCTAACGTTTATCCCGGCGTGACGTCATCATGCCCCCAACTTAGTGCTTTGGCTTGAAAAGACAAAGTAACAAGTTCGAAATGTTTTTTGTGCGCTGGGGAGGGTTAATTCCGGTTTGGTTGTCGTAGTCCGGATAGTGGCTTTGAAGCCGAAAGTTTACCACAGTTTTATATCGCAGTCTCGAGTAAGATCCAGACTTAACCTTTGAAAATCGTGTGATCTTTGAATTGCTATGCAACTGTGCTCGCGTCTGCACAAATGTCTTTTCAACTGCTTCTGTAACTGCAATGGCCACGTGGCGTGTTTTTAACGGATGGACGTGCCTAGAGCCCTGCTTGCCATGATAAGCATATTTTCGGAATTTGGACATTGAGGACAAAAAAGCCCCCCAACCGTTTTGGCCTTTATAAATGAGGTTAGGGGTTCATTGTTCGCTTTCTACCATTTCTGAGTAGTCTTCAAAGAGCTTTGCGTCGAAGAGAGGTGATTCATAAAAGTCTAAGGGCATTTTTCCACCTATTTTCAGAACAGTTGTTAGCGTTTTTATTCTAGGTAACTTCTTCTCTTAGTCCCCTTGATGTTTTTCCTTTCTCTGGTTGCCTTATACTAGTACTGAGTAGTAGGGAAGTCGCACATTCCTTAATGGAATGTATTCCTTGTGTGCCTTCGAATTTCTCCTTCTCCCCTGAGAACTCCGTCTCCGCCGCGCCGTGCACGACGGAGGTGTCCTTCTGAAATTTGAAATTTTGGAGGGAAGGGAAATCGGTACATGGGTTCGTTGTCTCTGTGTCTGAATCTTTTGTTTAGATGATTCTGACAATTACTTACCGACCTCTTTCGATGTTTTCAGGGTTTTCATGGCAAAAGGCAAATGAGGGGCTAGGTCCAGAGTGTCATCTTCCGAGGATCTCACTCTGGCTGAGATTGAGCAAATTTGGATCTGTCGTGGTCCGGGGTTAGTATACACATGGGTAGGGGAGGATGTCTGGAAATATCACTCCAACTTTTCTTCTGAGGCCGTCCTGAGGCAGTCTATGGATTTTATTCATCTGACGGATGAGAAGAAAAGGGATAAGGAGTTCGTGGTTGTATGCCCTGAATGGAACGAGAGGGTGTGTTCCAGTCGTGAGGCGGGCTCACATTTCATGTTCCTGTATGAGCCCCTTTTTGTGAAGCTGAGGCTCCGTCTCCCGTTCTCGGATTTTCAGATGGCCATCCTCCGTACTCTCCGAGTAGCTCCGACCCAAATTCATCCTAATGGCTGGGGTTATATAATAGCTTTCGAGAGGTTCTGTCAGGTGAATGGGCTGAGGTGTTCGGTTAACACTTTTTTCTACTTCTACACCCGGTTAAGTCCCCAAGGTTCATCGAAGCAGAAGAATTGGCTAACCATTCGGTCCAGGAGTGGTCGCAAGTCCTTTGATGTCTTTCAGGATAGCTTCAAAGGATTCAAGACTAGGTTTTTTAAGATTATGGCGGCCGAGGGATTCCATCCCTTTTTCTTAAATGCTGATGAGGAACCAAAATTTCCTTTGTGTTGGACGCTAGACGCTTGGAGCACTCCTACCGTTCCTTTGGAGAAAGAAAAGGACGGGCTTAACTCGGAAGAGCTTAAGACAGTTGAGTTCATATCTCGACACACCGAGAACGGGCATATCAACATTAGAGATGTCCTTGAGACTCCTGGTGATGACCTTCTCTTTGCTTAGTTAGGTGGGAAGTAGAGTATAATGGATTACCTTATGTGTGGGGATTGTTTTTGCCTGTATACTCTTAATCCCTTCTTTTTATATTTGCTTGTCTTGTTTTGTTTCAGTGAGTGGTATGGCGTCAGGACTTTCTATTGTAGCTTTGCGTGCTTCAAGGGCTAGGAGAAAGGGGGTGGGGTCCTCGAGTGTCCCTTCTGCTTCTGCCCCGGCACCTAGTGAGGTGGTTATTGAAGACGTTACTGGGGAACTGGTGTCTCCTAAAAATCTTCAATCAAAGAAGAGAAAAGCTGCTGAGGATTCTTCTGACCGGGGTAAGAAAGTTATTGCAGATGGCAGTGCAGAGGATGATGCCGCTATCCTGCCTATTATCGCGGGGGATTCTGATCCCAGACCTTTCATTGACGAGCATATTATGAAGCGTGAAGTAATAGGGCACATATCCCGGTGAGGATTAGTGCAAACTTTGACTGAAGTACAGTCTTTGGCACTCCGGGCTACCGCCGATGTCCGCTATATCGAGATGACCATTGAGGAACTAGACCGGAAAGCATCAGTTGAACTGAAGAGCAAAGATAGGGAGATTGAGGAGGCCGGTCGGAGGCTTAGTACCGCCCTCAAGCTTAATGAAGATGCGCAGGTGCGGATCACAAATTTAGAGAGGGCCTTGGTCGAGGCTGAGGCGGATAAGAAAAGACTTGAATCAGGTAAAATTGAGGCCGAGGAAGTCAGTGTTGGCCTTCATGATGACGTGGCTCTGCTGGAGAAGGAGGTGGATGAGCTGGATGCAATTTTTGAAAAAATTGGGAAGGATCAATTCCAAAATGCTGTGACTCAGATTCAGCATTTCAATCCTGATGTCACCCTTGCCTTAGAACGTCTCAACTTTGAGAAAGTCTTTCATAATGGGCAGCTTATCTTAGTGGAGGACCTTCCTCAAGAAGATTCCGGGGATGTCTCAGGAGCTGCTCAGACTCCGGCAACTGGCGGGGTTGAAACCTGATTCTTTTTTCTCTTTGCCTTTTGTTATGTTATAAGGACATTTGCCCCATTTGGTTAGGGTTTAAAATTTATGTACTTTTGTTTCTTGTTTGTTTGTCTCCATATTTATTTTCCGTGGTCCGTTTTGGGTCCAATGCCCATTATGGTATCCATCGTAACCATGCTGTGGACTTAGGAAATCTCTTGGTAAAAACGTAGGAACCATGGTCCAGAGTTTCATAACCGCAACACCGGATATGCAACATTCTTCTGGACTTAGGTAGAGACGGTGCCTTTAGTCTATAATCCATTACCCATGATGATGAATATTTGGCATTTTGGACTTAGGCAAGAAGAATAAACACCTTAGTTCATGATCCATCATTTATAGTACAAAACTTATGGAATTTTTGAATTTAGGCGCGGGGAATAACGCCTTAGCTTAGGATTTAATGTCCGAAAGGCTTGATGCTTCCGAATCATAGCTTAAGATTTAATGTCCGAAAGGCTTGATGCTTCCGAATCCTTTTGCCTTAGGCACTTATTATTAGACCTTACATGGGGTCCTTTTGTTAACCATACTGGCTTAACAGAATCCCACTTGGCTTAGGTATTATGGTGGACCGCGGATCATCAAATTCGTTGTACCACTGACTTTGAATAGTCAATGCCAAGTATTGAGGTCGGGTGTTGACCCTATAGCTTACTGCCACAACTGGGTGTGTTATACCTCTAATCTTGGGCTTTTGACTTCTTATCGAAAAAGTAATATCTAAATAACTCCTTTTCATTGATAAGTGTTGTGGGACAAAGGTCCATACAAAGTTGAATGGGGGTAGATTAAACCTTAGTTTTTACCAAAAGACTAGGCCGTTAAAGGCGTCTAGCTATAGTATTTCCTAAGTTTATCTGCATTGCAATAGTTCTTGATTGGGTTGCCTATTCGGGTCTCCAGCGTGTAGGCTCCTTTGCCAGTGCTGACGACAATACGGTAGGGGCTTTCCCAGTTAGGGGCTAGTTTCCCTTGGGAGGCATTTTTCCCTTTGATGTCTGCTCTCCTGAGGACTAGATCTCCCAATTGGAAAAGTCTTGGTACCACTTTTTTATTGTATCTGGCCGCTGTCCTTTGTTTAATAGCAGTGTCGCATATATCGGCCACACGTCTCTTTTCTTCCAATAGGTCAAGGTCTTTTCTGATCAATTTGGGGTTGCTGTCAAGTGAGAATTGTTGGTGACGCCAACTTTGTTCTCCTATCTCCACCGGAATCATTGCTTCGCTTCCATAGGTGAGTTTGAAAGGGGTTTCACCTGTGGTAGAGTGGGGGGTGGTTCTATAGGCCTAGAGGACGTGGTTGAGTTATTCAGCCCAATTTCCTTTAACTTCATCTTGTCTCTTTTTGATTCCTCGAACAATAACTCGATTGGAGGCCTCTGTTTGTCCGTTTGTCCTAAGATTTTCTACAAGGCTGCAATGATGTTTTATCTTTAGTTCGGCTAGTAGTTCTTCGAATCCCTTATCTTTGAATTGAGTTCCGTTGTCTGTTACTATAGACTTCGGAATCCTAAACCTAGTGATGATGTGGCGCTAAGTGAATTTCTATATCCGGACTGCCGTGATTGTGGCTAAGGGTTCTGCCTCAATCCACTTTGTGAAGTAATCTACTACTATCACCAAGTATTTTAGGTGGTCGGGGGCCTGGGGGAATGGGCCCAAGATGTCCATTCCCCATCTGTAGAACGGCCAGGGTACGGATATTGTGGACAACTCTTTTGGGGGGGTTTGTAGTAGTCCGAATGGCGCTGACACTTGTCGCAAATCCAGACATGTGCATGGGCATCGACTTCCATTGTTGGCAAGTAGTACCCCGCCCTTAGTGCTTTTAGGGCCAGTGCTTTATCTCCTAAATGGTGTCCGCAACTTCCTTCATGCACCTTGGTTAGAACATATTTTGCTTTTTTCGGGGTGAGGCATTTAAGGATGGGAGAAGAGAAATCACGTCGGTACAAATGACCATCGTATATAGTGTATCTCACCACTATCTTGATTAGCTTTGAGGCTTCTTTGGAGTCTGAAGGAACGACTCCAGATTGCAAGTATTCCATAATAGGGGTGATCCAAGATGTATCATCCTTTTTTACCTGATAGATGATGTTATTCGTGATAGAGGGATGAAGAAGGGTTTGCTGGATAACTGATTAGTTGTTGCCAGGACTTTTGGTGCTGGCGAGTTTAGATAAGAGATCAGCTCTGGAGTTTTGCTCCCTTGGAATGTGCACAACCTCAGTTTCTTCGAAACCTTTAAGGAGTTCTTGTACTTTAACCAAGCACCTTTGCAAGAGAGGTTCCTTGGCTTGGTATTCTCCTCGAATTTAAAAGGTTGCTAACAGTGAATCGCTACAAAGCGTGATTCTGGTTGCCCCTATATCCTTTGCCATGGTTATTTCGGCAATGCATGCTTCGTATTCGGCTTGGTTGTTCGAGGTAGGGAACTCGAACTTCAAGGAATGCTCCAGCGTCAGTCCTTCTGAATTTTTCAGAATTACTCCGGCTCCACTTCTCTTGGGGTTCGAGGATCCATCAACAAAAATGGTCCAAGAAGTTTTTATAGGGTCCCCTAGGTCAGAGGTAAGTTCTACCAAGAAATCAGATAATGCCTGGCCTTTTATTGCGAGCCGTGGTTCATACGCGATTCCAAACTCAGAGAGTTCGATTGACTAGGCAATCATCCTTCCCGCCAAGTTTGGTTTGTGCAACACCTGGCAGATGGGCTGGTCTGTCCTTACGACCACGGGGTAGCATTGGAAGTATTACCGCAGTCTTCTTGCAGTGGTGATCAGGGCAAAAACAACTTTCTCGACCTTCTGATACTAGAGTTCTGGTCCTTGAAGCACTTTGCTGACAAAGTAGACTAGTTTTTTTTACCCTCGTTTATCTCCCGAACTAGCACTGAGTTTATAGCTTCTTCGTGGACTGAAAGGTACAGGAAGAGTGCTTCACTGTTGTTCGGTCTTGACAAGATTGGAGGAGAGGACAAGAGCTTTTTCAACGATGAAAATGCGTCCTCGCACTCTGGGGTCCATTCAAAATTTTTCCCCTTCTTGAGTAGTTTGAAGAGAGGAAGAGACTTATGGGCTGCTTTGGAGAGGAACCGTGTAAGGGCTGCTATCCTTCTTGTCAGCTGTTGCACCTCCTTGACACATCGGGGACTTCTCATGTCGAGTACAGCCTAACACTTGTCGAGATTGGCTTCAATTTCGCGGTGGGTTAGCATGAACCCCAAAAATTTTTCGGCATGGATCCCAAAGGCGCACTTCTCTGGATTTAGTATCATATTGTGCTTCTGGACTTGTGCGAAAACTTCACCGAGGTCCGTAGTATGCGATCCGCCTTATAAGATTTTTACTATCATATCATCAACGTAGACCTCTAGCATCTTCCCCACTTAGTTCTTGAAAACTTTGTTCATCATTCTTTGATAGGTGGCTCCTGCATTTTTCAGCCCAAAGGGCATAACCCTATAGCAGTAGCTCGCCCTTCCAGTGATGAAGGCAGTTTTTTCTTCATCTTCAAGGTACATCGGAATCTGATTGTACCTAAAGTAGACATCTATGAATGATAGCCACTTGAAGCCTGAGGAGCTGTCAACCAATTGGTCCACATTGGGAAGTGGGTATGGATCTTTTGGACAGACTTTGTTCAAGTCTGTGTAATCCACACACATTCTCCATTTTCCGTTAGGTTTTTTCACTAAGACCACGTTGGACAGCCACGTGATATAAGCAATTTCCTTAATGAACCTGCAACTAAGCAATTCTTTTACCTGCTCCTCAATGACCTGCTGCTTTTCAGGACCGACCTTCCTCTTTTTCTGAGCGATTGGCTTCATATCCTTGCTAATGGACAAGTGATGGTAGATGAAGGAGGGGTCGAGTCCTAGCAAGTCGGACGACATCCAGGAAAACAAGTCCTTGTTCTTTAACAACAGCTCAATTAATTGTTGTTTTTTGTCTTCTTCCAACTGGACTCCGATCTTGGTTATCTGATGTGGCCTGGCTCCGAGTTGGAGAGCCTACAGTTCTTCTCTAGCATCCAATTCGGTCATCAGTATGTTGACTTGATATAGGATTGGGCCAGGATTGATGGAATTTCCTCTTTTCTGGGCCCTACAGATTTTTAGGCTTTCATTGTAGCATTTTCTGGCGGCAACTTGATCGCCCTTGACAGTGATCACCTCATTGTGTTTATTGGAGAATTTCATTACAAGGTAGGTGGTGGGTACTATGGCGCCAATGGCATTTAGGGAAGGACGGCCAAGGAAGATGTTGTAAGCTGAAAGGCAGTCTATGACCAAAAACTTCACCTTGACTGTTTTGAAAAGCTTGGAGGAGCCTAGGTTCAAATGGGTTTCGTAGTACCTAACTGGGGTGATATTCTCACTTGTGAACCCTGTGAGCTCCTGGTCATAAGGGGTCAAGTCCGACCGCAGGAGTTCTAACTTCTGGTAAAGGTACAGGAACATAATATCTGCCGAGCTCCCTTGATCTATGAAGATTCGGTGGACCTCGGCATTAGAAATTACCCTGGAGATCACGAGTGGATCATCATGATCTGGGATGATTCCGCCATAGTTTTCGTCGGAAAAAGTGATGCATGGCGTCTTTCTTTCCGCGGTATTGGGTTTGGATTCAGAGTGGGAGACGCTGAAGACTGTCATTCTTAATGCTTTCTTTCGCTCCCCGTTTGACGGTCCTCTTCCTGTGAATCCTCCCGCAATGGTATTAATCGTTCTGTTTGGTTCGAGACGACGATCATTATTGTCATTGGGTGAGAGGTCCCTGTTCCTCCCCTACCGGTCATTGTCATTCCGATGGGGCGGTGTCCGGAACCTTCTCCTCGGACTTCGATTTCTCCTTCTGCATTGAGGAGATAGGCTTTGTCCTTTATCCTCCTTGCGCCTACCGCGATGTTCATCATTTTGGGCACAGAGGACGTATTGCTACAGCCGTCCGGCCTTAATCAAGAACTCAATGGCATCGCGCAGATGATAGCAATCCTCAGTGTCGTGTCCATAGCCTTTATGCCATGCACAATGTTTGGAGTGATCTTTTTGTTTGTGTTTTTTAATAGGGGGTGGTCTCCGAATATTCTGATACTCGGTCTACATCACCTCCCTCAAGATCGTCTCTCGTGGGACGTTTCTCCGTGGTGGACTACCTTTGGGACACCGGGACCATGAGGAATCGTAACTGGGATTTTGATGAGTGCGCTCATCTTTATCCCATCTCCTCTGGTCCTCTGTTGCCTCCTCCAGGTTGACGTACTTTTGGGAACGTCTCTGTAATTCGCCCAAGTTCTCAGGCTTCTTCTTTACTAGGGACGCAAAGAATTCGGACCCCACACGAAGACCACTTCTGGCATAGTGAAGGACGATCTTATCATCAAAGCTTTCTACATTGGTACATGCCGCCATGAATCGTCTTACGTAATTGCGGAGGGGTTCATCTCGCCCCTGTCAGATCTTGGCCAGGGATTTGATGGACTTGGGCTGCTCCTTACTGGTGGTGTATTGGAGCAGGAACCGTTATTTTAAGTGTGACCAGTCTACTACGGATTTACGTGGTAGACCGAAGAATCAATTAAAGACTCCTTTTTTGAGGGAGAGAGGGAAAGCACGGCATAGGAGCTCCATGGATCCGTCGTGGAAACACATAGATTGTTTAAAGGTATTTGTGTTCTCCTGGGGGTCTATGGTTCCGTCATAAATCTCCAGGTTGGCGGGGAACTTGAAGTTCCTTGGGACTCGGTACTCCATCAGTTGGTCAGAGAAGGGATGCTCTTGGATGCCACGGTTTGAGTTGTTGTTCCCAACGTTGGATACCGTGGCTTCAACATGACCCCTCTTTTGGTTGTTCTCCTCATTACGTCCTCTGTCAATATAGTTCGACCTAGGCTGGTTTTCATGCATGGCTCTCTGCATGTCTTCCAACCTCTGATATTGCTCGTTCAGCATAGCCATGTGTTGTTGCAGCATGTCCTGAAATTGACGTTGAGACATACGGGATTGGCTCCTATGCTCGAAGTGAGACACTTGGTTGTCGGCATCACCATTTGGCATTCCCAAGCGTTGACGTACTGAGACTCTGTGTGTTGGGATTTCTCCCTTGGCCTTAGGTTCCAAGTCTATCCCTTACCGAGATCCTGCGCGAGAGGTTGGGACTCTCGTCTGAAATCAAAGCGGAATGTCCCTCGCGCTAGTACTCTGTGTTGGGTGCCTGGTTTCTCATGGTAGAGGTTCCATTGGTAGGTGGTGGGACAGAGTAGGGGGGATGTTGCGTAGCAAAAGCCTACCTGTGGTTAACAGAAGTTTGTGCAACGTCCCTCCTTGAGTTTTGCCTTGTGTTCACCATGATTAGGTGTGATTAGAAGTTTACGGTATTCCTACAGACGGCGCCAATGTTTTGATGTAGAATCAGAGGGTGCCTGGAAGGACACGTGGACAGTGGTCTCCTCCTCTTTGTGCCGTTGCTACCTCTGAGGGTCTTGAACCGGGGGGTTGGGTACCTACAAAGGGACTCCAACGCTCAAGTCAGATCAGACACTAAGGAGGTGCAGAGCCCTGATGGAGGGTACCTCTCTCCTACGATCATCCAGGCAGATCCCTGAAATCTCGAACCTGTCGCGTTAGTGGCCAACTATTGTAGTAAGTAATTATGGTCCCCACACTATAAAGGTCACTACAGGTAGTGTAAGGTCATGTGCAGACCTATGGAATGTTGGTTAGAGAGTACGACTGATACTTGTGTATAGACATACTGCTGAGAGACGTAACCCAAATACTGGTGGCGTATATGCCGGATTTGATTTTTAAGGATGGTATTCTGGACCACGGTCCAAAACATGTTGCTTTATTCTAAAATCTATATCGGCAGGAATCAAACCCATGATCTTTTTGTTGATAATTCAATCCTACCGATTAAGCCAATTTTCATTGTACTTTTACTTTTTCATGTTAAGTTATTTTCTCTCTCTCACTTCTCGTAGGTGTCTGAATGTAATGTAATTACATATTGAGGCTTTTCAACTGCAAAAGTATTTGGAATATAGAGGAGTAAAATAGACAAAAGCAGAATTGATGAAGACCAGGCATATGGTTGCTTAACATAGTAGCTTTTTGTGGGACTATCTATCACTATAGTATTCTATTGTTTGGAAATCAGGATCAAATAGGAAATGGAGTTTAACAGGATTTTGGAGGGTTTTGGAGGGAAAGGGAAGGGAAAATTTTAGTAAACATTCTTTATAAGAAACTGAAAATTGGATCATATAACCTTTCAATAATCCTTTATTTTTTTATAAATATTTTATTTCCTTAATTTAGAAAGAAAAATCAACTTGTTCGGTTTTGTGACTATCTCTTCTTTATGATTTATTCATTAATTTCATATTCCTACCATTATATTATACCATAACTTAGGTCAATTTTGGTTCCTAGATATTATGCAGGAAGACCCATTTGGATGATAACATCTACAACGAGCTTATTCAGAAAGCCAAGGATGAAGGATATGATGTGAGCAAACTCCACAAGATACCACAGAGCGACCCTCCGCCAGAGGAAGAGGGCCGCCAAGACACCAAAGGCATTTGGTGGTTCAAATCCATTCTGGGGAAATAGGTCTCGAGGATATGTAGTTTATTAGGTTGAAAAGTATTTCATGCTATGAATACAAAGAGATAAAGAACCTTCCTTCGAGCAATTTTTAAGTTTGGATGGATCTCTCTAAGGCATGTATTGGGTTGTATTTTTTTTTTTTTGACGAAATGTATTGGCTTGTGCTGTTAATAGACGAAGGTGTAAAAGATATGAACATTTGTATGGCTGATGCTTGATCTTGATACACTGTTATGTAACTACTTGTTCTCTTAACAATAGGGGGTTGTGTAAGTACTGAATTAATGTATTTCACCCAAAAAAGTATTGTTTGTGATAATATTTTCATGCTTTCTTTTTAAAAATATTTTTTGAACATTTAGAATATGATTCTTGAAACAATGTGTCACATATGAGTGTGGCTCAATTTTTATATACATTAAGTTAAAATGAATATATCGTATACAAATATAAGTGAAAATAACATAACTTTTTTTTATTTGTACAAACGAGATTTTAATATTTTTATACTTTCTTTTAAAAAGACATTATTAGATTCAGGTAATTTTTTTAAATAAATATAATTTTTTTATTAGCTTCAATTGGTTTGGATACGGCTTCTAAAACTTCTCACTCTAGCATAGTATCAACTATCAATACTCGAGTCATCAAAACCTTAAAAAACTAAAATCCTATTTTTTGAGCCTTCTTAACTATGCCAAAAATTATTTTTCCTTTTTTCATTTTTTCTCTTATGCCGGAAAAAATTATGATATAAAGCCACAATTTCCAGATTATTAATGGAAGCAGGCTAACACGTGTGTTTCCCATTCCACCTCAATTTTGAGGGACAAAAATTGGTCATTTGAGGGAAGAGGGGGAAATGACTTTGGACAACCTTCCATTTTTAAAACTCCCAAACACAAAAATTAATTAATTCAATTTCCTGTCGTGTCCGTTCTCTTTACCTTGGGATCTCTAAAATCGACCCATGAGTGAAAATAATGACTAAACCCTTCGTTTCGAAAGAAGCAAGGTCATTTATGGGTATCTTCTAGTTATAGTTCTCGTACAAGTTCAGGTTACATGCGTAAATAAGATTGTGTTTGAAATCGTTAAAATTTAATTTAATTTGAATCATCCTGATTTAAAAATAAATTATACTGTTTAGAACCCATCCCATTGAAGAAAATAAGATTTGAATCAATTTAAAAATTAAATTTTATATTTGGAAATCAATGTTTAATTGAAGCAGAGTTTAAAGAGAAAAGAGCAACAAAGAAAATCAAGAGAGAACATAATAGATAGATAACAATGAGATTTTGAAGTATCAGAATAATAATTAACGGGAATAAAATATTCCCAATGTAAAAGATAGATACTTTACTTCACCCGCTTTTTTTTCCAAAAAGAAAATATTCTCCATTTTCTTGATCCTTTTGTTTGCTTAAGGGGTTGAAAGGAAACCTTGCGCAAGCTTAGAGAGATGATTCATGTTTATGCAAGACCAACTCGCTTCCCAACCATTCTAATTACTGCAATTTACAAGGTTATCTTAGTCCTGTGTCAAGGGTTCATATCACAAGCTTACAATACGGTGTGGCTAACTACTGGAATGCAAGCTTCCAGTTACCTCTAGTATTCTCTTGTTTGAATAGGATGGCAGAGTAATACGAAAAAGCCACTCCAAGACAGGAGGACGAATATAAATAACCATGGAAGGGGCCATGATAGATGAGCACACGTGACGATATCCAACTACAGATTAACATGGAATGGCTTTATCAAAACAATAACTTACGTATACTATAAATTACCATAGTAAAAATCACAAACAACGTAAATGAGAATGTTAATTTGTCAACACGGTAAGACCTTTAGCCAATATTCAATTCCCGTCTGCAATACATATATCGGGAACATCACAGAATTTCACCAAGCAAACAATGGAGAATGATATAGACATATGAAGGTATTTTCTCCTATCCAACAGCTTTAACATCGGAATAGGATTCAAGTGAGCTCAATGGATACTGATGGTCTTGAAAGCTTACAATATGGTACAACACTGATTGGTTTTTTTCGCCTGTTTGTAGAACATCTGTTTCAAACACCAGCATCAGGTTCTTGTGTCAGTAAATTAACTAGTGGGAAATAAAGTTCAGTTCATGGTTAAGTTAATTAAAAGAGGTTCTCTTGGAAAGATGCAAGCAAATATGGAATTCACAAGAAGTCACACCCCTTTATAGCAATAAATAGAATTATTGATTTAGCAACCAAATACTGATAAATACCAAAATAAATATTGAAAAAGAAAGGATTGAAATCACTAGAAGTGTAAATGATGGGAACAACCCAATAAGTATTTGACTATAGAGTACAGACTAACCAAAGGCAAGAAAAGCAAGGAACAAATAAAGCACCTATAGAATTTCAATTTTTGTTTAGTATTTGATAGTGACAAAAGAAGATATAATGTAACCAACTGTAATCTAATTATACATAAGAACATGTAAAGAAGTAAAACTTCATTCAAAGATAGCCTTGACCTAGTTACGATAAATTGATAAGAATGTTTAATTTTGTATGAATGACTCAATATACGTTACTCTCCTCTAGAGCCTCTCTCCCTTTCTTCCCTTACATAACCCTATAATCACAAGTCACAACTACACGTATACTACTTGAAAATCAATATACAGACAATTAGTTTAAAACAAAAATGCCAAGTCCTGAGCAACATCTATAACACCATGACTTCACAGGTAATATATAATTAGCAGCTTCGATGAAAGTACATTCTGAGGTAGATAGACTCAAAAAGACAATAGCACATATATGTCAAATGAAAAAAACCAACGAACTCCTAAATTAGCACACTGCATGTTCTTCATATTAATTTATTTCCTGTGATCACCTAAATAAAAGCATTGATAAAGATTTATGCTACAAGCAAAGACATTAATCACAAGAATAAAATAAAAAGTAATATTAATCACACATGCTTAATGATGACCATAACCATAGATCAAAGATTTTGGTAACAGAAAATAAGAAGAGACACAGAAATAATAGATGTTTGAATGTGAGCATGTAGGCACTCATGTGCAAGTCCCAAATGCAAAGTTGTAAAACAGGAGTTGTCTTAGTGTACCTGTGATGCTGCACTCAGATCAGAACTCTTCTCAACTAAACTATCCAGCTTTTCCCCTCGTGCAAGAACACTATCAATGGTCTTATGCTGTTTATAAACAGAAAGTCATCATAGGGTGAGAGAAAATAATAAAGTCATGAATAAACACTCCATCACGTGTGTGATGTGGTTGTTAGAAATCTACGCATCAGAAAATTGTAAAAAGAACCTAAACAGGCCCATGTAAAGTTTGAGAGGAAATGAGAAAAGCCCACTAACCACATACAATGGCTAAATCAAGACTACCAAATTATATTTATCATGACCAACATATTTGAAAAAAAGAAATTAATAGCAACTGAATGGTTGATGACCTGGTGACAGACATCATATAAAATCTAGGATATCACCACACAATGACACTAAGAAAGGATAAATTTGCAAAAGTACATTATATTTGGATCCATCAGAGTGATGCTTTACTTGCATGATACTGGCATTGTCATCTAAAGCTAAATGTATTTGGAAACCAATGCCAAATTCTCAAACAAACTTATTTCTTTAGAAAATTACCAAGCATATCACAGTTAAGTTTAAATTGAATAGCCACATAACAAAAATGTCTAACTAAAGAGAAATAAATTTAGGAGATGAAACATGCAGGGAACCCATCTACTGTTTTGCAAATATAAAGTAATGCATGCTTCACTCAATACTTACAAGAATGATTTTTGTTTCATCCAATTCCCTCTGGATTTTCAACAACTTGTCAGCCTCCGCAGGGTCCTGAAGATTTGACAGGAACAGGTAAAATGGGCGGTTTGAGTCAAAAGTAATCATGTGAAAAGATTAGTAGAAACTAGAAAGAAAAAACTTCATTAATATAACTTAGAAATTAGAATATTATATAATTCTTATATAAGAAATCAACAATATCTCCTCTAGCTGAATCTAATATAATGAAGAAGAGGTTTACATGCCTGGAATTTTGTCAGCGCTTCATTCAAATAGGGCCATGGTTGAGTACTGTCTGCCTGAGCAGTTCTCCATGATTCACCAAAAGTTTTTTGATATTCATCCACCACCTGCAAGACATCATATTTTATTGCTATTTAATAAAACAATAAGATTACATGCATCAGACACATTCTATGCATTATAACAGCTATTCTAATCTGACATTTATTTAGTCTCATTCATTTCAATTACTTCAAGTTTCTTAACACAAAAAGACAAATGCTCATCAGAATCACTTGCTTAGGACAATGCTTACTCCTCCTTTGTCCGCCACCATGGATACATAAACTTACTTGCATGCAAGTCACTCAATAGACATGAAATTCTCACTAAAAACAGGACATTTGGGCTTGTGGGGGACAAAGGGCTCTAAGGAGCTAATCATTTAGTTATGGTTGCAGACTACTAGTTCAACAAAACAACACTTATTATCTTGAACAAAGCATAGACAGTTACACACACAGACACACAGAGGTTCAACTATGAGATCGACGTTATTCCACCGAAACTGAATAATAAAAAGTCCAACCAGGAATGTCACACATGAGGACCGAGGTGCAGAGAAAAACAGCATTAATAATGTTATGCTAATTGGGCAATATAAATATTAACAAATCAATTCTTGTCTGACTAACTGTTTTCATTATTTCATCAGATTTGGAATTACTACAAAATATTCATATTGACAATAGATAGAATAAAAAACTGAGCACTGTACCCCAACAATTAAAAACTAAAAAGCAGTCAGAATTGATTTGATGGTCACCAGAGCGGGCATTTTCACCATGAGGAATTGAAATATGATCATAATTAGTATGATACCATGACAGTAAACAGTGATAAAATGGAAAACAAGGTTAGCTTCTTTCTCCATCAATCAAATAACTAAAACACGAGAAAACCCTTACATAATCATAATATCCCTAGGACCCTAGCAATACCAGAGGCATTGTTATCATGTACAGTACACTCATAAACAATATCTTCCTAATTTATCACTGCAAGGAAAAATGGGCCAATTACTCATGATCCAGAAAGAGTCAAACAGCTAAACACGAAATGTATCTAACTGGATGGTTCCATTGACATTTGACTGAATATACAAGTAGTTAAAAAAATGAAATGAAAAATTATATTCTAGATGTCAATGTTTTTGTCTTCTTGACTATAAGGGAAAATATTGATATAATAACTAGCACTGAGATAACACACAGAATCTAATCCTAGAACTGTGACCTAATAACAAATGACGCAGCAAAACAAGTAACAAGTTTCCACGAGATTCCTCCAAACATGATGCGCAGTAAATATAATAGCATTGAACAAAACATACTGCCCTCCCTCTCACCTGGTTAAGAAGAGAAAATGCACTTCGAATTGGGTAGTGATCATCCATAAATCCCACAGCACAAAGGCCATTTCTGTTGTAAGCATGCACCTTGTACTCTGCAAAAGGGAAACAGGTTTTCAAACGTTCACAATTCGGTACATAAAAACCAACCCAATTACCCAACATCTTAAAGGTAAAAAAAAAATGATTATATATCAAAACCAGAGATGAAAAACATATGATTATATATCAAAACTTAAAAAAAAAAAAAGAAACAGAACCCAAAAAAATGGTTAACAATCGTAGAAATTAGAAACCCGATCAGCATGCAAATATTGTATTGTGAACAACCCAGATCAATTAAAACAACAACCCAATAACTCAAAAAAAAACCTAGTCTGCTTAATTTTATTTCACAAAAAGACCAAAACCCATCGTAATTCAAACTTTAAAATAATAATTAAAAAAAAAACCTAAGATGGGAATCTGAATGAATATATATAATATACCTTCGTGCTGGACAGATTGACGCTGGCCCTGAGGGGTGCGTTTAGCGACGGTGCGACCCACGAAGACGATGAACTCCTTGACGCTGGAGCGTTGGAAGTAGCCGAAGCGGCTTACATCCGAAGCGTTCACCAGAATCACCGGATCCGAACCCTCACCTGTGCATTTAAGCACCAATAGAGCTGTGATCTTCATCTCTTTCTAAATTCTAATTCTATTTCTCTTCTCTCTCTCTCTCTTTTTCTCTCTCTAAACTCTTTCAGAGCTTTGTCTCTCTTCTTCTTTTGGATTCGCAGAGGGAAGCGTGGAAGAGGTAAATGGAACTGAAACGAATATTGTTATCTGGTGTGGGAGGAGAAATATTCTCTGGTGAATCACCATTTAATAATTTCGTAAATTTGTATGTCATAAAATTATTTTATATTAAAAGAGGTAATATGTTATTTATTGATTAATTTAATTTATACTCTGCTGCGAGAGGATGTAATCGAGAATGCTGAAACTAATGAATTGGGACCAATGAATAGGGTCCACGTTATGGTAAGGTGTTATTGTATTGCACAAACTTTTGGGGTATTGTAATGTCCTCCACGTGGGGGAATGAGTGACAGGGAGTACCCGAGAGTTGAGGTGGAGAAGAGAGTACTCTTGTATTTCCCTGCTATCTGATTTGTCTGCATAGAATAATAGTGCTGTAATGCACCGATTCTTACATTTCCTCTTAAAAGTTTATTTTATTTTTTTGGTGATACAAAGAGACGGTGCCCTGAGACACAAACCAAAATAAAAAAAGAAAGCCCTTACCCTCTGTCTTACGATAAATATTTGTTCATAAGTGTTCTTAATTCTTTAATATAAAGTAGAATTTCTTTAATTCTTAATATATTAAAATACTTTATTTTTTATGAAAAAATTTTTATTTTAAATTTTTAATAGATAAAATTTTATAAATATATATTAAAAAGGATTGTAAAAATCTTGTAATTATCCCACTTGACATCATTTATACCACTTCTTCCAACATTTATCTCCTTATATTTAAAGTTGAAATTTAGATAGCAAAATGTAAGTAGAAAATCTTAAATGAAAAAAAAAATCAAGAAAGTGAATTCCACAGTTTATAAATTGTTATTTAATAGCTTATACTTTATTAAATTTTAGTATGAAAATTGTTGTCCTCACTTCAAAGAATCAAATGAAAAAAAAAAATGTTGCTTCATTACATTTACTTGAGAATTTTACTGCTTTTAAATATGGGTACAATCTATTGGATCAATATATTATGAATACTAATCTTAGACAAAGTAAAGCAAAATAGCAGCTAGTTCATCCAACAAACGACGGAAAGATACAGAGTGAAGGAAGTTACTAGAGGTTTTAGCAATTCATCTAAAATTCCCTAACTACGTGAGCCTTAAGTCAACAATATTAGCAAGTACATAGGCCTCAATTAAAATGTGGAGAGGCTCCTTGAGATGCTAATAGCCTCATCTTCCTCGTAATTTCTCTTCCTTAAGATTGAAACGATAATAGACTCATTTACACGAATAATAAAATATACATATAGGAAATGTATCAAGAGATTGCTTTTCTTATGTGAGGGATGAGAAAAACTCTTTCTAACCATAAATGAAAATAGATGGCTAACATTGTCTTAGCCATGACGTCTAGGGTTTTGGCATGGAGGCAGTGGCGCGTGGCAGTGGAGTTTCTATTTCTGTTTTTTTATCTGTTTTTTTTTTTTCAAGTTTCGGTAAGTTCTTATTCTCATCTTACTCCTAATCATCCTATGAAGTATGAACCAAATCAATCTTTCCCTTCCCAAATTATGAGCTCTAAGAAGTGTCAATGTGATTTTCATGTCCTATTAAGATGAAAGAAAATGCCGAGACTTGAATTCTTAGAGCCATGTTAGTCTTGGCTCTCCTTGCATATATATTCTTAGAATTCATATGCAAGTGTACAAATTTCTTTCAATACTCATTTTTTAATCTTTCCATGACAGGCTGTAATAAAGCTATATGGTCAATTACGTGAGCAAATGAAAGACTCGTCACATATATGGGCTCCTCCTATATACATGCGACTTCTGATCATAGATAAGAAGAAGAGGGAACTATATTTGAAATTAGGAAAATTGGCTTTAGAACTCGGCTTGAATTTTGATTAAATTTAACATTTCTTCTGTTAACTATAGATTGCTCTCTATTTTGTGAGTACAATTAAGCTTCTTTCCAGGTGAGTTAAGGTTGCTGGTGGGTGCTATATGTGTGGTGACCATGTAGAATCCATATCCCATCTTCTGCTAGAGTGTCCTTTTGTGAAGAATGTAGTGTATGCAGCTTACCCACATTTGGTTCTTCAGGATAATCATAATGTTGTTTGCCTCCAAAGGATATGTGATTAATTGAAAAACTAACTAATGAAGAACTAGACAAGATAACGATGTTGTGATCTAATATTTGGCAGGAAAGAAATATGGTTAGGCAAGGCAAAGTAGCAAGATCCTCTCAAGATGTGGCCGCGGTAGCTTTGTTAAATGTATAGGCAACGTGGAGGGTGAATTTGATTTGTCTTAAGATGGAAACATTTTAGGAAATGTTTTTTTAGTGTCCGTTTAGCTCTTATAATTGAGTATAGAATTAGAACTTAAAATTAGAATTAGACTTTTTAATTCTAATTTTTATATTTGCAATGTCATTTAGAATTAAAATTGTAATTCTATAAACTAATTTTATAGAATTGAAAGACAACTAAGTTAAGTATTTCTTAATTTTTTATCTATATCTTTAAAAATTACTAATTTATAACTTAAAAATTAAACTCTCTCTCTCTACATTTATTTATGAATAATCATATTTATTGAGATTCTATATTTATATAAAAATTATTATAATAACTATTTATTTTTTTTTAAAAATTCATGAAAAATTTCTTTATGAAAAAAAAATATAACTATTATATTATAAAAAATATTATTATATAAATATTTTTATTAATTTTAATTTTATAAATAATTTTTTAATGTTTTAGATCATACTTTTAAAAAATAAAATTATAATTAAATTTAGAATTACAATCTCTTATCTTAATTCTTTCACAACTTCAAATATAAAATTTAAGATTCTTGACTAATTTTAATTCTAAAAGAATTGCGATTGAAATTAAAATTTTATATTCCAATTCTAATTCCGTTATCCAAATGGACTTTTATTTGCATCTTGGTTTGATAGTTTTGAATGTAGTTTTGTTTTAAGATCTGTAATAAGGTGGCAGACCACGTAACTCATCTTGCTTTAGGTCATCTTCTATAGTAAGCCTTGACAAAATGGAATGGCTACATGGTGATTCTTGGTCAACCCCATTTTCTTTTAACACTACATAAGGTTAAATGAATATATGGATTGATAAAAACATCAAAATTTTTCGGAAATACTTGAGCTCGATAAATTTGACTCGAATGGGTCGGGCCTGACCGTTTTGATACCCCTGCTTTTGGCTACTGATTCTTATTCTTGAATATATGAAACTTCAAATTTTTTTAAAAAAATTTTATAAGATACTAGTTGATTCAACTCAAATTCCCCTGTTGAATTTTTCATTTAAATATTTTACATTTATGTAATATGAAAATAACATTTATGTAATGTTTCTAATTACTGTCTAACGGTCCAAGTAATCACCCTCAGCAAAATAAAACTTACTGATTGACTAAGTAAAACTTGCTGCAATTCACTACCATTCAATGATTAAAGGTCTAAGAGTACAGCAATTACAACACTGAGATTGTTTTACAGGGATACATATATATACTTGGATTTTAAGAGCTAAAGACCAATTATCTGCTTCTTAAAAAGTAAATTACCTCTAATTAGTTTCTTAAAAAATATTGAGCCCTGCACCTAACAACTTAAACTCGCAATAACAAATTAGCAAAGATGCCATGCCAATTCTTCCATCTCCAATCATTGCTATCCATAGCATTTAACAACCATGATTTCCTGATGCATATCAGTGTGAGATTCACAAGGTAGGCCATCCCTAGTAGCATCAACACCCTGCCATAATTGACACACCAAAAATATTATCAACAAACAAGTTATCTTAATAACTTAATTAACAAATAAAAATGACAAATGACAAATGGGCATTTCCTCGACAGTCTTTTGCATTGTGATACATAGCAGAAGAGACAGAACTTAATCAACAAATGAAAATGACATTAGTACATCAGATACTTATGACATAACAATATTAGGATGGTGATAAATTAGTAGGGGTGAAGAACAATAGGAACTTCATTCCTATGTTGGTAAATCACATGATGGAGGGAAAATGACAATCAGTAATTCTCATGAGATTTGAGACAGTAATCCGAAACGTACCAATAAAGTCACAAGTAGCATTCTATTACAGATATAGCAGATAATATGTTGGTAAATTTTATTTATGATTACGTCAGAGGAAATGATGATACATCTACGTATATTAAACAATAGCAAGGCAGCATGTCTTAAGATAAATGAAAATTGTCATCAGCGGGAATGACCAAGTTGGCATAAAGCTTATTATATTAAGATAAATATCCAAATTACCAAAAGTTAAGAAAAAACAAATTACTCCTAAAATAAAATAATCATATAATCATATATCATATAACATATAAAGAGAAGGTACATGACTTGAAAAATTGTCATGTGTCTTCTATATCAGCAAGTACATGGTTTAATTTGATGACATGTGACAAATAACAAAGCTAAATTTTTACCAGGTGTCATCTGATGTGATTTTTTTTACGTGTAAAGTGATATGACTAATATCACATTTATAAAAAAATAATAATAATAAATTAATTAATAAAAATCAAATAACTCCAAATTCAAATCACGTTTCAGCTTTCTGGTTTTATCTTTCTCAATTTTCTAGTAATAGGAAAAGAAATTCTACTTTTTTGAATAAAATACAAAAGTATAATGAAACCTATAAATATTCATTCTTTGGACGAAATAGATGAACATTTTGAAACACATAATTTCTAACAAAATAGAAGACTGTTGAAACTTCAAAATACATATCGGTCTTCTTCTTTATTATAGTTGCTTGATCTTCCTCTCATGAGTATAATATTATAAGTCATACAAATCGTACCAGCGAGCGATGTAAGAGACTCATGACCTTATGGACAAATCAAAATTATGTAAAAATAGAGACAGAGTGAGGAGTTGAGAAAGAAGAATAAGAACATAGGAGGAATTGTACCTGAGAGTGACAGTTGTTAAAGCGGACGAGCAGTGACTGGTAACGGCGGACTTCTGGCAACCTCTAGGTTGGGAATGAGAATAGTTGAGAAGTTAAGGCATTTTTCAAAGTAGCGTTGTTATTTTTCTCAAAGACCACCAATTGTCAATCTCTATAATTGATAAATTTTTGAATGTATTGTATAATTATTTCCAATACCTTCCTATTATTGTAGAAGACTAATTTATGCTTCTTTTTTAATTTTTTGCCAACGAATCAATTTAGCTAATTTCTTAATATATATTATGGTCAACATTAAATATTAGTTTCAATTTATTTTTAATGAAAATCATAATATACAAAAGCCTTAGAGGAATTAATAAAGAATAATCTGATATTAATTGCCACGTATTATATGATTAGGAATTAATTTTGATTAGGAATTAATAAATTGATTGATCATTCTTTTGTATTATATGATTGAATTAATACTTTGGAATTAATAATAAATCGGCAACCACCATTCATACAAAAGAATCAAACATTCTAATGTCAACGTATTATATGACTGATCAACATTTAGCTACTTCATCTCATTCTTTAGATTGATTAGGAATTAATTTTGATTAGGAATTAATAAATTTATAAAATAAATATTGCCACATATTATATGATTGAAATTCTCTTCCTATTCGAATTGATTTCAATTGATTTTATACATGGAAAGTTTTTATTTGATTACTATATCTAATTATGTTCATTGTATTATTTCTAAATCACAGTAACCTTCTTACTATCGATCTATATGTTTATAGTAAAAAGACATTCATTTCAATTTCATGATACTAATATCAACCCTATATTCTATTTTTCATGTAGGAAGCACAAGGTTCATAAGTTACTTGGATACAAAATCTACTTACTGGTTAGTCACACCTATTTCATGATATAAAATTTTCAATATGCAATACTAAATTTTCAATCTCTGCATTAGTTGTTTTCTAATGCTGGAAATTTTATCAAGTTTTCAGTGATATTAAGTACTTTTTGTGTTGTTTCTGATTTTGTGCAAAAATTGGATCACACTACTTATTTACACGTGTGAAATTAGACAAATTTAAGCCAAGTTGTTGTTAAGTTCAAAGTTTGCATCCCTGGGCATCCCCTCCGACCAGCACAAAGTGGCAAAAGTTGAAAATTATGTCTTCAATTCAAAGGTTTATGTTGCTATTAACAAATCTCTCTAGACAATAGGAATGTTCAAAAGATTTTCCAATTTCATATATGAATTTCAATAATTATAATGTACTGTTTAATGTTTGTTCTGCATGTTAATATATGTTGGGTTTTGATAAAATTTATTCTTCTATTCGTAAACTTATTGTTAATTTTGTTATTAGTTCTGAGGAGTATTAATAAAAGTAAATGACCACTTTGTTGTTCTTCTTATACTACTTTGTTTGTTGAAATTCAACATTTTAGTCGAAATATATATTTTAACATTTTGCTGGATTATGTACTAAGAAGAAGGTGAAGACGTATGGTATTTTGAAGATTATTGTAAGTTTAAATAGGTACTCGAGCATTGTAAATTATTGGAGGAGATTGAAGGAGAATATTCACACTTCTTTTACAATTTAAAGAAGAGTATCACAACGAGTGAGTATGGATACAAGCCAATGGATGAATCCTCTAAGCTTTAAAAATAGACTCTTAGTAATGAAGGTGTGTGCAGATCTATACCTGTATGACATTCAAATAAAAAACAAATGGAAATCATTGACTTGTTCAACAATTTTGATCAATCATTTCTAATCAAATCAATATGTTGATTCTTAAATCCTTTTTTCTCTACTACTTTCACTCTCTTTTTAATCGTAGTTTTAGAAGGTTTGCAAACAAAATATTTACTCATCACTTTATATAAGAATTATACTAAGTGTTGAAAGTGTTTAGAGAATATCCTTAACATATACTTGGTGAAGTATCTCCAAAAACACTATTATTGAATACTCTAACAACGATTCTACATTAAAACATAATAAAATTGATTGAATATAATTTATTATTAGAAAATTAAATTTTATTAATTATATCTTTTTGGTGAGGTTATTAATTATATTTTTATTACAAAATGTTTGATGTGTGTATATATATTTGGTGGCTTATAATTATAGTTTTATGTGGTCAATTTAAACAAATATTGCTAATTAATTAACATAATATGATAATGACAACCAAGATTCTTACTTAAATAAAAAATATGTTTTGTGTATTTTTAAGTTAAATTTATAAATATTATTTTTTTATGAATTATTACATATATTTTATTTATAATTATATTTATTTTTATCATTTAATTCTTAATTTATTTGTACATCGCACTAATGCAAAATTTAATTAGCGTAGTTATCCATTTTGGTTCAATAACCAAAATCAATAATAGAACATACCAAAATTTTTGTTAACATTTGTTGCATGAAATCATGCAATCAATGATATCCATTGCATTGAACAAATTAGCAAAGTTACCTGCAAAACAGAACATGATGGGGTTATAAATATAAATTTGAGAAAAATAAAATAAAAAAGGCACATAATGAGGTTTCTTACCAAAAATTATAAAGCTCTTGTGGGGCAATTACGACTATCATGATATGCATACTGCTTACAAGTCTTACAGAGTCTTGTTCTCTTCTGTTGTTGTTTGATTGCCTTCTTTTTCCCCTCTTGAATCTGTTTTCCATATCCTTTGGTATTTGAAGGTTCTGGTTGAAAAATCTTAACATCTTTGGGAAAATTAGAGCCAATAAAGGACTCTAATTCATCTAACTTGCTTGGTACAACAATACCTTTCACCTTAATCAATTGCATTTCAATACTAGAAGCTCCATTTATGACGAGGAGTAGTTTCTCTTTACTTCTACCACCCGTATGCATGCATTTAAACAATTGTGCACATGCTTATGAAATCAGCTTGCTCTCACTTTCCAATTTAGAACATGCCTCCAATACATTGCCATCATAATAAAAAATTGGTTTAGTAGTTGCCAATTTGGTCCATCTATTAACAATGTAATTGTTTGGGATTTCATTTAAACCTTTCCCCTTCAATACAAAAAGGATATGCTGACGTGGAATGCCTTCATATTCAAACATTTTATATGAACACTGTGCAATGTGATTAGAAGGATGAAAAACAACTTCTCTAAGTTTTCTCACTTTGCTGCCATTGACCACAATGTTAACAAGTATAGAAAATAATGATTTCTCGTCTTCCTCTTTTGTTCCTTCAACTCCATAATCCATACATGCACTCCATAACTCATTCTAAAATATGTAAAAAAATTCATGTGTAAATTTCTTTGCCATGCTTCTCTATATCCCGATGCAACTTCAATTTAGGCGTAGAATGAAGTGTATCATTATCTGCAAGTAATTCTTTATGCCTTTGTGATTCTATTGCAGAATCAAATCTCATCCAAAACTCTACTAAGGTAAGGTTCTTATTCAAGTAGTTACCAAAGAAAGAATTTTCACTCTCTGATCTTGAAGTGGTTCTCAAAATTCTAGCCAAAAATATATCTCTAAAATAAGTTGATATCCACATTTTTTGAATGTCATACATTTGAGAGAGCCAACCATTTTCTTTCAATCCAAATTCACTAATAATTGTCTTCCATGTTTGTTCAAATTCTTCTGGAGACTCTGAATTCCAAACACAAGACTTAAAACAGCTATTAAAATCAGCATTGGCATTCAACGAAACACCCAACTTTTTGAAAAGTTTTTTCAGAATATGCCACATGCAAAATCTATGAGAAGAACCATGGAAAACCTTCTCTATTGTAATCTTCATAGCTAGGTCTTGATCTGTTATGATCACAATAGGTTTATGCCCTACCATTGCTTTTAAAAATGTTTCAAACAACCACACAAATGAATCAAAGGAAACCACATCTCCAAACAAAGAGTAATTTTTCCTACATAGGTCATTTGCCCAAAACACATATTTCAGCTTCCCTTCATCATTAACCTCATAGTCATAATAAAATGAATGGTTCATCTCATGCTTTCTCTTAAAATTATCAACAAAAATATGTGCATCAGAGTCTTTGATCAAGGCTTTCAAATCCTTTGAATAATTTTGGATATCCCTTTGTGTGCATCCTATATTGTCATAATCCCCAACTTGCTCTTTCAATAATTGATAAACTTTTGAGGGCTCCACATTTGTTCTGATACAAGAAAATAATAATTTTTTATGAACATTGTTTATGCTCCTTGTTGATCTTAGGAATTATCTCTTTCTAGGTGTGGTAAACGCATCTGTATGACCTTCATGAAATCATGCAACTTCATATTTTCCTTCTGTTGTCCTCTTGAAAACAATTCTCACATTACATCCTTCCTTTGTTAGTTTCCTTCTTCTAGTTTTAAACAAGTTTTTTTCATCACCTAGCAATTTAGCTTGGGCTATTATTTTTTTTTTGCTTTGATACCTTCTTTTGAGCAAAGAAAATACTTCCACTACCCACCACTTTTATCTTTTGTTTCAGATGAATTGCGAACACTAAAACTAGCAGCATGTGCATACCTTTTATAAAAGTCTCCTCCATCTTCTAAAGTATCAAATACCTTGCCAATTGGAAGCTTCAATTCATCATCACATATAGGAACTCATTCCTCCAATGTGTTTTTTTGCATCATTTAAGCCTTTCGATGGTGAAGCTAGATCATCCTTATTATTTCCAATCTCCATAAAAAGATTTCTAATAAATAAAAAAAAGTCAAATTAGCAAATTATTAATAAAAAATCAATAAACAATATCAACTCTTGGATCATTTTCCTGTTCCTTATGGAACAATTAAACTAACATTTTATTTATTAATTTTTTTTGAATGATCTCCAAAGTCAAAATATTTCAAGCAAGAAAAATTAGAAGATTCATATATATAGAAAACGATAGAAGGTTGTATTCAAATTGCTATGAACCAGATGAACCACATGAATGAAAGGCTATATTCATATAGAAAAGCATAAAAAAAGATTATGGCTTTTTTTATACAAATGAAATAAACAAGATCAATGATGGTATTTCAAACCACGTGACGGAAGGTATAAGAAATATATAACATATTAGTTGATAAAATCTATAACAAAAAAAGGAGTAAATTCCATCATTTTTACAAACATGCACAAAGCTTTTTGGCATAAAGGAAAGGAAACAATAAAAAAAATTGGTTTACCTGTACTGAAGTAACAAAGGAAAAGTTGGAAGAGCAATGAAAAAATTGGAACAACATTGAAAAAGCTGGAACAACAGTGAAAAATTTGGAATCAAATGAGCAGTGAGATTGGAACAGGAAAAGTTGTGAAGTCATGAGAGAAGAAGGTCTCACGTGACTTTTTAAGTGGTTGTTTTAATCTCAATCATCTATTTTGATTTAATGGTTGGAAAGAGTTCCTCTAATCTCTCACATAAGAAAAGCCCTCTCACTTCATATATATATATATAGGAGGTATATTTAGTGAGAGGAATTTTTATTATGAGAGGATAGGAGGAGTAAATATTGATCATATAACCATACATAGATAGTTAAAATTAAAAGTTACTTAAAGATCATGTGACCACTTAAAAAAGTCACATGTATTTATGTTCTAATCTTGACCATTCATGTAAGATCCAATGGTCAATATTTACTCCTCTCACCTCTCATAATAAACACTCCTCTCATTAGAGTAAAATCCTATATATATATATATATATATATATATATATATATATATATATATATATAGTGAGAGGGCTTTTCTTATGTGAGAGATTCCATTTGTATGGCATATCTGATATTTGTTCAAAAAGTTAGGCCCAACTATCAATGGAGACAAATATCAAATATGCCATACAAATGAATCTCTCACATAAGAAAAGCCCTCTCACTTTATATATATATATATATGGAATTTTGGACTTCAAAAAGTTAGGCCCAACTGTCAATGGAGACAAATATCAAATATGCCATACAAATGGAATGTTCCCCCTAAGGGAACTAATGATAGGACAACATATATGTTAAGGAAGGTGCTGAAAAGTTTCTCACAAACACTTAAAGTGACCGATCTACTCTAGCCTACTACTTGGTCCTCAAGCCACACTCACTTATATAAATAGCTAAAGTAACCTCTAGGGTAAAGATCTTTTTCCTCACTCTCTACCAATTTAAGTCTTAACTTATTGGAGTGTTTGAGTGTCTTGCAGGCAATGTTTTTAGAACCGGACTGGTCACTGAACTAGAAAAGAAAGAGGGTCAAGGTTTTGATGTTCAACTAGGGTTGAACCGAGGTCAAATCGAGGTTATATATATATACATATATAATATATAAATATATAACAATGTATAAGAAAAATATAATATACATATGTTAATTGTATAAATAATTCCAAAAAAAGATACTAATACTAACATTTAAATTAATTTATCATGTAAATAAATATTAAACTAAAAGTATTTGTTTTGGACTATGATTCGAGACACTAGTCCCATGGGTCAACGTGTCAGAGTCTGCTATTGACACCCTAGTAGGAATTTACTCGTGACACTGTAGAGATCTTAACACAACGGATGTTAGACCACGACATTGGGTGGCAACGACGTTATCACGAGATTTACGCAGTGGATAAATCTTATGATAATTCGTTGCTGCCAATCATAATCTTGCATAATAATAGCACTCATAACCGCCTTTATCTGTTCATAACTACAGTATCAACATTTCAGTTTTATAAGGATCCTCAGCAACAATTAAGGGAACGTGTTTTCCTATTCATGCTCTATAAATATCAAGTTCAATCACCTTCAACAGGTAACTATTGCTCTATTGCTTAAACCCTAATTGTGCATAACCTGACTTGACCGTTGGAATGCCTTTGCAGGTACTAACCGCCCCCATTTCAACACGCTCTGCTGCTGCCCAAGGAGGAAAACATCAGTTTATGCCTATTCAGGAACACCTCAGTATCCACTACTAAACATTGGCGGCGTTTGTGGAAATCCTTAAATTCCTATTCTCATTCAACCATGGTAGGCACAAGATAGAACTCAATGAAGGGAGATGTTGCGTGCGCCCCCGTAGGCCAAAGGTGAGGTCCAGCGATGCACCATCATCCTCACCCTGTCACACTACCACACAACTACTATTTGACCCAAAACGTGGTTGAAACCTTCACCGCGAGGAACCAGAAGCCCAACACTCAACTCCTATGCGATGGGCAAGAAACCTTACTTTCTAATGAAAGCCCACACCCATCGCGTAGGGCCTCTATGAGGGATCAACTTGGTCCTTGTGTGCTTGGTTCCAACTCTAATGATCATGGGCCTTGAATCCCGATGCATCAACGCCTGAGACCCAAGAATAATGATGCAGATGATCGTGTGTCCCGCCCAGATGGCACAGTTCAATCAGACATGTCCAGAACCTATATGGTGGACTTAGTGCGATAACAAGCAGCGGACTTGGAGGAGCAACGCCGCAGAATAGAAAATTAGGAGTGCTCTATACATGATGGCCAGTCTGGATCACACCAAGATGACGGAAGACGGAACGCGGTCAACAACCAGGGAAGAATGCCACATGCTAACGTCAGAATATCCATTGTTGTTAATAACAAGCCGGACCCTATCGATCAGGAGCAGTCCTTCTCCGCCCAACTGATGGAGTATAGGGTTCCCAGAAACTTCAAGTTTCTAGCCAATGTGGAATTCTACGATGGGACTACAAACTCTCAGGAACACATAAACATCTACGTTCAATCTATGCGCTTCCATGAGAGACCCCCACAATTGCTATGTTGCACCTTCCACCTTTCCTTAAAAAAGGTGACCCTCAGATGGTTCATAACTCTACCATCGAGATCTGTCACTACCTAGTAGGGCCTTAGACAACGGTTCATGCTGCACTATACCACCAGCAAAGAGCAACCTAGATATGTTGAATCTCTTTATGAGATTCGCCAAGGACGCGACGAGCCCCCTTCACGAATACTTTAAGAGTTTCATTACAACTTACATTAATATGGAGAACCTCGATGAGATGATTGCTCTCCACTATGTCAGGAGCGTCTTCTAGACTGACTCTCAGTTTTTCTAATTTTTGGCAAAATGAAAGCTAGGGAGTATGGAAGAATTTCAGAAGCGGTCCTATAAGTACATAAACTTGGAGGTGGTTACTAAGGTTAAGAGGAGCCTGGAGAAGGGTGAGTCGTCTCACCAGAAAAGACAACCAGAATCCCTCTTAGCCCTGAAACTCTTCTAAGGACGATCCACCCCAGACCAAATACTCAACCTCTACCCCTTTGAACACTTCACATGCAATGATTCTGAAATAAGTGTTTCAGACTAAGTTCCAGGATATCAAGAGATCACCTCATTTGAAGAAATATGCACAGAAGGATCGTACAAAGCATTGTTCATGGCACAAGGGCTATGGCTATGACATAGAAGATTACTTTCAACTTCGTGACACCATTAAGTCCCAAATTAGGGTAAGACAGATAGAATGATACATTAGCCATGTCCAAAATAATGGACGTCGCGGAGGATAGAATGAAAGAAAATGCAGCCCCAGTTCTAGGCAGAGCCCATCTCCACACCAATTGAGGGGGTCTCGAAGTCCGCCTCGCCATAATACTAACAACCAGCAGGATCAGAACCAGGTCACTTCATCATATGACAATGATGGCCGCCATGCCCAGGTCAACTGAACCATCAACATTATTGCTGGTGGTTTCGCGGGCTGTGGGTCATCCAACAGTGCCCTGAATAAAGCACTCAGAATAATGATATTGAGCGTCTCCCACTCCACACTTAAATCACAACCGGGAGATCGGAAGATGCCCCTCATCTCCTTTTTAGAAGACTACGACGAGATTATCTCAGAGCATGATGATCCACTAGTGGTCTTTGGGATAATTTCTAATGCGGAGATCAAGCGATTTTTTGTAGACCAATGGAGTTCAACTAATATCATGTTCATGGAGTTGTACGAAAAGCTGGACTTTCTAGACTTAGAGCTGATCTCCTATAATGGCGAGCTCACCGATTTTACTGGTGAAAAAATCACTCCAGTAGAGTAGTATGTTGAGACTTACCTAACCATGGGGAGCAACAAGCTCTTCATGATTGTCAAGGTGAAGTTTATAGTCGTGAATTGCCCCTTAGCATATAATATCATCTTGGATCATCATACGCTGAATGCACTTGGCACCATGGTGTCTACCACCCACTTGGCCATGAAATTCCTTAAGAAAAATAATAAGGTTGTCACGGTCAAGGGGGACTATATCATAGCGTGCAAATGTTACATTAGCGCCTCAAAATCAGCAAGATCCCTAGGAGAGTAGAAGCCAGTACATCTAGCCCAACCTTAGACCAAGTCAACATTCTTATGACTGAGTTAGATGTGCGTGAAGAAATTCGGGGTACAGCCAGAGGGAGAACTACAACCACTCTAACTTGGTGTCAATCCAAATCAAGTCACTAAGACTGGGGCAAACTTGGATGAAGAAGAGAGGTGCCAGTTGATTGAGCTCTTGGAGAAAAATAAAGACCTAGTTACCTGGACGTCCTCCGACATGCCTGAGGTTGACCCCGCCTTCATCTGTCTACACTGCCTATCTATATGGAAAGATGTGAGACTGATCTCCCAAAAGAAGAAAAAGGTTTGGCCAAAAAAGCAGCTAGTTATTGAAGAATAAGTCAATGACTGCTCAATGCCGACTTCATCAGGTAGATAACTTACACAACATGGCTATCTAACGTAGTCCTGGTAAAGAAATCAAACAGAAAATGGAGAATATGTGTGGACTACATGGATTTAAATAAAGCTTGCCCTAAAGATCTGTACCCACTTCCCAACGTGGATAAACTGGTTGACATCTCATCTAGCTTCCGTTTGCTGTCTTTCATGGACATGTACTCTGGGTACAATCAGATTCTAATGTATCCTGGAGATGAAGATAAGACCGTTTTCATCACTGAGAGGGTGAGCTACTGCTACAGGGTTATGTCCTTTGGACTAAAGAACACAATAGTCACTTATCAGAAAATGATGAATAAGATTTTTGAAGGCCAAGTAGGAAAAATGTTGGAGGTGTATATTGATGATATAATAGTGAAGACCCCATAAGCCAGATTGCACATCTCGAACCTCAAAGAGGTATTTGCCCAACTCTGAAAACATAATATGAAGCTCAATCCAGAGAAGTGCACCTTCGAGGTCCAAGCAGGTAAATTTTTGGACTTCATGCTAACACACCGTAGGATCGAGGCAAACCTTGACAAATGCCAAGCAGTGCTCAATATGCATAGCCCACAGAACATCAAGGAAGTGTAGCAGCTGATAGGTCGGATTACAGCCCTCACACGTTTCCTTGCCAAAGCTGGTCACAAATCTCTTCCCCTATTAAATTGCTCAAAAAGGAGAAAGATTTTGAGTGAACTCAGGAGTGTGAGGATGCCTTTAAATCTTTGAAGAATCTTTTCTCCTCTCTCCCCATACCGACAAGACCAAAACTCGGTGAGACATTGTACATGTACCTCTCACTTTACGAAGAGGCTATAAGTTTAGTATTGATTCAGGAGACGACAGAGGGGCAGAAGCCAGTCTACTTTGTGAGCAAGGTGCTGCAAGGGCCCGAACTCTGCTACTAGAAAATAGAGAAGGTTGTCTTCATGCTTATCACCACAGCCAGAAGACTCAGACAATATTTTTAGTATCATCCCGTGGTAGTGAGGACCGACTAACCCATCTGCCAGATACTGCACAAATCGGACCTAACAAGAAAAATGATTGCATGGTCCATTAAGCTATCCGAGTTAGGATTCATGTATAAGTCCCAGCTAGTAATTAAGGCTCAAGCGTTTTTAGATTTCCTAGAAAAGCTCACATCGGACCCTGGTAACCTTGAGGGAATTTCGTGGACCATATTCATCGATGGTTCCTCAAACCCTAAGGGGACTAGTGCCAAGGTGATCTTAGAAAATTCTGAAGGAGTAATAGTAAAGAAGTCCTTGAACTTTGAGTTCCCTACTTCAAACTATCAAGCGAAGTATGAAGCATGTATCATCGGACTAGTAATGGCCAAGGATATGGGAGTGGCTAAAATCACACTTTACAGCGACTACCAACTTGTGACCTCTCAGATCCAGGGTGATTATCAAGCTAAGGAGCCCCTCCTTCAGAAATATTTGGCCAAAGTCCAAGAGCTCCTCAAAAATTTTCAAGACGCCAAGATAGAGCACATACCCAAGAAGCAGAATTCTAGGGCAGACCTTTTGTCCAAATTGGCCAGCACTAAGAGCTCGGGCAATAACTGCTCCGTGATCCAAGCGACCCTCGCATAGCCTTCCATCATGGATATATCCATTTTCCAAGTGGAAAGAGAGGAGCGTACATGGTTTATTTTAATAATGGAGTACCTACTGTCAGGAACCTGACTCAATGATCCAAAGGAAGCCTCAAAACTGGCCATAATTGCAGTCTGGTACATTTTCTACAATGGACAGTTGTATCGTCGTGGGTTCTCTTTACCTCTCCTCAAGTGCCTCACACCAAAGGAGGCAGAATATGTTTTGACCAAGGTCCATGAAGGGAGTTATGGACACCACTTGTGGGGCAAAACATTAGCTTTCAAGGCATTGAGGGAAGATACTATTAATCAACAATGGAAGCTGACTCCCTCACACATGTTCGAGTTTATGATAAATTCCAGCAGCGCTTAGATCATTATCAAGCTCCTCCTAAAGAACTATCCACGGCGTCCGTACCCTGGTCATTCTATAGATAGGGTATAGATATCCTGGGTCTGTTCCCTCAAGCATCTGGACAACTGAAGCACTTGGTGGTGGCTGTGGATTATTTCACTAAATGGATCGAAGCAGAGCCTCTAGTCATGATCACCTCCGTTTAGATCTAGAAATTCACTCAGTGCCATATTATCACCAGATTTTGGGTCATGGAGTCCATTGTGATAGAAAATAAAACCCAATTTAAGGATAAATTTTTCGAAGAGCTACTTGCCAAGCTCAAAATCAACCACCATTGCATCTTTGTTGAGAATCCCAAAACCAATGGATAAGCCGAGGCCGCCAACCATGTAATTGTTTGAGGAATTAAAAGAAGGCTAGATGAAACTAAGGAAAACTGGGTTGAACAACTAGACCACGTCCTCTGGGCCTACCAGACTACACCTCACTCCACAATAGAGGAAACCCCTTTTAAACTCACTTATGGATGTGAGGCTATGATCCCAATGGAGATAAAGGAACCCAGCTGGTGTCACAAATAATTCTCGCATGACAACAACTCCAGACTGATTAGAGAAGACTTAGATCTTCTAGAAGAAAGAAGGCACATTCACATACATGGTGTCACCTTTAAACAAAAGACAATGACTCGATATAACTTGAAAGTTGTCTTAGAAAGTTCAAGCCGGGTGATCTACTACTTCGGAGAGCAGACATTAGAGGAAGAAATGTCTCCCAAGGAAAGTTAGCCCCAAATTGGGAAGATTCCCACCGGATCGTGATCAGCATTAATTGATAAGAGAGCTTACATCCCAGAGACATTAACTGGCAAGTTGATAAAAAATTATTAGAATACGGACAAACTTAGAAAGTATTATAGCTAAGTGTCTTTTTAAGCTACTAAAACAACTAAAAAAATTGGTGCCAAAAAAATAAATAACTAAACAAACTAATAATTGATCAAACAAAATAACAATAACATAGAGCATATAATTGAATAGCTAACTAACATAAAGGCAAATTTTATGTTCTAACATGCAACTAAGCTAAAATAAACAAGAGTATATACCAAAACTAAACTAAATTAAACTCAAAAGTAAAGGATATGATAAAAAGGATATAATGAACTTGGATTGCCTCCTAAGAAACACTTGTTTATAGTTCTTAGCTTGACTTCCTTCAAGTTCAAGTAGGTTGAGCTAAAGGTAAAGAGGATTTTTTCCTATCCACTTCTCCTCCAAAGTAATGCTTTAGCCTATGTCCATTCACCTTGAAGCTTCTTCCCAAGTCAAGTTCAGCTATCTCAATTACTCCATAAGGAAAGACCTCTTTTACCAAAAATGGTCCAAACCATCTTGACTTTAACTTGCCCAGAAATAATTTGAGCCTTGAATTAAGCAGTAACACTTGTTAGCTTGACTCAAAATGTCTTGAGGTGATCTTCTTGTCATGTCACAATTTTGTTCTATCTTTGTAGAGCATTCTCATAAGCACCGTGGCGAAAATCATCTAACTCATTCAACTGGAGTAACCTTTTCTTACCCGCATCCTTTAACTCAAAGTTCAAAAACTTAGTAGCCTAGAAGGATTTATGCTTTAATTCAACTGGTAAATGGCAAGACTTACGATATACCAATTGATAAGGTGACATGCCTACTGGGGTCTTGAAAGCGATTCTATAGGCCCATAGTGCATCATCTACCTTTCTTGCCTAATCCTTCCTTAAAAAGCCCACCATTTTCTCTAAGATTTTATTCAATTCTTTATTTGAAACCTTAACTTGTCCACTTGTTTGGGGATGATACGGAGTAGCAATTTTATGAGAAACCCCATACTTAGCCAATAGTGCCTCAAGTTGCTTATTATAAAAGTAGCTCTCTCCATCACTTATCAAAACTCTTGGGACTCCAAACCTTGAAAATATGTTCTTCTTTAGAAATCTAGTCACCACTTTAGCATTATTGGTCGAAGAAGGTATGACTTCCACCCATTTTGAGACATAATCTATAGCCACTAAGATGTAGAGGTTGGAAAATGTCAAAGGGAAGAGTCTCATGAAATCAATTTCCCAAACATCAGAAAACTACTATCCCCAAACATCATTGTAGTATAATGGTGAGTATTCCCGCCTATCACGCAGGTGACGTCGAGTTTGATTCTTGATAATAGTGCCAAAAACTTGTTGTTTAACTAGAAAATATATCAAATCGCAAAAGTAATATAATGATGAGTGAGTATTGTCCACAGGGATTACGTTGTCAAGTACTAAATTCACCAAATCAACATATCTAGGCTATGAGAAGTTGAGATTAAAAAGAGCTATAAAGGACATTAATATAAAGATCTTAATATAAAACTACTAACAACAACAACTAACAAAAAAATTACTAAAATCAACTAGAGTAAACAGAACTAATAAGTTAAAAGATGAAAAACAATGATATGGAAGTGTTAGGATTCAAATTTCTCTTGAACTCTTTTGATGCACACTCAAATATTAGCTTAACCAAGTTTTATTCTAAGATTGATGGTCACATTTCCAAAATTAACTAATATCCAATTCCTTGGTATATAGTCCTCTTCAAGCTACTTAGTGCTAACCATTTCCTTAGTATAACCATAAATAGAGAAGGTTTTATCACAAACAAAGGAATCAAAAGCAAGACAACACAACCTATAATGCGTATTCCTAGAAATTGAAGAGATTGTGGTGTTTTTCACAAGTTCCAAGCTCATATACAATTTTTTCAAATCATACATAAACCCTAAAATTCTTTCAAGAATGGTCAAGTCAAGAAAAGCATTAAGAGAAGAGATAAACACTTGAATCATGAAATATAAACTTAGATTAAGTATAAAAATGATTGTACATCATCCAAGAACAAGATCCATTATTACCCTAACTAGAGAAACTTAGTTACACATGGAGAAAAGAAGAACAAAAATAGAAAAATCAACAAACTCGATGGAAAAAATGGTATAAATATGGAAGAACACTCCTAATCTTCAAGTTTGGATGCTCCAATGCCAAACTAGGGTTTTTCCCTCTCCTCTTCTTCAGAATGAATGCCCAAAAGCAGCCTTTCTCCTTTTATAGGCACAACAAAACGTGTCAGGATTTACTTCGACCAATTAATCGCCCACTTTTTTGGGTGATTAGTCACACAGGTATTTGCTGCAATAGAATTTTGGGTGATTAATGATCTAAAAATTGGATGATTAATCGGTGGCTGGTAGAATGCACCCCTTGGTTGCCCAGCAAACGATTAATCATGGAGAAGTGAGTGATTGATCATCCAAAATCTTCTTTCTTGTTTCTTGTTCACGGTTTCCATCTTCTTCCTTGTGTAATTACCTAAGAAAGCAATTTAAATACGCAATGATAACCAAATTCACTACTAGAATTTTCAGATTTAGAGACGGAATAAATTCTATCTCTAAATGTATAAATTTTCATCTCTAAATATTTAGAGACAGAATTAGAGATGAAAATTGTTCCGTCTCTAAATCTGGCATCTCTAAATATTTAGAGATGGAAAACGTTCGTCTCTAAATAAAAAAATTCTGTCTCTAATTAGAGACAAATATTGTCTTTTAAATATAATAATGATTAAATTAGATACGACAACATTCCGTCCCTAATTTCATCTCTAAAATTAGAGACGATACTATTCCATCTATAAATGGACGAACCTCTCTTGTCTCTACTTTCGTCTCTAAAATTAGAGGCGGAATAATTTTATCTCTAAATTTGTCTCTAATATCTCAAAAATATTTAAAAAATATTTAAAAAATATGCCTACATTTATAAAAAAAAATATTTTCTTATACATATAATTATCCAAAATCAAAATTTATCAAAAATCACAATAAATCATCAATCATTATAATTATCCAAGTAACTATAAAAGATATCAAAATAGTTGAATAAAATAGTTACAAGTAACTTACATTTTGTAAGTAGACTATTACATTTTGCAAGTAGACTTCTCTCCAACTTATACAATTACAAGTAGACTTTTCTCTAATTGAATAAATCATCAATCATTATAATTATCTAAGTAACTATTGCATTTTCACTACAAAAAAAGGATAAATTACAGCGGTAACTATTATCCAACCACTTAGCTATCAAAAAGCAGTCGTACCCCTTTATATTCAATCCAGTCTCCACAGCTGTATCACCCAGGGCAAGCTACTCAAGTGTGCCTCTTCCCCAAGAATATACGTTTTCTCTTTCAATAACAACAATTATGTGTCTCCACCCACATGAGATCTGAACTATTTTCTGCCAGGACAAACAAAAGTGTGCAAAAATAAGAATAAAATAGTTGGTCACTATTTGAAGAAAGACTTGTGCTGGTATAGATATAGAATAAAAGTCTTGTATCAAATATATTATCTTTAAAATGTAGCATATATTTAGTTTTCTACTATGAAGTACGGACACGCCAATTATGTGGCGTATCCGCATTTCGGACACGTGTCCGTGTCAGACACATAGAGACACCTATATGACACACGTGCCCTGCATGTCCGAATGTGTCTAATTAAAAAGATTATTTTTTTCAGTTTAGACACGTCTCAGACACGTTCGAACACTTCTCGGACAGGCTCGGACACTTTTCGGACACGACTAAGACACGACCCATTAATATTTTTTTAAGAAAAATTAGTTTTCATGACTAACGTTCAATTAGTAAGCCCATAACCCATTCAAGCTCAATCACATGACTGACATCTCAAGCCATTATTTTCATATACCAATATTTTAAGTTTTATCTTTTCACACGCCACTATTAGAATTTTAAGTTTTATCTTTTCATACACCACTATTTTCATCTGCTCCTTTTACCTTTGCTCATACCAAGTCATCCACTTCGTTGTCACTTGAAGCTTGTCTCACACTAATATTCCCTTTAGTTATTTTTTTTTATGCACATGTACTTGTACATGATTAGTTCTATTAAGAGAAGTTAGTTTAAGAGATTTTTTAAAATATGTCAATAGAAATTATGTTTCATATTTTTTAAGAGGGGCTTACTAGGTAACAAATATTGGCACATATGACATATATTAAAATATTATAAAATGATATTAATGAATTATGAATCTTTTTCTTAAATTTTGAAATTATATATATATATATATATATATATATATATATATATATATATATATATATATATATATGTGTATGTGTGTGTGTGTGTGTGTCTTATCGTGTTTTTTAATTTGGTTTTTGAATTTAATGTGTTCCCACATACATGTCCGTGTCGTGTCCCGTGTCCGTGTCTGTGTCCGTGTTTGTACTTCATAGGTTTTCTACACTCATTCATGTGCATTCTTTTACCAGTAACCAATTGTTATCCTTTGTTGTGTTATCAACAAGCATTTCTTTTTTATATAATCACTTATAGCTAACACTAGATATATTTCATCCAATTTGTAGGTTTTAAGGTAGTACAAGATTCTGTTGGGCCAATTTTTGCTTGTCTTTAACAACCAGCAGAAATGACATTCCAATAAAAAGGTGGAACATAATCAAATTAGTGTGACACACAACATATATGATGAAACCCTTATATGAGAAGTATTTCTAGCCCATCCCCTTCTAGAAAAAATCTAGCATTCTAAAATGGGACTAGGGGAAGATACAACATACTAAACAAGCAGAGTGAAGGGAAATGATAATGCATACAAATGATATAAGAAATTGCCACATAGGCATCAACTCAGCATAAAATTAAAAGAACACCTGACAAATTAACTTATCACTCAAGGCTTAAAGTTTGTGAGGCACAAGATAATCCTCAAAATCTCTATGTCCTAGCTGGCCATATTTGCTCCATCCATATGTGTATAAGCCACTAGAAGATGAAACACATATTGTATGTCGCCAGCCACAAGCAACCATGACCATCTTGTCACACTGCAACTTCAAACAAGCAAGCATTAGGCAATTGGGGGATGGGGTGGTAAAGCAAATATTTTCCAGTTTGAGGACATACATCAATAGAAGAAACTTTTTCAGGGATCCAGCGATCATTTCTATCTCATAATCCCAAATTCCCATATCTGGAAATTTGGAAACAAGTGTATTATAACCAACAAGTGTATTATCTAAATCTGCATATGACATATTTACTAATTCAGTTATTGAACAACAAGTCAACAATGATAAAAACAATTTGAACACAAATTAGAGGCTAAACAACCAATAAGAAAATAAAACTGTTAGTGCCTTTGATCAATTGGATAGATGTGAATCAAGACTTAAGGCAGGCTTGCTAGCCTTTAAGTGCTAAGAATAATGACCATTAAATTTGAGAAAGGGTACAAGAACAAACCTGAAAAAGATGTATGTTGTTCATTATAAACTCATTTTCAAGGGCTTCAAATCCTAGATCAGAGGAAGCGAGAGGAAATGAAAGATTCAGTAGAGTGAGAACTGGTTTAGGCATTACCTGATAAGAAAGTGAATATCAATTAATGTTTAGTCATAGACAAAGGAGAAAAGTGAAATACATCAAATGGTCCTACTCAAACTTGTGGGAAGATGTCAGGATTTCTGCATATCACATAAAATAACTTGCTTGCATTTAACCCCGTTACCCAATAGTTTTCATCTGACTTTTTCTCTTTAATACCACTGCATTGAATTTTTTTTTTTGGTAAATCAAGACAAATCAGCAAAGGACATGCATAATTAGACATATTAAACCAGTGCACATGGTTAAACGAATAATGAACCTGAAAAAGGATAAGAGTGTAGAACAAGCCTCATAACCAAATAATTTTGGTACTAGTAAAGTAATTCTTTAGTAGAGTACTCATCAGTAGCATTTAACATTATAATAAGCTTCTATACATGAATAGCATTAAAGAGGGAAGACATAGAAATATAACCTTGGCAAGTCCCTCCCTTTCATTTTCTGCTAGGGCCTTCGTGTTAGCTTTAAAACTTGTTTTGGAAACACTTACTAGTAATAAGAAAGGAATAAGTCAGAAAGGAATAAGTTTGTTCCATACATAATAGCAAAAACAATATGTTCTTCCACTAAAGGCTATTCGGTTCGAATCCTAGGTGCTACCATTTTGTGAAATTGGTGAATAAATGGTGAACCAGTTTGACCAGCCAAATTGTGACTGATTCACACGGTTTGGCTGGTTCATGACCAATTCATGACAACCTGCTAGTTTCACAAGCCTGGCCAAACTGGTTGGAGGACCAGTTCATGGTTAACTCGATTAGACTAGCCGGTTAGGTCTAGTTTTCAAAACTATGGTACAATTTTTAATTACACTTGTAAGATAGGAATGTTGTGATATCCTTAAGGAACAAGCAAGAGAGGCTTCTTTAGTGCAAACAGAGCAAAATTAATAGTAAAGAAAATAACAAAAATGTTAAAAAACATTTTAGGCAAAATACAGGGTCAAAGAGCCTGTTAAGCAAAACAAGCTATGACAATTCCCTTTAACTTCACATCCATTATAGAGACGAAGTTTACCAAATTCCAGAAATATTAATTGAAACTAAGAAAGACATTTAATTTAGAAAAAAAAATCCAGTACTCAACCAGTATTAAGATGGAGTTAATTATCTGTGTCCTATGGATATGCCTTCCTTAGAAGACCAGACATGGAGATATCCTCAATTAGGCTCACTAAGAATAAACTAAGAGTGGAAACTAGAAATGATCAGATATTAAATCTAATCACAGAGCCAGCTAACAACACTAATGAATAAGATAGAACCAAGCTTGCTTTCAAGAAGGCAAAAATGAAAATTATAAGATAGTTAAAACAAAAAGACAATAACTACCACTGAAAAATAGAGGGAACTGCTAACCTTGATCTTTTCAAGATAGAAATCAATATCACAACCAATGTCATCCCTCATCAAACTACTTTCAGAAGAAAAAAGTTGTTCTTCACCTGAAGCCTTACCAACCAAAGCTTGTTGCGCAAATATGTAATGCCAATCAAATAACATATCAACAATAGACCAAATTCATCAAAAGTGGAAAGAAGTACCAATTCACTTCACTAGATTATAACTATGAGCTATTTCGCCCTCCTCCTACTAAAATGAGCCTTATTTCAAGATTAAGGGGGAAAAATTAATAAACGATCCAGCAATAACCTTCCTAAGTAAACCTGTCAAAGTCTCCACTAAATTTATCACTGTTTCTTCCAGCAAGCAAAGAGAATAGAATACCGTTCTATCATAATTATTCAAGACATAATATAGATAAAGATTTCACACATCCGAACTTTATTTCACACTCCCGCGAGCCATCGTTCCAAGCCGCCATCCGTACCATAGTTGTGCCTTCCTCTGCCTAGAAAACGTCCCAAGCCGCGCCGCGCCGTCGTAGCATCTACCCCCACACGAACCCAGATCTGGTTGCAACCCACCACGTGAACCACCTCGGATCACTGCCGTCCTCCGTTTCTGCCAGACCCACTGCACGCTGTCCTACGCTGCAAGCCCAGAACTACGCGCACCACCGCACGAGCCATCATCATGCAGATCGGCTCACGGCACTGCCTCTCGCTATCTCGCTGCACCGCTGTTGGCGTCGTGCTCCACGTGCAACCATCAACCACCACAACCCTAGATCAGAGTAGAGTGCTGCAGCAAGAGTGAGAGGGAGAGGGCCAGCGGTGGTGAGAGATTTGGTTTCAGAGGGAGAGACGAAGATAAGAGAACGAGGGTTGAGAGGGAGAGAGGAGATGAGAGAACGAGGGTTGAGAGGGAGAGAGAATTGAGTACTAAGTTGAAATAGGTAGAAAATTTAGAGACGGAACCAATATTCCGTCTCTATCTTAAAAAATTATAATTAAATAATATATATAATTTAGAGACGAAACACATCGGTCTCTATTATATTTGTATTTTTTTTAAAATATTTATTTGACTAAATAGAGAAGGAATTAGAGACAAAAAATTTAGAGATGGATAAATTTTGTCTCTAAATTCTGTCTCTAGACATATTTGACTTTTTAAAACATCACATTGACCGAATAGAGACGAAAAAATTTGAGACGTATAAATTCCATCTCTAAACTCCGTCTCTAAGTATATTTGACTTTAAATTGACTAAACAAAGATGGAATTAGAGACGAAAAATTTTAAGACGGATCATTTCCATCTCTAAATTTTGTCTCTAAATTTTAAATTTTATTTTCCCTCTCTAATTCATCAAATCCGTCTCTGTTTCCGTCTCTAGTAGAGACAAAAAAAAAATTTGTCTCTAAATTTCATCTCTAAATAAAAAATTTCTGGTAGTGATTTAAAACAACAAAACATAGTAAAGAAAATTGATCACATCTTTCCCTAAATTTATTTACAATTGCAAAACACTGCTTCAACAAAAGTATGATAAAATTTAAGAATATGACTCAATCAAAAGAGTTGGAGGAGGATGAAAACCAATATTTTGTTATGGAAAAATATGATCTTTTACAAGTTCATCAGGTCTCTATCTCCAATTCTGCACATGAAGAGGTCATAGATGGTGTTGGAAGAAGTGTTGCCTTCCACAACGATGATGCTGTAGATTTGGGCAATGGTTGTGGCATTAGATGAAAGCCATGATAGAAGAGTTTGATGGTTGATATGGTAGTAGGTGCTATTGGTTGTGTAAGTGCTATTACTCAACTTTTTTCTACGGAAATACTGTAGTTTAAAAATCAATTTCTTAGAGTGGTGTAAGTCAAAAGTTAATTCTTAAAATGATGCAAAGTGAACAATGAAATATAACAAGTCATATTTGTCAAATATGACTTGCACTTAAATAATTTTTTTTAATAATAAGTCATGGCTCAGAAGCACGACTTACCAAGCAATATTTTTTTTATATTTAGGTAAGTCGTGTCTTTTATCCACGACTTACTTTATAATTTTTTGGGTAAGTCATAGATGGGAACCACAACTTACCCTATTTTTTTTTTAAAAAAAAGTGAATTCATGGCTTGTATTAGGGTTTAGAGGTTGGAATTATCTCTTATAGTTGGAGTTATATTCTTTGAATCATATAATGTTATTGAATGAATATTTATCTCAATAGCATTGTTAGTGATAAAAAGACTTAGAGTTGTATAAAGATCATATATTCATAAATATCACCAACATCATTAACAAATGAACTACGATGAGTGTCATATGATAACATATGTTAATTTAAGTTTCAAAAAAAGAAAAATTTCATGTCAATAAACAAAAAAAGTTATAATAATAAAAAATATAATTAACATTTTTAATAAATACCTATAGTAAAGATAATTAAATGAGAATGACTCAAGTTTGATACAAAGTAGCACTGATGAAGAGAACTTGAAAAACACTGAAATATGAAAACAACATCGAAAGGAGAGGGTGAAATTTATAGGTATAGATAAGGACTTAATGCAAGTCGTGGGTACTAACTACAACTTTATATGATATTTTTTTTAAAAAAAAAGGTAAGTCGTACTTGTGAGGTACGATTTACATAAATTAAAAAATAAATAAATAAATGGATAAGTCGTGCATGAGAAGCACAACTTATCCAAAATATAATAAAAGAAAAAAGATGTTGGTAAGTCATACGTCCGAGTTACAACTCATTATAAGCCACTATTCCACTTATCTTATTTTGAAAATTAAGTTTTGACATACACTTATATAAAAATTTGACTTTCAAAATGTATCATTGTAATAAAAAAAATTGGTATTACTCGAACAGTTATAGCAAGGTGGTGACATGTAAAATATATTTGTAGTAGATGCGGTATAGGTAAAGGATCTGAGGGAAGCTAATGGAAGAGAAATGGTAGCTAATGGAAGATAAATTAGAAGGGAAGGAGATTAGAGGTAGAATCATGAATTTGAATGAAAAGGCAGAAAATTTCGATGGAAAATTACATGATAAAAGGTTGTCCAATGGAAATGCCTCACGTGAGGCTAACGTGAGTAAAGAGCCGTCAAAGATAACAGGACAATTAACTGATTCATTTTGAACCAAAGATGAGGAAGGTTATGCGTCGCCAGTTAAACTTAATTTGTATATAAACATTGAAAATAGCTGAAACAAAAAGGGTGTTGGTTGTAATTTACCTAAGAATTTTATACTACAAACTTAAAATCACTACAACAAAAATGACATAGGGTAACCCTTTAAAAGTGTACTCTAAAGTACACTAAAGTGTTGCCTTTGATAAAGGCTACGCTTTTTGGTCCTAAGGCAGCGCTTTTAGAGTGGTGGCCTATTCGAGCGTGACCTATTATCTAAGGTTACGTTTTTTCTGCATCAAAGGCCACAATGCTCAAAAGTGTAGCCTTTGATGAGTACAAAGGCAACGCTTTTCTCCTCACTCTATAGGTACGTTTATAAAGTGTTGCTTATTTGGTTACATTTAAAAAACGTTCCCTTATGTCAACCCCTATGACTACACTTGTAAATAGTTCCCTTAAGTCGTAGATGATTGTCTCTATAACTTAAACTAAGTTGAACAACTTAACCCAACAACCAAAAATAAATAAATAAATTAGTATGGTTTGAGTTTAGTTTCATATTTTGATTTTGATCGGTCTTTTTGTTTAACTGCAGTTTAGTTAAATAGTCTTGCTCATATTCTATTAGATAGAAATCTTCAACTTCTTATTGATATACCTAAACAAAACCAAGGGATTGTTTCTCTTAACTATTTCAAAGCCACTTGAAATCTTGCTCAGATTTTCTTTAATAAGTCTCTATTGAATTAAGTTAAGCTTGAGCCTTCTTTTTAATCTCGTTAGAAGAGTTTAGCTTCCAACACTCAAAGTCAAAGACCTTCCTACAATCAAAACACAAAACACACACAAAACACTGATGACTTTTATGATCTACTACTCAACATGTTTAAAGAGACCAAGTCATCTTCAGGACTCATTTTGATCACCTTCCAAGACCTTGAACAATCTACACTACTCATTCTGAACAGTCTTCGCAATAGGATTTTTTTATATATTACATTAGCATATCAGTAGTTCAATGCATATAACATTGACAATATTTTTTTTATATATTTGATCGGTTATTCTCATAGGATTTTAACACAACACCAATAACATTAAAAAGTCCAAACCTATTTCACATTGTGTTAGAATGAGCTTAGTAACCAATACCAAAGCCATCACATGTACCAGCACATGCAAGTAGCCCAAACCACAAAATTTCTAAATTCTAATAGAGTGAATTCAACATTTTAGTTCAAATAACCAACATCTATACTATTGTATAACTAGCCTAGAAGAATCAACATTTCAACAAGCAATTGGTCAGCATAGCAATTTAATCTTAACAATACAACATCACTTAAAAGTTTGCAGCTAAAACCTAAAGTCAATACTATTAGCATTTTATCAAGAAACAAATGAGACCAAAACAACACTAATTTTGCATCATGGTATTGGTGGAATAACAGCTACTGTGCCAGAGGGGCTCCATCAAAGGTAGCAGCAACAACAACATCCCTTCTTGTAACCTTAGCTTCCTCAAAACACCTCAACTCCCATCACATGGACCTATTGAAAATTGATAATTATACACTCTATTCTTATGTTGTTGTTCCACAAGCTTTTTCTACTCTTTAAACTACTAGACTAAAATAGATTGCAGTTTTGCTGGGAAGAATGAGTTTGTCTAATTGTTTGCTTTTGCATCAGATATGATGAAATAGGAAGTAATTGGGGGAACTCGACCAATCTCTATAATAATAATAGTAACCATCTAAGATGGGATGGGATGGAACCCTTGTACTTGTAGAAGAAGACCATCCAATTGTATGAAGAAGTTCATGTTTATATATTTCTTTGCTTTCTAATCTCTTGTTTCTTAATTTTCTCTTGTCACTTTTAGAACACTGAACAATGACATAATGAAATTGAAGTGCTTTCAAGTTTCAACTTTGATTAATTATGAATTTTGCATTGGTTGGCTACTTAGACATGATATTGAATTATTGATAAGGAGGCAGTGCTTGAAAAGAAATGACATTGCACTCAAATTGAGCTCTATTTAATTTATGCTATAAATGGTTGTCTGCATTGAAAAAACTAAATATCAAGTATAAATAATGAAAACTACATATTACATGTGCAAGATCTATCACTCTTTCTTTTCTTGAGCTTTTATGGGCATTTTTTTATCTCATTTTTTCTCCTCTACTGCTCTGCTACTCCAATCAAGGGCTGACATTTATAAAAAAAAACAAAGCAATGAATGGAAGTATGGAACTTACCTTTCACAATCAGTGTATGTAGTTTCGGAAAATAATGAAATTGTTGCCAGTGTTGCTCTAGAGTAAAGTAACCTATATATATACTCACCTTGCGTACCTGCAACCTATGTTTTTTTTAATATTTTATATATATTAGGAATTTGTTATCCTATGCTCGAGTGGACAAGCTCTCGAGCTTCTCTGCCATTTACATGAATAAAAATCTCAAAACTCATCTTCACCAATCCCATTTAACAATAGAATAGAAAATGAAATTCTAATAGAAATATTTATTTCATTGTTTTATTTGATTTTTCTCTTTCAGTTAGAGACATTCTATAATGGGAACACGAACAGAGCATGAAACAAATAACAAAAAATGGTTATCCTATTCTTACCCATTATACCACAACACAACAATAACGAATGAAATAAAATGCAGGAAATGCACAATGTACCTATATTTGGCAACAGAGCAATGGAACGCAACAATGGAGCAACAGAGCAAACCCTAACGGAGAGAACGCAGCAATGTGTGAGGAAAGAGACGAAGAAGGACAGAAAGAGATGAAGGAGTGGTGAGGGACTTGTTAATGGAGAGAGGAAAGTGGTGGTGGCGAGGGAGTCATTAACGGAGAGAGGAAAGTGGTCGTGGTGAGGGAAATATTCTGATGAAGAAAGTGGTGTTCTAGAGAAAAAAAGGATTTGCAAATATTATGACTTAAAATTTTGTAGGAAATGTTTGGCACATATTAGATAAAGATTAGAGCACGCTTTTTACAGGATTGCATTTGATTGTGAAATGGGTAACGCTTATGAAGTGATATATTTAATAGTTAAATGGGCAACACTTGTTAAGTGTATTATTTGATCAGAATAAGTGTGGCCAAATGTAGTATGATATGGTAACATTTAAAAAGTGTACCATTTACACTCTAAGGGTACACTTTTCAAGTGTTGCCAAAAAACGTTGCCAAAACTTCTCAGAAAAGGCTACCATTACAAAAGTGTTCTCTAATAAGACTTAAGAGTACATTTTTTAAGTGTATCCTAAAAAAATGTGGTCATAGGCTAATTTTGTTGTAGTGAATGTCTCATAACATAACTATAATAAAACATAATTATACTATGTTCTCTCGTGAAACATACAAATATTTTATAATATATCTTAAGTAATATGATCATGTAATTGAAATTCTCAAATTGAATTTTAGTCATATAAAAGTTTTTACTTTTTATAACATTTTAGAATTAAAAATAATAAGATGCTTTCTCAGATGATAATAATTGTTTACAATCTTCTTCTTTTTTTTTAAAAAAAAAAAAGCTACTTGTTAAAAGGTTTAAGTAGATATCTAAAAATTTATGAAAAAATACAATTCAAATCCTCAAGATATTGTATTAAGTAGATGATTGAGGTTTGCAGTTTTTTTATTGGAAATCTTTGAACATAAATGATTGGTTAACATGAAAAGCTATCTAGTCAACAAACATATCGTAAATATTTTTAGTTTTTTCAATTGATTTTTTTTTATGATGAGATGTACAAAGAATTTAGGAATGCACATGGGTTAGATGAGATTGTAGTTTAAAATGAGTCCAAATAGATTATATAGGTTTGCATTGGGTTGAATCAAGTTTACGAAAAAATTTCATTCAATCTGAACTGAACCAAACCAATCAAATCCAAGTTGGTTTGGTTCGAGTTATCAAGTTAATTTTTTTTTTTTGAAAAAGGTTTCCAACATGCATAATAAATTGAACAAATTAAGAAAATTAAAAAAAAAGTCAGAAAGGGGTGAGGACGAGAAGCATGGCAAGTCAGTATTATTGATTTTGTTTGTCAATAATCAGTGTGATTTTTGTTTGTCTTGTATCACTAATCAAATGCATGAATATAACTTTATTTACTTATCGCATGACCAATAATGCAGTCAAGTTAGGATTTAAAGTTTGAGGAAGATGATGAACTGAAAATTTAATTTACACTCACTGTTACCACTCAGCAAGGGGTGAGGACCGAAAGCACAATAAGTTAGCAAAGGTTGAGGGTCAAGTGACGGCGACACACAAGCATTCCAGAACAATTGAACAGGGGTGAAGCCAAAATCTCTGAAAGCAGGAGTCTATGACACACCAAAACAGAGGTGACTCAGTACTTAATGTTAAGGGTGAGAATAAGTTAGATGGTCTATCGGGGACCTATGACCTAACTTGTTTAATGTCTGACCTGACTTGACCCATTTAATAAAAAGGTCATGTCAAGACTTTTTAAAAAGTCTATTTAATTAAATGGGTTAGGCTTTAAGTCTTTGAAAAAGCCCTTTAAACTTGGTAAGTCAACCTATTTAATTGTATATATTATTACTTTTTATATATATAATATTTTAATATTTATAAAATATAATTAATTTTATAAATAGAACATTCTTTAATAAAAATATATTAAAGTTAAGCCTAGCCCACTAGCCTGCTGACTTATTTAAAGAAGTAGACCTGTTGGCCTATTTAAAGAGGTAGGCCTGTTGGCTTATTAAAAGGCCTAGCCCATTGCTGGCCTACTGCCCTATTTAGAGGTAGGTCTGTTTGTCGATTTAAAGGCCTTAATGCAAAGTAAGCCTTTAAATAAGCTTTTAAACGAAGTCAGACTTTAAAAAATGGCCTATATCAGGTAAATATGTTAGGCTAGGCCTTGTATTTGGGAAACAAGCCTGGCCCATTTCCACCCCTACTCACCGTCACCGATTGGGCAACATTGGTGGTCATTGTTGGCTATTGGTGGTGACTAAGACAACATGACAAGGGGGCGAGTGTTGAAGTTGATTGAAGGGTAGGTTAGGGCACATATTGAAATAAAGAAAGACATCATCAAGTCAGGTTTCTCAAATTGAAATGCATTGTTGCATTCATAAAATAAGGGGGTTGGGTAGTTGGGTCTCCAAGTTTCAAAAACCTAGACCCGCTACCCTAATCGATTTATATTGGGTTCCATTATTTTTTACCCGAACTAACCCAAATACTTGACCTAACTCTAAAACTTGCCATTGGATCGATTCAAGTTGATCGAATCCACGGGTTGACTCAAACCTGTGATCACCCCCAAAAGAATTAATAATAAGTCTTATGAGGTATACATTTATTTTATTTAAACTTCCATTTGATTAATTATATGTATATTTTCAAAGACTTACAATTTAAATTGTATTTTCACAATTGTTGAAAAATGACATGTCTCAACAATACAATTAGAATCTAATCTCTTAGTTAGAATCATGAATCAAGAAGCATAAAGTAATGATGGTTTAAATAGTTACAAATAAATATATTTATAATTGTGTACATGCGTCTTTCATTGTTTTGATTGTTTAAAACTTATTTATCTAAAATATATGTTGTTTATCAAACATAGTTTTTGTAGTTCATAATGTGCAAATAGCTATTTCTTTGTAGTGTTTATATCTTATCTAATTGCATTTATTCTAATATTTATTTCTTCAATACGTGGTTAATAGTTTTACATAAATATTAAGCAAAATAGGTACTTTGGTTTTTTATTTTATTTTTATTTTCAATTTAGTTTTGTATCTTTCATTTCTGTCAATTTGGTCTCTTATCTTACAAATCGTCATTCAAGGTAGTTTTTTGTCACAGTTCTATTAGCCCAACTAATGGAGATCATGATGTGGTGTTAACATCACTTACCTAGCATTAAGATGGAGATGAGGTGGCTTAGCTAGGTAGAGAGACAACAAAACAATGACGTTTATGTTTCTGTTTGGTCCCTTACTTTTTAAATTATTTTCAATTTGGTCCTTTGCTTTTATTTTATTTTCAACTTGGTCCCTTACTCATAATACAACAACAAAGAACAATGGTCACAACCTATAACATTCTCATAACATAATTGAATTACATAATTGTTACTCATGCAAAGGACATTTAGATAGCAAAAGAGTTGTTCTCATAACATTCTCATAATTGTTACTTGGTATTAAGGTGGCCATTAAGCCTAACTCTCTCCTAAAACTGATGAAAACGACATTGTATATGGGTAACTCTCTCCCTAAACAAATGAAAACTACACCATTTTTGGAGTTTCTCCAAAATTTTGACTGTTGCCTTCCTTCCTCCCTTAAATCTTCTTCTTCCTTTCCATTACATTAGGGTTTCTGCTTGTAAAGGTAGTTGGGTTTATGCTTGTACACCGAGTATGGAGATAACAATGAATTTGTACAATTCATCAATAAGGAGGCCGTTTCTACTTCTACGGTGTAAGAATCGTAGTTCAAACTGTTGGAACAAAGGTTATCCTTCAGAGACTTTTCTGGGCTTGCAGGAACTATGAGGTAACATATCACTTTTCATGAAATCTACGGTTTTGGTTTAGGATTTTGAAAGTAATTGTGGGATTTTCTCAGTTTATTAAATGCAAATTTTTGTTTTGATGGTTTTATAGCAGGATGGTAGAAGTTGTGGATATTTTGGTTTGTATGATTGATATGTGTATAAAATTCATACATTTTATGCTTATTTCAACATGAATTTGAGTGCTTTAAGAGAAGAATTATGTCTTTTATTTATTATATTGATTGGATTTTAGGCATACTGAATTAAATGTGTTTTATTGTGTTTTCTAGGAATTTAAGGATTTTTGTGAAATTTTGGACATGGTTACTAAAATCTCAGTGAAGAGCAAAAGAATTTTGCTACAGTATTTTGAGCATAACTTTTGCTACAGAACTCAGATTGAACTAATCTTGGTGGCTCTGGAAAAATGAGGAAAATTTCTATAACTTTTATGAAGATATTGAAGCCCAGTTTATTTGTCAAAAGGGTGAAAAATTGGGTGCAAAGTGGTTGACGAAATTTAACCAAAGTCAACCTTTCATTCTTAAATTTTTGGAATCAATTTAGATCTTTAATTGGAGTGTAAGTAATCCTTACTTGGTAACCAAGCATCCCTATATTTAATACAAGAATCTTAAGGAAAGCTTCCTAATCTGAGGATGATATTTGTTTCTTAATTTGTATGGAATCAACAAGAACAAAATAGGTAAGAAGAGATTTGTTCAAATATTAATTAAGAAAAGTGTTGTTGTCAAACCTATTTCAGTAAATTAGGCATAAATTTTTCTACAAGTATGCGATTTACTTGATTCCTGTTGCATTGTAAAGCTAAGAAAATGATATATAAATCTTATGTTGTCAATTTTCTTTAATTCAACTATCCTCCTCAGTGCAAAAATTGCACTTCAAGTTGCGGCAAAGCAAGGCTTAATAACATGCGTACTTAGTTTGCCCTAAATTCCTTGAAATATTGCAAATAGAGGGTAAAGACAAGGACTTGGAGAGCAGTAACAAAGGCAAAGAGTCCAACTTTGGAAAGGGGAGTTCGCCATTGAAGACTTTCAAGACTTTCCTCTTCTAGGATTTTCTTCATAATATTTCTTCTACCCCTTTATTTATTTTGTGCTTCAAGTGCCATGAGTGGCTAAATTCTTTTTTTACTAGGGTGAAAATGTAACTTGGTTTAGATGATGATGTATTTGGATTTATTAATTTAATAAAAGTTTCTCTTTATTCAATTGAGTATTTATCATTATTTTTAATACTTTTATTAATTGGCCACTCATAAATTGATCTTGTGAGTTGTGTAGGAAATTGAAAAATTTGTGCATGACTTAGATCATGTGATAAATGTCATCATCTTGACTATCTAGGAATATAAGTTATTAGTTGTGTAGATTTTGTTTGAGATTCCGTAGATCACATAATGCCTTTAATTTTTGGGATTTAATTAAGAGATTGATTGGATTTTTAGAATTAAAGAGGATTGATACACTAAGGAATTGGGTATCAGTTAAATTAGGAAATCTCTCTATTAATTGATTAATTAGAAACTTAATTAGGTTGTAATCCTAAATACTAGTCGAAAAACCAAGTGAAATCAGATTCATAGAATCTTTATCATTGTGTGTTCACTCCTTAACTTGTTATCATGATCTTTCTATTGTTTTCAACTTATTTGTTTTACCTTGCTTTTCTTTTCTTTTAATTACTTGTTTTCCTTTGGACTCATTCTTGAATCAATTCATTGCCTATATAGTAGTTTAATTAGAGAATTGACACTGGGCAACTCAATTCTCCTGGGAACGATACTCACTTATCACTTTATTACTTTTGCAATTTGGTGTACTTGTTAAATTAGTCAACAATGATAACGAAATTGTCAATGAAAAGGATGTGACAATCTGAAGGCAAAGGAGGAGAATTACTGGTCTTTAGAGGTTGGTTAGATCTTTGAGAAGATGGAATTGGAATTTGATATGGCTTGTGGTGATTTTGCTGGTAATGAATGCCTTATTTGCTTGTATGCGGTCGAGTTATGGTAGCCGTACAAGGCTTGCAATGTCCTAAAACAAAGCTGTAATTAGGGTAGAGATGTAGGAGGTGGAGGGTACGTTAGTAGGTTAATGACTATGTAAAGCAAAACTATGGGTATGATAGAAGGTTAATGGCTATGTAAAGTTGCAATTGTAAAGCAAAGTTCTAGGTATGTTTGTAGGTCAATGACCATGTAAATGACTTTGTGAAGGCCGATTTTTGTTGTCTAAATGTCCTTTGTGTGAGTAACAATTATATAATTCAATTGTGTTATGAAAATATTATTGATTGGTAACCATTGTTCATTGTTGTTGTATTATGAGTAAGGGACTAAATTGAAAATAAAATAAAAGTAAAGGACCAAATTGAAAATAAACTGAAAAGTAAGAAACTAAATAGAAACATAAATGACACTGTTTTAACATCTTCCTAACTAGCTAAGCTACCTCATCTCCACCTCAATGCCAAGTCAGTGTCGTTAACGCCACGTCATGATTTCTGTTAATTAGGTTGACGAAACCATCACAGATAACTATATTAAATGACAATTTGTAAAATAATAGACCAAATTGAAAAAAAGAAATAAAAATAAGAGATCAAAATACCAATTTTTCCTAAATATTACTATATTATGAGTTACAATATTTATTACAAATAAATAATATAATTAAATTTCAAAAATAAATAAATAATGAATAGTATTAATTATGTTAGTTCATTTTTTGCCCACACACTAGTTTGATTCTTGATCCATGTCTTTAGTTATCCAATTCTAAGATCAAGGCATACCACAAGTTTCACTGAGAGTTTATAGTAGTGCGCTAACAGATGACCTATCGATGAAAGACCATTAGTTTTTATTGTTCAATTATATTGTTTTAGTTTAGTTTAAAAAATTGCATTCTTTGATTAATTGGCATATTTCACGAAAGTTACCCGGCAATATAAGTATACAATGCTTACCCCTCTAGAGTAAAAGTGGAAAAATTAAACTAGAAAAAGAAAAAAATAAAGAATAAGAAAACCTCAATCTCGTTCGTAATATTTATTGTGAGTAGTTTAACTCATTGACAATAGTAAATATTTTTTCTATTGGATTAAATAAGTCTTAGTTGGAATAGGTCAATTGTATAAAAAAAAAATGTATTAAAAGGAATAGTATAAACTCCTAAACTAATCAATGCTCTCAAGACATCGTCATGTCCTGGTCATATTGTAAAGTTGCAGATTTTAAAGTGAATTTAAATTTTGCCATATGTTTCTATCCCCATATCTTTCTTAATAACTAATATTTCATTAAGGCACATAATTAACAATAGGAAGAAAAAACAATGAATTTGAATAAAATTAATGCATTGTTGAGTTAAAAGAAAAAAAAATGATGCGTTTTCTTGTATTTGTTTCTATGACGCATAATTAAGATGCACAATCAGTTACAAAAAAGTTTCAGTTTTGAAAAACTAATGAAGATTAACTGTAATTAGCAAAGTAAATAAAATTATATTCCCAAAATAACATTGTTATTTGGTTGTCTTTTTTGAGAGAAAATGCTGACCAGCTATTCATGCGGAAAAATGTGTGGAAGTAAATAGAAAAAAACTCCATTTGGGTATCAATCCTACTCACCAATTACAATTTGCTTTGCTTTTTCCCCTTTCTACTCCTTTCCTTTCCATCACATTCCCTTGAGGGTTTTCCCAGAAACTTCACAGGGAATGTCTGTTTCATCCATCCAATAGATCAGGATATGGGTGTGGATTTTTGGGTATGCATGCACGTGATGCTTGATTACTTTTTCCTTTTCAGTTTCCTCTGTGGTATTGGCTTCAATTAAATCCATGATCAAACTGTGACTCAACGTTATTATCTTTATATTTTTCTTGTTTTCTTAATTCAAAGTTTGAGGTTTTGTTAGATTATTATAAAAGTGAATCATCATCAACTTCTTTGTTTTTGGATTTTATTGTTCTTATAAGAAAAAGGAGAGCAAAATTTGTAAAATGAGGTTGAACAATGAAAAAAATAATGTGGATTTTCATTTTTGGTACAAAGAAGAACGTGGTATTATATGCATGCAGTACATGTGTATCATCCTAATAGAAAATTTACAAATAATGAAAAACAAGTCTTTGAAAACTATAATATTAGCAACTGAAAACGATGCGTTCTTAGGAATTTAATGCAAAATGTATGTTAAAAGGCTTGATATATACAACCAATTTCCTTATGGCCTTATGTTTTCAAATATGAATCAACCACATGATTAGCTAGCTTCATGTGTTCTTTGTAATTCTTTTTTTTTTTTTATTGACTTTGAATTTGAATTATGACAGGAAAGTAACAAGATGATAAGAAGCTTGTTTCTTATTTCCTTGTTGATCCACGCAACATTAGCCCAGATACCTACACGTCCAAAACCCCCTACAGCTCCACAAGTTCCTGCTCTTGTCCCTGCCCAAAAATGGTCAACATTAAGTGGTTGGTAATCATATATAGAATTTTGTCTCTTTATACTTGTTCATTCTTCTAATTCTGGCAAGATTCTTTGTGATGCCATGATTTGTTTATCACTTGTAGGCAACGAGCCACTTGTAATAGCCCGTGGCGGGTTCACGGGTCTCTTTCCAGAAGGCAGCTCAGATGCAATTGCCATATCAAAAGACATTAGCATTTTTCTGTGCAATCTTCAGTTGACAAAAGATGCTGGTGCCTTTTGTGTGACGGGAATTCAACTTGACAATGCAACAAATATAGCAATGTTCGATCCTAAAGAGAAAACCTACAATATTAACGGGCAGGATGTGCAAGGACACTTTGCAGTGGATTACACCGGTGCTCAGATTGACCAAAATGTTTCAAGTGAGAATTGAATCAATCTATATATATATATATTTTTAATTGCATGCGTTCCATAGGAAACCTTGAGATAAGTTACATTAACAACTATGACTATGAGCTACTCTAGTCTCTGGTGGCCAATGGTGCATAGCCATTTATTTAAAGGCTGGTACATGTTACTAGCCTATTAATTACGATACATGGATTCTATCCCCTATATTGTCATTTTTAATTGCTTGCAGCAAAAGATTTGGGATCAAGATTTTAATATCAAAATCAAACCAAATGATTCCTTTTTTTTTTTTTTATCATGACTATACCATAACTTGTTTATTAAGCCAATTATATTTTGGGTCTGTATTATAACTACATAAACGAATATAGAATGAAGAAGTAAGCCATTTTGAGAGGCAAAAGAGAAGAAAATAATGCAAGGATTATTAATGCATGTAAACAGACTCTTTTGCACATTATTCATGCTTTGTAGATAGCAGTCTTACATTCGATGAACTGCAAAATTCAGAACTAGTTAGGCTTACTACTACCACACATAAACGCATGGAATTATGGAAAACAAGATGGATAAAATTGTTAGTGTTTTTATTATAAACCAATTCGTAGATTTGGAAGTTAAGGTTTGCTCTTTGCTATGTTACAGTGAATCAGGCCATTTTTTCTCGACCTGGTTTTTATGACGGCATGTCCCCAGTACTTAATGTCGATGTTATACTAAGAGATAAATCTCCACCAAGGTTCTGGTTGAATGTTCAGGTTCTCTCTCTCTCCCTCCCTCCCTATCTCTCTCTCTCATTATATGAATGATAAGATCTATAGCAGATGTTTGCTGTGAAAATTGAAAATCCTTAAGCATCATTGGGTCATTCTTTCTCTAACAATTAAATTATGTGGTAATTGATTGGTCTATTGCAGTATGAAGAGTTCTACAACCAACATGGAGTAAAGTTGGTTGATAATGTTCTAGAAATATTGAGAGTTTATCAAATAGACTTTGTTTCATCTCCAGAGGTTGGTTTCTTAAGAAGCATCAATGGGAAAGTGAACAAGGCAACAAATGTCATCTTTCAACTTCTTAACGCTAATGATGTTGAACCAACAACCAAGAAGACATATGACACTATTGTGAAGGATCTTGCAACAATCAAGTCATTTGCATCAGGCATAATGGTACCAAAAGAATACATATGGCCAGTTAAACCAGATAAATACCTGGGACCTCCCACAACACTAGTAGCTGATGCCCATAAACTAGGATTGCAAGTGTATGCTTCTGGTTTTGCTAATGATTTCTTTTCAAGTTACAATTATAGCTATGATCCTACAGTTGAGTACCTACAATTTATAGAGAAAGGGGATTCTGTTGATGGTGTTGTTAGTGATTTCGCTCCAACAGCATCAAATGCCATAGGTGAGCTTACAATATTCAACCTTTTCTTTATTTTTTCCAAATAGCAAAATCCTTTCACTCACAGCATTAATCCAAAAGAAGTTAGTTGGTCATTTGAGCTCAAGACTAGTTCTCACAAATTTATTGTTTTTTCAGCATGCTTTGCACACAGCAACACCCTGCCAAAAAAAGGTAATAATACTATTACTCTTGAAATGTTCTCAATCACAAAATGATAAGGCGTGAAAAACATATCAATGAGAAGCTACAACATCATACATTTGTTCATCCAGGACAAGCTTTGATCATAAGCAACAATGGAGCAAGTGGTGTTTATCCAGGTTCCACTGATCTTGCATATCAGCAAGCAATAGATGATGGGGCTGACATTATAGATTGCTCAGTTCAAATGACAAAAGATGGAATTGCATTCTGCTCAAATAACGTAGACCTAATTGGAGATACCACTGCAATGACTAAATTCATGTCTCGATCTTCCAATGTTCCAGAACTTCAACCAAAAACTGGAATTTTCTCCTTTGACCTCACATGGAGCGAGGTTCAGACCTTAAAACGTAATGCTGCTATAGAATTTCAGAAATTCACATACAAATATAGCTATTAAGATTTGAACAATGAACTTATATATGGTATAAATTTCTTGTTTCAGCTCAAATTGTTAGTCCTCAAGGCAATGATTTTCAAAGAAACCCAGCAAACAAGAACAGTGGTAAATTTGTAACCCTTTCTGAATTTTTGGAGTTGGCGAAGGCAAAGGCAGTTACTGGCATTTTGGTCAACATAAAGGTGAGCAACCTGCATCCCTAACTCCTTATAATGCTTCGCTTTGAAAATTTTCCACTACTGATTCTCTTTATTTGCCTAACAGAATGCAGCTTACCTTGCATCAAAGAAAGGTCTTGACATTGTTAGTGTTGTCAACACTTCCTTGAGCAATGCCACCTTCGACAAGCAAGCCACCCAACAAGTCCTAATCCAATCAGATGACAGTTCGGTGCTATCCAAGTTTAAGGATATCCCATCTTACAAAAGGGTGATGTTACTTGAAGATAAGATAGGCGATGCTCCAAGGCAAACTGTGGAAGAAATTAAGAAGTATGCAGAAGTAGTGAATCTTCCAAAAACCTCCATTGTTAAGGCATCTAATTCCTTGTTAACAGGAATGACAAATGTTGTTAAAGAGATGAAAGATGCAAACCTCACAGTATTTGTCCATACTCTCAGCAATGAATACATGTCCCTGGCATTTGATTACTGGTCAGATCCTAATGTGGAGATTGCTACATATGTCCATTCTGCTAAGGTTGATGGAATAGTGACCGATTTTCCAGCCACTGCTAGTAGATATATGAGTAAGTAAATTAAATCTCTTCAGCTTTCTTAGTTACTCCAAGCAATGATAATTTCACTCATACTGTTTGAGTCATATAAGATCTTTCACCAAGCAAGAGTTCATGTGGTTGATTGTCATTCTCTAACATGCAGGAAGCCCATGTAGCGACCCTAACCATGTGCCTGCCATCTTACCAGCTCGGCCTGGTGAACTACTAAGTACGGTTGCACCTGAGTTATTGCCACCAGCAGAAGCACCACTTCCACCTCTTGAGGTTGCAAACGTTGTTGATCCACCTCTTCCTCCAGTTACTAATATGAATAAAACTGGTCCTGCTGTTGCACCTACACCACCCCCTTCAAGTTCCTGGGCAAATGCTGCTAACCCTGGTCTCTCCCTAGTGGCAATTCTAGTGTTTGCTATGCTTTTTGCTGGTCATTAATGTAATTAACTAACTTGGCATGGACCTCTTGCTCTTCAATTTTCTTTGAGCCTCTTATGTGATAATATCTCACTTTGTACTATAGAATACATCTAACATTAATCCACAGTAGTATTTTTTTCATATTGTTTCACATAACATTGCCACAGCTGCTTTAAGCTAAGAATGTTGTTAGGTTGTTAGATATTTCTGCACATACGAGTTAAATAAATTTAGATCCTTCTCATGCTAACATAAGCAAAAGGTCGCATTATTTATTTAAAAAAAATTATGAAAAAAAGGAATGGACTATTAGATTGGGAAGAATTATTCAAGTAGTTGACATCTTTAGTCAAATTCTTTTAATGACATAAAGTTAACAACACAGCAGTTTTATACATTATAATTCAGTAAGGATAATTCCTGATGTAAAAGCAACACGCTCACTGCACTGTGACATATGAAAAGAATGAAAAGTTTGAGTTTAGAAAGCATATCAATTAGATAGGCTGGTGAAATTCTATATTTCTTTTAACAAGTAGCAGTGAAAAATAAACTAAATATAAACATCATCCTAATCTCCCTTCTCTGTGTAGCACTTGGAAAATAGAAACCCAAAATGGAAACAATGAGTTAAAAATAAATACGTGCACATGTATGCGTATATAGGCTTTCTTAATTCCTATAATATAATTATCCATCCTTGATTTTGAGAGGGTGGGGAGAATTAGACTCAAAGACCAATGGCACAAAATCAGTATAATCATGTCACTTTTATAAAGGAAGCACTTCTATAGGAGATGAACAATGTCTTCCGTAAGTTAGCATACAACTACTCCTTTTTTCCCTAGTACCAAACTCAATTAATAAAGGAGTAGGAGAAGTCAATTAGCTTCAAACTAACAAACATTGTAGAAGTAAGAAAGTTGAAAACTCGTCGGGATTTCAAAAATTATTTGATCAAATCAGAAGGTATATTAGAAGTGCACGGAGCTTACAGCACAATATTTGATGCATATATTAAGAAGTCGAAAAACATGGGAAATTAGTAGAAGTAGGCATAACATTGGTTAATCAGTTAGCAATTATAAAGATTAAAAAAAAAATCTATGCAACTGTTGTTACAAATTTTATCAAAATCGATTTCTGAGGTTGTTGTTGACATTCAACGGGCACAAAAAGAGCTGTTACAATAGCTGGAAACCCATCACCATCAAAAGCATCTTTTTTTCTTTAATGGAAAACCAAATCATTGATTGGGAACTCCTTTAGCATCAGATTACTGGTTGATAGTAACAAAGCAAAGCACTTACTCGTACTAATCCAACAACAAATGCTCTGCAATTAAATGTTCCCATATCCTTTGGAAGAAAAATGAATCTATAAATCAATCACCCATAAGTTCACTATTCATTGATATGAAAAAAATCCATTATGTGTAACAACTAAGTAAAATGCTGGGACTAAAATATTTTTACCTGTTTACAAGGTGCTCCTTTTCATTGATCATGTGCTTATCTTCATGTTTAGCTCCTTTCTCCAGTTAGTTACCTAATATAAAGACAAAAACAACAACTAAGGGACTTGATGAATAGTGCCAACTTTTACCTATTCCAAGTAAAAATGAGCATACAGTGCAATCACAAAATAAAATAAATTAGCCAAGTACTCCTGCTTTTCATTATCTCCACCAACATAAATTAAAGGGAAAATAGATATTTTAGTCATTTATCTTTATTTTTTTTATTTTGTCTTTTTTTTTTTAATTTTTTTTAATTTGGCCTCTTTTCTTATAAATCATCTATCAATGTTGTTTTCCCCTCATGATTCCATCATCTACCAAACATAAGTGATGATGTGTCACTCACCGATTGTATCACATTATTGCTATGTCATATTAACATCATCGCTATGTCATATTGACATCATTGCTATATCATTGACACATCATAACTTTCATTTGGATTACTTGAATATGTGTTTATTATTGATATATTTGGAAAAGTGCAGCAAGTCTCCGTTTATAGAAAAGATATATACAATAAACATAAAGAAGGAAATAAAGGAAACAAATCCCTAAAAAATAAGAAATTATCAAACTGAATGCTCTAACTTAGGAAACTAATCAGCTAACTAGAAAACAAAATATTTACAATAAATACAAGAAAATATGTACAATCAATTAAGATATTATTTTTAATATCTCAATCGACACTCTCCCTCAAGTTGGTTTGAAGATATCTTCCGTGGACAACTTGCTAATTATACCATCAAAGTTCTTCTTAGGCAATCCCATGGTCAGAATGTCAACAATCTGGTCTATTGTTGATACGTATTGGATACAAATATGCCCATTCTCCATTTTTTCTTTGATAAAATGTTTGTCAACTTCCACATGTTTGGTTCTATCATGTAGAATTAGATTATGAGAAATAGCAATTGCAGATTTATTATCACAGTACAGTATCATTAGTGCTAGACTGTATACTTTTAATTCCTTTAATAGTTTGTTAATCCATGAAACCTCACAAATTCCTTGTGTCATTGACCTATATTCGACTTTTGCACTACTTATAGCAACCACGTTTTGTTTCTTACTTCTTTAAGTAACTAGATTTCCTCCAATAAAAATACAATATCCTGAAATAGACCTCAAATCAGTAACACTACCAACCCAGTCTGCATCAGTGTAGACCTCCACTTATAAGGGTCCACATTTTTTGTAAAGTAGTCCTTTTTTAAGAGATCCCTTTCGATACCCCAAAATTCTATTTACTGCTTCAAAGTATTCAGGTCTAGGAGAATACATAAATTGACTTACCATACTTACAAAAAAGGCTATATCTAGACGAGTATGAGACAAATAAATCAGCCTCCCAACAAGCCTTTGAAATTTTTCTTTATCCATTATTTCCTTAGTTTTGACTAGTTGGAGTTTAGTATTGAGTTCAATGGGAGTTTCTACTGCTTTACATCCTAACAAACTTGTCTCACTTAACAAATCAAGAATATATTTTTACTGACTAATGAATATACTTTCTCTAGATCTAGCAAATTCTATTCCAAGAAAGTATTTTAAAGGACCAAGCTCCTTGATCTCAAAAACATCAATCAGCTTCTCTTTCAAAAACTTGAGTTCACTGTCACTATCACTTATTAAAATTATGTCATCTATATACATAATCAAGATAGTAATTTTATCATTCAATGTATGCTTGTAGAATAGAGTGTGGTCAACTTGGCTTTGACAATAGCCAAAACCTTTAACGGCAATTCCAAAATGTTCAAACCATGCTAGGCCATATAAAGAATTTTTTAGTTTGCATACTTTATTTCTGTCCAGATTTCCCTCAAAGTCAAGGGGAAGATCCATGAAAACCTCTTCTTCTAAATCCTCATTTAGAAAAGCATTTTTTACATTTAATTGGTGTAAAGACCAATCAAAATTTACAGCAAAAGACAACAAAATTTTGATAGAATTAATTTTAGCCACTGGAGTAAAAGTTTCCTGATAATCGACTCTAAAGGCTTAAGTTAACCCTTTTGCAATCAGTCTTGCCTTATATCTTTCTACACTCTTATCAGCGTTGCATTTGATGGTGAAAACCCACTTACAACCTACTGTCCTCTTATCTCTTGGTAAGTCAACGATTTTCGAAGTCTCATTCTTGTTTAAAGCATTCATTTCTTCCATAACTACTAATTTTCAATTTGGATCATCTAGAGTTTTCTGAATGTTTTCAGGGACAAACAAGTTGGTAATCCTAGAAGTAAAGACTCTGTGGTTTTTAGACAAATTTGATAGGAAACATATTTAGAAATAGGATGAGAAGTGCTGCAAATTTTGGCACCTTTTCTAGTGCAAGTTCTAACACATTTCCTAAGGGTTATAGAAATATCAGAATCTGAAACAGAATTAGGGAAATCAATATTACCTAGAACATTTAAGGATTCATTTTTGTAGAAGGAATTTTGAGATAATTTGATTGTCCTTGTGTTGGGATAATGAGCTCAAGAGTATTCCATTGTCGATTTCTTCACGTCAAAAACTCGTAACTCCTTATTTAACCATGGTATTTCTCCCCATATCGGTGAACAATCTAATGTTAGCACTATTTTTTCATTTTTAGAAACCTATTATCTTCATTAGTCTTTATCTCCCCCTGAAGAGAATTTTTAGTAAAGAAAGGTTCGGTTTTCAAAAAGGTAACATCCATACTAATATAGAGCTTTTTGGTTTTTGGATTAAAACATTTATATCCTCTTTAATTAGAAGCATAACTAGTAAAAATACACTTTTCAGCTCTAGGATTAAGTTTTGAGCGAGAGTTACTATTTAAATGAACAAAGGTAGTACAACCAAAAATTCTTAAAGGTAAGTCACATACATTCTGGAAGTGAGATAAATAATTTTGTAGTTGTTAAGGGGTGTCACAATATTCAAGACACGAGTAGGCATTCTATTTATCAAATAAGATGCAGTTAGGATAACTTCACCCCACAAATATTTAGGAACATTCATAGCAAACATAATGACACGAGCTACTTCAAGTAAATGTCTATTTTTCCTTTTATCAAGACCATTCTATTAGGGAGTATTACGATATGTAGATTGATGTTGGATTCCTTTTTTATTTAAGAAATCTCCTAAGAACCTATTGAAAGTACTCAGTTCCATTGTCAGTATGAAGAATACTTATTTTTGTATTAAATTGATTTTCAATCATATTGTAGAAGGTTTCAAATAAACTTGTCACATCAGATTTATCACGCATTAATTATACCTAACACAACCGTGTATGATCATCAATAAAACTCACAAACCACTTCTTTCCAAACTGGGTGGTTATCCGTAAGGGACCCCAAACATCACTATGAATCAAATAAAAAGGTTTAGATGCATGCTATGATTTAGAAGTATAAGGAGTACGATGAATTTTGGTAAGAACACAACTTTTACATTGAAAAGATGAACAATCAACATTCTAAAATAAAGTTGGAAACAAATGTTTTAAATATTGAAAACTTGGATGTCCTAGTCTATAGTGCCAAAGCATTATTTCTTCTCTGACAGATTGAGAACTTATACCACTAAGACCTTAAGCTACTTTATACTTGGAGGAATCATCATTGAAATAGTAGAGCCCATCCATCATCCTAGCATTGTTAATCATCTTCCCTGAAATCTGGTCCTGAAACACACAATAAGAGTTTGATAAAATGACTTGACAATTTGAATCTTTACAGAGTTTACTTACAGATAAAAGATTACAGGAAAATCTTAGAACATGAAGGACAAATTTTAAGTCTATGACTTTGGATAAAGTGACATACCAAGTGGCCTCAATACTCAAGAGGTGGGGTGAACTGAGTAAGTAAAATATTTCATAAATCTTTCGTAAAACATTTGAATATCAATTTTAGTTGAAACTATTGGATGATTGAAGTGAATAGGTGAATGAGATTAAATACTTCACTCACAAATTAAATAAGCCAAGATGAATAACATTCAAGCAAGCATATAAAATAAATGCACAAATGTAAATAGATGAGTTTAGAAGATCAAACACAAGGTTTATCCTAGTTCAGCCACTAATCCACTTATGGCCTACATCCAGTCTTCAAGCAACTGCTAGAGATTTTTCACTATATCTTCAAGTTTTAACAGGTACTTGACAACCTTTACAAACTAGAGTACTCACCCACACCTTGAGATATCTCACCCTTTATGCTTGAGTCTCAAAACTGGGATACCTCACCCTTTATAACCTTTGAGGGATGTCTCACCCTCTTTACATTAAGGGATGCCTCACCCTTTACAACCTTTGAGGGATACCTCACCCTCTTTACACCTTTGAAGGATACATCACCTATTTTCGACAAGGGATATCTCACCCTTTTTCACTAGATGGATACTTCACCCTCTTTACAAGATAAACAAAGTGTTTAAATGATAAAAACTCTATCAAAGAGTAGATAATACAAATTGAAGTTCTATGGGTATCAATGATTCACACATTGAAGCTTAAAACAGAGTTTTGGAGAAAGAGATGATGAAATATAAATTTAATGTTCAAGAATGATTTTCAGATTGTTTTCCAACCCATAATTAATGCCCAAATACTTTTATTTATAACCCATATCATTTAAGAGATGTTAGAAGTAGTTGGAGGGGCATTAAATGCTCTCAAAAGAGCCGTTGTGAAAGAGTTCTATGATTCACCATAACCTGTTATGGCATAGGCATAATCAGTTATGACTTATTAAAATGACTTCCAGGGCTTCTGACTAACTTCATAACCTATTATGAGATTTTCATAATCGGTTATGGAGTTTTTCATAACCTATTATGAAATGTCATAACCTATTATGAATTTTCTCATAACCGGTTATGAAACATTTCATAACCTATTATGGATGTGGCATAATCAGTTTAGAAATCACTTAAAACATAAAGTGGACATTCTGTGATTATCATATAACCTATTATGGAGAATTTGTAATCGGTTATGGACATTTAGAAAACATAAGGCACATTCTGACTTATCATTTAATCGATTATGGAATCTCTCATAATCTATTATGGCTTACTTAGAAACATATGGTTTTCAAAGAATTTCTCAATCAAGGATATCCAAAATATTTCTAAGCTTTCTAAAAGTATTTTACATATTTTAAACATACTTTTCATAAGATGAAAACATGATTATGCAAAGTCATTTTAAAGATGATTTTAGAAACGAGCTTTTGTGTGAGTCCATTATACCTTTACATATGATCTAAATCCTATTAACTATGCTTGAAAGACCTTGGGACTTGATCTTTGCACTTCATTGCTTTCTTGTTTGTTGATCATCAAAACCAAGACCATTGCCATTTACAACAATACCTTTCCTTGCAATAGAAGAGAAACTACCATCTGCTATTCTGACTTTTTCATTACCAAAACAAGGACAATAAGTTTTAAATAGAGAAGACAGTTTGGTCATATGATCCGATGCACCTAAATTAATAATCCAAGGTACTTGATTTAAGTTACAAGATGAAATACTAGAATTACTAAAATTACTTGTTTGTGCTAGAGAGCCACTAGGAATACTTGATGATGAACTGGACTTTAGAAGTTTTAAAAGTTGATTAATCTACTCTCTATTAATGGAGCTCTTTTTAGCCTCATGAGTAGTAGGAAAAGCTCAATTCAGTTTAGGACCTATTTTGTTACCCTTTAAATGTGTTGGTTTGCCATGAATTTTCCAGCAAGTTTCTCTTGTATGACAAGGCTTGTTGCAACACTCACACAATATACATGGTTTGGCTCATTCATCCTTTTCGGGTTGGAATAGCTGCTCTTGTTAACAGAGGCATCAACAACCACTAATGCAGTGGTGTCAATTGATACTATCTCTATTTTCTTGTGCTTCCTAAGCATAACGTTTCTTCTAGTTTCTTTTCTTCTTATCTCTGAGAATACCTCACCAAGTGAAGGCAAAGTTTGCTTTCCAATGATTCTAACTCGAACTTCATCTAATTCATCATCAAGTCCAGCCAAGAACTTGAAGATTCCTCCTTCTTCCACAATTTGATTATGATGTTTAGCATTTTTAGGTGATTTTCATTCATAATTACTATATAGATCTAGATCTTGTCATACCCGTTTCATGGTATTGAAGTACTTAGTGACATTGTCTTCTCATTTCTTAATCTCTATAATCTTCAAGGTCAATTCATAGACCTGAGATTTATTACCCATATCAGAGTACATCTCATTAACACTGCCCCACAATTCATTGGCTGTAGAATAGCACATATAGTTAGAATTGATGTCTTCATCCACGGAGTTGACCAACTAGTTCACGATCATGGAGTTTTCAACATCCCAGATGGTGTACTGAGGATTGGTCTTGGCTGGTGATTGTATGTCACTAGTCAAGTACCCAATTTCCCCTCTTCCACGAATATACATGCAGACAAATTGTGACTAGCGTAGGAAATTCACACCATTGAGACGAATTGTAGTTATTTGAATCGAGTGAGATTCACCTATAGGTAATTTGGGTTCAGAACTCTGATTCTGTTGGATAGTGAAATCTAAGACATGGGCATCACTCCTTTGGAGGCCATTGGAGTCACTGAAGCCTGAGGAAACATCAGACATCTCGACAGAATAGACTATGATAGGTAGTGTTGTGCACCGCTCTGATACCAACTTGAAATATGTGCTTATTATTGATATATTTTAAAAAGTACAAAAAGTCTCCCTTTATAAGAGGGATACACAATAAACAGAAAAGAGGAAATAAAGGAAACAAATCTCTAAAAAATAGGAAATTATCTAGTTGAATACTTAACTTAGGAAACTAATCAGCTGACTAGAAAATAAAATATTTACAATAAATACAAGAAAATATGTACAATCAATTAATATATTATTTTTAATATCTCAATCGATAGGGTTTGTGATGGAATCGTGACAAAAGACCACGTTGATAGATAATTTGCAAAATACGATATCAAATTGAAAAAATAAAGGATAGGAGACCAACTTAAAAAAAAAATAAAGATAAGAGGCCAAAATACATATTTTACCCTAAATTAAATATTTGATTGTCATATATAACAATATAATGCTCCTTTTACTTCAAGTTATAGCTCTTACTTCATTTATTAATGCATAACTAGATGATACATGTCTAGATGTTGAATAGTTCTCATTCTCAATGTTAATGCGTTCTGTAGTTGTGTTTCTGGTCTTTAATGCCAAATCTTGAAGTGAATCAAACAATATATGTCAAAAAGAATATCATGAAGCATAAATCAAAATGGAAAAAATGTACAAGTTAATTAAGAACCAATATTGTGTCCATTCATTGATGATTCTTTATATAAACATGTTGATTATCTCAAACAAAACCCAATACAATACATTCTCCACCAACAAATCCATAGCCAGCTCAATAGACAAACATGGGTAGTGGAATATTAAGCCTTACTTATTTAGTTGTTCAACAACTACAAGGCTTTTAACTCAGCACTGATATGCTAAAGAATTCTCCTTGTATCAAGATAATATTATCAGTAATCAGTTTATATTATCCTACATGTTTCACAGCTAAGGTAATATTATTTTCAAATTGTAATGTATATATCTTTTGATCTAGGAAGAACTTCATGGAACTCTTTCACAACTCTAAATAAGCATAAAAGGAAGAGTAAGGGCTAAAACCCATGTCCCCAACAAGGATATTTCATGCCACTGCGTAACACAACGTATAACTCCTAAAGAAGAAAAAATAGGGCTCAAGAGAGAGAATAAAGACAAATAAGAATAAAGAACCTCACTTTCCAAAATAATACCTTCAACTATACTGTGTAAAAAGAAAGAATGCCAAATAATCATGTCTCCCCTCTGTTTCCATGTGTTTTAAGAATAACATTGCTATGTTAGTCATGCTAACCTCGTGAAAAAATATAGAGATATTCCAGCCTGTGCTCCATCGCCAAACTCAAATCAGTCTCAAGTGTAGTCAAATTTTATATGTAGATATAGTGAGCTTATAGCTTGATGCATTTGCAATACCACTGTTAAATCACTATCAAGTCGTAGGCAGTGCTGCATTGACAAAATTATGGCATGGATTCTATCACTTTAGAGAGAGAATACTAAGGAGCCTAAAGGGTGGACATGGGTGCTGTAAAAAAAGAGATATAATATAGGAAAGGTAATTCTAGCAGTTTGCAGGTTCACAACATAATTATGATATTGGATGCTTGGATGGCCCAAATATTGACAAGACTTTATCATATCAATGATTTTGTCAATAACAAATTCTTATTACCAGATAATCATATAATCAAGTAGCATATGAGGTATAGAAATGGTTAAGAAACTGCCCTAGACATCATATGTGATGAGCTGAACCCAAGCTTTCTCTTTCTTTCCTTGTTTCTTTAATTTGACTAATAAGTTGAACCCATGTGATAGGTCATGTGGAACACTTTTTTTTCTCAATAAAATAGGTCATATGAAAATTGGTGAGCTGCTACAAAGTTACTCTCAAATGGAAGAATCTAATATTTATAAACATTAAAAAGATACCATATTTTGAATATTCATTTATATATACCCAATTTTTTCTTTGAACTACCAAATCTACTAGAAATCATGATAGGAAAAACAAAATTTCTTACATTTCCAAGACTCCAACCACAAGCTTTTAAATCCAAATGTGATAGAGATTATATATATATATATATATATATATATATATATATATATATATATATATATATATATATTCTTTTATTGTGAGTGCGTCATGACAATAGAACTAATTACACTATTAGACACTATATATCCTTACAAAAAATAAGGGAATACATTAGTCCACTACTGCACTGTCTCTTAGGCTCCAGATTGCCTAATTAGATTTCCTTGATGTGTGTGTGTGTCTATAATCATACCTTATCTCTAGGGCAAAGCAACTCAAGAACTCGTGCCCTAATAATGTAACCAACATCCTCTATTCTGGTGGATTTACATTGTTAATTAAATATCAAAACAAGATATACAAATTTTAATAAAAGAAAGTACACATAACAATAATAAAATATCAACAAAATGGTGCTTTTAAGCCTACTTGATCATATCGTATAGTTCATATAATCAAGAACTTTTTTTTCTCTTCAAGTAATAAGTTACAGTTACAAAGAGTGCCAAAAAAAAAAAAACAGCAATGACATGTAAATTAAAATGTTACATTAATCATTTACTGTGCTTGAATCTTGGGAAACAAATCAACCTTAGTAATGGACTAACCCACTATTAATAATAATAAAAAAAATCAAATTGCTATTATTCTTCATCTTTATTGACTCCACCCAATGGAATGCATCAAGAATATAGATAAAACAAAAACAATCACCTTCGTTTGAGCTCACCAATATTGTCAACCTGTGTTTTTTGTTGTACTACACAGGCTCTGAGAACAAGAACCTAAATGCACTCAAATTAACATATACCAACATTAAATCCAAACTCAATTAATCATACAAACACATATAAACCACTCACTTCAAACAAATTAATAAAGTTATACAGAAAAGCATGCACAATTCGAATTAAGTGAAATCCTACATAATGATCTATGAAAGGAGTAAACATAATGCAATTTTGGAAGCAAAATCCACTGAAAATGCTTATAAAAAAATCCGGTTGGCTTGATTTTGAACATTTTGTCAAGGACATTATTATACTGCTTGATTTTTCCACTCCGATCATTGTCCTTTCTACTATCTTTTTGCTTACACTCTACATTAAGTTGTGCAGTGGTGTAGCTTCGTTGTGACTAACTCAAAAGTCGCAACTCAAAAATGATCTGGGTAACACACCACCAACAGCTACAATGAGAGGCAAAGCACGAGAACAATTTGTTTCGTTAAGTTTGATTAAGGATTAAAATGTAATTTAATATGTCGCGACCATGATTGTAATGAAATGGCAATAAATTAAATTATAAAAAATAGAGCGTTCACTAAGGTTTATTTAAATAAGTTAATAACCTTAAAAATTTGTTTTACCCTTTTTTACGAAAAGATGACTAAAAGAATATTTTTTTTAAACGAAATTATTGACTAATGAGAAAATCATTTTCTTTAAAACATTAATCATCCAAAGATAAGAAAAGTGCACCAAGATAAATAAGCAACCGCAACTTAAAATTAACAAAAAGTCATATCATTGAGTAAAGTATACATGATCACAAAATAAGTAAACTAAATCGAAACAACTCAAATTAGAGAAGTCAAAATATATTTTCTTTCATTTTTGTTTTTTTATTTTTTTTCTTTTAAGGATAACTATTATAATTTTTTTAACCTCTTTCCCTTTTTTTTTGTTAACTTTTCCTAAGCCAATTCACTTGACTATTTTATCATTCCAACTTTTTCAATTTTAAATTAATTTTAAACTTTTTACATTTTTTTATTAAGAAAATAAGCTTAGTCTAAAACAAACTCTCCCCCCCCCCCCCCCAAAAAAAAAAAAAAAGAACTAATTTCAATCCACTAGTTAGTTAACTTCCTAAATGCTCCTCTACTCAGCCCAAACGTAAAAGACACAAAACTAAACTTTGTCAAAGTTAAACTTGAATTAGGCTTTTTATATTTTATTTTTTAAAAGGGATCATTAACTCGTAAGCCCAAATAAACAAAAGAAAGCTATGTCTGGGCTCTAATTTGAGCCAAACCCATCAAAAAAAAAACTAAAGAGTAAACTCCCAATTTGATTTATGAGAAAAATAATGTCAGACAAATTCGTCCCTGAGCCAAAAAAAACTCACCTCGAGGTCCTTGAGACTCACAAATCACAATCATGAGACACTTTAGTCCCTCAGTTATCTTTGCTTTGTTAAACTTAACATAAGAGCTCATGTGGCTGTTAAATGCATGACCTGCACTCACTCTTGACACATGGGATTTTTGGTGTCCACATTGGCATTAGAAACAATCTCGTACCTATCCCCCCTTTCTTTCTACCCTCTCCCTCCCTTGAGGGCTTCTAACAATTGGGTTAGAGCTTCTGCTTTAGCTGCAACTACATATAATGGAACCATTGGCACAGTAGGCTATCCTAGAGCCTTCTCCGTTAGCTCTGGACAACTCTGTGGGTACCAATGGTTTTGTTGTCACTACTGCAATGACTGGAGAAGTGAAGGTGGTCATTGGTTTTTTGGCCCCAAGATGGGTTGGAGGGAACTGGGACTTGAAGCAGTTTCAGAAAAATGGCAAGATTGATTGGGATGTTGTTATTGATGTTGGTAACATTATGAGTTTGCTATAGGCTAAAATTTCAATGCTTTATTCTTTTTTAAATTTGGTGGTAGATGTGGTTTACTGGTGGCTTTGACCCCATTCAATTGGATTGGCTTCTGGTCACTTGTCTTGATTTGTTTGATCCCTTTGACCGTTCTAGTTTCCCCATATGACATTTATAGTTAGGTGAAATATTCCACTTTTATGTGTTATTGTCCATCCAAGATTGATTGGGATGTTGTTATTGATGTTGGTAACATTATGAGTTTGCTATAGGCTAAAATTTCAATGCTTTATTCTTTTTTAAATTTGGTGGTAGATGTGGTTTACTGGTGGCTTGAACCCATTCAATTGGATTGGCTTCTGGTCACTTGTCTTGATTTGTTTGATCCCTTTGACCGTTCTAGTTTCCCTATATGACATTTATAGTTAGGTGAAATATTCCACTTTTATGTGTTATTGTCCATCCAATTTTTTTCTTTGCTTCTGCCAATAAGAAAAATGCTAGAAATTTAATCTTGAGGCTTGAATCTCTTTATGTGTGTGCTCATAATACCATGCTTAAGATACTTCTTGATTGTCTTATGATAAATCATTTGTCACTTGATTTTTTGTCTAACCAATTCAATTTTAAGTGCATTTTCGAAACCATGTTTATGCTTGCTCAGTTTCCCACTTGTTGAAGCATCCTTTGAACAATATTCTTGATATATTATTCTTGTTATACTGTACTTATTGAATGCAGTTTTGGTGCTTGTTGCAAGTCTGTTCTCAAAAGGGCATAGTATATGTCTCAAACTTGAAGTGCAGTAATTAGCCTTTTATATTTGATCTTTTCGTTGTTGTTGGTGCAATTGGAATTGAACCAGCTTGCTAGACAAAAATGTGTTGGTTTCTTGGGGAATCAGATTCAATTTGAATTAAAGCTTCCTTTTTATCACTTTGAATTATGATATATATGTGAATTGCACTTGGTAATGAACACATGCATTTAAGAATGAAATTTAGTAGTTGACCTTGTTTTAGATGGATGCATATTGTTAGCATGGGGTTTAAAAATTCAATTTGGCTTACATTTGAATTGTTTCTTAGAAGGTCAAGCTCATGTGCAAATAGTCATAGGTATAATGTGCTGGATTGATTTTCTGTGTTTAAAAAAATTCAAGTTATATATCTTGCAAGTTCAGAGTATGTGCTTTGAGTTCAGGTTCTTTTTCACCTAGGGTTTGGTACGTAATATGATTGATTGGAAAATGAATGGGAGCTTGAGTATGTTTGATCAAGATAAGCATGTCCTGTTCTTATTCTTTACCTTATGCGTGAGTCTAGGCTGATAGTAGTATGAAAAGAAAGCTATTTTAACTTGTCACATGGATGAAATGTTATGATGTACATGACTCTAAAACTTGCTAATTCAGTGCTTCTCAAGAATGGTTTGGCTAACCTCCATGGTGAAAGAAATGTTACATTGAATTATAGACTTCGGGGTTTGGTTAGCATTATGATCTAGAAGGGAGTAGCAGGTTCTATTTGGTTGCTACACACTCTATGTTAAAATGCACTCTGCACTTTTGTTAAAAGAAAAAGTAAGATTCATGCTGTGAAATTCCCCCTGTGATATTCAAAAATAGAAGTGGCAGGATGTTAATTATATGCAGTGTTAGTTAGTGGCTTGATTTAATCGTTGTTCAAAGTGGTAAAGCTATTACAATGTTTTTGTAATAGCTATTAAAATGTTTTTGTTTGGCTGAACTTATAGATTTTATAAAAAAAAAAAAATTGTCATCATGCAGTGTGTTGTGCGTGGAAATGTGACTGACTTGTCTTTTAGAATGATTATTGGTCATTTAGATACAGCTAACAGCATGAATGAAGTCATTATTTGCTAGTGCTGATTTTATTTTTTGTAATAAGTAAGTTTCATGGCATATTTTTGGATGAATAGGAGTGCTAATGACATTTGCAAACATGTTTAATTCTGCATGTAAATGAAGGGGGTCTGAGTCAATAGGAATCTGTTACTATTATGTCGTATTAGATGGGATTAAACTAGGTGTTTCTGATTGTATTCAATTTGCATTGGTTAGTTGCATGGATTTAGTTGCTCATTTTGAACTTGATATGTGAGTCTTGATGCATTAGTTAGGTACTAATTTAGTTGTGTGAATGATTGCTAGGTTGTCTTGTTTCTTTACAATTCAAGGATTGATGAGCATGCAAACTCTTGTGTGACGCTTGTGATATGTTAATATAAAATGTATGAAAATGCTTAGTTGTGTGCAAACACAAATTCTAGAATCGAGTTTCTGTTGCATTCTTGTTTCCTTTTACGATCATTTAATGAATTCTCAAGGTTCCAAGTCCAATATAGTTTTTGGTGGATATTGAAATAAATTGATTCTAGCTTTTTTGTTATAGGTTTATAATAGGAGGACTCTTTCTTATAGCTTCTTTCTTGTTTTTTCCTTTATATTTTTTTATTCTCTTTGCTCATCTCTTGGTTGTATTCTCCAGTAAGAATTCACCCTTGGTTTTGTTTTTTTTTTTTTATTACACGTAAATGTGCATAAAATGATTCTATTTTAATATTTGGTGCAACAGGGGTTGGTAAATTTCTATGTGCAAAAACTGGTGCTTTGATTTAAGGAGGGGAAGACAAACAAAAAGGAAGAAGTTGCAGTTGGGTTTCATGATGCTTTCATTTGAGGGGTGAAGGAAGGAAGAAGAAGGAATGGGGAAACGACATTTATTTTTTTTCAAAAGGGTGAAGTTTTGGTTGGGTGTAGAGGAAGAAGAGAATGAGGAAAAAGAAGAGGATTTAGGGAATTGGGGTCTTTTTTAATCCATTCCTATAAATGGTGTCGCTTCATAAAAAGGAAAAAACTAATTCAAACCCATATGAAAAAAAAAATTTAGGTTAGAAAATTTTGAGCCACATCATACATTTAACGTGTCACGTGTGTTCTTATGTTAAGTTTAATAGACCAAAGATAACTGAAGGACTAATGTGTAACATGATTGAGAGTCTTAGGGACCTCGGGGTGAGTTTTTCTTTCTTAAGGATGAATTTGTCCAACGTTATTTTTCTTCGGGGTCAAAACTGAAAATGACCATTTGCTAAAAAAACTAACATGAAGAAACACAGAGGACGGAAATTTGGGAGAAACACTAAGGCACAGTGACTCGGATTGACGCAGAGATGTGGGGAAGCAACGGATCTTGGGTGTTGACACTACATCATGGTGGGACTTGGACGGCGGCAGAGTGGCTTGGTGGAAATAGAGGATTAGGGCTTTGGATCAATGGCTTACCATGGAGGGAGGACATGTGGCTTGCGGGTTTTGGGTCGTAGTTGGTTTGGGAAACGATGGATGAACGGTGGTGCTCGTGGATGGGTCGGAGGAGGTGGCATGGGTGTTGCAAGTTATTAGGTGGACAAAGAAGGTTAGATCGAGGAGTTGGGAGGTAGAGAAAGGATTAGTAATGCATTGTGGACAATGGTAGCAATGTTGAATTTTGGTGGTCGAATTCAGCCGGGGAAGGAGGTGGTGTGCTAATTTGGGTGCTAGTTGGTGTGGGTTCATGGTGGTGAGAGGATGAGAGCGTAGCAGTTGTGGTGAGGAGTTGCTCGTGGTGGAGAGGGGTGATGGGTTCATGATTGGCGACAATTTGGTCTTTTTTTTAAACAAGTGGTTTTTGTGCTTAATAAATATTTTTTTATTTTTGTTGTTGTGTAGAAAGTACAAGTTGGTACAAGGATGTGAAGTCGTTGTTGGCATATGTTCTACTTGGTAAGGTTGTGTTTATGGAGTTGCAAGGAATTGGGTTGTCTTTGAGTTTGATGGCAGAGGCTAGTTTCTGGGTGTGGGTGAATTGGTTGTCTCTAGCTTATGGTGTTTATATTTCAGTTGAGACAAAACTGAACAGGGAAGTCAAGGAAGCAAGAAGACCTAAAAGTATTCATATGTTTATGAGTTAAAACCAATAAAAGAAAAGAAGTTATTACCATTAATTGGAGATTGGGAGATGAGGAGCAACAAATCCTTGGAAATGGTCTTGCTTAATTGATCATCTCTGTCTCTTTTCTCTCTTTTTTTCTTTGTGTTACGATTTTTTTATGGACTAGTGTCTAATGAGAATGTGAAGAGTTGGGTTAAAATGTGGTGTGGTGTGTACATGAGTGAAATGAAGTAGCAAGACAACACTGTTCCTATTGTGCTCAAGTGCTAGATGATGTCGGTATGTCTATGTAGTGAGGAGTGGTGTGTACGTATGTCGAAAATGTGGGGAAGTAAAAGGAGAAAAACAATGGGAAAGAAGAAGGAGCATTGCTTGTCAGATTCAATCTTTTAAATTGATGGTTACACCTTAGATAATAAAATGCAAGATCATAATCGTTGATGAGAAAATCAAAAGTTTAGGATTTTATAAGATACAAGCACCTACATAATAAATCATATATATGTGATAATCTATACCATTGATTTTCTCATCAACGGTTACGATCCCGCACTTTACTCTCTAAAATGCACTACTCACTTTAGAGGATCTAAATGATTAGTTATCACTCAAAAATAGAAAAATGATAAGAGCATAGTGCAATGATTTGCTCACCTTCATTTTTCATTTTTTTGGTTTAGTTTTTATTTTCCTTTTTTTTTGTTATTTCTTGTAATTAGACTAAAATGGGCTATAAGTTTGGGCCAATTGAGCAATACAAATTTGATTCAAAGGAAAAATTAGGCCAAGAAGATGGGGGTTTTATTAATGTAAACTTGTATTTTTCTCTTTTTCTATTTTTGTGTTGTTTTTTCTTTAATTAAAAATATTTAATGACCCAGACAAAATCAAGTATTCACATTATATTTATATTAATAAAATATGACCCATTCCATCACATATCACTCAATTTAAAGGAGAACTAAAAATGAGGTGTGTAGTGGTATGGAATGGAATGCATTCCACCCAATATCATTCTCTTCCATTTCATCCTTATTTACAAAACTCAAACAACAGAATATATCTCTTTTTATCTCATACCACCAATCCAAACATAGTTCTAATGCAGATGTGGATGACTAGTAAATTCTCCTTCATGAATATAATTGACTCTCTATTGGACAGGTGGTCACGCTACATCCAACGAGAAATTAGATTTTATTTAAGATATGTTAAATAAAAAAGCATCTTGGTGCTATAAGAATTTATCAAAATATTTTAAAATTAATCTATCCACTTATATAATTATATAATTTATTAGATTAAGTGTAATACTTTAAGATTACAGAAGAATCTTTCGTTATACTTGGCTTGCTGAATCACATTCTCTCTCATCTTTTTTCCTATAAAATAAAAAATTTAATTTTCATACCCTCACTATTAGTATAAAGGATATTTACATGAAAAATTCTTGCAAACTCTGGGAATATTAAACTACTCCACTAAGAATGTAACACATGGTACCACATAGTCATACATACCATTGGATTGAAAATAAAATATTATTAAATTAGATTTGTAAGATTACAAAATTACTGAGAGTATTTCTCTCATAGTATCTAAGTATTTTTTTAATACCCCAAGAATAACTAGCCCACTATACTTAGGCTTATATTGAAATAGTTAAGCTTAGGCCCAGCACATGTCACTATTCTAATTCCTTTATTCCATGTCTAAGTTGGTTATTACCTTATAACATATTATTTCATCTTTATTTGTTTTCCAAGCCTGTTGAGGGTATCTTTTTTTAGCTTATTCTGATGAGCAAAGTTGTTTGCCCTTATTGCTATCCAAACTTTTGACTATCAATCCATTCATTATTAGGTTCATTAGTGCAAGTGAGTTCTCATTGGAAGAACTCTAGCAATTAACTTTCACAATACATTAATTACATTCTCAAGTTACAACACTCTATCATAAACATACATAAACTGATTCATTGTCATATATAGCATAATGTCAAATGTGTAGGCATTAGTACCTACACTACATCATTGTTCATTAAGCCTTAGGCTCATACATACATACAAAATAAAATAAGTAAAGTTAAGGGCATCAGTACCCTATACAATTCAATAAGTCATATTACATCAAAGTTAGAGTCAGAGTCAGAGTCATCCCTACAAATGTACTAATAGGCATATCTATATCTGATATACAACCAAGTACAAATATGGTATACAAAAATAACTATAAAGAACCACATCCTACACTATGCCTATCATAAAAGAACAAGTCAAAATGTCAATAGTTTGTCATATGAGGGTGGAGTCAAAGGTGAGGAAAGAGGATGATAAACCCAAGAGAATAATGCATATATAGTCTTACATTCATGTAAATTGTTTAGGCACCAATCTAGGGGTCATACACCCACAAACTCTCAGTAGGCTCCCAGTAAATGGTCAATAGAGGTATCTTCAAATGGCAGAAGTGTCAAGTATTGGAATATCATAGAAACAAATAACGAGGTGAGAATTCTAAGAATTCGCAGTAATTCTAACATACAAGTGTCACCATGATAGTTCCAGTTACTTTGAGGTTTTCGTAAAACATTTAGAAATTTCTCAAAAAAGTGGCAAAAGCCAAAACCAATTATAATCCCCAAGACAGATGTTCATTTAAATAATTTAATTTGACATATTAAAACATGACATTTTCCTAGGGAACTCACCGAGTATAATAGAGCAACTAGAAATCATACAGAAACACACTAAATTATGGCAAAACATTCAAAAGATTCACAAAAAGTTCACAGAACCTTTACAGATAACTCATAATGCTAATAGTCAATAACAAAATATTAGCAGAATATGACAATAAATTATTGAATAATGATTGATGCTTTTTATGCAAATGCTATGCAATTCCTTTTTAATTGCCTCATAGTGCTCATTTAATTCATTATCCGTCAATAAGCTCATTCCCCAGACCCTTGTCCTTTTTAATAAGTATGGAGTCTAATACTCAACCTACACTTGATGATAGTCTGCTTATCAAGCTCGAGCTCATCCTATACGTGACAGTACTTCATCACACAGCCTTATCCCTAGCAATAAGGCCTCGCCTCTAAGTTACTTTCATAAGGAAACATCACATAAGGATCACCCCTAGGTACGAGGATCATTTCCATATCTTTTAATTATTGAGCACTTAAGAATGCACTTTTCCATTACCATTCAATCTCTAGCCACTTGTAACAATTTAAAGTAGCATTTCAATTTTAGTGCATTCCAAATTCTCATTCATCATGTCACTTCCATATTTCACATATCAACAATTAATTCATATGATTCTCAAGGTAACTTGGAATGCAAACAAATGTCGTATTCATGATATAAGAATCAAAGTAATTATGCTTCATCATATTTTGCTTACACACAAGCTAGCTTATCTCATTCAAACAGCAAAATGCTAACAAATTCATCATTCAGCTTATAACACAACAAAAATATCATATTACTAACAATTATATATCAGTCAGCTTATAACTTAACAGAATAGTAGACAAATGGTAAAGTTTACTAGCCAACTAACAAAAAATAATTAACCTAAAGTATATAAGTTCAATTCAATTAAGTCTTATACCCTTTATTATTTTTTAGCAAAATACTCATTAGCCATCATCAAATTACCATTTCAATCAAGGTAGCAACCTCTTAGTTGCACCAAGGCCTAATATGATTGAATTCTCATCCTCCTCCAAACCAACACCAAATTCACTCAAAACACAATCAAGCTTATAAACAACCATAAAATTATAAGAAAAACAAGGGATTCCTCATTTTCCCTATTTGGCTATGGTTGGCTATCTCCCACATGCAACTCAAAACAACTCAAGATTTATCCATTTCATTCATATAACAAATCCAAATCATGTCCATTCTTTACCAATTATTTTACATTCTTCCAATTTCATTCTAATAATCACAAATTGTCATTTTTCCTCCTCTTTTAACCCTCGGTCAAGCCTTACATTGATCACCTAACCATTCATTAATTTCAATGCAACTCAAAATAGCTTAATTTGATCAAGTAAAATCAAGTACATGTAACCAAGAGGAATTAAAATACAATTGTTCAATAACACCCTTAATCCCTTATGAACTCGAGACCTCCATCCTAATCCATTCAACCAATTGATAATCAAAATAACTCAATTCTTTGAATTTAAGCAATAACGACAAGATAGGTTTCATAAACATCAATCCCATGGTGCAAGAACCCACCATGACCTGTGGCCATGGTTTCATAAACCAATATCAAATTCAATCAAGTTCAACATGCAAACTTATAATCTCAACCAATCAAGTCCACAAACTTAAGAATTCAAGAGAGAATGGAGTGAACTCCTCTAATCCTACCCTCACCCACCAAACTTGAGAACGCCCCTATAGGCTAACCTTTAAGATTTTAATCTAGTTGCAACATGCATGATCAAACACCAGTAGAGCAAGCAAAAGGAAGAAGTGAAAGAGTCAAGAACCCCTACTTGACTTCCTTGAGCTCGCAGGAATGGAGGAGGGAAATGGTGAAGTGGCTTGCTTCAACAATCTAACCGATGTAGGTAGAAGAGAAGGTGATGAGGAACACTTTTGCTTTCTTGAGCAACTTGACTTAAGCTCATTTGATAGCTCATATAAGAGCTTAAATCCTGGTCTCCTTTACTGCCCTACGTCACCGAGAGGGAAAGGAAGAAGAAAGAGAAGTATTTTGTGTGTGTTGGTGTCGTAGGAGGGAGGTATAAGGTGGGAAGCAACTTAGTTGCTAAATTTAGGTGGTCTTAGGTGGTTAGGATAAGCTCTAATGCTCCTGGAAGATTTTGATCATTAGACTTAAGATTTTAGCTTCCAAACATGTTTTAGAAATGCATAGGATTAGTTTAAGATTTTAGTTTAAGCCAATTGATATCGATTATGTCCTAATTTTTACCAATGTGTTACTAACTTAGGGTGCAAGTTACCCTTATGCATGCAATTCTATTGGTTTAGGACCTATCAAGCTCTAATCCACTCAAGTCCATGACTTGATCTCAATCCAATAGGAATCAAGCTAAGTGCCTTCCTTCCCTTGCATGAAATGTTAGTGATTAGAAGGTAATAATGACTCTAACCTTTTTATTTTAAATAAATTCCTAAGCTTAGATAATTAATCTAAGAGAAGTGATAGAAACATACTCTCCATCACACTCTTTTCAACGCAATCTCTTCTATTTGGTCATGTCACACATTAAAGCACAAATTCAAACTTGATAACACGCTAATCGAGATTATTATACGCTAATTGAGGTAAGTGTGTTCTTTAGTGTGTGACGTGACCTAATAGAAGATAGTGTGTTAAAAGGAGTGTGATAGTGATAATCACATATTTTATTCATTAAGAAACCCTTATGTTTAGTCATTTACACTCTTTATATTCTTAATTGATTGAGTTTGGTATGATTTTGTGAGTTTAAGCTCAAAATGGTCCTAATTGAATATTTTCAGCATTATTGAGATTTGACACTGTTTCTGTATTTTGGCCATAACTTGAGTTCCTGATATGTGATAATCATGAATTTTACCTTGTAGGAAAGCTAGGAGGAAGCTCTACAACTTTGATGAAGAGCTCAAAGTCTTACACAGATGTCTAAGGGACCTAAGTTTACATGGAAGTCAGAATACGGGTTCTGTCACTAGAATTCGAACGGTGTGCACTCATAAAATCATATCTCAAGCTGTAATAATGGAAATGGGCTGAAATTTGGATAGTTGATAGTTAAGATCCAAATAAACAACTTTCATGAAGAACATTTTTTGAAAAAATGAAGTCTAATGGGTCAGTTTGAGCTTGCAAGTCGGAACAGAGGTGCTGAAGTTGGGTTTGAGCAACCTGTGGTATTTGGGTCATATCTTGGGCTGTAGGAAGCCAAATTGGACGATCCAGATATGCATGTTACAACTTTCATGAAGAGTACTTTTCATGGATCTAAAGTATAGTTGGTCGTTTTTAGCTTCCAAGTCAGACACAAAATTTTCATCCTCAACCACCCACTCATTCATCCACTAATCCACCCACTCATCCACTAATCCACCCACTCATCCACTAATCCATCCACTCAACCACTTCACTCAACCACCCCACTCATCCACCCACTCCCCTTTGTCATTTTGTTACCCTAGACTTCTATAAAAGGCATCATTGGTTATTATGAATAACAAGTTGTATTCTCCTTCAATTCTCTCATAGTTTCTTCATAGTTTCTCATAGCTTTTGTATATTTTCATGCTCCCCTTCATGGTAATGGAGGGATAAGCTACTTTCGGTCAATTTAGAACTCTTGAAGAGATTGTGGTTTGGATTCTTGAGACCTTGGTTATGTATTGTATTTGATTTGTAATTGAATTCCTCTTCTCTTCTTCTTTTTTTCTTCTTCTTGATCTTGAATGCATGAATGGTGATTCTATTTATGTTGATCTGATTTGATCTTGGTTTAAGATTGAGATTTGTGATGAAACTTAGAACTGATTGATCTAAATTAATCACAGAATTGAAAAGGTTAGGTTACTGATTTGTGCCTAAGTTAATTGAATTCGGTACTTGAAATTAACATAGATCTTCATGAATGGTGTGATTGCGGATTTGTGTTTATCTCTTGTTAATTAAATTCTAGACGATCGTCTAGTATGAATTCTGGATTTGATGCAGAGATCTCGGTTAGATCCAAATTAACAATTCAATTACGTTTCAAGTATTCTATGAAGGGTCTATGATTGAATCCACCCAATCTTGGATAGGTTTCTAAATTGACTGCTCTTTAATTGTTATTTCTTCCTTTAATTTTGTTAAGTGCGATATTAAACTATCAAACCCCCCTTTGCTAACTTTCACTTGATTTGATTAAATTGCATCTACAATCCTCGTGGAGACGATCCGGTGTTGTCACTGTACTACAAGCTTAGGTAATAACTTCAGTTATAATTTTGACTGAGTTCGGCGTTTGTCACAATTTTGGCGCCGTTGCCGGGGATTAGTAAGTGTAATCTTTTCATTTTAAGTGTTTTTACTAACTTTTGCTTTTTATTAACTTTTCTAACATTTTTATCCATTGTTTAGTGTATTTTGCTTATTTATTTATTTTTGTGTGATGCATGACTAGGTCTGAGCCTGATAACTTAGTTGACTTTGATCCTGAGATTGATAGAACCTTGCATAGGTTGATTAGAGCTCGTAGGCTAAGTGCAAGAATTGCTTCTGAATTTGATCTTAATATTGGGAGTGAACTTGAGATCTTGAATAATTCTGAAACCATGACTGATAACATGCAGAATAGAACTCTTAAGGAACTTGCTGCTCCTGATATAACTAATCAGTCTTTGTGTATTCAATACCCAGATCTTGATGCTGATTTTGAGTTAAAATATAGATTAATACATTTGTTGCCCAAGTTTCACGGTTTTGCAGGTGAGGAACCGCATAAGCATCTAAAGGAGTTCCATGTAGTTTGTTCAACTATGAAGCCACATGGGATCTCAGAAGAGCACATCAAGCTGAGGGCATTTCCTTTCTCACTGTCTGACAAACCAAGGATTGGTTATTTTATCTTTCACCGTTTCGTAACAAGTTGGTGACATGAAGCGGTTGTTCTTAGAGAAATTTTTCCCTGCCTCTAGAGCTGCTGCCATTAGAAAAGATATATGTGGCATAAGACAAATGACAGGAGAGACCTTACATGAATATTGGGAAAGATTCAAGAAGCTGTGCTCGAGTTGTCCCCACCACCAAATCACCGATCAACTCTTAATTCAATATTTCTATGCAGGCTTGCTGCCAAATGACAGAAGCATGGTGGATGCTGCCTCTGGAGGAGCCTTGGTAGATAAGACCCCTGTAACAGCGAGAGATTTGATAGCAAACATGGCAGCCAACACCCAATAATTTGGCATACGAATTATTACCTCAACCAGAGGAGTCAATGAGATTCAATCGTCTCACGTAGACCAACAGAGAATGGAACACAGACTTGATGAATTGACTTCTTTGGTGAGGCAGTTAGCAGTGGGACAACAAGCACCAATACAGATGACTGCAACTGTGTGTGGCATTTGCTCTTGTTCATCTCATCCTACTGATGCATGCCCCACACTTCAGGATGGTGGTTCTATTTTTCTAGAGCAATCTGTTGCAGCAGCTAGTATCTTTCCTGGTAGACCCCAATATCAGCAATCACAGCAGCAGCCCAGATATGATCCATTTTCTAATACCTATAACCCTGGCTGGAGGGACCATCCTAACCTGAGATATGAAAATTTTGGTCAACAACAACACGACCATACCAACAAAGAAGAACCAGCGGTTTAGATACCAAGCTACTGAGGCCCTAGCAACAAGTACCAACCACCGCATTTAGGCAAGCACAACCCGTGTCGCCACCCATGCAAAGCAGACCCTCCACTACTGTTCCAGCAGCCACTCCAGCCGAGTCACCTTTCGAAGACTTGATGAAACAGTTTCAGCAGAATGTCAATGCCACCATCCGAATTTACAAACTCAAATTGGGCGGATGGCAACCACTCGAGTGAGTGAAAAGTCAAGGGTCGAACCAATTGCCTTCACAAACAAATAACAACCCAAGAGGCAATGTAAGTGCCATTAGCTTGAGAAGTGACAGAGAAGTTGACGGCCCTACTCCACCACAACCCGAATTACAAGTGCAAAGAACCGGAAGGTGACCGAAACGAGAAGATAGTGGATAGCTCGGTCAAAAATCGCGACACGTAAGAAATGTGCAGAGAATTCAAATCTGGCCATTCCACTACCTTTTCTAAACAGAGTCACACAGTCCAAACATACTGCGCAAACAGAAATAGAAAGAGAAGTCATGGACATATTCAGGAAGGTGGAAATCAATATTCCCCTCCTTGATGCAATCAAGCAGATTCCCAAGTATGCCAAATTCCTCAAAGAGTTGTGTACTCACAAGAGAAGACTTAAGGGTACTGAGAAAATAAGCATGGGCAAAAATGTTTCTGCAATGATTCTACCAAACATGCCACAAAAATGCAAAGATCCTGAAACTTTCACAATTCCTTGCACGATAGGTAACTCCAAATTTGAACATGCAATGCTAGACTTCGGTGCTTCGATTAATGTCATGCCTATGTCAATATATCAGTCCTTGAACATTGGCACTTTGTAACCTACTGGTATAGTGATTCAGTTGGCAAATAGGACCGCTGCTCATCTTGCAGGAGTGCTAGAAGATGTGTTAGTTCGGGTGAATGAGCTAATTTTTCCAGCGGACTTCTATATTATGAACATGGAAGATGAGTCTTCAACAAACCATGCTCTATTGATCCTAGGCAGACCTTTCCTCAAGACAGCCAAGACCAAGATAGATGTGTATGCTGGCACCCTTTCCATGGAATTTGGCGACGATGTGGTACAATTTAACATTTTTGAGGCCATGAGACATCCCCTAGAGGAGCATTCTGTTTTCCATGTTGATGTGATTGATATGCTAGTTGACGATGCTTATGCTGATATTTATGCTGAATTTCCTGATATTGCTGATTTTCTGGATTCTGTTACCTGTGAAACATATGTTGGCTGTGATATTGTACCATGTGCTGCATGTGCTGAGATTTATGCAATTATGAGTGGTAATGTAGCTGCTGACTTGAATGATGCAGCATGTGAAAATGAGAGTCAGAAGTATGTTGAATTTAATGTTGCTGAGTTAGTTGTTTCAAACAACTTCTTGCCTTCCATTGTACAAACCTCCATCCTTAGAATTAAAGATTTTGCCGGACCATCTTAAATATGCATATTTGGAAGATGGTGAGAAGCTGCCTGTGATTGTTGCTAAAAATTTGCAACCTGATCAAGAAGAAACATTACTGCAGGTTTTGAGGCAGAATAAACAAGCCATCGGATGGACACTTGCAGATCTTCCTGGTATCAGTCCCTCCACATGCATGCATAGGATTTTGTTGGAGGAAGATACTAAACCAGTACGGCAGCCCCAAAGGAGACTGAACCCTCTGACTCTGGATGTGGTAAAGAAGGAAGTTACTAAGCTACTGCAAGCTGACATTATTTATCCCATATCTGATAGTAAATGGGTGAGCCCCATGCAGGTTGTTCCAGAGAAATCTGGGGTCATAGTAGTTGAAAATCAGAACAATGAGCTACTACCCACAAGAATTCAAAACAGCTGGCGGGTTTGCATTGATTACAGACGACTTAACCAAGCCACCAGGAAAGATCATTTCCCATTACCTTTCATTGATCAGATGTTAGAGAGACTAGCTGAAAAGTCGCATTACTGTTTCTTGAATGGATATTCGGGTTATTTTCAGATCCATATAGCCCTAGAAGACCAAGATAAAACTACTTTCACTTGCCCATTTGGCACATTTGCATACGAAGGATGCCTTTGGTCTCGTGGCAACGCTCCAAGCACCTTTCAAAGGTGTATGGTAAGTATATTTTCTGACCTTTTAGAAAATTGCATGGAAGTATTCATGGATGACTTTACTGTCTATGGCTCTTCCTTTGATGCATGTTTGGATAGTTTGACTCAGGTTTTGCATAAATGCATTAAGGCTAACCTTGTTCTGAATTTTGAGAAATGTCATTTCATGGTGGAGCAAGGCATAGTTTTAGGGCATATAATATCTAGCAAGGGTATTGAGGTAGATCCTGCAAAAATAGATGTTATTTCATGCCTATCTTACCCCACATGCGTGCGGGAGGTTCGTTCTTTCCTTGGTCATGCAGGTTTTTATAAGCGATTCATAAAAGATTTCAGCAAAATTGCTCTTCCACTATCCAACTTGCTACAAAAAGAAGTGGAGTTCCATTTTAACCAGAAATGCAAGGATGCCTTCAATCACTTGAAGCAAGCATTGACTAGTACACCTATCATCCAGCCACCAGATTGGACACTCCCATTTGAGCTCATGTGTGATGCCTTTAATTATGCTTTGGGAGTTGTTCTTGCACAAAGGGTCGGCAAAATATCTCATGTCATCTCCTATGCTTCAAGAACTTTAGATCCTGCACAAGTCAACTACGCCACCACTGAAAAGGAACTTTTAGCAATTGTTTTTGCTTTAGACAAATTTCGATCATATTTGCTTGGTTCTAGAGTGGTTGTGTTTTCAGATCATACAGCTCTGAAGTTTCTCCTGAAGAAGCTTGATGCAAAGCCTAGGTTGATTAGGTAGATTTTGCTCCTCCAAAAGTTCGATATTGAAATCTGTGATAAAAGTGGAGCGGAGAATTTAGTGGCTGATCACCTAAGCCGAATTGAAAGGGAGGCAGATACTTTTCCTATCCATGATGTCTTCCCTGATGAGCAGCTTTTCAAGCTGCAAGGTAACACTCCTTGGTTTACTGATTTGATAAATTTCTTAGTTGCTGGTATTTTCTCTGCACATTTTATTAGGGCTCAGATTGATAAATTAAAGAGTGAGTCAAAATATTATGTGTGGGACGACCCTTATCTGTGGAAATTTTGTAGTGACCAAGTCATTAGGAGATGCGTGCCTGATAATGAATTCCATTCTATTCTTAGCTTTTGTCATACACTTGCATGTGGCGGTCATTTGGGTCCCCAAAGGACTGCTAGGAAAGTTTTAGAATCTGGATTATATTGGCCCACTCTATTTCATGATGCATATGTGTTTTGTAAATCTTGTGACCAATGCCAAAGAACAGGAAACACTTCTCGAAGGAATGAGATGCCCCAAAAATCCTTATTGTTCTGTGAGATTTTTGATGTATGGGGTATTGATTTTATGGGACCCTTTCCTGTTTCTTTTAATTTTGTTTACATTTTGCTAGTTGTTGATTATGTATCCAAGTGGGTGGAGGCGAAAGTTACTCGGACTGATGATTCCAAAGTTATTGTGGATTTTGTTAGATCACAGATTTTCTGCAGGTTTGGAGTTCCGAAGGCCATCATCAGTGATCAGGGTTCACACTTTTGTAATCGAAGCATGGAAGCTTTGATGAAAAAGTATGGGGTCTTGCACAGAGTTTCTACACCTTACCATCCCCAAACTAATGGGCAAGCCGAGATTTCCAACAGGGAGATCAAGCAGATACTCTAGAAGACAGTTCAACCTAACAGAAAGGACTGGAGCAAGAGGCTTGAGGATGCTTTATGGGCTTACCGGACTGCTTATAAGACACCAATCGAGATGTCTCCATATCGGATTATTTTTGGAAAAGCCTGCCACTTGCCGGTAGAAATTGAGCATCATGCATTCTGGGCGGTGAAAAGGTGCAACTTGGACCTAGATCAAGCAGGTATGGAGAGGAAGCTGCAACTGCAGCAATTAGAGGAGATCCGCTTGGAGGCTTATGAAAGTTCCAAACTTTATAAGGAGAAGACCAAAGCCTTCCATGATAAGTTGATTTTGAGGAAAACATTTGAGATTGGTCAAAAGTTCTCCTCTATAACTCCCGCCTCCGACTCATGCCTGGCAAATTAAGGTCTAGATGGGATGGATCATTTATTGTTACTAAGATTTTTCCTTCTGGTGCTGTTCAGATTAAAAGTGAGGTCACTGCCAAAGCTTTCATCGTAAATGGACACTGCCTCAAACAGTATCATGAACTTCCAAAGAATGCAGAAATGGAGGTGATGAACCTTCTTCATCCGCATTATGAATAAAAAAAAAGAGAAAAAAAAAAGAATAAAAAGGAATAAAAAAAGGAAAAAAGAAAAAAAAAATAGTTGTGTGCCCGACAATGAGGTAGGTAGTGCCATTAAATTTTGTCACTTGGAAGCATGTGGAGGTCTGTTACACATTTTGCAAAAGCTGCGGAAATTGGTCAAAAAAGTTCTGCTTTGAGATTATCATCTGCACCTACTCCTTGGAAAATTGAGATCTAGGTGGCGCGGTTCTTTTGTTGTCAAACACGTGTATCCTCTGGGGCCGTAGATATTGAGGATCCTAAGAATGGTAATGCGCTTAAAGTTAATGGACAAAGACTCAACCATTCCTGGAAAACCAAGTTCTTGAGTTCTTTGTGTTGTCGGTGAAGTGGCGGATACGGTACTCCGTGACTCTCAAGTCGGTTTATTTTTCAGTTTTCTAAAATAATTGAACCCTTCTTCTCCTTCAAAATGGATGTCATTCTTTCAAACCTGAGAATACATTTTCCTTCTCTTCCTCAAAATGCTCTGAGAAAAATCTACAAAGTTCGATGTGAAAGATTGAGACTGTTAATGCACAAAGGTATGCCAGAAGATGTACGCTGGATAATTGAAGCAAAGGTCCGATTAGCAGGTGAGTCCTCAATTTCATTTGACTCATATATACCCGGTCTTGGAAGAAGTTCATATTCTAAAAAGAGAAGAGCAAAAAGGTTACAAGTCTGTCACAAATGTGGACGATGGAACTGTAACAAGCGATGTCATATTTGGGGATGATTTCTGCAAATAGAGAAGATAAAATTTTCTTCATTAAGAATGGACTGAGTAAGGAGTCATTAGATGATATCTTATTGACTCTTGAGATGCATTCTTGTGGATTGGTGCATCGTGAAATTCTTAAATTGTGGAATCTCTTCAAGGATGAAGAAAACGCTGATCTTGGGAATCGACTCTAAAAGACCTGTTTGCCAATTTATAAGAAAATTGGATGGGAAGCTTATCCGCGACTCATAGAAGACGTTTCGGTATTCTTGGACGTTAAACCAGAGAGAGGAGATGTGAGCCATATCCACAAACAATCTGTACATATCATCCTCTTCTTCTTCTTCATGTCATCTTTCAAACAAAAAAAATAAAAAAAATAAAAAAAATAAAAAAAAAAAAAAAAACAAAAAAAAAAAAAAAAAAAAAAACAAAAAAAAATATGTATACATCTTAGGGTTGGCTTTGGTAACACAAACCGTGAATGGGGAAATGCATGCATCTGATCCAGCCTTCTTAATTGAAAAACAAAGAAGGTAGATTGTATCCACATGTGAGGCACCAGGTCGTATTATGGCCACTTGTCCCTTTTGGGAGCCCTATGTTGCTTATTTGGTCTTGAATGGGTCGAATACTGGTCAACAATGCTTTGGCACAAAGCCGAAAGAGCAGACTACCTCCATCCCAATCTTAAGTAAGTATACACTCATCTTTCATCAAGTTTTTCTAACAATTTCAAAAAAAAAAACGGACGTGATGTCTACTGCACTCATGACGCGCAGTATAAAGATACGCCATGGAAACTGTACATACAGGTATGTCATCATTTTCTATTTCTTTTATCTTTGTATTATTTTGTTGTATTTTGATTTTTGTACAGACGATCCTTTGAGCATGGTCCTTCAGGGGTTTCTAGACTTCTTTACCTTGATGGTTTTCTTAAAGTAAAAAAAAAAAAAAATTCTGTGTCTCTTAATTTTAACCTTTTTTGACAACAGCTAACTTACCCTTATAGGTGCAATTATTCCCCTTTCCATTCTTTTTCTTATTTAAATACTCCATTTTCCTTCAACTCAGAAACACTCAAAGGGAGGAAGAGTATAGAATGGGGCCTTATGTTCATAACCTCAAAAATGTCTGTGTTTTTTGTGGGTCAAGTTATGGGAAGGGATTAGAGTTTGTAAACACAGCTAGCACTCTTGTTCGATCACTTGCTGCGAGAAATATTCATCTTGTATATGGGGGAGGTTGTCGTGGGTTAATGGGGGCTGTATTACTTGCTACCTTTATAGGAGGCAGTCAGGTTTTAGGTGTTATTCCTAAACCTTTAGTTGAAAATAACATCACTGGAAGGACAGTTGGAGAAGAAATTCAGGTAACATCTATGTATGAACGAATGAAAACAATGGTTGACAATTCTAATGCATTTCTTGTCTTACCCGGTGGTTTTGGTACTTTAGAAGAAATTTTTCAAATTGTCTCTTGGGCCGAACTGAACATCCACCATAGACCCATTGGTTTGTTGAATGTTAATAATTTCTTTGATCTTTTGTTATCTTTTCTTGACAAAACTGTGGAACAAGAATTTATCACTCCTTCGGCAAGACAACTTCTTATCTCTGCCTCCACTATTGATGAGCTCATTGATAAATTAGAAGCTTTTGAGTATATACTTGATAAGGTATTAGCTCAGATAGATTGGTCAACAGGAAGCAGCGAAGGAAGTAACAAGAAAAAAAAGCCAGATCTGAAACTTTATCTTTAATGGGTTTGATTTTATTGTACTTTATTTCTGTTTAAATTTGTGTCAGCTTTCTCCAACAGGTAATATCTTCTATCATTTACTCATCTATATTTTAACATTGAGGACAATGTTGTGATCTAGTTAGGGGAGAAGGATAGTTGACCCAAAAAAAGAAAAAAAAAAGAAAAAAATTGTTGTTGTTTTGTTTGGAAAGTATGATATGATTGTCATGGACTTATTAAACTAATTAGTGATGGCAGAGTAAGGAGTAATTTTACTCTTGAGACTCATCTTAATTGGTGGCAGAGTAAGGAGTTTTTTTAGGTAGTAACTAATTAGTATTAAATTGTGGAAGTATTAAAGTTTTATTGTTTAATTTCTTTTCAGGGTCTGATGCGGCACTGACAGTGTGCTTCTTTTCTGCTTGGCGTTGATTCACTTCTTATCAGGTTGTGTTGCTCTTTTCTATATCTCTCTTTCATATTGAAGGCAATGTTATATTAATTGTGGGGGAGAGATTTTTAGTATTTTTAAAAAAAAATAAAAAAAAAAAGGTTCATTGCATGATTGAATAATTTTTCTCTCTTCTTGAACTGATATGCTTGGTGATGGATGATTGAATTGATGAATTGAGTTTGATGGATGCATACCTTGTGAATTTTGAGCCTAATGGATGGATTCAACATTTGTGCCATTCTCTTCTTTCTTGTGTGATTTTCACTCATGTTAATGACCACTCTAGAACTTGCTTTGATTATTTTTGAAGCTACATTTCACTTGCATGCATGAACATGATTGAGGCCATCTTTCTTAATTAGCCAGTTTAACCGAATAGCCAACCTTGTTTTCAATATGATATCAAGCACTCTTTTGACTTCTTGAAAATTCTCTGATTCCTGCCAACCTTGTATATTTTCCTTTACTTAACCCCTTTGAGCTTATTTGACCATTCCTTGTTTCTAGCTCATTATGTGCCTTAAATGAAAAATCGTATTCTTACTTTACCTTAGGGAATAAAAGAACATTAGCTTGGTTAATGGATGAGTTTTTGAACAAGTGTGGGGGTGTGTTTACAAAATGGTTGTTGAAAAAGGAAAGAGTGCCTAAAAAAAAAGAGAAAAAATGTATGTATATAGTTATGTTCATATATATATATATATAAAAGGATTGGGAAATGAATATGTAAAGGGATATACATTAGAGTTGGGATGAACTTTTATGCTTGTTATTTGAACTCAGCTCTCATTTGCTTTTATTCTCTTTGGTATTTATCTTCTATCCATTTTATCCTCTTCTGTTACCTTGACCTCACTACAACCTTGAATAAAGTCCTCATGATTTGTCTGTGCATGTGTTTTGAGTAGTGGAGAAGTAGAAGATAAGCAAGCTTATGGTAGTGCAATTTTCATGGGTTGAATTGAGTGAAATACCTACCTTTTAAACACTTGAGAGATTGAGAGGGAATCTTGTGAAGATCTATCATCTTGATTCATGTTAAAGATACCTTGCTTGTTAGTTTGAGATGTGCAGAATTGTTAACTCATGAATGTTTTGATGCCTTGAACCTTTGGTTGTTCTTCTTGATTGTAAAATTTTGGGCTCTTGAATGTCGTTGGAATTTAAATTTTTGTTAATCTCTTATGTCCTTGTTTTGGTCTTGAGTTTTGCCCAGGAGTGCAAAAAGCTAAGTGTGGGGGAATTTGATAATCACATATTTTATTCATTAAGAAACCCTTATGTTTAGTCATTACACTCTCCATATTCTTAATTGATTGAGTTTGGTATGATTTTGTGAGTTTAAGCTCAAAATGGTCCTAATTGAATATTTTCAGCATTATTGAGATTTGACACTGTTTCTGTATTTTGGCCATAACTTGAGTTTCTGATATGTGATAATCATGAATTTTACCTTGTAGGAAAGCTAGGAGGAATCTCTACAACTTTGATGAAGAGCTCAAAGTCCTACACAGATGTCTAAGGGACCTAAGTTTACATGGAAGTCAGAATACGGGTTCTGTCACTAGAATCCAAACGGTGTGCACTCATAAAATCATATCTCAAGCTGTAATAATGGAGATGGGCTGAAATTTGGATCGTTGATAGTTAAGATCCAAATAAACAACTTTCATGAAGAACACTTTGTGAAAAAATGAAGTCTAATGGGTCAGTTTGAGCTTGCAAGTCAGAACAGAGGTGCTGAAGTTGGGTTTGAGCAACCTGCGGTATTTGGGTCATATCTTGGGCTGTAGGAAGCCAAATTGGACGATCCAGATATGCATGTTATAGCCAAGACAAAGATCTACAACTTTCATAAAGAGTACTTTTCATGAATCTGAAGTATAGTTGGTCGTTTTTGGCTTCCAAGTCAGACACAAAATTTTCGTCCTCAACCACCCACTCATTCATCCACTAATCCACCCACTCATCCACTAATCCACCCACTCATCCACTAATCCATCCACTGAACCACCCCACTTATCCACCCCTCCCCTTTGTCATTTTGTTACCCTAGACTTCTATAAAAGACACCATTGGTTATCATGAATAACAAGTTGTATTCTCCTTCAATTCTCTCATAGTTTCTTCTTGTTTCTTCATAGTTTCTCATAGCTTTTGTATATTTTGATGCTCCCCTTCATGGTAATGGAGGGCTAAGCTACTTTCGGTCAATTTAGAACTCTTGAAGAGATTGTGGTTTGGATTCTTGAAACCTTGGTTATGTATTGTATTTGATTTGTAATTGAATTCCTCTTCTCTTCTTCTTTTTTCTTCTTCTTGATCTTGAATGCATGAATGGTGATTCTATTTATGTTAATCTGATTTGATCTTGGTTTAAGATTGAGATTTGTGATGAAACTTAGAACTGATTGATCTAAACTAATCACATAAATGAAGATTGAGATTTGTGATGAAACTTAGAACTGATTGATCTAAATTAATCACGAATTGAAAAGGTTAGGTTCTTGATTTGTGCCTAAGTTAATTGAATTCGGTACTTGAAATTAACATAGATCTTCATGAATGGTGTGATTGCGGATTTGTGTTTATCTCTTGTTAATTAAATTCTAGACGATCGTCTAGTATGAATTCTGGATTTGATGCAGAGATCTCGGTTAGATCCAAATTAACAATTCAATTACGCTTCAAGTGTTCTATGAAGGGTCTATGATTGAATCCACCCAATCTTGGATAGGTTTCTAAATTGTCTGCTCTTTAATTATTATTTCTTCCTTTAATTTTGTTAAGTGCGATCTTAAACTGTCAAACCTCCCTTTGCTAACTTTTACTTGATTTGATTAAATTGTTTCTACAATCCTCGTGGAGACGATCCGGTGTTGTCACTATACTGCAAGCTTAGGTAATAACTTCGGTTATAATTTTGACTGAGTTCGGCGCTCGTCAGATAGAAAGTGTGTTTCTAACATTTCTCTTAATTTAATTTACTCTCATGCATTTTTTAAGTCATATGCAAATTATAAAATTATCATTATCATCTAAATATTTTTCTCAATATATAAAATTATGAGAGAAGGAGTGCACACCATTTGATTCCAGATCTTTTTACTTGATGACTTTAACTTCGCTCACCTCAGAGAAATAATTCCATTATGACCTCTTTGTTGCCATTTGGCTCTAGCAAGAAATTAATCAGGCTTCAATCTGAACCTGTAAAAGGAAAGAGAATTGTGAAAAAAATTCCGAGAACTAGAGAAAGTGCTTCTCGTTCTGTTACTGAACAAAGTAGAGTGACCAATTTTTTGGTTTGCAACAAATGGTTCAAAGAAGAAAGAAGTCCTTAATTCAATACAAGTGTTATTAGCATTAATCCTACCAAAGAAAGTATAAAGCTGCAAAAGTCATGATAATGGAGCAATGGAAATGCAATTGTGATGATATTGTAGCACAAAGGTTGGAGTTCCTACCTTGAGGAGTTTTAAAATCGTTTAGGTTGGTTATATTTGAGTGTGTTTGGAATGAAAAAAAAATGAAAATTGATTTGATTTGTAAGTCAAATCTTATGATTAGAATGTTAAAAAATAAAACATAATTTTATTTTTAAAATTTCATGATTCCATTCTTTTTTATTTAAAATTTTTATCAAATTTGATATGATTTGTTATGATTTGATTTAATTTTAAATAAATAAACTATTTTACCCATACTAACTACCTCTCATAAGAATAAAAATGTAAAATAACAAAATCAAATCAAATTAATTTCCAATTTGATTAGTTCCAAACTCAAAATTTAACTTCAAAATTAATTCAATTTAAATGAAATTATTTTTAATTTTAATTGATTCCAAACACATTGATGTCACAATTTGGAAATATCATATGTGTTGTTGGTTCTCGATTTATTGTTAGATTCTCATTTATGATTTATTTGCAATTGATTGAGTTTGTTTCGTTGCCCTCTCTATGGCATTTGAAAGTGGAGTTTTTACCTTGCTGGCTATCATTGATTGAGTATGTTTTATTGCCCTCACTATATCTTGAAATGCTTTTTTATATTTTAATGGGAACCTTGAACCTCAAAAAAGCAAAGAGATCTGCAAAATGTATGCATGGATGACCTATGACAGGATTTATTTTGAGGAATTAGTTGTTAGCATGACCATGTATAGGACATTACCACATAGGTACCAATATTCTTTAATTTTTACTTTCCCCCACTAGTGTTGCTCAGTTCTTCTTCTCCTCTTGTTTTTAGTCTTAATTCTATTTGCAGTGGGGATTTTTTTTATATATAAATTTTTTAGTCTCAATTTCATAGACATCTCTTCAGTCTTATTATTAAATTTGTTATACTTGTAGAAACCATAAAAGATCAATGCAATCTCCATGTTGCACTATTTTAGTTTTAATTAAAGAGGTTTGATTTAGTTGACGCTCAAAGTAAGAAACAATGGATACTAGATCTATATTTGTTTTAATAATAAAAATTCATGCAACAAATGCTAATGAAATGAAAGAAATATTAGTTTGCACTTTGCATTATTTTACTTAAGCATGTTATGTTCAGGTCTAATAAGGGGTTTGGAAACCTCAATAGGCAATTATTTTGGGAAATTAACATGCACGTAAAGTATTGCTATACATTCAATTGCATGCACTTTTGAAATTGGAATGAATAGAAAGAGAAATGAAGGTAAAAGACTCTTTGAAATGGTAAATGGTAATTTTAGTTTTAGTGTAGAGTCTGAGTAACAAGATTTTTAAAATATTGTAATAATGGAAAAGCTATCCTTATTATGTACGTAAATACTTTTGTGCGTGCTTACATTCTACGAGAGTACTTTTTTTTTTCATCGTGAGAAGCCATTGATTAATTAATGGTATGTAACTCGTCACTATCATACTGATAGTAGGCATACAAGAGTTAAAATTTAGCACCAATGAAAATACTGATAACAAGCACTAGGCATCAATTAACATGCCCATCTATAGAAATATTAATGCCACGTCATGTTTCACTGAAGTGCATATGCTCATGCTTAATTTCCAAAATATGCATGTCTTGCTACTGATACTCAAAAGCCAAGGATGAAGTAACATCGATTACATGATCCTTTAATCTTTTTTTTAAAAAAATTGCAAATACATTCTACTACAAAATCAATAAATTATGGTCGACAATTGATAACTCCATGCTTGCCTTCATTAGGTCCAAAATTGCATGCTAAGTTCTTATTATCAAGAGGAATTTCTTTGAATTAAGCCAAAAGTTAATGTGTTAAGTCTTGACCCCTTCTTTGGAACTCTTGGTTACAATGCTTTGATTTAACTAAATTAAATTTCAATTTATAAATCAGGAATCTCATTTAGGAATTTTAACATTGGCACTTGTAGGTTTGGAGCTCAACAACAGTGTCCTAATTGAAGACCAAGAGAGGAGAAAAGGAGCCAACAAAATGAGAAAAATGAGCAAAATAATTCTTAGTAAGCAGGCTGCAGCGCAAAGGTATGTAGGTTGTGGCCCACTACACTATTGAGGATAAGGATGTGAAAGCTGAGAATGTTAGGTTGTAGTATGACCTTGTTTGGGCTACAGTCTGAATGCAAAACTAATGTTTTACCGTGCAAAGCTTGAGTAGCAGCCTAAAACTGATGCAACTTGTGGCCTAGAAGCGTGACCCAACCCATTTTGTAGCTTTTATTTAGATATTTTTTAGAGAGAAAGGAGAACTCTTCATTTTTCAAAGTTTTAGAGAGAGGTTCTAAGTTTCTTGTAGGGTTTTTAGAGAGAGAAGCAAGGGATGCAAGAAGATCAAGGAAGAAGGGTGAAGATCAAGGGAGGCGTGAAGCAATCATCAATCTAGTTCTTTCTTCCCCTTTCTCTTGTTTTCTTCTTTATGATGTTGTTTGTTTATCTAGTTTGTGTGATTTTGAATATGATGAGGTTCTAACCTTTTTTTTAGGTTTCATTTGAACTTGCTATGTTATTTGAATAAATTGTGGTTCTTCTTCCTTTTTATTAATGAAATGATTTTGTTTATCCATCTATACTCTTAATGCTTGAATTTTATTGGCCACCAAGTGTTTGATGTGGAAAGCCTATGGTACTAGACATAAAGAATTAGGTGTTTGACCATGTATTTGGATAATACATGTTCATTTTCATCTAATTGTGTAAGTAAAGTGATTCGCTATTAGGATAGAAACATACCTCTTAGTCATCCATAGTTATTGTTTTGATGATTGGTTTTAATGAGTGGATCTTGGGCCAATTCACACAATAATATAGTGTTTTAGGTAAGTGAAGCATGTTTATATGTCCTAGACATAGACTTATAAATAATTGAGTGCTTTGACTAGCAAAACCAACTATTTGACAATTTGTAATGAAGGACTGTAAAGGATCAAATGAAGTAGTAATAGATCATGGATAATGAAACCTAGGCGTAAAACTCATTGGTTTTTTATCTTTTATTTAGTGTTTGTTTGTTTCATTTATTTGTTTTGTATTTTTTGTTGATTTTGTTTCTTAATCATTTTATTGCTTGGATAAATAATAAGGAGTAATTGACTAGTACTTAGCACATAATTAGAACAATTGCTATGGGGACTATACTCTTAACTCGCCATTTATATTACTTGTATAATGAGTTAATATTAAAAACAATTGTTTTTGGCGTTATTGTCATGGACTGTTGCCAACTGTGTGTTAATATTAATCTCAAGTTTTTTGTCTTTACATCAAGTGTTGTTTTCCATGTTTGCAGGTAATTGTCCATTGAATGTTTCTTTTCTTTTCTATTTAAGCATTTCTTTTGTTGTTTAGTTTTGCTTTGTACACCTTGTGCTTAAGTGGAAGACATAAATATGCATTATATTCAAGTTCTTTGCATCCTTCATGTTTATGTCCATATATTTTTAATTGGTATCATTGTGAAATATGTTTAAGTCCTAAGCATCCTACAAGTTTGTGTTTATATGATGAATCATCTATTCATAATTGGCACAATTATTCTAATTTCTCATGGCAACAAGATAACATAGATCTTCAATGTTTAAATAATCAAAATCAATTTTATCCTCCTATCCACGACTATTATGAATCGCCTTCTTTCTCTCCTCAGGTTGCAAGCCAAGGTTGCAAATAGGATAGGATTGTAGCAATGTTTGAATACACCATACAAAAGATAGAGGAAAGTTTTTAATGGGTGGGGGAAGTCATTAATTGCTCATTTACAAAGGTTTGACAATTCAAGAAGTAGTTAGCTTCCTTGATGGTGAAGTTGGACGTATAAAAGTTCCCTAACCAACCTATTCAATTAATGATATATCAATCTCTAATAGGGAACACGACTATATTCAATTAATCACCACCTTTGGGCCTTGTGAGCAAATTGATGATTGCTTTGATGATGATATTGAAGTGAAATTAAGAAATAATGAGAAGTTAGAGGGGCTCATACATTAAGGGATATGGAAATTTTAGATGAGGATAATTTTCCTCCATGCTTAATGTTTCTATTCCTCAAATTGAAATATTAGAACTTGTAATAAAGGGATATGTGCCTAGGACTTTAATTGGTCATATATTAGTAAGCTAAGATGATATCTTGTAGTGTAGTCATAGTGTAGAGGTGTGCAAGCTAGTAGTTTTTCATTTTCCTTATATAAATGATTTATAAAAACAAGTGGTTTTTGTTTTTCCTTTTCTATATATTATTCTCGTGCATATTGACACGTGCAAAAGTTACACTAAGAGCAAATGCACTCTATCACCAAGTAATATAGGACTATGAGTCCAGTTATCGATCCCACGAGGAATAATTGATAATTACTAAAATTATAAAACTCTTTTGTTATTTAAACAGTCGAGTAGATATGCAAGATCCAAATTAAAATTAGAAAACTAATACAAACAGTAAAGATCAATTAAATACAGAAAAGATAAATAAAGATAGAAAAGTACTAGAGCATAAGGTTCACTTGAGTTTCATTATTTAGATCTTCTTTCAAATATAAAACAAGTAATTTTTTTGTCAATATTCTCTTATTTGCTATTGAATTCCAATAGTCATGGATGAAACAATATTCTAATCTTAATTTAATCCACCTATTTAGTCATTTAGTTGAATTAATCAAGAATGAATTAAGCTTTAATTCAAGAAATGAACCAACATACTGTTAATTCTATTAGTAGGAAAAATTGATATTTGGTCATTCACCAATATAGTCCTAGGCTTATAATATAGATCCACTCATTGACTGCGGATGGTCACCGGTCAAACAATGAATTAATAAATGTCAAAAGTAATCAAGTTATGACAAGGATGAAAGCAATATAATAGACCTATAAAGAAATTACCATTATTATATTAGAAATCAGATCCACATAATTATAAACTCAAGATCCACCATACCTCTAGCTATGAGTTTAGTTACACATATTAATTACAAACAAACTCAAAATAAGATACAATTTCATAAAAAGAAAATTAAATAAAGGAGAAAAACAAGAGAGAAAGAAAGATCAAAATCCCTTTGCAGAGATTAAGAACTTCAAACCTTTAAGAAATTCTCCATTAGAAACCTTCCTAACTGAGACAAACTGAAAGAAAATAGAATTTTGGAGGTTCAAGGACGTTTTTCCTTCTACTGTGAAACTCAATTTATAGAAGATTTGAGTGAACAGAACTCACACGACCGTGTCCTTTTGAGGCATGACCGTGCCTAGTGACATCACTGCTTACATACGTTTCTTAATCATTAAGTTTGGGAGGTATGACCGTGTGAGCATGAGGCACGACCGTTCCTAGTAGAATTTTGTGAGGCACAGCCGTGTGAATGTGAGACACGGCCGTGCCTAGTGTAAAATAGATTTTCTGCACGTTTTTGGGTCAGGCACGGCCGTGTGACTAGGAGACACGGTCGTGCCTCAGTTCAAAAGCTTCATTCAGGTTAGACATGGCCATGTTTAAGTCTTTGATTGCTCCTAAACTGACACGGAACCCTTCCAAAGCTAGAATGGACCTCTTTTGCATTGAAAACTCGATATCTTTGCTTGCTTTTACTCCAAACGTATTACAACTTTATAAATCTGTAAAAACAAAGATAAAGATAAAGATCCAACTAAAACTCGTCCGAAAATATAAACAAATCACCACAATTTGTACAATTAAATGTTATAAAATATAAGCTTATCAACTCCCCCACACTTGAGCTTTGCTTGTCCTCAAGTAAAGAATAGGAATTAACAGCAAGAACAAACTCAGCATCCAGAAATATAAATAAAGTGAAATTTCACAAGTAAAAAGTCCAAGTTTAGCAATCAAATCCAATCAATCAAGATCGTTCAACATTTAAAACGATAAGATTTTTTAGTCTATCCTACAACTTTTCTCTACACCAAACATATGAGATTACTCATCTTTCCATTGCTTAAGTGTTTAAGGACAAAGAGATCACTCAAATTTCTTGAGAAAAATATAAAACCATAAGCTTGTCTATCAATCTCATCTCTACTTCCAAATTCACATACATAGTAAGAATCAAAAGGATTTCATTTGGTTGTAACGAGGTCAAAGGTAATTATATAAGGTAAGAAAAAGATAAATAAGGGTAAAGAATGCAAATAGATAAATCAATACAAGCAGAATCAGGCTGAAAAGATGAATAGAGCATAATGCACAAAGATTTAACCAATACTCAAATTCAACCCAATATTCTAACTAATAATTCTTTTCCTTTTTCCTTCTTTCTCATTTTTTTAAAACCTTTGAAGATAAAACAACTTTCCAAGACTTTTCATTTAACATATTAGATGCTCCAAAGAATTCAACCTAATTATTCAATTTGGTTTTCAAAGAAATCAGTTTTCAGGTTCAAATAGGGCAACTAAAGGGTATTTTATCAATTCAACTCTGAAAGTCAAGAAAGAATAAAGCCTAATTGCCTTAATCATATTCAAATATGTATGCAAATTATTAAAGCCTCAACAAGATATCAAAACAAGTTCTAGTGCACATTAATCTCGAGAAAACTCATTCCAGAAGAAAAATTCAATCATTAAAGCTCAAAACTCACTTTCTGTCTAAGTTGGTAAGGAAATCAGAAGCAAGCAAACTTGACTAATTTCAAAGTAAGATGCTAAACTTCACTTTTCTCAATTGAAAAAGATCGCTTTACACAAAATCATCTCAGGTTCATTAGATTTCCCTTTTCAACAAATCTCTATAAGCTTAGAACAAATCAAGGAATTAACACACAATTCCAGCTTAATTATCAGCATTACTCAAGTGTTTATCAGTTGTGCATTTTTTTTTCATAAAATATAGTACTACAATACCCCCCTACACTTAAGATAAACATTGTCCTCAATATGAAAAAGAAAGAAATGAAGGGGCAAAGAAAAGAGCAACACAACCTGATGAAGAGTGAGACAGTGTCAGGTAGAGGAGAAGCGCAAAAGTCAGCAAAATAACAGACCCTGGAAAACAAAAATAACAAAAATAATAAAAACAACTAAAAGAAGAAACACAGGTTACCTCCTGGTAAGCGCTTGTTTAACGTCATTAGCTCGACGTTAGCCTGATATTAAACCTAAGTGAGGCAGATAGAGTGGCTCTCAGTCTCCACTCCTTTTTCATAGTGTTTTGCTCATTGTCTATTTATCTTGAAAGGTTTGTGGCCTTCTTTCATTACTTCAAGTACACTATATGGAAATACTCCAACAACCGTATATGGTCCATACCATTTTGACCGTAGTTTTCCTAGAAAGAGACGAAGACGTGAGTTATAAACAAGAATTTGATCTCCAATATTAAACTTGCGCTGTTGGATACGCATGTCATGCCATTTTTTAGTTTTCTCCTTATAGAGCTTAGAATTTTCATATGCCTCAAGATGAAGTTCATCCAGCTCATTGAGTTGGTCACGTCTTTGTGCACCTATAACATTAACATCAAAATTCAAAAATTTAAGTGTCCAATATGCTCTATGTTCTAGTTCCACAGGTAAGTGACAGACTTTACCAAATACAAGTTTATAAGGGGACATGCCAATGGGTGTTTTAAAAGCAGTTCTATAAGTTCATAATGCATCATCTAACTTCAAAAACCAATCTTTACGAGATACATTAACAGTCCTATCTAAAATCTTTTTCAATTCATGATTTGAAACCTCTACTTGGCCACTTGTTGTGGATGATAAGGAGTGGCGACTTTATGGGTGACTGATAATCACATATTTTATTCATTAAGAAACCCTTATGTTTAGTTATTTACACTCTTCATGTACTTAATTGATTGAATTTGATTATGTTTTGTAAGTTTGAACTCGAATCGGACTTAATTAATTTTTTCAGCATTATTCGGGTCTTACACTGTTTCTGTATTTTAGCCATATCTTGAGTTTTAAATGTCTGATAATTATGAATTTTACCTTGTAGGAAAGATAAGAGAGAGCTCTACAACTTTGATGAAGAGCTCAAAGTCAATTTCAGACATCTAGTAGAGCTAATTGGGCATGGAAATTAGAATACGGGATTTGTGACTGGAACCCGAACAATGTGTAGTAACCAGAACATAATTCGAGTTTGGGCATATAAAATGGGCTGAAAATTTGTAATCTGAAAGTTAAGACCCAGATGTACAACTTTCATGTCAAGCACAAAACTTGATTCGGGCTCCTCGATGGAGATATTGGGTCTGAAAGTCAAAACAGAGGTGCTGAAACTGGTCCTGAACAGTCTGTAGTAATTGGGTCATATCTTGGGCTGTAGGACGAATTTTTGGGTGCCTCTAGAGCCATTGGAAAGCTTAGACAATTTCCTAGAACTTTCATGAAGACCACTTGCTCAGAAATGACGAAATCAATGAGTTCAGCAATGAATACTTTCGGAGACAAGGAAGCTCACCTACCAATCTCACCTACCAAGCTCACCTACCAATCTCACCTACCAAGCTCACCTACTAATTCCACCTACTAATCTCATCTACCCATCTACTACTACTCTGAATCCTCTATAAAAGGAAGCATGTGGAGAGCTCTAAAGACAACACACACTTGGTGTTAGAAATAGCTTTTCATAGTTCTTGTATATTTTTCCTTCATTGTAATGGAGAGCTAAGTCACTTCTAGTCAATTCGGGACTCTTGAAGAGATTGTGGCTTGGATTCTTGAGACCTTGGTTATGTAATGTATATGATTTATATTTGAATTCTTCTTCTCTTCTTCTTGTTCTCTTGATCTTGAATGCATGAATGGTGATTCTGTTTATGTTTGATCCGATTTGATCTTGGTTTAAGATTAAGTATTGTGATGAAATTTAGAAGCTGATTGATCTAAACTAATCACGTAATTGAAGAGGTTAGGTTACTGATTTGTGCCTAGGTTAATTGAATTCGGTGCTTAAATTGACATATATTTACATGAATGGTGCGATTGCAGATTTATGTTTATCACTTGTCAATTGAATTACTGGACGATTGTCTAGTATGAATTCGGATCGATGCGAGAGATCTCGGTTAGATCCAAGTTAACCATTCAAATGTATTTCAGGTGTTTGTTGAAAGGTCTATGATTGAATCCACCCAATCTCGGATAGATTTGAATTGATTTGTTCTTTTAATTGTTATTTCTCTTTAAATCCTGTCACTGCGATCCTTGAACCATCAAAACCCCCATTTTTCTAACTTTCACTTGATTTGATCAAATTGCATCACGATCCTTGAGGAGATGATCCGGTGTTGTTCACTATACTACAAGTTTAGGTAATAACTTCGGTTATAATTTTGACTGAGTTCGGCGCTCGTCTGTGACACCATATTTACACAAAAGATTATCAAATTGTTTATTGCAAAAATGAGTGCCACCATCACTTATGATTACTCGAGGTGTGCCAAATCTAGTAAAAATGTTTTGTTTCAAAAATCTTACCACCATTCGAGCATCATTAGTAGGCAATGCCATTGCCTCAACCCATTTAAAAACATAATCCATAGCAACAAGAATGTATTGATTAGAAAAAAACTTTGGAAAATGGCCCATGAAATCAATGCCCCAGACATCAAAAAGTTCACAAACCAAGATGTCTTTCAATGGCATATCCTGTCTCCTAGAGATGTTTCCACTGCACTGACATTTGTCACAAGATCTAACAAATTCATATGCATCCTTAAACAAGGTTGGCTAATAAAATCCACTTTGCAATACCTTGTGTGCAGTTCTAGTGGGACCAAAGTGGCCACCAGTTCCCCTAGCATGACAATGTTCAAGAATGAAATGACTATCACTACCATGAATGCATCTCCTAATAACATTATCAGTACAAATCCGAAACAAATATGGATCCTCCCACAAATAATGTTTAACATCAAACAAGAATTTTTCTTTTGTTGATAATTGAGATCCGATGGAAGGATATTACCTGAGAGGAAGTTAACAAAATCAGCATACCATGGTAAAGGGGAGACTGCAAATAGGTGCTCATCAGGAAATGATTCATTTATGGCTCGCTCAGTAGAGGGCTCTAACACCTCCTCATCTAGTCGAGATAGGTGGTCAGCTACAAGATTCTCCATCTCCTTTTTATCATGTATTTCAATATCAAATTCTTGTAACAAAAGAACCCACTAAATCAGCCTCGACTTAGCATCTTGTTTAGCAAGCAAATACTTAATAGCAGAATGGTCAGTATAACAAATAACCTTAGAAAGAATAAAGTAAGGACGAAATTTATCAAAAGCAAATACTACTGCTAGCAACTCTTTTTCAGTGGTAGTGTAATTTCTTTGTGCCTCATTTAGAGCACGGCTAGCGTAGTAAATAGTTTGAAAAATTTTACCTTTTCGTTGGCCCAAAACAGCTCCAATTGCTATATCACTTGCATCACACATGAGTTCAAAAGGTAAGGACCAATCAAAAGAAACAATGATGGGTGCACTAGTTAATTTTTTTCATTAAGAAAAGAAATGCATTTAAACAAGAATCAGAAAAATCAAATGGTGCATTCTTCATTAGGAGGTTAGTCATTGGTTTGGCAATTTTTGAAAAATCCTTAATAAACCTCCTATAAAAACCTGCATGTCCCAAAAAACTTCGAATGGCCTTAAAAAATTTAGGTAGGGGTAATTTCGCGATTACTTCCACCTTTGCCGGATCAACCTCCATACCTTTGGGCGAAATTTTATGCCCTAAAACAATACACTCCTGTACCATAAATTGACATTTTTCCTAATTCAAAACAAGGTTAGTGGTCTTGCATCGTTACAAAACCAAACTGAGATTATGCAAGCATTCATCAAAAGAAGGTCCAAACACAGAGAAATCATCCATGAAAATTTTAATACAATCTTCAATTAAATAAGAAAAAATGGCCATCATATACCGCTGAAAAGTAGCCGGTACATTACACAATCCAAAGGGCATCTGTTTATATACAAATGTACTATATGGGCATGTGAAAGTAGTTTTCTCTTGATCCTCAAGTGCCACAGGTATTTGCATATAGCTAAAATATCCATCCACGCAACAAAAAAATGCATGACCTGAAAGTTTCTCTAACATTTGATTAATAAAAGGTAAGGGAAAGTGATCTTTCCAAGTGACATCATTTAATTTCCTATAATCAATGCATATACGCCACCCAGTCATATTTCTAACAGTAATGAGTTCATTCTTTTCATTTTCCATAACTGTTGTACCCCCATTTTTAGGTACCACTTGCATTGGACTTACCCAAGGGCTATCAGAGATCAGGTAAATGATACCTGCGTCAAGTAGCTTTATTACCTCTTTCTTTACAACCTCTTTTATGTTTGGATTGAAGCGCCTTTGTGGTTGAACAAGCAGCTTGTTTTACGCCTTCATGTGAATTCTGTAGGTGCATATGGTAGGGCTAATGCCCATAATGTCATGAATGGTCCATCCAAATGCTTTCTTGTTCTCCCTTAATACTCTCATAAGTTTCTCCTTCATTGGATCTAAAAGTAAAGTAGAGATAATCACGGGTAAATTTGATGGAGGATCCAGGAAAGCATACTTTAAATTGGAGGGTAGGGGCTTGAGCTTAATTTCGGGAGGCTCCTCAATTGAGGGTTTTGGGAGAGGAATGTTTTTCCTATCCAAATCCTCATAATACCCCCAACTTCTTCTATTATCAACAGACATGCCAACTTTTAACCGCATTATCATTTTTGTGACTTTGTCAACATTCTTAAGTTCATGGGTGACCATGGTCAAAACCCTTTCTAGAACATCATCGGTCAACAAATCCTGCGAACATGAACTCACAACACTATCCATAATATCAATAGAATTAATGCAATTACATGAATCATAAGAACTAGGATGCTTAACAGAATTAAAAACATTAAAAACAACTTCCTCATCATTTAATCGCAATGTCAACTTCCCTTGATAGACATCAATCATAGTCTTTCCAGTGGAAAGGAATGGTCGCCCAAGTATGATTAGGACTTCAGAATCCTCCTCCATGTCTAACACAGTAAAATCAGCTAGAAAAATGAACTTGTCCACCTTTACCAAGACATCCTCCAACACACCACGAGGATAAATAATTGATCTATCAGCCAATTGTATAGAAATGTTAGTAGGCTTTAGTTCCTGCATTCCCAATTTCTTAAATACAGAGAAAGGCATCAAATTTATACTGGCACTTAAATCACATAATGCTTTCTCAAAATAAGAATTACCAATAGAGTAAGGAATAGTAAAACTCTCTGGCTCTTTTACTTTCGGTGGTAGTTTCTTTAAGAGAATGGCAGAACATTCCTCATTCAGTCTAACTATCTCATATTCCTCAAGCTTGCGTTTGTTTGAAATGATCTCTTTCAAGAACTTTGCATATTTTGGCATTTAAGAGATACCTTCCACAAATGGAATATTAATCTGTAATTTCTTGAATATCTCCAAGAATTTTGCAAATTATTTATCCTGCTTAGTATTCTGGAGCCTCTGAGGAAATGGAATGGATGGCTTTTGTGGCTCGCTGACCTGCACCACAGAAGGTGCTTCACTAGTCTTTTTCTTTTCTGTAATATTTGGCTCATCAAGAGTTTCTTCATGTTCTTGCACGTGTTCTTCTTTGTTCTTGGAGAGATCCCTAAGCTCTTTACTACTTCTCAGAGTGATTACTTTTACCTGTTCCTTTGGGTTAGTTTCAGTAGCACTAGGCAAAGATCCTGGTGCCCTTTCTGACATTAGAGTGGTCAACTGACTGATTTGAGTCTCCATGGTCTTCATTCTGGCTTCTGAATTTTACATGTACTTCATTACAAGATTTTCAAAATTTTGTTTTTCAGTAGGTGCTTGAAAACCTGGTGGTAGTTGTGGGGCTCTTTGTTGATTCTGCGAATAGCCTTGTTGATTCCCCCATTTGAAATTAGGATGGTCCCTCCAACTAGGATTGTATGTATTGACATAAGGATTGTATTGCTGACGGTTGGAATTACTAACAAAATTTGCTGCTTCAGGCTCAGGGGTAAAAGGACTACCAATTTGACAGTTTGCACTTACATGGCCTTGTCCACTACATGCTTCACAATTTAGTGGCGTTGCTACACTATTGGTTACCATCAAAGTATCCACCTTTTTCGTCAATGCTTCCAATTGACTCAGAATATCAGTGGAAGAGTTTACAACATTCACAGTTACTGGTTTCTTAAGAATTTTGTGATCATTTTGCCATTGATAACTGTTTAGTGCCATTTCTTCAATCAGTGCATGACTTTGAGTAGGTGTTTTCCTCCAAAGTGAACCTCCCGCAATAGCGTCAATGAGTGAACGATTTGCAGAAGACAAACCATTATAAAAGATCTGGACCTGCTGCCAGATAGGAAATCCATGGTGTGGACAACTCCTTAATAGCTCTTGAAAGCGCTCCCACACTTCGTAGATAATGTCCATGTCAAATTGCATAAAAGAAGATATGTCATTCCTTAATTTAGCAGATTTTGAGGGAGGAAAATACTTTGCCAGAAATTGTTGTGTCAGTTGTTCCCATGTAGTGATGAAACCCCTTGGTAGTGACGTTAACCATTGACTCGTGTTATCCTTAAGAGAGAAAGGAAAAAGTCACAATCAAATTGCATCTTCTGTCACTCTATTATATTTTATAGTATCACACAACTGCAAGAATCTGGCCAAATGATGATTTGGATCGTCTGAAGGCAAACCACCAAATTGAACAAAATTTTGAATCATGGATATCAATGCTGGTTTGATCTCAAAATTGTTAACTGCCACAGCTGGTCTTATAATACTCTCTCCAAACCCTTTAGCAATAGGCATGAAGTACTCAAGCATGGTTCTTTTTGTTGGGGTAACTTGTTTGTCACGATTCACCTCAATTACTGGTCCTTCCATCCTTTTTATGTTTTCCGTTTCAGCTGCAATATAAGTTTGCTTTCTTAACCTGCGAGTTGTTTTCTCAATTTCTGGATCAAATGTTAGATTAGGAAATTAAGAGCGAGTGAGCATAAACAAGAAAAAAATGAGCAAGTGACAAGTGTGAATGTTAGATCGGGTTACTCAATTTCTCTTTTTTTAATATTTTTTTTTATATTATTATTTTTTATTTTTATTAAAAGTAAGAAACTAATTGAAAGAAATAAAAGTAAAATAAATAAAAATAAAATTGACTAAAAATAAAATAAAATATTAACAAAGGTGTGGTAAAAACTAACCACCAAATATATATTAACTTAGATGGGGTAAGAACCAACCACCAAATATATATTAACAAGTAGTTAATAAGCAAGTAAATTAAAATGTTAGAAGGTTAGAAAGTTAGATAATTAAATAAGAAAGAAAAATAAAAGCAGAAAACGTAAATAAAGGAAAATAGAAGCAAAAGCGTAAATAAAGAAAAATAAAAATAAAAAAAAATTAAAAAGCGGAAATAAATGACGTAAATAAAAAGTTACATTGCGTAAATAAATAAAACTTAAAAATAAATAAATAAAAACGAAAATAAAAATGACAAAATTAAAAATAACAATAATAATAATATTATAATAATAATAATAATGTATTATTATTATTATTATTACAATAATATTAATAAGATTAAGAAAAATAAAAATAGACAAAAATAGAAAACAATAATAAAAGTAAATAAAGAAAATATAATACAATTAAAAGAAAAGTTTGTCTAAATTAACTAGAACTTTACACCTTTAATATTACCAAACTTATTCCCCGGCAACGACGCCAAAAAATTGACATGTGCAAAAGTTACACTAAGAGCAAGTGCACTCTATCACTAAGTAATATAGGACTTTGAGTCCAGTTATCGATCTCACGAGGAATAATTGATAATTACTAAAATTATAAAACTCTTTTATTATTTCGACAGTCGAGTAGATATGCAAGATCCAAATTAAAATCAGAAAATTAATAAAAATAGTAAAGAACAATTAAATAAAGAAAAGATAAATAAAGATAGAAAAGTACTAGAGCATAAGGTTCACTTGAGTTTCATCATTTAGATCTTCTTTCAAATATAAAACAGGTAATTCTTTTGCCAATATTTTCTTATTTGCTATTGAATCCCAATGGTCATGGATGAAACAATATTCTATTCTTAATTTAATCCACTTATTTGGTCATTTAGTTGAATTAATCAAGAATGAATTAAGGTTTAATTCAAGAAATGTACCAACATACTGTCAATTCTATTGGTAGAAAAAATTGATATTTGGTCATTCACCAATATAGTCCTAGGCTTATAATATAGATCCACTCATTGAGTGCGGATGGTCACCGGTCAAACAATGAATTAATAAATGTCAAAAGTAATCAAGTTATGACAAGGATGAAAGCAATATAATAGACCTATAAAGAAATTACCATTATTATATTAGAAATCAGATCTACATAATTATAAACTCAAGATCCACCATACCTCTAGCTATGAGTTTAGTTACACATATTAATTACAAACAAACTCAAAATAAGATACAATTTCATAAAAAGAAAATTAAATAAAGGAGAAAAACAAGAGAGAAAGAAAGATCAAAATCCCTTTGTAGAGATTAAGAACTTCAAACCTTTAAGAAATTCTCCATTAGAAACCTTCCTAACTGAGAGAAACTGAAAGAAAATAGAATTCTGGATGTTCAAGGATGTTTTTCCTTCTACTGCGAAGCTCAATTTATAAAAGATTTGAGTGAACAGAACTCACACGACCGTGTCCTTTTGCGGCACGACCGTGCCTAGTGACATCACTGCTTACATACGTTTCTTAATCATTAAGTTTGGGAGGTATGGCCGTGTGAGCATAAGGCACGACTGTTCCTAGTAGAATTTTGTGAGGCACGGCCGTGTGAATGTGAGACACGGCCGTGCCTAGTGTAAAATAGATTTTCTGCACGTTTTTGGGTCAGGCACGGCTGTGTGACTAGGAGACACGGTCGTGCTTCAGTTCAAAAGCTTCATTCAGGTTAGACATAGCCATGTTTAAGTCTTTGATTGCTCCTAAACTGACACGGAACCCTTCCAAAGCTAGAATGGACCTCTTTTGCATTGAAAACTCGGTATCTTTGCTTGCTTTTACTCCAAACATATTACAACTTTATAAATCTGCAAAAACAAAGATAAAGATAAAGATCCAACTAAAACTCGTCCGAAAATATAAACAAATCACCACAATTTGTACAATTAAATGTTATAAAATATAAGCTTGTCACATGTGTATGGTAAGTATTTGATAGAACCTTGTACATATAATATTCATGTATGATACTTTTAATTAAGGTATAAAGCTAGGTATAAAGCTTTCTATTAATTAGTGTTGTAATGAGTTAGTTTAAATGCCTACTTGAGTTCAAAGTCTTTCTTGGGCATGTGAAAATTTCATATATATAAAAAGACAAAAACATTTCTTTTGAGTTTTTATTGCAGGTCACTTGGAACATTGGATATAGAACTTTTTGTCCAACAAATACACAAGAGAAAGAAGACTATGAAATTAACGTAGTTGAGATTATGAATGGATCAGGTTATATATGCCAAGCAAGCAATCTTTTTCCTATACTTGACATTCCATAAGCAACTCATTCACTAGCAATTTAGCCATCAAGTACTCTTTTGGTTACAGCCAACCTAACGACATTATCTGATTCTATGCAAGCTTCATCAGTGGTTGATCCTTTGATGGCTTCTTCATCAACAGCTGATTATATGCTTGTTACTTCAAGGTCGACTAATCCTAGGCTAACTTCTTCACTAGTCAATCTTTCAGCAATGGCTAACCTATGTGAGGTTCATCAATAGGAGTTATTCCCACAACAACAATCGAACATCTAGCATGAGCCAATCTCATATATTATAGTATTTGCATGCTAAAATTGTTGCCTAAAGACATATGTGTTCTGCACTAAGTGGTCTTGCAACACTAATCATGAAATATGGCTAAGTATGCATAGCAAAGAGGCTTACAAGGCCTTGAATCAATCTTATTGCAAATGAAGCTAGTATCCATTTTGCCACAAGCTAGATTAATGGACGAAGTTATATTGGCTTCACTTGGGAGCATGTATAAGGCATAATATGGCTGACTAACCTACAGTGGCAAAACAATTTACATTGGGTCTTGCAATAATATACCTTGCAATCATTAAGCCTTGGGCCTTGCAATCATTAAGCCTTGGGCCTTGCAAATCAAATTATTGATATTATTGAAAATCACTTTGAAGAGGCTTCTAAATTTAAGGAGATGTGGGTCTATTAGAAGTCATACCCAAAATATATTAATATGGTTATTCTACCTCCCAAAAGCTACAATTTTCCATATCTTTCAATGTTTCTTGCAGAAGCTGGTCATACCACCTTGGGACATGCTGATTGACTTATGGCTCGATGTGGAGATATAGGTCAGAACAGTTTTGATACGTTGCAACTTTTTCCATTATCCTCAACAAAGCTAGACTTTAAGCTAGTCTCGAATTTTCCTCAAAGTTGCTTCAGAAGATGGAATGAGATCAAGATAATGCTTTATGATTATTTATACCAAAGCCAACATAATTTTTCTTTTATAGACTTTATGGTTATTGAGCAGCAGGTGAATGAGCCAGTGGCCGATTATTTGAAGAGGTTCAAAATTCAAAGTTTGTGCAGGATACCATTATTATAAAGTAAGTTTGCTAAGCAACTATTGGCCCTAGAGCACTTAAAAGCTAATGATGGCAAATGTTCAAGACTTTATTGTTCCTTGAAGTGGGAGGAACGATGATATAAAAAAAGCAAACAAATGAATTCGACTAAATTAAGTTAAATTAACATTGTGGTCGAAAGTTGGCCAAAATACCTAAAGAAACTTCCTAAAGGAGGATAAGCTAGTTTGAAGTTCTCTCAGCTTGGGAAAAAATAGTGACTGAATCAATAATCCATGCCAATTGAGTCTCAAGATTGATGAGCTTGACCACATCAAATGGTTACATATATAGCCAAAGGTAGCTGTCAAAGAAGCAACTTCAAATTAAGCTAAAGCAATTTGTATTATTATTCTACAATTGCAGTTGGCCTTACTTTATGCTCAATTTTGACAGTTTTTCCATCTAGCTTCAAAGTCCTTTCAAGATGTCTCTGTTTCAAAGAGATTAGCCTCCCTTATTTCTTTAGCATTATTCTGGTCCAAGAGGCAGATTTTAGTTGCAACAGATTGTCTTTCTTGGAATAATTCATTTATTAAGGTTAAAAGTCAAGTGTATAAATTGAAGAGCATACAAATAGTTATTTCCACTTGGAGGTAGTTGAAGTTGAGTGAAAGTTTCGAAGCTAAGGACGAGTTATTTAGAGTAGTATGAGATGCATAAGCTAAAAACTTAAAATTAATAGGTTAGTATTAACCTATTCCATTGTTTATTGTCCTTCGATTCAAGACTTCAACCAACAGCTAACGCAGAGACATTGTTGACACCCTAAAAATCTTAGCTTAGGTCGATAACCCATAAGCAAATGCAACCAATATACTAGGTTGGTGCAGAAGAATGAGCTAGTGAAAGGGTGGCCCAAAATAAGGAGCTTCATGTTGAAAAATAGAAGAAAGAGCATGTTTGACCAAATCTTGGTATTGGGGAGTTATAGATAAGGATAAGACTCCTAAAAAATATGGGTAGGAGATCATGGCAGTTTTCTTGACTTTCAAACATAGAGAAAGTGCAAAGTTGAACCATTTTTCTATAGGTTTTTTTTAGACGAAGCACATTGGAATCATCCAAATCAATGCCCAATGCCCCACGAACTGATCATGGTAGAGGAGCTTAAATATTTAAGAGAAAATGTTTCCTGAATTCAAGGAACATGGTTTATAAGTACTAAAGCATCAATTTTCACAACTCCAAGCCTATAAATAAGGTTCTGAGGCACTAAAGAATGGGTCTTGACCATCATAAATAAAAAAAATCTCTATGTTTCAACCATTTTATCTTGAATTTTTTTGTCATTTATAGTTTTTCTTTACATTTTCAGTCAATTTATCGCTTTCTTTACTGCTTTTCCAATTTATTTTATATAGTTTACTTCAGCTTTGTATCACATTTTGATTTCAAGTCATTGTACTTCAATTTCAATTCATGTATTGTTGCTTCATTGAAGTTTGTTAATGCAATTTCATTTCTTTTACATTTGTGAATGTTCTTTACATTGAATCAGTAGTTATGGATTTTCTTTAGTTACCTCGAGAACCCATACCAAAAGGTATAGTTCTACTTTTTGGGAGTTTCCTAAGGTGAAGCTTATACTATTTAGGACAGCAATGGAAGTGTGGACTTTTGCTTTTATTTCATCGGTAGAAGCTAACTTAGCTTTTTTTGCACTAACAAAAGTAACAACTTTTTTTGAACAATTCCAAATTGTCCTTCATTCGCAAAGTTTAGGGACACCCTTTAGCCACTATATGCAGAGGATCATGCAAAATTATAGCATTGTTAGAGATTTTCAGGATAACTTGATTGGTTAAATTACTAAACTCTTCCATTAATTCTTTACCTTCTAATAAATCAAGCTCTCCAATTAACTTTTGTAAATCTTGAATTGGAAAATCATGAAACTTTTCTATTCATGAAGCTCTTTAAAAGAGTTCAAGAATTTGAACCATAATACTATTAAACAATGAAGTACTGAAAGCTTTATTGCTGCTCTCTTGGAATTTTTCACTTACCAATCTTTTAACTTGCTCTTTTTTAGCATTCCTTGTCCATCGACATAGAATAAAATGAGAAGGGAGAGCATATACTTTTTTTTATGAACACTACCAACACATGCCTATAGAATACCCAAAAATTCAAACATGTGACAACTAAAATTTGCTTATTTCGAAATGGCATGAAAGGGCACATAATAGTTAGGTTTCTCGTGGTAAATTTTATGATTGTAGTATGTGTACACTTAAGCAAAAAACTTGATTTTCTCTATAGTATACTTTTGAGAACTAACTAAATCATTCTGAAATACCCTAAACACCTTTCTTATATAACTTTTTAAAGTTATTTCTTTCATGGGATATAAAGTTTGCAAAACTAGACTTGAATTCATTGTTTTAAAAGTCTTCTCTCATTCTTTGTTATAGCATACATCAAGTGCCTTCTCATATTGTGCCACAAACTTGATCAGTGCAACATTTGAATTCAAAAAATCCTTACAAAACTTGTTCATGCTTTCATTCCTTTGGGTGGTAGACATTCCAACATAAAAATTATAACATACATAAGCAAAAATCCATTTTTCTAGCCATTGATTATCTTACAACTCATACTTATCTATCATTGCTTCCTAACTTGACTCAAATTCTTCATTAATGATAGATTGTTATGGATTTTCCGCAAGCACACGAATCGTATAAGTAATAAAATAAAGATCATTCCCATGAGGATTGATTGATTTCTAACTCTTACGACGATTTTGATTATTTAAGCGAACAAAATCAATAGTGAAAGCTAAACTAAAATTAAGACGAAAAACAAAGTAATAAAGTAAACAATTAAGACTAGAAAAGATGATATTCAATAAAGATTTAAAGGTCTAGGATTAAGAATCGACTATACTATCCCCTATGATAAATTATAATCCTATCTTTGTTCATGTTCAATTATGTTCTTGAAGGCAATTTGTCCTAAATTATTTAAAGCCTAATTTCTTGGTACTAAAAACGTGTTAAAATTTCATCAATCTCATTCTCATGGCAATTAATCCAAGTTTCAACTCATTAAGATTTATGACAATCGTTTACTCCTCGAACCTATTTTTAGGTCTCAATTCCTAAGTTCAATTCTTGAATTATCAAGCAATTAGATTTCATCTTTTGATCCTTCACCTAAAGCCTAAGATCATGTGAATATGACTCGCAACATATCACAAGCATTAAGCATACCAAGAATAAATCAAGAACAATAATTTTACATTAACAAAGAATCAAATTAACAATTCATAATAGAGAAATAGAGAGTTTCATCATAATCCTAGAAAAAATGTCTAGCCGCTCATGGCAATTGTAGTACAAACAAGAACAAAGATTAAAGAAACAATCATGATTTCTAAAGAAAAAGAGAAGATGGAGAAGATGAAAATGGAGAAAAGAACTTCAATGGTTTATCTTCAAATACTCTTGCTCTTGCCTTCAAAGTCTTTGCCTCTAATCCTTGCGCCTCTCATCTGAAAACCTACTGTCACACAAGTCTCTAGTCAAAAGTCTCCTTAGGATTGGTGTTTTTGCTTAATTTATAATGATTTGAGGGCAAAATTACCTTTTTTCACGTCAGGAAAACTCACACGACCGTGTTTCCCTTCAACACGGTTGTGTTCTTTGAAAACCATATATCAACACTTTAAATGAGACATGACCGTGTCTCCAAGTCAGAAGCTTCAATTCATTAAGACGGGATTGTGTCCTTTATAGCTACGTAACTTCAACGTTAGGGGAGACACGAAAGTGTGATCAAGAGACATAGTCATGTCTTCTAGTCAGAAGTTTTTTTCAAGTTAGACAGGGCCGTGTCTAACTCCTACATTGCTTCTGAGTTGACACAGGGCTTTGTCTAAGCCAAAAAATGATCATCTTTTGCTTTGAAAACAAGATATTTTCGCTTATTTTCACTCTAAATGTGTTAAATCTCTCTTATTCTACAAAAATGAAGATAATTGATAAGGATCCATAAAAAATTCATCAATAATAATAAGCAAATCATTATAATTTATCCATTTTACGGTTATAAAATACAGGCTTATCAAATTTTTCCACACTTGAACATTGCTTGTCCTCAAGCAAAGAATATAAATCAAAATCAAGATTAAACTGAACATCAAGAAACATGAATCAAGAGAAATTCCACAATTTAAAAATTTAATGAATGCTCAGCAATTAAATCCAATCAAACAAGATAGTCTAGCATTTAATACAATTAGAAGCTTAGTCTAACTTGAACTTCTTCTGTCTACTAAATAATTGAGGTCACTCATCTATCTATCTCTCAAGTGTTTAAAAACAAAGAGATCACTCAAATTTCTCTTAACAAATGCATGACCATAAGCTTGATTATCAATCTTTTCTCTACTTTCAAGTTCACATACATAATAAGAATCAAAAGGACTTCCATTGGTTTTAATGAGGCCAATGGTACAATAAATGGTAGGAAAAAAATGAATAAAGGTAATGAATGTTTATGGATAATGCTATATAAAATAGAATCAGGTTAAAAAGATTATCAATAAAACATAATGCACAAGGTCATTCTCACTTTCAACAAAATTATTTTAATTATTCTTCACCAACAATCCTTTTTTTTTTAAATTTCTTCTCCACTTTCATCATTTTTTATATTAACTCTTGAGGAAAAAAACAACCTTTTTTTTTACTTCACAATTAACATATCAACTGCTCCAAAGAATTCAACCAGATTATTCAATAAAGTATCCAAAGAAATAAATTTCAGGCTCAAATAGGGCAACTAAGGGATTATTTTATTAATGAAACTCTGGAAGTCAAAAAAGAATTAAGTCTAAGTGCCTTAATCATGTTCAAGTATATATGTGAATCAATATAGTCTCAACAAGATATCAAATCAAGCTCTAGTACACATAAATTAAGAGAAAATTCACTCCAAAAGAAAAATAAGATTTTATGTATGAAAAATACAATCATCAAGGGCTCAAAACTCACTTTCTGCCTTAAGTTAATAAAGAGAATAAATTGTAAGTAGACATAGCTAATTTACCAAATAAAATGCTAAATGTTTCAACATTCAATAGAAAAAGATCGCCTTGCACAAAATTAATTCATTAGCAATGAATTTCCCCCTCAAACATATTTTAATTAGCTCAGGAATAATCAAGAAATAATACTAAAGATCAAGCTTGATTTGGTGTAATACTCAAGTGCCATTTAATATACAAAATTAACAATTAAGTACATCAGAATTTAAATGCATTCCCTTACACTTGAGATTTACATTGTCCTCAATGTAAAAAGTAAATTAACAAGAAAAGAAATATGAGATGACAATGAAAGAGACAAAATAACAGATAATGAAACTCCCCTGAAAATAACATAGGAATGATATCATGCAGGGGGTGGGGTGGTGAATCTTGAGGGAATCGAGAAGCCATGAATGCAAAAAGTTGGTCAAACTGGGCATTCACATGATCTCGAAAACTGGCCTGCTCAGCTGCCATGATACTCAAATCATCGAGGATGCACGGGTGAAAGCCAGCCTGACCAGCCTCTATGCAAGTGAGCCAGTCACTCAGGTCAGTCAATATATACAGAGGCAACTGTAGAGGATCAGCCTCAACAACAATAGCAGGAGCGGGATCAGCAGCATCATCATCCTCCGGTGGTGGAGAAGGTGGATCTGGAATTGGTCTATCATGAAGTGCCCAATGGCCGAATGCAACCTCGTAAACAAGGCCGAGGTGAATTAACATAGCCCTATCAATTGGCTCTATCTACTTAGCAAGATGGGCACTGAGATGAAGTTCATCAAGGTTTTGGACTAGGTTAGTAATGTAGGAGCCCACGGGGATGTACATCTGTTTGGCCCTACCTTTGGCCTTATCAATCTTCAAGATGTGCTGAAGGAACCAATAACCAATGTTGCAATGGTGGCCGTGCACCAAACACCACAAATAGAAAATATCATTTTTTTGATAACCCAGTGTTGTAAAACTGCCCCGAGATGCTATGAGAGATGAAACGGTGGATCAATCTCAAAGCGAGATCGCGGATAGAAGAAGATTTGGAAATGCTAGGGTTGTAGGGGTTAGGCACCTGACGGATCAATCCAGAACTCACTATCAAAGAATGTGCGTGGATAGTCCAGATATACGTTCTGGTAAGCGAGAGACTAAATGGACATAGTGATCTCGAAGCTTATTGTAACATTGAACTCGTTTAAAGACATGGCAAAGTGATGTCGGTTAAGTCTGAACTAAATAGTACCCGGCTAGTTAATGGTCCGACACTCACAAGATACCATCAGTGTAGATAGGAACTCGAGGGTTGGCTCCAGATAAGCATCATAACGGATGGATGCAAACAATTCCCACCCAAGCCGAGCCAAATGAGTGTGGATAGTCTCCAGAACACTAAACTCTATCATTGTATCATTGTCTAGATATTTGTTAGCAATGATAGAGTGCTGGCGAAATTGCTCATATTTCTGGTAGTGAACTCGAGAGCCAAACTGGAGAAGGTGATCAACCTCCGCTGCTAAGTGGGGTGGAATAGAGCTGTTACTGGTCTTTTGGAGTTTAGGGGCTATGGTACCTGAAAAAAAAAAGGAAAATGACAACAAGGATATCAAACCACAGACTTAGAAAAATATTAAGCAAGTAAAAACTAAGCAAAATATGTAGGTCGGAAAAATGCTAGCATTCACAAATTTAAGCACTGATTTAAGTAGCATGGCCCTAACATAGTGAAAACAACCAGCATGATCAAGCAGATAAACAACAATCAATATAAATAGAAATCAGTATAATCAAACAGGAATGGACAAGGCCGCAATAAAGTGAAAAAAACCAGCATGCAAGATGAACAGTGGCATGTAAAATAATAGACAGGCCAAAATCCACAGCCAGATACAACAATAAGGAATTCCAAATGGGCACTCAGAGCAAAAGGCAATAAACAAGTCAAATGGCAACCAGGCAGCAAGAATTCAAGTAAAGGATAGTAAACAATATCGAAATGCATAAAAAGATGCTAATGGGAAGAAAACAAAAAGAAAAATACAGAAAATAAATTAAATAAAATAACAAGTAATTCAAAATAAAGTAAAAGACAATCCAAACAGAAATCATTGAAAAGATAATAAAATAAAAATAAAGGAAAAAAAGGAAAAACGTAGAACCTGGGGAAGAGAAAGATGAGAAACGGTGGAAGTAGGAAGTGTTAATACTTATGTCTTGAAGCATATCAAATGGTTTTTGATGATAACAAAGCTAAAGATGAAGATAAGTGCAAAAGAGAAGTTCAAGATCAAAGAAAGAGATCAAGAGATTTATTTAGTCATAAGCCTTAGAACATCAATGTTAAAATGCTCTCAAGATATCTCTAATGGTTTTTCAAAGATGTTGTTTTTCAAACTTCGCATTCTAAAGAAAATGTTGATTTTAATATTGGATCATGATAAACATATACCAATATTGTTCAATCCAAGTTTCTTAAAGTTAGAAATTACATGGATCCTCAATTAGGCTTGAAAAATGTGTTCAAAGGGTAAGGTATTCGATTACACAAGTGTTGTAATCGATTACAAGCTAGACAGAGAGCTGGTAATCGATTACATTGAACATGTAATCGATTACAAGCAAGGCAGAAGCCTTGTAATCAATTACACTAAGGTAGTAATCAATTACAAGTCTGGCAGAGGCTATGTAATTGATTACAAAAGGCTGGTAATCGATTACATCCTGCCCAGAAAGCCAAAAACACGTTCAAACAGCCATGTAATCAATTACAGAGATTGTGTAATCGATTACCAATGGTCTGACAGTGCCCAACGGCTATATTTGATACATTTAATGAACCCATTAAAGCCCCCAATGGCTCCTTAATGTTGAAAACTTATAAATACATATCTTGGGACATCATTTGTGGTTAACCAACAATTGAGAAACATCTTTCAATCACTCTAATCCGTGAATCATCCTTAAATCATTTGTGCTTTGTTTCTGTATATATTTGAGAAATTCTTGAAGAGCATTATAGGGCTTCAATTTGTGTAATCTACTCTTGTGAGAGTTTCATCTTATATGCACTTTGATTCTTTGTGAAGAGGGTGAGGTATCCCTCTAGAGAAAAGGATGAGGTATCCCTTGTTTGTAAAAGAGTGAGGTATCTCTCAAAGATTGTAAAAGGTAAGGTATCCCTTCTTATAAAGAAGTTGAATTATCATTCAAATGTTGTAAAAGGGGTGAGGCATCCCTCTAGTGAAAAGGGTGAGGTATCCTTATTTCAAGGCTCAAGCACAAAGGGTGAGGTATCCTAAAGTGTGGTGAGTGCTCTATTGTGTAATGGTTTTCAAGCACCCGTTCAAGCTTGAAGTTTAATAAAAAATCTCGAGTGGTTTGCTTGAGGACTGGACGTAGGTCACAAGGGGTGGCTGAACCAGGATAAATCTTTGTGTTTATTCTTCTCAACTCTATCTCTTTACTTTATACTCTAATTATATATGCTTGAGTTGAGTTTGTTATCTAGCTTTGCTTGAATACTTTCTATCTTGGGTTGTTTATTTGTGAGTGATTCATTCAATCGCATTTATCTATTCACTTTAATTAAACAATAGTTTCAATGAAAATTTGATAAACAAGTGCTTTGCGAAAGATTTGCGAAAATATTTCATAAACTCAATTCACCCCCCATCTTGAGTTTGAGGCCACTTGGTAACAAGTGGTATTAGAGCTAGACTCTTGTATAAAGAGCTTAGCAGCTTCAAGAGAGTGATGGCTTCAAATGATTTTTCTTCCAAAAATTCTTCTCTTTATAGACCTCCATTTTTCAATGGGGATGAGTATGCTTATTGGAAAGAAAAAATGAAAATTTTTATTGAAGCTATTGACTTAGACGTGTGAGTTGCTATTAAAAATGGTCCTTTTATCCCTACATAAGTTGTAAATGGTGTAAGAATTAATACACCCAGAAGTGAATGGACAGATGATGATAAAAAGAAGGTTCAATATAATTTGAGAGCCAAAAACATCATTACCACAACTTTAGGGTATGATGAGTTCTTTAGAGCCTCAAATTATAAATCTGCCTAAGAAATGTGGGACACCTTACAAGTAACTCATGAGGGTACTAGTGAAGTGAAAAGATTAAGGATAAATACTCTCACTCATAAGTATGAACTTTTTAGAATGAACCAAGGTGAAACCATTTAAGAAATGTAAAAACGATTCACATATATTACAAATAATCTTACTTCATTAGGAAAAACTTTTCCTAATGAAGATCTTATTAACAAAGTGTTGAGATGTTTGAGTAGGCATTGGCAACCTAAAGTGACAGCTATTGCAGAGTCAAGAAATCTCTCAACCATGACCCTAGCCATACTTTTTGGCAAGCTCCAAGAACATGAATTGGATATGAATAGACTCAACCAAAATGAGGAGATTGACAAGAAAAAGAAGGGAATAGCTCTCAAGGCCACTTCCTCCACAGTCGATGATGATGAAGATGATGGAGATGACTTGGAAATAAATAAAGAGAATCTTAGTCTTCTAGTAAAGAAATTTAGAAGATTCTTTAAAAAGAATAGAGCTCAAAGAAGACCTCCCTTTTCCCAAAAAAATGTCTATTACAAAGGGGAAGGAACCTCATCCACTTTTTAATACTATGAATGTGGAGAATTGGGACACATGAAAATAGAGTGTCCAATCTATCAAAGGAAAATGAAAAAGTATGAGAAAAGGTCCTCAAAGGAGAAAAAAGAAAGAAGAGCCTACATAGCTTGGGATGATAATGATATAGATTCAACCGATAGCTTAGACAATGAGAGAGCCAATCTATGTTTCATGGCTAGAGGAAAAGACAAAGATGAAGATGACATGGAGGTAACATCCTCAAATTTTGAATCAAATTCTTCCCTTTCCTATGATGAATTGCAAGATGCATTTGAAGAATTGCATAATGAATCTATGAGGCTTGCAAAACTCGTTTCATCATCTAAGAAAATAATTTTCTCTTTTGAAAACAAAATCTCTATTTTAAACAAGGAAAGTGAGAAACTAAAAATAGAAAATGAAACTCTTGGACTCATTGATGCAAATTCTTCATGCATGACATGCTCTTTACTTGATAATGCATCTAAATCCTTTTCTTGCTCATCATGCAAAACTTTTGAAAAGGAAATTGAAGACTTGAAAAATACTCTTTCAAAATTTACCCTTGGAAGAGATAATTTGAACATATTGCTTGGAAAACAAAGATGTGTGTTTCAAAAGGCTGGTTTAGGGTATAATCCCAAAAATCAACAAAAATTTTATAAGAATTTCTTTGTTCCCTCAAGTATATCAACAAGTCCTTTTATAAAGTATTTTTATTGTGGTAAGAAAGGACATAGTGCATCAACATATAATGTGAGGAAGAATATCAACACAAAGGCTGGAACTAAGATGGCTTGGGTCCCTAAGGGCACCTTGCCTAACACTAACACACAATGACCCAAGAAAATTTAAGTACCAAAAGCCAAAAATTAAAATGTGTTGTAGGTGTGCTTGAAGGCCAAGAACTGAATTTGGAACCGCAAAAATGGTTGCTACAAGTACAAGATCAGAAAATAATCTAAGTTCTCTTCCTTGTCTCCAAGAAGCTTGGACTTGCAACCTTTTTTATAAGTGGAGATGTGTCTTATGCTTTAACTTGCTTTGAAGTTGTACTTTTCTAGCTTAATATCTTGAAAATATCTCTATATGTGATAATATGCTAGATAAGTTCACTTTTTGTTTGAAATAGCACATTTGATGAAAATATCTTTGAACTTGGCTCTTTGGATCAATCATGCATCTAAACTCTTGCTGCATAATTTTGATGTATAATATACAATTTTCTGCATAATGTATCATATGTTGTATAATCTGTCATTTTGATGCATAACTTGTCACTTTTGCGGCACAAAGTCACAATCTTCTGCATAATCTCATTTCTACTGCATAATGAACTCATTTGCTGCATAAAATGCAACTTTGCAGCACAACATGTATTTTAACTGCATAATTATAACATTTTTGTTGCATATCTTTTGACTTTTAATCATATTTGAATTCAATACTGACTTGAGCATCGGAGATTTCCCCTAAGTTGTTTTGCAAGTGCTTCCTTATGTCAAAGACCTCCAAGAAGCTCAAAAACTTCACCAATCCATCAAAATAGTGTAAATCGTGGTAAAAGTAGTAATTTTGCATAATTATGAGTTTTGGATCATAGTCTGATTAGATTGTATGCTTGCATGATATTTGGAATTGATTTGAGATATTTTGGAACTAATTTGAAAGTTTAAAATTGATCATTTATTATTTAAAATGCAAAATCTAAGTTTTAGTAATCTGGTAATCGATTACAAGACCTTTATAATCGATTACAAAGGCTCTGCCAAGCGTTCTAAGCTAAGTCAGAAAGCATGTAATCGATTACACCTCTAATGTAATCGATTGCAAAATCCCCAGAAGATATGTAATCGATTACACACACTATGTAATCGATTACAAAGGTAACAGAGAGCATGTAATCGATTACACATCCATTGTAATTAATTACAAATGGATTTTGAAAGGCAAAAACACATGGGACAACCTTTTTTTCACTTGCAAATCAGCTTTCTCTCTTATTTCTTGGTCATGATGATTTACTTATGTTCAAATTTTATCTAACCCCATAGTATCTTACTATTGCTTTTGCATGACTCTGGATTCTATTAAAATAAATGATTATACTATCTGAGATTTCTCTTTATATGCATTTATTATTGGTATTATTATACAATGCTGAATGCTTATGTTGTTTTCAATAATGCTAATAGGGGAGAGATTAGTGAAATATATTGCATGTGCATGGGGGAGCTTTGTACTTTTACATGAAAATCATTTATCCTATCTCATGCATACATTACAGGGGAGAGTTGCTCTTAAATCTCTGATGAATAAATGCAAATATTTCTCTCCTTTTCAATGTTTATTTTGTCATCATAAAAAATGGAGAGAATGTGAATGTTTATGTCTTAAAGCATGACAAATGATTTTTTTATGATAACAAAGCCAAAGATGAAGATCAAGTGCAAAAGAGAAGTTCAAGATCAAAGAAAGAGATGAAGAGGTTTATTTAGACATAGGCCTTAGAACATCAATGTTAAAATGCTCTCAAGATATCTCAAATGATTTTTGAAAGATATTTTTAATCAACATGTCAAACTTCACATTCTAAAGAAAATGTTGATTTTAATCTTAGATCATGATAAACATATACCAATATTGTTCAATCCAAGTTTCTTAAACTTAGAAATGGCATGGATTCCCAATTAGGCTTGAAAAATGTGTTCAAAGGGCAATGTAATCGATTACACAAGTGTTGTAATCGATTACAAGCTAAACAGAGAGTTGGTAATCGATTACATTGAACATGTAATCAATTACAAGCAAGGCAGAAGCCTTTTAATCGATTACACTAAGGTGGTAATCGATTACAAGTCTGGTAGAGGCCATGTAATCGATTACATCCGTAATCGATTAGAAAGCCAAGAACACATTCAAACAGCCATGTGATGGATTACAGAGATTGTATAATCGATTACCAGTGGTCTGACAATGCCCAACAGCTATATTTGATACATTTAATACTGCCCATTAAAGCCCCTAACAACTCATTAATGATGAAAACTTATAAATACATATCTTGTGACATCATTTGTGGCTAACTAACAATTGATAAACATCTTTCAATCACTTTAATCCGTGAATCATCCTTAAATCATTTGTGCCCTATTTTTGTATATATTTGAGAAATTCTTGAAGAGCATTATTGGGTTTTAATTTGTGTAATCTACTCTTGTGAGAGGTTCATCTTATATACACTTTGATTCTTTATGAAAAGGGTGAGGTATCCCTCTAGAGAAAATGGTGAGGTATCCCTTGTTTGTAAAGAGAGTGAGGTATCTCTCAAAGATTGTAAAGGGTTAGGTATCCCTTATTGTAACGAAGGTGAGTTATCCTTTAAAGATTGTAAAGGGGGTGATGTATCCCTCTAGTGAAAAGAGTGAGATATCCATATTTTGAGGCTCAAGCATAAAGGGTGAGGTATCCCAAGGTGTGACGAGTACTCTATTGTGTAATGATTTTCAAGCATCCGTTCAAGCTTGAAGTTTAGTAGAAAATCTCGAGTAGTTTGCTTGAGGACTAGACGTAGATCACAAGGGGTGGCTGAACCAGGATAAATCCTTGTGTTTGTTCTTCTCAACTCTATCTCTTTCCTTTATGCTCTAATTATATATGTTTGAGTTGAGTTTGTTATCTAGCTTTGCTTGAATACTTTCTATCTTAAGTTATTTATTTGTAAGTGATTCATTCAATCACATTTATCTATTCACTTCAATTAAACAACAGCTTCAACGAAAATTTGATAAACAAGTGCTTTGCAAAAGATTTGCAAAAATATTTCATAAACTCAATTCACCCCCTCTTGAGTTTGAGGCCACTTGGTAATAGGAAAGGAATGGGGTTTGGTGAGTGCAGTGGTGGAGGCGAGAGTGGGAGGGAAATGGTGGTGGAAAGTTACGCTGAGTGGACGGTGGTGGAGGGAATTGGTTGGTTGAGGTATGGTGAGGGAACGGAGGGGGTACGGTGATGGTGGATGGGAGAACCATATTGATGGTGGTAGAGGTGGTTTATGGTGAAGGAAATGGAAAGGGGCAAGGACGGAGGGAGTACGGTGAGAGAAAAAGAAGAGGTGGGTGGTTACGGGTAGGTGGTTGGGATAGTATTTGGGAGTAAAAGTTATAGTGGTTAGTTTTTGAAGGAAACGTAGGTAATGGGATATGGTGGATGGTGTGGGCTAATGGAGGTAGGGGAATGGTGATGGTGGCTATGGAGGTTATGGAGATTTAGTGAGGGAGAGAATGGATTTTTGGGTGAAGAAGCAGAAGAGAGAAAAAAGGTTTCTAAAGAAAAGGGACGTAGGAAGGGGGAATATTTTAAAAATCTAATTTTTTTTAATTAAAAGGGACACGACCGTGTCAAAGAGAGACACAGTTATGTCTCTTCCCAGAATTCAAACAGAAGTGTTAGGGTTGTTAGACATAGTCGTGTCTAACTCCCCTATCATTTCTATGATAGTCACACAACTGTGTGTCATTAAGACATAGTTGTGTCTGTTGCCAGAGTTCAAATAGAAACGTTTTGGAAGTTAGACACAGTCGTGTCTAACTCCTGAATCGCTTCTAGAAAGGGAAAAATAAAGTAATAAGTAGAAAAACTAAGTGTAATGACTTAGAATGCAAAAAAAGAATCAAAAGGAAAGCATAAGAAGCGATAGAAACACAGATTGCCTCCTATGAAGCGCTAATTTAAGGTCCTTAGCTTGATCCTTCATATTATTTAACCTGGAGGTGAAGGATCAGAAAGGGATTGAGTAACTCATTTCTTGATAGGATTCCTAATAAAGTAAGGCATCAGTCGTTGACCATTTACTTTGAAAGCTCCACTGTCTTCACTCCAAACCCCAATGGCTCTATGAGGAAACACCTTAAGCACCTTAAAAGGACCTGACCACCGAGATTTCAACTTTCCAGGAAAAAGCTTCAAGCGTGAGTTAAATAAGAGGACCAATTCTCCTTCTTGGAACTCTTGGTGCAAGATATGCTTGTCATGCCAATGCTTGGTCCTATCCTTGTAAATCTATGCACTCTCATAAGCATCAAGGCATAATTCATCTAATTCATTAATTTGTAGAAGCCATGGAGCTCTAACGTCTTTCATATCAAAATTTAGCATCTGAATTGCCTAAAAGGCCTTGTGTTCAAGCTCAACTAGTAAGTGATAAGATTTATTATAGACTAATTGGAATGGTGTGGTTCCAATTGGAGTCTTGAAAGCTGTTTAGTAAGCTCATAAAGCATCATCAAGCTTCAAAGACTAATCTTTGTGAGATTTGCTTACTGTCTTTTCAAGAATCGGTTTGATTTCCAAGTTAGATATCTTTACTTGGCCACTTGTTTGGGGGTGATAGGGTGTAGCAATACTGTTGAAAACGTGTAAATATCTTTTGTATTTATGTAGTTTCCTTGTATAGGCTAATCAAATCATAACCCTAATCTTTGTATTTATTATCATAGATCTATATAAATAGCTCTCCGTCGTGTAGTTGAGACACACGGTTTCTCAATCCCTATGCTTCTGTTTTCTCTCTTAACAAATACAACGAGTCACCCTATACTTTTTCAATAAACCCTCAAATTGACTATTGCAAAAGTGCGAACCGCCGTCACTGATGATGGCTCATAGTGTACCACACCTTGAAAAGATATTTCGTTTAAGGAACTTCACCACAACTTTCACATCATTTGTTTGAAAGGCAATGACTTTAACCTACTTTAACACATAATCCACTCTAACCAAGATAAATTTGTAACTAAGTGAAACAGGAAAAAGACCCATGAAGTTAATGCCCTAAACATCGAAAATCTTGACCTCTAAAATGATGTTCAAGGGTATTTCATTCCTTCTCTAGATATTCCATGTCCTTTGATATCGAACACATGCAAGCATAATGTTTCGAGCATCATGAAACAGAGTTGGCCAATAGAAACCACATTGAAGCACCTTAGTCGTTGTCTTTGAAGAACTAAAATGGCCTCTATATGGGGAGGAATGGCAATGGGAAAGGATGCTTCCGATTTCATCTTCAGGAAGACATCGTCGTACGATACCATCTACACATCTTTTGTAAAGCAAAGGTTATTTCTAAAAGTAATGCTTCACATCAAAGATGAACTTCTTCTTCTTTTGATATGAAACATCAGATGGTGTAACTCCACAAACTAAGTAATTAACGATGTCAGCATAACAAGGCGTCACCATAATGGAGAAGAGTTGCTCATCCGGAACACTGTCATCAATAAGAGGCTTAATACACCCTACTTCTTTCTCTTATGGAATTCGAGATAGATGGTCTGCGATAAAATTCTCAGCTCCTTTCTTGTTTCGAATCTCTAAGTGGAATTCTTGCAGCAACAAAACCCATCGGATCAACCTAAGCTTCGTGTCCTTCTCGCTCAAAAGATATTTGAGAGCAGCATGGTCAAGGAAGACTATCACTTTCGAGCCAACTAGGTAAAACCAAACTCATCAAAGGCAAACACTACCTCCAAAAGCTTCTTCTCGGTTGTAACATAATTCAGTTGTAACATAATTCAGTTGTAACATAATTCAGTTGTGCATCATCCAGGGTCTTGCTGGCATAATAGATGGCATAGAGCTTGTTATCCTTCCTTTGCCCCAACACGGCTCTAATTGCAAAATCACTTGCGTCACACATCAACTCGAATGACAATTCCCAATCCAGTGATTGCATAATGGGAGCAGAGATTAATGTCTCCTTCAACCTACAAAAAGAATCCATACAAGATTGGTTAAAAACAAAATGCACATCTTTATTAATTAGATTAGACAAAGGTTTTGCAAGTTTAGAAAAATCCTTTATAAACTGCCGGTAACACCTGGCATGACCCAAAAAACTCCTAATAGCTTTAACCGAATTTGGTGGTGATAGCCTCTCAATCACCTTGATATTTGCTTTATCCACCTTAATGCTCCTCTCTGACACCAAGTGTCCTAAGACAATGCCTTCAAGCACCATAAAATGACATTTCTCCCAATTCAAAACAAGGTTAGCTTCATCACATCTTTGTAAAACTTGAGATAAGTTAGTCAAATAATTATAAAAAATTGTGCCATAAACGGAGAAATTATCTATGAATACTTCCGTAATATTTTTAATAAAATCAGAAAAAATAGCCATCATGCATCGTTGAAAAGTAGCATATGCATTACAAAGTCCAAAAGGTATGCATCTATAAGCATAAGTATCATAGAGATAAGTAAAGGTAGTTTTATCCTGATCATTAGGGTGGATAGGAATTTGAAAGAAACCAGAATAACCATCCAAATAGCAAAAGGAAGAGTGTCTAACTAACCTCTCAAGCATTTGATCAATAAAAGGAAAAAAGAAATGGTCTTTCTAGGCTGCACTATTCAACTTCCTATAATCAATATACATCCTCCAACCTGTGACTGTCCTAGTTGGAATTAACTCATTCTTTTCAATCTTAATCACAGTCATACCACCCTTTTTAGGCACAACATGCACTGGACTCACCCATTGACTATCTGAGATCGGGTAAATAATCTTTGCATCTAAGAGTTTGAAAACCTCTTTTTTAATAACTTCTTGCATATTTGGGTTAAGTCTTCTTTGACATTCTACAGAGGGTTTACAACCATCTTCCATTAAAATTTGATGCATGCAAATAGAAGGACTAATTCCTTTGATATCATCAATGATATACCCTATGACCCTTCTATGCACCCTAAGTTCATTCAACAATTTATCAACCTCATCATCACTAAGACTTGCATTTATAATGACAGGATATGTAGAATTAGGACCAAGAAATACGTACTTTAGCATAGGTGGAAGAGGTTTAAACTTTACCTTTGGGGTCACCTTGTCTTTAAGCGAAGGATCTTCAGTTGAGATGCCCTTGAGCTCTTTGAACTTACTGTTTTGAGAAGGGAAAATAGTTAGGCATCTATCCAAAATTTGAGCATAGGTTGCTACGTCTTCATCTTCATTGTTTATGTCATCATTATGCACTAAACACTTTTTCAAAGGGTCTTGTAGGTGACTTTTAGTGTGCACATCTCTAGTCAGTTTTTCTTCCACATCAACCCTCAAACAAGAATCAACAATGCCTAGTTACTTTGAGACTTGAAACAAATTGAACTCAGCAACTTCTTCACCAACCTTGAGAGTTATTTTCTCATACTTCACATCAAACAAGGCTCCAACAGTGGCTAAGAATGGCCTCCCTAAAATAATGGGGATTTGAGTATCTACTTCCATCTCAAGTACAACAAAGTCAATCGGTATGTAGAACTTCCCTAACTTCATTGGTATATTCTCTAATATGCCAACGGAATGCTTGATTGACATATCCGCCAATTGAAGAGAGATAGTAGTTAGTTTGAGCTCCTCGATATCAAGTTTCTTGCAAAGAGAAAAGTGCATTAAACTCACACTTACCCAAGATTACACAAAACCTTATTAATATGCATGTTTCCAATTGAGTACAGAATTGAAAAGCTACCCGGATCCTTAAGCCTAGGAGGAAGCTTGTTTTGGATTATTGCACTGCATTCTTCCGTCAAAGCAACGATTTCATAATCTTCAAGCTTCCTCTTATTAGAGAGAATTTCTTTCAAAAACTTAGCATAAGAAGACATTTAGGATAGAGCTTTTGTAAAAGGAACATTAATGTAAAGCTTGTTAAGCACCTCTAAAAATCTTCAAAATTAATGATCAAGCTTTGCCTTTTGATATCTTTGAGGGAATAGCAAAGGAGGAACATATGCTTTCGAAAGAATATATCTTTTAGTGCTTCCTTCATCTCCTTCCTTGTCCTCACTCTTCTCTTGCTTCTCTTCTTTCTCATGGGTGTCCTTAGCTTCAAGTTTTTCTTCTTTGATCTCTCTCTTGGCCACAAATAAATATTTAAAGTAACTTCATTGATCAAAGCCTTTGCCTCGGTTAGAGTCTTGGTCATCAAAGCACCGCCAGTTGCGGCATTAAGAGCTGCCTTTGTAGAGAAAGTCAACCCAGCATAGAATGTTTGGATGACAACAAAATCTTGTAGGCCATGGTATGGATACTGACAGATGAGATCATTATACATTTCCTATGCTTTATAAAGAGATTCATCTTCCTTTTGAGAGAAGGTGATGATGTCTTGACAGAGCTTAATTGTTTTTCCAATCGGATAGTACTTGTCCAAGAAAGCCTGATCCATCGAGTCCTAGGTGGTGAGTGAATTTGGGGCTTCCAAATGAATACACTTCTTTGCTTTCCCCCTAAGAGAAAAGGGAAAAAGTCTTATCTGTATAACATTCGTTGAAACCCAATTAATATTTATGGTGTCACATAACTCCAAGAACTCATCCAAATGTTGATTTGGGTCTTCAGTTGGTGACCTACTGAATTACAATTATTGGACCATCTGGATCAATGACGTCTTGATCTCAAAGTTATTGGCCTCTACCTATGGTCTAACAATGGAAGACTGACAGGCGTTAGCATTGGGAGTTCTATAATCCCATAGCCTTCGTTATGCATTGGTGACTTAGTTGGTATTGTCTGCCATGTAGTCTTTCTCAATTCTTTGTGTTCTTCTTTCCCTTCTAATATCACGAAATGTCCTCTCGATTTCAAGATCAATTGGGATAATAAGATCTTCTTGACTCCTCGTTCTACGCATAAGAAAGAAACAACACCTGAAAATTTAAAAAAAAAAGAAATTTAAAATAAAATAAGATAAAAATAAAAATTGCTTAAATAAACCAAATTGCTGCTAGTGTTAATATCAACACGATCCCTGGCAACGATGCCAAAAACTTGCTGAGGATTTTTTGTAAGCGCACAGATCATACAAGTAGTAAAATAAAGATCGTTCCCACGAGGATTGATTAATTATTAACTCTTACGGCAATTTTGATTATTTAAGCAAACAAAATCAATAGTAAAGGCTAAATAAAAATTAAGACGAAAATCAAAGTAATAAAGTAAACAATTAAGACTAGAAAATATGAGATTCAACAAAGATTTAAAGGCCTAGGACTAGGAATCCACTACACTATCCCCTATGATAAATTATAATTCTATCTTTGTTAATGTTCAATTATATTCTTGAAGTCGATTTGTCCTAAATTATTTAAAGCTCAATTTCTTAGCACTAAACACGTGCTAAAACTTCATCAATCACATTCTCATGGCAATTAATCCAAGTTCCAACCCATTAAAATTCATGACAATCGTTTACCCCTCGAAAGATTTAAGTCTATGTCTAGGTATCAATTCCTAAGTTCAATTCTTGGATTATCAAGCAATTAGATTTCATCTCTCAATCTTTCACCTAAAGCCTAAGATCATGTAAATATGTTAAGTATACTAAGAATGAATCAAGAATAATAATTTCACATTAACAAAGAATTAAATTAACAATTCATAATAGAGAAATAGAAAGTTTCATTATAATCCTATAAAACAGGGTTTAGTTGCTCATGGCAATTGTAGTACAAACAAGAACAAATATTAAAGAAATAACCATGATTTCTAAAGAAAAAGAAAAGATGGAGAAGATAAAGATGGAGAAAAGAACTTTAATGGTTGATGTTCAAAGACTCTTGTTCTTGCCTTCAAAGCCTTCGCCTCTAATCCTTATGTCTCTCCTCTGAAAACCTGTCGTCACACAAGTCTATAGCCAAAAGTCTCCTTAGATTTGATGTTTTTGCCTAATTTATAATGATTTGGGGGCAAAACTGCCTCTTTTTCATGTCAGGATAACTCACATAGTCGTGTCTCCCTTTGACATAACCATGTCCTTTGAAAGCTATATATCAGCACTTTTAAGTAAGACACAACCATGTGTCTAAGAGACACAACCGTGTCTCCAAGTTAGAAGCTTCAATTCATTAAGATAGGATCGTGTCCTTTAGAGCTTTGTAACTTTAACGTTGGGGGAGACACGATCGTATGACCAAGAGATATAGTCGTGTCTCCTAGTCAGAAGCTTTTTTCAAGTTAGACAAAGTTGTGTCTAACTTCTAAATCACTTCTGAGTTGACATATGGCACTGTTTAAGCAAAAAATGGTCATCTTTTGCTTTGAAAACGAGATGTCTTCGCCTTCTTTCACTTCAAATGTGTTAAATCTCTCATTCTACAAAAATAAAGATAATTAATAAGGATCCATCAAAATTCATCAATAATAATAAGCAAATAATCATAACTTATCCATTTTACGGCTATAAAATATAGACTTATCATAGATTGGTGAATGCACTTATAAAATTGATACTTAAATTCACTATGTTCAAGATATACATAATTCAAGTGCTATAGAGTTCTTTCTCAATGTGCCATATACAAAAATGATGTTTAACATTTGGCAACACCTTTGCAACAACATTAGTGATAGCAATATCATGGTTAGTGATAATTATTTTTTGGACAAAGCCTAGACGTTGCTTCTAACCAAGTACTTAATAGCCAAACAAAACTTTCTTTTGTTTCATCCCATAATAAAGCACACAAAAAATAATAGATTGTTGATTGTGATTAACTTTAATGAATGGAACAAATGACATTTTGTATCTATTTGATAAGTATTTTGGATCAAAAGTCGCTAGATCACCAAAATATCCAGAAGCCATTCTAGACCTTGAATCAACCCAAAAGTAACTTGATAATTGTCTTTTTGCATCCATTTGAAATGCATAAAAAATGTAATTTTCTTCAATTAACAATCCTTAAAATATGATAACATCAACTCGACATCTCCTTTTTGTAATTACTTTTGTTTTTTCCACTTAAGTAATTTATTATATGTTTTTAATTAAATCTAATATTATCAATACCAACACTCTCAATACATAGGAAAACCTGAATCACCAAGAACATGAATAAGCCTTTTTTTCATTTTAGTTTTTTTTTCTATATACTCAACGAAATTGTGAACTTAGGGGAAACAAGTGTGTGATTATGGTCTTTCACAAATTTAGAAATAATCCATCATTTTTTCTTTTGCTTTAGTATATAACACATTGTCTTGTATCCCACCCTCATCTCATCAAGTGGTTTATGGCTTCAATTTTGTCGTTCCATATAATGTTTTTGCTCAAAACTCTTCCTCTGAACAAACAATCTCTTGACCAATTATTATGCCATTTGTTCTTGATTTAGTGATGCAACTCAAGTGAAAAACTAAAACTTTTTTTTTCTTCTAAGTGTACCTAGTGTAGTAATCTTTTGCATCTTCAAATGAAATGAACTTCATTCCTTCATAAGGTTCTAAGGAAGGTTTTAATAATTCCATATTTGATCGTAGTCCAGTGTTAAGATGGTCCACTTCTAGTGAACTTCCATGTCTATTTTTCTTTTCACAGTTAATCACAGTGAAATCCACTTCAAGCACATCTGTCATCTTAATCCCTATATAACAAGCACAAAAAATAATAACAAAATAATTGTTATCTTTAAAACATATGAAAATTGAATAATATAAATTTTAAGTACTTGCTAATATTCTAAATATAAATCAAGGTAAAATCAATTTTTATCTACAATTGGAATGGCTATAACAAACAATACCCTATTTAGTATACAATATAATGTAATGAACATAAACGAAAAAATGCATGTAAAAACGAATTTGGTTCCCATTCCTTCAACATTTTTCTACAAACTTTAAATTGGTCAAAAATCACATATTCACTTGGCTACTTTGCGAGGTAGAATGATTACGTCATAAGATTAAAACACAAAATTTCCAAGTAAACAAATGACAACCACAAAGATAAGAAAACTATTTGTGTGTGTCTGTGTGTGTCTGTGTGTGTCTGTGAGAGAGAGAGAGATAGTTAGAGAAAGAGAGCATACCTTGAAATGTTTCAAATAATTGTTTGCTGATGTGCGTTAATAGGTCTTCATCCTGCGAGAAGTGAGGAAAGGGTTTGGAGAATAATGGTAATTTTTTTATATGCAAAATGGCATGCAAATGCAATCTGCAACATACCATAAAATTATTAGAAATAAAGAAAAAAAAGACAACAAAAACAAAAACATGGGGGGACAAAAGCCAAAACCTATGCAAGGAAAGAAAGACTATCTAAACCTATAATTAGGAAGACCATACCTATTGCGGTAAAAGTCTTCACTAATAAATCTAGGGATCAAGTCCCACTAAGTGAAATATTAGGAATTCACCCCAAAAGAAGCTAACTTATCTACACAAGTATTCCCCTCCCTATAAATGTGAGATACTACAAAATGTATGCTCCTAGTAAGGTTCATACAATTCCTCCATCTAGTCCTAAGCTTCCAAGGCACTAGCTCAATGGAAGTAAAGTCCAGAACCATTAATTAGAATCACATTCTAACCAAATATTATGCCATCCTTTTTTATATGCAACTTCAATGGCAATCATTACAGCAGTAATCTTAACATGAAGAGAGAAAGTGGTTCCAATAAAAGATGCAAAGCAACCGAGGACAACAGCATTGCTATCTCTATAGATGCCACCAGCAACGGCAGGTCCAAGAGAACCTCTAGCCGAGCCATCTGTATTACATTTGATCCATCCACAAATTGAAGGAAACCAAGTAACTTGTTTAATAGAAGGAGCTTTTGAGGGATGCCTTGTAATTTTGAGAAGCTTAAGAATAGTGAATTCCGTAATGGAGGAAGATATGTGGCCCTTAGAAAGATTCTCAGAGATAGAAATAGAATCAATGACCATATTAACAGCTAATTTCAAAGGAATGCTGGAATTGTCAAATCTATTCTTATTGCGGAAGAACCAAATGATCCAGATAATGTTAATGAGACCAGCTAGGATCACATCTTTCAATTGAGTGTTGCAGCTACTATTACAAACTGAGAATATAGAATTAAAAGTAGATAAATCAATGGAGCAGTTAATAATAGAGTTGAACCAATTCCAATGTGCCCAAGCAAAATTGCATTCTAAAAACAAATGAGAGGACGATTCATCAGTCAAACCACATTGACTGCATATAGAAATTGTGATACACCCCCTATTTCTCAAATTCTCATCAGTCGGCATCTTGTTTTGTAACAACCTCCAAACAAGAAAGGACCTAGAAAGAGGAATTGAGCCACTCCAGATTAATTTACTCCAATGAATAACATATTTGGCAGTATGTAGATGGAGATAGGCATCTTTAAAAGTCAAAAAACCAGAGTTTGTGCCCGCCCAAACAAGGTGATCTACATCAGAGTATGCAGGGATTGAAACCTGAAGAATGTCATTTGCTAAGTTAGGATATTTAGCAACAAGAACTAGAGGGATAAACCAGCAGTTTCCTTGAATGAATTCATTAACAAAAACCTGGAAAGTATGGTGAAGATGGGCAGGAATTTGCAACAGGTCAACAATAGGATGGTCTAGCCAATTATCAGTCCAAAAATTGATTGATTTGCCATCTCCAAATTGCCAAATATTGTTAGCAAAAATAGATTAAAGATGAGTTCTTAAAGCAGGCCAAATAGATGACTTACATAGCAGGCAATTGGAACCTTCTTCTTAAGGAACCTGGCTCTAATTAGGCCAACCCACTACTTGTTAGAAGATATCAATTCCCAGGTCAACTTTAACATAGCAGCATTATTTATAGACATAAGAGATCTCAAGCCAAGTCCATCCTCATTGATGGGAGAACAAACAGTGCTCCAAGCCATAGTAACAACTTTCCTAACTAATATATCACCAGACCAAATAAAATTTCTGATGAATTTATCCAGCATTTTCAGTATTTCAATAGGCCAAGCATACACCTAAAAACTATATAACATCATACCAAGAATAATGGATTTGACAAGTTGAACCCTTCCCATTATAGACAAGAGAGAGCCCTTCTAAGAAGCCAATTTGGCTATAATTTTATCTTTTATAGGTTGTAAGTATATCTTATTTGGCTTCCCTTTAAAAAGAGGTACTCCAAGATAATTAAAAGGCAATTGCCCTGCTAAAAAACCAAGAGTATTGGAGATAGATTCAATTCTCGTAGGAGAAAGCTTAGTAGCATAGAACTTACATTTGTCACAACTTAAGAGTTGACCTGATGCTTGCCCATAAGAATGAAAAAGAGACATCAAATTGTCCAAGTTTCTTTTAGTCCCTTTGCAAAAAAACTAAGATTTCATCATCATAGAAAATACGAGTAGGAGAAGGATGACCTCTTGGACCTGCCATTGGATCTAACAGACCTGAATTAACCAAATGAGAGATGCTTCTACTGAGAACATCCTCAGCGAGGCAAAAAAGGAGAGGTGATAAAGGATCACTTTGTCTCACTCCCCTCTTGCAAGAGATGAATCTAACAAATTTACCATTAACAGAAAATGACAGTCTAGCAGAATTAAGGATGATTCTAACCCAATTACAAAATTTATCATCAAATCCAAAGGAAGTCAAAACTTTAAGCAAGAAGTTCTAATCTATGGTATCAAAAGCCTTCTTCATGTCAAATTTGAAAGGAGAATAATGGTAGTTGCAAGGAAGAAGAATAGAGGTCATGGCCAGGATTATGCTCTTTTTTGTTTTAATTTAATAAAATAAAATTTAATTACTGATAGAAAGATGTGGCAATAATAAATAACGTGGCAAGCTATTATTGGATGTCAGTGTAACCTTGTATAGCTTCTTTGATTTCATAATAAAAAGAAATATGACTAACAATGGTTCGAATGAAAGTCATTTACATTGATAGTATATGAAAATTAAACTAAAAAAGTCAACCATGGAAGCAATCTATCTTCTACGAAGATTGACGGAGCGGTATCGGAGGAAGCAAAAAGACCTACACATGATTTTCATTGATCTGGAAAAAGCCTACGATAGGGTACCAAGAGAAGTCTTGTGGAAGGCTTTGGAGAAGAAAAGAGTTCGTATTGCCTATATTCGAGCAATCCAAGATATGTATGATGAGGTTAAAACCAGTGTGAGAACACCGAGTGGGATCACAGAAGAGTTCCCTATAACTATGGACTGCACCAAGGGTCAACTTTGAGTCCTTATCTTTTTACCTTGGTCTTGGATGTTGCGCATATCCAAGAGCCGGTGCCACAATGCATGCTTTTTGCAGATGATATAGTCTTAGTTGGAGAGTCGAGAGAGGAAATAAACGGGAAGCTAGAGTTATGGAGACGGGCTTTGGAAGAACATGGCTTTCGTCTAAGCAGGAGTAAGACGGAGTATATGGAATGTAAGTTTTAAGAAACATGCTAATGCTAGCTTAGCGGTAAAAATTGGAGATCATATCATACCACGAGTTACACAGTTTAAGTATCTTGGATCCATAATACAAAATGATGGAGAGATAGAAGGAGATGTAAACCATAGGATTCAAGCTGGATGGATGAAATGGAGGTGTGCCTCAGGAGTTATTTGTGATAGGAAAGTGCCTCTCAAGCTTAAGGGTAAATTTTACCGCACAGCTATAAGGCCCGCAATGTTGTATGGTACTGAATGTTGGGCGGTAAAAAGCCAACAAGAGCACAAGATCAGTGTCGCGGAGATGAGGATGTTGCGTTGGATGTGTGGCCATACTAGACAAGATAGGATTAGGAATGAATGCATTAGAGAGAAAGTAGGGGTAGCACCTATTGTGGAAAAGATGGGAGAATCTCGCCTTAGGTGGTTTGGACATGTAAGGAGAAGACCCTTAGAAGCTCCTGTTAGAAGAGTAGATCAGATGGAGAATAGCCCAATAGTTAGAGGTAGAGGAAGACCAAGAAAGACTATAGGTGAAACGGTTAAAAAAGATCTAGATTTGAATGGCTTTTCTGAAGACTTAGTTCATGATAGGACACAATGGCGTCGTCTGATCCATGTAGCCGACCCCACCTAGTGGGAAAAGGCTTGGTTGTTGTTGTTGTTGTATTTGTTTATCCATTTATTTTCCAATTTTGAAGTTGGAGCATTAGGCTGTATTTGATTTAATTATTTCTTATTTCCATTTCAAAAGAAAATATAAAATGATGGTAAAAATATGTTTGGAAAGTTGTTTCATTTCATATTTTAAGAATCAAAGCTCACATTTCTAAAAATACTAAAAACAATAAAAATATGTTTCAAACATTTTTCAATTATGAACGGTGGCATTTTTTAAACTCCCGCCACTTTTGGTTTTCTTTCTCATTCCCTCTCCTTTTCACTTTCACGCGATACACAACGGACATAGTAAAGTGACCATGGTTTTAGTCTACTTTAGGGTTTAGAGATTAGGGTTTATCACTTCCAAAGAGTTGTCACTGTGTTAAGTCGCATCACCATACTTACCGAACCACCTAAGAACACTGAACCACTTAAGTCACTGCTTCGTTAGTCTCACTAAACCACCATAGTCTTAGCCTTATACAACCACTAGAGTTAGCGTTGTGTTGCGCAACATCGATGTCTGCATCGAACCACTTGAGAACACCAAACCACCTGAGCCGCTACTCTATTAGTTTGACCAAACCATCTGACAACACCGTATTAGCTGCCACAAACCATTACTGGAACTTCTCAACTCTGTTGCACCACTAACCTCTACAAATTGCCTCCATCACAACCTCACTCCAAGCCAACTGGCTAAGCATTAGTGGCCTCTTATCGAACGCCAAAGGTGCACCTAGAGACCACCACTGGTCATACTCAACACTAAATAACACCTTGCCTTACCTATTCATTAGTAGAGCTCCTCCATTCATGTTAGGCATTACTCTAGGAAAGTAGAGATGAAGTTGTTTAAGAGCTTAAAGAACAAGAAGTTTGACTCTCATTTTGACAATGGACTATTGAAAATGAAATTAAGAAAAAAAACAAACATTTTTAAAAAGTGAAAAACTAAAAATGAAAATAATTTTTTTTTCACAAACTAAACATACGTTTAGATAGAAATGTACTTGGAGTTGAATCAATAAGAAATTGCCATAACTCATAAATAGAAATATTTTCATAGTTAATGGTTGATTTTTGTTTTCATGGTCATCTCTAGTTAATGATAGTTGAACTTGATTGTTAAGTAAAAACGTATAATCATCACCAAATTTTAATTTTGATGATCTCCTAATTATAATTATAATTGTCATTCTTTTTGTATATTTTAAGGTAATGCAATTAATTTCTTGTATTATTGTTTATGTAACACTCTTGTAGATGTAGCATAGTGGCCATCTTTTATTTGCAGATGATATTTTACTATTCACTCATGTAACCTTCAGGCAAGCTAGGGAGATTCATGCTACTATTGCACAATTTTGTAGGATTAGTGGTTCAAAAGTTAATTGGCTTAAATCCAAAGTTCTTTGTACAAAGTGTGTTTCTAAGAAAACCTGAGATGCATCAGCAATCTAACATTCATAAATAACTTAAGCAAATATTTAGGAGTCCCTTTGATTCATGAGTGAGTCAAAAGAAGGACTTATATTGCGGTTATGGATAAAATTAACTCTAAACTTATGTCTTGGAAGACCAAGTTATTATCTTTTGGTGGTAGAGTTATGTTAGCTCAATCTGTGTGCTTTTGGCCATTCTTTCCTAGAAGCATAACTAGAATTTTTTGGATAAGGGTGTTAAATATACATTTCTCACATATATATCAAAAATTTAATTTTAGGAAAGGAAGCTAGATTCATCTGTTAATGAAGGCTTATTCAAAAAGTTGTACATAATACAATGAAACCTTAAGAGACTTATTAACTAAAACCTTATTAAATGTAGTTAAAGTAAGAGATAATAATAACATATATAACTAAGGTGGTATATATTGATTAATACAATGTGAGAAATTTATCTTGTGTTAGGACAAACTAAAGAATCTTTCTATTTGACAACTCACAATATTAGAAACAACTTTAGAAGTTACATAAGTTGTTTTGCTCCTATTCCCTCTAATATAGTGCAATGTGCTTAGCAGCTTAAGAATATATGTGATACATAAATCAATTAGGGATTTTATTTTAAATTTCTTAAATTCAAGGCATGACATTCATGAGGTTGGTTAGTAGAAAGTTACCAAACCAAAAAATTATAATGGTTTGGGTCTATATACTACTAGAATGAGCAATATAACTCTCTTGGGAAAGCAATTTTGGTATGTTGTTAATTATAGTACCTCTTGTCCAGTGGAGGGAGGTACTTACGTGGAGTAGAGCATCTTTGATTACAGACATTTTGCTATAGATTCTAGCCTTGGAGAAGGGTGATGAAGGTGGCTAGATAGCTAAAAATAAGGTTTAAGTATAAGGTGTCCTCTACTGAACATGTGAAATTGTGGGAAAACATGTGGGCCATGCAATGCCCATTCATTCTGTTGGTGAACAAGGCTGACGTAGTTGATAGAAGCTTGCGTATTTTGGACTTAATTTCCAATAATGCATGGAATTTGAATGTACTCCATATACCTAAATATGTGAGATTGACTATTCTCACAATCCCTCTTCCTTATCACTCCACACTCAATGATAGGTTCTTTTTTTGGTGATTTGATCAATGGGTGGTATATAGAGGCTAAGCCTACAAAATCAGCCAATACTTGTCCTTTGACTGCTTTGTGAGATACATATTGTAAAAAAGATTTAGATAAGACAATTGCCCATCTACTAAGTAGGATAGGTTACTAACTAATGACTAGTGTTTAGACGAAACATGAACTATAGTTTTGCTTGCCCGCTTTATGGTATGAAGGAGACCATTATCTATGCTTTGCGGGATTGCTTGCATGTCAGATATACATGGAGGGCCATATTTCCTATACAATAATACTAGGACATGTTCTTCTCTATGTGACTCTCAAACTAGTTGTCTTTCTTCCTTAGAGTCTTGTGAACACCTCATGGTAAAGCCTTGCTCAACAAGTGTCCTTTCTCTTTGCAATGGGTTGTTGGATCATTTAGAAGTATCAAAATAACTTTGTCTTTGAAAGTGCACATCCTCCATGGTTGTCCATTATCTATATGGTCAATTACCCAACCTAAACTTAGTATAATATCTTGAATAATAAAGCCATGGTAGAAGGTGTTATCTTAAAGACCTAGTGGATTTCTTAGGAGCCTCCTTCAAATCATCATATTGAGCTCAATGTAGGTGGCTCCTTCTTAGTTATCCCAGGAAATGCTGGATATAGGGGCCTAATTATGGATTCTTTGGGGATTTCAATCACTGGATTTTATACTACCATAGAGCTAGCCGCAATCATGCAGGCTGAGTTGTGTGGTGATTAGGGAAGTTATGAGTATTGCATGGGATCGTGGCTATCATCAGATCTTAGTAGAGTATGATTCTCTTAAGGTGATCTATATGATCCAGCACATCTAATCATAATTCCACATATACAGAGCCATTATGGAAGATATTATATATATTGTTACTGCAACAAGAATAGGTGGTACACTTGTCAAATGTATATCGTTAAGCCAACTAGAGCACCGATTTCTTAGCCACGATGGGATCTCAATCATCAAATCATATTTGCATCTTGGAACATCCTCTAGGTGGTTTTTGTTTTAACTTTGTTTAGTGATGCTCAGGGTCTTGCCTTGCCCTTCTTTAATTTGTTGATTCTTTTCTTTTTCTCCAATGTATTAAAAAAACAAAGTTAATAATAATTTTGACTAGTACTTAGAGAAATTAATATTCCAAAAATGTAACAAAATAATGAATGAAATAGACTTAATCTTAGTTGATAGGAAAACTAACACCAAAATACTTTTGTTATACAAAAAAAAAGTGTCAAATCTATTTTTTTGTTCAATGTAAAATAGAAAGAAAAGTGTGCCTAGAATCATTAACTATGATCATATTATAATTTATATTAATAATATGTAAGATTTAATATAATAAATAAAATATTTACATAGACTCATTCTTTGATATCTCTAATTAAAGTTTTTAGTAAATATATTTTTTCTATCACTTCTTAATTTTTCTTTCCTCATAGTAGATCAAGCAATTTTTCACTCTAAATTATTTTCAATTCTTACCTAAAATTAATGATGTCTCAAGAAATAAGTAATGTTATACGGATTAGCAATGTTAGTAATTTAGAAGGATATATAGATAAAAAAATTGATTACAAAAAATTAGTCAAAAATATGAATAAAAATTATATTATATTAAATAAGTTAAAAAAAAGTCTCATTTCATTATTTTGCTTTAGGCCACCAAATGTCTTGAGTTTTCCTTCTTGGTACCATTGAAGATTATATGTGGATAATAAATCCTTAGCAACTTAGAGTCTTATTCGACCTTAATGGATTGCACTAAATTAGGTAGACCATTAAATATGGTAACCCTAAAGCATCAATTAGATAATGTGTACTTCCTAACTTTTGATCCTCGTGGTAAAGGGACCGAATGTAAAATGTTTTAGCTTTAGAATGTAGCCAATTCCACTTGCAAGCTCTCTCATGTTAAACCAATCATAAGCTTTCACTCTACTTCTTCTCTATCTATGTAGTTGATGTAGCCCAATTCATATACTCTAAGGAGTATCAAAGTTAACCCGACAGAAAAATATAAATAAAACAACTTAAACAACATTAGAGCTAAAAAGAAACTTATTGTTAATGACTTTAGACTCATTTGTCATTATCTTGCTTGTGGCGTGTGGATAAATGCTAATGGTTATTTCTTCTTGTTCATATTAACCCAATCTTAAGCATTTACTTAGCTCATCTACTATCTAGTTGATCCATGTGGCTCAATTCTTATATTTAAATGAGTATCATAGTCAACCCAATAAGAAAAGATAATGTACACTACATACACAACGACAATAAGAAAGCTTATAAGAAGTGATTGCAAACAAATTTAGCATAAAAATACATATTTATTAGACAATTTTAAAAGGATAGAAGTTATTAATTTATATACAATATGTATAGAGGAGAGTTTAACCAGAGATTTCATTGTTTAGAGATTGAGTCTTATTCTAAATTGTTGTTTATTGTATTTATTGATATTAACTTATATAGTAAGTGAGTCTACTATTGATTTTATTATCTAGCTCGACATAGAGAAAATTGCTTAGATAATGTAAAGAGAGAACTATTAAACAGAACTATAAAAACCTTATGCCATTACTAATAACAAAACATTTATTGATAAAAAAATTATTGATACCTAATAAATTAATGTGACTAATGACACAAGAAAAATACTTATATGATTAAAATTCTCTTTTTTTTTCACTCATTCTTATAATTCTTCTAAGAAAAATGATTTTTTTAGGTCAAGATGCATATACTCAAATACATATCAAGAAGACACAATCAATGAATATCATCTTGATTCTTATAAGTCGAACTCGTCGTTAGGGGTATATATTGGTCACGTTGGACACGGCCTATTTTCGGCCCAAAGTTTTGATTAGGCCAATTTTTATGGCTTAGTTCCAGTTCGACGTATGTCTTCGACATGAGCAAACAATCCATATAAATAAACAAAATACTTTCTTATGTAATATTGTGCATTGTGTGAATAACTCACATTATCATGATTGGCCATTTTTAATTACCTAAATTTCGATGAAGAAAATGGAAAAAGAACATGTGAAGGCTATCTCTACAAGAGCTTGTAAACTAATCTATATTTGTATGCTAGTTATTGTTCCATCTTTTGTCAATGTACCAATGCTAATTCTCATTAGGCTTCCTTTATAACTTCTACTTTTTTCAAGATAAAAAGAAAGAATTCTCACTAAAGGAGCAAATGCAGTGGCAACAAGAAGCTACAATTGCCACCTTCTACATGTCAACTGGTTGAACCTATGTGACACCTAGTTTTCCTCCTTTTGTTAGAAATCTTTTATTGTCAGTTGTATCGTAACTAATTTCAACTCTACTAGTTACTTGGTTAGCTTAGATCTCAGAGTTAACTACATGTATATAAACAAATTGACCTCTCCTCTCCTTTCTAATAACTGTCCTTATGATATCTTACACAATTGTGCACTTAATATCACTATTCTAAGGTGCCATTTAGTGAACGTAATTAAGCTCGGAATTAAGCTTTGAAATTGGAATTGGATCTCCTAATTCTAATTATTTTGTTTGTTGTGCATATTACAATTGGAATTCTAATTCTCAGTCTAATTTCATAGAATTAAAAAATAACTAGTTTTAAATATTTTCAATTCTTAACTCAGACCTTAAGAATTTATAATTCTAAGCACCAAAAACAAAAATTAAAAATAATATTTTGTATTTTATTATTCATTATCTTTGTCTTCTAAGTACGACAACAACTATTGTCGCCAGTTTAATCTGACAACCATTATCGCTGACCACCATCGCCACCAACACTGCATGATCATTGTCATTGTTGGTGTCCTCTGATCACTATCATTGTTGGAGACCTGGTCCACTATATCTTCATCACCATTAGTGTCTTTTGTCACCTGTTGCCATCAATATGCTTTGTAAGCTTCAAAGGTCTTAGATGAGTGCTTTGGTTTGAATTTTGGTAACTAACAAACTATTTGAAAATATGTCATTTTTTATCTTACACTCTTAAAGTGCATTAACTTGGTTTTTGTGAGTTTTTATTAAGTGTTTATATGTAGACCTATGCGCTACATATGAGAAAGATCAAGTGGATGGCTGGTTGATCAACAATTGTGATGAGAATAGTCACAGAAGACTTAGGAAGAGTCAAAGAAAACTTAATAAGAGTAATCAAGGCATCAGTATTCAAAGTTATTAGTTGAGCAAGGTCAATTCAAACCATAAAGTGTGAAGAACTCACAAGAACACATCAAATGAGTGAAGAACAGTATAAGAGTAAGTTTTTCTCATGAGGAACAATAAGATCAAATCATTTTTGCATGAGTAAATCAACTAGAGAAGAGCCCAAACTTCAAAAGATTCATAGTTACAAGTGGAGCAAGGCCATTTCAGGCTATAAAGTTTCAATAATTCACAAGACCTTATCAAATGGTGGAGAGTTTTGGAAGAGCATGTCTTCTCATGGAAAATAAGAAAGAAATATCATCTACACGTAAGAAAATGAGTTAACAAGAGCTGAAGTTAGCTGAGTAGAGTTGAAGATAATCAGAACAAAAGATTAGTAGAGTTGCAAGGAACTTGCTCAAGTCAAGCTTCAAGGAAAAAAATTTCATAAGACCAAATCAAATCTGAAGATTTGGAGAAGAGCATTGTTTCTCATACAAATCAACTTAGAAAGATGATTTACGTATGAGAAATCATGTTAAGAAAAGATGAAATCAGTTGAGCAGAGGTAATATTGAGCAACACTGAAGATGAGTAGACTCACTGAAGCATTCTACTTAAGTGGGCTTCAGGACAAATTTCAAAAAAGACAAAATAATAACTAATAACAGCTAGTTTTTGTCCAATGTGTGTCAGGAGCTCCAAAATCATAATGGCTAGTTTTCTAAGCCTATATAAGGATTCAAACTTGAAAAATCAAAGGTTTGAGGAGTCGAGATTGATCTAACACTACCAATCACAAACTGCACTCTACGCAACTCTGCTTCTTATTACCTACTTGTACTACCCTAGCAAATATCTTATTGTAAATGTTTCATTTGTTGTGTAAATTGTGTATAAGCACTCTTTAAGTAATTTTCAAGAGCTATCCAATTTCCCTCTTATGTTGTATTTCATTTATCCACTCTTGGAGTGATTTGTGAGATGTACCCAAACCTTCAATCTATCCCAAACACTTGGACCTATAGTGATGAGTATTAGCGAGTTAGTAGGTTGTATTAGCCACTGTGAGAAGTGTAAAGAAACTAGGGGTGGTCGCAGAAACAAAGATTACTTGTGTAAAGAAGCCAGAAGTGGCTGTAAAAACAAAGACTACTCATTATAATGAAGAAAATCATAGTGAGGAGTTGGGGTTTAGCCGTAGCCCTAAGTCGTTTGGGGTGAACTAAGATAAATCTTGGTGTTGGGCTTCTCTTTCCTTTATCTTTTCTATATACTTGAGTGTTAGTGAGCTAGTGGGTTGTACTAGCCACTGTGAGAAGTGTAAAGAAACTAGAAGTGGCTGTAGAAACAAATAATACTCGTGTAAAGAAGCTTGTAGAAACAAAGAATACTCATGTATAAGTTAGGAGCGGTTATGGTGTACAAAGACCACTCATTATAGTGAAGAAAATCCTAGTGAGGAGTTGGGGACTGGACGTAACCCTAAGTGGTTACGGGTGAACCAGGATAAATCTTAGTGTTGAGCTTCTTTTTACCTTATCTCTTCTATATACTTTGTTCTAAAGTTGTTTTATATCTATTGAATTTGATTTCAAAAGGTAAACATAATTTTTGCATTAAAACCGATTTAAAGAACTGAGTTTTATGAAGAATCCATTTTAAGAGTTTCTTGAATCTTTGCAACATCCATTCTTAATGTGGTGAAACCAGTTTTTAAACTCAAGAGAACATTTCTAGAACATATATCCATTAAAGTCTTTAACTAGTTTATCATATTTTTATATCCTGACCAAGTTTAGCAGAGTTGTGAGTAACTTTACTCAACAATATTGTGTGCTTATTGTGACTTTACTAAACTCCAAGTGAGCAGATTGAGAGAGGTTGAGTGAGCTCAGACTATTTTGCAGAGAATACCAAAATTTGGGATACACAATTCAACCCATCTTCTTATGCATTTGCCAACTTCGCACTTCAACTAGTCACCATGATGTCCTTTGGCATATTTCACTATTGGAGACATATTCTTGAAACCATCGATGCCGTTGTGATCTAGCTACACAAAATCTTTAAAAAATTAATTTTTTAATGTTTTTATATTATTTTTTTATTTTTTTAATTTAAATTTAATTATATTTTATATATTCTTGATAAAATATTCAAACGATAGAATTTCAATTAAGTTTAGATTTACAATTTTAGCTATATCTCATTTCTTTATTTGTTCCAAACATAAAAATTAAAATTCTTCATTAATTTAGATTTTGATAGGATTGGAATTGAAACTAGAATTTTGAACTATAATTCTAATTTTATAATCCAAATAGACCCAAGGCTTTGTTTAGATATTTAGTTATGAGTGGAATGTAATAAATTGTGATAGAATAATAGAGGTTCCATACCATTGTTTGGATAATTTATGATAGAATGGAGGTAAGTTTTCGTTCCATTATTTGGAATGGTAATAAAATGGAATTGACTGACAAGGATTAATAAAGTAAAATATAATTTCATCTCATACCCCCAATCTGGAGGGGAAGAAAAAGTGGAGTATGAAGTGGAATATGATGAAATAGGTTTCATCCTATACCATTCCATTTCATCCTTTTTTTTAAACTCAAATAATGGAACTATGTATCATTTCATTTCATTATGTCTCATTCCATCATTTACCACTAATCCAAATGAAGGCAAGAGTATTTGGCTCCGTGTGTTAGCCTCCACTCTTCATAATTGAAGATCCAAATTTGATCCATGTGCTAGAAAATGTGTGTTCCTTGGATTAAAAACATGCACAAAAGGTTATATTCTTTATGACATTGTCACTAGGGAAAATTTTCTTTCCTGCAATGTTATTTTCATAAGAGTCATTTTCTTTTTCATTGAATGCACACTAACAAAATAGGTCATTCATTCAACTCTATTCTATGTCCTCACCACCACCTTTTACCATATGACACTTTTTTTGCTCCAAATCTAAATTCACTGCAATAACCACATGCTTCTTCATCTCCACACAATTTAGAACCACACGACTCTGCACAATCACATAACACTACAATAGATCTCTACCCTTCCAAATGCATTACCTCATATTTCTAGAAGATCCACAAGACAAAAACAAACCCCTTCCTACTTAATGGACTATCACTGCAATAAATTCTTCTCAGCATAAATGCTATCTTCTGGTAATCCATGCCCATTATCTTTAGTTTTATCCAATAATAATCTATCACAAAAACATAAACATTTCACACTATCTATCTCCACCACCTTTGAACCAAAGTCCTATTCTTATACTATTAAGCATGATTTTTGGAGAAAAGTCGAGGAAACTAATATTGCAGCCATGGAACTCAATAACACTTGGACTCTTATAGACCTACCTCTTGGAAAACCAGTAATTAGTTGTGAGTGAGTACAAAATTAAATACATATCATATGACTCCATTAAAAGATATAAAGATAACTTGTAAAGGGCAAATAAAAAGAGTGGTATTTTGACACCTTTTCTCCTATGGATAAGATGGCTACAATGATACTTTTACCATCCATTGCCTTTACAAACCATTGGTATTTGCAACAATTAGATGCAAATAATGTTTTCTTGCAGGTGCATTAGCAGAGGAAGTTTATATGATGTTACATCAGGAGTTCAGCCAATTAAACCTAATCAAGTTTGTAGACTTAGGAAGTCACTATATGGCTTGATACAAGCTAGTAGACAATGGTTCTCAAAGCTTTCTTTTGCCTTGCTAACTCTTGGATGTTCACAATCTAAGTAAGATAATTCATTGTTCACTAAAACCCATACTGGTACTTTCACTATATTCCTAATTTATGTTGATGACATAATCCTAAGTGGTAACGGTCTAATTGAAAATTTTGGAATCAAGCAATTTCTTGATTCATTATTCAAAATCAAGGACCTTGGTGGCCTAAATTTTTTCTTGAGGCTAGAAATATCTAGATCAAGCAAGAGAATCTCATTATATCAAAGGAAGTATGCACTTGAACTTCTCTTTTATGTTGATCTGCTAGTTGCCAAACCTATTTCCATACCTATAGTTATAGTAGTACTAAAAGCTATCAAGCCATTAGTGGTCCCTGTGAAGATGTCTCATCCTTAGAAGACTGATTAGCCATTTGTTATACCTAACCTTCCCAAAGGTCATGTCATCCTTTACTATGATAATCAGTTTGCAATGTATATTGTGATTCCATGAGAGAACTAAGTACATTAAATTGGATTGCCATTTCATTCGTGAAAAAGTCTAATATGGCATTATTCATATCTCTTACCCATCTCATTTGCAAGCTAATTGGTTTATATTCTTACTAAAGCTCTCACCATCCAACCACATTATTTTTAAGCTGGGACTACTCAACCTGTACTCTCTAGCTTATAGGGTGTTTTACCTAAGGAGCAAATACAAAAACCACAATAAGCTACAATTGCCACAATTGCCACCTTCCACGTGTCGTCACTTGGCAAATCCCATGTATTACCTAGCTCTCTTTCTTTAGTTAGAAATCTGTAATAATTAGTCATATCGTAACTAATTTTAGCTCTGTTAATTACTTGGTTAGCTTAGATCTTAGAGTTAACTGCATGTATATAAACACTTATTCTCTTAATCAATGAATCATAATGTCAACAAGGGTTAGCTTACCTGGTTGACTTTCTGCTCATGACAATTGCATAACTTAGGTTCAGATCTAGGGCTCTCCCGTTGGTAGGAAATTTGCAATACCATTATGAACTTTCGCTAAGGTTAGTGATTTGCCCTAGTTTTGGAATGTAGAGAATCCCCCCTTACCCTAAATTTTTTATATATAAAAAAGGAATCAAAATATAAATTTTCGCCTTAACCTCAAATTTTTACATAAATAAAATGTTGCACAAAGGCCATAATACTTTATCAAAATATGGGATTCAGGAAAATGTCATAACATATAAGGGAAAATTTTGAAAAAGTAAATTTATGTAATAGTGGACCAAGGTGGCTTGATTGTGACTCAAAAATTATATTGAGCCTTAAAAAGGGACTAGGTCAGGGCCATGCTTTTGGGGCAAGCTGAGTCATGTCTTTACTTACTATTGTGTCCATCTGAAATACATTAAGATAAATGCATCTCAAACAAAACAGTAAAACTATAAAAATGAGGAAAACATTAAATTGAATTTATATTGTACCTAAACAAGCTTAAATAATTTAAAGGTCGACTCCTTATAAAATTTAAATCAATAAATTATGAGTGAGACACATTTTCACCAACCAAAATGCTAGTTTATTGTTTTTTTAAAGAAGCTTATCAACAAGGATTTGGTGTAATGATAAGGAAGTTATAATTCTTAGAGAAAAATCGAAGTTCAAACTTTGAATAAGCCAATTGGTGAGAAGATTCTTATAATTATCTGAAGGGTTAGTCTCACAACCATACTTGGAGGGGTATAATAGTCAAACACAAAAAATATTATGAAGTTTTGTTAAAGTAAACATTCAATCTCGTCATTGAAAAAAACTTTGCCAATCATATTAGTCACTGAAAAATGAAAATAAAAAATCTAACTTGGTTTATGAGAATCTCAAAAACTTGATCAAATAAGTCTTTTTTTGTCATTTTTATAAGACACTTTAATCCTTATTAAGAACTAATTTAACCTAATTTTTAAAATTTTTAAGAACTAAGTTGAATTTTTTTCTTTCTAAGAATTAATATAAAAAACTAAGTTTTTCTTCTGAACGAGATTGAATATTTACTTATGAATAAAGATAATCATACATATCTTTTAGGTTTTATACACTGTATATATTTTTTTAGAATGTATGATTTAGTGAAAAAAATAAAAAAAAAATATATGATAAATAATATTAAAAAATATAAAAAATTATGTGAAAAAAATGAGTAAGAAAATCAAAGTATTTTATTAAGAGTGTATTAAACGGCAATTCTACCATCCCATTCAGACTCGGGTCATTTTCGGACCGACCCATTTGGGTCACATAAATTTCAGGCTAGTATTTTGTCATTCCAATCCAGCTCATTTAGCCTTATGTAGTGTTAAAAGAACGGATTGATCCGGCCCATTCTGATTTCAAATTCATTCGAACCATGTAAGGTTCGAAATAAGATTTTAGCATAAATTTCAACCCATCTATTTTGTTATTTAATCAAGTATTGGCCATCGACGTCGATTTTATTTTGACACCCCTATATTTTACTTATGATGAGCCGACCTATTTTGACACTCTTATATTTTACTTATTTTGTCACGTGTCTGACCCAATGTTGAATTGTGTTTTTGCACTTAGGCAAGGTGAGGTGAATCTAACACCTTAACACATCGAACCAGCTTCGGTACTTGCCAAACCTCAAAACCCTCCTCCGTAACGAAGCACACCTCTTTCCCTCTTGTCCCAAAACTCTCTTCTTCCCATGGAAGACGACGATGACTTCGGAGATTTGTTCACAGACGTTCTCCGACCCTTCGCTTCCTCATCGTCATCCTCTGCGCCTTACCCCCACCACTTTTCCCCTGCACCCCCACCCATCGATCTCAATCTCAACCACAACCACGCCCCAGAGATCCCCTACGGCGCGTCACACCCTAATTCTGATGCACCCCTTCGCTCCGCCGATCAAATCACCTCTCCATACCGCCCCGAATCCACCCCCTCCGCTGCTGCCGCGGCCGTGATCGACGGCGGCGACGAGTCTCGAGTCGTTAAAGAGGAGGAATCAGCTGAAGGGGCTAGGGTTCTCGATGGTGGCGATGAGGAATTCGCAGATAGGGCTTTGCCGGATTCGAACAAGGAATTGGTTATCGATGACGTCAGCGGCCGCGGCGAAATTGAGGCGAAAGGTGTTGATTTGATGGATAAAGACGTGAAATTTGATATCGAGGATGACGTTGGTGACAGAATCGATGATATTGGTTCGGAGCCGTTTATTCCTGGGCTGTCGAGTGATGCTGCCGCCGCCGGCGGTGGTGATGACGGTGCCCAGGATTTGCGGAGGGCCGATGAAGGCGCCGGTGACAGAGGTGAGGGTGATGATTGGGATAGTGACAGTGAGGATGATTTGCAGATAGTGTTGAATGACAACGACCATATGGCGGCCATGGAAAGGGGTGGGATGGTGGATGATGATGACGAGGATGAAGATGGTGGGCTTGTTATCGTGGCGAATGGTGATCCGATTCAGGGTGTGGAGGAGCAAGAGTGGGGCGAGAATTCAACCCTACCTGCGGATGGTGAGAGGAAGGATGCGGCCGGTGAATCGGCCAAAGCCGGTGGCAGCATGACCGGCATGACTGTAGCGCCGAAAATTGGGTATAGCAATCATGTGTATCATCCATTTCATTCGCAGTTTAAGGTCAGTGTCTTGTGTTGTTTGAAAAGCAGTTGCTTGTGTTTGGGGGTTTCTTTTTATAGTTTCCCCTTCCTTTTATAGAATGAAGTTGCAATTGTTTTGCCTTGTTAATTGTCATTGTACACTTTAGGTGTAGGAGTTCATTTGTTGGTGAAATGAAATTTGATGATTTAAATTAGCTGACTTTATGTTTCTTTTCGGACACTTTGTTATGAAAAGATGGGGGAAAAAAAAGCTAGATGGTTTGTGACAAATGGCAACCAATCTAAGATTGATAATGATGTGGAAACAGAAATCTAGACTGCAACGTGTTGAAATTTATATCGATTCACAGTAAAATGCAAATGCTTCCAGTTGGCCTACATGTTCATTTTTTACTAGGGAATCATTTTCTAGTGTCTTTTGTCATTGAAAGTTTTTAGTGTGGCTTACACATATGGAGGGCATTTAAATTTCTTTCTACATTTTTGAATAGTTAGTGCATGCGCTTTCTAACTTGGTTTCTTGGTATACTAGCTGAGGCTTGGGTTCAAGGACCAAACAAGCATAGTCAAATATTTGTTGTCATATAGAAGATATATTATGCAGTGATGACGTTATGTGTGGTGTGAATGATATTTTGTTTGGTATCTACACTTGGAACTTTGACTGCCTTTTTTGTTGTGAACAAGAAGTTATTAAAGGGCAACTAGGGGATGTAGCAAGGCTGCAAGAGGTGATATGTACTAATGTTGAACCCAAAAAGGAAAATAATTGAATTACATAGTGATAAAATCATGGTTATTTCCTGAGTGATTCTTCAGTGGTATGATGGATGTGTAAATGCAATGATATTGTTCCCCACTCTTTAGTAATCACATGCCTATACATTTGGTGAGTCTTGAATTGGGATTTAATCTTTACCTTTCCATCCACCCTTGTTCTTAAGTTTCCTTTTGGACTAAGGGATAGGTGTACAGGGCTGGCACTAGACCCAAGGTTTGTTGGTGCAGGTTACTTTTTCAAATCTAAACCAATTCGAAATTTTTATTTATGGGTTTCTTTCATTATTTTAATCATCTTACCAAATTAATGCTCCTTCTTAGGTGGTATGGAGCAGTTTTGCCAGATTAATATTATTTTATGGTGCATACATTAATTTTTTTGACTTTGCTTGGAATTGAAACTGCTTGATACCTTGTATCTGTTGTCGTTTGAGAAAAGCTTTGGAAATTGAATATGGAATTTCTACACAATTTATAGAGCTATGTAAGTTTTGCGTCTAATTTATGAACCAAAAACATAGTGAAAAGGATAGAAAAGAACAAGAAAATGCCTCCTATTATTGATGCTTCTTAAACAATTGTGCCAAGTGCTTGAAAAATATAGATTTTTGAAGTTCAAAGACATAAAGTGATGTGTAAAGGTGCCTCATATCTTATACCCAAATAAGTTCTTTCCGCAGATTTCTTGATCTCATCTCCCTGGTATTGGAGCAGCAGCTGCTCCTTTTTGAACATATATATAATTTGGAGGTAATTTTTGGTGAAGCAGTTGGTTGTAACTTTGTTGTTGTGTATATACATGATAATAGCATTAATAATATTTATCATGTGTATGTTCACTCTATTTTGTACTACTAGAGACACAGATAATCAGATGATTTGGATTCTGTTTTAAGCTGATTAGCTAGGCAATAGACAACAGTTTAAATCAATGATACTGTGTTAGGAAACCTGAGGTTACTAAAGTGTACCACACGAAGAGGAGAGAGGGATGTAGGGGATCACAATCCCAATTGAGTCATGCTGACTATGTGAACAATGAAGTGGAGGGAAATAACCACTTGTTGATGTGGCCAGGGGTGTGGGAAATGCCAATAGGAAATCTGTTAAGAGGAATGGCAGAATAAAAGGGAGAGAGAAAGTGAGGGAGGGGTATGAAAATACTGAGTGAGAAGGGAATTGGGTGGGAGAGACCAGGCACTCTCGAATTGTCTGGAATTATCAGTTTTTTCCTGTTTCTTTGATTAAGAGTATATTCTATAAACACTATTCTCGGTCCCCACTAGTTTGATATCATACTGATATCAGCTCAGGAGAGGAGATTCTATTGCATATTCAGTACTTGTGTGTGTTTTCTGAACCAGTATCTATTAACTGGTATCAGAGCTCCCGATCTTGGGAGTTGTGAATGCTGAATACGCACATGGAAGCCAAAATGGAGTCCCTCAAGAAGGGCTTCGAAAGATGGAGGATAGAGGTGCACGAATAGCGTGAGCTACAGGAAGCTCGGTTAAGGAAGAATGAGGAAGCACAAGAAGCAAGAATGTGGAGGAATGAAGCGGTTTAGGAAGAATTGCTGCGTCTGATCAGAGAAATCTCTCGTGGGTCAGAATCGGAGGGTGAAGGGAATGACAAAGGACCAAATGATGGCAATCGTAGTGGAGTGTATGAGGATCGAGGATGGAAACTGGAGGTCCTTGTTTTTTTAGGCGAGGATGCCTATGGATGGGTGAACCGCGTGGAGCAATACTTCTAGGTGAATGCGATGCACGATGACAAGAAATTACCGGCGTTGATGATCGCACTGGAGGGTTGAGCACTAAACTGGTTTCTGTGGTGGGAGGTGCGAACATCGAGCGCAACTTGGGCTGCCTTTTGGTCGGCAGTTATTCGGCGATTTCAGCCAGCGTTAGCCTAGAATCCGCATGAGATGATTCTAAGCGTGAAACAAACGGGAACGGTGGGGGAGTATAGGGAGGTCTTCAAGATGGTCTCAGCTCCTCTGCATGATGCAGAGGAACATTGGCTTCGAGGGATCTTCTTGAATGGATTACGGGAGGAAGTAAGGGCAGAACTCAAGCTTCACAGGTTGGATACTCTATCTGAGTTAATGGATCAAGCTCAGCTAATTGAAGAAAGGGACTGGGCATGGGGGAAAGAATATCCACGGGTAGTAGAATTGGGCCTCAATCTAGAATGATCCACCCGTCGAAAGTCACTTTGCTGGATATTGGATCTCGGCCCAATCACCACTAGGAGCAAGGGAGAAGTAACTCAGTAGCTTCTAGTGGAGCTCCCCATTCGAATTTTAGCAACAACAACAAATTTTCCCTAGAGACCAGACATGGGGAGAGCAGCAATAATACCAAAAGAGGAGGAGGCTTTAAAAGGTTAACAAAAGCGGACTTACAGGAGAAATCACGAAAAGGCCTAAGCTTCAGGTGTGATGAGAAGTACAACCCTGAACATGTATGCAAGTTCAAACAATTCCATTTTATGATGGTTCATCAGGAGGAAGAAGGGGAGTTATAGGAGGAACAGGAGGTTTTGGAGGAATATGAAGAGGAAGAAAGAGCCTTACAATTATCACTCAACAGTATCATAGGAATGACCTCTAAGAAGTCACTGAAGCTATGGGGAGAAATAAAACAAAAGAAAGTAGTGGTGCTCATTGATTGTGGGGCATCTAACAATTTCATTGCTAAAGGGATAGTGGAGGAGTTAAAATTTCCTATCATTGACACACCTGAGTACTTTGTGGAAGTAGGAGATGGACACAAGGTGAGAAGCAAAGGAGTATGTAAAGGGATATCTCTGTAGTTGCAAGGAGTGCATATTGAGCATGACTTTTTCTTATTTGATTTGGAAGGGGCAGATGTGGTGTTGGGACTGGACTGGTTGGAAGGACTGGGAGAAATCCAAGCAAACCTTTAAGGAGCTAACTCTCAAAATTGATAGGGAAGGGCAGATTGTGACATTTAAAGGAGAACCCTCATTGTCCAAGATTGCAACATCTTTGAAGGCTATGATCAAGGTTCTTCAAGATGAAGGACATGGTTTTTATATAGAGTATAAAGCCCTCACATCTCTGCCAACAGAAGAGACGTCCACTTGGGGAGAGTTGGAGCAGGTTTTGGTAGATTTTGAGGATGTATTCAAAGAATCTTATGGGCTACCACCAAGAAGAAGACAAGACCATGCCATCACATTGAAGGAAGGAGCTTCCATTCCTAATATTCGACCCTACAACTATCCTCACTATCAGAAAAATGAGATAGAGAGAACTGTAGTCGAGATGCTTACTGCAAGCATTATTAGACCAAGTGTGAGCCCTTACTCGAGTCCAGTTCTCTTAGTGACGAAGAAGGATGGAAGGTGAAGGTTCTGTGTAGACTATAGAGCTTTGAATAAGCTCACAGTACCAGACAAATTCCCTATCCCTGCAATTGATGAGTTATTGGATGAGTTGGGGGGAGCCACCATATTTTCCAAATTGGATCTGAAATCCGAGTATCACCAGATTCGTATTAAGGAAAGTGACATAGCCAAGACAGCTTTTAGGACTCATGAGGGACACTATGAGTCACTTGTGATGCCTTTTGGGTTGTCTAATGCACCATCCACTTTTCAGTCACTCATGAATGAGGTGCTTAGGCCATTTCAAAGGAAGTTTGCTTTGTTATTTTTTGATGATATACTGATTTACAGCAAAGATGAAAGAGCACATCTAGTGCACTTGAAGACTGTCCTACAACTCCTTAGAGATCACAGATTGGTGGTGAACAAAAAGAAATGCAACTTTGGGAGGTTTAGTTAGAGTCATGGTTTTAAATTGCGGTTGCGGTTGTTGCGATTACGGGCATTGTGGTTGCTGCGCGCGGATTGCGTTGTTGCGATTGCGGACACGCGGATTGCGGTCGTTGCGGTGTGAATTTTTTTAAAACTTGCACAAAACGTAAAAAAAAATCTATAATCATTATAACTCTTCATATATCCTTATTTATAATATTTTATAGGCTTTACTCATTTGATAAGATTTTATATCATCTTAAAGAATAATTAAAATTGAATTCATAACCAAACTAACATAATTATTGTTATCATAAATTTAACTTAATTATGAGAAATTTTAATTAATTATTACTATTCCTAATACTCCGATTATCAATCAATAATTAAGTTTAATTTTAAACTCTCACATAGGCTACTAATTTTTTTGGAACAAACAATTTATTAATTAACATAATTATAATTTTTTTAATTAATTATAACTATTATTAACTTAATTTTCACACACTATTTTCAAAATTTTCACTCTTCTCACCATTTTTTTCCAACTTCCCTTTTCACCAATTTTTTTCCTACTTTTCTCTAATTTTCCCCCTTCCCTCGCCCCAAATCCCTCCTAGACCGCTCACTTTCTTCTCTACCCCCAATTTTTTTTCATTTTCCCAAATCTTCCCTTTGACCCTTCTTTTCTTTCCCCGTCTCTCCATCTCCATCCGAAGCTTCCACTTTCTCTTTGTTTCTCAACTCAACCCTCAAATGTCGGATCCCTCTTCCTCTCGCCTCGGTGCTTCGGCTTCCCCTTCCCCTTCATTTGAAGTTTGATCCTCATCCTCTCACCCTCTTCCTCTCTCTGCTTCTGCCCACCCCCTCTTCCTCTCTGGCTCTGCATCCCCTTCCTCTCTGATGCGCGAAATCGTGCCCTTTACAGAGACTGCCGCCCATCTCCCCCTCTTAGCCCAAATCACCGACGCCGACCGTCGCCCCGGCCCCCTCTCTGCCTCCCTCTTTGTAAGTCTCAGTCCCTCTCAGCCTCTCACCCACCGCCCTCCTCTCTGGCTCCCTCTTCGTCAGTTTTAGTCTTAGCCTGCCTTGTTGCGGCCCATTGCGGCCGCAATACTGTTACGTTGCGGCCGTTTTGTGTGATTTTCATTCCCAGTGCAATTGCGGCTTGATGCCGTTGCGGCACAGGCCGCAACAGCAATATTGCGGCCGCATTAGGTGATGCGGACCGCAATTTAGAACCCTGGTTAGAGTATCTAGGCCATTTGGTTTCAGCTGCAGGGGTTAAAGCTGATCCTAAGAGGGTAGAGGACATGCTAGACTGGCCTATTCCAACTGATGTGAAGAGTTTGAGGGGGTTCTTAGGCCTTACTGGGTATTACAGAAAATTTGTGAAGGATTATGAAAAAATTGCAAGACCCCTTACTCAGCAACTGAAGAAAGATCAATTTGCATGGGGAGATGAAGCCCAACAAGCTTTTGAGGCACTCAAGGTAGCCATAACTACATTACCTGTATTGGCTGTCCCTAATTTTGAAAAGCCTTTTGTAGTGGAAACAGATGCTTCGGGCAAGGGTTTGGGAGCTGTCCTTATGCAAGATAACAGACCGGTTGCATATATCAGCCAAGCATTCTTTGGTAGAGCACAAACCAAATCTGTATATGAGAGGGAACTAATGGCAATTGTCCTCGCAATACACAAATGGCGCCATTACTTAATGGTACGGTATTTTATTGTAAAGACTGACTAAAGAAGTTTGAAGTTCTTCACAGAATAGAGATTGATGGGGGAGGAACAACAAAAATGGACCTCTAAGCTTATGGGGTTTGATTTTGAGGTACATTATAAGCCACGCATTGAGAACAAAGTCGTTGATGCCCTCTCAAGGAAGATGATATTCTCGGCCATATCTACTATCCAGCTAGCTGAATGGGACAGTATCATGGAGGAAATCCAAGCTGATGATAGAATGCGGTCCATTATGCAGGATTTGGTTAGAAATCTGGATTCTCATCTTGGGTTCCAGCTACAAGGAGGGAAGTTGCTCTATAAAAGTAGGTTGGTGTTGCCTAAGGCATCTGCAAAAATTCAGACTGTTTTAAAGGAATTTCATGATTTTGTAGTGGGAGGACATTCAGGATTCTTCAGAACAGTTAAAAGAATTTTTGGGTTCCTCTATTGGGAAGGAATGAAGAAAGACATTCAATCTTATGTAGCAGCTTGTGAGGTTTGCTAGAGAAACAAGCATCAAACTTTATCCCCAGCAAGACTCATACAACCTTTACCCATTCCAACTCAGGTATGGACTGACATTTCTATGGATTTCATTGGGGGACTTCCCAAGACTCAAGGGGTGAATACCATCCTAGTGGTGGTAGACAGGCTGACCAAATATGCCCATTTCCTTACCCTATGTCATCCTTACACTGCCAAAGATGTGGCAGATAGGTTCATTACAGACATTGTTAAGCTCCATGGGTTTCCAACTTCCATAGTCACTGATAGAGACCGAGTGTTCCTCAGCCAATTCTGGGCAGAGCTGTTTAAGCAGGTTGGAACTAACCTCAAGTTCAGTTCTGCTTATCATCCACAATCAGATGGGCAGACTGAGGTGGTGAATCACTGTTTGAAAACTTATTTAAGGTGTCTCACTGGTACTAAACCACGATAGTGGCCCAAGTGGCTTAGTTGGGCGGAGTATTGGTATCATACCAACTACAATGCCTCCACTAAACTGTCCCCATTTAAAGCTCTTTGTGGTCGTGACCCCCCTGTTCTGTTCAGAAGCATTGAAGACCAATCTCCAGTAGAAGAGATCTCCAAAATGTTGCTTGAGAGAAACCATATGGCTTGATGACCTCAAGGAGAATTTGGTACAGGCTCAGAATAGGATGAAAGTTCAAGCTGATAAGAGGCGAAGAGAGGTTGTGTATCAAATTGGAGAGTTTGTGTATCTCAAGATTCAACCTTATAGACTACGGTCCTTGGCTAAGCGGTATAATGAGAAGTTGAGTCCCAGATTCTATGGCCCCTTCCAAATCATTGATAAAATTGGACAGGTGGCTTACAAGCTCCAACTCCCAGCTAACAGTTGCATTCACCCTGTGTTCCATGTCTCCTTATTGAAGAAATCGGTCACTGCCATTGCTTTCAGCCAACCCTTACCAGCACAACTGGCAGCTGATTGGGAGCTTCAGGTTCAGCCTGCAGCCGTGCTTAATATCAGGCTAACTATTGGAGGCACTACTGAAGTATTGATCAAGTGGCAGGACTTGCCTGATTTTGAAAATTCCTAGGAATCCTTGGCTGCAATTCAGAACCAGTTTCCTTACTTCCACCTTGAGGACAAGGTGAAACTATTGGAGGGGAGTATTGATAGGAAACCTGAGGTTATTAAAGTGTACCACAGGAAGAGGAGAGAGGGATGTAGGGGATCACAATCCCAATTGAGTCATGCTGACTACGTGAGAGAGGGATGTAGGAGATCACAATCCCAATTGAGTCATGCTGACTACGTGAACAATGAAGTGGAGGGAAATAACCACTTGTTGATGTGGCCAGGGGTGTGGGAAATGCCAATAGGAAATCTGTTAGAGGAAGGCAGAATAAAAGGGAGAAAGAAAGTGAGGGAGGGGTATGAAAATACTGAGTGAGAAGGGAATTGGGTGGGAGAGACTAGGCACTCTCAAATTGTCTGGAATTATCAGTTTTTTCCTGTTTCTTTGATTAAGAGTATATTCTGTAAACACTATTGCCGGTCCCCACTGGTCTGATATCATACTGCTATCAGCTCAGGAGAGGAGATTCTATTGCATATTCAGTACTTGTGTGTATTTTCTTAACCAGTATCTATCATACTGCTTGAGGTTTTTATAGAATCCCTGCAGCTTTTCTCTCCTGTGATGAGTTTTACACCTGTCAAGAATATTATTCTTGATTATGAGATTCCTGTGATGAGTTTTACACCTGTCAAGAATATTATTCTTGATTATGAGATTACTTCTCCTTGTAAAGATGGCTTGCATCTTAGATTTGAGATAATAACAAGTTGTTATGCTGTATATTGTAACAGAATTTGTTTGAGAGCAGATTCTGTTATTCTGTTTTGTTTGGCTTCACAAGGTTAAGGCTTTCCTATAAATAGGGAAGCCTATGCTATTTTGTGTGTGTGAAAAATCTGTTTAGTGAGATCATTTAGAAAAAGAGTGTTAGAAATATTCTTTGTAATTCTCAAGAGTGATCCTCTCTTGTACATCTCTTGTAACTACTTGGTTTATAGTGAAGCTTTGTTCTTTGCCCGTGGGTGGATGTAGCTTGGTTCAATAGTGAACCACCCACGTTAAAAGTCTTCGTGTTCATCTTTTATTTTCTGTTTTCTTTGCTTTACTGTTTCTCGGGTTCTCGTACACGCTTCCTAGCTTGGTTAAACAAGCTCGCCCAGCTCTGTTTTTGCAACAAATTGGCATCAGAGCTCCCAAAGATCCTGGGAGCAACACTGTGAAGAAGTCTGATTGGTTAGAATCATCAAGAACCATCAAGAACTCATCAAGAAGATGTCTAACACAATCAAGATTGAGAAATACAGCTCAAAGCAAAGTTTCAGTCTCTGGCGGATAAAGATGAGGGCACTGCTGAAACAATTACAAGTCTGGGCACCTCTTTCTGGACAAACCTCAAAGATCAATAAAGAAGATCTTGCACTGCAAGAAGAAAAAGCCCATTCGTTGATCTTGCTTTCTCTCTCTGATGAGGTTCTTTATGAAGTTGCTGAAGAATCAACTGCGCAGGCTTATGGGTGAAATTGGAGAAGCTTTATATGACAAAGTCAATCTGTAATAAGCTTCTACTTTGAAAAGACAGATTGTTTGGACTTCGAATGAAAGAAGGTACACCTCTGAAAGATCATTTAGATGAATTAAATTCCATATTGATGGAACTTCGTGATATTGATGTTAAGATAGAAGATGAAGATGCTGCCATGGTATTGTTAGTTTCCCTTCCCTTTTCTTTTGAAAATTTTGTAAGCTCTTTGACGATTGGGAAGGATCATATAACACTGGAAGAGGTGAAATCCAGCCTGCATACCAGAGAACTTCAACACAAAGCATCTGGAAATGATGAAGGTTCTGTTTTTGGGTTAGTGGCTTCAAACTCGGGTAAAAATCAGAAAAAGAAGAAAGTGAAAGAGATGAAAAAGGGCAAACATAACCCAAGAGACATCTGCAATTACTACAAAGAAGCAGGACATTGGAAGAAAGATTGTCCCAAGAAGAAGAAGGAATCTGTTTCGCAAATGTGACCCAAGAAGGTTACTCTTTCGATAATGATATGGTGCTAACAAAGAATCGATCATCATCATCGATCAAGTGATCAATGGGTGCTAGATCTACGGTTGTTCTTTTCATATGTGTCCACAAAGAAACTGGTTCCGACCTATGAAAGAAAGTCACAGGAAATGTCTTAATGGGAAATAATTCTTCTTACAAGACCATAGGCATTGGTACAATTCAGATCAAGATGTTTGATGGGAAGATTAGAACTCTATCAAATGTCTGCCACGTTCCAGATTTGAAGAGAAACCTGATTTCAGTAGGAGCTTTGGATTCAAAGGGTTTATCATGTAGTGTTGAAGGTGGAGTAATGCAAATCAGAAAGGGAACAAACACAATCATGAAGGGAACCAAATTGGGGAATTTATACATTCTACAAGGTTCCACAGTTATTGGTTCTTCATCTATAGCATCACAATCAACCGAAAATGGATCAAAAGAAAGCAGCCTTTGGCACATGAGATTGGGGCATATGAGGGAATAAGGTATGACAATCCTCAGCAAACAAAGTCTTCTTGGAAGACATCAGAAGGTCCAATTGCAGTTTTGTGAGCATTGTGTTTTTGGCAAGAAACACAGGCACAAGTTCATAAAAGCAATGCACACTACAAAAGCCACCTTAGATTACATCCATTCTGATTGTTGGGGACCATCTCGGGTATCATCAAAAGGTGGAGCTAGATACTTTCTATCCATTATAGATGATTATTCAAGAATGACTTGGATATTCATGCTGAAACAGAAAAATGAAGCCTTCAAATCCTTCAAGCAATGGAAGACTCTAATTGAGAATCAATCAGGAAAGAAGGTTAGAAGACTTCGTACAGATAATGGTTTAGAATTTTGCTCAAAGGAATTCAATGAATTCTGCAAGGAAGAAGGGATTGTCAGACACCTCACTGTTAGGAACACTCCTCAACAAAATGGGAGTTGCTGAACGTATGAACAGAACACTGTTGGAAAGAGCTCGTTGTATGCTATCCAATGCAGGACTGGATAGAAGTTTCTGGGCTGAAGCTGTAAGTACATCATGCTATCTGATAAATAGGTCTCTTGCCACTGCAATAAAGGGTAAAACTCCTATAGAAATATGGTCGGGAAAACTTGCAGATTACTCTACTCTTAGAATTTTTGGATGTCCTACCTATTATCATGTCAATGAGGGAAAGCTAGAACCAAGGGCTAAGAAAGGAGTATTTGTGGGCTATGGAGATGGGGTGAAAGGGTATAGGATTTGGTCATCTACTGAAAGGAAAGTTATCATGAGTAGAGATGTAACTTTTGATGAGGAATCTATGTTTCACCTCAAATCAAACCATGATTTCACAGAAGAAAGGAGAGATGATGCCCTGAAGCAGGTGGAGAGTGAAAGTTCAAAGAGCAAGCATGATGATGATGAACTTCACCAAGATTCAAAATCTCCAAAATATGATACAAGGGAAGAGTCGGACATGACTCAAGAAAATCAGCAAATAGAAGTTGAATCTCAAGTACCAGAGAATTCAACTCTCAGAAGGTCACAAAGAATGACCAGACCCCCTCAGAAGTATGGATATAAAAACATAGTTGCTTATGCCTTGCAAGTAGCAGAAGAAGTAGATCCTTATGAACCAACCACCTATCAGGAAGCAATCAAGAGCAATGAATCTGCTCAATGGATTGCAGCAATGAGTGAAGAGATGGAATCTCTTCACAAGAATCATACATGGAAGTTGGTTAAGCTACCTGAAGGCAGAAGAGTTGTTGGCTGCAAGTGGATTTTTAAGAAAAAGACAGGAACTCCAGGTGCTGAAGCTATAAGGTATAAAGCTCGACTGGTTGCTAAGGGTTACAGTCAAAAGGAAGGTGTTGATTACAATGAGATATTCTCTCCAGTTGTAAGACACACATCCATTCGAGTACTACTAGCATTAGTGGCTCATCAGGATTTGGAACTTGAACAACTAGATGTAAAAATAGCCTTTTTACATGGAGAGCTAGATGAAAATATACTAATGGCACAACCAGAGGGATTTGCTGTCCAGGGAATGGAAGATCATGTATGTCAACTTCAAAGGTCCTTATATGGTTTAAAACAATCTCCCAGGCAGTGGTATAAGAGATTTGACAGATTCATGACATCTCATGGATATAAAAGAAGTCCATATGATTCATGTGTATATCACAAAAGGGTGGAGGATGGTTCTTTTATATACTTACTTCTGTATGTGGATGACATGCTTATTGCAGCATGTCACATTGAAGCAATTCGGAAATTGAAATCTCTTCTCAGTGCTGAGTTTGACATGAAAGATATGGGAGCAGCTGAGAAAATTCTGGGGATAGAGATTTATAGAGATCGCACTCAGAAAAAACTATTCCTTTCACAAAAGGAATACATAAAGAAGGTTCTCATCAGATTTGGTATGTCTTCTGCTAAATCTCTTAGTACTCCCCCATCCGCAAACTCTCATCTCTCCTCAACCCTATCACCTCAAACTCAATCAGAAATAGAATATTTGTCTCGAGTTCCATATGCAAGTGCCGTAGGCAGTCTAATGTATGCCATGGTATGCACTAGACTTGACCTTGCACATCTTTGTAAGTGTGGTTAGGTGTTCCTATGTCAACCAGGAAAGGAACATTGGCAAGCTGTGAAGAGAATCTTCAGGTATTTGAAAGGGACAGCTGATGTAGGTCTTATATATGGAAGAGATACAAGTTGTGCGCTTGCTGGATACTCTGATGCAGACTATGCAGCAGATTTGGATTCAAGGAGGTCCGTTACCGGCTATGCATTTACTGTTGGAGACTCTTTGGTCAGTTGGAAAGCTACACTCCAGCCCACAGTAGCTTTATCCACAACAGAATCTGAATACATGGCGCTAACAGAGGCTGCTAAAGAAGGAATTTGGTTGAAAGGACTGATCAGTGATCTTGGTTTCACCCAAGAGCATGCCATCATTTTTTGTGACAGCTTAAGTGCCATTTGTTTGGCCAAAGATCAGGTGCATCATGAAAGAACCAAACACATAGATGTGAGGTATCATTTCATTCGTACTGAGAAAAGAATAAAAATTCAGAAAATTGGTACAAAGGATAATCCAGCTGACATATTCACAAAGCCAGTTCCTAAAAGCAAGTTTATGCATTGCTTAGACTTGCTAAATGTTGATTGTTGGAAGTAGTCCTCTGTGGCAGGCAGCAACAAAGCTTCAATCAGTTCTCAAGATCTTTGATGTCAGAAGGAAGATTGCAATCCAAGGTGGAGATTTGTAAAGATGGCTTGCATCTTAGATTTGAGATAATAACAAGTTGTTATGCTGTATATTGTAACAGAATTTGTTTGAGAGCAGATTCTGTTATTCTGTTTTGTTTGGCTTCACAAGGTTAAGGCTTTCCTATAAATAGGGGAAGCCTATGCTATTTGTGAGTGTGTGAAAAATCTGTTTAGTGAGATCATTTAGAAAAAGAGTGTTAGAAATATTCTTTGTAATTCTCAAGAGTGATCCTCTCTTGTACATCTCTTGTAACTACTGGTTTATAGTGAAGCTTTGTTGCTGCCCGTGGGTGGATGTAGCTTGGTTCAATAGTGAACCACCCACGTTAAAAGTCTTCTGTGTTCATCTTTTATTTTCTGTTTTCTTTGCTTTACTGTTTCTGGGTTCTGTACACGCTTCCTAGCTTGGTTAAACAAGCTCTGCCCAGCTCTGTTTTTGCAACACTCCTTTTCAGTATTTGTGTCTTGGAAACCTTTTATTATATTTGAACCTAAAAAAAGTTTAATTCCACTAAAAGGTTCCCACTTCAACTGGGCTCATTGTCTAACTTGGCTACCTCCTATTGTGGTGGAGCCTTGTTAACAATTGTACATTTGTATGTACTTCTGTCATCTGTGCATCTTTATCAAAAAATGACTTGTGTTCATTTAGTCTTTGTATATTAATAATCAGATCGCCTAATTTTGGCTGAATGCTGTATTTTTGGTAATTCGGTAATAAAAAAGTTTAGGGGAAGGGGAGGCTACCCCATTCAAAGGCTAGGGCATGTCACAAGCCTCAATGACGGCTTACAGTGGAATTTACAGATTGCCTACCTAGGGGGATGGATTACTGACAGCATGAATTGAACCTAGGTCTTTCAAGCAAAGTGCTTCCATCCTTATTAGTGGGCCGGGAGTGTATTTTCTTCTCTGCAGTTTTACTGAGATTAATTTTGATCTTAAAGCTAAAAATTTTAATGAAGAAAAGAATCTAGCTGTATTTTCTCAAGACAGTTGAATCTTTCATTTGCTGTAGATTCATGATAATTCTTTCCTGGGTTTATATATAAATATATGATGAATTGTAGCTTATCAAAATGGAAAAGATCTAATGATTTGTTTTTATATATTGTTGCATAGTATGTCAGGCCTGGTGCAGCACCAATGCCTGGAGTTGTTGCTTCTGCTCCAGGAGGACCTCCTGGTCAGATTCGTCCACTTGCTAGCACGATTGGTCGTGGCAGAGGGGACTGGAGACCACCTGGAATAAAAGGGGCTGCTGCTATGCAAAAAGGTTTTCATGCAGGTCCTGGATTACCTGGTTGGGGCAACAGTGCAGCAGGGCGGGGTTTTGGTGGTGGATTGGAATTCACACTTCCTTCTCACAAGTAATTTTTAACGGATTAAATTATTGTCTTTAGTTGTATTAAGACACTAGATTTGAAGTGACTATCATCAATAGCTTAACTTGGAAGGCATATTTTGAGTGGTTGAGTAGCGCTGCAATTTAGGAGAGAAGTGTTCGGAATCCTAAACACATGATTAATGAGTGGAAGGAGGCTATCTCCTGTATGTCTGTTTTTTCTTTTGCCTTTGGATCTCTACGAACATGTCTGGCTTTTAGGTAATTTTGACTTTGAAATATAAAATGCTAGTATGTTAAGTCAATTAGTTTTACAATCATCTATAGTATTGTGTAAAAGAAAGTTCTTAGGCCACTGTTTACATCAAGTTCATTATTTACTTTTGTTGGAATATTATTGTTAAGTTGTATTTGTTTTGCTTTGTGGTCTATCTCCTTGGTGGTATATGAATAGAACTGCTCATTCCTACGCTTCATTAATGTAGCCGTGTGCTTTCTTCTGGATGAATATTTTCTCTGACAAATAACTTACCGATGAATAAGATTTTATATTTACTTTTTATGGAGTTGTAATTGCATGCATTATTCTATTCTTGAGTTGAAATCTTAAAACAGAAGCACATTTCTAATGCAGGATACTTTTATTCCCATTATTTTGATGTTTTTTGTCAATGTGTAACTAAATCTCAGTTATGTGTCACCCAATCAGTGCTTATTTAAACCTGCCAATTATTTTCAGAACTATATTTGATGTTGATATTGAGAGTTTTGAGGAGAAACCTTGGAAATATCCGAATATTGATGCATCAGATTTTTTCAACTTCGGTTTAAATGAGGAGAGCTGGAAAGATTATTGCAAACAGCTGGTAAAATTATTAACATACTTTCAATATTCTCCAGAAATTTAGTGTAGACTGAGAAAATCCTTGTACTTGACTTTTTAGGAGCAACTACGCCTAGAGTCTACAATGCAAAGCAAGATTCGTGTTTATGAGAGTGGTCGAACAGAGAAGGTAGAGGTGCTAGTGTATTTTAAATTTAGTTCCTTATCAGTTATCACTGTTCCTGTGGTGTTTTCGGACACTGATTTTATTTTATTTTTTTAATTAAGTTAATAATGTAGTTGATTTCATTCCAGGAGTATGATCCAGATTTGCCCCCTGAATTAGCTGCAGCTACTGGTGTACATGATGTATCAGTTGAAAATGCAAATTCTGTAAAGTCAGATGTCGGACAAAGTGATGTCATGAAAGGTTCTGGACGTGTGCGACCGCCACTAGTATGTATTTGTCTAAATACTGTTTTGCATAAAAAAATTAAAAATATTTGTGCTACCTGCTTTATAGAAAATTTCTCTCATATTAGGGCCAGGTACCTGCTTTCTGTTTGCTTCTTGGTCTGCTTGCTGCTGGTTAATATAAGATAACATGTTTGTGGTAGATATTTTGCCCTTTCTTCTCTAATTCTGTCTTTAGGCTCAATATATTAATTTACTTCCTACCAGCCAACTGGTAGAGCAATACAGGTGGAAGGTGGCTATGGTGAACGTCTTCCTTCCATTGATACTCGCCCTCCTCGAATCCGTGATTCAGATGCAATCATTGAGGTATTTAATGATTTTGTCATATAAAGTATATGTGGTCATTGGATGACCCTTTTTTATGGAACATCCTGCATATGTGTTATACACATTATTAAGTATTTTTGTGAACAGATTGTTTTACAGGATACAGAAGATGATGATTCCTCTGCAGGAATCAGTATCCAAGATCAACCAGAGGGTGGAGAAGCCCGCCGAGAGGATTCTAGAGAAGACCAAGTAGTTGGAGATAAAATTCCAACGTTGGAGCCTGAGTATTTTGATGGTCTTCCACAGGATTATAATGGTCGAAAGAAAGAGCTTGCAGGAAGAATGCCATTTATGAAATCCAGTCCTGCTAACATACCTAACGGAGATGAAAATTTGTTCTTCCCACATGAAGAGCCAATCGGCTACACTGGTTCTAGGGGCCAAAATTCTAGGTCCTATGGTGGAAATTTCAGCTCCTCTCGTGAGGAAAGGTATGCAATAATGTTTATGCCTTCAGAATAATTGTATAATGTTAACCTATATGCTTGTGTTTTCATCAATGTTGTACTTCGTTGTTCTATCATATACCTTTCATTTGATAGGCGTCCACAAATCAGTAAATGCTGGTAAAATTTAAGACTGTTTGAAATTTTATCCCACCGAGTCTTCCTCTATAAATTAAGTTTGTATGCCTAGTGTACCATGACCTAGCATAGATTTAAATATCACTATGAACTGGTTAATTCATGTTAATGGTTGTTGTCATTGGTAAGGGATTTTCTAAACAACCAGGACAGTATGATTATGACTGACAATACGTTACATTGGTGTTGCTTTGTATTAATTTACTATGTCATTAAACAGTTAAATTTGAGTTGTTGGAGAAGCACATTATGAAAATGATGTAGATCATAATGAAACATATTCAACATATCTTTTCTTGTAGAAAAAGAAGGCTGAATCTAAGATAAAGATTATGCAGCCACTCAGATGTCAAACATAGGTATAAAGCTGATTTTCTTGTGTCAAAATTATATTAAAGAAAAAAAGGATTGCCCCTCTTGTTAGATGCTTAGATACCTTTTCTTGCATGAAGGAATTTTTTTCATATGTACATCCTTTGGTGTAACCGTTAAAATTCTCATTTATTAAGAACATTTATTTATTTTATTATTATTATTATTTTGCATTTTCTGGTGGCTTTTGACGAAGCTGGTGTCAGAACCTAATAGGCTTGGTAGTTTTCATCTGCAATTTATGAATATGATCTTTGTTTTTCTATTTACAGGCTGATGGAAAGAAGAGTGCGTGGTCAGTCTGCTCCTATTACTCCTATTCGAGAATTGACAACTGTTGACAATAAAAAAGAAGAGTCTGTTGAAAGCATGGAAGGTAGACATAGTGCACTTTTGTCATCTCCTGTCATCAAGGATGCAAGGGAGTCCAGTGTGGAGGACAAAGATACTGAGCTTGAGGACACTGGGACAGCTGATGGAAGTTCCAGATTGGAAAAGGAGGAAATTGATTTAAATACAGTAGACAAAGCAGATACCCTTAAGGATGAGATAGCTAAGAGACAGAAATTAACATCTGAAGTTGAGCAACCTTTGCTTGATGAAGTTGATGATTGGGAGGACTCAAAAGCTGCAAGAAGCAGTGATAACAGCAAAGCAAGATCAGCAAGCAGCCGGGATAACCAGAAGCGGCGGGAAGGTTTTGAGGAAGAAGTAGTTCAGGATCCACAATCAGCACGACTGGGTAGCATCAGACAGCACCCTGATGAAAATGAGCAGGGGTTCTATAGAAGAGAGCATGATGGAAAGCAAGAACCTGAAAGAAATCGCATGGTACTTAAAGGTAGAGAGGGATCATACCCTTACAGGGATCGGCATCCTAGCTCAGCTCATCAATTGCACACAAATATAGATGGATTTGATAGGCAAAAAGATAGGGACAGTTCTGACATGGATTGGGCACGAAGAGACGATGATCTCTATAGCAGAAGGATTAGAAATGATGAACCTAGAAAGAGGGATAGGGCTAAAGTTCGAGAAATTGAGAGAAGCGACAAAGATGATAGCCTTCATTCTAGAAAACAGTTGGATAATGGCAGCTACAGGGTTCCTTATGATAAGGATGTTGTGTCAAGAGACTCGAGACACAGGGAAAGGGATGAGGGCTTGAGGATTCGGTATGAAGCTGTGGAGGATTACCATGGCAAGAGGAGGAAGGACGAGGAATATCTTAGGAGGGAGCAAATTGACAAAGAAGAAATTCCGCATGGCTATAGAGAAAATGCCAGTCGGCGCAGGCGAGAAAGAGATGACGTATTGGATCCACGGAAGAGAGATGACCTACAAAGAAGTAGAGATAACCTTGATGATCAATATGCTGCCAGGCAGAAAGATGAGGCCTGGCTACTGAGGGAAAGGGGTGATAGGCAGAGAGATAGAGAGGAGTGGCATCGATTGAAACAGTCCCATGAAGAACACCTACCAAAGCGTGAAAGAGAAGAAGGACGGAGTTCTATAAGAAGTGGACGGCGAGCTGAAGAAAAAGCATGGGTTGGCCGTGTTAGGGCTAAGGATGAACATAAAGTTTCCGAGAAAGAATACCAATCTAGAGAAGCAACACGACACAATGACCAGTTGAAGAGGAGAGATCGAATTCAGGATGAAAGTACACATCATAAGGGGCGTGATGATACTTATGCCTGTGGAAATCAATATAGTAGTGAGGAAAGGCGATCTAGGCAGGAAAGGTCAAGTAGTCGTGATCGTCCTGCTAATGCTTCAGATAACCAAAGAGGTCATGAGAGAAAGCATAAAGAGGGCTCAAGGAAAAGCAAAGAACCTGATGTTAGTGATCTGAATAGTTCAGGCCTGTCCAAGAGAAGTCAAGAAAATCAAAGTGGTCCGACCAATGAGAAGGTATGCTTTATGGCTTGCATGTTAAATGTGAAGCTTTTATCTGGAGAGTAGAATATTCTTTTTACATGAAATTAAGCATTCTCCATATGTGCCTCTTAGAACCATGCAAGGTAGTCAATCCCGGATAGCAGCGCGGAGTGGCCACCCGAAATCCGCTATACCGGTATAGCGGATAGCGGGATGGTCGTTACATCAAAGGTAGCAGGGACAACATAAATAATTTCTAGTACACATAATAGATGTTCAAAACTAAAAAATTACTCAAAACTTGAGATATATTCATCATCAATACTTTGAAGTTATAGCTTAAAAGACACAATCATCATTAATAAAATGCATAAATAATAACAATAAGTCAACATCAGTGATGATGACATATGATTAATGGAGGCTGGAGGCCGGAGAAGCTGCGAAACATAGATGGGCTTGGCCAGAAAAGTCTGAAACAGGCTGAGAAAGTGCAAACAGATGAGTGCAGAGGCTGGGAAGTGCGCGTGCACTTCGTGAGCGCTGGGAACTTTCTGAAACAGAGCAAGGAAGTGCTAAACAGAGCAGCATTTGTGAAGGATGTGAGGACGGAGGACTGTTAAACAGGTGTGAAACAGAGCAGCCTTTGTGAGGATACAAGGATGAGATCCGGGTGAAGACTCAAATGTGTGTGATGAATTTCCAGCCCTTAGTAAAAATGAGCTAGAGCGCTTGCGGACTCTCATTGACTCTCTTAGTAAGCCTTTTGGTTCTTGTTCTCTGACCATGACTGGTAAGAAATTTTGTTTTCAATCCTTTAATGATTCTGGTACTGAGAATTTATGGATTATGGACTCTGGTGCAACTAACCATATGACCTTTTATTCTCCACCTCTATTATTTTATCAACCCTCTTCTAGTAAGCATCATATAACCGTAGTTGATGGCTCTCATTCCTCAATTGTGGGTTCTTGTACTATTAAACTCCAGCCCTCCCTACACTTAAACAATGTGCTCCATGTTCCCAAACTTTCTAATAATCTTATTTCAGCTAGCATATTAAGGAGATAGTATAACCGCCCTTGTTCCTTAGCAACTCCAATCGTCCTCCCTGTGCGATGGATTTGTGCAAGAAAGAGCAAAGGCTGCTTTGTATGGGGAGAGCTGCTGCAAACCCTAAAGTGGTTGATGGGTTGAAGAAGGTAAGTTTAAGTGAGGGTAAAATAGAGAATTCATTAGTTTAAGCGAGGGCAAAGTAGAGACTTCCTTAGTTTAAGTGAGGGCAAAATAGAGACTTTGCAAGCTTAAGTGAGGGTAAAAAAGGAATCTCGTTTAAAAAGAAATAAAACAGAGTTTCAATCTCTGCAAAAGCATTGCAGCCGCGATGTCTGCGATTCAGGCTGCGACTCCACCGTGATTCACGCCACGACAGCTGTGACACCAAAACGCGACGCGGACGGAGCTTTGGAGCGGCAGACCTGAGCGACGTAACGGTCCGCCACAATAGTGCCGCGATTTAGCACGATTGACTACTCTGGAATCATGAAGGTCTAGAATTATGGTGAATTTGCAATTTAGTGCCTGGTAATATCTGTAGTGTTAGTTCAAGCTACGTAATGTATGGCAAGGCAGGCTTGATCATGAATAACTAACTTTTGCATTTTCATGATTCCTCTTTTCCCAAATTTATGTCTTGGGGGGATGGTAGAAATTAGAATATCTTCCCTTTTGAGCACGATGTTGTCCTTTTTGTCCTGTTAGGATTGCCAACTTCGAAGACTGGACTTCTGGAAAGTAGTTGGGAGGTTTTTAAACAAAATGTGTGATGAGGTTTAATAAATCCAGAAAGTGTTAATAGGGGTTTATAACATACTACATTATGGTAGCCTTTCTAAAGTATCTTGACAGTTTATTACAAGCTATTATCTTAAAATTATAAGGTATTCTACCGTTTATCTGTGATGTTTTGGATAAGAGATTATTGTTGTTGTGATATTATTTGATTACACTGGAAGTATCATTCGAGTGATTGGTTATTGGAGGAAACCTTGTTATTATGGTTATCTTGAGTGTTTCAGCATAATCTGGTTATAACTGACAAGCTTAGTCACTTTTGTGTGTGTGTCTCTCTCTCTCTGTTTTTTATTATTGGGTGAGTGGACTTGATAAAAGAGGGAGGGTGGTGTTAGCTAGTCGGCAACCGACGTAAAACTGGTGAATTTTTTTGACATCGATTAATGATTCAATTGTGTTAATTCTAGGTTGTTATCTGAAAGTAACTCACTACTTTAGGAGAAACCATTAAAATGACCTTGCACTAAATAGATTTATTGAAATTTGATTTTTGATAAGAGCCCGTGCTGTCATTTAATCCATGTACCATGTAGTCGATCTTAGCTAGTGGGATAAGGCTTGGTTTTTTGTTTATTTGTGCGCAACTGGACCTGAGACTCACTTTTAAATTTGCTTGATTCATTGTATTTGACAGTTGTGTTAATATTGTTAGCAGGGCTCTGGTTGAGACTTTGTTCACTGGGAAAATTGAATTGGTGTTGTTTCTTATTTCACAGGAGTGTGTTTTATCATTCTTAGTAGGCCTTGGAATTCTATTTTAACTGCATTTTGCCTTAGTCTGTCACGGTCCCCTCTGAACAAAAAGTGATTGAGTGCTCTTCAATTTGTTGTTCTGCTTTCAAGTTCTTGCTGATGTTGGAATTATCATAAGATATTTTTCTATTATTATAGTTAGTTTCTATTTGTGAAGGGCTTGAAAGGCTCTGGTGATAAAGAACGTGCTGAGCATGAAATTCCAGGGCATCGCATGTCCAGAAAACATCGTGAAGACATTTCCTCAGATGATGAACAGCAAGATATTCATAGAGGACGTTCTAAATTGGAACGCTGGACAAGCCATAAGGAAAGGGATTTCAGTATCAGCAGCAAGTCCTCTTCTTCCTTGAAGTTCAAAGACATTAATAAGGATAATAAGGATGAATCTTCTGAAGCTGGGAAACCAGTGGATGAATCTGCTAAAACAATTGATGTTGATAACCAACATCTCTTGTCGGCTGAAGGGAGGGATTCTGTAGATTTGGAGGGTAAGGAAGCTGATACAAAAGGATTCGGGGATCGGCACCTTGACACAGTTGAGAGGTTGAAGAAGCGTAGTGAGCGGTTCAAGCTTCCGATGCCAAGTGAAAAAGAGGCCCTGGCTATCAAGAAGCTAGAGAGTGAACCACTGCCTTCTGCCAAAAGTGAAAATCCTGTGGATTTAGAAGTCAAACAAGAGCGACCAGCCCGAAAAAGGAGGTGGATCAGTAACTAAATGAGAAATCTGGGGCCATCATTATTTGGCTGAAAGTCTAATCTAGTTTGACCTTGGGAGAATTTCTGCTTGGCCTGATTTTTTTAAAAATCTAGAACATTGGCAAGCGCCAGCCATGCTTTAGTATTTAATGTTGAAAATGGCATCTATAGAGTTTGAGACAATTTGTACTCCAGTAATGTCATTTTGTAACCATACTACCTATACATCTATTGTACACTGTATATACAGGTAAAATGTAAAACATGAACTGGTCATTACAGGTGGCACATATTTTGGGTGTGGAAATGTGGCTCTTAACTGGATGGTCTGGGTTATGAGGATTATGTGGTGAAGTTGACCAAGGCTGGATGCAATATAACATTCAGAAACCATTGGCATGGCTGGTGAGGCAATGAGCCTGAAACTGGCACCTTCTTGTGGCCTGGCAGGTCCAAGTTTTTGGAAAACAACAAACATCTTGGTGAAGAGCGGTCCAAAGAGATGCTACTTGCTTCCCTACCGTATGCTTTTTTATATTGAATCATAGATGTCAAGGATGATTTCTCTTTGTTGTAGACTGTAAGCAAGCACTTGATTACTCCTTTTTTTTCTTTACATTTTTACGCGGGAATCATGAAACTTAACCGTAGAGCCTTTGATGTATCTAGAGATGAAATGACATATAGTTATAGGTTAGCAATTCCAACAAGTAATGAAAGAAAATAGCAGCATAATTTATTGCCATCTCCAATTGTTCCAATCTCAGAAGTGTATATAATCTTTTTTCCCCCCTTGGTACGACCTGAACAGAAAAAAATCAAATGAGACAGACCTGCAAATGCAAACAGAGAAGCTAAAATAAATTTAAAAATTAAAACCAACACCTAGCTCTCTGATAATGGTATTATAGTTGCTGGTTCCATGATTATAACCTCAACCTTGTTCCTTTTTGTATAGTCCAGAAAAGGAAGGATTTTTGGCCTTTTTTTAATAAAAAAAATTATTAAGAAAGAAGGAAAAGGAGCAAAGATAGATGATAAGATACCTTAGAAGACTACAAAACAAGCAAAACTTAAGATACTAATACATGTATCAAAGTTTGGTAATCCCTTTGCATGTCTGACAAAGAGACTCCTCTAAAGAGCTATGAGCAGAACACTAAAGGGAAGCTAAAAACATAACTATATCTCAAATGAAATTTAAGTTGAAAAAAGTGTCTTCGAAAATTCTATAATTCTTTTTTAACCATGAACACCAGATAACAATAAAGACAGTATTGTCACAGAGTCTTGACTTCTTTATAAGAGCCAAACTCTCTAAACTTGATGAGAAGAAAGTGATGCATGTCTATAGGACAGATTTAATGCTCTACAAAGATCCCAAAAAACTTATTCTAAAGAAGTCTTGCTACAAAAAAGTGTAAAAAAAATATGCAGTCCAGTTTCCGAATTAGAATAGCACATAACACACATATTAGGAGACAAAATAGTGAGAGGTTTGCCCTTTTGTAACAAGTCATTAGTGTTAATACTATTAAGAATCGTAGTCCAGGTAAAAGATTTGACCTTGAGAGAGATATCGATTTCTAAATTAATTTATCCAAAGTAAATTTTTCTCTATTAGGAGAATGAGTCTAGAACTGGAAATAAAATTTGCAAGAAAGAATAGCTAATGAATCAAAAAGTCCAAATTCTTTTATCCGGATCAAAAGAAAGAGGAATAGATTCTTGAAGTTGGCATATGTACAAGAAAGGGGTTGAATTGTGGGCCCTAAGAACTTTGGATTTTCTTGTAAAACAAATCGAGTCTAGTTAAGGTCTCTCAAGTTACTCACTTAGAGTTGACTAGAGTTACAATGAACACAAAGTCTGGTTACTCTACTTGCAACTTTACTCAACTTGGTCAAGAAATTAAATCTGATCAACCAATGAAAGACTTTGATGTATATGTTCCAGAACTATTCTTTGAACTTATAAAAGTGGTTTCAACACATCTAATGTGATTATTGTAAATATTTTAGGAACACTTAACTTGAATTCTTCAAAACTTACCTCCTCAAATCAATTTTTGATCAATACTTGTATTTTCTTTTAAAAACCAGTTTGAACTGATGTAAAAATAATTCTAGAATAGAATGTATAGAGGAGACGAGGGAAAAAGAAGCTCAACATCATAATTTATATTGGTTCACCCTTAACCACATGGACTATGTCCAATTCCCAGCTCCTCACCGAGAATTTTCACTAAATTTAAGTAGTCTTTGTACAACCTAGCCACTTCCAACTAAACTTTCAAGTATTCTTTGGACCTATACACTTCTGATTTTAGACTCTAAGTCTTATAGTGGCTAGAACAATCCTCTAGCTCACCAATACTCACCTCTCAAAGGTTCAAGAGTTTAGGATATAAATGAAAGTGGGTAGCTCTTGATTAACACTCAAAGAGTGGATATACACAATTTAAACATGAGATAAAACACCTACAACTAGATTTCACCTTAGTTTGCACAAGTAGGCAGAGAATAGAAAAGTTGAGTAGAGTGTAGTAAGTTGTAGAATATTGTTTGGTCTTTTTCAGCTCCTCTAACCCTTGATCTTTCAACTTAGGAACTTTTTATTGATAATCGAATACTAGTCGTTGCATTTCAAATGATCCTAATCCTCCAAGGATGAAACTAGCCATTACTGATGCAGTTTTGAGCTTTCTGTTGCTTTTTGTATTGTTTTGTCTTGTAGAAGCTTGAGTAGAGAGCTTCAACAACTTTGGTCATCTTTAATTATATTCATGGTGAACTCTGTTTAACTAACTTTGTCACTTCTTTATGTGATTTCTTATGTGTAGATGATTTTTCCATGTTGATTTGCATGAGAAAATATGATCTTCTAGATTTCTTCAAGATTCATTTGGCCTTGTGAGAGATTTCTTTGTTGTGACTTAAACTGACCTTGCTTAAGTGGTGTTCTTGGCTTTCATTACTCTGCTCATGAAAGTCTTGACTCTTCTAAAGTCCTTTGTGACTCTTCTCTTCACATATGGTGATTAACCAGCCTTCTATGTGATCTTTCTCAGTTGATAATCATAGGCATGTGAGTATAAACTCAACATAATATCACATAAACAATGTTAATCCACTCTAAGATCACGAGAGCAATGTAAACATATTTTCAATATAGTTTATTAATTATCACAACTCACATTAAAGCACTTTGATTTTCAAAAATGTTATTAGAAAGGACCTTACTCAACCTATAAGCAAGAATTTTGGTTATGATCTTATAAACACTAGAACCAAGCTAATGGGAAATCCTTCACATTAACTGGCCAACCCTTTTTGGGAACTAGAGAATTAAAAGTATAATTCATGCAAACTCCAATTTTACCATTATTAAAGAATTCAACAAACACCTTAAGGAAGTCAAGTTTGACAATATCCTAACAATTATGAAAAAAAAAGAAGGTAAAACCATTAGGACTATGAGTTTTCTCTTTCCCCAAGCTAAAAATAGCTCTACGAATTTCCTCCTCCTCAAAAAACCTTTCTAACCAATAATGGGCTTTGTTTAGAGTAATGTGATTCCAATCCAAATCCTCTATAAAAGATCTAGAAGGCATGTCCTCAGCAAACAACTCAGAATCTAGAAATTTCTAAAGCAATGGCCCCCATGTCCCTAATGACAATACCGCCCTCACGTTCTGACTTTTTAATTAAGCTCATCCTCCATCTACCAGACGCGACACTATGAAACAATTTTGAATTAGCATCCCTATCCTTTGCCCAATGAAGTCTCAACTTTTGTCTTCGACTTGTTTCTTCCCTAAGCAGAATCTCATCTAGATCAAGTCTTAACTTCTACCTCTTAACACAAAGATCATCAGGACTTCTGCCTCTTAACACAAAGATCATTAGTAAGGTTACCTGTTTGTCCCTATATTAGGCCACAAGTGTAGGGGTCATACAAGTAATACAGTTAAAGAGTAGAGATCATTCCCTCGAGGATAAATGGCTTCTATTACTAAATAACAACTAATAGCTTAACTAAATTATATTCAAGAATATATAAAATAGAGAAAGTACAAATAAACTAAATCTAAAATACAAAAGCAATAAAGATAATGGTTTAGAGATCTAGGAAATCCTTCTTCACCTCCTATTTCTTACTAATGATATGCAATCTTTCCAAGCAACATCAATGAATTGTTAAGTTAGCTTGAGAATCTGATTTAGTTAAAAGCCTATGTCTAGCACAATTAACCCTGGTGTCATTTACCTAATCCACTATGTTTTCATGAGAACTAGTGTAAATTCCACTAATGAACGATCTATTCTCAAACACCCGTTATACATGGCTAAAATGTATATTTCTATCCAGCTAGTGAATCAACTCATCCAAGCCAATTGAACTTGTTGAACATGCATCTACCATACTATGTCCATTTCCACAAATCCCTATGTCTAGTTCATTTGCATCAACCAAGATCATGCAAATGAATGGCCAATCAGAAGCAAGCATTAAGCATAGGCATGGTAGAACAAAATCAATGATCAATATAAACTCAAAAGATAACATAAACATTAATATCCATATAAAGATCTAAAGTAATTCCAAAATACAGATTAACTAATCATTGAACCCGAAAATATACATCAAAACAGAATCTCCTTCCATGAAGAAGATGGCTTCCAACCTAGCCTCCCTAGGCCTCTAATCAACCTAGAAATGAAAAACAGGCCGCAGCCTTTCTAAAACCTAAAAAGCTCCCCGAACTCCCTTTTGTAAATCTGTTAAAAATTTATTTATAGACTCAGAAAAACAGAGGCACGCCACGGCATTAACATGCCTGCGCTGCGGCGTTCAATTTACGTAGCTCTCTGACTTGATGCAAGGGATGCACAACGCCGCGACATACGCTCCTCAACGTCACGGCGTGACAAGTTTGTCTATAGAATTCTGCAGCAAACACAGTTTTGCTATTATTTTTGCTCCTTTGGGTTCCTCTTAAGCTTTCTCATCAGCGTTGTTCCAAATCTTCTACTAATCTGCTTGTTTACAGCTCTTCCTACAATAGAGAAATTATCACATCAGTGACAAATGTAAAATCTACTTAATCAATAATATAATAAGCACAGTTTGCTCAATATCATATAGGAAATGTATCAAAATTGAATATAACAAATATAAGTACAAAACCTTTCAAATATATATAAATACAAGAACTTTAGCAATCAAAGAAATACATATATAGGGCACAAATAACTACACAATGTGGAGTTATCACACCCTCAAACTTAACATTTTGCTTGTCCTCGAGCAAAACAAAGTATGACTAAGCAAACTTACTTAACAATTTACACTCAACATGCATTCAGCAACTTTTAATTTCAATTTTCACTTTTTTAGAACCAGTGTAGAATGATTGCATCGGTCCTCAATGAATACAAAAATCTCATGATCAACTCCATACATACATAATCCTAAACATGTAACAATTCAGCATCCTTTCATGCAAATCACATTTTCCACGAACATGCAAGATAAACTTCTCCTTTTTAAGTTATACACATCCGGATAAGTTTATAAACATACATGTATATAAATCATAAAATCCACAAAATTGAATCTAAACTCTCTCCCCACTAATGTAAACCACACACAACTGAGGATCAAGAGGGTCTTTACAGCTTGTAATGTAAGGCCAATGGTAATGGGCGTAAGAAAAGAATGGAAATGATACATATAAACATTGAGACACATACACATATGATTTCAAGACTTGAGCCCAATTGATATTCTGAGGGTATTCCAAAAAGACTTTGAAAGATCAGAACTCATCAGAACCATTCAATGCTTCATTTCATTTTTTTTCTTTTTCTTTTCTTTTGCTTTGCTTGTCTCTTTTCAATTTTTCTTTCTTTCACTTTTACACAGCAAGGCTTTTCTAACTGCAGATGATTCTTACAAGCTCAATTTTTGAATTTGACTTACACAATACCCCTCATTACTTGACTCGTTTCAAGAAATCATATGGTATGCACTCAACAAACAATGATGGTAAGAAGAAAATGCAATGCTTTCACATGCATTAGAATGGTTAATAGGGTAAGGAATACATGGGTGAATGAAAAACATATAAGGCCAAACAATCAACAGGCTTCAAAATGGGACCTAGAGATATCATCATGTCATGGTAGGCTTAAAAAGCTCAATCGGTCCAAACAATGTCCTAATCATTTCCTCAGTCATGCACAATCTAGGATTTCGCATCAAGATAGTTTAAGAACAACTTCTAGGATAATCGAAACTCTACATGCACATCCATAAACTTTCTCTAGATATGCACTCTTATCATTTTCAAAGTTATACTTGCACCTAAGTGGAATGTAAATCATACATAAAAAATAACCAAATTGTTTCACATGCTTCTGACCATACATGGTTTCGCTGAAAGTAATCAAATTGCAACCATTTATGTCATTGAACAACCAATTCCACACTAGCATCTATTCAATCATTCAATCAAAATTGAAATTTTTTTGCCTCAGAATCTCATCAACAATAGTCAAACTCAGCATATGATCATGATAACATACTGACTATTATTACTGCATACTCAAAATATTAAAACATGTTATACAAATTCAACATTATAATAACCAAAACATGTAATAATACTCCCCCAAACTGCAATGAAATAGTGTCCTCACTGTCCATGGTATCTAGGGAACCTGAGCCTATCAACATTTGAAATGTGAGAGCTAAACATACTACAAATATTTAAAAACACGTAAAATAAACTAATAATGTACAATATATATACTACAGGACAACATACCGCAGCACACAACATCTATGCCACGGTATTTAATTAGAATGGGTGCCTTCAGTAGCACCTAAAACAAGTCTCTTTCTATTTTTTTAACAAGTTTAAAAAGGGCACGCCACGACATTACACTTGCTACGCCGCAGTGCTGAGGGCTCTGGATTTTGCTTAATACGCACAAAAATAATTGTCACGTCGCGGCGTGAAACAGACTCACGCCACGGCGGGAGAGATCAACCTGTAGAATTCTACAACAAATTCAATTTTACTGCAGAATTTACCCAAAGAGGTCCTCAACACCTCTTAAACTTGTCTAAAAGGCTAAAACACAAAATAGAAAACTAAAATACATTAAAACAACAAAATCAACATACTAACCTATATATAACTTAAAACTAAACAAACACATAAAAACTAACTAAAACATTAAAAATCAAAGTACTAACATATATAAGATTTAAACTAACTAAAGCTACTAAATCAAACTTACTAACTACAAGAATGCAAAAATTAAACATACTAATAAGTCCAGAATCTTCCCATACTTTGTTGCGAGTGTCAAACGTTGAATCTTCTTTAGCATTCGGCCCATGATCACCAGGCTCTCTGTGTTAACTTTCTTGACCTTGAGTCGCAGAGTTTTCTTCAAAGTCATATCCTTGTGATCTGATCCCATATCTATTTCCATCAAAGATACTCACTTCAAATCTTGATTGAGTTTAATGATTCTCTAACAAATTCCTGAGAAATGACAAAGAGATTAGAGTGTAGTAAGAAGCATGATGCAAGGATGCAAAGTATTTTTTTTATTGTCTTTAAAATGAATGCAATGATAAATAGTTGGTCCACTAACAGTGACTTGCACCCCCCTTTTTTAAAAAACTTTTCTCTCCTTTTATTCCCAAGTAAAACTTGTCTTTGAATGGGGTGCGATTAGGTTTATCACATTAATGGACCATACTACTTATTATGTATATGTACAAAAGCAAATATGACATGGATAAATTCGAAAGTAAGAAGAAGGTATGCTCCCTGTGTGCCCTAAGGGGTTGTCTTAAATTTGAGGAGTTCTACCTTAAGGTTCTTTGAGTCATTCTGATTCGTGAGAACTCTCGTTGGGTGGCTTTTCTATTCTGAAGGCCTCCAGAGCTAAATCCTATTTCATAATGTTGACCGCAAACAGTGGGTAAACCACCAAGTGCGGGACATTTATGAAAAAAGGCACACTCTAGATGAGGTTTTCGCAATAACCAAATAGGATGTACATTCAAAATGGCTACCACTACGCAACCTCTACTTAACTTAGATTTCGCTCAGACCCGGGTATAGGGCCCCACTCGAATGTGTGTGATAAACGTGTAAGTGCGGTGTGTGTAGGAAGCATACAAACCTTTATAATCCTAAAAGTTACCCACAATCTGCAAAACAAATACAAAACAAATTCCAAAGGAGCTTCTATCCTAAGATTTGCATAATAAATAAATAAAAATAGTTAAAATAATTAATAAACAAACTAAACAAACAAAGAAAAACAAAATAAAATAAAAAGGGTAAAACAAACATGTAAATGTCACAAAAATTTGCACTACTAATTTACAAAGACTTGACTCAACTTTCCCCAGTGGAGTCGCCAACTGTTGCGACCGGGATCGCGGCGGGATAACAACTTAAATTAACAAAAATTTAAGGGAGTCGCCACCAATTTTTTTTTTATTAGGAAAAATTGGAAAACCTAAAAAGATGATCTACGTTCAAAAACTCAGGTTCGGGAGTCTAATTATGCATAGGGAAGGGTGGAGACTTAACCTCACAGCACCCCTAATACATCTGCCCTAAGACGGTTACCTTAAATTAGTTGTGTAATTTTTTTATAACTTTTAAAAACTATTTATTTTACCCCTTTTATTAAAAGATAAACTGAATAAATAAATTAATTATGAAAATTTTAATTTTGGCTTGACAGAATTTGTGATTCTCGCTCCTACGTATCCTCGGATGCAATGAGAAATTCAAAGTCACGTCGTTCTTTAGAAAATGATTGTGGGTTATTTATTTTTTAATTTTAGAAATATTTTTGTTTTGAAAATTCGTTTGATTTTTTTTATATTATTATTTTAGAAAAGAAAGAATCGTCAAGCTGTCGCAACTCAGACGATTTTAAAAGTTACAGGATTAACAAGCTATCGCAACTCAGCTAATCCAATTTTATTTTTTCTTAATAAGACTCAACATTTGATTCCCTTGTTTAGAAAATGAACCATCAAGCTATCACAACTCAGATGATTCTAAAGCCACAGGATTAACAAGCTGTCACAACTCGGTTGATCCTGTTTTATATATATAAAAAAAGACTTTCATTAAAGAAAAGTAGTACAATGTCACTATTTAAAATAAATATCAATAAGATAATAAACATGTCAATAAATAAAAAAAAACAAAGAAAAACAAGATATTTTTTTTTATAAAAAAACAAATGTCAACATTTTTATTTTTATATCAACAACTAAATAAAAACTTAAGTACTAAAAAAAAAAAGAGAGTTATCCAGTCCACCTAAAAAGCCCAAAAGAAAGAAAGCAAATCTCCCAAAAAAAAAGCATCGAATTATTATAGCTTTCCTCTTTAAAAATATAATAATAATAATAATAATAATAATAATAATAATAATAATAATAATAATAATAATAATAATAATAATAATAATAATAAAGAAGAGACATCTAGTCTCCGGAGCAGAATCACGAAACCAAGAACAAGGAAAAACGGTGGGGGGATTTCAAATAGAAGCTTGGAACGGAAAAGGGCGAGAGATCAAGGCAAAGGCATGGCGGCACACGGTGTTTCACGCAGCGGTGGCTACGGTGGAGGAAGGAAGAAGGCGCGAACGAAGGGGGCTGGTTTTCGTGGGGGTACGGTGGTGGTTGGCCTTATGGTGGCTTTGTGGTGGGAGGATGGTGGTTGGGCGTCTAAGTTCCGGTGAGGGGCGGTGGTGTGGCTTAGGAGGGCAGAGGGCAGATCTGGTGGCTTTGGCCATGGATGGGGGCAGATGGATGGGTGGCTGCTCGCGGTGGTAGTGTGGAGGTTCACGGCTGGCTTGGGGCTGGGCTCGTCGTCTCGGTTTAAAGCAAGGGTACACGGTGGTTGTTGATGGATTTCGTGGTTACGGTGGCTGGTCCCCTGGTGGCTCACGGTTGGCAACGGTGGCCGGATCTGGGGGTTTTCAGGCTTGGAGACTCCATGGAGGGTCACGGCTGGGCTGAAAAAGGGAAAAGGGGTGGAGCTCGTGGTGGGCTACTGGTGTGGTTTCTGAGATCTAGTTTAAGGTGGGTTTTCCGATGGGTCTCGAGAGAAGCGAGAGGTGGTTCGTTGACGGGGATTCGCAGTGGTGAGGGACCGGTTTTTTTTTTTTTTTTGAGTGGTATGGTGAGGTTGATGCCGTGGTCTTTGGTAGTCAATGTGGCGGATGGGGTGGTTCCTTATTGTGTTATGAGACTTGAAATGATGGAAGGGATTATGATGTTCAAGGAGGGCCTACGGTTGCTTAGAGTTGAGGATCTTGGAGGTTTAGGGGCTGTTTGGAGGTTGGCTGGACGCTGGATGGAGCGTGATTGCGTGGAGGTTGCAGGCTGTGGTGAGAACAAAGGAACGGTGGTGAAGCTCATGGTGGCTTCGGTGGTGTTACTGGAAACTAGCTTCGGCTTCGTGGATGGGTATTTGCATAGCTCAAGGTTCTCTGTGAATGGGAACAGGGGTACAAGGTCCCATTTCTTGTGCTTGGATAATTGAGATTGAAAAGGGGTTTGGACGAGGAAGATGGAGCTCGTGATGGCTGCCGTGGTAGTCCATGGCTGGTTGAGGTAGCTCACGGTGGGGGGCTTCGTCGTGGTGATGGGTGGATCTGGTTGGGCTCCGTAGTGGCTTCGTGGTGGGTGACCATCACAGTGATGAAGGTTTCTGGTTATTGGTATGGGGTCTCTTTTTCGGGTTCATTGATTTTATTTGGGTACTTGGGACATTGAGTTTCTTAGTTTTTTTTCTTTTGGTTCAGTGGGGTATTTTGTTTGGGGTTGCTAGGATGGTTTTTGGTATTGGTTTACTGCTAAACAGAGGACTGATTTACAAGAGATGGTAGAGGAAATATGCAAAGGATGAAAATGATTTTTACCTTCAAGAACCGGAGATTAGAAGATGATTGATGAGAAGTGATAAAAAAAATGGTAGGAGAGGTTTAGCTTGCAGGAAAAAAAAAGAAATTTCCTTCTCTTCTCTACACTCCTCTGGTTTCTTTCAATTTTTTTTTCAACCTCCTTTGTATTTTCCCCGAAGCCCACCCCATTGTTTCTGCTGTTTCTGTTTATATAAGCCAATTCTTTGTGAATCCGGACAAATCAAGCCTGGGGGACAAAAGCTGTGTGCAAGGTGCAATGGAGTTGCAACAGTGAAGATGGAAGACACACAACATTGTCTCCACTGTGGCATCGCGTACGTGAGAGTGAGTGGGTGTTGTGTGTGCAGTGCTGTTTTGCTCTCTATGTGTGCATGTGAAAATGAAGGGTGAGTGTGTGCATGGTGCTTGGTGGAAAAAGGAAAGAAGGACAAGGCAAGGAAAAGCAAGAATAGTTTCATTATCAAAATGGGAAAAAGACAAAAGGGAGAAGGCAGAGCTGCAACGGGCAGCAGCCTTCTCTTATTTTTTTCTTTTGTTGCAATACTAATTGGGCCAAAACGAAAATTGGGCCAAAACAAAAATTGGGCTAGAAAATAAAAAATAAAAAATAAAATAAAAAATAAAAATCTGGTTTAGACAAGAAAAGAAATTGGTTAAGCAAACTCTTTTGAGCCAAGCAAAAGGGACTAAACAAACACGAACACTTATTGACATAATTAATCTCTTTTTTTTTTACCTTAAAATGTGTTAATAATCCGGATAAAATTGGGTGTTCACAGTTGCCCCTATTTACTTGTTTCTTACTAGATATTAGGAATAACTATAGTTTTTTATATTATCATCGTAAGAAACGAGTAAAGACGTGAACTTAAATTTTGTTCGGTCAAAACAAAGATGTTGATTGAAAACCAGCGAGTTCAAATGCGGATATACGACCTGTCACAGCGCCGTTAATCCTACTAAGGTGAAGCTCAGCGTAAAGCCAGAGACGTCATCGCATTGTCAATAAGCTGTCGCAGCTCAATTGACGTTTGCTGATCAAAAGAGTTTTTTTTTTGGTGTTATTTTTTGTTGTTTTTGTTTTTGTTTTTTTTTTGTTTTTTATTTTTAAGGAAATAATGCTGGGTGACCTCGTGACTTGAAATTGTACAAGGCAATGGGCTGGGCCCATAATTTAAAAAACAGCGGGCTTCTGATGTCCCGAAATTTAAAATGCAATGGGTTTTCGTGTCCCGAAATCAAAGATGCAGTGGGCATCCGTGTCCCGAAATGAAATGCAGTGGGCTTCTGTGTCCCGAAATTTAAAATGCAATGAGCCTCTGTGTCCCAAAAATGAAATGCAGTGGGCTTCTGTGTCCCAAAATTTAAAATGCAATGGGCCTCTGTGTCCCGAAAATGAAATGCAGTGGGCCTCTGTGTCTCGAAATTTAAATGTGTCCCGAAAACGAAATGCAGTGGGCTTCTGTGTCCCGAAATTTAAAATGCAATGGGCCTCTGTGTCCCGAAAATAAAATGCAGTGGGCCTCTGTGTCCCGAAATTTAAAAAACTGTGAGCTAGGTCCAGATTCTTTTTTTTTTGTTCTTCTCTAGTGAAGCTCAGTGTGAAAGCCAAGGACGTCACTTTCAAAGCCGTTGCAACTCATTATCTCATGAAAAGATGTTGTGCAACTCAAAATCTAAAGATCCTGTCAATATCATGTCAAAAAACTTTCTCTTGCATTCTCGATATTAATTGCTTCCTTGGAAAACTTTGATCCATCAACCCCGGGAGCAGGCTCTTGCAAACTAGGGCTTATCAGCTTGTCTCAAATTCCTTGGACTCTTCAAACATTTGTGTACCTTTCTTTTCTCTTTTGGTCATCAGGAACATAGTTCCCTGTCTTCTTCCTGACAAGGTGGATTGAATATGGGGTAGACCTAGCTTTCATCCCTCGATTGAAACTTCTAAACCATTATTGGTCTAACTTATTAATCAAAGGATTGCCATTAAATCATCAAATCAATGATATTAAACTTATATTCCTTTTGATTGAAGCATTTTGTAATAAACTGTGTGATTTCGCAAGTATGAAAGAAACAAACAAGATAAAAGAAAGCAGAAGAATAAGAGAAAAGAAAAGAAAGAGAAAGGTACTTTCATTTATTTGAATGTTCACAAACACATAAAGGCATTGAGAATGATAAATAATACAAAGGATGACACAGACAAAAGCGAAAGGTAATTGCCCCAGTTGAGATTCCTTCAAGCGAAAGGTAATTGCCCCAGTTAAGATTCCTTCATTCTTTTTAGATAAGTCCTAATTCTCAGATGGATATTACAACCATTGACTACCAATGATACAAATCATCTTCTATTGATCACCGCACAAAATTTGTCCCAGTTTCTTTTCTTCCATCACTGCTCAAAATTGCCCCAGTTTTTCTCTTCCATTACTACTCAAAATTGCCCCAGTTTTTTTTTTATGTTATTTCAGTGGGCCCTTCAGGTGACATCTCCTATAAGAGCCTTTGCCGACTTTACTTTTGCCTCGATTTAAATGCCCTAACTTTTGCTTAGGCCGCCCTTGTGTTTTCGACCTAACGGGCTTCTTCTCTCTTTTTCTTTTTCTTTTCTTTTCTTTTCTTTCTTCTTTTCTCTTTTTTTTTTTCTTTAGGCATAGAACTTCTTGACTGCATCAGCATTTGTCAGCCTTGGCAATTCATTCCCATCCATGTCTGTCAAAACTAAGGCTCCTCCAGAGAATGCTTGTTTAACAATGTAAGGCCCCTCATAACTCGGTGCCCATTTGCCTCGGGCATCTTCTTGGTTTGGAAGTTTTTTCTTCAAAACTAGGTCACCTGCTTGAAACTCCCTAAGGCGTACTTTATTGTTGAAAGCTCTTGCCATTCTTCTTTGGTATAGTTGCCCATGACAAATGGCCTTTAATTGCTTTTCTTCGATCATGTTTAACTGCTCATACCGAGTTTTTATCCATTCTGCCTCTTCCAGCTCAGCTTCCATCAACACTCTTAAGGATGGGATTTCAACCTCTATAGGGGAAACTGTTTCCGTGCCATATACCAGGGAAAATGGTGTTGCCCCAGTGCTAGATCGGATATTAGTGCAATATGCGTGGAGAGCATAGGGGAGCATCTTATGCCATTCTCTGCAATTGACTACCATTTTGGCCACTATCTTCTTGATATTCTTGTTTACTGTTTCTACCGCGCCGTTCATCTGAGGTCTGTAAGGAGCAGAATTGTGATGTTTGATCTTAAACCTCTCACATAGATTCTTAATTTCGGCACTATTGAGATTAGGGGCATTATCTGTAATAATCCTTTCCGGGATTCCATATCGACAGATGATGTTTGCCCTCAAGAACTTGAGAACTACCTTTTGAGTGACCTTGGCATAGGAGGTAGCCTCTACCCACTTGGTGAAGTAATCAATTGCTACCAAGATAAACCTATGGCCATTGGAAGCCTTTGGATTTATTGGCCCAATAACATTAATTCCCCACATTGAAAAAGGCCAAGGTGCCACCATATTATGCAATGGAACAGGAGGTGCATTAATGCGGTCAGTGTATGCTTGACATTTATGACACTTTCGAACATATCCTATGCAATCAGATTCCATAGTGGACCAGTAATAACCACATCGTAGGATTTGGCGAGCCATCATGATACCATTGGCGTGTGTTCCACAAATCCCTTCATGAACTTCTGTTAAAATGGCGAGAGCCTCTTTAGATTCCACACATCTGAGGAGTGTACCATCATAATTCCTTTTATACAGTACCTCCCCGTTCAAAAAGAAAGCCATTGAGAGCCGATAGATGGTCTTTTTGTTTGTCTCATTTGCCCCTGATGGGTATTCTTTGAACTTAATGTACTGTTTGATATCATGGAACCGAGGCTGGCCGTCTTCTTCTTCCTTAACATTAGAATGATAAGCCGGTTCGCTTTCTGCCCTCACTCGGATGGGCTGCATATTAGCATGAATATCCAGATTGGTCATTACAGCTAAAGTAGCCAGGGCATCTGCGAATTGGTTCTTATCTCGAGTCAAGTGCGAAAAGGTGATCCCTTCAAACTTCTCGACCAACTGCATCAAATATTTCTAGTATGGGATCAACTTTGGATCCTTAGTTTGCCATTCCCCATTCACTTGATAGATTATCAGTGCCGAATCTCCATATACTTGTAGTTCTTTCACTCCCAATTCTATGGCAACTTTCAATCCTTGAGCACACGCTTCATACTCGGCAACATTATTGGTGCAATCGAACTCTAACTTGATGGTGACAGGGTATTGTTTCCCACTTGGTGAGGTGACCACTGCCCCTATGCCGCTTCCATACATGTTGACTGCTTCATCAAAGTACATCTTCCATATGTCTTCTTCATCCGACTCTTCTTCTTCAACTACTAAAATATCTCCATCGGGGAATTCAGATATCCCAGGTTGTTTGTGATTGAGTGGGTTCTCAGCTAAGTGATCTGCAATTACACTCCCTTTGATGGATATCCGAGTCACGTGCTTTATATCGAACTCAGAAAGAACCACTTGCCACTTGGAGACTCGTGTGGAAACATGAAGACTTTCAAATATGTAATTTATTGGGTCCATTCTTGAGATCAGCCAAGTTGTATAGTACAACATATATTGCCTCAACCTTCTTGATATCCACGTTAGGGCACAACAAGTCTTTTCGATTGTCATGTAGCGAGACTCACACTCATTGAACTTCTTGCTCAAATAGTAGATGGCATGTTCTTTCCTTCCTGCCTCATCATGTTGCCCTAACATTGCTCCCATGGATGTCTGTAATACTGTGAGGTACAATATCAAAGGACGACCAGGCGTCGGTGGCACCAAAATGGGAGGACTTTGCAAATAAGTTTTGATCTTCTCAAAAGCTTCCTAACAACATTCTTCCTATTCTCCTGGTTGTTGTTTCTTTAATAGCTTGAAGATCGGCTCGCAGGTGCTAGTCAGATTGGCTATGAACCTAGCGATGTAATTCAGCATTCCAAGAAAGCTTCTTACCTCTTTTTCTGTTTTGGGAGTGGGCATCTCGTGTATTGCTTTGACTTTGTCAGGGTCCACTTTGATCCCTTCCTTGCTAATGACGAAACCGAGCAGTTTTCCTGTCGATGCACCAAAAACACACTTTGCTGGGTTTAGCCTCAACTTGTACTTTCTGAGTCTTTCGAACAGTTTTTGCAACACTTCCACGTGACTTTTCCCTTCCTTGGACTTGGCGACTATGTCATTCACGTATACCTCAATTTCTTTGTGCATCATATCATGGAACAAAGCAACTATGGCACGCTGATAGGTGGTCCCAGCATTCTTCAAACCAAACGGCATAACTGTGTAACAAAAAGTTCCCCATGCCGTGATGAACGTGGTCTTCTCTTTACCATTTGTGTTCATGGGAATCTGATTGTATCCAGAATATCCATCCATAAAAGAGAATCCATGACCCCTTGCTGTATTATCGACGAGGACGTCAATGTGAGGCAATGGGAAATCATCTTTAGGGCTAGCTTTGTTCAAATCCCTATAATCTACGCACATCCTGACTTTTCCATCCTTCTTCGGAATGGGGACGATGTTTGCTACCCATTCTGGGTGTCTCGGTACTTCCAAAAATCCTGCTTCCAACTGCTTGGTAACTTCTTCCTTGATCTTTAAGAACATTTCAGGGTGCATTCTTCTCAACTTCTGCTTTTTCGCTTCAGCATTGGGATATAACGGGATTTTGTGGGAAGCTATGCTCGGATCCAACCCCGGCATATCTCGATAAGACCATGCAAAGACATCCATGTAGTCTTTAAATAACTTGATCATGCATTCCCGCTCTGAATTATCCACCAATCTTAACTCTTTCTTGTCTTCTTCAGTTCCCATATTGATCACCTCCCCTTCTTCTTCATTCAGGCTGAATTCTCTCTCAGACCTTTTGACTAACTTAGCAAGCTCCTCGGCAGCATCCCTTTCTTCATCTGAGTCATAGGTGTCTATATCCATCATTGAATGAGAATCTATCTTTAAGCTTTTAGGAATATCTTCATGGGATAATGACTCTACAAGACTCAAATCCCTGGAACATTTATTTATGCCAGATTGGAAACTATTGACAGAAAGAAAATATGGCAATTGACAGGGCTAAGAAAAAGATAAGTTGATGATAAAAAGAAGCAAAACAGTGAATCAACTGAGAAACACAAAGTTCATTGCATTGAAATTTTGATAAAAGATCACATGAACAGTGAAACACACAAAAACACACAAGTTCATTACATTAAAGCTTCAATAAAAGTTAATATAACTTCGACATCACAAAAGTCTAGGATAACATCATGACTAAACAATTACTTTATGGCAATCACATCAATTAATGCCTCAGATCGCCAATTGTCCAGAGGTTTCAAGTTGTCGGAGAGATGAATAGCATGGTATTCTCCTGAGTCTTCCTCCACATTGTTAATGATTAGCCGGACCCGAGGACTGGAGGTTCCATTGATGACCTCAGCAGGAACAGGGAATGTTTCCTTCAAATGAGGAATAGTCATTTTCACTTTATTCTTCTCATCGAGAGTCATGTCTTGCTTCATCATATCTTCTAAAGATGCATCATATCCCAGACCATGTCTACTCTTGTTCTCTGGTAGGGTGATTGTAGACTTGGTTCCTTGTAGCTGAATTCCTAAACCTTTCCCGGCTTGATAACCATTCTTTGTCATGATGCGAGTCACAATTTGATGAACATCTTTGGAAGGTGACTTGTCTTTCTCTGCCTTTGATTCCACCAACTGGAAGCTGTGTAAGAAATTCTCCACTTCTAAGTCTGTGTTTTCAACATAAGGCACTGAAGTAGGCTTCATCAACAGGATTTCTTCTTCTCCTCGAATGGTAACCAGACATCCATTATTGATGTACTTCAAACATTGATGCAAAGTTGAGGGAACAACACTGGCAGCATGGATCCATGGCCTTCCCAAGAGCATAGTATATGTAAGCTCGATCTCTATTACCTGAAACAGTACTTAGAAGCAGCTCGGGCCTATCTCGAGTGGAAGGGTCACTTCTCCCATGATCCCTCGTTTTCTTCCATCGAAGGCTCGCACTGTCATTTCTTGAGGTTTCAGATCTTCTACACTCATAGCCAGTTGAGACAAGGTTGTCCTCGGGAGGACGTTCAAGGCGGAACCCCCATCAATCAACACTTTTGCAACTACATATCCCCGACATTTCAAAGTGATGTGCAAAGCCCGTGGGTTATTCCCTGTCGAACGTACCACTTCTTCCTCAGAGAAAGGGATCACATTGATGTGCCTTATCGGATCCACCATGCTCACCAAGGCCTCTGGGGTGACATTCGGCTTCATGTAGGCTTCATTTAACACTCTCTGCAGTGCCTTGCGGTGAGGTTCCGAACTCATGATGAGTGACAATAGAGAGATTCGGGCTGGAGTTTTCCTGAGTTGATCTACAATGTCATACTCGCTTTGCTTCATGATCTTTAGGAATTCTTCTTCATCTTCTTCCTTTGTTTCTATGAGGATTGTTTTTCCTTTCCCAGTCTTATCTTCTTGCCCATAGCACCTACCGCTTCTTGTGATCCCTCTTATGCCTGCGATATTCGTCACTGCTTGTACAGGCTCTACTATCTGCATAATAGGGGTTGAAGAGGTCTGCCCTACATCACCTTGTGTCTTTATTTTGACATTATACTCCCAGGGTACAGCATGAGAATCATTGTAGGGAAAAGGTATAGGCTTCTTTATCGCTATGACAACTTTCCCAGAATTCGAGGCTTCACTAGTACGTGGAAGTTTAAGGACTAAACGCTCCACAGTATCTATTTCCTTTATGAGCCCTCTTGTTCGAGTAACATCCACTACCCCCAAAGCCATGAATCTCTGCACCTGAGCTTTAAATTCTTGAGAGCTTTCAATATCGTGCCCCTTCTCTATATGGAATTCACAGTAAGCTTCAGTATCATATTCAAACCCTACCTCCTCAAAGGTTACTAAAGAACAGTAGCCTGCTTGGACCAAACCTTGGAATATTAGCTTTATAGGAGTTCTGACATTTGCTACCTTTTGAACTCCTTCCTTGTCTTTTTCTAACGCATTTACAGTCCCCTTCCCATGATTCGGAATTGGGTTGCTAGTAATGCTAGGCCCTTTCTCCTCTTCAAAGTCTAGCTTTCCACAGGCAATCAATTTCCTTACTATTGTTTTAAATACTTCGCAATCTTCAATTGAGTGTCCTGGGTTATCCATATGGAACTTACAAGTTGCATTAGGATTGTACCAAGCTGGGAATGGGGGTACCATAGGGCGAGCAGGCGCGCATGCGATCAAGTGCGCATCAAACAATTGTTGAAACAAATCGGCATTGGAGATTGGTAGCTTGGGGAAAGGGGGTAGATTCAACGAGGGTCGAGCATATCCTTGATTTCCTGGATTTCGAGGTGCGGGAGGACGATTGGTATAGACAGGACAGGTTGGAGCGTATGGACGTGGTGATGGGACATTGTTGACTTGGTAAGAAGTCTGGTAGGCTGGAAAAGTGGGTGGAGGGGCTTGATAAGAAGGATATCGTTGAGGATTACGGTGGAAGCATGAGTTTAGTTGTTGCACATAACTGACTTTTGGTTCCTTTTTCTTCACTGGCGCCACCTTTTTTGGGAAATTGCTCTCTGTACTTCTAGTAGGTAATTTTCTGACTTTTGAGAGATTCTCGATCCTTTCTCCAGCCACAATCAGGTCCGAAAAATCCTTGTAGGTAGCCCCTGCCATCAGCCCAATAAAAGGTGCTCCTAAAGTCTCCATAAAGTACGAGCTCATTTCCGATGGAGTCAGTGGTGGTTGAACCTGAGCTGCTAACATTCTCCACATTTGGGCGTATTGCTTGAATGTTTCACCATGTTTCTTTTGCATTGCCCCAAGTTGTTCTCGAGTAGGTGCGGTATCGATGTTAAATTGATATTGCCCCAAGAATTGGCTTGTCAGGTCGTCCCAGTAAGAAATCCTTGAATGGTCAAGTTGCATAAACCATTCCAAAGCTGGCCCGATCAGGCTTTCATGGAAGAAATTGATTAGGAATCTCTAATCCCGTGACCAAATAGTCATCTTAGTAATGTAGGTCTTTAGATGGAACTTGGGATTGGCGCTTCCGTCGTACTTTGAGAAATCCGGAATATTGAAGTCCTTAGGGATATTGACTTCAACCTCCGGGCACAGTTCATCAATTCCCACTGAGCCATATAGATTAGGGCCTTGAATAGCTTTGATTTGCTCTTGCATCTTTTCAATCAGTTCATCTCTTAACTTCTCTTTCTCTGAGTTGCCGTTAAGGAATATCTTTACTGGCCGCTCATGATTAACCTCCACATTGTTATGTCCCCCTTCATGATTTCCATTTATAGAATCGTCCTCTTCATTCACATTGTTGTTTGCATTTCCATTAACTCCAGGGCCAACAGAAACTCCATTTGTTGTTCTAAGGGTCTCGATTAACTGTCTCAGTAAATCCTCGACCCTTGATTGTCCTTCTGCCATCGTATTGATTTTTTCCCTCATTTCATCCATCTCTTGATTCAAATTTCTTTCTGAACTTGACATCTCTCGTAGCCTAGTTTGCAGCCTTGTTTCGTAGGTCCGGGTTTGTGCGATCTGTGTTTTCCGAGGACGAGCAATGGTTTAAAATTTTTACCTGAAAATTATGAAAGTCAAATTATTATTTTTCAAGAAATTATGTTCATTATTTGTTAGAGGACCATTAGTGGTTTTATGCCAAGTAGATTTGAAGTGAGTATCTTCGATCTTTGTTTATTGTGACTATTACCCAGAACGTCTCGTTCAAAAGTATTGAGCCTCAAGTGAAATATGGGATCAGAAAATAAGTGTCGAGACAAGCATACTTCATTCATTCAACTGAAAAGATATGACAATTAAATACATTGCTTCATAGTTGACTACATCATGACCTAACCAAATAAGACTATTCCCTATCTGAATACACCTTGGCCATTTGTTTCATCTGCCCTATTAGGTATTTACAGTATTCAATGAAGTCACTAATTTCTACTGGTGTCTCAAAAGGATTAATCATCTTATCAGCATTCCTCAAATGATATGGGATATCTGCAATTGCCGAATTAGCCAAACATGCTAATTTTGCAAAACGACTCCTCCAAAAATATGCTTCTTCCTTCCATCCAATGATGTCGCCTTTTTGTTGTTCCACCTGATTCATTAGTTCCTTCATTTTTTCATGCTCTTGTTGTAATGCCACCTCATATTCTGTAATTGTCTCTTTCATGTGGAGTTTCTTGTTTTTGATCACATCCTCATATTGCTCGGATGCCACTTTCATCTGTTGCCTCATTTCTTCTACCAGTCGCATCGCATTACCCTGAGTTAATTTGGCAATCTTGAGCTGCTCCTTAAGTTGTTGATTTTCAGCCATAACTCTGTCTTTTTCTTGCCTTCAGAGCCCCAATTCCTTGTTTGCGGCCCCCAGACAATGTTTGGTCTTCAACAGGTAATCGTGTTCCATCTTTATCTTTTTGTTACCCCATCAAGAATGCGATCCTTTTCAATATTTTCTCGCTTCAAGGCTGCACATTCGTGGCGAGTCTCTCTCAACTCAGCTTCCATCTTCTCCCTTTCCTTTTCCATCCTTGTGATCTTAGCTTTTATTTCTTTTGTCTCTTCATTTTCGATCAAGGCTGAGGCTGAAAACCCATTAACCAAAGGAATTGTTGGGGCCTTGAATGGAAACTTGATTTCCTGAACTCTGTCTTTAACCCATTGGCGGTAACTTTCCTTGGCTGCACAGCCTCTAACTCCCAGCTCTTTTCCTCTTCGGATGATCCTGTCTCAAGCACTTCGGATCTTTTGAAGTGACTCAGTGTTTTCCATGTCATCATAGTAAAGAACAAAAGGGGTTACTTGGACTTCCGCAGGTGGTCCCATCATAGGGTAACCAAGTTGTCGTTGTGCCAAGACTGGATTGTAGTTAATACACCCTCGTGTACCCATGAGGGGTATGTTTGGAAATCCTCCACACTGGTAGATGATAGCCTCTATATCTTTCCATCGAGGATACCATCTGATCTACTTTTCATCCAATTCTGCCAAATGGTCCGCCCATTCACGGCTGCTCTTATTCTTTAGCTGGTACATGTTGAAGTCAGCGATAGGACACTCTGTTCTGTATGATCTGTTGAAAATATGAGTTGTGAGCCAAACATATAACATCGGCAAGCAACAGAGGATTCTCTTGCCATTCTTTTCGTGGCAAAAGTTCAAGGTGCAATAAACATCTGCGAGAATGGCTAGAGCCGGGTTATTGGTGTTGAACTTGCAAGCTAGGAACACATCATTCGCTGCATAATCCATATAGTCATCAATATTAGGGAACATGAGTAGGCCGTAAATGATGAGGGCCAACACATCTATGAAAGCATCCCAATCTTTACTTTTGGCTAATTGACGCATATGTCCCTCGAGGTATTCTCTTGAAAACCCTTTGGTCCCGTTCCTATTTTGTTGCACACCTTGTAGGTCTCTAGCATGTACTTTCAGAACATTTGCAACTGTCTGGATGGATGCATAGTGTCCTATATAAAAGTATGGCTTTTTACCCTCCAACGGCAAACCTAGAATCTGCTCAAATTCTTCTAAAGTGGGGGCTAGCTGAAAATCTTGAAAGGTGAGACATCGAAGAGGCGGGTCATAATATTGGGCCACTGCAGTGATTGCTTCCACTTGCACATTCACCTCTAATAAGTCCAGAATCTTCCCATACTTTGTTGCGAGTGTCAAACGTTGGATCATCTTTAGTATTTGGCCCATGATCACCAGGCTCTCTGTGTTAACTTTCTTGGCCTTGAGTCGCAGAGTTTTCTTCAAAGTCATATCCTTGTGATCTGATCCCATATCTATTTCCATCAAAGATACTCACTTCAAATCTTAGTTGAGTTTAACGATTCTCTAACAAATTCCTGAGAAATGACAAAGAGATTAGAGTGTAGTAAGAAGCATGATGCAAGGATGCAAAGTATTTTTTTTATTGTCTTTAAAATGAATGCAATGATAAATAGTTAGTCCACTAACAGTGACTTGCACCCCCCTTTTTTAAAAAACTTTTCTCTCCTTTTATTCCCAAGTAAAACTTGTCTTTGAATGGGGTGCGATTAGGTTTATCACATTAATGGACCATACTACTTATTATGTATATGTACAAAAGCAAATATGACATGGATAAATTCGAAAGTAAGAAGAAGGTATGCTCCCTGTGTGCCCTAAGGGGTTGCCTTAAATTTGAGGAGTTCTACCTTAAGGTTCTATGAGTGTTTCTGATTCGTGAGAACTCTCGTTGGGTGGCTTTTCTATTCTGAAGGCCTCCAGAGCTAAATCCTATTTCATAATGTTGACCTCAAACAGTGGGTAAACCACCAAGTGCGGGACATTTATGAAAAAGACACACTCTAGATGAGGTTTTCGCAATAACTAAACAGGATGTACATCCAAAATGGCTACCACTACGCAACCTCTACTTAACTTAGGTTTCGCTCAGACCTGGGTATAGGGCCCCACTCAAATGTGTGTGATAAACGTGTAAGTGCGGTGTGTGTAGGGAGCATACAAATCTTTATAATCCTAAAAGTTACCCACAATCTGCAAAACAAATACAAAACAAATTCCAAAGGAGCCTCTATCCTAAGGTTTGCATAATAAATAAATAAAAACAGTTAAAATAATTAATAAACAAACTAAACAAACAAAGAAAAACAAAATAAAACAAAAAGGGTAAAACAAACATGTAAATGTCACAAAAATTTGCACTACCAATTTACAAAGGCTTGACTCTCAACTTTCCCCAGTGGACTCGCCAACTGTCGCGACCGGGATTGCGGCGGGATAACGACTTAAATTAACAAAAATTTAAGGGAGTCGCCACCAATTTTATTTTTATTATAAAAAATTGAAAAACCTAAAAAGATGATCTACGTTCAAAAACTCAGGTTCAAGAGTCTAATTATGCATAGGGAAGGGTGAAGACTTAACCCCACAGCACCCCTAATACATCTGCCCTAAGACGGTTACCTTAAATTAGTTGTGCAATTTTTTTATAACTTTTAAAAACTATTTATTTTACCCTTTTTATTAAAAGATAAACTGAATAAATAAATTAATTATGAAAATTTTAATTTTGGCTTGACAAAATTTGTGATTTTGCTCCTACGTATCCTCGGATGCAATGAGGAATTCAAAGCCACGTCGTTCTTTAGAAAACGATTGTGGGTTGTTTATTTTTTAATTTTAGAAATATTTTTGTTTTAAAAATTCGTTTGATTTTTTTTATATTATTATTTTAGAAAAGAAAGAATCGTCAAGCTGTCGCAACTCAGACGATTCTAAAAGTTACAGGACTAACAAGCTATCGCAACTCAACTAATCCAATTTTATTTTTTCTTAATAAGACTCAACATTTGATTCCTTTTTTAGAAAATGAACAATCAAGTTGTCACAACTCGATGATTCTAAAGCCACAGGATTAATAAGTCATCACAACTCAGTTGATCCCGCTTTATATATATAAAAAAAAAAAACTTTTATTAAAGAAAAGTAGTACAATGTCACTATTTAAAACAAATATCAATAAGATAATAAACATGTCAATAAATAAATAAAAAAGAAAAACAAGATATTTTTTTATATAAAAAAAACAAATGTCAACATTTTTATTTCTATATCAACAACTAAATAAAAACTCAAGTGCCAAAAAAAAAGGGAGTTATCCAAATTCCACCTAAAAAGCTCAAAAGAAAGAAAGCAAATCTCCTAAAAAAAAGCATCGAATTATTATAGCTTTCCTCTTTAAAAAAAAATATAATAATAATAATAATAATAATAATAATAATAATAATAATAATAATAATAATAATAATAATAATAATAATAATAATAATAATAATAATAAGTCAAATAAAAAGAAGAGACATCTAGTCTCCGGAGAGCTTTAATCACGAAACCAAGAACAAGGAAAAACGGTGGGGGGATTTCAAATAGAAGCTTGGAACGAAAAAGGGGCAGAGATCAAGGCAAAGGCACAGCGGCACACGGCATTTCACGCAGGCGGTGGCTACGGTGGAGGGAGAAAGAAGGCTGCGAACGAAGGGGGCTGGCTTTCGTGGGGGTACGGTGGTGGTTGGCCTTACGGTGGCTTCGTGGTGGAAGGATGGTGGGCTGGGCGTCTAAGTTCCGGGTGAGGGGCGGTGGTGTGGCTTAGGAGGGTACAGGCGATCCGGTGGCTTTGGCCATAGATGGGGCGAGGTGGATGGGTGGTCGTCGCGGTGGTAGTGTGGAGGTTCGCGGGCGGCTCGGGGCCTGGGCTCGTGGTCTCGGTTTAAAGTAGGGGTACACGGTGGTTGTTGATGGATTTCGTGGTTACGGTGGTCGGTCCCTGGCTCACGATTGGCACCCGTGGTCGGATCCGGGGTTTTCGTGCTTGGAGACTCCATGGAGTGTCACGGCTGGGCTGAAAAAAGGAAATGGGGTGGAGCTCATGGTGGGCTACTGGTGTGGTTTCTGAGATCTGGTTTAAGGTGGGTTTTCTGATGGGTCTCGAGAGGAGCAGAGGTGGTTCATTAACGGGGGCTTCGCAAGTGAGGGACCTGGTTTTTTTTTTTTTTTTGAGTGGTATGGTGAGGTTGATGCCGTGGTCTTTGGTAGCTGTGGCAGATGGGGTGGTTCCTTATTGTGTTATGAGACTTGAAATGATGGAAGGGATTATGATGTTCAAGGAGGGCCTACGGTTGCTTAGAGTTGAGGATCTTGGAGGTTTAGGGGCTGTTTGGAGGTTGGCTGGACGCTGGATGGAGCGTGATTGCGTGGAGGTTGCAGGCTGTAGTGAGAACAAAGGAACAGTGGTGAAGCTCATGGTGGCTTCGGTGGTGTTACTGGCAACTAGCTTCGGCTTCGTGGATGGGTATTTGCATAGCTCAAGGTTCTCTGTGAATGGGAACAGAGGTACAAGGTCCCATTTCTTGTGCTTGGATAATTGAGATTGAAAAGGGGTTTGGACGAGGAAGATGGAGCTCGTGATGGCTGCCATGGTGGTCCACGGGTGGTTGAGGTAGCTCACGGTGGGGGGCTTCGTGGTGGTGATGGGTGGATCTGGTTGGGCTCCGTAGTGGCTTCGTAGTGGGTGACCATCACAGTGATGAAGGTTTCTGGTTATTGGTATGGGGTCTCTGTTTCGGGTTCATTGATTTTATTTGGGTACTTGGGACATTGAGTTTCTTGGTTTTTTTTCTTTTGGTTCAGTGGGGTATTTTGTTTGGGGTTGCTAGGATGGTTTTTGGTATTGGTTTACTGCTAAACAGAGGACTGATTTACAAGAGATGGTAGAGGAAATATGCAAAGCATGAAAATGATTTTTACCTTCAAGAACCGGAGATTAGAAGATGATTGATGAGAAATGATAAAAAAAAATGGTAGGAGAGGTTTAGCTTGCAGGAAAAAAAAAAGAAATTTCCTTCTCTTCTCTACACTCTCTGCTTTCCCTCTGGTTTCTTTCAAAAATTTTTTCAACCGCCTCTATATTTTCCCCGAAGCCCACCCCATTGTTTCTGTTGTTTCTGTTTATATAAGCCAATTCTTTGTGAATCCGGACAAATCAAGCCTGGGGGACAAAAGCTGTGTGCAAGGTGCAATGGAGTTGCAACAGTGAAGATGGGAGACACACAACATTGTCTCCGTTGTGGCATTGCGTACGTGAGAGTGAATGGGTGTTGTGTGTGCAGTGTTGTTTTGCTCTCTGTGTGTGTATGTGAAAATGAAGGGTGAGTGTGTGCATGGTGCTTGGTGGAAAAAGGAAAGAAGGACAAGGCAAGGAAAAGCAAGAATAGTTTCATTATCAAAATGGGAAAAACACAAAAGGGAGAAGGCAGAGCTGCAACGGGCAGCAGCCTTCTCTTATTTTTTTCTTTTGTTGCAATACTAATTGGGCCAAAACGAAAATTGGGCCAAAAAAAATTGGGCTAGAAAATAAAAAATAAAAAAATAAAATAAAATAAAAAATAAAAATCTAGTTTAGACAAGAAAAGAAATTAGTTAAGCAAACTCTTTTGAGCTAAGCAAAAAGGACTAAACAAACAAGAACACTTATTGACATAATTAATCTCTTTTTTTTTTTACCTTAAAATGTGTTAATAATCTAGACAAAATTGGGTGTTCACACTTATAACTTAAAATACAAGAAAAGCATAAAAACTAACTAAAGCTACAAAACTAAACTTACTAACATAATTATGACTTAAAACTTACTAAACACATACTATTTAACAAAAACATAAAAACCCGGGTTCCCTCCCAAGAAGGGCCTGAGTTATAGTCCCAGTAGAACTTTGTCAAGGCAAACCGCCAACTCTTTCAATTATGGCCGGTTTGACCCCAAAATGGATGGATTGAATGGTGAGCCTTCTTTTTCTTGATTGAGGTTCTCCATTGCGGTGTCTCGAGCTCCCACAAAAGCCTCGAATGATTAAGCTCATCCTCCATTTATTGTACCTAAACTACAAAGAATGAAAACTTAAATGAGAAAAGAACTATACAGCTTGAATTAGGACTAGCTAAACTTATTGTTAATATTAGCAATATGGAATTAAATCGTTACTCCCTGGCAATTGCCAAGGAGTAAGGCTAAACCATACGGAAATAAGCCATTATCCCTAGCAACGGCCCAAAAAACTTATTTGTCCCTTTATTAGGCCACAAGTGCACGGGTCATACAAGTAATATAGTTAAAGAGTAGAGATCATTTCCTCGAGGATAAATGGCTTCCATTACTAAATAACAACCAATAGCTTAGCTAAATTCTATTCAAGAACATATAAAATAGAGAAAGTACAAATAAACTAAATCTAAAATACAAAAGCAATAAAGATAATGGTTTAGAGATCTAGGAAATCCTTCTTCACCTCCTATTTCTTACTAATGATATACAATCTTTTCAAGCAACATCAATGACTTGTTAAGTTAGCTTGAGAATCTGATTTAGTTAAAAGCCTATGTCTAGCGCAATTAACCCTGGTGTCATTTACCTAATCCACTATGTTTCCATGAGAACTAGTGTAAATTCCACTAATGAATGATCTATTCTCAAACACCCATTATACATGGCTAAAAAGTATATTTCTATCCAGTTAGCAAATTAACTCATCCAAGCAAATTGAACTCGTCGAACATGCATCTACCATACCATGTCCATATCCATAAATCTCTATGTCTAGTTTATTTGCATCAACCAAGATCATACAATTGATGGTCAATCAGAAGCAAGTATTAAGCATAGGTATGGTAGAACAAAACCAATGATTAATATAAACTCAAAAGATAACATAAGCATTAATATCCATATAAAGATCCAAAGTAATTCCTAAATATAGCTCAGCTAATTATTGAACACGAAAATATACATCAAAACAGTGTTCAAAAGATAGGGAAGAGAAGAGAAACAAAGGGAGAAGAGGAAGGAATCCATGGATATGATCTTTAAAGCTTGAATCTTCTTCCATGAAGAAGATGGCCTCCAACCTAGCCTCCATAGGCCTCTAATCAGCCTAGAAATGAAGAACAGGCCGCAGCCTCTCTAAAACCTAAAAAGCTCCCCAAACTCCCTTTTGTAAATATGTTAAAAATATATTTATAGACTCAAAAAAATAGAGACACGCTACGACATTAACATGCCTATGCTGCGGCACGTGTCAAATTAGGTCACGGACGTCGCGGCATTAACATGCCTGCGCCGCGACGTTCAATTTGCGTAGCTCTCTGACTTGATGCAAAGGATGCACATCGTCGCGATATACGCTCCTCAGCGCTACGGCGAGACAAGTTTCTCTGCAGAATTCTGCAGCAAACACAATTTTGCTATTGTTTTTGCTCCTTTGGGTTCCTCTTGGGTTTTCTCATCAGCGTTGGTCCAAATCTTCCACCAATCTGCTTGTTTGCAGCTCTTCCTGTAATAGAGAAATCACCACATCAGTGACAAATGCAAAATTCACTTAATCAATAACATAATACGCACATTTTTCTCAATATCATATAGGAAATGTATCAGAATTGAATATAACAAATATAAGCATAAAAACTTCTAAATATGCATAAATACAAGGACTTTAACAATCAGAGAAATACATATATGGGGTACAAATAACTATACAATGTGGAGTTATCATTACCCTCTAAACCTAATCTATCCAACAAGTCAAGCTCTTTCAAAATACCTTCCTTCCTAACCAAAATATCACCAAAGATTGACTTATTCCACTCTTTCAATTTCTCCTTAAGAATCTTTAGTTTCCTTATATATTCATAACCTTCCAAACCCTTAACTACAACTGAATTCCAAACTTCCTTAACCAAAGGAATAAAGATTGGTGATTAAGCCACCTATTTTTAGACCTAAAAAGGATTGAAACTCATTTCACCTTACTTGATTCTTGAACTGTAGGACAGTGATCAAAGATTGGTTGAGATAAACTCTTTTGAACAAGATCAAGAAAAGTGTCCTCCTAAGCAGTGGTAAAGAGGGATTTATCCAAACAGTATGCAGTAACATAATGTCTTCTAGCATATCAAGTGAATCAGGAATGGAAAAGGAGAATATCTCTCAAACTATACTCCTTGATAAAGCTATCAAAGCCTTTCATAGAAGAAGTGAGATTACCACCCCCTAATTTTTCAGTTGGGAACCTAATATCATTGAAATCCACATCTAAGCACCAATTGGGACCACATAAACTAGACAAGTAACCTAATTCCTCCCTGAAGAAGGACCTTTGCCTAGTACAATTCAGACCATAAATAGAAGTAATCCACCACTAACATTTCCCCTTAATATTCAATAAGACAGAAACAGAAAAGTTACCGTGGATTGATTCAACTTCAAAAGCAAATCTAGTGTCCTAAACCACTAGAATACCTCCTGAAGCCCAAAGAGAACGGGAGTATTCCCAATCCTTAAATCTAGAATCTCACAGGTCCCTAACATACAAAGCATCATGATCCTCCACTTTCATTTTTTGAAATATAACAACATCAGGCATTACCTTACATATCACCTCCCTAACTCTTTTTGGCTTCACTGTACTACCCAACCCTCTCACATTCCAACTAAGGATCTTCATTAACAACCTTACTCTCCTGCCTAGCAACCTTATCATCATAATTAATAGTATACATCAAGCGGTCTAATTCTCTCAACAATTTTAATTTTTTTTTCAAACATACGATGTTGGAAAGGCCACTAAGGAACTAGAAACACCCTTAGGATTGACCACCTTGACTCCCAATTCTTGAATTAAAGGATGAGAACTAAAATTATCCTTAACATCCTCTAGACAACTAATAGCTTTGGTGCTTTCCTCAACCATGTCTCCTTCAACATTATTCGGATCATTCGAAGATGTATTTGGCACCAAAATGCGAAGGACACCATTTCCTTGAATGAGGCCCTCAATTTTATCACCTGAAAGAACAATAAAGGATATGTTAAGAACAAAGATGAGAAGATTAATTAAAGCAAGTATAGAAGGAAAGAAGGGAAAATGAGAAATTAAATTATAACAAATAACTCCTTGAATTGGACAAATCTTGAAGTCTGAACATTATTATCATTAACATGATTAACCCTCATTTCTTGAACAGAAAGAGATCCCTCAACAACCAAGTCTTTTTCCTGTTCAAATAATTAAGGAATTCCTGACAAATCAACTTCTTGTTCAACTACAATATTTGATCCTCTAGGTGTGCTTGATTACGAGTGTTGCAAACTAGCCCTTAACAAGCCTCCATTCTCAGAACCTTCTATGGCAAGATCTGATTCAAACTCATCACCTTCCTCCTAATAAGAGAACTTAAAATCCAACTCACTATCAAAATCTATATCCCCCATTACATTAGAAGCATGCAAAACATAACAGTCTAATACCAATATCCTAGTATATCTGACATATATTTGGATAAGCAGTATCAGTCATGTTACTTCTAACTTGAATTTCAACTAATCTATAACATTTAAACAAATAATGATGGAGAGCCATAACTGAAAGTCATACATTTATATACAACTTTTACATTTTCAAAGCAAATATAAATAATTACATAAGCTTTGAATTGAAAATACTAAAACTAAACTAATCTAGTTCTTCTGTTTTCTTCATCTTTTTACCCTCTTGTAGGGCCTTGACTTAGATTTACATGGAAACACAAAAGGACGAGAAATTATAATTCTCAGTATGAGTAACCAATACCAGCATTTAAACATTTATATTGAATAATGAACTTTGAAACATAAACATCTCAGGTCTAGTTATTCATTAACATGATATAAGTACTATTCAAATATCAACTTATATTGAATAACACTACTAGCATGGGATTAACAATTGCAACAGGCAAATGAAACTCTACTTACAACCACTAGAATATTTATATTATGACTTTATATAAACGTTCATCTAGCAACCTTATAATCCAATACTAAACTCTTACACATAACTTAGCTATTCCTAGGAATTGTGTTTCCTAGTATTTATCTGTGTAGAATAGGCTAAATAACCCTTAGACTACCTAGTAATGAGTGGACTGTTTCATGTACTACTTTCACCACATACTTAATAATGAGTGAACTGTTCCATGTACTACTTTCACAACCTACCTAATAAAGAGTGGACTTAACTCATCTTTAGTCTAGCATAAGACTTAACTCATTCTTATTACATAAAGGACCTAACTTTATGGTTCAACCTTATTATATAAGGGTTTCATATCTATGGATCAACTTTATTACATAAGAGTTCTATCTCTATGGAACAACCTCATTACATAACAGTTCTATCTCTATGGATTAACCTCATTACATATGGTTCAATCTCTATAAATCAACCTCATTACAAAACCGTTCCATCACTATGGATCAATCTCATTACATAACGATTCAAACTCTTGCTATGGTTCAACTTTGATAAATAAAGGAACCACCTTTGCTATGGTTCAACTTTGATAAACAAAGGAACCACCTTTGTTATAATTCAACTTTGATAAACAAAGGAGCCACTCTTAATATGGTTCATCCTATAAGGAACCAACTCTTGCTATGGTTCAACCAATAAGGGAACAAACTCTTGTTATGGTTCAACCTATAAGGGAACCAACTCTTGCTATTACCCTATTTCAACTCAACTTATTGAGAGAATAAAACATTTACTGAAAAACTTGTATATTTAACTCAACTTTAACTATTAAAGGAGATACTAGTGTTCCTAGGGCTTAAACCATCTCAAAACACCTCAAATCTTACCTAAAAAGGTCGATTTTCAATATTGCACTAAATGTGCATCATAACTTCCAAAATTCTAAAATTTTATGGGCAAATAGTCTTCTATCATATCTTTCAAATGCCATAAACCTCACCTCATTTAGCTAAGTGTAGCCAAAGTTATGCAACAAAATACAGAAGTTAAAACAGGACATTCACTGATTTACCTAATGTTGTCTCGACTTTAAACTAAAATCGAGAACAAACTAATAGTGCTAAAATTTTGAAATTTTACAAGCAAAAAGCCTTACATGCCAGCTTTAAAATGTCACTAGTCTCATGTAAATACGACCTCAGAACAAGAAGTTATGCAATCTAGTTTACTGGCTGCTAAACTTTTTCTACAGAATCTCTCTCAGATTCAAACAGAAACTGGTGCTAACTGGTTGGTATAAAAATCTAAAATTTGTATTGCATGAAGCCTTGTATCTTAATTTTGAAATGCAATAAGAATCAAGTCAATCCGATGACTACAACTCAAGTTATGCAACAAACTCTACAAGCTTTCACTGGATTCTACAGAATCCAAGAATTGTTCCATTACAACAATACTCACTTCTAATCATTCAAGATCAGTTTCTATGTAATTTCTAACACCAATTACAACCCCTAAGCATGTTGTAACTTTCAAACAACTAATTGATTCACTTGGGCATGCAATTAGATAAAAAATTATACTAACTCAAACCTATTTTCCAAGTTCCTAATCTATGAACCAAAATGGTTTGTCTAAAGCTACAAATGACCATCTTCACTTACTAGGCTGAAAATGACTGAACTCAACCAAAGAGTGCAAGAACCAAGTCAAGAACATGGATTTGGCTCTCCAAACCTAATTTTCCATTCATGAACCCTAAGTTCATTCAAGATGAATCAAAAGGAAAAAGATGAAAAGAAACTCTATTACCTCTTACGTAGATGATGATTTTCAAGCCTTTGTCTTCCTCTTTCATTTTTCCTTTTTATTCTTTTCCTCCATTTCCCTCCTCTTTTCATCCCATTTTCGTTTCTCTGTTTCTGTTTTTGTTGACCATGGAGAAGGATAGGTAAAAAGAGAGGAATAAAAAGAAAAAAAGAAGAAGATAAGAACAAGTTTCTATACTGAAACTTATATTTGATAGGAACACTTGAATTATATTAATTCAACTTTCCTATCTTTCAACAACTTTATAATAAATCTTAGGATTCATCTAAATAGTTATTTAATCATTTTTTTAATTTTTCATATCTTCTGCTAGTCAATCAGGTATTAAAGCACATTGTCACTATGCTTAAACATACCAAACTAATTTTGATTATTTTTAAATTTTAACTGTATCTTACTTAACTTATTTGTAACCTAGAAATAACTTATCCATACCTGTTTCCCCTAACTTAGCCTTTAAAACAACTTTATGAGTCATTTTAGGCTAGTTTTTACCTTCTTTATTGCAGCAAAATGTCTAAACTAATTCGGTTTGTGACAAAACTGAACTGGCATGTCAAGCAAGTCTTAGGCTACCTCTGTAACTATTTACATGCCTAACATGTCATTGAGAGTGTTACATTTCTCCTATCTTTTTTAAAATTTTATTCCCAAAATTGATTTCCTCATAAAATAACCCTAGATAATCTTGCTTATTATGGGACTCCAATTCCCAAAAAGCTCCTTCAATGCCAATTTCACCTTATACTATTTTCTAGAAAAAAAGGTATCTGGACACATATTCTGTTGTGTCATCTATCATTCTAGGCCACCAAAACATTGTCCGAAGATCTCGGTACATTTTAGTAGCCTCTAGACGGATGGTATAACTATTCTTGTGAGTTTTCTATGGAATCCTTTCCTTGATTCTTGACTCTCTTGGAACACAATGTTTATCTCTAAACTTTATTATTCCATCCTCAGTCATAACAAAATCCTTTTAGGTTCCTAAGAAGATCTGCTCACTAATGTCCCTTAGAGTTTCATCCTCCTTGTGAGTTTCTAAAATCTAAGTCCTTAAGTCGTTTACTATACTTACTTTGCTCACTACATGACTACATGGCATCATAGTCACCACTAGACTCAAATTCTTGAAACTCTCAAGAAGTTCATTCTCTTAGACCATCATCGAGGACACATGTAAAAATTTCCTACTTAGTGCATCAGCCACTACATTGGCTTAACCCGGATGATACTATAACTAAATGTTATGATACTTTCATCACAACCCAGTTCTGCTTAGCATTCCATCCATCATCTCTATCTCATATTCAACTTCTTCTAATTAAACAAGTGTTACAAACTCGTATAAGATTGGGAGATTGAGCCACCTCCTTACTACTCAGAGTATAAACTCTTACTCTAACTTGAGCTTTGAGGTTAGGTACTACTCCCTGCTTTTGTGTACACTTGATTAAAAAGTGCTCTGGTCAACCATAAGTATAGCATACTATTTGGACAACTTAACAAGGTCTGTCATCTCCTATGTCTATCACACTTTGTCCTTTCACTTCTACTCAAACTTACTTGTCTTTATCTTAAGGATAACTAGGTCTAGAAACACACTTCATATACCTATCATCTTGTCTCTTCCTTTTGTGAAAACCTTGTGACTTTTGTTCCACTTGAGACTAGTTGTAGGGACCCTCAACTGTTTTCTTTGAATGGCACTAATAGCATCATTCTACCTCTTTCGATCAATAAAAAATAAGCTTCTCTTCGCCTATTTCGATCACTTGAAATTATGCTAGTCGAACTACTCTCGAGTCAGTTCGATTTTGTAACTTACTATGTACTCAACTCTTACTTCCTCAAACTTAGCTACAAACTGACTTACCAACATGCCACCTTATTTAGGTCTTTAGAGCTTTATCTCCTTAGCATCTTGTTCATTAAAACTCTGTCTCCCTTTCTAGCGTATAGGAAACAACAAAACTCTCAAGTCATCTAAACAAACCCTAACTGTAGAGATTTTCTCCATTTTCTTAAGCCACCTACACCTACTCTAAACAAGTCTTACTTTTCCTTAAATGGTGTAGGGTTGACTGACGAGCGCCGAACTCAGTCAAAATTATAACCGAAGTTATTACCTAAGCTTGTAGCACAGTGACAACAGGATCATCTCCACGAGGATTATAGATGCAATTTAATCAAATCAAGTGAAAGTTAGCAAAGGGGGTTTGACAGTTTAAGATCGTACTTAACAAAATTAATGGAAGAAATGACAATTAAAGAGTAGTCAATTTAGAAACCTATCCAAGATTGGGTGGATTCAATCATAGACCCTTCATAAAACACTTGAAGCGCAATTGAATTGTTAATTTGGATCTAACCGAGATCTCTCGCATCAAATCCAAAATTCATACTAGACGATCGTCTAGAATTCAATTAACAAGTGATAAACACAAATCCGCAATCGCACCATTCATGAAAATCTATGTTAATTTCAAGTACCGAATTCAATTAACTTAGGCACAAATCAAGAACCTAATCTCTTCAATTTCGTGATTAATTTAGATCAATCAGTTCTAAGTTTCATCACAAATCTCAATCTTCATTTATGTGATTAGTTTAGATCAATTAGTTCTAAGTTTCATCACAAATCTCAATCTTAACCCAAGATCAAATCAGATCAACATAAATAGAATCACCATTCATGCATTCAAGATCAAGAAGAAGAAGAAAGAAGAAGAAAAGAGGAATTCAATTACAAATCAAATACAATGCATAACCAAGGTCTCAAGAATCCAAACCACAATCTCTTCAAGAGTTCTAAATTGTCCCAAAGTAGCTTAGCCCTCCATTACCATGAAGGGGAGCATCAAAATATACAAAACTATGAGAAACTATGAAGAAGCAAGAAGAAACTTAGAGAGAAATGAAGGAGAATACATAAAAGAAATAATAACCAATGGTGCCTTTTATAGAAGTCTAGGGTAACAAAATGACAAAGGGGAGTGAGTGGATGAGTGGGTGAGTGAGTGGAGTGTTTGAGTGGAATGGTTGAGTGGGTTAGTTTAGTGGATTAGTTTAGTGGATGAGTGAGTGGAATGGTTAAGTGGGTTGGTTGAGTAGAAAATGCCAAAGGACTTTTGGTGAGTGGAAAATTATGGACATGAATGGGTGAGTGGATGGATGAGTGGGTGGATTAGTGGATGAGTGGGTGGAGTGGTTAAGTGGTTGGATTAGTGTATGAGTGGATGAGTGGGTGGATTAGTGGATGAGTGGATGAGTGGATGAGTGGATTAGTGGATGGATGAGTGGGTGGTTGAGGACGAAAATTTCGTGTCTGACTTGGAAGCCAAAAACGACCAACTATACTTCGGATCCACGAAAAGTGCTCTTCATAAAAGTTGTAGATCCTTGTCTTGGCTATAAAAGGGATAGCTGGTTAATCAAATTTGGCTTCCTTCAGCCTAAGATATGTCCCAAATACCGTAGGTTGCTCAAACCCAACTTCAGCTCCTCTGTTCTAACTTGCAAGCTCAAAATGACCTACTAGACTTCCTTTTTTCAAAAAGTGTTCTTCATGAAAGTTGTTTATTTGGATCTTGACTATCCACTGTCCAAATTTGAGGCCATCTTCATTATTACATCTTGAGATATGATTTTATGAGTGCACACTATTCGGATTCTACTAACAGAACCCGTATTCTGACTTCCATGTAAACTTAGGTCCTTTAGACATCTTTTTGGGACTTCGAGCTCTTCATCAAAGTTGTAGAGCTTCCTCTTAGCTTTCCTACAAGGTAAAATTCATGTTCATCAGATATTAGGAACTCAAGTTATGGCCAAAATACAGAAACAGTGTCAAATCTCAATAATGCTGAAAATATTCAATTAGGACCAATTTGAGCTCAAACTCACAAAATCATACCAAACTCAATCAATTAAGAATATGGACAGTGTAAATGACTAAACATAAGGGTTTCTTAATGAATAAAATATGTGATTATCAAATTCCCCACACTTAGCTTTTTGCACTCCTGGGCAAGACTCAAGACCAAAACAAGGACATAAGAGATTAACAAAAATTTAAATTCCAACGACATTCAAGAACCCAAAATTTTACAATCAAGAAGAACAACCAAAGGTTCAAGGGATCAAAACATTCATGAGTTAACAATTCTCCACATCTCAAACCAACAAGCAAGGTATCTTCAACATGAATCGAGAATGATAGATCTTCACAAGATCCCCTCTCAATCTCTCAAGTGTTTAAAAGGTAGGTATTTCACTCAATTCAACCCATGAAAATTGCACTACCATAAGCTTGCTTATATTCTACTTCTTCACTACTCAAAACACATGCACACACAAATCATGAGGACTTTATTCAAGGTTGTAGTGAGGTCAAGGTAACAAGAGAGGATAAAATGGATATGAGAAGATAAATACCAAAGAGAATAAAAGCAAATGAGAGCTGAGTTCAAATAACAAGCATAAAAGTTCATCCCAACTCTAGTGTATATCCCTTTACATATTCATTTCCCAATCCTTTTCTTTTTTAAACACTTGGTTTTTTTTTTTTTTTTTTTTTTTTTTTTTTTTTTTATATATATGAACATAACTATATACATACATTTTTTTTTTTCTTTTTGGGTACTTTTTTTTCTTTTTCAACAACCATTTTGTACACACACCCCCACACTTGTTCAAAAACTCATCCATTAACCAAGCTAATGTTCTTTTATTCCCTAAGGTAAAGTAAGAACACGATTTCTCATTTAAGGCACATAATGAGCTAGAAACAAGGAATGATCAAATAAGCTCAAAGGGGTTAAGCAAAGAAAAATACAAGGTTGGCGGGAATCAGAGAATTTTCAAGAAGTCAAAAGAGTGCTTGATATCATATTGAAAATAAGGTTGGCTATTTGGTTAAACTAGCTAATTAAGAAAGAGGGCCTCAATCATGTTCATGCATGCAAGTGAAATGTAGCCTCAAAAAGAATCAAAGCAAGTTCTAGAGTGGTCATTAACATGAGTGAAAATCACACAAGAAAGAAGAAAATGGCATAAATGTTAAATCCATCCATTAGGCTCAAAATCTCACAAGGTATTCATCCATCAAACTCAATTCATCAATTCAATCATCCATCTCCAAGCATATCAGTTCAAGAAGGGAGAAAAGTTATTCAATCATGCAATGATCCCTTTTTTGTGTTTTTTTTTTTTTTAACAACCAAAAGAAACATGCTAAAATCTCTCCCCACACTTAATATAACATTGCCCTCAATGTGAAAGAGAGATATAGAAAAGAGCAACACAACCTGATAAGAAGTGAATCAACGCCAAGCAGAAAAGAAGCACACTGTCAGTTACGCATCAAACCCTGAAAAGAAATCCAACAAGAAAACGTTAGTACTTCCACAATTTAATACTAATTAATTACTACCTAAAAACTCCTTACTCGCCACCAATTAAGATGCGTCTCAAGAGTAAAATTCTCCTTACTCGCCATCACTAATTGGTTTAATAAGTCCATGACAATCATATCATACTTTCCAAACAAAACAACAATTTTTTTTTTTAATAAAATCAAACCCATTAAAGAGAAAGTGTCAGATCTGGCTTTTTTTTCTTGTTACTTCCTTCGCTGCTTCCTGTTGACCAATCTATCTGAGCTAATACCTTATCAGGTACATACTCAAAAGCTTCTAATTTATCAATGAGCTCATCAATAGTGGAGGCAGAGATAAGAAGTTGTCTTGCCGAAGGAGTGATAAATTTCTGTTCCATAGCTTTGTCAAGAAAAAATAACAAAAGATCAAAGAAATTATTAACATTCAACAAACCAATTGGTTTATGGTGGATGTTCAAATTTCAAGAGACAATTTGAAAAATCTCTTCCAAAGTACCAAAACCACCTGGTAAGGCAATGAATGCATCAGAGTTTTCAAGCATTATCTTCATTTGTTCATGCATTGATGATACTTTAAGCTCCTCTCCAATTGTCTTTCCATTGATGTTCTGTTGAGCTAAAGGTTCAGGAATGACACCTAAAACCTAACTGTCTCTTACATATGCAGCAAGTGATATAGTCCCCATTAACCCACGATAACCTCCCCCATATACAAGATGAATATTCCTCGCAGCAAGTGATCGACCAAGAGTGCTAGCTGCGTTTACAAACTCTAATCCCTTCCCATAACTCGACCCACAAAAAACACAGACATTTTTTAGGTTACGAATAGAAGCCCCCATTCTATACTCTTTCTCCCTTTGAGTGTCTCTGAGTTGAAGGAAAATGGAGTGTTTAAATAAGAAAAAGAATGGAAAGGGGAATAATTGCACCTATAAGGGTAGGTTGGCTGTTGTCAGAAAAGGTTGAAATTAAGAAACACAGAATCTTTTTTTCTTTTTCTTTTTTTTTCTTTTTTTTTGTTTTTGTTTTTTTTTTTTTACTTCAAGAAAATCATCAAGGCAAAAAAGTCTAGAAACCCCTGAAGGACCCTGCTCAAAGGATCGTCTGTACAAAAATCAAAATACAACAAAATGATACAAAGATAAAAGAAATAGAAAATGATGACATACCTGTATGTACAGTTTCCATGGCGTATCATTATACTGCGCGTCATGCGTGCAGTAGACATCACGTCCTTTTTTTTTTGAAATTGTTAGAAAAACTTGATGAAAGATAAGTGCATACTTACTTAAGATTGGGATGGAGGTAGTCTGTTCTTTCGGCTTTGTGCCAAAGCATTGTTGACCAGTATTCGACCCATTCAAGACCAGCGCAACATAGGGCTCCCAAAAGGGACAAGTGGCCATAATACAACTGGCTGCCTCACATGTGGGATACAATCTACCTTCTTTGTTTTTCAATTAAGAAGGCTGGATCAGGATGCATGCATTTCCCCATTCACGGTTTGTGTTACCAAAGCCAACCCTAAGACGTATACATAATTTTGTTTTTGTTTTTTTTTTTTTTTTTTTTGTTTTTTGTTTTTTGTTTTTTTTTTTTTTAGAGATGACATGAAGAAGAAGAAGAAGATGATATATACAGATTGTTTGTGGATATGGCTCACATCTGCCTCTGGTTTAACGTCCAGTAACGACTTAAACGTCTTCTATGAGTCGAGGATAAGCTTCCCATCCAATTTTCTTATAAATTGGCAAACAGGGTCTTTTAGAGTCAGATTCCCAAGACTGTAGCGTTTTTCTGCATCCTTGAATAGATTCTATAAATTAAGAATTTCACCCCGTATCAATCCATAAGAACGCGTCTCAAGAGTCAATAAGATATCATCTAATGACTCCTTACTCAATCCATTCTTAATGAAGGATCTATTTGCGGAAACCATCCCCAAAGAATGACATTGCATGTTACAATTCCATCGTCCACATTTGTAAATGAGACTTGTAACCTTTTTGCTCTTCTCCTTTTAGAATATGAACTTCTTCCAAGACCAGGGCATATATGAGTCAAATGAAATTGAGGACTCACCGCTAATCGGACCTTTGCTTCAATTATCCAACGTACATCTTCTCGGCATACCTTTGTGCATTAACAGCCTCAATCTTTCACATCGAACTTTGTAGATCTTTCTCAGAGCATTTTGAGGAAGAGAAGGAAAATATTTTCTCAGGTTTGAAAGAATGACATCCATTTTGAAGGAGAAGAAGGGTTCAGTTATTTTGGGAAACTGAAAAATAAACCGACTTGAGAGTCACGGAGTACCGTATCCGCCACTTAACTGGCAACACAAAGAACTCAAGAACTTGGTTTTCCAGGAATGGTTGAGTCTCTATCCATTAACTTTGAGCACATTACCATTCCTAGGATCCTCAATATCTACGGCCCCAAAGGATACACTGTTTGACAACAAAAGAACCGCGCCACCTAGATCTCAATTTTTCAAGGAGTAGGTGCAGATGATAATCTCAAAGCAGAACTTTTTTGACCAATTTCCGCAGCTTTTGCAAAAGGTGTAACAGACCTTGAACAAAGTAGGCCAATAAAATCCATACTGCAAGATTTTCGCAGTTGTTGTCACTGAAGAAAAAAAATGACCTCCATATGCTTACGAGTGACAAAATTTAATAGCACTACCTACCTCATTGTCGGGCACATAGCTATTTTTTTTTCTTTTCTTTTCTTTTTTTTCTATTTTTTTATTCATAATGCGGATGGAGAAGGTTCATCACCTCCACTTCTGCATTCTCTGGAAGTTCATGATACAGTTTGAGGCGGTGTCCATTGGTCTTATTAAGTAAGGTTGGTAAAAAGACTCCACCAGGATCCCATTGGTTGAAACGTGATGACCAGGTTATGGTTGACACAACATGATAGCTTTTACTAGGGTCCCATTGGTTGAAGTGTAATGACCAAGTTAAGCTTGCAGCATGAGGGCTCCCATTGGGGTCCCATTGGTCTTTCTTAATTTTCTTGACTTCACCAATGGCATGCAACACGTGTAATTTAGCAATTCTACTTTCATTGATTATATTGGACCATGGCCCAAAAACAAAATCCACTTCAGTAGTTACTGTCATATGTTGTCTTTCCTCCTTCTTTGAAAATTCCTCAATGGCCTTCAACTCCACCTCCCTATGTGTTTTAGATTCTCGCAACTGCATTGTTGATAGACCCTTCAATATCATTAGATGCTGCGTAAACAGAATCATCAGCTTTCAAATATGCAGAAATCTCAGCACACATAACACATTTTATATCATCGTCACAATCAGTACATGAGTTGCAATTGATAGAATCATTAAAATCAATAAAATCAGGAAATTCAGCACACAACTCATCATGAGTTTCCTCAACTAAATCTACAGGTAAATCAATATGACAATTAGAATGCAAGGAGTTGGGAATTGTTTGGGAAGAGAGTTGGTCTGACTCTTGACTTCTCAGTTCATTAATAGTGGTTGTCATCTGCTCAATTTGGGTTGTTAAATCCTGAATAGTGGCAGTGAAATTCTGCTGGAACTCAATTTGGGTTTTCATTAAGTCCTCCCATGAAGGCTCAAGTTTTGTGGTTGATGGACTTGTTATCTGTTGGAATGGCTGCTCATATTGAAATGATTGTTCTTTGTAGTGATGCCGTATTGCCATATCCCAGATCCGGATAGTATTCCCAGACTAGGGTTGTATGTGTTGAAGAAGGGGTCATAACTCGCTTTTCTTCTTTGAACCGTGGTTCATCGGAAAATAACCACCGCCTTGCAACAAATTGATCTGGAACAACAGAACTACCATATGAAGTGTAGGGCATGCATATGTGGAGTGCGATGAACAAAAACAAATGTTACACACAAGTGTAGCTTCCTCGCATGGTGATTGTTGTCTCACTACTATATGTCTTACCAAAGAAGTCAACTCCTTAAGTTTTGACTCCATTATGCATGGTCCATTGTTAGAAAAGTTAATAAAAAGCAAAGGTTAGTAAAAACACTTAAAATGAAAAGATTACACTTACTAATCCCTAACACAAGGCCAAAATTTTGACGAGCGCCGAACTCAATCAAAATTATAACCGAAGTTATTACCTAAGCTTGTAGCACAAAGTGACAACAGGATCATCTCTACGAGGATTATAGATGCAATTTAATCAAATCAAGTGAAAGTTAGCAAAGGGGGTTTGACAGTTTAAGATCGTACTTAACAAAATTAACGGAAGAAATGACAATTAAAGAGTAGTCAATTTAGAAACCTATCCAAGATTGGGTGGATTCAATCATAGACCCTTCATAAAACACTTGAAGTGCAATTGAATTGTTAATTTGGATCTAACCGAGATCTCTGCATCAAATCCAAAATTCATACTAGACGATCGTCTAGAATTCAATTAACAAGTGATAAACACAAATCCGCAATCTCACCATTCATGAAAATCTATGTTAATTTCAAGTACCGAATTCAATTAACTTAGGCACAAATCAGTAACCTAATCTCTTCAATTCTGTGATTAATTTAGATCAATCAGTTCTAAGTTTCATCATAAATCTCAATCTTCATTTATGTGATTAGTTTAGATCAATTAGTTCTAAGTTTCATCACAAATCTCAATCTTAAACCAAGATCAAATCAGATCAACATAAATAGAATCACCATTCATGCATTCAAGATCAAGAAGAAGAAGAAAGAAGAAGAAAAGAGGAATTCAATTACAAATCAAATACAATGCATAACCAAGGTCTCAAGAATCCAAACCACAATCTCTTCAAGAGTTCTAAATTGACCCAAAGTAGCTTAGCCCTCCATTACCATGAAGGGGAGCATCAAAATATACAAAACTATGAGAAACTACGAAGAAGCAAGAAGAAACTTAGAGAGAAATGAAGGAGAATACATAAAAGAAATGATAACCAATGGTGCCTTTTATAGAAGTCTAGGGTAACAAAATGACAAAGGGGAGTGAGTGGATGAGTGGGTGAGTGAGTGGAGTGTTTGAGTGGAATGGTTGAGTGGGTTGGTTTAGTGGATTGGTTTAGTGGATGAGTGAGTGGAATGGTTAAGTGGGTTGGTTGAGTAGAAAATGCCAAAGGACTTTTGGTGAGTGGGAAATTATGGACATGAATGGGTGAGTGGATGGATGAGTGGGTGGATTAGTGGATGAGTGGGTGGAGTGGTTAAGTGGTTGGATTAGTGTATGAGTGGATGAGTGAGTGGATTAGTGGATGAGTGGATTAGTGGATTAGTGGATGGATGAGTGGGTGGTTGAGGACGAAAATTTTGTGTCTGACTTGGAAGCCAAAAACGACTAACTATACTTCAGATCCAAGAAAAGTGCTCTTCATGAAAGTTGTAGATCCTTGTCTTGGCTATAAAATGGATAGCTGGTTCGTCCAATTTGGCTTCCTTCAGCCCAAGATATGTCTCAAATACCGTAGGTTGCTCAAACCCAACTTCAGCTCCTCTGTTCCGACTTGCAAGCTCAAAATGACCTACTAGACTTCCTTTTTTCAAAAATTATTCTTCATGAAAGTTGTTTATTTGGATCTTGACTATCCACTATCCAAATTTGAGCCCATCTTCATTATTACATCTTGAGATATAATTTTATGAGTACACACTATTCGGATTCTACTAACAGAACCCATATTCTGACTTCCATGTAAACTTAGGTCCTTTAGACATCTTTTTGGGACTTCGAGCTCTCATCAAAGTTGTAGAGCTTCCTCTTAGCTTTCCTACAAGGTAAAATTCATGTTCATCAGATATTAGGAACTCAAGTTATGACCAAAATACAGAAACAGTGTCAAATATCAATAATGCTGAAAATATTCAATTAGGACCAATTTGAGCTCAAACTCACAAAATCATACCAAACTCAATCAATTAAGAATATAGAGAGTGTAAATGACTAAACATAAGGGTTTCGTAATGAATAAAATATGTGATTATCATTGACCTTTCTAAACTTTAAGATATTTGGGGAGTTTTAGTCTTTTACTACTACTACTCCATACACTGATTGTATTAGTAGTACTAACTGCTGAGATGAAATTACTTTCATCCCTTTTGAAACTCTATTTGCGTAACACTCTGCTTTCTCTTAACAGTTGCCATCTTTAAGAACTTTTCAGCCATATTAGCTGAACCTTCACTAGAAAAAATTATATTTCTCCTAGTTCGCCTTAGTGAAGTAATGGTTCCCTGTACACACTACATGTGACAGTAACCATTAACACTCAAACCTAAGGCCTGTCATACAATTCTATTTACACATCTCACATATGGGACAAGAAATACATAACACTTAGTGAAAAATTCTAAACTTTTCTAAGTCTAGTCAGTCCATGCCCAGCTCACAGGATGAACTATTCTGATACCATAATGTAACAACCTAATACTAGTATCCTAGTATATCTGACATATACTTGGATAAGCAGTATCAGTCATGCTACTTCTAACTTAAACTTCAACTAATACATAACATTTAAACAAATAATTATGGAGAGCTATAACTAAAATTCAAACATATATATACAACTTTTACATTCTCAAAGCAAATATAAATAATTGCATAAGCTTTGAACTGAAAATACTAAAACTAAACTAATCTAGTTCTTCTTTTTTCTTCATATTCTTACCCTCTTGTAGGGCCTTGACTTAGATTTACATGAAAACACAGAAGGGCAAGAAATTATAATTCTCAGTATGAGTAACCAATACTAGCATTTAAAAATTTATACTGAATAAATGAACTTTGAAACATCTCAGGTCTAGTTATTCATTAACATGATATAAGCACTATTCAAATATCAACTCATAATGTATAACACTACTAGCATGGGATTAACAATTGCAACAGACAAATGAAACTCTACTTACTACCACTAGAACATTTATATTCTGACTTTATATAAACGTTCATCTAGCAATCTTATAATCCAAAACTAAACTCTTACACATAACTTAGCTATTCCTAGGAATTGCATTCCCTGTTATTTATCTGTGTAGAATAAGCTAAATAACCCTTAGACTACTTGGAATAAGTAGATTGTTCTATGTACTACTTTCACCACATACTCAATAATGAGTGAACTATTCCATGTACTATTTCCACAACCTACGTGATAATGAGTGGACTTAACTCGTCCTTAGTCTAGCATAGGACTTAACTCATCCTTATTATATAAGGATTCCATTTCTATAGATCAACCTCATTACATAAGAGTTCCATCTTTATAGGGCAACCTCATTACATAAGGGTTCCATCTGTATGGATCAACCTCATTACATAAGGATTCCAACTCTTGCTATGGTTCAACTTTGACAAGTAAAGGAATCACTCTTGTTATTGTTCAACTTTGATAAATAAAGGAACCATTCTTACTATAGTTCAACTTTGATAAACAAAGGAACCACATTTGTTATAGTTCAACTTTGATAAACAAAGGAACCACTCTTACTATGGTTCATCATATAAGGAACCGACTCTTGCTATGGTTCAACCTATAAGGGAACTAACTTTTGCTATAGTTTAACCTATAAGGGAACCAACTCTTGCTATTACCCTATTTCAACTCAACTTATTAAGAGAATAAAACATTTACTGGAAAACTTATATATTTAACTCAACTTTAATTATTAAAAGAGCTACTAGTGTTCCTAGGGTTCAAACCATCCCAAAACACCTCAAATCTTACCTAAAAAGGCCGATTTTCAAGATTGTATCAATGTGCATCATAACTTCAAAAATTCTAAATTTTATGGACAAATAGCCTTCTCCCATATCTTTCAAATGTCACAAACCTCACCTCATTTGGCTAAGTGTAGCCAAAGATATGTAACAAAATGCAGAAGCTAAAACAGAGCATTCACTGATTTACCTGATTCTGTCTTGACTTTAAACTGAATCTGGAAACAAACTAAGAGTGCTAAAATTCTGAAATTTTACACGAAAAAAGCTTTACATGTTAGTTTCAAAATGCCACTGGTCTCATGTAATACGACCTCAGAGCATGAAGTTATGTAATTTGGTTTACTGGTTGCCAGACTACTTTTTTTTTTTTTTTTTGCAAAATCTACTTCGGATTCAAATAGAAACTAGTGCTAATTGAGTTAGTCTAAAAATCTAAAATTTTTATTAGATGTAGCCTTGTATCTTAGCTTTCAAATGCAATAAGAATTAGGTCAATCTGATAACTACAACTCAAGTTATGCAACAAACTCTACAAGCTGTCATTGGATTCTGCAAAATCCAAGAATTGTTCTATTGGAACAATACTCACTTCCAATCATTTAAGATCAGTTTCTATGTGATTTCTAACACCAATTACAGCCCCTAATCATGTTATAACTTTCAAACAACCAATTGATTCACTTAGGCATGCAATTAAATCAAGAGTTACATTAACTCAAATCCATTTTCCAAGTTCCTCATCTATAAACCAAAATGGTTTGTCTAAAGATAAAAATGGTCATCTTGCACTCACTAGGCTGAAAATGACTGAACTCAACCAAAGAATGCAAGAACCAAGTCAATAACATGGATTTGGCTCTCCAAACCCATTTTTCCACTCATGAACTCTAAGTTCATTCAAGATGAACCAAAAGGAAAAAGATGAATAAAAACTCCCCTACCTCTTGGGTAGATGATGATCTTCAAGCCTTTGTCTTCTTCTTTAATCTTCCATTCTTCCCTTCTTCCCTTCCTCTTCTTTTACTCTATTTCCCTCCTCTTTTCCTCCCATTTTTTATTCTCTGTTTTTGTTTTTGTTGACTATGGAGAGGGAAAGGTAAAAAGAGAGGAATAAAATGAAAAAAGGTTAAGAACAAATTTCTATACTGAAACTTATATCTGATAGGAACACTTGAATTATATTAATTCAAGTTTCTTAACTTCCAACAACTTTAGAATAAATCTTAGAATTCATCGAAATTATTGTTTCACCATTTTTCTAATTTTTCATATCTATTGCTAGTCAATCCGTTATTAAAACACACTGTCAGTATGCTTAAAAATACTAAACTGGCTCTGATTATCCTCAAATTTTAATTGCATCTTACTTAACTCATTTGTGACTTAGAAACAAGTTATTCATACCTATTTCTCCCAACTTAGCTTTTAAAACAATTTTCTGCCTCATTTTAGGTTATTTTCACCTTTTGTATTACAACAAAGTGTCTAAATTAACTTGGTTTGTCACAAAACTGAACTGACATGTCAAGCAAGTCTTAGGCTACCTCTATAGTCATTTATAAGTCTAATATATTATTGAGGGTGTTACATAAAACAAATTTATAATGTTGTTGACTTCCACATTATGATATATTAGCTTGTGAAACCAACACTGGAGCATTTAGAACAGGAATGGAGGTTGAACACCCTTCAACCCAATGAGTGATAACGTGTTGGGATTGTGGCAGAGAGGTCCTAATCAAGCCACCCCACCTAACTCTGCCCTTAAGACAACAACCTTATCACCACCAATTGGAACCACGTCCTTTACTGGAGTGCATTCAGAACTAACCACTTAGGAATTTGTAGATTGAAGTTGACGACGGCTTGGGAATTTATTTTTGGCTAGGTCAAACGAATTTTAGGCACCCAAACATGTTTGGTCTTCACACGTCGTTGCCCAAGTTGTTTTGGGAAAGCAAAGGTTGTCTTGGGCTGTTTCGAGGTCCTTTTAGGCCTTGATCTGGACAAAACACTCAGTTTAGGCCATAACGTTGAGCAAATAGAGCTTTTGGGCCTCTTAACAGCTTTTGGCCCTGTACACACTACATGTGACAGTAACCATTAACACTCAAACCTAAGGTCTGTCATACAATTCTATTCACACATCTCACATATGGGACAAGAAATGCATAACACTTAGTGAAAAATTCTAAACTTTTCTAAGTCTAGTCAGTCCATGCCCGGCTCACAGGATGAACTATTCTGATACCATAATGTAACAACCTAATACCAGTATCCTAGTATATCTGACATATACTTGGATAAGCAGTATCAATCATGCTACTTCTAACTTAAACTTCAACTAATACATAACATTTAAACAAATAATTATGGAAAGCTATAACTAAAATTCAAACATATATATACAACTTTTACATTCTCAAAGCAAATATAAATAATTACATAAGCTTTGAACTGAAAATACTAAAACTAAACTAATCTAGTTCTTCTTTTTTCTTCATATTCTTACCCTCTTGTAGGGCCTTGACTTAGATTTACATGAAAACACAGAAGGGCGAGAAATTATAATTCTCAGTATGAGTAACCAATACCAGCATTTAAACATTTATACTGAATAAATGAACTTTGAAACATCTCAGGTCTAGTTATTTATTAACATGATATAAGTACTATTCAAATATCAACTTATATTGAATAACACTACTAGCATGGGATTAACAATTGCAACAGGCAAATGAAACTCTACTTACAACCACTAGAATATTTATATTATGACTTTATATAAACATTCATCTAGCAACCTTATAATTCAATACTAAACTCTTACACATAACTTAGCTATTCCTAGGAATTGCATTTCCTGGTATTTATCTTTGTAGAATAGGCTAAATAACCTTAGACTACCTGGTAATGAGTAGATTGTTCCATATACTACTTTCACTACATACTTAATAATGAGTGAACTGTTCCATGTACTACTTCCACAACCTACCTGATAAAGAGTGGACTTAACTCGTCTTTAGTCTAGCATAAGACTTAACTCATTCTTATTGCATAAAAACCCCAACTTTATGGTTCAACCTTATTATATAAGGGTTCCATCTCTATGGATCAACCTTATTATATAAGAGTTCTATCTCTATGGAACAACCTCATTACATAACAGTTCTATCTCTATAGATCAACCTCATTACATAGGGTTCAATCTCTATGGATCAACCTCATTACAAAACCATTTCATCTCTATGGATCAACATCATTACATAACGATTCAAACTCTTGCAATGGTTCAACTTTGATAAATAAAGGAACCACTCTTGCTATGGTTCAACCTTGATAAACAAAGGAACCACCTTTGTTATGATTCAACTTTGATAAACAAAGGAACCACTCTTAATATGGTTCATCCTATAAGGAACCAACTCTTGCTATGGTTCAACCAATAAGGGAACAAACTCTTGTTATGGTTCAACCTATAAGGGAACCAACTCTTGCTATTACCCTATTTCAACTCAACTTATTGAGAGAATAAAACATTTACTGAAAAACTTGCATATTTAACTCAACTTTAACTATTAAAAGAGATATTAGTGTTCCTAGGACTCAAACCATCCAAAAACACCTCAAATCTGACCTAAAAAGGCTGATTTTTAAGATTGCACCAAATGTGCATCTTAACTTCAAAAATTTTGAAATTTTATGGGCAAATAGCCTTCTCTCATATCTTTCAAATGCCATAAACCTCACCTCATTTAGCTAAGTGTAGCCAAAGTTATGCAACAAAATACAGAAGTTAAAACAGGACATTCACTGATTTACCTGATGTTGTCCTGACTTTAAACTAAAATGAGGAACGAACTAAGAGTGCTAAAATTTTGAAATTTTACAGGCAAAAAGTCTTACATGTTAGCTTTAAAATGCCACTGATCTCATGTAAATACGACCTCAGAATAAGAAGTTATGCAATCTGGTTTACTGGCTGTCAAACTTATTTTTCTATAGAATTTGTCTCGGATTCATACAGAAACTGGTGCTAACTGGATTGGTATAAAAATCTAAAGTTTTTATTAGATGAGGCCTTGTATCTTAGCTTGCAAATGCAACAAGAATCAAGTCAATCCGATGACTACAACTCAAGTTATGCAACAAACTCTATAAGCTTTCACTGGATTCTACAGAATCCAAGAATTGTTCCATTGGAACAATACTCACTTCCAATCATTCAAGATCAGTTTCTATGTGATTTCTAACACCAATTACAGTCCCTAATCATGTTGTAACTTTCAAACAACCAATTGATTCACTTGGCATGCCATTAGATCAAAAATCATACTAACTCAAACCTATTTTCCAAGTTCCTAATCTATGAACCAAAATGGTTTGTCTAAAGCTACAAATGACCATCTTCACTTACTAGGCTAAAAATGATTGAACTCAACCGAAGAATGCAAGAACCAAGTCAAGAACATGGATTTGCCTCTCCAAATCCAATTTTCCATTCATGAACCCTAAGTTCATTCAAGATGAACTAAAAGGAAAAAGATGAAAAGAAACTCTCTTACCTCTTGGGTAGATGATGATTTTCAAGCCTTTGTCTTCCTCTTTGATCTTCCCTTCCTCTTCTTTTCCTCCATTTCCCTCCTCTTTTCATCCCATTTTTGTTTTTCTGTTTCTATTTTTGTTGACCGTGGAGAGGGTGAGGTAAAAGAGAGGAATAAAAAGAAAAAAAAAAGATAAAAACAAATTTCTATACTGAAACTTATATTTGACAGGAACACTTGAATTATATTAATTCAAGTTTCTTAATTTTCAACAACTTTAGAATAAATCTTAGGATTCATTTAAATTATTATTTCATCATTTTTTTAATTTTTCATATCTTCTACTAGTCAATCAGGTATTAAAGCACATTGTCACTATGCTTAAACATATCAAACTAACTTTGATTATTTTCAAATTTTAACTGCATCTTACTTAACGCATTTGTGACCTAGAAATAAGTTATTCATACCTGTTTCTCCTAACTTAGCCTTTAAAGCAATTTTATGAGTCATTTTAGACTACTTTTTACTTTCTCTGTTGCAACAAAATGCCTAAATTAACTCGGTTTGTGACAAACTGAACTGGCATATCAAACAAGTCTTAGACTCCCTCTGTGATCATTTATAAGTCTAATATATTATTGAAGGTGTTACATAAAACAAATTTATAATGTTGTTGACTTCCACATTCTGATATATTAGCTTGTGAAACCAACACGGAGCATTTAGAACAGGAATGGAGGTTGAACACCCTTCAACCCAATGAGTGATAACGTGTTGAGATTGTGGCGGAGAGGTCCTAATCAAGCCACCCCACCTAACTCTGCCCTTAAGACGACAACCTTATCACCACCAATTGGAACCACGTCCTTTACTGGAGTGCGTTCAGAACTAACCACTTAGGAATTTGTAGATTGAAGTTGACGACGGCTTGGGAATTTATTTTTGGCTAGGTCGAACGAATTTTAGGCACCCAAACATGTTTGGTCTTCACACGTCGTTGCCCAAGTTGTTTTGGGAAAGCAGAGGTTGTCTTGGGCTGTTTCGAGGTCCTTTTAGGCCTTGATCTGGACAAAACACTCAGTTAAGGCCCAAACGTTGAGCAAATAGAGCTTTTGGGCCTCTTAACAGCTTTTGGCCCACGACTAACCCATCTCACCAGCCTCTTTCCACCAAAATATACGTCAATTATGGAATAAAGATTATAAATGTTTTCCTTAACTTCAGGCAGACTTTTAGACGAGCAATAAGCCTGCTTTCCCAAAAAATCATCTATTTTGAAATTTGAATTGAAAATGGCTGGGTTTCTATTTGGAGTTCCACGGTGACCATCACCGGTGCCGCCTCTTTGAACCACGTCAGAGAATTATTTTTCCCTGATTAGAGAAAACTGCCTTCCAGTGTAATGACGTTTCAACTGCAAATCATCATCCTTCGAGGTACCTGCTATCAACAGCTCAGATAAAGCCTTCCCAAAGTGCTACAACTTTTTCTCTTTACGGCTTGGTTCTATGCTTATAACCCTAGTTGACTTGTGGTGCCTGGTTTTAGTGCACTTGCTTACTAAAAAAATTACGCTTCAGTACGACTCACAGTGAGGTGTCGATATTGAGCACAAACCAAGTTAATATTTGCTTGCTTTTGCTTATTCACTAAATTTCTATGGTAACTATGATAACATTATTTTTGGGTACTGATACTTTAACGAGTTGTCATTTATTAATTGTGTAGATATTCTTAGTGAACTTCGAAATATTTATTGTGAAAAAACTTTTTTTCGGTGAAAAGAAAATTCAGGAAAAGGGAATGGTTGCCCTTGTCTACAGTTAGGGTAAGTTGTTCGACTCGGTTAGTAATTATAGAGAACTTACAGATAATCTAAAAAGAGGAGATTCCTGATTTAAATCCATGTCATGCATTTGTCATGACCAAGTGAGCCAACTCTTTTTGGCATGAAAAACTAACCTGACTTCTGATGAATTATAAAAAATTTACTCATAAAAGTGTTATAGAAGGACCTCAACTTTAGTAAAACAATAACAAAAAGCAAAAAAAATTATCAACTATTAAAAAAAAAAAAGTTTTAGGTCATATTTGTCATGTGTTTTGTTTCATATATCAAGTTGGGTGTTTTTGTTCTTTCAACATTTTTTATTAATAAAAATATATTTTAATAAAGTTCAAGCCTTTAACTAGTAACAATAAAAGTTCAAACTCTTAATCGATTTATCATAAAAAGTTTAGGTTCTCAAATAATATTTCATTCAACCTTATTAGTTGTTGAATTTTACAATGAGGTAATGTATAGTATACAATTAAAATTTAAAGGAGACAATTTTCAAGAAGAAAATTTTTTTCATGGAGTAAATGTTAATGGAGTAAAATCTCTTACTTCATAAAAATTAAGGATGTTTTGGTGCATAAACCTCAGATAATTCTAAAACCTTTCTTTCTCAACCTCAAAAACCACTCTTCTGCCTCTCTATTCCTCCATTCTCACCTAAGGCTACCCATGGCAGTGTTCTCACCTAAGGCTACCCATGGCAGTGACTCCTTTGTGGCAAGTCAAGCAATAAGGCTTCAAGGAGATCCGCGACCTCCTCAAGAAACAATTTTCTCATTCTTTTTATGCAGACAAGCCCCCATATTTCGAAGCAACTTTGATTTGGACTATTACAATGGATCGAGTGGCGTAACCCAGCGGCGAAGTACCCCACCAATTTTAGGTTGGTTTCTATTGAGGATTCAATGAAAGATGGGTTGAATAGAATTAGAGTAAAACCTTAAAACACATGCTGGCGAGGATAACGACAGAGGAGCTTTGACTGAGAGAGAGAGAGAGAGTTATGGTCGAGTGATTTAAGATTGTGAGTGAGAGAGAGAAAACATTATCTTACTTTGTATTTGAATGTTTTTTCATTAACGGAACGGAATAGGTGAGGATGGATCGAAAAGGAAATGAATAGAATGGAATATAGTTTTCCTCTTTATTTGGAAGATTATTAATTAAACGAACTGAAGCGAACGTGTGTTCTTCCCAAATTTACCTCAATTTTGGGGGAACAAATATCAACATTTGAGGGAATAAGGAAATAATTTCACATATGTTAGTTCGTTTATCGATTTTAAAACTTCCAAACACAAAAACTTATTTCCGTTCCTCTCATTTCTTTTCAATTCCCCCATTACCTGTTATCCAAACATAGTGTTAGTTTTACTTGGGGTAAAATTTAAAGACAAAACTTAAGTCTATTTTTTTATATCTATTATATTTATTTTATTAATTAAATTATGATATGTGTGCATTAATATTATCTTTCATATGTATTAATGTTCTCTCTTTTATTCTCTTTTTTTTTATAAAAATGCACACATATCATAATTTAATTAGAAATGGATATAAAGAAATTGATCTAAGTTTTGTCCAAAACTTAATCCCTAAAAGAGAGAAAACATTATTCCCCTTAGAATTTTCTTTTTTCTTGATTGGTGTACCACACTTCTAATTTTTATAGAACTTTAAGGGAAAATTAATTTTAAGGACCACTAAAAAAAATATTTAATTTTAAGGGAAATAGAAAGTTTAAATTATTAAGAAAGATTATACAAAATTTATTTAGAGAGAAGAACCAACAGACCTCATTTAATAGACAAAAATACCTTATGAAAATTTTGTGAATGGTTATTTCTAATAAATAAGTGGTTATTTGTTCTCACTGAGTAATTAATAATTATAAATAAAGTTATATATTAGATACATGAAGTTAAGAAGAAATTTGTGAATGACTATTATTTTTTTCTTATGGTCTTTGACCAAGGTAAATCATAAGCATTATTATGAGACTAACCTCTAAGTCAGGATAGTAGTTAGGTAAAGCATTTTCCAAAGTGGCAACTTCAGTGGCTATTACTTGTTATTGAGTGATTATTTGTTCTCATTAAGTAACTAATAGTTGTAAATAAAGTTATAGTTTAGATCAGTGAAGTTTTGTGAATGACTATTACTTGTTATTAAATGATCATTTATTCTTATTGAGCAGTTAACAACAATAAATAAAGTTATTTTATAAAGATATATAAGGTGATGTAGTAATTTGCGAATAATTATTACTTTTTATTGAATAATTATTTGTTTTCACTAAGTGACTAATATTTTGTAATAAAATTTTAAATTGGATTCTCGAAATTAAAAACAAATTTGTAAATGATTATTATTTATTATTGAATGGTCATTTGTTCTCATTGAGTGGCTAACAATACTAAATGAAGTTCTTTCTATAAAGATACATGAAGTTATGAAAAAATTTACAAATGATTTTTGCTTATTGATAAGTAATTATTAGTTCCTATTGATTGGCTATTGTTTTTATTAAGGATATCTTTGTTCCACTAAGTTAAATATAATAGACTTTCTCTAAATAAATTTTGTATGGTCTTTCTTAATAATTTGAGCTTTTGATAACCTTTTACATTAAATATTCATTCTTATAGGTCCCTAATATTAATTTTTTTCAAACTCAACTTCGTTAAAATTTCTTCCCCAAACCAAACAAAACCTAAATGTTTGAAAGTCCACCAAATATACTACCAACAAATAAATATTTGACAACCAATAAAAATACAGGAAGTTAAGAAAAAACACGAGTACCAGCAATTGTGTTACTTATATATCTTATTTTTATTTATCTAAACACCTAATCCATATACTTCAGTTAAATATTAAAAGAATAAACTGGTTGCATTTTTTTTTTAAATTAAAGGGAAATGCATTAAAGAAGAAAGAAATACAATTGTTCCAACTACTGAGTTAAGTAGAAAAAAAAAAAAAAACTACTGAGTTAAGGCACAACCGAACATCCGTAATCGGAAAAACTAATAGCATATTTGGTTTTGATTAATTTTAAGAGAAAAATTACTTTTTTTTTCAAAAGCTCTCTTAATAATATTTTGATTGTAAACTATTTTAAATATAAAATAAACTAATCTAAACGCACATTTAGTTTGTCCTAGTCTACTCCTACTGCATCCACTATAAAGAATGGAAAATAATCATCATACACCTTTTTTAGGGGTGTAGGTACTATTTATACTATTTTCAATAGATGTGATTGAATGAGAGAAAGTAATAAAAAAAAGTATATATAATGAATGATATTAGATCAGATGTAAAAAAGAGTATATATACTGTTTGATGTAAGAATATAAGAGTTGATAAAGAATAAACATACACTTGTAATTCAATAACGGGGTTCAAAGTGATGAGGCTAACTCTACTATTTTCAAAGGCTCTCTTTGATAAAGATTTCTGTAAGTACATCAGCTTCTTTGTAAATGCAAGTAATCTCTACAACTCTACCTTAGAGAACTTCATCATCCAACATGATTTGATTAGAGGGCTAGAATGAAGTGGAAAAGAACTAGAAGATAAATCTAAAGAGTTGGAAGCAACTTGGGAGTTTGTTATATTCCTTTGAAGCCTCTAGTTTAAGACCCTCATCAATAGCCAGCAATTCAGTTGGCAAAGAAGTTCATAATCCTATGAATTTCTCAAAATCAACTAATCCATCAACCTTCACAGTCCTTTCAATTCTAAGGCTCTAGTTGTATTAACTTTGAAGAATCCTGTTAAGCATCTCACATCGCCTGTCTCAATATTTCGGGTGTGATTAATATATTTGTTAGGTCACTCCATTTAATGTCAATTGATTTTAGGTTAAAATCCCACGTGGTATCAAAGTCAAGATCACATCTTTGTTTCTGCCTACTTCGTTAGGCTTGTTTCCGCCTACTTCGTTAGTCTCGCCTGTGTTGTCCAGACATCTATGGAGGGGAGAGTGTTAAGAGTCTCACATCATCTGTTTCAATATTATTGAAGATTAAGTGTTAAGAGTCCACTTAATGCCAATTGGGAATCTCACAAATCCTACTGCGGACGGGGTACAAGTGTTATGCAAGGTTTTCTTAGTTGTAGAACAAAGATGCTCATCTCTGCGACATGCTTAAACTCTTTTGCTCTGCTAAGGCCAAAGGACAATGAAAGACAATTATTGAAGAAAACATTTTGGAAAACAAGCTTATTTCCGGGAGGCTTCTATCACGAACCCAAAACGTTTGAGTTCATGGATGGACCACTTCCTTTTTTAATCTGATAGTATCAATATGTAAATCTGAGTGTATGAAAACATTACCAGTTAAAATTTGTAAGTTTCTTGTAAGTGCAGTTATTCTAAAAAAAGAAAAGAAAGTGATCTGACTAAATTTCTGTGTGAATCTGAGTATTACTAGTTAAAATATGTAAAGATTCAACTTTTAATCTCAACCATTGATTTATTTTAATAATAAATCAATAGTTAAAAAAATCATGATCCATCCATGAAACACTTTTTGAGTGGTCCATATTACACTTTTCCTTGTTTCTGGCATCTTAGACGCCCTAACAAGTATACAAAAAATTAGTTCAAAGAGGAATGCTAATGACATGATTTTTAAACATAGAAGTGTTGAACTAGAAAGCTAAAGCCAATTCCTTGGGCTCATTGTGATCAGTCAAGCCAATTAATAGTTACCACGAACACAGTACATTTCGGGTTGTGGTACGAGTACACGAACGCAATATATCACCTAACTAAATAAATGGTACATGGGGGAAGACTTAGTCGATAAGTTAAGTGGTATACTTGGACTTTTTCACTTAGGTTACTCCTTGAAATTGTAATATTGTGTTAAACTTTTTCACTTAGGTTACTCCTTAACATTGTAATATTGTGTTAGACTAATTTTAATACTTTTATATATCTGTTGAGTCACTCTACTTAATGCCAATTGGGAATCTCACAAATCCTACTGCAGATGGGGTACAAGTGTTATGCAAGGTTTTCTTAGTTGTAGGACAAAGATGCTCATCACTGCTACATGCTTAAACCTTTTTGCTCTGCTAAGGCCAATGGACAATGAAAGACAAGTACTGAAGAAAACATTTTGGAAAACAAGCTTGTTTTTGGGAGGCTTCTATCATGGACCCAAAACGTTTGAGTTCATAGATGAATCACTTCCTTTTTTAATCTTGCATTATCAATATGTAAATTTAAGTATATGAAAACATTACTAGTTAAAATCTGTAAGTTTCTTGTATGTACAGTTATTCATAAAAAAAGAAAATAGAGTGATCTGACTAAATTTCTGTATAAATCTGGGTATTACTAATTAAAATCTATAAAGATTCAACTTTTAATCTCAACCATTGATTTATTTTAATAATAAATCAATAATTAAAAAAATCATGGTCCATCCATGGACCACTTTTTGAGTGGTCCATATTAGACTTTCCCTTGTTTCTGGCATCTTAGATGCCCTAACAAGTATACAAAAAATTAGTTCAGAGAGGAATGTTAATGACATGATTTTCAAACATAGAAGTGTTGAACTTGAAAGCTAAAGCCATTTCCTTGGGCTCATTGTGATCAATCAAGCCAATGAATAGTTACCACGAACACAGTACATTTCGGGTTGTGGTACGAGTACACAAATGCAATACGTCACCTAACTAAATAAGTGGTACATGGGGGAAGACTTAGTCGATAAGTTAAGTGGTATACTTGAACTTTTTCACTTAGGTTACTCCTTAAAATTGTAATATTGTGTTAAACTTTTTCACTTAGGTTACTCCTTAAAATTGTAATATTATGTTAGACTAATTTTAATATTTTTATATATCTGTTGGGTCACTCTACTTAATGCCAATTGGGAATCTCACAAATCCTATTGCAGATAAGGTACAAGTGTTATGCAAGGTTTTCTTAGTTATAGGACAAAGATGCTCATCACTATTACATGCTTAAACTCTTTTACTCTGCTAAGGCCAAAGTACAATGAAAGACAAGTATTGAAGAAAACATTTTGGAAAACAAGCTTGTTTTTGGGAGGCTTCTATCATGGACCTAAAATGTTTGAGTTCATGGATGAACCACTTTCTTTTTTAATTTGACAGTATCAATATGTAAATTTGAGTGTATGAAATCATTACCAGTTAAAATCTGTAAGTTTTTTGTATGTACAATTATTCATAAAAAAAGAAAACAGAGTGATCTAACTTAATTTCTGTGTGAATATGAGTATTACTACACTACTAGAAATTTTGCTTTTAGAGAATGAAAAATCAGTCTCTAAATCAAGAAAATCAGTTTCTAAAATAATTAGATATCGATTTAGAGACCGATTTAAATCGGTCTCTAAAAGCCTCGTTGCTAAATATTAGAGACCGATTTTTCGGTCTCTAAATCGGTCGCTAATTTTCGGTCAAATATTAGTCAATTATATTTCAAAAAAGTACATTAAAGACCGATTTAGAAACTGATTTTTTAGTCTCTAAATCAGACTCTAAATCGGTCTCTAAATCCGTCTCTAAAAGCATGAATATATTATATATTTTATAAAATCGGTCGCTATATAAGTCTCTAGTTTAGATACCAATTTATCAATCTCTAAAATCAGTATCTAAAACTCTGAATATATTATATATTTTATAAAATCGGTCTCTAGTTAGAGACCGATTTATCAGTCTCTAAAGCAGTCTCTAAATCGATCTCTAAATCTCTAAATCGATCTTTAAATCGGTCTCTAAAAAGCTCAATATATTACGAGATTAACTTATCAGTCTCTAAATTGGTAGCTAAATGTCTTTTTTTTTATATTCGTTTTCTAATTTGTGACATGAATTTATAATTATTTTTAAATTTATTAAAATCCAAATTTTTAAAACACCTAATAAACAATAATCAACAATCTCATATATAACCAAATACATAAATAAAAAATAACGTAAACTAAACTAATTCAGTCTTTAGAATATATCATTTAAATATCAAGACATTCTAAAATAAACTAAGCATTGTCTACAATATCTCATTACTACAACATTTCAAATGTAAGAAAGTTGAACACAACACAAACTAAACTCTAATCATAAAAACTCCTCATCATACTCTTCCTCTTCTGCTCCATTAGTCATGAAAAATGTTTGAGAAGGCTGAAAGTTCATCGATTGTATCATCTCTCGTACCAGCCGATTTGTCTCCTCAATTTGTCTCCTATTATCTGCCACTTGAGCCCGAAGCTCATTTCTCTCACTTTTTAATTCTTCAAGTTCATCTCTTCACACCAAGTCAGATGATGAAGAACTTGAGTCACGATATTGTGGTCTTCTAGCCACTACGAATGACTCAATTCTAAGACCATATATTTTATCTTTTATCTCAAAAGTCTAAAAGTTCAAACTCAGGCACCTATACATACGAAAACAAAATTTAAAAAATCAATAAAAAAACTCATTCAAGAATGGACTAAATTTAACAAAAACTGGTTTAGAACCAGTTTAGGCTTTAGAACCGGTTCAAAAACTGGTTTAAAAAGGACAAAAAATAGGGTAAAATTTTAATATAGAGTAAAGTATAGGATTGGTTATATTCAAAGCAAAAGGAAGAATACAAGTTTGAATCTTTCATGCAACATAATATAACAGCTCATAATATATACAAAATATGAGCTGGGAGGTGGGACAGGTGGGAGAGGATCCAAAGGCAGATGAACAAAATATATACATACATATATAGAGGATAAAAGAAATAAAGATAGAGGATACTGACACTCACTGCTCTGGCTGCCTCCTTCACCACAAGTTTACGCTTGTGTTTTTTTATTGATTCAGTGCAAGAAGCAATAACATTGTTCATAACCAATATTCCTTGCTCCTGTCCAGACCATAACAAAATACACAAATTGCTTTCAATAGCAAGATTACCAATTGAACTTTTTGATGCAAATCTACAACTTCCTCCTGTATAGTGGATAACATATACGATATAGTGTTTAACAGTTGTAATATTTATAAGGTCAGTATAATGACTTATTCAGGGGTTTTCCCATAATATATGGCTAATAATTAGAATTACAATCTCTGCAAAGTTAAGTATAATCACAGTACCCATGCACAAGACTCACGAATAAAGAAGGAATGACTCATAACAGCAAAAGTAATGTTTTCTCAAGTAAACACAATTTTTAGATTCATTAACATGGCATGTAGGTAAAAAAAATGATCCTGTACAAATAACTTTATCCTTTTAGGTAACAGGAGTTACTAGACCCAACATAATTGTAATAGAGATATTGAGAGAGGTGTAGCGAGAAATTTGGCAGGAAAAGCAATAATTGTAAAGTAACTTCCAGATACACAGAGAAAGGAATGTGTTTGAAATAGATACTCCCTTGAGTTTTTTTATTTCCCTACCACTAAAAATCAACAGACAGCAAAGCAATATAATTTCACAACACCATGTTGGCTATGAATTAAATAGGTGTTCAAGTAGAATGTTCAAGAGTGAGTCCTTTTAGGATGTCACCAAATGAATAGTTATATGGCAATCATTTTTTTTAATAGAAAGGTTATATGGCTCATAATAGGTAAAAATAAGTGCTAACTTAGTTGTACAACCAAAACGCCCCAAACACTATCTTCAATGCAAACATTAATAGCAAATTCATACATCCAAAAATTATATAATCTTGAAGCTAAAGCTTCAATGGCAAAATATGCACCCAATTCAGGTCAAAAGCCAATTTTTATATCAAAATTAAAGTGCAAGTTACACTAACCTTGTCAAGAGTCTGAGGTGTAAGAATGTAAAGTGGGGGAGCGACAAGTTTAATTTTCACAGGCCAGTCATTATTTCCAGCAGCTTCAGCTTCCCGCATTGCCTCCCGCACAATCAACCTGCACAATCAATTTATTATAAAACCTGAGAATACTTTAGAAGACAAGATAAGCTATAGGCAATGACTTACTAGGCCCATCTGAAATGTTGCTGAGTTATGGATTTTAGAGTTTTAATTTTCTTTTATTTCTCTTCTTTTAAGCCCATCTGAAATGTTGCTGAATGTTTACATCAATGATTTGCTAACATGTTATTGTAACTATTAAACAAAATTGTAGGTTCACTACCATAGGTTGCATCTTTTATGACCTACAATTTTAAATCAATTGTAACTGTAAATAATTGGCTTCAGAATATTCATCAAAATAAAAAAAAACATGAAAAAGAATCTAAAAATTTAATGAAAAAAACAGATTGAAGAATGACATTGATAGCATATATAAGCAATAAGACATACCATAATATCTAGTGGATAAGGTAGATCCAATAAAGAGTTGATATTTTAGTAGTCTAATGAGAGAATAGAATAATAACTCATAATTTACAGAGACACTTCAACATAACAAAAAACGAAACATATGCCTTATCTTTTACGCCCATTTGATCAAAACAATACAGCTGATCAAATGCATGTCATTGCTATTCTGACTAGTACAAACACAACAACCAACAATTTTTACAATTTCCATGCCCCACACTTCCTCATTTCCCCTTCCCAACTAAATTAATAATTGTATACTGTCAAAAGGTTTTTCAGAAAAAAAATATAAAAAATGCATGCTGATTAGTAATGAATATAAAAAACATAGTGAGAGTAGCAAATAACCAAATCCAAGATGCTCTGAGCCTTTTTCGTCAAAGTAGAAAAATTTGCACAAGCCAATTTTGCTTGGTCTTTGTCAATCTGGGGGAAATGGGAAAAAATGCAATAATCAGCAGTTAATCTGTCACTAGATTAAAATATTGCATGTTATTTGCATAAAATTCAAGAAGCTACACCTTTGGTAGATCAATATATTATCTTGGTCAATGAGCAACAAGAATTGAAGAACTGTGGTTGGAACATCCGGATCAACCACATTCTGACAATACTGGAAATAGCTAAGAAGCAAGGCATATTGACTATATAAAGACATGCAAAACTAAGTTAACCAAAACATTATACATCCATACAACCAGAATTAGTTACCGAAATAGTTACATACCATCTCCTAAGAGCTTCTGATGATTCATTTCTAAGAATTGCCATAATAAGCCTAAACAATATGGTCAGACAAGCACCATTTGATAATTATTTTCCACTATCATGATTTAGTTGATTATAGCATTTTCGTGTAGAATAGAAACTTTTTGTGGAAGAAACTAGACTATTTACGATAGAATTCTATGTATAAAATGGTGCTTTATGGCCTGGATTCCATGCATAACAAATTATCAAAAGGCAAAGTAAGTTACATAATATTTACAAAATGACTTGTAGTTGATCATGTTGCATCTAGCCAATGTTATGTTACAAAAAGAAATTACTTTCAATCAGTTAATCTATTAACTTAAGAGTGCTCACATATAGATGACATTTACAATTAATTTCTTTTTCAGACACCATATGCAGTACAGTGGATGCGGCCTGAATCTCAAGAAGGGTGTCAAGTGTAGGAGCAACAAGTGATAAAAAAAAAACAATGCAAACAACACAATGACTTAGCAATCAAGGACTCACTAATAAATGACATGCAAATAGGGGTTCTACTCCTTCAATATAATCATTCTACCTAACAGAGCAAACATGGGTCCCACGCTACACACAACCATTGCACTAAAATCAAAAAACCATACATAGCACCCTCATTCAACACTGACAAATGCTGGCAGTCATATTCATCTAGCACCAAGCATATAAATAAAGAACCACATACATAGAAAACTCAAGAAAACTGTAAAAAACTAACATTACCTCAGAAATTAACTCAGAAATAATATTTCACATTGACTCACCACATCTAACCACCGTTAGCAACCACCACTCCATCATCCAAAACATCCACACCTCTGTCAAAGTCAAACCTCGTCACCACAGCACCCCCTCCTGAAATGAAACCAACCACCTCGATAGCCACCAAAGTCGCAACAGACCCAACCGTGAACCACCACGAGCTCATCCTCTTTGCTGGCTGAGATCTGCTCCTCCGCGACCTAGTAGCCTGTCAAACCTAGCACAGCGACCCACAAACGAGACCCAACATCAGATCGAACCACCGGCTAGATCCAAAAACACCAGAGTTGTCTGCACATCGCAACCTTTATCCTCGAACCCACCTCACCTCTCGAAGCCTAGCACCACCAAGCCCCATCGCTGCAGATCCGTCCTCTGCAACCTCACGCCATTGTGACTGGACCAGATCCCATCGCCTGAAGCCGCATGAGCCATCAAAACCGGGACCTCTGAGATCGTCCCACCTCGTGCTATCTTCCATGTTGTGCCCTCTTCTAGTGCACTACCGTGAAGCTCCCCCCATTAACCCCATTTTTTCTTTCTGTCTCTGTTTCATTTTTTTCCACTTCTGGAGACTAAAGTCTATGTATTCTTGACTTTTTTTTTGTAATTTTTTTAATTTAAAGATCAAAATTTCGGTGTCTAATATTTTTTAATTTTTTTTAGCGAATGAAAATTCGGTCACTATTTATTCATTTTTTAAAAATATTTTTATTTAGAGACCGAAATATCGGTATCTAAAACTTTTTTTTTTTATTTTTAAAATTGTTTTAGCGACCGAATTTGCGATCGCTACTTATTTATTTTATTTTTTTGTAATTTTTTTTATTTAGAGACCTAAATTTCGGTCTCTAATAATAAAACTTATTTTTTATTTTTTTATAACATAATTTCGGTCTCTAATTTGGTTTCTAAAAAATTTAGAGACCGATTTATTTCAATAGCAAATTAAATTTTTTTCTTAATCAGTCTCCATTTTGGTCTCTATAAAGACCGAAATAAATCGGTCTCTAAATCGGGTACTAAAACCCAAATTTCTAATAGTGCTAGTTAAAATTTGTAAAGATTCATCTTTTAATCTCAACCATTGATTTATTTTAATAATAAATCAATAGTTAAAAAAATCATGGTCCATCAAAAAGTGGTCCATATTAGACTTTTCCTTGTTTCTGGCATCTTAGTGCCCTAACAAGTATACAAAAAATTAATTTAGAAAGGAATGTTAATGACATGATTTTCAAACATAGAAGTGTTGAACTTGAAAGCTAAAGCCATTTCCTTGGGCTCATTGTGATCAATCAAGCCAATTACCACGAACACAGTACATTTCGAGTTGTGGTACGAGTACACGGACGCAATACGTCACTTAACTAAATAAGTGGTACATGGGGGAAGACTTAGTCGATAAGTTAAGTGGTATACTTGAACTTTTTCACTTAGGTTACTCCTTAAAATTGTAATATGGTGTTAGACTAATTTGAATACTTTTACGTACTCTCATATTATAAAAATATCTAACAATCTAAAATAGATTTAAAATCATATAAATGATCAAGTGCAATACATAACAGTAAAAGATAACCAAACAACAACTATCGAAAGTGGGTTGCCAAAATCCTAAAGTACAAAAGACAAATGCAAACCACTAGAACTAGGAGGGAAAAAAGTTACATCAGAACTCAAGTTTTCTTTCCTATTCCTTACTTGTTTTTCCCTTTATATGTTTTCCTTGATGTTGATCTCCAACATACTCTGAATCCAGCTAGACTGTGGTGGAGTTGTGGCAGCACCACCACTTGGTGGAGCCACATACAAGCAGAACTATGTTGGATGCAGACAAGGAAGAGGGAAACGTCGGAGGAGCGGTGTGGCGGTCTAGTAGAGACATGGTGCTCTTTTTTTCTTATGTTTTTGTTTTTAAATTTTGTATTTTTTTTAAAATTTTAGAAGTTATTAAAATTATATAAAATTTGAATTTAAATGATAAATTAATCAATGGCTTAGATTACATATAAATGAAAAGTCTAAAATTTGTCACTTGGAACTTCTATTAAGGATTTAATAGAAGTTAAATAGAAAAATCTATTGAAATAATTATTAAAATTTATGTATTAATTAGAAAATCTTTCGAAAACTCTTTACAAATACTCTATTGTTTAAGGTGGTGAATATTTTTTTCCCATTTTGAATATAAGAGTAAGTACTCTAATTTCTTTTAGCTGAAAAGCTATTAATAGGCTGAGGAAAACCTTTATTGCAACCTGTTAAAGTTTGAGAGTTTTTTACCTATAATTTGATCGCCAATCAATTGCATCCATTGTCGCTACATCCATTTGAGCTTCTGCCTTTGCATACAAATTTTTTCTCACATAAAAAATGGTAAATTGTTCACGCAAGAGCTTGTATTCAAATTCACCACAAACTATTTTTACAAAAGCTTCCACAACACCATAAAAAACCTCTGTCAAGATTAGGGGCTTTTCATGCAATTCCTCTAAGAGCTGGAGTTGAATGATAAATAAGATCATCAAATTGAGTTAAAGCAAAAGCAAGGCTGTGAAGAGAACAATTCATATATTTGTCCACCTTGCTATAATAATTGTTTTCTTGTGAGGGTAAATATCTACATATTTACTATTGTGTGTTGTTTCTTTTATTTCTCCAAGCAATGTATCTATTTTTGGAGAAGTTTAAAATGCTCTCTAAATTTTTTTGAGTATAGATGTTTGATAACTACACAAAGTGTAATTATTTGTGCCTATATCTGAGCTATAAAGAGTGCTAAAGTCCTTGTATTCATGCATATTTGGAAGGTTTTATGCTTATATTTGTTATATCCAATTCTGATACCTTTCCAGTATGTTATATGAGCAAACTGTGCATATTTGATAGGTGATTAAGTGAATTTATATTTGTTACTGATTTGGTATTTTCTCTATCACAGGAAGGGCTCCAAACAAGATGATATGTGGAGCATTTGAGCTAAAATGGGAAGAGGAAGCCAAATTAGCACTTCAGCACTCAACGTTGCGGCGTGGCATGTTAATGCCGCGGCGTGACATCCCCTGCATCCAAAGTCAGGGGCTTCGAAGAATTGAACGCCGCGGCGCATGGAATTAATGTCGCGGCGTACGTAACCTAATTTGACACGCGCCGCGACGTAGGCATGTTAATGCCGCGGTGTGCCTCTGTTTTGCTAAGTCTATAAATAGATTTTAATAGATTTTGTAAAGGGAGTTTGGAGAGCTCTGTAGATAGTTTTAGGTTTTAGAGGAGCTACGACTTTGTGCTTCATTTCTGGGCTGATTGGAGGCCTAGGGAGGCTAGGTTGGAGGTTCTCTTCCTTAAGGAAGAGGATTCAAGCTTCAAGGATCTCATCAATGGCATCCTTCCTCTTCTTCCTGAGTTTTCTTCTTCTCCCTTATCTTTTGAGTACTGTTTTGCTCTGTAAATTCGTGTTCAATTGATTAGAAGCTATATTTAGGAAATACTTTGAATCTTTATATGATTATTGATGTTTATGTATGAATTTGAGTTTCTATTGATGTTTAGCTTTGTTCTTCCATGCCTATGCTTAATGTTTGCTTCTGTTTGATCAACAATTGCATGATCTTAATTGATGCAAATGAACTAGACATAGGGATTTGTGGAGATGGACATGGTATGATTGATGCATGTTCGACGAGTTCAATTGGCTTGGATGAGTTAATTCGCTAACTGGATAGAAATATACCTTTTAGCGATGTATTAGCGTGTGTTTGAGAATAGATCGTTCATTAGTAGAGTTTACACTAGTCCTCATGCAACCATAAGAACCATAGTGGATTAGGTAAATGACACCAGGGTTGATCGACCTAGACATAGGCTTTTGACTAAATCAGATTCTCAAGCTAAACTAACTAAGCATTGATGTTACTTGTAAGGATTGCATATCATTAGTATGAAGTATGAAGTGAAGAAGGATTCCCTAGATTTCCAAACCCTTATGTTATTGCTTTGGTAGTTTAGATTTAGATTAATTGTTTTCCTTTATTTTATATGTCATTGACTAGAATCTAGCTGAGCTATTGGTTGTTACTTAGTAATGGAAACCTTGTCCTCGTGGGAACGAACTTTTACTTCATATCTGTATTACTTGAACGACCCGTGCACTTGCGGTACACAAATGGTCTAACAAGTTTTTGGCGCCGTTGTCGGGGACAGGGACAATGGTGTATTTTCAAAGTCTTTAGCCTTATTCCTTAGCAATTGCTGGGGGATAACAGTTGAATTCCATATTACTAATATCAACAATGAGTTTGGTTAGTTCTAATTCAAGTTGTAAATACTCCATGTTAATTTCAGTCTTCATTCTTTGTATATAGGAACAATAACTGAAGGATGAGCTTTATCATTTGAGACCTTTGAGAGAGCTCGAGAACCCCCAATGGAGAACCTCTATTCAGGCGGAGGAAGGCCTACCATCCAATCCATGAATTTTGTGAACAAACCGGCCATGATCGAAAGAGTTGGCGGGTTTGCCTTGCAAAAGTCCTGCCGGGACTATAACTCAAGCCCTTCTTGGGAGGGAACCCAGGTTTTATTGTTTTTGTTAAATAGTATGTAATTAGTAAGTTTTAATTTATAAATATGTTAGTATGTTAGTTTTTGCAGTTTTAGTTAGTTTTCATGTTTTTCTTTAGTTTAAAGTCTTATAAATATGTTAGTAAGTTTAATTTCTGTAGTTAAGTAGTTAGTATTTATGATTTAGTATGTTAGTTAGTTTAGTTTAGAGTTTTAAATATGTTAGTATGTTAGAGTTTAGTAAGTTAATTAGTTTTTTTGCATTAGTTAGGTTTTTAGCTTATAAATAGGTTAGTATATTTGATTTTGTAGTTTAGTTAGTTTTAATTCTAGTATATATTAGTATGTTTTATTGTTTTGATTTTAGTTAGTTTATATGCTTTTGTTTAGTTATTAGTAATGTATAGGTTAAATATGTTGATTATGTAGTTTTTATAATTTTTAGTTGTACATTTTGTAAAATAGTTTTTTGGACAAATTTTGCTGCTGCTGGAGGCCACTTTGAACCAATTTCAGCAGCAAAACTGTGTTGGCTGCTAAATTTAGCAGTCTGGCTTCTCACGCCGCGGTGTTGGCATGTTTTACGCCGCTGCGCCATGGAGTTTTTCTCTGCAGAATTCTGCAGACGAGGTATTATGCCGCGGCATGGATGCTGAACGCCGCGGCGTGATGATCAGTTTTGGGTATATTTTGTGTATATTCTATTTAAATTCAATTTTCTTATTCATATTTCATTCTTTTGTTAATAAAATTGTTTTTATTATTCAGCTCTCTAAATTTTAATCTATTTTTAGGCTCAAGAACCCCAGGAATCATGGAAAGTGAGGACTTTGCCTCACTTAAGTTTGGGGGAATATCTTTACATGCTTTGGATGAATATGATGTATGATGTATGCATGTAATGATACTTGAAAAGATGCAGTTGTGATAACCATCATATTTCAATGAGTTTCTATTTTGAGTTGGTTATTACTTGAGGAGTTTGTAAAGAAGTTTCAATTTTTTTTAAAAGACTACTGGTGTTGTTTTGATTGTTCATGATATGAAAGGTTGCTATTTGCCCCTTTGTGAGTGAAACCTTATGTGATCTTGAAGTATGTGAAACAGTTTAGTTGCTTTTGATGTATGATTTACATTCTGCTTAGATGCAAGTGTAATTTTGAATATGAGATGAGTGCATGTTTAGAGAAAGTTTATAGATGTACATGTAGAGTTTCGATTATCCTAGAAATTGTTTTTAAACTCTCTTGAGGCGAAATCCTAGATTGTGCATGACTGAGGAAATGATTAGGGCATTCTTTGGACCGATTGAGCCTTAAAAAGCTTACCTTGAATGATTATATCTTTAGGTCCCCTTTGAAGCCTGTTAATTGTTTGGCCTTATTTGTTTTTCAAACCATTGCCATCGTTAACCTGTTAACCGTTCCAATGCATGTGAAAGCATTGCATTTTCTTCCTACCCTTCATTGTTTGTTGAGTACATGAGGTATTGTTTCTTGAAGTGAGTTCGGTAATTAGGGGTATGTATGTTTGAGAAAAATGAGCCTGAAGGAACTAAATGCGATCAAAAGAATAGAAAAAAAAGAAAAAAAAGTGCTTTGTAAAAGTAAAAAAGAAAGAAAATGAAAAGAGAGAAAAGCAAAGCAAGAAAAAGAAAGAAGAAAAGCTAAAAAAAAGAAAAAGAATTGCATGGTTCTGGCAAGTTGTGATCCTTCACTGAAGAATACCCCGCTAGTTCGCTTCTTCTCAAGTCTTGAAATCACATATTCATATATTTCAATGTTTGTTATGTATCCTTTCCCTTCTTTTCTGTTACCCAATACCATGGCCTAACATTACAAGCTGTAAAGACCTTCTGATCCTCAGTTGTGTGTGGTTTACATTAGTGGAGAGAGAGTTTAGGATCAATTTTTGTGGATTTTATGATTCTTATGCATTTATGTTTATAAATCTATCCGGATGTGTATGATTTGAATAAGAGAAGTTTATCTTGCATGTTCGTGGATATGTAGATTGCATGGAAAGACGCTGAATTGTTTGCATGTGAAGGATTATGTATGTGTGAAGCTGGTTTAGGGGCATTTGCACACTTTTTATGGATTGAAGTAATCAGTACATACTAGTAGCTTTGATTTAATTGAAAAACAGAAAGATTGAAACTTGAAAGTGCTGAATGATATATTTAAATTGTTAATAAGATTTACTTGGTCATACTTTGTTTTGCTCGAGGACAAGCAAAAGGTTAAGTTTGGGGGTGTGATAACTACACAAAGTGTAGTTATTTGTGCCCTATATCTGAGCTATAAAGAGTGCTAAAGTCCTTGTATTCATGCATATTTGGAAGGTTTTATGCTTATATTTGTTATATCCAATTCTGATACCTTTCCAGTATGTTATATGAGCAAACTGTGCATATTTGATAGGTGATTAAGTGAATTTATATTTGTTACTGATTTGGTATTTTCTCTATCACAGGAAGGGCTCCAAACAAGATGATATGTGGAGCGTTTGAGCTGAAATAGGAAGAGGAAGCCAAATTAGCACTTCGGCACTCAACGCCGCGGCGTGACATCCCTTGCATCCAAAGTCAGGGGCTTCGAAGATTTTAACGCCGCTGCGCAGGGAATTAATGCCGCGGCGTACGTAACCTAATTTGAGACGCGCCACGGCGTAGGCTTGTTAATGTCGCAGCGTGCCTCTGTTTTACTGAGTCTATAAATAGATTTTAATAGATTTTGTAAAGGGAGTTTGGAGAGCTCCGTAGATAGTTTTAGGTTTTAGATGAGCTACGGCTTTGTGCTTCATTTCTGGGCTGATTAGAGGCCTAGGGAGGCTAGGTTGGAGGTTCTCTTCCTTAAGGAAGAGGATTCAAGCTTCAAGGATCTCATTAATGGCATCCTTCCTCTTCTCCCTGAGTTTTCTTCTTCTCCCTTATCTTTTGAGCACTGTTTTGCTCTGTAAATTCGTGTTCAATTGATTAGAAGCTGTATTTAGGAAATACTTTGAATCTTTATATGATTATTGATGTTTATGTATGAATTTGAGTTTCTATTGATGTTTAGCTTTGTTCTTCCATGCCTATGCTTAATGCTTGCTTCTGTTTGATCAACAATTGCATGATCTTAATTGATGCAAATGAACTAGACATAGGGATTTGTGGAGATGGATATGGTATGGTTGATGCATGTTCGACGAGTTCAATTGGCTTGGATGAGTTGATTTGCTAACTGGATAGAAATATACCTTTTAACAATGTATTAGCGTGTGTTTGAGAATAGATCGTTCATTACTAGAGTTTACACTAGTCCTCATGCAACCATAAGAACCATAGTGGATTAGGTAAATGACACCAAGGTTGATCGACCTAGACATAGGCTTTTGACTAAATCAGATTCTCAAGCTAAACTAACTAAGCATTGATGTTACTTGTAAGGATTGCATATCATTAGTATGAAGTAGGAAGTGAAGAAGGATTCCCTAGATTTCCAAACCCTTATGTTATTGCTTTGGTAGTTTAGATTTAAATTAATTGCTTTCTTTTATTTTATATGTCCTTGACTAGAATCTAGCTGAGCTATTGGTTGCTACTTAGTAATGGAAACCTTGTCCTCGTGGGAACGAACTTTTACTTCGTATCTGTATTACTTGAACGACCCGTGCACTTGCGGTACACAAATGGTCTAACAATGTTTCATGCTTCTTTTTCATTGATTTGCAAGAATTTTATATTTATAGCTGTGAATCATTACCTGCAATCTAATTAACAAGTTAGTACTTTTATCATGCATTATTTTCTTTTTATTCTCTTTTTTTTCTATTATCTTTCTCTCTCCTTTCTTTCTCCTTTTCCTTCTCCGTCTTTGTCATTGTCTTCTTCTTATTCTCTCTTAATCTCATCCCCTGGAGATCCAAGGCGGAGTAGCAGATCTACTCCTCCAAACATGTCGAAGCTCTCCGTCGAAATCCTCATTCCTCGGTGTGCGGCGGCCAAGCCCAGCGCCGCCTGTCAAGTTCGCGACACCACCAATTTAGTACTTATCGCTGTAGCAAAAGACAAAAGGTGGTGAAACTAGGCGATTCTGGCAGTGCCGCTCTGGCGATTCTGCTGTAGAGGTTCTCGTCTTCGACGATGGCGAAGAGGTCGCATTCGGCGAGAGGAAGAATGTGGTTGCAGTGGTGGAGAGAGACCCTTCACCGATAGCAAGAAAAGGGAAGAGATCGGCTTCTCCAGTGTTGTCCAAGTGCATGGTTCCAAGCTTGGTTTCGGTCATCGGAGCGCTCTGAATGGACGATGATGGGAGAGGTTCTTAGGAGTTGGAGAATAAAAGAATTTATTTATAAAGAATTAATGCACATGATTTGACATGTTGTTCATTTAATCTAGGTGAAATGATGATTAATGCACATGAATCAATGCACATGGTGTTCGTTGAATTTGATCTGATTAAGCCACCCCAATATCTCCACATTTTTTTATTTAGGGTCAAATTTGTATCTTTACAAAATTTACACTTAAAAAGAAAAACATATATTGGGTCAATAGTTTTTACCTGTCATAATGGGTAAAATTAATGGAGAATCAATGCTAAAAAACATTTAAGGTGCATTGTAAACATTTCTATTCATTTTCTCATAAATTTCTCCTATCTTTGAGCCTTCGCAATCACAAAATTTTATGAACAAATAAACTTTGTAATCATATTGATCATAGTTTCAACATCATTCCAAAATACTTCATTATTAATTGTTTTAGCAACTAAAGCTCCCATCTCTCTTATATTTTCATCTCCACATTTAACTCATTCTTTCCATGAATTTGAAACTACAATTATATGAAGAGATTCTTTATAATCAATGAGCCTCTTAAGTAGGATATAATGTGAGGAAAATATTGTTTTTGCAACTTTTAACAATTCAAGCCTTGAATGTGCTCTAAACATTGCCAAAGACTATGAATGATTAATAATGTTTTTAATAATTGTCCTTCTCATTTTATATGTGTTTTTCAACCAGTTAAATTTGTTAGCATTGTCTTTAAAAATCAAGTTCAATGTATGAACCACACAACAAGACCATAAAATATGCTTGTGTACCTTTTGAATTTCCTTTCCAATACCTCTGCAATTTGACGCATTGTCTGTCACCACTTGCAATAGCAAACATTTGATGGTCCTACTTTTTCAATTACTTAAAGTAAAAGCTATGCAATAGCAACACCAGTTTTTCTATTCCATTGAAGTCTTCAACATACATGAATAATGCTTCTCTATTGTTTACTATAAGCACAACAATGAGTGGCCTATGCTTGGTATTAGTCCACTCATATTATACAATGGACACACCTTGTCTAGATCAAGTTCATTTGACCAGGAAGAAGTCCTTCTCAACACTACTTTTACTCTCATCTATAGCAAGACAGTTCTAGCCTTCTCAAATAATAGAGCCTTATAGATTCCACACTGCGTTGAACGGAATCCCTTTAACTCATAGTCCTCTCATTATCTTCTTATCAACTTAAGCTTTCTCTAAGACATGAAATGCATCTTCTATTGGTTTAGAAACTATTTGCTTTTGATTCTGACTCTTGCTAATGGTAGAACACGTTAAGAGAGAACATACTAGCTTGCTTTGCCTCTTGAATTGTTTTTCTGACTATTTTGTATTCTTTCGAATTTCACATCAATGAAAGTGATAATGAATTCTGGTGTATAAGGTGGTAAGAAACATATTGAGGTTGAAATGGAAGATAGGAAGGGCATTCAATACTTTAGAGAGCTTAACAATGAATAAAATATTAGGTGTGAGAATTGATATGTGAATGACAATTTTGAAATCAACTCTTATATTCTTACCACAAATAGTGCATACACATCTTTTCACATTTTTCTCAATACCATTCATCATATATATTTTTTCCTATTTACTTTCTCTCACCTAATCAACACCCTTAAAAAGGGTGTTAATAGTTCCTACACCCCTAAAAGGGGTGTAGGATGATCATTTTTCTTTTGAAATAGACGGCTAGTGGCAAATGGATTCTAAATATTGTAAAACATTTCTGTTTAAAAATAAAATCAACGAGTCTTAAGTTAGTAAGTCACATTAATTGTTATAATAGTGTTTTATGATATAAAAACTCTATACTATACAAGAAGACAGAGAGTTTCTTGATTTCTCAATAAAGGGGTGTAGAATGATCATTTTTCTTTTGAAATAGGTGGCTAGTGGCAAATGGATTTTAAATATTGTAAAACATTTCTGTTTAAAAATAAAATCAACAAGTCTTAAGTTAGTAAGTCACATCAATTGTTATAAAAGTGTTTTATAATATAAAAACTCTATATTATACAAGAAGACAAAGAGTTTCTTGATTTCTCAGTTTGCTGTTGGTGAATAAAGAGTTTTTTTTTTCATTTGAAAAGTTAAACTAATATCTAAGCAGTCATTTAAAATCCATCTGCCATATATATATATATATATATATATATATATATATATATATATCCGTATCACACACATGAAAACACTTATACGATACACGTGTCCTGTGTGTTTGAATATGTCCGATTAAAAAGATTTTTTTTTCAGTTTAGACACATCTCAGACACGCTCGGGCACGTCTAGGATACGACTTGGACACGACTCATTAATATTTTTTTAAAAAAAATTAGTTTCCATGACTAACGTTCAATTAGTAAGCTCGTAACTCACTCAAGCCCAATCACATGACTAATATCCCAAGCCACTATTTTCACATACCAGTATTTTAAGTTTTATCTTTTCACACACCATTATTTTCATCTGCTCCTTCTACATCTGCTTGTATACTAAGTCGTCGACTTCATCATCACCGAAGCTTGCCTCACACCAATATTCCCTCTAGTTAACCTTTTTTTTATGCACATGTACTTGTACATAGTTAGTTCTATTAGGAGAAGTTGGTTTAAGAGATTTTTTAGAATATATCAATAAAAATTATGCTCCATATTTTTTAGGAGAGACTTACTAGGTAACAAATATTAGCACATATGACATATATTAAAATATTATAAATCTTTAAGCTTATAGAGATTATATTAATGAATTATGAATCTTTTTTCTTTATATATATATATATATATATATATATATATATATATATATATATATATATATATATATATATATATATGTCATGTTCATGTCCTACAATTTTTGAATTTGGTGTGTCCCTGTGTCCGTATCCGTATCCGTATCATGTCTCGTGTCTGTATCTGTGTCTGTGTTTCATAGGTATCAACTCTCACACCTAATATTTTATTCATTGTTAAGCTCTCCAGAGTGTTGGAATACCTTTATTTTTCAACCTGTTTTTAGTCTTACTACATTTCTTACTTTCAGATTTTACCTTTAACCATTTAAAAATGGCATTTGGTAAAAGAAAAGTACTAAGATGCTTAGCAAGTGGTACCATAGTTACAATCTCTAATAGTAAAGAATCGAGTAAGAGTGAAGAGCAAAACCAGTCTCCACAAGAGCCACACCAAGTTGAAAGTCTCATCCCAATACCTGCTAGAGTACCAGCTCAAGGTAAAAAAAATCTTCTAATTCAAAGCCACTATTGAATGAAGTCATTTTCTCTAATCCATCGTTGAACCTTATTAGTGAGGGATTACTAAGAAATTTTTCTGTTGCTTATTTGAAGTTGCTAATTAGCAAAGAGAAAATTTTTCATCGCTAATCTCTCGGTTTCCATTCCTAATCTATTGCTAATATATATTGCTAAAGAAAAAAAATTGTTGCTAATATGTAAAATTTTGAAGGATTGCATAGTGATCAAAACATGCAGCGAAATAACGTAATAGTAATCCAAAAATAATCATTTTGTTTTTAAATTTATTCTAACATTATGAAGATAAATTTGAAATTCCTGGTAAAAGGTACTTGATACTTTAAAAATTTTCTTCGATTGTACAAAGACTATATGCGTATCCACACTGAAACCAAGCCTTGCTATCAACTTCTTTGAAACATTGATCTAACATGCAGCATATCAAGTCCAACGTGCAACATATCAGATTCGTATCTAATAGGATTTAACCAACCACTGGTTGCTGCTTGTACCACGTTCTTGACTTTTGGTGCATATCTAATAGGATTTTAGAATAACATACAATAATAAATCTTATCTATCAAGATAACGTGCAGCAATAAATCTTATCTATCAAGATAACATGTAGCAATACATCTTATCTATCAAGATAACATGAAGCAATAAATCATATCCAATAGGATTTAAAACATTAGTTGCTACAACGTTTGGAAACTTTTGATTTTTCTATTCCAAATAGAATTTCTTCAAATAAGTGTATCATATATTAATTGCATTCTAAGTGCTAACAAAGAATATAATAATATTCTATTTGGATAAAAAATTTATTTATTTGATTAAATTAAATTCTCTAATTTAATTATCAAGTAATAAATTAAATAATCATTTAGCAAAGATTGAAATACTCGTTAGTGTGTGACCCCATAGGTTCAACTAAGCTAGTAGTAAATTAGTCAAACCAAATTACTAATCAAGGTTGGTGTCTAGCAACACTCTTCAACGACCAGATAACATGAAGTAACATTTTTTCCCTTCAAGAACCTTCTTATAATGCAATATTTCCTTCCATCGTTCCAGTTCTGAGTTAACCGTAGAGTATGATATATCTGCCAAACTCTAATAAGTAAATCTTTATGTTTTATAATCAACTAGTGAATGACTTAAGAAACTTATTTCTTCATTCATTCAATTGTCCTGGCCAATGTCTTAATTTTATTGTTATAATCATAGAGCTCAAACTCATTACCAAGAGTTGATGAATTCATTCTTGATATATCATTAATTTTACAAGTATTTAGTCATACCCAATTTCCATTTAACTAACACCCTAGGACATTTGGTGTTCGGAATCAAAGTATAAAAAATAATTTGTTAATTACTATGATAATCTCAAGTCAAAGGAAAAGTTTACACTATGTTCTTCATGAGAATATCCTATTGACAGTTTAACGGTAATATAAACCATTAGGAATTCTCAGTTTAGTCAGTTCAATGATCATATCTTCATATGCATAATCTATATATATGAATTAATAAATGAGATCTATCAATCTCTATCCAATAGAGATAATCACACATATATTGATCTATCCGGATTACTAATGTCCTATTCTCAATAATCCTACTATCAAGAACACTTTAGATTAAATTATAAATAAAATTCGTCTCTCATTATCATGATCTTTATCATGATGACAAGTATCTAAATTTAATCAAGGATCTTGTCATATTAATTAAACAAATAAATAATAAATATGGCAAAATAAATTAAATGTCATGCTATTTATCAAAAATAAAATGATTATAATATGTTTCAAAAAATTACACAATAGATTAGATCTAGGGCATGTAAATTTTTCTTAACAATCTCTCATTTGCACTAGAGTCAATCTCTCATGTATTTCATTCTCAATTCTCACTTGTGCTTGTCTAACTCCTTTACATCAAGTGCTTTGGTGAATGAGTCTGCTGCATTTTCTTTTCCATCAACCTTTTGAATCTTAACGTCTCTACGTTCAATGATTTCTCTAATTAAGTGATACTTCCGCAAAATGTGTTTAGACTTTTGATGCGATCTTGGTTCTTTTGCTTGAGCAATAGCTCAATTATTCTCACACAACAATGGAACTGGTTCTTCTATTAAAGGAATCACACTAAGTTTAGATATGAACTTCTTCATCCAAACTGCTTCTTTAGCAACCTCATTTGTTGCAATATATTCTACTTCAGTTGTTAAATTAGCTATTGTAGCTTGTTTGGAACTTTTCCAACTCACTGCACCACCATTTAAAGTGAAAACATAACCAGAAATAGATTTGCTATCATCCTTGCAAAACTTGCATCTGCATAACCTTTTAGTTTTAGTTCCGAATCTCCATAAATGAGGAATTGATCTTTAGTTCTTCTCAAGTACTTCAGAATGTTTTTAACCACTTTCCAATGCTTCTCACCAGGGTTTGCTTCATATCGGCTTGTTACACCCAATGTATAAGCAATATTAGGACGCGTACAAGTCATGGTATACATGATAGCTTCCACTGCATTTGCATATGATATTCTATTCATATGTTCTCTCTCTTCAAGGGTTTTAGGACTATCCTCCCTACTGAGTGAAATTCCAGTGCCTATTGGCAAATAGCATTTTTTGGAATTTTCTATGTTATACCTCTTTAAGATTGTATCAATGTACATAGACTGTGAAGGTCCAAGTAACCTTTTAGATTTATCCCTATAAATCTTTATTTCTAAAATATAAGTTGCTTCTCCCAAATCTTTCATGGAGAATTGTTCAGAAAGCCAAATTTTTGTACTTTGCAATGCTGGTACATCATTTCCTATGAGTAATATGTCATCAACATACAACACCAAGAAAATAATTGTGCTCCCACTAATTTTTTTAAAGACACAAGGCTTCTCTTCACATCTAATAAAATCAAACTTTTCGATTGTCTTGTTGAAGTGAATATTTCAAATTCTAGAAGCTTGCTTTAATCCATAAATGGATCGTTGTAGCTTGCAAACTTTATTATGATCAGATGAGGACTTGAAACCATCAGGTTGTGTCATATACATTTCTTCTTCGAGCTCACCATTTAGGAAGGCATTTTTTACATCTATTTTTCATATTTCATAATCATAATATGCTGCTATAGCAAGTAGAATCCGAATTGATTTGAGCATTGCCACAGGAGAGAAAATTTTATCATAATCTATTCCTTCTTTTTTATGATACCCCTTGGCAACAAGACGGGCTTTATAGGTCTCCACCCCGTCTAGTCCAATTTTTTTCTTGAAAACCCATTTACAACCAATAGGCTTTATATCCTTTGAAGTTTCAACTAAAGTCCATACTTTGTTGTTCTTCATAGATTCCATTTCAGATTACATGGCTTCTTGTCACTTCTTGTAGTCAGATCTTTGCATGGCATCTTCATAGGTTCTCGGGTCATCATCATTATGATCAACCTCGTTTGACGCATTATCTTACACCAATAAGTGTAATCTACTCGGTGCACGATGTGCGCAACTAGACCTTCTAAGAGGTTCATTTGCAACTGATTCACTTTGTACTTGATTTGGTGGTTGTTGCATTGGTTCTAAAATTGGTTCATTAATATGTTCTTGAACCTCAACCATCGAAGGTGGTGACCTTCGTGTTAACTTCAGAACATCTAGCAAATGTTTCTTAACTTGCATTTCAAACTCTTGAGCTTGCGTTATTTCATTGGTTTCTTGAACTTCAGCTAGTTCTATTTCTTCACCATGACTTTCCTTTGAAAGAAATTGCTTTTCTAAAAAGGTTGCTCCTCTTGCCACAAACACCTTGTGGTTAGAAGGGTGATAGAAATAATACCCCATTTTTTTAGGATACCCAATGAACCTACATTTATCGAATCTTGCATCAAGTTTATTTGTTTGCAATCTCTTGACATAGGCTAGACTTCCCCAAACTCTAATGTGCTTGAGACTTGGTTTACGACCTTTTCATATCTCATATGGTGTTGCAGAGACTGACTTTGTGGGAACTTTATTTAATAAATATGTTGTTGTTTCTAAAGCATATCCCTATAAATTCATTGGAAGATCAATGAACCCTATCATGGATCTTATCATATCTAATAAGGTTTGATTCCTTCTTTCTGATACACCATTATGCTGTGGTATTCCTAGATGTGTCCACTGTGATTGAATTCCATTTTCATTTAGATAATCAAGAAAATTGTCACTAAGATATTCTCCTCCTCTATCGGATTTAAGTATCTTGATACTCTTACCAAGTTATTTCTCAACTTCACTACAGAATCTTTTGAACATTTCAAATGACTCAGATTTGTGTTTCATAAGATACACAAAACCATATCTAGACATGTCATCAATGAAAGTGATAAAATAAGAATATCTTCCTTTGGCTTGAATTTTCATAAGCCTACAAACATCCGTATGATTAGACCCAATGATTCAGAAGCTCGCTTTCCATTTTTTGTAAATGAAGATTTGGTCATTTTTCCTTTGAGACAAGATTTACAAGTTGTATATGATTCATGATCATAATGGTCAAGGTAACCTTCTTTGTGTAACTTGTTAATTCTTTTCTCTTCTATATGATCAAGTCTACAATGTCAAAGGTATACACAATTTACTTGATTATCTCTTTCTCTTTTAAGACCAAAAACATGCATAATTAGTTTTACATTTACATCAGCTAAGACATAAATATAATGTTAGAGATAGTCATTCACATATAAATCATCATTATGATAAATTGAGTCAATGCTATTTTTAAAAACAATATGTGTGAACACCCAATTTTGCCCGGATCATTAAAGCTTTTTGACACTGAATTAAAAAAAAAAAAAGAGTGAAAATAAGAATTAATTATGACAATAAGTGTTCTTGTTTGTTTGATCTTTTTTTTGTTTTTTTGCTTGGTCCAAAGAGTTTGCTTAACCCATCTCTTTTATTGTCTGAACCAAAATTTTGTTTAATCTTTTTTTTATTTTTGGCCCAATTTTTGTTTTGATCCATTTAGCATTGCAACAAAAAAAAAAGAGTAAAAGCAGGTTGCTGCCCGTTGCAACTATGCCTTCCCCCTTTTTGTCTTCTTTCCTTTTTAATAAAACCAATTGGCCTTTACTTGTCCTTGTCCTCCTTTTTCTTTTTCTCACCAAAGCACCTGCACATGGCAGACAGACGATACACACCCCCACTACATTCTGCAATTGGCAATTGGAGAACACTCTTGTTTTGGCTCCCCACTCACTCACGTTCTCACCAGCACACACTGCACTTTCTTTTTTTTATTATCATTCCTTTAACTCCTACACCAGCACACACATGGAGGAGGAAGATATAAAAAAAACGGCATGTGGCAACAGGGGGGTACTCAGATTTTTTTTCGGAGGCTAAAAAGAAGACAGCCAAGCATAGGAATTTTCCTCTCAATTTCTTTCTTTCCTACGGGTAATGCAGAGGGGGTTCTCCACCATTTTTTTTTCTTACCTTTACTATTCATCATCTTCCTAAACCTCTCACCAACCACCACTTTCATTATTCATCATCTTCCTAAACCACTCACCTCCTACAAAACTTCATCATCTTCATTTATTTCATCTCCAACCACCATTCCCACTATCACCCTCCATAAACCAATAACCTTCAACCATTATCAACCTTTCACTACTATTCTTCCATCTCCACAACCACCAAGCACCACCCTCAAAACCTCCAAGACCATTTTTTACAAACCACCTTCCATTTCTATCTTCTTTAACCCCTTTCACCATCAAACAACCACCCAAGACAAGCCTTCATCACTTTCCTCCATTTTGGCCACACACAAAACCTTCGCCCCGTCAACAAATCCATCACCACGGCTTCCCCAACCAAAGCACACCATCCACGCTTCTCGCCTCCCACGCGTGACCGGTCGTGAACCACCCCTCCGAGCCGCGTCAACCCGTGGCCGGACCACATTGCGAGAGACCGCCGTCCGTCGCAGCCCCCCGCAAGTCGAACCAAGCACCGGTCCGGCCGTCGTGCGGCCGCCGTCGTCGCTCGCGCTCCGGTCGGCCACACAGAGCACAACGCCGTCCAGCCGCTCCAGTCCGCACAAACCGCTCCAGATCCGGCAGCAGCGCTCCGCGAAACCCAGCCGTGAACCGCCCCTGCGAACCACCCTTCCACCGTAACCACCATGCCCAACCGCGAGACCACCGCTCCACCACACAACCACCGCCTCGCTGCCTGAACCAGAGACCGCGTCTCCGTTGAGCTCTATCGCCTGAACCGTGCACCGCCGTTGCGCGCCCACAAAACGCCGTGCACCGCGCCACCCCGGGGTCCCTGCTGTGCTCCGTGTTCTCCGTGCTGGTTTATATGCTTCTTAGTTTTCTTATTTAAATTGTGTTTTCATTTTTATTTATTTTATTCCTTTATTTATTTGTTTGTTTATCTATTATTATTTTGGGATGCTTCTTTGTCCTTTTTATTTTATGCTTTTACGCATATTTGCAAAACCAGGGCCTTTTAAGTAGTTTTTTTTTTATTCACATTTTTAAGTTAGTATTGGGAGATTGGGCTTTGATTAATGGTTTAGTGGGCTAAGTTTCTACTGAAACAATTTTTTTTTGTTAGTGTTTTTTTAGAAAAGTAAAAGAAATATAGATAAAAAATGAGAAAATATAAAACAAAATAAAATAAAAATGAAGTAATTGAACCTTGCTAAGAAAAGTAAAATGGGATTAACTGAGTTGCGAAGCTTGTTAATTCCGTAACTTTTATAATCATCTGAGTTGCGACAACTTGATGATTCAAATATTTAAATAAAAAAATCAATCAATAAAAATGGAATTAACTGAGTTGCGACAGCTTGTTAATTCTATGATATTTTTGTAATCATCTGAGTTGTGACAGCTTGATGATTCAAATATTTTTAAAGTTAAAAACAATTAACCAATAATAATAATAATAATAATAATAATAATAATAATAATATAAATAATTAAATAGTTTTAACAGAAATACAACGGGATTAACTGAGTTGCGACAACTTGTTAATTCCGTAACTTTTATAATCATCTGAGTTGCGACAACTTGATGATTCAAATATTTAAATGAAAAAATCAATCAATAAAAATAGAATTAGCTGAGTTGCGACAGCTTGTTAATTCCGTAACTTTTTAGAATCACCTGAGTTGTGACAGTTTGATGATTCGTCTTTCTAAAATAAAAGTTTTTGTATAAAAATTAAAAATTAAAAAAAAAATATAACCAACCCACAATGATTTTTTTAAAGAACTACGTGACTTTGAGTTCCTCATTCTTTGCACGAGTACGTAGGAGCAGAATCACAATTGTCAAGCCAAAATTAAATTTTTAATTTATTTGTTGTTTAGTTTTTTTTTATGGGTAAAATAAATATATTTTTTTAAAGGTTATAAAAATTTGCACAACTGATTTAAGGTAACCGTCTTAGGATGGATGTATCAGGGGTGCTGTGGGGTTAAGTCCCTACCCTTCCCTGTGCATAATTAGACTCCCGAATTCGAATCTTTGAACGTAGACCATCTCTTTTGGGTTTTCCAGTTTTCCCCAATAAAAATAAAATTGGTGGCGACTCCTTTAAATTTTTGTTAATTTAAGTCGTTATCCCGCCGCGATCCCGGTCGCGACAGTTGGCGACTCCACTGGGGACTTTTGAGAGTCAAGCCTTAGTAAATTGATTGTGCAAATTTTTGTGACATTTATATGTTTGTTTTACCCTTTTTGTTTTTGTTTTATTTTTCTATTTTTGTTTAATTTGTTTATTGATTAATTTAATTGTGTTTTTATTTTATTATGCAAACCTTAGGATAGCAGATTCTTGGGAATTTGTTTTGCGTTTGTTTTGTTAGAATATGAAGGTTTGTATGCTCCTTACACACACTGTACTTACACGTTTATCACACACATTCGAGTTGGGCCCTATACCCGGGTCTGAGCGAAACCTAAGTTAAGTAGAGGTTGCGTAGTGGTAGCCATTTTGGATGTACATCCTAGTTGGTTAGTGCGAAAACCTCATCTAGAGTGTGCCTTTTTCATAAATGTCCCGCACTTGGTGGTTTACCCACTGTTTGTGGTCAACATTATGAAATAGGATTTAGCTCTAGAGGCCTTTAGAATAGAAAAACCACCCAACGAGAGTTCTCACGAATCAAAAAGACTCATAGATCCTTAGGATAGAACTCTCCAAATTTAGGGCAATCTCATTAGGACACAAATGGAACATAGTTATTCTTTATCTTCTCCTCACATCTTTCATTTCTGTTTTTTTTCTTCATGCATTCTTGTATAAATCCATGTTTTCTTTTAAAAAAATAAAAATAAAAAAAATAAAAAAAAAAGAAAAATCTCATTTTAATGTCTTTGTTTTTTTTAAATAAAATAAAATAAAATAAAACTTGAACCGTTGCTCGTCCTCGGAAAACGCAGATCGCACAAACCCGGTCCTACGAGACAAGGTCGCAAACTAGGCTGCAACAGATGTCAAACTCAGAGAGAAATTTGGGTCGAGAGATGGATGAAATGAGGAAAAGAATTGATGCAATGGCAGAAGGACAATCAAGGGTCGAGAATTTACTGAGACAGTTAATCGAGACCCTTAGAACAACAAATGGAACTCCTGTCGGCGCTGGAGCAAATGCAAATCAAGGGGATGGTTCCATGAACAGAAGTCCTGAAGGGGAGAATAACAATGCAAAAGCTGCTCAGGAACAGTCAGTGAATATATTCCTGAATAGTAACTCAGAAAGAGAAAAATTAAGAGATGAATTGATCGGGAAGATGCAAGCACAAATTAAAGCCATTCAAAGCCCTAACTTGCATGATTCAGTGGGAATCAATGAACTGTGCCCGGAGGCCGAGATCAATATCCCTAAGGACTTTGAAATTCCAGACTTCTCAAAGTACGATGGAAGCACCAATCCAAAGTTTCATCTGAAGACTTACATCACCAAAATGGCCATTTGGTCACATGATCAGAAATTTCTAATCAATTTCTTTCATGAAAGCCTGACTGGGCCAGCTTTGGAATGGTATATGCAGACTTGACCACTCGAGGATTTCTTCTTTGGGATGATTTGACAAATCTATTCTTAGGGCAATATCGATTCAACATCGACACTGCACCTACCCGAGAACAACTAAGAGCAATGCAAAAGAAGAGTGATGAGATTTTCAAGCAATATGCTCAAAGATGGAGAATGTTGGCAGCCCAAGTTCAACCACCATTGACTTCGTCAGAGATGAGCTTGTACTTCATGGGGACCTTAGGAGCCCCTTTTATTGGGTTGATGGCAGGGGTTGCCTATGAGAATTTTTCTGACTTAATTTTGGCAGGAGAAAGGATTGAGAACCTTGAAAAATCAGGTAAGTTACCTGCTGAAGATACAGAAAGTAGCTTTCCTAAGATGGTGGAACCGACGAGGGAGGAAGAACCAGAAGTCAGTGCTTACCAGACCTCATACTAAGTTCCTTCGCCGCGTTCATATGTCCTAACTCATCTTGCCTATACCAAGCGCCCTCCAGCAACTTGGAACCCCTGAACAATTGGAGATTCGAGGCGTTTAATTTGATGTGATTGTCATCTTAGACTTTTGTGATGCTTGAACTTATGTAAACTCTCTTGAAGCATTAATATAATAGATTTGCATGAATCTTAACATTCTTGGCACTCCTGTTCTTATCATTTCTTTCTTGTCACTCTTTCATTTCCTTTACTTGATTTCTTTTGGTTCGGATCCCATTGGATTCTTCTTCCAGAAAAACTTTTGGTGGCCATAAAGACCACGTGTACAGGTGCCCTTTTCTAAGGCAAAAAAAAAAGAAAAAAAAAAGAGAAGATGAATCAAAAGGAAAAATAAAATGGAGCAAATGAGTATTTACTTGTTGTGCACAATATTTTTGTCTCTAAATAAAAATTTTTGAAAATGAGCAATCAAGATTTGAAATGAAGATTGGTCATCTTTCTCTCTCCTTCACAAAATACATAATTTCATTATCCCTTGTTATCCCTTTTTGAGCCTAAAAGTTTTTTCGATAAACCCTGGACAAGGACCACCCCTACACTAGGGGATAACACAAAACAAATGTTGATTATCACTGTATTTCTTTTAAGCATAATAAAAAGGGAAGAAAAGGTGAAAGGGGAGAAAGTGAAAAATTTCTTTTGAAAAAAAAAAAAAATGAAAAGCGAGAAAGGAAAGAAAGAAGAAAGAAAGTGAAATGAAATGATTCATGACAAAGGTGAATGATCAAAGTGAAAAGAAAGGGAAGGAATTGAGAACAATAAGAGAAAATGTGTTTGAAAAGGCAAAAAAAACAATTGACAAGGTTCAATTTTGAACAAGGATCCTTGGTTCCATTTAATCCTTAAACACTTATTTGAGCCTTATATCTTTCATTTCATAACCACTAACCTTGGCCACGTTACAACCCTTAAAAGTCCATTCTGATCAATGAATGATTGCTTTTGTTTTCATAAGTTTTAATTTTGAGACAAATGTTATATTCATCCAAGTATCTAATTCATTGCTTCTTTTTTATAAACAAAAAAGAGAATAAAAAGAAAAATGGGACTTACTCAGGGGCAAGCTTCTACCCTGTTCGAGTTAGCTCTACACTAGAGCATTTTTCTCTAACTCGGTATAGACTACTTTGGGACAATTTTTTTCATCTTGGTCTTACAATAGGATAAGTTTCTGCCCTGTTCAATTAGATTCTAAACTGGGGCAATTTTTTTCTTGGTTCAATTTGACCTACACTAAAGCAAGTCTTATGGTCATTGGGGTGTCTGCCCTATTCAATTTAGTCCTAAACTGGGGCAAATTTCTCTTCGGTTCAATTTGACCTAGACTGGGGCAATTTTTCAATTCGGTTTGATTTGACTTACACTGGGGCAAATTTCTCTTTGATTCAATTTGGCTTGATGTGATCATTGACCATAATGCCTAGTAGGTTGACTTTCATAAAGGTCGAACCAATCCATACTGGGGCAACACCTTTTTTAAATCCCACACCATTTTTGTGTCTTTTTCCATATACTTTTCCTTTGTAAATACCCTTTCTGTAGTCAAACTCCCAAGGTCAATCTGGAAGTTGTTCTTTTTTTGTTGTACCTTTTGAATTCATGTCTGTCTGTTACGTAATGCTTCAAGTAAGGTAAACATGAGTACAACACCATGATTTGACCATCTAATGGTAGCTCCCTGATGAGCAATTTAGACTGAAAAGAACTCGTAAGTTCTAATTGAAGGGGAGATGTTATCCCAGGGGATAACCCAGAATCAAGAGGTATCTGGAAAAGAAAGAAAGGAAGAAATAGAAGTGAAGATTTTGAAGAAGAGCTAGGAAGAAGAGAGGGACTGTGTTCCTAATAAGCAAACTTGAAAGGGAAAGTACTCAATGTTTGAAGATTCTAAGGAATTTGAGACAAGCTGATAAGCCCTAGTTTGCGAAAGCCTGCTCCCGGGTTCGGTGGATCAAGGTTTTTGAGGAAGCAATTGGCATCAAGTATACAAATAAAAGGTTTTTGGTATGATATTTTCAATCTATTGACATGACCTCTAGCTTTTGAGTTGCAGGAATGAACAGTACAACATCTTTTCATGAGATAATAAGTTACAACAGCTTTAAAAGTGACGTCTTTGGCTTTCACGCTAAGCTTCACTATAAAAGAACAGACAAAGGTTTTTTTTTTAAATAAATAAAATAAAAAAAAATTCTAGGTCCATGACTTGATGAAGCGTCAAAAAAAAAAATTTCCAAGTCGTTGGCTTGGTAGCTTTCACAAAAAAATTTTTAGGTCCAGGGCCTAATGATCTCTTTTTAAAAAAAATAAAAAAAATGATAAAAAAATGAAATAAATAAATAATAATCTTAAGTTCTTGACTTGATGACATTTAGGTCCATGACCTAATAATCTTTCCTAAAAAAAAAATATAAAGAAAGAAGAAGAAGAAGAGGAAAAAAAAGAAGAAGAAGAAGGAGAAAAATAAAAAAGAAGGAGGAGAAAAGGAAGAAGAAGGAGAAAAAGAAAAAAGAAGGAGAAGAAGAAGAAAGACGAGAGGAAAAAAAAAAAAAATCTTTAGGGCCAAGCCCATTGTCTTTTAAATTTTGGGCCAAGCCCATTGTCACTTAAATTTCGGGACACGAAGCCCACCTGCATTTTCATTTCGGGACACGAAGCCCATTGTCATTTAAATTTCGGGACACGAAGCCATCTTGCATTTTAATTTTCGGGACACGAAGCCCTTGTCATTTAAATTTCGGGACACGAGAGGCCCATTGCAGTTCATTTTCGGGCGACGAAGCCCATTGCATTTTCATTTTCGGGACACGAAGCCCCTTGTCATTTAAATTTCGGGACACGAAGCCCCTTGTATTTCATTTTCGGGACACAGAGGCCCATTGCATTTCATTTCGGGACACAGAGGCCCATTGCATTTTAAATTTCGGGACACAGAAGCCCATTGCATTTTCATTTTCGGGACACAGAGGCCCATTGCATTTTAAATTTCGGGACACAGAAGCCCACTGTCATTTAAATTTCGGGACACAGAGGCCCATTGCAGTTCATTTTCGGGACACAGAAGCCCATTGCATTTTCATTTTCGGGACACAAAAGCCCATTGTCAATTAAATTTCGGGACACAGAAGTCCATTGCATTTTAATTTTCGGGACACAGAAGCCCACTGTCATTTACATTTCGGGACACAGAAACCCACTGCATTTTAATTTTCGGGACACAGAGGCCCATTGCATTTTAAGTTTTCGGGACACAGAAGCCCACTGTCATTTTAATTTTCGGGACACAGAAGCCCACTGCCATTTAAATTTCGGGACACAGAGGCCCATTGCAGTTCATTTTCGGGACACAGAAGCCCATTGCATTTCATTTTTGGGACACAGAAAGCCCATCGCATTTTAAATTCCGGGCCAAGCCCACTATCTTTTAAATTCTGAGCAAAACTTTTTCCAAGTCACGAGGTCACCTAGAATTATAATAAAAAAAGACAAAGACGAAGAAAAAAAAACGAACAAACAACAAAAAAATAATAACACAAAAATTCTTTTGATCAATAAACGTCAATTGAGCTGCGACAGCTTATTGACAACATAGTGACGTCTCTAGCTTTACGCTGAGTTTCACCCTGGTAGGATTAACGACGTTGTGACAACTCGTAAATCTGTTGTTGAGTCCACTACCATTTCAAAGTTTAGGCCAAGCTCATTAGCTTCGGGGTCAAGCCCATTGTCTTTGGGGCCAAGCCCATTATCCTTAGGAACAAACCCATTGCCTTTTACAATTTCGAATCACAAGGTCACTCAATATCATTTAAGTTCTTTTTTTAATAAAACGTCAATTGAGCTGCGACAGCTTATTGACAATACGGTCACGTCTCTGGCTTTACGCTGAGCTTCATCTTGGTAAGATTTGCGACGCTGCGACAGCTCGTAAATTCGCGTTTCAAGCTCACTAGTTTTCAATTAGCATATCTGTTGTATCCATTCGCGTCATCGCATGCATTACCGGGCAAAATTTAAGTTCACGTCTTTACTCGTTTTTTACTATGATAATATGAAAAACTATGGTTATTCATAATATCTAATAAAAAATAAGTAAAGAGGGGCAACTGTGAACACCCAATTTTGCCCGGATCATTAAAGCTTTTTGACACTGAATTAAAAAAAAAAGAAGAGTGAAAATAAGAATTAATTATGACAATAAGTGTTCTTGTTTGTTTGATCTTTTTTTTGTTTTTTTGCTTGGTCCAAAGAGTTTGCTTAACCCATCTCTTTTATTGTCTGAACCAAAATTTTGTTTAATCTTTTTTTTTATTTTTGGCCCAATTTTTGTTTAGATCCATTTAGCATTGCAACAAAAAAAAAAGAGTAAAAGCAGGTTGTTGCCCGTTGCAACTCTGCCTTCCCCCTTTTTGTCTTCTTTCCTTTTTAATAAAACCAATTGGCCTTTACTTGTCCTTGTCCTCCTTTTTCTTTTTCTCACCAAAGCACCTGCACATGGCAGACACACGATACACACCCCCACTACATTCTGCAATTGGCAATTGGAGAACACTCTTGTTTTGGCTCCCCACTCACTCACGTTCTCACCAGCACACACTGCACTTTCTTTTTTTTATTATCATTCCTTTAACTCCTACACCAGCACACACATGGAGGAGGAAGATATAAAAAAAACGGCATGTGGCAACAGGGGGGTACTCAGATTTTTTTTCGGAGGCTAAAAAGAAGACAGCCAAGCATAGGAATTTTCCTCTCAATTTCTTTCTTTCCTACGGGTAATGCAGAGGGGGTTCTCCACCATTTTTTTTCTTACCTTTACTATTCATCATCTTCCTAAACCTCTCACCAACCACCACTTTCATTATTCATCATCTTCCTAAACCACTCACCTCCTACAAAACTTCATCATCTTCATTTATTTCATCTCCAACCACCATTCCCACTATCACCCTCCATAAACCAATAACCTTCAACCATTATCAACCTTTCACTACTATTCTTCCATCTCCACAACCACCAAGCAGCCACCCTCAAAACCTCCAAGACCATTTTTACAAACCACCTTCCATTTCTATCTTCTTCAACCCCTTTAACCATCAAACAACCACCCAAGACAAGCCTTCATCACTTTCCTCCATTTTGGCCACACACAAACCTTCTGCCCCTGTCAACAAATCCATCACCACGGCTTCCCCAACCAGCACACCATCCCTGCTTCTCTGCCTCCCACTGTGACCAGCCGTGAACCACCCCTCCGAGCCGTGTCAACCCGCAACCGGACCCTGTTGCAGAGACCGCCGTCCGTCCGTCGCAGCCCCCGCTGCAAGTCGAACCAAGACACCGGTCCGAAGCCGCCGTGCGGCGCGCCGTGCGTCGCTCCGCGCTCCGGTCGACACACCCCGAGCCTGCCGTCCAGCCGCTCCAGTCCGCACAAACCGCTCCAGATCCGGCACCAGCACTCCGCGAAACCCAGCCGCGAACCACCCCTGCGAACCACCCTTCCACCGTAACCACCATGCCCAACCGCGAGACCACCGCTCCACCACACAACCACCGCCTCGCCTGCCTCGAACCGAGCCGCGTCTCCGTCGAGCTCTATTGCACCGAACCATGCACCGCCCCGGCCACAAAACGCCGTGCACCGCGCCACCCCGGGGTCCCTGCTATGCTCCGTGTTCTCCCCGCCGTGCTCGTGTTCTCCGTCTTTGGTTTATATGCTTCTTAGTTTTCTTATTTAAATTGTGTTTTCATTTTTATTTATTTTATTCCTTTATTTATTTGTTTGTTTATCTATTATTATTTTGGGATGCTTCTTTGTCCTTTTTATTTTATGCTTTTCTGCATATTTGCAAAACCAGGGCCTTTTAAGTAGTTTTTTTTTAATTCACGTTTTTAAGTTAGTATTGGGAGATTGGGCTTTGATTAATGGTTTAGTGGGCTAAGTTTCTACTGAAACAATTTTTTTTTTGTTAGTGTTTTTTTAGAAAAGTAAAAGAAATATAGATAAAAAATGAGAAAATATAAAACAAAATAAAATAAAAATGAAGTAATTGAACCTTGCTAAGAAAAGTAAAATGGGATTAACTGAGTTGCGACAGCTTGTTAATTCCGTAACTTTTATAATCATCTGAGTTGCGACAACTTGATGATTCAAATATTTAAATGAAAAAATCAATCAATAAAAATGGAATTAACTGAGTTGCGACAGCTTGTTAATTCTATGATATTTTTGTAATCATCTGAGTTGTGACAGCTTGATGATTCAAATATTTTTAAAGTTAAAAACAATTAACCAATAATAATAATAATAATAATAATAATAATAATAATAATATAAATAATTAAATAGTTTTAACAGAAATACAACGGGATTAAGCGAGTTGCGGCAAACTTGTTAATTAGTAACTTTTATAATCATCGAGTTGCGACAACTTGATGATTCAAATATTTAAATGAAAAAATCAATCAATAAAAATAGAATTATTTGAGTTGCGACAACTTGTTAATTCCAGTAACTTTTAGAATCACTTTGAGTTGTGACGAGTTTGATGATTCGTCTTTCTAAAATAAAAGTTTTTGTATAAAAATTAAAAATTAAAAAAAATATAACCAACCCACAATGATTTTTTAAAGAACTACGTGACTTTGAGTTCCTCATTGCACGAGGGTGCGTAGGAGAGCGAGAATCACATTCTGTCAAGCCAAAATTAAATTTTTAATTTATTTGTTGTTTAGTTTTTTTTTATGGGTAAAATAAATATATTTTTTTAAAGGTTATAAAAATTTGCACAACTGATTTAAGGTAACCGTCTTAGGATGGATGTATCAGGGGTACTGTGGGGTTAAGTCCCCACCCTTCCCTGTGCATAATTAGACTCCCGAATTCGAATCTTTGAACGTAGACCATCTCTTTTGGGTTTTCCAGTTTTCCCAATAAAAATAAAATTGGTGGCGACTCCTTTAAATTTTTGTTAATTTAAGTCGTTATCCCGCCGCGATCCGGTCGCGGACAGGTTAGCGACTATTGGGGACCTTTGAGAGTCAAGCCTTAGTAAATTGATTGTGCAAATTTTTGTGACATTTATATGTTTGTTTTACCCTTTTTGTTTTTGTTTTATTTTTCTATTTTTGTTTAATTTGTTTATTGATTAATTTAATTGTGTTTTTATTTTATTATGCAAACCTTAGGATAGCAGATTCTTGGGAATTTGTTTTGCGTTTGTTTTGTTAGAATATGAAGGTTTGTATGCTCCTTACACACACTGTACTTACACGTTTATCACACACATTCGAGTTGGGCCCTATACCCGGGTCTGAGCGAAACCTAAGTTAAGTAGAGGTTGCGTAGTGGTAGCCATTTTGGATGTACATCCTAGTTGGTTAGTGCGAAAACCTCATCTAGAGTGTGCTTTTTCATAAATGTCCCGCACTTGGTGGTTTACCCACTGTTTGTGGTCAACATTATGAAATAGGATTTAGCTCTAGAGGCCTTTAGAATAGAAAAACCACCCAACGAGAGTTCTCACGAATCAAAAAGACTCATAGATCCTTAGGATAGAACTCTCCAAATTTAGGGCAATCTCATTAGGACACAAATGGAACATAGTTATTCTTTATCTTCTCCTCACATCTTTCATTTCTGTTTTTTTTCTTCATGCATTCTTGTATAAATCCATGTTTTCTTTTAAAAAAATAAAAATAAAAATAAAAAAAAAAGAAAAATCTCATTTTAATGTCTTTGTTTTTTTTAAATAAAATAAAATAAAATAAAACTTGAACCGTTGCTCGTCCTTGGAAAACGCAGATCGCACAAACCCGATCCTACGAGACAAGGTCGCAAACTAGGCTGCAACAGATGTCAAACTTAGAGAGAAATTTGGGTCGAGAGATGGATGAAATGAGGAAAAGAATTGATGCAATGGCGAGAATGACAATCAAGGGTCGAGAATTTACTGAGACAGTTAATCGAGACCCTTAGAACAACAAATGGAACTCCTGTCAAGCACTAGAGCAAATGCAAATCAAGGGGATGGTTCCATGAACGAAGTCTGAAAGGGAGAATAACAATGCAAAAGCTGCTCAGAACAGTCAGTGAATATATTCCTGAATAGTAACTCAGAAAGAGAAAAATTAAGAGATGAATTGATCGGGAAGATGCAAGCACAAATTAAAGCCATTCAAAGCCCTAACTTGCATGATTCAGTGGGAATCAATGAACTGTGCCCGGAGGCCGAGATCAATATCCCTAAGGACTTTGAAATTCCAGACTTCTCAAAGTACGATGGAAGCACCAATCCAAAGTTTCATCTGAAGACTTACATCACCAAAATGGCCATTTGGTCACATGATCAGAAATTTCTAATCAATTTCTTTCATGAAAGCCTGACTGGGCCAGCTTTGGAATGGTATATGCAGCTTGACCACTCGAGGATTTCTTGCTGGGATGATTTGACAAATCTATTCTTAGGGCAATATCGATTCAACATCGACACCTTGCACCTACCCGAGAAACGACTAAGAGCAATGCAAAAGAAGAGTGATGAGATTTTCAAGCAATATGCTCAAAGATGGAGAATGTTGGCGCCCAAGTTCAACCACCATTGACTTCGTCGAGAGATGAGCTTGTACTTCATGGGGACCTTAGGAGCCCCTTTTATTGGGTTGATGGCAGGGGTTGCCTATGAGAATTTTTCTGACTTAATTTTGGCAGGAGAAAGGATTGAGAACCTTGAAAAATCAGGTAAGTTACCTGCTGAAGATACAGAAAGTAGCTTTCCTAAGATGGTGGAACCGACGAGGGAGGAAGAACCAGAAGTCAGTGCTTACCAGACCTCATACTAAGTTCCTTCGCCGCGTTCATATGTCCTAACTCATCTTGCCTATACCAAGCGCCCTCCAGCAACTTGGAACCCCTGAACAATTGGAGATTCGAGGCGTTTAATTTGATGTGATTGTCATCTTAGACTTTTGTGATGCTTGAACTTATGTAAACTCTCTTGAAGCATTAATATAATAGATTTGCATGAATCTTAACATTCTTGGCACTCCTGTTCTTATCATTTCTTTCTTGTCACTCTTTCATTTCCTTTACTTGATTTCTTTTGGTTCGGATCCCATTGGATTCTTCTTCCAGAAAAACTTTTGGTGGCCATAAAGACCACGTGTACAGGTGCCCTTTTCTAAGGCAAAAAAAAAAGAAAAAAAAAAGAGAAAATGAATCAAAAGGAAAAATAAAATGGAGCAAATGAGTATTTACTTGTTGTGCACAATATTTTTGTCTCTAAATAAAAATTTTTGAAAATGAGCAATCAAGATTTGAAATGAAGATTGGTCATCTTTCTCTCTCCTTCACAAAATACATAATTTCATTATCCCTTGTTATCCCTTTTTGAGCCTAAAAGTTTTTTCGATAAACCCTGGACAAGGACCACCCCTACACTAGGGGATAACACAAAACAAATGTTGATTATCACTGTATTTCTTTTAAGCATAATAAAAAGGGAAGAAAAGGTGAAAGGGGCAGAAAGTGAAAAATTTCTTTTGAAAAACAAAAAAAAAATGAAAAGCGAGAAAGGAAAGAAAGAAGAAAGAAAGTGAAATGAAATGATTCATGACAAAGGTGAATGATCAAAGTGAAAAGAAAGGGAAGGAATTGAGAACAATAAGAGAAAATGTGTTTGAAAAGGCAAAAAAAACAATTGACAAGGTTCAATTTTGAACAAGGATCCTTGGTTCCATTTAATCCTTAAACACTTATTTGAGCCTTATATCTTTCATTTCATAACCACTAACCTTGGCCACGTTACAACCCTTAAAAAGTCCATTCTGATCAATGAATGATTGCTTTTGTTTTCATAAGTTTTAATTTTGAGACAAATGTTATATTCATCCAAGTATCTAATTCATTGCTTCTTTTTTATAAACAAAAAAGAGAATAAAAAGAAAAATGGGACTTACTCAGGGGCAAGCTTCTACCCTGTTCGAGTTAGCTCTACACTAGAGCATTTTTCTCTAACTCGGTATAGACTACTTTGGGACAATTTTTTTCATCTTGGTCTTACAATAGGATAAGTTTCTGCCCTGTTCAATTAGATTCTAAACTGGGGCAATTTTTTTCTTGGTTCAATTTGACCTACACTAAAGCAAGTCTTATGGTCATTGGGGTGTCTGCCCTATTCAATTTAGTCCTAAACTGGGGCAAATTTCTCTTCGGTTCAATTTGACCTAGACTGGGGCAATTTTTCAATTCGGTTTGATTTGACTTACACTGGGGCAAATTTCTCTTTGATTCAATTTGGCTTGATGTGATCATTGACCATAATGCCTAGTAGGTTGACTTTCATAAAGGTCGAACCAATCCATACTGGGGCAACACCTTTTTTAAATCCCACACCATTTTTGTGTCTTTTTCCATATACTTTTCCTTTGTAAATACCCTTTCTGTAGTCAAACTCCCAAGGTCAATCTGGAAGTTGTTCTTTTTTTTGTTGTACCTTTTGAATTCATGTCTGTCTGTTACGTAATGCTTTAAGTAAGGTAAACATGAGTACAACACCATGATTTGACCATCTAATGGTAGCTCCCTGATGAGCAATTCAGACTGAAAAGAACTCGTAAGTTCTAATTGAAGGGGAGATGTTATCCCAGGGGATAACCCAGAATCAAGAGGTATCTGGAAAAGAAAGAAAGGAAGAAATAGAAGTGAAGATTTTGAAGAAGAGCTAGGAAGATGAGAGGGACTGTGTTCCTAATAAGCAAACTTGAAAGGGAAAGTACTCAATGTTTGAAGATTCTAAGGAATTTGAGACAAGCTGATAAGCCCTAGTTTGCGAAAGCCTGCTCCCGGGTTCGGTGGATCAAGGTTTTTGAGGAAGCAATTGGCATCAAGTATACAAATAAAAGGTTTTTGGTATGATATTTTCAATCTATTGACATGACCTCTAGCTTTTGAGTTGCAGGAATGAACAGTACAACATCTTTTCATGAGATAATAAGTTACAACAGCTTTAAAAGTGACGTCTTTGGCTTTCACGCTAAGCTTCACTATAAAAGAAACAGACAAAGGTTTTTTTTTTAAATAAATAAAATAAAAAAAAATTCTAGGTCCATGACTTGATGAAGCGTCAAAAAAAAAAATTTCCAAGTCGTTGGCTTGGTAGCTTTCAAAAAAAATTTTTAGGTCCAGGGCCTAATGATCTCTTTTTAAAAAAAATAAAAAAAATGATAAAAAAATGAAATAAATAAATAATAATCTTAAGTTCTTGACTTGATGACATTTAGGTCCATGACCTAATAATCTTTCCTAAAAAAAAATATAAAGAAAGAAGAAGAAGAAGAGGAAAAAAAGAAGAAGAAGAAGGAGAAAAATAAAAAAGAAGGAGGAGAAAAGGAAGAAGAAGGAGAAAAAGAAAAAAGAAGGAGAAGAAGAAGAAAGACGAGAGGAAGAAAAAAAAAATCTTTAGGGCCAAGCCCATTGTCTTTTAAATTTTGGGCCAAGCCCATTGTCACTTAAATTTCGGGACACAGAAGCCCACTGCATTTTCATTTCGGGACACAGAAGCCCATTGTCATTTAAATTTCGGGACACAGAAGCCCACTGCATTTTAATTTTCGGGACACAGAAGCCCACTGTCATTTAAATTTCGGGACACAGAGGCCCATTGCAGTTCATTTTCGGGCGACAGAAGCCCATTGCATTTTCATTTTCGGGACACAGAAGCCCACTGTCATTTAAATTTCGGGACACAGAAGCCCACTGCATTTCATTTTCGGGACACAGAGGCCCACTGCATTTCATTTCGGGACACAGAGGCCCATTGCATTTTAAATTTCGGGACACAGAAGCCCACTGCATTTTCATTTTCGGGACACAGAGGCCCATTGCATTTTAAATTTCGGGACACAGAAGCCCACTGTCATTTAAATTTCGGGACACAGAGGCCCATTGCAGTTCATTTTCGGGACACAGAAGCCCATTGCATTTTCATTTTCGGGACACAGAAGCCCATTGTCATTTAAATTTCGGGACACAGAAGCCCACTGCATTTTAATTTTCGGGACACAGAAGCCCATTGTCATTTACATTTCGGGACACAGAAACCCACTGCATTTTAATTTTCGGGACACAGAGGCCCATTGCATTTTAAGTTTTCGGGACGCAGAAGCCCACTGTCATTTTAATTTTCGGGACACAGAAGCCCACTGTCATTTTAAATTTCGGGACACAGAAGCCCATTGTCATTTCATTTTCGGGACACAGAAGCCCATTGCATTTCATTTTTGGGACACAGAAAGCCCATCGCATTTTAAATTCCGGGCCAAGCCCACTATCTTTTAAATTCTGAGCAAAACTTTTTCCAAGTCACGAGGTCACCTAGAATTATAATAAAAAAAGACAAAGACGAAGAAAAAAAAACGAACAAACAACAAAAAAATAATAACACAAAAATTCTTTTGATCAATAAACGTCAATTGAGCTGCGACAGCTTATTGACAACATAGTGACGTCTCTAGCTTTACGCTGAGTTTCACCCTGGTAGGATTAACGACGCTGTGACAACTCGTAAATCTGTTGTTGAGTCCACTACCATTTCAAAGTTTAGGCCAAGCTCATTAGCTTCGGGGTCAAGCCCATTGTCTTTGGGGCCAAGCCCATTATCCTTAGGAACAAACCCATTGCCTTTTACAATTTCGAATCACAAGGTCACTCAATATCATTTAAGTTCTTTTTTTAATAAAACGTCAATTGAGCTGCGACAGCTTATTGACAATACGGTGACGTCTCTGGCTTTACGCTGAGCTTCATCTTGGTAAGATTTGCGACGCTGCGACAGCTCGTAAATCCGCGTTTCAAGCTCACTAGTTTTCAATTAGCATATCTGTTGTATCCATTCGCGTCATCGCATGCATTACCGGACAAAATTTAAGTTCACGTCTTTACTCGTTTTTTACTATGATAATATGAAAAACTATGGTTATTCATAATATCTAATAAAAAATAAGTAAAGAGAACAGCTAATGAACACCCAATTTTGCGGGATCATTAAAGCTTTTTGACCTGAATTAAAAAAAAAAAAGAAGAGTGAAAATAAGAATTAATTATGACAATAAGTGTTCTTGTTTGTTTGATCTTTTTTGTTTTTTTGCTTGGTCCAAAGAGTTTGCTTAACCCATCTCTTTTATTGTCTGAACCAAAATTTTGTTTAATCTTTTTTTTTATTTTTGGCCCAATTTTTGTTTAGATCCATTTAACATTGCAACAAAAAAAAAAGAGTAAAAGCAGGTTGCTGCCCGTTGCAACTCTGCCTTCCCCCTTTTTGTCTTCTTTCCTTTTTAATAAAACCAATTGGCCTTTACTTGTCCTTGTCCTCCTTTTTCTTTTTCTCACCAAAGCACCTGCACATGGCAGACACACGATACACACCCCCACTGCATTCTGCAATTGGCAATTGGAGAACACTCTTGTTTTGGCTCCCTACTCACTCACGTTCTCACCAGCACACACTGCACTTTCTTTTTTTTATTATCATTCCTTTAACTCCTACACCAGCACACACATGGAGGAGGAAGATATAAAAAAAACGGCATGTGGCAACAGGGGGGTACTCAGATTTTTTTTCGGAGGCTAAAAAGAAGACAGCCAAGCATAGGAATTTTCCTCTCAATTTCTTTCTTTCCTACGGGTAATGCGAGAGGGGTTCTCCACCATTTTTTTTTCTTACCTTTACTATTCATCATCTTCCTAAACCTCTCACCAACCACCACTTTCATTATTCATCATCTTCCTAAACCACTCACCTCCTACAAAACTTCATCATCTTCATTTATTTCATCTCCAACCACTATTCCCACTATCACCCTCCATAAACCAATAACCTTCAACCATTATCAACCTTTCACTACTATTCTTCCATCTCCACAACCACCAAGCAGCCACCCTCAAAACCTCCAAGACCATTTTTACAAACCACCTTCCATTTCTATCTTCTTCAACCCCTTTAACCATCAAACAACCACCCAAGACAAGCCTTCATCACTTTCCTCCATTTTGGCCACACACAAACCTTCTGCCCCTGTCAACAAATCCATCACCACGGCTTCCCCAACCAGCACACCATCCCTGCTTCTCTGCCTCCCACTGTGACCAGCCGTGAACCACCCCTCCGAGCCGCGTCAACCCGCAACCGGACCCTGTTGCAGAGACCGCCGTCCGTCGCAGCCCCTGCAAGTCGAACCAGCACCAGTCCGAAGCCGCCGTGCAGCGCCGTCGTCGCTCGCGCTCCAGTCAGCACACCCCGAGCCTGCCGTCCAGCCGCTCCAGTCCGCACAAACTGCTCCAGATCCGGCACCAGCGCTCCGCGAAACCCAGCCGCGAACCGCCCCTGCGAACCACCCTTCCACCGTAACCACCATGCCCAACCGCGAGACCACCGCTCCACCACATAACCACTGCCTCGCTGCCTGAACCAGAGCCCGCGTCTCCGTCGAGCTCTATCGCCTGAACCGTGCACCGCTGCCAGCCACAAAACGCTGTGCACCGCGCCACCCCGGGGTCCCTGTTGTGCTCCATGTTCTCCCTGCTGTGCTCCGTGTTCTCCGTGCTGGTTTATATGCTTCTTAGTTTTCTTATTTAAATTGTGTTTTCATTTTTATTTATTTTATTCCTTTATTTATTTGTTTGTTTATCTATTATTATTTTGGGATGCTTTTGCCCTTTTTATTTTATGCTTTTCTGCATATTTGCAAAACCAGGGCCTTTTAAGTAGTTTTTTTTTATTCACATTTTTAAGTTAGTATTGGGAGATTGGGCTTTGATTAATGGTTTAGTGGGCTAAGTTTCTACTGAAACAATTTTTTTTGTTAGTGTTTTTTTAGAAAAGTAAAAGAAATATAGATAAAAAATGAGAAAATATAAAACAAAATAAAATAAAAATGAAGTAATTGAACCTTGCTAAGAAAAGTAAAATGGGATTAAGCGAGTTTGCAACTGACTTGTTAATTAAAGTAACTTTTATAATCATCCGAGTTGCGACAACTTGATGATTCAAATATTTAAATGAAAAAATCAATCAATAAAAATGGAATTAAGCGAGTTGCGGCGAACTTGTTAATTCTATGATATTTTTGTAATCATCTGAGTTGTGACGACTTGATGATATTCAAATATTTTTAAAGTTAAAAACAATTAACCGATAATAATAATAATAATAATAATATAAATAATTAAATAGTTTTAATAGAATACAACGGGATTAAGCGAGTTGCGACAACTTGTTAATTAGTAACTTTTATAATCATCCGAGTTGCGACAACTTGATGATTCAAATATTTAAATGAAAAAATCAATCAATAAAAATAGAATTAGCTGAGTTGCGACAACTTGTTAATTCCGTAACTTTTTAGAATCACCTGAGTTGTGACAGCTTGATGATTCGTCTTTCTAAAATAAAAGTTTTTGTATAAAAATTAAAAAAAAAATATAACCAACCCACAATGATTTTTTAAAGAACTACGTGACTTTGAGTTTCTCATTGCACCTGAGGGTACGTAGGAGCAGAATCACAATTCTGTCAAGCCAAAATTAAATTTTAATTTATTTGTTGTTTAGTTTTTTTTATGGGTAAAATAAATATTTTTATTTTTAAAGGTTATAAAAATTTGCACAACTGATTTAAGGTAACCGTCTTAGGATGGATGTATCAGGGGTACTGTGGGGTTAAGTCCCCACCCTTCCCTGTGCATAATTAGACTCCCGAATTCGAATCTTTGAACGTAGACCATCTCTTTTGGGTTTTCCAGTTTTCCCCAATAAAAATAAAATTGGTGGCGACTCCTTTAAATTTTTGTTAATTTAAGTCGTTATCCCACCGCGATCCCGGTCGCGACAATATGAAAAACACGCTTGTCCAATATAGAAATTGAAATAACATTTGAAACAAATTTCAGAACATAATAACAATTCTCCAACACCAATGTTTTGCCAGTAGGCATTTTTAAAGAAATTGATCCTACAACTAGGGCCGCAACATTTATACCATTCCCAACCTGAAGACTAATTTCCCCTTTCTTCAACCTTTTACTTATCTATAACCCCTGCGACATATTGTAGATATTAAAATTACTTCCAATATCTAATACCCACATTGAAGAATCAGTAACAGTTAAAGAAATTATGAAAATATTTTTCATTAAAGTCTCACATTATTTCTTTTCTTTCATAGAAGCAACATACTTATTGCAATTTCTCTTCCAATGACCTTTCTTCTTACAGAAGAAACATTCAACATCAAACTTTTCTAGCTTATCCTCTTTAACGTTGGGTTTGGTCACACCTCCTTTAGGTGCAATGGGTTTCTTTTTCGGCTTATACTTACCCTTACCTTTCCTTTTAGAAGATTTACTAACTAGCATGCATGGCAGTTCCTTTTTTCTTCTTAGATGCAACTTGATTCTCATAATCAATCAATAAATTGAGCATCTCATAAAGTTCACAATGAATTATGAAAATGATTTAGGAAGTGACTGCAAGATCAAATCTTGAGAAATCTCTTTTCCAAGTTTGCACCCCAACTTCTCAAGTTGTTCAATAAGATCAACCATCTTTAGAATATAGGACCCAACTGGAGAGCCTATAATCAATGCGGACCTAAACAATTTTTTGGACAACTGATACCTAGTTGTCTTGCTTTGTCCACCATACATCTTCTTAAGATGTTCAATTATCGCAGGTGGGTCCATATCCTCATGTTGCCTTTGAAGCTCAGAATTCATTGATGTCAGAATGATGCATTTGGCATTAAGACATTCTTCCAAGTACTTCTCACAAGCCTTGGTTGCTTCAGCATCTTCTTTGTCAGTAGGGGCAATTTTGGCAGGATTATCAATCACATCAATACGTTTTTCATGTATAAGAACAATTCTTAAATTGCGGTATCAATCTTCGTAATTGAATCCAACCAGTTTGTTGGTATCAAGAATGCAACGCAGTGATAAGGAAAACATATTGAGAAATCTAAAACAAGAAAAGAAAACATGAGAACACATTTTCATTTATCATAAAGATATGAGTTTTTATCTAGATTACATTTCCATTAACTACATTATTATTAAAGTAGTTTCAGAAATCTCTATTTCTCTTAGTGGAGTTAAGAAATCCCTTAAAAATATATATATGAATGAGATCCTTGGTAGTCAAGTCATTTCTCGTGCATGTATATTTTAAAATAGATAATTTTGTATCACATACTACTTTAAAAATAATTCCACACCATATAGTTCCCTAGTAGTCATGTCATTCCTATTGGTATTAATGAATTAAACTTTATACTCCCTGGGTACTCCAGGCGTTTTGTATAAATTAATTCATTCTATGTATATGCATCACATGTAATAATTTTTTTTTTATTTCATCTTTTAAACCACAAGTCTCCTGGTTGTCAAGTCATTCCTTGTGAACAAGGAATATATAAAAAATATGTCATGTTTTATCACATAAAATTTCCAAAAGAAGCCGAGAAGTATATTACAAGTATACTAACTCACAATTGGAATAAACAAACCAATATCACACATAGAGTATGCTTCAAGTATACTAACGCACAAACTCATAAATATAATTTGTCATTTTATATGTAAAACTAGCCATGAATAAATCATTATATCACTTATAAATTAAATTCATGAAAGTATTATATAATTTCAAATTATACTTAAGAACTCGAGTGAGTAGTGCACATAACAATTATGCACAAATTGCATCACAAGAAAAAATAATTCATTATTTAAATCATGCATCTACTTCACAAATTCATGAATTATAATTTTAGTAATATAATTTAAACACAAAATAACCTACGCTTTGATACCACTAAAGGATTGCATAGTGATCAAAACAAGCAGCGAAACAATGTAATAGCAATCCAAAAATAATTATTTTGTGTTTAAATTTATTCTAGCATTATGAAGATAAATTTGAAATACCTGGTAAAAGGTACTTGATACTTTAAAAATTTTCTTTGATTCACTACAAAAAAAAAAAACGTTGTTTAGCCACGGTTTTAACAATGGCTAATATCATAAAAATTGTGGCTAAATAAGGCGTTGCTAATATATTAGTCACGATTTTTAGGACATTAGCCACAAGTTTTAAGACCGTCGCAACATTTGTTACCAACGGTTTACAACCGTGGTTAATTAGATAATAACCGTGGCTAATTTTAATTAAAATATTTCAATACAATACTTTTGCCACGATTTAACCGCGGCTAAGTTGATTATTAGCTATGGTTTAACCATAGCTGATGTGACGGATGTTTTATATTCATAAACTTGATTTGCCATGGTTAAACCGTGGCTAATGTTTTTTTTTAAAAAAATAATTTCTTCCCAATCATACCACAAAAGAAAACCTGTTCAATCATATAATACCAAGTCAAAGTGCCCCATATGCGTTCAATTCAAGCCATCAATATGCTAAAATGCCTCCTTGCAAAGGAATGCCTACTTTTTAAAATAACAAACTAGCTCTACATGAAGAACCCCAACTAGGCTTTGTCAGCTGTCAGACTTAATTATGGTTAAATTCTCTATTCAAGTCTGAATTTTCAAGACACAAGTACTAACAGCAGCAAACAAACAAGTGCACAGTTTTAGCTTCAAATTAACTTGCAATTAAAGAGCCATTGACATGTAACAAAAACATATCAGCATATTCATGTGCAGTTGATATGGAAAAACAAGTTAAAGTATTTAGGAATGGGATTGCAACCACAACAGGGAGAAACAAAATAGGAACAAAATGGGAGAGCATGGAAGATGATTCCAACTCGGCTCCCTCTAGTGGAGAGAAATAGGTGAGCATTCAAGAAAGAATTTAAGCTTGTAACTAGAAGTGGGTTATACTCTAATTATGCATAGAAAACTGTAAAAAGGTATCTTGTGTAGATTTCTTGGGGTTGATAACTAAGTCAGACCTTCAGTTTCTTGTTTTTCTTATTTTCTATTTTCATTGTATTTATTCCACTCCTACAGTGCTCTTATATAATATAATTACACAAGTGAATCCCAAGGAAAAAAATTGGTAACATAATGCTCCAAAAATTAATGTTGAAGCTCAACAGATACAAAGCACAAGTTGAGAAATATTGTACTACAGACATAGGAAACTTTATATGAAAATCAAAGCACAAGTTTCTATTCAGCAAGCTTACCAATGCTTATAAAGTACTGCAACATTGATTATAAAGTACTTTTAAACTTATGTATGTAGAACATGCAATTAGATCATAACCATAACACTCATTAGTATAAGATTGCCTTCAGCCTCCAATGCTTATTTTGTTTAAATACCAAATTGCAATCCATATCCAAGTGGCCCCTAGGAGAAAATTAATACAACCAATAATTAATTCCATAAGAGTTAACTCATTAAATCTTGGGACAATTAGAAAATTAACTAATGTTGTAGGATATATCTTTTAATAATGAATGCTATAACTTACCTCAATAATTGGAGGCTGGCCTTTGAGTCCAACTTTTAGATGGTTCTTTATCTCACAAATGGCAACCTTGATTTGGTTCCATTTGGCACTGGAACATTCACATTGACCGCCTGTAGAGACTGAGTCCAAGAATATTTTTCCATATCCAGGCCATTACCTTTGTTTGGAACTATCCAGGTATTGAAATAAAAGAAGAAAAGAAAAGAAACAAATTAAAGAAAAATTCAAAACTCCAGATATCTAGTTTATCAGTAGTCAAACAGATATATACCAGAGATTATTAGATTATTCCTTTTGGTTGTCAAGCATTTTAGGAAGGAATCTGCTAATATTTTAAACAACTGAATCCATGGTTCTTCAGCACATAAGAAATTTACTTAAGCCATAAATTTCTGTGGAATAACATTCTAGCTCACTAACTGTAACTAACATGAATTTCAAGGAGGCAGGTGTTAAAAACAAGGGTTGCATTTATATCCACTCCTCTTTATTTTTTTGAAAATATTCAAGATTAAAGGCAATAGAACACTAGATAAAATGTACTCTAACAATGGCCAATATAATCAACAATCAAACATAGATCATATGAGCAAGCATTCTAAAGGAGAACACAAACTAAAGGCTAAAATTCCATTGATATAGCAAAAAAAAAGAAGGCGGGTGCTATTGTGCACCTTGCCAAGTTTGGGTGTATCATACACCTAAACTTTTACCTGCAACAGCAAGTTTTTTTTTTTTACTGGTTGCCTCTTTATATATATATATATATATATATATATATATATATATATATATATATATAGGCCACCATTGCTAGCTACCGCCAGCCACTGCCGTCGGCCAATCTCCGATCACCGCCGACCACCACTGGCCAACCTCAGGCTGGTTACTATTCACTTTTTAAAATTACACAACTGTGTAAATAATACCAGTTGAAATTATATCAGTCTTTTTTTTCATAAATAACTGTGCATACTGAAATTTTTTTCTTAAAACTATAACTATTGAAAAATCTTATAAATTTTAACTGATAATATTTATACAGTTATACAACCTAAAAAAATTAGAGGTGACCGATTTTCCTAAAACTATAACTGTGTTTGTTGAAAAATCTTATAAATTTTAACTGATAATATTTATACAGTTATACAATTTTAAAAAAAATAAAGGTATCAGGTGATGGCCGACAAGCAGCGTACAATGGTCTGCCAACCAACGACAGTGGTGGTGGTAGAATGTAAAAAAAATATAAAACTAAAAAAAAACCTGAAAAAAAAAAGAAACTTGCTCAGCAGGTTTCTTGTAATTGATCTAAGCCATTAATTTATTTTATGAATAAATCAATGACTTAGATTTAGTGGTGTACCATACACCCTCTTTTAGAGGGTGTATATTAGACACCACCAAAAAAGAAATTGCCTTAAAACATTCATGACAAATATTGCTTTGAAATTGAGTGGTTTACTTCAGTGTAAGGACATTCTTGAGAAAAAATAAAGCTAAAAGTCATGAAACAACATGTCAATTAATCCATAATATCAAAAACATGGTTTTGCTAAAATTAAGCAGTGACTAAATTCTCAAATTGGTCCTCCAAAGATTTTAGACAAAAATTGGTTGCTTGAAGTTTAAAATGGACATTAATTTAGTCTCTCAATGTATCTTTGGACATAAATTTTTCCCCTAAATTGATACTTACTTTAAACGATAAGGGACCATATTGATGTTCAAAATCTTTGGAGGAGCAACTTGATGTCTCATGTATTTTTGGAGGACCATTGGACCAATTTGAGTATTTACTCATGAAGGAATTGATATTCAAATATCTTATGAAAATTCAAAGACATAATAAGATATTTGCCAGTAGCATGCATTAGATTAATTTCAGAAACACATATAACATCTCAACAGCAAAACATAAACAAACAAATACAAATCTAAAACCCCTAACATATAGGAGGGATTGCGGAACAATGAATCAGCATATAGTATAAACGCCACAAAAATCACCAATCACTTATCACACCAGCACACAAATACATCACAATGCTCACACAATCAACACAAATAGAAAAGGGAAAAAAAGAAAGATTGATTGGGCAAACCATAAACAAATGTACATTGAAAAATTCCTTTAAATCGTTTTTGCCTTACCTCTAGCGCAACATTATATTGTACTGCAACATTGATTATAAAGTACTTTTGAACTTATGTATGTAGAACATGCAATTCAAGCATAACCATGACACTCATCAGTATAAGATTGCCTTCAGCCTCCAATGCTTATTTTGTTTAAATACCAAATTGCAATCCACATCAAAGTGGCCCCTGTGAGAAAATTAATACAGCCAATAATTAATTCCATAAGAGGTAACTCATTAAATATTGGGACAAAACCAGAATGAAAGGCATTCCTTAAAGAGATAATGGCCAAATGTATTGACTTAAAAAGTAAAAAATAAACACAGGCATTAGGGCCTAGGCAAAAATCAGAGTCAACGGGGTTTTGCATTAGCTTCTTTCTATGGTTAAATTAGCAATTTTTTCCAGCTTCATAGGTGCTCACAAATCTCTGAACTGAAACAATCCTTGGTCCTAAGGAAATATCAATGTCATTCATAAGATTTTGTAAGCAATATGATTTGAACTTTGAATCTTAACACTATATGAACTTTGAATTAGTAATTTTATTCAATGTTTGTCACTTGGGCAATGGGTTTTGAGTAAAGCCTGAAAGTACAAGGGAAGGCCTATATAAGCCTGAAGATACTTATCATTTTTGTCTCCTATAACACAATATCACATAGGACACCAACCTAGACTAAATAAATCTTACCAACACACAACACTTGTATATCAATAATAGAAATGATTAAAAAAATGTATTAGGCCAAGGAAATAAACACATAATCTAAACCTGAATACGAATGATTCAAAATAAAAAAAAGGAAAATGAAAAAAATTGCAGTAATTCGTTGTGAGCAATGAGGCAAAATGAATTAGGAAAGGGAACCAATGAAAATGAATATGAATTAGTAAAGGGAAATAAACAAAGGAGAACCAGTGAGCACAGAAGAGAGAAATGAGGCAATGGTGGCTGGGCACCTCGCTGGTGGTGGCAGAATGAGAACAGCAATGGAGACTTGCATCTGGCGGGCGGCGCGCGTGGAGGTATTGCGCTCCTGGTTCGGTGGAGCTCGATCTGCACGTAGGTGACACGATGGAGGTTGGTGGTTCACGCGAGGGGATGACGGGCTCGAGTCTGAGGTGGTTGCACGAGGCAGATCTGGGTGGTTGGCTCGGGTGGAGCTCAATTTACGCACATGTGACTCGATGGAGGTTCCTTGGGTGGTTGGTTTTTCTGGTGGTTTGGGTTTCAGGTGAGGGGCTGCTGAGGACGAGTTGGTTCGTGGGTGGCGCAGCTGTTGAGCATGGTTTCTTGCAGGGGATGTGATGTCTCTTGTATGGTCAGACTGCGGTGGGATGAGAGAGGTAGCAGGGAGAGTGAGAGGTCATAGGGAGAGAGAAAGAGAAGGGGTGCAGGCAGGATAAGTGGGAAAAAATGAGGGAGATGAGAAAAGGGTTTGGCGTGAGCAGTGAAGGCTTTGCGCTCAACAAAAGTGGGTTTTTTTTAATGGTTTAGCCACGGTTGTTGAAACCGTAGCAAAATAACCGTGGCTAAACACTATTTTTTTGTAGTGATTGTACGTAGACTTTATGTGTATCCACACCGAGACCAAATCTTGCTATCAACTTCTTTGAAACATTAAACTTATACAAAAATATGAGAATAAAAATCAGAGCAAAAAAAAAACATATGTTTTCTATTTTGATATATCAATTTTTTTTTTGAAGTTTCCTTGTTGTACACCTTAAATAGCCATAAAAGTTATTTTATTTATTTATTCTAAAAATAAATAATGTGCAATATTACTAAATCCTATCTAATAGGCAACTTGTCAAATCTTACTTAACATGCAACATATCTTTTCTAACGTGCAGCATATCAAGTCCAACGTGCAACATATCAGATTCGTATCTAATAGGATTTAATCAACCATTGGTTGCTGCTTGTACCACGTTCTTGACTTTTGGTGTATATCTAATAAGATTTCACAATAACGTGCAACAATAAATCTTATCTATCAAGATAACGTGTAATAATAAATATTGTCTATTAAGATTACGTGTAGCAATAAATCTTATCTATCAAGATAACATGCAACAATAAATCTTATCTATCAAGATAACATGAAACAATAAATCCTATCCAATAGGATTTAAAACATTAGTTGCTACAACATTTGGAAACTTTTGATTTTTCTATTCCAAATAGAATTTCTTCAGATAATTGTATCATATATTAATTGAATTATAAGTACTAGCAAAGAATATAATAATATTTCATTTGGATCACAAATTTATTTATTTGATTAAATTAAATTCTCTAATTTAATTATTAAATAATAAATTAAATAATCATTTAGCAAAGATTGGAACACTTGTTAGTGTCTGATCCCATAGGTTCAATACTAAGCCGGTAGTAAATTAGTTGAACTAAATTACTAATCAAGGTTGGTGTCTAGCAACACTCCTTAACGACCGGATAACATGAAGTAACATCTTTTTCCCTTCAAGAACCTTTAGAAGAATAATGCAATATTTTATTTCATCGTTCCAACTAAGTTAACCTTAGAGTATGGTATAACTGTCAAACTTTAATAGGTAAACATTTATGCTTTATAACCAAGCAAGGTCTTAATTTTATTGTTATAATCATAGAGCTCAAACTTATTACCAAGAGTTGATGAATTCCCTCTTGATATATCATTAATTCTACAAGTATTTAGTCATACACAATATCATTCAACTAGCGTCTTAGGACATTAGGTGTTCAGCATCAAAGTATAAAAAATAACTTGTTAATTACTATGATAATCTCAGGTCAAAGGAAAATTTACACCATGTTCTTCATGAGAATATCCTATTAACAGTTGAACAGTAATATAAATTATTAAAAATTCTCAGTTTAGTCAGTTCAATTATCATATCTCTATATGCATCATCTATATACGTGAATTAATAAATGAGATCTATCAATTTCTATCCCATAAAGACAACATATCTTTTTATCATATTCCTTCGCATTACGATCAAAAATAGAACCTTTAATCGTGATCTCTATTAGATAAATATCTAAATTTAATCAATGACATTGTCATATTTTAAATAATTTTGATTATCATGTTATTTCATTATAATATATTCTAAAAAATTACAACTAAGTTAACCTTAACAGAGTATGGTATAAATGGCAAAAGTCCAAACTTTAATAGCAAGAGCAAGAGTAAACATTTATGCTTTATAACCAACTAGTGAATGACTTAAGAAACTCATTTCTTCATTCATTTAATTGCTGGAGAATTAGAAGAGTTAAAAGCCAAGGTCTTAATTTTATTGTTATAATCAGTGTGTCCATTGTATTAGGTGGGTGGACTAATACCAAGCATAGGAGCCGCTTATAATACTCCTTATATGATTTTTAGCATCAATGATCCTAACAAGTTTACCTATGTTTTCAAACTTATTACCAATCAGTTGATGAATTCCTTTATTCGATATATCATTAATTTTACAAGTATTTATTCTGGGGTCGCGCGGACATACACAATATCATTCAACTAGCGCCTTAGGACATTAGGTGTTCAACCGAGCATCAAAGTATAAAAAATAACTTGTTAATTACTATGATAATCTAATCGTCAAAGGAAAATTTACACCATCTTTTTCTTCAAGAACCTTTGAGAATATCCTATTTTGACGTTTAACAAGTTAATATAAATTATTAAAAATTCTGCTTTATAACCAACTAGTGAATGACTTAAGAAACTCATTTCTTCATTCATTTTTATAATTATTATCACCAATTGATGAATTCTCTTCGATATATCATAATTCTACAAGTATTTAGTCATACACAATATTATTATACGTGAATTAATAAATGAGATCTATCAATTTCTATCCCATAAAGACAATCACACATATATTAATCTATCCGAATTACTAATATCATATTCTCAATAATCGTACGATCAAAAATACTTTAGATTAAATTATAAATAAAAATTCTCTCTCATAATCGTGATCTCTATTATGATGATAAATATCTAAATTTAATCAATCGACATCTCTATTATGATGACGAATATCTAAATTTAATATTAATTAAATAATTAAATAATAAATATGACAAAATAAACTGATTATCATGTTATTTATCAAAAATAAAATAATTACAATATATTCTAAAAAATTACATAATAAATTAGATCTACAACATGTCATTTTTTCCTAACAAATTCTTGTAGTGGGTAGTAAATGGCAAAAGTCCTAACTTGTTCTACCATTAGCAAGAGCAAGAGTCAAAAGCAAAAAGTTTCTAAACCAATAAATGATGCATTTCATATCATGGAGAGAGCTTAAGTTGATTTGAAGATAATGACAGGTCTCCGTGTTAATGGGATTCCATTCAAGGTACTGCAGAATCTACAAGGTTCCAAAATTTGATAAGGTCATAACTGTCTATTAGATGAGTATAAAAGAAGTTTTGAGAAGGACTTGTTCCCAGTCAAATAAACTTGGTCTAGCCTAGGTGTGTCCATTGTATTAGGTGGGTGGACTAATAGCAAGCATAGGAGCCGTTTATAATACTCGTTATATGATTTTGAGCATCAATGATCCTAACAAGTTTACCTGTGTTTCCAGGTAACTTTCATTGACTTATATTTTTTTTTAAAAAAAAAATCATTTTCGTTGAAATCATACCCAGAATCCCCTTCCCCAGAATTCCTTTCTGTCGATATGCTGTTGACAACGACCACCACCACCCGCACCGTCAGGGTCATCCCATTGCAGCACCCGACGATTACGACGCCATCATTGTATTTGTATTTGTCGTCATTCGCGAGTCGCGCGGACAAATCTGGACGAAGGGGGCGGAGCTGCGGCTATGGGGGTGGGTTCAGTGGCAGAGAAGCGACGCGAAGTCGCAGTGTCATGTGGACCTAGACAAAGGGGGCAGAGTTGTGCGGGTCACGGTTCAACTGAGTCATGATGCGCAGCTATGGGTGTGAGGCTCCAGGGTTGCCGACAACGGAAACGATTGTGTTGAATGTTGATATGATAGGGGGTGGTACTGTTGTTACAGGTCAAAGTGGTTCGAAAGACTGAATCATGCGTTGGAGATGTGGAAGGATGCTTGTGATTGTTGGAGAAGAGTTCTTGGCAGAATCTGAAAGTGAATCGGAAGTTGAAAACGGGGAAGAAAAAGAAGAAAGCAAACACAGAGAGAAAGATAAGAGGCAAAAAACTAAAAAAATAAAAAAAATAAAAAATTATGATGAAGGCAACTTGCATACCTGTAACAATTTCTAACCATAGATTATTTTAACTCATTAATCAACGGTGATCAATTTGGGAGCATCTATGCTCCATGCTCTTTTAGGAGCATTTTAAAAGTTTCCCCAAGCATAGGCCACTCATTAACGTACTTGTAGTAAACAATAGAGGAACATTGTTCATGTAAGATGAAGACTTTTAGTGGAATAGAAAAAAAGTGCTATTGCTATTGCTTATTTGTATGCAAAGGAAAATACTCCAATGGATGCAGTGACAATGGATGCAATTGATTGGAGGTCAAATTATGGGTCAAAAACTCCAGAACTTCAAGAGGTTGCAACTGCAATGATCGTGATCGCAATCACAATTTAAAACCATGTTGTCAATAGCCCAGGCCCAGAGGAAAAAACTGCAACTGATGAGCATTCAGTAGCATTAGATGATGAAGGTGTGAAGCTACTTGAGCATATTATTGCAAAGCATAAGAAGCAGGGTGGCATTCTCGAGGCTGCCAACAAGGTTTCCAAGGAGGATGATGACTTTAGTGGATATGCTCGATCGTGCAGATATTTTGTTACATTTATATTTTCATTCATATTCTCATCAAGATAGAACTAGGTTCTGGAAGAAGTTATGCTCCATATTGTTAGTGATTATACGGTCAGGATTTACTGTTGAGTTGTCTTTGTAATTTATATTACGGTGGAACTAGTCCTGCTTGTAGACATGCGGTCTGATGTACCATGCCTCTGTTCATGTATCTTCCAGAAATATTTTAAGATCATCTGAGCTTCATATTTTTTGGGCATTCAGCTAGAATGAGATAAAATTCTTATTTTATGCCTCATCTACATTTATTGTTACAATAGTATTAGTGACACATGGTTGAACTCACGTCTCATACACATTTGTTTATTTAGAAGAATCAGAGTGAATATATACAAAAAAATGAAGTGAGTCTAATTATAATCAAATAATAGAAACTGTAAAAATATAAGGTGTTGTGAGTAAAAATATGTGTAACTAGTATTATTCTTATTTTATGGTTAAATTGTACGGGAATTTCTCACCTTAATCTAACAATTTTTGACATTGTTTTGCTTGCCTAATGGGACTATAGAAACGCGCAAAAGCTTAGGTTTTGCTCATCAAGTATAATGAATATCGAATATTGCAGTCAATACCACGAAAACCATGACTTAAATTTAGTATTGGTTGGCCCCATTGATTTTGCGACACAGGCTTATGGCACAAAGGAAAAGAGGACACTGAACATGTGGTAGAAAAAGTAGATAACATCAAACAAGAAAAAAGTAAAATTGTAGCATCCTAGTAATCTCTTGGAATTAAACCATACCAATATACCATGAATCATGATCAAATAAGATAACTGCTTTGACCGGCACCTACACAATATAACTGTGATGTACGGACATGGGTATAAGTATTGAATACGATACAAATATAATACGATGATATAACTTTTGTTAAAATATTAAATTAATATTTATCAAGAATCTAAATATTCGATACGATATAAGTACATATCTGACACTATACGATAGACATTATAAATTACTCTTACTTTATAACAGTATTGCGATAATTGTCTTCATAACTGGTGTAGCGGATCATTGGGTTATATTTTGACTACAAACTTGAGCCAAAATCTCAATAATAGGGAAACATGGGCTGACCCTGCCCGTAGTAACCATACCAAGTCCAAGGATTTGGTGTTGCATATATTGATGGTATTGCATATGCCACTGGTTCTGGTTGGTACCACGGCATTGGTGGATGATATTCGGGGACTGGTGGAGGTGGTGCTACATTTTTGTTCCTATGCCTTCTCTTTCTCCTTTGACCACAAGGTACCTTGTGTTTTATGTGATCACAGAAGATAGAATCTTCATCAGAATCATCTTCGGAGCCACTCTCACAGCAACAATGAGAAGTCTTTTTGTGTTTGGGATAGGAACCAGTTTTGCTTTGCATTGGTGATTTCTCAAAGGACCTAAGATGTGCCCTTTTGCCAATCTTCTGAAGAAGCTTGATAAGCATCATGGGATTTACGTCGCCTACAACTGTTACCTTCCCTTCATTTGGATCGATGGAAATAGATTTCACTCCTAGTCATATTTTTTTCCAAATTGATAAAACACAGAAATATAAGAAAGACTAAAGTGTCACAAAATAAGCCAATAAATGGAAATCTACGAGGATTTACAATAATAATAATAATAGCATACCCTTTAATTGCTGCAACAAGTTTTTCATCTCCTTTGACCACCCGAGATCAAGTGTAAAAGTATTTATCTAAAAGTATTTACATGAAGAAAGGAATAAAAATAAGAAACATAAAGGGAATCAATATACATATATGAAGCTTTGAATGGACAAATGGTGAAGAAGCATGGTCACCGGAGATTCAAAATGATGGCTCTCCATATGCTTAAAGCTGCAAAGACTTTCTGATCGAGGGGAATAAGATAACCAGTAAACACAGCAGTGAGATTGGCTTGTGAAGAAAAATAGCACTAGTAGAGCCTCCTTATATAATACAAGTAAAATATCGAACAGGGGATATTAATATATATAGTATTAATTATCTTGATATTTGTGATAGATTATTGCGGGTATAATTTCTGTGACTTTTATCACTAACTATAATGTGGCAGTGGAAATTACAATTTACAATAGCACGACTTGGTTTAATTTCTGAAAAACCGCGGATTTTATGCTCCACTCACACACACACACACACAATAATGTTTCTTTCCTGGTAATAGAGTTGCCCATTCATAGCCAAGTTGGCATGTAATACAGCTGGAGGATGCTCCTTTAGACATCTATAATCTCGCTGCTTTGGTGTCTGGACTGTTTGCCAGTTGCATTTGAATGAATTTTTACCTTTTAATTAAAGTGAAAAAACAAAAGTAATCTTTCATTTCCTTATTTAGATCCTTCACCAACAATAACAAGATAAAGAAATAAATACATAAATAAATGAATAAATAAATCCTTCATCTTCATTGTTTTAATTGATTGAATTTCACCCTAAGTAAGTAAAACTTATTTAGCAAGTAGCTATATATATTTAAGGATAAATTTCAATCACGATGGGATAAGAGTCAACATTTGACGCGTACATGTTTTGAACAATTTATTATATTACAAATATTGACTTTATTAAGTTAAGGTTTTCAATATTTTTACTATGTATTTATTTTGGCCTTTACTTTTTTTAATTTGTTCATTTTAATCCCTTAAATTTATGATTACGTTCAATATTATCCTTATGCTTATATAGTGAACCTTTATTTACAAAATTTTATTTTTTTAAGAAAATGAGATATTTTCACACTTTTTGAATGTGAGACTAATCTCAATTTAAGTATAAATATTTACTTTAATCACAAGATGCTTCTAATGAGATTTAAATCTATACAATGCAAGTAAAGTCCTCTTACATATAATTCAGTTTTTCAACTAAGCTAAATCTTGTGGTCAAATTGTTATTTTTAAAATGGTGACTTGTCACACTGATTTTGTTATCTTAATCTAAGATTATCACATCAATTTAAACGATAATTTGGTTGAAAATCACGACATTAGACATAATTAGCTGTAAATTTAGACTAAAATAAACATAAAGTAAGAATTTAGGAATAAAATTAGAGATGGTGAAACTAGTCAATCTGTCATGACTACCCTGGCTCATTAGGGTCAACTGAAAACAAGGCAGGTGAGTTGACTTTATTTTAATGTGGATTGTGTGAATAACCCATCACATTTTGTAGTAGATTGATAAATCAACTCGTCTAAAATTGAACAAAAAAAGACGAGTTAGGCAAGTGTTAACCTAACACAAAAAGTTAAAAAAAAATGAAAATAAAAAAATGACCCAATGTGTTAATCAACCTTGTCCTTTGCAACCCACAATTTATGCAAGACAGGTTAAAATGACTCACTTAAAAAATGAGTTGAAAAATACAACTGAACTAATGAATTCTTTTTTTTTTCTGCGACTTTTATGAGTTGACTCATTGGGTCCGACCCATTTTGCAATATATAAATAAATATTAAAACCTTAAATATTTAATAAAACTTCAATTGTTGAGATATTTTTTATTAGTATTAACTAATATGTGATTACTTATAACTAATATGTGACTTAAACTATTAGGATTGGACAAGTGGTGACGAGCGTGAGTAGTTTACATGAGATTATAAGTTCAAACATCAATATCAATATTAGTTGTACAAAAAAATAATATGTGATTTATCACAAAACAAAAATAACTAACATGTGATTTATTTTTATTTTTTTAAATTTCATTATACTTTTGGTTGTTAAGTTATCTTCTTGATATGGATAAAACGATAGGAATAAGTTAGGCAGCCTATCAGGACATATTACCTAACTTACTTTGAACTTATTTTAACCTATTTAATATTTATTTTATATTTATAATAATTAAAGCTTATAATATTTATATAATTTGTTAATTCTAAAGTATAATTTAATTATACGTACTACAATAATTTTGTTGAAGGCAAGTTACTTATTTAAAGCACAACTTAGCTTAACATAATTTATTTATGCTCCTACTTGATGATCAAATACTTGAAAACCAAAAACTAGGACAAATTGATAGCAAAAAGAAAAAAGTAATTAGGACTAATTGGTGTAAGCAATAGAAGGTGTTTAGCAATAAGAATTCCAAGTGAGTTTTCTATATTCGTTTGAGAAAATGGTGTATAAGAGTTTTGGAATTTTTTATTTACTTTTTTTTTTAGATAAGGGTATTTTTGTGTTAGATTTTGGAGAGATATTCTTACTTAAACTTAGAGTAATACAGTTGAGTGCATCAACCTAATCAAGACTTGTATTTTCATAGATCTTTGTGAAATTAATTATGTAATGCAAAAATCTATAAAAATATTAAATATTGATTGATTTGATGTACCCAACTGGATACTCTAATTTTAGCCAAAAATTTCTCAATTTTAAGTTAGTCGAGACGAAATTATTTCAAGAAGATCTTAAAGTACATCTCACATCGATTTAGTACAATCAAAAGAATTAACTTCTTTGGATGCTAAATTAATTAAACTTTGACTATCTATCTTTCTTGTTAGAATTTTACACATAATGAGGGCTAATTTCTCTCATATCATATTCCATCTCATCTTGCATATTTTTCATGTTCATGTATTGTTTATTGATCTTAACTTTTTTACAATAACTGTGCTTATGCTATGTATTATAAATTGTTTGTATTCTGTCTTATTTTTAGGTACAAGAAATTTTAAGAGGATGAGTAAGATTGCTCTATTGTAAGGTGTTGTACTTAAAGATTGTCACTAAGCATTAAACACATGACATTTTGGTGATGAAGTTGGATCTGTAACACCCTAATAAGGATGTCACATTTCAGAATAATTAAAATAGACATTACTCAAGTTGTAAATCATTTCTTAATATATAATAATATAAGTTGTAAAACTTTCTTTTTGAACTTTATATTATAAAATAAAATAAAATGAACATGAAATAAAACAAACCATTAAATACATACCATAATTATATATGATTTTGTTTTTAATAGGTACAAATAATTTACACACTACAAATTATTTAATAAAATCAGAACTGCTTTGGTTTAAAGAAACCATAAACTGTTCAAGATAACATTAAAAGTTCGAATTCTCCGAAAGATCCTCCTCTAGGAGATCATCGGATGACGTAAAACTTTCGGTAAAATCATACCGAGTCGCAATCAATCCAAATGATTGGATGATCTCGAGGCTCGCCTCCTCAACGCTCATTCGGGTTGCTCCTCCTTCGGTACAAACAATAGAGGGCTCCTCTACCACTTCTTCTGCTCAAAATCTTTACAGAACATAATAAATAATATAGAAAAATTGCATATGAAGAATGAGACATAATCTACATCATTACCAAAGATAAAGAATAAAGAAAACGACAAAACATACAAATATAATAATTAAAACAACAAATCATATTATCACAAAGATACAAAATATCTCAAACCAAATATAAATGTCACATAACAATGCAGACCCCAAATGTAAAATGTACACAGACTCATCCATACTCTATGGAGCTAAACACAATAACATCGTAGAGAATGACCCTAAGAACTATCGCATTCTCAGTTCGCCCAACAACTATTACACAAGTCAAACGTCGTGTAAATAAGACACAAACAATCGTCGCAGTAGTTAGACAATCAAAACATCGTGCACAAGATGTATTTACTGCATAATCTTCACAGATTTGATTAAGAATAGTGTTTGTCGATATCATTAGTGTGTTGCTCGTCTACCACTAATTGACCGTATGATTACCAACTCATGTCACATGTAATCTTCCGCACACTAATGCCTCCAAGTTCACTCAATGAACCACACTACGCCTATCACACCCCAAATGTAATTCATCTCGTCAGCACTAATCGTCAATTCCAACCAAATTGACACATCTCTTAATGTGTGTATATGAACCATAATTACACAAATACCCTCTTTATCGATATTTTCAAATATAATGAACCATAATTATAAAAATACCCTTATTATTAATATTTTCTAATATAATAAACCATAATTACATAATTACCCTCATTATCAATATAATGAGTCATAATTACATAATTACCCTCATTATCAATATTTCCAAATACAATACGTCTCTACTTGACAATACTATTTCTCAACATATCCGGGTCTACCACTTTAGCCCGATAGTAAAATTACTGTTCTTCTCAGTCGCGTAAATATTTTATCGCGTTTTTACAATCGCGTCACCTTTTTCAAATATTTTCAAATCGCATAAATATTTTTTAACGTTTTTAAATTCACGTAGTGTTTTTAAATCATTTTTTCAATTGCGTAGTTTAAAAAACATTATTTTAAATACGCGTAAGGTATTTATAATACTTTTACGTAAAATATTTCTTTACGTTCTAAATTATATTTTGAGTTTTTCTCCATTATATATTTATTTTCTAAATTTATTTACAACATTTCCTTCTAGAAAATTTATTAAGTAATATTTTACGTTTTCTCTTAAAAATTTTCTTTCTTAATCATTACCAAAATTTATAATTCAAACTTGCTTCTTCAAAACCCAAAATTAAAGCTAACGCTAGTATTTTTCAAGTGTTCATTATATTTCTCATTCATACTTAATTTTACTAATTAAGTTTCTAAAATAACTTCATTTATTTTATTCTCTAAAATTCATTAAAATTGAGTTCTCTTTAATTTAATTACATAGTCTACACTTAGCAAAATAATTTTATATCAAAGGTATCACAAAGGCATGTTGGCCGAAATTTACTATATCATCCATAAATCATCTTTAATTTATTTTTCACTATCTAAGTCCTTGTAAAAATCATTGATCCAATTAAATTAATTCATCCTTACCTCAGAAAAATATTTGAGAACATTTTGGTCCTCTTTGAAATGATTCGTGATGTGCAAATTTCAACATGTTATTCACATCCTACAATAATTATCATGCATCTATAAACACATACAAAATATATCAAAGCTATAGACATGCTTTGCAACCAAAATCAATCACAAATAGAAACAACTTTAAAACAATCAAGTGAATGAATCCTTATGGATCACCACAAACACATCCATTTTCTTACCACCATACATGGTTGATGAGATTAAATCTCCCTCTTACCTATAAGGAAGACAAAACCTTCTTGGATCTCCTCCTATGGATTTCGTCTAGCTCCAAGAAAACCCTAACAAGCTTAAACAAATTATAAAGTTACAAACTATGGTTGAAAATGATAAATTGCTTGTAACATCAAGAATCATGTTAGAAACAAGAAACAAGGATTTTTACCTTGTAGAGAATAAATTTCAAGGTTGGTTTCCAATCTTCAAATGGATGATTTTGAAGAAACTTTCAACTGTTTCTAGGTGATGTTTGGTTTAGAAGTTGTTGGATGAAATTTTAGATGAGTGATTGATGGTGCTTAGGGTGATGGCCGAATTGCTCAAAAAGGAGAGCTATGGAGTTTTGTTTGTGTTCTTGAAGAGAAAGAAAGGAGAAAATATGTTAAGTGTGATAGAAATGAAGATAATGAAGTGAAAATTGGTCCCCCCCCCCAAACATGCATGGCCGTGGAACTCAATCAAAGAGGATGGCCACTTTTGTTGACATTCAAGAGCTCCTAATAGCCTTAGATGAATTCAAGGGTGGATCTTCATCATGTCATCAAGTGTCTAGCACCTTCTTGAATGCTCTTGGATGTGCTTGGCCAAAATTCACTTAGGGAAGACTAATCAAGTCTTAATTCATTTTAGTCTCCTAATTATGCTTAGGTTTAGGTAAATTTAGTTAGGTTTTCTTTGTTAAGTAAATCATATAGTTACTTAATCACTAATCACCTTCTTAATTATGCTAGTACATTGTCTAATTAAAATTTTAATGAATAACTAACTAGGTTTAATCCATTTGATTACTACTTAAATACTTTAGATTAACTTAATTAGATTTTTAAACTTAGTCTTATTTTCTATTCACTAATCTAGTAAGTCCAACCATTATTGTTGATTATTTTCTATTGGTCTAGAATTATTTAAGCCTTTTTTATTGACTTATTGCTATTGGTTTAGAAATATTCCAAGCCATTAATATTGACTGATTTTTAAAATGTGGGTTCCATAAACTAAATATGGGTCCCACAGACTTTTCTAGGTCCACGGTCCGTTTGGTTAAGATTACAATAAAATAATAATATAAAATATAAAATATAAAATAATTTTATTTTGGGATAAATTTAAAAATTAAAAGATTAATACACGTATTATTGAATTAGATTTTTAAGATCCCCCATTTCCAAATAATCAAACAAAGATTTTTCTTAGGTACCGAAAAATTATTTAATAAATAAAACAATCAAAAATACTTATAAACAACAAATTAATTTTATAATACACAAAAAACAAAAAACAATATAATCAAGACAAAATCATAATTTAACTAAAAGTTGGGAAAAGTTGGGGTGTTACAGGATCTTACAAGATGAGCTAATCATCATTAGCAAATTATTTTAAATAACATAAAAACTATTTTGAACAGAAATTAAGGATGACATACATGATCCAATTCAGAGCATAACGGTTGAAGGAGTTCTCCCTGTGCGGCTATGGCGGAGAGAGGTAATATATCTGTAAAATATTTTAACACTTGAGTTATGGTGCTCATTATGAGAAAGAAGTATATTAGAGTAAATAAATATCTGAATGACTTAGTCCTATATTTATAAAGTGAATTTTCTTAATATAAAAAGAAATACTGTTTAGATATAATTAAGATCGGTAATTACGAGAAAATAAGTTGGGAGAACTTTTATGTTTGAGAGGAATTTAATTAAGACAAAATACTTAACTTAGTAAGCAAATGATTTCTCACAAACGCTAGTAAGGAACCGCAATTATACCAGTTAAGATAGGCCGCTCTTAGTGAGCCTAAATCTGGGATACAGATCTATAACAAAACATTTAAAATTTAACTTAGAAATTATCTATTAGTAACCAATATGCCAAGACTAATAATATATCAACCTTAAAGTGAGATAATGTCCTCTTCTTTAACTTCTATGTAAAGGAACAAGAAAAGGAAGTAAACGAGCTGTTAAAAAAGGAACACAACACAGAGTTATAAGTTGATAACTGATAAGTGATTCTCAGCTAAAACGCTGTACGACAAGTGTATCAAAAGAAAAGATTAAAAAAAAAGGGTGTAACCGCGTAATCGTTGTCCGTTTTTCATGTAGCTAGAGATTAGAGCAAGGGACAAAAAGGCAGCACCATAATTAATATTCAATCATCATGTCATGTGCAACGCGGGCCTCTCTAAAAATCATAAACATATATATATATATATTGATGAACTGTTGTTGACCAGTAGTACTAGCTGTTGCGTCTGTTACTGTTACCCATCAATCTCCAAAGAGCTTCTTACTTCTTAGTTCTTAGGTTAGAGCCTAGTAGTATTATTATTTGGAAGGTGCTCGAAATGGGTAAAAGATCTTGGGTGTGCACTGTTATCACCCAGGTGTGTCTCTGCTTTGCTCTCTACATAGCTCTCAACTTGGGCGACCGTCAGGCCTACATAATCAACAGAAATGCAAGTGGGTCTCTTGATCTTTACTTCATCAGTGTCAAAGGGGGTTTCAGACCCCTTAACCAACAATTCCATCTTCTCAAACAGGTGAATTTTCTGTTCTCTCTTTATCAAGGAAACATTTTTAAGTTGTGCAGCATCGTAAACAAAGAAATTTGCTGTTTTTCATGCTTAGAGTTAGGAATGATGCGTTCTATTTTCTTATTGTGACTTGGCATATTCAATCACCTAATGAAATCTCAACTAAGCCAGATATCTGGATTGACCACAATGGAATATGCTATTAGAAAATCCATGCATGTACCTTTTTTCCCAACATTTTCTTGGCATGAAGAGGTTTCCCACTTATTTGTTGGAAATTAGTGGCCCCAAAAACAATAAAGCATATATTTGGATTTTATTCTCTTTTTCTGTTCCATAATTAACACATTGCACATTAGTTTCTAAAGTGTACTAGTTCTTATTTTGCTCGCCTTTCTTATTTCTCTGTCTCTCTCTCTCTCTCTCTGCCTGATGATCTTGAAGATGGAGAGGGTCGCAAGAGCTTACAAGGCAAGTTTTGTTGTGAGCAGCAGTGAGCTTGGGGAAGATGATCCACTCATGCAGAATGTAAGTTCATTTTGTTTGTTATGTAGTTTCTCTGACCTATGTAGCTATTCTCTGGTGGATTTTACTGAAATGTTAATACTGGTAGAAATAGATTTCTTATGTTGAAACAATAGATTTTCCTTTCTTTGATGTCAATTTGTTCAAGTGGTTATGGTTGATGTTGCTTTTATTGCAATGACATATGGTTTCATTGTTTTCAATTATGAGCAATGGTATATTCTTTTACAGGCTACTCGCCATTTACCATCACTAGGACTTCCCTGGTATACCATCCTCTAAGCAGTCTGTTAATCTGTGTTGGTACATTTGCATCGCATGGAAATGTTGTTGCCACAAAGTCTAGAATTCTAATGTGTTGTTTGGAAAATCCACTATCCTCTGTCAATTCTGCTAACTGAGATAGTTATGAAGAGAATTACTTTGCAGGTACGCTACGTACACTACAACTGCTTCAAAATCAAAAGGACGAGAAGTGGGTTGCTTTGAAAAGAAAATCAAGATATCCAATGGGAAAACCTTAGAGGTTATAGGTGTGGATACTGAATTACTGCAAGTATGTACTTGTTTGTTCAATAGAAGTATTTTTATTTATGCTAATCATATCATTTGAATTTAGTAATCAGTAAGGCATTTTACAGAAGAATTTCTATAGTAGAGAAATCTGATTAAATTCCGTTGTGCTTTACTTAAACATTTACCATACCTTGTTTATTAATACTATTCAATTTATTATCATCCCATTTATCCGTGTTTTCAATGATAATTTTTTTGATAAATGTTTTCCTGCATTATTCAAGTTTGTATTTAATATGTCTGCATAATTCCAAGTCATACTCTAATTCATGATATTGCATCTAATAAGGTTAAAAAAGCATGCCAATTCTTTGCCCCTTGTTTATTTCGGTTGTGATATCAAGTGGTATAGAAAACATTTGAAGTTAATTGTTCTGTAATGGATATTGAGGTGTACCTGAGTATGCATGAATGGGTGTTTTCCTCCTTGGGTAGCAGCACAACGTGTCGAAACAGGAGTGTTTGGTACCTGCAAAGGCACTCCAACACTCGAGTTAGGTTGTGCACAAGTAGGGTTTTAGTCAAAGAGTAAAAGTTACCTGTTGAAGGTGATTGAGCTTGATATTTATAGAGAGTGAATAAGGAAACGGGTCCTCGTGGCTGTTGGATCCCTATAAAATCGGGATGTTGTTACTGTAGTTATGAGCAGTTAAAAGCGGTTATGGGCATTATTATTACGTGTGATCATGATTAGCAGATACAGATAATCGTAGGATTCATCTACTGCGCAAATCTCGCGATCGTGTTGCTGTTGCCCAATGCCATGATCCGACGTGCATTGTGCCAGGATCTCAACAGTATGCCACGAGTGAACTCCCACTGGGGTGTCAACTAGACTATAGGTGGATGCGTGCTGAGTTGACCTATGGGACTAGGTCCCGGATTACGGTCCAAAACAGTTGCCCCCAACTTAGTGCTTAGCTATCATAGCTAAGTATCAAGGTAAGTCTTAATACTCCCGGGTCATGGGATCCAAGCTTTACACGAAAGCGGAGTCTGCAATGCCCCCAAAGGATCAAGAGTTTTAATTTTGAGGTGTTAACATGACTAAGTTACTTGACACTCGTGGACGCACCGTGGGCCGGCCACGGTCCACGTGTCAAGTGATTAGAGGTGGACATTCTAATGTGCAACCGGGGTCCGTAGAATGAAGTAGGATTGTTGCCGTGTTCCGTAGCACAAAACCGCACTCAAAACAACAAGGCTTTGCATGACGTTTAGCTTCCTAAGCAACTGTCGCTTCATCTAATGTGACAATTGTGATTGTTTACGTGGCGCATTTTGAGTGGGAGCAGCCGTTAGGGTTCTGTGCGTCATGATAAGGATTTTTGAAATTCAAAGTTCTCGGACGGAATTGCCCCCCAGCCTTGTCTCTATAAATAGGAGCCAAGGGTTTTTCTTCCACACTCTTGTTGTATCTTTCAAATCTTCGACAAACTAAGGTGATTTCCAGCGACTGTGCACGGCGAAGAACCACTGTTTTTGAGCAGTTTCCACTAGTTAATCACCTTCTAGTCACCAACTCTCTTCATTTCTACAAGGTACGTGTTCTTCTACTCCCCTATTCTCGTTGTCCTCTATGTCAACCTTAGGGAGAGAACTTCTGTCATTTTTGTTTTAGGGCATTTTCCATTGTTTTTTGGCAAAATGAGTAGAGATACTAGTAGTTCTCGATCCAACTCAGTGGTGTTGCTCTCTGGAGCACCCTCTCTGCCACGTCATGAGTGGCAGAGGTGCCCAACTCAAGCTCATCTGTAATGGGTGTAGCTAATTGGAGACAAAGGGCGGAGGTAGATGTAGACACAGTCTTTAATAGGCTTTCCCTTCGTGATCCGCCCTCCTCCACGTCTGAATCTGTAGGCGATTTAAGATATTCTTCTGATTCTGACAACACCTTATCGGGCTCTGTAGGTGTTTCCAAGGATTCCATGGTAAGGAGACGAGTGGCAAGAGCTAGGAGACTGGTTGCAGAGAGGGTCATGGTATTTGCCCCTATGAGGCACATGTACCCCTGGGTTGGAGATGATGCTTAGGGTAGTATGTCCGAAGTTCGAACTACGGAGGATGCTAAAAATATCGCGAGTTATTTGGAGTTGACAGAGGGTCCCAAACTGGACCATGAGTATCAGATCCTGGCTCCAGGAGAGGATGAAAGAGTGTGTTCAGCCTGGACAGAGGGCGAACATTTCATGTTTTTGTATGAGGACCTCTTTTGCCGACTGGGGCTCTGACTACCTTTCTCTAACTTTCAAATCGGAGTCCTCTTCCATTTGAATGTGGCACCGTCTCAACTTCACCCCAACGGCTGGGGCTTCATCCTCGCCTTCGAGAGGTTTTGCCAGGTGGTCGAATTACGGTACTTGGTGAAGGTGTTTTTCTACCTCTTCACTCAGTGGTGCCCCCAAGGAGAGAGGGCAGCGAGGAAAAACTGGCTCACATTCCGGGCTAGATGCGGACGAAAGGTCTTTGAAGTCTTCTAAGAAAAGCTTCTAGAACTTCAAGAACAAGTTCTTTAAGCTGATGGCAGCACCTGGAACACGCCCATTCTTCGAGGAGACCGATGGGACCCCAGTGTTTGATCTGTACTGGACCAACTAGGCATGGGACACCCCTATTTAGATTATTAAGGTGGACTGGTATGAACTCAGTCAGGAGGATGCCGACTGTATTAGGTTCATTAATATGTGGGCAGAGAAAGTCCAGTTCATTGCTTGTAAAGAAGTTCTGGATGCCCTTGATGATGTTACTCTTGAAGCCATGCTAGGTAGAGTGCAGGCCACAATTCGTCCTTACTTTACTTTTTGTTTTTAGTATTTTCTTTAATAACCTTCATGCTCTATTTCTAACTTGTGCTTTGTCTTTGTTTTGTAGAAAGCATGGCATCTGACAAGTTCTCGCCGCCCTCCAGGCCATGAAGGCGAGGAAAGGGGGTGTCGGACCCTCTAACACTCTTGCACACGACTCTCCGGCCACTGTTGTCTAGGATCCGATTATTGAGGTGGCTCCAAATCAACGGGGGTCTCTTGCTCAGCCCCTTCACAGGCAGAAGAGGAAAGCTGCTGAAGGCGGTAGGACGGAGGACCGCAGAAAGAGGTTGGCCGGGGAGACGGTTGATGTTCAAGGTCCGGGGTCTATACCAGGTAATGTTGTCTTCGCTCTGGTTTCCTTGTATAAGTGGGATCTGGAACCCGAACCGTTTGTGGATTCCCAACTCTTGGATGATGAGGTCTTAGCCAACATCTCCAAGAAAGGTACGCTGGAGATCTTGTTAAGGTTCCAAACCCATGGACTTCGAATTATTGTTGAGGCTCGCTACCTTCAAAGGAGTCTAGACTAATTTCAGGAAGAAATGATTGAGAAGGTGAGGGTGGCCGAGGAGTAGGGAGTTCGGAAGCTTGATTTGGCCCTCAAGGCCAAAGAGGAGGAAGCCAAAAAGGCCCTGGAGGACGCCAAAGTGAAGATTGATGAGCTGAAGAAGAAATTGACGAACTCTAAGGCCGAACTTAGGAGAGAGAGGGCCTACTCCGAAAAGAGTGGGAAGGTGGTTGCCGACCTTCGTGCTGAGAATAAGGATCTCCGGATTGGGTTGGTGCAACTGCAGGAGGACAATATGCAGCTAATGAAAATTTGTATAGACATTAGCGGTGAGCAATTCCAAAATGCGGTCGCCCAAGTCCAGTTCTTCAATCCAGGGGTCGCCTTAGCCTTGGGTGAATTGAACTTCGAGATGGTGATCCTCAACGGCCACCTAGTATTGGCGCACGAGGCTCAAAAGGCCAATCGAGCTGTTATTGGGGTCCTTCCCACTGCTACTCTTGATCTGACTCTTGCTAAAGGGGATGGTGGAGCAGCAGGTGCGGACCATCAAAACCTGGAGGAAGGTGTTGCCGAAGAGGATGCTGGAGCTTAATTGGCTGAGTTCTAGGACTTGCTTTTTCTTTCTTTACTTTTACTGCTTTTCCTTGCCCCACGTATTGGGCACTTTATTTTTGCAAGGACAATTTTCTTGGTCGCCGAGCCTTACAGAATACAATTGCTTATTTCTTTTTCCATGGTCCATAATGGGTCCAATGCCCAAACTTTTGAGCACTCAGAACACCTTTGAGGACTTAGGCAAAATAAAAGGTGAACAATAATCGGGGTCTTTAATGTTAATGGTCTAGTTCAGCAAACTGCCTAACACTTAGGAATTTTCAAGTTCAGAACCAAGTTAACATAAAACATCTATGGTAGGTACTGAATGGCGGACCATGAATGAAGGTCCAAATGGACCACTATACGTTGGATGCCGTAACTCGTGTTTCCAATTAATCACACATAACCACAAAATGGTTATGGCCAAGTGTTGAGGACTTGGGTAAGGACCCACAACTCACAACAAAATCGTTGAAGTCGGTTTCGTGGGTCATTCCTCTTAACCTGGATTCTAAAAAACTCTGAATCCCATAAGGAATGGGCTCTATAGACATTTTCAAGACGGGATCTAGCTTAAGGGTCTTAAAGTTTTAAAAAGAAAGTATAAGCATATGTGTAGAAACAATTTCTTCATTTTATTGATTGACCAAAGGATCAGAGTCCGTACAATGTATACTCACAAAAATTGGGGCAGATCAAACGTAAAGAAAATTAAGAGACTAAGCCTTAAAAGACATTTAGCCATAGTACTTTCTTAGTTTGTCCGCATTCCAGTAGTTTTTGATTGGCTTGCCAGTTAATGTCTCCAGGGTGTAAGCTCCCTTACTGGTGTTGATCACAATTCGGTAGGGGCCTTCCCAATTTGGGGCTAACTTCCCTTGGGAGGCATTCCTACCACCGATGTCCGCTTTCCGAAGCACTAGATCACCCGGCTCGAACTTTCTTGGGATAACTTTCAAGTTATATCGAGTCGTCGTCTTCTGTTTGATGGCAACGTCGCATATGTGAGCGACGCGCCTTCTTTCTTCTAGAAGATCTAAGTATTCTCTAATCAATCTGGGGTTGTTGTCAGGCGAGAATTGTTGGCTCTGAAGCATGGGCACTCCTCCCAGGGAGGAGTACGAGTACTCGGTATGTACCGAGTACAGGTACGTGTAGGGTACGCGGTGGGTACGTACCCAAATTTTATTTTATTTTTGAATTTGGGTATGGCTCCTCAGCGGCTAGGTACGGCTCGGTGCGGCTCCACCAACGGCTGGGTACGGCTTGGCCAATTTTTTGCCAAAAACATGATCATTTGACGCACAAAATAGGTATTTTGCTTCAGTATTTCAGAACCCTGCCCTAACCCATTCCATTCGAATTCGAGTCTTGACCTTCAACTCTTCATTCTCTTTCTACCCGAGCGGCGCGACCCAACTCCAGCGTCTGCAACTCCGGCGATTGAAGCGTGAAACGACTTGCCACGATCTTCACCCCTAACTACTTCGAGTCTCGACCACTCTCCTCTCTGCACTCCAACAACCGGCCACGATCTTCACCCCCTAACCCATTTGAGTCCCTACTTCTACCTGAGCGGCGCGACCCAGCTCCGGCGACTTGCGGCGTGGGTTGGATGTTTACAGTCCGTTCTCTGCCCTCTCGTCAGTCCGTTCTCTACCCTCTCGTCTGTCTGTTCTCTGCCCTCTATTCCAGATGTTTTTACAAGGCTCTGCTAGTGTTGGTGGTGTTGGGTCTGGCAGTGGGTCTGCCTCTGGTAGTGGCACCACCTCTTCTGCTTCTTTGACTAGCAAATACGCAACTGGCATAGCTGAAAATGGTTGTCCCCTTTGGGCTTATGTGATTATATTGCGAAGTAAAAAAGCTGGAGGAGGGAATGCAAATTAGAAATGCAATTTTTGTAATGGAACTTACAAGGGATCATATTTTAGAGTGAGGTCTCATCTATTAAGGGAAAAAGGACATGGGATTAGCATATGTAATGTTGTGCTAAATGACTATCTTCAAGAAATGAAGCAAATAGAAAGAAAGGCTACTGAGAAGAATGCACAGTCAGTGCAAGTTCCTTTACCCTCTGGCTCTATAAGTTTAAACCCTCCTAGAGTTTATATGTCTTTTGATGGGAGCAAGAGAAGAAGAAGCACTGAGAGTGCAATAGGAAGGGCATTTAATAATGAGGTAAGAGATCATTTGTCATGTGAAATAGTCAGACTATTCTACTCTGCTAGTGTGCCATTCAATGTGGCTAGAAATCCCTATTTTGTTAGCTCATTCACATATGCTGCAAACACTACCATCTCAGATTTTCTTCCACTTAGCTACAATGCTATAAGAACTTCAATGTTGCAAAGAGAAAAAGCCCTCATATTGAGATTACTTCAACCCATCAAAGACACTTGGCCAGAAAAAGATGTGAGTATAGTGAGTGATGGTTGGACTGATGCATAGAGAAGACCATTGATTAACTTCATGGCTGCATCGGATTCAAGACCTATGTTCTTGAAGGCAATTGATGGCTCTGGTGAGTTTAAGGACAAACATTACATTGCTAATTTGATTTTGTCCACCATTGATGAGGTTGGACCACAAAATGTGGTGCAAATCATTACTGATGATGCACCTGTTTGCAAGGCTGCTGGAGCAATTGTTGAATCCCTTCATCCTCATATCTTTTGGTCACCGTGTGTGGTGCACATCTTGAACCTTGCTTTGAAAAATATTTGTGCTCTTAAAAATAATCCAAATAATAAGAGTGTTTATTTTGTGTCATTGGATTACTGCTGTTGCTGATGATGCCTTTTTCATTAAGAATTTTATCATGAATCATTCTATGAGGCTATCCATGTATAATCAATTTGTGCATCTGAAGCTACTTTTTATTACTGAGACTAGATTTGCCTCCATCATTGTAATGCTTAAAAGGTTTAGAACTATTAAGCATGGTCTCCAATCTACGGTCATTAGTGAAGAATGGTCTCACTATAGAGAAGATGATGTTCAAAAGGCTGCCTCTGTGAAAGAAACAATTTTGAATAACCTTTGGTGGGATAAAGTTGATTATATTCTAAGTTTTACAAAGCCCATCTATGAAATGTTTCGTTCTTGTGACACCGATAAACCAAACCTTCATTTGATTTATGCGAAATGGGATTCTATGATTGAGCAAGTGAAGCTAGTCATCTATCAACATAAGGAAAAGGAGTTGAATCAACATTCATCCTTCTATGGAGTGGTGTATGACATCCTAATTTCTAGATAGAATAAAAGTTGCACACCTCTTCATTGCTTGGCTCATTCAATGAATCCTAGGTAAATTTAATTAACTTTCTAGTTCCAAGTTCTTTTACTTATTCTTAGATGTACTTTGGTTTTTGTATTATAGTAATCACAAATTATATTTTGTATAATAGGTATTATTGTAGACAATGGCTTGAGGAAGCTCCAAAATGAGTCCCCCCACATAAGGACAATAAGATTTGTATGGGGAGAAACAAATGCCTGAAGGATTACTTTTCGGATTTTCAAGAAAGGCGAGAGGTCACTTCAGAGTTTGTTAAATTCTCAAGTGGTGAAAAAGAGCTTGGCCAATTTGATTGCTTGCAAGATAAGTGGAACTTGACACCAAAGGAATGGTGGGTCATGTATGGAACTTCAATCCCCAAACTTCAAATCATTGCCTTGAAGCTCCTTTCACAACCTTCCTCTTCCTCTTGTTGTGAAAGGAATTGGAGCACATATTCCTTTATCCACTCCATGAAAAGGAATAGGCTAAATCCTAAGAGAGCTGAAGATTTAGTTTTTGTCCACACAAATCTTCGTCTCCTCTCAAGGAAGAATAAGAACAATAATGAGGGTGAGATTAAAATGTGGGACATTGGTGGTGATGAATGGGATCCATTTGAAGGGACTGGGATTCTTGAAGTTGCTAGTCTCTCTCTTGATGAACTGTTCTTTTCACTGATGATGGGCAAGAAAATGATGAAATTGAGACTGTTGGAGTTTGATTTTTGTAATCATCTTTAGAAGTTGTCATGTTGAACAACTTAAGTATTGCAATTTCTTATTGTGGATGTTGTCTTGGTTGAACAATTTAAGTTCTTTTCTATGTTTTATGTTGAAATTTGTGTGTTTTAATTTTTATGTTATGTTGTCATATTTTATTGTGTGAGATTTTAGTTTATTATATATATATATACCCATACCCTAATTTTTTGAAAATTTTTGTACCCTATACATGTATCCATACCGAGTACCGGTACCGTACCCGTACCTATGCAATGTAGATTGTTGGTGACGCCAGCTGGGTTCCCCTATCTCCACCGGGATCATAACCTTATACCCATAAGTGAGTTTAAAGGGGGTTTCTTCTGTTGTGGTGTGAGGAGTAGTTCGGTAAACCCAGAGGACATGGTCTAATTGTTCGACCCAATTTCCCTTAGTTTCGTCTAGCCTCTTTTTAATTCCTCGAACAATAACCCAGTTAGTGACTTCAGCTTGTCCATTGGTTTTGGGATTCTAAACGAAATTGCAATGGTGCTTGATTTGGAGCCCAGTGAGTAGCTTTTCAAAACTTTTTCTTTGAACTAGGTTTCATTATCCGTCACAATGGATTCCGGGACCCCAAACCTGGTGATGATGTGGCACCAAGTGAATTTTTGGATCCTAGCGGAGGTGATCATTGTTAGAGGCTCTGCTTCGATCCATTTAGTGAAATAATCTACAACCACTACCAACTACTTCAGTTATCTAGGTGCTTGAGGGAACGGACCTAGGATATCCATACCCCATTTGTAGAATGGTCAGGGTACGAACGTCGTGGATAGTTCTTCAGGAGGTGCTTGATAATGGTCCAAGTGTCGCTAGCATTTATCACAAACTCGGACATGTGCGAGGGAGTCAGCTTCCATTGTTGGCCAATAGTAACCAGCCCTAAGTGCCTTCAAGCTAAGGCTTTGTCCTCCAAGTGGTGTCCACAACTCCCCTCATGGATATCGGCCAAAACATATTTTGCCTCTTTTGGTGTGAGGCATTTGAGGAGAGGTGAAGAGAACCCACGACGGTACAACTATCCATTGTAGATAGTGTACCAGGCCACGGTTTTGACCAACTTGGAGGCTTCCTTTAGATCGTTAGGTCGGGTTCCGGACTGAAGGTACTTCATTATTGGAGTGACCCAAGGAGCTCCACCTAGAACATGGCCGAGTCCATGATGGAAGGCTGAGAGAGGGTATTTTGGATCACGGAGCGGTTGTTGCCCGAGCTCTTGGTGCTAGCCAGTTTGGACAGGAGGTCCGCCCTAGAGTTTTGCTCCCTGGGTATGTGTTCTATCTTGGCAGCCTGAAAATTTTTTAGGAGCCCTTGGACATTGACTAAGTATTTCTGAAGGAAGGGCTCCTTAGCTTGATAATCACCTCGGATCTGAGAGGTCACAAGTTGGGAGTTGTTGCAAAGTGTGATCTCAGTCGCTCCCATATCTTTGGCCATCACCAGTCCGACAATACATGCTTCGTATTCTACCTGATTGTTTGAAGTGGGGAACTCAAACTTCAGGGAATTCTCTATTGTTACTCTTTCAGAATTTTCCAAGATCACCTCAGCACCACTTCCCTTTAGGTTCAAGGATCCATCGACGAATATGGTCCAAGAAATTCCCTCAGGGTTGTCAGGGTCCAATGTAAGCTCTACCAGGAAGTCTGAAAGCGCTTGAGCGTTATTGGACCTGGCGATCATTCTTCCTGCTAGGTCCTGCTTATGCAGTATCTGACGGATAAGTTGATCTGTCCTCACCACCACAGGATGACACTGAAAGTATTTTCTGAGTCTTTTGGCCGTGGTGACGAGCACGAAGGCAACCTTCTCTATTTTCTAGTAGCAGAGCTTAGGCCCTTGCAGCACCTTGCTCACAAAGTAGACCGACTTCTGTCCCTCCGCCGTCTCCTGGATCAGCACTGAACTTATAGCTTCTTCATTAATTGAGAGGTACACGTACAATGTATTACTGGGTTCCAGTCTTGTCAGTATGGGGGGAGAGGACAGAAGATTTTTCAAGGATATAAAGGCATCCTCACACTCCTGAATCTACTCAAAATCTTTCCCCTTTTTGAGCAGTTTGAAGAGGGGAAGAGATTTGTGAGCAGCTTTAGCAAGGAAACGTATGAGGGCCGTAATCTGGCTTGTCAGTTGTTGCACTTCCTTGATGTTCTGTGGGCTATGCATGTTGAGCACCGCTTGACATTGGCTGGATTTGTCTCGATCTTGTAATTAGTCAGCATAAAGCCCAAGAATTTACCTGCTTGGATCCCGAAGGCGCACTTCTCTGGAGCCTCATGTTATGTTTTCGAAGTTATGCAAATACTTCCTCGAGGTCCGAGATGTGTGATCTGGCCTGTGGGGTCTTTATTATCATATCATCGATATACACCTCCAGCATTTTCCCCACTTGGTCCTCAAAAACCTTATTCGTCATTCTCTGATAGGTGGCTCTTGCATTCTTTAGTCAAAAGGGCATAACCCTGTAGCAGTAACTCGTCTTCTCAGGAATGAAAGCAATTTTGTCTTTATCTTCGGGGTACATTAGGATTTGATTGTACTCAGAGTACGCGTCCATGAAAGATAGCAAACGGAAGCCGGAGGAGCTGTCAACCAGTTTATCCACGTTGGGAAGTGGGTATGGATCCTTGGGACAAGCTTTATTTAAATACGTGTAGCCCACGCACATTCTCCTCTTCCCATTTGATTTCTTCACCAAGACTATGTTAGATAGCCATGTGGTGTAAGCTATCTCCTTGATGAAGCTGGCACTGAGTAGTTGCTTGACTTGTTCTTCAATGACCAGCCGTCTTTCAGGCCCAACCTTTCTATTCTTCTAGGGGACCAGCCTCGCATCTTTCCTTATAGATAGGCAATGGCTGATGAAGGTGGGGTCAAGCCCAGGCATGTCGGAGGATGTCCAAGCAAAGAGGTCTTTGTTTTTTTCCAAGAACTCAATCAACTAGCGCCTCTCTTCTTCCTCCAAGTTTGCCACAATCTTGGTGACTTGATTTGGCTTGACACCAAGTTGGAGTGGTTGTAGTTCACCCTCCGACTGGGGTCTGGTACCCCGAATTTCTTCTCGCACATCTAACTCAGTCATGAGAATGTTGATTTGGTTTAGAGCTGGGCTAGATGTGTCGGCTTCCGCTCTCTTGGGGGTCCTACTGATTTTGAGGCTCTGATTATAGCATTTGCACGTCATGATCTGGTCCCCCTTGACCATGACAACCTCATTGTTTTTGTTGAGGAATTTCATGGCCAAGTGGGTGGTAGACACCACGGCGCCAAGTGCATTCAGCGCAGGATGACCCAAAATGATATTATATGCTGAGGGGTAGTTCACGACCAGAAACTTGACCTTGACAGTCCTGAAGAGCTTACTGTTCCCCAAGGTCAGGTAAGTCTCAACATACCCCGCCAAAGTGATTTTTTCACTACTAAAACTAGTGAGCTCGCCATTATAGGGAATCAACTCTGAGTCTAGAAATTCCAGCTTCTTGTACAGCTCCATGAACATAATATTAGCTGAACTCCCTTGGTCTACAAAAATGCTTCAGATCTCGACATTAGAAATTATCTCAGTGACAACCAGGGGATCATCATGCTCTACAATAATTTCGCTGTAGTCTTTGTCTGAAAAGGAGATGTGGGGCACCTTCTGATCTCCAGCCTGTGATTTAGGTGCGGAGTGGGAGACGCTCAATACCGCCTTCCTAAGTGTTTTCTTCCAGGCGCTATTGGATGACCCATCGCCTGTGAAACCACTAGCAATAATGTTGATGGTTCGGTTTATCTGGGCATGGTGGCCATCAGTGTTATCTGACGGAGTGTCCTAGTTTCGATCCTGTCGGTTATCAGTATTACGGCGAGGTGGACTCTAGGACCTCCTCCTTTGGTGCGGAGACGGGCTTCGCCTAGGACCGGGGTTGCGTTTTCTTTCGTTCTGTCCTCCGAGGCGTCCATTGTTTTGGACATGGCTGATGTACTGTTCCAGCCGTCCTGCCCTAATTAGGGACTCAATGGTGTCACAGAGTTGAAAGCAATCTTCTGTGTCATGGCCGTAGCCCTTGTGCCACGAACAATGCTTTGTACAATCCCTTTGCACATATTTCTTCAAAGGCGTTGGCCTCTTGATATCGTGGAACTCGGTCTGGAACACTTCCTTCAGAATCATTGTGCGTGGAGTGTTCAGAGGGGTGTAGGTTGAGTATTTGGTCTGGGTTGGATCGTCCTTAGAAGATTTTTGAGGCTGAGAGGAATTGTGGTTGCCTTTCTGGTGAGAGGCTTCACCCTTCTACAGGCTCTTCTTAGCCTTAGTAACCTCTTCCAAGTTTATGTACTTTTAGGACCGCTCTCGAAATTCTCCCATACTTTCTGATTTTCTCTTTGCCAAAGATTGAAAAAACTGAGAGTCAGTCCAGAGCCCGCTCTTGACATAGCGGAGAGCAATCTTCTCATCGAGGTTCTCCACATTAATGCAAGCCGTATTAAACCTCTTAAGGTATTCGCAAAGGGGCTCGTTGCGCCCTTGACAAATCTCAGAAAGAGATTCAATGGATCTGGGTTGCTCCTTCTTGGTGGTATAATGTAGCAAGAAGCATTGTCGAGGCCCTGCCAGCTAATGACGGATCCCAGTGGCAGGGTTACGAACCATCTAAGGGTCGCCTTCTTTAAGGAGAAGGGGAAGGCGCGACATAGCAATTGTGAGGATCCTCTGTGGAAGCGCATAGATTGAACATAGACATCTATGCGTTCATAAGGTTTCGTAATCCCATCAAAGTTCCACATTGGCTAGAAACTTGAAGTTTGTAGGGACTTTATACTCCATTAATTGAGCAGAGAAGGGCTGCTCCTGATCGTTGGGGTCCGGGTTGTTATTAACAACATTGGACATTCCAGCGTCAGTGTGCGGCATTCTTCCTTAGCCGTTGACCGCCTTTTTCCTTCTGTCATCATGGTGTGATTCGGCTTGGCCCTCATGCACAGATCGCTTCAAATTTTCTATTCGATGACATTGCTCCTCCAACACCGCCACTTGTTGTCGCACTATGTCCAGCAGATGGGTTCTGGACATGTCAAATTGAACCGTGCCCTCTAGGTGGGACACACGATCATCAATATCATTGTTCTTGTGTCTCAGGCGCTAATGTACTGAGATTCTAGGTCCACGACGGTCAGAATTAGCTCCATGCACGCAGAGGCCAAGTCGATCCCTCATAGAGTTCCTGCGCGATGGGTGTGGGCTTTCATCGGAAAGTGAGGCTTCTTGCCCATCGCGTGGGTGCCTAGTGTTGGGCTCCTAGTTCCTCGCGGCGGAGGTCTCAGCATCTAGTTGATTTTGGGCCAAACGGTTATTGTGTGGTGGTGCACAGGGTGAGGACGATGGTGTGCCGCTGAACCCCGCCTTTGGCCTGCGGCGGCGCGCGTATCATCTCCTTTTCTTGAGTTCTATCTTGTGTTCATCATGGTTGGATGAGAATAGGAATTTAAAGATTTTCACAGACGGAGTCAATGTTCAGTAGTAGATACTGAGGTGTACCTGAGTAGGCATGAATGAGTGTTTTCTTCCTTGGGCAGTAGCAAAGCGTGTTGAAACGGGGGTGGTTGGTACCTACAAAGGCACTTCAACACTCGAGTCAGGCTGCGCACAAGTAGGGTTTTAGTCAAAGAGTAAAAGTTACCTGTTGAAGGTGATTGAGCCTAATATTTATGGAGAGTAAATAGGAAAACGCATCCCCATGACTGTTGCAGAGGATCCCTATAAAATTGGGATGTTGTTACTGTAGTTATGAGCAGTTAAAGGTGGTTATGAGTATTATTATTACATGTGATTGTGTTTGGCAGATACGGATAATCGTAAGATTCATCCACTGCGCAAATCTCACGATCATGTTGCTATTGCCCAATGCCATGGTCCGACGTGCGCTGTGTCAGGATCTCAACAGTATGCCACGAGTGAACTCCAGCTAGGGTGTCAACTAGACTACGGGTGGATGCGTGCCGAGTTGACCCATGGGACTAGGTCCTAGATCACGGTCCAAAACATTAATATTCTAAATTTAACTCTTAGATGTATTAGTTTTAATTAAACAGATTTGTATAAAGTAGAAGTGCAAACATATCAATGTCAGAGGACTAAAAAGAACCAGGGGGAGGGGGCTATTCTGACATTTTTTTTTAGCTTTTTAACTTCCAGAATCTTTGAATTATTATTTTGTTTTTCTTCCGGTACAATTTATGTTGTTTTAAATTATGTCAACTTGCTTTCATACTCATCCTTCTAAGTTTTGATCCACCCTATGGCACTGGGATTGACAGGCTGAAAATTTTGAAATTGAGTTTATATCTAGCTGATACCTTGTGGATATAAATTATTAAGTTCTTTACCAGTCTGTATTGTTCCTCTGACAGTGAATTCATAGGTTAAAGTACAAGATTACTGAATTATTTGGTTTTTCTATGAAATTATTATTCATTTTGATCCTCTAAAGAAATAAGTTCTCATATATCTGAGAACTAAAAGGCTGTTAATGTAGCAACAGATACTAAGAATTAAGTATATATTATTGCTGCTGGGACCACTATTTTACTAGGGGAAGGAGATCAACATGAGATGTCAGAAGACTAGAATATGAATAGAAGATTACAAAATGGAAACTGAGGCACTAAGATTCTCAGGTGCACTTTAGAGAGTAGAGTGTGTGGATAACGGTTGATGGCAACAGTTTAGATTTCTATAACGGTTGTTGGCTTTCCAAACTGCCATCACTTCTTTTTCTATCCAAAGTAAAAAGGAAAAAAAAAAAAAAAACTGTTCAATTACCATCGTACCATGGTCATCCAGATGCATATGTGAAACTACATTTTTGTGGTAACTTAAAATTTGCTTTTGTTTGTATTTTCATTGCCGGAAATTTTTTTGTTGCTGGGGGAAGGCGGGGGGCTTATTGAGTTCTACGAGACAAGATGAGTATACTTGTTGAGCATTTAACAATTGTTTCCTTTCTCCAGTAAACTATGACAAATGTATATATTTCTCATCTCATCCTCTGGTTTTTCGCACCTTTTTCACTTCAATTTGTCTCCCTTACTTTTATTGTTCATCTGGCATCTCATACATGAGTCCAGCTCTTTTTTATCCCTCCTTTTTCCTTTAATTGGTTTGAGTCCAATATCATCTAGCTGCAATTTACTTTGTGTTAGTGTATTAGCAAGCTTTAGTGTCTTTCTCTCATCTATTGTCTTTTCTGATACTGAAGGACTCTGTCTTGAGGGGATCATTAAGTGGCAACGGAAACAGTCAATTACATTGGCTGATCAGAACACTGGAAGCAAACAGTAGCGACTGGTATGATCAGTTTGGGAACCAAATATATTTTTCCAGTCTATCTTTTTCAAAATGTGACAGGATTGCATTTAAAAAAATAACAATTTCTCAACAACCTGTACTATTTCAAATTTATATGCAAGAATAAAAATTCATTCCAGTTGTTGATAAACACTTTATCTCTTTTGCAACTTTAGGCGCATTGTTGTTGGATACCAACCGCTGGTCATTTGTGGAGAGAATAAAGAGCAAATGAAGAACAAGCAAGTTTTTGAGTATTTGCGCCGTATATTTCTGAAATTTGCAGTAGTAAGCACAAAGCAGTTATTACGTTTACTATAGGGAAGATTTTCACATATTAAAGTTTTGACATGATGACTGAACTGACTCTGATCTTACATTTATCCATGTATTTACTCTTCAGAATGTGTACCTGAGTGGCCAAGATTGCACTAACCATTCCAATGACAGTAGAGTTGCCTACATTGGGAACCCTGGCCAGATTGAGAAAGAACCCTATTCAGTTTTTCTAAATGGAAATTCTGTCTTTAGCAGGTGAGTATTCACCTTCGGTCCCAGTGTTTTGTGCTTTACTCAACATCTGTTACCGACCTTATGAATGCTTCCTTTTTGTTTCTGTCCTTCTAGAGAATTGGCTAATGGATTCCTTCTTCACAGAGTCAGCTCACTGCAAATTGTGAGTAACAAACTATATTCAATTATCAGTCATGAACATTCTGAAAAGACTTAGGAATTAGATATTCATTGGTTTGAATTATTCCAGACTGTTTTTGACACAGCTGTTTACTCCTACTTGTGTATTAAAGTCGATGTTGCACAAAATTTATGAGTCGAATTATGCATGACATAATTGGTTTAACACTTAGGATCCAGTAATTTTGTCAAATGTCAAAATGACTTTACAGATATTTGTCAAAGCACAACTAATGCATCTTCCTATGGCAGGTAACCTACTATATAAATTTAGCTGGTGAAGTTGTTTACAAATCTGTGCTCCAACAGAAGGGTAAAGAGGTCATGTAAATATTTCCAGTTGAAGATCGACAACTTTCATTACTGTCTGTTGGACTAATTTGTGGAGAATTACTTGAGTAAACTGCGCTCCAACATGCACTTATTCTTTCTAGCGTTGGCGCTTCTGTGCTACCTCACGCTTTTATGTCCTATTTCATCAGAAGTTTTCCCCAGTTTGCTTCCCAAACCAGAACAAAGTTGTCGACTTCAAAGCCATTTTTTAACAACTTTTCAATAGTTTGGGAAGTATTGTAATGTTTCAGAACCTGAAGATGTTTAAGATTCATTTGCTTCATTCATATTATTTTATGCTCTCTAGTTTTGGTATTATCTAGGGAAATTCACAAGCAAAGACAGATCTACTAGGTGCTTTTATTTAGTTTAAAATTAGAATTAATAATCATCATAAGCGGTTATTTGGTCCTTAATGCTAATAAATTATTTAAATAGATCCCTTTAAGTGTAAGTTCCCCTATTATTTATCAATGATCTTTTGGTCTAACAAAAATGATGAAGTGTCTTAAAAGCTAAAATTAGTGGCAATGTCTAACATGCTCCCTGTTGATGAGGGAGCATAGATGAGCCTATGATACAAGTTATTGAATTGTCTCAATTTTGTATCAACGGCTACAATCAATCACCCACTAATGGGTTATCCGGTTAAAGGGAATAGATTTTAAACCCAACCTTTTTATGATGCCCTTTAGATCTGGTGTGTAATCCAACGGTTCTAACATAACTTAATAATTTAATGAATTAAAAAACTGATTGTTGCAAAATCATATTGCCTGAAATGAACGAACCCTAAATCGAAAGCCACCGGAGTCGTCTCTGTCCGATGCCGGCGGTGAGAGACGGTGTATTGCTTCGACGATCAGACGAAGTGCTCGTGCGCTGTGGGCGTGCTAGTCATGACTTTGGATTTGAGACCGAATGTGTTGCGGCGACGTTCAATGATTTGAGGTAATAGCAAAATTACTGTTTCTTGGAAAGTTTGAAAATGAAATTAATCCAAAGCGGTAGTCAATGTTATGAGTTAAGGATGCTTGCATTTGTGATTGTTGATTATTACTGAAATTTTTCGTTGTTATTGAGATGATGGATTATCTTTTGTAATATCATTTGATTCTGATGTTATGCTTCAGAAATTAGTATAAGGAATTACTTGGCTGCAAGCATGGTTGAATGTTGTATCACCAACTATAAAGCACATATACGAACACCGACACGGACATACACGATATTTGAAAACACACCAAATTTAAATATATATATATATATATATATATATATATAATTTCAAAATTTAAAAAAAAAGATTCATAATTCATTAATATTATTTCTATAAATTTGAAGATTTATAATATTTTAATATACGTCATATATGTCAATATTTCTACCTAAGTAAGTTCCTCCTAAAAAATATGAAATATAATTTCTATCGACATATTCTAAAAAATTTCTTAAACTAACTTCTCCTAATAATAACTAATTATGATATAAGACACGTAAGCATAAAAAAATAACTAGAGAAATATTAGTGTGAGACAAGTTTCGGTGACAACGGAAGTGGGACGACTTTCAGTATGAAAGTATAGAAGGAAGCGGATGAAAATAGTGGTGTGTGAAAAGATAAAACTTAAAATACTAGTATGTGAAAATAGTGGCTTGGGACGTCAGTCATATGATTGAGCTTGAGTGGATTACGGGCTTATTAATTGAACGTTAATCATGGAAACTAATTTTTTTTTAAATATTAATAGGTCGGGTTCTAGTCGTATCTAATCTCAATCGTCGTCGTCGAAAGGTGTCAGTGTTGTTTGAACATATCCGGGACGTGTCCAAACTGAAAAAAAAAAAATCTTTTTAATCGGACACATTCGGACACGTAGGACACGTGCATCGTACAGGTGTTCCTATGTGTCTGACACAGACACGTGTCCGACACGCGGACGCGCCTCATAATAGGCGTGTCCGTGCTTTATAGATCACCAACCATTGCTGGTCTCAAGCACTTGACATGACTGTACTTGCATTACAACTCTTTGTATGGAGAGATACCTAAAGAAGTTGCAAAGTTGACTGAGCTAAGTGATTTGTATTTGAATGTGAATCATTTGTCTGGGGAAATCCCACCTTAGATTGGCAAAATGGAGAACCTGCAATGTAAATGGTTCTGTTTTTGTTGAAGAGTTTGAAACTTTTAGTGTTCTGCATCAAATGGTCTCTTATTGAAAGTTTGTTTCTTTTTTGTGCATTTAAGTGATGTTTGGTTATGGGTTTTAGTGAAAGATTTGAGCTTGATTTTGTTCATTTGTTGTACCATTAAGTTTCATGTCATGTGATTGACTTTCCATAACTTTTTGCCCCCTCAAAAGGTTGGTTCTCTTGCTCTCTAATGTTCCAAAATAGTTAATTCATGAGAAGGAAAAAGAAATTATAGCATTTAATACCTTTGTACTCCTTGGTAGTGAACATGTTTTGAAACAAATTTGCTTTAGAATACACTTTATGCAACTATAAATATGATTTTGAAAAACCTGATGTCTTCTGGTTTAATTTCAAGAGGTAGGTGTGAACTAAGGAATGAAGGGGTAGCGGTATGAACTCTATTTAATGGTTTTTTCTTGAAATATTTTACTTCTTTTTTACATTTTTTTTGTGGATAAATGAAGATTTAATTCATTGAAAGGGTACAATACAGTCAAAATTCCTACAATTTACAAATGTATTCCAAAAATCTAAACATATTACTATGGACAACAATCACTTTTAACTCTATTGACTATTACTAGCCTTCTCTCTATTTAGTATTTGTTCTTTAGAATTGAAGTTTCTACCAAAAATTTTATTTTTCCCACTGTTTTCTTTTGCTTTCTATAGAAATAATGTTTGATTGGTGGTTCAAATTTGGAAGTGTGCTTATTTTGCCTTTTTTACTTGCTTTATAGTTTTGTAGTTTTGTTATAATCAGCTGACAGGAAGCATACCTACACAGCTAAGTGATTTGAAAAATCGTATTGTTCTTGCTCTGCAGTCAAACCAGTTAACTGGTGCTATCCCTGCTAGTCTTGGTGATTTGGGAATGTTGATGAGGCTAGATTTGAGCTCTAATAATCTCTTTGGTTCCATTTCCACTAGACTAGCTGATGTTCCTTCACTGCACGTTCTGGATGTTCACAACAACACTCTCTCTGGGAATGTACCTCCTGGTAATAATGATGTTACTGCTTAGATTTTATTTTAACGGTTCTGTCCATTTCTTCATTAATATGTTTTTACTCATCATAACTGATCAATCTAAAATATGTTTATTTGTTTTCCTTGGTTAAATGAAGCTCTGAAGGGACTAGATGATGGATTTGTATATGAACACAATTCGGGGTTATGTGGAGTTAGGTTTTCATCCTTGAAAGCTTGCGATACTTCGGATCATGTCATTTCCACCAGACCTGAACCTTATGGAGCAGGAGTTGATGGTCTAACGAGATACCCCAGAAACTGCAAATGTAAAGCTGCCTTGCAATGGAAAGTGCCAAAATTCATCAAAATCCAAAAAAGCAACATCTATTAGAATTGGCATAATTCTGGTTACAATTGCAATATAAGCAATTGGTTTTCTGATCTATGTTTGATATGAATTAAACATAGGTGATATTCTTGGGGGATCTAAGAAGAAGACGACAACCATACTCAAAATAGTTCTGCAATTCTGTCAAGTACTAAGAGATGGTGGTGGTGGGAGAAGCCTTTTATGTCATGAAATTTTCCACTGGGTTTCGTTTCTCAGAAGAATTAACTTACTTATTTCTACTCTGTTTCCTGCAATTAAGATCGTCAGGCAGCAAGTACCCTATTAAATCCAAGTGACTCAGTATCAGCCTGCACCTGCAACCATAATTCCTCTACTTGTAATAGCAGAGTCCCCTGTTTAGAAGGAGTTATTTGATAGTACCTCAACTTGTAGTAGCAGAGTCACTGTTTAGAAATTAGGAGGAGTTATTTGATATGGCACCTCCATTTGTAATTTGTACTAGCTGACTCACTCCTTCAGAGTTGTTTGATAGCGCAACACTTGAATTTATGCCACATTAAAGAGGTCCTTCTAAGATAATCTTTATCAATTTAATTCACCCTTGAATTATGATATTATTATTGTTAACTATTCTATAAGTTAAAGATGTACTTTCAATAATTTCTTAAAAATCATATTGCGAGGTAGTAATTTAATTTTGAGTACGGTTGTCTTCTTCTTAGATCTCCCAAGAATTCCAATCATAAAATGATGCAATATCAGCAATTGGTATTTTGACCTGTGTCCTTCATAAGGCCAATATTAAGTTATTAAAAAGTGTCTTAATTAGCAGCCAATTATTTTATTAATTTAGTAATTTATAATAATACTATTAATAATATTAATCCTCCAATTGTTATGCAAGTGTACTCGATTAGTGATCAACGCTAAGGGCTTTATTGCGGCATACTAATTTGCTTTAAGTAAAACAACAATAATAATTTAATTAATAATAATCCTCCAAATGTTATTAGTGACAGTCAATCATGCGTTTGTCCACGATTAGTCCAGGAGTAAGGATGGTCTTTAGTACAACTTTTATCAATAGATAAATTCAATTTTAAATTTCGATTCGGGTAAAAAAATCACTTTTTCAAAAAATTATATAGTACTTAAGTGATTTTAATAGAACACATTTGTAGATCGAAAATAGAAGTATAACAATGTTGTAGTAGTAAATTTAGAGAAAATAAAGGAAACAAATAAAGCAGTAAAAATGCAATAAAAATAACTTGTTGAAATATTGGAATTGCAGTAAACTAAAGAAAACAATTTAGAGAAAATAATTAGATGGCATGGGATGTAAAGAACAAGAAAGTAAAATGCAGCAAATTAAACCTGACAAGAAATATAAACTGCAGAATAATAAATGACAAAAATTAAAAGAAAGCAATGTAAAATCGGAGAAATAAACGTGCAACTAAGTAAAATGGACAGAAATGTAAACTTGTAGAAAGGTAAAAAAAAGTAAGTAAAGGGAAACAATTAAAAGAAATTAAATGATCTCAAAAGAATTACTTAATCAGAAGTAGAAGAAAATTTACAAGAAAATAAATGATTGGAAGTGTAAATGGAATTGAATTAAATTTTCATTGAATTTGTAAATTGCACAAAAAAAGAATAGGATGGAAAAATACTTGACTAACTTGTGTGTTTGCTCGTGAATGTTAGAGTGACTGAAGAGTATGTTTACAAGTGTGTAAGTAGAGAGTTTCCAACCCCTTAACATTTTCATTCTTTCGGTATTTATAGAAATTCTAAGGAACTATCTTCTTTACAGGATCTTGACAAGTATCTAAAACAAAGAAAACTGTTAGTGATCCTTATGAAGTAACCGCTCAATCTTTGTTATCAATCCTCGTGCTACAAGTAATTGTTGCTAACTTCTGTTTTAAATTCAAATTCTTTTGTATGAATTTAAATTTGAATTCTTAAAAGCAGCTACTGGCTTTTGACCAAGACTTCCATTTCTGTCTTTAGAAAATCCCAAGTGTAATTACTCCTCTTTGAGTCTCAATTTTCAAGATTAACTCGAAATTACCATTTCTGGTAACTATCAAATCGAAATGACTATTTCGATAACCTCTAGTCTCGTTACAATTTCGATTCTAATGGAGTTAGAATATGTGTATGTTCATAACTTAATGAATTTTATTCATACTAAGCTATACAATACACTCTTGAAGTTGTATGAATTGAAAAGTGTTATTTTTATGCTAATAGGTGGATACAAAAAAATTTTAGTACAAAAACTTTACAATGAAACTTATGAGTTGACCAAAAATGTATGGAACTTTTATAAAAAGATGGATAAATTGAGAGGTTTTCGTACAATAGCTAAATTACTAAGCAAGTAACAACTTGTTTAGTCTACTAGATGATGCAAAAAATTCAAACACCAAGTGTGTTAGGTGAAAGGGAAAATTGTGCTATATTTAAAACTAACCGATCATGAATTTTTTTAAAAAATGTTTTAACATCTATCGATTTGAATTGTGCTATATTTAAAACTAACCATTCTTTCTTCAAGCCTATTGGTGTTCTAATATTGATTATCTTCACAACCAGCAACTAAGCTACACAATCTCAATGACCTCTAAACAATTCCTACCTCCCATGTTTTCTTTGTTACACATAACCAACTCCTCTAAATTCATTTTTCAACACTGACACCAAGCTTCAACCAAGCATAAATGTAATCAGAGCATATAAAACTGAGAAACAAAAAATGCCATCTATTATTAGGGACTGAGGATGCCATGCCATCAAACACAAAAATCCATGAATTTTTCAGAAACTCGGGGAAGTAAACAAACTTGCGCAAGCAGTAATAACTAAGAATAGGGAAATAAATAGTGATGAATTTTGGAAAAAGGAAAAAATAAGAAGAAAGAAAGAAAGCATAAAGGGGAAAGGCCTGATACTGATAAACTTGCAGCAATAAGAAAAGAACAAATACAGTTCGTGTCATACGTGTAGCAACAAATATGAGGAGCATGGGCGACAAATACCAATGCTCCCTTAAACAAATATATTTTAATAATTTCTCATTTCACCAATTACCAGTTATTAACTCTTCAAACCTCTTATAGCATGTCACTTAAAAGTTGCACCCATGCTCTGTAACTGAACAGTATGCACCGTAAACTTAGCCTTAAATAGTTTGATGCAAAAGCCAATTTATGATTACTAAATAACATGATTTTAAATTACACTCTGCAATTGTAATTGTGATCGTAATATTATAATTTTTATAATCTCTACAATCATATTATGACTGTAATTGCGATTTTATTTTTTTATAATTCTTTATAATTACCGTAAACGTAATATAACCACAACTGCGATCATAACTGCAATGTAAAATCATGCTACATAGCAATAGAATATGACAATCGGTAATGAATGGTACTTGTGCTGGCTTATTGAAACACTGGTCGTCCATGGAGCTGGATATTTAAGCAGCTCTGATTAGGTAACATTTTCACTAATGAAAGTTGAGCTAAAAAATATAGAACAAAAACGAGTGGGAATAGTTTCAGCCCTTTTGCTTATCTACTTGACGATGTTGTGTTTTGCTTACACTTAAACATCTATGGACAAGCGGTTCCGTGGTTGTAAAACACTACAACGATACCTGCATTACTAAATGACTAAAACACCACTCATCCTCAACTGCTCCTGAAATCCGTGGAGGGCAGAATTGGCAAAGAAGGAAAAGACCGACTTTAGCCGCTATATATACGCGCATATGGGATAGAAAAATCAGGGTTCTTGAAGCCACACACATCTCAGTTTGAGGCTGCTCGTTTAAGCGTTCTTGCTTTTCGCTCACCGATCCAAACTTGTTCAAATATCTTGGCTTCACCAAAACCCCTTGCTTTCTTAGAAAACTTCTCCTATGTTGTATTGGTTGCTGAGATCCATGTCATGACACGCCACTTCCGCTGTTGTTAAGGCAATGTTTGGTAGAGGTGTTTGGAGTGAGAGATGGGAATATTTTTCCGATCACCTGGAAATACTTTCCTTCTCTCATTCCAAACATCATCTAACGAACATGGTGTTAATCATTTATTTTAGATATTATTGTCACTGTTATATTATTTCATTTATATGGTTTTTCACTTTTAGTTCGTTAGCTGCTTATGAAATGTTTAGCTTTTGCTATGTGGACTTTGGTTTATTCGTTTGGTGCCAAGTATTGGTTCTGGTTTAGCAAACGTATTTTTTGTTTTAATATTCTGTTGAAGAGAGGCTTCTTTTTTTCCTTTTTGACTGGAAGTCTGGAAGAAAGGCTTCTTCTTAGATCAAATAAAGTTGATAGATTAGTAAGATTTCATTGGATGTAGCCTCAAATTAACTTGTAATCAACTAGCTTTAGGACTTGCTTGAGGGCAGAACGTGAAAGAAGAAGAGTTCTAAGGGAACTCTAAAGAAAAGAGGGTCTTTTAAGGTGTTTTGACCAAGCAATTTAAATTCTGTTTTCCTTATATTTTGTATTATACATTTAAGTAACAGCCATGTGTTTTCTGTATTGATTCACAGCTGGAACCATCGTGTATATTTTTATTTCCATGGTGTTCTCAGATTAAGAAGAGATCAAGATGAACACAGCCATCATTACGATTGAAATTGACTATGTTTGGGTCTTCATGCCCGAGGAAGGAGGCTATGTGAAGGTCATTAGGTACATTGGAGTTCACTTTATTAATAGAAGCTTAAATCAAAAGATGTTAGCCTGTCTTGTACCCTTTGTTTTGTTGGGGATGGTTTTAGTGGGTTACTAACTTGGGTTGAAAAGTGACATGCCAAGTTATGTAATTAAATAAGATACAAGACCTAAGGAACTATGTTGTATTGACTGTTAAAGATAAATTCTACTGTGGCTCTAAAAGTGTTAAGTAATCAAGTGTTTATTATATTTATTTTTAATTATTAGATTTACTTTTATCTAATGATTATTTTTAATGAAATAATTTTAATTATTACTAAAATAGATTGTATGAAAATAAATATAAGTCAAAAAAAATTTACACTGATAAAAGACTTACATTGATATAAGTCATTCATCTCGATTATTATATTTGTATTTCTTGGAACTGATTGTGAATGCCCAACCAAGGACCTTGATTTCGTGTAATCATGGCTTAATTTTTATATATTTTTTATAAAAAAATAAATATTATTATATTTTAATATATTTAATTTTATTAATTTTGAGATATTATCGTTATTTTTTTTATAAATTAATTATTAAATTATATGTTCATTATAAATATTTAAAAATAAAAATAGTATAATTAATAAAATGCTAGAGGTGGCATAAACAAGAATAATTGAAGAGGAGCCTTTACTCCTAAACTTATATGACGCCGCATGACTAAGTTAAGGAAATCTAAATGGTCAAATACATTTGGTATAGGCTTGTTGGGCTGCCATGGTGAAATTGCATACAAAAATGCTATTCGACTATTGAGTTGCTGGGCCCAATAAATTGAAGAAAACTGGTTGCTGACTTTTGGTTTTTGATACAAGGAAGAGAGAAATTGAAAACAAATAAAAAGTTTGGGGCTCGCGGCTTGAATTAAAAGAAAGTTTGGATATTTAAGAATATAGCAACCGTGATTTTCTAACGGAATGAGATGGAATGGGATGGGATTTATAGAGTATTAGGAAAAAGACTATCTATTATTTGGATATTTTAAAATGGAATGGAGTAAAGTTACTATTCTATTGTTTGGGAAGTGGATGATTTTTTATGGGATAGGATGATATTTATACTAAAAAAGATGATTCTATCTTATACCTCTCAAATTGGAGGGTAAGAAAATTGATGATTTCTGGTGGGATGGGATGGAATCCATCCCACCCACTCTCATCCCATCTCATCCTTTTTTAACATAACCAAACAATGGAACCTGACTCTATTACATTCCACTCAATACCACCAATCCAAATGAACCCTAAAAGAAAGACTTGAGATATATATTAGAAAACGCTGCCCAAAAAGAGGGGAATCAGACTTGAAAACGTGGCACGAGGTGGAAAAAGAAAGAAAAGTGCCGCGAGGAGAATAATTTTTTCTTTTATGAATTTTACTTTTCTTTTTGTATTTGATATTCTCAGTAGTTAATTTTAATTATTATGATTAAGATAAAATCTTAATTTTTATTTTAGATTATTCAACTTTGTTTAAGATTTTTTTTTTGTTTTTTAATTATATAATGATGATTATTATTAATCTTTAATTATTATTTAATTTAATTTTTATTGATTATTTTGTAGTTAATTAATATATTTAAATTGATATATTTTAATCATATTCTTAATTCTTATAGTCTAGGGTATGGATTGTCCAATAATATTCATTATTTTTGTGATCTAAAGATTGAATAGTTTATACTATGTTAAATAATTTGTCATAATTTAATAATTACGTTATTTTATATGAATTATGTCAATAATTAGATTTCAATAATTTTTAATAGTCATTAAAGCTTTTAGTCGTAAATACTCTATAAAATAAGATTAATTTCACTTAAGTTAAATTCATCTTTGTATGATTAGTGATTGATTCGAGATCATGAAATTGTTCTTTAATTGATCTTGCGTTTTAATTTGAGTTGTTTCATGTAGATTTATTATTTAATTTTAATTTTAATTTAGTATGTAATTTAAATTCTTAGATTAATTAAATAAAATCAAAAATTATTTTCTTTTTTTAAAAATTAATTTAGATAGATATTAGATTTTAGTTAATCATATCACTTCATATGAGTACGACACTCTTATATTGTCAGATATTACATAAATCATGTATGTTTGCAAGTAAATGGTGATTTTATTACTTGAAAATTTTCTACCAATTTTTTTATGTCGTTGTCAGCAAGTTAATTTTCTGATTGCTTTAATTTAATTTTTGTCCATTTTAATTTTTAGACTAGGATTTTATTTATTTTTAATTTTCATTTTTATTTATTTTATTTATTTTATTTTATTTTATTTGTTTGGTCTTAGTGTTTCTATTTTTTATTTTAATTGTTTTAGTTTTTGTTGAAAATGTTAGAGAAGGTCAATTCTACTCAATCTTATGACTCTCTAGGCGATTTTGTTACAACTCTTAATTTCTTTTTAGTTTGATATTTTGTTTGGTTTATGTTGAAGAGACGTTCTTTATCATTAAATTTAAAAGAGTACAATCCTGATATAGAGCGTGCACTTAGAGTACAAAATCAAACTGCACTCATTGATATTAATTTAAATATGGCAAATAATAATCAAGCACTTAAGAAGTATTTTACTCTAAATGCATATGATTCTTCTGCTTGTGTTTGTTTGTCTGAGATTGGGGCTAACCACTTTAAAATTAAGTCTAGTGTAATTCAAATGTTACTAACATTTTATGGGCTTGAGTCTGAAAATCCTTATAAGCACTTAGATGCATTCTTAGAAGTATGTTTCACCTTTAATATCCCTAATGTTACTGAAGATGCAATTCATCTCTGTTTTTTTTCCTTTTTCTTTACAGGATAAGGTTAAAAATTTATTTTCTACATGTGATAACATTGTCACTTGGAATAGATTATTAGGAGAATTTTTAAAGAAATATTTCTCAATAGGTAAACTTACTGCAATGAGACGTGCCATCACCACTTTTTCTCAAATTAATAATTAAAAATTTTATGAGAGTTGAAAAAGATTTAAAGATTTTTTGCGACGTTATTTACACCATGAAGTTCCTAAATGGCAATAAATGCAAAGTCTTTATTTTGAATTGAATAAACACAACCAACAGATGGTTGACAAAAAGTGTAGGGGTGCTTTTTTGCGCAAAACCTCAAATGAGGCATGAGAGTTATTTGAACACTTAAGTGAGAATTCACAATTGTATATCACATCCTTACAGCCAGATATATCAAGACAATTAAGGAATAAAGGGAGAATTTATGAAATTTCACACACATTTGATCTGACAATTAAAGTGGAATCTCTATCTAAGAAAATGGACCAGGTGGATGCATTATCTAGGAAGATGGATCAATTGTTATCTTTGAGTGAAAAACATGCTAATTCTTTTAATGTACATAATGTGTGTACCGTTTGTTCTAACTCTTCTTATACTTCGTATGATTGTCCTGTTGTCTCATAATTTTCTAAATTTTCACTAGAGCAGACTAATGCAACCCAAGAATTTCCTCCACAAAATAGCTCATATTCTAACACTTATAATTCTAGTTGGATAAATCATCCTAACTTTTCTTGGAAGCACCAAGGTGTTGAAGCACAACAAGGGCAGTGACTTAATCAAGCGAGTCAAATTGGTATGACACCACCCCTTGCTTTCAACCACAAGGGTATGTATCTAACCCATCTCAAGCATCAAGCAGTAGTTCTAACTTGGAGGACAAAATAGATAAAGTATTATCTTGTGTAACAAACTTAGACTCTAAGATGCAATTCATAGAATTTAAGATGACACTTTTAGACTCTCACACTCAACTTATAGCAAAATTAGAGATACTTAGTCATTGTTATAGGAAATAGAGATGATGGTAAGCTTCCAAGCCATCCCATAGAGAACCCGAGAGGTCTAACCCATGAGCAAGTTAAGATTGTAATGATTCTAAGGAATAGGAAAAAGATTGACAATGGGGTGAATAAGGGAAGAGTGCATAATACTGAAGAAGTGAAGAACCATGAAGAAGATATAAATTCAAATCATTCTCATTCTCCTAAAGCTTCTAATTAATTCTATACCTTCAATTACATATGAGCCAAAGGTTCTTTACCTTAACGTTTTAGATGCACCGTTACCTTTAAGGAAAGATAAGTAGATGGAGGATATTCTTGAGACCTTTAAGCAAGTAAAGATCAATCTTCCCCTTTTGGATGCTATTCAAGATATTTCTACTTATGCCAAGTTCCTTAAGGATATGTGTACATTTAAAAGAAAATCTAAAGCACATATGTCTAAGAAGGTTCGCTTAAGTGAACAGGTAAACTCAATTTTGCATTTTAACACACCATCTAAGTTGAGAGATCCTTGTGTTCCTACTATTTCTTATTATATTGGTGATCGTAGGATTGATAAAGTGTAACGCACCTAAATATACCAACTGCAGCACAATCGTCATTACACCACAGTTACTAAATCTAGGTGTGTCACAGGCATAATAACAGTAGTTTCAAAATTAACGAGTTTATTTTCGTTTTTCACATTTATGCATAAATAGAAAATATGAGCTACGAATGAAATATAAATGTATTCAACCCTTAATACAACCATTGAGATGAAATCATGTTCCTTATATATATATTTCATAGCCAACTTACACGAATCACTGATGACATAGAATATAATAATTACAGAATCAAATAAAATACAGCGGAAATAAAAACATTAAAAGGGAGAAGTAGTAACCCAGGGATGGGTACTACCGTGACAGACAAGGCCGCAACCCCATATGCACATAACACTCGGCCCCATTGATACAACAGGCATCAATGCCTCCACGCAGCTGCACTCATACGAAAATCGAAGAAATATTGTCCAAGTTCCTCACCCCATCGGCAAAGTGTGGTTCCTCATCATCTTCTTCACGATCTTTTATCAAATATGAATATAAAACAGAGAATGCAGAAATATAGGAAAGAGGTGAGACACCCGTCATTCATTACCACTATTGGCAGCAAGAAAATAGCACGGCGCAAAGCGCCCACCGAGCGATACAGTTCATATATTTATCAATAGCAACAACGAAAATTATAATAAAAGCAATTCAATTCTAAGCAATAATCAGAGTCAATAATAACAATGATATTTATAGTAAAGGTAGAACAACAGTAAGTAATAGCAGGCAGATCACAATAGTTTTTCCAAGAATCAGCACAATAATTAGATAACCATTTATAGAAGCACAACAGTTATCTTCACATTCACAGGTGTTCATGCTCAACAGTTTATAAGACCAATAATGAACGATGCACAATGCATGCTTTCCCAATTCCTACTCCATGGAGCTAGACTCAAACAAGAGGAGAGAAAGATCAGGAGACATGTCTGTAACTCGGCTGCCGAGGCCAGTGCTATCAATAAATTTTCTCGTGCACAATCATGGCATTGTACAGACATTCTACACTAGATCACGATATAGGACAGTGTCAAGTCCGGATCGTCGGTGTGTTTGCATCGGTTTGCCCCACGGCACGAGGAGCTCTAAAGCTGTCCATGTGAGGGACCCGCACCCCGACGCCCCAAGGTCATAACATAACCCACACTTGTCTACTCGCACCCGCACTAAGGTGTGTTCAATCTCCTAGGCAACTTGGCCTTTACAATGTCCATAAGGACATTCACAATGCATAAGACTCTATGCATGAATATGTATGATCAACATCACATATTATTCCATAACATGCCACAATTGGCTCAAATAAGCATTAATACAACATTGGTCACTCATATGGACCCACAATATCATAATATTGAAATCAAATAAGGTAATATACTTTTAAGGTTCATTATGCATTCTTATTCAAGATTTGCCATTCTCACAAGGATCCATCACTAAGTAAGTTTCCATCTCGCGTTATGCCCAAATCTCTTGATGCCAGTCATTTAGTTTTTATTCTACATGGGATCAATCCAATTCCTAAAATCCATGATTAAAATCGTGGCTTCCCAAAGTCCACTGCTAACCTCAATTTCTCCCATTTTATGCATTAATATCTTGATATCCTTTACTTAAGTTTTTGTTCACCATGTTCATTCCAATTCCTTATAGTTTCAATCTAAGACCCTAGCTTCAAATTGAGTTAAATAACCCTTAAAACTTTCCATCTCAAATCGCAACCTTAACCTTCAAATCTCCAATTACATAGTTGCATCTCGCAGTTACCTAGCTGGTTCTGCTATGGGCGCCTAGGCGCCACATCTGGAGCGCCTGAGCGTTGGCGGAGAGCCTGGGCGCTGACCACGAAGCGCCTGAGCGCTAACCAGGCCGCGTCACAGGAAAAACTTTCTGGGCACAGAGCGCCTAGGCACTCTATGCACAGCGCCTGGACGCTAGTGCATTAACGGGGGTTCTTGCAGTGCTTTACTGAGCCACGGCCCATTCACTATCCAAAATCCCTCATTCATTTTCAACCATTCCAAAATGTGATACATGACATATAATTACAAAATAGCAACATATGAGTTCATAAGCATCAAATCACACAATGTACATTCCTACATCCATACAAATCAAACAACTACAACATCATGGAAATAACTCAATATAACAAAGAGGGAAATCCAACATGGATTCCCTCATCAACACAATACACAAGACATTTCCTTACTACCAAGATTGGTTGAAGAGGATCATCTCCCTCTTACCTAAATGAAGACAATCACAAGAATGTTTTCCCCTTTTTGCTCTTGATTTTCGTTTTCCCCTTCAAGAAAAACCCTAGGGTGAGAAATTCCCAATGTGTTCACTCCAACCATAGAAAATGACTCCTTGACCACATAGGTGACCAATAAAACGAAAATGAGAAGAAGATAGAAGAAAGCTAAAGACTTTACCTCAAAAGCTCCAAGCTTTAGCTTCAATGGTGAAAAATGGAGGAAGAAGAAGAAGAAGAATCAAGGGAGGCCACAAGGAAAATGGTCTTGGAATGATGGAAGAAGCTAGATATGGGTTTGATTTAACAAATCATGAAGATGGTGAATGGTGAGGGTGGACGATGGAGAAAGAAGAAAAAGAAAAGAAGAAGAAGAAGAAACGAAGAAGAGAAGACGAGAACGTGAATATGGGCTCCAAAATAAGGGCCTCTGCCGTAGAAGAATGGAGAGGGAAGAGAGAGAAAAAGTGAAATGGGAGGAAGCTTCCTAGAAGTTTCCCAAATAAATTTTTGAATTAATTTAACTTTTATTTTGAAAATAAAGCTAAAGGGGCTTGACACCAAGTAAATTTTGAACAGTGTAATAAGATTTTTATTACATGTTATTATTCAAATAGACAAATCATACTAGAAGTTAGTATTAATTTACCTGACAAATAAAATTTATACAGCGATTATAATTTTATCTGTTGAAATTTCTCGAAAAATGTGAAACCTTGTAAACTGTGTCTGGCCTCGGGTTTAGTAAGATCCCTCGTCGACGTTTTCATAATTCAAGGTTCTCGAGAAAAATATTTCATTTTCCCGGTTCGACTCAGTGTGCACGCAAAACGAAAAATATATTAAAATATTCGTCATTTCTGAAAAATTCTGAAAGAATTCTCATAAATTACAAATATTAGAAAATGACTATTCGTAATAAAATTTTCCAACTTTGGGAGCGTTACAGTCGTTCTGCCAATTCTGCTCAATGTGCGCGCAGAACGAAGAATAATATTAAAATATTCCGCATTCCCAGAAAAATCCAGAAAATTTTTTAAAAATTCCAAATATTGTAAAACGATCATTTATCCTGAAATTATAAATTTTTGGGATGTTACAACACTCCCTTTCAAATAGAAATTTCGTCCTCGAAATTTTCATTCCTTAGGATAAACATCGACATTGTTTCTTCACCTTATCTTCTAACCTCCATGTCGCGCTTCTAATCACGTCAGTTCTAATCACCCTTACTAATGTGATCCCTCTGCCTCCATGTTGCTTTGCTATTCTATTCTCGATCTTACAGGAAGCATCCCATGGGTCAAACTCTCTTTCAATCGTACTGTGTCCTGTTCGATAACACGGCTGGGTCCAAGGATATATTTTCGTGATCATGACATACGGAAAATATCATGAAGATTTAAAAGGAAAGGATAGTAAAGATTAGTTATGGATACCGAACCAGTCCGAAAAAGAATTTAGGATAGTCCGTAGAATTTAAGAGTGAGTTTGTTGGCAACTTAAATAAGATTACACACATTTAGCAACGCCTTTCTTCATCCCTTGTTATCATTACTTCTGTTTTAGATTTTGATATACCTTGATCGCTCTGGTGTGTAAACTCGGTTTATGCTCGTGAGTTTCATTGGGAATAAACTCCTTAAGTTCTGAATTATTTGGTATGCAACCATCGCTCGTGAACATTAAGATTCTGGTGAGTTCCTCCCTCATATTCTGACACCATGCCTTGTCTTAATAGCTCTTTCTTGTCTTGTAGAAATTGGTCACTGTTTCCACTTCTCTCGAATTCTTCCTAACAGATCATTCGAAATAACGATCATATCTAGACATATCTCATCCGGTGTCATTTCCAATGACAGCCACCTGTCCTCGAATTACTTTACTAATTCCTTCTTCTCGACCATCATAATGAAGGCATTAGGAAGTTTCCGATTCCCAAGCATCTGCCATGGCGTTTTCTTTTCCAAGATGACTCTAAAGTTAGAGATCATGTTCCTTCAAAATCTTTGGTCACTTTCGCTGCCTCATGTTTGGTTCCTTCTCGTCGAATAAGTACTTCAGGTTCTTGTGACTGCTAAGGACATTGAATTTTTGCTCCATATAGAAAGCGTCACTATATTCTCAGAGCGGATACGACATCGGTTAATTACAAGTCACAGGTTAGGTAATTCTTCTCACGCACCCTCAACTACCTTGAGGCGTAAGTCATAACTTCCCAGCCTTGCATGAGTACACATCCTAAACCTTAATGCGAAGTATCACAAGGTATTTCAAATGGTTTCTCGAGATTAGGTAGAAGAAAAACTAGTGAGCATCTGAACATCTCCTCAATCCTTGGAAAAACCTTATTTACCTATGTCCGCTCGTAGAAATTTGATCCTCTTCTTGTAAGCTACGTAAAAGATTCTGCCATCTTGGAGAACTCATCAGCGCTCCTTCGATAAAAACCAACTAATTCCATCAGCTATGAGTCTCCTTTACGGTTTCTGGTCTTTCCCTTTGAAGAACTGCTCCAACCTTTGGTGAATTCACGACAATTCCTCCATTTGGAATTCCATGATCCAAAACGGAACCTCCTTAAACGAGAATTCGCCCTCTGATACTTTGGCATTTATTTCCTCTTCTTTAAAGTCAGGAAAACTATACCGAGATGTCCGACGTATCTCCCCATATCTTCGAGAATAGATCAGAACGTCATAATTAATGACAACGACAATTCTGTTCTAAGTAAGGATAGAAAATACAATTCGTGTTGTCTATGAATACAATAGGGGCGTTTGTCACTCCGATTGACATCACGAAATACTCATAACGTCGAAAGCATGCTCGAAAGAATCATTTTGGGAACATTCTCAATTTCCATGAGTTCATCGATGACCAGGACGTACATCTATCTTGGAGAGAACAACGACTCTTTCCTCACCAGCCCATTTAATCGCTTATCTTTTTCTGAGGACACTCATCCTTGATCGAAGCTTTATTTATTTGGTGACGGTCCTTGTCTCACCGAGAGATTTCATTCTTCTCCTTAACTAACAGCATCGTAGCTTGACATGTGGAACTCTTTGGCTATTAGAGTGGCATTTACATTCTCCTTACTTTTGGTCCTTTATGGAAGACACCAACATGTACCCTTGAGCTTCTTTCCTCACGAAGTTTCATTTTGTTGGCCATTACGAACCTAAGAGTCTTAACTTTCAAAAAAATCGTTGGGGTTTTTATCAGGATGCTCAAGCAGATAACAACCAAAAAACGACCGGTCAATTTCTAAAATCATGAAGCCTAATAGACATGATTTGAGGTGGCAAGATAGATCAATGAAAGATTCAGTCTTTAGTAGAAATAGAACAGATTACATAAACTTAGGTGTCAACGACAAGTCTTAGTAGCAGAAATGGAAATAACTTAAGTTGAAGATAAGAAAGATACAGATGAATCACAATGATCCATAAGGTTACAAATTGAAAAGGAAGGGTTACCCCCGTAATTATACAAAGACGATTACAGGATCGTCATTTGAGGCGTAACTTCCCTTGTTTAGATCTCCAAATGTTGAGGTCTCAGCACCACCCAAGATATAAGTTTTGGCTTCTGCCTGTGGTTTCACAGTCCTTGCAGCATCGATCGAAGACTTTGCCTTTGTTGGGTTGCAGTTACGGGAAACGTGTCCGGACTTTCCACATTTAAAACAAATTATCCCTTTGATCTTACACTCCTTTGTGAAGTGTTCCTTTCCACATTTCTTACATCTTGGCGAAGATGTCGGGATCTGACTGAATACACCACCACTAGTACTTTGTCCAGGGATTGGTTGTTGTTGTTGTTTCCCTGATACCTGTGCGCATGGTTTCCGCTTAAACTGGTTAACCTTTCGTTTATTCCTCTTTTAGAATCTAGGCAGTCCAAGGTTACCCCAAAGCTGACTTTCCTCCGACAGATTTTGAACCTCAAGTTCCAATTCTCGTTGTTGCGTGGCCTTTTGATCCTGGTAAGTTGTCACCTCAGCCATCATTTGCCTTTCTTTCTCGCGCAGCCCATACTCCTATTTGTCTTGTCCTGCGCTCACATGTGTACGTCTGTCACGAGTCATCGCCCTTGCATGTCTTCTACAAGCCATTGAATTGCTCTGAAGATGGACACAAATGCAACAAATACAAAATTACTTCAAACAGCGTTATCTCCCTATGAAAACCAAATACAGAGAATCACACAATTCAAGCAAGACAAGTTCAATTCCATACATCCTAACAATCTCCAGCTCGAACTTCTTCATTCTGCTTCCACAGCGTGATCCCTCGTAAGCCGTCAACTTCCAAACTGCTTCTCGAACCTAGTTTACGCCAACTATTTCTTTCTCCAGAAGATCATTTTTCCAAAACCTTTTGATCTCCTCACAAAAGAAATCCTATTTTCCTAACACAGTACGCCTAGGTGAAGTCATAGTTTCCTGTACATACAGAACATTACATATTGAGTAGGCCAGTCCTCAATATCATGCAATCGTATAACAGTAGCCACTAACATTCAACCTATAAAGAAGCCATGCATTCCTTTCCCATCATCTCAATCAAGAGACAAAGAAGTGCACAACAGACCAAATTCTAATATGCCTAAACATAGCAAGTCCATACCCCGCACTCAATAGGATGAACTGCTCTGATACCACCTAATGTAACGCACCTAAATATACCAACTGCAGCGCAATCGTCATTACATCACAGTTACTAAATCCAGGTGTGTCACAGGCATAATAACAGTAGTTTCAAAATTAACGAGTTTATTTTCGTTTTTCACATTTATGCATAAATAGAAAATATGAGCCATGAATGAAATATAAATGTATTCAACCCTTAATACAACCATTGAAATGAAATCACGTTCCTTATATATATATTTCATAGCCAACTTACACGAATCACTGATGACATAGAATATAATAATTACAGAGTCAAATAAAATACAGCGAAAATAAAAATATTAAAGGGGAGAAGTAGTAACCCAGGGATGGGTACTACCAGCAGATAAGGCCGCAACCCCATATGCACATGACACTCAGCGTCCCAGTTGATACAACAGGCATCAATGCCTCCACGCAGCTGCACTCCTACGAAAATCAAAGAAATATTGTCCAGGTTCCCAACCTCATCGGCAAAGTGTGGTTCCTCATCTTCTTCTTCACGATCTTTTATCAAATATGAATATAAAATAGAGAATGCAGAAATATAGGAAAGAGGTGAGACACCCGTCATTCATTACCACTATTAGGCAAAGAAGAAAATAGCACACAAGCAAAGCGCCCACCGAGCGATACAATTCATATATTTATCAATAGCAACAAATAAAAATTATAATAAAAGCAATTCAATTCTAAGCAATAATCGTAGTCAATAATAAATGTTGATATTTATAGTAAAGGTAGAACAACAAGTAAGTAATAGCGAGAGATCACAAGGAATCAAGCACAATAATCGATAACCATTTACAGAAGCACAACAGTTATCTTCACATTCACAGGTGTTCATGCTCACCGTTTATAAGACCAATAATGAACGATGCACAATACATGCTTTCCCAATTTCTACTCCATGGAGCTAGACTCAAACAAGAGGAGAGAAAGATCGGGGAGACATGTTCAGAACTCCTACGCCGAGGCCAAGCTTGCTATCAATAAATTTTCTCGTGCACAATCATGGCATTGTACAGACATTCTACACTAGATCACGATATAGGACAATGTCAAGTCCGGATCATCGGTGTGTTTGTATCGGTTTGCCCCACGGCACAGAGGAGCTCTAAACTGTCCATGTGAGGGACCCGCACCCCGACGCCCCCAAGGTCATAACATAACCCACACTTGTCTACTCGCACCCGCACTAAGGTGTGTTCAATCTCCTAGGCAACTTGGCCTTACAACAGTCCATAAGGACATTCACAATGCATAAGACTCTATGCATGAATATGTATGATCAACATCACATATTATTCCATAACATGCCACAATTGGCTCAAATAAGCATTAATACAACATTGGTCACTCATATAGACCCACAATATCATAATATTGAAATCAAATAAGGTAATATACTTTTAAGGTTCATTATGCATTCTTATTCAAGATTTGTCATTCTCACAAGGATCCATCACTAAGTAAGTTTCTATCTTGCGTTATGCCCAAATCTCTTGATACCAATCATTTAGTTTTTATTCTACATGGGATCAATCCAATTCCTAAAATCCATGATTAAAATCGTGGCTTCCCAAAGTCCACTGCTAACCTCAATTTCTCCCATTTTATGCATTGATTTCTTGATATCCTTTACTTAAGTTTTTGTTCATCATGTTCATTCCAATTCCTTATAGTTTCAATCTAAGACCCTAGCTTCAAATTGAGTTAAATAACCCTTAAAACTTTCCATCTCAAATCCCAACCTTAACCTTCAAATCTCCATGTACATAGTCGCATCTCAGCTTACCTAGCCGTTTTTATGGGCGCCAGCGCCACATCCGGAGCGCCCGAAGGCCGAAGCGGAGCGCCTGGGCGCTGACCACGAAGCGCCTGAGCGCTAACCAGGCCGCGTCACAGGGAAAACTTTCTGGGCACAAAGCGCCTAGGCGCTTTATGCACAACGTCTGGGCGCTAGTGCATTAACAGGAGTTCTGCAGAATTCGTTTCTGCAGAGCCCTAGCCCATTCACTATCCAAAATCCCTCATTCATTTTCAACCATTCCAAAATGTGATACATGACATATAATTACAAAATAGCAACATATGAGTTCATAAGCATCAAATCACACAATGTACATCCATACATCCATACAAATCAAACAACTACAACATCATGAAAATAACTCAATATAACAAAGAGGGAAATCCAACATGGATTCCATCATCAACATAATACACAAGACATTTCCTTACTACCAAGATTGGTTGAAGAGGATCATCTCCCTCTTACCTAAATGAAGACAATCACAAGAATGTTTTCCCCTTTTTGCTCTTGATTTTCGTTTTCCCATTCAAGAAAAATCCTAGGGTGAGAAATTCTCAATGTGTTCACTCCAACCATAGAAAATGACTCCTTGACCATATAGGTGACCAATAAAACGAAAATGAGAAGAAGATAGAAGAAAGCTGAAGACTTTACCTCAAAAGCTCCAAGCTTTAGCTTCAATGGTGAAAAATGGAGGAAGAAGAAGAAGAAGAATCAAGGGAGGCCACAAGGAAAATGGTCTTGGAATGATGGAAGAAGCTAGATATGGGTTTGATTTAGCAAATCATGAAGGTGGTGAATGGTGAGGGTGGACGGTGGAAGAAGAAGAAGAAGAAAAGAAGAAGAAGAAGAAGAAACGAAGAAGAGATGAAAGAACGTGAATATGGGCTCCAAAATAAGGGCCTCTCTGTAGTAGAAGAATGGAGAGGGAAGAGAGAAAAAGTGAAATGGGAGGAAGCTTCCTAGAAGTTTCCCAAATAAATTTTTGAATTAATTTAACTTTTATTTTGGAAATAAAGCTAAAGGGGCTTGACACCAGGTAAATTTTGAACAGTGTAATAAAATTTTTATTACATGTTATTATTCAGAGGACAATCGTTACAGCTAACCGAAGTTAGTATTAATTTACCTGACAGATAAAATTTATACAGCGATTATAATTTTATCTGTTGAAATTTCTCGAAAAATGTGAAACCTTGTAAACTGTGTCCGGCCTCGGGTTTAGTAAGATCCCCCGTCGACGTTTCCATAGTTCAAGGTTCTCGGGAAAAATATTTTATTTTTCCGGTTCGACTCAGTGTTCACGCAAAACGAGAAATATATTAAAATATTCATCATTTCCGAAAAATTCTGAAAGAATTCTCATAAATTACAAATATTAGAAAATGACTATTCGTAATAAAATTTTCCAACTTTGGGAAATGTTACGCCATTCTCCGCTCAACGTCAATGCGCGTAGAACGAGAAATAATATTAAAATATTTCGCGTTCCCAGAAAAATCCAGAAAAATTTCTAAAAATTTAAAATATTGTAAAATGATCATTTATCCTGAAATTATAAATTTTTGGGATGTTACATAAAGCACTCTTGGATTTATGTTCTAGTGTTAATCTAATGTCATATTTTGTTTATGGAGAATTAGGCTTGAGTGAATTGCAATCATCAAATTGTTCTTTGTAATTAGTTGATAAGTCAGTTCAAACCCCTAGAGGGAGAGTTGATGATGTCTTAGTGAAAATTGATAAAATATTCTTTCTTGTTGATTTCATAGTGCTTGATATGGAACTCTCTCACTCATCAAAAAAAGAAATTTCTATCTTTTTAGGGAGGCCTCTTAGCCACTGTTGATGCTAACATTAGTTGTATGTCTGGAGTAATTGATGTCTCAGTTATGAACATGAGAATTAAACTTAATATCTTCAAGCCTACTGACCAGCCTGTTGTGGAAGATGAATCTGAGTGTGCCTTTGTAGATGTGATTGATGAGAGAGTTAAAGAGATTATGCTGCATATTTTGTCTATGGAACCTTTAGAGAGAATACCTTTACATAGTGAGTTGAAGGTTTTTGACTCAAGAAGTGATGTAGTTGGGATTAATGTACTTTTTTGTTATTCTTCATCTCTTGAAGCTACTCCATGAGTAGTAAGGTACGAGCATTTACCTCCTTGAGTTGATTTGGATTTAATAGCTCTAGTTGTAGGTAGAATTTTCTTTTACTCTTTAGATAATTTTATTTTATTGTTTGAGTTAGCTTTAGTGGCTCTTAGAGTTTGGAATCTTTATATAAGGATGTAAATAGTATCGGTCAATAAAAAAAATACAAAAATTCAAAAATAAATATAGTTTGCTTGTTTGTTTATTTTATTTCACTTTTTTTATTATTTCTTTTCATTGTTAACAATTGTCAAGATGTAATTATCTTATTTTCTTCCCTTGTAATTGCTAAGCATTTTAGGTATGTGACTCTTCCCCATTACTCTATATTCTTTTTGTCCCAACAATTATTTTGATACATATTGGTGATTTTTTCTTAAGTTTGGATTTAATTTTAAACATTGAAGACAATGTTTGATTTTGATTAATTGGGGGTGAGCGTTACTTTAATATTCAGTCATGTTATCATTATATCACTTTTGTGTAATTTTTTTTCCTATCATCTTACTCAAATTATTTCAAATATTCACATAGCTACTTATGCATATCTCATTGTTAAAAAATTAAAATAATTAGAGAAATTAAAGATGAACGTGTGGATACTATTTTTACTTGATGAGTTTTGAGTTATTTATTTTTATTGTAAGAGTATTTTTTTTATCTTCTAATATTTCTTGTTAGTGCTCATAATTTTTTTCCTCACTACATCGTTTCATTATTGTTATTTTTTGGCTAAAGAGAATTTTTATGTTACACATGCATTTAATTTAATGTCGTGAAAATTAATTGAATTATGTATTTTCTTAATAGTGCTACTACACAGCCAGACAAGTTTACCCAAATTGCATAACCCAGAATGAGATGGCAACTCACTTATAGTGAGTTGGCAAACCACGTGGCTTAATTTTACATGTCATTATAATACCTTTTTAAAACAAATTAAAAAGGGTTTATTTGACAGTACGATTTTCCAAAAAATATACAATAACAAGTAATAACAATGGCAAGACGAATTCAGCACTACGCGTCATTCCCTTCCAATTCCTATTAATCTTGAATCCTATTAAACTTGGTTTTATTTTACTTCTGTTTGATTATTTTTTGCTCTTCTATAGCATATGGGGTCATAAAACTATACTTGCTTTTGATTTTGCAGTGAATGTGTGTTAGGCAAGTTAGCTTTTCCTTCCTTTGTTCTTTTCCTCTTCATGTTGATGCTTAAAAAAACACCTTTTATTTAGTTATGTTTGCTCTTAGATAGAATGTTTCTTAAACTTTGTTTTCTTTGAGGCTGATGCTCATTATTTTCATTTTCCCTCTTATTTGTGTAGTTATGTTTTGCTTTTGACTATTTTCATTCCTAATTCCTTTGCCATCTTATTGGTCCCTCTTCTCCCATGTTTATTTTTATGAAGTTATGTTTTTTTCTCCTATGCACATGTTGACACAGAAAATGGAAGAGTCATCCACAATCCATAAGTTGCTAATCTTGTTATCAAAAAATTATCAGATAATTTACTTTAAACAATAAAATCATCAAGGAACTCCATAAAATCAATATATTCATATCTAATTTGTACAGTTGATGATTTTACTATCACTGCCAAATAAAAAAGCAAATACTTGCTGCTAAAATATAATCCAATAAACTGAATTCGTTCTAAAGAAATTTAAACGGTAACAAATTGCTCTTTTCAAGCTCTAGGAATTCTAGTTACTCATTACTTTTGGATAGAAATTGGTCTTTATGTGATGAATTTGTGTTAAAATTGATTGAATTGAATGAAAGTAGAATTATCTTCCAATGGATCTTGACAAAAGTATTGTGACGAGGACATGAATGATAAGACTGAGAAAAGAATAAATTTTATGAACAAAATGCTATTATTTAAATTTTATTAGCTTCTTTAATTGGATCAACGGTTTAATTTCAAGTCCTATTCAAGCATTTAATATAAAATTATGGAAAAAATATATGAAAGAACTCTAACTTATTTCTCATTAATTCATAAGAATATACATTATAAAGTCAATCCTTACTCAACTTTTCTACAATAGGAATATGATAATGACAAAACTACCACACATTTGAATCATACACAAAACTTCATTTAGTACAACGTGCATAACTCTCTCACTCTAATATATTCCCACACCTTCATACAAGTCATGTCAAATAATCTCATTTAAGATTCTCATATTATAAACAAGTCTTTCTATCGAAACAACAACAACAACATTTGCAACTTGAGCACAAACATGATCACCCATCTTAGAGATATACAGTTTCTAGAGTGCACAAAGCAACCTGAAATCATGAGGAACAAATTAACATATTTTCATTGTACTTGAGTGGACTTTAGTTGTTAAGGGAAATATGCAAAATTTCTTGTTACTAATTCAAATAGTTCTTATATTGTGTTTCGACTGCCTTTGACTTGAACATTTATTTTTAGACACTGATTTAAAAAGAGTGTCATGTGCAAACTGCAACTCTATTTGACTATTTTCTTTCCCAACCAAAAGAAAATCAACTTGTTGTGAGATTGAGCCTGAACACAAATAACTATTCATAATGTGATTTATATACTTGTTGTCTTGCAAGTATATCCAAACCAACAACAAATTGGCATGACTCTTTAATCTTAGTTAACAGTATTGCAGAAAAACAAAAAGGAAATAAATACCTTAGTTGGTACCATATTGTCTAACGTCTATTGTCACATTTCAGTGAGTTACAGACCTCCAGGTTGGTAGCCTAAAAACTTCCTTTTTAATTTAATAATAGTACATTAGTACTTGCTAAGTCTCTCTTCAAGAAATTCTCATAGTTTTTATAAGAAAACCTTTGCAGAGCCATCTCAATTGTAAAAGGCGGCATTTGTTCAAGTATTTTGACAAACATGTAGTCTTTATGATGTAATGTACTAAATAAAGACTAACAAGAAGTATACTTCTATAAAAAAAAGGGGGGGGGGGAACAACTACATAACGAGATAAACTCATTCTGAATCAGATAAACAGTGGCAACGGAGAAGAGGTGGAGTCATTCTGAATCAGATATGTAACGAATTGCACACTGAATTTCGATGGAGATTACTGTACAAGATGAACTCAGATTTGAAGGAGCAAAGAAACGAAAGAAAGAGAGAAGAGGATTTGAGGAAGAGGATAACGTAACGAGATGTAAATGACATGTGAGATGCCAAATAGTTCAGACATCGAGATTTTGGATACTTTTTCTGGCTCAACAACATTTTGCTTTTCTGAAGAGATGATATTATGTCATGTTTCTTATTTTGAGTCTTGAATAAAGATTTTTTGCTCTTTCGCATATTACTACTAGTTACCCTTTTGAATCTATTTATTAAATCTTTCTTTTTTAACCTATTTTCTAAAGTGTTTTAGGAAAGAAGCATTGTGATTGTAATATGGGGTGATATGAGGAGTGTTGTGAAAAGAAAAAAATGAAGTGAAAATGAAAAAAAAAAGAAAAGAAAAACGTGAAGTTTGAAAAACTTAAGAAAATGTGTGAAGAAAAAAATGCTAGTATTGAGGATTAGCCGAATAAAGTGATTTAAAGAAGGAGAAAGAGATGTTGAAAGTGTAAATGTGAGTTTCAAAATATTCTTGGAATACTTTTGATTTTTATTATTATCTTTTAGCTTTCATATTTTCCTTTTTACTCGCATTACAAACTTAATGAAGACCTATTTGATTTTAAGGGATTGCTTGGTTGTTTCAATGTACATAGTTAATCTAAAAGTGAGATGTAAAATTTTTTCTTAGCATCCTTCCATGAAATGAAATTTGTTTCGTTTCCTCAATGTTCTTTCATTTATTTTATACGTGAGATATTTGTTTTAATTTATGTCAACTACTCTTCTCACATATACTTGTTATGAGTGTTAACATACTTCTGAGTAATTTTCATTGTTGACGGTAATACTTGTGAATTGTGATGATTGCATGTGGTTGAAATGTGTTTTCTAATGGAGATTCTAGTTATGATATTGGAGACATTAGGTATATGTCATAGTAACTATATTATTCACACATTCTGAGTTTGATGATGATTGAATTTTTTGTGATAATTGTGGTGTTCTGATACATGACTGATATTCTTGTGTTGAGATAAAATTTGATTAAATTGATTGGAAATATATTTTACTTTGAATTTTATTTTAAGTCATTTTTATTACTAGGAACTATCAATAAGATGATTAGATGTTATAATAATAGTCTAATTTTAATTTTTTTAATAAAAAATATACATTATTATATCTTAATATATTTAATTTTATTGATTTTGTAAAATTATCATTAATTTTTTTGAGATAAATTAATTATTAAATTATGTATTAATTATAAATATTTAAAAATAAAAATAATGTAATTAATAAGATGCTAAGATGAGGTATAAAAAAGAATAATTGAAGAAAAATCTTTCTAACTTATATATGACACCACAAATGTCACTATACGAAGAATAAATTATGTAAGTCTACATGGTCAAATGCATTTGGTATTGGGTTGTTGGGCTGCCACAGAGAAGTTGCATTCAAAACTGCTATTGGGCTATTGAGTTGCTGGGTCTCAATAAATTGAAGAAAACAGGCTGTTGACTTTTGGATACAAGGAAGAGAAATTGAAAACAAATAAAAAGTTGAGGGCCCACTACTTGAATTAAAAGAAAGAAAGACCTAAGATATAAATTGGAAAACGCTGCACAAGAAGAGGGGAATAAGACTTGAGACGAAAACGTGGCACGAGGTGGAAAAAGAAAGAAAAGCGTCGCACAGAGCAGTCCGAGAGAATGAGAAATTTTTTATCTTTTGTGATTTTTTTTTTATTTGATACTCTTATTCTCAGTAGTTAATTTTATTTTTTAAATTACGATGAAATTTTAATATTTATTTTAAATGATTTAATTTTGTTTAGAAAAATTTTTATTCTATAATTATATAATAATGATAATTATTGATATTTAATTATTATTTAATTTAATTTTTATTGATTATTTTGTAATAAATTAATAAATTTATATTTAATTACATACTTAATTCTTGTAGTCTTAAGTATAAATTGTGTAATAATATTTATTATTTTTGTGATTTAAAGATTGAATAATTCATGTTATATTAAATAATTTATGTCATAATTTGAATATGTCATATTATTTTAGATAAATTATGTCAATAATTAAATTTTAATCATCTTTAATAGTGAACAAAACTTATAATCATAGACAATCTATAATATAAGAATAATTTTCATTCAACTTAAATTCATCGTTGCATGATTAGTGGTAGATTTAAAATTTTGGAATTGTTCTCTAATTAATTTTATATTTTAATTTGAGTCATTTCATGTAAATTTATTATTTAATTTTAGTTTTAACTTAACACGTAATTTAAATTTTTAAATTAATTAACTAAAATTAAAATCTATTTTTTAAAAAAATTAATTTAAATAAATATTAAATTTAAGTTAATCATATCACATATGACATCTTTATATTTATCAAATATTATATAATTCTTATGTACTTACAAGTAAAAAATAATTTATTACTTAAAAATTCTGTGCCACATCTACACTAAGTGCTCAAAAATGAACAAATATGGAACTTTATGGAGTGAGTATGGATGTTGGACATTGACCATGGACCTTATATTTATGGGATTTTATGACCCTTAATATGATGAGATCATCATGCACCAGACTTCAAGCTTATGGACTTGTATTCCCTTTACTTGCATGGAGATCAGTTCTGGACTTGGGCAGCGTTTGAAATGTACCTTCAGAGTAGAGGTCCATGCATGGAGCCTTTGTCATAATCGTTGGATTGTGTTAAATTGTGTGAAGATTAGATAGATGGTATGGATCATTTACCTGCTCATCAAGTAGCAAGTTAATAATTAAAAATTATGAATTTCAAATTGATTCCTATTCTCTGATGACCTTACCTTTTTGACAGCCTTATCGACATCGTCGGAGCAACTGTGATCTAACTCACCGTCAAACATCAGCCTCCATGCTCTGTACCATGTCATTTGTGACGACACTAATATGCCCCTTTTGGCCTAGGACAAATCAATTTTTATACATCAAGCAGGATGATAAATCAATCCTATCACCTATCTTATCCTCTCTATCAAATTTTATATCTCAAATGATATGATAACGAGATTTAAAGATAATATAATTATATAATAAAATATAACATGGTTATAAAAAAATGTATAATAAATATAAAAAATTTAAAATAATAAAATACTAATAATTAATTTTAAAATTTATTTTTATTTTGTCTAATTTTGTTATTTATATTATTTTAAAATTTGAAAAATATGCCTGAAGGGCATATTGGTCGTCGATCTATTAGCGTCAGCCTACCAATTAGTGAATTTTAATGGCTTCAAGATATCTATTAGATTTTATATAAATATCTGGCCCTACCAAGATTAAAATATAAATACAATGTGGGCCCAAGAATTCGTTCTTTTTAACCCATTTGGTCGGCGTCAACGGATTCATATTTAAGAACACGATCATGATTTTTTTTAATCTGCGCTATGGCGTATCCACGTGGATACGCCAAGCTACGTATTCACACGCAACAACAAAAATAAAAAATGCCACCGTGGCCAAAACGGTGGCATTTCGATAATTAGTTTGAGAAAAGTGATATTTTGATAATATTTTTTGCCAAAAATGGCACTTTGGTCAAAAAGCCCCTATTCTCTGATGACCTTACCTTTCTGACAACCTTATCCACGTCATCGGAGCAACTGTGATCCAACTCATCGTCAAACATCAGCATCCATGCTCTGTACCATGTCATTTGTGACCCTCCATACATCTGTATATAGATCGATGGGAAATATTTATCAGAAAATATAGATAGAGTGAATATATTAAATTTTATATATATAGATTAGAACATATATATATATATATACTTTTAAGTAACTTTTAATCTTGACCATTTATAACAGAGTTGTATGGTTAAGATTTATTTCTCTCATTTAGATATGTCTCTATATATATATATATATATATATATATATATATATATATATATATATATATAAGTAGAACTAATGATTAAAAATATGTATAAGAAAAAAAAAAGAAAGAATCGATCCTCCCTATATATATATATATATATATATATATGGAGTGTATCGATGAGATAAGTGTTCAGTATCTTGATCATTGGATCTTACATTAATAGTCAAGATTAAAACATAAATGCACGTTACTTTTTAAAGTGGTTACATGACTTTTAAGTAACTTTTAATCTTGACCATCCATGTATGGTTGTATGGTCAAGATTTACTCATCACATCATCTTACAATAAAAACCTCTCTCACTAGATATGTTCTCTATATATATAGCATATCTGGTGAGAAGAGTAAATCTTGACCATTAGATTTTACATGAATGATCAAGATTAGAATATAAATGCATGTGACTTTTTTAAGTGGTCATATGACTTTTAAGTAACTTTTAATTTTGATCATCTATATATAATTATATGATCAATATTTACTCATCTCAATCTCTAACAATAATAAAAAATATAAATAATAATAATTTATATATTATTATTACTTAATAAATTATAATTCTATATAAAGAATTGCAATTTTAGTTCTTAATATCGATCACTTACTTAACTTCAATTTTCAAAACGTTTTTTACCATTTTCTTATTTTTACTTCATCTTTTAATAAAAAGATACTTATTAAATTAAATACTAAATTAACAAACTTAAAAATATTAAAAAAAATTAATAAAAAAAATAATTAAATTTTAAATGAACTAAATAAACTAAACTCAAATTTTATATTTTTAAATAAATTGTGTCCAATTTGTTAGTTTAACTAATTTAAATAAATGAGTTAAACTTGAGTATAATCTTCTTTTTTCATGAGTCAGACTCAGGCTTCACTTGTTTACGCCCCTGCCAATGACATCTGCACCCCATGTTAACACCCATCACCATCTATCATCAAAACCCACCGCTATTCACCACCGCAACAGGGGCACCACCTGTCACCATCGCGGCGCCACCAATCAGCGTCGTTCACTGCCACAACGAGGGCGCCACTATTCTCCCCCATTCGCCACCGTTCACGACCGAATTGGGAGCTTACTCTCGCTAAGTGTTCCATCCAAAACGATGCCAATCTTCATGATGAACCAGTTCACGATGCTTTGAAGACCATCAAGGGCCTCATCATCACCTGAACATGAACCCCGAAATCGACAGTGATTCCGCTATCTGGTATTTCTAGAATGGATCGTGCACAATGATTGGGATTGGGGGAGGGAAAGGGTCGAGCGTGGCTGTCATGTAGAACTAGAAACATCACCTGTATGTCACTACCAGCGGTTAAGGGAGGGGAAGGGCTACACCATGAACTATGGGTCTCGTGGAAGAGAGGTTGGTCTAAAGATCTGAATGGTTACCGAAGTATTCAAAGAATAATCTTCTAGGTCAGTTCACTTTGCTGCTGGTATTGATGAACAGTCGTCGAAATTTTGATGAACGGTCATCGGTGTTTTGGTTGCTAATAGTGAAAAAGATGGCTAGGAGGGTAGAAGCTGGAAGAAGGAAGAAGATGATGATGGTTGTGACTAGTTAAAGGATGAGGGTAAGCAAAAGAGCACTTTCATAAAGTCAAATCATTCTTGTGTCATGGAAATTAACTCAACCCACCCCGTAGGAATGTTTTCATGGGAATGTTGATTAAAAACTAGGCCTAGGAGGGCTTATAAAAAGAAAAGAAAAAAGAAAAAAACTATATCTAGAAATGAGTTATGGATTAGAATTTTTTTTTGTATCTTGTACCATGAGAGTGTTTTATTCCCATCTCAACATTCTCTTACATCTCTAAAAAAAGTGTAGGTACTGTTGTCATTTTTTTTAAGAGTATTAGATTTAGTGAGAGAAATTGATAAGAAAAATATATATGATGAATGATATTAGATAGAGTGTGAAAAGGAATGTATATACTGTTTGATGTAACATTATCGAAGTTAGAATATAAAAGCAACTTAACATTATGAGGAATATAAAAATAACTCTTGAACCAAACACTTCCTAGGTGTGCGGAACGAGGTCGGGTTGAGTAAGATCCGCCCTTACTGTCCTACTCCCAAGACTAGGGAGGGGGACTAGGGGTTATAAATAGGGGAATGGAAGGAGGAGGTTGTGGGATCGAACTCGTCCGTTATTTTTACAAGGCAATGCAGTATACCACTGAGGTCAGCCAATGCTTTATACCATTGAGGTCAGCCAATGCTTCCAACACTCAAAAGGTAAGCCCACAAGGAATTCTTGCAGGCCATGAAGCCAAGGAAGATGCTTACAAGAGAACTGTTGCCAATTGTAGAACTTCATCACATGAATTAACTCTAGAAATTTACTTGGTTTCCTTTTCTTCATAAAGGGTGAATTATAAAAGCGCAGTTCAACTTTCGGTTAACCTTCAAACTGTACTGTTCTGAACCATGGTCCTGGATCCTACCCGAAGGGATAAATCTGGCGTGCGCACCACCAAACTTTGGCATCAATACCCCAATTAGGCCGTCCAGATGCAAGCATCAATCGTAGGCCCTAACGGTACTCCTTAGGTTTGCGCAGATCCTGATAATTGCCAATCATGACCTTTAGAGTGTGGGGATCATAACTTCCTACAAACGGTAGGTGGCCACTAATGCGACAATCCCGATATTCTAGGGATCTGCCTGAACGATCGTGGGGAGGAAGCACGTCCCAATCAGGTCACGATCTTAACATACCTGCACTCATGTGGAGCGAATGAGGACTCTGCAAATGCTCTATAAGTATCAGGTTAGGTCATTCTAACGAGGTAACTTGCAATCTTAAGGTATATACCCTTCCAATGCATTGCCTAACTTGAGCGTTGGAGTCCCTTGGCAAGTATCCAACCCCCCTATTCAAGACTCTTGGTGGTAGCAACTGCACGAGGAGGAGGGAACCACCATACACTTATCTACTCAGGCACTCTTTGGTTCTACATCAGAACATTGGCATCGACTGTGAGGAAGATAAACTTTTAATCCCACCTAATCATGGTGAATACAAGATAAAACTCAATGAGAGAAGTTGCACAAACTTCTGCTAACCATAGGCAGGTTTCTCCTGCGCAACACCCTTTTCACCTTGTCCCACCACCTACTGTTGAAGCCTTCGTTGCAAGAAACCAGGCACTCAACACAGAGCACCAGCACGATGGGCACTCCACTTCAATCTCTGATGAGAGTCCCAACCCATCACACAAGGTCTCTGTAAGGGATAGACTTGGAATCCAAGGCTAAGGAGGTAACCCCAACATCCAAAAACATAGAATCCCAGTGCGTCAGTGCCTGGGAACTCCAAATGGTGAGGCCAACAGTCTCGTGTCTCGCTCTGAGCATGAGAATCAATCCCAGGTGTCCCAACGTCAGTTCCAGGACATGCTACAACAACACATAGCCATGCTGAACAAACAGTACCAAAGGTTAGAGGACATGTAACGGGCTATGCATGAAAACCAACCCAGATCAAGCTGCCCCGACCAAGGACATAATGCGGGAAACAACCAAAGGATGGTTCATCCTGACGCCACCGTGTCAAACGTTGGGAAAAATAACCTGAACCGCGGCATCCAGGAACACCCCTTCTCGGACCAGCTAATTGAATACTGCATCCCCAGAAACTTTAAGTTCCTAGCAAACCTAGAGATCTACAATGGATCGATGGACCCCCAAGAGTATGTAAATGCATTTGAACAATCCATGTGTTTCCATGGTAGATCCATGGAATCTTTGTGTCGTGTTTTCCCTCTCTCCCTTAAAAAAGGAGCCCTTAAATAGTTCTCCAGCCTACCACGACGATCCATAGTAGATTGGTCAGACCTGAAACAACGGTTCTTGCTCCAATACACCACCAGTAAGGAGTAACCCAAGTTCATCGAGTCCCTAGCTAAGATTCGATAGGGGCGAGATGAGCCCCTCTGAGATTACGTAAGACGATTCATGGTGGCATGCACCAACGTGAAAAACTTTGACGACAAGATTGCCCTTCATTACACCAGGAGTGGTCTCCGAGTAGGTTCTGAGTTCTTTGCTTCCTTGATAAAAAAGAAGCCAGAGAACTTGGGTGAGTTTCAGAGACAATCCTAAAAGTACGTCAACCTTGAGGAAGCAACGGAGGACCAGAGGAGATGGGATAAACATGAGTGCCCTCATCAAAAGCCCAATCACGATTCCTCACGGTCTCGGCGTCCCAAAGGTAGTCCACCCCAGAGAAGGTATTCTAATTATACTCCCCTCAACGCCCATCTAGAAACGATCTCGAGGGAGGTGATGCAGACCGAGTTCCAGAATATCTAGAGGCTACCTCCCATTAAGAAACATAAGCAGAAGGATCACTCTAAGCATTGTGCGTGGCACAAAGGCTACGACCACGACATTGAAGATTGCTATCAACTGCGCGATGTCATCGAGTTTTTAATCAAGGCAGAGCGATTACAACAATACATTGTTTGTGCCTGAAATGACGAGCACCGTGGCAGGCACGGAGATGACAAACGACGGAGCCCATCTCCTCCCCACAGAAAGAGAAACCGAAGTCCAAGGAGAAGATCGCAGACTCCACCTCGCTGGGATAACAATGACCGACAGGATAGGAACAAGGGCACTCCACCCGACGACAACAATGACCATTGTTTCAAGCCAAACAAAACGATTAACAACATTGCTGGAGGATTCGTTCAAGGAGGACCGTCAAACAGAGCATGGAAGAAAGCACTAAGGATGGAGGTGTTCAGCGTCTCCCATTCCGAATCCAGATCCAGCATCGCGAAAAGAAAGGCACCATTCATTACTTTTTCGGATAAGGACTACGGCGGAATTATCCCGGACCATGACAATCTACTTGTCATGTCCAGAATAATCTCCAATGTCGAGGTCCACTAAATTTTTGTGAATCAAGGAAGCTCAGCAGATATTATGTTCCTGGATCTCTACTAAAAGTTAGAGCTCCCGTGGTTAGATTTAACCCCCTATGACGGGGAACTGACAGGCTTCACGAGTGAAAATATCACTCTTGTTGGGTATTACGAAATACATTTGACCTTAGGTTCTTCCAAGCTTTTCAAGATGGTCAAGGTAAGGTTCTTGGTCGTAGACTGCCCTTCGGCTTACAACATCATCTTAGGTTGTCCCTCTCTAAACGCTCTTGGTGTCATTGTTTCCACCACCCATCTCGTGATGAAATTTCCAAATAAACATAATGAGGTGGTCACTATTAAAGGCGACTAAGTGGCCGCCAGGAAATGCTACAATGAGATCTTGAAGATCTACAAGACATTTAGAAGGGGAAAATCAGTCAACCCTAGCCCAGTCTTGGATCATGTCAACATACTGATGACCGAGCTGAATGCTAGGAAGAACTCCATGGTACCAGACCCCAACCAGAAGGTGAATTGCAGCCGTTCCAACTTGGAGCCCAACCGGAGCAGGTTACCAAGATTAGAGCACACTTAAAAGGAGACGAGAAGTAACAATTGACTGAGCTATTGTTGAAAAACAAGGACCTGTTTGCTTGGATGTCATCTGATATGTCGGGGCTTGACCCCTCGTTCATCTGCCACAACTTGTCCATTAGGGAAGATATGAAGTCGGTCGCTCAGAAGAATATGAAGGTCAGCCCTGAAAGACAGCTGCTCATTGAAAAACAAGTAAGGAATTGTTGAGTTGTGGGTTCATCAGGAAAATTGTTTATACCACGTGGTTATCCAACGTGGTCTTGGTAAAAAAAATCAAATGGGAAGTGGAGAATGTGCGTGGATTATATAGATTTAAACAAAGCCTGCTCAAAAGATCTGTACCCACTTCCCAATGGGGACAAATTGGTTGATAGCTCTTTAGGCTTTAAGTGACTATCATTCATGGATGCCTACTCCGGGTACAATCAGATTTTGATGTATCTCGAAGATGAAGAAAAAATCATCTTCATCACTGATAGGGCGAGCTACTCCTATATGGTTATGCCATTCGGTTTAAAAAATGCAAGAGCCACCTATCAGAGGATGATGAACAAAGTTTTTAAAAACTAAGTGGGGAATATGCTAGAAGTCTACATCGATGACATGATAGTGAAAACCCCACAGAACATATCACACACGATAGACCTTGAAGAGGTGTTCGCACAAGTCTGAAAGCATAACATGAGGCTAAACCCAGAAAAGTGTGCCTTTGGGGTCCGTGCTGGAAAATTCTTGGGATTCATGTTAATTCACCGCGGAATTGAGGCCAATCCTAATAAGTGTCAGGTTGTACTCGACATGAGAAACCCTCAAAATTTTAAAGAAGTACAACAACTCACAGGCAGGATAACGGTTCTCACAAGGTTCCTTGCCAAAACGGCCCATAACGCTATCCCTTTTTTCAAGTTGCTCAGAAAAGGGAAATACTTCGAATGGACCCCAAAATGCGAAGATGTCTTCTCGTCCTAGAAGAATCTTTTGTCTTCCCCTTCTATCTTGACAAGACTGAAACCCGAGGAAACATTCTATTTATACCTCTCAGTTCATGAAGAGGCCATAAGCTTAGTGTTAATACGGGAAACAGACGAATGATAGAAGTCAATCTACTTCGTGAGCAAGGTTCTACAGGGTCCCGAGCTCTGGTACCAAAAAGTTGAAAAAGTCGTTTTCTCACTGATTACCATGACAAGAAAACTGCAACAGTATTTTTAATATCACCCTGTGGTAGTAAGGACAGACCAGCCCATCCGCCAGGTGTTACACAAACCAGACTTGGCCGGAAGAATGATCGCTTGGTCAATTAAACTCTCAGAGTTTGGAATTGCATATGAACCGCAGATTGTAATAAAGGTCCAAGCGTTGTCTGATTTCTTGGTAGAACTCACGTCGGACCACGACGATCCTAAAGGAATTTCTTGGACCATCTTTGTTGACGGTTCCTCGAATCCCAAAGGAAGCAGTGCTGGGATAATTCTAGAAAACTCAAAAGGATTAACACTGGAGCATTTCCTAAAGTTTGAATTCCCAACATCGAACAACCAGGCTAAATATGAAGTGTGCATTGTCGGGCTAACGATGGCCAAGGATATGGGAGTAACTAGGATCACGCTATGCAGCGACTCTCAGCTCGCAACCTCCCAAATCCGAAGTGAATATTAAGCCAAGGAGCCTCTCCTCCAGAAATACCTGATTAAAGTTCAAGAGTTGCTCAAAGGCTTCGAAGAAACCAAGGTTGTGCACATCCCAAGGGAGTAGAACTCTAGTGCAGACCTTCTATCTAAGCTTGCCAGCACTAAGAGTCCAGGCAACAACTGATCAGTAATCCAAGAAACCATTTCTCAGCCCTCTATCACGGATAACACCGTGTTTCAAGTAGAAGAGGAAGAACCATCTTGGATTACCCCCATTATACAATAATTGTAGTTTGGAGTTGTGCCATCAGATCCCAAAGAAGTTTTAAAGTAAATCAAGACAGCAGTGAGGTACACTATCTACGACGGTCGTCTATACCAACATGGTTTCTCTTCTCTCCTCCTTAAATGCCTCACCCCGAAGGAAGCGAACTACGTTCTGGCCGAAGTTCAGGACGAAAGTTGTGAGTACCATCTAGGGGGCAAAGCCTTAGCCCTAAAAGCATTAAGGGTGGGGTACTACTGGCCAACCATAGAAACTGATTCCCATGCACATGTCTGAATTTGTGACAAGTGTCAACGTTACTCGGATCACTACAAGGCCCCCTCAGAAGAACTATCCACAATGTTTGTGCCCTTGTCATTTTACAGATAGGGGATGGACATCTTGGGCCCATTCCCCCAAGTCTCAGGTCAGCTGAAGTACTTGGTGGTAGCGGTGGACTACTTTATGAAGTGGATTGAGGCAGAATCCTTAGCCACAATCACTTCAGCTCGAGTCCAAAAGTTTACTTGGTGCCATATTATCACCAGGTTAGGGGTTCCGGAGTCCATTATAACGGACAAAAGAACCCAGTTCAAAGATAAATGATTTGAAGAACTGTTGACTGGGCTAAAAATAAAGCACCACTACAGTTCTGTGGAGAACCCAGGACAAACGGGCAAGCCAAAGCCGCTAACATGATTATCGTTCGGGGAATCAAAAGAAGACTAGATGAAGCCAAAGGGAACTGGGTCGACTAGCTTGATCACGTCCTCTGGGCTTACCGGACAACACCTCACTCCATCACGAGTGAGACTCCCTTCAAACTTACCTATGGGTGTGAAGCAATGATCCCAGTAGAAATAGGAGAACCAAGTTGGCGTCTTCAGCAGTTCTCACCTAACAATAACGCCAGATTGATTAGAAAAGATCTAGACCTATTAGAAGAAAGAAGATATATGGCTCATATCCGTGATGTAGCCCTTAAGCAAAGGACAGCGGCCAGATACAACAAGAAGGTGGTCCTAAGGAAGTTCCAACCAAGAGACTTGGTACTCTAGAGAACGGATGTCAGAGGGAAAAATGTCTCCCAGGGGAAACTAGCCCTTAATTAGAAAAACCCATACCGTATTGTCATGAGCACCGACAAAGGAGCTTATACACTGGAAACATTGACAAGCAAATAAATCAATAACTATTGGAATGCAGATAAACTTAAGAAATACTATAGCTAAATGCCTATGACGGCCTAGTTTTTTTGTAAACTAATGTTTGATCTGTCCAGATATTACTCTGTATGGACGTTTGTCCTCCTAAATTATTCAATGAAACAAATTTATTCAGATATCGTTCTCTGTGTGAGTCAAGAGGTATAACGTGCCAAGCCTGGTAGCAAGTTATAGGGTTAACACCCAACCTCAATAGTTGGCAACAACTGCCTAAAGGTCCATCAGTAGCAGTGCGGACCTACTGATCTGTGGCTCACCTTTATACCTAAGCCAGGTGGGATCCCGAAAAACCAACACGGTTAACGAAGGACCCTGGGCAAGGTTCGATAATAACGCATGCCGAAGGCTAAAGGGATCCTACGTGCTGAGATTTCTTAGCCACCAAACCCCTAGCTAAGGCGTTATTTTACTTAAGTCCAAAACTCCAAACGCCTGATAACATAGGCAGGGGATTATGAACTAAGGTGTTGATCTCGCCTAAGTCCAAATTTCAAGATACTCGATATTATGGGTATCAGATTATGGACTAGGATGTTATCTCTACCTAAGTCAAGTGGAACGCCACATGCCCAGGGTTATGGGTATGGGATCCCAAACCATGGTCCCATTTACTTTTGCACAAAATTTCCTAAGTCCATAACATGGTTACATCAAATACAATAACGAGCGTTGGACCCAAAATGGACCGTGGAAAACAAATAAACGAACAAAAATGAAGTAAATAGCAAAAACACACAAATAAAAAACCTCGATTACTGGGGTAATTGTCGTTCCAAATTCTTAAACCCCTCGCAAGGGGCAAAAAAGACAAAGAAAGAACTCAGGCTTCAGCTTCCCTCTCTGCCAGAGTCTGAATAGTTCCCGGGGTAGCTCCGGGATCAGGTTGAGGGACGTCCTGTACAAAGATAAGCTGACCGTCATGGAAGACCTTGTCATAATTAAGGTCTTTTAAGGCCAGGGTGACACCGAGGTTGAAATGCTGAATTTGAGCCACAACATTTTGAAATTGCTCTCCTCCAATCTTTTCAGAAATCGCGACTAACTCATCCCCAAATTTTTCCAACTGAGCTATGTGAGCTCGGAAGGCGACATTGGCCTTTTCGGCTTGGAGTTTCACTGCTTCAAACCCCTTTTTTTGCCAACTCGGCTTCGGCCAAAGCCTTCTCCAGATCAGTAATCTTCACCTGGGCATCCTTGTTCAGCTTGAGGGCGGTATTAAGCTTCCGGGTAGCCTCCTCAACCTCTTTTTCCTTCTTCTTAAAATCCTCCATCACCCTCTTATCGATTTCCTTGATGGAACTCTCGATGTAACAGATTTTGGCAGTGGCACGAAGCGTTAAAGCCTGAAGCTCGATCAGGACTTGAGCCAAGCTCCTTTGGGATATGTGTCCCATCACTTCACCACTCATAAGTCGTTCGTCAATAAACTGCCTAGGGTCAACACACCCCGTGATAACAGGCAGGAGGCCTAACCTCTCTTCAGCAACATCTTTCGTAGCCGCCTTATTACCCCAGTCGGAAGAACCCTCTATGGCTTTTCTCTTCTTCCCCCGAAGGTCTTGGGAAGGAGACCCCGGATGCCCAAGGGTCTCTTCGATGACGACACCCTAGCTAGAAGGTGTGGGAGCAGCTGCCGCAGGAGCACTTGAAGACTTTCCTCTCATCTTGGTGCTTAAAGTCTGCAGAGTAGCAATAGAAAGTCCTGACGCCATATTGCTCAGTGAAACAAGACCGAAAAATAGATTAGAAGTCAGGAAACCAAGTTTATATGGATAGATAAAAGTACTAAAGTGCAAAAAGCCTAAGGTGAATCGCGGTATCCTACTTTCCACCTAATAAAGCAGAGAAAAGATCACCACCATAGGTATTGAGGACTTCTCGAATATTAATATTCTTGTGCTTTTTGGCATACTTGGTTATAAATTTAACGGTTTTAAACTCCTCCAGAGTCAGATCTCCCTCCTCCTTCTCAAACGGGACAATATGAGTAGTCCATGCATCCGGCGTCCAATACAATGAGAACTTGGGCTCTCCGTTGGCCTTTAGAAAGAAGGGATGAAACCTCTCCGCTGCCATTACCTTGAAGAACTTTGTCTTAAATCCTTTGAAACTATCATGGAAGACATCAAAGGACTTACAACCACTTCTGGATCGGATGGTGAGCCAGTTCTTTTGCTCCGCCGAGCCTTGGAGGCACACCAGAGTGTAAAAATAGAAAAGGTGTTGACCGAGTATCGTAGTTCCATTATCCGACAAAACCTTTCAAAGTCTATAATGTAACCTCAGTCGTTAGAATGAACCTGGGTCGGAGCTACACGTAAGGTGCAGAGGATAGCAATTTGAAAGTTCAAGAAAGGAAGTCATAGTCCCAGCTTGACGAAAAGGGGTTCGTATAAAAACATGAACCCTCTGTTTGTTTGAAGAGAAAATGTGCGAGAAAGAAAATGGGAAGAGAGAAAATGGCAGAAAGATACCATTTTCTCTTGTTTGGATCTGCCGAGAAAACAGAGAAGAGAGAAAAAAAATATGTGGGACCCATACATAACATTTTCTCCTCTGTGATGCGAAGAAAATGGGAGATTGAGAGATAGCTACCGGAAATGTCCATTCTACCCCTACTCCATCTTCTTCCTTCTCGTCGTCGGCGCTGTCTCTCCTCAGGCACTGCTGTCGCCGCCGCTCCGGCGTCCTCTCGCTCGTCACCACCTGCAGTTAGATCAGTGCCATTGTCGCTGCCGCTGTCGGCCAGATCCAGCCGCTGCAAGTCAGATCCGGCGCTTGCACACAGAGAGAGTCACCACCGCGCCGCTCGCCGTCTCACGTCCGACCCGCACCGCCCCGCACCGCTCCTCGCACCGCGCCGCACAGCTCCATCGCACCACTTCTGTGAGACTGTGGGGGAAAGGGACGTTGGGGGGTGGGGGGGAAGGAAGGGAAGGGGAAGGAACGTTGGGAGTGGGGAAGGTGAAGGGAAAGGGAAGGGAAGGGACCCTTGGGGGTGGGGGAAGGGGAACGGGAAGGGGAAGGGGAAGGGGAAGAGAAAAATGAGAAAGGAACGGTAGGATGTGAGAAATGAGTGATTTTTTTTTTTGTATATTAAAATATGTTTAATAAAATTTGATATAAATATTATATAATTATAAATAATATATTAAAAAGATTTATTAAATAAATAATTTTAAATCAAATTTTTATAATTTGGTGTTAATAAATTAAAATTTTGTAATTAATATTTAATATAATTTTTTTTAATTTATAAAAATATATTTATAGATTAAAATAAAATTAACTTTTGTTTATAATTAATTAATTATGATAAGGATATATATGTTATTTTATATAATATATATATATATATTTATTTCTCATTTTATATAATTATAAAATGTATTTATTTATTTAATATAATTTTAAAAATGTTTAATTAAAAATATAATAATATATTTATATTTCATTATAAAGGGTAAATATGTCATTTTATACAATTATATATTATATTCTCTTATTTTTTTATTCAACTTTCATTTTCTTTCTCTTCATTTTCTCTTCATCCAAACAATAAAAGAGAAAATATATTTTTCTCTTTATTTTCTCTCTTCTCTATTTTCTCTCTTCTCATTTTCTCTCTTCTCGTTTTCTCTTCTAATCCAAACAAAGCAGAAGTGTGAACCCGCCTCTCAACTTGAACACACTCTCTCATTCCACTCGACACAAAACTTGAAACTCGTTATCTTGAATACATTCGTTTATCAGATGAAGGTAGTCCAACAACAACCTCAGAACATATACGAAGAAACACCAATAAGTGACAATAGGACAAGTTTATCGACTGAATCAACTAAGAAATGTTGATGAATATGTTTGCTTTGTTTGAATTGTTAATAGATGTTGAGTTCTGCTACACATCCCGGGCATACAGAGCCCAAAAGAGCCCAGCTTTTCTCAACTTTGTTAAATTTTTTTTTTTAAACAAAATAAAAACTGAAATTTAAAACTTATCAAGGTTAGTTAGCTTTCCGTGTTATCTGGGCCACCAACAACCGGGACGCATAGCTTTCTTCATTGATGTTTGTACCTACGTAGTTCGTTTTCTTTTACCTTGAAGGCTACACGTGTCTTACTACGAAACAAATATTATAATGTTATCGAACAAATTTTCCAACCAATTTGGCATGGTCAATGCTATTAAACCCTTATGTGCTCAAAATTGACTATTTGTATTACCCAAATATTTTTCAAAAGTTCCACACAACTTGATAAATGGTTTTAATTGGTTTGTACCATAAGCATTACTTTATACTCAATCTATCTTACGAATGAAATCTTTAGTTCTATTATCGTTCTTAATGTATATTTGGATACATATATTTATTACATTAAAAATCTTCAAGACTCAAAGACAGTTTAGCCACTCGATAAGTTCAAATAATTTTAAACTGACTCAATAAGGTCTAGCTTAAAAAATTTGTTGAATAGAATTAAATGACTCACAATTTTAATATTAAAATATCATTTTAAAAATTAGATTGAATTGACTAGTTAAATGGATTTAATCATGAACTGGAAATTGTTCTTTGGAGAACTGGATAGGGAGCAATAGGGAAGGTGATGGGTCGGGTTTAATTTAACCTGATTTTGACTCAATATTTGATTGAGTTAATTTTTCGAATTTGATTTTGACTTGATTAATGATTGAGTTAAAATCAAGCTGACTCAAGATTTAAAGTAAATGTATAATTTTGAACATTATGTATTATAAAGTTAGTATCAAACTAAAATTAAGTAATGCTTTATAATATATATTTCAAGATAAATTATATCAATACAAAAATATTATCAAATATTAATTTAAGTCAAGAAAGTTTAATATAATTAACATTAATTTTCAAAAAAAAAATATAAATCTCAAAACATTATGCAATATCAAGATGAGTTGAGTTAGGCCAATTCAAAGTGTAGCCTAAGCCCAACTTAAAAATATATCGAGTCTATTTATTTTTTTTAACTCGAATCTGATCCAATTAACTTTAAAGTATATTGAGCTATCGAGCTGAATTAGACCTTGAATATCTTTGTAAATTGAACACCATTTGACCAGTTGAATTATGTTTAAGTGAAGGTTAATTGTAACAAAATGTTTGAAGGCTCACTACCACTATGCTACTTTTTTTTTGTTGATGACCTAACACTATATAATATATTTAATGTCTTTTAATATTTGAGTAAAAAACTAAAGATTTGAACTTGATCTTTTGAAGTGACATCAAAGCGCGTGTTTGGTTTATTTTTTTATTTTTATTTTCAGTTAAAATATTTTTATTATTAATTATAAAAATGTTATTTATTTTCAGGATAAAAAGATTTTTAAAAAAAGATTTTCATTTTATTTGATGCCTGAAGAAACTTTTTTGATCATGTCATACAAGTAATAAAATAAGCTAGACAATGCAAAATATTATAATAATAATAATAATTCGATGTGAAAATTCAAAGAATGAGAGAATAAACCATAGTTTTGTTTTTAACAAAAAATAAAAGAGAAATGCATAAAAATCAAACATAGAGGTAACCTGATTAAACTAAAGAACTCACTGTTTTGTTTTATTTTCTTCATTTTTCTTATTTTCTCTTTCTCCTTCTCTTTTATTTTTAATTATTATTACTTTCTTTTATTTATTTTTACTTTATTTATTCAATATTTCTCTAGAAGTGAAGCCAACAAACGCTCAGGCCCCTCAACAAGAAAAAATTTCGGCCCAATTAATCTATCAAACCAGAACAACCAAAATCCATTCCCTTGTACAGTCTTATCATTTATCAATAAGAATACAAACCTAGCCCTCTAACAAAAAATCAAGCTTATCTTGAACCCATACAAACAAGAGAATTCAATCAAAAAAACAAGTCAGGACCTAAAACAAATCCAGTCCGAATTGCCCAAATGCATTTATCCAACGCTGTGCATTTTTATTAGCGAATAAAAAGCCACATAATAAGAAACATTATCAGGGAGTAAACAGCCCAAATCAACAAAAACAGAGGATGCACCTAAATGACCAATCTCAAAGGTAATAAACCACCCGGAGGTTGGAACTTGTTCATTTTCAGAAGATTTGTGTTATAACTTAAGCTTGTGAGAAAATCTCAATTCAAAAGATTAGTCTATTAAGTGAGAGAGTTTCATAGTTTAAGTATCACATAAAATTTTCTTATTTACTCAATGTGGGACATATCACATTGCCACTCCCTTTAAGAGCCGACCTCCACGATGATTTTACTTTATCGACACCAACTCGGTGGTAGTCCTTTCCCCTGTAGCAACTTCACTCATCTATTAATATTCGATATAACACTCTCACTACTACACCTTAATCTAACCTATAGGTAATCCTTTTTGTAATTCAACTCTCAATAAAAGTACTAATTGTTATGACTTAAACTCTTGAAGAGAACCTAACCTAAAAAGCTAGTCCATTAGATAGAAAAGTCTCTTGGTTTAAGTATCACATTAAGCTTCCTTATTTACTGAATGTGATACTCATAACAATTTGTATAAAAATGTTTCTGGGTTTGGGTTTTTGGACAATGAATATATGAGACTATGTATGATTGCAAATGTGAGAGGGTGAGGGTCAAGAAAATGGTGAGTCTATTAGTGATTCCTCTTCTACAAAACCGTCATGCAAAGTGTGTTATCATTTAGAAAATTACATAGTGTAGTATTTTTCATTTTATTTTTACTTAACTTAAAATTGAAGTAAACTTGATTTGATTTGATTTTATCTTATTTTTTTAACTAATTTTGGGTGACAAATACATGAATATTGAGATTTTGAGCTAAGGTGGATCAAATAGATAATCAGGCTCTTTATTATTGTAAAGTTTTTAATTTTCACTTTTTATTTTAATTTTATTTTTTCTCTTTTTTTATATATTCTAAAATTTTTAATTTTTTATGTAGATAAAATTAAATAGTCGCACCCATAAGGCATTTTTTAGAGTAAATGATGCACCCAATATGTTATATCCACTTCTATGCCTGTTGCAAAGGCATGGTGTAAGTTAGGGGTGTTAAAGGCTCGACCCATCCTACTAACCCGTTTCAATCCAAAACTATTTGGGATGGGTTCGAGTTTTAAAAGTTAGACCTTATATGTTTTCATATCGTGTTTAGGTCATATTTTGTGTCATCCAAACTTGGCCTAATATGACTCATTGTTTTAAAATTTATACTTTTTTTTTTACAATTAGTTATAAATAATAAGTCTTCTTGACCTATATTAATTAAAATTTTTTATATAATATGATGATATATTTATATTGATATTATTTGTTTTGAAATATATATTGTGAAAAATACCTTAGTTTTAGTTTCTTATTTTTATAATTTTATAACTTAATTATGCATAATGTTAAAATTTATACATTATGTCTACATATTGGGTCAGTCCGGTTATGTTTTGGTCATTATCAAGTTATGATCGAGTCGATTTCGAAAATAGAAAAATGACTGCTCAAAATATTTGACCTGATTCAAATCAAGCCAAATCCTTCCCGGCCTGTCTTATGTAAGCCCCCACTAAATTTCTATAAGGTGAATGTTGATGTATTTTTATGGATAATGTCCAACTTTTGGCATAGGCATAATTGTTCATGATTGACATGGTCGTTTTGTGGCAGAGAAATCATGCTAAAGGGTGGGTTCAATGTCGGCTCACACAGATGAATTACATTTTTTTTTTGTGATTGACATGGCTGTTTTGTGGCTGGGAAATCATGCAAAAGGGTAGGTTTGATGTTGGCTCAAGCAGACGAATTACATCATTGTTTGTGATTGACATGGTCGTTTTATGGCTGGGAAATCATGCAAAAGGATGGGTTCAACGTCGGCTCACACAGATGAAATATGGGCAGCTAGGGATGATCTCTTATTTGTATGAGAACTTGGATTCAGGCATGCCATTTTGGAAGGAGATACTCAAGAAAAAAGAGCGTTCATGACCTGTCCGACCTGATAACTCGTTCCAACCCGATTAGTCGTCTTAGTTGAAACTAATTGAGTTGGGTTTAAGTTCTTAAATTTGGCTTCAGTGTATTTTTGGTTTAGGATCAGGTCACACTTCAAGTTATCTTAACCCAACCTGATGCCTAGTAATACTTAAAAATATAATTTTTTTAGAAAATTAATGATAAATTATTATTTCTAGATATAAATTGATACTTTTTACATAATATGATAATGTTTTTAGGATTAAATTTGAATACAATGTTAGTGTAAAAGTTGTTTACACTATTATTCAATTATGCATTGTCACGTTATTAAAAAAATGTTTGACTCTTACAATAATTATCTTAAAAGTCACATATGTAATATTATATAATTAGTTAATGTGTAAAATACTTTACAATGATAGTGCATTAAAATCAAACTCATAATTTTATATTGATATAATTTGTTTCATAATATATATTATAAAATATCCTTTACTTTAGTTTTCTATTTCTAAAATTTTATAACTTCGCTATACTAATGACTAAATGTATACATTTTGTCTAAAGAGTGATGTGTGGTATTGTAACACACATTTTATATTTGGTTTGATATGGATATAATGGATATAGATGTATTTTATGAGGATTTATACCACTATTGATTAAATTATCCTTGGTGATTTATGTTTAGTCTTTCTCTATATTTTTAGGTACAAAATCGATGTTTTGGTATGGTTTTATGAAAGTTTGGTTGAATATATTGCAAAAGAGATGAGTTGGAATCAAGATAGCCAATATTTGCAGAATTCTTAATCTAAGTGTGGTAAAATAGACATAACTTGAGTTATAAATGTGCAAATGAAGTGGTTCTTGTGACATTAGAAAGCTAAGAAAGAGAACTACAACTTTCATGAAGACCACAAAGGTTGAATCTCACTCTGCAGAGCCACATGACCCCTATGTGAACTGGACAATTACACACCCCCTAGTGTATGAGCTGAAAAAGCCAAAAACAGAGGCTTGTATGCCCCCTTGTATGAGTCATTAGGGATGCTAGCAGAGCCTTACATGGCCCCCTATGTGAATTTCCAAATTACACAGGGGGCATGTCTTAATTTGTAAATCAATTTTTTTAAGCTCAGTTAGCATATCCTCATTAATTAAGGACAAGTTAAGGAAATTAAGTCTGAATACAACTCTTTTAAGGTTAATCCCCTTTTAATAGACAAGAGATAACATAATTGAGGGAAGATTGAAGGCAACAAAGATTAAAGAACAAGGGTTGGTGGCAATATTAAAGGAGAAAGGGCATCCATTGAAGACATCCATTGTTCTTTCTTCTTCTACTCTTATTTTAAAATTTTCTTAGATTGATTCATGGTTGTATCTTTATCTTTTAATATTGTTGGTGCTTTAATTATCGTGTTTGGCTAAATCTCTCTTTTCTAGGGTTAGGATGAAACTATTTACTCTATTATGTTAAATACTTGATTTTTTCTTCTATCAATGAAATAATTATTGTTTTGATTCCTTCATAGTGTTCTCAATGCTTGGGGTATGTTGTGTACCATACTTGCATGATATTAGGTATTAGGTGAATGATTAAGAGATAAAGTCTAATATTTGATAATCTAGGAATTAAACTTTGGAATTAAGACATAGAGATAGGTTTGATTTTTCGATGGTTAATAAGATGTCATAAAACTTAATGAGTTTTAACTAATTTAATTGTCATGAGAATGAGTTGATTTAGTTTTAACACTTTTTTAGTGTCAAGAGATTAGACTTTAAATAATTTAGGATAGACGACCTTCAAAATCATAATTAATCATTAATGAAAGAGAATCCATATTCATCATAATGAGTAATTGTAGCAGATTCATAATCTTAGGTCTTTTATGCTTGGTTGAACTCTATTCTCCTTAGACTTATTAGTTTTGTTAGTTATTTTACTACTTGTATTAATTGCACTTTATTCTCATTTTTTATTGCCTAAATAATTAAAATTATCATAGTGTGGTAATCACATGATTCTCGTAAAAATGATACCATATTCATCACTTTATTATTTGTTGACGACCCGTGTGCTTGTGAATTTAGCACAACAAATAGCGAGTCAATTTAGTCCCAACTTGGTCATTGGTCAATTCATAACCGGGTCAGATTCATATTCAAATAAATGACCTGATTAACATATCAGGTCAAGTTTATGCCAAATTAAACTCTTCCCATGAACACCCTTATCAAGAAGTTTACCGCTATATCAAAAAGAACTAATTAGATCTCTCATATAATGGCTCTATTTTGCAGGAAATATTTTTTCTTCTTCTTGGTTTACTAGTTTTGACTATAGTTTATTTTTACGTAGTGGTACTATGGTGACAGATTCTCTAACTCATTTTGTCAAGAATAGGGACTCATGTATTTGGCTAAAGAAGTCACTTTTCTTTTTTGGTAATTTTCAAAGAAAGAATCCACTTGATTTTATTAGTCCTTTGTTGAACTTTGATTCTTTGGTGGAATGAATTCTCTTTTCAAATAAAAAACAAATAAAAAAAACGTTAGATGTATTTATATTGAGTAAAGCATTCTAGTGTAAGATATATTTGATGTTGACTTGTTGTATGTGTCATGAATTAATCAATTAGAGATTACTTCAATGTTTTTCTCCTTAATTTACTTTCATATTTAATGTTTTTTAAACTTAATCTCATATATTTATAGAATATATAATTATGTACAAGAGCTTAACTCAATCTCAAAACTATAAACCTCTTTATTACTTCAGAACTGGCCTCATTTTCTAAACATTAATTAAAAGTTATGATCATACAAACAAGATCACATATGAGATAAATATCATAAGAATAAAACCATTGCATTTTATCTTCCTAAGAATATCAGTTCTCGAATCTAAAAAATACCAACCTTATAAGTCTCAAATGGATTTGAGCACTTTGTATGAATTGCCTTTTTTACCTTTCATGTAGATTTCTTTATGTTCCTTCTCCTACCTCAATGGGGTGGTCTGTGGTGAGTTTAGTCATGTCAGAGAGTTTCAAGGTCTGTCAGCCACAACAATGTAAGGTGGAGATATAAGGTGACTAAGTGTATAGGTCAAAAGAGAGAGAATATACTTGGAGTTTGTTGAGATACCCCTTATGTATAAGGACCAAAGGTTACAACTTACATGGTGGTGTGGAATACACCTTTGCTAAAAGTTGCCATGATGTTGGTGGAGGATTTTGTTATTTACTCAACTTACCCTTAGCTAATGTGTGTCCTTCCTGATAGAGAAGTATCTTCCAAAATTAGGCCTGTGCTAAGCAGATTCGAGTTTGAGCAAATCTAGTTGATCAAGTGTACATATTAGGCTTGACCCACTCTGTCACGACCCAATCTTAGGTTGTGATTGGTGCATAAGCTAGTGATACTCAGCACTCAACTAGCCTGACAAGCCTAACAATACAACATCAAATAAAGAAAACAATTTAAAACTTAGATTAGGGCTACTAAGAATCTGACAGAGTTTCCTCTAAAAACTGAACAAACCACACATTTCATTCAGACATGATCAACAATACATATCCAGATCCAACACAAACATAAGCATATAACATTAGTCATAAGTACAAACTGAGCTAACTATAAAGAAGGGATATATCAAAACTTTATGGTTATATATATTATATATATATATATATATATATATACACAATGGCAATGAAGACCTACCAAAAGACAAGCACTCTTGGGCAGAATAGCAAATCCCAGGAACCTGTTTCTCAACAGTCTACAAATCTGAAGGGAAAAGGAATGGGATGAGTCACATAGACTCAGTGAAGGCATAATAAACGTAGTAAACAGGAAGAGGAAACTAGTAATAACACGAATATTTAAGCTTTGCAAAACAACTCAAAACACAACAATCAAATAAATGAAGTTTATAATAGGGGTGTCAAAACGGGCCGGCCCATTCGGGGTCAGGCCATTTTCGGGCCAGCCCATTCAGGCCATGTAAGTTTCGGACTAGTATTTTGCTAGCCCAGCCCAGCCCATTTAGCCTTATGTAGTGTTAAAATAGCGGGCTGACCTGGCCCATTTGAGCCATGTAAGTTTTGGATTGGTATTTTGCTAACCCAACCTGTCTATTTTGTCGGGCTATTTGAGCCGGCCCATAGGGCTTGACCCATTTTGACACTCCTAGTTTATAAATAAAATCACTTGACACATGCTCTCCTTTACAAGAGTAAATTTGTAATCGTAAAGAAATTCAACTCTACTTAGTAAATCTCATTTCATATCCTAAACAAAATTTCTACATCTATTATATGCACATTAGTTGTTACATCTCTTCGCCACAATAAGCGGAACACACGTCATTATCTCTCTTCGTGACGACAGGTAAAACACACATTGTTATCTATCTTCACCACGACAGGTAAAACATATGTCGTTATCTCTCTTCACCACGACAGATTGAACATATGTCGTTATCTCTCTTCGCCATGGCAGACAGAACATATGTCGTTACATCTTTTCGCTAACAGTGAGTGACGTTTTAACACACAACCCTTATAACTCAATTCTCATAACAAAAATTCAAAACCATCATAGGTTAGCTTTTAGGAGTTACAACTCAATAGGTCAATAAAATATAACTCCAAAAATATAATCATCATAAAATAAATTCATAAGCTAGCTTAAAGATTTTGTTTCCCCAAAATGTGAAGCTTGAGGCTATAACCAAAGTTATTATAAAGAACTCCAAATGTCTAACTCTTAAAATAATAAAGGAAACCTAGTTGAAATAATATTAAAAGAAATATAAATACATGACAAGAGGTTTAAATTTCAAAATATGTCACAGTGTAAATTATCCATTCAGTAATATGAAGAACTAACTCAATCAGTCTCCACAACACTCAGAGGAGCAAGTGTAGTACCCACTGAATCTGGCCATATACAAATATTTTGACAAGTCAAGATAAATGAAACAATGACTTACATTAAGAAGCAACCTCAAATGAGAACATTTTTTCTTAAAGCTTAGAGTTACCCACTAGATATTAGGAATTTAAAACACAAGCACCATGAATAAATAAATTAACTACACTATAATTATAATTTGCAATTGATAAGGCTTTAGAAATTTTATTTAGAATTGAAATAACAAAGATGTAAAGAGATTAGGTAAAATCTCTAATTATAGGGTTTAGGATTTTCAAGAAATTCATGAGAAAAACCAATGTTTGACTTTCTCATTACCACTTATTAGAACCAACCTTCCACACTCTTAGATTTATACTTCAACGTCCCCAAATATACTCACCCACCATTTTTGAGATAACAAAGCTTGAGGGAATATGTGATTTGGCATAAAGCAAACAAAAAAAAAATAGAAACTTATCTCAAGTCCTTGGTATTAAAATAGAAGAAAAATTGAGACTTGCTTATGGCTTAAGTTCAAATGAAGCTTTTGGCTTCATGGAGAAGAGATGAAGAATGTCTCTCTGTCTCTGTTTCACCTTTCATTTTAAAGCCAATCATTTAATCTTTCTTTTTTTAAAAAAACTTAAGACAATGAAATTATCAAATTACCCTTAAAACAATTTATATTTTCCACCGTATAATTGGTCAACAGTATTACACATTCGTTGGTAGCAATATGGTTTTGGTTGGATCAGTTAGTCGTATCTAATACGAGTCTTAGGTATTGGGCATGATCCATTATTGTGGTACGATCCACTTTCTATAATGGTTCTATTATAACCTTTTTTTACAAAAGCTTCCTTCAAACAAAGTTTTTTTTTCCACTTATTAATGTACAGTGGGTAATGGCTTTGCTTCATATGATATGTCCTTATCTAAATTATTAAGTTTTTTATTGGAGTATTTGCATAGGGTTTAGAATGTACTCGTGTAACATGGAGACATGAAATACATGATGTAACTTAACAAGTTCAAGTAAAATCGCCAAATGGTATACCATTGCATCAACTCATTAAAAAAAAATCTCAAGAATTTGATGCCTTTCTAAATGTAAAACAAAGGATAACCATTTTAAAATAGAGGTAAAATATCTTTGTGATTCAAAAGATCAAGATTTCTTTTACATTTTTAGGTTTTCCTGTAGTATCACTCTATCCAGAAGGCGAAAGACTAATCTATCATGATACTGTCTGGCTCCAAAGAGAGAGACCGCTCCCAACTGTATTTTCTCTATATACATGAGTCATGAATCGAACCCTTGATCACATACTTAATGTAATATCCTAATATTGAAATTCTAGTATATCAAACCTATACATAGATAAACAATATTAGCTATGCTACTTCTAACTAAATCATTCATCTAATCTATAACATTTATATCAATAAACTATTATGGAGAGCCTTGTGGAAATAAATATCCACTTATACACCTATAATTGTATCAAAAATTACATAATGCTATTTATACAACTGTTTACTTCTTAAAATAAACATATATACAAGATATACAAACTTACACTAATAACTATAAAACTAAACTAATCTCCAATCTTCTACTACTTCTTGCATTGGATAATCTTCCACCTGAATTTACATGGAACATCCGGGGTGAGAATTTATAATTCTCAGTAATAGTGTACCAATACCAGCTGTCGTAATATTCACAATGAATATATACAACCCAATAACATCATAAGTAAAACTGTATCTAGTAACCAAACTATTATCTAATAATCAATATAGGTAAAACTATAACTAGTAATCAAGAAAATACTCGTCAAATATTATAAATAAAACTATAACAACAACTCAATATTTAAAGAACAATTACTTTCTTGCTCTATGTAATGTTCCCTGGCAAGATAATCTAATCTGTTTCACTTTAGCTATCTTGTACTGAACTATTTTATACAAAGGATAAGGCAACTGTCCATACAGCTGCTTGTAAATGCAAGATAAGACAACTGCCCATACACTTGCCTAAACATGCATATGTTATGTTATGATGTATGAGTATGATAATGAGATGCAATGTAATTATGTGAATACAATATCATGGATGTCATGAATGTCATGAATATCATGAACTTGTTATTCCTCTCTGCAGTAGGGAGGGAATATGTTACCTCCTTAACCCACTAGGTAGGGAGGGAGTACGTTACCTCCTTAACCTACCTTTTGAACTGTGAACTGGTCTTTTCCTCAATTTTTCTTGTCTTAACTTTTCTTAGGAATAGTAAGTGTACATATGCATAAGTGTCTGTATATAATGTGGTGTTATGCTTAACTCTTGCATAACCACCATTTGATCTTTGTCCTTGCACTACTAACTTTACCTCAACTCTTTGAGAGCATTCATGTCACTCTTACCATACAAACATAGTGTACTTCCTTTTATTATATTACTAACTCTACCTTAACTCTTTGAGAGTTTTCATGTACTATACTTCCTTTCTTGTCAAACTTACTTAGCATATTTTCTATCCTTGCGTTACTAGCTCTACCTTAACTTTATGAGAGCTTTCATGCACTATAGCACTCTACTATTGTCAACTAGGCACTATGACCCTCAACTTTTGCCAACTAGCTTGTTTACTTGCATCTAGTTTCTCAATACTCCTAACAATGCTTAAACAAGGGATCCTATCCATCAAATAGCAAACACATCGTTACTACACTTTCATAACTCAACTATAACTATTAAACGAGCTATTAGTGTTCCTAGGGCTCAAACTATCCAAACACACCTTAATATTTGCCTCAAAAAGGCTGATTTTCAATATTGCACCAAATGTGCATCATAGCTTCTAAAATTCTAAAATTTTATGGGCAATTATCTTTTTCTCATATCTTTCAAATGCCACAAACCTCATTTCATTTGGCTAAGTGTAGCCAAAGTTATGTGACATTATGTAGCAGCTAAAACAGGGAATTCATTGTTTTACTCTATTCTGCCCAAACTTTAAACTAAAATTATAAATGAACTAAAAATGATAAAATTCTGAAATTTTACAATCAACTAGGCTTACATGTTAGCTTTCAAATGCTACTAGTTTCATGCAAATACGACATCGGAGCAAGAAATTATGCAATTTGGTTTAATGAATGCCACAATGCCTTTTCTGCAGAATTTGTCTCAGATTTAAACAGAAACTGGTATTGATTGACTTGTTCTAAAATTATGAAATTTTTACTACATGAAATCTTATGTTTTAGCTTTCAAATGTCATAAGAATCAAGTCAATCAGATGTCTGTAGCTCAATCTATGCAGCAAACATCATAGGGTGCTCACTGGATTCTACAGAATTCTGCAGAATCTGAGAATTGTTCCAATGGAACAATACTCACTTCCAATCATTTAAGATAAGTTTCTATGCGATTTTTAACACCAATTACAGTCCTAAAACATGTTGTAAATCTCAAACTACCTCTTGAATAATCGAAACTTAAATATCAAATTAAAACCTCTTTTTCCTCTTCTTTAATCTCACTAAAAAATTGTGGTTCAAAGTAACTAAAAACTGAATTCCAAATATCAATTAAGTTATTTCCTATCTTGCTTCATCCTTAAAGACATAAAACTATCATCAAATCTCTTTTTTCTCACCAAAACCTCTTTTTTCCCCCATCAAACCCTAAACTAAGAAAAGATGGAGATAAAATGGAAAAGGAAGAGAAAACAAACACTCCTACCTTGGTTGATCCCTTGTCCTTTGATATTTTCTTCTTCTTCTCTTCTTTTCCGCTGCTCTTTTGCTCCATTTCTCTCTCTCTCATTTCTGCTAGAAAACCAGTGTGAAAGAGATGAGAGAAAGTGAGAAATATCTCACTTTTAAAAGATATGACTTAGGGGCAATTTGGTCTTTTCATTAAACTTCCTATCTCCTAGGAACACTTTGATCTTATTATTTCAAGTTTTCTCACCTTCATAAGTATTAGAATAAATCCTAAGATTTATCTAATTACCAAACTCTTCATTTTTATTAATTTCCATATCTGCACTAAGTCCTTCGATATTAAAATACTTACTTAGTGTGCTTAAAAATACCAAACAAACTCTGTTTACCCTCAAACTTTAACTACCTCATTCTTAACTCATTAATAACTTAGAAACAAATTGTTCATATTTTTTTTCCTCAACTTTACCTTTAAAACTATTTTCTGAGTTATTTTATGTCACTTTCCACCTTCTGTATTGCGATAAAGTGCATAAACTAACTCAGTTTACCACCAAACTTCACAGACATGTCAAACAAATATTAAACTACATCTATAATTTCATACAAGCCTGACATATTATTGAGAGTATTACACTTACGGTGTCTAAGCCCATTACTAATTGGACCAACGCTATGTTAGTATTTCTTCTACATTTGATTACATTAATCTTGATATGTCCTTTTTGTTTAAAATATATTTTTATTCCCTATAATTTACACTTATTTTGAATTTTGCCCCTACTTATTTTTTCTTTTGAAAATAAGCCTCCATATTTATTAATGCTATTAAAATGGTCCTTATCCGTGTGTTATCTGTCACACTAGTAAAGTAAAGAAACAATCAAACAACCATAAAATAAAGTAGCAACCATAATTCACTTTAACACATTATATTTAAAGAAGATTTGGCTATGTAGTGACTTGTGAAATAAATTTAATATGTTTTTACTTAAAAAAAATTATTTTTTACTATTTTTTTTGGGTGTTTTATCAAAGTATAAAATTGCTTCAAAATGAAGATAGAAGTAAAAAAATCATATATTGTTAAAAATAAACAACAAATTAGTTTTTCTCTTAAGAAGCAAAAATATAAAAAAAAATGAATAAGAATATTTATTCTAATAAAAAATTTAAAAAAATTATATAATAAAATAATTCTAAAAAACTAATAGAAAAACCAATCTGATGCTTCTTTTTATGCAAATGTTTATTTTGTAACCATCCAGTTCTAATGTTTATTTGGATTGAATTATTTTTTAAAATAAAAACTTTTTTGTTAAAATATTCTAAAAGTAACTTTTAGCTTGAAATGTTTTTTGTAACACAATAAAAAGATGGCATATAATCATTTTAAATATAAAGTAATTATCCAATATAAAATTCATATAATATTTATTATAATATAAAATTATGATGTATCATTATCTTATTGTCTTAGTCTACATAATAAGTTAATGCTTTATTTGGTATTATAGAGGGAGAAGAAAAAGAATGAATACAATAAAAAAGAAAATAAAAATCAACATAACGTTGGTTCAAGTGATATGACTCATGTGTATGAGAAAACACGGTTGGGAGCGGTCGTCATCTTCGGAACTAGCTAGTACTATGACAGATTAGTCATTCATCCATCGGGCAGGGGAATACTTCGGGAAAGACAAAAAAAAAAAGAATATATGAGAAGAGAGAAGTGAATAAGTTATCACTCACATTATTTGGTATCATCAAATGAAAAAGAAGAGTGACTTCCTTTCCTTAATTTGTTTGGTTTTATTAAGAAAAACTAGAAATGCATTTGCTTACGAGAGAATAAAAATGCATGTTAATGATATTGTGATAGATGAAAATATATGAGACCCACTTCACTTTCTTGCCTTCATTCTTAGTCCTCCCGAAAAGCGACAAATGAAATATTATTTGGGAATAGGGTAGAAACAGGCCAGGCCAGGCCAGACTAGGTTTTGCCTTAAACATGTCTGGCATATATCCCAATTATAAGACATCAACTTAACATGTGAGCTTGTAATAGGCTTACTTTTAAGGTATGACCTGACCTTTTTTAAAGTCTGACTTGACCTAAAAGCCTATTTAAATAGGCTAACGGATTTACCTTTAAATAAGTCAACATGCCTTTACATAGACTAACTGACCTACATTTAAATAGGTTAACATGCATTTAGATAAGCTAACAGACCTAAGCTTTGAAATAAGTCAACATGCCTACTTAAAGCCAATAGGTTTTTGTTATAACTTAACACCCACCTTCTAATTTTATACATATTCACCACTTTCTTACTCTAGTTTTTAGTCAATGTGAGACTTGGAGATATACTAAGTTACAAAATTATTAGAGGCATATAGTTGTAACTTAGTATATCTCTAAGTTCCATATCGACTAAAGATTAGAGTAAGAAAATAATGAGCATCTATTAAAGTAGAGAATGATTGTTAACTTATTATTTTCATTTTAATAAATATATTACATTAAATATATTAAAAAAATATATTATTTCTATTCTAACTTATTAACTTAATTTTTAGTTACTGAGACTTTTATTATAATTTAATTAAAAAATATATTAATATATTACAATAAATTAATAATTATAATTATAATTTATAATTATTATAATAATATATATTATATTATATATAGTTAAAGCAGATCGGACGCACTTGCTAGACTTAAAAAGCATATTAGATGGCTTTACTACCGGCATACCGATCTTTTAGTTAAATGATTTTTAAAAAATATTGACCTAACATGTTTAATAAACAGGTTAGGCTAGACCTTAGGAAAGTAAGGTCATAAGTCTCTAACGAACAGTCTGACTTATTTCCACCTCTATTAGGGAGTGGGGCTATTGATACTCCTTTTTGCTTATTCACACTCCTTCTTAACTACTTAAAACTTTGATTAATTAAAATGACCTTCACTTATTTTATTTTTCTAATAATTTAGACTTTCTACTACTTATTCTTAACTATTTATGCATTTAAATTTAAATTATTTATTTTATTTATTAGTTAAAATTTTATTATACAAAAATGTCTTATTTCCAACTGCATACTATATATATTTTATAAACTTAATATATACTTATTTTATTATTTTGATTTTTTTATGTGTTATTATTAATTATAACTTAGATTGTAGTTATACAGTCTTAGTCGGACATCTATTTCTCAATTCCATTAATCCTCAACTCAGTAAGCTCTATTTTTGTATAAGACTTAAAGGTTATGGGAGACCTTCCATATAAGATATATAAGGCAACAAGTAATTAACCAACCATAAAAAAGGCAACAATTACTTCTAAAAGAATCTTTATATATATATATATATATATATATATAGTGAGAAGAGTGTTTATTATAAAAAAAATTGAGAGTAGTGAATTTTAATCATTATAAATATATATTTTTTTAAAATATTAAAAATTTGAATTAAAAATTAAGAAAATAAATTCTATTTAGATGAGCTCAAATTTAAATCTACTTGCTTAACCTTACTTTACTATTTTGGCCAACATTTTCATCTATCCAATTACACACCTTAATTCATTTTCATCTATCCAAGTACACATCTTACTCCATTTTTAAAAAGAATCAATTTGTTTTACTTTTTCTTTTAAATTAAAAAGAAAATAAGAAAAAAAATTCCTGCTCTACTACAAGATTCTCACTCGTGCCAGCACACGCACATCGGCACGCACATGGATTGTACTAGAACGATTTTCTTCGTCACTAATCCTCTCACTCCCGCAGCACAGCACAGCACTCATTTCATTTCTCACACTCTCACGCCCTCTCAGTGACGTACACACAGAGAGTTGACGAGTGAGCTTCCATTCTCAGCAGAAAAAAGAGGCACAGCTAGCCCTAGTTTACCATTCATCCAACCATTCAGCCACATCTCCATTCCAGAATTCAACCATCAAGTAAAAAATGAAAGCTCAAATCACCATTGTAACCTAACAGTAACACCTAAACACCTCCATCACCAAATCACCAGCATCATCACCACCAACAGCAGCAACTCATATCCGTTGAAGCAGTGAAGCTTTCCTGAATCTTCCCAAAACTGAACTGACCAACCTCCACAGGTTCTTTTTTCTTTTACTGTTATAATTTGTTTTATTCTATCCTGACTTGTTTGGGTTGATTATCATTTGGATTAATTTGTTTAATCGCAACCTGAGTGTTATATTAATTTGGATTTCTCATTCTGGTTTCTCTTTAATTGTGATGATGGTACGTTCAATATCCAAGGGTAATTCTTAGACATTAAGAATCAACGTCGGAAAATAAAATAAATCAAATTTAAAGTGTGTTTATGTCCTTTTCTTTTTCTTTTTTTCATGTTGATCTTGCTGGTTTTGACTTTTTGGGTGGGTGAAAAAATGTGAGCTTTGCCATTTTTCACTTGAAAGAATGTCATATAGTCATAACAGAATTGATAAATGGCAAGTTTTGTATTATCTTCATTTGCTGTTAGTTTCGATGCCTGTTTTAAAGCTAGTGTAGTGAATGCGGTGGAATTATGCGTGATACATTTCTTTTCATTTTCGTTCCATCTAGTCTTCGTCATTTCAAAATATATATATATATGGATTTTTATTTTTGAGAGGAAAAATCTTGACTATATAATTATATTTGGAAACTTTTGTTCTAATCTTGATTATTAATGTAAAGATCTAAAAAATATCCCTCACCTCAATAATCCTTTATATATATATATGAATTTTTTCTTTGGAAACTTTTAATATAGTCCATATATGCTCATTACTCGTACGATGTTAAAGGCCTAAAAAGAATAAAAAAACAAGAATAAGAATAAGAGATATTCATACACGAGAAATTCTTACTTACACACATTCCTATCTTAAGCATACATATATATATGTTCTATAATTTTCAAAGTATATACACATATATGTAGTCCATAAGTGCTCTTACGTTGTAGGCCTAAACACTAAACAGGATAAAAGAGACAAAAATTATAAACAGATATTCTGGCATAGTGACAACTATTTTAAAATAAGAATAAAGAGGTACTATTGCATAGCCGCAAGCACAAAATTCATTTAGGGACACTGACATATTGTGGGGCCCACTAAATCATTCACAGAACATTTGCTAACATCACCCACAATGTTCATACTCACATCAATAGTTGTCATTATTTTTTAGTCAGATTGAATTATATAAATTTTAAATTTATATTTTGTTAGTTTAATTTATTATTTTTGTAATATAAATAGATTGAATTGATTTGACCTGTTGTAAGTTAACTCATTTGGACGGATTCATTTAAATTATTTTTAATTTTAATTTATTATTTTATTAATTAACTTATTTATTTTTGAATTATTTAAATCAATTTATTAAATTTGACTTATTTTGATGATAGGTGGATTTTTCTTAAATTTGGATAGGTTATTGTTTTCTTTTTTCTTTTCGTTTTTTGGTAATTCTTGTTTTTCATTTCACTATCATTTGCCCGTTCCATCTTAAATAACGCAGTCCGTCCTAATAATAATAATTCGAACGCGCTTCGTTCTTTTTATCGTTTTAGTTTTCAGGTCACGAACTCTAGTCAATTCAACGATACCAATTCTGATACAAACAAAAAAAAATTCTCTCATTGAAGAAGAAGAAGAATAGTTTATTGTTTTTTTGAAAATTTAAAATAAAGATTGAGTTTAATGAATAGAAAAGTTTATTAATTTATATTGTAATTAAGTAAGATTTTTTAACGAATATCCAAAAGACACTTGTTAAAAAATTTAAAATAAGAAATTTTATATAAAAAATAATTTTTTTAATTTTTAATACATTAAATACATTACTTTTCATACAAAACTTCTTCTTTGGAATCTTAACAAGTGCCGTTAGACAACCCATTAAGTAATAAATGCATGATCAATTATTACATGAATTATTATAGTTACTGATACATGATAAAAATAAAGGATATTGAAAGGTTCTCTTCATATTCTTCATATAGACCCTTCTTTATAATTTAAAATTTGATGTTATGACCCTTCGATTTAACACCACCCCATCATTCATGTCAATAAATAGTGGTAAATTCAGAGATAAATGACATACATATTACATAGTGGGTTTTATGAATCTGTCCATTCATTTTTTTTTTTTCATTTATTATATGGCTTTTGGGTGCTCGTTGATATGATAATAAATGTGAGAAATATCTAAAGAAGCTCAGTTTCATAGTGATATTTTATTGTACAAGGTGCTATACCAGTACTTTTTACAATTTCCATTTGTTGATTCACTCTGAAAGGTCAAGGACTGAATTGTTCTCATAGATTGATTTGTTGTTTCAACGTTTGTCAGCTTCAATGGGTAGCAGTTCAGATCAAGAATCAGACATCAGCGAGTCTGAGATGGATGACTACATAGAGAAGTCATATAATCAACTCAAAGCTGGGAAATACAAGGTCAAGAATCCAAATGCCACCTTCAGATGCCCGTTCTGTGAAGGCAAAAAAAAGCAGGCATATCAGTTTGGAGAACTTCTTCAACATGCCTCTGGAATAGGAGGCTCATGTAAAAGAAGCGTGAATATAAAGGCAAAGCACCTTGCTTTAGCAAATTACTTGAAGGAGGACCTCAGCAATGAATTGGATAACTTACAGGCTAACCCTGAGTTGGAAATAGCCAATGAGCAACCCAACCAAGATGAAAGCTTTGTTTGGCCTTGGAAAGGGATTGTAGCAAACATATTCTGGAAGCCAAAGCATGAACCAGAAGAATATGATAGTGAGCATTGGCTGAGAAAGTTTGAACTATATAAACCTAAAGAAGCTCATGTGTTGCATAGTGCAGAGGATTCTAGAGGATATGTTATTCTAGACTTTGGTACTGAATGGACTGGATTCAGGCAAGTGATGAAATTAGATACAGATTTTCTAACTGTTAATCATGGCAAAAAGGACTGGGATTCAAGGAAAATGATGAATCCTGGTTCAGACTTTTATGCTTGGTGTGCAAGAGCAGAGGACTACAATTCAGACGGGCTTGTTGGGACTTACCTTCGTGAGAAAGCAGAGCTGAAAACAACCTCTGTGGTTGCGCAAGAAACATGGAAGGAACAAAGTCAAACTGTGGCCCATTTAGTTGGGGAAATAGACTATGCTAACAGAATTATTGGTGAGGTGGAAACGAAGTACACTCAAACAAGCTTATCATTGAATAAAATGATGGAAGAGAGGGACTTGCTTCACCAAGTTCGTGTTGCAGGTTTGTGGCCCTACTAATGAAGATGACACTGGCAACTTTTCCAAATATAACCAACTGTAGAAAGCTCTTAACTACATAAATATGCTTACTAATTCTTATATATTTTAGTATATATTTTCTTGCTTGGATGTATGAATTTCAATTTGTTGCATGGAAGACTATGACTTGGTTATAAATACTTGCTTGCTTCAGAGATGGAGAGGACGCAGCAGCATGCCCGTGAACATGCTCGTAGAATCATAGAAGAGACTGAAAATTTGAAAAAGGATATACTTACAAGAAGTGTTGAACTTGATAGCTGGTGTCAACAATTGAGTGAACAAGAAGCCTCAACTATATATGAAAGAAGAAAATTTGAGGAAGAAAAGAAAAAGGTAAATTTTTTTAATTAGACTTGGATTCTATATATGACAATTTGTTGATGACAGTATACAGTCTAATATCAACTATTCAACTTTGAATGTGAAGAAAATGGAATCACTAATTTTAGCATCAGAGGAGCAGGTGAATGCCAACCGTAAGTTTGTCAGGTTGCTTGAAAAACATCAGGTGTGTCATACAATGTTGTTATACCTCAATAGATTATCTTCATACTGAAAGTAGGTTTCTTTGGTTTCTATTTCCCCCTTTCTAAGCTTATCAGTCAATGAATCTTGCGAAACTATTATTTTGCAGATAGAGAAAAAGGCTCATACGGATACAATATTGAAGATGGAAAAAGAGCTGGAAGATGAACATAAGTTGAAGTTAGAGATTGCTAAACTAGAAGGGCAACTGAAGGTTTTAAGGTGTATGAATGTGATGGGAGCTGATCCTGAAAAGGGTATTAAAAAAGAAATAGAAGAGATGGAAAAAAAACTGGAGGAGATGATTGAGCAAGTGACTGACAAAGAAGATTTAAATCAAGTTCTCAGGATGAAACAAGAACCAACTAATAGGGAGCTAGAAGATGCTCGACAAGAAATTATTGCAGTAATATTTTATATCCTTGATACTCCTGCAGTAAATTTGTTGTTAATGTTTTTTTATCATCTTTGACGGTAGCTGTGGCTGTTTAGTACTATAGTACTGATTTATGACAATTAATTCCTTCCTTGCAATACTAATTGAAGGCATTTGCTTTACAACTCAGGAGTTACCAAAGCGCTTGAAAAGATCCACTACTATTGGAGTCAAGAAACTTGGGGAGATCAGTGCAAAACCATTTCAAAAGGTGTGTAAGAATAGATATAAAGGTCGTATAGCATTATCGGAGTCTGTTAAACTACACTCAAAGTGGCAAAACGAAATTCTGGATTCAACATGGCACCCTTTCAAGACCATTGAGGTCGAAGGGGAGGGAAAGCAGGTATGTCTTTTGAAAATTTACATGGTTCCATGTTCTCTGCACTTTTTTGGTATTAAATAGTACTGACTTAGAAAGAGTTTGTTCAAATATGTTGTTGAAATAAATCCCTTTGTTGTAGACTCCTTTATTCTTACAGTCTCTTGATTATGAAATAAATGTCAGTATACCTCCAAATTAGAAAGTTTGTTACAACAATACAGACATAATCTACCTGCAAATAATGGCATGTAATCTGAAGCAAAACCTTGTTGTGATTCAATTGAATGTCAGAAATGCATAGTATTATGCCAATAGAACGAAATTGATTAATATTTAATAGAGTACAGACAATTGAATGACCGCATTTATGTTTGATAAGCATCTATATCTCAAGAACATCACCGATGTGGCCAGTTATTTGTTTACATATAAGGTAGACAGATGAATTCAAAGAGAGTTTAATGTAATCTTTGAGCAATTTGATGCCTCTTTTTGTAGGAAGTAATTGATGAAGATGACCAGAAATTGTCAAATTTAAAGAAAGAACTGGGAGAAGAGGTGTATGTGGCTGTGGTGACAGCTTTGAAGGAGTTGTATGAATGCAATCCAAGTGGGAGATCTGTGATACCTGAGCTCTGGAACTTCGGAACTGGACGTAAAGCCACCTTAAAGGAAGTCATTGGTTACATTGGTGAAAGGGTTAACAAGAAGCGGTGATGGTGACTGGCAAGTCCAAATGCAATTCTTCTACCTTAATGCAAGTCTTTGCAGTTTTTGTGGCACACTAATGAAGTGCTCGTGCTATATTTCAATTGAGTGTTCTTAGAGCGTTTGAAAGATATAATCTTGTGACGTTTATTAAATTAAATACAACTTTCGCTTGAATTTGACAAGTTAAAAACATGTTTGAGATATTAGTTGAATTCTTAGTAGCACACTAATTATTTTTACTTATCATCTTATTCGGTGCTATTATGTTGAAAATAACATAGTAAAATCAGTATGACTGATGAGTGATAGTTGCATAAAAAAAATGCAACATAACATGGAAAGTTAGAAACTTCACGAAGTGCATCACTAATCGTTTTTTTTTGCCCCTCTTTCTCTTTCTTTTCCTTGTGTCCATGATTCCATCTACAGCTCTCAATAAATCCGTGTAGTGTCTGTGTTTAAAAAGTCTCTGTATCTATCGTCTCTGAACTCCAATTTATTCTGTATATATATGCGCGGATTGCATATAAACACAAGAAAAAACCATGACCTTGTGCATTTGGCATTCTCTTTCCTTTGAGGTGAATTCTTGCGTGAGATTTTGACAGTATGTATATATATTGAATTTAATTTAAATGTATATTCTTAGTGAAAAAGTTTTTTTATATTGTTATTTAATAATATATTGTTACATTATTAAAAATATTTTACTGTTACATTAATTAACTTAAAAGTGTATGTGGTAAAATATTATTTATTGATGATATAAAATTTTTTACAGTTACAGTACCTCAAAATTATACTTATATATTTTTTACTAAAATGACTCACTGTATACTTTGAAATTTATTATTTGTACATTATTATTTTATATTATTTTTACATTTTTTTCATTAAGAAAATAAAGATAGAAAGAGAGTGTAGTAGAATGTGTGATTTTTTTGTTTTATTGTTTAAAAAAAGTGACGTAAGAATAGTAAAAATGTGAGGTGTAAATGTTAGGTAAAATAAGTACTTTATTCTCTTATTTTTATTTTTAATTTAGTCATTTATATTTTATCTTATATACTTTTAGCTAAAATGACTCAGTATATACTTTGAAATTTGTTATTTGTACATTATTATTTTTATATTATTTTTACATTTTTTTCATTAAAAAATAAAAATAGAAAGAGAGTGTAATAGAATGTGTGATTTTCTTATTTTATTGTTTAAAAAAGTGATGTAAGAATAATAAAAAAATGAGGTGTAAATGTCAGGTAAAATAATATTTTATTCTCTTATTTTTATTTTTAATTTAATCATTAATATTTTATTTTTGTTAATTTGATCTTTTATTTTATAAATCGTAATTTAACATGTTCTTTGGTTATAATTTCATTTTAAACTCTAACAAAAATAATAACATATTATTAACAATAATGACGTGAATATAATATGATAATAATGTAATTATCATCGATTAGTGACATATTATCACTTTTATAAGAAAAAACATAATTGTGATAGAAAACTGATTATATTGAATGATGATTTGCAATACAAGAAATCAAGTTGATAAAAATAAAAAAAATAAAAGATTAAATTAAAAAAATAAAATAAAAGACTTAAAAACCTATATTTTTTTTATCTGAATATTATTGAAGTTCGAACGCACACAAACTTTTTCTGGCCGAAATAAAAAAATAAACGGTAGTTAACAGTGACCACATGGACACGGAAGGGATAAAATAGCACCCGCCCTCTACGCCGTATTCAATGCTCCAAAACAAATTTAATTTTGATAATTTTACATCAAATTATATATATATATATATATATGAAAGGATTGATTTATATTAGTATAAGTTTTTTTTTTTTACATTTATTTTTAACTATTATTTACTTTCATCTAATGGTTGAGATTATTTCATTAAAGATAATCATTAGATATAAGTATATCTAACGATTAAAAATAAGTATAGAAAAAAAACATACACCGATATGTAAGTTAATCTTCCTATATATATATATATATATATATTTTATATTTTATTTAATATTATTTATTATATATATATTATTTTTTATTTTTTATTAAATTTGATACATTTTAAAAAAATATCAATAATACTTAATTTTTTAAAGATGTAAAATAATCTTTTTCTAAACATGTTCTATATTGTTTATGCCATTGATCTATAATAAAATAGATTGATGACCTGCAACTCATTGAGCGGGTTAGTTGATAAAACGTGTTTTACAAAGTTGTCCCTAGAAATTGAGGATATCAAGGTAAAAAATATTTTGCAAATAAATCCTTTTATTGTCTGTTGTGGATCTAGATTAGATCTAGAGTTGACAAAACGGGTCAAACCCGTTGGGTTGACTCGCGAATCCGCTATTTTTAAGCTAGGTGGGTTTAATATTTAAATTCATTTTTAGTTTTTAACCAGCATAACTTGCTCCGCATAACCCGCGGGTTATGCAGTCGGAATCTTGTGGTTGACCCGTCGATTACCGTTTTGGTAATCGACTTAATCTTTTTTTTTTTTTTTTTTTACTTTTCTTCACTTCACCTTTTTGATTTTTCGTTCACTCTCCCAGTCCCAGACTTTTTTGCACTCTCACTATCAGTCTATCGGTCTCACATCATAGCTCACTCACTTCACTGTTCACACTTCACTCTCATCTCACTCACTTCGCTCACTCTCTCTGTCTCTACTCTCTCAGTTCAGGCAGCTCTCTCACTCACTCTCTCTGTCTCTCAGACTCAGCTCAACTCTCTCACTCTCTCAGTCCCTCTCTGTCTCGCTCTCGCGATCGCTCTCTGGGCTCTGATCTCCCGTCTCACTGTCTCGCTCGGGCTCAGTTCAGTTCCTCCGTCCTCTGTCACTGTTCTATGTTCTGTCTGAGCAGATCTGCCGTCCCGAGCTCTCTCCGTCGTTGTTCTGTTCGAGCTCGAGCTCAGATCTACCGTCCGTCCGTCGCTCTCTCCGTTGCTCTCTCCGTCGCTCTCTTCGTCACTGGAACAGCCGTAGGTACGTTGGAATTAGCACAAACAGGCTTACAGGCATGTTGGACTAGTTTCTTTTATTTCTGTTGTCTCCTTCAAACTGTGTATATGGCAAAAAATGCAAAATAAAGTCAAGTTTATTGTTATTCAAGGATGGTAGTTAGTTAGATAAGTCAAAGTAGTGGGAACCATTAAACCACTCATCCAATAAAGGTTAAAAACTTCATGCTGGTAAAAAAAAATCTGGCTATTTAGTATTTTCCTAACCAGAAAACTAAAAGCTCATGATATATAGTTGGTGCACACCAACCAATTATTTACCTACGGCAAAAGGAACACCAAGATGCATAGAGCAGCAAAAGATATTCTACAGTGTTCATGCTTAGAGAAATTAAGCACTGATAGATAATTGCATTGTATGTAGCTCCATATTTATGACCATGAGCAATAGGCATCATCACTTGCATATTAGTATATCCTTTGTGAGTGAGTGGCATGCTCCTCATCATTGAGATCCTCCCGGTGACACTTTATAGTCATTAGTAATATTCTACAAACAGTTGAATGTTAACTCCAAAATGTACTTATTTATAGTCTGGTTCTGGAAACTTATTTATAGTCTGGTTCTGGCAACTTATTTATAATCTTAGATAAGAATTATTAGACTGGTTATTTAATTCAAAATGAATAATTAAAATAAACTAAATACATAGTTTAATTATTTAGTTCCTATTCGTAAATAAATTACTCTTTAACTGTAAATCTCCTAACATATATTAGACATGAAACACAATAGAGAAAGAGCTTGAATATGAGAACTTCTTATATTGCAAAGATTATGGGATTGACAGAGAATTATGTACAGGAGCAGAGTTTATTAAGTTGGTTAGAAACTAATAGTACTATAAAACTACTAGTACATTCGTCCTTACATGCTTCTCGCCCTATGAGAACTTCTAAGATTGTTTGGAAGCAAGATTATGTGCTGGATTGTGTGCTGGATTGTGTGCTGGATTTCTACATGTGTGTGCTGGATTTTTTCATGTGTGTGCTGGATTGTGTGCTGAGATTTTTGCATATGTCATGTGTGTGACGGATTATGCTGGTGCATAGTGCTCAGCTTGTATTCTTAATTAATTGTTATTACTTATTCATTGTGTGCATTCTTTTTTTGTTACAAATTTTGCAGTGGCTTTATTTGAGTGTTTGTCTACAATTGAAAACATAAAATGGACTCCATCAACAATATTTCTCTTGATCTTGAAAATGTGGATCGTATTATTGATGAGTCACATTTTGAACCTCCAAAGAGAAAGGCTAAAGCATCAACGTCTGATTGTTGGAACTTTTTCACAAAGATAGGAGTGGGTGACGATGGAGTAGAAAGGGCAGAATGTAATGCTTGTAAAAAGAAGTATAAGGTTGGGGGTAGATTATATGGGACGTCATCTTTAAATCATCACATCTCAATTTGTAAAGAAGTTAAATTTGACAATGTTGGTCAAATGATGATAGACATGCAAGGAAAACTAAAGTCTCAAAAGATAGATCAAATGGTATCACGTGAGATGTGTGCCGCTGCAATCATTGAGCATGATTTGCCATTCAACTTTGTTGAGTATAAGAAGATTGGGAGTTAGATAAAGTACTTGAATCCTGATGCAAATCTTATTTCAAGGAATACAGCAAAAGCCGATGTCTTAAATATTCACAACAAAGAGAAAGAGAGGCTTAAACAAACAATGGCTAGCATTTCGAATAGGATATGTCTAACTTCGATTTATGGATGACTTGTACAATGAGAGGGTTACATATGTTTAGCGCCCATTTTGTTGATACAAATTGGAAGTTAAATAGCAAGATTCTCAATTTTTGTCACATGCCTCCTCCTCACACCGAATTTGAATTGGCTTCAAAGATTTTTTATTTTTTGAAGGAATGGGAAATAGAGAAAAAGATTTTTTCTCTTACTTTAGATAATGCATCCGCTAATGACAACATGCAAGACATTTTGAAAAATAACCTTGCTATGAGTGATTGGTTGTTATGTGATGGGGAATTTTTTCATGTTCGTTGTTCTGCCTATATTTTAAATCTCATTGTTCAAGAGGGATTGAAAGTGACTAGTGATGCCTTGCACAAAATTAGAGAGAGTGTGAAATATGTGAAGGGATCAGAGGGTAGAATGAGAAAATTCCAAGAATGTGTTGCATAACTTGGTCTTGAGTCTGGTGTGTCAGGAAAGGGTTTGCGTCTAGATATTCCTACTAGATGGAATTCAACTTATATCATGCTTGAAAGCGCTCTCAAATACAAACGGGCATTTGGTAATTTCCAAACAAAAGATGCAAATTATAAATATTGCCCTTCGATTGATGAGTGGAAAAGAGGAGAAAAAATTTGTGAATTCTTATTACCATTTTATGATACTACCAATTTGATTTCCGGCACATCCTACCGTACTTCCAACTTGTATTTTTTGCAAGTTTGGAAAATCCAATGTGTTCAAGAAAGTCGAAGTAGTAAAGATGATATTATAAGGAGCATGGGGGACAAGATGATGAAGAAGTTTGAGAAATATTGGGATGAGTATAGTATTGTGCTTGCACTAGGAGCGGTTCTTGACCCACGGATTAAGTTTTCTTCTTTGAGTTATTGTTACTCAAAACTTGATGAGTTTACTTGTGAACAAAAGCTAGAACAAGTGAAGAGAAAATTGTTCATGCTATTTGAAAAGTATTCAAAATCAATTAACAATGCCTCCGCTTCCGATGTCACAAGTGTTGTCCCTACTCAATCTTCATGTTTGTCGAAGGAACTCAAAGAAATAAATAAAAGGATGTTTGGTGTAAGTATATGTAAATTTTAAATTGATAAATTACTTTCTTTCTATTGTGCACTTTTTTAAATTGATCTTGTTTTTCTTTTCATGTATTCCACTTGTCAAATATGATAGGAATTGAAAATGCACAAGGATCAACTTGCTTCTAGAGTTGGAAGGTCACAACTTGAGCTTTATTTGGATGAGCCAACTTTAGATTTTGATATTTATGAAGATTTAGATGTGTTACAATGGTGGAGGGACGTGAACCACCGCTTCCCAAATCTATCCATAATGGCTCGTGACGTGTTGAGCATTCCTATTACAACTGTGGCATCCGAATCTGCATTTAGTATTGGTGCACGTGTTTTAAACAAGTATAGAAGCAGTCTCTTGCCACAAAATGTCCAAGCTTTGATTTGTACTCAAAGTTGGTTGCATGGTTTTGTTAATGTTAATGATGGTAATTTATTTAATTTAAATGTATAACATTGCAATTATTATTTTCTTTAGAATTATTATCATAATATCATTTGTTAATTATTTATTTATTTTTTGATTGTGATTTGTAGATGAGGATATTGAAGTTGATGATGCCAATGCTACAACCTCAAGAGTGGGGTCATCTTTATCCAAGGGAGCATCAAATGTTCTTAGTATAGAAGATGATTGATTTAGTTGTTTATGTAACCTTGGTCTTTGAACTTTAATTTGTGTTTGATGGTTATCAATTTATGTTTATGGTTTGATGGAATTGGAACTCATTGTTATGGAAATTGAAACTATTGAGTTATGTTATGGTTATGGATTAGACTTAGTGTTTGTATTATGAAAAAAGGGAATTGTTTTCAAACTTGTTCGCTTTTTGCTTGTTGCTTCTTTGATCTTATTGAGTTGGGTAATTGGGTTCCTTTGATGCTGTTGGTTCCTTTAGAGGGTTGTGTATTCTGGCTAGGTGATTTCCTTATTTATGTAATATTCCATGCACTTTTTTAGTTCATGACTTTGCCTTGACAGTTACCTTTGAAAAGGTGCAGAAAAAGATTTACTGATATAGCATCTTAAAGGGTATAGTAACAGAAAATTTGTTGCAAAAGAACTTGATATTCAATGTTTCAACTTTCTTGTTATCATCTGATCATTTGTCTGTAATTTAGGTTTCCATTTATTGCCTATGAGATTTTTACATGTGAAATTAATGTCATTTTGAAGAGCTTGGTGGATGAAGAAGAGGTTTATACTTCATTTTATATATGACATTTTATTTTGAGTTTGAAGTTGTTTAGTAATGCTTTATTTGTATTGATTTCCCCTTTCCATTTTTTTAATTTCAGCTGATGAACTTATTATTCTCCTTCTTAGAACCTAATCGTTCTCATAGTACTTTGTTGGTTGGCTACTTTAGCAAGGTATATGTTTGATAAAGTTGGAACTTTAGTTAGCATGACATTTTGTTAAGTAAAACATGACTTTTGTCGATTTTATTAAACATTTTTTTTGACACAACACAAGCCCTACTTGATTTGTATGCCATTTTTTTTATTTTTTGTCGTTGTTTGCCTAATGATGCGGAAAGACAAGTGCCTACTTATGAATTATGTTCAAGTAAGTAAAACAATGTGCTTTTGTATGGCTAATTAGATATATATTGCTAATTTAATTTTGACATTTAAAATTTTATGGAGACAACACAATGACCTCATCAAGCCCTACTTCATAAACTTTTATAGTATTTTTTTATTTTTTGTTTTTTAGGTGATAAAACCTACTCATTTTTTCTCACTTTTTATTCTTTATGAGGACTTTATTCAAGGTTGTGAGGTCAAGGTAACAGAAGAGGATAAAATGGATATGAGAAGATAAACCCAAAGAGAATAAAAGCAAAAAGCGGGGTGGGTTAGCTCTTCCAACCCATTTATCAAAACGGGTCATTAACTCACCCCGCTAATGCTTTTTTTAGGGTTGATGAAACGGGTCGGGACTCAAAGGGGTTAACAAAGGAAAATTTTGCCACCTCTAATTAGATCATTGTATATATATATATATATATATTGGAACCATTAGATCAATGGACTTTAACACGAACCAAAAAGAATCAAAACAAGTTCAATGACCTCATGAGTGAAAAACACAAGAAAGAAGAGAATGCATAAATGTTGAACACAAACTCAAATATTGAACTCAATTCATCAATTCAACAATGTCATCATATCCTTGAAAGAAAAGTTATTCAATGAAATTTTTTTTTTTTTGAAATTTTTTTTTAACAAACGAAAAAACAGAAACATGCTAAAATCTCTCCCCCACACTTAATATTTCAATGTGAAAGCTTGAGCTTGAACGGAAAGACACAACTTCGTGCCGAGATAATTAGAAAAGTGTAAGAATCTGCATGTAACACGAAAACTCACAAAACAATTGAGTAAAATGTTTTTCTGGAATAATATAAAATTTTTGTTTTGATGATTATGATTATTTATTTTTTTTATGAACAACCTGTTGCTTGATAATCTTTTGCTTTTGAGTTGGTTTTTCTACATTTTTCTGAAATGAATTGTTTTTTTCTTTTTAAAAAATATTTGGCCAACGTTGGTGGGTTGAGTCGAATTTGTCATTTTTTTAACCAACAACTAAAGTGAACCAACTCAAGTGAGGCCATACATTACCTTAACCAAGTCTAATCTGTTTTTTAAATATAAGGCTAAAGTTTGATTTATTTACTTAACATAGACTATTTTTTAAAGTTTGTCTTGACTTTTATAAAAATCTAGCTTGAAGGCTTATCCACCTCCCTATATGTTTGATTCGCAACTACATTGTTGATAGACCCTTCTACGCGTCATTAGATCCTGCATAGACATGTTTTGTATTAAGACATTTAAGTAAGTTAACAAACCTACCTTTAAATAGACTAACGAAATAGACTAACAAGTTTAAGTCTTTAAATAGACTAACGAACTTAAGTTTTAAAAATATATTATATTATTTATAAAATTAATTTTATTATATAAAAATTTAAATATCACTCATAATAATATATAGAATAATAATATATGTAATTAAATAAGTTCACTCTTGACACTAGACCTAAAAAAGTTGGTTTTTTTTAAGTCCTGAAAGTGGCGATCTGTTTAACTAAATAGACTTTTTCAAATGCAACACTCTCAAGTCTCTAGTTGATGGACTTATCTTATAATCTTGAAATGATTGCACATTCTTGATGTTATTGCCATATCCCAGATCCGGATAGTATTCCCGGACTAGGGTTGTATGTGTTGAAGAAGGGGTGAGAATCAAAGGTGGGAATTGATGTACTTGAAATGTAGGGCATGCATATGTGGGGTGAGATGAACAAAAACAAATGTTACACACAAGTGTAGCTTCCCTTGCACACAGGTGATTGTTGTCTCACTACTATATGTCTTACCAAAGAAGTCAACTCCTCAAGTTTCGACTCCATTATGCATGGTCCATTGTATCCGATGTTGAAGTTAGAAAAAATTAAAAAGAAAGAGTTAGTTTGGGATCAACACTCAAAATATGTTTGTACTTATTAAGTAAATGATTTTATTATGATATGTTTATCTTATAGCAAGCAAGTTGATAAGCCTTATTGGACCGTAGTAAGCTAATAATGTAATAATATATAATATATGTGATTAGTGGGCAATGTTATCTTACTTTATTTATTTATATTTAAATTTCGAAAAAAGTATTATTTTCAATTAAAATTTTGTAATAATATTTAATATAAGTGATTTTATTCATCGAGAAAAAAAAATAAATAATTATAAAGATACATGAAATATTAAATGTTATATACTAATTTTAAAATATTAATTTTTTATATATGTATATATTAATTTAAATATTATATTAAAATATTTGTTTAATAGTAGATTCAAGGAGTAGTTTATTTGAATAGATATGGGGTTTTGTGTTTTCCTCTTTGAGAAAACAATTAAAAGAAAGCATATTCAGAAATCACGAGATTGGGTGGATTCAATCATGACCTTTCAACAAACACCTGAAATACATTTGAATGGTTAACTTGGATCTAACCGAGATCTCTGCATCGGATCCGAATTCATACTAGACAATCGCCCGTAATTCAATTGACAAGTGATAAACACAAATCCAATCGCACCATTCATGTAAATATATGTCAATTTAAGCACCGAATTCAATTAACTTAGGCACAAATCAGTAACCTAACCTCTTCAATTACGTGATTAGTTTAGATCAATCAGAGTTTAAATTTCATCACAATACTTAATCTTAAAAAGATCAAATCAGATCAAACATAAACAATCACCATTCATGCATTCAAGATCAAGAGAACAGAAGAAGAAGAGAAGATGATACATTAAGTCAAGAATCCAATATTTATAAAGAGATTGAATGGAAAAAATAGAGAAACATGTTCTTTAACTCTTGATGTCTTTAGAGCTCTCCAAGATCCTTTTATAAAATCAGAGTAGTAGAATGTTGATATTGTGGAATTAGTAGGTGAGCTTGGTAGGTGAGAGTTGGTAGGTGAGCGAGGTTATGAGTGATATTATTACGAACTGTGATTTGATTTTTGGCCAAGTGGTCTTCATGAAAGTTCTAGGAAATTGTCTAATTGTATGATTCATCCACTACGCAAGATATGATACTCGTTCGATCGTGCACCTCTGCTGACTTTCAGACCCAATATCTCCATCAAGGAGCCCGAATCAAGTTTTGTGTTTGACATGTGTTGTGTATGGGATCTCAGATCACCAATTGTGCCCATTCTAGTGAACTCTCGTTTGAAGTGTCAGTCACAAATAGATTTCCATGCCCAATTAGCTCCACTAGGATGAATTTGACTTTGACCCATCAAGGTTGTAGATCTTATATCACGGTAAAATTATTGCCCCCAGACATTTGGTGCTTAGGTAGCATAGCTGAGTATCAAGGCAAGTCTTAATCAATTAAGCTCATCGATCCATGCTTCAAAACATAATCAAATTCAGCAATTTCCCCATGAAGAGATCAAGAGTTTTAATGAACAAAAATGGCGTTAGCGAATGACTAAGTCACGATGTTGCCAATTAATTGATAACTAGTAGACGCGAATTTGGGTAAGGACCCATAACTTACAACAAAACCGTTGAATAGTCCTCATGCGTCGAAAGTGATTGAGGAGGTGGACATTCCAGTGTGCAACCGTGGTCTATTGAATGAACTAGGATTATTCCATGCTTATTTTTTTTTTCCATGGACCGTACTAGGTCCAACACCCATCATTAATGAGCTTTTGGTAGACATTTAGGGACTGAGAAAAATTTCAATCGCATGGAACATTAGTCTAGGGTCCAACACCCAAACTTTTTAGCACTTGGAACGCCTTTGAGGACTTAGGCAAAACAAAAGGTGAACAATAACCATGCTCTTTAATGTTAATGGTCTAGTTCAGAAAGTTGCCTAACACTTAGGAATTTTCAAGTTTAGAACCGATTTAACATAAAACATCCACTGTAGGTACACGAATGGCAGACCATGGATACTGTAACCGATGTTGCCAATTAATTACGCATAACCACAAAATGGTTATGGCCAAGTGTTGAGAATTTTGGTAAGGACCCATAACTTACAACAAAACCATTGAAGTTGGTTTCGTGGGTCACTTCTCTTAACTTGGATTCTAAGAGACCCTAAATCCCATAAGGATCGAGCTCTGAAGACATTCTCAAGACAGGATCCGGCTTGAGAGTCTTAAAGCTTTTAAAAAGAAAGTATAAGCAGACTAAAAGACTGTCTAACACTTAAATCTTTAATGTTAATGGTCTGGTTCAGAAAACTGCCTAACACTTAGGAATTTTCAAGTTCAGAATCGATTTAACATAAAGCATCCACTGTAGTTACACGAATGGCGGACCACGGATATCGTAACTGATGTTGCCAATTAGTTACGCATAACCATAAAATGATTATGGCCAAGTGTTAAGAATTTGGTTAAGGACCCATAACTTACAACAAAACCACTGAAGTTGATTTCGTGGGTCACTCCTCTTGACCTGGATTCTAAGAGACCTTGAATCCCATAAAGATCGAGCTCTGAAGACATTCTCAAGATATGATCTGGCTTGAGAGTCTTAAAGCTTTTAAAAAGAAAGTATAAGCAGATTAAGAGACTAAGCCTTAAAAGGCACTTAGCTATTGTACTTTTTAAGTTTGTCCGCATTCTAATAGTTTTTTATTGGCTTACTAGTTAATGTCTCTAGGGTGTAAGCTCCTTTGCTGATGTTGATCACAATCTAGTAGGGGCCTTATCAATTTGGGGCTAACTTCCTTTAGGAGACATTTTTACCACTAATATCTGTTCTCTTAAGTACTAGATCACCCGATTCGAACTTCCTTGGGATGACTTTCAAGTTATATTGAGTTGTTGTCTGTTGTTTAATGGCGACATCACGTATATGAACAACTGCCTTCTTTCTTCTAGAAGATTTAAGTCCTCCTTAATTAATTCAGGGTTGTTGTCAGGTGAGAATTGTTGATGACACTAGTTAGATTCCCCTATCTCCACCGAAATCATAGCCTCACACCCATAAGTGAGTTTGAAGGGGGTTTCCTTTGTTGTGGTGTGAGGCGTAGTCTATTAGGCCCAGAGGATATGGTCTAGTTGCTCAATCCAATTTCCCTTAACTTCAACCAGCCTCCTTTTAATTCCTCGAATAATAACCTAATTGGCAGCTTCACCTTGTCCATTGGTTTTTGGATTCTCAACGGAACTACAATGGTGCTTGATTTTGAGCTCGGCAAGCAGCTCTTCAAAACCTTTATCTTTGAACTAAATTCTGTTGTCCGTCATAATGGACTCTGAGATCCTAAACCTGGTGATGATGTGGTAACAAGTGAGCTTTTGAGAGACCGACCTCGCATATTTCCTTATAGATACTCGATGACAGATGAAGGTGGGATCAAACCCAAGTATGTCAGAAGAAGTCTAGGCAAATATGTCTTTTTTTTTCCAAGAGCTCAATCAACTGGCGCCTCTCTTCTTCCTCTAAGTTTACCCCGATCTTGGTGACTTGATCTGGCTTGACACAAGTTGGAGCAACTGTAGTTCACTATCATGCTAGGTTTTGGTACCCCATATTTCTTTTCGCACATATAACTCAGTCATAGGAATGTTGACTTAGTCTAGAGTTGGGCTAGATGTGTCGACTTATGCTCTCTTGGGGACCCTACTGATTTTAGGGCTCTCATTATAACATTTGTGCACTATGATTTGGTCCCTCTTGACAGTGACAACCTCATTGTTCTTGTTAAGGAATTTCATGGCCAAGTGGATGGTAAATATTATAGCACCAAGTTCATTCAGCATAGGACGACCCAAGATGATATTATAAGTTGATGGATAGTTCATTACCAGAAACTTAACCTTGACAATCCTGAAGAGCTTACTGTTCCCCAAAGTCAAGTAAGTCTCAACATACCCTACCAGAGTGATTTTCTCACCAGTAAAACTAGTGAGCTCGCCATTATAGGGGATAAGCTCTACGTCTGGAAACTCTAACTTTTTGTATAACTCTATGAACATAATATCAGCTGAATTCTCTTAGAATACAAAAATGTGCCCGGATTTCGGCATTAGAAATTATCCTAGATACAACTAAAGGATCATTATGCTCTGAGATGATTTCGTCGTAGTCTTCTTCTGAAAAGGAAATTGGGGGGGTGCATTCTGATCTCTGACCCATGATTTGGGTGTGGAATGGGAACACCGCCATCTTGAGTGCTTTCTTTCGAGCGTTGTTGGATGACCTACTGCCCGTGAAACCATTAGCGATAGTGTTGATGGTTTTGATGACCTGGGCATGGCGACCATCGTTATCGTCTGACGGAGTGTCCTGGTTCCGATCTTGCAGTTGTCAATATTACAGCAAGGTGGACTCTAGGACCTCTTCCTTTGGTGCAGTGATGGGCTCCGCCTAGGATTGAGACTATATTTTCTTACATTTTATCCTCTGCAACGTCCATTGTTTTGGATATGGATGATGTACGGATCCAGTCGTCTTGCCCTAATTAGGGACTCAATGGCATCACGAAGTTGAAAGCAATCTTTTGTGTCATGGTCGTAACCTTTGTATCACGAACAATGCTTTGTGCGATCCTTTTATGTATATTTCTTCAAAGGAGGCGAGCTCTTGATATCCAGGAACTCGGTCTGAAACACTTCCTTCAAAATCGTTGCGCATGGAGTGTTCAAAGGGGTATAAGTTAAGTATTTGGTCCGGGGTGGATCGTCCTTAGAGGAGATCTGAATCTTAGAGGAATTCTGGTTGCCTTTCTAGTGAGAGAGCTCACCCTTCTCCAAGATCCTCTTAGCCTTAGTAACCTCTTCCAAGTTTATGTACTTATGGGACCATTCTCGAAATTCTTTCATACTTTCTAGCTTTCCTTTTGCCAAAGATTGGAAAAATCAGGAGTCGATTCAGAGGCCATTTCTGACTTAGTGGAGAGAAATCCTCTCATTGAGGTTTTCCACATTAATACAAGTCGTATTGAACCTCTTAAGGTACTCGCAATTGGGATCATCGTAGAAAGAGATTCAATAAATCTAGGTTACTCCTTGCTAGTGGTGTAGTGCAACAAGAACCATTGTCTGAGGCCCTTCCAGTTAGTGACAGATCCCAGTGGCAGGGTTAAACCATCTGAGGGCCACCTTTTTTTAAGAAAGGAGGAAGATGCGACATAACAATTGTAGGGATCTCCTATGGAAGCACATAGATTGAACGTAGACATCTATGTGTTCCTGAGGGTCCGTAGCCCCGTCGTAAAGCTCCACGTTAGCTAGGAACTTAAAGTTTCTAGGAACTTTATACTCTATTAACTGGGTAGAGAAGGGCTGCTCCTGATCATCGGGGTTCAGGTTGTTATTAACAACGTTAGACATTCTGGTGTCAACGTGCGACATTCTTCCTTGGTCGTTGGCTGCATTCTGTCTTCCATCATCTTGGTGTGATCCGGACTGGTTCTTATGCACAGATCGCTCCAAATTTTCTATTCTGCGACATTGCTCCTCTAATAGTGCCACTTGTCATTGCACTATGTCTAGCAGATAGGTTGTGGACATGTCAGATTGAAACGTGACCTCTGGGCAGGACACGTGATCATCAACATCATTATTCATATATCCCAAGCGTCAATGCACCGGGATTCAAAGCCCATGATCATCAGAATTGGCTCTATACACGTGGGGACTAAGTTGATCCTTCACAGAGGCCCTACGCGATGGGTTTAGGCTTTCATCAGAATGTGAGATTTCTCACCCATTGCGCTGGTGCCTAGTGTTGAGGTCCTGGTTCCTTGAGGCGGAGGTTTCAACAATTGGTTGATTCGGGGCCACGTGGTGATCGTGTGGTGGTGCGACAGGGTGAAGGTGATGAGTCATTACAGGACGTCGCCTTTGGCCAGTGGGGGCAAACGCAACATCTCCTCTCTCTGAGTTCTGTCTTGTGCTTACCATGGTTGGATGAGAATATAAATTTAAAGTTTCCCACAAACTGCTGTTTGGCCAGTGGGGGTGAGCACAACATCTCCTCCTTGAGCAGTAGCGGAGTGTGTTGACACAGGGGTGGTTGATATCTGCAAAGGCACTCCAACACTTAAGTCAAGTTATGCACAAGTAGGGTTTAAACAAAAGAGCAATAGTTACATGTTGAAGATGATTGAGCCTGATATTTATAGAGAGTGAATAAGGAAACACGTTCCCTTGATTGTGGCATAGGATCCCTATAAAACCAGAATGTTGATACTGTAGTTATGAGCAGTTAAAAGCGGTTATAGACACTATTATTACGCGTGATCGTGATTGACAGATACAGATAATTATGAGATTTATTCACTGTGTAAATCTTGTGATTGTGTTACTATTGTCTAATGTCGTGGTCCGACATGCGTTGTGCTGGGACCTCAACAGTGTGCCTCGAGTAAACTCTTACTAAGGTGTTAACAATAAACTATGGCTGAATACGTGTTGAGTTAAACCTTAGGACTAAATTTTGGATCACGATCTTGAACAATATTATATATGTTAAAATATTGTATTTTATATGATATATTAATTAACTTTTTTCATAATTTAAATGCATAACGAAATGGAAATCTAATTATTACAATGTTTTGAGTTGGTGAAACTATCATGAAATTGGGGTACGTGCTTTCAGCATAGGGTTGTGTTGGAAGGCTCTTTAAACAACCAATTAAATATATATTGTATTAAAAAAAATAACACACTTTTCATCATACTTTTTTTAACATATTTTCTCTCTAATTGTGTCATGTCACATACTTAAAAACTTTTCTGACTTGTTTACCGCTTATTAAGGTTCGAGAACTTATTTATTAAATATTTCTTTTACATTACCGTCACATGTTCCCTATTAGAACCTCTTTAGATGTGTCTCCTCCTATCACTGGCGCCGACATGCCATCATCGAACTCTACTCCCATGTTGTTTTCTAATTGTGAGCCTGATGCATCCCACCCATGAAATTTCCCGCAACTGAATTTTTCCCTCAATGAAGGACCATGATGCATTTGACTCCTCTCCACCCTTCGTCTGTCACTATCCTAGCCGGCCATCTACCTGACCAGTCCTCTGTCTAGCGACCTCAGCTGTCCAACCGGTCATCCCTCCATCTAGCCATAGCCCAAGGCCAGGTGACAGCCCACACGATGGAGATGCCCACCTCGATTTTCATCTTGTGCAGCCTGATTTTCATCAACTCCCCACCTCGATTTTCATCCTTTACATCCTAGTTCTGGATTATAGGTAGGCATCTCTGGTGCATATTATTTAAAATTGACAAATTGGAGATGCTCAGATATTATTTGACAAAATGCTTAAGTGGGTGTATCTATTTGATATGGCTAAGTCATATCATAAATTTAGTTACCTTCTTATAATTGATCATGCTATTGTGATGGTGGAAAATTAGAAGCATAATATTTTTTTTTCTAATTCAACATTTTCAGAGGACAAATTACGACTGAATCGAAGCATGAGATTAATGTGTATTTCTTAAAGATTGAATGCTGGAGTAACCCTAGGGTTTGTTTCAATTCCTTGTTATCTATTGATATATATTCAGGGACTTATTGGAATGGTGCTATACATTGGTACACAAAGGATAAGAACTCTTTCTACTTTGATGTGGAAAGGAAAATCAATGCTTAAAACCATTTTCAATTCCATCGAATATAGTTTAGAGGGATGTTAATTATTTTGGTCAATCTAATTGACACTTGCATATGGTTCTAGATTCTTAAGAAAGTCCTACAGGCTTGGAGTTTGATATTTTAGAGTTGAAAGAAGATTACTCAGCCTGAACAGTGGGATTCCATTTGGATCTTAATCCCTTTGCTACTTATTGATATGTCTTATGATCTATGTCCCCCGAAACCATTTGTAAGTAGCACTTTCATTTGCTTTTCCAATGGTTTAGACTATCAATCTAGTGTATTACAACAATGCTTTTTGATTATTCTAACCAAGTTTATTTATTTAATTTATTTATTCTTGAAATATTGCTATTATCCAACATTTCATAGGGTATAGTTAGAGATAGGACGAGAGGTGTTGCCAAGAACAAAGTTCAGTTTAATGCAAAGAATTGGAGAGAGTATAAACTTTCGTCTAGGTTTAGGAAAGAGTTGGAGAAACATTCAATGAAAGCAATGATGCTGAATTTTTTTATTGTATTGTATATGATTTATTTCCCCATTTCCTAGGGGCAATTTATTTTCTTTAGCAAGAAGACAAGGTATTTGTCATTGATAAAGGAGCACAATTCTTTAATATATATATTTGTTATATGAATTCTGATCAATGCTTATCAATTATTATGAACTATGAAGTACAAAGCAGGATGTTTCATGGGAATTTCTTGTGTTTGGCATTCTTCTAGCATCATATTTTAGTTGGTTTAGAAGTTTTGATTTTCTTCAAGAGTCATCAGAAGTAGTAAATATTTTAATTTGACACTGAAAGTTTAAATTTAACGAGATGATCATGATTGATTGTTATAATTGGATATAACTTATAATTATATTATAGGAAAAGTAGGTGATGAGTAGATGGAGCTCAACCTACCTACTTGAACTCTTACAAAAATTCATGATTTTCTTTTAAATTAAAGATTGATATATTTTTCTCCTTCTTGATAACTAAGTGAATACTCATGTTTATTACTCAATTCCAAGCTTTCTTTTATAAAAGAACATTATCAAATAGAAGATGATAGGAACCCAAGAAAAAATAGGTAGCAACTAAGGTTTATTTTAGAAGGAAATGTTTGGGCCCTGAAAATGAGGAAAAAAAAAACAAATAAGGCCTTAATTGTAACTAACTTGCTAAGCTGGCAGGGAGTAGTAGGGTGAGGATTCTGTTGAGAGAAAAGGTATATCTTGTAGGTTGGTTAGCATACGGGAGGTAGGTTGGAATTAGCTTGGACTTGGGAGAGAATTGAGCACTCTCTAATTTGTTTATCATTGTTTCTATTTTCTTTCTACATTCCTAGAAGTTGTAACAACATTACTGAACTGATATCACCTTGATATCATCCAGAGAGTAATCAATATAACTAAGTTTCTATCCATTTTCTTTTCTAGTACCTATCAACAAGTATCAGAGCTCCCGATTCTGAGAGTTGTGTATGGTGACTATGCAAGCTTCAATGGAGTCAAGAGTGGAGAATCTGGAGAGGAGCGTGCAAGAATGAAAGTCGTTCATAGTTGGATGAACTCAAACGACTACTGAAAGGGAGCAACCAGAACTACACTCAGGTATGATCCTAACATTGGCGCTCATCCAACCACCAAGATGAGGAGGATAGTGAAGACAGGAAGCACGATAGTCGAGTGGGTTCAGTTCATCACCTAGAACCAGAATCGGAGCAGTTGAAGAAGATAGAGGCCGAGAATGCAAAGGAATAGGTCAAAAGTGAGGATGAAGGTGCTGACACAATGGTGCTTTACCGTTTCCAAGCCACTGTAGACAGAGGGAAGGAGAAGATGCGGGGGAAATTGATGGTGGTTATGGAGGAGGAGATCAACGGGGAAGGTGAAGGAAAATGTGGTAGTGCAGATCTATTTGGTGTAGACCAAACTACTCCAACAATAGGTCATGGGTCAAAGTTAGAGATGATCTCTGACCTAAGGTGTCGCACAAGGAAGGAGATGCCTGAGTTGTCCAGGTTTGGACTGAAGGAAAAATTGAGCTCTGATCATTGGCTTAGACTAACAAATGTGAGAATAAAGGGAGTTGATAGGGACAAGTTGCTGGAAATGGGTGGCGGCTAGAGCAGAAGCGTCAATGGACGCTGTGAAGGTGGTGATATTGGAGGCAAGAAGGGTGGTGGCTTAGGCAATAGCCTTGATGGATGCTGCAAGGGTGGTGGTTGGGATGAGTTGGAGGAGAGACACCAGGTAGATGGGTCGTTTACTGCGACTGAGGTGGAAAATTCATGCATGTCGGCCAAGCATCCATTGCTAGAACCTCCAGATCTAGATCCTCATCTGACAGTTGAGGGATAGGCAGTGGAGGTGCAAGCAAACATGGTTGTTACAACGAGAAACATCGTGAATGGGGAAAAGAAGAAATAAGGGACAAGAATGAGATTACAAAAATTAAAGCCATTTTTTGACCTAATGGGCCAGGCCCAATCAAATGAGCAAAAAGGAGACCAGGCCTTTTGGGAAGGAATTGGGCTAAGAAGATAGAGCTTAATAGTGACCCCACCCTTTAAAAATTTTATCAGTTGCTTTATGTTTTTGGTGCCTCCACATAGGATTGAACTACGGACCTTCAGTTTACAAATAGGAATAGGCGAAGAAAGAAGAGAATAAGAGATGGACGTGGAGAAGCAAGTGGTGAGGCCCAGAATTGGTCCCAAACTAGTTCTCGGTCAAAACGTCACTGTTCACTGCACTGGTTATAGGAAAAATGGTGACCTTTCTCAGAAGTTTTGGAGCACAAAGGATCCAGGGCATAATCCTTTCACTTTCAAAATCAGGGAAGGTTTTGTTATCAAAGGATGGAATGAAGGTGTGATTGGTATGCAAGTTGGTGTAGTTGCTCGTCTCTGGTGCTCTCTTGGTTATGCTTATAGTGCTAGTGGTTTTCCTGCTTGGGGAATACAGACCTTCAGTTTAATGGGTCAATGGCACCTAGGTGGAAGCTCTTATGCTTCCAACATCAATTGGTCATTAAGCTTCAAGCAATGGGACTTCAATGGAATTTTTTTTCAGCTGCTACAAGACCCCTGCCCAAACCCTCACCTTGAGGACAAGTAACTATCAAAATTACAACCATTGCCATCTTTTCTAGCTAAAAACTGAGAATTGAAAGTGCAGCTAGCTGATGACATAGACCACCGAAAGAATGAAGAAGGAGAAATAAAGGTTTTGGTTAAAGGGCAAGATCTACCTGATTTTGAAAGTTCTTGGGAACTAATGACCTCTATCTAAGAGAATTTTCCTGAATTTCACCTTGAGAACAAGGTGAGTCTTTGGGAGGGGGGGAGTGTTGATAGGAAGCCAAGAAAAAATGGGCAGCAACTAAGGTTTATTCTAGAAGGAAAAGTTTGAGCCCTGAAAATGAGGAAAAAAAAAAACAAACAAGGCTTTAATTGTAACTAACTTGCTAAGCTGACAGGGAGTAGTGAGGTGAGGATTCTATTGAGAGAAAAGGTATATCTTGTGGGTTGGTTAGCATACGGGAGGTAGGTTGGAATTGGCTTGGACTTATGAGAGAATTGAACACTCTCTAATTTCCTCATCCTTATTTATGTTTTCTTTTTGCATTCCTAGAAGTTGTAACAACATTACTGGACTGATATCACCTTGATATCATCCAGAGAGTAATCAATATACCTGAGTTTCCATCCATTTTCTATTCTTCATTTTTTGGTACCTATCAACTAAGATTATGACAAAAATGGGAGATTTAATGGTAACAAAAAGGGACTAGATCAAGGAAATATAGCTAAGGATATAGTGTTGCATTAAGTACAATGGTTCTCATGCTACACACTTGTTACATATTCACTATCATTGGTTCAATTTTGATTTAATCTTTTGGTCCCTGGCTGGCTGGCAGGTATGTTGTTAATTTGTTAGTATTTTTTATTGACAACAAATTGACAAGTTAGCAGTTGATATTTCTCATTACATCTTGCAACACACACACACATAAAAGATCATTGGCTTAAAAAATATATTTTGATGATCTTCACAAGTGAATCTGTAATGGCATTGACAAATGATATTCTCATAAACCTACACATACGATCATTGGTTTAAAAAATAGATTTTGATGATCTTCACAAGTGAATCTGTAATGGCATTGACAAATGATATTCTCATAAACCTTTTTTTTTCCCTGATTGTGAACAGGTTGTGGCTATGCAATATGTCATATTCACATTCTTAGGAAGCTAGTTTATGTGAATGTGAGACTAAATTGCTTTTGATTTTCTAATTTTGATTGGAAGATGGAATTTATTTAACTGAAGTTGATCGAGTCCTACACTCTGGTGGGTACTGGATTCTATCAAGGCCACCAATAAATTGGGATGGCCACTAGAAAGATTGGGAAAAGACTCTTGAGAGTCTCAAAATGGACAAAAAGCAATTGAGACTGATAAGATCACAAAACTAACTAAATATCATCATAGTTTGATGGAAGCTTTGGAGCTTTGTTAGAGAAATGCATGCTGAAGGGATGTAAACAAGCAAATGCTATTCGAATCTGATGCTTATTATATTCTTGTTGGTGTAATATTTTCCTTTGTAATATTGGCTGGTATAACATTTTGCCATTTGATATAAAGTCATTGGAACTTGGTGTATCATTTTGTAAATAATATATCATTGTTTTGGAAAGTATGTGCATCTTCTAATTTTATAAGTTAAGAACCCAAAAAAATAAAATAAAAATAGTTGACTTGCACAGCATACATGATAACAAATTGTAAACAAATAAGCATAGAAATGCATGTGTAGCATATTGCTGGTGTAATATTTTCTCAAGTAATTCACCATTGTCAATACATATATGCAGCTTTTAATTTTTTAAGCATTTACATATATAAGAAAACTCTTGTGCTATATATATATATATATAAAAGTTGTCAATATATCAATAAATATAAAAAGAACATTGCAACAAATTGTCAATACATCAAAAAAAAAAAAAACAAATGCTTGGTAAGTAACTACGTATTGTGTATCCAACTATCCACTATATTCTTATGAATTGAAAGTTCTAGCCCCTCACCTTAACACAACAAAAAACCCCACCTTTTCCAAATTTTTGAAATTATTATTAGTTCCCAAATCAAATCCAATATAAAACATTGTTAAAATATAGTGTCTTATTTTAAACACTACTTAACCTGATTTGAGTACTATTTAAACTTTTTTAAAGTTGATATTGTTTCCCTGCAAAAGAGATCAAAACTGCCCAAATTAATAGTAAAATATTTAATGGAAACTAGTGTCTCTTATACATAATCACATAGTCCTTGATGCAACCTCATTGAATTATCCCATTCTCTCTTAAATTTCAATCGCTGTGTCATCTTTCTCTAAATGATTCAATCAATAACCAATAATAATAACAAAAAATGTAAGAAACAATGAATAATCTATTTACAACAGTTAACATACCTTTGACAGAGCAACTTTCAACATCGGTAATGAGATGAGACAACAACGCAAGTGACAAAGCAACTTTCGGTACCGGCAATGGGAGCAGAGTTCGACACCGGTGATGTGAAGAGACAACAACATTAGTGATGGGAGGAGATGACAACAACGATAATGGGAGCTCAACAAATTACAAGCCGCACAGTGATAGTAGAACTGAAGGGGCTTTGGTGAGAAATTTGTGGCGGTAACGTAAAAGACTTTTTTTTTCTTTTAATAAATCAATTCTCAAAATGAACTTTGATAATCGATAAGCAAGTTAGAAAAAATTTTAAGTGTGTGACGTGGCCTAATAAGAGAGAAAGTGTTGAAAGGAGTGTGATAAAGAGTATGTTGTTGGCATTCCTCAATAATATAATGCAAAAAGTTGGGGACTTGTAAGTATAAATAGGGGGTAGGTTACGGTAAAAGCAAAAGAAAGAAGAAAAAGTGAAAGTGAGGTGCTATATGATAGCTGCAAAGACTATCAAATGATATCAATTTGTAAGTCGATTTACCAAATTACTTGTAGTATAAGGCACAACTGGGTCGAGCCATTGAATTATTCTAATTAAGCAATCAAATTAAGAAGTTAACAAAGGGTGAAAAAGGTTACAGAATAATTAAACAAAAGCAATTAAAAATTGTAAACAGAATTAAGTAAACAACCAATCTAAGAAAATTAACTAATCTTGAATTTAATCCATCATTGATTATTATGAATCCATTCAATTACAAATCAGATTCTTGATCTTAGATCACATCAAGAAGCCTTAAGATGATCTATGAATTCTTTACTAGATAAACATCCAAAATTTAATTAATTAATGTTAAATGAATTAAACACTCATCTAATCTTAAATTAACCTAAAACTCAGAATTCAACCAAGTTTAACAATCCATCAAACACCTTTGATGCATTGTTTATTCTCTATAATCCTTATTAAACATGTGGTAATTATGTAATTATCACATCAACATCTAAATCAAATCAAGAAATTCAAACGAGATTTAACAAAATCAAAAAAGGTAAAAGAGAAACTTGATTAACAAGTAAAAGAGAAACTTGATTAACAATTAAATATAAAATAATCAAAATAAAATATCAAAATTAAACATCAAGATTGTCAATCCCTAGGATTGATTAAAAGGATCTAGCCCTCCATGGCTGGAAGGGAAGAAAAATAGAAAAGAAAGAAACCTAGAGAGAAGGGAGAGGAAGAAAGAGGAAGAGAGAAAGTGGAAGAGTGGCTAAAAGAAAATTAAGGTTAGGTTCGTGGTTGCTGCTACTACTTTAATAACTATAACAACAACAACAACAACCAAGCCTTTTCCCACTAGGTGAAGTCGGCTACATGGATCAGACGACGCCATTGTGTCCTATCATGAACCAAGTCTTCAGAAAAATCATTCAAATCTAGATCTTTTTTAACCATTTCACCTATAGTCTTTCTTGGTCTTCCTCTACCTCTAGCTATTGGGTTATTCTCCATCTGATCTACTCTTCTTACAGGAGCTTCTAAGGGTCTTCTCCTTACATGTCCAAACCACCTAAGGCGAGATTCTCCCATCTTTTCCACAATAGGTGCTGCCCCTACTTTCTCTCTAATGCATTCATTCCTAATCCTATCTTGTCTAGTATGGCCACACATCCAATACAACATCCTCATCTTCGCGACACTGATCTTGTGCTCTTGTTGGCTTTTTACCGCCCAACATTCAGTTACAACATTGCGGGCCTTATAGGTGTGCGGTAAAATTTACCCTTAAGCTAGAGAGGCACTTTCCTATCACAAATAACTCCTGAAGCACTCCTCCATTTCATCCATCCAGCTTGAATCCTATGGTTTACATCTCCTTCTATCTCTCTGTCATTTTGTATAATGGATCCAAGATACTTAAACTGTGTAACTTGTGGTATGGTATAATCTCAATTTTTACCGCAAAGCTAGCATTAACATGCTTCTTACTGAACTTACATTCCATATACTCGTCTTACCGCTTAGACGAAAGCCATGTTCTCAAAGCCCGTCTCCATAACTCTAGCTTCCCATTTATTTCCTCTCTCGACTTTCCAACTGAGACTATATCATCTGCAAAAAGCATGCATTGTGGCATTTAATCGGTACATCCAAGACCAAGGTAAAAAGATCATAGTTATAGGGAACTCTTCTGTGACCCCATTCGGTGTTCTCACACTAGTTTTAGCCTCATCATACATATCTTGGATTGCTCGAATATAGGCAATACGAACTCTTTTCTTCTCCAAAGCCTTCCACAAGACTTCTCTCGGTACCCTATGGTAGGCTTTTTTCAGATCAATGAAAATCATGTGTAGGTCTTTTTGCTTCCTCCGATATCGCTCCGTCAATCTTCGTAGAAGATAGATTGCTTCCATGGTTGACCTCCCAGGCATAAAACCAAATTGATTCTCTGAAATATGAGTCTCTTGCCTTAGTCTCCTTTCAATGACTCTTTCCCATAACTTCATGGTATGACTCATGAGCTTAATCCCTCTGTAATTTGCACAGTTTTGTATATCTCCCTTATTCTTATAAATAGGGATTAAAGTGCTTCTCCTCCATTCATTTGGCATCTTCTTAGACCTCAATATCTCGTTAAAAATGACTTTGTAAGCCGAAACTTATACCTTTAGAAGGCACTTCCATATCTCAATAGGTATATTATCCGGTCCCACCGCTTTTCCATTATCCATCCTCTTCAATGCTTCTTTTACCTTAAACTCCCAAATTCTACGATAAAATGTTTTATTTTGGTTTTCCTCTCTAGTGTTTAGAATGTCTGAGTCCCCTAATACCCCGTGTTCCTCATTAAATAACTTGTGAAAATAACCCTTCCATCGATCTTTGATGTCTTGTTCCGTAACCAAGACTTTACCCTCTTCATCCTTAATGCATTTTACTTAATCCAGGTCTCTTGTCTTCCTTTCCCTACTTTTAGCAAGCTTGTAGATATACCTTTCTCCGTCTTTGGTGTCCAACAATTGATATAACCCATTAAACGCTTTAGTTTTCGCCTCGCTCACTGCCTTCTTAGTATCTTTTTTAGCTGCCTTATATTTTTCCCAATATTCATCATTTTTACACCCGTGCCAAGCTTTATAACATTCCCTTTTAACCTTAACCTTATCTTGTACACTTGTGTCCCATCACCAAGATTCTTTATCCTTGGGTCCAAAGCCCCTTGATTCACCGAGTGTCTCTTTTGCTACCTTCCTAATCCCTTTAGCCATCTCGTTCCACATATCATTAGCATTCCCTTGTACTTCCCAAATCTCTTCCTCCATAATCCTCCTCTGAAGGAGCATTTGTTTTTTGCCCTTTAGTTGCCACCATTTGATCCTTGGCTCTCTGTCTCGATAATTTCTCCTTACTCTCATCTTAACTCGTACATCCATAACCAAAATCCTGTGTTGGGTAGTCAAGCACTCTCCAGGGATGACTTTGCAATCCATGCAAATCTTTCTATCAGATTTCCTTAATAGAAAGAAATCAATTTGAGAGAAAGAACCCCCGCTTCTATATGTGATAAGATGTTATTCCCGCTTCTTAAAACAAGTGTTAGCTATTGTAAGATCAAACACTACCGCAAAATCTAGAATCACTTTGCCCTCTGCATTAACTACTCCTAGACCATAACCCCCATGCAAACCCTCATACCCCATAGATTCGCTCCCCACATGACTATTTAGGTCCCCACCTAGAAAAATCTTCTCTCTCAAAGGTATTCTCTGCACTAAACCTTCTAAATCCTCCCAAAATTTAATCTTGTAGTGCTCGTCTAACCCTACTTGGGGTGCATACGCACTGATAACATTAAAAGTCTCCTATTCCACAACAAACTTCAAAGCTATAATCCTATCTCCAAGTCTTGTCACATCCACAACATTATTCTTCCAATTCTTATCTACTATTATGCCTACCCCGTTTCTAGATTTTATCTTGCCAGTGTACCAAAGCTTAAAACCCAAAGTGTCGAGTTCCTTTGCCTTTTCTCTAACCCACTTAGTTTCTTGTAGGCACATAAAATTAATCCTCCTCCTAATCATGGTGTCAATTATTTCCATTGATTTACCTGTAAGTGTGCCTATATTCCAAGTTCTAAAACGCATCCTACTCTTGTGAACTAACTTCTTAACCTACTCCCGTTCACGAAAATGTGAGAACCCTTGCTTATTTTTCACTACACCCAGGCAGCGATGCAGCGGCTCTTGCTCATTTGACACTGTACTCGAGCCATACAGCGCGTTGCTTAGGGGCAACGACCTAGCATTAACACAATTACTTCTTTGATCCATGTCATAAAGATTCGACAAAGTTTTACGTCGACTGTCGACTGCCTAACACAACCCTCCTCTTTTATCCGGGCTTAGGACCGGCTATGTAGGAATTTGCAACAAAGCTCAGCATAGGCAGAGTTTGCTACTTTAATAACTATCTCTAAAATTAAAAATCCAAGTTTGCCCTTAGCTTAGGGTTAATCCTCTTCTTCTTAACTTTAATTGGACACATAATATTCTTAACATCTCTTTGGACCAGTTAGTCGACTTCAAAGGACGAGAACACTATCAAAACGTCATATTTTTTATAAGTAGTCTTCATAATAGTTGAATATCTGTGTCTCAGCTTTCCAACAACACAACTCCATATAACTCATACAATCCAGATTATAGCTCAATATTTGCATGTTGTCTAAGTTCCAGCGACAACATATCTGTTCTAACTTCTAGGCTCAATCTGACCCACTAGACATATGATTTTGTCTTTGAGCTCTCATCAAAGTTGTAGAGCTTTTTTCTTAGATTTCTTACAAGGTAAAATTCATAATATGTAGATGTATAAAACTAAAGTTATGCCCAAAATACAGAAACAGTATAAAATTTTCAATAACACTAAAAAATACAGTTAAGCCTAATTTGAAGTCAAACTTATAAAATGTGGTCAAGACCAATCAATTAAGCACATAAGAGGTCTAAGAGACTAAATATACGAGTTAACTAATATATGAAAATTGTGTTTATCAAATTCCCCCACACTTAGCTTTTGCACTCTTGGGCAAAACTAGAAATTCAACACTAGGGAACAAGGAACAACAACACAAACTCAAAAGTTAAAAACTCTAAAAGACTCACTTTCCAATGATGTTCAAGAATGCAAAAGTCTATGAGCAAGAAGAGCAACCAAAGCTTCAAGGAATCAAAACATTCATGAAGTAACATTTCTTTACATTTCAAACCAACAAGGAAAGTAACTTCAATTGAAAAGTATAAATCAAGAATGATAGAACCTTACAAGATACACTCACAATCCCTCAAGTGTTTAGAAGGTAATTGTTTCACTCAAATTAGCCTATGATAATTTTGCACTACCATATGCTTACTTATCTTCCATTTCTAAACTACTCAAAACATATGCACACACAAATTAAGAGAACTTTATGCAAGGTTATAATATGGTCAAGGTAAGGAAGGGGAATAATATAGAGGTGACAAGTTAAATATCAAAGAGAATAAAAAAACAATGGGGATAAGTTCAAATAACAAGAAAGAAAGTTTAACCCAAATCTATATAATACAAATTCTCTTTACATATTCTTTTTTTTTTCTCTTTTTTTTTAATTTTTCATTTTTTTTTCAATTGACCACTCTTTCTTTTTCACCAAACATTTTGCACACTAATTAGCACACTCCCACACTTGTTCAAGAACTTTTCCAATGACAATACCAATGCTCTCCTATTCCTTAAGGCTAGGTAAAAATATGATTTTCCATTTAAGGCATGTAATGGGCTAAAAACAAGAAATGATCAAATAACAATGAGGTTAATTAAGGAAAAATATGCAAGATTGGTTATTTAACTAAAGTAGCTAATTCAAGAAAAATGTCTCAATTATGTTCATATATGCATGTGAAAATGTAGTCTAAAAAAGAATCAAAGCAAGTTCTTGAGTAAAAAATTTCATGAGTGAAAATCATACAAGAAAGAAGAAAATAACACAAATGCTCAATCCATTCATTAAAAGGCTCGCAGTTTTACAAGGTATGCTTCTATCAAACTCAATCTACCAATTCAATTTTCATTACCAAACGAGTTAATCTCAAGATGAAAGACAATTTATTCACTTATTTTATAAATTTTTAACTTCAATTGATGCATGCTCACAATTTTCACAAATCTCAAAATTCTATTAGAAATCAATTAAAAACACACTTATATATATATATATATATAAAGAAAAACATAATTTAAAAACAAAACAAAATCAAAATTTAAAAATAGAAAATAACAACAAAATAAAAACAAAAACAAAAAAATAGAAAAAAATAGAATTTAAAACAGAAAGAGTAAACAGAATGTAAATTTCTCCCCTATACTTAAATTCTACATTGTCTCCAATGTAAAGCTTATAAAACATCAAATCATCAATATCTCATAAAATATCATCAACAAATTTAGGACAAGTAAAATAAAGGAGAGAAGGAAGAAACATTCTTATCAAGTGATGTATATGACCACTTATAAGTGGATCTCCTCCATTGTGTCATCTTGAGCTCTCTCATAGAATTGCTTGAGGCGATCTTCATTAACTTTGAAAACTTTGTTAGTTACCTTACTTGTAATTTTCATTGCATCATAAGGAAAAACCTTAGTGACTATAAAAGGGCCTAGCCACCTAGAACGGAGCTTGCCAGACAAGAGCTTAAAGTGGGAATTGTAAAGGAAAACTTTTTGACCAATCACAAATTCTTTTCTTGTCAACATATTGCCATGAAGAATCTTGGTATTTTCTTTGTAAATCCAGGAGTTCTCACAAGCTTCCAACCGAATCTCTTAAAGTTCTTAGAGTTAGAGTTTTCTTTGGGATCTAACTTGGTTTAGGTTAAGGTTGCACTTCTTTACCCCCCATAGGCCTTGTGCTCAATCTCCACCAGAAGGTGACATGTCTTTCCAAAGACTATCCTATAGGGAGATATGCCTAAAGGTGTCTTGAAGGCAGTCATATACGCCCACAATGCGTCCTCAAGCCTTTTGCTCCAATCTTTTCTATTCGGTTAGACTGTTTTTTCCAAGATTTGTTTCAACTTTCTATTTGAAACTTCAAATTGCCCATTGGTTTGTGGATGGTAGGGAGTTGAAACTTTATGCATCACACCATATTTTTTCAACAATGCCTCTATGTTTTTATTATAAAAATGGGAGCATTGGTCATTAATTATGGCTCTCAGAACTTCAAACTTGCAAAAAATATGAGACTTGACAAAGTCTAAAACAATATGAGAATCATTAGTCCGAGTGGCCTTGTCCTTCACCCACTTAGATACATAATCAACAGCTAACAAAATGTAAACAAAACCAAAGGAATTGGGAAATGGACCCATGAAATCAATGCCTCACACATCAAATATCTCACAAAACAATAATGGTTGTTGAAGCATCTCATTCTTACTGGAAATGTTACTTGTTTGTTGGCATTGTTCATAATTCTTACAATAATTGTAAGCATTATGAAATAAGGTGGACTAATATAATCCAGAGTCTAAAATCTTCCTAACAGTGCGTTGTGGTCCAATATTGTAGGGTATAGAAAAAATTTCTTATGAAAATTAATAGTATGAATTCATTGTTATGGGTAGTAATTTTGTTTCAGTTGACACATATGTTGATTGATTTCATACTTATTGTATTGTTATTATTTAGAAGTTTGAGAAGTGGAATTAAGATGGCAAAACACCTTGTTGCTCTCATTTACTACATGCAATGGGAGAATGTATGAAGGTGAAAAATGTCTAATGTATGAAGGTCATCATCCTAAGTCTATCATGATTAAACGTGATATAATTTTTGAGCTTCTAAAAAGGAAAATTCATTTAAAATTAAGGCATTCAGCCCTATAACACAAGAGGGTGGGATTAAATATTATGTAAACCTTCAAGAAAGCCGATGTGACTGTGGGTTGTTTCAAGTATTGCATTTCTCTTGCTCTCATGTAATAGCAACATGTACTTTTAGGTCATTTAACTGTTTTCAATATGAGCATAGGGTTTACAAACTACAAAATATTTACAAAGCTTATGAGGTTGATTGGGGAATCATTAAGGATGAAACATAGTGACCACCAACTCCAGAGATTACATTGGTGCCTAATCGTCAATTGCTTAAATCTAAAGGTTTACCCAAATCAACTCGACTTAGAAATGAGATGGATTAACGCGAACCAGGACTGAGACAAAGATGTTTAGCATGCCATGAAGAATGACATAATTCTTGTAGTTGTCATCGTGGTGGATCAACTTCCTTGAGGAATGACCAAGAAAGGTCATCTAGTTGATTAAAACATAATTTGATAATCATTGTATTATATTAGATGACAGTCAGTGTGTAATTGAAGAGATTACCATTGTGTATCATTAATTATTAGTTTGTGTTAGTTCATTATCATTGTGTATTGAGAGATAACCAATGTGTGTTAGTTGACTATCATTTTGGATTTCAAGGATGACAGTTTTCTATTTGATTATTTATGTTTAATCTTATTTTTATATGAGCTTTTAGCAATGTCTTCTAATTTGTATTCGATAAATTTATAGTATGTCTTATCATTTGAAGAATTACCCATTATTCTTGTTATTTGCCTCATTACAATGTGAGACATGACATTCCACTTGAATCCAGGCCTAGATGACCCTTCAATACTTAAGTTGCAAGAATTTCATGTTTCACAACATATATGACAAGGAAAGGAATATCGTCATTTGCGCGTTAGATGTGCTCAGAAATTCAGGTATATAAACCCAGATGAGCGGATTCTTCCTATTGACGGCGATGCAGTTACTGGTCGTACCCACCGTTGCGATTGGATGCAGCTATATGTTGACTTGTTAGGTTCGAAGCCAAATGCTCCACACTTATCAGGTAACAATGATGATATTTACGTGCAGTAGTGTGCATGAACATATGTACTTAGGTTGATTAGGGGTTTGTTATTTCCTAATATTTCTCGTTTTATCTAAATATATATAGATATGTTTCATTAAACATGATAAAGTACTTTTGAGAACATCCAATTTTTAGGAAAAATTCGGAATGTTTGAATTGTTAAGGTTAGTTGATTTTGATAAGCTTGCTAGGCTGGTATTCTAGCCCATGAACCGATCGTGACCTTGGTTTTGAGTGGTCACAAATTTATCATATGTTATTGTGACATACTTATATTTGTTTACACTTTTTTTTAAACTTAGTTATATGTTACAAGTAAATTACAAAACAATTTTGTTTATCGTATAACTACAAATTTCTATGCCATAAATAATAAAATTTCTAACAAATAAGGGAATAATTCTATTTGTTTTTATATTTTTTTAAAAAATAGTGGTGTACACTAGTGACGCCAACATGTCCAACGGTAATGGATCACACACCCTCTCCATCATGACAAGGTGTTCTAAATTTGTGTGAGTCTAAAACAAAGTTTTGCTCTATAATAGATGCTCACAACTTCAGGAAAAAGTTGAAAAAATTGTGCTTCAAATAAAGTTTTAGCCATGCACTGGTAATGCTAACACATTTGGCGTTACATTATGGATAGCGTCAGAGAGTTTGACATTTCCACATGGATAACGCCTAGCGTGATGACGTATCCACATGGATAATGCTTAACGTGATGACATATCCACGTAGATAACGCCTAATGTGTTGGCGTAATTGCAATGATAGCACCATTATCTTTAGTGCTATCTACGTGGACGTGAAAAAAATGAAAAAATTCAAGTAATCAAAAGTATGACAGTTTAATATATAGTTTAAAAATATGACAATTTGGTAAATAGTTATCACTAAGTACAAAATGGTAAAAAAGTCCTCTTTAAAGTTTAAACTGAGATACTAACAATGAAAGGGTTAATATGTGAGAAGGTGGAGGAGAGAGAAAACAAGATTTGACTTTGAGGGAGGTGGATAGAGAAAAAGAAGAAAGTTGGAAAGAGAAGAAGAAGATTAAAAGTGTGTTTGAATTAATTGTGAAAAAAATTATTTTAATAATTAATTATATATATAATCAATTATAATATAATTTATTTTATATTTAGATATGTTAGTTGAAAAGTGATTTTAAAATAATCTTTTGTTTGGATTGTCTAAAAAAATTACATTTCTATAATAAATTACTAAAAATGATATGAAATGAATTATTTATATTATATAATATTTTAAGTTTTAAGGTTATTTTGGTAAAAATATAACATAAACAACTTTTGAAATATATTTTTTAATATAATCCTAAATTTTTTTTATTATGAAGCATGAAAAACTTTTTTTTAGCAAAAAATAATCTTTAATAAAAAGCACTAAGATGTTGAAGGAGATAGAAAATCTATGATTTAGTTTTTTTTATTATTATTATTAAGGCAATGTCAACTTAGTAAAATATTCATAAGAGTTAGTTATTTAATGAAAAGAGGGATTGACATTTTTGTCTAAAGGAAAATGGTTGAGCTTGTTAATATCTAGCGACTAAAAAAAGAGTTCGAGATGTTAGCAGCTTCTCTTCTCTCTCTCTCTCTCTATATATATATATATATATATATATATATATATATATATATATATATATATATAAAATATATTTATATATATATATATATATATATATTATAATATATTTAGTGAAAGAAATTTTTATTGTGAGAGAGTGAGAGGAGTAAAATTTGATCATACAGTTTGTTGTATGGTCAACAAGATTTATATATAATCAAGATTTACTCATTTCACCATCTCACAATAAAAACTCATCTCACTAGATATGTCTTATATATATATATATATATATATATATATATATATATATATATATATATATATAAAATAAGTAAACATATGATTAAATATTAAACATTAATTACTATAACCAATATTAATTAATAACAAAATATCAAAAGAGTCTCTTGATACTCTTCATGTTTTTGTCAATAAAAAATTTCAAGTTATGACCCTTGGATGTGAGAAATTATTATATGTCTCTAGAGTACAATATTATTGATTTTAAGTTAGTGATTTAAAACTTATATAAATTTATTTAAAATAAATGGTAAATATCTTTCTTAGAGTATGCACTTATTGTATACCAAGAGTATAGAATAGTTTCTCCACTTTTTACCCTTTTGAGTTAGTTAGTATTATAATTTTTTTTGACACGTCAAATCCAAAAATTAAAAATTAGTATTATAATTAAAAAGTAATTTTTACACTTAAAATTATTTATTATAGTTGTTGATTAAAAATTTAGGATCACTACTTTAAGTCTTTCAATAAAAGTCATTTTATTAATTGAAGATGAGTGACAATCTATCCCTATATTATAAAATTGAGTACTCATACTATTATTCTATCCCTAAAGCCTAGGAAGTCTTGGTATGAGCCATTCAAAATTGCTAAGCACTGCTTACATAATGATGGTTAGTTGGGGTTTGATACATGTGAGTACCTAATTTTGGTCTAAGCAAAAGTAAATAAATATCAATAATAAATAATGATAAAATAATAATAAATAAATTGGCCCAAAATTGCCTGTCGAATGTGGTGCAAAATTTTTGACGGTGACCCAAGCCTGACTTCAGTGACTTGATCCAGTGAAGCCCATTAAGTATCTAATTGCACCCCAAAACTTACTCCCCCTTCCCAATCAATCAGTCTATCGCCGTGTCAACAGCAGCAGAGCACAAAGGGAGAAGCAGAGTTGGGGCAGAGAGTGAGGCTTGACTCGAAAGGCATGTTTCTCAATTCTGAGTTCAGGTATGAAAAAAATTCATTACTGTGATCCCTAAGCTTCACTTCAACCAAAATCATCATCTTTATCACAAAATTTCCAAACGAACCTCACTCTTAAACCCTGCTTCCCAGTCCGTAAACAAAGCTGGATTCTTGCTTCACTTTGGCTTGTTTGTTCATTCCTTATTTATCTTTTTCTTTCTTATTTTTTTCTACGGTGATTGATACGTTTCGTAAGTGTAATTTTCTCTTTGTTTTTTTTTTTTTTTAATTTTACTCTGCGGGTTTGGTATGAAATGCCTTGTTATTTATTAATTGTTCGTTTGGAGTTTTGAATTTTTTTTTTATTTAAATTTCTTCAATGTATATGGAGCATGCAGTAGCGGTCATTGGTAGGTAAAGGTGAACCATAACCCGCAATCAAGTGATGGAAGGCAAGACGATGCTGCTGCACTCTCTGATTTTCTTGCTTCCATAATGGATTATACTCCCATTGTCAGTTTCTTATATTTACCATCGATGGACTATTTTATTTGAATTCTTTTCCATATTCAAAAATTAAGCACCTCTTCTATTTTTTTATTTTTCCTTCTTTTGGTTTGAATTATTTTAGATACCTGATGAGTTGGTGGAGCATTACTTAGCCAAGAGTGGATTTCAATGTCCTGATATTCGATTGTGGTTACTTCTTTATTCAGCAAAAATTAAATTTTGTTTTTTTGTTTTTAAAAAGCATTGACGTTAATGTTCTTGGTGTTTCTACTTTATTATGTAGATCATGTTTATAATAGCTAGTCCCCTAGTTTGAGAGAATAAGAATGAGTGGAATTTTATTCAAGGTTTCTTATGAGAAAACAAGTTCAATTGTTCAAATGGAGTGTAATATTGAATAAGAATGAGGGCTAGAGCAATGTGACAAGTTCATTTGATATCTCTACATATGTACTGTAAAGATTAACGGCAGAATAGATCTCTGCGGGAAGAGAATAAAAATTCGTAGTCCTTTGAATCCAACTATGCCATAGACCCCATCACATGTTTGTGTATCTCTACCAATCAATTTGAGAGTTTTAAATTTCTATAAAGATGTAAAAAATATGTTATCTAAAAATAAATAAATATATAAGAAATTAGCAGTTTATTCTATTATACTCTAGTCTCTGCACAAGACCTTGACTCGTGCTTATTTTTTATGTTAATGTGTCTTAGTCTTTCTTTGGTATCCTATATCTAAATGGAATCTATATGATTATGTTGCTGTCATTATGTGGGAAATGAGGGCAGGAAGTTATTTTGAAGCAATTTAAGTCAAACAATGATGAAATATGCAAATTGTGTTGGACTGAGTTTCTAGCCATTTTTTTTCTTTTTCTTTTCACTCTTACTCAGGTTTTGTTTTGGTTTTCTTGCTGTTTGTTGTTGTTTTGAACCTCTAATAAAGTTGATCATAAGTGCTTGTGAATTTGTTAGAGGCTCAATATTTCTTCCATTTTGATTGACTACTGTTGACTGATTTATTTCTACTAAGTTGGATTCTTAGCCCTGGCATTTCTTGTTCATATATTGTAACTAAAGCTGTTGGAGGCTGTTGTACTATTTGAAAACTTACTCAAATACATGTCATTTTTTAACCAACTTCACTGTATTACCTGTTGCCTGTTTTTGTGTAACTTTTATCAAGTTGGCTTTGGCTATGTGTAAATTTTGTGCATTATTGGATGAATCAGATTATGCTGGGCAGGATACTAATTGGGAATATGGAATGACAACAAGAAACTTCTCAGTAAGCCCTTTGCAATTGTTCTTCACAAGCGTTGACTCTTTGTCCTGTCTTGTGCCTGGTCTCATTCAATTATCAGAGCTGACTAGGCATTGTAGAAAGCTTTCTACTCTTGGTCTTGTGCACGCCCCTCCCACTACCTACTTGCCCGTCGTTAATTGCCAAAACCAGTTCAAAACATGCATAAAAGAAAAAGAATCCTTCAGCTATGGCATCCATTGGCCCTTCACAGACCACCCTAACCTCCAAGTTTCATGCTTTCCTCAAAAGGGCTTCTCAGAAATCACTGAAGGAATTGTTGGGAAAGCATTGCATGCGTTTTGCGTGAAAGGTGTTGTTCAACTCGGTACATTTTATACAAATACCTTGATTAACATGTACTCTAAGTTTGGTAACATTAAATATGCGCAATGCATATTTGATAGAATGTTGGATAGAAATGAAGCTTCTTGGAATAACATGATGTCAGGGTTTGTTCGAGTGGGTTGGTACCATGAAGCAATGCAATTCTTTTGTCATATATGTGAATATGGTGTCAGGCCAAGCAGTTATGTGGTTGCTAGTTTGGTGACTGCCTGTGGTAGGTCAGGCTGCATGATTGAAGGGGCACTTCAGATTCATGGTTATGTTGTCAAATGTGGTTTCTTGTCTGATGTGTTTGTTGGCACTTGTATGCTGCACTTTTATGGTACATATGGTCAGGTTTCTGAGGCTAACAAACTCTTTGAGGAGATTGATGAACCAAATGTAGTCTCTTGGACTTCTTTGATGGTTGGCTATGCAGATAATGGGTATATAAAGGAGGTTCTAAATATTTATCAGCATTTAAGACGCAATGGGTTATATTGTAATCATAATACAATGACTACAGTTATTAGATCTTGTGGAATGCTTGGGGATAAGAGCTTGGGTTATCAGATCCTTGGAGATGTGATCAAATCTGGATTAGACACTAGTGTCTCTGTGGCAAACTCCCTTATATCGATGTTTGGCAATTGTGATAGCATAGAGGAGGCATCTTGTGTGTTTGATAACATGAAGGAACGTGACACTATTTCATGGAATTCAATGATTACTGCAAGTGTACATAATGGTCATTGTGAAGAATCTCTTGGGCACTTTTTTCAAATGCGTCATACTCACACAGAAACAAATTATATTACTATTTCAACCTTGTTATCAGCATGTGGCTCTTCACAAAATTTGAGGTGGGGAAGAGGACTTCATGGTCTAGTTGTGAAATCTGGACTGGAATCAAATGTTTGGGTATGCAATAGTCTTTTAAGTATGTATTCTCAGGCTGGAAAATATGAGGATTCAGAGTTTGTATTTCATACAATGCCAGAGAGGGATTTAATTTCATGGAATTCCATGATGGCAAGCCATGTTGAGGATGGAAAGTATCCACGTGCCATACAACTTTTGATTGAGATGCTCCAAACGAGAAAGGCTATGAACTATGTAACTTTCACCACCGCATTATCATCCTGTTATAATTTAGAAAAAATAAAGATTGTTCATGCCCTTGTTATTCTTTTTGGTCTCCATCACACTTTGATCATAGGTAATGCCTTGGTTACCATGTATGGGAAGTTCGGTTTGATGGCTGAAGCACGACAGGTGTGCAAAATTATGCCCAAGAGAGATGAAGTAACTTGGAATGCACTTATAGGTGGGCATGCTAATAACAAAGAACCAAATGCAGCAATCGAAGCTTTCAATTTATTGAGAGAAGAAGGCTTACCTGTAAATTACATTACTATTATTAATCTTCTCAGTGCTTGTTTGTCTCCTGATGATCTCTTGGAACATGGAATGCCCATCCATGCACATATAGTTGTGGCAGGCTTTGAATTGGATACATATGTCCAGAGCTCCCTAATTACAATGTATGCTCAGTGTGGTGATCTTAATACAAGTAACTACATTTTTGATGTATTAGCTAATAAGAATTCTAGTACTTGGAATGCCATTCTTTCAGCAAATGCTCATTATGGGCCTGGTGAGGAGGCACTAAAACTTATTGTAAAGATGAGAAATAGTGGGGTTCATTTAGATCAGTTTAGCTTCTCTGTAGCTCTTGCTATTATTGGTAACTTAACTGTACTGGATGAAGGTCAGCAGCTCCATAGCTTGATTATTAAACTTGGGTTTGAGTCAAATGATTATGTTTTAAATGCTACAATGGATATGTACGGAAAATGTGGGGAAATTGATGATGTGTTTAGAATCCTTCCCCAACCAAGAGGCAGGTCACAGAGGTCTTGGAACGTCTTAATATCAGCATTAGCCAGACATGGGTTTTTCCAACAGGCTAAGGAAGCCTTTCATGAGATGCTTGATCTGGGGCTGAGACCTGACCATGTCACTTTTGTTTCACTTCTGTCTGCATGCAGCCATGGGGGTTTGGTGGATGAGGGTCTTGCATACTTCTCTTCAATGACTACTGAATTTGGTGTCCCCACAGGAATAGAGCATTGTGTATGCATAATTGATCTTCTTGGGCGATCAGGAAGGCTTGCTGAGGCTGAAGCCTTTATTAACAAGATGCCAATTCCACCAAATGACCTTGTGTGGCGTAGCTTGTTGGCTGCTTGTAAAATACATGGCAATTTGGAGCTTGGGAGGAAAGCTGCTGGCCATCTTTTCGAGCTGGACTCATCAGATGATTCAGCCTATGTTCTATATTCAAATGTCTGTGCATCTACCAGAAGGTGGGGAGATGTAGAGAATGTGAGAAAGCAAATGGAATCACATAGCATAAAGAAGAAACCTGCCTGTAGTTGGATCAAGCTGAAAAACAAGGTTACTACTTTTGGAATGGGAGATCAGTTTCTTCCACAAGCAGCACAAATCTATGCAAAGTTGGAAGAGATCAGAAAGATGATTAAAGAAGCAGGCTATGTGCCTGACACAAGCTACGCATTGCAAGATACTGATGAAGAACAAAAGGAGCATAATCTTTGGAACCATAGTGAGAGAATTGCTCTTGCATTCGGGTTGATCAATAGTCCAGGAGGTTCACCTCTTAGAATTTTTAAGAATCTCCGTGTCTGTGGTGATTGCCACTCTGTTTTCAAGCTGGTTAGTGAAATTGTTGGTAGGAAAATCATATTAAGGGATGCATACCGGTTTCACCATTTCAGTGGTGGCAAGTGTTCTTGTTCAGACTACTGGTAGTGGATTGGATACTGGTTTTAATGCTGTGGCAGCGCATAAACGAGTGATAGTGTAAAAACTTTATATGGACATTGCATCAAAAGTAAATCCATATTTGAAAATTGGGGAAGATGATCAGGATTTTAAGACCTTAAAGGATTTGGCTTGTCCCAGCAATTGCTAGAAGCTTGTGAAAATATAGTTTGAATCCATTAAAAGATACAAGCTAAAGCCATTCCCCTTGAACACATAGTTCTCTTTAAATTTCTCAGTACTATGTGGGTCTTCTGATGCAGATAATTCTGTTTTCAGTTATGGTTGTGTTATATGAGACATTTTGAGGACAGAATGAAATCTGAACTTATTGAATATAAGATGTGATATTGTTTTCTTTAGCATTTTGTTTAAAGTCCAACTCCATCCAAATACTATTTTTAATAACTAAAAAGTGTTTTTTAAAATAAAAAATAATATAATTTTTTTTTTTGTAAAAACAAGCACATTAAAACAAGGACCAAGAGTATTATTCCTGTTAATTATATAATAACACATGATAGATTATGATGCACTGATATGGCAACAAAGCCCATTGTCTTGGATCCAGGCTGTGTCAATGTCGGATACGGACATGACATGACCCAATTGCCAATTCGTCCTAATCACTGCTCAACCACCGAACACTGCTTGGATACCGCTGCAATATGGCAAGGAAGGGATGGGGAGAAAAGTATGAACGCACTGCTTGAGCCTTTGAGATAAGAAAACCCCCCATTTCAGATTCAAAGCCTAGAGTTTCAATTTCAAATCAACTTCTTTTCTACACCCTAAAAGTTCGAAATTTCGGCACCCCACTTCCTCTTTTTGATTGATTTTGTCTCTGTTCTCTGATGATGGCAGGTGCTTATGTTTCATTTTCTCATTTGCTTATGCTTCTGGTTGGTGCTTCTTGTTAAGTTGTTATGCTTCACCTCTGGTTGGTGCTTCATTATGCTTCAACTACTCGTCGGATGCGGTGTGAAACACTCGTATTTGTTGGATGCTTGTGATTGTTGCTGGAGGAAGCCAAGTAGCCAATACTTGTGTCGCTGACATCAGAGGAAGCCAACCTCTGACAACATTTTCTGGTATGCACTGTCTTACTTTAATTTAACAGTCAAGTACAGTTTAAGTTTACTTTAAAGAGTGAGGGTGAGGGCACAAGTTCAGTAGAATGGGCACCTGAACATTGGAGGTGGCGTTCCTCCATCATGTACAGAAAAGATTAAAAAAGCAGATGATAGGTTCAGCTGGAAAAGAACAAAAGGAAATAACAGAGAGGGTGTGAGATAAAATAATTAACTGAAGACTATTTTGCGTCATAAACAACTTTGGCAGCCTAATCAAATGGTCGCAGTGCCAGCTTTTTTTTTTTTACCCATTTTTGTACCCTGGTGCTGTTAATCTAGGCAATGCTTTGTCATCAACCTCCGCAGCTTTCAGGTTTCACACCCACATTCATCTTCTTTGTGATCCTTTTCTGGTTAGATGTTTTGACAGAAATAAACGATAAAAAAATGTACATGTGCAATGTGTTATGTTGACTACATATATGTGTGAGTGTAAAATGTTGACTACATATATGGAAGGAAAGCTTTACTTTTTTTATCTTTGATGATAAAAACCTTGATTCTTTGGAAATGAATGCATGTGTTTTGCAAATTGCAATACTAGCATAGCCTTCCAATTTTGCTTTCAACCTTGATTGTGCTGGAATCAAAGAAATGAAATATACATTTCATTTTTGGCTAAAATACAATTTACCCCCTTAACTTTACTTCATGTGTTTTTTACCCCCTAAAGTTTAAGAGGTGCAATTTACCTCTTAAAGTTTAAGAGTGGAATTTAAAACCCCCCCTCCAAAATAAACACTGTCAAAATAATTAACGGACGTGTGTAAACCACAAAATGAGAGCTTTTTACTAAAACTCCCAAAATCCAGTTTCAACACTGAAATTCCATTCTTCAGCCCTAAACACCCTCCAGCACCACTTTAATTTTTTCAGATTTTCTGGATTAGTGTTCCTCCATAATTATTATCGATCAAAGCTTAAGGAGGAAAAATCAAAGAATTTGGAGCGTGTGGTTGACAATCTTCATTGTAGGTAATTTATAGGAGTATAACTCTTTCTGTTCTCTTTTCTAATGGCTGTCTTTTATGCGTGTAGTAGTTATAGGCTTTCAAATATCACCCAGTTGTCACTTGAGGAAGTGGTCCCAAGTATGTGTGTCTTTTGAAAGCTTTAGTTGTATGCACCAAACATGTAGTGGTCCCAAGTATAACGAATTTGTTCTGTTTTTGGTTTTTTATGTTATGTAAATAGTATTTTATTTTTTCTTTCTTTGAGAGGTGATGCATGGGGCAGAGACTATTTAATAGAACACACACAAGAACACACACAGAACAGAAAGAAAAATACGTTTGTATTAGAACTCAGAGGAAGTGTCCTCTGTCACAGCAACACTATGAGAGAAATTACTACAATGGATGGAGATGAACTGCTTGAAGAAAATGAAAAATGGTACTCTCAGCAGAGAGACCCCCTTTACTGTGATAGGAGTAACTCCTAACCAGCACCCATCAATTCCTTACCTCACAATTCCCCCTCCCCCTTCCAGTCCGTTACCCTCCTCTCATATCCTTCTTCTCTCTCTCCTTCTATGATTCCCGTATATCCTTCCCCCACTCTTAGATTGCCACCTGTCCATTCTGTTATTTTTTCCCTCTCTATCTCTCTTCCCTCCACCTCTGCTGCCACATACTTCTTTTTCCTCACATACACTTGCGGGCCCTATTCCTTAGGCCCATTATTTTCCCTGCCTTCTCTTCCCACACTTCCCCCGTTTCCCTTCCTCCTATACACATTAACAATGGGCCTATCAACACTCCCTCCCACCAGTTTCACCTTGTCCTCAAGGTGAAATTCAGGAAAAACCTTATCAAGCACAGCACCATCCTCCCATGTGTTTTCCTCATCAGATAACCCTGCCCACCTAATCAGCACCTGTTCAGTTCCATTTATCAGTTTCCTCACAGCCAACACCTGGTTGAACTTGTAGTTCCCATTCTTCAGTAAGCCCGGGTGGTAAAGGCTGCCCTGAAGTAATTCCTGACACGGCTTTTTTCAATCGCGAAACATGGAATACAAAATGTATTCTAGTGTTTGTTGGCAGCTCCAACTTGTATGCAACAGGACCCAACCTTTCCGTAATTGTAAAAGGACCATAAAACCTTGGACTCAGTTTTTCATTGGGTCTAGCAGCTAAGGATTTGAATTTGTAAGGCTGAGCCTTCAAATACACCTTTTCCCCTACTTCAAACACAACTTCCCTCCTCCTTTTATCAGCCTGCAGCTTCATATTATTTTGAGCCTTGCTCAAATGGGCTCTCAAGTCCTCTATGATAGTATCCCTCTCCAACAACAACTTATCCACTGCCTGGACCACTGTACCTTCCTGCTAATATTTGATGATCGTAGGAGCCTCCCTCCCATACACCGCCTTAAAGGGACTCATGCCAATCGAAGCATTAAAAGAGGAATTGAACCAAAACTTTGCCCATGCTAACCAATTACACCACTGTTTCGGGTGGCCATTCACAAAGCACCTCAAATAAGCCTCCAAAGCGCGGTTGGTCACCTTTGATTGCCCATCACTTTGTAGGTGATAGGCGGTACTAAATTTCAGTTTGGTGCCTACCATCCTAAATAACTCCTTCCAAAAAATGTTCATGAACACCCTATCCTTATCTGAGATGATAGAATTAGGGAATCCATGTAAATGGACCACTTCAGCCACAAAAACCTCTGCCACATTCTTAGCTGAGTATGGATGGCCAAGTGGAATAAAGTGTGCAGATTTTGATAATCTGTCCACAACCACTAAAATGGTGTCCTTCCCCTTTGATTTGGGTAACCCCCCAAGAAAGTCCATAGGGAGCTCCTCCCAAAGCTGGTTTGGAATAGGGATGGGCTGCTGCAGCCCTGCTGGTTTAAGTGTCTGATATTTGTTCCTTTGACAAATGTCACACTTCTGCACAAATTCTTCAATATCCCTGTGCATTCCCTTCCAATAAAATACAGTTGCCACTCTTTTAAAGGTCCTCAACACCCCTGAGTGTCCACCCCATGAGGATGCATGAAAGTCAACCAAAATGGTTAGAATCTTTGCTGATTTCGCTGGTAAGACCAACTTCCCTTTCTTCCACAAACACCCCTTAGCCATGACATATGATGGATGTGACTGAGGGGCACGGGTCAGATCCTGTATAATGGCCTACAGCTGAGGGTCGTGTATAGTTTCTTCAGCCACGGTGCTCATTTCCTCATTGCAGACGAGTGATATAGCCTGCACGGTCACCAACCTGGATAGAGCATCTGCCACCCTATTTTCCTTCCCTTCCTTATACTGAATTTCAAAGTCGTAACCCATCAATTTGGACATCCATCGTTGCTGTTCCCCATCCAACATGCTCTGTTCCAGCAAGTACTTTAAGCTTCTCTGATTAGTCCGGATTACAAAGTGCTGCCCCATTTAATAGTGTCTCCATTTTTGCACAGCAAACACTATCGCCATGAGCTCCCTTTCGTATGCTGATTTCTGTCTTGCCCGATCTGACAATGCTTGGCTAATAAAAGCCAAAGGCCTGCCCTGCTGCATCAACACAACCCCTATCCCCACTCCTGACGCATCCGTCTCAATTTCAAATGGCATGCTGAAATTAGGCATACTCAACAAAGGCAGCTCAACCATCACCTTTTTTAGCTGCATAAATGCCCCGAAAGCCTCTTCCCCCCAATGAAAATTGTTCTTCTTTAATAGCTGTGTTAAAGGTCTTGCAATGACCCCATAATTTTGGACAAACCTTCTATAATATCCTGTCAAGCCTAAGAACCCCCGCAAACCTTTGATGTCCTTAGGAATTGGCCATTCCTTCATCACCTTAACCTTATCCGGGTCTGCAGTAATGCCATCCGCTGAAATGATATGACCCAAGTACTCTAGTTGTGCCATGCCAAAACAACACTTCTTCAAATTAGCTTTCAGGGAATGAGCTCGCAAAACCTCCAATACAATACGCAAGTGATCCAAATGCACTTGTTGATCAGCACTATAGATGAGTATATCATCGAAGAAGACCAACACGAATTTTCTTAAATAAGGCCTAAAGATCTCATTCATCAATGCTTGAAATGTAGAAGGTACATTGGTTAAGCCAAAGGGCATCACCAAGTATTCATAATGCCCCTCATGCGTTCTAAAAGTTGTTTTGTGTATATCACTCTCCTTCATTCTGATTTGATAATAGCCCGACTTCAAATCCAGCTTAGAGAAAATAATAGCCCCCCATAATTCATCCAATAACTCCTCTATAACCGGAATGGGAAATTTATTTGGGGTAGTAATGCTATTAATGCCCTATAGTCAGTGCAAAATCTCCAACTCCCATCTTTTTTTTAACTAAAATCAAAGGGCTAGCATACGGACTTACACTTGGTCTAATGAGGCCTGCTGTTAACATATCTCGCACAAAGGCTTCAATTGCTTCCTTCTTATGGTGTGGATACCTATACGGCCTGATGTTAGGGATTTGCGATCCCTCTTTGATGACAATAGCATGATCGATCACACCTTCGTGGGGGAGGCAACTCATTAGCTTCTTGGAACAACTCAGCATACTCTTCCAGCACTCCCTCTAACCCCTCCACCTCTCTTTTGACTTCCTGGGAATACTTAGTCATCATTCCCAGCTCAATGTAATATGTTTCACTTCCTCTTTTAATCTCTCTCATCATGGCTTTAAGAGAAGCCACTGTTCTGGACAGATTTGGATCTCCCCGAACCTCCACTTCTTCTCCATTTACCTTCACCCACATCACTTGCTCTTTGAAATCAGCCTCAATCCTACCTAATCCCTCCAGCCACTCATATCCCAGGACCACATCCACTCCACCCAATTCAAACAAATAGAAATCTTGGGTGGTAGTTAAATTAGGTAGTTCTACTTTCACACCCTTGCACTTCCCTTGATTCCTTACACGATGACCATCACCCACCTCCACCAGGTACTCTTTCGTCTGCTTACGCGGTAACCCCAATTCACACCATGGGACAAGAAATTGTGAGATGCCCCTGAATCCACCAACACCATTGCCCTCTTTCCCTGTATGGTTCCCCACATTTTTAGTGATTTTTTGGACGTCAATCCTGCCACACTACTCACATTCAACTATAGTGCTTGCTCCTCTGCCTTCACCTCTTCTTGTCCAAGCCCCTCCCCCTCATCTTCAGCTTCTCCTCCTTTCCCCAGAATCAGAACATGGATGTGCTTATTTCGACACACATGCCCCCGATGGAAGGTCTCATCACATCTATAGCACAACCCTCTCCTTCGTTTCTCCTCAATTTCAGCCTCCTTCAACCTTTGGAAAGACGAGTTCCGGCGATTTCCGGCGCCACCACTTCCCTCCGATCGTTATGCCATCGGACTTGAGCTACCCTGCCCATCCACGCGACCCGCAGGTGCGATTCCGGATCCTTGCGACCCGGTTCCTCTCTTTTGTTCGTGTCTAGCATCTACCAATCCACCCAGCCCATTCCACCTATTACTCAAAAGCGGGCCTGTTCACAATTAGCCCAAATTTCCTAGTCAACCCATCATTCCCACGCTCAAGCAACAAGTTCTTCTCCTCCACCCTTTGAGCCAATTTTATGATCGACCCCAAATCACCTGAGCTGTGCAAACGAACCTCTGCCCTCACCTCTTCCTTAAGGCCATTCATGAATGCTCCCTTCAAAACCTCCTCATCTGCATGCCTCAACGGAGAGGATATGAGCTCAAACAGCTCCCTATATTCCTTCACTGATTAGGTCTGCTTCAAACTCATCAGCACTTCATAAAGATTCTCCGAAAATGCATCCTGGAATCGTCCCAGCAACACTCGTTTCAAAGTCAGCCAAGGAATACGCTCAGTCCTTGCCTCCCACCATTGGAACCAATTGAGTGCCCTTCCCTCAAAACAAATAGAAGCAGCCAAAACCTTCTCATCATCTGAAATTTGATTGATATCAAAGTACCTTTCCGCCCTGTAAATCCATCCGTTGGGATCTTCCCCTGTGAAATAAGGCACCTCTAGTCGTCTCATCCTCTCCTCCCTCTTGAACACCACTCTTTCTCGTCGTTCGCCATTGTGATGACTCACGTCACCCTCGCCATGACTGTTGGTCTGAGTGATCAACCGCCTCAACTCCTCCACCATGGCATTAACCATCTGCCTGTTCTCCTCTTTGAGTTCTCTCCCCATGTCCTCAATACGTCTCTCCAAAGCTTCAAGTCTGTTATCCATTCTCGTGGATACCATAAGCTCCAAGGATCAGAGCTTTGATACCAATTTAATAGAACACACACAAGAACACACACAGAACAGAAAGAAAAATACGTTTGTATTAGAATTCAGAGGAAGTATCCTCTGTCACAGCAACACTATGAGAGAAATTACTACAATGGATGGAGATGAACTCCTTGAAGAAAATGAAAAATGGTACTCTCAACAGAGAGACCCCCTTTACTGAGATAGGAGTGACTCCTAACCAGCACCCACCAATTCCTTACCTCACAATTCCCCCCCTTCTAGTCCGTTACCCTCCTCTCATATCCTTCTTCTCTCTCTCCTTCTATGATTCCCGTATATCCTTCCCCCACTCTTGGATTGCCACCTGTCCATTCTGTTATTTTTCCCTCTCTATCTCTCTTCCCTCCACCTCTGTTGCCACATGCTTCTTTTTCCTCACATACACTTGCGGGCCCTGTTCCGTAGGCCCATTATTTTCCCTGCCCTCTCTTCCCATGCTTCCCCCTTTCCCTTCCTCCTATACACATTAACAATGGGCCTATCACTATTGTTGTCAGTATCTCATGTCCTATTTTTCTCCTTTTGACAGCTTATTTTTATGATTTTTTTCTGGGATTTTTTTGTCATGTATATATTTTTTTTCTTCTTTCTTTTTCACCCTTCTTCTGTAGGTGTCTAATTGGGTAGCTCGTTAAGTAAATTATGTTTAAGCTTTTTAGTAGTAATTTTTTTCTTAATTTTTTGTGTAGATTCCAATGGAATGTTTGACCTTTGAGCTTTATTGTGGGAGGAAATTTGTATATGCCCCCACCATGCGATATGTGGGTGGGGAGAAAGAAGTTATAAAGGATTTTGATGTGGACCTTTTGTCTGTTACTCACTTGGCCAAAGATGCACAGTCTAAGGGGCATTTGAATGTTGATTGTTTTTGGACTAGGTTCTCAGCTCAACTTTTTGAAGATGCCAGGGTATGGAAAGATGACAATGATGTGCGGAATATCATCAATCAAGCTTTGGCTAAGTCAGATATTGTGTTGCAAATATTTGTTAATCACGTGGTTGATAATCATGTAATAGAGGAGAATGAAGACGTTTTGCAACTCTCAGATGTGCCGGTATTGGAAGAGGTTGGTAAAGGGGGAGGGAAGGGGAAAGCCCATGTGGGTTATACTAAAGGGAAGGAGAAAGTCAATGCTCTTGACGATAAATTAAAGGAAAAAGTAGGGAGAAAGAAGATTGTTGTGGAGAATGACAATGAAGAAGTCAATTTGGAAGGGTGTGACTTTAGGGATAGTGATGATGAGGTCCCTGATTTATTTTGTGAAAATAATGCGAAAAGAGTAGAAGATGAGGTGAGGCAGTGGATGAAGAGTAGGAAGAATGCAGCTAGTAAGTCAAAACAGTATTCTCAACTAGAAGCTGACTTTGATGACAAATGCCTGTCATATTATGTTGATAGTGATGAACTGGTCAGTTTGGATGGTTCAGATGACGAGAGGAAGAAGGTTAGATACTGTTAGAATAAAGCCCATGTTTCACATGTTAAACGTGTCATAGCTGACTCATGATGGTGATTACAATATCTTGTAATCACTACTTCATAGGACTTAGTGTTTGTATTTAATTCATTCATGTATCATTCATGTAAAACAGAGATGACTGAAAAAACAGACATGAAAAGGCCAATCACACTAAAATTAGGTATGAAAATTTGCAGATTTCAGAGTGTATATGGCTGCGTTGAAGCAATATTGCATTGAACAAGGAATAGATTATAATTGCATCAACAATGAGGCAAGAAGAATCACAGTAGAGTGCAAAAGAAATTGTGGGTGGAGAATCCATGCTTCTAAGACACAAGATGGGACTGCATTTTAAATCAAGACATTCACATCTCCTGAGCACATTTGTGGTTGGGAAGCTAATAACACCAAGTTAGATTCAACTTGGCTGTCCATGAAATATTAGGACTAAATAGGTGATATGCCATATTGGGATAACATAGCTATGAAGAAGCAAATGTTTAGAGATCATCAATTTAATGTTTCTAGATTTCAGTGTTTATAGAGCTAGGTTAAAAGCTCACAAGCTGATCCATGGTGAGTATGGTGCTCAGTATAAGAGACTATGGTGTTATGCTGCAATTTTGAGAGAAAGTAATCCTGGTTTAACAGCATTATTGAAACTAGATGAGGGGTTCTTTCACAGGAGGTATGTTAGTCTACATGCTTGGAAGAAAGGTTTTCTAGAGGCCTGTAGGCCAATCATTGCACTTGATTGATGTTTCTTGAAGATTTCATTTGGTGGACAACTACTATGTGCAATGGGAAGAGATGCTAATGAAAATATGTTCCCAATTGCATATGCGGTTGTTGAATCTGAATGTAAGGATAGTTGGCGATGGTTTGTGACGCTTTTGCTAGAAAACATAGGATCTGTGGAGGGAAAAGGCTGGGTTTTCATTCTGACTAGCAAAATGGCAAAATGTAACATACAATTAATTGTTATGTTATTGTATTTCACTATTTTATATTTTTAATGAAACTTAATGTTAACTTTTCAATGATTGTAACAGGGCTTGATTGACACGTTGGACTATAGGTGCTGAGCACAGGTTTTGTGTTAGGCACCTATATAACAATTTCAAAATACTGCACAAGGGTAAAGCACTTAAAGATACGCTATGGAATGCAGCTAGAGCTACTACTGCCTAGGAATTTAACGAACATATGAGAGCATTGGAAGAACTTGATAAGAAAGTTGCCGATTGGTTGAAGAGGCATGATCCCAAGTGCTGGTCAAGACATGCTTTCTCTACCAGAGCAAAAAGTGATATGCTCTTGAATAATATTGCTGAAACCTTCAACAGTTTCATCGTATAAGCTAGAGACAAGCCCATCCTCACAATGTTGGAGATGATTAGGTGAATGTTGATGAAGAGGTTCGCTGCCAGGAAGGAAGGGATGGTCAAGTATGGGGGACCGATCTGTCCTAGGATACAAGTCAAATTAGAGAAGGCTAAACAAGCTAGTATTCAGTGCTTTCCATTTATTGGTTGGTGATGGCAGGTTTAAAGTTGAACAGGTTAACATTTTCAGGTGGATTATGGACTTGAACAAAAGGTCATGTGATTGTTACAAGTGGGACTTGACAGGGATACCTTGTGAACATGCATGTTGCTGCCTATCTGCTGTTAAGATACCGGCCGAAATGTATGCGCATGACTATTACAAGAAGGATACCTTCTTAGCAGCATATGGACATGTTATCAACCCTGTTCCATGAACCTCTGTTGTGATTTCAGCATTTGTAAGGCTTATCATGTGGTACCCAATACCATTAAAATAATGGTGAAAGTAGTATCGTAGATGTTATTTGCGAAGTAGATATCAAAATTTAAATCATATAAGACAACCATCGTTAATGGGGGGATAGACATATCAAAAGTTCAAGATGATGAAGTTAGTGACGGAGCAACTTCGGAAAAAGATTCACCCAATGAAAGTAATATCAGGTTCATTTCTTTGCTTTCCAACAATCATTGACTTGCATTCTTTTGCTTTCTTAACAAAGCAGCAGGATATCTTGATTAAATACTTGAATTGTAGCCTGTTACTAATTCTTTTATAAATAAAGTATTATGTGAATAAATTAGAGAGATAGACAACAAATATAGATTAAATGAAACTATATCTGCAGTTCTGAATTGGAATCAAGGACGGCCGGCGTACATGATCCGGTTTAGGGAGTTTGAATGCTGTGACTCCTTTTTGTGCGGGAACAGAGAGGAAGTGGTGTATGATACAAGTTACTCTACGCTCAAGTTAAAGTGTGTATTAGGAGTCTGTTTAGATTAACAAAAAAATTATCAAAAAAGTGCTTTTTTTAAAAAAAAAAATACTTTAACATGTTTTTAAGTATGTTTGAATATCACTTTAAAAATAAGTAGAAGCAAAAAATAAAAAGTACTAAAACCACTTAATTCTAAACAATTCTCTTATTCTAAAAAGATGGAAGGAGAAGTAGTTTTTAAACATAATTTTATGGAAACATTACTAAAATAAGCACTTCTTAAATATTACATCCAAATACAAAACAATTTATTAAAAAAACACTAACAAAATAAGAGGTATAAAAAAAGTATTTTTTTTTTATAGAAGTGTATCCAAACGAGTTCTAGATACATAGGCTAAACCCTATATTTATAGCGTGGAGTTTCTTAACAGAGAAGTAATATCTACTTGTAATTAGGAATTTAGGTAGTTTTGAGAGGATTTGATCACATTTATTGCTTATGTTTAGATATCCTTATCTCCTATAAGTTGGGCTGATAAACCTTTTTTGGATCACAGTGGACTAGGTTGATAAGTCCTTTTTAAGTAAGGTAGTCTTATTTTAAATTTACCTTTTTGAGATGTTACTTCTGGCTTTAAGATTTGGCTTCTTAGATTACGATAGTTCTTTTTTAAATTTACCTTCTTAGAATACGGTACTCTCCTTTTAAGTTTACTTTTTGACCTTTTTGAGGTGTAACATTTTAAAATAGAGTATTTTTCTTTTGAATTTTTCTTTTAGGATTTTACTTCTCAGAGTAATCCTCTTTTAAATTTACTTTCTTGACATCCTGGGTCTCTTTTTTAAGTTTAGCCTGCTGGCCCTACTACCCGTATTCCTCTGGGCCCAAATTTTGAGATACCAAACCAATACAATTGCAGTTTGAATCTTAAAGCACGAAGCACATAAATTATATGCTGCCCCCTATAAATTTTGCTGCACCTGCTTTTTTGATACTTTTGAAAGTGGGTTTGTATAACTTCACTTACTTTTCTACTCTTTATGCAGAGGTTGTGTGCTCTATGCTACCCACCTTCAATTAGTTGGGAAAATAGATGAATGAACAATGCAACAAGCCTCTATTTATATGCTTGTTGCCGCTTTGTTGGACAAAATGCATCCAAGATTGACCAAATACCTTTTGTAATTGACCAAACAACTTTGAAATGTTAAACAAAAAAAAAAAAGTTTCTCTGCACTAAAGCAATGCCAGCATATTTTTGCTCTCATCCATCTTCTGAACCTGTTGATCTCCAACATCCCCTTCCTCGCAATGGCAAAGAAACTCATAATCCCCTTCCTTGGATGACTTCTCTGAACCCAAAGAGGTAGCTTTAGCACCCACTCCTACTTCAGGAGAAGCATCCATTGTGATATCATTCTCTATAACTATATCATCTTCATAGTCACTTCCACCAGAACTGCTCTCCTCAGGAGATTGAGGAGAACCTACCTCATTTTCATCCAATTTTATGTCCACATCCACCAAAACATTATCCGGTTCAGGAAGTCGTTGTTGCAGTGGCATAGCATCACTCATAACATGGCTCATCTTTAATTTAAGACGATAATCCTCCATTTCTGCTCTGTACCTCTCTTTATCCTTAATAGCCTTCTCTTGATAAACCTTAATATCAATGAAAGTCAACACATTACAAAAACAATGTAAGATGCAAGAACTGGAAGATGCATGTGTTGTTTGTGCACTATAAAAATGCCAACTCATGAAATAATATTAAAAAATAATCATCTCACTACTTTTTTTGCTAACACTTTTGACAATGGTTAATGAAGTATAAATTTGTAGTTAATAATGTATACTGATTGGTTAACAAGAATTATGTGTATTGATTAGTTAACAGGATACCCATTAACTAACTTATATACATGATTAATTACAAATTTTTACTTGATTAATCAGTATAAAAAGTAGTGTAAAAAAATGATGTGAAAAAATTGGGGTTGAATAATATTTAACAAGTCCCTTACTGATTTTTCATGCTCTTTTAATTGGTTCCAGAGTTCACCAATAATCCTACTAATCTCCCTGTCCTTTGCCTGGTGTAGTGGTTTTAGTCTTGCATGCTGCTCTGCAAAGAAGAAATTGTACCCACTTCTGTTGGGTTTTGGATGAGCAGGATCTCTCCTTTTTATTTCTGATTTCTTTCTGCGTCGGCGACGATGGACACCCAATGAAGCAGAGGCATTGTTGTTCTTATTAGCCATAACACTATGACTATGTGATGCAGGCAATATAGGGATTTGTGGAGCATCATAAAGTACACCTTTGAGCATCTCTGAATCTATTGAAACAGTAACTAGATACCCACTTTCAAATTTCCCATCAATGACTCCAATGACTGGAGATCCTGCCAAAGATGCTGGCATTGTTGAAGTCACGAGGGAAGAAACAACACTACTTATTAACTTATCAATGATATTCAGGAAAGTTGTGGGTGATTGAATTGTACATTTGTCTTCAACAAAACCAGAGAAAAAGCAGAACGGAACAGGGTAGAAGGGACGTGTGTGAGCGATTATAAGATATTAGAAAATTATCTTGTGTACAAATTAATGTTACAGAAAAAGCTATAGAAAACTCAATCAACCAAATACGAGTTCATGATATAACAAAACAAGTTAAATAGAACCATTTCCTTTTGATGAAAAAAAGATTAGGTCAAACTAGGCCCAAATCTTGAAAACATAATTTCTAGTCGTCATGCACAAAATCTGAGTAATTCCTTTATAGCAAGTATATATCCTGTATAAACAAGACAGGGTGATTCAAGTAACTGCCACATATAACTAACAGAGATTAAAAGATTATCCATTTAGTGTTCATTCCCATGGGGAAATGAAACATAAAACTTAAAATGCATGCAAAAGATGTGGCACTCGACCTAATATGGTTAATTAACCATATTATTTTAACTTGGCTGGTAGCATATACATAAATATTTAGGTCTTAGATTGATCTTTTGATAATCATGTTTACTCCACCTTTCTCATAATCCACTTCTTATCTCCAGTGTGACTAGGTGTATTAAAAATTGAGACTTAAAATTCTTATGACCATATATACTCCTTTTTTTTTTTTTTTGCTTCTTCTTTATTTGTACGTGATCATTAATCAATCTTATTTTGAGTTGAAGAAGCAGAAACCTTCCGGAAATTCAGCAACATTAATCCTTGACTGTTGAAAGACAGCTGATTTAATTCCTAGAGAAGGCTGGGAAAATTGTGCTCTTTGAGTAGGAACTGGCATGGTTGACTGACTTTGCAAAGCACCTGACAAAGTGCAATTACCATTTTGTACATTAGAAAAGGCCCAGGCAATAGTTCAAACAAGCAACTTCATTTAAATACACAGACCAGAAGTTGCAGGGTTCCATTGATTGGCTTTAAAATAGTAGATTTGTTCATAGTGATAAAGCAATGAAGAATAGTACTTCCGTAGCACAAAGGAAGCATTTGTAGCTGTTGACGGAAAATTGAAAACTGCAGTTACTTCTTTCCATCTTCTGTCTTTAATAATCTGCAAGACAGATTGGCATGATATTATAACTACTATCACTGCAACTATACAAAAGGAAAAATTACAATATCTAGAGAATAATGAAAAAATATTCACATAGTTTTCCAGCCAGGCAATACAACTTGCAGGCATCTTTCCCATTCAAGGCAAGATCTTGCAATCAATTACAAAGACATACACCATCATATTTGGTTGAAAAGTATGGACAACAAAGGATTCCAAGCAAATACTATTGACTCTTTATTTTCATAATATTGAACAAAACCTTCTAAGAAAACTTCTTAAACAGAAAATAAGTAGAACTAGGATATAACCAAGCACAATGCAAAAGCTGGGAAACTACTAGTTGATATCCATACAATACAATGACCTTGAAATAGAAATGTTAAGATCTCACATCGATTGAGTATATGAGCAAAATAACCTTTATAATGATTTGGGTAATCCTCTCCCGTGAGCTAACTTTTGGGGTAGAGTTAGACTCAATCCATCTTCAATTCTAATATGGTATCAAAGCTTATCCCAAACTTCACGCTCCATAAATTCAATCCTGGGTGTGCGTTAAGATCTTACATCGATTAGGTATATGGGCAATCCTTCCCCTTAAACTAGCTTTTGGAGTTGATTTAGGCCCAGTCCGTTCTCAAATATACTAAGAAATATATTGGGTAATACAAGCCATAAAAAACCCTCAATTCCTTATGTGCTACAACAGAACACTTTCCGTAAATCATAAATCTAGTGGAAGTCCACCCATGGTCTCGCCTGGCCCATGCAAGGCCTCTTCCACAAAAAAAATAATGATATTCTCACAATTATTCTAGTCTCAATTGAGCACAAAGAATAATGCTATTCTCATAATTATTCTAGTCTCAGTTGAGCACAACTGTACTCATAAGTCATAACTCCTTCCAAATCTTACTTTCAGTTTCTCATGCATTCTCCCACAAGGGAGAGATTCGTCATGGATAAGCCAATTTGGAATTCTATAGCTACTTCTAAGGTCAAAGCTTTTGTTTGGACAACTTTACACAATAGGATTAATACTAATGACTTGTTACAGGTTAGATGGTCTCACATAGCTCTCTTTCTTTATATGTATGTTATATGTAGATCTGAGTCTAAAATTGTGCCTTGTTTATTTCTCCCTTGCCCAGCTGTCTGATTCCTTTGGAATAAACTACTTGGTATTTTTGGTGAGCATTGGGTATGTCCTAGTTCATTGGATCAATTTCTACACATTCGTTTTCAAGGGTTTGGTAAGAAGGAAAATAAAATATTGTGGCAATGTGTTGTTTATGGGATTTTGTGGTTTTTATGGTTGGAAAGGAATGTTCAAGGGTGTTCCCTCACCTCTGAATTTGTTATGCGATATAATCATTTTCATGGTTTCTCTTTGGTGTTCAACACATGGTCTTTTTAAGAGAATAATTATTTTGAATATGGAATGGGATTTGACAACTCTCCTACACTAACTAGTTTTTAGGAATTCCCTTTCATTGTCACTATTTTCTTTTTATCCTTTTGTTCTGTCTTTGTTGAGGATTTCTTATCCTCCAACCTTTTGTTCTTCTATCTCTTTCTTGGGGAGACGTTTACAGTGCACCTTAAATGTTTTTTAGCATTATGCTCCATTGATTTTACCCATTGTGGCAAGTAAAAATTGTTGACTCAATATATGCTCTCTTTTTTTTCAAATGTAAATTTTGTGTAAATACAAATTTGACCCTAAACAAAAAAAAAGTAGGGACATTGGGGTGGCTTAAATAGATCGGTTGTAATGACTCAGATTCAATGAACAACATATGCATTAATTCATGTGCATTAATTCTTTATAAATAAATTCTTTTATTTTCCAACTCTCCAGAATCCCTCCTATCACCATCCGTTTAGAGTGCCCTGATGACCGAAACCAAGCTTGAAACCACGTGCTTGGACGGCATCAGAGATGCTGATCTCTTCCCTTTTCTGGCCACCGATGAAGGGTCTCTCTCAGCCACCACAACCACGTTCTTCCTCCCTGCCGACTACGACCTCTTCGCCGTAATCGGAGACAAGAACCTTTGTGGCAAAATCACCCGAGCAGCACCTCCAGAATCGTCTGGCTCCATCGCATTCTGCCCTTCGCCGCAGTAGCGAGTACTTGATCGGCGGTGTCGCGAACTTGAAGGGCGGCGCTGGGCTTGGCCATCGCCGAGGAAGGAGGATTCCAGCGTAGAGCTTCGACGAGCTTGGAGGAGTAGATCTGTTGCTTCGTCTCGAATCTCCAAGGGATGAGATTGAGGGAGAAAGAGAAGAAGATGAAGACGAAGAAGAAGTTGAAAGAAAAGAGAGAAATTTTGATAAAGTCAACTTGGTATACAAGTTTTTGGTCTTTAATCTAAGTCATTGATTATTAAAATGTATAAATCAATGGTCATAACTTTAAGAGCATCCATGCTCCTCAACTTTTTAAGAGCATTTAAAATGTTTCCTTCTTTCTTTCTCTGATAAAATTTCTTCTTTTATCAAATAAAATTGTTATGCTTCCGTAACACATGAACATGTAAGTTTTAGCCAGCTTTACTGTGTGTAGAGTACAGTTTCTATGCTTATGTAGCAAGCAACACCATCTTTTATTTCTAGCCACAAAACTTAGTCTAATGACGACTAATACCATAGCATATTAATTGCTTACTAGTTTTTGAGATCAGTTGCAAAAGAATCATTTGTCCAATAAATTCTCCTTAACATACCACTCCAACTACTTGATTTTTTTTGAAATGCTAACAATAATTGCATGGGGTCAGCTATATAAATGTTTCTTCAACAATAAATTAAGCCCTCATACAAACTTTTGTTCACCGCTCAATTAAATTTGTGGAAAAATTTGTAGTATACCCTTTTGTCCTTGAACTGAAATAAGCATGTTTTATAAACTACAAAAATGTCTTATACCCACCAAGCCCACAGGCATTAAGCAAATAGCTCCATATTATGATGCCAAAATGCTGACAAGCACTAACAGAACATCTTAATTGCATTATCAACATTAATTGCATATTTCCAATCAGCTAGGGTTACTTAATGTGTGTTTGGGCTTCTTTTGTGTTTAGAAAAGCTTATAATCAAAATGCTGCAGAAAGAACTTTTGGCTGAAAAACTGTTTCGTCTAAAAAATAAAGCAACCCACAAATGTGCTCAAACTTGAACATAATCCATGAAATTTCTATGATCAACATATTCAACATCTATTTTTTCATGAAGAATTGTTGATAACACAAAAAGACTCTAGAATTAGAATGAAATTCAAATATGGTAGCACAAAATATACAACAATATAATTAAACAAATTAGTAAAGGTAATAGCAGAACCAGTTATAAATATTGACATCTTACCTTCTCAATCCCTCCACGAGAAGTCACTTCAACGAAGAGGCGACACAAATCTAGTTCTTTTCCCCCAATAATGGGAATCCTACAACAAAATGTCAGTTGCACATAGACGTTTTCAAAATCCTCAACTATAGAATAGAATCTCACAAGCCATAGCCAAGTTCTTACTTATTACCCCAAAAAAAAAAATAGCATTATTTTGTCCACTCAGCTCTTTAATTTTGCCCTATATTCTTTTAGTTAGCTTTTTTTTTTTCATTGAAGAGCATTCCCTATGCCATCATTGTGATTTTTAAGAATAAGAGAGAACATGAAACTGTGCGCCCCAACACCCCATTTTTAACAATACAATGAACTGAACCGACGATGGCAGAGCAGCACAAAATAATTCAACTCTCAAAATAGATATAGAAAAAATAGATGAAAAAACAAAATAAAGACCATTATGCCAAATTCTTGGCATGACAAGCTAGTGTTTTCATATCTTCATAAATAAACCAAGAGTTAGAAACATTGAGAAAATGACTAGTAAATATGTCTATATTTCTAAATAAGTTGTATACATGAGGACTAATATCTATTTATATAAAAAGGCTGCTATGCAAAAATAATAATAATAAAATATAATTATGTATAGAATCAATCAAATCAATCAAGTAAACCAATCAATCCTAAAATCAATCATGCTTACTAACATTCCCTCTCAAACTCAAGTGAGTGTAGAGGGAACTAACTTGAGTTTGGAAATCAGAATGCGGAATCGACCAGGATGATGAACTTTGGTGAACAGATCGGTTGGCTGGAGAAGAGTTCCAACGGAAATGAGACAAATGGCATCACGAAGAATGTGTTGACGAATGAAGTAGCAATCGATCTCAATGTGCTTAGTGCGCTTATGAAAGACATCATTGTGAGCAATCTGAATAGCACTCTGATTATCACAATAGAGAGCAGTGGAAAAAGATTGAGAGAAACTCTAGTCATCAAGAAACTGACGCAACCAAAGTATTTAGAAGTGGTGTCAGTAAGAGCCCGATACTATGCTTCAGTACTGAAACGAGCAGTCAAAGTTTGTTTCTTATTTCGCCATGAAATTAGAGCATCACCAAGAAAGATACAGTAATCAGTGGTGGATCAGAGATCAATGGGATCTCCACCCTAATCGGCATCATAATAAGCTCGAAGGACCAATGAGGAGTTGATTGAAAAATAAAGCCCATGAAATAGAGTCCCCTTTACATAACGAATAATACGAATAACAGCAGTATAGTGAGCAGTACATGGAGCTGACATAAACTAATTGACTAAATGAACAACATATGAAATATCTGGACGAGTAATAGTAAGATAAATCAAGCTGCCAACCAACTGCCAATAGAGGATATGGTCATTGAGTACAGTACCATTCAGGGGCGTAAACCTCACATTAGGCTCCAGAGGAGTGGATTCGATTTGACTGTCTGAGAGACTGACTTGAGAAATAAGATCTGAGACATATTTAGCTTGAGACAAAAAGTATCATCAACAGAGGAAAGAACCTTAAGACCTAGAAAATAACTGAAAAGGTTAAGATCCTTCATCTCAAAATTGCAGCTCAATGATACTTTAAGATCAACAATGCCAGAAGTATCATCACGGTAATTATCATATCATCAATATAATATCATATCATCAATATAAAGAAGCAGTAACATAGTGTCACAATCAGTCTTTCAAATAAAGAGAGCTAGATCATGAGGACTAAAGGAGAACTCACTGACTGATGATGGAACTGAACTTGGCAAACCAAGCTCGAGGAGCTTGTTGAAGACCATACAGGGCTTTGCGAAAAAGATAGACCTTGGACAAGAACAACTAGGTGGTGGTCGTATATAGACTTTTTCTTCCAAGTCATTATTGAGAAAGACATTCTTCACATCCATCTGGTTAAGAGTCTAGTTGCGTGGTAGCAATAACAAGAAGAATATGAATAGAAGTGAGACGAACAACTAGAGGCAAATTTTCTTCATAATCAATCCCATTTTCCTGAGTAAAATCTTTGGCTACCAAGCAAGATTTGTAATAATCAACAGACCCATCAAAGTGAGTTTTAATCTATAAATCTATTTACATCTGTCAAGAGCTTTATTAGAAGGAAGATTAATCATATCCCAAGTACCATTATTCTCTAAAGCCTATAATTCTTCTTTCACAGCTTGTTAATGGATGCATCTTGGTAAGACTGCGGTTCATGAAGGTGAAGCATGATAGAAAAACAATGATAATCACGAAGGTACGTGGGGAGGTTTCTTATCCGAGAAGGATGGAGAGCGGTGTCAGATGCAGGATCAACGATCGGGATAATGTCAGCGGGATGAGTCGAAACTTCAAATGATGGTGAGAGCTCACTAGAAGGATCGAAAGAAGAACCTATAAGTGGGGAACCTGTCTTAGAAATACTTGAAGAATTTATATCATAATCATTCGGGAAAAGATCAATAGAAGGATTAGTAAATAAGGGGGTATAAGTGGGAGGAATGGACTTGAACGAAGATAGTGAGGAGAAGATAGTATCTTCCCAGAATACAACATGACGAGAAATACGAATGCACTAAGAGATTGGATCCTAGCAGCGATAACCCTTGTGTTCAGTACCATAACCAAGGAACAATAGAAACGGGCATGGGATTCAAGCTTAGTGTGCTCATGGGATTGAAAAAGAACAAAATAAACACAACCAAAAACTTTAAGGAAATTGTAGTTTGGAGACATGTGGTGAAGGCGTTCATAAGGAGATACATTACTAAGAATAGAGGAAGGAAGAAAGTTGATAACATAGATAGTAGTAAGAACAGCTTCACCCCACGAATGTTCAGGACAAGAGGAGGAAATGAGCATGGCTCGAACGGGGTCAAGAATATGTCGATGTTTTCTTTTAGCACAACCATTTTGCTAAGACGTATTGGGACATGAAAACTCAAAAAGAGTATCATGTTCAGCAAGAAAAGTGAGTAGTTTTGAACACGATATTTGGAAGCATTATCACAACGAAAAACCTTAATTATATTAGAAAATTAAGTTTTAATCATAATGTCAAAGGTAATGTAGACTTGAGGAAGTTCAGAATAATTTTTCATTAAATATATCCAAGTGAAATATGAATAGTCATTAATGAAAATCATAAAATATCGACAACCTCCCGTAGTAGGTGCAAGAGTTGGATCCCAAACATCAAAATGTACAAGATCAAATGGAGAAACAGAAATTAAAGTATTTTTATTAAAAGATCATACAAGTTGTTTAGTTATTTGACAAGAAATACAATGCAAAGATTCTTCCTTACACCCTGACAAATGAGATGACATAATTTACTAAGAGAACTGTGACCAAGATGTTGATGTCATAGCTGAAGAAGAGAGGAAGTGGAAGTAACATAGAGAGTTGACACAGGAGACAGAGGAACATGAAGGGTAGTGAGCTCAAACAATCTTTTAACTTTACGACAATTCCCAATGATTTGTCCTATCCGTGGATCCTACACAGAATAACCAGCAAAAGAAAAGGAGAGAATATAACCAAGGTCACATAATTGACTAACAGATATGAGATTAAAGTTTAATTTTAGAATAAGGTAAGTGTCTGATAAGGTAAGAGTAGGTAGAGAGAGACCCTTATGACTTACTTCCATAAGAGACCCATAATAGAGTGAATAACATCTCTAAAGGAAAGGGAAGAGAAGGCATGAGATGATGATTACAACATGTAGAATCAAAATACTAATGGTTACTACCTAGTGTAGTTGCTAAGGCAATATGAGTGTTACCAGATTAAGAAATGACTTGCTTAAGAAGGGACTCGAGATCACTAGTGGAAAGAAAGCTCTAGGAAGCAGAGGAAGAGGTATTGTCAGCAACTAAAGCTGTGAACATAGACTTGGAAGAAGAACTGGACAAGGTTGAAACATAATCTGATCAGGCCTTGGTGGATGAGTAAGGCAATGTTTAATCAAATGTCCTAGAAGTTTGGTGTATCGGCACATTAAAGAGGGGCAGTTGGGTACAATATAACCCTTCTTTTTACAAGTTAAACACTCTATGGTGGGACATTTAGGAAAAGCATGGCCAAGTTTATGGCAATGATGATAGAATTTGCTTTTCTGAATAGTAACTGCAAAGGTCAAATCTACTTTAGGTTGAAGAAGACCCAATCTAGTTTCTTTTGACTTCAGACGAGGAAAGGCAACCTTAAGTGTAGGTAAGGGATCCTGATGTATTAGAGATGCTCGAACAAGTTCATAGTCATCAATAAGAGTCATCAGAAACTAGATAAGGCTGATGCGACCACAGTATTCCTTATACAACTTAGCATCACTATTGTACTTCATGGTTGGTTCACATAAGGCCAACTGATCCCAGATAGCTTCCATCCGAGCCAAAAACTCATACACAGTTTATCCTAGCTCTTGTTTTAAACTGTTGAGTTCCTTCAACAGCTAACACTGACGAGACAAATCAGAAATTGCGTACCGATTCTTCAAATGATCACATACCTCTTTGGCATCAAAGCCCCCAAATTGCAAATGAATACTGGGAGTAGAAATATTCCGAAATCAGGTGATGATATGATGATTTTTGCTATTCCAATCTTTTAATCTGTCAATAAACTTTTCTCCAATGTCATCTTTAGTTTTGACAGGGCAAGTAATATTACATGTTACATATCTTCAAAATTTTCGTCATTTCAGAAAGCTACGCATGGCCTCAACCCAGTGTGTGTAATTCGAACCATTGTGTAAAACTAGAATGAGCTGAGTAATATTAGACTTTTCTATAATAACAGACAAAGGCAATAGGAAAAAAGAGCACTTTTGGGGCTGAATTGACATAAAAGAACTTCAAAAATGGAAAGATCTTACCACAAAACCTTGGGAAGGAGTCTGGTGCCACGTTAGTAATGACACGTCAGCACAAATTGCCACGTCAATAGTTAGGTGGCACTACATCCACGTTAGCGCCACGTCAAATGGGTGGGGGTTTAGAAGCGGGTCAGGTTAGTCTCGAGTGTGGAGCGGGTCAAACATGGGTCGAATGCACTGTTGGATGGTCCAACACGTAAGCCATATGCATAGAGAGAGAAAGAGGTGGCGCGTGGCTGGTAGATTGGAGGACAACGGTACCAATGGTGTCAAAAACAGAGGTTTGGGGAGTGACAAACTAGAAACGCAGTGGTGAGGGATTTTGACGGAGGTGAAAAACAGTAAGGCTTATCGGAGAACAACAGGGCAGGGATGAGCGGAATGATTAGACTTAGGCTCTGTAATACTAAGTTAAAAATAGAAACAGAGAGAAAAAGACTTATAAATATATCTATATTTCTAAACAAGTTGTATATAGAATAATTAACCTCTATTTATACAAGAGAACTAATATACAAAAAAGAAAAATAATAAAATACAATTATATAAAGAATCAATCAAACTAATCAATCAATCCTAAAATCAATTACGCTTGCTAATACCAAGAAACAAGCTTTGGTAGTTTCCTCCAATGAATTTCCAGTTAATTTCTTATCCTCACTTTGAGGGGAATAAAATAGAATATGTAGAGGTGATGACCAAATGATATGCAAAGAGCTTACATGAACTTGGTACCCATAGAAGCGTGGAGCTTCTCCAAGGTAAACATGAAGAGCTTGGGATTTGCTGCAACCTCCTCATATTTTGCAAGAGGTGCAGGATACTCTTTCACGGGGAATATTGGGTTATTGCTGACACAAGATGTTGATGCCATTAACAACGTCTTCGCAATTTCAGCCTCCAGTGTTGTCCTGTCACACCATCGACAACCTTGATGTTTAGGAGCATTGCATAATGTGCTAGTCAGAGGAAACAAAACAGAAGGGGTGGAGTGAAAACTAAAATTGAAAGGAAAAAAAAAAAAGGAAGAAAAACACCAAAGATAACAAGTTGAAAAGCAGCAAGTAGTTTAATATGTTTAGTACTTGTAACATGCAAACAGCTAAAAAAAAATGAAAAGAGTCAAAACTTGAAAAGAAACAGACAAGTCGACAGGATAAGAAGAGAGAATGTGTTACTTCAAAGAAAACCTTAACATAAAAAACATCAAAAGTCACCATACTGAAGCAAATTCAGGACTGAAACAATCCACGTCCCTGATAAGGTACACACAACCACCTGGCCTGATAAAATAACTCTTAGTAAGAAAAGGAAATGGTACAGAATAGATGGGTCATTGCCATGAATTCCCCTAGAATACTAAGGATGTAAAAAAGAAGAACCTATCAACGCTCAGGCTTTTCAAACAAACGGGCTAAAACACATACACCCTTTTAGGCTTTGGTAATAAAGATGCACCAAAGTCACTCTATAGGCTATTATTACTGAAGCCTGACATTCGTATGATAGCATGTTATGATATCTTACATTAGAGTAATTCTAAATTCTTTTATTCAATTTTTTTATTAATTTTTTTAATTATTAAACAAAAAATATTAAATATTTTTTATATTTTTAAGACATTAAATATATTTATTTAATTTTTTTATTTAATATTAAAAAATTATTAAAAAAAACTTATAAAAAGATATAAGAAAACTCTTATATAAATGATTCTTTCCCTTTACCTAAATACATATATCCATAAAGTATTAATCTTTCTCTATTATCTGACATTGTTTCAAGGTGAACAGGAAACTGAAACTTCTTAACCTTTATCCAAAGAAAATTCAAAATTAGATTTGTCCTTGCACTCTCAGATAAAGGACAATGAAGAAAAGATGATAAAGGAAATAGTATTATTATCCACAACAAGAGTTTGCGCAATTTTCATTATTTTATTTTTTTAATGCTGTTCTGTTTTGTTGTTTTTATATTCATGAAAAATTGTTGATAAAGAAAAGAGAGTAAATGAAATAATACATACAGGTATAAAAAGCATATATAACAATGAGCAAACCCAGAGACAGAAAGAAGCAGGAATGTCAAACAAAGGTTTTTTTGTTTTTGAATAAGCCAAAATGAATAATATAATGGAAGGAAATAAAAACTTACTAACAGCAACTGAGTATTAAGCTATCATGCAAATGAATAGAATGACATTAAGGAAGAAGCTTAAGAATAAACCCACTATTTTAATATCTGTTATTCTCTGTGTATTTTCTTTATAGGTGGTGGGAGTGAACGATGAAGAACCTTAAACTAATGGGTTATAGTTTTATACCCACTACCCCTAAAATACAATTTTGTCCTCATTAAGTTGAAAATTCATGGGGTGATTCTGGCTTTGTAATTTGTATTGACCTTAATTAAAAGAGAGATGGAGAGTTCTCCAATAAGCAAATAAAAAAGAAGTTTCAATTAATATTTATGATATATTTATTTTTATTTACAATAGTAAATTCACAAAAAATAAGTAATGAATGTTGAGAAAATAGTGCATGAATGTGAGGGTGAAATGAAAAGGTTGAGATTAGCAAAAATAACGTGTCTTATTGACTTCCCGTTTGAAACGGCCCAATTGCTGAAACTAATCAAATTCAAAACAAAAGTATAAAGATGGACACAAAAATAAGGGATGGGATGAGACCGCTATGAGTGCCGTAACAGCAGCTCCTTTGTATTTAATATAGCTCATATTTATTTATATACACTTTGGAATTGGTCCATCACGTACCATTTTCTTGCCTTCCTTTTCTGTTTCCTCTCTCATTCCATCCTTTTCTATCTCTTCTTTTGTTAATAATTTTGTCAATGGTTAAAATGTTATATATTTTACTTCAATTTATCTCATGTAATTTAAGTCAAAAAATTATAAATTTTATAATTTTGATTTTATCCACCCTTAATAATATTTGTCCAAAACTTGTGTGATATCATTATGTTAAATCTAAATAATAGATACTTTGGCTTGAAATTTTCAAATGGTTTCATCAATTTAATATTCTAATGAGTGATGAAATATAATTTTAGATGTTGATCCAAATCGCATAAAACAAAGTGATAAATTAAAATCACATAGTGATCAAATGATTTTGACTCAGATTACAAGAAGTAAAATGAATTTAATCCAATTGTTAATAGAGATAATCCATTTTGTCTATCACTCCATTTTTCTTTTATAATTTCTTATCCACTTATTGTTTTATCTCAAGGCCCGATAACAAAAAAATGTTTTATCTAATGCTTTAAAAACTGATCTAATCGGTCCAACTGGACCACAAACCATCCATGTTATCTAGAAGTGTAAATTGGTTCGGATAATTCGATCAATTTGATTAATTCGAATCGAGCTAATTAAGTTGGTTCGGTTTGGTTTTGATATATTGATTGGTTCGAGTAAAATTCAAACCAATTAAAATTTAATTGGTTCAGTTCTCAGATTTAAAATTTCAAAACTGATCCGAACCAAACCAAATTAAATCATTTTTTTTCTAAACTCGTGAACCCCAATTTTTACCAAATCAAAATCTCTTTCAATTCAATTTTTTCTCAAACCCTAACCCAGCAGTTACGCTCGATCCCTCACTCCTCTGCTGCCTCTCGCTACCTCACCCAGTCGCTGCTCGACGGGCCCTCGCCGCTCGCCCAAAGCCAAGTTCTTCTAGAATGCAACAACTCATTAGGGAGTGTCACATCCTTGCCAATATTGAAACAAAAGAGATCAAAGTCTGGTTTCAAAATCGTAGGTAAGGAGTTGAGGAATGCATTATTTGGTTCCTAAAAATGTTTTGTTTTTTTTTTCTTGGTCCATCTATTCCATCACGTTATGAGTTTTTTTTTTATGAGTTTGTGGTGTCTGTAAAATACTTCTGGTTCTGATGCATGCATATTTCTCAAGTCAAGATTAAATAACTCTTTCTCTTTGATGGAAAGTAACTAAGAAATCCTTATATTTCTTCTGCTTAGGTTCAGTAGTCAGTACTTATGAATCATGTCTTTCTGTTATTGCTTTTATAAACTCCATGGTATGATTGTTGGTCTTTATATCATGAACTTCAACTCAACTCAACTTAGCTTGAGTTTCACTTCTACAAATGTACTCATTCACAGGAACATATTAGTTGTTATAACATATTGAATGTCTTTTTCCTTTTTAGGATTCTGGGTACATGTTAGCTATTGTGGGAGATAGTGTAGATGATTCACCTGCACTTGTGGCAGATGATTCAACTTTAATGCTTTTAAAATCATATAAGGATAAGGATATCAAAGCAAGTTTATGAGGACTTGCATATAATGTTATGATTATGATTGTTGTTGTCATTGTCATTAGTAGTGTAATATTTTTTTCATGGGTGAATTAGCTATTTTTTATGCATTCTACTATCACTATTATAGAAAGAATGTTGAGGATGCAATTCATATACTAAATGAGACAATTATTAGGAAGCAGATAATGCATCTTTCTTGGTGTCGCAGTCTAGGAAATAAGCATATGAGTTCGTTCTACCTTTTTTTGTAAATTCATCTTTTTTAACTATTTTTATCTTTGACTATCTAATGAGAAAATTGGTTGAGTCTCATTTTTTTCTCATGCGTAATCAATTTGATGATTTTGTGCACTAAATATGTGAAATTATTATTTTTATGGTAAGGAGTATAGATATCATTGCATTCCATCACTTAAAGCTTTTAAGGGAACTACCTCAAGAGCAAAAACTTAAAGCAACAGTCTTCTATGCAATGTGGTATGTATGACATGACTTTTTTAGCATTTAAAATTAAATGCATGAATTAAGTTATCTCTTCATAGACATCTCATAAAATTTGAATCATACAGAATTAGCACGTGTTAAAAAAATAATAGTCAACCCGATCACTCGAATCAAACCAATTCGTAAATGTTCGGTTCGGTTTAGTTCAGATTTAACTATTAAAAAATAAAAAAAAAATTGAACTAAACTAAACTAATTGATTTTAATTGATTCAAATTTATTTTTTCTTAAAACTCAAACTAAATCACTCACTTACATCCCTAATATTGTCAGTTCTAATCACACCATAGAATTGCTCAATCGGTTGGATCGCCCAAAATCGGAACCGATAAAATTGGCCAAAACCGTCCAACTGCACAATTTAAAAGAACCGGCCAGTTTTGCATTGTTCTCTTTAAAAAGAAAATTCAAAAAACCAAGTCTGATATGGTTCATGTCTCCATGGCAGCTTTGCACTTCCCTCTACCCTTGTTACAACAGCGACCTTCTCTCTCCGGCAATGCAACAGCAACTCCGGAGATTGTTTCAGATTTTAGTCAAAGTTCCACATTTCCTCCCGTCCTCGAGTTCTGCGATTCCGTTATTTGATCAATTTTTATATTTTTATTTTTTTAATTTATTTATAAATTTATCATATATTTTGTGAAAATATTATAATTATATATAATTTAATTTAACACTATTCTCATACAAAAATATGATAAAAAAAATTAGAATATTTTTTGTTGATGAAAAACGTTAATTTTTATATTTTAATTTTTTTAATTCACTTATAAATTTATATTATATTTTGTAAAAATACTACAATTATATATAATTTAATTTAACACTCTTTTCATACAAAAATATGATGAAAAAAAAATTAGAATATTTTTTATCGATGAAAAACGTTTTTCCAAGTTCTAAGCGATGCATCCTTTGTGCGTCTCAGTGCATTGTTTTGTGTTTCCAAATTGTGGTACTAGCTTTGTGGGTTACATCCACCAGCTGTGAAGTTATTATTTGACCTCAATATTACCGGCCACACCTTATCTTCAAGCTGATCACGTTATCCCTTTACTTCTTTTGTGTGTTTTGTTTTTTTCTTTTATCTTAGTTAATTTGACTTACAGTATATTATATGTTTATATTGTATAACAAAAATTAATGTTTATATTATATTATATTATATGCAATATAATATAAATATATATTATATATATTAAATATATATTTCATATAATAATAATAATAATAATAATAATAATAATAAATAATTTGACTCACGATTAAATCAATTGAACTGTAAAACGTTTACTTTATCAACTCAACAGTTCAACCAATTTTCATCTAAAGTATAAAATTAGAGTTGAAATGCATTATATATAGAACATTATTTGAAAATATCATCTTTAGAATTTACCAAACAAAAGCTCAGAAGTATTCAAGAAATTTTGGATTAAAAATTGCTTATGTGGTTAAGTAATTTAGTTGTCTACATTTAACAGAAACATTTTAGTTTTATGTAGTTGATTATTTTTTTTTTAGTTATGCGGTAGGATATTTTCAGATTGGCTTTATCATTAACTAAAACTAAATCTCTTCTCAAGAATGTTAATTCTTAAACCTTAAGGACACACCTCCCCATTGACCTCCTACCAAAATCAGAAGAAAGCTAGTATTTTTATTTTTACTCATAGCATTCATCTACGATCTTAAATGTAATTGTAGAGTTCTTATTTTATTTCAATTGTTTTACAATTAAGATGTATTTGACGCTCATGATAATATAAGACCTAATAATATAAAATAATAAGATAAAAACTAATAGTATAAAAGATCTAATTAATTTTTATATAATCAAATATTTGGTACTCAATAGTATAAAAATCCTGATAGTATAATAATTATTTAACATGACTATAATACCCATTGTGAAAATCCTAATTTGGGATTTATGGTTTGTGAAAATCCTAATTCAGAGATTGAATAACCACGGATCTGGCGAGAAGGGCTATACGAGGTCTTCTTCCATGGCTGTTGGGTTGCAGCTTCTTGAATAGTTGAGTCTGACAAAGAGATCTTTGAGATCTTCCATTCATGGAGGTCGTCTTTCCATTCATGGAGATCTTCAAGAAAGGAGTTGGGCAGAGCGCCTCTGCCTTGGCTGTAGCGTAACCAGTTGTAGCGGTCATACATCGCAGCAACTAGCAGATAAGAAGAGACTACTCGAGGTCTCTGGTTGATGCTTGCTCACCTACACGCGTCATTGCAGACTCGGAGACGGTGTCCATGGGGGAGGCAACGAGGGGGACGGAGAGGGGAAGGTTGCAGGAGAGATAAGACAGAGGGTAGGATTGGAATGAAAACCTTATAAATTCTTATCCTATGGTGGGAGATAGGAGAATTTTATCAGGTTATAATTTGATAAAAAAAGCTAACCTGATATGGCTATACAATCATATGAGTGCATCAAACATCTGATAAAATCTAATAGTATAAGTTTATACTATCGGGTTTTCCTTATACGACGCACCAAACGTAGCCTTATAATATACTAAAACATAAAGTTAGGAACTTAGGAACTAATAACCTCAAGGGTTGGCCTAATAGTAGATGAATATATGATATATGGGTAAGTGCATGATCACAAGTTCGAATTCCAGTTATGTCAATTTTTTAGGGTCAAGTCGCAAGGAATATCATTGTAAATCTCTTATGCTCAGCATCAATTACCTACTTTTGACTGGACCGGAGAAGTAAATTAGTTGAGGTGTGCACAAATTTACCTAGACACCACCAGATTGCAATACCCAAAAAAGGAACTTACGATATAATATCTGAATGTACTAAATCTCAATGCCATATAAGTTTTAGAGATATAATAAAACCATTCATGTATCTTCATCTAACAACTTAAGCTTTTAAGAGAGATTGTTCATGACAAGGTATCAAAGCCTCTGTGACCAAGTGGTCTACAGCTCAATCATTGTCGTCCTCATTCTTCTAAATAAAAGTTGAATTAGCACATGGTAAAGATGGGTATGTCCATTATCCTTACTTCAAGTCCAAAAGGACTCTTGCGTGAGGGCATGTTAGAGACATAATAAAATTATTCATGTACCTTCATCTTACAGCTTAAACTTTTGAGAGATATGGTTTATAATAATAAATATTTTTAAGCAATACTTTATTTATGACTTAAATATGTTTTTAGTCTCTCTAAATATAACAGATTTTGATTTTGGTCCCTATAAAATTTTTGTTACGATTTTGGTCCCTCTAAATTTCGGGATGAGTAAAGTTAGTCATTGTTGTTATCTCAACTCTGTTAAATGCTAATATGGCAAATGGTGCTCCACCTCAGCGTTGCCACATTAACACCCTATTTCCTAAGTCACGTGCATGTCACATGACACTTTCTTCTTCCTCCCCCCTCACCCATTTCCTGCACCCCATCACCCTCACCCATACGCTTAGTCTGGCCCTTAACCTAACCCTCACCCTGGCAACTGTTTCTCAGCCCAGAACCCCCAGCTTGACCTTCACCACCCAAACCCTGGCCCATGTTTCCCACCGAAATCAGAGAAGTTTCATCGCTCCATGGCAGAGGTGGTAGTAGATGGGGGAAGGTACAAAAGTCTTGTACCAAATTGGGTTTGCTAATCGTTTTGAAATCTCTGTAATGGAATCGTGTGAGATTAATAAGGGGAAATCATAAATCAATGAGAGGAATCGTGTGGAACCCTAAACCATTGAAAGACCGAGGTTCACTGAGGGTTGTGGATTTTGAAAATCAGAAGGGATGAGTGGAGTGCAATGGGGGGTTTTGATTTCCTACAAATCCCCTATGTTTTTTGTTGCTTTTCATTGTTAATAATCATTGTAAGCTAAGTTTATAAATGTAACTAATTTGCTGCTTAATTGTTGAATTGAACTTGAATCAACAGGTTTCTTCCATCAATGGTGGTCCAAGAGAAAGAGGTCTTCAACTTGTCTTTTGGAGTGCATAGTGGAAGTATAATTGTCGTTGGGTCTAAATTTAAGGTTTGCTCTCGGCTGTGACTTCTTCAGTGGTAACATATGAAATGATTTAAACCATTCCCCTTTGCCATATGATTTTATTCATCCTATGGCTCAATCTTGCAGTGGAACGTAGGAGCAAAAGATGGGGGACAAAGTAGTGGTTGTGGAGTAACCCCAGTGGTGGTGGCTCACAAAGGTTATGGGTGGCACCACCGTTGGCAACGAGGGCGCAGGGTTTTGTCACTGATAGGTATGGACGGCGGCAGCTTGGCTATAGGATGCGACAATGAACACAGGTTGCCAGAGATCAAGTCACAGACGGTGGAGTGGTGGTTGACAACGTGTGGATGATGAGGTGACCACAAGACTGGGGTTTCTGGTGTTTAGGTTCAGACATGGAGTCTGTGGGGTGGTGGCTGTTTAGGGTTGTGAAGGAATGGCTTGGTGGTTCGTAGTAGTTCTGGCTTGGGTTGACTAGTGACGGGTTTTATCATTAGAGCTGGTAAAATGGGCTAACTCGCCCCAACCCGCCCTGACCTGCATCAACCCGCTAAAATGTGGGGCGGGGTGGGTTAGCCCGTTTTGAAAAATGGGTTAGAAAAGCTAACCCACCCCGTTTTAAGATGGGTTGACGGGTTGGTGGATTGACCCGCATAAAGAATAAAATAAGAATAAGTGAACAGATTATCACTTAAGAAACAAAAAATAAAAAAATAAAAAATAAAAAATACTATAAAAGGAAGTAGGGCTTGTGCTGTGTTGTCTCCATAAAATTTTAAATATCAAAATTAAATTAGCAATCTACTACTGTCCTACAAAAGCACATTGTTTTACTTGCTTGAACATAATTCATAAGTGGCACTGTCTTTCAAATCATTAGGCAAACAACGACCTGTAAAATGGCATACAAATTAGTATCAAGCCAACAGTTTTAATAAAATCAAATAAGTCATGCTGACAAAATGTCATGCTAACTAAAGTTTCAACTTTATCAAACATATACCTTGCTAAAGTAGCCAGCCAACAATGTACTATGAGAACGATTAGGTTCCAAGAAGGAGAATAATAAGTTCATCAGCTGAAATTATAAAAATGGGAAGAGGAAATCAATACAAATAAAGCATTACTAAACAACTTCAAACTCAAAATAAAGTGTCATAAATAGAATGAAGTATAAACCTCTTTTTCATCCACCAAGCTCTTCAAAATGGCATCAATTTCACATGTAAAAATCTCGCAGGCAATAAATGAAAACCTAAATTACAAACAAATGATCAGATGGTAACAAGAAAGTTGAAACATTGAATATGAAGTTCTTTTGTAACAAATTTTCTGTTACTATGCTCTTTAAGATGCTATATTAATATCAGTAAATCTTTTTCTACACCTTCTCAAAGGTAACTGTTAAGGCAAAGTCAGGAACTAATAAAGTGCATGGAATATTACATAAACAAGGAAATCACCTAGCCAGAATACACAACCCTCTGAAGGAACCAGTAGCATCAAAGGAACCCATTTACCCAACTCAATAAAATCAAAGAAGCAACAAGCAAAAAGCGAAACAAGTTTGAAAACAGTTCTCTTTTTTCATAACACAAACACTAAGTTTAATCCATAACCATAACATAAGTCAATAGTTCCAATTTCCATAACAATGAGTTCCAATTCCATTAAACCATAAACATAAATTGATAACCATCAAACACGAATTAAAGTTCAAAGACCAAGGTTACATAAACAACTAAATCAATTATCTTCTATACTAAGAACATTTGATACTCCCTTAGATAATGATGACCCCACTCTTGAGGTTGTAGCATTGGCATCATCAACTTCAACATCCTCATCTACAAATCACAATAAAAAAATAAAAAAATAATTGACAAATGATATTATGATAATGATTCTAAAAAAAATAATAATTGCAATGTTATACATTCAAATTAAGGAAATTACCATCATTAACATTAACAAAACCATGCAACCAACTTCGAGTACAAATCAAAGCTTGGACATTTTGTGGCAAGAGATTGCTTCTATACTTGTTTAAAACACGTGCACCAATACTAAATGCAGATTCAGATGCCACAGTTGTAATAGGAATGCTCAACACGTCACAAGCCATTATGGATAGATTTGGGAAGCAGTGGTTCACGTCCTTCCACCATTGTAACACATCTAAATCTTCATAAATATCAAAATCTAAAGTTGGCTCATCCAAATAAAGCTTAAGTTGTGACCTTCCAACTCTAGAAGCAAGTTGATCCTTGTGCATTTTCAATTCCTATCATATTTGACAAGTGGAATACATGAAAAGAAAAACAAGATCAATTTAAAAAAGTGTACAATAGAAAGAAAGTAATTTATCAATTTAAAATTTACATATACTTACACCAAACATCCTTTTATTTATTTCGTTGAGTTCCTTCGGCAAACATGAAGATTGAGTAGGGACAGCACTTGTGACATTGGAAGCGGAGGCATTGTTAATCGATTTTGAATACTTTTCAAAGAGCATGAACAATTTTCTCCTCACATGTTCTAGCTTTTGTTCACAAGTAAATTCATCAATTTTTGAGTAACAATAATTGAAAGAAGAAAACTTAATCCGTGGGTCAAGACCAAGTTGTGCAACACATTCTTAGAATTTTCTCATTCTACCCTCTGATCCCTTCACATATTTCACACTCTCTCTAATTTTGTGCAAGACATCACTAGTCACTTTCAATCCCTCTTGAACAATGAGATTTAAAATATGGGCAGAACAACGAACATGAAAAAATTCCCCATCACATAACAACCAATCACTCATAGCAAGGTTATTTTTCAAAATGTCTTGCATGTTGTCATTAGCGGATGCATTATCTAAAGTAAGAGAAAAAATCTTTTTCTCTATTTCCCATTCCTTCAAAAACTCAAAAATCTTTGAAGCCAATTCAAATCCGGTGTGAGGAGGAGGCATGTGACAAAAACTGAGAATCTTGCTATTTAACTTCTAATTTGTATCAACAAAATGGGCAGTTAAACATATGTAACCCTCTATTGTACAAGTTGTCCATAAATCAGAAGTTAGACATATCCTATTCGAAATGCTAGCCATTGTTTGTTTAAGCCTCTCTTTCTCTCTGTTGTGAATATTTAAGACATCGACTTTTGCTGTATTCCTTGAAATAAGATTTGCATCAGGATTCAAGTACTTTATCTAACTCCTAATCTTCTTATACTTAACAAAGTTGAATGGCAAATCATGCTCAATGATTGCAGCGACACACATCTCACGTGATACCATTTGATTTATCTTTTGAGACTTTAGTTTTCCTTGCATGTCTATCATTATTTGACCAATATTGTCAAATTTAACTTCTTTATAAATTGAGATGTGCTGATTTAAAGATGACGTCCCATATAATCTACCCCCAACCTTATACTTCTTTTTACAAGCATTATATTCTGCCCTTTCTACTCCATCACTACTCACTTCTATCTTTGTGAAAAAGTTACAACAATTAGACGTTGATAATTTAGCCTTTCTCTTTGGAGGTTCGAAATGGGACTTATCAATAATACGATCCACACTTTCAAGATCAAGAGAATTGTTGTTGACGGAGTCCATTTTATGTTTTCAATTTCAGACAAACACTCAAATAAAACCACTGCAAAATTTACAACAAAAAAAAGAGTGCACACAATGAATAAGTAATAACAATCAATTAAGAATACAAACTGAGCACTATGCACCAGCATAATCTGTCACACACATGCAAAAATCTCAGTACACACATGTAGAAATCCAGCACACACATGCAGAAGTGCAACACACAATCCAGCACATAAACCAGCACACAATCCAGCACACAAACCAGCACACAAACCAGTACACAAACCAGCACACAAACCAACACACAATCCAGCACACAAACCAGCACACAATCCAGCACACAATCTTTTAGTTAGAAACTTCAAAAGAGTTGCATAATGTGTAATATTAATTGCAAAGTTCTCATAGGGTGAGAGGCATGTAAGGACGAATGTACTAGTAGTTTTATAGTACTATTAGTTTCGAACCAACCAACTTAATAAACTCTACTCTTGTACATAATTCTCTGTCAATCCCACAATCTTTGCAATATAATTTAGATGGTAAAGTTATTTAGTTCAATAAATCAAATTATACTTAATAACCACTGTTTAATCTCTCATTGTAATTATAATATTTTAAAGTTCTCAAAATATTAAAAAGTCATATTCAAGCTCTTTCTCTATTGTGTTTCATGTCTAATATATGTTAGGAGATTTACAGTTAAAGAGTAATTTATTTACGAATAGGAACTAAATAATTAAAATATGTATTTAGTTTATTTTAATTATTCATTTTGAATCAAACAACCAACCTAATAATTCTTATCTATAAATAAGTTACCAGAAAATACTCCTTAACTATAACTATAAGTTCCCAAATTTGTTTACCACTTTCTGTCATGAGTCACTGTAAATATAGTAATATACTACATAACTTTCTAGTTTGCACTAATGACAAGCAAAGAACATAAGGATTAAGGAAGAACATGAGGAAACAACGTACCTACCGCGGTACCGGTGACGGAGAGAGCGACAAAGAGAGCTCGGGATGGTAGATCTGAGCTCAAGCTCGAACAGAACAATGACGGAGAGAGCTCGGGACGACAGATCTGAGTGCGAGCTCAAACAGAATAGCGACGGAGGCTGGAGAGAACTGAGCCCAGGCGAGACAGTGAGACAGGAGATCTGAACCCAAAGAGCGAGCGCAAGCGCGAGCGCGAGAGCGAGAGCGAGACAGAGAGAGTGAGAGAGCTAAACTGAGAGAGTGAGAGAGCTGAACTGAGAGAGTGAGAGAGTGAGTGAAGTGAGTGAGAGTGAAGTGAAAGTGAAGTCTGGAGTGGAGGTGGAGTGAAGAAAGTGAACAAAAAATGCTTGGGAAGTGAAGTGAAGAAAAGTGAAAAAAATGGGTCAGTTACGAAAACGAGTAACCCGCGGGCCAACCCGCACCCAACCCACATAACCCGCAAGTTATGCGGGGCGGGTTATGCGGGTTAAAAACTTAAAATGGGTTCAAATATTGAACCCACTCTGCTTAAAAATAGCGGGTTCGTGGGTCAACCCAATGGATTTGACCCGTTTTGCCAGCTCTATTTATCATAAAGGATTCGTCTGGGTGGCAGCTAGGATTAGCCATGGTAGAGGTGGGGTTTATGGTCAGGAATTGGACATGTGACAATGCTTAATGGAGCGTCATTTGCCACATCGGTACTTAATAGAACTAAGTTAATATCATAAATTAATTTTACTCATTTTAAAATTTAGAGGGATCAAAATTGTAATGAAAATTTTATTAGGACTAAAACTAAAATTTGTTATATTTAGATGGACTAAAAACATATTTAAGCTTTTATTTATTTATTTTTGATATGATGACTTCAATCACGCCATTAGTTGCTAGAAATTAAAATCCAAACGTTTAAAGCTTAGTTCTATAATCATAATTGTTTAAAGCACATACCTATAAAAGTAATGTACATATAAAACATATGATTTTGATATACTGTGTGACCAAATTAACAAAAGGTGCCCCAACTTTTATTTGTGATCTTTTGGGGATTAAAAAAAATAAAAATCCATTGGGTTGACTCGAACATGTGTTTGCAGAACAATGTATGTGGGGGAGGTCTTAGCCATGCATCACTCAAAATTGTTTACATAATGAAGATTGGCTGGGTTTTGCCATAAGAAAAATTAATTTCAAGTATTTTTAAGAAGTAATATTTTATTTAACGGGATAAACAAAATTAAGATTATTAAGAAGGATCATTTAAACTTTTACTAGAGAGAAAGATTATTTAATTTCATATAATAGGCAATAATATATTTCATAAGTGACTATTAGATGTCTTTTATTGAATGATCATTAGTTATCACTGAGTAGCTAGCAGTTTCAAATCAAGTTCTAAATGAAAAACAAAAATAAAAAAGAACAAAAATTATGAATGGCTAGTAATTCTTATTGAATGGTCATTTGTTATCACTGAATGACTAATGTTTCAAATGAAATTCAAAATATACAATACATGAAATTTAGAAGAAATTTGATAATGTCTTTTATTTAGTGATCATTAGTTGTCACTCAGTGGATAATAGTTTTAAATTAAGTTTTATATGAAAAAAATTTATGAAGGGTTATTATTTCTTATTCAATGGTCATTTGTTGTCATTGAGTGACTAATGCTTCAAATGACGTTCAGTATATATAAAATACTAAAATACATAAAATTAGGAAGAAATTTACAAATTACTATTGCCTTTTATTGAGTGGTTATTGGTTGTCATTAAGTAGCTAACAATTTCAAACTAAGTTTTATATGAAAGAAGTTTATGAATAACTATTACTTCTTATTAGGTCATTCAAATGGAGTTCACTATATAAAATACATGAAACTAAGAAGAAATTTGCAAATGACCATTGCCTTTTATTGAGTGGTTATTGGTTGTTTCTGAGTGACTAACAATTTCAAATTAAGTTTTATATAAAAGAAATTTGTAAATGGTTACTGCTTCTTATTGAGTGGTCATTTATTACCTCTGAGTAACTAACATTTCAAATGAAGATTTCATTAAAGATAATTTTGAGTAATGGTGTGTAAAAAACCCGATTGAACTGAATTGTAATGTGAACCAAACTGAATCGAATTACTAAAATCCATTTTACTAAAATCGGTTCTTCTATAGTTGAACCACTTTTTATTTTTTAAGTAATTCGGTTCACCGGTTTAACAAATTGTTTGGTTAACCTAAAATAATCAAACCATATATGAATCAAGGCTCCATTTAACATGGGCCTTTTGAGAAGATATCTATCTATGGACCCATTATTTTTAATCGTTAGATGAGAATAATTTTAGATAAATGATGTAGATTGATTACATGCTCATTAGGTAGTAGGTCATAAAGCCTCCTAGTGTCTAAACGGAACTCTATCATCCACAGACCCATAACTTGCCTTGAAGCCACCGTGAACCAGCCTTGAATCTGAACAACCATTTCCCTTCGCCTAAGCTCTCACCAAAACCACCACTTCCTTTCGCCAGACCTAGAAACCACAACCCCATCGTTATCCTACAAACCTCCCTCAACCATGTCGAAACCACCAAATCGACCTAGCGACAGTCGAATTGCGACCTAGTGACAGTCGAATTGCGACCAACGACCCAACAGATCCAACTGTTGCCTATCACCATTTCTGCGACCGTCTTCAACCCAAATGCCATTAGTTTATTTATGACTAATTCTAAATTTTTCTACTAATCTTCTTAATTTATAAATAAAAAAAATATTAAATATTTTTTACATTTTTAAGATATTAAATACATTTATTTTTTTATTTAATATTATAAAAATTATTTAAAAAAATTATAAAAAGATATAACAAAACTATTTATTTATTTATACATTTCCTTCGCTCGTTGTCGAGGGAGGTGTTATCAGACCAATTACCTTGCTGTTGAGAAAGGTTCTGGCAAGGTCGACGCGGCCGATCATAACTTCATTTAGTTGCAATTTTTATTCATTTAGTCACAATTTCTAATTACAACTAAACGCCTTAAATACAATTTTTTTTTTTTAATTTTAAAACTTGTTATTACATGTTAAAAAACTGGTCCATGCATAATCTCAAACAGAGGGACCACCATAATTGCACCCTGAATCAATAGCTCATCGTACAACACACATCTACATTAATTGAAACCCAATCTGGAGAACCCTAAATCCCTTTTTTCCCATATGCACGAACCCTAGCCCCGCCACAGATCTGGTTCAAACTAAGTGATTTTCTCACTGGAGAATCGTCGTTCAGCTTGCTTTCGCTTGGCATACCCAATTTGAGAATCGTCGTTTAGAATCGTTGATCTTGCTTCTGGTTGCTCGCGCTCGCGCTTGTTCTGGTCGTACAATCCTGTTCACACTTCGCCCAATTTGAGAACCATAATTTAGAATCGTGGTTCTTGCTGCGAGATTGTAACTGGGTGTAAGTTGATTCTTCTTCCTTATGGAACTTGCGAGAATGGCACAAATGTTGCTTGCTTCTCCTGAATTCTAGTGGCTAAGGTGTGTTTTGTCCTCTTACCAGGTGGGTTTTCTCAGTTGTTAGGAACTGCTGAATTGCTTCAACTTCCCAACCATTTACTGTGAATTGTTGGATTTTGGTGAGTTTTTCTTAGCTACTGTGAAACTGATCAGGCTTTGGCACCTTGTACTACTAATTGTTTGATGATTTGCTCTGCATGGAAGAATATTTAGCTAGTAGAACTTGAACTCATGAACCCTTTTAAACAATCTTTAGTGTCTTCTTCTGTAATACAATAATACAATAATTTTATTTCACTTTTCTTTCTAAGATCTGTTCATTAGTTTGGGAGTACTAGTAATTATTAAATAAAGTCAAATGTGGATGGAATGATTTAGTTATTAATTAGTATTAGTACTAGTAATTATTAAATATCTTTAACTGTGCACTGTGGTTTGAATTTGATTTCAGTAGTTGGGTGTACATGGGGATGGACAGTGGTTTGAATTATGTGAGCCTCCTGGAAGTGAATTTTAAACTTAATTATAGTAGTATAACTGAAAGTACATTTTAGTCAAGAGTTCTACTATCTTTTTACATGTTAGAGGAATCTCATTGATGGCATCGTTTTTATGTCATATATAGTTTGTTTTATAATACTGGGGGAACCTTAAACTATCAAAGGTTCATGAATGTGAATGTGATTGCACACAGTTCTCAATGGCCAGTGGTCTAAAATTGCTTGGCAATGAATTCTCATGTTTAAAAATTAGGAGCAATAACTCTTCTTTCATGGCATACTATGTAATCAAAATTTCAAATTGATTTAAGTATGGATTAAGTCTGTTTTTAATCTGTAACTCTTCTTTCTTGTTTAATCTTTTATTTTGTGTATTCCAAGTTGAAGTACCATCTTAGGTAGATCACACACAACATCTTGAGAATACTAGATTGATCTGCCTTTCTTGGATTGACTCCAGTTTGATAGAGATAAAGTGCAGTGTATGGATCTAGCTGGTGTTTATGTTGCTGTATAGTTCATCCAAAAGATCAAATGCAAATTGCTGCAATAACCAAAAGAATGAAAACTAATCTCTTATTTTCATTTGAAAAATTTTTGATCAAAGCATTTGAAAACTTAATCAGCAGAACTAGTGTGTCACAATATTAGATATTTTCAATCTGAACTAAACTTCCTAAATATTTGTTTAGCATGCATATTTTATGCCTATATTTAGAGCTTCAATCTTTTTAAAAATTCTGCCTGTTGGATGATATGATGGCTATTTGATGTAGTCAATATAACTTAAAAAGCATTTTTAATAGATGTCTGGATTTTGAGGAATAAAACTATTGTGATTGCATTACACAGACTATAATGTTAGTTTGTGAAATAGTCATTCTGAATTTCTGACAGTTAGTTCGATTCTAGAATATAGCTTTTTCGAATAATTTCTTTTGATCTGTGAGGAAAAGAAATCTACTATATGAAACTCGGCATGTTGTAAACAATTTTTGTCTGTCTTTTGAAGCTTCAAAAATGTCCTTGAATGTGGTCTGATCTTAGAATGTTTCTTAAGAACAAATAGTGTATCTTAAACATGAATTATTTCTTATGACATCAGAACAAATAGAAAAGGAAAAAGTAGTGTGTCTTAAACCTGAATTGTGTATCTTTTTCAAATAATTTGAAAATGCAAGAAAGCAATAGTGTGGACATGCTTTAATTTATTTGAACTTTTTTTTCCTGTTATTTGTTTTAAGTTTGAATGGACTGCTTATCAGATTTAAGATAATGAATTTGAGGCCTTTTTAGTTGCTCATTTATCTGATTTTCTATATATATAATTATACTGATATAATAAAATGGATACATACTGTTAATACTGATATAATTTGAGGCCTTTTTCTATTATTTGAGGCCTTTTTAGTTACTCATGTATATAATACTGATTATTCTGTTATTTCTCTATAATGTTTTTTGATAATGGATAATATTGAGAAGTATTAATACTATTATTATATTGTTATTGCTCATTTAATGCTGCTGTTGTTACAGGGTATCCTGCATTTCCAACATCATTGGACATCAATCAGATTCATGATATTCTACCCCACAGGCAAGTGTTGTGTTTCCTGAGTTGTTTTCTAATAGATGCACATGCAATGCATCCTTTGTTTGATTTTTTGTCTATAAATATTTGATGATGTAAGTGTACAATTCTATGCTTTATGTGCTATGGTAAGCTGTTTCTTCAATTAAATGAAATATCTGCTGTTTGAATATCAGTTTATTACAAGGTACTTTCATTTTGTATACTTGTATGAAGGAAGTGATAAGTGACAAGTCTTTACTGCTTATAACAGTATAATCGGTATTAACTTATAATATTTATAAATGATTATACTACTGATAATTGCCTTTTTAGGTACTTTCTTTATAACAATTCTTGGATGTCCTAAGAATTTACTGTTAAAAGTAAAGACTTGTTGCGGAGGGCAATATTCCTGGTGTGTTATAGTTTATTACCATCTATGAATATTGAGGTTTGTTTTCCAGTATCTTGTTTATTTGCAAAAACCTGTTGACTACTAGTTGTTTTTAATTTTATAATTACAATTTGGTTCATGACCTTCTCTTTTTTGTCCATGGGTATAAACTTCTGGTAGTGTTTATAGTAGTAGCATTTTGTTGGTATTCTAGTGGATAACAAGTATTCTTAGTAAATTCATTTACAAGTATGTATTGTTCCATGTTGTTATTATTCTGTCTCTCTCTTGTTGAGTTACTTATTCATGGATTTCTCTTGCATCCACTTTGTGCCATGGAACCTCTACTCACTTTTTGCTCTCATTATTCAGTTTACGATATCAGTGAAATCATTGTCTCACTTTTGTAAAACGGCTAATTTTCTGGTGTTCCATTGGTTAAACTTCTTTTTGGCCAAGAAAAGATTTATTTCAATCTTTTGAAGTTGTTTTTTTTATCCTTTAATTAATATTACTTTATGATTATTGCATAACGCTTAGCAGTGATACGACAACAAAGGGCAGAGGCGGCTAAAAAGCAAGAAACAGAGAAGGCTGGTAAAAAATTTTACCCTTCAATCTGCTTGAGACTTAAGCTGCACTATAGGAAGTCCACATCTCATGTTGTGATGCTTGTTTGTATTGATTTCATTAAAAAAGGGCTGGAAATTTATGGATAGTAGTCTCATAGGTTGAACCTGCAACACTTGTCATTTATTTTCCTAATATTGTTATACTGATGAGGAATATAACTTCATTTTATATAATATACTGATACTGATACTCATGTTATATGTTTTGCTCACAATTTATTGGCATGCAGTTCGCTTATACTGATAAGGAATATAACTTCATTGTATATAATGTACTCATGTTACATTGATAAGGAATATGTGGTTGTGACTGGGTGTACTATTCCATATGCATTTACACCCGTTGCTGGATTAGAAGCTATTAGAATGTTACTTGTATTTGCTTGCATAATGAATTTTAAGCTTTATCAAATGGATCTCCCTTATGCTTTTCTCATTTCTAAGACTCTTGAGAAATATCCTATCATTGTGGAAATTGAGGAAGCAACAAAGGTCACCGGCCACAACTAGTTCGGCTTGAGCACTCACAACCATATGCACATGGAAAAGGAAAATGGAGTATGGACACATGGTGAAGAAGAGGCTGAAGCTGAGGATGAAGTTGAGGCTGCTTTGGGAGAGGATGCTACTGAGGATGAGGCTGCCCCTGCTGATGTGGACATGCCGGCTGCTCCACCTATAAATGAAGATCGGATTCTGGCTGCCATTGCAAGTCTTCAAGTCCAGCTTATGGATTTTCGGAGTTATGTGGAGCATAGCTTTGGAGCTATGTTTGACCGCCTTGCTGCTATTGAGCGCCGCCTTCCACCACCACCACCACCACCACCGGAGGACCATGGGGCTTAGTCTTTGGATGATAGTCTGACCTTGATGTTATCTAACTTTGTTTTAGTCATTTATTTTACTTAGATTTAAACTCTAATGATTATGTTTAGTTGAGCTTTTGGAATGGCATAGCTGTTTACGTTTATTTGGAATTGCTTATTCTCTTGAATTGCATATCTTGTTTTTGAATGAATATATCATATTATCTATCTTGTTGGCAATGGCAATGTTTTTTATGCTTTCTTTTGCACATCTTTTTTATCATGATAAAAGAGGGAGAAAGCATTTTAGCTCTTGGTATTGAGAAAAGAAAGATAAAGTTTAAAACAAAAATGATCTTGAGATTCTAAAATTAAGGAAAAGTTGCGTTTGTTTGATTTAATCACCTCTTACGATATAAAGAGGGAGTAAGACTCTTTAACATTCTTTGTGATTTTCTATTTAAAATTTATTTTTTTTCTCAATGGTTATTTGTCATCATAAAAAAAAAAAGAGAATATAATTGACAATCGGTAATTGTTTTGATGATCACAAACAAGATGTTTGTAATATCAAGTCTAAGAATCTTCAAGATTAGTTATAAGACTTAGATCTTACGTAAAGGTAAAAAATGATTAACACTTAAACTCAATCTATTTTTTTAAAAACCCAAGATAACACTTAATGAATCAATGTGTTTTCAAGTTGTTAAAAATGTTTTTAAAATCAAGAAAAACAATTTTTAAGTGATTGAAAGTATGTTGGAACAATCGGAGGTATTTGGCTTAAAATAGTTAAGTTTTTTAAAGCTGTTTGAAGCTAAATAATCGATTATGAACTTGTCATAGTCGATTATCTGGGCTCAACAGAATGCCCTGTTTTGGTTTTTAAAGGCAATAATCGATTAGTAAAAGTCAAAATGTCATATTTTTAATCTTTTAAGCAATAGTCATAACTCGACTAATAACCGGGTCGGGATCGAGTTGACTCGATATTTATATAAAATGCATAAATTAGATGTTATGCATAGTTAAGGCATAAAATTTTAAAAATATAAAACTAAAACTAAGGGATATTTTATAATATATATTATGAAACAAATTATATTAATACAAAAATATTATCATGTTATGTAAAAAGTATTAATTTATGTCTAAAAGTATTATAATGTATCACTAAATTTCAAAAACATATAAGTTTTAAAGTATTATATTGTACCGAGCTCTGTCGGACCAACTTAGAGTGTGACTCGAATCCAACTTGAAAACATACCGTGTCAAATGTTAAGAACTTGAACTCGATCGAATTAGCTTTGGGTTGGGACATGTCATTGGGTCGGGACGGATCATGAACACTTCTAGTACTTATATAGTCATTTTCTCCGTCTCCATGGCTTAGAATTTGTTGATGCAAAGTATTAGTACGGAAATTATTGAGATGCTATCTAAAAATGCCTTTGTTGCTTTAGTTGGCTAGTTTACTAAACTTGCAATTCATTTCACATATGAAAGTTGCTTTTATTTGATTTGCATGATTATTTGCATGTATTAACTAGTTTTTAATCAGTTCTAAACTAGTTTTTTAATTGGTTACATAGAAAATCAGTTACAAATTAGTTTTTTTAATTAGTTTTCTGAAGTAGTTACATGATTCTAAACTAGTTTTGTAATTGATTTTTTGAACTAGTTCCATAAAAAATCAGTTCTAAACCTCAACAAATTCCGCCCAAAAATAGAACTGGTTCGATTTAGTTTGGTTTGATTTTTTAGCCAAATTGAACCATGTCTACTCCTAATTATACTTATTAAGTAACATTAAATAATCCTTTTTTTAATTAAAATTTAAATGTCTTAATAATTTTGACTTTTTTTTTTCATTTTAGATTAAATATTACTCCTCCATAGTCTTTAACGTTAATTTTCCCATTGACATATATGGGAACCCAATTTGGTTTAAGCCTAAATAAATAAATAAGTAAAGGCAAAAATATATATTTTCGTTCTTTAACATTTTTTTAGTTTTCAAATTTGTTCTCTTCATTTTTTTATTTGTAAATTAGTCCCTAAGTTATTAAATTAACTCAACATTTTTCTGAAGGCCAACTCCTTGCAAGCTAACTCCATTAGTGCCATCATCTTAGGAGAGAAAATGTTATTGGTGCCACATAGGAATCAAATAGGATTAATCCGTTAGTGATGTTAATGGAAATATCTTTTAGGAAGACATTCAGTTACTTTAATAATTTGAAACAAAAAAAAAAATTGAAGGACGAATTTGAAAAATAGAAAAAAGTTAGAAGACAAAAGGTTACTTTTTGTCACAAATAAATAGAGTAATGCTGCAAAGCAAAAAAAAAAAAAAACTAGAATTTTGACATAATATAAGAATGATTATTGAATAAAATAAAGTAATAGAAACTATTCATCCATCTAAAAATCAATAAGTATATCAATTTTTTCTGACAACAAAAATTATAACAAAAATTCTGGCTTTTAATAATTTTTATTTTTATATAGTAAATAAAAAGATAAAATAATAACAAATAAAAGGACCCAAAATTGCAAGTGGAATGTGGTGCAAAATTTATGAGGCCCATAACCCAATTTCTGTTTTGCCGGTGACCCAAACCTGGCTTGATCCAGTGAATCCGTTAACCATCCTTTGCCCCAAATTTCACTTTCCTAAGAGTATCACCCGAGTACTGTTAATATGGGTCATGGTACAACCCATTAAACTCTATCTTTAACCTATTTTTTTAAAAAATAAAGATCATCTTACACTTTTAAAAGGAGTGTAGATATTATTCATATCTTTTTTAAGAGATGTGATTGAGTGAGAGAAAGTGATAAAAAAAAGAATGTATAATGAATGGTATTAGATGAGGTGTGAAAAGAGGTGTATGCATTGTTTGATGTAAGAATATAAGGATTATTTTTTTAAATCCACCATGTGATGAGGTTTTTTTTAACTTGAACCCATTAAATTCACTAATTTAGTAGGTCAAAATAAGGCTGACCCACATAGCCTCATGACATATGAAGAGCGTAGACGTATTAACACCTAACACAAATATGAATACGAAACACCAAATTCAAAATTATTATAGGATGAACGATATATATATATATATATATATATATATATATATATATATATATATATATATATATATATATAATTACAAAATTTAAGAAAAAAGATTCATAATTCATTAATATTATTTCTATAAGCTTGAAGATTTATAATATTTTAATATATGTCATATATGCTAATATTTGCTACTTAATAAGCCCTTCTTAAAAAATATGGAGCATAATTTCTATTGACATATTCTAAAAAATTTCGTAAACCAACTTCTTCTAATAGAACTAATCATGTACAAGTACATGTGCATAAAAAAAATTAACTAGAGGAAATATTAGTGTGAAGCAAGCTTCGGTGATGACGAAGTGGACGGCTTGATACTAGTAGAGTTAGAAGGAGTAGACGAAAATAGTAGTGTGTGAAAAGATAAAACTTAAAAGTCTAATAGTGACATGTGAAAACGTAAAACTTAAAATACTAGTATGTGAAAAGAGTGGCTTGGAATGTCAGTCATGTGATTAGACTTGAGTGAGTTACGGGCTTACTAATTGAATGTTAGTCATTGAAACTAATTTTTTTTAAAAAATATTAATGGATCATGTCCAAGTTGTGTCCTACTCGTATCCGAGTGTGTCCGAGCAGAGTTAGAAGGAATAGATGAAAATAGTAGTGTGTGAAAAAATAAAACTTTAAAGTCTAATAGTGGCATGTGAAAACATAAAACTTAAAATACTAGTATGTGAAAAGAGTGGCTTGGAATGTCAGTCATGTGATTAGACTTGAGTGAGTTACGAGCTTACTAATTGAATGTAAGTCATTAAAACTATTTTTTTTTAAAAAAATATTAATGGGTCATGTCCAAGTTGTGTCCTACTCATGTCTGAGTGTGCCCGAGACGTATCCAAACTGAAAAAATAATCTGTTTAATCTGACACATTCAGACACACAAGACACATATATCATGCATGTATCTCCATATGTCCAACACCAACACATGTCCAACATGTGGACACGTCTCATAATTGGCGTGTTCGTGGTTTATAGCTCTTGACCCACCCCTCACCCAATAAAAAATTCTTAATCCTAAATCGGAACATCCAATCCACCTTCACACTCGCCGTCGTCGACTCGCCAGCGCATCCACCTTCGCACCTCAGTCCATCAGCCCTCCACCGGCGCATCCACGTCTCCGGCGGCTCCACACCCTATAAATATCGTATGTTGTTGACTTGTTGCTTTTCTTGTTCGTGGAAGATAATAAACGCTGCTGTTCTCTTCCACCTCTTGCTTTTGCCATTTTCGACTGTCTGAACCGCAAAACCACCTCAATCCGAAGCACAATCGATCCATAATCTCAATGTAATCAATTGAACATTGATTCTCTCTCTCTCTCTCTCTCTCTCCGCCCTTTCTAATATTGATTGATTGATGGAATCAATTATTGGAATAAATCGATTTCACTTCATCTATGATTTGTCATTGCTTAATCTTTGGGCTATTTGATTTTCATTTTCTCTCTATTTCTCTTAATTTTTAGAATGATTTTAATTTGTTGGGTTGATACATGGATTCTTGTTGGGCTGTAGGGGGTGCCCAAGAGCAGGGAGATCTCCATCAATGAGTTAAGTGAAGAACCACATAAATGAACTTGACACCACATCTTGACCCAAAACCTTAAGGCATTAGGTCTATGGGTCTTTTCCACTTATATAGCCTTTAACTTGTCCATTCTTTAATAATGTGGGCCTTCAACACTCACACTTGAATTTCTAACATTCTCCCCCTCAAGTGCGAGTCCACACACAGGGACATCACATACAAAGGACACTCACCCTCGAGTGGAGTAACAGTCAACGGTCTTGTCCCAAAGTTGGCTTTATTTCTCTAATGGGATGGGCTACCATGAGAACACCAACAATCGTGATAAAGATACTCTCACCCAAACTTAAACCAGCGTTGTCCACACCAATACTTGTCCAAGTCGAACCATCGGCTGTGATACCACTTGTTGGGCTGTAGGGGGTGCCCAAAAGCAGAGAGATCTCCATCAATGAGTTAAGTGAAGAACCATATAAATAAACTTGACACCACATCTTGACCCAAAACCTTAAGGCATTAGGTCTATGGGTCTTTTCTACTTATATACCCTTTAACTTGTCCATTCTTTAACAATGTGGGCCTTCAACACACACTTGAATTTCTAACAATTCTCTTATGCTTCTTCTTTTATTTGAAATTCTCTGCTTTATGGCTTGAAATAGTGTCTATCTGTACGTGTGCTTTTGGTTCAGGTGAAAATTTAAAATAAAAGAATAAATTTTTATGAAAAAAAATATGTTTGGTTTGTGGGTAAAAAATAGAGAGAAAATTTTATGGAGTAATGTTTTCCCTTAATTTTGGTGCTCTCTCCATTAGAGTTCTTTGATCTTGCCTTGATAGCTCTTGCTATTTGCTTACCTCAGGTGCTTCCATTTCATCCTTGAGTGTCTTGATTTTGATATGCCATTAGCTATGAAATTGATGATTTCTGGAGCTAAAATGCTCCCAAAGATGTCTAAGATGCTTGTCTATGTGAGGATTTACATTTTTTATTACTTTGCTTGCTTATGCGTGTTCTTTCTCTTTTGTTTGTTAACAGTTGAATGCAATTTGTTTAGCTATTGAAATTTGGTTTAAATTAGTCAACTAGGTTTTTGATTGATAACTGTGTATACTATGGTTTTTCAATTCATATGAATGATTAGTGAATAGGTTCAATTCGGTTTAGTCATGTTTGGGGGCAGTTCTGCATCGATTTTTTTGTGTGGTTCGATGCTTGTAGATCTTCTTTTGGTTGAGTATTGCATTGGGATATTGTATAGAGATGTTAAAAAATATACTTTCATAGGGGTATGGACTCAAGGTTGACCCTAGGATTATAGTTTCATAGAAAAAGCTTGCCTAATTGCTTTTGTAAAATAATCTTTTACAAAGTTCTATTAATCAGATCCACCATTGCTGATCACAACTGGAACAAAAACTCTCATGTATAGAGATGGAAAGGAAATCACTAAGAAATCAAAGGAAAATAAAGGATCTTAAAGTAAAAGGCTCTCATAAAGAGAATTGGAAAAGGAGAGATGCAGGCTGTAGAAGGCATTTTTGGCGATGTAAATTTAATAGTTATTTGTGGACTTCTTTTGTTCGGTTAATAGTGGACATTTTTATATGTAAAGGAATTGTGTATTATGATTAAACTAATTACCTAAGATAAATGTAGTAGTGAGTGGGATTGTCTTCCCCCTATGGGTGTTGAGGGGGAGGGGGACCATATTTATAAGTCCATTTATCCTTCTATGGGTTTATCAAGTTTACGCAGCTGCATTTGGAAGCTAAAGTTGTATTTGGTTCAATAATATTAGAAGCTTGCAGAAATTTATTATGAAGGAGAAGATAATTTAATCATTTTAAGATAATTTTGTCAGCAAGTGAGCAAGTATATCCTAGTGGTAAAAAAGATATATGTTACAGTAGTTTGAATGATTTGTATTTGTCTAAGTAGTGGACATTGCCTTTACATGAATTGATTTCGTCTTTAGGATGGCGCAGTGTCAATTCAAGTTTGAATACATCATGCATGGAAAGCTTATCAGCAGTTTGAATTTTATTAGGGTCATAGAGAGTATGAGCAGCTTGCAGTTGGATATAAGCTGACTTCAAGGAAGAGATATTTGTAAAAATCTTAGATATTATGATTTTCACATCTTCTGGATTCTGATTATGATTCTGACCCATAGAGTAGGCTAGGGCTAGCCTATAAAATACATGGGTCAAATTTTTTTTAGTGGGCCAAATTATTATTTTTATTGTGGGCTAGCCCATAGGGCCATGGGCTAGTCCTAGCCCACTTGGCCCTATAAGCTTTTGGCCTTGTGGGCTTTTTAGTTCTAGCCCACGTGGGCTAGGGCTTGATGGGCTGGGCTAGGCCTTTTTGACGGCTCAACAGCAGGCCACAATGGGTGAAATAAAGAGTAGAGAAAGGCATGACTCAAAAGGAGAAGATCGAAGGGCCTGTTTCTCAATTCTTAGTTCAGGTATCAAAATTCATTACTCTAATCTCTAAGCTTCACTTTAACCAAAACCATCAACATTTTCACAAAATGTCCAAACACAAGCCTCTTCTCTACTTCAACAACGCAACCCTTGCTTCCCAGTTCCATAAACACAACTGGATTCTTGCTTCACTTTGGCTTCTTTCTTCCTTATTTATTTATTCTCTTTTTTGTTTTAATAGTGATTGATATGTTTCTTGAGTTTGATTTTCTCTTTGCTTTATTTTTAATTTTCATTATAATAGCATAGTTGCAATGAACAGGAATATAAAAAAAATTAAATATTTTAAAATAATATATAATATTTTATTATTATAAAAAATACATTTATAATTATCATAAATGATCATGAGTAATAAAGAAATTTATTGATTTTTAAATATATATATATATATATATATAACATTTTGAAGATATTTTAAAAATTTAAAAAATTATTGAAAAAGTGTTTTGAGTTTTAGGGGTTACGACCACTACTAACTCTCTCGAGCTACATCTTTGTATATTATAGTATAGTTTAACACCATAACAAAAATATTTTTATTCTATAAAGAAATATCTCAAAAATGTTTTCATATATATATAAATAAGATAATAATAATGAAATTTAAATTCAAATTTGTAATGAGTGACACAATCTAAAAATGACAAAAAAGTTTATATATATTAATAAGATAATAACAATAAAATTCAAATTCAAATTTGTAATGAGTCAATGATGATAAAATCTAGAAATGATACTTATAAAAAGAATCTTGAAATAATTTATATTTTTCTTTAATTTCTCTTTAAAAGGATAATATTAAAATTCAAATTACATTAGTAGTACAACTTAGAGCTATTATTTGGTAGAATTCTATAAATCAAGATTCTCTTTTTATATATTATATTGATGATAGATTGATTGATTGGAACCGCGCTGTTGATTGTTAATTGTTTGTTTTAAGTTTTGAAGTTTTTTATTTTATTTATTAATTTAAATTTAAATTTGTTCAATGTTTATGGAGCTTCCAGTAGTCATTGGTAGGTAAAGATGAACCATAACCCGCATTCAAGTGAAGGAAGACATGATGATGATGATGCTGCACTCTCTGATTTCCTTGCTTCCTTAATGGATTATACTCCCACTGTCAGTTTCTTATATTTACCATCGATGTACTATTTTATTTAACTTCTTTTCCATATCCAAAAATTTAACACCCCTTTTTTCTTCTTCTTTTGGTTTGAATTTTTCTAGATACCTGATGAGTTGGTGGAGCATTACTTAGCCAAGAGCGGGTTTCAATGTCCTGATGTTCGATTGTGGGTACTTCTTTATTCAGCAATAATTATTATTATTATTATTTTAAAAAAAACCATTGAAATTAATGTTCTTGCTGTTTCTACTTTACTATGTAGACCATGTTTATATTAGCTGGTCCCCTAGTTTGAGAGAATAGAAATGAGTGGAATTTTGTGCAAGGTTTCTTATGAGAAAACAAGTTCTTCACCATACTTTCTGGTTACCTTTGTGATTTGACCTGAGAGAATGCTGTCAGGTTCAATTGTTCAAACAACTCTGATTTTTTTATCTATTTTTCTCTCACATCATTTTTTATATTCCTCCCAATACCATTCATCATACATATTTTTTCTTATAACTTTCTCTCACTAAATCACACACCCTTAAAAAGGGTGTGTACAATGCATAAATTATCTTTATTCTTGTTCAAATGGAGTGTAATATTGAATAAGAATGAGGGCTAGAGCAATGTGACAAGTTCGCTTGATATCTTTGTGTATGTGCTGTAGAGATTGTTAAAAGTTATTAGGGTTATTAGTCTTAGTGTTTGTGGGTTTGGACTTGTATACCTAATTATAAGTCTAAATAGGAGTACTAGGTTATGAAATTATATCATATCTCATTCTTATCAATAATATTCTTAGTCTACTATTGTTTAACCGTCTTACTCTCTTTTCCTTTCTCTATCTCTAAACTCGTAATTCTTCAACATAGTATCAGAGAGGTACCATCCACCATGACCTGTGTGTCTACGTTTCCGCTGAAGTGAGTTCCTTGGAACTCTGTTTATAAGCCCTTTTTATTTTTTTTTTCTTAATCTTATTGTTATTAGTAAGTTCTGTGCTTTGAAAAAAAAAGAGAAAGACAAAAAAAAGAGAGAAGAAAAGAAAATCGAGTTTTGGCTTTTGTGCAATCAAGGATAGCTGCCGTTTGAACTTTCTGGAAACTAACAACCAACGAAAGGTCGTCGGTGATAGATTGGCCCTCTGGCGTCAGCACCGGCGATGTCCCAACACCCAGCAGCCTAGGTCGAACGTGTTGAACGTGGGTGTACTAGGCTGTTGCGAGGATGACTTTGTTGAAGGTGGGTAGCCACGATCTGGCCTCGATGGTCTGCGTTTTGGGTGTTTTCCAGCTGATCTGAGGTCGCCAGCAGTTTTCTGGCTAGATTTGAGGATAGTGTGTGGTTATCAGGTGCTGCGTGGTTTAGCGACTGAGTGTGGGTGCGCGAGATCCAGATGCTGTGGGTGGCTGACTATTCTGATATCCAACACATACAGGTGTGAACAATGGTGTTCTGCCGGTGATGTCTCCAGCGAGTGGAGCGGCAACCCGGCAGTGGTGGCTGGGTTGAAGCGACAGTGGCTGGTTCTGAGCTTTTCTCACTGTTCATGTGTTTTGAAGCTATGCGCACCCTCAACGGTGTTGGGTTTATGATTTTTCAGCATGTGTAGCTCCTACCAGAGATCGACAAGGGTTGCCGGTGACTAGAGCTCCGGTGAGATCTCTAGCGAGCAGGTTTCAGTTTGGTGGTTTTGGACGGGTTCTCTGTTGCGTTTGGGTGTGACTGGAATCGGAGAATGGTAGGGAGTTGACCTGGACGGAGGATGACGGTGGTTGGTCTGAGCTCCGATGAGTTTTCCGGCGACTATGTTCTGAATCTGTTTTCTTCTGTTTTGTTTTAGACTTTGTTTTTCATTATGTTTCTAGATTTTTTGGGTTTGTTTGAGGCTGAATGAGTGCAACAAAGTGTGTTGCTTGGTGAGAGATGATTTTGGGTGCGTAGCTTTTTCCCTGTTTAACTAAGATGTTGTTGTTTTGTTTGCCTATTTGGAGGCTGTTCTTTCGATTGTGGTTAGAGATGTGGTTGAAGGAGTGTGAGCACAGGGGCTGTGCATTGGATATGTGCATGGAAATGATAACTGATAGTTGCTAGTCCAAGCTTTGTTTCAGGGGGAGATTCTTGTCTAGATGTTGTTCTCATGCATGAGATTTTGAAGCAGAAGTTGTTGTTTTATCTAGTTTCTCATTTCTTCTTGTGTTTCTATGTTCTTGTGATTTTCTTTGTGCACCTTGAACTTGGAGGAAAGGGCTGCCTGATTGGAGGCAAAGAACAACCAACGAGGTAGAGCTGCCCCACAGAGTTTAGAGGAAAGTGTTGTCTGCTAGATGGAGCCGTCAGGAGGAAAGGGCTATCAGCGAGGTGAAGCCACCCTAGATTCTCACTAGCAATGGTGTTGCAAGTTTGGGAGCAAGAGTTTTCCAATTTCTCTTCTTCTTCCTTTTTGGACGCTTGGATGGTTCAACATCTTTTCTTCTTCCTTATGCCATATTTGAATGGTTCAATGTCACTGTACCAAGTTTCTCTTTTCGCTTTCGTATAAAGATAAGATTTTGTTATTTGTTTGATATTTATGAGTTTGCTGCTTGTAACAAGATAAAGTTTAATAAGCCTTAGCTTGAAGGAGAGTGTTAAAAGATATTAGGGTTATTAGTATTAGTGTTAGTGGGCTTGGACTTGTATACCTAAGTATTAGTATAAATAGAAGTAATAAGTTATGGAATTATATCACATCTCATTCTTATTAATAATATTCTTAGTTTACTATTGTTTAGCCGTCTTACTCTCTTTTTTTTTCTTTAACTCTAAACTCGTAATTCTTCAACAAATATTAAAGGAAGAATAGATCTTTGTAAGGAGAGAGAAAAAAATTCTTAGTCCTTTGAACCCAACTATGCAATGGACCCACCCCATCATATATTTTGTGTACCTCTCGCTCTATCAATTTGAGAGTTTTTTTGTTGCATAAAGATATAAGAGATATGTTATCTAAAAAAATAAAGATATAAGCAGGGATTTAAATCTTGGACCGCATCACATGCAATTGTGGCACATCACACCGTGATTGCAATCAACATCAGCCTGCGATGGATGCGAAGCGACCGTTAACGCAACAAGTGCAATTTAGAATCTTCATATAAGAGATTAGCAGTTTATTCTATTGTACTCTTGTCTCTGCACGAGACCTTGACTCATATCTTTATTTTTTATGTTAATGTCTTATTCTTTCTTTGGGATCCTATATCTAAATGGAGTCTATATGACAATTGTGCAGTCATTATGTGGGAAATGAGGGCAGGCAGTTATTTTGAAGCAATAAGTCAAAGAATGATGAAATATGCAAATTGTGTTGCTTACTTTCTAGCCAATTTTTCCTTTTTCTTTTCACTGTTACTTAGGATTTATTTTGGTTTTGTTGCTATTTATTGTTGTTTTGAACCTCTAATAAAGTTGAACATAAGTGCTTGTGAATTTATTGGGGGTTCAATATTTCTTCCATTTTGGTTGACTACTGTTGACTGATTTATTTCTACTTAAGTTGGATTCTTAGCCCTTGCATTTCTTGTTCTTATATTGTCTGCTTGACTAGAAATGCTCATCACTATTTCAGGACTAGACTGGTAGCTGTTGCTACTCAGAAGTTTGTTGCAGAAGTTGCAGGCTACTTCAGTATGTTCATTTTAACTTTGTTTTTTTATTGAATCTTTACTTTCTTTTGTTTTGTTTTATTTAATTTATTTTAACCTTGAATCACTGCATCTCAGCAAATTATTTATGTGCATAGTAAATTTGGAGGATATTCTTCTGTTGAAATCTGTTTCTAATTTCCCAAAAAGTATTTGGCTTTTGGCAAAATGTAGTTCATGCATGTAGCTGACGTTGATGAGTGCCTGATGGATATTTCATATTTGTTTCTTTAAATAATGCGTGTCTAAGGAACTTTATAGGATAATACACACACACATGTATAATTCAATGGAATTTTTTTGCACTTAATTTTTGTGCTTTTATACCGTTATTTTAAAAAGGTCCATAAATGTACACACTACAAGGAGGCACATTATGAGAGGAAGAATGTAAATAAGAAAAGTTAATATTAATGATGTTGACTGACTTTTACCCCCTAGGACATAGCTTGTCCAAACTTCTAGGCATAATAGTTGCTGGCTTTGTATTTTGAATGCTTGTTTCTTTGTCTAAGTTGATTGGTTTTCTTGGTTTTACCATTATGAAATCTAGCAATGTGGTTTCTCCCTTTTTATCATCATCCATAAGTGCATCACTATTTCTGTTGGCTAAGTCATAAATGCATTGCTATTAGTCATTCAGTTGCTCTATCTTTCTTTTACATGTCTATGCTGGCATGATGATGTCACTAGATGTTAACTGTAGGCACTGCAAAGCAAGACAAGCGACAATTCTCAAAGACAAAATGGACAAGCAGCAGAAGGTGCTGACAGCTTTTAATCTGGTTTTGTCTACACAACTCATTGTATGTGTCTTACTACATACATTTTGTTATAACAGGATAAGCGCCTAGTTTTGACAATGGAAGACCAATCAAAGGCACTGCATGAGGTAAGAATTATTCTCTAGATTTAAATGGAAGCCAAGTTTCCTCTCTCCTCATTATAAGTGTCTCAAGACATGCAATCTATTATTTTCATTATTTATGTTTACACAGACCCTCAATCATTTTGGACATCAATTCAGAAATTGCATGTTGAATGTAGGAGGTTGACTCTGCAGATTAATAGAGCATATTTATGTATTGGAGGATATATATGTCGAATTTCATAGAAATTAATAGAGATAAAATGAAGGGAATATCATTCATTTTTAAAACAAAGTTTGAAAACTGGGCTGGTCTTTGAACCGGTAAGAGGAGAGGATAAATGTTTTAAGGTCAAATCGGGTTACATGTATATTCTACCACTCTCTCTCCCCCCACCCTCTTCTGCTACTGGATATACATATATATATATATATATATATATATATATATATATATATATATATACATATATATATATATATATCCATTCTCTTCCAGACCAGTTTGTAACACCCCGTCCATCTTTTAAGCCTTGACTTTGCTAGCTTAGCTAGCTATTGCGTACAGCCAGCACCACTAGTCTAGGCTCTTAGCATCAACCATTCCACTCCCTTGAAAGCCTACTGCTCAGCTTTTCTTAGCTTGTCTCTTTGTTGCAAGTTTAGAGAAGAAGACGGCGATTATGGCTGATATTCACAGGGCACAGTGGGCAGAAGACCTTGCCACAGTTATGACAATTGGCACGTCTTCTGAGAGAAGTGAATTGGGATTGAACTAGAAGTATTGTTTCCGCTGCTTTGAACACCACCACCACCTATGATGTCTGTCACTTCTTTCTTTTCCTATTCTATCTGAAGTTCTGAACTGAAAATGATGATGAAGACTCTGAACTTGGAAGTTGGGTGCTTTTTGGGTCAATGTAATAGGCTTGTGACTGGTTCGAACAGGTTCACTGATTTTTAATTTTCCCTGCTTTGGGGACTGGGGTGTTACTGGTCCAGCCAAAGGACCGGTTCCCAGTCTGACCAGCTGGTCTAGTTCAATTTTCATAACATCGTTTTTAAGCTTCTTCTGAGATTAATGTTATTTCTATTAAACTGATCTAGATTATTAGCAGATAAGATATCATTCATTTTTAATTAATTCTGCAGATATGTTAATATTGCTTTACATTTAATCCACGTATTATCTTTTATGAACAGTATGGTGTGAATGTAAGGCACCAAGAGTATTTTGCTGATAGCTCTTCTACTGGAATGGATCCTGCAACTCGAGATGAATGAGTCATTTCTTGTTTATTTATGTGTTCAGGATTCTACATTCTCATGTTTAGTAAGTACTGTGATATACCAATGCGGAATTGAGTCTATTCTATTGATATGTTGTTAGTTCTTTAGTTTTACTGCTATAGGCCAGTAGGACCATTTTATGTAGTATATAATATTGGATACGTGTCATTTTACTGGCTCATATTTGTGTTTCATCCCATGTTTTTAACTAGTTGCTAGCTTTGTTTTGTAGGAGTAAAATAGTTAATGGAATGATTTTTATGGTGGAAAAGATGAGAGAATCTCGCCTTAGGTGGTTTGGACGTGTATAGGAGACCCTGTAGCTGTAAGAAGAGTAGATCGGATGGAGAATAAGCACGATAGTTAGAGGTAGAGGAAGGCTATAGGTAAACGGTGAAAAAAGATCTAGATTTGAACGACTTTTTCTCGAAGACTTGGTTTATGATAGAGACACAATAGGCGTCGTCGATCCATGTGAATGACTGGCACCTACAGTGAACTGGTTGTTGTTGTTATTGTTGTTGAATGATTTTTATGATGCATAAACTATATTAACTTCTCCTCGAAGCTGCCAAAGCACTGTAGTTGTTGGCCACTAACATTAGTGTTTGTAATAATTTGTGATTTGGTATGTGGGAGGAGTACTCTATCAGCAATCTACTTGTCAAGTGGTTTTTATATGCTCTATTTGTATCTTGTTTTTCCTTTGTTTTTGAATTTTCACTTTGTATCAGCGACAAAGGTTATGATTATTCATTTACATCTAATCTTTTTTCAAGAAAACACAGAAGGATATCATGACTTAATTTGTAGAAGACTTCCCATCAGTCTTCGTTATTTGTTGTCCCATTTTTTGTTGTCATTATCTACTGTTTCTTCGTCCTCCTTCATCCTTAAATTCATATTATTTGATTAATAACCAATGCGGCAGTTGGGCTGAATCAGTCCATCAGCACCAGAAGCCAACTTTTACATTTTATTTTGGACAAAAAATCCGAAAGTTTCTTTTATGAACAACTTAAACTTATTGATATTTTGATTATTTAAACTTTTACTCATTTATCAAGAAAGAATAGAAGAGTTCGATTTTAATGAATAAAGAGAATACTTGTATTTTATTTTAATGAAGAGAGAATATAATTTTATTATTAACTTTACTTTTTTTAATCAATTTTTAATATTAAAATATTATATATATGTGATTTATTGTACAAGTAACCTACACATTTTGGGGCATTTTTAACTTATAAATCACATATATAAAAAAAATTAAAATTTAAAATTGACAATAATGAGTAAAGTTAATAATAATTTCAAATTATCTTTTTCATTAAAATTGAACTCTTCTATTCTCTTTCTTCATAAATGAGTAAAAGTGCAAATGATCAAAATGTCAATAAAATTTAAGTTATTCTTAAAAGAAACTTTTGAGGTTTTGTCCTGACACAATTTAATGACTCTACCTATCTCACTGTCGGACACGTATCTCTGAAAAATTTGGTCAGAACAATGTTTGAACAAGTATGGGTCATCCCAATAAAAGTTTTTCACCTCTGTTAAAAATTTCTTCCTATCTTGGTGCGTACATTGAGGCGACATATTTCCTTCTTGTTCTTCAGTAAGAAACGAGGAAATTATCACAAGAAAACTTTGCTTTTCTCCCAAAAATGTGTACTTCAACCCAGCAGGTAACGACTTTAGTTCCGGTGTGGGTACTTCTTCATGGGCATTATCATTCATGGGTTTTACCTCTTCGAATTTTGGCTTTCTTCCTTGTATTCTATTTTCTCTGTACAATCAAGCAAATCAAATGAATTAATTAAACAAACTTCTAATGGGTCAGAAGAACTCCTTTTTTGAAGATAATCATCTATAATGGCTTCTATTCCTTCAACTTCCTCATTTTCATCAATGACTTCCTGTGATTGCTTGCACATGTTAAAAACATTGAGATCCAGTATCATGTTTCCAAATGTTAGCTTCACCACTCCATTTCTACAATTTATCAAATCATTTGATGTTACTAAAAATGGATGGCCTAAGATAACAAGAATTGACTTGCAACTATCAACTATAAGTTCAGTATCCAAGACAATAAAATTCACAGGATATATGAATTTATCAACTTGAACCAACACATCTTCCACTATTCCTCTTGGAATTTTAATTGATCCATCGGCAAGTAGAAGAGTTACAGAAGTTGGTTTTAACTCACCCAAGTTGAGTTGCTGATAAACTGAATATGGAAGCAAATTAACACTAGCACCAAGATCAAGTAAAGCTTTTTCAATTTTATGTTCTCCAATAATGCATGAAACTGTAGGACAACCAAAGTCTTTATATTTTAACGCATTATTATTCTGAAAAATGGAGCTTACCTGTTCAGTCAAAAATGCTTTCTTTTTCACATTTAATTTCCTTTTAACAGTGCACAACCTTCAAATATTTGGCATAAAAAGGAATCTGTTTGATAACATCTAACAAAGGAATATTGACTTTCACTTGTTTCAAAATTTCAAAAATTCCAGTGTTATGGTCCAATTTCTTTAGATTTTTCAATGCTTGAGGAAATGAGGGTGAAGGCGAGAGTTTGGTCTCCTTTTAGTTAACTTCTTCATTTTCTTGGGGAATTGGTTCATCTTCTTTCTCACAAGATTCGAAGATTTTTTTTTCCACAACCTTTCCACTCCTAAGAGTTATCACTGACTTGACTTGGTCCATTTGTTAGTTTTCTGAACTCCCCTCATTTAGACTGTACTGACTTTTGGGATTTGGTTGAGGTTGAGAAGGAAATTTTCCTTTCTCATGAATGGTGAGAGCAGAAGTAAGTTTGGCAAGAGTTTCTTTTATGTCAATCATGGTTTGATTGTTTTGTTTATTAATGGCCTCTTGCTTTTCTATGAATGCATGCAGTGTTTCTTCAAGGTTTTTCCTATATGGTGGGACATAAGGTGCATATCCTTGAGAATTTTGAGAGTCTTGTTGTGCCTGAGGAGGTGGTGGTTGCACGAATTGTGACTGAGTACTATTCCTCCAGCTGAAGTTCGGGTGATTTCTCCATCCCGGATTGTATGTATCTGAAAAAGAAGAAGTAAATGGTTTGTTAAAATTATTCATTGCATTTACCTGCTCATGTACAACTTCTTTAAAAACAGGAATTTTAGGACATTTATGTGTTGAGTGTTCTAAATCATCACAAATGCCATAAATTTCTTCATTTTGCACAGATTTGATTTCTTTTGCTTTTCTTAATTCCATGGCTTCAACCTTTCTAGCCAAACTGGCAAATCTAGCATTTAGATCTTCCTCTTGACTAAGGTGATATTTTCTTTTATTAACACTTGCAAGATTAGATCTAATTGAATTTTCAGAAGTGTTAGTACTATGCCAAGATTGAGAATTTTCAGCCAACTGGTTCAAATAGTCTAAAGCTTCATCAGGTTCTTTATCAAGAAACTTACTATTGCACATTGTTTCCACAAATTGTTTAGTTTCAGGTGTTAAACCTTCATAAAAGAAGCTTATAGTGCGCCATTTTTCAAAACCATGATGTGGGCAAGAATTTAACAAATCTTTAAATCGTTCCCAACATTGAAAATATGCTTCATTTGAATTTTAGGAAAAATTATGGATTTGTCTTTTCATAGCATTGATTTTATGTGTTGGAAAAAATTTCTTCAAGAACTCACCTTGCATTTCTTGCCATGTGCCAATTGATCTTGGTTTCAAAGTGTTAAGTCAAGATTTTGCTTTATCTTTTAATGAAAAAGGAAACAATTTAAGCTTAACAATCACTTCAGTGCAATTTTGATCATTGAAAGCAATACATACTTCCTCAAATTCTTTCAGATGTAAATATGGACTTTCAGATTCTAAACCATGAAAATTAGGAAGTAAAGAAATCATACTTGGTTTGAATCTAAAATTATTGGCATTGAGTGGAAAGATAAAACATGATGGACTAGAACTTCGAGGTGGTTGCAAATATTCACGCATGGTTCGCAACGGTTGATTTTCATGTTCATCATATACACTTTCATTGTTAGCCATTGTGTCAATTATGTGTAATTGTGATTCAAACAAATCAATATATAAAGTACCAAGATTAATTTTGACTAAACGATCAGAATTTAAATCACGATACCAATTAAGCATAAATACATAAATAACTTAAAATAAATAAACAAAAAATAATGTACAAGCTAGCGGTGTCACCCACCATTAAATATTAATAGGGATGGGGTAATAAACCAACTACCCAAAAATAAAAATAAAAATAAAGTACAGAAAATTAAAATACAAAAAATAAAGTGCAGAAAGTAAATTTAAATATAAAAATCGGAGAGTGACAGAACTCCACAGAGCGTGAAAGAGAAGAGAAGAAGAAATTTTATTTCATTAAGTTAGATTACGGAAAAATAAATAACAGAAAAGTAAAAGAGAGAGTTTCTCCTACTAAGTTAGTGCGTAAAATAAAAGGGAGAGTTTACCCCATTGTGAAAAAAAAATGACGAAAATAAATAAATAAAAATAAAAAATAAAATAAATGACATAAATATAAAAGTTAGAAAGTTAGTATGTTAGCAAGTTAGTAGTTAGAGTTAGATAGTTAGAAAGTTAGAGAGTTAGTAAAGAAACCGAAGGATCGGCAAACCGATCTTTTGCTCCGGTGAGGGAGAAGAGAGAATAGATTTTATTAAAGAAAACGAACCTCAATAAATTAAAACTTCAAATCAAGTTCCCGGCAACGGTGCCAAAAACTTGATTGCAGGATTTAAGGATGCAAACTCAAGTGCAGGTTGTCTCAAGTAATAAATTTCTCGGGAGTCCGAGGTCGATCCACAGGGAATTGATGAAGAAAAATTAATTGAGGTAAGAAAAGGATTTGTCACAACACCAAAAGTAACAAAACAAGTTCACAAATGAATTTAAGGGCTTGCTTGGGTTAGGAGATCCACTCTTGGTAATAAATCAAAGGTAAGATTATTTTTCTTTATAACTCAATTGAAATCCACACACAACGGAGGTTTAAATCGAAAAATATAACATTCAAAGTTCAATTATATATACAATCATATTAAGATTCCTTTAATTATCTACCAACATTTGTAAATGAGTTCAAGCATTCACTATGCCAATCCTATTGTCTACAATAAATCAAGATCTCCATTATACAAATAAGGTTTCTAAATTAATTGGAAACAAAATACAACACATATAATGTCCAATTGATAATATATCATTTAAGCACAAGAAATAGAATAATCTAACCTTATTTCATTACCAAGAGCTTCACTCTTTCACCCAAGCAAGATGAAGATTTAGTTACTCATGGATAAGAAGAAAGAAAGAGAGAAGAAGAGAAAGATGAACATAGCTTCAATTTAGAACAAGAGAAAATTACAACAAAGGAAAACAATAAACAAGCATAACCACAACTTGTAAAAAAACTAAGCCTAACACCAAGTGCCCCACACTAACTCCTCATGGTGCCTTTTATAGAAGAGTAGGGATACAAAATGACAAGGAGAATGATTAAGAGTAGGTGGATGAGTGGTTGAGTGGTTGGATGATTGGATGAGTAGTTGGATTATTGAGATTCTTTGTCTTTGAAATAATTCATTGCTTAAGTCATTGATTCCGTCATTTTCGAGCCAAGTGGTCTTTATGAAAGTTCTAGGAAATTGTCTAAGCTTTCCAATGGCTTTGGAATCACCTAAAAATTTGTCTTACAGCCCAAGATATGACCCAATTACTACAGACTATTCAGGCTCAGTTTCAGCACCTCTGTTTTGAATTTCAAACCCAATATCACCATCAAGGAGCCCGAATCAAGTTTTGTGTTCAACATGAAAGTTTTAGATCTGGGTCTTAACTTTCAAATGTCCAAATTTCAGCTCAAGATAATTCTTGCAGCCTGAGTTATGCTCTGATTACTGTACACTATTCAGGTTTCAAACACAAAACTCGTGTTCTGTCTTCCAAGCTCAATTAGCTCCTCTAGATGTCTGATTGAGACTTTGAGCTCTTCATCAAAGTTGTAGAGCTCTCTCTTATATTTCCTACAAGGTAAAATTCATAATTATCAGACATTTAGAACTCAAGATATGACCGAAATACAGAAACATCGTAAGACCAAAATAGTGCTGAAAAAATCAATTAAGTCCAATTTGAGTCCAAACTTATAAAACATAACTAGGCTTAATCAATTAAGTACATGGAGAGTGTAAATGACTAAAAATGAGGGTTTATTAATATATAAAATATGTGATCATCATGTCCAAAACAAAATGCGAAGGTTAATAACCTCTACATGAAGTCGTGGGTATATATATATATATAGCGTATCTGGTGAGATGTGTATTTATTATAAGAGGTGAAATAAGTGAATCTTGACTATTAAATCTTACATGAATGGTCAAGATTAGAACATAAATGCATATGACTTTTTTAAGTGGTTATATGACATTTAAGTAACTTTTAATCTTGACTATTCATGTATGATTATATGGTCAAGATTTATTTTGTATTTGGTGAGAGAAGTGTTTATTGGTAAGCAGTGAGAATAGTGAATCTTGATTATTAGATCTTACATGATGGTTAAGATTAGAACATAAATGCATGTGACTTTTTTAAGTGGTTACATGATTTTTAAGTAATTTTTATTCTTGATCATTCTTGTATGGTTGTATGATCAATATTTATTTATTTTACTCTCTCATAGTAAAAATTCATCTTATTAGATATGTATATATATTACAACCGTTCCTTATCTACATTGTACAAGACTATAATAGATTGCAACATGAATGAGAAAACACGACAATTTGACACAAATATAAGAAATGTTAGGGAATAAGAGATACAACTTTGGAAGAAATGGATCAATACTTGTAATTTATGTTATACGAATACAGATCGAATATCTGGTACAATAAGAAAATATAATTATTTTTTTAAAAAATATAAGATACGAGTATGACAATATATATTAATGAAATATTTATATATGTAAAATAGATAAAAATTAAATTTATTTATTTGTGATTGTCCCAATCCGAGTTCTATGTTTTTTCTAACTCATTTGATAAGGATAAAAGTATGTCATTTGATGATGATTTTGAGAAGAGCAAGATTGTAAAAGTAAGGATATACTTTGATGAATGTAACTACTGAGAATGAGACTTGAATCTATATTTCGAACTTTTCGTGTAACACTACTTTGAAGGTGATGGGTATTAAAAAAATTTAAAAAATAAAATAGAAATACGCCATACGTCCGCCAATTTTTAAGTATTAATGCATCATATCTTATAATACTAGAAGGGAGATTAACGTTGTGAGGCTTTTAGCTTTTCTCTCCCTGTGGGAAGCTTTCTTTCCCTGTGAGAAGTTTTCTTTTCTATCTACCTTAGTTTTTCAGTGCTCGTGTTTCTTTCGTTACAGTTTTTACGAGTGTTGTGAACATGGAAAACCTTTCCTTAGAGGAAGATGAAATTGAGGACCTGGAGGTTCCGGAGAGTGGTGTGCAAGGTGTAGGAGCTGATCCTTCTCTTTGTCTGGTGGGAAGATTCCTGACTACTAGGCCTATTAGAGTTCACATAATGAAGGAAAGAATGGCTGGTGTGTGGCATCCAGCACGCGGGGTTACGATTAAAGAGGCTGAAGCAGGGGTATTCTTATTCCAATTTTATCACCAAAGGGATATGCAAAGAGTGCTGAAATAGGGACCATGGTCATTTGACAACCATCTTCTTATTCTTGGGGTGATGCAGGAGGACGATATCCCAAGCCATGTGCCTTTGGTTATGGTTCTATTTTGGGTGCAAGTTCACAATGTGCCAAATGGTCTCATGTCAGAAGCTGTGGGTAAGCAACTTGGGAATTTTGTTGGCGAGTTTCTGGAATATGATGTGAAAAATAACACCAGTATGTGGAAGACCTATATGCGAATCAGAGTTTTGATTGATGTTCATCTTCCCCTGAAAAGGCTGAAAAAGGTACGGCGACCGGGAGGTGAGGTGAATGAGGTCCATTTCAAGTATGAAAGATTGGGTCCCTTTTGCTATGTTTGTGGTACTCTAGGCCATATTGAGGACCACTGTGATATTCTGTTGGGCATACCAGAGGACAACGGGACCCGTGGTTGGGGACCGGAACTACGTGCTGAGCTGAGGAAAATTTCAGGTATGGGAGGAGGGCGGTGGTTACGGGAGGAGGGGGTAGCTTCGTGGGTGGTGCCGGGAAGAACAACAAATCAGTTATGGTATCCTATAATTAATGTTGTAGCCAAAAATATTGTAACTGATAACGACAAGAATTTAAATGAGAGGCGTGATACTAGGAGTGCAATGCTGGCCAGTATTTTTAGGAACCCAAAAATTCTCTTCCCTAATAATACTAATATCCACGTGTAGCAAGAGGAGAGAGGAGAGAGAAGAACAAACCCCTATGAATGAGGACAAATATGAGGAAGTTTTGATTGCAGCAGTTAAGAAAAAGAGTAGATATGGGGAACCAAGTGATGAGGATTCGATGGACATGAATGCACCGATTAATGTGGAAACCAATGAATCTAGACAGGTGAAATCAAGTAGTAATTTTTTATTGGCAGGCCTTAGCAACCAGGCCTGCCAGGGATCATGAGTATTCTCAGTTGGAACTGTCGAGACTTGGGTAACCTGAGAGCAGTTCCAGTTTTGATGGACTTTATTCAGGCAAACAAACTGGATGTTATTTTTTTGTTTGAAACACTTGTTAATGCTAATAAATTGGAGGAGGTTAGGACGAAAATAAATTTTGATAATATGTTTGTTGTTAACAGAAGTGGCAGAAGGGGCAGGGTTGCTATTCTTTGGAATAATTCTATTCCTTGTGATATTTTGAATTATGCCAATAATTTTATTAATGCCGAGGTTGTCATGGAGGGTGGGAGAAATTGGAGGCTCACTGGTTACTATGGTTTTCCAGAGAGAACAACAAGAAGGGAGGTTTGGTGTATGCTTCGTAACTTAGCAAATTATTCTAATCTTCCTTGGTGCATAATAGGAGATTTTAATGACTTACTTTCTAATGAAGATAAATGTGGGAGACATGATCACCAAAATTGGTTGCTCAGTGGTTTCTGGGATACTATACTTCAGTGTTCTTTAGCTGCTATTCCTATGGTAGGTTACCCTTTCACATGGACAAATGGTAGAGCTGCTGATGACCTTGTTGAGGAAAGTTTGGATAGAGCCTTTGCAAATGAGGAATGGTTAAATATGTTTCCTAATTTTAAATTGGAAAATTTATTTGCATCTATCTCGGACCACTCCTCTATTTGCCTTCGGTTAGTAGAAACTCAAAGGACCTTTTTTCGTAGAAGTTTCAAGTTTGAGAATGCTTGGTTGTTGGAACCAGATATTGAAAATGTCGTGGCTAGTGGCTGGAGTGGTAACGGTGCTGATAATTTAATTGACAAAACTACCAACTGCATTTAAGAGCTTGATAACTAGGGAAGGCTTCGCACTAAACATTTTAAAAAAGAGCTCTCCAAAATCAGGGACAGAAGGGACGCAGACTCGGTTCAAAGGTTCAATGAGGTAAAGCATAAAATTACCTCTCTGCTGGTCTAGGAGGAAAGTTTTTGGAGACAGAGATCAAAGAATTTCTAGCTAAGGGATGGAGATGCAAACACCAAATTCTTTCACGCTGCAGCTTCTTCTAGAAAAAGAAAGAATACAATTTCAAGTTTGGTTACAGAGGAAGGAGATATCGTGGACAGTCAAGCTGGTCTATGTAATTTATTCTGCAGGTATTACGATGATTTATTTACAAGCCAGGCAAGTATCATTGACCCTGTTCTTGAGGTTGTTAGTCGTCGAGTTTCAGATGAGGACAATAACAAGTTATTAGCCCCTTTCCTTGATGAAGAGTTCAGAATTGCTATGTTCCAAATGCACCCTGACAAAGCTCCAGTTCCTGATGGCTTGAATCCTGGTTTCTATAGAAGGTTTTGGAACATTTGTGGGCAAGATATAATCGCAGCTTGTAAAACATGGCTCGAGGAGGGTGTTATTCCTCCATCCATCAATGAGACTAATGTGGCTTTGATTCCTAGGTGTGATTGCCCAAAAACGGTTAGAGACCTACGACCAATATCTCTCTGCAATGTGGTGTACAAAGTTTTGTCCAAGGTACTTGCTAATCGTTTAAAACCTTTACTTCCCAAATGCATTTCTGAGAATCAATTTGCTTTTGTTGAGAATAGATCTATCATTAATAATGCTGTGGTTGCTATGGAAATTACTCATTTTTTGAAATGTAAGACAAAAGGGAAGGTGGGTGAGATGGCTTTAAAAATTGACATTAGCAAAGCTTATGATAGAGTTGATTGGAATTATTTGAAAGGCATTATGGCCAGAATGGGCTTTTATGATAAATGGATTAGTTGGATTGCTATGTGTGTTGAATCTATTTCGTACTCTGTGCTGTTTAATAATGATCCTATTGGTCCTATTTTTCCTGGTAGAGGTTTGAGGCAGGATGACCCCCTTTCCCCGTATCTCTTTATTTTGTGTGCGGAAGGCCTTACATCACTTATTAATAGAGAGGAAGCAAAAGGAAACATTCATGGTATTAAGGTGTGTCGTGGTGCACCCATTATTAGTCACCTCATGTTTGCGAATGATTGTTTCATTTTTATTAGAGCAAATGAGAATGAAAGCCTTACCATGAAAAATATTTTGGTCACCTATGAGCAAGCTTCAGGCTTAACTATAAATTTTAGCAAGTCTGAAATTATTTTTAGTAGAAATATCCCACATGATAAAAAGGCTGCTATTGTTAATTGTCTAAATGTGAGAGAGGGTATGGGCCAAGGAAAATATTTAGGCCTCCCTTTTATGATTGGTAGGAAAAAAAAGTTGTCTTTGGTTTTTTGAAAGATAGAATTTAGAAAAAAATTCAATCTTGGAGTGGTAAATGTCTTTCAAGAGCTGGTAGAGAGATCCTCATTAAATCTGTGGCACAATCTATTCCTTCTTACTGTATGAGCGTCTTTCTTTTACTAACCACTCTATGTGATGAGATTCAGAAGATCATGAATTCCTTTTGGTGGGGTACAAAGAAAAATCCTGGTAAAGGAATGAATTGGCTAAGTTGGGACAAACTAACCGTGGGTAAGAATGTGGGAGGTATGGGCTTTCGTGATTTAGAAGGCTTTAATTTGGCAATGCTAGGGAAACAAGGTTGGAAGTTGCTTACTAACCCTGATGCTATGATTTCTAGAATCCTTAAAGCTAAATACTATCCAAGGGGGAATTTTTTAGAAGCTAAATTGGGTCATAATCCATGCTTATCTAGGCATAGCATCTGGAATTCTCAAGTTTTGTTAAAGAATGGTCTTCGTTGGCGTGTTGGTTCTGGTTCCTATATTAATATTTGGAGTGACCCTTGGCTTAGGGAAATTAATGATCCCTACATCCATACTGCTCATTGTCCTTCTATAAATATTTGGCATGTTAATGAGCTTATTTGTCCATTAACTGATGATCACATATTTTATACATTAATAAACCCTCATTTTTAGTCATTTACACTCTCCATGTACTTAATTGATTAAGCCTAGTTATGTTTTGTAAGTTTGAACTCAAATTAGACTTAATTGATTTTTTCAGCACTATTTTGGTCTTACGTTGTTTCTGTATTTCGGTCATATCTTGAGTTCTAAATGTCTGATAATTATGAATTTTACCTTGTAGGAAAGATAAGAGAGAGCTTTACAACTTTGATGGAGAGCTCAAAGTCTCAATCAGACATCTAGTAGAGCTAATTGGGCTTGGAAGACAGAACACGAGTTTTAGATCTGAAACCTAAATAGTGTATAGTAATCAGAGCTAAACTTGGGCTACAAGAATTATTTTGGGCTGAAATGTGGACATTTGAAAGTTAAGACCCAGATCTAAAACTTTCATGTTGAACACAAAACTTGATTCGAGCTCTTTGATGGTGATATTGGGTCTGAAAGTCAAAACAGAGGTGCTGAAACTGAGCTTAAACAGTTTGTAGTAATGGGGTCATATCTTAGGCTGTAGGACGAATTTTTGGGTGATTCCAAAGCCATTGGAAAGCTTAGACAATTTCCTATAACTTTTATGAAGACCACTTGGCTCGAAAATGACGGAATCAATGACTTAAGTAATGAATGATTTTAGAGACAAGAAATCTCAATGATTTTTCACTCTTATCCTCACCATTTGACATTTTCCACTCATTCATCCACTCATCCACCTACCCCTAATCAGCCCCCTTGTCATTTTGTATCCCTAATCCTCTATAAAAGGCACCATTGGCTGAGTGTTGAGCACTTGGTGTTAGGCTTAGTTTGTACAAGTTAAGGTTATGCTTGTTTATTGTTTTCCTTTGTTGTAATTTTCTCTTATTCTAAATTGAAGCTATGTTCATCTTTCTCTTCTTCTCTCTGTCTCTCCTCTTATCTATGTGTAACTAAATCTTCATCTTGCTTGGGTGAAAGAGTGAAGCTCTTGGTAATGAAATAAGGTTAGATTATTCTATTTCTTGTGCTTAAATGATATATTATCAATTGGACATTATATGTGTTATATTTTGTTTCCAATCAAGTTAAAAACCTTCTTTGTATAATAGAGATCTTGATTTATTGTAGACAATAAGATTGGCACAGTGAATTCTTGAACTCATTTACAAATGTTGGTAGATAATTAAAGGAATCATAATATGATTGCACATATAATTGAACTTTGAATGTTATATTTTCCGATTAGAACCTCAGTTGTGTGTGTATTTCAATTGAGTTATAAAGAGAAATAATCTTACCTTTAATTTATTACTAAGAGTGGATCTCCTAACCCAAGCAAGCCCTTAAATTCATTTGTGAACTTGTTTTATTACTTTTGGTGTTGTGACAAATCCTTTTCTTACCTCAATTAATTTTTCTTCATCAATTCCCTATGGATCGACCTCGGACTCCCGAGAAATTTATTACTTGAGACAACCTACACTTGGGTTTGCATCCTTAAATCCCGCAGTCAAGTTGTTGGCGCCGTTGCTAGGGACTTGATTTGAAGTTTTGATTTATTGAGGTTCGTTTTCTTTAATAAAATCTATTCTCTCTTCTCCCTCACCGGAGCAAAAGATCGGTTTGTCAATCCTTCGGTTTCTTTACTAACTCTCTAAAGATTTGTTAAATTCTTGCCCACATCATGATTTTGAAAAATGGCACAGTATAAGCTTCTTTTATGAAAGTTTAACACCTGAAACTAAACAATTTGTGGAAATAATGTGCAATGGTGAGTTTCTTGATAAAGAACCTGATAAAGCTTTAGACTATTTGAACTAGTTAGCTGAAAATTCTCAATCTTGGCATAGTACTAACATTTCTGAAAATTCAATTAGATCTAATCTTGTAAGTGCTAATAAAGGAAAATATCACCTTAGCCAAGAGGAAGATCTAAATGCTAGGTTTGCCAGTTTGGCTAGGAAGGTTGAAGCCATGGAATTAAGAAAAGTAAAAGAAATCAAATCTGTGCAAAATGAAGAAATTTGTGACATTTGTGATGATTTAGGACACTCAACACATGAATGTCCTAAAATTCTTGTTTTTAAAGAAGTTGTACATGAGCAGGTAAATGTAATGAATAATTCTAACAAGCCATTTACTTCTTCTTTTTCAGATACATACAATCCGGGATAGAGAAATCACCCGAACTTCAGCTGGAGGAATAGTACTCAGTCACAATTCGTGCAACCACCACCTCCTCAGGCACAACAAGACTCTCAAAATTCTCAAGGATATGCACCTTATGTCCCACCATATAGGAAAAACTTTGAAGAAACACTGCATGCATTCATAGAAAAGCAAGAGGCCATTAATAAACAAAACAATCAAACTATGAATGACATAAAAGACACTCTTGCTAAACTTTCTTCTGCTTTCATCATTCGTGAGAAAGGAAAATTTCCTTCTCAACCTCAATCAAATCCCAAGGGTCTGTACAGTCTAAATGAGGGGAGTTCAGAAAACTAACAAATGGACTAAGTGCAGTCAGTGATAACTCTTAGGAGTGGAAAGGTTGTTGAAAAACAAATCCCCGAATCTTGTGAGAAAAAAGATGAACCAATTCCCCAAGAAAATGAAGAAGTTGACCAAAAGGCAACCAAACTCTCACCTTCACTCCCATTTCCTCAAGCATTGAATAATCCAAAGAAATTGGACTATAACATTGGAATTTTTGAAATTTTGAAATAAGTGAAAGTCAATATTCCTTTGTTAGATGCTATCAAACAAATTCCTTCTTATGCCAAATATTTGAAGGACTTGTGCACTGTTAAAAGGAAACTAAATGTGAAAAAGAAAACATTTTTGGCTGAACAGGTAAGCTCCATTCTTCAGAATAATAATGCGTTGAAATATAAAGATCCTGGTTGTCCTATAGTTTCATGCATTATTGGAGAACATAAAATTGAAAAAGCTTTACTTGATCTTGGTACTAGTGTCAATTTGCTTCCATATTCAGTTTATCAGCAACTCAACTTAGGTGAGTTAAAACCAACTTCTGTAACTCTTCTACTTGCCGATAAATCAATTAAAATTCCAAGAGGAATAGTGGAAGATGTGTTGGTTCAAGTTGATAAATTCATATATCCTGTGAATTTTATTGTCTTGGATACTGAACCTATGGTTGATAGTTACAAGTCAATTCCTGTTATAGGTGCAATTATTACCCTTTCCATTCTTTTTCTTATTTAAACACTCCACTTTCTCCACTTTCCTCTAACTCAGAATCAATCAAAGGGAGAAGAGTATAGAAATGGGGCCTTCTATTCGTAACCTTAAAAATGTCTGTGTTTTTTGTGGGTCAAATTATAGGAAGGGTTTATAATTTGTAAACGCAGCTAGCACTCTTGGTTGATCACTTACTGCGAGGAATATTCATCTTGTATATGGGGGAGGTTACCGTGGGTTAATGGGGGCTATATCACTTGCTGCATATATAGGAGACAGTCAGGTTTTAAGAGTCATTCCTGAACCTTTAGCTCAACAGAACATCACTGGAAAGACGGTTGGAGAAGAAATTCAGGTAACATCTATACATGGACAAATGAAAAAAATGCTTGACAACTCTGATGCATTCATTGCCTTACCAAGTGGTTTTAGTGCTTTGGAAGAAAATTTTCAAATAGTCTCTTGGGCTGAACTGAACATCCACCATAAACCCATTGGTTTGTTGAATGTTAATAATTACTTTGATAGTTTATTACTTTTTCTTGACCATGCTGTGGAATATAAATTTATCACTCTTTCGGCAAGAAAACTTCTTATCTCTGCTTCCACTATTGATGAGCTCATTGATAAATTAGAAGCTTTTGAGTATGTACCTGATAAGGTATTAGCTCAGATAGATTGGTCAACAGGAAGCAGCGAGGGAAGCAGCAAGAAAAGAAAGCCAGATCTGACACTTCATCTTTAATACCTTTGATTTTATTTATCGTACTTTGTTTCTGTTTAAATTTGTGTCAGATTTCTCCAACAGGTAATATCTTCTATCCTTTACTCATCTATATTTTAACATTGAGGACAATGTTGTAATCTAGTTGGGGGGGAAGGATAGTTGACCCAAAAACAAAAAAAATTATTTTGTTTGGGAAGTATGATATGATTGTCATGGACTTACTAAACCAATTAGTGATGACAGAGTAAAGAGTAAATTTTGGAAATAATTTTTTACTCTTGAGACGCATCTTAATTGGTGGCAGAGTAAGGAGTTTTTTAGGTAATAATTAATTAGTATTGATTTGTGGAAGTAACAAAGTTTTTGTCTTTTAATTTCCTTTGAATGATTCAAGCGAATGCACTCTCACATCCTTGGAAGCAATTAAAATTCAGGAATCATAGCATGATTGAATAAATTATCTTCTTTCTTAAATTTCACATGCTTGGTTATGAATGTTGAATTGGTGGATAGAGAATGATAGAAATATACCTTGTGAGATTTTGAGCCTATTGATGAATGGATTGAATATCTGTACCATTCTTTCTTGTGTGATTTTCACTCATGGAATTGTTACTCTAGAACTTGCTTTGATTCTTTTTGAGGCTACATTTTCACATGTATACATTAATATGATTGAGGCATTTTGAAATAGCTACTTTGACCAAATAGCCATCCTTGTATATTTTCCATTGTGTAACCCCTTTGAACTTGTTTGATCATTTCTTGTTTTAAGCTCATTTCATCCTTCAAAAAAAAAAGAAAGAAAAAAAAATAAGTTTTTACCCAACCTTAGGGAATAAGAGAGCATTGACCTTGTTCTTGAACAAGTATGGGGGTGTGTGCGCAAAATGATCCAAAAAAAAATTATTGACCACCGTTGCAATCAAAGGATTATCAGAATAAAGGTGGATGCTTGGAAACAACAGGAAGAAAAGGAGAATGTTCGAGTCTAACAATGAATTCAATTCACCAATTTGGGATTGATCTTCAACAAAACATTAGTTAAATATTGGTGATTGTTCTTTATGATGAATGTTCTCAAACATTTTCTCCACTCTAACTGTACCATAATGCTCTTTTATTCTCTTTGGTATTTATCTTTTCAGATCCATATTATTCTCTCTCCTTTACCATGACTCCATTACAACCTTGAATAAAGTCCTCTTAATTTTTGTATGCATGCATTTTAAGTAGCGGAGAAGTAAAAAATAAGCAAACTTATGGTAGTACAATTGTTCATGAGTTGAATAGAGTGAAATACTTACCTTTTAAACACTTGAGAGATTGAGAGTGAATTCTGTAAGGATCTATCATTCTTGATTCATTCTTTTCAACTGAAGTTTCCTTACTTGTTGGTTTGAGATGTGAAGAAATATTATCTCATTTATGCTGTGATCCCTTGAATTTCTTGTTGCTCTTCTTGCTTCATCGAGTCTTTTAGAGTTTTTAGCTTTTGAGTCTATGTCATTTTTCTTTGTCTCCTAACTTTGGTCTTAAGTGTTTTGCCCAGGAGTGTAAAATGCTAAGTGTGGGAGAATTTGATGATCACATATTTTATACATTAATAAACCCTTATTTTTAGTCATTTACACTCTCCATGTACTTAATTGATTAAGTCTAGTTATGTTTTGTAAGTTTGGACTCAAATTGGACTTAATTGATTTTTTTAGCACTATTTTGGTCTTACGCTATTTCTGTATTTCGGCCATATCTTGAGTTCTAAATGTCTGATAATTATGAATTTTACCTTGTAGGAAAGATAAGAGAGGGCACTACAACTTTGATGAAGAGCTCAAAGTCTCAATCAGACATCTAGTGGAGCTAATTGGGCTTGGAAGACAGAACACGAGTTTTGTGTCTGAAACCTGAATAGTGTACAGTAAACAGAGCATAACTCGAGCTGCAAGAATTATTTTGGGCTAAAATTTGGACATTTGAAAGTTAAGACCCAGATCTAAAACTTTCATGTTGAACACAAAACTTGATTCGAGCTCCTTGATCGTGATATTGGGTCTGAAAGTCAAAACAGAGGTGCTGAAACTGGGCTTGAACAGTCTGTAGTAATTGGGTCATATCTTGGGCTGTAGGACGAATTTTTAGGTGATTCCAGAGCCATTGGAAAGCTTAGACAATTTTCTAGAACTTTCATGAAGACCACTTGGCTTGAAAATGACGGAATCAATGACTTAAGTAATGAATGATTTCAGAAACAAGAAATCTCAATGATTTTTCACTCTTATCCTCACCATTTGGCATTTTTCACTCATTCATCCACTCATCCACCTACCCCTAATCAGCCCCCTTGTCATTTTGTATTCCTAATCCTCTATAAAAGGCACCATTGGCTGAGTGTTGAGCACTTGGTGTTAGGTTTAGTTTGTACAAGTTAAGGTTATGCTTGTTTATTGTTTTCCTTTGTTGTAATTTTCTCTTGTTCTAAATTGAAGCTATGTTCATCTTTCTCTTCTTCTCTCTGTCTCTCTTCTTATCTATGTGTAACTAAATCTCCATCTTGCTTGGGTGAAAGAGTGACGCTCTTGGTAATGAAATAAGGTTAGATTATTCTATTTCTTGTGCTTAAATGATATATTATTAATTGGATATTATATGCGTTATATTTTGTTTCCAATCAAGTTAAAAACCTTCTTTGTATAATAGAGATCTTGATTTATTGTAGACAATAGGATTGACACAGTGAATGCTTAAACTCATTTACAAATGTTGGTAGATAATTAAAGGAATCATAATATGATTGCATATATAATTGAACTTTGAATGTTATATTTTTCGATTGGAACCTCCGTTGTGTGTGGATTTCAATTGAGTTATAAAGAGAAATAATCTTACCTTTAATTTATTACCAAGAGTGGATCTCCTAACCCAAGCAAGCCCTTAAATTCATTTGTGAACTTGTTTTATTACTTTTGGTGTTGTGACAAATCCTTTTCTTACCTCAATTAATTTTTCTTCATCAATTCCCTGTGGATCGACCTCAGACTCCCGAGAAATTTATTACTTGAGACAACCTGTACTTAGGTTTGCATCCTTAAATCCTGCAGTCATTAACCAACTCTTAGAACTTGCAGTTTATCTGCAATATTTTTGTCCAGCAAGATTACCAGGCTATTGTAAACATTCTTTTGGTGGATGTGAATGGGGAAGATAAAATTGTTTGGAAAGCCAGTAGAGATGGTAACTACACTATAAAATCATCATATTAGTTTTACATGAACTCCCTTAGTGATAGAAGCTCATTGGCAGTTGATTGGGGTGAAATCCGCAAATGTACGGTTTCGTCGTCAAGTAATAAAATATCGAATCCACAGGGACTATGTTTATGAATATCAATTAATTAATTAATTCAATTAAATTAAACAAAAGAGAATATAATTATTGAACAAGAACGTAGAAACCAAACAATTAAATAAATAAAAGTTAAGATGCAAAATTGAGAATAAAAATAGCAAATTGTTGAGAAAAGATTTCAGATTTAGGAAAGCTTCCAGGATTGGGGTTAACCATAATGATACAAGACTCCTAATTGACAATCCTCTTATTAACACTGAAATTCAATTGAAGGTGAATTAACCTAAATTAGTTAATGTTCTCTTTCAAGATACAAGAACCGTGCCCAATTAAACTAATTCCTACTCTCGTGGTAATTGAATCTAAATTGAACCCATTACGCTTTTTGGTAATTCATTAATCCTCGAAAGGCTAAACCTACTCTCGTGATTTAAACCTTAAGTTCAATTCTTATAGTTCCAACACCTAGGTTCACCTTTCAGTACTTCCCTAGATATCTATGAGATGCAAATAAGTGGCCAGCAAATTCACATGAATAATCGCAATAAGGATTGAATTAACAACATTCAAGATTAATAAAAGGGGTAAACAATATCAATTAATCATCATCAATGTATCAAAGGGCATTGCCCAATCCTAGAAACAAAAGGAACTACTCAGACATGGAGAAGAAGAAACCAGAAATCAAGTTCCAAGAACATCCAAACCTGTAATCCTAGAGAGAAGATAGGAAGATGAAGATCAAGAGCCTCCAATGTGCCTCCTTCCAAACCAAATTCGAACCCTAATGTTGTCTTCAGAATATCTATATATACCCCATGGGTTAAAACTGGTTCAAGCCCATCAGAAAAGAGAAAAACGGACTTAACAATCTGACACGCACACCGAACCACGGCCGTGGTGGGGACCACGGCCAGACCGTGGTCAGTTCTGGACTCAGACATTTCAACCAAAATCTCAACCACGGCTGTGGTGGCCACCACGGCCAGGCCGTGGTTGTCTATGGACTTCCCCTTTTGCTTTTTCACGTAGCTGCTCGATCCATGGCCATGGTTCAGGCCACGGGCAGGTCGTGGAACCCTCTGGAGTGAGCTTTTTGTTCCAAATTACTACTCTTTAAGCTCCAACTTCAATTGTGCAAGCTTTCTATCCATTTCTAAGCCAATTAAGCACCAATCCTGCACAACAACAGCAAAAATACCGCAGTTATCTGAACAAAAGGGAAAAACAAACAAAAAAGGAAACTAAAATGCCTAGAATGTATAAAAATGCATGCAAACACAAGAACAAAATATGATGTTGTTTCACACACATCAAAATAAGCACCAATCCTGCACAACAACACCAAAAATACCGCAGTTATCTGAACAAAAGGGAAAAATAAACAAAAAGGGAAACTAAAATGCCTAGAATGTATAAAAATGCATGCAAACACAAGAACAAAATATGATGTTGTTTCACACACATCAAAATACCCCCAAGCTTAAGATTTTGCTTGTCCCCAAGCAATAACTAAGACCAACTAAGAAATGGGATTATGAGACAATAATGAATGAGGAACCCGAGAAAATATCTAACCAAGCAATAGGCAAAGACAAACCAAGAATTAGAGAGGTAATCAAAATCAAGTCCAATTAGAGGCTAAAGTTCTCAGAAATCATGCTCCTCACTAAATTAGGATCACTCAACTAACACACTCAAAGTGTTTAAGGATGAAGACAATGCGCTCAATATTCCTCGAAGAAAATGCACTTCCATAAGCTTGATAAGAAACCAAATTTCCACTAATAATCAGCATGAATGCAAGAATCAAAAGGTCTTTCAAGGGATATAATGGGGCCATGGGAATGATGTCAGGAAGGATAAAGAAAGGAGGGTATGCACAAAGGGCTAACAACATTTTCAACAAGCACAAGAAACCCAATAGGATATACATGGAGCAAAGACAGTTTTCAATCAAGGCATAATTCCACATTTTCTCCCTTTCTTTTCAAGCTTTCATCTCAAGCTTTTCTTTTATTTTGTTTTCCCTTTTTCCTCATTTTTTGTTAGAGGGGAGAGACTTCATTTTCAAAACACATGATTCCCAATACAACATTCAAACTCAGATTGCTCCATTCAATATTCTAAATGATCGCCGACAATGTATCATCATAGGCATCAAGAAAACGATTATACAATAAGCTCAAAATGGGCAACTAGTGGATGGAAGTGTAACAAATTCAGAAGGCCAGAAAAATACCTAAGATGCCTTAATCACATTCAAGCATGCAAACCAAGATTTTGCCTCAAAATGGTTTCAAATCAAGTTCTAGAGCACAAAATCAATGAGGAATGACCACTCAACACAAAGAATGGGATGAAAAATCATATAGTGAATAAATCCCATACAAGCTCAAAACTCACTTTTAGAGGTTCAAAAATCAATGAGAAGCACAAATTCAGAGAACATATGCTAATTATCAACTATCAAGAAATCACCTCCACTATCAATTAAAGACAATGCACATGTTGCCTACCACAAGAATCAATAAATTGGGTTCCAAATCAATTATCATCTCAAAATCCCCAAAAGAGAGGGGACAAGGTTCAACCAAAAAGCGAGAAATATAAGATGGTGTGAAAATGCAACAAGAAAATGCAATGCAAAATGAGATATAGGAATGCATGATAATGAAGATAAAAATAAAATAATAAAAAATAAATACCCCCAAGCTCAGACCTTACATTATCCCCAATGTAAAAATCTAAAACTATGGAAGGAATAAATGAAAAGAACTCACTGCGGTGGTGGAAAAAGGAGACGTGTAGCCATGAACTCGAACATCCAGTCTAAAACTCCATTTTTTTTGTGGCCGATAGCTATATACATCCCCCTACAAAGGCTCCGAACTCAGGGAGGCACCAAAGCCGACTCAACAATAGCTAATTAAGAAACAAAAATAAAAAAAGTGTTAATCAATAAAAATAAGAAAATAAAGGAAAAGAGATAGAATGTTGGGTTGCCTCCCAAGAAGCGCTAAGTTATAGTCATTAGCTTGACTGTGAGTTTGTTCTATGCTCAGGTGATGTCAATAGAGTGGTACTCAGTCCCCACTCCATCTTCATAGTGTTGCACTCTCTGGCTGTTTATTAGAAATGTCTTCTGGCCTTCTATCTTCACCTCAAGCACACCATAGGATAAGACTCGAACAATCTCATATGGTCCAGACCATTTCGACTAAAACTTACCTGGACAGAAATGTAGAAGCGAGTTATCAACAAGAACTTTATCCCCTGGTTTAAATTCACGCTTCTTGACACATTTGTCATCCCGCTTCTTTGGTCCTTTCTTGCAGGGCTTGACCTTCTCGAACTTGGAAGAAACCTTGGGCAAGGTCTCCTCTAATTCAGCATGAGTCACAGATTCCTGCATATCTGAAAGTATAACTTTGTCCACATCATCAGTAGCATCTATGCGTTTATATGAATTAGAGGAATTAAGATTTTTTTCAGAATTGAAAACATTAAAAACTACTTCCTCATTATTCAATCGCAAAGTCAATTTCCCTTCGTGGACATCAATAATTGCCCTTCCAGTGGCGAGGAATGGTCGCCCAAGTATGAGCGGCATTTTAGCATCTTCTTCCATGTCAAGCACAACAAAATCAACAGATATAAAAAACTTACCCACTCTAATAGGAACATTTTCCAAGATGCCAACGGGGTACTTGACGGACCGATCCGCCAACTGGAGTGAAATAGTTGTGGGTTTCAGCTCACCCACCTCCAACTTCTTGCACACAGAAAGGGGCATAAGACTGACACTAGCCCCTAAGTCACACAGAGCTTTATCAAAATTTATGTTACCAATCAAGCAAGGAATAGAGAAGCTACCTGGATCTTTTAGCTTAGGAGACAATTTATTTTGAATTAAAGCACTACACTCCTCAGTTAAAGCTACGGTCTCATATTCATCAAGCTTTCTCTTAGTAGACAAAATGTCCTTAAGAAACTTAGCATAGGTAGGCATTTGTTTCAACGCCTCAGTGAAGGGTACATTAATGTACAATTTCTTAAGGACCTCTAGGAACTTCCCAAATTGCATATCTAGCTTGGCCTTAGCCAATCTTTGAGGGAATGGCACTGGGGGTTGGTATAGTTCAAGGGATACATACTTAGATACCTTTTCATTAATTTCCTCTTCCTCTAAGGGTTGTGTCTTAGTGTCTTTTTCCTCATTCCCCTCATCTTTGTCACTAACCTCCTTATCCTTGGGATCCTCAAGGTTCTTACCACTTCTCAAACTAACAGATATGCAGTATTCATTACCTAGATTCATTTCAGGCTGACCAGGAAATTTACCTTGTTGCCTATGTGAAGTGCCTGCAAGTTGGGCAATCTGAGTTTCTAACAATTTATTATGAATGGCCAAATTTTCAACTTTAGATGACAACTTTCTAATGGGCTCAGTCACAACTTGCCCATGTTGCCTAAACTCCTCATTTTGCTTAGCTTGACTCTCAACAAAATTCTCAAGAAAAGACTCAAGTTTAGAGTTTTGTATCTGTTGGAGTCCAGAAGAGGGTTTACCACTACCTTACCCTACTTGGTGTTGACTATTCCGGTAGGAGAAGTTGGGATGTGACTTCCAACTGGGGTTGTAAGTTTGAGAATATGGATCATTCCTCCCCTTTTGGTTGAAGTCATGGAAATTGTGGCATGATTCCACTTGCTCCACCGGTGCACCTTGTGAGGAGCCAATTCCAACTTGGCATTCAATACCTATGTGTCCCTGTGCTCCACAAATCTCACAAAAATTGTTAGAGGCACCTATGGCATTTACATGAGCCTTTTCAAGCATGTCAAAACGTTTATTCAAAGAATCAAATTTTGACATAATTAAATCAACTCCGTCTACCTCAAACTTACCTCCCGAGAGTTTTCTCGGGTTATTACCTCTTTCATTTGCCCATTGGTGATGATTTGTGGCAACACTCTCAATGATCTCATAGGCTTCTGTCAGTCTTCTATTCATCAAAGCTCCACCAGCTGCGGAGTCTAGAGACACCTTCGAAGAATATTCTAGCCCATTATAGAAGGTGTGGACAATCAACCATTTTTCTAACCTATGGTGTGGGCAGGCTTCCAGCAAAGCCTTATATCTATCCCAAGCTTCCGACAATGATTCACCATCTTTCTGAAAAAAGCTTGTGATTTGGGTCCTCAGATGAGCAGTGACGAGCGCCGAACTCAGTCAAAATTATAACCGCAGTTATTACCTAAACTTGTAGTATAGTGAACAACACCGGATCGTCTCCTCAAGGATCATAGATGCAATTTGATCAAATCAAGTGAAAGTTAGAAAAAGGGGGTTTTGATGGTTCAAGGATCGCGATGACGATGTGGATTTAAAGAGAAATAACAATTAAAAAAACAATCAATTCAGAAATCTATCCGAGATTGGGTGGATTCAATCATAGACCTTTCAACAAACACCGAAATACATTTGAATGGTTAACTTGGATCTAAGCGAGTTCTCTCGCATCAGATCCAGAATTCATACTAGACAATCGTCGAATTCAATTGACAAGTGATAAACACAAATCTGCAATCGCACCATTCATGTAAATATATGTCAATTTAAGCACCGAATTCAATTAACCTAGGCACAAATCAGTAACCTAACCTCTTCAATTACGTGATTAGTTTAGATCAATCAGTTCTAAATTTCATCACAATACTTAATCTTAAACCAAGATCAAATCGGATCAAACATAAATGAGAATCACCATTCATGCATTCAAGATTAAGAGAACAAAAGAAGAAGAGAAGAGGAATTCAAATATAAATCAAATACATTACATAACCAAGGTCTCAAGAATCCAAGCCACAATCTCTTCAAGAGTCCCGAATTGACTAGAAGTGACTTAGCTCTCCATTACAATGAAGGAAAAATATACAAGAACTATGAAAAGCTATTTCTAACACCAAGTGTGTGCTGTGTTTAGAGCTCTCCACATGCTTCCTTTTATAGAGGATTCAGAGTAGTAGTAGATGGGTAGATGAGATTAGTAGGTGGGTGAGCTTGGTAGGTGAGATTGGTAGGTGAGCTTGGTAGGTGAGATTGGTAGGTGAGCTTCCTTGTCTCTGAAAGTATTCATTGCTGAACTCATTGATTTCGTCATTTCTGAGCCAAGTGGTCTTCATGAAAGTTCTAGGAAATTGTCTAAGCTTTCCAATGGCTCTGGAAGCACCCAAAAATTCGTCCTATAGCCCAAGATATGACCCAATTACTACAGACTGTTCAGGACCAGTTTCAGCACCTCTGTTTTGACTTTCAGACCCAATATCTCCATCAAGGAGCCCGAATCAAGTTTTGTGCTTGACATGAAAGTTGTACATCTGGGTCTTAACTTTCAGATTACAAATTTTCAGCCCATTTTATATACCCAAACTCGAATTATGTTCTGGTTACTACACACTGTTCGGGTTCCAGTCACAAATCCCGTATTCTGAATTCCATGCCCAATTAGCTCCACTAGATGTCTGAAATTGACTTTGAGCTCTCATCAAAGTTGTAGAGCTCTCTCTTATCTTTCCTACAAGGTAAAATTCATAATTATCAGACATTTAGAACTCAAGATATGGCTAAAATACAGAAATAGTGTAAGACTAGAATAATGCTTTGAAAAAAATTAATTAAGTCCGATTCGAGTTCAAACTTACAAAACATAATCAAATTCAGTCAATTAAGTACATGAAGAGTGTAAATAACTAAACATAAGGGTTTCTTAATGAATAAAATATGTGATTATCAAATTCCCCCACACTTAGCTTTTTGCACTCCTGGGCAAAACATATAAAACTAAAGTTAGAAGACAAAGACAAAGGACACAAACTGAAAAGCTAAAAACTCTAAAGGACTCAATGAAGCAAGAAGAGTAACAAGAAATTCAAGGGATCAAAGCATAAATGAGGTAAGATTTCTTCACATCTCAAACCAACAAGCAAGGAAACTTCCGTTGAAAAGAATGAATTAAGAATGATGGATCTTCACAAGATTCCCTCTCAATCTCTCAAGTGTTTAAAAGGTAGGTATTTCACTCAATTCAACCCATGAAAATTGCACTACCATAAGCTTGCTTATCTTCTACTTCTCCACTACTCAAAACATATGCACACACAAATCATGAGGACTTTATTCAAGGTTGTAGTGAGGTCAAGGTAACGAGAAGAGGATAAAATGGATATGAGAAGATAAATACCAAAGAGAATAAAAGCAAATGAGAGTGAGTTCAAATAACAAGCATAAAAGTTCATCTCAACTCTAATGTATATCCCTTTACATATTCATTTCCCAATCCTTTTCTCTCTCTCTTTTTTTTATATATATGAACATAACTATATACATACATTTTTCTTTTTTTTTTTCTAGGCACTTTCTTTCTTTTCTTTTTTTTTTTTTTTTTCTTTTTTTTTCAACAACCATTTTATACACACACCCCCACACTTGTTCAAAAACTCATCCATTAACCAGGCTAATGTTCTTTTATTCCCTAAGGTAAAGTAAGAACACGATTTTTCATTTAAGGCACATAATGAGTTAGAAACAAGGAATGGTCAAATAAGATCAAAGGGGTTAAGCAAAGGAAAATGTACAAGGTTGGCAGGAATCAGAGAATTTTCGAGAGGTCAAAAGAGTGCTTGATATCATATTGAAAACAAGGTTGGCTATTTGGTTAAACTAGCTAAGAAAGAGGGCCTCAATCATGTTCATGCATGCAAGTGAAATGTAGCCTCAAAAAGAATCAAAGCAAGTTCTAGAGTGATCATTAACATGAGTGAAAATCACACAAGAAAGAAGAGAATGGCATAAATGTTGAATCCATCCATTAGGCTCAAAATCTCACAAGGTATGCATCCATCAAACTCAATTCATCAATTCAATCATCCATCACCAAGCATATCAGTTCAAGAAGGGAGAAAAATTATTCAATCATGCAATGAACCTCCTTTTTTTTTTTAGAATTTTTTTTTTAACAAACAAAAAGAAACAGAAACATGCTAAAATCTCTCCCCCACACTTAATATAACATTGTCCTCAATGTGTAAGAAAGAGATAGAAAAGAGCAACACAACCTGATAAGAAGTGAATCAACGCTAAGCAGAAAAGAAACACACTATCGCATCGCATCGACCACGAAAAGAAATCAAACAAGAAAAGCGTTAGTACTTCCACAATTCAATACTAATTAATTACTACCTAAAAAACTCCTTACTCGCCACCAATTAAGATGCGTCTCAAGAGTAAAATTACTCCTTACTCGCCATCACTAATTGGTTTAATAAGTCCATGACAATCATATCATACTAAACAAAACAACAACAATTTTTTTTTTTATCAAACCCATTAAAGAGAAAGTTTCAGATCAGGCTCGTGTTTCTTGTTACTTCCTTCGCTGCTTCTTGTTGACCAATCTATCGAGCTAATACGATCAGGTACATACTCAAAAGCTTCTAATTTATCAATGAGCTCATCAATAGTGGAGGCGAGAGATAAGAAGTTGTCTTGTCGAAGGAGTGATAAAGTTTACGTTCCTGACTTTGTCAAGAAAAAATAACAAAAGATCAAAGAAATTATTAACATTCAACAAACCAATGGGTTTATGGTGGATGTTCAGTTCGCCAAGAGACAATTTGAAAATTTTCTTCCAAAGTACCAAAACTACCTGGTAAGGCAATGAATGCATCAGAGTTTTCAAGCATTATCTTCATGCGTTCATGCATTGATGATACTTTAAGTTCCTCCCCAATTGTCTTTCCATTGATATTGTTGAGCTAAAGTTTCGGGAATGACACCTAAAAACGATTGTCTCTTATAAAGGCGCAAGTGATACAGCCCCCCCATTAACCCACGACAACCTCCCCATATACAAGATGAATATTCCTCGCAGCAAGTGATCGACCAAGAGTGCTAGCTGCGTTTACAAACTCTAATCCCTTCCCATAACTCGACCCACAAAAAACACAGACATTTTTGAGGTTACGAATAGAAGGCCCCATTCTATACTCTTCCTCCCTTTGAGTGTTTCTGAGTGTGAAGGAAAATGGAGAAAATGGAGTGTTTAAATAAGAAAAAGAATGGAAAGGGAAATAATTGCACCTATAAGGGTAGGTTGGCTGTTGTCAGAAAAGGTTGAAATTAAGAGACACAGAATCTTTTTTTTTTTTTTTTTTGACTTCAAGAAAACCATCAAGGTAAAGAAGTCTAGAAACCCCTGAAGGACCCTGCTCAAAGGATCGTCTGTACAAAAATCAAAATACAACAAAATGATACAAAGATAAAAGAAATAGAAAATGATGACATACATGTATGTACAGTCTCCATGGCGTATCTTTATCTTTGCGCGTCATGAGTGCGATGAGACATCACGTCCCTTTTTTTTTTTTTTTTTTTTTTTGAAATTGTTAGAAAAACTTGATGAAAGATGAGTGTATACTTACTTAAGATTGGGATGGAGGTAGTCTGCTCTTTCGGCTTTGTGCCAAAGCATTGTTGACCAGTATTCGACCCATTCAAGACCAGCGCAACATAGGGCTCCCAAAAGGGACAAGTGGCCATAATACGACTGGCTGCCTCACATGTGGGATACAATCTACCTTCTTTGTTTTTCAATTAAGAAGGCTGGATCAGGATGCATGCATTTCCCCATTCACGGTTTGTGTTACCAAAGCCAACCCTAAGAAGTAGACATTTTTTTTTTCATTTTTTTTTGTTTTTTTTTTTTTTTTTTTGTTTGTTTGTTTGTTTTTTTTTTTTTTGAAAAATGACATGAAGAAGAAGAGGATGATATGTACAGATTGTTTGTGGATATGGCTCACATCTGCCTCTGGTTTAACGTCCGTAAGCGGCTTAAACGTCTTCTATGAGTCGAGGATAAGCTTCCCATCCAATTTTCTTATAAATTGGCAAACAGGGTCTTTTAGAGTCAGATTCCCAAGACTGTAGCGTTGTTCTTCATCCTTGAAGAGATTTCACAATTTAAGAATTTCACGATGCACTAATCCACAAGAATGCGTCTCAAGAGCCAATAAGATATCATCTAATGACTCCTTACTCAGTCCATTCTTAATGAAGAAAATTTTATATTCTCTATTTGCAGAAACCATCCCCTTAGTACGACATCGCTTGTTACAGTTCCATCGTCCACATTTGTGACAGACTTGTAACCTTTTTGCTCTTCTCCTTTTAGAATATGAACTTCTTCCAAGACCGGGCATATATGAGTCAAATGAAATTGAGGATTCACCTGCTAATCGGACCTTTGCTTCAATTATCCAACGTACATCTTCTGGCATACCCTTGTGCATTAACATTCTCAATCTCTCACATCGAACTTTGTAGATTTTTCTCAGAGCATTTTGAGGAAGAGAAGGAAAATGTTTTCTCAGGTTTGAAAGAATGACATCCATTTTGAAGGAGAAGAAGGGTTCAGTTATTTTGGGAAAGCGAAGAATAAACCGACTCAAGAGTCACGGAGTACCGTATCCGCCCACTTAACCTAAGCAACACAAAGAACTCAAGAACTTGGTTTTCCAGGAATGGTTGAGTCTTTGTCCATTAACTTAAGCGATGTAGTACCATTCCTAGGATCCTCAATATCTACGTCCCTAGAGTAGGTGCAGACGATAATCTCAAAGCAGAACTTTTTGACCAATTTCCGCACTTTTGCAAAAGGTGTAACAGACCTTTAATAAAGTAGGCCAATAAAATCCATACTGCAAGATTTTCGCATTGTTGTTGCCATTGGAGAAAAAATGACCTCCACATGCTTCTGAGCGACACTACCTACCTCATTGTCGGGCACATATTTTTTTTTCTTTTTTTTTCTTTTTTTTATTCATAATGCGGATGGAGAAGGTTCATCACCTCCACTTCTGCATTCTCTGGAAGTTCATGATACTGTTTAAGGCGGTGTCCATTTACGATGAAAGCTTTGGCAGTGACCTCACTTTTAATCTGAACAGCACCAGAAGAAAAAACATTAGTAACAATAAATGGTCCATCCCATCTAGACCTTAATTTTCCAGGCATGAGTTGGAGGCGGGAGTTATAGAGGAGAACTTTTTGACCAATCTCAAATGTTTTCCTCAGAATCAACTTATCATGGAAGGCTTTGGTCTTCTCCTTATAAAGTTTGGAACTTTCATAAGCCTCCAAGCGGATCTCCTCCAATTCTTTGCGGTGCAGCTTCCTCTCCATACCTGCTTGATCTAGGTCCAAGTTGCACCTTTTCACCGTCCAGAATGCTCGATGCTCAATTTCCACCGGCAGGTGGTATGCTTTTCTAAAAACAATTCGATATGGAGACATCTCGATTGGTGTCTTATAAGCAGTCCGATAAACCCATAAAGCATCCTCAAGCCTCTTACTCCAGTCCTTTCTGTTAGGTTGAACTGCCTTTTGGAGTATCTGCTTAATTTTTCTGTTGGAGACCTCGGCTTGCCCATTGGTTTGGGGGTGGTAGGGTGTAGAAACCTTGTGTTGGACTCCATACTTCTTCATCAAAGCCTCCATGCTTCGATTGCAAAAATATGAACCTTGATCACTAATGATGGCTCTCGGGACTCCAAACCTACAGAAAATCTGTGATCTAATAAAATCCACAACAACTTTAGAATCATCGGTCGAGTGGCCTTAGCCTCCACCCATTTAGATACATAATCCACGACAAGCGAGAATGTAAACAAAACCAAATGATACGGGAAAAGGACCCATAAAGTCAATACCCCAAACATAAAAAATCTCACGAGAATAATAAGGGTTTCGGGGCATTTCATTCCTACGAGAAGTATTCCCTGTTCTCGGCATTGATCACAAGATTTGCAAAACATATATGCATCATGAAATAGAGTGGGCCAATATAATCCAGAGTCTAAAACTTTCCTAGCAGTCCGTTGAGGACCGAAGTGGCCGCCACATGCAAGTTTATGACAAAAGCTAAGAATGGAATGGAATTCATCATCAGGCACACACCTCCTAATTACTTGGTCACTGCAAAATCTCCATAAGTAAGGATCATCCCACACATAATACTTTGACTCACTTTTCAATTTATCAATCTTAGCCTTAGTGAAATGTGCATGTATTGCGTTAGCAACCAAGAAATTAATCAAATCAGCAAACCAAGGGATGTTGCCTTGCAGCTTGAAAAGCTGCTCATCAGGGAAAACATCATGGATGAGAAAAACATCTGCCTCCCTTTCAATTTGACTCAAGTGATCAGCCACCAAATTCTCCGCTCCACTCTTGTCACGGATCTCAATATCAAACTCCTGGAGGAGCAACATCCACCTAATCAACCGGGGCTTGGCATTGGGCTTTTTCAGGAGAAACTTTAATGCTGCATGATCTGAAAACACAACCACTCTAGAACCAAGCAAATATGATCGAAATTTATCTAAAGCAAAAACAATTGCTAAAAGTTCCTTTTCAGTTGTGGTGTAGTTGATTTGTGCAGGATCTAAAGTTCTCGAAGCATAGGAAATGACATGAGATACTTTACCGACCCTTTGTGCAAGAATAGCTCCCAATGCATAATTAGAGGCATCACACATAAACTCAAATGGAAGTGTCCAATCCGATGGTTGGATGATAGGTGTACTGGTCAATGCTTGCTTCAATTGATTAAAGGCATCCTGGCACTTCTTGTCAAAGTGGAACTCCACATCTTTTTGCAGTAAGTTGGATAGCGGAAGTGCAATTTTGCTGAAATCCTTTATGAACTGCCGATAGAAACCTGCATGACCAAGGAAAGAACGAATCTCCCGCACGCATGTGGGGTAAGATAGGCATGAAATAACATCTATTTTTTTCGGATCTACCTCAATACCCTCACGAGATATCACATGCCCTAAGACTATACCTTATTCTACCATGAAATGACATTTTTCAAAATTTAGAACGAGGTTAGTCTTAATGCATCTATGCAAGACCCGAGCGGACTATCTAAACATGCATCAAAGGAAGATCCATAGGCAGTAAAATCATCCATGAATACGTCCATGCAATTTTCTAAAAAATCAGAAAAGATACTTACCATACACCTCGAAAGGTGCCTCGGAGCATTGCACTGGACCAAAGGACATCCTCCCGTATGCAAATGTGCCAAATGGACAAGTGAAAGTAGTCTTCTCTTGGTCTTATGGGGCTATATGAATCGAAAATAGCCGAATATCCATCCAGGAAACAATAATGTGACTTGCCAGCTAACCGCTCCAACATCTGATCAATGAAGGGCAGCGGGAAATGATCCTTTCTGGTAGCCTGGTTGAGCCGCCTATAATCAATGCAAACTCGCCAACTGTTTTGAATTCGTGTGGGCGCAAGCTCATTGTTCTGATTCGCAACCACTGTGACCCCAGATTTCTTGGGAACCACTTGCACGGGGCTCACCCATTGACTGTCAGATATGGGATAAATAATGCCAGCTTGAAGTAGCTTTGTAACTTCCTTCTTCACCACATCTAGAATCGGGGATTTAGTCTCCTTTTGGGTTTGTCTAACCTGGTTTGATCCCTTCTTCCAATAAAATCTTATGCATGCATGTGGAGGGACTAATACCGGGAATATCTGCAAGAGTCCATCCGATGGCTTGCCTATTACGCCTCAAAATCTGCGAGTAATTTTTCTTCTTGATCGGGTTGTAGGTTTTTAGCAATGATCAGGAAGTGTCTCACCATCTCCCAAATATGCATATTTAAGATGGTGTGGTAAAGTCTTCAACTCCAAGGATGGAGGTTGTACAATGGAAGGTAACAAGTGATCTGAAACAACTAACTCAGCAACATTAATTTCAGCATGGTACTGACTCTCATTCTCAATTGTTGCATCATCAGCAACTGTATCATTACTCATAACAGAATAAATCTCAGCACATGCAGCACATGGTTCAACATCACAAGTGGCACATGTATCACAAGAAACAGAACCAAGATAGTCAACAATATCAGGGAATTCAGCATATAAATCAGTATAGACATCATCAACCAAAGCATCTCAATCATATCAACATGGAAAACAGAATGCTCCTCAGGGGGTGTCTCATGGCATCAAAAATGTTAAATTGTACCAAATCGTCGCCAAACTCCATAGAAAGGGTGCCAGCATGCACGTCTATCTTGGTCTTGGCGGTCTTGAGAATGGTGTGCCTAGAATCAATGGAGCATGGTTTGTTGGAGACTCATCTTCCATGTCCGAATGTAGAAATCTGCTGGAAAAATCAACTCATTCACCCGAACTAACACATCTTCCAAAGACACACTGCAGGATGAGCGGTGGCTCTATTTGCCAACCGAATCACGATACCAGTGGGTTGCAAAGTACCAATGTTTAAACACTTATACACGACATGGGCATGACATTGATCGAAGCACCCAAATCTAGCATTGCATGCTCAAATCTAGAGTTGCCAATTGTGCAAGAAATTGTGAAAGTTCTAGGATCTTTGCATTTATGTGGCATGCTTGGCGAGAATCATTGAGAAACATTTCTTCCCATGCCGATCTTCTCATCCCCTTTCAACCTTCTCTTATGAGTGCACAACTCCTTGAGAAATTTAGCATATTTTGGAATTTGCTTGATTGCATCTAGGAGGAGAATATTGATTTCCACTTTCTGAATGTTTCCATGACTTCTTTTTCCATTTCGCTTGCATTGTTCTCTTGGATTGTGTGATCCTATTTGGAAAAGGTAATGGAATGGTAACATCTGAATTCTCTGCAATTTTCTTGATGTACAGATTTACGGATTTGAATTATCCATTTCTGCCGTTTTTGGTCAATTTCGATTCTTTGTAAGGTTGGAACATCAACTTCTTTGCCACTTCTCAAGGTAATTGCACTTACGTTGCCTCTTGGATTATTGATTGTTTGTGAAGGCAATTGGCTAGAACCTTGACTCTTTAGCTCGCTCACGGTGGTTGCCACCGCCCGATTTGAGTTTGTAAATTGAATGTTGGCACCGACGTTTGCTTTGGAACCGAATGTTATTTGTGGCCATTTGTTTCATCGGTCTTCCAATGATGGCTCGGTGGAGTGGATTGGATGATCGCCGAAACAGTTCTTGTTGTCCGAATGCGGGGGTATTTGTTGGTATTTGTTGCTTGGACCGCAGACTTGGTATCTAAATTGTTATTCTTCTTGGTGGGGGCATTTGTTCTTTGGCTAGGATTCCCATATCTCAAATTGGGATGGTCTCGCCAACCAGGATTATAAGTGCTAGAAAATAGATCATATCTAGATTGTTCTTTGTTGTTCCGATATTAGGGTCTACCGGGAAAAACACCGGTGCTGAACAACACATTGATCTGGAAAAGCGGAACCATCTTCCTGAAGTGTAGGGCATGAATCGGTAGGATGAGATGAATTAGAGCAAATTCCACACACTGATGCAGTCATCTGCATGGGTGGTTGTTGACCCACTTGCTATCTGTCTTACCAAAGAAGTCAATTCATCTAGTCTGTGTTCCATTCTTTGTTGGTCCATATGAGATGCTTGAATTTCATTAACTCCTCTGGTTGCAGTGATGATCCGCGAGCCAAACTGTTGGGTATTGGCTGCCGTGTTTGCTATCAGATCTCTTGCGGCGGTAGGAGTCTTGTCTACTAAGGCTCCTCCAGAGGCAGCATCGATCATGCTTCTATCATTTGGCAGCAAGCCCTCATAAAAGTATTGAATCAAGAGTTGGTCACTAATTTGGTGATGAAGGCAGCTCGAACACAACTTCTTGAATCTCTTCCAGTATTCATGCAAAGTCTCACCAGACATCTGTCTGATGCCACATATATCCTTCCTATTTCTAATCACATATTTTATTCATTAAGAAACCCTTATGTTTAGTTATTTACACTCATCATGCACTTAATTGACTGAATTTGATTATGTTTTGTAAGTTTGAACTCCAATCGGACTTAATTGATTTTTTCAGCATTATTTGGGTCTTACATTGTTTCTGTATTTTAGCCATATCTTGAGTTCTAAATGTCTGATAATTATGAATTTTACCTTATAGGAAAGATAAGAGAGAGCTCTACAACTTTGATGAAGAGCTCAAAGTCAATTTCAGACATCTAGTGGAGCTAATTGGGCATGAAAATCAGAATACGAGATTTGTGACTGGAACCCGAATAGTGTGTAGTAACCAGAACATAATTCGAGTTTGGGCATATAAAATGGGCTGAAAATTTGTAATCTGAAAGTTAAGACCCATATGTACAACTTTCATGTCAAGCACAAAACTTGATTCGGGCTCCTTGATGGAGATATTGGGTCTGAAAGTCAAAACAGAGGTGCTGAAACTGGTCCTGAATAGTCTGTAGTAATTGGGTCATATCTTGGGCTGTAGGACGAATTTTTGGGTGCTTCTAGAGCCATTGGAAAGCTTAGACAATTTCCTAGAACTTTCATGAAGACCACTTGGCTCAGAAATGACGAAATCAATGAGTTCAGCAATGAATACTTTCGGAGACAAGGAAGCTCACCTACCAAGCTCACCTACCAATCTCACCTACCAATCTCACCTACCAAGCTCACCCACCTACTAATCTCATCTACCCATCTACTACTACTCTGAATCCTCTATAAAAGGAAGCATGTGGAGAGCTCTAAACACAGCACACACTTGGTGTTAGAAATAGCTTTTCATAGTTCTTGTATATTTTTCCTTCATTGTAATGGAGAGCTAAGTCACTTCTAGTCAATTCGGGACTCTTGAAGAGATTGTGGCTTGGATTCTTGAGACCTTGGTTATGTAATGTATTTGATTTATATTTGAATTCCTCTTCTCTTCTTCTTCTGTTCTCTTAATCTTGAATGCATGAATGGTGATTCTGTTTATGTTTGATCGATTTGATCTTGGTTTAAGATTAAGTATTGTGATGAAATTTAGAACTGATTGATCTAAACTAATCACGTAATTGAAGAGGTTAGGTTACTGATTTGTGCCTAGGTTAATTGAATTCGGTGCTTAAATTGACATATATTTACATGAATGGTGCGATTGCAGATTTGTGTTTATCACTTGTCAATTGAATGAATTCGGGACGATTGTCTAGTATGAATTCTGGATCGATGCGAGAGATCTCGGTTAGATCCAAGTTAACCATTCAAATGTATTTCAGGTGTTTGTTGAAAGGTCTATGATTGAATCCACCCAATCTCGGATAGATTTCTGAATTGATTGTTCTTTTAATTGTTATTTCTCTTTAAATCCACATCGCGATCCTTGAACCATCAAAACCCCCCTTTTTCTAACTTTCACTTGATTTGATCAAATTGCATCTATGATCCTTGAGGAGATGATCCGGTGTTGTTCACTATACTACAAGTTTAGGTAATAACTTCGGTTATAATTTTGACTGAGTTCGGCGCTCGTCAAAATTTTGAGTTTGATGGATGCATACCTTGTGAGATTTTGAGCCTAATGGATGGATTCAACATTTATGCCATTCTCTTCTTTCTTGTGTGATTTTCACTCATGTTAATGACCACTCTAAAACTTGCTTTGATTCTTTTTGAGGCTACATTTCACTTGCATGCATGAACATGATTGAGGCCCTCTTTCTTAGCTAGTTTAACCAAATAGCCAACCTTGTTTTCAATATGATATCAAGCACTCTTTTGACCTCTCGAAAATTCTCTGATTCCTGCCAACCTTGTATATTTTCCTTTGCTTAACCCCTTTGAGCTTATTTGACTATTCCTTGTTTCTAGCTCATTATGTGCCTTAAATGAAAAATCGTGTTCTTACTTTACCTCAGGGAATAAAATTTGACGAGCACCGAACTCAGTCAAAATTATAACCGAAGTTATTACCTAAACTTGTAGTATAGTGAACAACACCGGATCGTCTCCTCAAGGATCATAGATGCAATTTGATCAAATCAAGTGAAAGTTAGAAAAAGGGGGGTTTTGATGGTTCAAGGATCGCGATGATGAGGATTTAAAGAGAAATAACAATTAAAAGAACAGTCAATTCAGAAATCTTTCCGAGATTGAGTGGATTCAATCATAGACCTTTCAATAAACACCTGAAATACATTTGAATGGTTAACTTGGATCTAACCGAGATCTTTGCATCGACAAGTGAGAAGAGAAATGCCCTTAACTTGATGTGTTCCTCAGAGATGCCTTGTGGCTTCATGGTTGAACACATAACATGGAACTCTTTCAGGTGCTTATGAGGATCTTCACCCGCAAGACCATGAAACTTTGGTAACAAGTGTATCAAACCAGATTTCAACTCAAAATCTGCATCAAGATCAGGATATTGAATGCACAAAGATTGGTAAGATACATCGGAGATGACAAGTTCCTTAAGGGTTCTATTATGCATGTTATCGACCATGATTTCGGGATTACTTAAGTTATCGGGTTCACTCCCAAAATTAGGTTCGAGAATTAACTCTGGAATTTATCACACGAGATCTAATTAATCTATGCAAGGTCCTATCAATCTCGGGATCAAGATCAAGCAAGATATCGAGGATTGGACCTAGTCATGCATCAACTAAAGCACAAAAACACAAAAACGTAACTAAGCAAAATACACTAAACAACACTCAAAATATGCAAAAATAAATCTAGTTAATATGTCTAAATATTTTTAAAAATTATAGAATCAACACAGAACAAAATCTACATAAAAATAAAACTAGAAAATGCAATAAAAAATAATAAAAAATTGAAAAAGTGGTCTAAATGATAGAATTTCGAAAAACCAGGGGTGACCTCACAGTTCACTGTGAGTCTTGTTTATCAGGCTGTTTTCCTTCAACCGACCAAGTTTCAGCTCATTCTGGGCATGTTTCAGTTCGAAAATTGCAATAGTTACTTGTAATCACCTGTTTTCCGTCTTTCCTAAATCAGAAAAATTCAAAAGCTAAGATAAAAATGTTAGTATGGTATGAACAATGTTAGTAAATGAAAAATAACTGTTAGAATAGGTAAGAAAGAACAAAAATTAGTAAGGTTACTCAAAATGAAAAGATTACACCTACGAAGTCCCTACAACGGCGCCAAAATTTTGACGAGCGCCGAACTCAATCAAAATTATAACCGAAGTTATTACCTAAACTTATAGTATAGTGAACAACAGGATCGTCTCCTCAAGGATCATAGATGCAATTTGATCAAATCAAGTGAAAGTTAGAAAAAGGGGGTTTTGATGGTTCAAGGATCGTAGTGACGAGGATTTAAAGAGAAATAACAATTAAAAGAACAGTCAATTTAAATCTATCCGAGATTGGGTGGATTCAATCATAGACCTTTCAACAAATACCTGAAATACATTTGAATGGTTAACTTGGATCTAACCGAGATCTCGCATCGATCGAGAATTCATACTAGACAATCGTCGAATTCAATTGACAAGTGATAAACACAAATCTGCAATCGCACCATTCATGTAAATATATGTCAATTTAAGCACCGAATTCAATTAACCTAGGCACAAATCAGTAACCTAACCTCTTCAATTACGTGATTAGTTTAGATCAATCAGTTCTAAATTTCATCACAATACTTAATCTTAAACCAAGATCAAATCAGATCAAACATAAACAGAATCACCATTCATGCATTCAAGATTAAGAGAACGAAGAAGAAGAAGAGAAGAGGAATTCAAATATAAATCAAATACATTACATACTAACCAAGGTCTCAAGAATCCAAGCCACAATCTCTTCAAGAGTCCCGAATTGACTAGAAGTGACTTAGCTCTCCATTACAATGAAGGAAAAATATACAAGAACTATGAAAAGCTATTTCTAACACCAAGTGTGTGCTGTGTTTAGAGCTCTCCACATGCTTCCTTTTATAGAGGATTCAGAGTAGTAGTAGATGGGTAGATGAGATTAGTAGGTGGAATTAGTAGGTGAGATTGGTAGGTGAGATTGGTAGGTGAGATTGGTAGGTGAGCTTCCTTGTCTCCGAAAGTATTCATTGCTGAACTCATTGATTTCGTCATTTCTGAGCCAAGTGGTCTTCATGAAAGTTCTAGGAAATTTTCTAAGCTTTCCAATGGCTCTAGAAGCACCCAAAAATTCGTCCTACAGCCCAAGATATGACTCAATTACTACAGACTGTTCAGGACCAATTTCAGCACCTCTGTTTTGACTTTCAGACCCAATATCTCCATCAAGGAGCCCGAATCAAGTTTTGTGCTTGACATGAAAGTTGTACATCTGGGTCTTAACTTTCAGATTACAAATTTTCAGCCCATTTTATATGCCCAAACTCGAATTATGTTCTGGTTACTACACACTGTTCGGGTTCCAGTCACAAATCCCGTATTCTGATTTCCATGCCCAATTAGCTCTACTAGATGTCTGAAATTGACTTTGAGCTTTTCATCAAAGTTGTAGAGCTCTCTCTTATCTTTCCTACAAGGTAAAATTCATAATTATCAGACATTTAGAACTCAAGATATGGCTAAAATACAGAAATAGTGTAAGACCCGAATAATGCTGAAAAAATTAATTTAGTCCGATTCAAGTTCAAACTTACAAAACATAATCAAATTCAGTCAATTAAGTACATGAAGAGTGTAAATAACTAAACATAAGGGTTTCTTAATGAATAAAATATGTGATTATTAAGCAGTCTTGGATGGTGGAAAGAATTTGTTCAAGAAAGTTTGCTCCAATTGGTCCCAAGAAGTGATGGTCTCAGCAGGAATTGACCTCAACCAAGCCCTACCTCTATCTCTCAATGATAATGGAAATAGGCGAAGGCGAATAGCATCAACAGAGGCACCTTCAATCTTGAGGGTCTCACAGAATTCCAAGAACATATCCACATGATCGTTTGGGTCCTCTGATGGCAATCCTCCAAACTGGTTCTGCCTTATCATGGTGAGTAAAGCAGGTGGTATGGTGAACTGTCTAGCTTCAATGTCTGGCCGAGCAATTCCAGAACGCAAACCCCGAGCATTAGAGGTTGCATACTCTTTAAGAGGTCTATTATCAGTAGGTGCAGCCATGACAAGCGTTGGCTCAAGTCTATCTCTTGCTCTTTGGCTTTGTTGTCTTCTCCTTCTGCGAAGGGTTCTTTTAATTTTAGGATCAGCTTCTTCAAGAGTCCCAAAACATCTAGTTCTTCGCATAAACAAGAGAATTACCTGTAGACACTCAAAGAGAAAACAAGAAAGTAGTAAAAGGTTTAAAATAATTAAATTAAAAATCTAATTGATATTCAAGAAGAACACAACACTCCAAGAATGGCGCCAAAAACTTGATTGGGGTGAAATCCGCAAGTGTACGGTTTCGTCGTCAAGTAATAAAATATCGAATCCACAGGGACTATGTTTATGAATATCAATTAATTAATTAATTCAATTAAATTAAACAAAAGAGAATATAATTGTTGAACAAGAACGTAGAAACCAAACAATTAAATAAATAAAAGTTAAGACGCAAAATTGAGAATAAAAATAGCAAATTGTTGAGAAAAGATTTCAGATTTAAGAAAGCTTCCAGGATTGGGGTTAACCACAATGATACAAGACTCCTAATTGACAATCCTCTTATTAACACTTGAAATTCAATTGAAGGTGAATTACCCTAAATTAGTTAATGTTCTCTTTCAAGATACAAGAACCGTGCCCAATTAAACCAATTCTTACTCTCGTGGTAATTGAATCTAAATTGAATCCATTACGCTTTTTGGTAATTCATTAATCCTCGAAAGGCTAAACCTACTCTCGTGATTTAAACTTTAAGTTCAATTCTTATAGTTCCAACACCTAGGTTCACCTTTCAGTACTTCCCTAGATATCTATGAGATGCAAATAAGTGGCCAGCAAATTCACATGAATAATCGCAATAAGGATTGAATCAACAACATTCAAGATTAATAAAAGGGGTAAACAATATTAATTAATCATCATCAATGTATCAAAGGGCATTGCCCAATCCTAGAAACAAAAGGAACTACTCAGACATGGAGAAGAAGAAACCAGAAATCAAGTTCCAAGAACATCCAAACCTGTAATCCTAGAGAGAAGAGAGGAAGATGAAGATCAAGAGCCTCCAATGTGCCTTCTTCCAAACCAAATTCGAACCCTAATGTTGTCTTCAGAATATCTATATATACCCCATGGGTTAAAACTGGTTCAAGCCCATCAGAAAAGAGAAAAACGGACTTAACAATCTGACACGCACACCGAACCACGGCCGTGGTGGGGACCACGGCCAGGCCGTGGTCAGTTCTGGACTCAGACATTTCAACCAAAATCTCAACTACGGCCGTGGTTGTCTCTGGACCTCCCCTTTTGCTTTTTCACGTAGCTGCTCGATCCATGGCCGTGGTTCAGGCCACGGGCAGGCTGTGGAACCCTCTAGAGTGAGCTTTTTGTTCCAAATTGCTACTCTTTAAGCTCCAACTTCAATTGTGCAAGCTTTCCATCCATTTCTAAGCCAATTAAGCACCAATCCTGCACAACAACACAAAAAATACCGCAGTTATCTGAACAAAAGGGAAAAACAAACAAAAAGGGAAACTAAAATGCCTAAAATGTATAAAAATGCATGCAAACACAAGAACAAAATATGATGTTGTTTCACACACATCAGCAGTGAACGACAATTGGAACATGATCTGGTCCCTTAAGGTCCCTGCCAAAGTACGTGACTTCTGTTGACGGCTTTGTCGTGATACACTTCCCACTAGTATGAATCTCAGGTCCAAAGGTATAGATGTTCATGCTACTTGTTTGCAATGTACACATCATGAAAATAGTTGGCATGTATTTATGGATTGTGAGTTTGATATTTCTTGTTGGAGAAGAGCTCAACTTTGGACTGCCATTGAACCTATCCTACTGCAAGCTGAGTCTTTTGCTGAAGCTTTTTTCACACTGCTGGGCTCTTTTGACAACAATGTGAGATGCTCTTTTGTGATGATATTATGGAGTATTTGGAAGAGGAGAAATGATAAGCTTTGGAGCAATACCGAAACACCACCATCACAAGTTGTTTACGTTGCCAAGGAACTGCTTTTCGGCTGGTTGCAAGCAAAAGAATTCAGCCCAAAAACTGAGTCTGCTAACTGTGATAATCCTGCTGTGGCGTGGGCCAAACCCCCATTGGGGTACATGAAATGCAATATTGATGCTGCTTTTTTCCAGGATGTCCAGTGTTTTGGTTATGGAATGTGTATCCGCGATCATCATTGTTAGTTTGTCAAAGCCCATTGTGGGTGGAGACATGGCTACCCCCTTGTCCATGAAGGTGAAGCTTGGGCACTGCTTTTTGCTCTCCAATGGCTTCTCACCAGCGGCTTTGAGAAGGTCATTATAGAGTTTGATTGCAAGCTTGTCCTTAATGCTCTCCATCATTCCAAAACTGATCATCAGAGTTTGGTTTCATTATTAAAAAATGCAAGAATATTTTATCTAGTAAAGCTTTCTTCAGTTGCTTATTTGTAAGGAGGCAAGCCAACTCAGTTGCTCATACTTTAGCTAGAGCTTCTAAGTTTTATGCTAGCTCCCACATTTTTAATTCTGTTCCTTATTGCATTTCCTCTTTGGTTATCAATGAAATGAATTGAGTTGGGTTTTGTAAAAAAAAATGTTGGGAGGCTTTTGACATGATAGTTGTATGGAAATAGTTGGAAAAGATAGTAGGAATGGTAGTGGATGGAAATTTAGTAGAAGAAACTTGTGGTTTTTCATTATTGCTTCAATTTGGAAGACTACAAGGGTATATATAGATGGCTCTCACCGTTATATGACACTGCCTATCACTTTCCAGTAGTTTTTTTATATTTACTTTTATATTTTATCTTTATTTACAACTTGTTTCGAGATTTAACTTCATTATTGCTTCTAGAACTAGTTAGGTAGTGGACATATTTCTATTACATTCTATTCTATGATACTCTAGAAAGTGGGCTAACGTTCTAATGCTCCTCTTTAGCATACTTTTCTATAATTCCTAACATTCCTTGTAACATCTCAAACTTTGGTTTTGGCAATGCTTTTGTGAAAATATCAGTTAGTTGTTTCTTTATATTGCATTACTCGAGCTTTGTCTTTTTCTTTATTATTGCCTTGTGTATAAAATGATATTTGATGGTAATGTGCTTGGTTCTACTGTGATGGACTGAATTGTTGGCAATCATAATAGCAGAATTGCTATCACATAGGATCTCAGTTGGATTATCTTCTTGTTCACCTATGTCTTCAAATATTTTCTTTAGCTAGATTGCTTGACTAGTAGCATTTGTTGCTGTAATGTACTCAACTTCTGCTGAAAATTGAGCCACTATTTCTTGTTTCTTAATTTGACACCCAAGACAATACTTCTGATTCAAATGTGAATGCATATCCAGAAGTACTGTTCATGCTCAACTTCTTCAGGTAAGCAAGGATGTTACTAGTGATGATTCTTGTGGTTTTGAGTCCTCTGCTTTGGTTAGTAATGCTTCAAGAGCTCGAAGTGGTAAATGTGGTATAAGGATAGGATGGAGTGGTCATGGTACCAGTGGTCCGAGTCGCAGTAATAGTGGTCCACCTACTTGTTTTGATTGTGGTGAGGTTGGTCATATTAAGAGGTTTTGCCCCAAGGTCACCTAAACATCCTCATAGATAGTTGGTCCACTTGCTACTCATGTAGCTGCCTAGGATGGTTTATTGCCTACCTTTTTGGCATTGTTCAATCTCTTGTTGCCTACTTTATCCCCCATTGAGCCATAGGTGACCTTATTTGAGGATAAGTATGCTCGTCTTACTCGCCTACTTCAATCTCAGCCAATGTTATTAATAAATGGCGACCATGGTGAGGCAGATTTCTAGCAAAACACCAAAGCACTTGCATGGCATTGCGGGTTTCATATGGCAGCGCCATGACAACCACCATGAAGATGACGGTGTGGTGGTATGGCAGTATGGCAACTGCTATGGTTAAATGGTGGATTTCTAGGATATTTTAGGATAAATAATGCTATTTCACACGAATTTAGATTCATGAAATGTCACAAGAATACAAATTTGCTTTGCAATTAGGTTGCGTTTTATTGCCTCTTATATAGGTGAGGATCATGTGAATGACTTAAATGCCACTATTTAGCACGTTCGTGTATTAGCTCACGAAAATGGCTTCGTGGGAAATAACAATGCTCTTTTAGGATTCTTCTTTTTAAATCTGGGGTGTTTTAGGGCTTTTAAGTGTGTTTTATTTCTAATTTATGATAAATGGAGGATAACATCGAGCCCTAAACCATTTGCTACCCACATCAAGCCTCTGTTTTAGCTTGTCTTCTCCACACTCCAGTGCACCTCGTCTTCTCCGGCCAATCACGGCTGGCGCACCTATCTTCTTTGACCAGTCTCCATTTATGCGTCTCTATCTTCTTTGGTCAGTTTTGCACCACACAATCTCTGTTTCTTTCTTCTCCAAATCTCCAAGTAATTGAAGTTTTCTATTTTTTTTTAATGTTTATCAACCACCCACCCATTAATAGCTATCACCCACTGTGCTATGAGCTCATAGGGTGTTGTTTTTCTTTCCTCCATCCACTATGTTGTTTTTGTTACCCACCCACTTTGTTGTTTTCCTTACCCAGTACCCACCCATTGTTATGCTTTGTTTGTGCATGCTCTGTAATTCTCCCGCTGGTTTTAATTTCTTTTCTACATTCTTTATCTGATTTAAGGTGATAGCAACCAAAGGATCATCCAAAGTTTCATCAAGATCTACTAATAGGACTGATCTAGGCTAGAAGTATTATCATCCAATAGTGGAAAATGATACTAATGATTTGGTTTGAAATTATTGTGATAAGATTACCAAGGGAGGCATCACTAGATTAAAACAACATCTAATAAGAAAGAAAGGCAATGTCAAAGCTTGCCCAAAGTGTCCCAAAAAAATTAGAGAAGACTTGTGGCCACATTTTATTGGTAAAATGAAGCTAGATAGTGCTGAAATGAGAATTAAAGATGTGAAGGCTCATGTCCTTGAAAATTCGGGTTTTGGGGAGGGTGAAGAAGAAGAAGGGCTAAGAGATGATATATCAACTGCCTGTGAGAGGAAGAAGAAGACTACCATGAAAGCACAATTGGATTTGTATTGCCAAAAACCTGAAACTGCCATTGAATGAAGGAAAAAGGAAAAACTAAGGCAAGCTAGCATAAAGGAGTCTTGTGACAAAAAAGTACCATCTAGAGTCAATTAGTATATAACTCGGTGGATGTACCAAGTTGAAATTCTATTCAATGCTATAAACTACAAAGGCTTTCACCATATGATTGAAGCTATTGGAGCCTATGGCTTGAATTTGAAGCCAATGAATTTTCATGAGGCTAGAGTGGTGTGGCTCAACAAAGAACTTGAGTACACAGAAAATTTGTTGAAGGGTCATAATGTTCAATGGGCAAAACATGGTTGCTCTATTACGTCAGATGCATGGATTGATAAGAAAGAAAGAAGCTTGATTAATTTCTTGGCGAACTCTTTAGTCAGGACAAAGTTTGTGAGGTCTATTGATGCTTTTGAATTTGTAAAAACCAATGAAAAGTTGTTCAAGTTGTTGGATTCTCTTGTGGATGAGATTGGAGAGGAGAACATGGTTCAAGTCATAACTGATAATGGAAGCAATTATGTTTTAGCTAGCAAGATGTTGGAAAAAAAGAGAAAACATCTTTTTTGGACTCCTTGTGTTGCCCATTGCATAGATTTAATGTTAGAAGACATTGGGAAACTTCCTATAGTAAAGAAGACAATCCAAAGGGCAATCACACTTGTTGGCTTCATCTATAGCAATTCAAGCACCCTAAACATGTTGAGACATGATAAGTGTACGAAAGTGTTATCTAAATACCCTATTATTGGACTAAAATGCTAAAATGTGAATAGAAATAATTAGAATTAATGTTTCTTTTTAAATTGAGTTTCTATTTACTTTGGAATACTCTTAAGCAAATATATATATATATATATATATATATATATATATATATATATATATATATATATTATTTAAACTTGATAATATTTTTATTCTTGTATTTATTTTAGTTAATTTAGTCTCACTATTTAATTATTTTATTTTATAGAATAATATGAGCAAAGAATAGACAAGAAGAAATCAAGACTTAGACCTATAACAAATAAAAGAGATTGGGGCATTAAGCAAGTGAAACAGTGACTACAGTGCATTGAAAAAAAATTCAAATTTAACTTATTTAAAGGGACAAGGATACACTGCAATATTGAAAGCACTTACTTAATTATAAATAGAAAAAGTCACACAATGTGACACAGTGTGTGCTGCGCCACTCAATAGAAGGATAAATAAAAAAAAGATTGAGAATTGGAAGGTGCACCACACAATAGAGCAAAAGGGAAGAAAAGAAACAGATTGAATGGCACGCAAGATGAAAAGAAAATAAAAGTAAGAAACAAGTTGGATGTTGTAGCAACACGCTGCTCGAGGAAAAGAAAGAAGAAAAAGGACATGACGACAGTACAATGTGGATCAATGGAGAATTTTAGTGAGATAATTCAATTGTGTTCTAATCTTAATATGACTTACTAAATTATTTGTACTAAGGGGATGATGAAATCTTGATTATTTTGTCATTACTATGTTGAATTATTTTTATCTAATTTTAGGATTTAATACTTATTGATTCTATTTTCTTATCAGATTATATGAATGAATTTTTAGATAAGTTCGGTCATGTTTTTCTCATGCTTTACAATTTATTTGTTTTATCAAAGTGTTGGTGGTAATTGTTGGATATCAATTGTGATTTCTTATTAGGGATACATTTGATGATTTGATAATTTACTATTAATTAAGAAAATTTTATCATACACTTGATTATTATTTTTAGTGCTTCATTGATAGATCTTCCATGATCACATGCTTGCTGCTAGATGTTCATGAGTTAAATTATTTGGGTATAATAATTTGACATAGTTAATGTTTAAATTAATCTTGATGGATTCTGAACCTTAGACATCTTACATATGATTGAAACCCAATTTGTTTACTTTGCTTCACTTTAATTTGCATTCAAAATTAATCTTTGTTCTCTATTAATCATTTAATATTTTTCTTTAATTTCTTTGTTCCTTCTGCTATTCTTTTAATTTGTTTCTCTGTGAAATCAATACCCCAAAGCTGTGCTACAACTACCACGTTATTCTTTGAGCATAATCAAATTTTGGTGCAATTGCCGGGAAGATGGTAGAATAATTGCTAGACAATTTTTCTTTTCAGCAGTTTGTAAAGGCGGTAACTTCGTTTCTTTTTTTTAGCTTGCTGCATCTTTATTTTATTTTATTTTATTTTCTTTTTGTAATTTTTTTTGGTGTTGCATTTTTTTCTACCTTGCATGAAAAAACGTAGAGATGCCTTGAGTCGGTTTGCTTGTAGACATGTGTCAACGCCAGAGCCTGATTTTTATATTCATTTGTTTGATACTTCTTTTAATTCTGAGGAAATGAACAAACACGAAGATCAATCCAATAGGACCCTTCAGGATTACCTTCACCCTACACGCACAGCCATACCATCATGCATTATGTTTTCAACTAATACTTTCCAACTAGATTTTAAAATAGGGATGATATAGTTACTCCATACTTTTCATGACTTGGAAAATAAAAATTTATATTTGCATATTAGGGAATTTAAGGAAGTAGTTGCGACTTTTGATAGTCAAAATACAACTAATGACGTTGTGAAACTTAAATTCTTTCCTTTCTCTTTGAAGGATAGAGCTAAGAGTTGGCTATACTCACTGAGACCACGATCTATTGGGTCATGGAATGAAATGACTCAAGTCTTCTTTAATAAATATTTTTCCCAACATAAGACCAATGCTTTAAAAAGACAAATCTCTACCTTTGCACAAAAGGACAGTAAGATTTTGTATCAGTCTTGGGAGAGATTTAATGAGTTATTGAGTGTGTGTCCTCACTATAGGTATGAGAATTGATGCTTAGTGGGCTATTTTAATGAGGGAATTACATCTAGAGAGTACCAATTTGTGGAGATGATGTGTAACGATAAGTTCTTACAGAAAGATCCTGATAAGGCTATGGAATACCTTAATGAGCTTGCTGAAAAAGTTCAAACTTGGACTAGACCTAGTGCTACTGAGAGCACAAATAGGTCACGACTTGTAGGAAACCCAAATGGTGGTAGAATTTACCATCTTAGGGAAGAGGATAACCTAAAGACTAAAGTTGAGATGCTCACTAGGAAGCTACATGTGCTAAATATTAAAGACTTAAATCCAACACACATGGCTAATCATGCAGAGTCTTATAGACCATGTTTTGTGTGTGGTGGGGTAGATCACCTCACCCAAGAGTGTCTCACATTTGCTGAGATGAGAGGGATGTACGAGGAACAATGTAATGCCTTAGGTATATATAAGAAGCCTTTTACACATTTCTCTGATATCTATAATCCGGGGTGGCATAATCACCTTACTTTTAGCCAGAAGTCTGAAAACCAACCGCCTACACAATCCCCTAAATCATATCTTGCACCATATCATGCACATTCACCTTCTAGGAGTCCTTTAGAAGACATTTTGCATGCTTTTATTAAGGCACAAGGTAAGACTAACCAAAAGTTTGAATATTTAATTACACAGGTTGTTGAAGAAAACAAGGAGATAAAGAGTCAAGTGTTTAAATTGATGAGTTCCCTTGAGTGTGAATGAGCGAGATAAGTTTCTTTCTCAAGCTCAGTATACACCCCATAATCAACACATGGCGCTAGAGAATTTGAAGGATGTGAATGTTATTGTGACACGAAGTGATACATCATTACACATCCCAATAACAAACAAATCAGAGGATGTAGAAAAGAATCAATATAGTAGTGATATCGAGTTGCCCAAGGAACCTGAGGTGACAAAGAGTCCTGTTAAGGTACCATTCCCTCAAGCTTTAAAATCAATCAAGTGAATTTTAGATCCTAACAATGAAATCCTAGAGAATCTAAGGCTGGTAAAAATTAATCTTACTCTTTTGCATGTGATTAAACAAGTTCCTATTTATGCAAAAGTTCTCAAAGATTCGTGTACAGTTAAGAGGAAGCACCATGTAAAGAAGACAACATTCCCGACAGAACAAGTTAGTGCTCTAATTGAGTAGCAGATTCCTTCCAAGTACAAAGATCCTGGTTGTCCAACCATTACATGCAACATAAAAAACCATGAATTTGGGCAAGCTTTACTAGATTTAGGAGCTAGCGTGAATCTAATGCCATATTTTATTTATTTGCAGTTGGGGTTGGGAGAAATTAAACCAACCACTGTGGTATTACAATTGGCTAAACGTTCAGTCAAAGTACCTCGGGGTATGGTAGAGGATGTTCTAATTCAAATTGACAAATTTTATTATCCTGTTGATTTCCTAATCCTCGACACTAGCTCTGCTGTTGATGGTACTTCTAAAATTCCTTTGATTTTAGATAGGCATTTCCTTGCCACTGCTAATACTCTTATTAATTGCAGAAATGAGCTCATGAAGTTATCTTTCGAAAACATAATTCTCGAGGTGAATATCTTTCATATTGCAAAACAACTAGAAGATGATGACAAAGGTCACCAGATATACATGATTGACTCACTCATAGATAAAGGAGTTTCTACAACCCATCATTTTGATCCCCTTGAGTATTTTCTTGTTAATTATGAGTTTGATTCTATCAGTAATCCATCTGATATAGTTAATATTTATGCGATTTTTTATAAAACTCAGGATTATGACACTCAGGATTATGGCACTCAGGCATGGCAACCAAAGTTTGAGGAGTTGCTTGAGAAAGGTAAAAAAAAAACCTCCTTCAAGTGTGGAAGCACCGAAGGTTGAATTGAAGCCTCTGCCTAAGGGTTTGAAGCATGTTTACCTTGGTCCATGTGATACTTTTCCTGTTATTATCTCATCTGAATTATCTGAGTCTCAAAGTGAGAAATTAATTCAGATCCTTATTGAGCATAAGTCAGCCTTAGGTTGGAGCATTGTTGATATAAAATGTGTTAGTCCCCTAGTCTGTTCTCATAAAATTAATTTAGAGGAAGGAACTATCTCTTGTAGGTTTAATCCCACTATGAAAAAAGTGGTGAAGAATGAAGTGTTGAAACTACTAGATGCAGGAATTATATATCCTATTGCTGATAGTAAATGGATAAGTCCTTCACAGGTTATTCCTAAAAAGTTAGGTGTTACTGTGGTGAAGATTGACTTGGGAGAGTTAGTCCCTACAAAACTTATGACTGGATGACGGATGTGCATTGATTACATAAAATTGAATGCTGCCACTCGGAAATGTCATTTTCTTCTCCTTTTATTGATCAAATTCTTGAGCGTGTAGCTGGTCATCCTTTCTATTACTTCTTGGATGATTATTTTGATTATTATCAAATTGAAATTGCATTAGAAGACCAGGATAAAATCACTTTCACGTGCCCTTTTAATACTTATGCTTTTCGTAGAATGTCTTTGGATTGTGTAACACACCTGTTACTTTTCAACGTTGCATGATGAGCATTTTTAGTGACATGGTTAAAAATTGCACACAAGTTTTTATGGATGACTTTACTATTTTTTGATATTCTTTTGATGCATGCTTATTGAATTTAGAGAAAGTGTTGATTTGTTGTGAGGAAAAAAAATTGGTTTTGAATTAAGAAAAATGCCACTTTATGGTACCTTCAAGTATACTCTTATGGCATATTATTTCTTCTAGGGGGATCGCGACGGGACGACCCAAAACAAAAATGATTTTGAAAATAATGGAGTCACCACCAATGTTTATTTAAATTGAGAAAACATTAGAAAAATCCTTTAGTTAGGAAAATTGGTCTTTTGAAAAACGAGTTTAAATTCGAGAGTCGATTACAAGTAGAGAAGGTGTTACAATCATACACTGCCCGTTCTAGGAATAGTACCTTAAGTTAGTTGTGCAAATTTTAATAATCTCAAATATATTTATATTACCCATCTTAAAAATATTATAACTATTTATAAAAGAAAAAAGAAACAACCAAATTATGAAAATTTAATTTTAGCTTGAAAGAATAGAGATTTCGCTCCTACATATCCTCGGGTGCAATAAGAAATTCAAAGCCACGCCGTTCTTAAAAAAAAACGATTTTGGGTTGGTTGTTTTTAATTCTGAAAAGATTTTTGTTTTGAAAATTTATATAATTTTTTTTATGTTTAAAAAATGAATCATCAAATTGTCACAATTTAAATGATTCTAAAAGTTACAAGATTAACAAGTTGTCACAGCTTAGCTAATCTCATTTCATTCTTCTCAACAAGGTTCAATTATTTTATTTTATTTTTTATTTTTTTACCTTATAACTCATTTACAACTCTTAATCCAAAATTATTTGATGACTTGTCCACAAAAAAAAAGTTAGAATATCTAAAAGTCTAACCTAAACAGATGTCACCCAACCAACCAAAATAAGCCCAAAACAATAAAACTTAAACTTATTCTAAATAACAACAAAGAAATAAATAATGAATTAAAAAAATGAAAATAGATAAAAATAAAAAAGCTTGACTTTTGTTCTTCAAAAGCCTAGTAAAAAAGGCAACAGAGAATCATAGAAACGAGCAACAGAAGGGGAGGGGCGTTGGTGCACAGCTCCGGTGACGATGGAGGAAGGTGCGACATGTACGATGACGCAACGGTGGGAGCGGATCCCGGCGGCGTTTGTGGTTCGTGGTTTGTACACAGTGGTGGTTCGCGCGAGGGACATGATGGCTTACTATTGTGGTTCATGGATGCGATTGAGATGGGCAGATCTATATGGTGATGGTAAAAATCCAGTGGGGAATAACGACGTTTCAGTGAGGGTCATGTGGTTTGGGCGAGACAGAGGTACGACAACGACGAAGAGCGGTGGCAGAGACTCGTGTTGGCCAGATCTGGGTCCAGGTGACGACGTTGCGATGGAACTTGTGGACTTCAGGCAAATTTGATGGTGGTTGTTCTGGTTTCTGGGCTCGTGTGGAACTTGCTGGTCTGAGTATGGTTGTTCTGGTTCTGAGTTGGGTTTGTTGTGGTTACCACAATTGGTTTGGAACAATGGTGGCAGACGCAAGTTTGGTGGTGGCATGGTGTGTTGCAGGTGGTTATCGTTGATGATGAAGGAGGTGTTTGATGGTGATGGTGGAGTTGGTTTTAGGTAAAGGTAGAAGATTGTTGTGTTTTTTGGGTGACGAAGAAAAATGATGGTGCTAGACGTAGGGTCAAGGATGAAAAAATGATTATGCCTTTCTATTAGTTGCCCCATCTGCTCTTTTGCCTATGGGTATTTAACGAGTTCGAGAACTGGCTTTTCTCTATCAATCCCCTCAAATCAAATCCCTTGATTACTTGCCAACATGCTTGATTGAGGGAGTGAGATTTTGGGGTTGCTGAGAGGGTGTGTGTGGCTAGGGTTTGGGTGCAAGTAGGGAGATGGCTTGGATGGAAGTGATGGATCGGCTTGACCCATATTTGACGGGTCACAAATTGGTTTGGGCTCAAGGTGGGTGGTTTGAAAAATTAGGTTAAGCTTATACATACAAGAAAGTTGGGTCATCTTATTTTTCTTTTTTTTTAAAAAAAAAATTTATCTTTATTTTGAAATCTAGACTAAGGTGGGTTGTATGTTTGAGCCTAATGAAAATTTGGATCAAAGCAAAAGATTGGCAAAATAAAATTTTTTTTATTCTATTTTATTCTGAATTAAAAAGTTTTAACGACTCAGACAAAGTTGAGTGTTCATACCTTGATTAAGCAACAAAAATAAAAATTTTATGGACAAAATTAAGTATCAACAATTGCTCCCCTCTGCTTTACAATTAAACTAAGTGTCTATTTGACTCCTAAAATTGAGCATGAAATTAGAGTTTGGAATTAGAATTGGATCTCTTATTTCCAATTTTTGTGTTTATAATGTCATTTAGAATTAGAATTGTAATTTCATAAATCAATTATATGGAATTAAAAAACAACTAAGTTAAGTTTTTCTCATTTCTTATCTTATTCCTTAAGAATTACTAATTTCATAATTTAAAAATTAAAAACTCTCTCTCTCTCTCTCTCTCTCTCTCTCTCTCTCTCTATTTATTGATATTTATTTATGAATAATCATATTTATTGAAATTTTATATTTATATAAAAATTATTTTTATATTTTTATAATAGCTATTTATTTATTTTTCTAAAAAAATTTGTGAAAAATTTCTTTATAAAAAAATATGACTATTATATTATAAAAATATTTTTGTATGAATATTTTTATTAATTTTAATTTTGTAAATAATTTTTTAATATTTTAGATCATACCTTTAAACAATAAAATTATAATTGAATTTAATTATAATTTCTTATCTTAATTCTTTGATAACCTCAAACATAGAATTTAAGATTCTAAATAATTTAATTGAAAGAATTAGAATTAAAATTAAAATTTATGTTTTAATTTCAATTCTGCCATCTAAATGGATCCAATATTTTTGGAATACAATTCGCTCTTTAATTATTTATAAGAGATACTGTTCTTAATGAATTTTTATCATAATTAACAACATTTACTATCTATTAATATAGATTTGATTACGATTCTTATTTATTCTGACGCTTCTATAAATACTGCACAAACACTTATAACAACATTGTACACGGTCTAATTTAAGCGTTAAAGTATCTTTTGCAGGTACTGATCCCTCACATCATCATCGCTTACACAGTATAACAGAGGAAACCACCTTCGATAATCATATTTAGGTAATCTTTCAAAACTCATTCAAAATTATAGCAAAATGCATTTGAACCCCCAAAAAAAAATACTTCTTAATAATTTACTGGTTGAATAATAATATAAATTAAAAAATTAAATATAAATAAATTAAGTATGTTAAGTATTGTGTTCAAATCTTATGAATTACATTTTAAAAATTTCAATTGAAAAAAAAAAAATCAAGTCATCTGAATTTGACTAATTCGCTACAAAAAAAACTATTACAAATAAGGATCAGACCAACTTAAGGACCACTTCGCGGTTTTATAAGTCGAACCGGCCAGTCGAATTCAGTTCATACATAATTATATCATTTGGTTGCATCATATGGCTTTTCGTTGTGTTCCAATCCCAAATTTGCGACATTGTCACAAACGGTTCGTTGCTGATGATTTTCAACCCGCAAGTTTTGATTTTGGATCAACCACCACGTCAGATTTTATTTTGAATATTTATATATATTTAATTTTGATCTCAGCAGCCAAAAGAAGGGCCACCACTACTTGGATGAGTATTGAGACCAAAACATGGTGTGGGTTTGAGGGCTCCGAATGGAGCCCTGATCAATGATCGACTTTCTTGATGGTAGGCCATGCTGTTTGATTTTTGAAACAAAGCAATGTCCATGTGGTCCATCAGCGAGGTCATCTTCAAATGGCTAGAATGCAATTATCTGAAAGTGGTCCACAACCACAACCCACAATGGAATTGTGCTATACTGATTATTACTGGCTATCAACCACCGGTCCATTACTAAAACTAGTGACTCCTAGCCATAACTGCGACGACTCCGGGAGTTTCCTTTGCAGGCAGCACTTTGGTTTGGGTATCTATATCAACTATCAACCACCCCATTTCCCAATGACCTATCCTTCTTTCCTTGTCTGGTTGTGTGTGGTCTAAATTAAACCTCACCTTGGGATGTATTTTGTTTTTTTTTTTTTCTACATGAAGAGTATATGCATGGAAATAAATTAAAATACATCACTTTGTTTGAATTGAAGCATAATTTTTTTGTCTTTGAAGACGGTATCTTCATGACCAAGTCATGGATGGCCAAATACAATATGCTTCAAAAGGAGGGATAGTTTAGCTGTGAATAAGTACAAACCAAAAGAAAGAGATAAATTGAAGACAAGATTTGGTTGGCAGTTCCATTTTGTTTCTCTCACTACGATATATGAACCGCATGGAAATGCACATTGGGGGCTGAACTATCTGCCCCAAAAGTTGTCCATTGGGTTTTCAATTTTGCATTATTCACCATTCAAAGGGATGAAAACAATTACTTTGGATATTATTTTCCATCAGCTCCTAGTAGCAATTATTAATTATCAAATATAAAATTCTAAATAATTTTATTAATAAATTTAATTCAAATAAATATGAGTTTAACTTCAATCCAATTAAACTTTTTGTATTATCATCTAATTATTTATTGTCACAACATTACCATGACCAAGCTAAGAGGTTATTATTTTAATACTATTAACCAAGATATCAATGATATGTTTCAAAATTCAGAAAGACAAGCAAAGGCTTACTTATAGATTACCTCCAAGAATTTCTCCTTAAAAGAAACTACTCAACTAAAAGAGATAATTAACTTCAAGTGGTTGACTTAATAGTAGACGAACATATAATGTGTGAGAAAAACATAATTACATGTTCGAATATCAATTACGTCAATTTCTTAGTGTCAGATTACAAAAAATATCCTTACGGAATTGAGAAGGTGAATTAGTCGAATTATATATAAGGTGATCTAAATTCTACTTGATTGCAATACAAATTTTTTTTAAAAAAAGCGAAAATTCAGTTGAACAAAATCCCAAAATACTTGGAAGTTAGTTATTTGCCAAGTGGAGAATTGTTGGCTTATGAAATGATCAACTTCAATATGCTACAAGTGTGGGATATTCTACTTAGTTGGGTGAAGATTTTACCGCATGAATAGCATACTAAAGTTTTACCAACGTGACAATATCTTAAACTATCGACCTTGCTTTCCACACGAATAATTTCTTCATATACTCCTCACAGTTTTTGTTGAATATACTATTGAATTGTAATTAAATCTCAAATTTTTATGACAAATAAAATTATGCACAATCTTCTAGCATGTTTGTGCAGCAATCAGTATTCCTGTTTGGGCCTAATAGATTGTTTATGCGACACTAACACTTTCTCACACTCTCAAAGCCACACCAAACTGTTCTTATCGATACCACTCTTACTGCCAAGAGAAAAGCAGGATAACTAAAATTTGTTTCTTTAACTGTTTTGTGACTGAAAGTCATCCTAATCAGCTCATCAGCACAAGTGTCAAGATAGGACAAGGAAAAGGTGATTGAGATAAGAAAAATGTTTTTTTAACACGTTATACAATAGGAAATAATTTTTTACAACTTATATTATATTCTACATACATCTAATAAATTCATTATATATATATATATTTTTTACATACATCATTCATTAAAAATTTTTATATTTCTAAAAAATCTAATATCATTCACGTTATATATATGCGACATATATATATATATTTGATCAAATAAAATAGAATGAGATGGGATGGGATTGGAATCTCAATCAATCACATTAGAATTGGAAAAAATAATGTGAATAATATTTACAATTCTAAAAGAAGTGTGAAATGATTATTTTCTATTTTTTAACACGTTATACAATAACTCAAATAGACACTAAATGTGAGTAGAAACCACAATATATATGTACCATATGGCGATATGAGAGGTATTGACTGGATGTGGTATTTTGGATGTTATAATAACAAGATTGTTGTGATAATTAATGCTCATCTGGCATACTTTTAACCACCTAACCATACCTCGCTAGTCCTGACACCTGAATCATTGGATCACTCACGTTGCGTGGTTCACCTTTTCCTATATATAAACGATGCATGTTGTGATCACTCATCAAATCATCATCCTGAAAACCAAACCATACTTCACCAGACACTCCTCCTAACCTTCCTTCTCTAGCTTTCCATCCTTCTCATTCTCTCTACATTATATTTATATATCACTTGGTCTAAAGGGAAAATTTGCATTAGGGTCTTTCTAACATGGCAGGAACTGGAGTGTTTGCTGAGATTTTGGATGGAGATGTGTACAAGTACTACTCTGATAGAGAATGGAAGAAATCTTCTTCAGGGAAAAGTGTTTCTATTATCAACCCCACTACCAGAAAGACTCAATACAAAGTTCAAGGTAATTAGCTATCATGGATGTTATAGACTCATAATCACATCTTCACTCCTTTACCTCTCTCTTGCATTTTAAGTCCTTTATTTCAGTACTTTTTTTTTTCTTCGCTTTGGATGTAGCTGGAAGCTTGAATACTCTAACATGGGGATTCTAACCTACCCTTAAGAGGTTTCGGTACTCCCAAGTGATTGAAATAAAGTATGATTAATTAATTGCGATGAATATATGGCTAATGAGTTTATGGTTAATGATATGTAAATAGGTGGTTAATTCAGTTTGTATATGGTACTGGGACCCTCTAACATTTTCTGGACTGTTTGTCTGAAAAGGTAATAGCAAAAGTAACTAATTTTATGATAGGAACAGAAGTACCATTATGCTTGAAAAGCTAAATGCTAGCAGGTTTTTACTTTCTTATCTTCAAAGTTTTTGGATGAAATGCCATTTACCTGTGGTTGTTAATTATAAGAGGAGAAAGGGGAAATTGGTTCCTCAGACCCGAAAATTGCTGCAAGAATTGGTAATGGTACACGTAGTTCTTAGACATGTGATTTTCTAGTTTTCTATAACCAAACTAGAATATATGAAACCAGAAGCTTCTATTTTTATATGAGTAAAAGCAGATAGCTGTGTCTAATAGGCTCTGAAATGATATTGATACAGCTTGTTCACAAGAAGAGGTTAATAAGGTAATGGATTCAGCAAAATCTGCACAAAAGTCATGGGCAAAAACTCCACTCTGGAAGAGAGCTGAACTTCTCCACAAGGCAGCTGCTATTCTCAAAGAACACAAAGATTCGGTCGCAGAGTGCCTGGTGAAAGAAATAGCTAAGCCAGCCAAAGACGCAGTTACAGAGGTGCATATTGTGTTATGGATTAAAACAAATTATTGTTTAGGACTACAAATTTGAATCATGAAAATAATTAGTTTTTAATTTTTCCATGAAGGTTATAAGATCTGGGGATTTGGTTTCTTACTGTGCTGAAGAAGGGGTAAGGATTCTGGGAGAAGGAAAGTTCTTGGTATCAGATAGCTTTCCTGGAAATGAAAGGACAAAATACTGCCTCACATCCAAGGTTTATTTTCAGAACTTATTTACTATATCTATATGCTTCTTCATAATTCATATATTACTGGCTAACTGGCTTGTCACACTACATTCCTACAAATCCTCCTTTTAAACATGAATGGTATCATTGATTCATTGATATGGAAGCGATGCTGCAATGTAAATACTAAATATTGGTTTCTCAATAACCATCTTTTACCGATTTTCTCATGTGCAATCCATTAAAAATGAGACATATGACAGTAATAATGAGAAGCTAACAAAGTTTTGGGAGTTAGCACGAGTTTTATGGACTTCTAATTTTCCACTTCAAAATATTTAAATTTTAGTTTTGACTCTTAAGTTTTAGAATAATAATATTTATAAATCATTTTTTTTACATTATTTTTACATCATTTCTTTTTTAATTAATAAAACAAGAAAAATATATATTTTAACATTTACTTTTTCTATTTTTATTTCTCAAATAAATAAAGTGTAAACATGATATAAAGAAAATAACTTGGGACATAAATTGATGTGTATGACATAAGAAAATAATATCATTTTTCTGAGTTTTAAAGTGCGTGCATGATGTGTGACATAAGTTGCGGATTTGTTTGGCGGTACTGATTAGTGGTTAGGAGGGATAAAAAATGGAAATGGTGCTTTTAACTTTTCAACTGACTAATTGTTTAACCAATATGTATACACAGTCTTCAGTATTTTCATTCAATCATACAAATCTCAGTTAACCAATATGTAATTGGCTCGCATTAGGGGTAAAGTACCATATATTATTAACTAATTGTTAAACACATATTTACATATTGTTAATGATAAACTCATTGATTATTTATCCGACTGATTTAATTACTTATAGAAAATAATGCAATTTCACCCAAAAAAAAATTAATGCAATTAACCATTTATCATATGAGAGTAGTACACTAATCTCATTGGGTCTAGTAATATTGGAAAATAAATGGACCCAATATTCAATTATAATCAATTGATTGTTTGTGCGGAAATTAAAGTTGTACTAGACCGAAAACATCAAATTCTTTTGTTTTAAAATATCTGCCGTTCATGGTAATGTACAAAGAATTAAGAAAGTAATTAAATAACCTTATAAGAAAATATAATTACTTTTTCCATCTATTTTTATTTCTTTTTAAAGTTGTTACATAAGAATTAAAAAAGTCATTAAATATTCTTGATTACAAGTGAAATTAATTTTATTTGATTAAATTACTTTATTAAATTAAAATAATTATTATTATTATTATTATTTTATTATTATTTTTCTATTCTTTTTTATTTATCGTTTAAGGAAATGATACTAATATTAAGAACATAATTAAGAACATAATTTAATAGTCTTAATTTTAGAAAAAAAAATAATTGTAAAAGATAGTATTATCATTTGATTCATTATAATGTGATTGGTGTTAGGAAAGAAAAGAGTGTGTCTGCAAGAATAACAACACAAATGGGTAATAAAATCTTTCCACTTGAAAGAACTTGTGAGGAAGCAAAATATACAACCAACCAAAAATATCCACCAAAAGATATATCAAGAATGCACAAAAATAAATAAAAAAAAAAACACATATAATTTTAACGTGGAAAACCCCCTCAACGCGTGAGAAGTAAAAATCACGGGACCCTAGTCGAGAAAAATCTCCACTATAAATCAATGAGTAACAAAGTGTCTCTCAATAAATAAGAATATCACAATAGTCCCTACTTACTATCAACAAAGTAGAAATCAATAAAGTAACAATGCTCAAAACCCGCAAAGGGTACAAACAACCAACAAGTAGAGATGGAGAAATAAGAATCGACCGCATCAAGTAGAAGCTCACAATGTAAGGAACAACATGCTAAAAATCATCCAGATCGAATTCACAAATGACAACCCAATCTGAACACGCAAGATCAAGACTGAATTTTTTTTCTCTCTCACGCGTACAGCGTCACACTCTAGAAGCAAAAAACTAGATACTAAAGTTTCTGCCTTTTGCTCTTTTAAAAGCCTATTCCTTTTTTTAAAAAATTAAGGTATGGGCCCACTTGGGTTGGACCCATACAACAAACTCCCCCTCCAACTCAAGTGGAGGCAAATGTCAAACCGGCAACCAAACGACAATCTTCAAACTTCCCTCTCGATAAAGTCTTTATCAACATGTCTGAACCATTATCATCAGTATGGATCTTCTCAAGTTCCAACAACTTAGAGTCCAGAACATCACATATCTAATGATACCTTATATCAATATACTTAGATCTACCATGGAACGTAGGATTCTTGCCGAGATGAATAGCACTCTGACTATCACAAAACAAAACATACCTCTCCTGAGTAAAACCAAGTTCGTGGACAAAATTCTTCATCCAAAGCAACTCCTTACAAGCTTCGGTAATAGCAATGAACTCAGCCTCAGTAGTAGACAATGCAACACACTTTTGCAACCTAGATTGCCAAGCCACAGCTCCCCCTGCAAAGATAATCAAATAGCCAGAAGTAAACTTTCTTGAATCAACATCACCTGCTAAGTCTGAATCTGTATAACCACAAAGAACAGGTTTCCCAATTCCAAAACAAAGCTTCAAACTAGAAGTGCCCCAAAGATATCTTAATATCCACTTCACAGCTTTCCAATGCTATTTACCAAGATTGGAAAGAAAACGACTAACCACACCAACTGCATGAGATATATCAGGCCTTGTGCAAACCATTACATACATCAAACTTCCTACTGCAGATGCATAAGGAACACGTTGCATGTCTTGTTTCTCTTCATCACTAGAAAGAGTTTGTCTAGTGCTAAGCCTAAAATGTAAAGCAAGAGGTGTGCTTACAACTTTAGCTTTATCTAAGTGAAAACGTTGAAGTACTTTCTCAATGTATTTCTCTTGAGATAACCACAACTTATTGGCCACTCTATCACGAGTAATCTGCATGCCAAGAATCTGTCTTGCTGGTCCTAAGTCTTTCATTGCAAAAGACTTACTAAGCTCCTTTTTCAACCTGTCAATTCTAGAAGAATTATGACCAACAATCAACATATCATCAACATAGAGTAATAAAATGATGAATTCATTATCAAAAAACTTCTGCACAAACACACAATAATCAGAAGTAGTCTTCTTGAATCCCAGCTGAATCATAACAGACTTAAACTTCTTGTACCATTGCCTCGGGGCTTGTTTCAAGCCATACAAATTTTTCTTCAACCTGCAGACATAATTTTCTTTACCCTTCATCACAAAACCCTCAGGTTGCTCCATGTAAATCTCCTCCTCCAAATCACCATGAAGGAAAACAGTTTTCACATCCATCTGCTCAACCTCAAAACAAGACTGGCTGCCAAACCAAGAACAACTCGGATAGAAGACATTTTAACAACCGGTGAGAAGATCTCCTCAAAATCAATCCCCTTTTTCTGACGGTAGTCTTTGACAACTAATCTAGCTTTGTATCTCAGAGTAGAAGTATTCTCATCATTTTTCAACCTGTAAACCCACCGATTTTGCAAAACTTTCTTATCCTTAGGCAACTTGACTAGCTCAAAAGTATGGTTGTCAAGCAAAGATCTCATCTCATCATTCATTGTTGCAACACATTCTGCCTTCTGCTCACTCTCCATAGCTTCTTCGTAGCACTTAGGTTCTCCCTCATCAGTAAGAAGCACATACTCATCAGATGAGTAACGGGTAGAGGGAATAAGATGTCTGAAAGACCTCCTAAGTAAAACAACAGGTTCATTAACAACCTCACGAGCAGGAGCATCTACCTCATCAACAACATTATCAACAACATCCTCAACCTGATCACCCTGAATATGATTATGCACATCATCATGATCGCCAAAGTCAGCTACATCTGGCATATGAGGCTCAGGAATTGGATCAATATCAATCAAACCATCAGTACTCGGAGACTCTGACTTCTTTGCCTTATCAATATCTTCAATGGTCTGATCCTTTATGAAAATAACATCACAGCTTCTAACAAGCTTCTTCTCAATTGGATCATACAACCTATAGCCAAACTCATCATGACCATAACTAATGAAGATGCACTGTCTAGTCTTGATATCTAACTTGGATCTCTCATCTTTGGGCACATGTACAAATGCTCTACACCCAAAGACACGTAAGTGGTCATAGGAAACAACTTTTCTATTCCACACTCTGTTAGGAACATCAGCCTATAAAGCAACAGTAGGAGATAAATTAATAACATGTGCAACAGTATATAAAGCCTCACCCCAAAAAATCCAAGTAACTTTGCTTCAGAAAGCAAACATCTAACTCTCTCCATCAAAGTTCTGTTCATCCTTTTTGCCAGGCCATTAAGCTGAGGAGTCTTAGGAGGCGTCTTCTGGTGTCTAATACCCTGCTGTCTACAGTACTCATCAAATGGTCCGCAATATTCACCACCATTATCAGTGCGAACACATTTCAGTTTCTTCCCTGTTTCTCTCTCAACAGAAGCCTGAAACTGCTTAAAGACACCAAGCACCTGGTCCTTAGTCTTCAAGGCATAAACCCAAAGTTTCCTTGAATGATCATCAATGAAAGTCACAAAGTAAAGTGCACCACCAAATGTTCTAGTCCTCATTGGACCACAAAGATCTGAATGTATCAACTCAAGCACCTCTGATTTTCTAGAAGGAGAATGACTCTTGAAAGAGACTCTATTCTGCTTCCCAGCCAAACAATGAGCACACTTTTTTAAACTTGCATCCTTCAAACCTGAAAGTAAATTCCTTTTGGCCAAAGTATCAAGTCCCTTCTCACTAATGTGGCTAAGTCTCTTGTGTCATAACTTTTAGTGGTTATCACACTCAACTATATTAGCAGCATCAACAGAAACTGAAGCATTGGTCCAATACAAACCTGAACACTTCTTTCCATGTGCCACAACTAAAGAACCCTTAGAGAGTTTCCACTGTCCACCACCAAAGGTACTAAAATAGCCATCATCATCAATAACACTAACAGAAATCAGATGCAAACGGATGTCTGGTGCGTGTCTGACATTCTTCAAAAATAACTTTGTCCCATTACTGGTTTCCAAACAGACATTGCCAATGCCAATCACCTTTGATATACCATCATTACCCATCTTCAAAACCCCATAATCACCAGGAGTATAAGATGTGAAGAAATCCTTACTAGATGTCACATGAAAACTGGCACCACTGTCAATAACCCAACTGGTCTCATCACAGGCAACATTAATCAAATTTTCATCACAGATAATCACAAGATCTCCTCCAGTAGTGGTGGCAACACGATCATCATTGTCATTATCCTTCTTTTGTTGCTTGTCCTTGTTACCCTTGTTCTCCCTTTTCCATCGGTAGCAGAACCTTTGGACATGTCCCTTTTTACCACAATAATCATACTCAATGTTTTTGTATTTAGACCTTGATTTACTTCTACTCTTGCTTTTTCCTCTATTGCCTTGCCCCCGACCCCTCTCAATGTTTCTCCCCCTGTTTTCAGTAACCAAAACCTCTGATTGTGAAGAGGATGCCTGCTGAGTTCGTCGTCTGACTTCTTCATTCAAAACAGCAGTATTTACATAATTCATAGTCACAACACCTCCCGGAGCAGAACTAGTCAAAGTGACTATGAGATTTTCCCAAGAATCAGGTAGAGTATTAAGCAACCAAAGTCCCAAAATTTCATCTTCAAATTTCACACCCATACCAGACAACTGGTCAAAGCATCCTTGAAAATCACTCAAGTGATCAGAAATAGAACTACCATCCTTGTAACTCAAGTTCATGGCCTGCTTCAACAAAAACAATTTATTGTTCCCAGATTTAGAGACATACAACGTCTCAAGCTTATTCCATAAAGTTCTGGCATGTGAATCATTAGCAATATGATTCAAAATATTATCATCTACCCATTGCCGAATAAAACCACAAACCATCTTATGCTCAAAAGCCCAATCTTCATCAGATTTAGCCTCAGGTTTTGTAGTAGCAAACACCAGTAAATGTAATTTTTTCACAAATAATAAATCTTTCATCTTTCCTTTCCACTTGTGGTAATTTGTGCTATTCAAATTAATCATTCTACTGTAATTTGGCTCCATTATTCAATCAAGCAAACAAACAAATAAATTTCTCTGATGCCAACTGTTGGGAAAGAAAGGAGTGTGTACACAGCGGAAGTAACAACACACAAATGGGTAATAAAATCTTTCCCAATTGAAAGAACCTGTGAGGAGCAAAATATACAACTAACCAAAAATATCCACCAAAAGATATATCCAAGAATGCACAAAAATAAATAGACAAAAAGAACATACACAATTTTAACATGGAAAACCCCCTCAACGTGAGAAGTAAAAACCACGAGACCTAGTCCAGAAAAATCTCTACTATAAATCAATGAGTACAGGCAAAGTGTCTCCTAATAAATAAGGATATCACAACGGCTGCTACTTACTATCAACAAAGTGGAAATCAACAAAGCAACAAAGCTCAAAACCCACAAAGGATGGAGAAATAAGAATCTGACCGTACAAGTAGAAACTCACAATGCAATAAACAACATACTAAAAAATCATCCAGATCAGATCACAAATGACCACCCAATCTGAATACCCAAGATCAGTACTGTAATTTTTCTCTTCTCTCTCTCGTGCGGCGCCATCACTCTAGAAGCAAAAAACTAGATACTAAAGTTTCTGCCTTTTGCCCTTTTAAAAGCCTATTCCTTTTTTTTTTTAAATTAAGGTATGGGTCCACTTGGGTTGGACCCATACAACAATTGGCTAATAAAAAAAAGTGATAAAAGATATAAAAGTTATATGAGTAAATATTAAATTATTCTAAGAGTTAAATAATTAATAATAATAAAAAATAAAGATAAAATTAGTATAAAATAATTAATTTTGTGTTGAAATTCTAAAACGATATTTAATATGGAATACAAAAGAATTTGTAGAACGACAAATAAAAAAAAATAGAAGGAGTAATATTTTCTTTCACTTATTAATTGTAAGAGTAAAATTAGAAAAGATAATTAGTGATTCATTGTTTTTCTAAAAGAATAATTTTGGGACAAAACAACTTTTAAAAACACAAATAAAAGTGGACAGTAAAAGTACATTTGTCTAAATTATCATTCATTAAAGTACTCAAAATATTGTCATTCCATTAATATTTTCTCTTATTTTATTTAGTAAAGTTAGCAAGAGAAAGGATAAAGTTAGAAAAATATAATTAGTACTTTCTTAATTTTTTAAAATGACATATAAATTAAAACGAAATAATTTTTCCAAAGTGACTTATATTTTGAAACGGATAGAGTAATTAATTCCCATATAAAAGAAATCCTACTGAATATAGACAATTAGCAGATTCAGAATTTTCTTATCCTAAAGTCCTTGGGCATAAAATGGATGAATATTTTTTAAACCAAATTAACAAAGTCAGGATCAATTTGAGAGTGTGTTGGATTTTATTTATTTTTTATTTTTTTGGTCTTTAGGGAGGTAGGATTTGGTGGGTGTGGGAGAGAGATTTGAACCTGGTTCCCCACACTTGGTGGAAAGCCAAGTTACCATGTGAAGTATTACTCAAGTGGCAAGTGTATTATTAAGGAGTAGCAGCTGCAGTATGCCATGTCAGCAATCCATGTGCAGCAACTAAAGTTAGTTTGAGTTAGTTACTGTGTTAGTTACTGATTTGTTACAATAGCTAAGTTAGTTTGAGTTAGTTACTGTGTTAGTTACTGATTTGTTACAATAGCTAAGTTAGTTTAGTTGCTATATAAACTGATGAATAGCCTCTGTAACTATACGAATGTTATCCTTACTTTTCTCTCAATATACAAATTGCACTCTTCTTCATTGTTCTACTTCTCCTCACTTTTCATATCCAAGCTCAGATACCTTTAATTATAATTAATTAGGATAAGAATTGACCTTATTTATTTATTTATTTTCATTCTGTTGCTCTTTAGCTGTTAATAATTTAATATGCTTGAGGAGGGCTCAGGGTTCCTGATAAGAACAGGATTTTATAGTTATATGGACAAAGGAGTCCTTGTTGGACAGAACCAATAATTATGGAAAAGTTCTTCAATAGTTTTACAAAAATTTGTAACATCTACAAATTCAACATGACCACATATTTTATCAAAAGCTTGAGTACATATAATGCTGTAATATCTGCATAACCTTTCATTATCTTAGTAACTAATAATGACAAGCAAGTAAAATGACCATGGTGGGTTGCCATCTGATATATTTCTATTATTTTTCTTTGTTTATGATGTGGTATAAAATGGTTTCAATTTATTTTCAGATTCCATTAGGTGTGATTTTAGCCATTCCACCTTTTAACTATCCTGTCAACCTTGCTGTCTCAAAAATTGCTCCTGCGCTGATTGCTGGAAACTCCATTGTGCTCAAGCCTCCAACTCAGGTAATATACGTCATATGTGTACATATGTGTACAGCGGTTAGAAGAAACTGCAACAATTATTTTATTAAAACTCAAAATCCCAGCTCCTCCAAAATATTCATATCAGAATCTTTAACACTATGAAAGTAGAATGACTTCTGGTCAACCTCAATGGAAGCACCAATAAGTGTTTACATTACAATGTTACTAGGATTGTAAATCTTATAATTTCTTCCCTTTTTTTCTGCCTTGTTCCTTCTAAAATGCTGTCTGATAATGCATTTCAGGGAGCTGTTTCTGCTCTTCACATGGTGCATTGCTTTCACTTGGCTGGTTTTCCCAAAGGCCTAATCAGTTGTGTTACTGGCAAAGGCTCGGAAATTGGTGACTTCCTTACACTGCATCCTGGAGTGAACTGTATAAGGTGACAGTTTGTTCCTTTTTATATGATGCTAGGATGGTACGGCACCTCATGTCCCCTATTTCCATGTGTCAACTAATTTTTATTCTGTTGATTTCTGATTCTTCTGCCTGTCAGCTTCACTGGTGGAGATACTGGTATTGCAATTTCAAAGAAGGCAGGCATGATTCCACTGCAAATGGAGTTGGGAGGAAAGGATGCCTGCATTGTACTTGAGGATGCTGACCTGGATTTGGTGGCTGCAAACATTATAAAAGGAGGCTTTTCATACAGGTGAATGACATATCTGAATTTCCACTTCTTGGTTAAGGGGTAGGGGCGGGATTATGCACTAGACCACTAAATTATGACATAGGAAGAGGACACTAAATTCTTCAATATACTCAGGCTTCTTGTGGCACAGTACAATTTGAGATTGTGTTGTAATTTAATTAACATTCTAAAGGAATTTCCTTTATTTATTAACCACTTGATTTATTGTTCATTTAATCAATAAAAGTGGTCAGAGGTGCACTGCTGTCAAGGTTGTCCTAGTGATGGAATCCGTTGCTGATGCATTGGTTGAGAAAGTGAAGGCTAGGGTGGAAAAACTAAGTGTTGGGCCACCAGAGGATAACTCTGATATCACCCCAGTTGTGTCAGATTCATCAGCCAATTTCATTGAAGGACTGGTCATGGATGCTAAACAGAAAGGAGCAACATTCTGCCAGGAGTACAGAAGAGAAGGGAATCTTATTTGGCCTTTGCTGCTGGATAATGTTAGGCCTGATATGAGAATTGCTTGGGAGGAGCCATTTGGACCAGTTTTGCCGGTTATTAGGATAAATTCTATTGAAGAAGGAATCCTCCATTGTAATGCTAGCAATTTTGGACTTCAGGTAGAAATTTAGCCCTCCCAGTTGAACATTGTCATTTAAACCTTTAAAAGTATAGTGTCTTTATATAATAGATTCATGTCATTTGCAAGCATGTGTATAATTTGAATCAACACATTGATGTCTTGTGCAGGGTTGTGTCTTCACAAAGGATGTCAACAAAGCAATATTGATCAGTGATGCAATGGAGACAGGAACAGTGCAGATAAATTCTGCCCCCGCTCGTGGACCAGATCATTTTCCCTTTCAGGTGAACTCACCATACAAACCAGTAAAAATATGTTATTTCACAATTTGTGTCCAAAATTTGAAAAACAAAAACAATAACACTATTATAAACAAATGCTTTACTGATAGGGTATAAAGGACAGTGGAATTGGATCTCAAGGGATTACCAACAGCATAGACATGATGACCAAGGTCAAAACAACTGTGATCAACTTGCCTACCCCTTCTTATACCTTGGGCTAGTATTGTAATATGCATGGGGAAACAAATACCTTAGTCAGTTCCATAAAACATAGATAGCTTACAATCAGAATAAGAGTTTAGTATTGAATCTTCTTTTGCAGCTGGGAATCAGAGAGAGATAAATAATGACTGTGATAGATCCGTCACATGGCTACTTCATGTGCTTACTCATTGTACTAAAATTTAGCTTGATATGAATAAAAAATTTATCTTATACCTTCTCAACAGCTTAAGGAACATGATTCTCTTCCAAGTTAAATTTATGTCAAATCAATAAAACGAAGGAAAAATATTGGCTTTTCTTTTTCCTTTCGGTCCCTTCAAAATTTTTTAAATTCCCTCTATCCCCTCTGTTAAGCACACCAAATGCGGCGCAACTGGTCTGAAATCCTCTGTAAACTAAAAGGAGTAACTTGTTGGATTGCAAATACCTACATGCCTGTTCTTGTAGACAGTAGCCACTTGAAACTGCATGTACTACTATCTGAATAATATTGTCATAAAAAGAATCTAATTTTCAGGTAGCTAGCAAATACAAATCAGTGATTGAAAATATTTTACGAGAAAAAGTCCATGTTAATTACTTCCTTGAAGTGCCATTAATAGCCTCGTTAACTACAGATAGCACTGAGGTAAGCTATCATAAAAGCCCGAGTTTATTTTATAGTATCAGAGTTACTGTGGAAAGGACGTAAATGGGGTAAATTTGGAATCAAACTTCTGTCTTCTCTGTCTCCAATCTAATCTTGTCTCTCCATTAAAATTATGACAACAAAGAAAAAAAATATATCAACGAAGAGAGAGCTTGCCAAGTAAGAGAAAGGCATACTTTTTCTCTCTGTTATAAAAGAATATTACTAGGAGGAAATGAGGCATGAAAAAAATGACAACATAACTCCATTTTAGGTTGAACTTGAAGCTCAACCTTTTTTTATTGAAGTATAAGATTTTTTTTTTCAAGATATACTCTCATTATAAAATTACTATTACTTTGCCAAGGTGCATGTAGTTCAATGATACCGGCCACATTCTTTAATATTGATGATAACGTTAGAGATTTAATTCTTTACCAGGTCACCTATTCTTCTTTTCTACCCAAGTACTATACAAGAATTGGAAGAGTGAAAAAACTTTTCATTGTTTGGCAGATTGGAATGGTTGGCCAGCGGGTGCTATTGTGCACTCTGTCAAATTTAGGTGTATCATATACTTAAATTTTTATCTATAATAGTAATTTTTTTATAGGTTGTTTTTTTTTGTATTTTTTTTCAAGCAACCATTATGGCTACTGGCGGTCATCGGCCATCGGCCACCACCGCATCGGCTGCCGACCATCTCTGGCCACTGCGCCATCGGTCGCCGCCGACCATCACTCGCCCGAATCTGCATGCAGTCGCCGGTGACACTCGCTGGAATCCGACGGCAATTGCCGGCGACCACTCGTCGGAATCCACCGACAATCGGATTAGGGTGGACTGCGGATTCAGGCAGGAGGCGGCCAGCGGCGATTGTCAGTGGCGGCAGATTCCGCAGTTGTTGCCGGCCGACGGCGAATTCCAACGAGTAGTCGCCGGCGGTCGGCGAATGCGGAGAGTGGTCACCGGCGGCCATCGGATTCTAGCGAGTGTTTGCCGGTGGCCGTCAGTTTCTAGTGAGTGGTCGCCAGCAGTTATTGGTTTCTGGTCAAAAAAAAAAAATAAAACCTGCTAAGCAAGTTTCTTATAATTGATCTAAGCCATTGATTATTTTTATAAATAAATCAATAATCTAGATTGGTCAGTATATAATACACTCTCTAAAAAATGATGTATATTAGAATTAATCATGATTGACCACACTAACACATATTTATTGTAAAAGTGAAAATACAAGAAAGACATTATAAACTAAACTAATGCCCTCATTTAATGTATTTCTTATTTGCTCTACTCAACTTTTGTAATAACCTAGTGTGCTAATTAAATGTGGTCAACTATTAAGTCGAAAACTTTATTAACTTCCGTAATTTTCAAATGAAGCAAAATTTCAGGAAATGGCCTAGTTTATTCGGATAACCTTATAAAACAGGTTTAGCTTATGGAAGGAATTAAAGTGGTACCTATAACTATTGACAACAAAGGAAAGGAGTACCCTTTGAATGATTGAAAACAAAATATAATAAATATCTAAAGTTTCCCAATCGTTTAGGGGTTTTGTAGCATGAAAATTTACGTTAATTAGTGGGGCTGAGGTGTAAAGAGAGCCCTAGCACCAGAAGGAAAGTAGGGATGTGATTGCTGACAAGGACATCTACCAATATTTTTTGCCATAGGCAAGCCTTAATAAAAGGTGTATCAACATATAATCTAAGCAAAATTTCCTCTCCTTTTGATGTGAGTCCACTGAGGAATATGAATCAAAGAACATTATAAAGACTTGGTAGACCAATAATAAGAGTTAGGATCAAGAAAGTTCAACAAATTTTAAATCAAATAATGATAATTTTAATTGAAGTAAGTCTAAATTTAAATCTTGATAGAGTGGAGTCTAAATTGGTCACTTATCTCATCAATTAGAAGATTCATGATGGCTTGGACGTCTATTTTTTTAAAGTGGTATTTTTTAATTTATTTCTACTAAATAAAGTGTGATAAACTATATGTGTGGATGGTACACATTTTTATTAAGCTTTTTGGGAGGGCAACATTTGGCTTACATGCCTAGGTAACTCCTTTTTAGAAATCATGGAACCACTTTTATTATCCACTTAATTTTTATTAATTGCTTTAATTAGTCACTTAGTGAATTGGTTAATGTTTTAATTAGTCACTTAGTAGATTAGTTATTGCTTTTATAGGGAATTTGTCACATTATGATGACTATTTTGTATGCATATTCTATGCCCCTCATTTTTCTATATGTATGCGCCTAAAACATGAATGAAAGGACTTTTGGATGTTGAATTTGGATTAAATCCATTTATGAGAATTTCGTTCTCTTTAATTTTTGTTTGAGTCACCCTTGTTCTTATCAAGAATCCAAAATTCTTGTGGCGAACTTCACTTAGCTTATCAAACCCCTTGGTTTGTGGCACCATCCATCTCTAATCTTCACCCCATCTTCTTTTTTCTTCCTATCTTGAATTGAACACAAAATGTTTAATCTAAGCGTGCTTGAAACTTAACAAAGTCTTTTTGAAAATGCAACCTAAGATCATAAAAAAGGTAAGCTATCCATTTGGTTGTCATCAAGTGGCATCAAAGCTTAGGTTTGGTTGAATTACTTGTTTATGTTCTTCATTTTTCTTCTTTATCTTCTACCTTTCTTGTTTCTACCAAAAAAAAAATGTTACCTTGTTTTTGTTTTGAAGGGAATTATTGCTTGTTGTCTCCTTGCTGCCCTAAGTAACAAAGGATTACAATTGTGTTTCTCTTGGCAGCAAATAATATATATATATAGAAAACAACACATGATAAGTGAAGGAAAAGAGAAGAGAAAATCTAATTTGGGCAATTTGTGTCCTTGAAAAAGTTTCCCTTCTTCCTTGATTTCATTATTCCTAAAGTTTTCCTTTTTCTAGCCTTTCCTTTTGTTTTCCTTTGTTTTGATAAGTTTTGTGATTTTTTTACTTGATTTTGGATATTTTGTGTGGATTGGTGTTTGACTCCTCTATGACCTAAAAGAGAACAAATTGAGTGGAAAGAAGCAAGAGTGAAAATTATATCTTGTATACAAAAAGCCTATTTGAGTGAAATTCACATTGTGTGCACACGTGAAGGAGTGTGGTGAGGATGTATACTATCTTGTTATTTTTGATATTGTGTGTTTTAAGTGATGGCAGCCAAAGGTGATAGTCCACCTCTTTCTCCAAGGTCCGCGGTTCTTCATGCTAGGATGACTACTCAAATGCAAATCCTTGCAAGGCAAATGGAGCAAATGAATGCAAACTTCAATAAACAACTTGCCAACCTCCAAAATCGAGAAGAATCAAATCATGGAAGTGGTTATGAGAGTGATGATAGACCTAGACATGGACCACGTAGAGGAAGGAGGTGTGATAGAGAGAATAGAATTGAAGGGGTCAAAATCAAAGTTCCTACCTTTCATGAGAAGAGTGATCTCGAAGCCTACTTGGAGTGGGAGATGAAGATGGAACAAGTGTTTAATTGCAACAATTACAATGAAAGAAAGAGAGTGAAGTTAGCCGCTCTTGAATTCAAAGACTATACACTTGTTTGGTGAGATCAAATGTAAAAGGAGAGAAGAAGGTATGAGGAGGAGCTTATTGAGACTTGGGCAGAAATAAAACAAGTCATGAGAAAGAGATTTGTTCCAAATCACTACCATAAGGATCTTCACAACAAATTGCAAAGATTGACCCAATGATCCAAAAGTGTTGATGAGTACCACAAGGAGATAGAGTTGGCTTTGCTTAGGTCCAACATTATGAAAATAGGGAGGCAACTATGGTTCGGTTCTTATATAGGTTGAATCAAGACATTCAAGACATAGTGGGGCTTCAAAACTATGTGGAGCTTGAAGATTTGGTCCAACAAGCCATAAAGGTGGAGCAACAACTCAAGAGAAAGAAGTCCAAATTTCCTTCTTCTTCTAAGTTTTCATCTTCAAGTTGGAAGGATAAATCAAAGAAGGAGGGTACTTCATCTTCAAAGGAGGTCGTGCTTACATCTCATGGAAAGAAGTCTATGGGAGCATCTCTTAGAAACCGTGATGTGAAGTGTTTCAAGTGCTTGAGTCATGGACATATTGCATCTCCATGTCCAACTAAAAGAACAATGGTATTAAGAACTAGAGAAGTTATCACACAATCCGAGACTTCTAGTGAAGAAGAAAATGGGAGAGAAGTGGTTCCGGAATGAGGAGATTTGCTCATGGTGAGGAAACTTTTAGGAAGCCAAGGCAAGGAGCATGATGAGAGCCAAATAGAAAATATCTTCCATACTAGATGCATGATCCAAGGGAAGGTATGTTATTTAATTATTGATAATGAGAGTTGTACTAATGTTGCTAGTACTAAAATGGTTTCTAAATTGAATCTTGTGACTAAGCCACACCCACGGCTATATAGACTTCAATGACTTAGTGAAGTTGGTGAGTTGACCGTGAATAAGCAAGTTGAAGTTTGTTTCTCCATTAGAAAGTATCATGATAGTGTTCTATGCGATATGGTACCCATGGAGGCAAGTCATATGTTACTTGGGAAGCCTTGCCAATTTGATAGGAAGGCCAACCATGATGGATTTACCAACAAATTCACTTTTGTACATCATGACCAAAAGGTCACTCTTTCACCCTTGTTCCCAAAAGTAGTAAGTGAGGACCAACTTAAGATGAGAGAAAAGAAAGAGCAAGAGGAAAAAGAAAGATGGGGTGAAAAGAAGAGTGATGACAACGTGAAAAAGAATAAAAATAGTGAGAGAAAAGAGAGTTATTTGGAAACAAAAAGTGAGGTGAAGAGGGTTTTGATTTCAAGGCAGCTCATACATATATTTTATTGTAAAGAATTCTGTTTAAATGCTAATACTCCTAACGAACTCTCTTTGCCTAGTGGTGTTAAAACTCTTTTGCAGGAATTTGGTGATGTGTTCTCAAAAGAAGTGCCTCACGGCCTACCTCCTTTAAGGGGGATAGAACACCACATTGATCTCATTCCGGGTGCATCATTACCCAATAGGCCATCCTATAGGAGTAATCCTCAAGAGACCAAAGAAACACAAAAACAAGTGGAGAAATTGATGCAAAAAGGATGAGTGCAAGAAAGTTTAAGTCCATGTGTTGTCTCGGTTATCCTAGTGCCTAAAAAGGATAGAAGTTGGAGGATGTGCACAGATTATAGGGCTGTGAACAACATCACAATCAAGTATAGATATCCTATCCCTAGACTTGATGATTTGCTTAATGAATTATATGGTGCTTGTTTGTTTTCTAAAATTGATTTGAAAAGTGGGTACCATCAAATTAGGATAAGGGAAGGAGATGAATGGAAAACTACCTTTAAAACTAAATATGGATTGTATGAATGGTTGGTAATGCCTTTTGGTTTAACAAATACACCTACCACTTTTATGAGGCTTATGAACCATGTCTTAAGGGATTTTCTAGGCAAGTTTGTTGTCTTGTATTTTGATGATATCTTGATATATAGCAAAAGCCTAGATGAACATCATGAACACTTAAGGGTTGTTTTGCATGTATTAAGAAAAGAAAAATTGTATGCTAATTTAGAAAAATGTACATTTTGTACGGATCATGTGATCTTCCTTGGTTTTGTTGTAAATTCAAAAGGAGTTCATGTTGATAAAGAGAAAATTAAGGTCATTCAAGAGTGGCCAACCCCCAAAAATATGAGTGATGTGAGGAGCTTTCATGGCTTAGCTAGTTTCTATAGGAGGTTTGTTAAAGACTTTAGTACATTGGTTGCACCTCTTAATGAAATTGTCAAGAAAAATGTTGTGTTTAGATGGGGGGAGAAACAAGAGCATGCATTTAATGAACTTAAGGAAAGACTTACTCATTCACCAATACTAGCTTTGCCTAATTTTGTTAAATCTTTTGAAATTGAATGTGATGCTTCTAATGTTAGTGTTGGAGCTATTTTAATACAAGAAGGGCATCCAATTGCTTATTTTAGTGAAAAATTAAGTGGTACTGCCCTTAATTATCCCACATATGATAAGGAATTGTATGCTTTGGTGAGAGTTTTGCAAACATGGCAACATTATCTTTTGCCCAAAGAGTTTGTTATCCATAGTGATCATGAGTCCTTAAAGTACTTGAAAGGATAAGGAAAGTTAAATAAGAGGCATGCCAAGTGGGTTGAGTTTCTTGAACAATTCCTATATATGATCAAGCATAAGAAAGGTAAGGCCAATATAGTGGCAGATGCACTTTTAAGAAGGTATACATTACTCTCTACCCTTGAAACAAAATTGTTTGGGCTTGAATGCATTAAAGAATTGTATGAGCATGATAAAGATTTTTCCCATATCTATGCTAATTGTTTGCATTCGGCTCAAAATGGGTATTTTAGGCACTAAGAGTTTTTGTTTAAAGAAAAGAGATTATGTGTACCTAAAAGTTCCATAAGAGAGTTGCTTGTGAGGGAGGCGTATGAAAGGGGATTAATGGGGCATTATGGGATTCAAAAGACTTTAGACATGTTGCACGAACATTTTCATTGACCACACATGAAACATGATGTGCAAAAGTTTTGTGAAAAATGCATTGTTTGTAAAAAGTCTAAATCTAAAGTGATGCCTCATGGACTTTATACTCCTTTGCCTATTCTTGATTTTCCTTGGATAGATTTGTCAATGAATTTTGTTGTAGGACTGCCCTAGACAAAGAATGGTAAGGATTCAATTTTTGTGGTGGTGGATAGGTTTTCTAAAATGGCACATTTTATACCATGTAAAAAAGTTGATGATGCTTATCATGTTGCTAAATTGTACTTCAAAGAAGTGGTAAGACTTCATGGCCTTTCAAGAAGTATTGTTTCATATCGTGACACAAAGTTCTTAAGTCACTTTTGGAGGACTTTGTGGGGTAAGCTTGGTACAAAGCTTCTTTTCTCCATTACTTGTCATCCCCAAACGAATGGGCAAACTGAGGTAGTTAATAGGACACTTTCTTCCCTTCTTAGGGCTATAATAAAGAAGAACATTAAGTCTTGGGAGGAGTGTTTGCCTCATGTGGAATTTGCTTATAATAGGGCTATTCATAGTACTACTCAATATTCTCCTTTTGAGGTTGTTTATGGATTTAATCCTCTAACTCCTCTAAGGAGATGATTCACTTAAAGAAGGAGAGGATGATGTGAACCCACTAAGGAGCATGGATCAAGGAGCACTACAAGGACTTGGTGGATCTATGACAAGAGTTAGGATCAAGAAAGCCCAAGAAGTCCTAAATCAAATTGTGACAATTTTAATTGAAGCAAGCCCAAATTCAAGTCTTGATGGAGTGGAGCCCAAATTGGTCACTCATCTCATCCAACTTGAAGACCCATGATGGCTTGGACGTCCACTTCTCTAAAGTGACATTTTCTAGTTTATTTCTATTAAATAAAGTGTAATAAACTATGTGCGTGGACGGTGCACATTTTTATTAAGCTTCTTAAGAAGGCAACATTTGGCTTCCATGCCTAGATAACTCATTTTTAGAAGTCATGGAACCACTTTTATTATCCACTTAATTTTCATTAGTTACTTTAATTAGCCACTTAGTGAACTAGTTAATGCTTTAATTAGTCACTTAATGGATTAGTTATTGCTTTTATGAGAATTTGTCACATTATGATGACCATTTTGTATGAATATTATATGTATCTTATTTTCCTATATGTATGCGCCTAAAACATGAATGAAGGGACTTTTAAATGTTAAATTTGGATTAAATCCATTTGTGAGAATTTCGTTCTCTTTGGTTCTTGGTTGAGCCACCCTTGTTCTTATCAAGAATTTAAGATTCTTGTGGCGAACTTCACTTGGCTTATCAAATCCCTTGATTTGTGGTGCCATCCATCTCTAATTTTCACCCCATCTTTTTTTTTTCTTATCTTGAAATGAACACAAAATATTTAATCTAAGCGTGCTTGAAACTTAACAATGTGTTCTTAAAAATTCAACTTAAGATCATAAAAAAGGCAACCTATCCATTTGGTTGTCATCACCCTATTTCTTCAATCCACATATCAAATTGGTTCTGTATGTTTTCAAGCTCGTCTTACTTAGGAATATTTAAATTGTCATGTGGATATCATACTAATGAATATGGATTCAATTAGAGCTGGCAGAGTAAATCATGGTTTATAGGCCAATTCAGCTGAATCTACCAAAATGGTGGGTTTGGTTATAAAAAAAAAAATTCATTGTATAACCCACATTGGAAGTCACTAAGTCAACAATCTAACTATAAGTTAAATAATCAAATCAAAAAATCTGAATAAAGAATAAAATATTTTAAAAAAATATTATATAAAAAATATTATATAAAATATATTATATTTAAAAATACTAAATAAAAACACTATATATAAAAATACTTTTAAATTAAAGTGATAATAATCTATTGGTTAAATAATAATATAAATTAAAAAATTAAATACATTACTCAATAAAAACATGCAACTTATTAGGTATCGTGTTTAAATCATATAAGTTATATTTTTTAAGTTTCAAATGATAAAAAGAAAATAGGTCAATCGGGCCAATTCGTCTGAGCAAGTTATTTAGGTTTGATCAGTTCGCGGGTTTACCGGTCAAACTGATTGATCTAATTCAATTCATATTTATCTATTAAAATTGATAAAAAAAACTTGATTTCTTTTATGCTAGTTGGTAATTTAATTTAGTTATTAATCATGCTTTCATGACAATTCATATTAATGTTGATAATTTTGTTTTTTATGATAATGTTAATTTTTAGTTAAATTATAATGGTTTTATATGTTTTAGTTTTTTTTTTAATCTTTTGTGAGCAAATCCGTCTAATTCAATAGTTCCCCTAAAGTGAACTGGGTTGTCATTTTTCCAAACTGTGTCAAAAGTAGGGCAATTCGGCATGGCTCATTTTTTTCTCAATCCGTGGTGAGTCAATCTAGATGAATCAGGTCAGTTCACTTTGATAGCTCTAGACCCATCTATTGTCTCAACTTTTCATGACATACCTTATATGAGTCAATATCCTCTTCACTCTTTGAAGATTAAAAAATATAATCATAATCACACAAGTGTGTATGTACATGTACGATTAATATTATAATATAATGTTATATAATTTTCTTAAGTGATCATATAACTTTTTAACTGACGTGTAATCTTAACTATTTATATTTTTTTGGTAAGATGGAAAAGAAGAAAAAAAAACAACAAAGCAAAACTAAACAACTAAACCATCAGCTATCAACAGAAGATAGAGAAATTTTTATATAAATATAATGTATTATAATTAAGTATATTAAATTAATTAAAATTTAATATTTTTATAAATTTTTGTATTTTATAATCAATTTTATGATATTTTATAAAAATATTATATTTTAATTAACTTAATGTATATATTTAGATAAAATTTCTGGTGATGATGAAGACCAGTGGAGGATCACTCCAAAAGTGAAACTCGTCAAAACCATTCGCCCCAAAATTTACAAGGAAGTCAACGCATGAATTGGCTTTTATGAGCTCATGAAACAGCTTCACTGTCCAGTTGCGTTTTACCATGTCCCGAATCTTCGAGATCAGCACGTGAAAACCATGAAACTTAGCTGCAGTTACCGAATAAGCTTGAAAGCTTCAAGACAATCCATCTCGCAATGAACCTTACGTTAACCCAAGTCCCAAGCCAACAATAGCCCATGTTTGATAGCCAAGAGTTCAACATGAAGGATGTCATCTAGATCAGATTTGCCAGAAAACCCGAAACCCATCCTCTAGCCTCATTGCGAATTATGCCACCAAAACCAGATCTTTTTGGATTCACAAAGCAACTTCCATCAACATTAAGTTTCACAAAACCACAAGGAGAAAATCTTGCTGAGACTGGAACACACGCCAAACCACTAAATTAATGTCCCATGGCTCATCATCAAAAAGCATATTATTTCTCCATCGCCACACCGACCAGATAGCAGAGTAGAACAGATCACAATTACGACCCTTTCTAGCCAAAGCTTCTATCCAACTGGTTCCATTACTACAATGAAAATCAGGGTGGCCAATGAAGCCAATCCTAACCCAAACCTCATGAGAGTGAGCACAATCTCGAAGGCAGTGCAAAATGTCCTCCTCACCACCAGCACATCTAGAACAGAGGGGAGTGGAAGAGAGGCCACGTCTGAACCTTAGGGAATTAGTAGGAGGAGCTTGCTGTAAAGCCAGCCACGACAGAAGCTTAATCTTCTCTGGAGCCTTAATCTTCCATAACCACGCCCATGAAGAGTTTACTGTTAATTTGTGGTTTTTATACAATTTTTAATACATAAAATTATTATTAAAACATAAAAATCTTAAAATTCATTATTTTTATAAATAAAAAATATAAAAACACTAATTTTTATTCATAAATATTTGAAAGTAAAGTCACTTTCAGTGGCATTAAATGAAGATCAAAGAAAATTAAAAAGAAGGCAGAAGACAAAAGTAGTTGGCTGTTGAAAAAATTTGATGAAATAAATTGGAGCGGGGAGGAGGTTCTCTCTGTAAATAAAGACTTACTTCAATAGTTTTATTATTTTATTTTTACATAAAAATATTATACAGTATTTTTTGAGAGTTTTTTTTTTATTTTATATAGAGGGATGTATTCTCCTATTTTAAGATAGTATGTTATTATTCTCTTCTTGTAATTAGAGAGAAATTATACTTTTTTTTATATAGTAAAAGCTTTCTATTCTTACTTGTAATTTTTTCTCTTATCATCATTAGATATTTAGATAATTTTTTACGATAAATATTATGTGTCGATTCTTATTTTTTCAACTTTATTTTAACTGTGTGAAATTATTTTTATAACTCTGATTCTCAACAAAATAAAGAACGAACTGTATTCTAAGAGTGTTAGAGATATCTCAAAAATTCACTTTTTATTTGTTTATCTTTATTTACTATTTTCTTCTGTTTTAGTGATTGTGAAAGAAGAAAAAATTTATTTCTTAAATAATATTAATTTTTATTAAATTAATAATTACTATAATTATAAAATTATCATTTTTTTTATCTAATAAAAATTTAATTCATTATCTTAATTTAATTACTTATTAAACTAATAAAATATGTCAAATATCCATACCATGAGACATATAATATAACATTTACGTCAAGTCCTGCTATTATCCAGTAAGCTACTATAGGCTACAGCAGCTGAATATTCTTCAGGATGCTTAGCTTTCCAAACCCAACCATCATCCAAAAGAGAAGGAGCAGGAATAGGAATTTCCATGATTAGATTTTTAACATCATCGGGAATCAAAGTAGATAAATTCTCAATGCTCCACCTACCATTATCCCATAAATCTTTAACCTTAACGTTAACATTTGAAATATGCACAAAGTCAATCAAATGGCAAATACTTCCATCCTTCAGCCATCTATCATATCAAAGAGATGACAAACCATTGCCGAGGCGGATACCAAAGCCAGATTTAAGAAACTGCAGGGCATGACAAATACTGCGCCAAACATACGAAGAATTCTTCTGCACAGAAATATCCATAACATGACTTCTGTTCAAATATTTATGAGACACTGAGACCCAAAATCTGTTCTTATCATGTAATATTTTCCAGACAAGTTTACCAAGTAAAGCTATATTAGAAAGCCTGGAGTCTCTAACTCCCAAACCACCATGGTTGCGAGCAGTAGTCAAAGTATTCCAATTAACAAGGTTAAAAAACTACGCATACCAGCTTTGCCACTCCAAATAAAGCTTTTAGTGATGTGATCAATCCCATTACAAATTCCTTGGGGCACCCACAATGTTTGCATGGAGTATACAGGAATGGAGGAGATCACAGATTTAGCCAAGCAAATAGGACCAGCTTTGTTAAGAAGTCTTCCCTTCCATGAAGCAAGACCTCTTTGGATCTTCTCAACAATACCATTAAAAGCCCTTTTAGTCACCCTTTCTTGCAGAAGTGGAAAACCCAAGTATTTCCCCCAAATCATTAGCAAATCTAATTGTAGAAATGCTAATGAAATTGTCTTTTCTTCTAGGCAACACATTAGAGGAGCACATAGCGTTGATTTATCATAATTAACTTTCAAGAAAGGCTGCACAAAAGTCATTCAAAGTAGACATAACACGCCTAACTTGAGAGCTTTTCTCCTTCGCGTGATTTGAGGCAAGTTGACCTTGTATATCCATATTTGTTCATTATGTGCATGGAAAAACTAGCTCTCTATATTCACCACAAAGTTGAGAGTAAACTCTAGCACCCGATTCATGTGTCTAGCGGAGGTGCCGACATTTCTCATTTATTTTTTATTGATGATATCCTCTTATTCCCTAGAAGGTGCGAAGGTAGGGTTGAAAAAAAGTTAGGTCGCCCATCGGAGCCTATGATTTAATCTATTTAAAACTTTACCAAATCCATATAATAAAAAAGTCATACTAATACCTTTTAAAAATCTTATAAGTTAAATGAATCAGATTGCAGACATTTAAAAAAAAATATTTTAGGTCTAGTAGGTGATAACTCTATGAAAGTAGATTTATTTGAACTCTATTTGATATTTAAATTGTATTAAATCCTTGTTTTATTATCATGATGAGCATTGAAACACTTTTGTTTTGTCAAGTTAAGTAAGGTTATCCATCTTTGAATATCTATAAGTATATGTGATGAATTTGAATGATTTCTTTATCATAGTGTTTCGATCTTAATTACTGAGTTTCTTTCTATTGATAAGAAGGTAAAACAAATCATGAAAAAACATGAAGAAAAATGCAAGAATTAAACCTGAGAATAAGAGGAAATCATCATCATGATAGGACAACACAAGCTGCTGGTTGCCACAACATTATAATTCTCAGTGCCGCAGTAGCCAAGGAGGAAGAAGAGTTCTAGGACAACACAAGTTGCCGGTTGCTGTGGCGGTACTCACTCCAATGCTGCGGTGGCCAGATACGCTGATTAGTGTCTGTTTAGTTTTTGTAATAGTTGAAATTAAAGATTATTTAACAAGAGGTTGTTCTGAGCTAAGGGGATACGAAAAAAAGGTCTGAAAGATAGTTCTTGGAGCAGGAATCTTGCAGGAAACAAAGGGGGAATCGAGATCGGAGTCTTGAATTCATCATCTGTAACTCTGTATTTATGGTTTTTCTGAATTTTTGAGTTTTTATGAGGGCAACTGTTTCTGAATTGTTATTGTTGTTCTCAATGTATGCCATGAATTAAATTTTATTTCTAGGATTGTAATCGAACTTCTCATGTTTTGAATCATTATTTTGTTGAATTTTTATTTCAATTTGCTAGAAATATGTACTCATGCTTATGCGTAATGCTTCTGATTGCCTGATCATCAACTGGATGATTTTGTAGAGTTTAATTGAACTTGGAAAAAGGAATTTGAATCTATGAACTAGTATGAGTATCAAATGTTTAAACCAATTGTTGGTAATTGGGAAAAAATTGTTCTAAGGATAGAAATATCTGTTAGAACCATATGTGATTTCAATAGAGCTTGATTATGAATGTATCATGTTTGATGTATTGTCTCATAGGAATATAGAGATTAAAAATTAAGTGGGATAAAAGTTGTGTTGCCATTGGAAGAGGGATACAAATATATTAGAGCTCTATATTGATATTTTTGAGTAAATTGGAATATGAAAAAGTTGTTGAAAAGCAATTCAAATGAAGTGAGAAAGAATATTGCAATCCTAAGATCCATTAAAACAGAGTTTCTAAATTATTCAGTTCTTGATAGTTTATACTTTTGCAATATTATCTTAATCTAATTAAATTGGTCAAAAGTAAATTGTTATTTGAATAATAGTAAGAATTCTGAATGTTAGTAGTTAACTATAAAATTTAGTAACAAATCCTCGTGGAAACGACTTTTATTCACTACTATATTACTTGATTGACACGTATACTTGCGTTGTTAGATTTTTCCCATCAAGTTTTTGGCGCCGTTATTGGAGATTTAGTTACTAATTTTGTAGTTAACATTAACGCATAGAATTGCTTATTATTAATTCAGATTAGTTTCTAGTTGTATATTCATATTTATTTTATTCAATTTAATTTTTAATTAGTTTAGTTGATTTTACTAATTTCAGGCAATCTTTCCCCTTATATGCGACAAACTCGATGAATGCAAAGTCTTGAATTATTACCTTTTGATCCTGAGATTGAAAGAACACTCCGAGGAATTAGAAAGGAGCGTTCAGATTTGAAAAACGACTCTCAATCAATGGCTGAAGAAACACCAACGAAATCTTTGAGGGAGTATTTTGTCCCTCAAGTTCAGAGTCTGCATTCTAGTATTCGGAGGCCGGCCATCCAAGCTAATAATTTCAAAATCAAGCCAGTCATTATCCTGATGATCCAAACCTCTGTGCAGTTTGGAAGGTTGCCTAATGAAGATCCAAATGTTCACCTGCTGAAGTTTTTAGAAATATGTGACACTTTTAAGCACAACGGAGTTACACAAGATGCTATCAGATTGAGGCTCTTTCCTTTCTCTCTCTGAGATAAGGCTAAGAGTTGGCTTCACTCACTTCCGGAAGGATCTATCACTACTTGGGATGCTTTAGCTGACAAATTTCTTGACAAGTTCTTTCCACCTAGGAAGACAACCCAAATGTGAAAGGACATCATCTCCTTTGTTTAGTATGACAGTGAATCTCTTTATGAAGCATGGGAGAGATTCAAAGAACTCATCAGAAAATGTCTGCATCATGGCATTACTAAGTGGTTGCAGGTTCATACTTTTTATAATGCTCTGAATGGACTTCTGAGAACTACTATTGATGCAGCAGCTGGAGGAGCCTGAATGAGTAAGTCCATTGATGAGGCCTTTGATTTGCTGGAAGAAATGGCTTTTAACAGCTATCAGTGGCCTTCAGAAAGACAAGTACCCAGGCGTTTAGTAGGAGTATATGAGGTGGATGTTATTACTGCATTATCAGCTCAGATTGCTTCTTTGTCAAAGAAGTTTGATGGCCTTGGTGTTCAGTCTGCTGCAAGTCCTTTTGTTACTTATAATTATTGTGGAGAAGCCTATTCTTTGGACAATTGTTCATTAAATCCAAAATTTGTGAACTTTGTTGGACGATTTAATCAGCAGAAGAACAATCCCTACTCCAACACATTTAATCCAAGATGGAGGAATCATCCAAATTTTACTTGGGGTCAAAATCAGAATGTTGGTGCTTCATCTTCTAGAGCACAAGGCCTTCCTCCTAGTTTTAATCAACAGAATACCGTTCCACAGCAGGAGAAGAAGCCATCATTGGAGGAAATGTTTATGCAGTATATGGCAAAGAATGATGCCATGATTCAAAGTCAAGCAGCTTCTCTCAGGAGTTTGGAGAATCAGGTGGGCCAGCTAGCTTCTATTATTAATAGTCGACCTCCTAGAACTCTTCCTAGCAATACAAAGACAAGTCCAAGATTGGAGGACAGGGAGCATTGCAAAGCAATTACACTGCGGAATAGTAAGGAAATTGAGAATGATGTTACAAAAAATTCTAACACTTTGAAGGAAGACCAGAACGAGAAAAATCAAGCTAAAGAGGAGGCAATTTCGAATCTTATTCCTCCTCCTCCTCCATTTCCTCAGAGGCTCCAGAAACACAAGAATGAAGCTCAATTTAAAAAAATTTCGGATATCTTTAAGAAGCTGCATATCAATATCCCACTTGCTGAAACACTAGAACAGATGCCCAGTTATGTAAAATTTATGAAGGACATTTTGTCTAAAAAAAGAAGACTGAGTGACTATGAAACTGCAGCTTTGACTGAAGAATGCAGTGCAATTATTCAGAAAAAGCTCTCTCCTAAGATCAACGATCCTGGAAGCTTTACTATTCCATGCACCATAGGCAATCATTTCTTTGGAAAAGCTCTATATGATTTGGGGGCAAGCATTAATCTAATGCTTTTGTCAATTTTTCAGAGACTGGGTTTGGGAGAAGCTAAACCCACCACAGTCACTCTTCAACTGGCAGATCATTCTTATACTTACCCCAGGGGTATCATTGAAGATGTTCTGGTGAAGGTGGATAAATTTATATTCCCTTTAGATTTTATTGTGCTTGATATGGAAGAGGACCACAAGATCTCCATCATTCTTGGAAGACCATTTCTAGCTATGAGGAGGACCTTGATTGATGTGCAGAAGGGAGAACTCACAATGAGGATGTAGGATGATCTTATTACTTTCAATATTTAGAAAGCTCTACAATACCCTTCATATTCTAAAGAAAGTTTCAGTATCAATGTGGTGGATAACTTGGTTCGTGATGTTTTCAGAGATACTCATTTCGAACCATTAATGACATCATTGTGCTCTGCAGAGCATGATGAATTTTCTGAAGAAGTGGAAAAGTGTATGAAGTGGTTGGATTCATTTCCTAAATTCTCTAGATTTCCATAGTAGTTTGAATCGATTGATCTTTCTAGTGGTACTAAAGAGGGCCCTAAACCTTCAATTGAGTAGCCACCAGTTTTCGATCTTAAGCCCCTACCTTCTCATTTAAAATATATTTTTTTTGGAAACCAATTCCACATTGCCAGTAGTTATATCTTCTGCACTTTCTGATGTGCAGGTTGAAAAGCTTCTTCGCATCTTGAGAGAGCACAAGAGAGCATTGGGTTGGTTTATTGCTGACATCAGAGGTATCAGTCATTCCTTGTGCATGCATAAAATTCTTTTGGAGGACGGACATAAAGCATTTATAGAGCATCAGCAGCGACTTAATCCAATTATGAAAGCAGTGGTGAAGAAAGAAATAATCAAATGGTTGGATGTAGGTATAATTTATCCTATTTCTGACAGTTCATAGGTGAGTCCAATGCAGTGTGTGCCAAAGAAAGGAGGAATGATAGTGGTGGTTAATGATAACAATGAACTGATTCCAACTCGGCCAGTTACTGGATGACGAGTTTGCATGGATTACAAGAAATTGAACAAGGCCACTCAAAAGGATCATTTTCCACTTCCATTCATTGATCAGATTCTTAATAGATTGGCGGGAAATGAGTTCTACTGCTTCTTAGATGGATATTCTTGTTATAATCAGATTGTTATAGCTCTTGAGGACCAAGAAAAGATAACATTTACTTGTCCCTATGACACTTTTGCTTTTCAAAGAATGTCGTTTGGTCTGTGCAATGCTCCAGCCGCTTTTCAAAGGTGTATGATGGCTATCTTTTCAAATATGATTGAGCAAAATCTTGAGATTTTCATGGATGACTTCTCAGTGTTTGGGGATTCATTTGATAGTTGTTTGTTGAATTTATCTCGAGTTCTTAAGCATTATGAAGAAACTCATTTAGCGTTTAATTGGGAAAAGTGTCATTTCATGATCCAAGAAGGCATTGTGTTGGGTCACAGAATCTCCAACAGAGGAATAGAAGTGGACAAAGCAAAGCTTGAGGTCATTGATAAACTCCCTCCTCCTTCTTCTATAAAAGCGATTCGGAGTTTTTTGGGGCATGCAAGTTTCTACAGACGCTTCATCAAGGACTTCTCCAAAATTTCAAAACCATTGTGCAATTTGTTGGAGAAGGACACTCCTTTTCTTTTTTATGAAACTTGTTTGAAAGCATTCAAGGAGTTAAAAATGAAGTTGGTATCCACTTCTATTATCATTGTTCCTGATTGGGATCTCCTATTCGAGTTGATGTGTGACGTAAGTGACTTTGCGGTTGGGGCAGTATTAGGGCAACGACGAGAAAAGATCTTTCATTCTATTTATTATGCCAGTAAGACTCTCAATGATGCCCAAGTTAACTACACAACAATAGAGAATAAGTTGCTTGCAGTGATGTTTGCTTTTGATAAGTTTAGGTCATATATAGTGGGTGCCAAGGTAATTGTGTTTACTGATCATTCTGCAATCAAATATTTGATTAGTAAGAAGGATGCTAAGCCTCGATTAATTCAATTGATTCTATTGTTACAAGAATTTGATCTTGAGATTCAAGATATAAAAGGCACTGAGAATTAGGTTGCAGATCACTTGTCTAGGCTGAAAAATGAAGTTGCATTGGAAGACTCTGTTCAGATTAATGAAAAATTTCCAAATGAACAATTGCTAGCAGTCAATTACGTAAATTACCCATGGTATGCTGATTATGTGAATTTCTTGATAAGTGGTATTTATCCACCAGATTTAAATTATCAGCAGAAAAAGAAATTTGAGCATGATGTTAAATTTTATTTATGGGATGAGCATTTCTTATTTAAAAAATGTGCTGATCAAATTCTGCTAAGATGAGTTCATGATGAGGAAATTTCTGATATACTGCACCACTGTCATTCTTTTCCCTATGGCGGTCACTTTGGAGGTGAAAGAACAACAACAAATGTACTTCAATATGGTTTCTATTGGCCTAATATTTTCAAAGATGCTCATAAATTTGTTGCAAGTTGTAATCACTATCAGCGTGTAGGTAACATATCCCAAAGGCATGAGATGTCATTGAAATCATTCCTAGAAGTGGAGTTATTTGATGTGTGGGGGATATATTTCATGGGTCCCTTCATACTATTTTTCGGTAATCAGTATATTCTGGTGGCAGTAGATTATGTATCCAAATAGGTTAAAGCAGTGGCTTTGCCTTCCAATAACTCCAAGGTGGTGTTGAATTTTGTAAGAAAAAATATTTTCACTCGCTTTGGGACACCAAGAGCAATCGTCAGTGATGAAGGTTCACATTTCTATAACAAATATTATGATGCTCTTCTCTTGAAGTATAACATTAAGCACAAATTTGCTACTACGTATCATCCTCAGACCAGTGGCCAGGTTGAGGTGTCAAATAGGGAGGTAAAGCGCATTTTAGAGAAGACTATTAGTCCAACTTAGAAGGATTGGTTAAAGTGGTTGGATAATGCACTCTGGGCATACCGTATAGCTTACAAAACTCTGATCGGTATGTCTCCTTTCAGACTTGTGTTTGGGAAAGCTTGTCACCTTCCTTTGGAGTTGGAACATAACTCTTATTAGGCTATAAAAAAGATCAATTTTTGTTTGCAAGTTGCATGTGAGCACAGACTTCTTCAGCTTAATGAGTCAGATGAGTTTCGAAGTAAAGCTTATGAAAATGCCAAGATTTATAAAGAGAAAATGAAAAAGTGGCATAATAAGCGAATTCTAGAACGTACTTTTGAGCCGGGCCACTATATGCTTCTATTTAATTATCGATTGAAATTATTTTCAGGAAAGCTCAAATCCAAGTGGTCCAGTCCCTTCTTGGTAACTAAGGTGTTTGCACATGGAACTGTTGAGGTTGAAGATATCAAGGAGCAAAGAAAGTTCTTGGTGAATGGCCAACGTCTTAAGAGATATTGGGGTAGCGATTTCAATCGTGATAAAACCTCAATGATTTTGGCTAATCCTACATGATTGGGGATTAAGTCAAGCCGACGACACTACTAGAAAAGTTTGATTTAGAGACGAAAATTAGAGACGGACTTTTTCCGTCTCTAATAGAGATGGAAACAGAGACAGATTTAACGATTTAGAGAGAAAAATAAAATTTTAAAAATTAGAGACGGAATTTAGAGACGGAATTATTCCGTCTCTAAATTTCGTCTCTATATGGTCAAATCAAAGTCAAATATACTTAGAGACAGAATTTAGCGACGGAATTTACCCGTCTCAGAATTTTCCGTCTCTAATTCCGTCTCTAATTAGTCAATGTAATGGTTTAAAAAGTCAAATATATATAGAGACGGAATTTAGAGACGAAATTTGTCTGTCTCTGAATATTTCGTCTCTAATTCCATCTCCATTCAGTTAAATAAATAATTTAAAATATCAAACATATTTAGAGACGGATGTTTTGCCGTCTCTAATATCAAATAATTTTTTTAAAGGTAGAGACGGATATGTTTCCGTCTCTAATTTTGTCAGCCAAATAATAAACCAATTTTATTTTCACTGAAGCCCTAATTCCCCTAAATTAGAAACCATCTCCCACGACGTCTCTCTCGTGTCTCTAATGTCTGAAAACCCAGTCGGTACCTCTCAATCTTAGATCTCTCTCTCGATCTCCATTCTCCATTGCGGTAACTCGTTTGGGCGTACGAGACAAACAGAAGCCGCGAGCTTGGTGGTGGCTAGATACAGGTACATTTCTTTCTTCCTTTATTTCTTTCTTCCATTTCATACTGTATTGCATTTGATAACCTAGAAATCATGAGCTTGCAACTGACCTTATCTGCTTCACCTCTCTCACCATATCCTCCTCCTTAACCACATTTCTTGATTTTTTTTTTTTTTACGTTTTGCCTAATTTTCCTCTATGAGCTTGCAACTGACCTTATCTGCTTCCATTTCTTACATTTCTTTTTAACATTTTTTTTGAACGTTTTGCCACTTTTAATTTTAAAGCTGAGCATAAAAATCTCTTGTGGATTTCTCTGTTTCGTAATCTACTTCTTCGTGCGTGTGTGTGTGTATTAGGAAATGGGAACTGAGAACTGAGATGTGGAAGGAAAATAACATGGATAGATACGGAGTCGTAAATTGGGGGTTGGTGTAACACCCTCTCTAGGGTATCACATTTTCGATTCCCGACTCATAATCTGAAAAGAAATTCACACAAGTTTGAGTTATAAAAATATTGGTTTAAAAAAAACTTCTTTCTTTACTGACACGTAAATTTACTGAAAATATTAGGTAATCATATTTCAATTACTCATTATCCAATAATGACACACAATTTAAAGAGAAATATAAATTGACAGACTCTTTTGTTCTTTCTTTTTCCACAAGTAGCAAACCCATTACGGGTCCTACTTAATAGCACGGTGTAACACTAACGATGAAAACTTAACATACTTGTTCCTTCTCCTGTATCAAACTTGATACATCAGAACTCTACTCCTTGTCAACCTGCTCCCCATCGAGTCATGAATGTCCACTCCTTATTGTTGTCCCCAATCTCGAGTGTCCATCGGAATGTCCATCTTGAAGCATCGACATTTGTTCTATGTCCGTTCCTTGTCCTCAAACATCTTTTCCGTTTCAACACTGTCGGTAAGGTCATTCTTCAATGTTGTCTCCAAACGTAGAGGTATTTGTCACCCGCTATGTCTAAGACAACTTGTTCCTTCTCTGTATAATTTTAATAATACAGACATAACAAAAACAACATAACAAAGAGGTGAGATCACCTACACCAAGTACCAACATGGCAAAGATAGAGATAACACAAACAACAATATCATACAGTTATATCATCTCATAATTACAATCATGTCATCATCATTATGGTTATCACACAGATACAATATTAAAATCATGCTATCAACATTAATCAACTATCATCATCCAATTATTCAAAACAATTGTCATAGCCAATATTCCTCAATATATATCACACAGATATAAATGTTCAGTTTATGCATGTACACAAGACTCGATTTCCTACTCCATGGAGCTAAAACTCAGGTCGGAGAAATGATCGAAAAGAATCTGTCGGTACATTTCATGCCTCGAGACCACGTGCTATAATCCTCATTTTGATTTTTGCACATCTAAGCATATACACGACAGTCTTTATCGATCTTGATTAAGAATAGTGTCTCGGTCAGGATCATCGGTGTGTCGCGTCGGTCTAACCTACGGTTCTGATGAGAGCGACTCACCGTCCATTGTAGGCAACCCGCACCCCGATGCCCCCAAGGTCAACCAAGTGACCTACACTACGCATATCGCACCCGCTCAAGAGGTGTGTTTCTCCTAGGCAATCAGCCATATCCAGTCCTCATCGGACCATTCCAATGCATGTATAATGCACCAATTACCAATCACAGGTATAATACCAATCACAAGCTTCAACAATCATCATCTTGTATTTTGTGATGAAATCATGTTATCACATTTTCATAGTTATAAAACACTTTCGCCGTGTCTTTATAAAATTGCGCAACATTTCCGTTACGTTTTCACAATTTCAAAAAAAATGTATTTGTTACGTTTTCAAATATCGTAACACTTCTGTTACGTTTTCAAAATTCTAAAATGTTTTTGTTATATTTTCACAATACCGTAACACTTCTGTTACGTTTTCAAAATTCTAAAAAGCTTTTGTTATAATTTTCACAATACCGTAACACTTCTGTTACGTTTTCAAAATGTTGCAACTCTTCTGTTGCACTTTTAACTTACGTACTAATTTTTCAACGTTTTTCTTAAACACGTAAAAATATATGTTTATCAAATCCCATTATATTTTTCCACTGTTTCAAAATTACGTAACTTAAAAATCTTTCTTTTACGTCACGTGTCACGTAAATCATTTTCTTTCATTTTCAAAATATTTAAAATGCTTTTCAAATCACATAATGATTTTTCGTTATTTTCACAATCACATAAAAATATTCTATTGTTGTTCAATCATGTAGTGATTTTCAACAGTATTTCAAATCACGTAAAATATTTAAACATACACCAAATCACGTAGAAATATTAAAACATTTTTTAAGTCACGTAGGAATACTTAAACATTTTTCAAATCGCAGAAAGCTTAAAAATCACGTTTTTAGAATATGTAAAACGCGTTTTTCACCATAATTTCATTATTTTTCCAATACGCAAAACATTCTTTAATATTCCAAACGTCATTTTGAAAACTACGTAAAATATACCTCAATATTCCAAATATTATTTTGGACTTTCAAAAACTCAATATCGTTTCCAATGTCATTTGTCACATTTTCTCTTTTAAGAAAACCTTTCCAAAATATATTTCACAAAATCACTCTCCAAAATCCCAAAGAATGATTCATATGTTAGAAGACGTTAAATTATTATATTTTTTTTCATTTTTTCCAAATCAATTCTAAACACAACCTTCTTCAAAATAAATTGAAGGTCGAAAACATTTTCGTTTACAAAAGCTTGATTTTCTCAAGTGATAAACGCTCTGATTCCCTTTCCAAATTTGTTGTATCAAATTACTTTGAAATTCTCTTTTGTTTCATTTTGGAAACTTGTTCATAAAATCAAGACATTACAAACCTTCAAAAACGTGGGCATGACTATTGAAATCATGAAAATATTCTTTCTTTTTAAGTTGATAGGATTTTACACAAACAAAACCATTAAAATTTTGTTTTCAAAACCGTAAGTCTTATGGTCATAAAAACCAAACCCATTTGTTCAAATTCGTTTTTACTTTCTTTACAAATCCTTTTTCGCTTTCTTTGCAAATCCTTTTTCACTTTCTTTGCAAATCCTCAAAATCAACATTGTTATTTTCATTTAGAACTCATGTTTAGAAAAATACTTAGGAACTTTGTACACAAAATAAATCAATAAAAATCCTTCTAAAATTGTGTTCATGTTCTCTTGAAAAACAAACCCTTTGTTTATTTTTCATATTCTTCAAATCAATCCAATTTTATTCTTTCATGAAAATATTAATTTGTAAACACCTATTTTGAGGTGTCTTGTTTGAAATCCACCATGTTCTAAGTACTCAAAAATCAATTCTTTTGTTATTGAAATTTTTCAACATAAACCCTAATCAAGGGCATCAAAACCGTAATTTCTTCCTTGGCTATTGGAGCCAAAAACCAATTTCCTTTCCACCATCAAGTCATGGCATATACATATATATTTCATCATAAATAATATAAGCATACCATCAAAGCCATAAAAGCATGTATAGCATATCAAGCATATCATCAAAGCTATAAAATCATGCAAAGCATATCAAGCATAGAAAATTAATCAAAGCTCATAAACACCCACAAATTAATTACATGACCATGAATATGAATCCTCACATGGATTTCACATCCATCAAATAAAATACCATCTCTCACCACCATGCTTGGTTGGTGAGATGGATCTCCCTCTTACCTCTTGAAGATCCTCCAAAGGTTCTTGATTTGCTTCTTTTTCCAAGTCCTTCACCACCAAGGGCTTCTCAAATACAAAATAAAACACACAAATAATTAATATACAAGACTTGAATAAGAAAACCATGGATTAGAATCATGGTTAGAACCTTGAGAATCAAAAGAAAAGTGAAGAGTACCAAATTTCACCATTAAAGCTTCAATCTTTAGCTTGAAGAACAAGGTTGAAGATGAATGATTTAGAGAAAATCTCCAACATGAAAGTTGCTTAGAATATCATGGAGATTCAAGATCTAAAGTTGGATGAAATTAAAAGAGCTTGGATGGTGATTTTAGGTAGTATGACCGAATGGTTTCTCTTGAAGCACAAAGATGAAATTTTTGATTTTTGATAGAAACTTGAAGCTTGAATTTGAAGATCAAGATGAATGATTTTGGAAAAACTCTTAACTAGAGATGTTCTTAGAATGGTGTTTAGGTTTAGAAAATCAAGTTGGATGAAATTTTTGAGTGATGGAAGGTGTTCTTGGAGGGCTTGGCCAAAATCTAGAGAAGAAAGGAGATGGAGAGAAAATTTTCTAAGTTTCCTTCTTGAAAATGAATCAATGAAGACCAAGGAAGACGATAATGACTAAAGCATGCAATTATGGTCTTCCAAACTCCTTCATGCAGCACCAAATTCGTAGTCCCCCTTCTTGCATTCTTCTTGAGTGCAAAAAATCAAAAGTAAGCCATTATGATGTCTAACTTGACCAAGACATGCAAAACGACATAAAGCTTGTCTCTTTGTCTTCTAAACACTCCAAAACCATCACCTTCTCTTCATAATGCATTCAATAAAGTTGTCTTCATTATTTGCCACCATTTGAAGCATTTCTAGCCATTGATTAATTCAATGGTTAGGATTTAGGTAGATTTTTAATTTTAGAAAACTAAATCTACGCCATTGGATTTTTCTCCTTTAAATTTAACCATTAGATGTGTCTCCAAAATTAATGGTTAAGATTACTCCTTCAAACTTTTAATCCAAGGGTTCTAATTAGTCTTTGTTACTTTAGAAGACCAAATTTCCACCATTGATTAATTCTTCATCCAATGGTCATAAATGGTCTTTGTTACTTTTTAAGATTAAATCTCCACCCTTGATTTAATCTAAATCCAATGGTTATAAATGGTCTTTGTCACTTTTCAAGACCAATTCTACACCTTTGATTACATCTATGGTTGATATCAAAGCCTTCCTAACTAAGCTTATTCTCACACCATTGATTAAATCAATGGTTATTATCCAAGCGCTTTATTAAGTTTGTTTCTTAACCTTTGATTAAATCAATGGTTAATATTCAAACTAAGTATTCTCATCCAAGGGTATAAATCAAGTCAAGCTCTCTTTGTTGACTACGCAGTATAATATTTATTCTTGTATCCTACAAATAATATTTTTACTGTATTTTTATCATCCGATAATTAAATACAGTACAAAACCCAGCACAATAAAATTTTCTAAAACTGTTTCCGGATTCAGGTTTAGTAAGATCCCCTATCTCCGTCTAAACAGTACAAATTTTTCTATGCGTAGAAAAATTTTCATTTTGTGGGACCCAGCTGGGCCCACGTATGGCCACCTGGGCCCATATACCCCTTGCGGGACCCACAGACAGGAAAAATTTCAAAATCATCCATAAAATCACAAAAATTATAAAATGCACAAATATCAAATCAAATTACGTAAAATAATTACCTAACGGTAAAAATTAAATTACGTAACGTTTTCCCCGGCCCGAAAATTTTTATTTTCCTGACACGTAGTAAATCACTCAAAACGATCAAATAAGTGACGGAATAAACAAAATAATTTTGATTGCTGCGTAAATTACTAAACAAGAAAATTAATTAATCACAAAATTACTGTTTAAGAGATTGGAAATTTTGGGGTGTTACATTACTCCCCCTCTAAAAAGAAATTTCGTCCTCGAAATTTGATGAACGTGATTTCACATCTAAGGATATGAACATTACTCTTTTAGCTTTTCTCCAGTCTTCATGTTGCATCTTCCTTAACGTCTTTACATACTATTCTAGCCAACAAAACTTTTTTTTTTGCTTGACGTTCAACTTCTCCTGATCAAATGGATATCTCAGATTCTTAGTTGCTGAAGATGTTGAATGTTACTCCAAAAAGAAAGTATTTTCCATATTTCTAATACCAATACAACGGTTATCAATCTTCATTCATGCCTAGAATAGTTTTTCTTAGATAATTTTCAACTAATGTAATGTCTTACTTAAAATTTTCTTATTCTCGTATCACTATATATATTCTAGATTTTGCTTGTAACAGGAAATGTCTCTCTAGCTGAATTCTCCTTTCAACCAACTAATTCTTAATCCAATAGTCTGCATACCAACTAATGTAACGCATTAATATAACGCATCACAGTACTATGGATTTCTGTTACTGTTTTTGATTTTTTTTTCCTTGAAGAAATAGTTTCAACTTTCGAAGAATCCACCACGCTTCAGCTGCACCATTTTGATCATCGCGACATGGTTATAGATAGGAATATCCTTTCTTGCAATATATTCCTTCTTTCTTTTCCTGTCTTACAATTGCAATACATGAAAGGAAATTATGGAGGTTCAGAAAGAAAAGGTAGCGAAATTATCTGATATGTTACTAGACATATCCAATAAGAATTTGATTTTTCCTGATATGAGTTTTTTTTGGAATACTAGCATTTTACTGAGATAATCTCATAGGATATGGTTGGAAAATAACCAATCCATTTTCAAAGATCACATCTATTTATGAAAGAGGTAAACAGATCAAACTCACACAAATATTTGATCCGCAACAACAATTTGAATAATTTGAATAGCTCGATCGGCTAAGAATAGGTACAGAAGTAATCAAATCAGAGGTTTACGAATAACTCTAACATATAATTGATCTACTCAATCATATGCCATAAAGATTAGGTTATTCATAGAAATATGCAGTATGGTCTATAGAATTAGCTCCAATAACAAAATCTCCCTTGTTTAAATCCTTCGTTCAGAACATTCCCGTTCCATTCAACGTCTCAATTCTCTCTACTATCCGAGATTTTACTAACAGAAAATTCTATTTTTAATGGAATACAATTTATGGAAATGTGTCCAAACTTTCCACACTTAAAACAAAGTGTTTCCTTGAACATCCAATCTTTCATTAAGTGCCCTTTCCACTTCACTTCCTGGTTCTGGTTTCTCAATGGTCGTAATTTCATTGAAATCAATTACTTTCCCAATATCCCTAAGAAAATACCAGGTTCCAAAATTACAAAATCTTATATTCCAAGACTGATTCTCTTTCATCAGATCCTGAACTTCAACTTCTAGTTTCCACTAAACAACGGTCCTTTGTTCATGCAGTCGTCTTTCCACATTGCTCCCGTTGCTCCTGTAGCTCCCGCAGCTGCAGCTACATAACTAGTAATATGTTCCATTTCCACATACGTATAACTATCCCGAGCCATTCCTCTGTTCCTGCTGTACTTGTCACTTCAGTTGTCCTTCACTTTGTTTCTATAGTTGTAACCATATTATTATATCACATTTTGCTTCCACACACGTACATCCACTATGAGATTGTTGTTGTTGTTGACTTCCTGGAGATTGCAAGTACGTTTTCTGCTGGAATCACTTGACCTTACAATTTCCCCTTTTTCGTAACCAAAAAGGTCCAACGTTAGTGGTCTCTTATTCTGAGATTGATTCAACTTTAACAAAATCTTAGCTTCAATTTATCAATTTTCTTCTTGAACAATCTTCTAAGTTTTTGTATAATTGCTTCAAACCCTTGTTTGTGTTACTTCCAAAGTTGTATCATATCACCACCATTACTTTTTGCTTCCAGACGCGTACATCTATCACGAGTTATTGTCCTTCCTTCAACGATGGATGAATCAAAATAAATGGATCTGATATCCATTTTATACAACTTATTTTGTTTCCTTTCTTCAGAAACGACTAAATTAAACTAAAATGGATCTGATATCCATTTTATACAATTTTATTTTATTTTCCTTTCGGAAAACAAACACACAGAGAACATAACACAAGCAAAATAGACCTAGCCACAAACCCCAAAAGACTCAAACCGTGCTCTGACACTTAAACCTTAAGCTCTGATACCAACTAATGTAACACCCTCTCTAGGGTATCACATTTTCGATTCCCGACTCATAATCTGAAAAGAAATTCACACAAGTTTGAGTTATAAAAATATTGGTTTAAAAAAAACTTCTTTCTTTACTGACACGTAAATTTACTGAAAATATTAGGTAATCATATTTCAATTACTCATTATCCAATAATGACACACAATTTAAAGAGAAATATAAATTGACAGACTCTTTTGTTCTTTCTTTTTCCACAGTAGCAAACCCATTACGGGTCCTACTTAATAGCACGGTGTAACACTAACGATGAAAACTTAACATACTTGTTCCTTCTCCTGTATCAAACTTGATACATCAGAACTCTACTCCTTGTCAACACTGCTCCCCATCGAGTCATGAATGTCCACTCCTTATTGTTGTCCCCAATCTCAGAGTGTCCATCGGAATGTCCATCTTGAAGCATCAGACATTTGTTCTATGTCTGTTCCTTGTCCTCAAACATCTTTTCCATTTCAACACTGTCGGTAAGGTCATTCTTCGATGTTGTCTCCAAACGTAGAGGTATTTGTCACCCGCTATGTCTAAGACAACTTGTTCCTTCTACTGTATAATTTTAATAATACAGACATAACAAAAACAACATAACAAAGAGGTGAGATCACCTACACCAGTACCAACATGGCAGCATAGAGATAACACAAACAACAATATCATACAGTTATATCATCTCATAATTACAATCATGTCATCATCATTATGGTTATCACACAGATACAATATTAAAATCATGCTATCAACATTAATCAACTATCATCATCCAATTATTCAAAACAATTGTCATAGCCAATATTCCTCAATATATATCACACAGATATAAATGTTCAGTTTATGCATGTACACAAGACTCGATTTCCTACTCCATGGAGCTAAAACTCAGGTCGGAGAAATGATCGAAAAGAATCTGTCGGTACCTCATGCCTCAGACCACGTGCTATAATCCTCATTTTGATTTTTGCACATCTAGCATATACACGACAGTCTTTATCAGATCTTGATTAAGAATAGTGTCTCGGTCAGGATCATCGGTGTGTCGCGTCGGTCTAACCTACGGTTACAGTAGAGCGACTCACTGTCCATTGTAGGCAACCCGCACCCCGATGCCCCCAAGGTCAACCAGTGACCTACACTACGCATATCGCACCCGCTCAAGAGGTGTGTTTCTCCTAGCAATCAGCCATATCCAAGTCCTCATCGGACCATTCCAATGCATGTATAATGCACCAATTACCAATCACGGGTATAATACCAATCACAGCTTCAACAAGTAATCATAATTGTATTTTCAATGATGAAATCATGTTATCACATTTTCATAGTTATAAAACACTTTCGCCGTGTCTTTATAAAATTGCAACATTTCCGTTACGTTTTCACAATTTCAAAAAAATGTATTTGTTACGTTTTCAAATATCGTAACACATTACGTTTTCAAAATTCTAAAATGTTTTGTTATATTTTCACAATAACCGTAACACATTACGTTTTCAAAATTCTAAAAAGCTTTTGTTATAATTTTCACAATACCGTAACACTTCTGTTACGTTTTCAAAATGTTGCAACTCTTCTGTTGCACTTTTAACTTACGTACTAATTTTTCAACGTTTTTCTTAAACACGTAAAAATATATGTTTATCAAATCCCATTATATTTTTCCACTGTTTCAAAATTACGTAACTTAAAAATCTTTCTTTTACGTCACGTGTCACGTAAATCATTTTCTTTCATTTTCAAAATATTTAAAATGCTTTTCAAATCACATAATGATTTTTCGTTATTTTCACAATCACATAAAAATATTCTATTGTTGTTCAATCATGTAGTGATTTTCAACAGTATTTCAAATCACGTAAAATATTTAAACATACACCAAATCACGTAGAAATATTAAAACATTTTTTAAGTCACGTAGGAATACTTAAACATTTTTCAAATCGTGTAGCTTAAAAATCACGTTTTTAGAATATGTAAAACGTTTTTCACCATAATTTCATTATTTTTCCAATACGCAAAACATTCTTTAATATTCCAAACGTCATTTTGAAAACTACGTAAAATATACCTCAATATTCCAAATATTATTTTGGACTTTCAAAAACTCAATATCGTTTCCAATGTCATTTGTCACATTTTCTCTTTTAAGAAAACCTTTCCAAAATATATTTCACAAAATCACTCTCCAAAATCCCAAAGAATGATTCATATGTTAGAAGACGTTAAATTATTATATTTTTTTCATTTTTTCCAAATCAATTCTAAACACAACCTTCTTCAAAATAAATTGAAGGTCGAAAACATTTTTCGTTTACAAAAGCTTGATTTTCTCAAGTGATAAACGCCTCGATTCCCTTTCCAAATTTGTTGTATCAAATTACTTTGAAATTCTCTTTTGTTTCATTTTGGAAACTTGTTCATAAAATCAAGACATTACAAACCTTCAAAAAGCGTAGGCATACTATTGAAATCATGAAAATATTCTTTCTTTTTAAGTTGATAGGATTTTACACAAACAAAACCATTAAAATTTTGTTTTCAAAACCGTAAGTCTTATGGTCATAAAAACCAAACCCATTTGTTCAAATTCGTTTTTACTTTCTTTACAAATCCTTTTTCGCTTTCTTTGCAAATCCTTTTTCACTTTCTTTGCAAATCCTCAAAATCAACATTGTTATTTTCATTTAGAACTCATGTTTAGAAAAATACTTAGGAACTTTGTACACAAAATAAATCAATAAAAATCCTTCTAAAATTGTGTTCATGTTCTCTTGAAAAACAAACCCTTTGTTTATTTTTCATATTCTTCAAATCAATCCAATTTTATTCTTTCATGAAAATATTAATTTGTAAACACCTATTTTGAGGTGTCTTGTTTGAAATCCACCATGTTCTAAGTACTCAAAAATCAATTCTTTTGTTATTGAAATTTTTCAACATAAACCCTAATCAAGGGCATCAAAACCGTATTTCTTCCTTGGCTATTGGAGCCAAAAACCAATTTCCTTTCCACCATCAAGTCATGGCATATACATATATATTTCATCATAAATAATATAAGCATACCATCAAAGCCATAAAAGCATGTATAGCATATCAAGCATATCATCAAAGCTATAAAATCATGCAAAGCATATCAAGCATAGAAAATTAATCAAAGCTCATAAACACCCACAAATTAATTACATGACCATGAATATGAATCCTCACATGGATTTCACATCCATCAAATAAAATACCATCTCTCACCACCATGCTTGGTTGGTGAGATGGATCTCCCTCTTACCTCTTGAAGATCCTCCAAAGGTTCTTGATTTGCTTCTTTTTCCAAGTCCTTCACCACCAAGGGCTTCTCAAATACAAAATAAAACACACAAATAATTAATATACAAGACTTGAATAAGAAAACCATGGATTAGAATCATGGTTAGAACCTTGAGAATCAAAAGAAAAGTGAAAAGTACCAAATTTCACCATTAAAGCTTCAATCTTTAGCTTGAAGAACAAGGTTGAAGATGAATGATTTAGAGAAAATCTCCAACATGAAAGTTGCTTAGAATATCATGGAGATTCAAGATCTAAAGTTGGATGAAATTAAAAGAGCTTGGATGGTGATTTTAGGTAGTATGACCGAATGGTTTCTCTTGAAGCACAAAGATGAAATTTTTGATTTTTGATAGAAACTTGAAGCTTGAATTTGAAGATCAAGATGAATGATTTTGGAAAAACTCTTAACTAGAGATGTTCTTAGAATGGTGTTTAGGTTTAGAAAATCAAGTTGGATGAAATTTTTGAGTGATGGAAGGTGTTCTTGGAGGGCTTGGCCAAAATCTAGAGAAGAAAGGAGATGGAGAGAAAATTTTCTAAGTTTCCTTCTTGAAAATGAATCAATGAAGACCAAGGAAGACAATAATGACTAAAGCATGCAATTATGGTCTTCCAAACTCCTTCATGCAGCACCAAATTCGTAGTCCCCCCTTCTTGCATTCTTCTTGAGTGCAAAAAATCAAAAGTAAGCCATTATGATGTCTAACTTGACCAAGACATGAAAAATGACATAAAGCTTGTCTCTTTGTCTTCTAAACACTCCAAAACCATCACCTTCTCTTCATAATGCATTCAATAAAGTTGTCTTCATTATTTGCCACCATTTGAAGCATTTCTAGCCATTGATTAATTCAATGGTTAGGATTTAGGTAGATTTTTAATTTTAGAAAACTAAATCAAGCCATTGGATTTTTCTCCTTTAAATTCTAACCATTAGATGTGTCTCCAAAATTAATGGTTAAGATTACTCCTTCAAACTTTTAATCCAAGGGTTCTAATTAGTCTTTGTTACTTTAGAAGACCAAATTTCCACCATTGATTAATTCTTCATCCAATGGTCATAAATGGTCTTTGTTACTTTTTAAGATTAAATCTCCACCCTTGATTTAATCTAAATCCAATGGTTATAAATGGTCTTTCGTCACTTTTCAAGACCAATTCTACACCTTTGATTACATCTATGGTTGATATCAAAGCCTTCTTCCTAACTAAAGCTTATTCTCACACCATTGATTAAATCAATGGTTATTATCCAAGCGCTTTATTAAGTTTGTTTTTAACCTTTGATTAAATCAATGGTTAATATTCAAACTAAGTATTCTCATCCAAGGGTATAAATCAAGTCAAGCTCTCTTTGTTGACTACGCTAAAGTATAATATTTATTCTTGTATCCTACAAATAATATTTTTCTTGTATTTTTATCATCCGATAATTAAATACAGTACAAAACCCAGACAATAAAATTTTCTAAAACTGTTTCCGGATTCAGGTTTAGTAAGATCCCCTATCTCCGTCTAAACAGTACAAATTTTTCTATGCGTAGAAAAATTTTCATTTTGTGGGACCCATTTGGGCCCACGTATGGCCACCACTGGCCCATATATCCTTTGCGGGACCCACAGACAGGAAAAATTTCAAAATCATCCATAAAATCACAAAAATTATAAAATGCACAAATATCAAATCAAATTACGTAAAATAATTACCTAACGGTAAAAATTAAATTACGTAACGTTTTCCCCTACCGTAGAAATTTTTATTTTCCGACACGTAGTAAATCACTCAAAACGATCAAATAAGCTGACGGAATAAACAAAATAATTTTACAGTGCACAGAAATTACTAAACAGTAAAATTCTGTTAACTGTCAAAATTACTGTTTAAGAGATTGGAAATTTTGGGGTGTTACAGTTGGGGGTTCCATTGTTATAACTACAAAGAAAGAAAATAGAGAATCGGGAGAAACTCTACTACTCACATAGAAAAACAATATTGGCTAATATATATAGCCTTACACAGTAACTGAAACTGGAAACAAACATCCCACATTTGATAACTTCTAATAATGGGGTAGAACTAGGAAACTGACAACAAATAGTTATTAACAAAGTATTAACTACCTACATACTAAATACTAACATCCATATCGAATAGCATGTGTCGTTTTGGAATGAAGGTTTCTTTTACTCCACGTGAGATGATGTTAGCAAAATTGGGGTGTTTGTTTCAGCTTTCACATCTCCCTAATATGGGCTTTGTAGTTTAGCTTGAGATTCTGCATCAATGTAAACAGAATCACTCTGGTTCTGCTTTCGTACTGCCACTACTCTAGTATTTGGATTATGTTCTTTGTTTGTTTATGGGTTTGCAAAGTGTCCTTTTATGCTTGTTTGGAATTGGAGCCCTCCAAAATAATAAGGACGGAGATGAAAATAGTGATGCTTCTTCAAGTTTTGATCTCATGAGCTGGTCCTTTTTAACATTGTCAACCCCAGAGTATAGGAACTGATTGATGGAGCTGTATCTACTTTTCTACAACAAGCAGAAGATTAACTTTTAAGCAGTTGGAATTAGAAGAATTAAATTGCTACCAACATAACAAACTGCAAAGGAAAAGAAATTTAGAAGTCTTTGATTCCTTGTAGTCTGTGTTAAGGGCTACCAACACATTTTGAGATTGAGATATAATGATATATAGATGGCCAAATAGTCTATTAATGTCATGATACTGTGTTAATGGCCTTCCCTTGGAAGTTTGACCATGTTTTATGTCATTAATCGTAAGTTCGACAGTAATTTGAAGTTTTTTTTCCTATCATATCATGTTATAAGACATTTTTCAGTGGTAAGTTCATTATTTTGGAGCTTCACTAGTACACAAGGAAAGAAAGTTTTAATCGTTGCTTTTTTACAATGTTCTCTGACAAAGTTGCTGCATGTTTGCTAAAATGAAAAATCTAATATATTCCACTGTGAACCTGAGTCTATCAACTGCTTAGAGACTAAGGTTACGTTTGGTGTTGTTAGAGTATATAGTAGTACATTAGTTTATAACTTGTTAAGTTTGCCCCTTTCTTTTTCCTATAATAAACCTTCAGAACCTTTCCCCATATAGGCGGTTGTTCTGACTCAGTCCTAACAATACCTCCTCTCTCAAAAACAACCTTGTCCTCAAGGTTGAAATGTGGAAATTGATTTTTGACGAGAGAAGTGTCTTCCCAGGTAGCTTCTTCTGGTAGTTTTCCTTGCCAGTGCACCAAAACTTGAGGAATTTCTGTGCCATACTGAGTAACTATACGGCTGCCCAGAATTTTGTGAGGTTTGTAACTCTCTGTGGTGCCTTGTAATTCTGCTGGAAGGTCTGTTTCTTCTGGGTGGTGGCCTGCAACCTTTTTGAGCTGGGAAACGTGGAATACTAGATGTATGCATGCTTGTTTAGGAAGCTATGGCTCCAATTTGTTGAAGAACCAAATAAGGACCATAGTATCTTGCGGAGAGCTTAGGATGTAGTTTGGTAGGCATAGATGTCTGTCGGTGAGGTCGGCTTTTTAGATATCTGAATCGGAGATGCTTTCCTATGTATATTAGCAGAATGAGCCATTTGGTTATGTGTTTTTTGTAGATGGAATTTTAATTGTTTCAACGCTTCATCTTTGTCCATCAAATCCTGAGCAACAGTTTCCATAAGAGTTTCCCCGAGTATAAATCTATCCAAGGAAGGTGGGGGTCTACCATATACCACCTCAAAGGGTGTGCAATATGCAGCACTGTGGTAGCTGGTATTATACCAGTATTTTGCCCAAGTAATGAAGTCTACCCAAGACTTTGGTTATTCTGCCCAACAGCTTCCACAAGAGTTTCCCCTTTCTTTTTCATATAATAAACCTGTAGAACCTTTCCCCCTATAGGTTGTTGCTTTAACTCAGTCCTAACATACATCTTGCTTCATTTAAATAATTTAATGAGCTGATTTGACAACCATTCTAATATTGGTAGTCATAATAATATGTTTGTTCTTGTTGACCTCAACGTTTTTGTGATAGTTAATATAACCATTCTTTGTTATTTTATCTGTTTCATCCCTTCCAAACTGTTAACCCAGAAGCATGTTATGCTGGTTACACTGTTTGCTATGAATATGCTAAACTATATCTTTTAATGTGTGATATCATTTTTAGCCAATTTGTATTTTAATAAAACGAATTAATCCTATTTCAGGACTTCTAATTTCTGTGCTTCAGAAGGTTGCTGCTAAGTTCAGAGAATTTGAGAACACTCAAGGTAAATACTTATGTGTTATATTTCCCTTGGTATTATTGTACCCTCTCCCCCCACATTTTTTTACTCTTCCTAAGGTAATTATGGTCTTTCAATCAACGTGCTAGAGAACAGAGATATTCTGTAATCCATGATATGAACTGAGTGTTCTATGTATTTGACCAGTAATCTATATTAAGGCAAAAAAGCAATCCACTGAAATGTTGTACCAATTACCATGTATGTATAACGTAGTACACCATTATTTTTTTACCAATTACCATCTGAAATAATGGGCAATTTGTCATTGTAGATCTGCAATATTTTCCCCATAGTGACTAGAGGAGTGACACAAAGCCAATAATAAAGGGCATATTCATTTGAGGTTATAATGTAAGTTATAGATTTGAAGATGCTGGTACACACCCACTAAAAGTTCAGGAATATAAACTGTTATCTCTGAGTTTATAGGTTTGGATTTGTATATGTGATCATCTATTAGGTACTAGTTAGCACTTAGCATGCACCAATGATTTTATGCTGAATTTTAATGTATAGCCTGTACTAGTATTTCTGAAACATAGAAATAGTTGTGAAGAGTTATATGTTAGTGTGCAGCTAAGTTGTCTTCTTTCATCATCATGCAAATTGTGTTGTGGTTCGTGTATATGTTAGTATTTCTGAATTTTAATGATTGATGATGCTGCATCTGGAGTTTCTTTGTACCCTTCTATCCATGACATGTGGATAGTCAAACCATCTGCTCCATCATTATACCTAGTGTTAGTTAGCTAGTTAGCTAGCTTTGGTTGCATATGACTTTCTACTGCTTCTGTGCTATCATTCCTGCCTAGGATGCTACTACCATCAAGTTTGGATATTAGGAAAGGGGAGGAACCTTTATATAGGTTAGAGCCATTATGCTAGTAGCTAGCTTTGGTTGCACATACAAGTTTTGATCCTGGAATTGAGCCCCTCATTCTCCTCTGACATACTCAGCAACTGAGATTCCTTGTCCAACAAGCCTGCCCTTAGCTCTTCAGTATCAGCTTTAGCTCTCCTCAATTCCTCATATAATTCAGCCTCTCGCTGACCAGATTCTGATTTTGTACGTTCCAGTTGTTCAAAAGCACTTCTAATCTACAATGTGGTTTGGATATACTCTTCTTGGTATCTTACCTCAGCGACTTCCAATGCAGACTTCAACTGCCCCAGTCCAGATTTGGCAGAGACAAGCTCAGCTTTGAGCTGGTTTAACTCCTCATCTTCTCCATTTTCCTGGGCAAGTCCTTTTTCATTGGTTGGACCTAACATACTTTTGTTAGCACCACTTGCCAAATCAGCCTGTAGTTTGCTGACAAGTCCCTCCAATGATTTTGCCGGAGTTCTTGATTCCTCCAACTCTAAAGCTATGGATTTGTAAGCGTCCATCGCTTTTAATTTAGTGTAACTTAAAATTCAATGACAATATATATATATATATTTACAAAACGAAGTATATAAGACCGCAGAAATACAATTGTCCATTGTGATTGATATGGACAAGATGCAAATGGTTTTGATGTCGACAAACAAAGAAAGCAATGGGAATACAATGATCAAGTCACAAGGAACTCAAGCTTAGCATATAGGTTATAGATCTAATGTAAAGGTATTCTAGAGATTAGCCTCAAGCTCAAATGATTTCCTTAAAATGTTTTTGTAAAATGGTTTTTCAAGTTAGGATCAAAAAGGTTTTATGCAACAACTCTTTCGAATCTAATATCCTAAGCCTTTTAGGAAACTTACCAGCCTCTTGATAAACATTAGGAGCCAAAATTTCAAGGCCCCTAACCGATTAGGACTAGCTTCTAACCGGTTAGTTAGTTCAAACAAAAGCTTTGCATCGTTTTTTATAACGTGCCTAACCGATTAGGCAAAGTAGCTAATCGGTTATTTTATAACTCAGAGGCCAAAATATATTTATCCTAACCGATTAGGTAGAAGACCTAACCGGTTAGTATCACTTCCAGAAGCCAAAAATGTTTTGTCCTAACCGATTAGGCAGATGGCCTAATCGGTTATTCATAAACTCAGAAGTCTTTCTAATCCTGTCCTAACCGATTAGGCAGATGGCCTAACCGGTTATTCTATAACTCAGAAGCCAAAAATGTGTTGTTCTAACCGATTAGGTAGAAGACCTAACTGGTTATTCATCAACTCAGAATCCACGTTGGTAATGTACTAACCGATTAGCTTGGAGGACTAACCGGTTAGCATCCTTCCCAGAACTCATTTTCGTGGTGTCCTAACTGATTAGGACACATTCCTAATCGGTTATTTATTAAACCAGAACACTTCTCCTTACGTCTAAATAAGCCCCTAACCGGTTAAGATACATGGCTAACCGGTTAGCCTATGTTCTAGAAAAACAAGGAGAAGCCCGTAACGGCTATATTGCTGAGCATTATGTTAGGATACACTTCTCCTATATTTTGATGACAATGGCTTCTACTTTTTTGTAAATTAGAAACATAATGGAAGTTCCTGAGAATCGAAAGTGGATGGATAATAGGGTGGGTCCTGACAAGAGAAGAGTTACAGATGAATTCATGGCGGGGGTTAATGAGTTTATTGAGTTTGTTTATGCACAAGATCAGTTTAAAGCAATAGGAAAGTTGAGGTGTCTATGTAAAAAATGTAAATGTATAGTGTATCACGTTGTTGACGAAGTCAAGGCACACCTGTGTATGAAGGGGTTTATGAGTGATTACTACCGCTGGGCTAACCATGATGAACCAAGGCCTCCCATTCCCCCAGTGGTTGCAGACAACTCATATTATGGAAGTAGTGGGGTAAGGGAAGACTTCAATAGGTATGAGCAGATGGTAATGGATGCTGTTGGACCTTCTATTGGCAATTACATTGAGCAACAAGGGTTTGGTTATGCTGAACAAATAAGGGAAGATCCTAACCCAGGAGCAAAAAGATTTTTTGAAATGTTGTCAGCTGCACAAGCTCCCTTGTATGATGGTTGTGACAATTACTCCGAATTGTCAGCTACATGTGAAGCTCTAAGTATTAAATCTGACTTCAATATTTTCGAGACTTGTTTTAATCAATGGGTGGATTTTATGAGGAATGCATTGCCAAATGATAACCGAATGCCTAGAAACTTCTATCGTGCAAAGAAAGCAGTGGAACGATTAGGGCTAGGTTGCAAAAAGATTTCCTGTTGTCCAAATGGATGCATGCTTTATCGTCCTCCATATGACAATCTTCGTAGTTGTAGATTTTGTGGCGAGGACCGTTATAGAAGAATCAGTAGAAGCGGTAAGGTCAAAGAAATTCCTCAGAAAAAAATGTGGTATTTCCCACTTATCCCAAGGCTACAAAGACTTTATTCCTCAATGCAAACGGCGGCTCAAATGAGATGGCATCGTGAGAATGAGAGAGAGACGAGATCTTTGTCTCACCCATCTGATGGAGAAGCCTGGAAATATTTTGATGAAACATATCCTGAATTTGCAGAAGACCCCCGAAATGTGAGGCTAGGGTTATGTGCTGATGGATTCGCTCCATTTGATAAAACAGGTAGGACTTATTCATGTTGGCCAGTAATCGTTACTCCTTACAATCTGCCTCCACGGATATGCATGAGAAGAGAGTTCATGTTCTTAACAATCATAATTCTAGGCCCTTCCCATCCAAAAAGTAGAATTGATGTGTACTTGCAGCCGCTTATAGATGAACTGAAATTGTTATGGAATACTGGTGTCGTGACCTATGATGTCTCACGACAACAAAACTTTGTCATGAAAGCTTGTTTGATGTGGACGATTAATGATTTCCCTGCATATGAGATGTTATCAGGTTGGATGACAATGGGAAAACTTGCTTTTCCAATTTGTATGGAGAACTTAAAAGCTTTTACACTTAAACATAGCCGAAAGACATCACTTTTTGATTGTCACCGTCAATTCTTGCCACATGACCATTGCTATAGAAGGAATAAAAATGCTTTTAGAAAGAGACTTGTTGAGACTTCGTTACCCCCATAAAGGTTGACTGGCGAAGAAGTGTGGGATAAGGTAAGACATATACTAAGCATAACTGAAGAAGTAGGAGAAAGTCAACCAGGGTATGGTATTTATCACAACTGGACAAAACGAAGCATCTTTTGAGAATTGCCTTATTGGAAAACAAATCTTCTCCCACATAATCTGGGTGTCATGCATATTGAGAGAAATGTGTTTCTTAATATCTTATACATAGTTATGGATACTAAGGGCAAGACGAAAGACAATTTTAACGCTAGATTGGACTTGGCAGAATATTGTAGACGAAAGGATCTAGAGCTGCAGGATGGTGGAGGTGGAAAGCTAAAAAAACCCAAAGCACAATACACATTGACTAAGCAATAAAGATTAGCTGTGTGTGAATGGGTTAAACAATTGAAGCTACCAGATGGGTATGCCTCCAATTTGGCTAGATGCGTTGACATGAGGGAAGCAAAGTTGTTTGGTATGAAGAGTCATGATTGCCATGTGTTCATGCAACAGTTACTTCCAATTGCATTCAAGGCATTACCGAAGCCAATTTGGAATGCACTTACTGAGTTCAGTCAATTCTTCAGAGAATTAACTTCGCCATTGCTGAGAAAGGGTAAATTACACGAGATGGAGCAAAACATTCCAATAATTTTATGTAAACTGGAACAAATATTTCCTCCGAGTTTCTTTGATTCAATGGAGCACATTCCAATTCATTTGCCCTACGAAGCAAGGGTCGGTGGTCCCGTGCAATATCGATGGATGTATCCCTTTGAAAGGTTGAGTCACCTATCTACCTTTGTTCTTTTCAATTAATTCCTCATAAGGTATTTTTTACGCTAACGTTCTCAATTAATAGGTTTATACGTACCTTAAAAGATAAGGTCAACAACTCCGCTGCAGTCGAAGGTTCCATTTGTGAAGCTTATTTAGTGGAGGAGACCTTTACTTTTGCATCTTACTACTATCCACCTACTATTCCATCTGGAAGGACAAGAGTTTCACGGAATGATGATGGAGGTGAAGGTTGTTTAATCAATCTGCCGTTCTCTATTTTTAATTTTCCTGGTCGTCCCATTGGAAAACGTAAATCTTGCATCTTACAAGAGAGGGAAATGAAGGCTGCACACTTATATGTTCTTCTAAATTGTCCTGAGGTGGAGCCTTTTTTGAAGTAAGCTTATAAGTTGTTCTTTTGATTTCACGTATCATGACTAAATCTGTGAAGTGATTTAATTTGTGTTTTCAATTCAGCATATATGCAGATTTGCTACGAGAACTTGGACTAAATGACCAACAAGTGGACAAACAAATCTTCACAACATTTCCCACATGGTTTAAAGAACATGTATGCTAAATATCATCTACCTAATTTCCTTGTTAATTCCCTCATTACTTGTTTAGGTAAAACCAATTAACTCCCCCATTTGTGATATAGGTGTTTAGCAACAACATTGAAGATGACCTTTTGAGGAGTTTGGCATGGGGGCCCTCAAACAAAGTAAACACGTGGCAAACATATTCTATAAATGGCTACAAATTCAATACAAAAGATCATGGTCAATGGATGGGTACAACAAATTGTGGTGTATGTGTTCGGGGTGGCGAGAATGAGACAATGGAGAATGATTATTACGGGGTTTTAATTGATATTGTTGAAATACAATATACTGGGTGGCCCTTAAAGATGCTAGTCCTATTCAAATGTGATTGGTTTGATCCCACCCCAAATCAAGGGATAAAGATAGATAATTATGGAATTGTTGAAATTAGAGCATCTAAAAGATATAAGAATTATGATCCATTTATTTTTGCACAACAAGTAGAGCAAGTGTATTACGCACAGTATCCTGAAGGGCAGCTAGGGTAGTTGGTTGTGGTTAAAACTAAGGCACGCAACATAATTCAAACTTTAGAGACAAAAAGACCAGAAATAGATGATCCATACCAAGATGAGTCAGTCTCGCAAATGCCTATGATAGTTGTAAACGATGATCTTGAACAAAGTCTTGTTGATATAGCTGGTCCAGTAGAGGAATTACACGGTCCAACCTTGAACCAATTTGATTTGGAAGAAGTAGATGAAGATGTTGAAGAAGAAGAAGAAGAAGAAGAAGAAGAAGAAGAAGAAGAAGAAGAAGAAGAAGAAGAAGAAGAAGAAGAAGAAGAAGAAGAAGAAGAAGAAGAAGAAGAAGAAGAAAGAAGAAGAAGAAGAAGAAGAAGAAGAAGAAGAAGAAGAAGAAGAAGCATATTCTGACTAGATTTTGTCATGTTTTTTAATGAAATTATTAAGGAAATCTAGTGTTATCTATTCATGACCTATTAATAATGTGTACTAATTTATTAATGAAATCATGTGTTATGTATCCATGTCCTGTATTCATGTAATCATGTGTTATGTATTCATGACTTTTAATAGTTTTGTACTAATTTTCTATGTTAATTTAATTGTACCTAATTGAATTTTATCATTACCCTTTGCATATAGATGGTAGTTAGAGGGAGAGGGAGAGGGAGAGGGAGAGAGAAAGGAGAGGGAGGGATGCCTCTCAGACTACGCCTACACATACCCCATCTCCATAGTCTTACACTGGGCCTACACATACCCCATCTCCACAATCTCACACCGGGCCTGGATCTACCTCATCTGTCCATTCTCACACTGAACCTACATTTATCCCATCTACCTATTCCCAGATTGGGCTTGCACCTATTTCATCTTCACATGCCCCATCTCCTCATTCCCAGATTGGACCTACATCTATCCCATCTCCCCAATCCCAGATCGGGCTTGTACATATTCCATCTTCACATACCCCATCTCCCCATTTCCAGACTGAGCCTACACCTTCCTCAGTTGCAAATTTACATCTGGTTGGTGACCCTTCAGCGAGTTCATCTGTACCTCCACACACTGTGGCTGAATCGTCTATTCCACAAAACATCAGGTGGGGAAGAAAGGATGTAGATGGACGAATTTGGACAAGCCAGCCAACAAACAAGAGTAAGTTATTATAATTGTGAACATTAATTCAAAAAGAATAGTTATATATATATATATATATATATATATATATATATATATATATATATATATATATACATATTTTGACTTACAGGTTTTACCCCGACGTTGGAACGACTCGTGATATAACTTCCATCTTCAAAAAGAAATATGAAGAGCCTTGGACAAGTTGGACAGAAGTGACAGACACTGTGCGTGAGTTGTGGTTTAAAGATTTTGGGGTAATATCCTTTTAAGTCTTGTTATTAATCTGTTATTAAATTAAGCATATTGTATTTTATTAATTAATACTATCATCAATGTAGGCAAAATACAAGTGGTTACCTGAAGACAATGATATGATCAGAAGGATATTTGAAACTAAGGGATCTGGTGCACTAGCAAATAATCTATTCAAGGTACGTGATAGAAAGAATAAGGGTGAATGGATTCATCCAAATGCTAGGGAGCGGTTGTAGGCTAAATAGAGTGATCCAGCTTGGCAAGCAATGTCTATGAGAAACAGTCAAAATAGACAATCAAAAGAAGGTCTCAATGTGCATAGCGGAGGATCCATATCGCAACAGAGCACTGTAGGAGGATGGTGAGTGATGTTAGATCCATATACTGTACTACATCAACATATTTTGAGTATGGCCAGCGCTTTGTTTTAGTCTTTTGTAGTAGCACATTAAGTTTTTTTAATAAATAGGCTGCCTAGTTCTTACTTAAACAATAAGTGTCCTTATGAGTTTTTATGAGAAGAAGAAGGGGAAATAAAAAAGTATGAGGAGGATGCTTCTCTAGTTGCATTTTCAGGTAAAAAGAAGTCCTAAAAAAAAAAGGCAAAGTAGGGCTAGTGCCAAAATGAGTGATGAAATTTTGAGTGAAAGTGTAGATGTTGTTGAGCTTGAGCAACCTAAAAGGAGGGGGAAGATGAGACCATAGATGTTGTTGAGTTTGTTTCAATTATGCTTCTAGTGGGGAGTTCAATTTGCATTGGATGATTGAGATGGGAAAAGGGGGAAATGTTTTTGTTGTCTTATCTGCTATATGTATAACATGCTTATACAAATGATTAATTTGTTGTTTCTTGCTGTGAGTTTTTATAGTTTGCTGCCCAGGGACACACTTGATCTGAGTATAAGGTGGCTGGTTAATGTTTAGGTGTTCATTGCTGTTCATTGTTGTTCTTTTAAGTAAAATTTAATGTGTTTTTGGCTTAAATATGGTCTTGATTTAGAGCTGAATTAAATATCCTCTTTAGTAAAAGATTTGTTTGCATTTTTTAATTCTTGCAGTCATGTAGGGATGGAGACTGAACATAGTTTATCTTAGTGTTTGATGCAACGATGGGAAAAGTGGTTTAAATTCTTGCACTGGTTCTTAGATTATATTCAGAAGACTTTATTTATTGTTTTTATTGCTGTAATTTAGCTTGTGCTAGGGAAAAGTTGAACTGGTTTTTATTGCTACTATTTGTACTAATCTTTATCTATCTACTAACAAAACACAGAGAAATGAATTGTTATACTATTAGAGAAAAAGATTATGCTGGTGTTGTCCATTTGCTGCCTGTTTCATCTAAAGCACAAGTAGCAGACATTCTAACTAAACGACTGGCTTCAGGACTATTTCAATGTTTGGTTTCTAAGCTTGGCCTCATTGACATATGTAGTCCACCTTGTTTGTCTTGATTGTATGTTGGCTGGTTAACAAAATGCCTGAACTATTTTTTGGTGGAATCTTGTTTCATGTTTATGAATAATAGCAGCAAAACCAAGAGAAAGAATCATGTGAAAATGCTCATAATCTGTTGGATTTTGAATTTGAAATATGGAATAGATTTTAAATATGCTTTAAGCCTCTTTTCAATCTTGCTCATGATCTGTCTTAAATAATTATGATATATGAGAGATATTGGTATTGACAATTTTTGATCTGTGAGTTCTGGCTGTTATTGATGTACAATTATCTTTTCATTGTGAATAATGTTTTTAATCGTGTATTTTGTATCTTGTTTTGCGATAGTTAAATCATGGTATTATTTCCATTGTTTTTTGGCCACTTGTTGCCTCTGTAAATTACCCGATTCTCTTATGTTGAGTTGGCTGCCATAGCAGTATAAAATCAATCGGATTTACACAGTCATGTTAACAGTAACCTCTCGTGTTATCCCTGGGTGATTGGACTTCAATATCCCCATGATCTGACTCTGTCAACTCACTTAAAGCACCAGAAATATCTTTTGACACAAGAGGTTTACAATTCAATTTATCATTTAAAGACAAAGTTGTCTCTTCAGTGCATGTATCAATAAACTAGTTAAGTTGCAGACTTGCAGTACAAGTCTTAAATTCTGGATTGTGCATGGCTGGTCTTGCTTGTAGTGGATTTGTGTTGGGTATTTAAATTTAATAATATGTGTAGCGAATTTTAAATTTACGACTTTACGCTTGTTGAGGCTGAGGCAAGTTGTTAATATGGTTAACCATATTTACATGATATATATTGCTTTGCTTACTGCTTAGTGAGTCCTGTTATAGCTTGTTTTTATGAGTTTTTACTATTGTTATTGTCAATTAGCTGCTTCATATCTTCTGGATCAACTTTTGGTTCTTATAAGAAAATAATAAATTTTACCTCATTTGATCGACTATGATCATTAAACATGTTGATTTATCTATACTACCGCGAAATTAGTGCATTGATGCATGAACTTAATTTATTATCAATGATAATTGGTCAGTTTTTTTTTAATGTTTTTTCAGTTTTAACTTTATTTATTATTTTTTCTTTTATTTTTTTGTTAATTATAAATGTAAATTGGTGCTTAAAACTTATAGATTCAAATGTCTGATTTGTGCATAGCACTTGCTTTATTTCTTTGATGTACTGTAATTCTTTAAGTTAACAATCCATGATTTATATTGAATTAGTTTACAAGCGGATGACTTATACTTTTATCTTTTCAGGCAAATCAGATGTCCAGGGAGCCAAGCTTTTTTGAGGTCTACAAGCGGCTGCACCGAGCCAAGGATAATTCAGAAGAGTATATCACTTTGGAAGCAACAAAGATTGCGGTAAGCATAACTTAGCATTTAAGTTACATCAAGTTTCAAGTACAAGTGTCTTATAACTACTTTTTAGGAAGAGTATGAAAGGCGGATGGCTGAGTTGCAATCTCAGAATGGTGAAGGTAGCAGCAGTCAAGATTCTGCTAACAGTATCTACTTGGATGTTGTTGGAGGTCCCAACAAGAAAGGGCGTATCTACGGATTGGGTTCACAAGCAACTAATGTTGTTAGATCTTCCTCCACTCCCTCCACCTCTTCCATTGATGGAGTATCACCAACAGAGATTATTGCAATGCAGGCTAAAATTCAGGCTTTAACTGATGAGCTCCATCAAAAAAATATTGAGCAAGACATGATGAGACAGAAGATGGAACAAGAATAAAAGAAGATGGAACAAGAACAGAACATGATGAGGCAGAAAATGGATCAATGGGAGGAGAGGTTTATGACTCTTCTTGTGGGTACTCAATTTAGAATGCTATCACCTGCAACTTCACAGCCTGAGCCATCCCATCCTGCACCTAGAGAAGAGGATGACCATGATGAGGGTGACGATGATACAAATTATGATGACTTAAATTTGTGATTAGGTTTATTTTTATATTTTCATTGTTAATTTAAATATTTGTAGTTACTTAAATATTTGTTATGATAATTATTACTTTGTATTTTGGTATGAAAATTTGTGACGATATGATTTGTGATTTTTGCTGCTAAAAATGATTTATTGTGATTGTTCGATCAGATTAGTTACAAAAATTACAAGTATATTTTAAAAGGGACGGTTATTTTTTTTTTGTTGAATTTGGAAATTAGAGACGGAATTAGAGACGGAGTTTTCCGTCTCTAATACCAATTTTGGGAATTAGAGACGGATTTTTTATTTAGAGACGGAAACATTCCGTGTCTAAATTAGAGACGAAAATTTTGTTCCGTCTCTAAATTAGAGACGGAAATAAATATCCATCTCTAATTTAGAGATGGAAAATTGGTTCCGTCTCTAAATTAGAGACGGAAATAAATATCCGTCTCTAATTTAGACACGGAATGTTTCCATCTCTAAATAAAAAATCTGTCTCTAATTTAGAGACGGAAATAATTTTCCGTCTCTAAACTATCAGCGACGCCACTTTTACCGATGGAAGAATTTCTATCTCTGATTCCGTCTCTAAATTTTTAGAGACGGAATTTTGGCCTTTTAGAGACGGAATTTTTCCGTCTCTAAATTTGAAATTTCTTGTAGTGCGACTTTAAATCAAGCGCTTTTTGGGAGGCAACCCAAGTTCTTAACCCTTTATTTTAAAAATTAATCTTTATGTGTTTGTATTTTTTTCATTTTTAGTTGATGAGTAGTAAAGTTTTATAGTTGATTTATTGAATAAAAGCAGTTTCTGGGTGCTTGGGCAATGAAGAAATGATGCTGCGGCAGCCAGAGAGTGAGCAGAGACGAAAATCAAGTTATCAAGATCAAGGACTGGGCGCTGCAGCGGTCATAGAAAAATAGTATTAAATTTGCATTGAATGCTCAGATTCTTAATGCCCTAACACACTCATACAAATACCCTACAAGGCCAAGAAGGTACGGATCTGATCTCCAATTCTATACACAACCCTCCTTCTTGCGCCAAACTGGCTTGAGCGTCGAAGTGCCTTTTGTAGGTATCCATCCCTTCGCACCATCGTTGCTGTTGTTGTGCTACAAAGGTTTCCACTCATCATTACCTTCTCAGGTATCTCTTGGAACCCAATTCTGAACATATGTTATTCTATTTAACCTACTTAAATAGTGTAAACTAAATATTTAGGTTATAAAATACTAAGGTATTTGAATGTATTGAATATCATTTGATTATATTGTTATTGACCACTTCAATTTTTATTAGGTTTCTTTTTATTTGTTATTGCAATATCTATTCATCTAATATTATTTTGTTAGATAATTTGACATTAGAGGCCAACTTGGTACACTTTTAATAACTAGTTGATAAAACATCAAAATGAATAAACATATAAAAATTAATATTAAAAGAAAAAACTATAAAATCAAAAATTAAAATTATCCGAAATTATATAAACTAATTATTTCTTGAGAGGTCATATAAAAAATATTTATTGAGAGGACCTACATAACCTAGTTATCATAGTATATGAATAGTCGGTTAATGAAAATAATATATTAATTTTTGAGTAGGTCTCATTATATACTCTACTAATTATAACTTAATCAAATTTATCTAAATCATCTGGGATATCATATTTCTAAATTAAGTATATTTTTTCTTGTTTATTTTAACATTTTTTTAATTTATCCCATGCATTGCACGGGAACAAAACACTTGTAATATAGAAAAGGAAGATATATGGCTTACAAAATTGTTATGTGTCTTCCAAATTAATAACTAAATACTTTAGTTTGCTGACATATGACAAGTAGAATAGCTAAAATTCTACCACGTGTCATCTGATGTGATATTTTTTTCCATGTATAAATTGATATGACAACTTCCACATATAAAAAATATATATAATAAATTAATAAAAATAAATAAATCAAACAGTTCCAAAAAATAAACTAAATGATTTTAATTATTTACAAACATTTTCTTCCATTCCCAACCTCATATTTCTATATTTCAGTTGACTTGCAATTTCTTTCATGTTGGTAGAGACAATAATTCGCATTCTTTCTTTCATGTTGGTGCAATACGGGAACCAATTACAAATTGAGTTTTATTATTTCTCAAATTGAACTAGTATAAATTGATGTGACAATTATCACATGGAAAAAATATATAAAATTAATAAAAAATCAAACAATTTCAAAAAACAAAACATAATTGAAAATAGAAAATAAACAACTCTGACAACTAAATTAATAAAAAATAAAGCTAAATTAAATAAAAATAAACTAAATGATTTTAATCATTTACAAACATCTTCTTCTATCCCCGACCTCATATTTATGGATTCCAGTTGACTTGTATTTTCTTTTTTGTTGGTAGAGACAATAATTCTCATTCTTTCTTTCATGTTGGTGCAATACGAGAACTAATCACAAATTGAGTTTCATTGTTTCTCAAATTGAACTAGTGTCTTTGTCGATGTAATTCAAATTGAGGACTTCATTGTAACTTAAATTGAGGACTCCAAGTCGTTTTCCCCTTTAATTTAAAACACTCCATTATAACTAAAATTAAGATAGTGTCTTTGTCGATGTTGTAGTGGCCATGCTTGGTCCATTTTCACCCCATGCTTTGTTTCAATGGCCATGTTTTAGCGACCATGCTTTAAAACTAATCAAGTTCCAGTGATGTTTTAGAGGCAACAACAGCGTTCCATACTGTATTTTCATATCAGTGTCGATGGAGCTATAGAAACTAGGTACCCTCTGTGTTTACATGACGTTAGTTTTCCTCTATTTATAAATGAAAATATCATATCCAAATGTCTAAAATTTTTTGACTGATTTTCAATCTATTTCCAAAAAAAAAAAATGAATGCATTTAGCAAAAGAAAAAAATACTGTGGTTGGCTGATTTCCCTTGTATCTTTTGCCTAAATTAAAACAAAGAGTATTGATTTACGATTTGAACATAAATTGATTTAGGTGAAATGTTTGTCTAAATTATTTTCAAATATGGAAATGGAAATGTATTAGATGAAATGTTTTGCGATTTGTATTATAATAATTAATTTGTGTTATAATTGTTTGATTGATAATATGGTTGTTGATTGCTATCAATCTAAATTAACAAATTTGAATTGATTTCTATTTCTTTCAAATATGATAAGTTTTATATTGATTATGTTATTTCCAATACTTAATATCATGCTTAAACTATAATCTATTTTAATTTTTTCACTATAATCAATATAAATTTTTTTTTTATAATTGATACTTATGCTGAAAAATATATATATATATATATATATATATATATATATATATATATATATATATATATTGAAGCCTCCTATCAGGAAAACTTATACCACGACAGCATTTTAAGCCATTTTAATTCCTTCCAATTTTTCAAGGCTTTCCTTTAATAGTAAGATTTTTAAAAGTTTAACAAATATTTGTAAATAAATTACTTAAAATAATAAATTAATTACTTATTATTAATTATTAATTATTAATTATTAATTGATTAGCATTATTAATTTCAACATTAATAACAATTATAATTCACCCAATCAAAGATAATTCCATTGCAACAAAAAACGCTGAAATTTAATTATAATAATTGACACCAATTAATTATTTCACCTAAAGACAATATAATAACGTAAATGATAATTTAAATCAAATTTACGCATAGTAATTATATTAATTGATACTATTCAATTAAAATGTTAAAGACATTGTAACAATCATTTTAAAAAACCACAAAACATCGATATCCATAATTGATTGATTCTTTCATTTAAAGTTGATATATGCAATTTTCTATTGCGAAATAGTGTGTTGATTTCTTATTTTTTAAAATCAGAATTATTAAATGGTAAAATATTCCCTCAGCGTAGATGGTATATGTAATATGTATATCATACCTTATACCTTATTTTACTTAAGTTATTTTTTATAGGGTTTTTTTAAAATGATGATTTACGTTAGTATTAGCATATTATAACAAATCATATTTTGTTGCATTTATGTTCTTACATAGTATACCTAATTAATATTTGAAATTCTTCAATGATTTACATGAGATTAAAATCTACAATTAATATTGCATTTTTTTATCAAATAATAATTCCACATTAATTATGTGAGAGGTATTGGAACATTTGTATTTATGGGGGTAGTTTTTCATCTTATTTACTTGTTTAGACTTTTCACAATTTGAGGATATCTCTATAAATATATACTCGTATACTGCTTGAAGTGAAATTTCTTTTTCTTTCTATTATATGCTTTCTCAATGAAAGTTTTGATAATTTGTTTTTTATTTTGTTAGTGATGTGAACATGAGTAATGACCAAAAGATCTAGAATATCAAAGTAATGATGTTATTCATTTGTGGAGAAATACTAATTTCAAACAATCTGAGTTGACTAATTTATTTGAAATAGTAGTCATGGATAAAGAGTATTTATTCTTTCATTCTTTTACTAAGGTTTTAGTAGTTACTTTTACTTTCATGTTAGGTCATTGCATTGCAGGAGTCATCTAGGGTTGTCATAAGATTTTTTTTTCCTTATTGTAAGTTTTTTTTATACTATTATTAGTTGTTGTTATATTCTCACTATTTTTAAATGTGATGTAGGGTGAGGAAATACAATGCGCAATAAGTATTCTTACTTAATTTATATGTGATGATATTTAGTTCTTATAACATATTTTATATCATATTGTTAGTTATTGAATGATGATGGTTAGTTGTCCCCCCCTCCTCTTGAAGACGTTAAAGAAGGGTGAGTTAGTGGAATTCAATAGAGATGATAAAACTAATAGTTAAGTAGTTATAGATAATTTTGAACAATAATGTCTTATATTATTTAACAACTTATTTTGTTATTTTATTAGTAATAGTAATTTAATTTCTCATATATTCTTTAATTATTTTGAATGTAGAGGTGTACGAAAGCTTTGATGCACATTATGAGAACATTTTCCACAAAAGCTCATGTGATCTATATAGTAGACTATTCTCCTATTGACTATTCTTTACAAATATATTTGATAAAGTTTTGTTTTATAAATTACATTTCAACCTTATATGTCAATTTAATTAGAATTTAGAATATTTACCAAGGTTCATTTTAAAAGGGCGTTTGGCTATTCTTTTTTTTTTATGTAACATATTTAGAAAATTAAATTAATTATTTATTTTTTGATTGAGTAAATTTTTTTTGACTAATGATTAAGTAATTTTTTATTCATATATATATATATATATATTGGTCAACAATATTTAAATATTTAAATATTTTTTTTTTATTTAATTGGATTAAAGATTTTATATAGAAATATGTTAATATCTATACTTAGGAGAGTGAAAATCTTACATGAAAATATAACTAAATTAATGAAGATATAATTTATTATTGTAAAACTAATTAACTAATTATATAGTTTTAAATAATCTTTATTCATGTATATAACTTTATAGTATTTGGATATTTTAATTTGTACATCGCATAAAAAATCTACATGGAAGTATAATAATAAAAAAATACAATTCATTTGAAAAACTAAATTATTTGATTATAATCTTTTCACAAAAATCTTGGAGGAAAGTTTGCTGTTCAAGACAATGATTTTAGAGAAACTTTTAAAATATATTTTAGTCCTTATACGCGATACTCAATCTCAATTTGGTCTTTATACTATATTTTTTTATTTAGTCTTTATACATACAATTATTCTCAATTTGGTCTCCGCTATATGCAATAGCGAGTATAAAGATCAAATTACTATGAAGTGTAAAAACCAAATTAAAATTGTATATCACATATAATGATAAAAAAAATATATTTTAAACTATATTTTTTCTTATATACGACACTTATTTTTAATTTAATTTTATACTTAACTATATAATAGATGATGAAAACTAAATTAAAAACGATTGTATGTATATTAAATTGAAAACTTTTTCTATATAAGAATCAAATTAAAAATAAATATCATGTATAAGAACTAAAAGTATACTTTAACCTAGAGAAATATTGTTAATTATTTTAAGAGGAAAATAAAGAAATCTACTCATATAATTTTTTAGCATATTTAGGATCTAAGCCAATTTTTTTTTAATTCAACTTTTTATTAAATGTCTTATTGCAGCTATTATATGTTTTATTGTATTTTAATATTTTAAATGCTACTCATTACCCTGTGCATCGCCCCGGTAAAAAAATACTAATATCATTACAATACTACAATACTACATTCTTTTAATAGATTTAAAGACAAATGAGATTTGATGATAAAAATATTATTATATTCTATTATTTAATTTTGCTTATTCTCATTATAAAATGTTTCTTACTTAATATATATATATATATATATATATATATATATATATAAAGATTTCTTTTTTAGTTTTTGACATCTAAATACACCTGAATATCTATTTAATATTTTAAAAAAGACATCATGTTAATGATGATATTTTTATATGAAAATAAAACCTAGCAATAAGAGAACATGGTTTCTTTTTGGACTCATACTTTATATTTATTAAGCGATACAAGGATGGCACTAGGTTTCATTTTTTGACGTGGAAGATATGAATAATATTAATCAGAACCAGGAGAAATTACATCCAGATAAGCCAAGTTTTTATGCTACTTAGGGTGCATCTTCCACGCAGTAGGCATCTCCACTAGTTAGAGACAAAGTAGCTAATCCATGTGAAATCTTGTTCCCCTCCCCGTCCCTGTTAACGTGTAAGCATACATAGTTCCTGAATTACCTATCTAGATGTAAGCAATTATTTGATTCAGCAACTAGGATTGTAATAGCTGAATAAACACATTATTATCTGATTCGGAAACTATATAAAAAATGCAAAGTTCAAGAACTAGTTGTAGGCCACCTCAAATACCCTTTGCTTCAGCTACTGCTACGTCTAGTTTCTGAGGTAATTTCCACGTTGCTGCAGCAACAATATTGCCTTCTGCGTCCTTGATAACAGCACCAACTCCACATGTTCCATCTTAACAAACTGCAACATCAGTTTTCAATTTATATTTGCTTGATTGTGGTGGAGAATGGTAGAATGAAGAGGGGTGAATTGATTCTATCAGTTCAATTAATAGAATTTAAAAAACAAAATTAATTATAAATTAAATATATGTAATATGAATTTAAAAATAAAGAGATAGGGATAGAAAAATTGCACAAATAAATTTATTATGGTTCTGTAAAAAATGTGTGATCTATGTCCAGTTTCTTCACAATGGTCACTTCTTTGTTGAATTGTTGCTGATAAAGATTTCAACGAATCTTCATCTACCTTATTTCCATAACAATATATATCCTCAAGGACACCACTAAACTTTCCTCAATTATCAAACTTTTCTCAATTTCTAATTGAAGAAGAGAAACCTATTTCACTAGAATAAGAGATTAACTCTCTCTTTTATACTCTTATAAATGAGCTATAATAGATCTCAAATACAAAACTCTCATTATAACGTGAATATACAAATTTAGAATTAACTAGGAGGAGAAAAATACCAATGATGAAACAATTTCTCCTTTTGTTTTGATCGATGGTGTGTTGTAAGGATCTTCTCCAAGACTTTCTATTTGTAATGGAATGCTTTCTTTTTGTTTTTCTAGTAGTTGTTAGAGATAGAGAATATTTAAAAAAATAAGCTTTTAATTTGTAAGAATTAAATCTATGTAAAAAATATGAGTAATGTTATATCCTCCTACTCAATCATTTTAATACTAAATGAAGAAAATATTAAATGAAAAAAAAATGTATCTAATATTTTGGGAACATAAAAAACATTCAATATTTTCTTCATTTAATAATTAATAAGATTAGTAAAAAGATTGAATAAAATGATAAATTATTTATCAAAAAATATATAATTACTCAATTCTATGTTAATCACTCTAATAACTATTTTTATCTATTTTTGTATGACAACATATCATCTACTTTTTTTTTTTTTTTACCATTGGCAATTGAGCCTCTGACTTAATAACGCTTGTCCTAGTCATAAAGAGATATAAAAGCTTATTTATGACAGTAAGGCAAATCAAATCACCAATAAGAAGTTGATTTCAAGTTATCTTGTTTGAAAACTTTTCATATCTAATCCAATGAATATAGACAAGTATAAAGGAAAGTTAGTAATTGAATAATAAGGAAATTTGGAAAGAAATCATTCAATTTGCAAATAATATAATATCAAGATTTTGACACATGCATATTATCAAATACTTTCTTTAATTAATATAAAATCAAGAAAATTAAAGAGTAATCAAATAGTACTTTTGCACATGTATGTTATCAGATTCAAATATATAAACATATTATTACATGTTAAAAATAATTTAATCACACAAGATATTTACATGCTAAAAAAACATATTTCTTCATCATCAAAATTAAAAACCCCAGAGAGACCAATGCAGTGGTAACTTGCTTAGGAAAGACGAAAATCACCAAATAGAAAATGAACTCAAAACTTAAATTGGAAGAAATTCACTGTAATTTCATTGGTTGATTGATATTTACACCAATGATCTAGAGACCATTAGGATTCCAGCTTACAGAGAAAAGGAATTGCAACGAGCAAATGTCATGTTGAAGAAGAAGAGAATTTCAGAAAAGGAAAAGAGAGGTTCGGAGAGAGAAAAGGAGGTCCGATTACACATTCTTCACACCCACATCATTCCCCCCCCTTTCTCTTTTGCAACTACTTTCTATTATGCATCACATATTCACTTCATTTCGGATTCATTCCCTTCACCCGAGTGCTTCTTCTTCGTATCCCCTTGCATTCCTTGCTTACCATCCTTTGTGATTCTGTGTCAGCTTTTCCTGCTGATGTGTTTATGCTGAGTTGGCAATCCTTATTTCTCACTGTGGTCTCTTTAATTGTTTCTGGTCTCATAACAACCAACTCTGGTTTTGACACCTTCTGGACTGAGGTAACACTGCCATATCCTTGGAGGAGGATTGATTCGTCTGCTTGAAATCTTGAAGGCATTTTAGAGCACGGGAAATAACAAGATTAGGCAAATGGATGGAAGGGGAAGGAGAGAGGTAGGCAGACGAAGACGACGAGACGCGCGTGGGTGAGAAGAAAACTGAGTCCCATGACTTTTTAATGAATCATTTGATCTAAGCCGTTAATTTTGATTTATTTGCTAATATTAATTCTTCTAATCTCTCACAATAATAATCATAGTTTCAAATTATGATTACGGTTATATTGCATTTATCGTAATTGCATTGTGTGTGTGTGTGCAGAAAATTGTGAAAAAATGTAGTTAATGCGACCACAATTGTAATTGCGATGCGATTACGGAAACTACAAAAATCATAATATTGCAGTTGCAAATACAGTTGTGAATCACAATTTAAAACTTTGATAACAACTTTTGCTAATATTAATTCCTCTAATCTCTCACAATAATAATCATAGTTTTAAATTACGATTACGGTTAATGCGACCGCAATTGCAATCACGATGCGATTAAGTATGGAAGAGGTGTGTGTGTGTATGTGTGTATTGGAAGAGGTGAGGTGAGATGAGTGAATTAATGTTGACATTTGAATCTTATATGAATGGTCAAGATTAGAACATAAATATATGTGATTTTTTTAAGTGATCACATAACCTTTAAGTATGGAAGAGGTGTGTGTGTGTATTGGAAGAGGTGAGGTGAGATGAGTGAATTAATGTTGACATTTGGATCTTATATGAATTGTCAAGATTATAACATAAATGCATGTGACTTTTTTAAGTGGTTACATAACCTTTAAGTATGGAAGAGGTGAGATGAGTGAATGTTAACCATTGTATCTTATATTAATGGTCAAGATTAGAATATAAATGCATGTGACTTTTTTAAGTAATTACATAATCTTTAAGTAACTTTTAATCTTGATCATCCATGTATGATTGTATGGTCAAGATTTACTCCTCTCATACCAAAAATTCATCTCACTGTGTATGTCTTCATCTCACTATATATATATATCTTATCTGATGATGAGATAAATGTTTATTGTAAGAGGTGAAATGAGTGAATCTTAATTATTGAATCTTACATGAATAGTCAAGATTAGAACATAAATACATGTGACTTTTTAAGTGATCACATGACCTTTAAGTAACTTTAATCTTGACCATCAATGTATAATTGTATAGTCAATATTTACTTCCCTCACAATAAAAACTTCTCTCACTAGATATGTCATATATATATATATATATATATATATATATATATATATATATTAACTTATCATTGTTATAAGAAACTTTTTAGAATAATTTATGGTTTATATGATGTTTTTATTAAGACTTTTAAGTAAATTTGTTGTTAATTTAATCTTGGAAAAAAATATAAAGTAAAATTAGATTTGTGCTTATTTAAGAACAAGAGTGTTCGATCAAAATCAATGAGGCCAAACAAGATCGTACCTTAAGACTGGTTTGGTTTGATTCGGTATTCTTATAAGAAGCAAACCGATTTGTTCTCAATTAAAGAAAATCGATTGATTTTGTTCAAATGAAATTTTTTTCACACAACGAACCAAAGTAAACAGCGAACACCTATACTCACACCTCATAAAATGTTATTTAATAGAAAGTCCTTGGTGTAATGAACCGCAAGCCCTTTAGAAAGAAAGACATAATAAAAAATAAAAAGGCTTGGTTACAGAAACCGACGTTGATGAAGGTAACCGATCGAGCCGATGCGGTCAGTTACTAGGAACCGCAAGGTTGTAAGGTTCCTGGGAAACGACCTTCCCTTTGTTTGTAAAATAGGCCTTTTGATAACTAATTAGAGTTGACATGAAATGGATCATGGAAGAAGAGTATCTCATGAATGAATGATTAATGAGTAAAAGAAATAAATATAATAATAATCTCTTAGATAATGTTATTCAACCCACAAGCATAGTTAAAGAAAGGTCCCATCAAAATTAGGGGTTCGAGCTCACATAAAAGTATTTGTGGAGAAGAATAAAATCAATACTCTAAATAATGATTAATGTCACACCTGTGTGAGAAAACCTCATAAGACAAGAAAAATAATGTTGCTCAAAGATTATAACGTCTCCATCTTCACATTCTACATTTCTAATTTTTCACATAACTAAGTTAAACAAAGCAGCAAAATACCTTTTCTAACAATGTAATTATTTCCGTGGCATTTTAAAACAAGTAGGACACTTACATAGAATAATTAGAGAACTATAGATAGAAACTCTAAAATTAGGACACACGTAGAATAAGGATAAATTGCGTCCTCTATATGTTATGTAGGCATCCTTACAGTGCGTGGCTCAGAACAAGAAAGTTGAGTCAGTAATTGTCTTTTTCTGAGGACAATTATTCATGTTTGGGAATTCATAAAATGGGAAGCCTAGCTAGTCTACACTTGTGTTTCACGAAATTATAGCAACTCCAGGAACTAGAAGTGACGTATCGAAATGAAATTAAACTTTAGGCTTTGCTATATTAACCAAGAGGACATCTGTATGCGTCTTGGTAACATTTATTGCTACTGTATTTTACTTTCCTCCTACTTAATGACTTACGTATATTGCCATTCAATATTGATCCAATAATGGAGGAAAAGAGAGTAGTAGATGTATATCCGCCATAACCCTAATTAAAACTTGAGTTTTGTAGTTACTGGAAATTGATGCCAAAAGTTAAACATAGTCAAGGCTATAAGATAGTTAAGGGGTGTTAGTACACACTCTTAAGATAGATGTGAATCTTGTTTAAGAAATGAGTCCTTACCAAGAAAAATGAGTTGGAGCTTAAATAATATTATTGTTTGACTAGATTTGTTTGACTAGATTTTAGTCTGTATTATGCATAATGTGTTATGATTATTTTTTAATTTATTATTAGACTGTAATTTTAAATTAATAAAAAATATTATCATGTTATTTTTCACAAGTCATATCAATAACTTAGAGTAGTATTTAGAAATAATCAATAAATAAAAAATCACTAAAAATCAAACTCAAAATCTTTATATCAACATTTTTCGGTCCTATCAATCATGTCAACCCTCATTGGCATATTATGTTTATCCATTCAAAACAAACTTAAAAAAATTTCATCACAACCAAAGCACCAAACTTGTGTCACGTGTTGTGAGAGGTTCATTTAAGGTACATCTAGTAAATATTGTTGATTAGAAAATCAATTTAGGATTAAATCAAGAATATAAAGAATAATATTCTAAAGGGCAAGATACATATTACTCCCGTCAACTATACAGATTGTGCAAAAATCTCTCCTACGGTTAAAAATTCTAACTCGACTCATTATAGTAATTAAACTTTGTAGTATGTCTCTTTTGTTAACTATTCGTTATGATTACTAATAGTAGGGAAAGCACGTGATTTCATGTGGTCATTTAATTCTAAAATCCTCTAATTTCAGTCGTCCCCTTCTCTCCTGTCCCACAATAGATCCATCTAAAAACCTAGGGTTTCTAGATGAAAACCAGAGCATCCCTTGCCCTCATATCCGTTTATCCCTTCAATCCTAGTGCTTCTATAGTAAAACTAGATCGATGCCTTCATCTCAATCCTTTGCTGCTTCGTCTTAATATGAAAACAATGGCGGAAGCAATGTGTGGGAATACTTGTATGGAGAGATTGCTCCAATGAGAACTTTGTGGATAAGTATTAACCCAGGAAGAAAATTTTTTTGGTTGCCCAAACTTCAATCATTCCGGGGGTTGTAACTACCTTGATTGTTTTGACCTACCAGTGAACCGACGTGGATCATCAGTTATTAATGGCTTGTTGGGAAATAAGGAAACTCTTGTTAGAGAATTGGAAACAAGATGAAAAGGGAGAAAGTGATATCTGGAATGCTGGTGCTAATTTGGTTGATATTTGATTTGATTTTCTGGAAGTAAGAGCCAACAGTTGGCAAAGGGATATACACTGTACGTAGGTTGATTATGCATCTGTGTAATTATAGTGGTTTAGGGTATTGAACAATATGTAAGTTTCATGTATTAAGGAAAAAGAAAACTCCATTGATTAGTGCACATTGAAGTATAATGAATATGAAATTGCTTTGCTAGTTTACAGTCTTGTTGATGATTATGGTGTGAACGAATGAAATCTATATTTAGCAATCTAATGAAACCAACTAAACCAGAAAACAAGGAAACCACAAATTGTGGTAAACCAACATACCATAAATCACACCTTAAAACAATATGCATTCTTGAGAAAAGCAATTTGTAGGGTGCCATTATGCAATAAATCAATCTCAACTACAATTTAGTAAACCAATATGCAACAATAACCACATCAATATGCAAACATGTTAGACCTGTAAAACCCACAACCCCAAAACTGCCCCACAACACCAAATCAACTCCAAAACCAATAAGCTAAATTCAAAAGGCGGACCTGTGACCAATCTCCAAAAGTAGAACCCAAATTACAAACCAGAACTAGAACCTCAATCATCATTGCATAAGATCAAGTTGCAATATAATCAAATCCAAATCAGATACAAAAGCTTAGAACCTGTGTAATATACAACATTGCAACAAATATTAAGCTCTTATTATCATATTACTTCCTAAATCATATAACATCATTGTCTGATAAATTCATTACACCAATGGGTAGTCAGTACTCGATTACATCCAAGAAACCAATTCAAGAGTTTAAATTACATCCAAAATAACTAGCGTGTTTATTGTCTACGGCTCAAAAGCACCAACATTCCTACCAAAAACAATTCATCGCTTTAGTGTGCACATTCTTCAACTACTTCCTCCCTTGCAGCTACTGCAGTACTTGCTTCATTTCTTGGACCATTGCAATTCCTAGAGTTGTGTCTAATACCTCCACAAATCCTGCACTTTAGTGTTTGACTTTTCCTACTAACTTTGTAGAGATTAACAGGTTCATCTGCTATTTTCTTCCTAGACTTCTTAGGCCTACCAGGGGCAAGATTTACAAGAGTGTCACACTCTATTTCTAACCATTCTTCTTGCTCTAGTACTAGAGAAATAATTGGTTCATAACCCTCTATAAAGGTGCTGGTGAAGAAGTATAAATAGACATATTTTTTAAGGTATCTCCCGCATCCTATATATATATATATATATATATATATATATATATATATATATATATATATATATATATATATATATATATATATATATATATATATATATATATATATATATATATACTTGTTAAATCCCACCTCTTGCACCTATAACTGTGTTAATTCAAATCCACTATCCATAGCAAGAAAAGAAGAATATTGGAGATAATAATTTCATTCATTGAGTATACTTTTATACAATTATAGCCCAACTAAAAAAGGAAGCAATATCACTAATTCTAAGAAGTAAATAACTGCTAATCGAAACTTTTCTAAATATACAGATTTGACACCTAGCTAATAATACAATTATACCCTCCCTCAAGCTGGCATAAAAATATATTTCATAGTCAACTTTCTTACTAGGAAATCGAACTGTTTTTTAGGTAGTCCCTTAGTGAACAAATCAGCTACTTGATCTGCAGTCGGAACATAGATCATGCAGACCAAACCACCTTCTATTTTTTCTTTAATAAAGTGCATGTCCACTTCAACGTGCTTTGTGCGATCATGGACTAGATTATGAGCAACAGAAATAGCAGCCTTATTGTCACAATACAACTTCATAGGTAGAACTTCGGAAGCTCTCAACTCCTCTAGTATTTTCCTAATCCACATTACTTCACAAATACCAAAGGCAACTACTTTGAACTCAGCCTCTGCACTACTCCTTGCAACAACATTATGCTTCTTACTACGCTAAGTTACTAAGTTACCGCCAACATAAGTACAGTACTCAGAAGTTGATTTCCTATCAATTATACTCTCAGCCCAATCTGCATTGGTATAGGCCTCAATTTGAAGATGCCTTCGGGATTTAAAGAGAAGTCCTTTGCCTGGTGTCCCCTTTAGATACCTTAGAATCCTGAAGACAGCTTTAAAATGCTCAAAGCTGGGTGAGTACATAAATTGGCTAACTGCACTAATAGAAAAAGCTATATCAAGGTGTGTGTGTGACAGATAAATAAGTCTGCCAATAAGTCTGCCAACAAGTCTTTGATATCGCTCCTTATCCTTTACATCTTCAGCTTTAGCGAGTTACAACTTCACATTTGGTTCCATGGGAGTTTCTGCTAGTTTGCAACCCATCATGCTTGTTTCCTCAAGTAAATCAAGTACATACTTGCGTTGATTTACAATGATTCCTTCCTTAGACCTCACGAACTCCATTGCAAGAAAGTATTTTAACACTCCCAGGTCTTTGATTTCAAATTCCTCGGCTAATCTCCTCTTCAGTTTATTCATTTCACCACAATCATCTCCTGATAAGATAATATTATCAACATACACAATTAAGATGGCAACTTTACCTTCCCTTGAATGCTTCTAAAATATGGTATGATCTGCTTGACTTTGTACAAATTCGTACCTTCTCACTACATTGCCAAAACGTTCAAACCACGCCCTAGGTGACTGCTTGAGTCCATAAAAGGATTTTTTCAATCTGCAAACTTTTCCAATCCCAAGTTTTTCCTCAAATCTCTGTGGTAGGTTCATAAACACCTCTTCTTTCAGGTCATCATTGAAAAAAATCATTTTTTTACATCAAGTTGAAATAGAGGTCAGTTAGAATTTACAGCAAGGGTTAACATGATCCGAATTGAATTTATCTTTGCAACAGGGCAAAAGTTTCTTGGTAATCTATTCCATAGGTCTAAGTAAAGCATTTTTCTACTAGTTTGGCTTTATACCTTTCTATACTACCATCAACCTTACTTTTGACTGTGAACACCCATTTGCACCCCACAACCTTCTTCTCACTTGGTAATTCAACCACCTCCCGTGTACCATTCTTCCTCAATGCCTCTATTTCTTCAAGCACAACTTATCTCCAATCTGGTTCATCTAATGCCTCCTTAATATTTCTAGGAATCACAAGTTTTGAATTTTTTGTAGTAAAAGCTCTATGCTTAGTAGAAAGGTTGTTATAGGAGATGTATTTGGCAATAGGATATCTAGTGCAAGTTCAGGTTCCTTTCCTTAAGGCAATGGGAAGGTCAAGATCTGTTTCTTACATAACAAGTACATGGTTCATATTAGATTTATCAGAATTTGAAATACAAGATAAGCAAGTTGGAGAATTACCTGATGTATTTGGATGGACTTCACTCGAGAACTCCTTATGGTCATGTGTTGAGCGGATCAAAGGGTCTTTACCTCTTTCAAGGATATTTTTCCTAGAATAAACCATAGACTCAAGATTGGATCAATTTTTTTCAATCCGTAGTACTTCCATATCTGACAGACCAATATCAAATTCAGTGCTCCCAGAGATTGGGTGATCCTATTTTCCTTATCCATTTCAGTTGGGTAAAAAACTATTTGTGGTAAAGGTTTTGTTTCCCAAAAATTTGATTCTTCTAACTTCTCCCACTAAATTAAATTTTTATGGAAAAAAGGCAAATTTTCCAAAAATGTTGCATTCATGGTAATATGACATTTCTTGGTCAATGGGCTAAAAAAATTGTAACCCTTTTTATTTGGAGCATAACCTAAAAAGACACATTTGTCTACCCTTGGGCCTAATTTAGACTGTGATCTCTTTGGAAGATGCATATATGTAGTGTAGTGTGCGGGATTTAAAGGATGCAAACCCAAGTGCAGGTTATCTCAAGTAATAAATTTCTCGGGAGTCCGAGGTTGATCCACAGGGAATTGATGAAGAAAAATTAATTGAGGTAAGAAGAGGATTTGTCACAATACCAAAAGTAATAAAAGATGTTCACAAGTGAATTTAAGAACTTGCTTGGGTTAGAAAATCCACTCTTGGTAATAAATTAAAGGCAATATTATTTTTCTTTATAACTCAATTGAAATCCACACACAACGGAGGTTCCAATCGAAAAATATAACATTCAAAGTTCAATTATATATGCAATCATATTATGATTCCTTTAATTATCTATCAACATTTGTAAATGAGTTCAAGCATTCACTATACCAATCCTATTGTCTACAATAAATCAAGATCTCCATTATACAAAGAAGGTTTTTAAATTAATTAGAAACAAAATACAACACATATAATGTCCATTTGATAATATATCATTTAAGCACAAGAAATAGAATAATCTAACCTTATTTCATTACCAAGAGCTTTACTTTTTCACCCAAGTAAGATGAAGATTTAGTTACTCATAGACAAGAAGAAAGAAAGAGAGAAGAAGAGAAAGATGAACATAACTTCACTTTAGAACAAGAGAAAATTACAACAAAGTAAAACAAGAAACAAGCATAACCATAACTTGTAAAAAAACTAAGCCTAACACCAAGTGCTCCAAATGGTCAGCCAATGGTGCCTTTTATAGAGGATTAGAGATACAAAATGACAAGGAGGCTGATTAAGAGTAGGTAGATGAGGGGATGAATGAGTGGAAAATGCCAAATGGTGAGGATAAGAGTGAGAAATTATTGAGATTTCTTGTCTCCGAAATCATTCATTGCTTAACTCATGGATTCCGTCATCAAATAGAAAAGTCATCTTCATGAAAGTTGTAGATCTGGATCTTAACTTCCAGATGTCCAAATTTCAGCTCAAGATCATTCTTACAGCCTGAGATATGGCCCAATTACTGCAGACTGTTCAGGCCCAGTTTCAGCACCTCTGTTTTGACTTCTAGACCCAATATCACCTCTAAGCTGTCTAAATGAGCTCTTGTGTTCTTCATGAAAGTTGTAGATCTGGGTCTTAACTTTCAAATATCCAAATTTCAGCCCAAGATAATTCTTAAAACCCGAGTTATGCTTTGATTACTGTACACTGTTCAGGTTCCAGACACAAAACTCATATTCTGTCTTCCAAGCTCATTTAGCTCTTCTAGATGTCCATATTTTACCTGGACCTCTCATGAAAGTTGTAGAGCTTTCTTTCAACTTTCCTACAAGGTAAAATTCATAATTGTTAGACATCTAGAACTCAAGATATGATCAAAATACAAAAATAATGTAAGACCCAAATAATACTGAAAAAAATCAATTAAGTCCAATTTGAGTCCAATCTTACAAAATATAACTAGGCTTAAACAATTAAGTTCATAAAGAGTGTAAATGACTAAAAATGAGGGTTTATTAATGTATAAAATATATGATTATCAAATTCCCCCACACTTAGCTTTTTGCACTCCTGGGCAAAACACATAAGACCAAAGTTAGAAGACAAAGAAAAATGACATAGACTCAAAAGCTAAAAACTCTAAAAGACTTGATGAAGCAAGAAGAGCAACAAGAAATTCAAGGGATCAAAGCATTAATGAGGTAACATTTCTTCACATCTCAAACCAACAAGCAAGGAAACTTCAATTGAAAAGAATGAATCAAGAATGATAGATCCTCACAGAATTCACTCTCAATCTCTTAAGTGTTTAAAAGGTATGTATTTCACTCTATTCAACCCATGAACAATTGCACTACCATAAGCTTGCTTATCTTCTACTTCTCCGCTACTCAAAACACATGCATACAAAAATCAAGAAGACTTTATTCAAGGTTGTAATGGGGTCATGGTAAAGGAGAATGGATAATATGGATATGAAAAGATAAATACCAAAGAGAATAAAAGAGCATTAGTTAGAGTGGAGAAAATGTTTGAGAACATTCATCATAAAGGACAATCACCAATATTTGACTAATATTTTGTTGAAGATTAATCCCAAATTGGTGAATTGAATTCATTGTTAGACTTGAATAGTCTCCTTTTCTTTCTGTTGTTTCTAAGCATCCACCTTTATTCTAGACTCTGATAATCCTTTAATTACAACGGTGGTCATTTTTTTTTTATCATTTTGCACACACACACTCCCACACTTGTTCAAGAACAAGGTCAATGCTCTCTTATTCTCTAAGGTTAGGTAAAAACATGTTTTTTTTTTCTTTTTTCTTTTTTTTTTTGAAGGATGAAATGAGCTAACAACAAGGAATGGTCAAATAAGTTCAAAGGAGTTATACAATGGAAAATATGCAAGGATGGCTATTTAGTCAAAGTAGCTATTTCAAAATGCCTCAATCATATTAATGAATGCATGTGAAAATGTTGCCTCAAAAAGAATCAAAGCAAGTTCTAGAGTAATAATTCCATGAGTGAAAATCTCACAAGAAAGAAGAGAATGCTACAGATATTCAATCCATTCATCAATAGGCTCAAAATCTCACAAGGCATATTTTTATCATTCTCAGTCCATCATATCAACATTCATATCCAAGCTTGTGATTTTTAAGAAAGAAAATAATTTATGCTAAGATCCAAGAATCCATTTGCTACTTCTACACAAAATAATTATTTCCTCAACTAAGATGCGTCTCAAGAGTAATAAATTGTTTCCAAAATTTACTCCTTACTCTGTCATCCTTAATTAGTTTTACTACAAATAGGTTTTTGATAGTCATATCACTAAACATACTTCCCAATTTAGATGCGTCTCAAAAGTAAATTTACTCCTTACTCTGCCATCATTCATTAGTTTAGTAAGTCCATGACAATCATATCATACTTCTAAAAAAAAAATTGGTAGTCAATTATCCTTCCCCTCCAACTAGATCACAACATTGTCCTCAATGTTGAAATATAGATGAGTAAAGGATAGAAGATATTACCTGTTAGAGAAATCTGACACAAATTTAAACAAAAATAAAGTACGATAAATAAAATCAAAAGTAAAGAAAAGGTATAAACGAAGTATCAAATTTGGCTCCTTTTTCATCCTGTTTCCCTCACTACTTCCTGCTGACCAATCTATCTGAGCTATTGCTGGGTCAGGTTTATGAACAAAAGCTTCTAATTTATCAATCAACTCATCAATAGTGGAAGCAGAGATAAAAAGTTGTCTTGCCGAAGGTGTGATAAATTTCTGTTCCACAGCATGGTCAAGAAAGATTAACAAAATATCAAAGAAATTATTTATATTCAACAAACCTATGGGTTTATGGTGGATGTTCAGTTGGGCCCAAGAGACAATTTGAAAAACTTCTTCTAAGGTACCAAAATCATCTTAAGTTCCTCTCCAATTATCTTTCCAGTAATGTTCTGTTGAGCTAAAGGTTTAAGAATGACACCTAAAACTTGACTGCCTCCTATGTATACAGTAAGTGATACAGCCCACATTAACCCACGACAACCTCCCCCATATACAAGATGAATATTCCTTGCAGCAAGTAATCGACCAAGAGTAGTAGCTGCATTTATAAACTCTAAACCCTTCCCATACTTAGATCCACAAAATACACAAATATTTTTAAGTTGACGAATAGAAACACCTTCCATTTCTATTCTCACATTCCCTTTGATTGATTCTGAGTTAGAGGAAAGTAGAGTGTTTAAATAAGAAAAAAAATGGAAAGGGTAATAATTGCACATATAAGGGTAGGTTGGCTGTTGTCAGAAGAGTTTGAAATTAAGGAACACATAATCTTTTTTTTTGTTTTTTTTGTTTTTTTTATTTTTTTTATTTTTTTTGTTTTTTTTTTACTTCAAGAAAACCATCAGGGTAAAGAAGTCTAGAAACCTCTGAAGGATCCTACTCAAAGGATCGTCTGTCCAAAATCAAAATACAGCAAAATCATACAAAGATAAAAGAAATATAATAGCAAATGATGACATACCTGTATGTACAGCTTTCATAGCGTATCTTTATACTTCGCGTCATGAGTGCAATAGACACTCACGTCCATTTATTCGAAAAAAGGAGAAAGAAGAAACCATCGTGGGTTTCCATCCTGAGTCTGGAACCTTGAGCGCTCACACTTGGGCTCGTAACATCAACAAAGATGCTAAAATCTGAAACCCGTAATGTCCAAGATCCAAAATATCCCATCCCAGGGTGCTGAAAGCCCCTTCTAATAAAAGAGAGGATCAAGCTCAGATGCCTCATACGCTTTGGCAGTCGCGGGTTACTTCTCACTAATAACCAGAGAGGGACACTTCTGCCTATCCATTAACTCCACAATCTCCATCAACTCCACAATGCCTAGATGGTAAACATTGGGTTATGGAGTGCAGCTCTCTACAGAGCATGGTACACGAAATTTGTTAAGGACCAGCGTGCAAAGGTCCACCCGAGTCAATGGCGGATCAGCCAAAGGCTGGGGTTCCACAACTAATTAAAGCCATGGTACTCCTTCCGGATCGCTCTTGTTCAAACATTTTTTTTCTTTTTTTTTTTTTTTTTTTTTAATTTTTTGAAAGATGACATGATGAAGAAGAAGATGCTATGTACAGATTGGTGTGGATATGACTCGCATCTGCCTCTGGTTTAATGTCCAGTAACGGCTTAAACGCCTTCTATGAGTCGAGGATAAGCTTCACATCCAATTTTCTTATAAATTGGCAAACAGGGTCTTTTTGAGTCAAATTCCCAAGACTGTAGCGTTTTTCTTCATCCTTGAAGAGATTCCACAAATTAAGAATTTCACGATGCACCAATCCACAAGAATGCATCTCAAGAGTCAATAAGATATCATCTAATGACTCCTTACTCAGTCCATTCTTAATGAAGATTATCTTCTCTGTTTGTAGAAGCCATCCCCAAAGTACGACAATGCTTGTTACAATTCCATCGTCCACATTTGTAACAAACTTGTAACCCTTTTGCTCTTCTCCTTTTAGAATACGAACTTCTTCTAAGACCTGACATGTATGATTCAAATGAAATTGAAGACTCACATGCTAGTCGAACCTTTGCTTCAATTATCCAGTGTACATCTTCTGACATACCTTTGTGTATTAACAGTCTCAATCTTTCACATCTAACTTTGTAAATTTTTTTCAGAGCATTTTGAGGGAGAGAAGGAAAATGTTTTCTCAGGTTTGAAAGAATGACATCCATTTTAAAGGAGAAGAAGGATTCAGTTATTTTGGGAAACTGAAAAACAAACCAACTTGAGAGTCATGGAGTACCGTATCCGCCACTTAACCGACAACACAAAGAACTGCAAAAATAAGGCAACAAAATTAGATTGAATTCTATTCATAACAAGGATAAAAAAGATAGATGAATTCTACCTCATCAACTTAGTTTTCCAAAAATGGTTTGAGACCATTGACTTTAAACACATTACCATTCTTAGGATTCTCAATATCTACGGCTCCATGAGGATACACGTGTTTGACAACAAAAGGACCACTCCACCTAGATCTCAATTTTCCAGGGAATAGGTGCAGGCGAGAATCATAAAGCAGAACTTTTTGAACAATTTTAAAAGATTTTCTCAAAATTATCCTGTCATGAAAAGCTTTTGTTCTGGCTTTATAAATCTTTGAGTTCTCATATGCATCATTTCTCAATTCCTCAAGTTCATTTAATTGTAATTTGCGTATCTTGCAAGCATCATCAAGATTTAGATTGAACGCTTTAATGGCCCAGAATGTTTTATGTTCCAATTCTACAGGCAAGTGACAAGGTTTTTTATAGACTAACCGATAGGGTGACATGTCTAAAGATGTTTTGAAAGCAGTACGGTAAGCCCAAAGTACATCGTTTAGTCTTAAAGACCAATCTTTACGATTTGGGTAAACCATTTTTTCTAAAATTTGTTTAATCTCCCTATTTGGTAATTCAACTTGTCCACTTGTCTGAGGGTGATAAGGGGTGGCAATTTTGTGTGTAATACCATATTTCTTCATTAAAGATTCAAATGGTTTATTGCAAAAATGTATTCCCCCATCACTTATGATAGCTCGAGGGATTCTAAATCGACACAAGATATTTTCTTTTAAAAATTTGAGTACAGTTTTATGATCATTGTGTCGGCATGGAATCGCCTCAATCCATTTTGAAACATAATCAACTGCAACCAAAATATACACAAATCTAAATGAAGATGGAAATGGACCCATGAAATCAATTCCCCAACAATCAAAAATTTTAATGACAAGAATGGGGTTCAGAGGCATCATGTTTCTTTTTGAAATTGAGCCCAACTTTTAACAATTTTCACAACTTTTGCAAAAAGTATAGCAGTCCTTAAATACAGTGGGCCAATAAAATCTACACTGCAAGATTTTCGCAGCTGTTTTCTTTGAAGAGAAGTGACCTCCACATGCTTCTGAGTGACAAAATTTAATGACACTACCTACCTCACTGTCGGGCACACATCTCCGAAAGATTTGATCAGCACAATATTTGAATAAGTATGGGTCATCCCACTAAAAAGTTTTCACCTCTGTCAAAAATTTCCTTCTATCTTGGTACATTCATTGAGGCGGCATCTTTCCTGTTATAAGAAAGTTGACTATGTTAGCAAACCAAGGCATGGAATTGACAGAAAATAAAAATTAATCAGGAAAAGAATCATTGATAGGTGTGCTATCAAAAGATGAGCCTATTGTAAGTTTGGACAAATGATCAGCGACAACATTTTCGGCTCTTTTCTTATCTTTTATTGTGATGTTGAATTCTTGAAGCAACAAGATCCACCTTATCAATCTTGGTTTGGCATCCTGCTTAGACATCAAATATCTAACAGCAGAATGATAAGTGAAAATCACAATAGAAGAACTAATTAAGTAAGATTGAAATTTATCCAGTGTAAAAATTACAGTAAGTAGTTCTTTTTCAGTAGTGGTGTAATTCATTTGTGCACTGTTTAAAGTTCTACTTGCGTAACAAATCACATGAGGCTTACCTTCCTTTCTTTGGCCTAAAACAGCGCCTACAGCAAAATCACTAGTATCACACATTAACTTAAAAGGCAAAGAACAGTCAGGAGATTGCATGATAGGAGCAGATGTCAGAAGACCAATTAATTTTTCAAAAGATTTTTGACATTCTTGAGTCCAATCAAATAGTGCATCTTTCAACAGAAGATTATATAATGATCTAGATATGGCACTAAAGTCCTTAATGAATCTTCTGTAAAATCCTACATGTCCTAAAAAGGAACTAACTTCTCTGACTATTTTTGGGGAAGGCAAATGAGCAATTAATTTAACTTTGGCCTTATCAACTTCAATTCCTTTAGAAGAGATCACATGACCTAATACTATTCCTGAGGCAACCATGTAATGACATTTTTCCCAGTTTAGCACAAATTATTTTTCTTCGCATCTTTTAAGAACTTTTTCCAAATTATCAAGACAATTTTCAAAAGAATTTCCAAAAACTGTCAAATCATCCATGAAAACCTCTAAATAATGCTCAATCATGTCACTAAAAATGCTTAACATGTATCTTTGAAATATTGCCAGAGCATTACAAAGGCCAAAAGGCATTCTTTTATATGCAAAAGTACCAAAGGAACATGTAAAAGTGGTCTTTTCTTGATCTTCCAATGCAATTGGTATTTGATTATAACCTAAAAAACCATCAAGAAAATAGTAGTATGGATGTCCTACTACCCTTTCCAGCATTTGATCAAGAAATGGCAAGGGAAAATGATCTTTCCTAGTAGTAGCATTTAATTTTCTAAAATCAATACACATACGCCAACTAGATGAGACTCGCGTAGGTATTAATTCACCTTTATCATTTTCAACCACTGTTATTCCAGATTTCTTAGGCACAACTTGTGAAGGGCTTACCAATTGGCTATCAGAGATAGGGTAGATAATTCCAACATCAAGCAATTTAAGGACTTCAGCTCTAACTACCTCTTTCATGTGTGGATTTAATCTTCTTTGAGGTTGTTGAGAAGTTTTAGCATTATCCTCTAAATGTATTCTATGTGTACAAATTAATGAATTAATACCTTTTATGTCCTTTAATGTCCATCCAATTGCACTTTTATGCCTTTTAAGTACTTCTGTTAACATACCTTCTTGTTCTTCAGTAAGAGACGAGGAAATTACCACTGAGAAGTTGAGTTGCTGATAAACTGAATATGGAAGCAAATTGACACTAGTACCAAGATCAAGTAAAGCTTTTTCAATTTTATGTTCTCCAATAATGCATGAAACTGTAGGACAACCAGGGTCTTTATATTTCAACGCATTATTATTCTGAAGAATAGAGCTTACCTGTTCAGCCACAAATGCTTTCTTTTTCACATTTAATTTCCTTTTAACAGTGCACAAGTCCTTCAAATATTTGGCATAAAAAGGAATCTGTTTGATAGCATCTAACAAAGGAATATTGATCTTCACTTATTTCAAAATTTTAAAAATTTCAGTGTGGTGGTCCAATTTCTTTGGATTATTCAATACTTGAGGAAATGGGGGTGAAGGCGAGAGTTTGGTCGCCTTTTGGTCAACTTCTTCATTTTCTTGGAGAATTGGTTCATTTTCTTTCTCACAAGATTCTGGGATTTGTTTTTCAACAACCTTTTCACTCCTAAGAGTTATCACTAGCTTGACTTGATTCATTTGTTGGTTTTCTGAACTCCCCTCATTTAGACTGTACTGACCTTTGGGACTTGGTTGAGGTTGAGAAGGAAATTTTCCTTTCTCGTGAATGGTGAGTGCAGAAGAAAGTTTAGCAAGAGTGTCTTTTATGTCATTCATGGTTTGATTGTTTTGTTTATTAATGACCTCTTGCTTTTCTATGAATGCATGCAGTCTTTCCTCTAGGTTTTTCCTATATGGTGGGACATAAGGTGCATATCCTTGAGAATTTTGAGAGTCTTGTTGTGCTTGAGGAGGTGGTGGTTGCACGAATTGTGACTGATTATTATTCCTCCAGCTGAAGTTCGGGTGATTTCTCCATCCCGGATTATATGTATCTGAAAAAGAAGAAGTAAATGACTTTTTAAAATTATTCATTGCATTTACTTGCTCATGTACAACTTCTTTAAAAACAGGAATGTTATGACATTCGTGTGTTAAGTGTCCTAAGTCATCACAAATGCCACATATTTCTTCATTTTGCACATATTTGATTTCTTTTGCTTTTCTTAATTCCATGGCTTTAACCTTTTTAGCCAAACTGGCAAATCTAGCATTTAGATCTTCCTCTTGACTAAGGTGATATTTTCCTTTATTAGCACTTGCAAGGTTAGATCTAATTGAATTTTCAGAAGGGTTAGTATTATGCCAAGATTGAGAATTTTCAGCCAACTGGTTTAAATAATCTAAAGTTTCATTAGGTTCTTTATCAAGAAACTCACCATTGCACATTGTTTTCACAAATTGTTTAGTTTCAGGTATTAAACCTTCATAAAAGAAGCTTATAGTGCGCCATTTTTCAAAACCATGATGTGAGTAAGAATTTAACAAATCTTTAAATCGTTCCCAACATTGAAAATATTCTTCATTTGAATTTTGGGAAAAATTTTGGATTTGTCTTTTCATAGCATTGGTTTTATGTGTTGGAAAAAATTTCTTTAAGAACTCACTTTGCATTTATTGCCATGTGCCAATTGATCTTGGTTTCAAAGTGTTAAGCCAAGATTTTGCTTTATCTTTTAAAGAAAAAAGAAATAATTTAAGCTTAACAATCTATTCAGTGCAATTTTGATCATTGAAGGCAATACATACTTCCTTAAATTCTTTCAGATGTAAATATAGACTTTCAGATTCTAAACCATGAAAATTAGGAAGTAAAGAAATCATACTTAGCTTAAACCTAAATTTGTTGGCATTGAGTGGAAAGATAAAACATGATAGACTAGAATTTCGAGGTAGTTACAAATATTCATGCATGGTTCGTAACGGTTAATTTTCAGGTTCATCATGTACACTTTCATTGTCAGCCATTGTGTCAATTGTGTGTGATTGTGATTCAAACAAGTCAATATATAAAGTACCAGGATTAATTTTAACTAAACGACCAGAATTTAAATCACGATATCAATTAAGCATAAATACATAAATAACTTAAAATAAATAAACAAAAATGATGTACAAGCTGGCGGTGTAACCCACCATTAAATATTAACAAGGATGTGGTATAAACCAACCACCCAATAAATATTAACAAGTAAAAAGTTAAATAACTGATAAAGTAAAAAGTTAGATAATTAGAGAGTTAATAATTAGTAAGTTAGAAAGTGCGAGAGAAAATAAATTACAAGAAAGTAAATTTAAAATATGAAAATCGGAGAGAGGCAAAGCCCCACCAGAGCCGGCGAAAAGAGAAGAGAAGAAGAAAGATTATTTCATTATGTTAGAAAATAATAATAAATAATGAGAAATTAAAAAGTTAGAGTGCATAAAATAAAAGATGTAAATATAAAAGTTCGAGTGCGAGAAAATAAAAAGTAAGTAGCGAGAAAATAAATAACAGAAAATAAAAGTTAGTAGCGAGAAAATAAATGACATAAATTAAAAGTTAGAAAGTTAGTATGTTAGCAAGTTAGTAGGTTAATAAGTTAGATAGTTAGTAAAGAAACCGAAGGATCGGCAAGCTGATCTTTTGCTCCGGTGAGGGAGAAGAGAGAATAGATTTTATTAAAGAAAAAGAACCTCAATAAATTAAAACTTCAAATCAAGTCCCCAGCAACGGCGCCAAAAACTTGATGTGCGGGATTTAAAGGATGCAAACCCAAGTGCAGGTTGTCTCAAGTAATAAATTTCTCGAAAGTCTGAGGTCGATCCACAGGGAATTGATGAAGAAAAATTAATTGAGGTAAGAAGAGGATTTGTCACAACACCAAAAGTAATAAAAGATGTTCACAAGTGAATTTAAGAACTTGCTTGGGTTAGAAGATCCACTCTTGGTAATAAATTAAAGGCAAGATTATTTCTCTTTATAACTCAATTGAAATCCACACACAATGAGAGGTTCCAATCGGAAAATATAACATTCAAAGTTCAATTATATATGTAATCATATTATGATTCCTTTAATTATCTACCAACATTTGTAAATGAGTTCAAGCATTGTTTGTGTGCCAATCCTATTGTCTACAATAAATCAAGATCTCCATTATACAAAGAAGGTTTTTAAATTAATTGGAAACAAAATACAACACATATAATGTCCATTTGATAATATATCATTTAAGCACAAGAAATAGAATAATCTAACCTTATTTCATTACCAAGAGCTCCATTCTTTCACCCAAATAAGATGAAGATTTAGTTACTCATAGACAAGAAGAAAGAAAGAGATAAGAAGAGAAAGATGAACATAGCTTCACTTTAGAACAAGAGAAAATTACAACAAAGTAAAACAAGAAACAAGCATAACCATAACTTGTAAAAAAACTAAGCCTAACACTAAATGCTCCAAATGGTCAGCCAATGGTGCCTTTTATAGAGGATTAGGGATACAAAATGACAAGGAGGCTGATTAAGAGTAGGTGGATGAGGGGATAAATGAGTGGAAAATGCCAAATGGTGAGGATAAGAGTGAGAAATTATTGAGATTTCTTGTCTCTGAAATCATTCATTGCTTAACTCATGGATTCCGTCATCAAATAGAAAAGTCATCTTCATGAAAGTTGTAGATCTGGATCTTAACTTTCAATGTCCAAATTTCAGCCCAAGATCATTCTTACAGCCCGAGATATGGCCTAATTACTGCAAACTATTCAGGCCCAGTTTCAGCACCTCTGTTTTGACTTCCAGACCCAATATCACCTCCAAACTGTCCGAATAAGCTCTTGTATTCTTCATAAAAGTTGTAGATCTGGGTCTTAACTTTCAAATGTCCAAATTTCAGCCCAAGATAATTCTTAAAACCCGAGTTATGCTCTGATTATTGTACACTGTTCAGGTTCCAGACACAAAACTCGTGTTCTGTCTTCCAAGCTCATTTAGCTCTTCTAGATGTCCATATTTTACCTGGAGCTCTTCATGAAAGTTGTAGAGCTTTCTCTCATTCTACAAGGTAAAATTCATAATTGCTAGACATCTAGAACTCAAGATATGATCAAAATATAGAAATAGTGTAAGACCCAAATAATGTTAAAAAAATCAATTAAGTCCAATTTGAGTCCAATCTTACAAAACATAACCAGGCTTAAACAATTAAGTACATGAATAGTGTAAATGACTAAAAATGAGAATTTATTAATGTATAAATATATGATTATCATGTAGCCAAAGACTTTTAACGGCAAATCTGAGTTTATGCGAGATTTTGAAAAAAAATTGTTTCAAATAGTTCAAAGGAGTGATATACTATAAAACTATAGTAGACATCCTGTTAATCAAATATGATGCAGTTAAAATAGCATCCCCCCACAAATATTTTGGCAAGTTCATGTAAAACATCATAGCTTGAGCTACTTCTAAAATGTGTTTTTTCTTTCACTCGGCTATTCCATTTTGTTCAAGAGTATCTGAACATGAGGGTTGATGTAAAATTCTTTTCCCTTATAAGAAGGTTTCTAAAGCTTGATTATAGTACTCCGTTCCATTATATGACTTAAATGCTTATCCTTGCTTGAAATTGATTCTCTATCATATTGTAAAGGTCTTTGAATATTTTTTCAACTTCAAATTGTTCACGCATTAAATATACCCGACATAGACGAGTATGGTCATCTATAAAGGTTACAAACCATTTTTTCCCTGAAACCGTGGTAACCTTGAAGGCCCCCAAACATCACTATGAAAAAGATTGAACAGTTTTGAAGACTGATATGGTTTTGGAATATAACTTTTTCGCTGACTTTTTGCAACTAAACAACTTTCACATTTAAAAATCAGGGGGTCAATACTCTTAAATAAAGATAGAAGCAAATTTTTCAAATAAATAAAACTAAGATGGCCCAATCTGTAATGCCAAACCATTATTTGATCATAAGCAGACGTAGAACTGATACTACTAAACACTTGAGCAATTTTAGAACTAGGTAAATTATTCTCAAAATAATAAGACCATTGATCATCTTAGCATTGTCAATCATCGTCCCCGAGCTCCTGTCCTGAAAAACACAATAAGATTCAACAAATAATTAGAATCTTTGGATAGTTTGCTAACAGACAAAATGTTGCAAGTAAGTTTAGGGACATAGAGGACAAATTTCAGATTTATTCGGTCTCAAATTTGTATCAAACCTTTTCTTGAGATAAGGGAAAAACTACCATCTGCAACCTTAACTTTTTTGTTTCCAGGACAAGGTGTATAGGATTGAAACAATTTAAATGAATTGGTCATATGAACAAATGCTCTTGAATCTATTATCCATGGAGCAGAAGAATTAATGCAACAAGATAGAGCCTTTAAATTATTACCTGTGTGTGCCACAGAAACATTAGGAGGACCAGATAACAACGAACCATATTTTATCAATGTAAGAAGATGGTCCATTTGCTCTTTGGTGAAAAGGCTAGCTTCGGCCTCATTGGAAGTTGGGAAGCGTCCAATTTTCTCTCTTGCCTTGCTCTTCCAGTTTGCAGGTTTCCCATGCAGCCTCCAGTAATTTTCATTAGTGTGGTGTGGTTTGTCGTAGTAGTCACACCACACACGTGGTTTTTCACCAAATTTTCGTTGTTGCACAGAAATCTTGGATGATGTTGCTTCAGTTGTTGTCAAAGCTAAGCTTTCTATAGCAATCTCAAGTCCTTTCTTGCTAAACATAACTTTCCTTTAACTCTCTTCTCTCCTTACCTCTGAAAAAACCTCACCAATCAAAAGGAGAGGTTGTCTCCCAATGATTCTCCCCCTGATTTCATCAAACTCAATATTGAGTCTTGTGATAACAATGTATTTGTTCATTTTATAATCCTCTCACTAGGCTTCTTAAGGTTCAATTTGACTTAATTAAGTTGATTTTATCACATTTTATGCAATTGAACTTAATTGGATCATTGAAGAAATTATTACTTAAATTATCATTAACTTGGGTGATTGCATTCTTAAGTAAAGTGACCACAATTTGAGTTGCAATTATCTGATTAATGTAATTCTGGTCTTGTTGAAAAGTTAAGGTAATTCCCTAATAACTATTCACTTGATAGCAAGAGTCACATTGATAGCAATATATTTCATTCATTGTATAATCTTCTCACTTAGCTTTTTTAGTAAACTGACTATAATTTGAGTTACAAATATCCGATGGATGTGATTTTGGTCTTGTTTTAAAGTTAAGACAAATTTCTACAACTTTCATGAAGGCCTCAAGACTGGGAACACACGTTTGGATAACTCAAATTGGAGTTGAAGCAAAATCTAGAGTTTTGAACTTGACAGCTTGACCTCTATGCACTCATTAGGCTATATCTCGGGCTATAGGAGTTCAGCAATTCTAAAATTTTGACAGTAGAAGTTTAAGTCCATATCTACAACTTTCATGAGAAACACAAAAGTTGGATCAGAAGTTTTGAAGGAGATATTGGGCTTGGAAGTCAAAACAGAGGAGCTGAAGTTAGGCCTGACCCATGAGTAGTAATTGGGTCATATCTCAGACTGTAGGTGGTGGATTTGGATGAAATCAGCGACTATGGAAAGCTAAGACAATTTCCTAGAACTTTCATGATACCACCTGGCCAGCAAATGACGCATGCCACGAGTTCAGAAATAAAACATTTCGGAGACAAGAATCTACCCATTCATCATCATTAAACAACTATTTTGGTGTTTTCTTCTCATCATCCATCAACTCCTTTGGCATTTTATGTTCCTCTAGCTTTATAAAAGGGAGCAAGGGCTGATCATTTCGTGGTGTTAGCTTAGAGTTTATTTTCATGTTTGTATGTTAATTGTTTCCTTTGTGTAGTTTTCTATTATTCTTAATTGAAGTTATGTTCATCATCTTCTTCTTCTCTCTTTCTTTTTTCTTGATTCATGAGTAACTAATTTTCATTTTGCTTAGGTGAAAGGATGAAGCTCTTGGTAATAAGTTGATGTTAGATTAATTTCCTTCTTGTACTTGAATGATATATTTTTATATGATCTTTATATGTGTTGTATGTTATTTCCGATTAATTTAGAAACTCTTTTTGTATAATGAAGATCTTGATTCATTGTAGACAAAACATTGACACAGTGGATGCTTGAGACCATTTACAAGTATTGATAGATAATTATTGGAACCATAATATGATTATATATATGATCTTAATTGAACTTTGAATGTTAAATCTTCCGAGTTGTAACACCCTAACTTTTGGATAAATGACCGTTTTATCCTGATTGTACTATTTTATGTTTTCCTGTATGCTGTAAAATTAATTTGACTGTTTCGTGTTCGTATTTGAATGTTTTGTGTGATTTACTCCGAGTCAGGAAAATAATAATTTTCGCGCCGATAAAAATCTTATTTTAATTATTCGGAGCTGGTGGATCTTACTAAACCCAATTAAGTGATATGATTGTTAATCTTTTAATTTTTAGGATTTAATTGTATAATAAAATAATTTTATATTATTATAATATTATTTTATTTGACAGTACCTACTATCTCAAAAATAGTAGAAATCTGCTTTGAAACAACCATGGACCCGAAAAAGTCTGTGAGACCCGCATTTAGAGAAGCAGTCAACGTTTCTGGCTAGACTAAATTCTAAGCCAATAGGAACAAGTCAACAATATATGCTTGAAATTTCTAGACTAATAGGAATCAAGTCCACAAAAAAGATTAGACTTGTTAGATTAAGACTAGAAAGCTTAACCAAGTTAGCTTAAAACCTAACTAAGCTAACATAGAAGGCTTATGTAGTAACTAAGTGAAGTAACTTAGTTAGCTATCTAGTTAAGTTCTAGTTAGATGATGATCTCAAAATTTCAAGACTAACTTAGTTAACCTAAGTAACTATCTAGTTAGGCAAGTAACTAAATAAATTAATCAAATACACCTAAATGTAACTAGAAGACCAAATGGATCACAAACTTAGTTTGCTCTCCATTAGGGCAAATTCGGCCAAGCTTAAGCAAGGAGGTTCAAGAAGCTTCAAGAAAGGCTTAGTCACTTGGATGACTAGGTTTTCATGCACTAATTAGAGACAAGCTTGGGGGCAAAGCTTTGCATGTCCACCCTTGATCAAATCTAGGGCTATTAGGTGATAGGAGGAGTCAACAAAGGAGGCCACCTCCTTAGTGAGTCCTACGGCCATGCATAGGAGGGAGGAGTGCCATTTGATCATTATTCATCTTCATCATTTTACCTAAAGCAAGAAACCAAGAGAAAACTCCATAGCCTTTCTTCCTTAAGCCATTCGGCCAAACACCCTACATCACCATCCAACCATCTAAAATTTCATCCAATCTTATTTCTCAACTCTAAACACCATTTTAAGAACATCTCTAGTTGAGAGTTTTTCCAAAATCTTTCATCTTAAGCTTGGAAAATTACTTTGGATATTTTTCCTAAAAGGTGAAGATCCTTATTTTTCATTTCTAACTTCATTTCTAAGGTTCTAAGCCATGGTTGATCCATGGTTTATGCTTTTCTCCTATAGTTATAACTCTTTAAATTTTTGTTTAAGATCTTTTAGGTTTCTTGGAGGGATACGAAATCCATAGGAAGGAGAGTAGAAGGAGTTATCTTCCTTTAAGGTAAGAGGGAGATTTGATCTCATTAACCATGTGTGGTGATGAGAAAATAGATTGTATGTGTGTGGAGAATCCATAAGGATTCACTTGTTTGATTGTTTAAATGCTTTCCTATTTGTGTTTGATATTGTTTGTATGCATGTCTATGAGCTTTAAAATATATTGCATGTGTTGATATATGCATGATTATTAATTAAGATGTGATTAACATGTAAGGTTTGCATGAGTGTTCCAAAGAACACAACCATGGAGCTTTCAGCTTCAACAAGAAAAGAGAACCAAAATGTTCTCAACCATTTTCTAAAGGAAGGAGTAAATGGAATTAGGTAAATTAATGAATTCCAAAATGATTTTGAAGATGGAAAATTGATCCAAAGATCAAATGCCAAGGTTTTGTGAAATTCGGCCAACATGCTTCTTAAAGTGTAATCAATCCAAAATTTATTTTCTAAGTGTAGATTTGATGTTTAACCTAAAAAGAATACATTTACAATGAATTTTCAAAGAATTAAAGAAGTAAATCAATTTTTATTAGAAATATAGTATAGAAGAAAAATAAACAAAACTCTTGAAAAATACTTACCATTGAGTTTTAAAGTATAATGACAATTTTCAAAGTGTATTTAGTAGTAATAAACTAACCAAAGGAATTTTTAAAGGAAAAAAAAGTCAAAAACACATTTTTAATAGATTTTATAGACAAAATTTGTCAAAATTTATTAGAAAGCTGACAAATAAAAGAGAACATTTTATAATATATTCATAATATAAGGAAAATATTCTATGTAGTTTAAAAGTATAAAAAATAGCTTACGCAGTTTTAAAATAGAGATTTTAAAGCTTTTCGATTAAGAAAATGATTTAAAAATCTTACGCGATTGAGAAAACAATTTAAAAATGATACGCGATTTTAAAAACAGCAAAATATATTTATGCAATTTAAAAACATTTGTAAAATCGACGAGATTGTGAAAACACGATAAAATTTCTACGCGATTAAATGGAATAGTGAGTTTTGCTATCGGGCCAAAGTGGTGGACCCAGACATGTTGAGATATGGTACTGTTAAGTGGTGACATATTATATATTGAATTTTGAGATTAAGGGCATTTTTGTAAATATAATAATATTTTGAGATTAAGGGTAATTTGGTAATTATTGTTCTTATTCATGTATTGAGTTGTGCCAATTTGGTTGATATTGGCGATTGTTTGACGAGACGAATTACACCGTGTTGTCGGTGTGATAAGCATAGTGTGGTTCATCTTGTGTGGACTTGGAGGCATTAGTGTGCAGATTATTCCACATGTAGACAGTTGGTCGCTTCTCTGGGTCGTGGTAACTGGCAACACACTAATGATCTCGACACGCACTATACTTAATCAAGATCTTGTAAAGACTGTTTGGTACAATGCCTATAGTGCACGACGTTTTTTGAACTGTGTACTACTACAAGACGTTGGCTGTGGGCTATAAACACGACGTTAGACAGTGGAATAGTTTGGTTGGGCAGCCTGAGATACTGATAGATCTTTACGGGTCATTCTCTCTGATGTCTGTATCTAGTTCCATGAAGTAGGAACGAGTCATATTGTATTTGCATTTGTGTCATACATCATAACATTATTATTTGTGATATTATATGAGGTGTTGTTATTTATGATACTGTGGCATGAAATTCTTGTATTAAATTGTGTTATTATTTATGATGTTATGGTATGCTTATTGTATTAAACTATGATATCTGTTGTATTGTCGTTTTCTTATTTAACATGCTGGAATTGATGTAAGATTGTCTCACCTCTCTATATGTATTGTGTTTGTATTATTATTTATGTTGTGAAGAGTTTAAGGAAGAGGAACAGCCTCTAGATTGTGTGTATCCTGAGGAGGAGGAGCAACAGCAGATAGGTGATCAGTTCGACAAGTGTGAGCCTTCCGATCATCCATATTCTTTGGACTGATTCTGTGATCATGACGTTGCTGGGATTTCTTGATTTCGTGAGACTTGAGTTTTACGGAGGTTTGGAGGCCTGGCGTCTGCAAGAGGATCGATGATCTACTTGGGACGTCTGACTGTGTCCCTACGTGCAGAGTTTGATGCTGAGCCTGTCTTTACTACTTTATATCTACATCTGGAGATGTCGTTAGATCTAAGGCGTCACTGGGGAGGACTTTTTCGTGTTCCTAGTGAGATCAGTATAGTGTCAACAACACGGACTCCTGTCCGTAGAGCTATGAGACATCTTGGATTTCTATCACCCGAGGTTTCATCTGAGAGTAATCCTTCGGAGGGTTAGGGATCTATAATGTGCACTTGGACACTTTATGTTATTGTACTATATATTAACTCTTTACAGCTTTGTTTAAATATGTTGTAGTTGTAAATTATTTGTATAACTTAAGATAAAATCATATGTATATTATGTGTGTGATAACAGTTTGTTTTATTTTATGTTCCATGTTATTCTATTTAATGATATCCAATATAAAAAGGAAAAATTTTACAACTCATATTAATTATGTATGAAATGTTTTATAACTTGGGTAAAGTTTTATTTTATTGCATCATAAATGTGGCATCCCCATAAGGGTGTTACAATTAGAACCTTCATTATGTATGATTTCAATTGAGTTATAAAAAGAAATAATCTTGTCTTTAATTTATTATCAAGAGTGGATCTCCTAACCCAAGCAAATTCTTTTCATATGTGAACAACTTTTATCACCTTTAGTATTGTGAAAAATCTGCTCCTTACCTCAAATAATTTGTTTTCATCAATTCCCTGTGGATCGACCTTGGACTCCTGAGAATTTACTACTTGAAACAATCTACACTTGGGTTTGAAACTTTTAATTATACCATCAAGTTTTTGGCGCCATTGTTGGGGACTTGATTTGAAATTCTAATTTATTGAGGTTCTCTTTCTGTAAGTAAACTTCATTATCATGTATATTCTTTCTTTACTCTTTTAATTTTTTTAGTTTACTAATTTGCTAACTAACTTACTAATTAACTTACTAACTTACTAACTTATTAACTAACTTTTATATTTATATCATTTATTTATACTTTTTAACTTCCTAACTTTTATATTTATGTCATTTATTTTTACATTTTAATTTTTTATTTATTTACGTCATTTATTTACGTTTTTTAATTTTTTTTTTAATTTCTGTTTTTTTAAGTTTTTTATTTATTTATGCTTTTTGCTTTTATTTTTTTATTTATGCTTTATGTTTACTAACTTCCTAACTTTATATTTATGTCATTTATTTATGCTATTAAACCTTTTAATTAAGTCATTTATTTACGTTATCTAACTTTTTAATTTATGTCATTTATTTTTATTTTCGACTTATTTACTTATGTCATTTATTTTTATTTTCTAACTTACTAACTTGTATATTATTAATTTTTATTTTAAGTCATTTATTTTTACTTAATATTTAACGGCCAGTAGGTTTATACGCCTACTTATACATTATTTTTATTTTACGTCACTTATTTATGCTTAACTGGTATCGTGATTCAAATTGTGGTCTTTTAGTTAAAATTAATCCTAGTACTTTATATATTAATTTATTTGAATCATAATTACACACAATTGACACAATGACTGAAATTGAAGGTGCACATGTTGAACATGAAAATCAAACACAATGAGTTGAAAATGAAAGTGTATATGATGAACAGGAAAATCAACTATTGCGAACTATGGGTGCATATTTGCAACCACCTCGAAATTCTAGTCCGTCATGTTTTATATTTCCACTCACTGCTTATAATTTTAGATTTAAGCCGGGTATGATTTCTTTACTTTCTAATTTCCATGGTTTAGAATCTAAAAGCGTATATTTACATCTAAAAGAATTTGAGGAAGTCTATATTGCTTTCAATGATCAAAATTGCACTGAGAGATTGTTAAGCTTAAATTGTTTCCTTTTTCTTTGAAAGATAAAGCAAAAACTTAGCTTAACACTTTGAAACCAAGATTACTTAGCACATGGCAAGAAATGCAAGGTGAGTTTTTAAAGAAATTTTTTCTAACACATAAAACTAATGCTTTGAAAATACAAATCTAAAATTTTTCCTAAAATTCAAATGAAGCGTATTTTCAAAGTTGGGAATGTTTAAAGATTTGTTAAATTCTTGCCACATCATGGTTTTGAAAAATGATACACTATAAGCTTCTTTTATGAAGGTTTAATACTTGAAACCAAACAATTTGTGGAAACGATGTGTAATGGTGAGTTTCTTGATAAAGAACCCAAAGAAGTTTTAGATTATTTAAACCATTTGGCTGAAAATTCTCAATCTTGGCATGGTACTAATCCTTCTGAAAATTTAATTAGATATAACCTTGCCAATGCTGGTAAAGGAAAATATCATCTTAGTTAAGAAGAAGATCTAAATGCAAGGTACACTAGTTTGACTAGAAAGGTTGAATCCATGGAATTAGGAAAAGTAAAAGAAGTCAAATCTATGTAAAATGAAGAAATTTGTAGCATTTGTGATGAATTATGACACTCGACAAATGAATGTCCTAATATTCTTGTTTTTAAAGAAGTTGTGCATGAGCAAGTAAATGCAATGAATAATTTTAAAAAGTCATTCACCTCTTCTTTTTCAAATTCTTACAATCCGGGATTGAGAAATCACCCGAACTTCAGTTGGAAGAATAATAATCAAGCACAATTTATGCAATCACCGCCTCTTCAGGAATAACAAGATTCTCAAAATTCTCAAGGATATGCATCTTATGTCCCACCATATAGGAAAAACCTTGAAGGAACATTGAATGCATTCATAGAAAAGTAAGAGGCTATTAATAAACAAAATACTTAAACCATGATTGACATAAAAGACATTCTTCCCGAACTTGTTTTTGCACTCACCATTCACGAGAAAGGAAAATTTCCTTCTCAACCTCAACCGAATCCCAAAGGTCAACATAGTCTAAATGAGGGTAGTTCAGAAAACTAACAAATAAATCAAGTCAATTCTGTGATAACTCTTAGGAGTGAAAAAGTTATTGAAAAAGAAATTTCTAAACCTTGTGAGAAAGATGTTGAATCAATTCCCCAAGATAAGGAAGAGGTTGATAAGCCATTTGGTCAAAATGAAACCAAACTCTCATCTCCTCCACCCTCATTTCCTCAAGCATTAAGCAAACCAAGGAAATTGGACCACTAAACTGAAATTTTTGAAATTTTTAAACAAGTGAAGGTCAATATTCCGTTGTCAGATGTTATCAAATAGATTCCTTTTTATGCCAAATTTTTGAAGGACTTATGCACTGTTAAAAGGAAATTAAATGTGAAAGAGAATGCCTTTTTGACCGAATAGGTAAGTTCCATTGTTCAAAGCAATAATGTTTTGAAACATAAAGACCCTGGTTATCTTATAGTTTCATGCATTATTGGAAAACATAAAATTGATCAAGCTTTACTTTATCTTGGTGCTAGTGTTAATTTGCTTCCATATTCAGTTTATCAACAACTCAATTTGGGTGAGTTAAAACTAACTTCTGTAACTCTTCTACTTGTTGATAGATCAATTAAATTCCAAAAGGAATAGTAGAAGATGTGTTTGTACAAGTCAATAAATTCATTTATCTTGTGAATTTTATTGTCTTGGAAACTGAACCTATGGTTAATAGTTCTAAGTTAATTTCTATTATTTTAAGTCGTCCATTTTTAGCAACATCTAATACTTTGATAAATTGCAGAAATGGAGTGATAAAGCTAATATTTGGAAACATGACACTTGAGCTTAATGTTTTCAACATATGCAAGCAACCACATGAAGTCAATCATGAAAATGAGGAAGCTGACTGGATTGAGGTCATTGTAGATGATCATCTTCTAAAAAGGAGTTCTTCTGATCTATTAGAAGTTTGTTTAATTAATTCATTTGATTCAGGTACGCAAGTTCATGGTGATATTTATGAAATATGTTTTTTGCTTGATTGTACACAGGCAATGGAATACAAAGGATGGAAGCTGAGATTCGAAGAGCTAAAACCCATGAATGATAATATTCATGAAGAAGTACCCATACTAGAACTAAAGTCATTACCTGCTGGATTGAAGTACACATTTTTAGGAGAAGAACAAAGTTTTCAAGTAGTAATTTCATCAATTCTTACTGAAGAACAAGAAGGTATGTTGATAGAAGTACTTAAAAGGTATAAAAGTGCAATTAGATGGACATTAACAGATATAAAATGCATTAATCTATTAATTTGTATACATAGAATACATTTAGAGGATAATGCTAAAACATCACAACAACCTCAAAGAATATTAAATCCACACATGAAAGAGGTAGTTAGGGCTGTAGTTCTTAAATTACTTGATGTTGGAATTATTTACCCTATTTCCGATAGCTAGTTGGTAAGTCCTACACAAGTTGTGCCTAAAAAATCTGGAATAACAATGGTTGAAAATGAAAAAGGTGAGTCAATACCTACGCGAGTTTCATCCAGTTGGCGTATGTGTATTGATTTTGGAAAATTTAATGCAGCCACTAGGAAATATCAATTTTCCTTATCATTTCTTGATCAAATTCTAGAAAGAGTAGCAGGACATCCCTACTATTGTTTTCTTGATGGTTATTCGGGGTATAATCAAATACCAATTGCATTAGAGGATTAAGAAAAGACCACTTTTACGTGCCCTTTTGGCACTTTTGCATATAGAAGAATACCTTTCGGTCTTTGTAATGCTCTAGTAACTTTTTAAAGATGCATGCTAAGTATTTTTAGTGACATGATTGAGCATTATTTAGAGATTTTCCTGGATGATCTGACAGTTTTTGAAAATTCTTTTGAAAATTGTCTTGATAATTTGGATAAAGTTCTTAAATGATGTGAAGAAAAAATATTTGTTTTAAATTAGAAAAAAATGTCATTACATGGTTACCTCAAGAATCGTATTAGGTCATGTGATATCTTCTGAAGGAATTGAAGTTGATACAGCCAAAGTTGAATTAATTGCTCAGTTGTCTTTCCCAAAAATAGTCAGAGAAGTTTGTTTCTTTTTAGGACATGCAGGATTCTATCGAAAATTCATTAAGGACTTTAGTGTCATATCTAGACCATTATGCAATCTTCTGATAAAAGATGCACCATTTGATTGGACTCAAGAATGTCAAAAATCTTTTGAAAAATTAATTAGTCTTCTGACATCGGCTCCTATCTTACAATCCCCTGACTGGTCTTTGCCTTTTGAATTAATGTGTGATGCAAGTGATTTTGTTGTTGGCGTTGTCTTAGGCCAAAGAAAGGAAAGTAAGCCCCATATGATTTGTTACGCAAGTAGAACTTTAAATAATACACAAATGAATTATACCACTATTGAAAAAGAACTGTTTGTTATAATTTTTGTATTAGACAAATTTCGAGATCATTTAATTGGTTCTTCTACTATTGTTTTCACTAATCATGCTACTGTTAGATATTTAATGTCTAAGCAAGATGCCAAACCTAGATTGATACGATGGATCATGTTGCTTCAAAAATTCAACATCACAATAAAAGATAAGAAATGAGCCGAAAATATTGTTACAGATCATTTGTATAAACCTACAACAAGCTCACTTTTTTATAACACATCTATTAATCATTCTTTTCCTGATGAGTTTTTATTTTTTGTCAATTCTATGCCTTGGTTTGCTAATATAATCAATTTTCTTGTGACATGAAAGATGCTGCATCAGTGGTTACATCAAGACAGAAAAAAGTTTTTGACTGAGGTGAAATTTTTTTATTGGGATGGCTCATATTTGTTCAAATATTATCCTGATCAAATCTTTCGGAGATGTGTACCTGACAATGAGGTATGTAGTGTCATTAAATTTAGTCACTCAGAAGCATATGGAGGTCATTTTTCTTCAAAGAAAATAGCTATGAAAATCTTGCAGTGTGGATTTTATTGGCCCACTTTATTTAAGGACAACTATACCTTTTGCAAAAGTTGCAAAAAATTGTCAGAAATTAAGTTCAATTTCTAAAAGAAATATGATGTCTCTGAACTCTATCATTGTCATTGAAATTTTTGATTATTTGGGAATTGATTTCATGGGTCCATTTCCATCCTCATTTGGATTTGTGTATATTTTGGTTGCAATTGATTATGTCTCAAAATGGATTGAGGCGATTCCATGTCAACAAAATGATTATAAAACTATTCTCAAATTTTAAAAGAAAATATCTTAAGTCGATTTGGAATCCCTCCAGCTATCATCAGTGATGGGGGAACACATTTTTGCAATAAACCATTTGAATCTTTCATGAAAAAATATGGTATTACCTATAAAGTTGCCACCCTTTATCACCCTCAGACAAGTGGACAAGTAGAATTAACAAATAGGAAAATTAAACAAATTTTAGAAAAAACGATTAACCCAAATAGTAAATATTGGTCTTTAAGACTAAACGATGCACTTTCTGTTTACCGTACTACTTTTAAAACATCTTTAGGCATGTCACCCTATCAGTTAGTCTATGAAAAACCTTGTCACTTGTCTGTAGAACTGGAGCATAAAGCATTTTGGGTCACTAAAGTTTTTGATTTAAATTTTGATGATGCTTGCAGGTTACGCAAATTACAAATAAATGAACTTGAGGAATTGAGAAATGATGCATATGAAAACTAAAAAATTTATAAAGAAAGAATAAAAGCTTTTCATGACAAATCTATTTTGAGAAAATCTTTTGAAATTGGTCAAAAAGTTCTGCTTTATAATTCTCGTCTTCACCTATTCCCTAGAAAATTGAGATCTAGGTGGACTAACCCTTTTATTGTCAAACATGTATATCTTTATGGGGCTATAGACATTAAGAATTCTAAGAATAGTAATGTGTTTAAGGTCAATGGACAAAGACTTAAACCATTTATGGAAAATCAAGCTGCTGAGGTAGAATTCATTTTCCTTTCTGATCCTTGTTATGAGAAAAATTTACTCTAATTTTGTGGCTTTATTTTGTTTTGTAGTTCTTAGTGTTCTCAGTTAAATGGCAGATGACGGTACTCTGTGACTCTCAAGTCGATTTGTTTTTTTTCAGTTTTCTAAAATAACCGATTCTTTCTCTTTTAAAATAGATATCATTCTCTCAAACCTGAATAAACATTTTCCTTCTCTTCCTCAAAATGCTCTAACAAAAATTTACAAAGTTAGATGTGAAAAATTGAGATTGTTAATGCACAGGGGTATGCCAGAAGATGTATGTTGGATAATTGAAGCAAAGGTCCGACTAGCAGGTGAGTCTTCAATTTCATTTGACTTATACATGCTAGGTCTTGGTAGAAGTTCATATTCTATAAGGAGAATAGCCAAAAGATTGCAAGTCTGTCATAAATGTGCACGATGGAATTGTACCAAGCAATGTCGTTCTTTGGGGATGGTTTCCGCAAACAGAGAAGATAAAATTTTCTTCATTAAGAATAGATTGAGTAAGGAGTCATTAGATAATATCTTATTGACTCTTGATACGCATTCTTATGGTTTTGTGCATCCTGAACTTCTTAACTTGTGGAATCTCTTCAAAGAAGAACAAAAGTAATACAGTCTTGGGAATCTGACTCTAAAAGACCCTGTTTGCTAATTTATAAGAAAATTGGATGGGAACCTTATCATCAATTCATAGAAGGTGTTTAAGTCATTTCTGGACATGAAACCAGAGGCAGATATGAGCTACCTCCACAACAACATGTACATATTTTTTTCTTCTTCTTCTTCATCTTCTTAAAAAGAAAAAAAGAGAGAAAAAAAAAGAAAAAAAAAGTATGTATACATCTTGGGTTTGGCTTTGGTAACACAAAACGTGGATGGGGAAATGCATACATCCCGATCCAACCTTCTTAATTGAAAAACAAAGTAGGTAGATTGTATCGCACATGTGAGGCAGCCTGTCGTATTATGACCACTTGTCCCTTTTGGGAACCCTATATTGCGTTAGTCTTGAATGGATCTAATATTGATCAATAATGCTTTGACACAAAGTTGAAAGAGCAGACTACCTCCATCCCAATCTCAAGTGAGTATACACTCACCTTTCATCAGGTTTCTAACAACTTGAAAAAAAAAGTGAAACTATAGTTGTACTTAGTCTTTAATTAGATTAGGAGTCCTGGGTAGATGACCTATCCTGTCATAGACTCAGAAGGAGACCTTCATATGCTAGTATATAAATAAGGTTTGTGTGTCACTCTCTTTTGAGAGCTGCATGCTACATTCCCAGTTCTTGGAACCAAGGCTCTATAGTGCTGATGGACAGAAAGAAGCGTCTCATCTTTACAATAAACGAAAAATGTTAACTGAGCTATATACTTACTTTAATTAGTAGGCCTTTATGGCTAGTTCTGACTGGTTGCGGTCAAGTACCATCTTCTTAAAATACAAGCTTTTAATTAGGTTTGCAAGAAGATAGAGGGCTATTATTTTGTAAGCAGGACAGAAATGATTCAAAGGTTCTTGTTGTCGATTCAATAATCCTTGTGGAGTTCTTATGTTGCACTGGTGACACGTAACTCAAAGACATGCCACTACTGCACTCATGATGTGCAGTACAAAGATATGTCATGAAAACTGTACATACATGTATGTCCTCATTTGTTATTATATTTTTTTATTTTTGTATGATTTCACTGTATTTTAGTTTTGGATAGACGATCCTTTGAGCATGGTCCTTCAAGGGTTTCTAGACTTCTTTACCCTGATGGTTTTCTTGAAGTAAAAAAAAAACACAAAAAAAAGATTCAGTGTTTCTTAATTTCAAACTTTTCTGACAACAGCCAACCTACCCTTATAGGTGTTATATTTACTTTTTCCATTATTTTTCCTATTTAAACACTTCATTTTCTCCACTTTCCTCTAACTCATAACCATTCAAAGGGAGGAAGAGTATAGAAATGGGACCTTCTATTCGTAACCTTAAAAATGTATGTGTTTTTTGTGGGTCAAGTTATTGGAAGGGTTTAGAGTTTGTAAATGCAACAAGCATTCTTAGTCAAACACTTGCGGCGAAGAATATTCATTTTATATATGGGGGAGATTGTCATGGGTTAATGAGACCTATATCAATTGCTGCTTTTATAGGAGGCAATCAAGTTTTAGGTGTCATTCTTGGATATTTAACTCAAAAGAACATCATTGGAAAGACAGTTGGAGAAGAAATCCAGGTATCATCTATGCATGAGCGTATGAAAATAATGCTTGACAACTCTGATGCATTCATTGCCTTACCAAGTGGTTTTGGTACTTTGGAAGAAATTTTTCAAATTGTCTCTTAGACCCAACTGAACATCCACCATAAACCCATTGGTTTGTTGAAAGTTAATAATTTCTTGAATCTTTTGTTATTTTTTCTTGACAAAGTTGTGGAACAGAAATTTATCACACCTTCAGCAAGACAACTTCTTATCTCTGCCTCCATTATTGATGAGCTGATTGATAAATTTGAAGCTTTTGTTTATGTACCTGATCCAGCAATAACTCAGATAGCTAGATTGGTCACAGAAGCAGAGTGAGAGAAGCAACTAAATTAATATGCAAATCCTTTACAAAAAGCGGAAATCGACACTTCGTCTTTAATTTTCTTTTACTTTTGATTTTATTTATTGTACTTTATTTCTATTTAAATTTATGTCAAATTTATCTAACAGGTATTATCTTCTATCCTTTACTTATCTATATTTTAACATTGCGGACAATGTTGTGATTTGGTTGGGGGGAAGGATAGTTTAAAAAAAAAGTATGGAAGTATGATATGATTGTCATAAACTTACTAAACCAATGAATAATAGTAGAGTAAGGAGTAATTTTACTCCTAAGACGCATTTAAATTGAGAAGTATGTTTAGTGAGATGACTGTCAGAAACCGATAAAACTAATTAAGGATGGCAGAGTAAGGAGTAAATTTTGCCCTAGAGGTAATTTTACTCTTGAGACGCATCTTAGTTGAGGAAATAATTATTTTAGAAGTAGCAAAAAGCATATCTTGGGTCATGACATAAATTTTCTTCTTTCTTAAAAATCACATGCTTAGATATGAATGTTGCATTGATGGATTGAGAATGATAGAAATATGCCTTGTTAGATTTTGAGGCTATTGATGAATGTATTGAACATTTGTACCATTCTCTTATTTCTTGTGTGATTTTCACTCATGGAATTGTTACTCTAGAACTTGTTTTGATTCTTTTTAAGGCTACATTTTCACATGTATACATAAACATGATTGAGACATTTTTCTTGAAATAACTACTTTAACCAAATAGCCAAGAATGATTGGTGCACAAATAGGCAGCCTTGCTCAGCAGCATATTATCTTAATATGATATCAAACACTCTTATGACTTTTTGAAAATTCTCTGATTCCTGTTAATGTAAGGCATTAGAAATGACTCATTTCCATTTACTTAACCCCTTTGAGCTTATTTGACCATTCCTTATTTCGAACTCATTATATGCCTTAAATGAAAAACTATGTTCTTATCTGACCTTAGGGAATAAGAGAGAATTAGTTTTGTTAGTGGATAAGTTCTCGAACAAGTGTGGGGGGGTGTGCAAAATAGTTGGTGAAAAAGGAAATAGTAATTAATTAAAAAAATATGTGTGTGTGTATTTATAAAAAAAACAAATGTGTAAAGAAGGGCCAACAAGGCAAAAAGGGAAGGGAAAAGAATATGTAAAGCGAATTTGTATTAGGTAGAGTTGTGATGAACTTTCATGCTTGTTAATTGAATTCAACTCTCACGCTCTTTTATTCTCTTTGGATTTTAACTTGTCAAATTCATATTACCACCCTTCTTTACCTTGACCCCATTACAACCTTGAATAAAGTCCTCATGATTTTTGTGTGCATGTGTTCTGAATAGTGAAGAAGTAGAAGATAAGCAAGCTTATGGTAATGCAACTTTTCATGGGTTGAATTGAGTGAAATACTTATATTTTTAATGCTTGAAAGATTAAGAGTGAATCCTGTGAGGATCTTTCATTCTTGATTCGTTCTTTTTAACTGAAGTTTTCTTGCTTGATGGTTTGAGATGTGAAGAAATGTTACTTCACTAATGCTTTGATCCCTTGAATGACTGGTTGCTTTTCTTGTTTCATTAAATCTTTTAGAGTTTTTAGCTTTTGAGTCTCTGTCATTTTTTTTTGTTCCCTAGTTTTTTCTTATGTGTTTTACCCGAGAGTGCAAAAGTTTAGTGTGGGAGAATTTAATAACAATATATTTTATTCATTTTATAATTCTCTCACTAGGCTTCTTAAGGTTTAATTTGGCTTAATTAAGTTGATTTTGTCACATTTTATGAAATTAAGCTTAATTGGATCATTGAAGAAATTATTGCTTAAATTATCATTAACTTGGGTGATTGCATTCTTAAGTAAAGTGACCATAATTTGAGTTGCAATTATCTGATTAATGTGATTCTGGTCTTGTTGGAAAGTTAAGATAATTCCCTAATAACTATTCACTTGATAGCAAGAGCCACATTGATAACAATATATTTCATTCATTGTATAATCTTCTCATTTGACTTTTTCAGTAAACTGGCTATAATTTGAGTTACAAATATCCGATGGATATGATTTTGGTCTTGTTTTAAAGCTAAGACAAATTTCTACAAATTTCATGAAGGCCTCAAGACCAGGAACACACGTTTGGATAACTCAAATTGGAGTTGAAGAAAAATTTAGAGTTTTGAACCTGACAGCTTGACCTCTATGCACTCATTAGGCTATATCTCGGGCTATAGGAGTTTAACAATTCTGAAATTTTGACAGTAGAAGGTTAAGACCCATATCTACAACTTTCATGAGAACATAAAAGTTGGATCGGAAGTTTTGAAGGAGATATTAGGCTTGAAAGTCAGAACAGAGGAGCTGAAGTTGGTCATGACCCATGAGTAGTAATTGGGCCATATTGGGCTGTAGATGGTGGATTTGGATGAAACTGGTGGCTATGGAAAGCTAAGACAATTTCCTAGAACTTTCATGAAAACCACCTGACCAGCAAATGACGCATGTCATGAGTTCAAAAGTGAAACATTTCGGAGATAAGAATCTACCCATTCATCATCATCAAACAACTATTTTGGCATTTTCTTCTCATCATCCATCAACTCCTTTAGCATTTTATGTTCCTCTAGCTCTATAAAAGGGAGTAAGGGTTAATCATTTCATGGTGTTAGTTTAGAGTTTACTTTCATGTTTGTATGTTAATTGTTTTCTTTGTGTAGTTTTATATTGTTCTTAATTGAAGTTATGTTCATCATCTTCTTCTCGTTCTTTCTTTCTTCTTAATTCATGAGTAACTAATTTTCATTTTACTTAGGTGAAAGGGTGAAGCTCTTGGTAATAAGTTGATATTAGATTAATTTCTTTGTTATGCTTGAATGATATATTTTTATGTGATCTTTATATGTATTGTATGTTATTTTCAATCAATTTAGAAACTCTTTTTGTATAATGAAGATCTTGATTCATTGTAGACAAGACGTTGGCAAAGTGGATGCTTGAGACCATTTACAAGTATTGATAGATAATTATTGGAATCATAATATGATTACATATATTATCTTAATTAAACTTTGAATGTTAAATTTTCCGATTGGAACTTTCATTATGCATGATTTCAATTGAGTTATAAAAAGAAATAATCTTGTCTTTAATTTATTATCAAGAGTGGATCTCTTAACCCAAGCAAATCATTTTCATTTGTGAACAACTTTTATCACCTTTAGTATTATGACAAATCTACTCCTTACCTCAAATAATTTGTCTTCGTCAATTTCCTGTGGATCGACCTCAGACTCCCGAGAATTTACTACTTGAAACAACCTGCACTTGGGTTTGAAACTTTTAATTACACCATCATCCTGCCAAAAACTTGAAGATACGACTATCTTCCACGACTTTCTTGTGGTGGCGTGCATCTTCTGGTGATTTCCACTCATAAGTATTAATAAGATCCAAATCTTTCTAGATACGCTTCAACGAATTAAAGTACTTGGTAATATTGTCCTGTCCTTGCCATATCTCGCCAATTTTGAGAGTTAATTCAAAGATCTGTGATTGATTTCCCAAATCAGAGTACATTCGATTCACGTTCTCCCACAGCTCTTATGCCGTTGAATAGCACATATAGTTAGAGCTAATATCCTCTTCCATAGAATTCATGAGCCATGTCATAACCATGGAGTTTTGAGCATCTTATGTAGTGTAGGCTCGATCTGTCTCTCATGGAGCCTTCTTGTCACCTGTCAGATAACCTATTGATAACAATATATTATATTCATATAATGATCCTCTCACTAGGTGTCTTAAGGTTCAATTTAGCTTAATTGATTTGATTTTGTCATATTTTATGATATTGGGCCTAAACGGATCATTATGAGAATTATTGCATGAATTAGTGTTAATTTGTCTATTGGGCAGTATTCAATATTTTAACTATAATCTAAGTTTCGAGTATCTGATTGGTGTGATTCTAGTATTGTAGGAAAGCTAAGACAAATATCTACAAGTTTCATGAGACCTCATGAGTTGAATCACATGCTTGGATAATTTAAATTGAAGTTAAATCAAGAGCCAGAATGTTAATTATGACAGCTTGACCTCTGCACACCCATTAGCCCATATATTGAGTTATAAAGGTGCAATGGACATCAATCTAAGCCTAAATGAAAGCTGAGATCTAAAGCTACAACTCTTATGAAGACTCTTAAGCTAAACTACATCGTTTTGGGCATGTAATTGAAGTTGGAAGTTAGAGACGAGTTGCTGATGAGTTAGGCCATTTAATTGAGCATAACTTGAGTTAGGCCTCTAAATGACGTGGGGTTTAGGCCCAATGATTCCTAATGGACCCAACTTTTTAACTAATAGGTTTCTAATCATGTAAGGAAAAATTAGGAGATAGTTATATGGGCTAGCAGCAGAAATCCTAGAATCATCTCTCATTCTACATTTCTCACATTCTCTCTGGATCTTTCTCTCTTCTTCTTCCTTCTTCCTCAAGCTCCTTCATGGTGATAACTATGGAAAGTTAAAACTCTGTAATTAATTTAGAGATTCTTGAAGAAATTGTAGTTTGAATTTTTGAGATCTTGGTTCTGTTTTTGTGTTTGAATTGCATTTGGATTTCTCTTCTTCTTTTTCTTCTTCTTTTTATTCTTCTTCTTGATCTTGAATGCATGAATGGTGATTATGTTTATGTTTGATTTGATTGGGTCTTAATTTAAGATTGAGAATTTTGTTGAGATTTAGGATTGATTGATCTGAATTAATCACGAAATTACAAAGGTTATATTACTAATTTGTGCCTAGGTGAATTAAATTCAGAGATCAAATTAACATAGATCTAACATGAATTATGCGATTACAAATTTGTGTGTCAATTATCAATTGAATTCTAAATGATTATCTAGCATGAATTTTGGATTTGATGCAGAGATTTCGGTTAAATCCAAATTAACCATTCAAATGCACTTCAAATATTTGTTGAATGATTTATGATGGAATCAACCTAATTTTGGATAGGTTTCTAAATTGATTGCTCTTTTAATTGAATTTCTCACTTTAATTCTATTATTTATATATTCTAAGTTCTCAAATTCTTCCTCTAATTTTAGCTTGATTTGATCAAATTGCATTTAAAATCCTTGAGAGACAATCCGATGTTGTTTCCTATGCTACAAGCCATATGTATAACTCGGTTACAATTTTGATTGAGTTTAGCGCTCGTTACCCATCATTATATGCCCTCTAATATGCATCTGAATGACTTGTGACCACCTAGGAAATTATCCCCATTCAAGCAAATGATTGTAATTTGAACAGGGTGAGAGTCTACGCTAGTCTTGATAGGGTCAGTTGTAGTTTGGGTAGTGTGTGGTGTAGTGGACTTTGTTGATACATCAGACATGATGAAAAAGAAGGAGTAGCAGAGAACAAATGAATCGCTCTGATAACAACTAGAAAAGAAGAATAGTAGGGATAATAATTTCATTCATTGAGTATACTTTTATACAATTAGAGCCTTACTAAAAAAAGGAAGCAATATCACTAATTCTAGGAAGCAAATAACTACTAATCAAAACTTTCCTAAATATACAGATTTGAACCTAACTAATGATACAATTACAGATATACATAGATTCTTTCCAAAAACAATTCTGATTTTTCTACACCTTATTTAGACTATCAACCTCAAACCTCCCATCTTCAGCCATATAACATATTACTCCAACTGACTCCTTGGATTTCTCTAGTTTGGTCTAGATTCTTGGGCATATTAGGCGTCTGTACTTAATCATTTCCTCCTTCTTTGTCACGTATTTCTTCATTAACATTCTTCTGATCATTTCACACATGATAAGTATTAGCTTGTCTATGCACTCTAGGATGAATGAATTGAAAGATCTAGCCAAGTTGTTCTGCAACATGTCACACATTATTGTAGGATGAAAAGCATGCTTGCTCCGCTGATTAGGGTGGATTCTTCTCAACCATGTAGCTGCATTAGCATCTAGTTTCTCTAGTAATTCCATATGGTAGTTAAATTCTATTTGACTGGAAGCCCTTGTTGCATTCCATAGTTCATCCTTCAAACTCTTCCCCTTAAATTATATTTCTGCTTGAAATTGGCATACATTTAGCCTTACATAGAATCTGTGCTTAGCCTCCAATCTTTTCAAAGTCTTTTTCAGTCCCTGATATAGTGCATAAAATGAATTAGTTTATTAATCAAATAGCAAATATTATGAGTTTAAATTATAACTATTTGATATCACCTTCTGTTGGTTAGACATGAAAACCCACCTAAACTCTTCAACAGACCCTATATTATCCAACAAGATCTTCAAGAACTACTACAGCTTTCACTTAGACTCAACCACAACACATGCTATGGGGTACATGTTATCACTGCCATCCTTTCTTACTGCACATATTTGTCCCCCAAATTCGTCTTTTAGAAAAAGAAAAAAATCCTATCTAAACAAATTATGGGCCTATGACGAGTTAGGAAACCCTACTTACATGCATCTAAGCACACATACAACCTTTGAGAAAATGTAGCTTCCCTCTTCAATTTCATTGTGTTGCCAAGGTTAGACTCTCTAATGGTAGCACAATAGTCCTATAACATTCTAAACTGCTCGGTATGGGTCCAATCAATGTTTTCCAGAGCCATTTTCTCAACTTTGTGGGTCTGAAATCTAGACACCATCACCATGCAATCTATTTCCTTGTGAAGCACCATAAGAAGCAGAGGGGTTTGGTTGAAAAGACTGATCAAACCTATGGTAACAATAAGAAGCAAGGTGACCAGGCTTGAAGCATACTTGACAAATCACTAAAGATCTGCCACTACCTTGATTCCTGCCTCCATCACACCCTTGGAAAAGACCATTCCTACCATCTCTGAAGTTAGAAGAACCTCAAGAACCACCTGTGGGTGAAAAAGTAGATCTTTGGCCTTTAAAGGAATTCGAAGATTGATGTTAAGAGAACATTTAGGACTGATTATAGCTAGCAACATTGGCAGAAAGAATTTTCAAGGAAGAAGAATGTTTCTTCATTTGAGCTTCTTGAGCTAAAAGAAATGACTTAATATCATTGATAGAATACAAATCCAATCTTGAGGTAAAAGATGTGATGAAAGCATCATCTTCAGTTGAAAGACCCTTAAAGATCATCTCGTTCTTGCACTGAGATTGGGCTTCCAATCGAAGCTAAAGAATCAGCAATCACTTTAATTCAGAGAAGATATTTGTTCGTTGATCTCGAACCTTTCTTGGTGTTGCAGAGTTCTGTCTTGAATTGACAAACCTTTTGGCGAGTTTGCGACGTGAAGAAAACCTCAATTTGTTTCCAAACTTGGCTCGAAGAATCGCATCCCACAACTATGGTTAACACATATTCTAACATTGAAGAAAGAAGCCAAGATAGTAATAATTGGTCCTCCCAAAGAAGAAATGCATCATTGATCTTGGCTAGAACTCTGATCTTCTGGAGTGGCAAATTTCGCTAGAATAGAAGGATTTTTAGCAATGAAATCATGTAACTTTACGTCCACAAATTGTAGCAACTACTTGCTGCTTCCCAAGCAAAAAATTCTTATAATCTAATTTGATAGAAATGGGATGATTAAAGGTAACCAAAGATGATTGGGGAAGTTGTGATTGTAACAATTGAGTTGTTTTCTCCATTGGGGAGTTTTCTATGGCTCTACATATAATGTTGAAAGAACTAAGGGACTGAGAAAATGAGAGAATCAGGAAGAAAGTGAAGAGAGCAAGAAGAGAGAAAATGTAAGAAGAACGAATCTATATTGCTTAATCTGAATTGTACATTGTGTTACAATACTTATACAGTGATTAAACATTCAACTAATATGTAACTAATCAGCTTGTCATAACTAATCTCTAACTGTAGTCTTAACAGCTAACTAATTGTGCCAACTGTAATCCCAACATGGCTTCCATGTCGTCACTCTCTAACAAGTAAGATACTTAATTAATCAATATACAAACTGAAATTATTTGGTTAATCACCTGTCATATAATACCCAATCCAACCTCATTTGGAATTTGAATCCTATTCCTCCCTCAATCTTATTCACTATCACTCAAATGCTTGATTAAATAGTTCATGCACGAAAATCTCATCTGTGAAGATTTCTCTATCAATAAGCATAGATTAAAAGAGAGAATATGTTTGAAACTGAAAAGGAAGACATGTATAGTTAGACAAAAAGAGAATTTGAGAGAGAGAGAAGTTATGAAGGACACTTGTCATTTTTTGAGGGAGCAACATATTAATAAAAGAGAAAGAGTAAAGTAAGAAATTAAGCTTCTATCAAATAAAAGAACTCAAATTTAATAGATGGGAGTGGATAAAAAAGATATTCTTGAAATTACATATAACAACTTAATGATGTAGATAAGTTGATTTTAACATGATATCAAAAGATTTCGGTCTTTGTGGCCTCAGTTTTTATATTTTTTTTATTTTTCAAAATATCTTTTTACTCGATAAGTGAGAGACTAATCTCTTAAATAAAATGTATCTTTTATTTTATTTGTAGTGTAGGGATTTAAAACTCACTGAAAACACCTTATGACCAAGCCTAGCCAACATTTGAGTAATGATTAATCCCACACTTTGAGTGTGGGCACACCTCATGGCCTGAAAAAAAAAATAGAGCTTGTGTATTATCTATTTTTAAATGCAATGAATGGAATCTCTACTTAATTAATAATTTTTATAGAGTTAGTTTTTAACAAATTCAACATATATTGGGTAATTCATGATCTGCGATATATATATATATAAATTTTAATGTGGGTGCTGAATGTGAGTATATATGGCATTACTCAATGAGAATAAGGACACCTTGCAAATTCTTGGTCATTTGTATACATAATTCAATGTACAGCCCTGTTAATTATTGCATATTTTTTATGCATATATTTGCAATATATATATATATATATATATATTATATATATATATATATATATATTAATTTTAATGTGGGTGCTGAATGTGTGAGTATATATGGCATTACTCAATGAGAATAAGGACACCTTGCAAATTCTTGGTCATTTGTATACATAATTCAATGTACAGCCCTGTTAATTATTGCATATTTTTTTATGCATATATTCAAAATCCAATAAGATTGAATTGAATGCTAGTGAAATAACACAAGTGCGGTCCATGTTTCCTCTATATAGTATGACTTTGAACTTCATGTGCTTAATATGGGGGAAATATATAGAAAATTGATGTGTTACTGAATGCAGAATGTTATATATATTAAAAATTGTCATAATCTTGAAGAGCTGCACACTTGTACTTTGAGGCTTTATTCAAAATCGGACTCCATCAAACTCCAAAGCCAAAAAGCAATAATGTTAATAAATTTAATGTTAATAAATTTAAGCTTTTTTGGCAGTTTCCCATGGACAAGAATAATAATGAGATACTGTGAGAGGGAAAGAATATATAGGCATGCACTCCTTTATTTCCCATTGAGTTGGTTAACCATAGTTTGATATATAGCATGGCAAATAAAATTCTTTAAAAATTTTAATGCGATTTTTGTAGGATTCCATGTTATATGGAATGTGATCCATATATTTTGATACAACGAACTTGGTATAATGGTGAACAACTAAGATCCAATTTGCAAAACCGGCGTGTACGGATTCGGGTGGTGGCTTTGGAGCTGCCAAGTGAGATCTCTGGTCCAGCATCGATTGGGGTGACGGTGGCGGTGGGATAAGGTTGGACGGCCGAAGTAGTGAAGAATTTTTGTGTGAAAAAAAAGAAAAAACTAAACAGTTATTGTTGATAAAAAAATTAGTACATTGATGCACCAAAATTGTAATGGTGCATATTAGCATTCTTCCTAATCTGGTTTCAAAGAACACAATATCAAACACATTTATATAATTCACTTAAAAAAATGTAATCATATCAAGTTCGTTACTCACCATTATATTAGTTGTGACATTGTAATATAATAAAGTTATGGCATGTTAGATGAAAAAAAAAAAGTTATGGTTTTGAGGCCGAACTCAAATATTGGATATGTTTATTTTTGTCCTTTCATTTATACTTTTTTATGTGGTCATCTGTTTCGGAATGAGACTCTGTGGCTAACAGAGAGAAGAGAGAGAGAGAGAGAGAGAGAGAGAGAGAGAGAGAGAGAGATTATCAGTAAGATTGATGCGAATTTAATTTTAAATTCAAGCTGTATATTAATAGTTTAGTTGGAAAGCCAAATTTCTTAATTATTCTTTTTTAAACTAAGATATTCATAATAGAGGTTGAACAGCTGCATTGTATTGAATGAAATTGTTAGGGTTAGGTAGCAAACCTTGAAATTACTCGTATAACATAGAATACAACTGCAGATCCATTGATAACAAAAAGAGAAATTCAATAACTGTATCAATATCAGCACTAAAAAACTACTTTACTTATAAAATGATGAGGTATAAATTCACAAAGAAATGGAAGTTGCTATGGTACCTATAAGATACCATACTTGAGGTGAATTATTAAAAAATTATTGGTTGTTAATTTTATTAAAGGTAATTAATAAACAATAAATAATTCACGACTCATTTTAAGCAGATAATTTTGAAATAAGATAGGACCGGAAAATGTTGGTGGTCTTGGGTTATGTCACTCCAGGAGCATGAACTACATGATGAAGCTAGAAAGGGGCCTCATTCATCGTAGAGATGCCCTATGGGCTAAGGTGATGCGGTCAAAATATGTGCGTGGGGAGGATCTTATTCCCTCTGTGTGGAAAAATGGTAATGCGTCCAAGGTGTGGCAGAGTGTCGCTAAGACGTGGACTGGGTTTCAGAATAGTTTAATCTGGAGAATAAATAATGGTAGGTTGGCGAATTTCTGGTCAGATCATTGGTTACCAGGGGTTCACAAGTTATTAGACTTCGCTGTTAAACCTGTGGAAGAACTACCTCAAGGAAACAGTTGCTGACTTTTGTATTTAGTCTGGAGTCTGGAACTGGGGAAAACTTGCTGATAACTTGCCCCCGGATTTTGTGGAGGTCAATGGCACTTTTAAGCCACCAAATTAGAATGCTCCAGATGTATTGCTTGGTTGCCTACCAAAGATGGTAATTTCTCCATTAAATCAGCTTATGCAGCTCATGCGAATTGTGACTTGGGATTTGTCAGAATCTTCAAAGAGTTGTGGCAACTTCTAGTGCCTCAACATATTCGCTCCTTCATGTGGTTGACTGCAAATGATGCTTTACTTAACGAACATGATGAGGGTTTGTCGCCATCTTACCCAAGACAACTCACGTCTTGCCTATGGCCATGAGATGGAAACCATGTTGAATTAAATGTCTCGGATGATGAGCATGTAATTTATCTTATTAATTTAATAAATAATTAAATTAAATTAAATTAATAGATTAAATTTTTATTGGATAAAAATAAATGATAGTTTTACAATTATAATAATTGCCAATTAATGGAAGTTATCAACATTTAAAAAATAGTTTTTGTGTTAAACTCAAGGTCATGTACCTAACTATAAAAGTTTTCTTCTTCTCTTATCATCACTAAAGTAGAATAAGAGAATAAAGAAAGATAAAGAAATATAAAATGTATTTTTGAAATCTCTCTACACTCTTAAAATACAACTTGCTTTTTATTCATTAATAAATGTTAGTGTCTTCATATATTCTTTTTTTGTGAGAATCATAAATTTTAAGATCTTTATGATTTAATGTAGTTTTTTATATTAATTTTTTTAGAAAAACTATAATTTTCATGTGTTATGAGAGCAAGGTTATAGAATTTATGATTCACCATTGATGATGGTTAGTTTTTTCTAATTTGTATGAACCTTAATTGAAAAAATTGAAAGTTTTTTATTATGTTATTCTGTTGTACTGTGTGAGTTATATGACATATTATTGACTATAATAGTGAGCTATCAATCCTAATTGTATGTTGATCGAAACTTTGTTTCTGCTGCATATCACGTCTCCGCACTTTGTCTGATATGCTGTATTTAAAGAATTTAAAGAATATGCTGATCACATATTTGATTGTTTTCGTAAATCAACGAAAATTCAACGACTTTAAGTTTTATTATATTAATTATATGATTGTTTGCAATACTGTTTTGTAAATCGACGACTTCAAGTTGATAATTAAGCACAGCCAAGTAAGTATTCCCAGGAACAAGAAAATTAGAAAAATTGGAGACGTGATCTCACAGGTTCATCATCAAATATGCAATTTTGTGTTTTATGCATAATGCTATCAATTTGGAATGATATTATGTGAGATTTGTTAATCATCAAAGTGGTTAAATTTTTAAGTTGATTTAATTCTGAATTGTATGAAAGTTATTTTTTTAATTATCTAAAGAATAGATGCTATAAATGACATGATGATTAGTTGTATATGGATAAATTAAATTTCATTATTATATGGATCGCCCAAAGTTGACTAGTTGCCCTTATAATAAATAGACGTAATTGTTGGTAGTGTAAGTACACTATTAGTTTTATTTATATATCCAAAGATAATAAATAGTTCTAGTTAGTGCATATATTATTGTCAAATAATGTTAAATTTGTTAGCATCATTATGTTTGTTGTTGTATGTTGATGTATCACCTAAAGAAAAACATTGATATACATTGAATGTTTAAGTAATTTGTTGTCTGAATCTGTATGTATGTTAATTTATGATTCAAAGTTTTAATGTTAGATATGTGATTATTGCAGTATTTGTCCCCATTTCTTTAAATTCGCTTGCTTCATCTGTTCCAATCTTTAATGGGTTGAACTTATTTAATTAGCATGAATAAGTCCAATTTTACCTTGGTGTAATGGATCTTGATTTGGCACTCCAAGTTGAGAAGCCTACTGCTATTACTATTGCTAGTAGCAATGAAGAGAAAGCTCATTATAAGGCTTGAGAAATGTCAAATATACTGAGTCTGATGTTTATACAAATGAGCATAACAAACAACATCAAGTCGACTCTTCCCAAAATTGAAAGTGCTAAATAATTCATGTGTTTTGTGGAAAAGCGCTCTCAAAACTGCTAACAAGTCTCTTACTGGGACATTAATGGGTACTTTAACCACCATGAAGTTTGATGGTTCTTGTACTATCCATGAGCATGTCATTGAAATGACAAACATTGTAGTAAGACTCAAGTCTTTGGGAATGGAAGTGGATGAGAATTTCTATGTACAGTTCATTCTGAACTCATTACCGTCTGAGTATGGTCCATTTCAAATGAACTATAATACTATGAAAGATAAATAGAATATGCATAAATTGTACAGTATGTTAGTTTAGGAGGAAACCAAACTTAAGAATCAAGGAAATCACTCTATCCATTATGTGAACCATCAAGGAGGTGGAAAAAAAGCTGAAAAGAAACATAGATAGGGGAAAATGACCATTAAAGATTGATGAGTCCTTTGTCAAAATCCAAAAGAAAGAGTCAAACAATAATAGATGCCATTTTTATGGGAAATCCAGACATTTCTAGAAGGATTACCCAAGGCGTAAGGCTTGGTTCGAAAAGAAAGGTAAGTTTAATGCTTATGTATGTTTTAAATCAAATTTAACTAAAGTTCCCAGTAATACTTCACTACTAGAATTTTCAGATTTAGAGACAGAACAAATTCCATCTCTAAATATGTAAAATTTCATCTCTAAATATTTAGAAACAAAATTAGAGACGGAAATTGTTTCGTCTCTAAAATTGGCGTCTCTAAATATTTAGAGACAGAAAATAAGTTCCGTCTAGATTAGAGACGAAAAATGTTCGTCTCTAACTAAAAATTATGTCTCTAATTAAAGACGGCATTATTCCGTCTCTAAATCCGTCTCTAATATCTTAAAAAATATTAAAAAAATAGGCATCTAGTTAAGATTTGTCACAACTAGATGTCTTCATTTTATAAAAAAAAAAATTTATTTTCATATACATATAATTATCTAAAATCAAAATTTACCAAAAATTACAATAAATCATCAATCATTATAATTATCCAAGTAATTATAAAAGATATCAAAATTATTAAAAGTATATGAAATAGTTACAATATTGATGCAGACTAAAGGATGCGAACCCAAGTGCATGTTGTCTCAAGTAATAAATTTCTCAGGAGTCCGAGGTCGATCCACAGGGAATTGATGAAGAAAAATTCTTTGAGGTAAGGAAAGGTTTTGTCACAACAATAAAGATAATAAAATTTGTTCACAATTAAATTAAAGAACTTGCTTAGGTTAGGATATCCACTTTTGGTAATAAATTAAGGACAAGATTAATTTTTTTTATAACTCAATTGAAATCCATGCACAACGGAGGTTCTAATCGGAGAATAAAACATTCAAAGTCCATTTAGAATTATATACGTAGTTATATTATGATTCCTTTAATTATTTACCAATACCTACACTTGTAAATGGGTTCAAGCATTCATTGTGCAAAACCATTTGTCCACAATGAATCAAGAACTCCACTTTACAAGAAGGACAACATTATTTTATTACCAAAAGCTTCACTCCTTCACCCAAGCAAGATGAAGATTTAGTTACCCATAAACAAGAAGAAAGAAAGATAGTAGAAGAAAAAGATGAATATAATTTCAACTTAGAACAAAAGAAAATTACAACAAGAGTAACAAATAACATAATAGTATAATCTAAGCTAAGCCAAGATTCCCCAAATGATCTGCCTATGGTCCCTTTTATAGAGGATTAGGGATACAAAATGATAAGGGAATTGATTAATGAGTGAGCAGATGAGTAGAAAATGCCAAAGAACTTTTGTGAGTAGAAAATTATTGAAATTTCTTATCTCCGAAATCATTCAATGATGAACTCATGGATAACGTTAGAATAAAGTAAAGTGGTCTTCACGAAAGTTCTAGGAAATTGTCTCAACTTTCCAATGCCACTAGAATCATCCAAAAATTCATCCTACAGCCCAAGATATGACCCAATTACTGCAGACTGCTCAGACCTAGTTTCAGTACCTCTGTTTTGACTTCTAGACCCAATATAACCTCTAAGTTGTCTGAATGAGCTCGTGTTCTTCATGAAAATTGTATATATGGATCTTAACTTTCAGATACCAAATTTTCATCCCATTTCAGTTCCTTCAACTCGAATTATGTAATGATCATTGCACATTATTCGGGTTCCAGTCACAAAACTCGTGTTTTGTCTTACAAGCCCAAGTAGCTCCACTAGATGTCCGATTTTTCCCTGGAACTCTTCATAAAAGTTGTAGAGCTATCTCTTATATTTCCTAAAAGGTAAGATACATAATTATAAGACATATAGAACTCAAGATATGGCCGAAATACAGAAACGGTGTAAGACTAAAATAATGCTGAAAAAATCAATTAAGTCTAATTTGAGTCCAAACTTACAAAACGCAACCAAGCTTAATTAATTAAGTACATGGAGAGTGTAAATAACTAAAAATGAGGGTTTATTAATGTATAAAATATATGATTATTAAATTCTTCCACACTTAGCTTTTGCCCTCCTGGGCAAAACACATAAGATCAAAGCTAGGAAACAAAGAAAAACGACACAGACTCAAAAGCTAAAAACTCTAAAAGACTCGATGAATCAAGAAGAGCAATAAGAAATTCAAGGGATCAAAGCATTAATAAGGTAACATTTTTTCACATCTCAAACCAACAAGCAATGAAACTTCAGTTGAAAAGAATGAATCAAGAATGATAGATCCTCACAGAATTCACTTTCAATCTCTCAAGTGTTTAAAAGGTAAGTATTTCACTCTATTCAACCTATGAAAAATTGTACTACCATAAGCTTGCTTATCTTCTACTTCTCCGCTACTCAAAACACATGCACACAAAAATCAAGAGGACTTTATTCAAGATTGTAATGGGTCATGGTAAAGGAGAGGGGATAATATGGATATGAGAAGATAAATATCAAAGAGAATAGAATAGCAATATAGTACAGTTAGAGTGGAAAAGATGTTTGAGAACATTCATCTTAAAGGACAATGACCAATATTTAACTAATGTTTTGTTGAAGATCAATCCCAAATTGGTGAACTGAATTCATTATTAAGTCTGAACCTTCTCCTTCTCTTCTTGTTGTTTCCAAGCATCCACCTTTATTCTAGGTATGGATATGTCACATGGTGTATCAGGGGACTTTGATAATCCTTTATTTGCAGCGGTGGGCAGCTCTTTTTTTTAAGATCATTTTGCACACACACCCCATATTTGTTCAAGAACAAGGCCAATGCTCTCTTATTCCCTAAAGTTGGGTAAAAACATATTTTTTTTAAGGCACGTAATGAGCTAAAAATAAGGAATGATCAAATAAGCTCAATAGGGTTACACAAGGGAAAATATGCAAGGATGGCTATTTGGTCAAAGTAGCTATTTCAAAATGCCTCAATCATATTTATGTATGCATGTGAAAATGTAGCCTCAAAAAGAATCAAAGCAAGTTCTAGAGTAACAATTCCATGAGTGAAAATCATACAAGAAAAAAGAGAATGATACAAATGTTCAATTCATTCATCAATAGGCTCAAAATCTCACAAGGCATATTTCTATCATTCTCAATGCACCATTTCAACATTCATAACCATGCATGTGTAATTTAAGACAGAAGAAAATTTATTCAACCATGTTATAATCCCTGAATTTCAATTGCTTCAAAAGATGTGAGAGTGCATTTACTTGAATCTTTCAAAGGAATTCCAATGATAAAACTTCGTTACTTCCACAAATCATCACAGAATAATTACTTCCCTAATCTAGATACGTCTCAAGAGTAATTTACTTCAAAAGTAAAATTACTCCTTACTCTGTCATCCCTAATTAGTTTTACTACGAATAGGTTTCTGACAGTCATATCACTAAACATATTTCCCAATTTAGATGCGTCTCAAGAGTAAAATTACTCCTTACTCTGCCATCATTCATTAGTTTAGTAAGTCCATGACAATCATATCATACTTCCAAAAAAAAATTTATATTTTTTTGATCAACTATCCTTTCCCCCAACCAAATCACAACATTGTCCTCAATGTTAAAATATAGATGAGTAAAGGATAGAAGATATTACTTGTTAGAGAAATCTGACACAAAGTATGGTAAATAAAGTCAAAGGTAAAGAAAAGTTATAAATGAAGTGTCAGATCAAACTTTCTTTTCAAGCTATTTCCCTCACTGCTTCCTGCTGACCCATCTATCTAAGTTATTGCTGGGTCAGGTTTATAAACAAAAGCTTCTAATTTATCAATCAACTCATCAATAGTAGAAATAGAGATAAAAAGTTGTCTTGCTGAAGGTGTGATAAATTTTTGTTCCACAGATTTGTCAAGAAAAAATAACAAAATATCAAAGAAATTATTTATATTCAACAAACCTATGAGTTTATGGTGGATGTTCAGTTAGGCCCAAGAGACAATTTAAAAAATTTCTTCCAAAGTACCAAAATCACCTGGTAAGGCAATGAATGCATCAGAATTGTCAAGCATTATCTTCATTCGTTCATGCATAGATGATACCTTAAGTTCATCCCCAATTATCTTTCCAGTGATGTTCTGTTAAGTGAAAGGTTTAAGAATGACACCTAAAACTTGACTGTCTCCCATATATGCAGCAAGTGATACAGCCCCCATTAACCCACGACAACCTCCCTCATATACAAGATGAATATTTCTTGCAGCAAGTGATCGACCAAGAGTGGTAGCTGCGTTTACAAACTGTAAACCCGTCCCATACTTAGACCCACAAAATACATAGCTATTTTTAAGTTGATGAATAGAAACACCTTCCATTTCTATACTCACATTTCCCTTCGAATGATTCTGAGTTGGAGGAAAGTGGAGAAAACAAAGTGTTTAAATAGGAAAAAGAATAGAAAGGGTAATAATAGCACCTATAAGGGTAGGTTGGCTGTTGTCAGAAAAGTTTGAAATTAAGAAACACATAATTTTTTTTTTTTTTTTTTTTTTTTTTTTTACTTCAAGAAAACCATCAGGGTAAAGAAGTCTAGAAACCCCTGAAGGACCCTGCTCAAAGGATCGTCTGTCCAAAACCAAAATACAGAAAAATTATACAAAAATAAAAGAAATATAATAGCAAATGATGACATACTTTTATGTACAATTTTCATGACGTATCTTTATATTGCGCGTCATGAGTGCAGTAATACCAAGACGGCTCAGCCAATCTTGGAATTCTTCTCCCTCCCGCTTGTGGAATATATTGGATTGAGCTACGACGCAACTAATTAAAGTGCGTAAATCTGACAGCTACCACCTAAGGACCACAGCCAGTGAGAGGTCGCTGGAGAGCCTGTGGAATTAAATCATAGGATCCAGCTCAGATGCATAGTCACGCAAGTATGCCAACATGGGGCGCTTCTATCTGCCCATCATCTCAGCTTGCCAAGAAGGTAAACTTTGGGACACTGAGAACGGCTCTCTACAGAGCATGACACACAAACCTTATTTATATACTGGTGTGTGAAGGTCTTCTCTTGAGTATATGAAAAGATCAACATCCATTCGGGGCTCCTAATCTAATTAAAGACTAAGTTAAACCAAAGTTTCGCCCTCCTTTTCTCATTTTTGTTTCTTTTAACCTTGTTTTTTTTTCTTACTTTTTTTTAAGAAAACATGTAGAAGAAGAAAATAATATGTACAGATTGTTATAGATATGGCTCACATCTGCCTCTGGTTTCACGTCTAGTAATGGCTTAAACGCCTTCTATGAGTCGAGGATAAGCTTCCCATCCAATTTTCTTATAAATTGGGCAAACAGGGTCTTTTAGAGTCAGATTCCCAAGACTGTAACGTTTTTCTTCATCCTTGAAGAGATTCCAAAAATTAAAAAGTTTACTATGCATAAATCCACAAGAATGTGTCTCAAGAGTCAATAAGATATCATCTAATGACTCCTTTCTCAGTCCATTCTTAATGAAGAAAATTTTATCTTCTCTGTTTGTGGAAACCATCCCCAAAGAACGACATCGCTTGTTACAATTCCATCGTACATATTTGTGACAGACCTGTAACCTTTTTACTTTTCTTCTTTTAGAATACGAACTTCTTCCAAGACCTAGCATGTATGAGTCTAATGAAATTGAAGACTCACCTGCTAGCCGGACCTTTGCTTCAATTATCTAGCGTACATCTTCTGGCATACCTTTGTGTATTAGCAGTCTCAATCTTTCACATCTAACTTTGTAGATTTTTGTCAGAGCATTTTGAGGGAGAAAAGGAAAAAGTTTTCTCAGGTTTGAAAGAATGACATCCATTTTAAAGGAGAAGAAATCAGTTATTTTGGAAAATTGAAAAACAAACCGACTTGAGAGTCACGGAGTACTGTTATCCGCCATTTAACCGGGAACATAAAGAACTGCAAAAAGACGGCAAGAAAATTAGAACAAATTCTATTCATAACAAGGATCAGAAAGAGAAATGAATTCTACCTCAGCAGCTTGATTTTCCAGAAATGATTTGAGTCTTTGTCCATTGACTTTAAACATATTATCATTCCTAGGATTCTCAATGTCTATGGCCCCATGAGGATACACATGTTTGATAACAAAAAGATTACTCCACTTAGATCTCAATTTTTCAGGGCATAGGTGCATACGAGAATTATAAAGCAGAACTTTTTGACCAATTTCAAAATATTTTCTCAAAATTGTCTTGTCATGAAAAGCTTTTGTTCTAGCTTTATAAATCTTTGAGTTTTCATATATATCATTTCTCAATTCCTCAAATTCATTTAATTGTAATTTACGTATCTTGCAAACATTATCAAGGTTTAGGTTGAAAGCTTTAATGGCACAAAATGCTTTATGTTCCAATTCTACAGGCAAGTGACAAGGTTTTTCATATATTAACCGATAGGATGACATGCCCAAAGATGTTTTGAAAGCAGTACGGTAAGCCCAAAATGCATCGTTTAGTCTTAAAGACTAATCTTTACGATTTGGGTTAACCGTTTTTTCCAAAATTTGTTTAATCACCCTATTTGCCAATTCAACATGTCCATTTGTCTGAGGGTGATAAGGGGTGGTAATTTTATGTGTAATACCATATTTCTTCATTAAAGATTCAAATGATTTATTGCAAAAATATGTTCCTCCATCACTGATGATAGCTCGAGGGATTCCAAATCGACACAAGACATTTTCTTTTAGAAATTTGAGAACAATTTTATAATCATTGTGTCGGCATGGAATCGCCTCAATCTATTTTGAGACAAAATCAATTGCAACCAAAATATACACAAATCCAAATGAGGATGGAAATGGACCCATGAAATCAATTCCCCAATAATAAAAAATTTCAATGACAAAGATGGGGTTCAAAGGCATCATGCTTCTTTTAAAAATTGAGCCCATTTTTTGATAATTTTCACAGCTTTTGCAAAAGGTAAAGCATTCCTTAAATAAAGTGGGCCAATAAAATCTGCATTGCAAAATTTTCGCAGTTGTTTTCTTTGAAGAAAAGTGACCTTCACATGCTTCTAAGTGACAAAATTTAATGACACTACCTACCTCATTGTCGGACACACATCTCCTAAAGATTTGGTCAGGACAATATTTGAACAAGTATAGGTCTTCCCAATAAAATTTTTTCACCTCTATCAAGAATTTCCTTCTATCTTGGTGCGTCCATTGAGGTGGCATCTTTCCTGTTACAGGAAAGTTAACTATGTTAGCAAACCAAGGTAGGGAATTGGCAGAAAATAAAAATTTATCAGGAAAAGAATCATTGATGGGTGTGCTATCAAAAGGTGAGCCTGTTGTAAGTTTGGACAAATGATCTGCGACAATATTTTTGGCTCATTTCTTATTTTTTATTGTGATGTTGAATTCTTGAAGCAACAAGATCCACCGTATCAATCTTGGTTTGACATCCTGCTTAGACATCAAATATCTAATGATAGCATGATCAGTGAAAATCATAATAGAAGAACCAATTAAATATGATTGAAATTTGTCTAGTGCAAATATTATAGCAAGTAGTTCTTTTTCAGTAGTGGTGTAATTCATTTGTGCACTATTTAAAGTTCTACTTGCGTAACAAATCATATAAGGCTTACTTTCCTTTCTTTGGCCTAAAACAGCACCCACAGCAAAATCACTAGCATCACACATCAACCCAAAAGACAAAAACCAGTTAGGGGATTGCATGATAGGAGCAGATGTCAAAAGAATAATTAATTTTTTAAAAGATTTTTGACATTCTTGAGTCCAATCAAATGGTGTATCTTTCAACAGAATATTACTTAATGGTCTAGATATGGCACTAAAGTCCTTTATGAATCTAATGTAAAATCCTGAATGTCCTAAAAAGGAACGAACTTCTCTAACTATTTTTGGGGAAGGCAAATGGGCAATTAATTCAACTTTGGCCTTATCAACTTCAATTCCTTTAGAAGATATCACATGACCTAACATTATTCCTGAGGTAACCATGTAATGACATTTTTCCCAGTTTATCACAAATCATTTTTCTTCGCATCTTTTAAGACATTTTTCCAAATTATCAAGACAAATTTCAAATGAATCTCCAAAAATTGTCAGGTCATCCATGAAAACCTCTAAATAATGCTCAATCATGTCACTAAAAATACTTAGATTGCATTTTTGGAATGTTACTGGAGCATTACAAAGGCCAAAAAACATTCTTCTATATGCAAAAGTACCAAAGGGACATGTAAAAGTGGTCTTTTCTTGATCTTCCAATACAATTGGTATTTGATTATAACCTGAATAACCATCAAGAAAATAGTAGTATGGATCTCCTGCTATCCTTTCCAGAATTTGATCAAGAAATGATAAGGGGAAATGATCTTTCCTAGTAATAGCATTCAATTTTCTAAGATCAATACACATACGCCAACTAAATGAGACTCACGTAGGTATTAATTCACCTTTTTCATTTTTAACCATTGTTATTCTAGATTTCTTAGGCACAACTTGTGTAGGGCTTACCTATTGGCTATCTGAGATAGGATAGAAAATTCCAACATCAAGTAATTTAAGGACTTTAGCTCTAACTACCTCTTTCATGTGTGGATTTAATCTTCTTTGAGGTTGTTAAGATGTTTTAGCATTATCCTCTAAATGTATTCTATATATACAAATTAATGGATTAATATCTTTTATGTCCTTTAATGTTCATCTAATTGCACTTTTATACCTTTTAAGTACTTCTGTTAACATACCTTCTTGTTCTTCAGTAAGAGACGAGGAAATTACTACTGGAAAGCTTTGCTCTTTTTCGAAAAATGTGTACTTCAACCCAGCAGGTAATAGCTTTAGTTTCGATGCGGGTACTTCTTCATAAGCATTATCATTCATGAGTTTTAGCTCTTCAAATCTTGGCTTCCATCCCTTGTACTCCATTACCTATGTACAATTAAGCAAAGAGCATATTTCAAAGATATCATCTTCTAATTGCATGCTTAAATCAAATGAATTGACTAAATAAATTCCTAATGGGTCAGAAGAACTCCTTGTTTGAAGGTGATCATCTGTGATGGCTTCAATTCCTTCAACTTCCTCTTTTTCATCAAGGACTTCCTGTGGTTGTTTGCACATGTTAAAAACACTGAGCTTTAATGTCATATTTCCAAATGTTAGCTTCACTACTTCATTTCTGCAATTTATCAAAGCATTAGATGTTGCTGAAAATAGACAGCCTAAAATAACAGGAATTGACTTGCAACTATCAACCATAATTCAGTATCCAAGACAAAAAAATTCATAGGATATATGAATTTATCAACTTGTACTAACACATCTTCCACTATTCCTCTTAAAATTTTAATTGATCTATCAGCAAGTAGAAGAGTTACAGAAGTTAGTTTTAACTCACCCAAGTTGAGTTGCTAATAAACTGAATATGGAAACAAATTGACACTAGCACCAAGATCAAGTAAAGATTTTTTAATTTTAAGTTCTCCAATAATGCATGAAAGTGTAGGACAACCAGGGTCTTTATATTTCAATGTATTATTATTCTGAAGAATGGAGCTTACCTGTTCAGCCAAAAATGCTTTCTTTTTCACATTTAGTTTCCTTTTAACAGTGCATAAGTCCTTCAAATATTTGGCATAAGAAGGAATTTGTTTAGTAGCATCTATCAGAGGAATATTGACCTTCACTTGTTTCAAAATTTCAAAAATTTTAGTGTTATGGTTCAATTTCCTTAAATTGTTTAATGCTTGAGGAAATGGGGGTGCAAGCAAGAGTTTGGTCTCCTTTTGGTCAACTTCTTCATTTTCTTGGGGAATTGGTTTATCTTCTTTTTCACAAGGTTCGGAAATTTGTTTTTCAACAACCTTTCCACTCCTAAGAGTTATCACTGACTTGACTTGATCTATTTGTTAGTTTTCTGAATTCCCTTCATTTAGATTGTATAGACCCTTGGGATTTGGTTGAGGTTGAGAAGAAAATTTTCCTTTCTCGTGAATGGTGAGTGCAGAAGAAAGTTTAGCTAAGAGTTTCTTTTATATTAATCATGATTTGATTGTTTTGTTTATTAATGGTCTCTTACTTTTCTATGAATGCGTACAGTGTTTCTTCAAGATTTTTTCCTATATGGTGGGACATAAGGTGCATATCCTTGAGAATTTTAAGAGTTATGTTGTGCCAGAGGAGGTGATGGTTGCACGAATTGTGACTGATTATTATTCCTCCAAGTGAAGTTCAGGTGATTTTTCCATCCTGTATTATATGTATCTGAAAAAGAAGAAGTAAATGACTTTTTAAAATTAGTCATTGCATTTACTTGCTCATGTACAACTTCTTTAAAAACAGGAATCTTAGGACATTCATGTGTTGAGTGTCCTAAGTCATCACAAATGCCACAAATTTCTTCATTTTGCACAGATTTGATTTCTTTTACTTTTCCTAATTCCATTGCTTCAATTTTTCTAACCAAACTGGCAAACCTAGCATTTAGATCTTCTTCTTGACTAAGGAGATATTTTCTTTTATTAGCACTTGCAAGGTTAGCTCTAATTGAATTTTCAGAAATATTAGTATCATGCAAGATTGAGAATTTTCAGCCAACTAGTTTAAATAGTCTAAAGCCTCATCAGGCTCTTTATCAAGAAACTCATCATTGCACATTGTTTCCATAAATTGTTTAATTTTAGGTGCTAAACCTTCATAAAAGAAGCTTATAGTGCGCCATTTTTCAAAATCATGATGTGGACAAGAATTTAACAAATCTTTAAGCTATTCCCAACATTGAATTTTGAGAAAAATTTTGGATTTGTCTTTTCATAGCATTTGTTTTATGTGCTGGAAAAAATTTCTTTAAGAGCTCACCTTACATTTCTTACCATATGCCAATTGATCTTGGTTTTAAAGTATTAAGCCAAGTTTTTGCTTTATCTTTTTTTAAAAAAAAAGGAAACAATTTCAACTTAACAATCTCTTCAGTGCAATTTTGATCATTGAAAATAATACATACTTCCTCAAATTCTTTTAGATGTAAATATGGGCTTTCAGATTCTAAACCAAGAAATTAGGAAGTAAAGAAATTATACCTAGTTTAAATCTAAAATTGTTAGCATTGAGTGGAAATATAAAGCATGACGAACTAGAATTTCGAGTCGGTTGCAAATATTCACGCATGGTTTACAACGGTTGATTTTCATGTTCATCATGTACACTTTCATTTTCAGCCATTGTGTCAATTGTGTGTGACTGTGATTCAAACAAATCAATATATAAAGTACTTGGATTAATTTTAACTAAACGATCAGAATTTAAATCATGATACCAATTAAGCATAAATAAATGACTTAAAAATAAAAATTAAAAAAATGTACAAGTTAGTAAGTCAGGAAGCAAAATTAAATGACATAAATTAAAAAGTTTGAAAGTTAGTAAGCATAAATAAATAACATAAATATAAAAGTTAGAACGTTAGTATGTTAGCAAGTTCGTAAGTTAGTGAGTTAGAAAGTTAGAGAATTAGTAAAGAAACCGAATGATCGGCAAGCTGATCTTTTGCTCCGGTGAGGGAGAAAAGAAAACAGATTTTATTAAAGAAAAATAACCTCAATAAATTAAAACTTCAAATTAAGCCCCCGGAAACAATGCCAAAAACTTGATGCGGACTAAAGGATGCGAACTCAAGTGCAGGTTGTCTCAAGTAATAAATTTCTCAAGAGTCTGAGGTCTATCCATAGGGAATTGATAAAGAAGAATTCTTTGAGGTAAGAAAAGACTTTGTCACAATAATTAGGATAATAAAATTTGTTCGCAATTAAATTAAAGAACTTGCTTGGGCTATGATATCCACTTTTGGTAATAAATTAAGGACAAGATTAATTCTTTTTATAACTCAATTGAAATCCACGCACAACGGAGGTTTCAATCGGAGAATAAAATATTCAAAGTCCATTTAGAATTATATACGTAGTTATATTATTGTTCCTTTAATTATTTACCAACACTTACACTTGTAAATGGGTTCAAGCATTCATTGTGCCAAACCACTTGTCTACAATGAATCAAGAACTCTACTTTACAAGGAGGGTTTCTAAATTGATTAGAAACAAAATACAACACGTATAATGATCACTTGATAATATATCATTTAAACACAAGAAAGAAATTAATCTAACATTATTTTATTACCAAAAGCTTCACTCCTTCACCCAAGCAAGATGAAGATTTAGTTACCAATAAACAAGAAGAAAGACAGAGAGTAGAAGAAAAAGATGAATATAATTTCAACTTAGAACAAAAGAAAATTACAACAAGAGTAACAAATAACATAATAGCATAATCTAAGCTAAGACAAGATTTCCCAAATGATCTACCTATGGTCCTTTTTATAGAGGATTAGGGATACAAAATGACAAGGGAATTGATTAATGAGTGAGTGGACAAGTGGGTGAGTGAGTGGAAAATGCCAAAGAACTTTTGTGAGTGGAAAATTATTGAAATTTATTGTTTCCGAAATCATTCAGTAATGAACTCATGAATAACGTCAGAATGAAGCAAAGTAGTCTTCATGAAAGTTCTAAAAAATTGTCTCAGTTTTCCAATGCCATCAGAATGATCCAAAAATTTATCTTACAGTCCAAGATATGACCCAATTACTGCAGACTGCTCAGGCCCAATTTCAGCACCTCTATTTTGACTTCTAGACCCAATATGACCTCTAAGCTGTCCGAATAAGCTCTTATGTTCTTCATGAAAGTTGTAGATATGTGTCTTAACTTTCAAATGTCAAATTTTCAGCCCATTTCAGTTCCTTCAACTCGAATTATGCAATGATTACTGTACACTATTTGGGTTCCAGTCACAAAACTTGTGTTTTGACTTCCAAGCCCAATTAGCTCCACTAGATGTCTGATTTTCCCTGGAGCTTTTTATAAAAGTTGTAGAGCTCTCTCTTATATTTCCTACAAGGAAGATACCTAATTATAAGACATCTAGAACTCAAGATATGACCAAAATATAGAAACAGTGTAAGACTAAAATAATGCTAGAAAAAATCAATTAAGTCCAATTTGAGTCCAAACTTACAAAACACAACCAAGCTTAATCAATTAAGTATATGGAGAGTGTAAATAACTAACAATGAGGGTTTATTAATATATAAAATATGTGATTATCAAATATCTTATGCATATCATTAATTGTTATTACATTTTGCAAGTAGACTTCTCTCTGACTTATACAATTACAAGTAATGTAACTCAAAGTTAAAAAAAGTAAAAAAAAATACTTGTTACCATTTTTCTTTGGGTTGTTGAAAAGAGTACTTAACAAAGTAGATGTCTACATATGTAATTGCAGCTAGAGGAAGGTTCTTGCGAAGTTGAACCATGGCTTCCTTCAATTTGTGGTTGAAATACTGAGCTACTTCATTATATGGCTTTGTACAACTAGCGCCATCCCTTTCAGCTGATAGAAAATTGGCCAACATTACAAGGAGGTAACCAGTAGGTCCTGTGATGTGTATCCAAAATGATCTAGCACCCAAATTGTATATGTTCTTGATCACCAAGTTCAACCAATACTTCATGTAAACGATTTGAAGCTGTAAGAAATAAAGATAATTTGGGAGATGGGGAGTGGAATCATTAGTAATCACTACTTCAAAATAGATAGACTCAAATTTATTTGCCTGATAATGTCAAAACAAGCTAAATATACTAATATATGCTCTTGAACAAACAACTCATAGTGTGGCTAACAACCTCAGGAGTGGCTCCAACATGATTTTCTGTCTTTTTCTAGTTCCTCATATTTACCCTATTACATAAACTTTCCACCTCTATGACATGAAAATTGAAGAACACTATCATCTATTCCTTAAAAACAATATCTATGATGAATTATCACTTCTTTCAAAATTATCAAGTCTGTAACCTTGCAACAAGTCACATTATACTAAACAAGAAAAAAACGTGATACAAGCTACATAGGAAACAGGCTAATAGATTCTATAACAGCTCAAATGCCAAAGCCTATATGCCAATCATACCTCATGCAGATTCTTGCAAAGATATAAGCAAAGCATATCATCAATTAGTCAAGGAAAACAATATATAAAAATGTCATCAAAACCACAATGACTGAATGACAGATAATTGAAGTCACAAATCCTAGCTAATATAAATAAACCAAATAATTAAGCAGTCTTCAGGACCCATATTGTTAGGTAAAATGCTTAAAAAATGTTATCTCCAATTTATGTGACCAATACAGAATAAGAATATATTTCAATGCATTGTTTTAACTTTTAACTCTAGAAGCCTATTTAGTACATATGAATGATGAATGTGCACAATATGCCAACCAGTCAAAATTTCTACTTGTCATATCAACATAAAAATAAATTTACACTTCAAACAATTCATTCAAGCAGTTTACAATCATCACAAGAGTTTAATAACATATATTTCCTCATTATCTATTCCAGCAACTTTGTGGAGCTGATAGTGAACTCAGATATGCAATCAAAGAGTAAGTAGGTAGTGGCACTGGCATAATGCAGTACATAGCACCAATACCACTAAAATATTGATATTACGAACATAGCAGGAGAAAAATAGAGTATATTAAAGTAACATACCTTCTTGTATAAAAAAAAAAAAAAAGAAACATACCTTTTGTGCATGTTTTTCCTTTAGCTTAGCCACATGAATTCTCTCTGTTGATGCCTCTATTTTCTTTCTCAAAAGTTCAAGTGCTTAAAGTATGCATCATGCATAAAAGTAAAGCAAAGTCATTTCACTATAAAACCAGGAAAGAACAACCCTTTTAAATTTATGCCAGAAGGACCAATAATGATATATACGAACCTGATTTCTTTGGCCCAGCTGTAAGTTTCATCTCCAGTGTAAGATTTGCAAGCTCGCGCTCCACATCATGAATTTTAGAATAGTTTCCTTGAATGTATCTGAAAATAATCAAAAAAGAGATCAAGATTATTCAATGACAAAAGTATGTTGCATTTCTTCAATCTTCACAGTGGTCCAGTGATCATTTCATGCGATAGTGGGGAAGGGATCAAGAGACATATAAAACTACCCAGGATCATGCTTTTAAGCTTTAACAATAGAGCATCTCTTTACTGGTTTCTATTATTCATAAGATTAAATTAATTGCTCAAATACCAAAAATCTTGTATGTCTAAATTAGATATTAGTTCCAATTAATAGAGACTAATAACTATTCCTCTTCCTGGATCTCAACCAACTAATTGGCTTTAAACACAAAACACAGTTCTTACAAAAATTAACATATATAACACAGTTTAGACTTTAGAACTAAGAAAGAAATAAAAAACAAGTAAAACAAATGAAAAATCTCTTAAAATGATTGATGCATAAGCCAAATCAGTCTCTCATGTTATACAATATTATAAATGGTTAAGTCTTTCTGGAACCATGAACATGCATACCATAGCAAAGAATAACAAAGCATATGATTCAAGCCTTCAATGAGATATAAAAGAATAAAAATGAAGAATATATCCCAAATCACCAAGGGAAAGAGTTACAAAAAAAATGAAAAGAATAAAAAAGAATAGGCTCACGAATTTGGGTCGTGGCTGCCTTGGATGTACAGGGGGGGGGTGGTCCGGCAAGGTGACGAGCTTGGCGAGACGCGGCTGTCCTGTAGGATGGGAAAAGATAGGGAAGAGAAAGATGGGAAAAAGAGTGGGAGATAGGAAAAAAAGAGCAAGAGATCATATGATTAAAGAACATGGGTATACATTAGAGACGGAAACAATATTCATCTCTATCTTTTAAAAAATTTATTAATTAAATAATATATATAATTTAGAGATGGAATACATCCATCTCTAACATATTTTGATTTTTTAAAACATATTTTTAATTAAATAGAGATAGAATTAGGGATGAAAAATTTAGAGATGAATAAATTTCATCTCTAAATTCCGTCTCTACACATATTTGACTTTATAAAATATCACATTGACTGAATAGAGACGGAATTAGAGATGGAAAAAATCTGAGACGGATAAATTTCGTCTCTAAATTCCGTCTCTAAGTATATTTGACTTTAAATTGATCAAATAGAGATGGAATTAAAGACGAAAAATTCTGAGACGGATTTATCTCTGTTTCATCTTTGTCTATAAATTCATCTTTAAATTGACACATATTCCGACTCATTTTTGTCTATAAATTCAGTCTCTAAATTTTAAATTTTATTTTTCCCCTCTAATTGATCAATTTCATCTCTGTTTTTGTCTCTAATTGAGACTGAATTTTTTTTCGTCTCTAATTGAGACGGAATTTTTTTCGTCTCTAAATCAAAAATTTCTAGTAGTGCTTGGTGGATTGATTATGGATGTACAACTCATGTTTCTAATACGATGCAGGGATTCATTATAATCTAAACTATAAGGCCAAATGAGAAGTTCGTCTTTATGGGGAATATAGTAAAGATTCCAGTAGAAGGTATTGTTCGACTTTTTATGTACCGCAAGTGCACGGGTTGTTCAAGTAATACAATGAAGAATAAGATTCGTTCCCACGAGGATGTTGGTTTTCTAATACTAAATATCAACCAATAACTTAAATAAGTCTATTCAAAAACATATAAAATTAGGTAAAAGTGCATTTAAACTAATCTAAGAACTACAAAGCAATAATTGGAAATTAAAGATAACAATTAGAGATTAGAGAATCCTTTCTCACCTCCTACTTCAATTAATAACATGCAACCCCTCTAAGCAACATTAATGAATAAGTTAAGTTAGCTTGAGAATCTAATTTAGTTAAAAGCCTATGTCTAGGTCAATCAACCATGCTTCATTTACCTAATTCACTATATTTCCATGAGAACTAACATAAATTCTCGTCGTTAAGATCTATTCTTAAACACCTGCTATTCATGGCTAAGAGATATATGTTTATCCCATTAGCAAATCATCTCACCCAAGCCAATTGAATGAAATAGAGCATGCATAAACCATACATATGATCTCAAATCCAAATTCCTATGTCTAGGTTCATCAGATTTCAACAAATCACTTAAAAGTTGGCCAAACTATCAAGAGCATTAAGATCCATATGATTGAACAAAACCAAACATCAATATAAACTCAAAGAAGTATTAAATCATTAATATCCATACAAAGATCCAAAGTAATCCCTAAATACAGCTTAGCTACTCATTGAACATGAAAACATACATCAAAAACCTTGTTCATGATATAGAGAAGAGAAGAAAACAAGTGGAGAAGGAAGGAAGCTCATGGATATGATCTTTGATGCTTGAATCTCTCTATGAAGAAGATGGCCTCCAACCTTGGCTCTCTTGATCTTCTCTCAACCTAGAAATGAATTCCTAGCCGCAACTTTCTAACCTAAAAACAAGCCTTACTTAGCCCTCCTACAGAAATATAATAAAACAGTATATATAGGCCTGAAATCAGGATCACACCGCGGCATTAATAAGCCTACGTCATGGCACGTGTGTAAATTAGGTTACCACGCCGCGACATTTACATGCCTGCGTCGCGGCGTACAAGTTTCGTAGCTCTCTAACTTAAGCAGGGGATACATCACACCGCGGCATTGACATGCCTGTGCCGCGACATAAAATGTTGAACATCACACTTGGCTTCCTCTTGGGCTTTTACTTCCAAAATTGGTCCAAATCTTCCACCAATCTGCTTAGTTACAGCTCTTCCTGCAACAAAGAAATCACTAAGTTAAGAAAAGTAGCAAATCCACTTAATCAATTACAGAATATGCACAATTTGCTCAGAATCATATTGGAAGGAATCCATATTGATTTTGACACATATAAGCATAAAACATTCTAAATATACATACTAACAAGGACTAAGTAATCAATAGAACACATATATGGGACACAAATAACTACATTTCATGGAGTTATCAGGTATCGAGACTTACCATTTAATCCTATACACTGAACATCATTTAGACTTATTTGAAACTTTCTATGTACCTAGTATTTCTAATAATTTAGTTTCTTTGCGTAAACTTGATGTTGCTGGATACTTTTTTAGGTTTAATAATAGATGTTTTAGTTTGTATAAGCATACATATATGATTGGTTCTGTTAAACTTTGTGATAATTTATATAAATTGAATCTTGATAATTTATATGTCAAAACTCTTATGACCTTGCATCATAATGTTAGCACTAAACGTAGTTTATTGAATGAACGTTCTACTTACTTGTAGGATAAACGTTTAAGTCACATTTCCAAAAAAAGAATGGAAAGGTTGGTAAAGAATTACATCCTTACATATTTGGATTTTACTTACCTTAATATTTGTGTGGATTGCATTAAAGGAAAACGAACAAAAACACAAATAAAGGTGTCACAAGAAGCACTCAGCTTCTTAAAATTGTACACATTGATATATGTCGACCCTTTGATATCGATTCTTTCAATAAAGAAAAGTATTTTATCATATTGATGATTATTCATGTTACAGATATATCTGTATATTGCATGAGAAATCTCAAACATTGAATGCCTTGAAAATTTATATAAATGAAATTGAAAGGCAATTGGATAGAAAGGTGAAAATCGTAAGGTCAGATAAAGGTGCTGAGTATTATAGAAGATTTGGTGAAACTTGACAACACCCAGGTCCATTTGCTAAGTTCTTAGAAAAGTGTGGCATATGTGCTCAATACACAATGCCAGGTACACTACAACAAAATGGTGTATCAGAAAGGCATAACTAAGCCTTAATGGATATGCTCAGGAGCATATTAAGTAACACGTCTTTACCTTTGTCATTGTGGATGTATGCTTTAAAAATTATCGTGTATTTGTAGAATAGGGTTCCTAGTTAGGCAGTTCCAAAGACACCTTTTAAACTGTAGACAAGTAGGAAACCCAGTTAAAAGCACATGAATGTTTAGGGATACTAGGCAGAAATAAGAATCTATAATTCACAAGAAAAAGAAACTAGATGCAAGAACAATTGGTGGATATTTCATTGGATATCCAGAAAAGTTTAAAATGTATAGATTTTATTGTCCTACCCATACTGCAAGAATTGTTAAAATTGAAAATGACTGGTTCATTAAGAAAGTTGAGACCATTAGAAGTGAAGCTTCACGAAATTTGGATGTTAAGGAAATTAGAGTACAAGCTCCTTTAACTTGTGCTCTTACTTATGAAATTGTCATTCCTTATGTTGTTGAACTGCATAACAATCAAGAAGAACAACAAATTAATGATCCCAAGGTTAACAATGAACCTATAGTAGAATAACTACAATAAATAGCATTAAGAATATCCCAAAGATAAAGGAGATCTGTTATTTTTAATGACTATGTGGTGTATCTATAAGAGTCAGAAAATGACTTGACAATTAATGACAATGAACCAGTTTCATTTTCATAAACCATTAATAGTGATAATGCTGATAAATGGTTAGATGTCATGAAAGATGAACTTAAATCAATGTAACATAATGATGTATAGGACCTTGTGGAATTACCTGAAGTGTGCACGAAAGTTGGATGTAGATGGGCCTTTAAGACTAAGCGTGACTCTCATGGTAACCTTGAGTGCTACAAGACCCATCTTGTTGCCAAAGGTTTTGATCAAAAAGATGACATTGACTATAAGGAAACATTCTCACTAGTTTCTAAGAAATATTCTTCCAGAATTATCGTGGCATTAGTAGCTCATTATGATCTAGAGCTGCATTAAATGGATGTGAAAACCGCTTTTCTAAATAAAAATTTAATAGAAGATGTTTATACAGATCAACCAATGAGGTTGATTGGTGTATATATCTGAAGTGATACTATTGTATCTCAAGTTCAATGATACTATTGTATCCTTTGGATTTAAGGAAAACACTGTTGATCAGTGTATATATCTAAAGGTCAGTGGGAATATGTTTATCTTTCTAATTTTGTATGTTGATGTCATCTTGCTTGTAACTAATGATCTTGGTCTATTAAGTGAGACTAAGAAGTTTCTCTCTAATAACTTTGAAATGAAAGATATAGGAGAGGCAAACTATGTGATTGGAATAGAAATATTTCGTGACAAATCACAAGAATTGTTAAGCTTATCTCAGAAAGCATATATCAATAAAGTTTTAAAGAGATTTAGAATGGAAAAATGTTCAGCATCATTCGTTCCAATTCAATCATGCAATATCCAAAGAATGACTTAGAACGAAAATAGATGGAAGCAATTCCTTATGCATTTGTTGTTGGGAATTTGATGTATACTCAAATGTGTACAAGGCCATATATTAGTGGGTAGATATTACACTACTAGAATTTTTGGATTTAGAGACGAAACAGATTTCATCTCTAAATGTATAAATTTCCATCTCTAAATATCTAGAGACGAAATCAGAGATGGAAATTGTTCTGTCTCTAAATATGGCGTCTCTAAATATTTAGAGACAGAAAATGTCTATCTCTAAATAAAAAAATTTCATCTCTAAATTAGAGACGACATTGTTCCGTCTCTAATTCTGTCTCTAAAATTAGAGATGAATTTTCCGTCTCTAAATCCATCTCTAATATCTTAAAAAATATTTTAAAAAATAGGCATCTAGTTGGGATTTGCCACAACTAGATACCTTCATTTTATAAAAAAAAAAAAAAATAGGCATCTAATTGTGGTTTACCACAACTAGACACCCTTTTATAAAATTCCAAATTACAGAAACATCTATTCACCAAAATAGTAATCAGAGATACAAATTTGCATAAATGGAATATTAAAATAGTAATTTTCTAATATCAAAATAGGCAGCCTTCTTGCAGATCTGAACCAGTGTAACCCTCACATAAGCCAGCTATGTTATCAAAGTCATAATTCATGTAGATAAAGAGTGTTACATGGGACTGAAATAACTAAAACTATGAAAATTAGATGAACAAAAAGAACCACGTTTAAATGTAGCATGTGCAGTTAGAACTCTGACCACACTCCTTACACAAATCCATTTTTTCCTACTTACATATAAGGCCCAATTATGAAACCGAGATAGTGAGAACAACTCTATGCTAGAGGGCCATTGTGAGTTTGATTGTTTCCTATTCTTATATGGTACACAGCTACAAGGATTGCCTATCACCAACTATAAACTGATTTTTGCCAAGTCCCATATTTGGATCCACTACTCAGCAATGCACAACCCTTCTCCTAAAAGATGCTTTACCCAAAGCTACTATAAGAAGAAACACCTTGGTTCATCAAGAAACGAACAACAACACAAATGATATTGTCAGCACTACCTCTCTGAGATGCTTCTTGCATCAACTTCTTTGATGCCTCATCTGCATCTTCAATTGCATAATAGCTATAACAATATAAGATTTACCACTTCATCATACTCTTTCATCAACATAAGTTATGGGAATTTCAAAATACACACAAATTTCATCGATCAATGTGCAAACAATTACAAGTGCATGTATGATTACATGTATTCATGCAAGTCTGTCACTTTTCTTTTTACAGAACAAATTGATGGGTTCCAGTATCAGTGAGAAACCTTTTGGTAAGAAGCTCTTTCTAATCTATATTATCATTTTCTAAGTAGCATCTCTCATTGGCTCACTTTTAATCTACATTTAAATGTAAACTAGAATACCAGATTATTGAGTGTCACCTTATATGCACACAATGTGAACCATACACTTAATCATTCACCCTAAACATGCATAGGTTGAGATGAATCTTATACAACTATGTGAAATATCCAAGAATGGATGTCAACAAGGATAATATATACACACCTGGATTTATGGATCAAGAACAACATACTGCTTCAGGAGTCTATCACCAAATGCACGAGAAACAGCAAGAACACCACCAACTCTCCAAGTTCCTCTAAATGTGACGTTAAGTTATCAATAGTGATAAACAAGACTAATAATTAAAATTAAATAATAAAGGCTAACTACATGATGAGCTTACCAGCCCACATAACAAAGTCCCCTGCATCTTCAATCCTTTGCCTCTCATTAGTTTGGTCTAGCTTGTGATCTCGAGAAATAGCAATGTTTAGAGGACACCACAATTGGAAGGAAAATATTAAGTAATCATTCAACATAGGAAGGTTGAAGTGATTCTCTCACAGCAGATGCACAAGAACTTGCCATAGACATATACATACACCTATACAATACATGCACTAACATTACACACTTAAACAAATGAATGCCCTTTATATTTTATCAATAATAAATTATATCATGATAGCCTTTCACCAGAGACTGATAAGAATAGACAATAATTCTTAATATTGGCATTTGAAATTAAAAAAATTATGACCTCTTGAGGTGTCAAAAAATTATAATTCATGTGAAACAATTTAACTATACAAGAATTAACTACACGTATCTAAGAATGTGTATAACACATGTATGTGTATATCACTAATAGCCTTACCATTACCACCCCTGTATATAACAGCTCTGGAGTCCTCGATATTTGTAATAAGCAAGCAGTCACTAACTAGAATGGCAGTGGAAGCAGTTGTTCCAGCATCTCTATTATGACTATTTTCTGATTTCAGAAATTCAGAGTCGGTATGGTTATATGCATCAGCTGTGGAAAAGAAAAGTTTGGTAGGAAAAAAAGTTATTCTCAGGATTTAGCAAATTGGAGAACATCAAGTAAAAGGATCACGCAGCTACAGGTGGGAGATAACATACCTATTGCTAATTTAAATGATCATCCTGAAAAAAAAAATCTAAAGTTATAGTTATATATACCTTCAAATATCTAGCAGCCATAGAGAGTCTTCCAATTTCACAGAAAAGATTTACAACATTGTCTAATCAAGATACAACCTCTGCACTAAGAGAGAGAAAAAGGAGCTTAACGTTGAAAGTGTTATTGTCTTTATATCAATGCAAGTGATGGCTTGCTAACACATGCTTCACAACTTTATAATTATTTCCAAATTCCAATCTAAAAATGGGAAGCAAATAACCAACATAAAAGAAAACAGGCAAATGGATCTTAGTTGTAATCAACTTACATATATACTAATTAATTTCAATATCTGACTAAAACGAGATAAAAGTATGAACCCATACTTAGAGCTCAACGCATTGTATATGTGAAGCCAAGTATCAAATTTTTACATAAGGGAAGCTTGAATAATGAGAAAACAAGAAGATTTCTTATATAATTTTATCATGTAAAAGCCATATGATTTGGATTAAAATTGATACATAGAAGTATTAATTCCAAAAGGAATAGGCCTTGTTGCATGGAGGCAAGAGCAATATTTAAAGCTGTAATCAAAATCCAGAAATGAGTAAAAGAATATAGTTGGCACCAAACAAAAAAAAAAGATTATGAATTCACAATTTGACAGCATGGGAGGAAGATTTTGCAACAGCATATTTCTCTTGAAGTGCATGGCGTATGACCAATGGCAATCATATTGATTTTATTTTATTTTATTTTATTTTTTGCTGCTAACATAGGCACACAAAGAGCCATGGCCCATGGGTTAGTAGGGTTAAAATTGAATGACTTGATTAGCAAGCAGAAAAGAATCCTAGTGTATGTAATGTAACCACTTACATAGATACATACCATTTATATTAGTCTTTTTATAGGAATGTGCAGCATCAACATAAGCTTGGGCAAGTTCATGCTTGTTATCCAACTAAAAGCTAAAAACGACATTGTCGTTAGACACATTACAGGCTTCTTAAAGAACACTTCAAACATAATATATTTGGCTCCTAATCCAACTCAACCGTCAACATTAGGGCCTCAATCATCAACAAATCTCACAATTTTCATATTCAACATCCAAGACACATTTAGAGCAATCAATCAAATAAGGGTTTTAACCCATTTTCTAAGCTCAATATTCATTAGGAATTAAATCAAGGAACCAATTTCTCAAACCGCAATCAACATATGAACAACGATTTCCATTTCAAAATCCTTTTCAAAACAGAAATTTTCAGAACAAATAGAAAATGAAAATAGCAATAAAACCCCCTACCTCATCTTCCATAGCTAGGTTCTTGCTTCTTTCTTGAGCAAGAATTAAATTAAATGCAGCTAATAAATTAAATAAATGAAAAATTAATAAATAAAACTCAACAAGAGGAATAAAAAATAGTAAAATAAAATCAAAAGCAAAAGAAAATAAAAATTAGGGAAGAATGGAGAACCTGGTGTGCGAGAGAGAGGGAGATACGATGGTTAGAGAGAGAGCTTATAGTGGTTGTGGGTACGGGGGTTGTGAAGAAAGGGTAGGTTACGATGAAGAAAGGGTAGGCACGGTGGTGGTGGGGATGTGGGTGGAGGGGTTACGGTGGATGGGTTGAGGAAGGGGTTACGGTGGAGGGGTTACGATGAGAAGGGATTAATTGAGGGAGTGAGTTACGGTGGATGAGATTGAGGAAGGGGTTACGGGTTACTATAGGGAAGAAGGGAAACAAATTAAGTGGTACGGTGGAGATGAAGATGAGGGATCGGGAGGTATGGTGGGTGGTACGGTGGAGATGAAGGAGGTACGGTGAAGGAGATAAGGGAGATAAAGGAGATAAGGGAGGGATTGAGGTGAAGGAGATGAAGGGTGGTACGATGGGATTGAGAGATGAATGAGGTCGAGAGAGATGAATGAGGTCAAAGAGATGAAGGATCGGGAGATTGAGATTTTGAGTTAGAATTAGGAACTTAGGAATTTTAGGTAAAAATAATATATATAATTTAGAGACGGAATACATCTGTCTCTAATATATTTTGACTTTTTTAATTATTTATTTGACTAAATAGAAACAGAATTAGAGACGGAACATTCAGAGACGGATAATTTCCGTCTCTAAAATCTGTCTCTAAGTATATTTGACATTGAATTGACCAAATAGAGATGGAATTAGAGATAAAAAATTCTGAGATGGATAAATTCTGTCTCTAAAATCTGTCTCTAGGTATATTTGACTTTAAATTGACTAAATAGAGATAGAATTAGAGACAAAAAAATTCTGAGATAGATAATTTCCATCTCTAAATTCTAAATTTTATTTTCCCTATCTAATTCATAAAATCCGTCTATGTTTCCGTCTCTAAATCGAAAATTTCTAGTAGTGTTAAAGTAATCCAGGATTGGATCATCGAAAAGTTGCAAAGAAAGTCTTAAGACACTTGCAAGGAACGAAGGATCACATGCTTACTTATAGAAGATCTGATCGTCTTCAGGTGGTTGGATATTCAGATTCAGATTTTGTCGGTTGTGTACATACAAGAAAGTCCACATTTGGCTATTTGTATCATTCAGCCGGAGGAGCAATATCATGGAAGAGTGCAAAGTAATTAGTCATTGTTGCATCCACCATGGAAGCTGAATTTGTGGCATGCTTTGAGGCCATGGTTCAAGCTAAGTGGTTGCGAAACTTTCACTACTAGAAAAATCAGATTTAGTGACAAATAAAATCCATCTCTAAAATGTTAAAATTTTGTCTCTAATTATTTAGAGACAAAAATAGATCTGTTGGTAAAAGTGTCATCGTTAATTGTTAGAGACAGAAAAGTTAGTTCTATTTCTAATTAGAGATAGATTTTTGCCTTCTCTAAATTTTAAAATTCCATCACTATTTAGTTACTAAAATTCATCTCCAGTTCTTTAATTAGAGACAAAAAAAATTTTCTCTACTTTTATCTCTAAATTAAAGACAAATTTTTTTGTCTATAAATCTGTCTCTAATGTTTTAAAAAATATATAAAAAAATAGACATCTAACTGTGGTTTCCCATAACTAGACGCCTTCATTTTATAATAGGTCAAATTAGCAAAGGATCATTAAACCAGGCATTGAACGGTGAACATTAACTCTTAGCATAATAACCACCCCCTCCCAAGAAATGCAAAACAAACCTCAGACCAAATCAAGAACCTTAAAGCAATAATTTAGCATTTAACCTTGAAGTAATCTTAACACATAAAAAGGCAACAAAGCCCAATCCTATCCAGATAATCCAATCCTTATAGTAGTCTACTTCATCATACTTAACTAGAGGGCCAAGTTAATTATTCAAGTTCTAACTTAAAAAGAAAAAAGAAAGAAAGAAAGAAAGAAAAGAAAAGTATTTAGCTACCCAAAAATCAACTTACAGTTATGTCGCTTAATTCACTGCTTCTCAAGGATGGCCCTTTGGTTAACTCTGAAAGTGGCTTGTTTGTGGATTTAAGAAAGTTATGGACAAATGCTCTTACTATGGCTCCAATAATTGAACCAACTATGTATACCCATAACCCTTTGTAAACATGTTTGACAAGCGCAAGACCAATACTTCTTGTTGGGTTCATGGATGTTCCTAATACAGGCTTGCAAGCAAATGCAATTTCAATTCTTATCATAAATCCATATCAGCCTCATGGATGTTTTTTAGTCATGTCTAAGATCAACATTAAAACACATCAACCAATAATTAATTGATTACCCAACAACAAAGACATTCAACATTATAGTCATTCCAGCTACAACTCCTATCAAGTCACTTACTTGCCAATTTAATCAAGCTAAGCAAAAGCTTATTAGAATCTTAGGTTCATAAAAATCAACGCAAAAAGTGAAAACATTTGTTAATGCCATATAGGGGTATATCTAGTGAGAGGAGTTTTTATAGTGAGATGGTAAAAAGAGTAAATCTTGACCATACAACCATATATGGATGGTCAAGATTAAAAGTTACTTAAAGGTCATGTGATCACTTAAAAAAGTCACATGTATTTATGTTCTAATATTGACCATTCATGTAAGATCCAATGGTCAAGATTCACTTCTCTCACCTCTTATAATAAATACGATATGCTTCCTATATATATATATAACCCCAATTCAACCCTAGTTTTACCTCGGTTGAATCTTAAAACCTTGACCCTCTCTCTTTTTTGGTTCAATTACCAATCTGATTCTAAAAACATATGGATTGACTTCAAGTATGAAAAGTTATATATATATATATATGTAGCTTACAAATTGATATATATATATATATATATATATATATATATATATATATATATATATATATAAAACCCCAATTCAACCCTAGTTTTACCTCGGTTGAATCTTAAAACCTTGACGTTCTCTCTTTTCTAGTTCAATTACCAATCTAATTCTAAAGACATTGGTTTGGATTGACTTCAAGTATGAAAAGTTATCTTTCTTCTGTTATTATTACGAGAAGTTCAGACATAAGGAGCGAAATTATAGCTTACAAATTGCTGATGGGCTCCATAAAGTACACTACTAGAAAAATCCTATTTAGAGATGCCATTTAGAGACGAATTTGATGATTTAGAGAGGGAAAATAAATTTTACAATTTAGAGACGAAATTGAAACTGAATTTATCCATCTAAGACTTTTCTGTCTTTAATTTTGTCTCTATTTAGTCAATTTAAAGTCAAATATGTTTAAAGACGAATTTAGTTATAGAATATACCCGTCGCAGAATTTTTCATCTCTAATTTTGTCTTTATTCGGTCAATTTAGAATTTTAAAAAGTCAACTATAGTTAAAGACATAATTTAGAGATAAAATTTACCCAAATCAAATTTTTTCGTCTCTAATTGTGTCTCTATTAAGTCAATTTAGCATTTTAAAAAGTCAAATATATTTAGAAACAGAATTTAGAGACAAAATTTGTTCGTCTCTGATTTTTGTAATCTCTAATTGCGTCTCTATTCAATCAATTTAGTGTTTTAAAAAATCAAATATACTTAGAGATGAAATTGTTCTATCTCTAAATAATTTATATAATTTTAGAAATTAAAAAAATCATAAAATAAAAAATTTTATTTTTTTCTAAAATATAGAGACAAAATGTTTCTGTCTCTAACTGATAAATTTTTTAATAAAGCAATAACAAATTTCTTAAGATAAAATTTTAATATTAAAAAGTTTAGAGACAGACTATTATTCGTCTCTAAATCTGTAGAAGTTTAAAAAAAAAATATGAAAAAAGTGTGTGTGAGAGCCTTAAATCCCTCTTTTCATTTATTCTTTCACTCTTAAGAAAAGTAGAAATTCTTCCTAAACACAACCTTTATCCATGACCACCTTCACACGACCTGCATCTTTTTTTCTCCTCTGTGCCGTCCCACCAAACTGTGATACCACCTTACCCTTAGCCATCTCTCATCGTCGACACTGCCACTCACCCATAACCATGTGCAATTTTGGCTTTAGTTTTGTTTCCATTCCCACACATTTCTATTCCTCAATTTTCTTTTCTCTTTCTTTCTTATCTGTGACCTACACCTCAACGTACCTCCAGTACGCCTTTGTATTCCCATTCCTATTCCCTTCAAAACAAAGGATCATATGTATCAAAACTAAGAAATAAAGGAAATGTTTTTGGTGGATTGGTTTTATGGGATTCTCGCATCGCTTGGGTTGTGGCAGAAGGAGGCCAAGATCTTATTCTTAGGGCTCAATAATGTTGGCAAAACCACCTTGCTTCATATGCTTAAAGATGAGGTTTCTCAACTTTCCCCTTTTTCCTAATCATTTATTACCGCTATCTATTGTTCTTTTGGGATTTATGTTTATTTGTCAATTATGGTATATCTCTATCTTTTTTTCCTTTTTTTTCCTGCGCTATGTAAATTAGTCTAGTCTTTACTGCAAATGTTATTTAGTTAGTTAAACATATATATATATATATATATATATATATGTGTGTGTGTGTGTGTGTGTGTGTGTGTGTGTGTGTGTGTGAGGAGGATCAACTTACACTAGTATAAGTCTTTTTCTCTTACACCTATTTTTAACCGTTAATTCCACTTTCATCTAATGGTTACTTTTAATAAAATAATCTCAACCATTAGATGAAAGTGAAACTAACAAATTGAAAATAAGTGTAAGAGAAAAAAGACTTACACAGTGTAGTTTGATCCCTCTCTCTCTCTCTCTCTCTCTCTCTATATATATATATATATATATATATATATATATATATATATATATATATATATATATATATATATATATATATATATATATATATATATAGGGAGGGATCAAGTTATACCGGTGTAAGACTTGGCTTACTTACACCATCCAATAATTTATAGAATATGATTTTTATCGATCCAACCGTTAAATTATAACTATCCAATGCCTTGATCATTTTACCGCTATCTATTGTTCTTTTGGGATTTCTGTTTATTCGTCAATCATGACGGATCTTTATCTTTTTTTCCTTTTTGTTTTCATGCGCTATGTAATTAGTCTAGTCTTTATTGCAAATGTTATTTGTTAGTTAAACCAATATATATATATAGAAGGAGTGTATCTGGTGATAGGAGTGTTTATTATGAGAGGGTGAGAGGAGTGAATGTTGATCATTGGATCTTACATGAATGGTGAAGATTAGAACATAAATGCATGTGACTTTTTTAAGTGGTCACATGACCTTTAAGTAACTTTTAATCTTGATCATCCATGTATAGTTATATGGTCAATATTCACTCCTTTCATCCTCTCATAATAAACACTCCTCTCACTAGATATGTCCTATATATATATACATGAATATCAATATTATATATATATATTTAAGTGGTCACATGACCTTTAAGTAACTTTTAATCTTGATCATCCATGTATGGTTATATGGTCAATATTCACTCCTTTCATCCTCCCACAATAAACACTTCTCTCACTAGATATGTCCCATATATATATATATATATATATATATATATATATATATATATATATATATAAATACATGTAACTTTTTTAAGTGGTCACATGACCTTTAAGTAACTTTTAATCTTGACCATCTATGTATGGTTATATGATCAATATTTACTCCTCTCATCCTCTCACAATAAAACTCCTCTCACTAGATATGTCCCTATATATATATATATATATATATATATATATATATATATATATATATATATATATATATATATATATATATATATACATGAATGATCAATATTAGAATATAAATGGATGTGACTTTTTTAAGTGGTCACATGACCTTTAAGTAACTTTGAATCTTGATAATCCATGTATGGTTATATGGTCAATATTCACTCATCTCATCCTCTCACAATAAATACTTTCTCCATATATATATATATATATATATATATATATACATGAATGGTCAAGATTAGAATATATCCTGGATGTGACTTTTTAATGGTCACATGATTTTTTAAGTAACTTTGAATCTTGATAATCCATGTATGGTTATATGGTCAATATTCACTCATCTCATCCTCTCACAGTAAATACTTCTCTCACTAGATATGTCTCATATATATATATGAGGGAGGATCAACTTATACCAGTGTAAGTTGATTTTCTCTTATACTCATTTTCAGCTGTTAGATCTATTTTTATCTAATGGTTACCTTTAATGAAATAATCTCAACCATTAGATAAAAGTTGAACTAACAGTTACAAATGAGTGTAAGAGAAAAAATACTTACACTGGTATAAACGGATCCCATATATATATATATATATATATATATATATATATATATATATATATATATATATATATATATATATATATATGAGTTTTTTAAGTGGTCACATGACCTTTAAGTAACTTTTAATCTTGACCATCCATGTATGGTTATATGGTCAATATTCACTCCTCTCATCCTCTCACAATAAACACTCTTCTCAATATATATATATATATATATATATATATATATATATATATATATATATATATATATATAAGGAGGAATCAAGTTACACCTGTAAGATATATATATATATATATATATATATATATATATATATATATATATATATAAGGAGGAATCAAGTTACACCGGTGTAAGACTTGACATACTTACACCATCCAATAATTTTTTATAGAATATGATTTTTATCAACCCAACTATTAAATTATAATTATCCAATGCCTTGATCATTTGTGTTAAATCTTGAAAAAATTAAATATCAATAAGAATATAATCAAGCTATTCTTATTTTCATATATTTCAAAAGTATATATTACGTTAATCTTGATGTATATTAATAAAGTACTAAACGATTTAGGATTAATGTAGAATTTTATAGATATGATCTATATAATAGGAACTTTCAATCCAAAGTTTGATTTAGTGAGAAAATTATTCAATAAAAATTAAGGGTATATATTTCACACATATTGTTTTGTTGAGAAAAGTAGCAGTGGATCATATCACAATTGTGTTTGATATATACTACTTAGTCTATTAGCAAGCAAGATGTATTGTCAGCAAACATGTACTTCTTAGTGACATTGCCATGGTCTATGACTATATTACCATGTCTTGGGTATGATTTTTTTATTATGAGAGTTGGTTTCGCATAGATTAGTCCAACATCAACCAACACAGTATCCAACATTAGAGGAGTTGAGCATTGGAAAGATCAAGTTTAAAGCCTTTGATCTCGGGGGTCACCAGATTACTCAAAGAGTCTGGAATGATTACTATGCCTAGGTCTCTCTCTTTTTCTTTTCCCACAACACACTTTTGTCCACTCATTGGCAAACCGCAATTAGATGCTTATTTTTTTATATTTTTTAAAATATTAGAGACAGATTTAGAGATAGAAAATATGTCTCTAATTTAGAGATAAAAAAATCTATTTCTAATTTAGAGATGGAAATAGAGACGATTTTTTTTGTCTCTAATTAAAGAACTGGAGATGAATCTTGATAATTGAATAACGATGGAATTTTTTAATTTAGATATGACAAAATTCTATCTCTAATTAGAGACGAAATTAATTTTTTCATCTCTAACAATCAGAGACGCCACTTTTACCGATGGATCAATTTCCGTCTCTAATTCCGTCTCTAAATATTTAGAGATAGAATTTTAACATTTTAGAGATGGAATTTGTCTGTCTCTAAATAAGATTTTTCTAGTAGTGGCAATTAAGGAAAAGAAGCTACGCCCATGGCTTTAAGATGATCAAGTTGAATGCTATATTGACTAGACTAATTATCCACCTAAGCAAAATTTACCTGGTGGCTTTTCCTTCTACCATTCTGATAGGCATAGCAAAATAGTGGATGAGCACATGAACACTCAGTTCTCCTTATTACCAGTCAAGGAATACTCAGCTCTCCTTCTCTCTCTCCTCAATAATCAACTACGCAGAAACAAGCTACTCAAGATGGATCTGCAATCATTACGACAACTCTTCTAAAAAGTAACTAGTCTTAACTAATAGATTTGGAGTCGAATGATACTATCATCATCTATCATGGGCAAAATAATAAAGAAATGCATATCCGAGTGGGTGACATAGTGACTAACGCCGAGCTCAATCAAAATTATAACCGAAGTTATTACCTAAACCTGCAGTATAGTGAACAACATCGGATCGTCTCCTCAAGGATCGTAAATGTAATTTGATCAAATTAAGTTAAGTTAGAAAATGGGGGTTTTGATGGTTCAAGGATCATAGTGACAAGATTTAAAGAGAAATAACAATTAGAAGAACAGGCAATTTAGAAATCTATCCAAGATTTGGTGGATTCAATCATAAACCTTTCAACAAACACTTGAAGCACATTTGAATGGTTAACTTGGATCTAACCGAGATCTCTACATCAGATCTAGAATTCATACTAGACAATCGTCTAGAATTCAATTGACAAGTGATAAACACAAATCTGCAATCGCACCATTCATGTAGATATATGTCAATTTAAGTACCGAATTCAATTAACCTAGGCACAAATCAGTAACCTAACCTCTTCAATTACGTGATTAGTTTAGATCAATCAGTTCTAAGTTTCATCACAAATCTCAATATTCAGTTATGTGATTAATTCAGATCAATCAATTCTAAGTTTCATCACAATACTTAATCTTAAACCAAGATCAAATCAGATTAAACATAAACAGAATCACCATTCATGTATTCAAGATCAAGAAAACAGAAGAAGAAGAAAAGAAGAATAATTCAAATATAAATCAAATACATTACATAACCAAGGTCTCAAGAATCTAAACCACAATCTCTTCAAGAGTTCCAAATTGACTGAAAGTAACTTAGCTCTCCATTACAATGAAGAAAATCATCAAAATATACAAGAACTATGAAAAACTATATAAAAGAGGAAGAAAAACTAAAAGGAGAAGAGAGAGCCCTATCCAAATGTGCATGGGGCTATTTATAAATTTTTGGGGTTTTTAAAGGGGACACGACCGTGTCTCCTTCAAGCACGGCCGTGTCTCCTAAAACAGAAGCTTTCCAATGATAAGACACGGTCGTGTGAGGCTGAACAGGTCAAGCACAGCCGTGTCTCCTTCAAGCACGACCGTGTCTAATGTCACAATAGCGTATCTAGCAATTTCTGACAGCGTAACGTGCACGGTTTGGTTAAATTAAACTTACATTGCAAGTTTTGGAATAGGCACGGCCGTGTGACATTTAGGAACGGCCGTGTCTAGTGTAAAAACGTATTTTTCAACAAAATTGGAGAGACACGGCCGTGTGACTTGGAGACACGGCCGTGTGACTTGGAGACACAGCCGTGTGACCTAGAAAAAAACTTCATCCAAGTTAGACATGGTCATGTCTAAGCCCCGGATAGCTCCTAAATTGTCACGGAACCCTGCTAGAGCCAAAACGGATCTCGTTTGCCTTTATAACTTGGTATCCTCGCTTGTTTTCATCACATTGCATTGAATCTCTTGATCCTACAAAAACGAAGATATTGATAAGGATCCAATTAACATTCATTCTTAATTATAGGGAATTAACTAATAAAAAGCTAACAAAATCAACTCCGATCACATAGCTGCCTTGAAAACCATCTCTGTCTTGTTGGACTTGGTTTCAAAGTTTTCAGAGGCCAAAGAAAGCAAGGAATTGGTAATCCTTCTACCATTTGTTATGGAGTTTCTTGCTCAAAATATGGTAAAGAGGCAAACAAAAAGACCTCAATAGGTTGTCAAAGGAGCAAGAAAGGGTAAAACTCAAAGGAAAAGCTTATCTTTGGCAATTAATGTTGGAAATGACTCCTATGAGCTAAGCCAGAAGAAAAGAGGTTTTAGAGCAATAAATCAAGGAGAGTGCAAAAGAGTTTGTTTGGAATATTTATCCTCTCTTGATAAGTCCATTAAGGGCAATGAAATGATTTAGAAACTAGGTGTTCATTCATTGGTCAACTAAAAGTAATTGTGTTAAGATGGTTATATGCGCAACAAATTTTGTTGTTTTCTCATGTCCTTCCCTTTGGCTCATAAGCTTTTGTGAAATCTAAAAATAGTTGAGGTTGTAGCTATTTTGATAACATTTTTTATTGATTTAACATTGATATTAAGATGCATGAAGCGCTTTTCAAAATGTCTATCCAAACACTATTCAATTTATTTTAAATCGCACTTATGTTAATGTACCCAAAAAAAAATTGGATTTACATTTTTTTTTGGTAAATACACTAGTGATAGTTTAGCTTATTTAACAAAATCCCTCTAATAAATGCTTGTTAATTATTTATAGAAACCATAACATATGATTACATATTTGTTAATCCTCTATAAATAGGGCAAAAAGTTAAATTATGAAAATGAGGTCTTCTATAATTACAAATCATCATGTAATAAAGGGGATTTCCACTGGACCCAAGGAAAGGCCCCACCATTGAGTTGGTCCTGCGGGATGCCTAAAGGGTGCCCCACGCCGAGGGGTAAGGAGATGGGAAATGGGCGAAGTGTATTGTACAAGTATACACAGGTCGGTTTCGTTTGGTTTTAGAGGAGAAAAAATCCAAACTAACCAAAATCAATTGCTTCAGTTTCATTCAAGTACCACTCTTTTTCTTAGCCAAACTCGAACCAAAGCAACTGAACAACAACAGGTTGGTTCAGTTCAGGTGGTTAGTTGTGTATGTTTTTTTTTATGCTTGTATACAACTTACAAAAATCACCATTCCTAAGTCAAAAAATGCATAAAAAATCCTATGAAAAAATAAAATAAATGTTGAAAACCATAATTTGGTAATGTAGTTACTTAGTTCTAATTTCTAAAAAGTTGCATTACCTAAAGTCGTAGCCAATGAAGAACGCCTCTACTGCCTCGCCAGTGGATAGTGGATTCGTGTTGCAAGGACATTTTGGTTGAGGAGCTACATTTTGGTTGAAGGAGCATTTAGTTGTCGAAGCTCAAAGGACTAGTTGAGGAACGTCACGTCGTCGCTGAAGTCGATGGATTAGGGTGAAGGTGGTGACCGGTGAGCGACACTAGGGTTAGGTTAGGAATGGGCTGCTGGGAATTAGGGGTCAAAACTAGAAAGTGAAACAATGAAAATGGAAGTCTCATACATTCCTTTTTGGTCTCAAGATGTAGTGTCTAATGATGTTTAAAAAATATATATATACAAGCATCAGGTCGAGTTAATCGGATCTCGGGTTCCAGATCATGGAACCCAAGAACTGAACAACTAATGTTCAGTTCTAATCGGGTTTTACCCTATTAGACTCAATCAACTAAACTAAATCGAACCAAACTAAATCAAAGGACTAGTTGAGGAACGTCACGTCGTCGCTGAAGTCGATGGATTAGGGTGAAGGTGGTGACCGGTGAGCGACACTAGGGTTAGGTTAGGAATGGGCTGCTGGGAATTAGGGGTCAAAACTAGAAAGTGAAACAATGAAAATGGAAGTCTCATACATTCCTTTTTGGTCTCAAGATGTAGTGTCTAATGATGTTTAAAAAATATATATATACAAGCATCAGGTCGAGTTAATCGGATCTCGGGTTCCAGATCATGGAACCCAAGAACTGAACAACTAATGTTCAGTTCTAATCGGGTTTTACCCTATTAGACTCAATCAACTAAACTAAATCGAACCAATTTAATTGGTTAGATTCAATTTTTTGACTTTGTCGAGTCGAACCAAACTAGTGAACACCCTTAGTGTATTGTGGGAATTCAAGCCCTACACTCTCCTTGCATATCTCACATCTCTACTAAAGGATATTGCTAATAATGAAATCAGTACAAACTTTTCAAATAAAATATTTCAATCTTTGTTAGCTAATCCAACATATGATTTTATTATCATAGAAAAGTGTTGTAAAAGGATTTTAACTTTATTGTAGTAAACAATTAAGGACCTTAACTTTTTTTTGATAGCCAATCAGGAAAATATTAGATAGCCTAAAACTTTTTACTAGAGTATTAATCAAAATGAGTTAACGTTGTTATTGACTTTTGTCTTAGATAGATAAGTGATCTCAACCACTAAGGTTGGAAGTGAGTTGAACCGAATTAGATCTGACTCAAGCTTAACTTAATAAGAAATTGAGTCTATTTTCTTTATTTAAGCTTGATTCACTTTAAGCTCACGAGCTACTTAAGCTCAATGAACCAATATCACACCTTATATTAATTGAATCTTTTAGGCTTAATGAGTTAGACTTGAATTTGTAATTCAATAAAATTTACTTTTTTAGTATGTATTTAGTTTAAAAAAATAATTATGCTAAAAAATTAAATTCTAATATATATTAAATTAAAACATTATTATTATGATTATTCCTAAAAACAATGTTTATGTATTTATACTTCAAGTCAACTTACGAATTAATAAGTGCAAAAGATCAATCTCGACTCATTTAATAAGCAAATCAAAATTTTTGACTCATTAAGTTGTTACCAAGATGAGTTATGAGCAGGTTTATGAGTTAGCTCGATTCACTTCTAATCTTACATACGACTTTGACATATTCAATAGCAATTATTAAATCTTGTCAATTTTTAGTTTAATTTTGTCAAATTTTTCTATTGATGTAGCGTTACTCAACCAATTAAAGACCTTAACTTCAATTTTTTTAAAAAATAATTTGATAATATTTATCAATTAATTTTTTTTTGTTTTATATACCATTTTGTTTTTGCTATGTATATGTTTTGTTGTTGATCTTATAAATTATTTTCATTTGTTAAGTTTGATATTTTTACTTTTTAAATTCATCAATTGATGAAAATAATAAAACTTTAGTCTGTTAATTATTTTATCATAAATATTTTAATTCATGAAATAATGCTTCACTCCTTATGTCATCACCAAATGTCTTTCACCAATTATAAATAACGACTCAAAATCTCCGAATGGGGCGGGTGCATTCCCGATCTTGTACTTCTGTAAGACTGTGACTGCACATTGGAAAAGCCTTAAAAATAGTTAAACATCCAAACCAGAGAAGTTAGTTTGAGTGATCTATTTTTTCGCGTTCAGTTGGTTGCGCTGTGACTATCCACTTTCGAATTTCAAAATTGTTGGACTCACTCAAAATTTGAGGTTGAAACTTGCCCGTGGAATTCGCTGAAATTGGGCCTGCTGATCAATTTTTTTTTTCTCAAAATCATATAATTATCAGGAAAAATAAAATATCGAGAAATAAGTTGTGGCGACAAAATAGGTGGTAAATTGAAGATTCTCAAACTACGCTACGCTACACCACACCACACCACGCGCTACAGTATAATACGTATAAGGTAATGCAGTACAAAAATACTTGCTAGGTTTTTGATTGACGGATATGAATACAACTTTGCGGTTAACATAATTAGATACAGTAAATACTTAATTATCTCTTCTTTGTCTGTTATTATTATAATAATAGATTTTAAGCTTATCTTACACGCAATTTAAAAATAATTACTTCTAAATCTGCCACGTGGAAGTTGTGTACATTGCCTTCAAGATGCAAAACTGGAGTGAGCGACCATCGACCGAGCACGCGGGAGAAACCCCACCTTCATCTGTCATACTTCAACAAGTTTAATAATAATCCTAAATTTAGGAATGTGGTGAGTTTTTTTTATCTTAAATTTTTATGTATAAAAAAAATAAGAAAAAAAAGTCTATAAAATCACCTTAAATTTTAAACCAATTATAGTTATTCTTAATTTTAAATTTGTCTAAGTTGATTATTAAACTTTCATTAATGTTTTAGTATATTCTTTTGTTAAAGGGATATTAACTCCTTAATAGCAAACTAATCATGACCATTAATTTTTATTGAGTCTTATCCTTTCGTTAATTTATTTTATAAAAACTTATTTTATTAATGTTGATAATTGAGTGATTGTCGCTGCTAAGGGATTAGATAGTGCATTTCATGAATTTCCTTCGATATATTAAAATGAAGTAATGATTTACTTAAAAATTTATATAATTAAATAAAATGAGTTTTTATAAAATAAATTAATGAAAGAATTAGATTTAATGAAGATGGACAGTTAGAAGTAGTTTGTCATTAGGGAGTTAAGGAAAATAATCATCCTACATCTATTTTAGGAGTGTACGTACTATTTACACCATTTTTAATAGATGTGATTAGTAAGAGAAAGTGATAAAAAAAAGTATGTATAATGAATGATATTAGATGGAGTGTGAAAATGAATATACGATTTTGTTTGATGTAGAATATAAGAGTTGGGGAGTTAATACCTCCAATGACCTATTGAAACATTAGTGAAAATTTAGAAGTCAATTGAGACAAATTTAAAGTTAAAAGATACTATTTACAACTAGCCTAAAGTTTATGATATCTTTGAGTGCTTTTTTCAAAAAAATAATAATCCAAAATTAAATTAATTTAGTGTGATTAATTATGTTTACAATTAGGAGTGCCAAATGGGTTGTATTAACTTATGAATTTACGGGTTTTGACTCATGTGGGTTGGGTTGGGTTTGCGGGTTGGGTTGAGTTGCAAAACATTTCAACCCATAAGGTACAGGTTGGGTGGACTAGTTTGGAAAGTGTCAACTCGCGCAAACCTAACTCATCCAAATAATTTTGTTTTAATGTAAAAGTCATTTAACTATAGTGATAATTTATGTTATTTTTTTCATGACTTTTTTATATAATCAATTAAGTTTATGTGTATGCATTGTAATCACATTGAGAATATAATCAATAAAATAATGATTAAAAATTTATAAAGCGTCTAACAGACTAATGTGATAAAAATTTAATTCATTGCTTGAATGACAAAGAGTATCGTGAAAAAATTGAGAATGAAGTAAATGATTATATCAATTCATATTCTATATGTGATGACATTGACCTTAATTAGCTAATGTAATTTGTTATTTATAACTTCTAGGACATGTTAGCTTGTTTTATTTTTTTTTTAAATTTATGTTAGTTTAGTAAGACTTATTAAGTTTATTTATAACATTGACTCTTATTCTTGTGAACAAACTTTCTAAAAGGATTAAAAGAACACAATAAACATAGAATCAGAATTATAGATTACATATATTTATGTTTATAAATCAATTAAAAGGAATAAATAACTCAAACAAAATAAGATGTTTATTTTACTAACATCTCATAACTGGATGAACAATCTTAAAAGAGATTCTCTACTTATTAGGAAAATTTACATGGTAATAAACCTATAATGTATTTCAAAAAAGCTAGAGAATAGAAGCATGGTAGAGAAAGGTTTCATACAAGTATTTGAATTATGAATAACTTTGTTTAGTTTATTCTAGATTTAGTAAGACTTGTTAGTTGTTAATTTGTTATGCACTTATTGAGTTATGATATTTAGTTTATTTGAAATTGAGACATATTATATTTGATTAAGGTCAATTTGGACTTATGGTGTTAATTTGGTAAATTGAGACCTATTATATTTAAGATTGAAACTTATGATGTTAATTTGTTAGATTGAAACTTATTACATTTGAGGAGACTTACTGTGTTAATTTGTTAGATTTTGTATTTTGATTTTTTTCAAGATTTTTTTTTTAAAAAAACATGTCGGATTCACAAGTTCGACTTAACCTAACTCACTATTGAGTAGGTCAGGTTAGGTCGAATTGAACGACAAAATTTCATCGAGCTAACTCAACTCAACTCAACTCACTGCTCTAATGAATGAGTTGAATCCAAAAACATTATTGATTTCATTCAACTCACCCAACAGACACTCCTATTTACAACAATAGTCATAAAAAATAGTTTATGTTGCAACAATATGCACCGTCTGTTCTCCCAAATTAGGTAGTTTTTAAGTCTTTTTAATTTTTTGATATTATCATTCAAATATTTATTGACATAATATTAAAAGAAATTTTTTATTTATTATTATAATAGTGAGTGTTTTTTTTACTATTATAATAGTTAATATTTTATTAAAGTGATAATATATATATATGATTATATAACAATGTAATCTTGATATAGATTTCATAAATTATATAAATAAGGTTTTTTTTTTCCAATCATACGAACCAAATTGGGCTAACGATAATCATAGTTTGGGTATTGCATAAAATTATTTCAGGAATCATTTTGTTTACTCAAATTATGCCAAACAGATGATTATGTAAAAGGAATTATTTATTTTTTTACAAAGGCACACACACATATTAGCACATGAGTTGTGCTATATTGCGCGAATGAGTTTTATGTAAGCACTTATTTAAAATTTTATAAGATTTATTTAAATTTTTTTGAAAGTATAAGAATTTCAATAAAAAAATTTAAAATTATAAAGATTTATTTAAAATAATAAAAACATATGGACTTACAAAATAAGCTAACATAAAAAAACCATAAAAAATTAGGCCAACTCATTCATAAATCTTTGGTAATATACAACTTTCTGTAAACTATTATTTCCGATTGATGCATATATGTCTTAGCAATTTATGGGAAAAAAAAAAGTAAAAAAAGAAATTATTTATTTTTATAATTAGTTTATATCACCATTAGTGAAGGAAACCCTAAGCGTATCACTAGAAGTTTTAGTATTCATTAAGGCTCGTGTCTTGTCTAATTTTTATTTTATTTTTGGTAAAGGTATATATCCTGACTTTAGAATAAGATAATATACCATTTCATAAACTTTAATCAACCAAAATCAACAATATTATTTGCTCAACATTTTTATGTTAAAATTATCTAATAATTTTCGTGAACTACAATTAATTATGACTTTTTTATTTTATGAAAAATAGGTTAATTTATGATTTATATGAAGATACATTTATAGTCTATTTATTAATTTAAGTGATTTATTTAATATAAGTTAAATATTTGCAAGTATGATTAGTTAAATTATAGTGTGAGCCTTAATTCAAATGCGTTAATTGTAGCCCACTCATTTATGTACTTTTACCCTTTGTTTGGATAAACAGAAAATGGAAAGAGATAAAACATAGAAAATGTCATTTTCTCTCGTTTGGATGTCAGGAGAAAACAGCGAAGAGAGAAAAAAATCGCATGAGGCACACAGCAAAAGTTTTCTTCGCTCAACGGGCGAGAAAACGGAGAGAAATGAAGAACAGCTGCTGCAGCTTTTCAAAACTCTACAACCTCCCTTCTAAAACAAAACACATTAAAAAAGTGAAAAACAGAAACAAAAGAAGTAAAAATAATAATAATAATAATAATAATAATAATAATAATAATAATAATAATATCGATTTCGAAAGAAAAAGATATAGAGAAAACCTCATTGATGTGAGGAAGGTGAAATGCCAGAAAAGGGGAGGGCAAGGGGTGGGTTAGTGATGATGAGGGAAGGAGTGAAGGGAAAACAGAGAAAGGATATTGACTAATTTGGATTTGGGGCTGAGGAAGGATGAGGAAAACTAAATTGGCAGGTAAGAAAGGAAACGTCGATGGGGAAGGAAGGAGAGAGAAAGAGTGGGGGTTGGGTCAGCAAATGGTAGGGATGCTTTTTTTTTGCCAGTGGATAAAAAAGTATTTTTTAATAATTTTATTATTTTCTTTCTTTTCATTTTCTCTCAATCTAAACAATTAATTACTTTTCTTTTTATTTTCTCTCATTCCAGTTTCTTTCATCTCAGTTTCTTTCTTCTTATTTTATCTTCTCCAAACAATGGCTTAGTGTTTTACCCATGCGAGAGATTTTTGGTATTTGTTTGGCCATCTCATATTAGAAGAGGACTCAGAGTATGAAAAAATAAATAAAAGAAAAGACGAGACAAGACAAGACAAGACAACAGAAAAAGAAGAGATGAAATTACAAAAATCAGAATTCGAAATCCAAAAAACTAAATAAATAAATCCTCGTATTTTGCTATTTAAATATCCATCCACTCCAAACTACAGAGAGAATACAAGACACACTAGAGAGACACAGAACTTGCTTCTGATCCTCAAGGCCGAAATCTCAAAACCCCCAAAACGCAATGCTCTTTCCACTTCCACTTCCACTTCCACTTCCACTTCCACTCGTTCCCCTGTTCCTCTCTCATTCTCAGTGAGTTCCCATTTAAACGACCCGCACCTATCCTTATCTCTCTCAATTGTTTGGATTATTATGCAGCCCCGTAACAGAGAAATGCAAGGAATCAATTCCCTCTTGAACTCTTCTCAAATTTCTCTACAAGACTTCCACAACAACAACAACCAGATCCAAAACTCTCACATGAACAATAACCATCACCACCAACTGAACCACACCACCACCCCTCACTTCGACCCCACTTCCCACGACGATTTCCTCGAGCAAATGCTCTCCAACCTTCCCTCTTGCTCCTGGCCAGACCTCAACCCCAACAACAACAAGCAATTATTGTGGGACCCCAACCCCTCAAATTCCATCCACAACAACAACAACGTCAACGCCCCCGATATCAAGCCCGACGAAACGACGCCGTCTAACCCCGAGAATGTCGTCGCTTTCCCCTACGACGAACACGCCAACTTGGCCTCCAAGTTCCGCAACCACCAGATCAGCGGAACCTCTTCGACAACCAAGGCCGCGGCGGCGGCTCTGATGCTCCAGCAGCAGCTCCTCTTGTCCAGAGGTGTCGCCGGCTCCGGCGACTCTGGGGCTGGACTCCTCCAGATGCCGCTGTCGTTGGGTGGAAACGACGTCGTTGATAATCCATGTATGGTTATATGGTCAATATTCACTCATCTCATCCTCTCACAATAAATACTTTCTCCATATATATATATATATATATATATATATATATATATATACGTGAATGGTCACAAGATTAGAATATAACCTGGATGTGATTTTTTAAGTGGTCATACTTTAAGAACTTTGAATCTTGATAATCCATCCATGTATGGTTATATGGTCAATATTCACTCATCTCATCCTCTCACAATAAATCTTCTCCACTAGATATGCCTCGTATATATATATGAGGGAGATCATTTATACCAGGTGTAAGTTGATTTTCTCTTATCTTCATTTTAATTTGTTAGATCTATTTTTATCTAATACCTTTAATGAAATAATCTCAACCATTAGATAAAAGTTGAACTAACGATTCTAAAGTGTAACAGAAAAAAAATACTTACTATTTAGTATAAACGGATCCCATATATATATATATATATATATATATATATATATATATATATATATATATATGATTTTTTTAAGTAGTCGCACCTTTAAGAACTTTTAAACTCGACCATCCATGTATGTATGGTTATATGGTCAATATTCACTCCTCTCATCCTCTCACAATAAACACTCTTTTCACTAGATATATATATATATATATATATATATATATATATATATATATATATATATATATAAGGAGGAATCAATTACACCAATAGGTGAAGACTTATATATATATATATATATATATATATATATATATATATATATAAGGAGGAATCAAGTTACACCCTGTAGTGTAAGACTTAACATACTTACACCATCCAATAATTTTTTATAGAATATGATTTTTATCGATCCAACTATTAAATTATAATTATCTAATGCCTTGATCATTTGTGTTAAATCTTGAAAAAATTAAATATCAATAAGAATATAATCAAGCTATTCTTATTTTCATATATTTCAAAAGTATATATTACGTTAATCTTGATGTATATTAATAAAGTACTAAACGATTTAGGATTAATGTAGAATTTTATAGATATGATCTATATAATAGGAACTTTCAATCCAAAGTTTGATTTAGTGAGAAAATTATTCAATAAAAATTAAGGGTATATATTTCACACATATTGTTTTGTTGAGAAAAGTAGCAGTGGATCATATCACAATTGTGTTTGATATATACTACTCAGTCTATTAGCAAGCAAGATGTATTGTCAGCAAACATGTACTTCTTAGTGACATTGCCATGGTCTATGACTATATTACCATGTCTTGGGTATGATTTTTTTTATTATGAGAGTTGGTTTTGCATAGATTCGTCCAACATCAACCAACACAGTATCCAACATTAGAGGAGTTGAGCATTGGAAAGATCAAGTTTAAAGCCTTTGATCTCAGGGGTCACCAGATTACTCAAAGAGTCTGGAATGATTACTATGCCTAGGTCTCTCTCTCTTTTTCTTTTCCCACAACATACTTTTGTCCACTCATTGGCAAACTGCAATTAGATGCTTATTTTTTTATATATTTTTTAAAATATTAGAGACAGATTTAGAGATAGAAAATCTGTCTCTAATTTAGAGATGAAAAAAATCTATTTCTAATTTAGAGATGGAAATAGAGACGATTTTTTTTTGTCTCTAATTAAAGAACTGGAGATGAATCTTGATAATTGAATAACGATGGAATTTTTTAATTTAGATATGACAAAATTCTATCTCTAATTAGAGACGAAATTAATTTTTTCATCTCTAACAATCAGAGACGCCACTTTTACCGATGGATCAATTTCCGTCTCTAATTCCGTCTCTAAATATTTAGAGATAGAATTTTAACATTTTAGAGATGGAATTTGTCTGTCTCTAAATAAGATTTTTCTAGTAGTGGCAATTAAGGAAAAGAAGCTACGCCCATGGCTTTAAGATGATCAAGTTGAATGCTATATTGACTAGACTAATTATCCACCTAAGCAAAATTTACCTGGTGGCTTTTCCTTCTACCATTCTGATAGGCATAGCAAAATAGTGGATGAGCACATGAACACTCAGTTCTCCTTATTACCAGTCAAGGAATACTCAGCTCTCCTTCTCTCTCTCCTCAATAATCAACTACGCAGAAACAAGCTACTCAAGATGGATCTGCAATCATTACGACAACTCTTCTAAAAAGTAACTAGTCTTAACTAATAGATTTGGAGTCGAATGATACTATCATCATCTATCATGGGCAAAATAATAAAGAAATGCATATCCGAGTGGGTGACATAGTGACTAACGCCGAGCTCAATCAAAATTATAACCGAAGTTATTACCTAAACCTGCAGTATAGTGAACAACATCGGATCGTCTCCTCAAGGATCGTAAATGTAATTTGATCAAATTAAGTTAAGTTAGAAAATGGGGGTTTTGATGGTTCAAGGATCATAGTGACAAGATTTAAAGAGAAATAACAATTAGAAGAACAGGCAATTTAGAAATCTATCCAAGATTTGGTGGATTCAATCATAAACCTTTCAACAAACACTTGAAGCACATTTGAATGGTTAACTTGGATCTAACCGAGATCTCTACATCAGATCTAGAATTCATACTAGACAATCGTCTAGAATTCAATTGACAAGTGATAAACACAAATCTGCAATCGCACCATTCATGTAGATATATGTCAATTTAAAGCATCGAATTCAATTAACCTAGGCACAAATCAAGAATAACCTAACCTCTTCAATTACGTGATTAGTTTAGATCAATCAGTTCTAAGTTTCATCACAAATCTCAATATTCGAGTTATGTGATTAATTCAGATCAATCAATTCTAAGTTTCATCACAATACTTAATCTTAAACCAAGATCAAATCAGATTAAACATAAACAGAATCACCATTCATGTATTCAAGATCAAGAAAACAGAAGAAGAAGAAAAGAAGAATAATTCAAATATAAATCAAATACATTACATAACCAAGGTCTCAAGAATCTAAACCACAATCTCTTCAAGAGTTCCAAATTGACTGAAAGTAACTTAGCTCTCCATTACAATGAAGAAAATCATCAAAATATACAAGAACTATGAAAAACTATATAAAAGAGGAAGAAAAACTAAAAGGAGAAGAGAGAGCCCTATCCAAATGTGCATGGGGGCTATTTATAAATTTTTGGGGTTTTTAAAGGGGACACGACCGTGTCTCCTTCAAGCACGGCCGTGTCTCCTAAAACAGAAGCTTTCCAATGATAAGACACGGTCGTGTGAGGCTGAACAGGTCAAGCACAGCCGTGTCTCCTTCAAGCACGACCGTGTCTAATGTCACAATAGCGTATCTAGCAATTTCTGACAGCGTAACGTGCACGGTTTGGTTAAATTAAACTTACATTGCAAGTTTTGGAATAGGCACGGCCGTGTGACATTTAGGAACGGCCGTGTCTAGTGTAAAAACGTATTTTTCAACAAAATTGGAGAGAACACGGCCGTGTGACTTGGAGACACGGCCGTGTGACTTGGAGACACAGCCGTGTGACCTAGAAAAAAACTTCATCCAAGTTAGACATGGTCATGTCTAAGCCCCGGATAGCTCCTAAATTGTCACGGAACCCTGCTAGAGCCAAAACGGATCTCGTTTGCCTTTATAACTTGGTATCCTCGCTTGTTTTCATCACATTGCATTGAATCTCTTGATCCTACAAAAACGAAGATATTGATAAGGATCCAATTAACATTCATTCTTAATTATAGGGAATTAACTAATAAAAAGCTAACAAAATCAACTCCGATCACATAGCTGCCTTGAAAACCATCTCTGTCTTGTTGGACTTGGTTTCAAAGTTTTCAGAGGCCAAAGAAAGCAAGGAATTGGTAATCCTTCTACCATTTGTTATGGAGTTTCTTGCTCAAAATATGGTAAAGAGGCAAACAAAAAGACCTCAATAGGTTGTCAAAGGAGCAAGAAAGGGTAAAACTCAAAGGAAAAGCTTATCTTTGGCAATTAATGTTGGAAATGACTCCTATGAGCTAAGCCAGAAGAAAAGAGGTTTTAGAGCAATAAATCAAGGAGAGTGCAAAAGAGTTTGTTTGGAATATTTATCCTCTCTTGATAAGTCCATTAAGGGCAATGAAATGATTTAGAAACTAGGTGTTCATTCATTGGTCAACTAAAAGTAATTGTGTTAAGATGGTTATATGCGCAACAAATTTTGTTGTTTTCTCATGTCCTTCCCTTTGGCTCATAAGCTTTTGTGAAATCTAAAAATAGTTGAGGTTGTAGCTATTTTGATAACATTTTTTATTGATTTAACATTGATATTAAGATGCATGAAGCGCTTTTCAAAATGTCTATCCAAACACTATTCAATTTATTTTAAATCGCACTTATGTTAATGTACCCAAAAAAAATTGCATTTACATTTTTTTTGGTAAATACACTAGTGATAGTTTAGCTTATTTAGCAAAATCCCTCTAATAAATGCTTGTTAATTATTTATAGAAACCATAACATATGATTACATATTTGTTAATCCTCTATAAATAGGGCAAAAAGTTAAATTATGAAAATGAGGTCTTATATAATTACAAATCATCATGTAATAAAGGGGATTTCCACTAGACCCAAGGAAAGGCCCCACCATTGAGTTGGTCCTGCGAGATGCCTAAAGGGTGCCCCACACGGAAGGGCAAGGAGATGGGAAAGGGGCGAAGTGTATTGTACAAGTATACACAGGTCGGTTTGGTTTGGTTTTAGAGGAGAAAAAATCCAAAGTGACCAAAATCAATTGCTTCAGTTTCGTTCAAGTACCACTCGTTTTCTTAGCCAAACCCGAACCAAAGCAACTGAACAACAACAGGTTGGTTCAGTTCAAATGGTTAGTTGTGTATGTTTTTTTTTTATGCTTGTATACAACTTACAAAAATCACCATTCCTAAGTCAAAAAATGCATAAAAATCCTATGAAAAAATAAAATAAATGTTGAAAACCATAATTTGGTAATGTAGTTACTTAGTTCTAATTTCTAAAAAGTTGCATTACCTAAAGTCGTAGCCAATGAAGAACGCCTCTGCCGCCTCGCCAGTGGATAGTGGATTCATGTTGCAAGGACATTTTGGTTGAGGAGCTACATTTTGGTTGAAGGAGCATTGAGTTGTCGAAGCTCAAAGGACTAGTTGAGGAACGTCACGTCGTCGCTGAAATCGATGGATTAGGGTGAGGGTGGTGACCGGTGAGCGACACTAGGGTTAGGTTAGGAATGGGCTGCTGGGACTTAGGGGTCAAAACTGGAAAGTGAAACAATGAAAATGGAAGTCTCATACATTCCTTTTTGGTCTCAAGACGTAGTGTCTAATGATGTTTAAAAAATATATATATACAAGCATCAGGTCGAGTTAATCGGATCTCGGGTTCCAGATCATGGAACCCAAGAACTGAACAACTAATGTTCAGTTCTAATCGGGTTTTACCCTATTAGACTCAATCAACTAAACTAAATCGAACCAAACTAAATCAAAGGACTAGTTGAGGAACGTCACGTCGTCGCTGAAATCGATGGATTAGGGTGAGGGTGGTGACCGGTGAGCGACACTAGGGTTAGGTTAGGAATGGGCTGCTGGGACTTAGGGGTCAAAACTGGAAAGTGAAACAATGAAAATGGAAGTCTCATACATTCCTTTTTGGTCTCAAGACGTAGTGTCTAATGATGTTTAAAAAATATATATATACAAGCATCAGGTCGAGTTAATCGGATCTCGAGTTCCAAATCATGGAACCCAAGAACTGAACGACTAATGTTTAGTTCTAATCAGGTTTTACCCTATTAGACTCAATCAACTAAATTAAATCGAACCAATTTAATTGGTTAGATTCAATTTTTTGACTTTGTCGAGTCGAACCAAACTAGTGAACACTCTTAGTGTATTGTGGGAATTCAAGCCCTACACTCTCCTTGCATATCTCACATCTCTACTAAAGGATATTGCTAATAATGAAATCAGTACAAACTTTTCAAATAAAATATTTCAATCTTTGTTAGCTAATCCAACATATGATTTTATTATCATAGAAAAGTGTTGTAAAATGATTTTAACTTTATTGTAGTAAACAATTAAGGACCTTAACTTTTTTTTTGATAACCAATCAGGAAAATATTAGATAGCCTAAAACTTTTTACTAGAGTATTAATCAAAATGAGTTAACGTTGTTATTGACTTTTGTCTTAGATAGATAAGTGATCCCAACCACTAAGGTTGGAAGTGAGTTGAACCGAATTAGATCTGACTCAAGCTTAACTTAATAAGAAATTGAGTCTATTTTCTTTATTTAAGCTTGATTCACTTTAAGCTCACGAGCTACTTAAGCTCAATGAACCAATATCACACCTTATATTAATTGAATCTTTTAGGCTTAATGAGTTAGACTTGAATTTGTAATTCAATAAAATTTACTTTTTTAGTATGTATTTAGTTTAAAAAAATAATTATGCTAAAAAATTAAATTCTAATATATATTAAATTAAAACATTATTATTATGATTATTCCTAAAAACAATGTTTATGTATTTATACTTCAAGTCAACTTACGAATTAATAAGTGCAAAAGATCAATCTCGACTCATTTAATAAGCAAATCAAAATTTTTGACTCATTAAGTTGTTACCAAGATGAGTTATGAGCAGGTTTATGAGTTAGCTCGATTCACTTCTAATCTTACATACGACTTTGACATATTCAATAGCAATTATTAAATCTTGTCAATTTTTAGTTTAATTTTGTCAAATTTTTCTATTGATGTAGCGTTACTCAACCAATTAAAGACCTTAACTTCAATTTTTTTTAAAAAATAATTTGATAATATTTATCAATTAATTTTTTTTGTTTTATATACCATTTTGTTTTTGCTATGTATATGTTTTGTTGTTGATCTTATAAATTATTTTCATTTGTTAAGTTTGATATTTTTACTTTTTAAATTCATCAATTGATGAAAATAATAAAACTTTAGTCTGTTAATTATTTTATCATAAATATTTTAATTCATGAAATAATGCTTCACTCCTTATGTCATCACCAAATGTCTTTCACCAATTATAAATAACGACTCAAAATCTCCGAATGGGGCGGGTGCATTCCCGATCTTGTACTTCTGTAAGACTGTGACTGCACATTGGAAAAGCCTTAAAAATAGTTAAACATCCAAACCAGAGAAGTTAGTTTGAGTGATCTATTTTTTCGCGTTCAGTTGGTTGCGCTGTGACTATCCACTTTCGAATTTCAAAATTGTTGGACTCACTCAAAATTTGAGGTTGAAACTTGCCCGTGGAATTCGCTGAAATTGGGCCTGCTGATCAATTTTTTTTTTCTCAAAATCATATAATTATCAGGAAAAATAAAATATCGAGAAATAAGTTGTGGCGACAAAATAGGTGGTAAATTGAAGATTCTCAAACTACGCTACGCTACACCACACCACACCACGCGCTACAGTATAATACGTATAAGGTAATGCAGTACAAAAATACTTGCTAGGTTTTTGATTGACGGATATGAATACAACTTTGCGGTTAACATAATTAGATACAGTAAATACTTAATTATCTCTTCTTTGTCTGTTATTATTATAATAATAGATTTTAAGCTTATCTTACACGCAATTTAAAAATAATTACTTCTAAATCTGCCACGTGGAAGTTGTGTACATTGCCTTCAAGATGCAAAACTGGAGTGAGCGACCATCGACCGAGCACGCGGGAGAAACCCCACCTTCATCTGTCATACTTCAACAAGTTTAATAATAATCCTAAATTTAGGAATGTGGTGAGTTTTTTTTTATCTTAAATTTTTATGTATAAAAAAAATAAGAAAAAAAGTCTATAAAATCACCTTAAATTTTAAACCAATTATAGTTATTCTTAATTTTAAATTTGTCTAAGTTGATTATTAAACTTTCATTAATGTTTTAGTATATTCTTTTGTTAAAGGGATATTAACTCCTTAATAGCAAACTAATCATGACCATTAATTTTTATTGAGTCTTATCCTTTCGTTAATTTATTTTATAAAAACTTATTTTATTAATGTTGATAATTGAGTGATTGTCGCTGCTAAGGGATTAGATAGTGCATTTCATGAATTTCCTTCGATATATTAAAATGAAGTAATGATTTACTTAAAAATTTATATAATTAAATAAAATGAGTTTTTATAAAATAAATTAATGAAAGAATTAGATTTAATGAAGATGGACAGTTAGAAGTAGTTTGTCATTAGGGAGTTAAGGAAAATAATCATCCTACATCTATTTTAGGAGTAGACGATACTATTTACACCATTTTTAATAGATGTGATTAGTAAGAGAAAGTGATAAAAAAAAGTATGTATAATGAATGATATTAGATGGAGTGTGAAAATGAATATATGCACTGTTTGATGTAAGAATATAAGAGTTGGGGAGTTAATACCTCCAATGACCTATTGAAACATTAGTGAAAATTTAGAAGTCAATTGAGACAAATTTAAAGTTAAAAGATACTATTTACAACTAGCCTAAAGTTTATGATATCTTTGAGTGCTTTTTTCAAAAAAATAATAATCCAAAATTAAATTAATTTAGTGTGATTAATTATGTTTACAATTAGGAGTGCCAAATGGGTTGTATTAACTTATGAATTTACGGGTTTTGACTCATGTGGGTTGGGTTGGGTTTGCGGGTTGGGTTGAGTTGCAAAACATTTCAACCCATAAGGTACAGGTTGGGTGGACTAGTTTGGAAAGTGTCAACTCGCGCAAACCTAACTCATCCAAATAATTTTGTTTTAATGTAAAAGTCATTTAACTATAGTGATAATTTATGTTATTTTTTTCATGACTTTTTTATATAATCAATTAAGTTTATGTGTATGCATTGTAATCACATTGAGAATATAATCAATAAAATAATGATTAAAAATTTATAAAGCGTCTAACAGACTAATGTGATAAAAATTTAATTCATTGCTTGAATGACAAAGAGTATCGTGAAAAAATTGAGAATGAAGTAAATGATTATATCAATTCATATTCTATATGTGATGACATTGACCTTAATTAGCTAATGTAATTTGTTATTTATAACTTCTAGGACATGTTAGCTTGTTTTATTTTTTTTTTTAAATTTATGTTAGCTTAGTAAGACTTATTAAGTTTATTTATAACATTGACTCTTATTCTTGTGAACAAACTTTCTAAAAGGATTAAAAGAACACAATAAACATAGAATCAGAATTATAAATTACATATATTTATGTTTATAAATCAATTAAAAGGAATAAATAACTCAAACAAAATAAGATGTCTGTTTTACTAACATCTCATAACTGGATGAACAATCTTAAAAGAGATTCTCTACTTATTAGGAAAATTTACATGGTAATAAACCTATAATGTATTTCAAAAAAGTTAGAGAATAGAAGCATGGTAGAGGAAGGTTTCATACAAGTATTTGAATTATGAATAGCTTTGTTTAGTTTATTCTAGATTTAGTAAGACTTGTTAGTTATTAATTTGTTATGCATTTATTGAGTTATGATATTTAGTTTATTTGAGATTGAGACCTATTATATTTGATTAAGGTCAATTTTGACTTATGGTGTTAATTTGGTAAATTGAGACCTATTATATTTAAGATTGAAACTTATGATGTTAATTTGTTAGATTGAAACTTATTACATTTGATATTGAGACTTATTGTGTTAATTTGTTAGATTTTGTATTTTGATTTTTTTCAATATTTTTTTTTAAAAAAAATATGTCAGATTCACAAGTTCGACTTAACTTAACTCACTATTGAGTAGGTCGACAAAGGTTCAGGTCGAATTGAACGACAAAATTTCATCGAGCTCTCAACTCAACTCAACTCAACTCACTGCTCTAATGAATGAGTTGAGTCCAAAAACATTATTGAATTCATTCAACTCACCCAACAGACACTCCTATTTACAACAATAGTCATAAAAAATAGTTTATGTTACAACAATATGCACTGTCTGTTCTCCCAAATTAGGTAGTTTTTAAGTCTTTTTAATTTTTTGATATTATCATTCAAATATTTATTGACATAATATTAAAAGAAATTTTTTATTTATTATTATAATAGTGAGTGTTTTACTTTTTACTATTATAATAGTTAATATTTTATTAAAGTGATAATATATATATATGATTATATAACAATGTAATCTTGATATAGATTTCATAAATTATATAAATAAGGTTTTTTTTTTTTTTTCCAATCATACGAACCAAATTGGGCTAACGATAATCATAGTTTGGGTATTGCATAAAATTATTTCAGGAATCATTTTGTTTACTCAAATTATGCCAAACAGATGATTATGTAAAAGGAATTATTTTTTTTTTTTTACAAAGGCACACGCACATATTAGCACATGAGTTGTGCTATATTGCGCGAATGAGTTTTTATCTAAGCACTTATTTAAAATTTTATAAGATTTATTTAAATTTTTTTGAAAGTATAAGAATCTAAATAAAAAAAATTAAAATTATAAAGATTTATTTAAAATAATAAAAACATATGGACTTACAAAATAAGCTAACATAAAAAAACCATAAAAAATTAGGCCAACTCATTCATAAATCTTTGGTAATATACAACTTTCTGTAAACTATTATTTCCGATTGATGCATATATGTCTTAGCAATTTATGGGAAAAAAAAAAGTAAAAAAAAGAAATTATTTATTTTTATAATTAGTTTATATCACCATTAGTGAAGGAAACCCTAAGCGTATCACTAGAAGTTTTAGTATTCATTAAGGCTCGTGTCTTGTCTAATTTTTATTTTATTTTTGGTAAAGGTATATATCCTGACTTTAGAATAAGATAATATACCATTTCATAAACTTTAATCAACCAAAATCAACAATATTATTTGCTCAACATTTTTATGTTAAAATTATCTAATAATTTTCGTGAACTACAATTAATTATGACTTTTTTATTTTATGAAAAATAGGTTAATTTATGATTTATATGAAGATACATTTATAGTCTATTTATTAATTTAAGTGATTTATTTAATATAAGTTAAATATTTGCAAGTATGATTAGTTAAATTATAGTGTGAGCCTTAATTCAAATGCGTTAATTGTAGCCCACTCATTTATGTACTTTTACCCTTTGTTTGGATAAACAGAAAATGGAAAGAGATAAAACATAGAAAATGTCATTTTCTCTCGTTTGGATGTCAGGAGAAAACAGCGAAGAGAGAAAAAAATCGCATGAGGCACACAGCAAAAGTTTTCTTCGCTCAACGGGCGAGAAAACGGAGAGAAATGAAGAACAGCTGCTGCAGCTTTTCAAAACTCTACAACCTCCCTTCTAAAACAAAACACATTAAAAAAAGTGAAAAACAGAAACAAAAGAAGTAAAAATAATAATAATAATAATAATAATAATAATAATAATAATAATAATAATAATAATAATAATAATAATAATAATAATATCGATTTCGAAAGAAAAAGATATAGAGAAAACCTCATTGATGTGAGGAAGGTGAAATGCCAGAAAAGGGGGAGGGCAAGGGGTGGGTTAGTGATGATGAGGGAAGGAGTGAAGGGAAAACAGAGAAAGGATATTGACTAATTTGGATTTGGGGCTGAGGAAGGATGAGGAAAACTAAATTGGCAGGTAAGAAAGGAAACGTCGATGGGGAAGGAAGGAGAGAGAAAGAGTGGGGGTTGGGTCAGCAAATGGTAGGGATGCTTTTTTTTTTGCCAGTGGATAAAAAAAGTATTTTTTAATAATTTTATTATTTTCTTTCTTTTCATTTTCTCTCAATCTAAACAATTAATTACTTTTCTTTTTATTTTCTCTCATTCCAGTTTCTTTCATCTCAGTTTCTTTCTTCTTATTTTATCTTCTCCAAACAATGGCTTAGTGTTTTACCCATGCGAGAGATTTTTGGTATTTGTTTGGCCATCTCATATTAGAAGAGGACTCAGAGTATGAAAAAATAAATAAAAGAAAAGACGAGACAAGACAAGACAAGACAACAGAAAAAGAAGAGATGAAATTACAAAAATCAGAATTCGAAATCCAAAAAACTAAATAAATAAATCCTCGTATTTTGCTATTTAAATATCCATCCACTCCAAACTACAGAGAGAATACAAGACACACTAGAGAGACACAGAACTTGCTTCTGATCCTCAAGGCCGAAATCTCAAAACCCCCAAAACGCAATGCTCTTTCCACTTCCACTTCCACTTCCACTTCCACTTCCACTCGTTCCCCTGTTCCTCTCTCATTCTCAGTGAGTTCCCATTTAAACGACCCGCACCTATCCTTATCTCTCTCAATTGTTTGGATTATTATGCAGCCCCGTAACAGAGAAATGCAAGGAATCAATTCCCTCTTGAACTCTTCTCAAATTTCTCTACAAGACTTCCACAACAACAACAACCAGATCCAAAACTCTCACATGAACAATAACCATCACCACCAACTGAACCACACCACCACCCCTCACTTCGACCCCACTTCCCACGACGATTTCCTCGAGCAAATGCTCTCCAACCTTCCCTCTTGCTCCTGGCCAGACCTCAACCCCAACAACAACAAGCAATTATTGTGGGACCCCAACCCCTCAAATTCCATCCACAACAACAACAACGTCAACGCCCCCGATATCAAGCCCGACGAAACGACGCCGTCTAACCCCGAGAATGTCGTCGCTTTCCCCTACGACGAACACGCCAACTTGGCCTCCAAGTTCCGCAACCACCAGATCAGCGGAACCTCTTCGACAACCAAGGCCGCGGCGGCGGCTCTGATGCTCCAGCAGCAGCTCCTCTTGTCCAGAGGTGTCGCCGGCTCCGGCGACTCTGGGGCTGGACTCCTCCAGATGCCGCTGTCGTTGGGTGGAAACGACGTCGTTGATGCGTCATCCTTCAAATCTCCCAATTCGGTATCAAACTAGTTTGAAGGCCAAGGGTTACACTGTTACTGTCAATTGGTTTTGTTTATTATTTTTATTATTATTATTATTATTATTATTTTGTAGGGTGGTGAGGGTTCAGTTCAAGCTTTGTATAGCGGGTTCACCGGATCTCTGCATGGCACCGGTCAAACATCGAACCAGACTCAGCATTTTCAACACCCTCAGGTTTATAATTTCGGTCTTTTTACGGTTATTGATATTATTTTTTTCACCATGATTTGTTGGCAGTTATGATTTTGTTTTGTTTTTTTTAATTTTTTGAATGATAGGGAAGTTCGAATCCGGTGCACGGGCAGAATTTTGGGGCTTCTGGGGGCGCAACGAACCAAGCTCCGGCGAGTGGCGCGGCCGGTGGAACGTCGGCTCAGCCGAGGCAGAGGGTTCGGGCAAGGAGAGGTCAAGCCACGGACCCACACAGCATCGCTGAAAGGGTACTGTACTTTAATTTTTGGCTTCATTTAACATGTTTGGATGCCCAGATAATCGAGCCCAATTATTTCAGGTGTCATTTTCGGGGAGCAATATCCCTTTAAAAACGTGAAACGTGTTGACAGACAAAATAATAAGCTTGACAGTTAGGGTTTATAAGTTAAAAAATTGAAAAAAAAAAGAAAAGAAAAAGAAATCGCTTTGTTTTCTATACGTTTCCTGCGCAATCAAAAGGTGAATTGTTTTACGTTTCTTATTCTGAAGCTGCTTGGGAATTGTATTGTTTGTGGCAGTTACGAAGGGAAAGAATTGCAGAGAGAATGAAGGCCCTGCAGGAGCTAGTTCCTAATGCCAACAAGGTAAACCCCGTTTACACCATTGCAATCAATCCTGAATTATATTTTACTTTTTTTTTTTGGGTGGGATATGTTTTACTTTTGTTAATTATGTTTATATTACTAATTCTTGTTAATTAAAACAAATTGAAATTAAAGCAACAATAATCAGTGATCATGACGAGCACTCTGCGACACAGTAATTTTGGGAGTTTAGATCCTCTCATAACATGATTATATATATACAAAAATTTTATTATATAAAAATTCATCATAATTAATTATAAGAGCCATTAATTATGTTTAAAAAATTATATTCTTCTCTCCCTATCACGATTCCTTTTTGTTATTGAACAACAGGATAGAATTTCGATGGATCTGTACGTAGTATATCCAGGGGCAATTGGGTCCTCCAGAGAAACTGTAGTGGTTGTTACTATTTTTTATTTTTTTTGGAGTTACAAAGTTGTTGCTGTCATGTATTTCCAATTTCCATGTTAGTGTTACATGGAAAGGATGGTTGGTAACGTCGCGGTCTGGGGTTGCTGTTAGCGTTTGCGTTTGCCCTCTCATCATTTGTTTCCGTGCGTACTTGAGATACTAAGCTGGAAAGCACAGAGGTTTTGGTCCCTAACGGAACAGTGATCACTGGTCACGGTAGGGACCATGTTTTGTAGTTCTGGACTTTTGGGAAAATACTTAGGGGTAGTTTACTCATAACATGTGAACAATAGTATTATTATATAAACTGTCAAAAAAAATAATATTATTATATAAAAATATATATGAACAATAAATTGGGTCAATCGCTAATTGAAATATTCGCTTGGTTTGGGGAATGACAGACAGACAAGGCTTCCATGCTGGATGAGATCATCGATTACGTGAAGTTCCTACAGCTCCAAGTCAAGGTGCGCTTCCCTCGTTTACTCCTATACTCTTATTTCTTAATTTGATTTACATCAAGTTGTAGCATAATTTACTTATTGAATTGTTTATTTAATTTAAAGTAAAGGTTCTAAGTATGGTCTTCTGGTTATATAGTTCCACTGACCCCTCCTATTTTTTTTAAAAAAATTGTGTTGTTGCTTGGGTTACAGGTTCTGAGCATGAGCAGATTGGGCGGTGCAGCTGCTGTCGCTCCCCTGGTTGCTGATATGTCCTCTGAGGTTATTACCATACAAGCTCTTTTCCATTTTCCTTCAATAATCACCCCCCAAAAAAATTATAACAGCATAGAACCACTTTGTGTGGCATTTTTATTCCTCCAAACCAAAATCCATTATAAAACTGGCTAAAACGCTGAAATTGATTTGTTGACTTATTTTTCTTTCAAAAAAATAATTTCCCCGTCCATTTTACATTGTTCCCCACTCTTCTGCTTTGTGAATTTCGGAATTATTAACCAAAAACAAACTAAAATCTTCACCCATTTTTAAAATTAATAGGAAGTATCTTAGTATACTTATTATTGAATTTAAAATAAAATATCTAATATATTAAAAATAAAATTATATCTTAACTTTCTTAATAAGGTAACACTTATTAAAACCAAAAAATAAAAGGAAAAGGATAACATGAGAGGGTTTCCATAAGAAGAAATAAAAGGAATGAAGAAAATGTAGAACACAGTGGGCACCATGCATCAACATTGTCAGACCGATGAGTCCGTCACCAACCCACCCAACACTTCATTTGGCTTTGGCTTATATCAATTCTCAAATTCTCAATCACCACAAAACGACAATCCAAAAGCAGCACGCGTGCCCACTTTCTCAGATTCCTCTCTCTCTCTTTCTCTCTCACACCTTTCTTTTTCCTTTCTCTTTCTACGTTTTACTTTCCGTCCAAAAAATAACAGTCACGTGTCGGATTTGTCTTTGCAGGGAGGCGGTGACTGCATACAAGCCAACGGCTGTGGGGCCCTCGCCCGAAACTCAAACGGCAACCAAACGACGGCGTCAACCTCAAACGACAGCCTTACTATGACGGAGCACCAGGTGGCCAAGCTCATGGAGGAGGACATGGGCTCCGCCATGCAATACCTCCAGGGCAAGGGACTCTGCCTCATGCCCATCTCCCTAGCCACCGCCATCTCCACCGCCACGTGTCACACCAGAAACCCCTTGACCGCAGGCAACAACCAGATTCCGAACAATAACGGCGGCGGTGGTACAGCCGTGGGATCCAATGGCGAAGGGCCGTCATCTCCGAGCATGTCCGTGCTGACGGTGCAGTCAGCAACCTTGGGAAACGACGGCGCCGTGAAAGACGCTGCCTCCGTTTCGAAGCCGTGAGATAACGGCGTTTGGGTGACTTTTGGTGTAATAAAATAGACAAAGCAGACAAAAGAGAACATAAAGTGCTGAAGGACAGAAAATGACGTGGGTTTTTCTAAAAAGGGCCGTTAAAGTCTACGAAAATAAGGCGTCAGGGACACGGGTGGCGCTTTGACGACGCCGTATTTACCTAGACTTTGTTTGGCTAATGCTAACTTTCGACCAACCAATCACAACTCTACCATTCCAATTACCTACTTCTCCATCTTCTTTTTTATCTATGGGTTTTTTGTTCATTATCTTTAAATTTCTAGTGGATTTTTTTTCCCATTTCCCTTCAAATTTCAAGTTGGTCTGTCTTGTACTAGCGTTTTTATTTTTTCATGTGTTCACTTATAACTGCTATTATGAATCCATAATTATGCTATTTTATTGGTATATTTGACACGCGTTGTTGTAGGCTTGAGATGAGATTTATCTATTAACATAATAATATAAAAGTATAAAATGATTAATTCTTCAAGACAATATGTTCCCAAAAAAAAAAATTCTTCAAGGCAATAATAATGAAAGTAATACTCACTCAATAAAATTAAAAGATAAATGCACTGACAATAATTGTATTCCTTTTATCTTGAAAACAATTGTAGTTTTAAACAACTAAATATAGACTTCTAATAAATAAAAATTAAACAAATAAATAAATAAATAACAATTAAGATGGAACAATGACATGACCTGTGTTTTAATTTAAAGTTTTTCTTAAAGATGAGAGTAAAATTTTAAAAAGAAATAAGCTTACAAAAATTTGACAATAGATATTGTTAATAAAAAATGAATTTTATATATATATATATATATATATATATATATATATATATATATATATATTGTAGACAACTTAGTTATTATTAATTAATAATTATGAAATAATTAGGGATGGATGAGATCGACTTTATCCGAAAAGGATGGGCAGCTTTAGTTAGTAGCTTGTTCTTGTTATCTTGTATATGTGCCATTTCTTTAGACTTATTTTATGTGATCAAAAGCTATTTGCTTCGTGTTCCGGGTCTGGGGGTTTGCCCTTATGGGGGAAAAGGGAATCAAAATGCACCCCTCCCATGGATTAGGCTTATGTCAACGGGTGTATTATGCCATTAGTTTCTTTACTTTAAAGCCAAAATATAAAAAACTTGCTTTAATCGTAGGTCATGTATAAAAAATTCTTTTATATTTTGAATTTCATTTATACAACTCTCTGAATTAATCACATTGTTCATATTCGTGTATATTGTGTATATTAACTCTCTTTATACATGTGCAATTTTTTTTTTTGTAAAAAGTCATTATACACTATTTGATAAATTTAAAGAGTCAAATTAATAAGTTATAAAAAACCCATAACTTAGAGTTGCTGAGAGTTTTTTACATTTGATCCTTAATTTAATCAAATAACTTTTGGTATGTTAAAAGAAAAACGTTTTTTGTCCAACTAAATATTCCAATTTTCATTCACCATATGTTTTCGTACATATGTTTGTTGATTTTTTCGTATGTCAATGTTTTTATTTCCCACTTCTCTTTTTTTTTTCACCATAAACCTATATTGATTAACCACTTATTCTTAACGTATTAATCAGTTATTCGTTATTCAGAATTATAGTTGGATTCACTAGAAACTTATACTGATTAACTACTTATTCTTAATGTATTAACCAGTTATTCATTATTCGAAATTCTTACTTGAATTCACCAGAAATTGATATAGATTAACCACTTATTTCTAATATATTAACCAGTTAAATTGGATTCATCAATTAATAAGATTCACCATAAACTTATACCGATTAACCACTTATTCCTAACGTATTAACCAGTTATTCATTATTAAAAATTCTTACTTGAATTCACTATAAACTGATATAGATTACCACTTATTTCTAATGTATTAACCAGTTAATTTGGATTCACCAATTAATGAGATTCACTAGAAACATATACTGATTAATCACTTATTCCTAATATATTAATCAGTTATTCATTATTCAAAATTCTTAGTTGGATTTACCAGAAATCTATACTGATTAACCACTTATTCCTAACGTATTAATCAGTTATTCATTATTGAAAATTCTTACTTGGATTCACCAGAAATTGATATAAATTACCACTTATTTCTAATGTATTAATCAGTTAATTTGGATTCACCAATTAATGAGATTCACCAGAAACCTATACTGATTAACTACTTATTCCTAATATATTAATCAGTTATTCATTATTCGGAATTCTTAGTTAGATTTACCAGAACCTATACTGATTAACCACTTATTCCTAATATATTAACCAGTTATTCATTATTCGAAATTCTTATTTGGATTCACTATAAACCTATACTAATTAATCACTTATTTCGAATATATTAAGTAAAAATCTTCTGTTATATCTACAATGTCACTGCATAAATATTTTTAACTTTAAATTTTAAATTTTAAATTTTAAATTCTCTCAAATAAATTAATAAAATATAAAAATAAATAAAAATTAAAATTTTTTAAATAGACAAATAGCACGATTGAATTTAAAATGGTGGTATTGGTGTTCTAAAAAAAAAAGTGGTGGTATAAGTGGTACGATTTAGCAGTAGGTAGTATCACTGCCAATAGCATCCCGACGATTCTATTTTGGCTTCTTACTTTCAAGTTTTAAGAGCCAATGGAATACTGAAATTTTTACATTCTTTCGATGGAATCAGTAGGTTGACAATCGAACGATTGATATCCTTTGGGTGAAAGAAAAACCCTTCTAGAGAAAAGATATAATAATCTCTCAAGGGAACAAGGCATTAAAGTGACAGGAATCTGTCTATTAATTAAAAAAAAAAATATTGAACATTAAAGTTCAGGTAAGGCCTATTTTTTTTTTTTTTTTTACTTAGCTTAGATGTATTTAATTCCACGAGAACGTATTGGTCTGATTTTTATGATACCATAAATAAATTAAACTCGGAACTTTGAACTGAACCTTCTTAATGGTGAGAACATCAATCAAATTCCTTCTGCACTCTGGAGACGATAATCATGTGACGACCTTCATGCTACATGAATTTGTCCCATTGTTTAGTATGGTTTTTTTTTTAATAAAGACAAATTTGATTCTAATTTTCAATTGAGAAAGAAATTTATTTTTTAAGAGGTTATTAAGTTCTTGACAGTTCATTTTTTAATAAGAATATCATAAAATTTTTTGAGTAAAATACAAGAAATATGAATATTAAATGAAAATGTAATAGATTTGTAACAGTAAAAAACTGTAATCAAAGTAAAAAAAGCATATAAAAGTAATCGAATTAAATTGCATAAAAAGTAAAGTGTAAAAAAATAAAGAATTCTAAAATAAACTTGATAGAAGAATAAATTATAGAATAATAAATGAAAATAAGTAAAAAAAAATCAAATGATCTTAAGAAAACTTGATCAAGAATAGAAGAGCATTTACAGAAATGTAAATGATTGAAAAAGTAAATGAAATTGAATTAAACTTGCATTGGAATTGTAAAGTTTACATAAAGAAAATAAGATAAAAATATACTTGACTAATTTTTGCTTGCTCTTGTGTGTCAGTGTGAGATTTAGATTCTCTCATTTTTTTTCTCTCAAGTGGTTAAGTGGAGGAGAGAGATAGACACAAAAAAAAGTTATTAGTGGGACTCGATTATAATGTATAAAATTTTTTTATAACTTTTGTTTTATCTCTCTCCTCCACTTGACCACTTGAGAGGAATCAAATTGTGTCTATTCAAGTTCATAAATGTAACTCATGATAACTTAGTGAATATTATTCATACTAAGCTTTCGAATACACCTTGAAATTGTTTGAATCGAAAAGTTTTATTTTTATACTAACAGATACCCCTTAATATTTATTCTTGAAGTATGAGAGATAAATATTATTATTTCAAGTATTACGTTTCGATTAAATCTTGTCTTTGACTCAGATTTTTAGTTGCTCTTTATCAATTCAAGCTGACATGAGCAGTTAAGGACAGGTCAGAGGGAAAATATCAAAATTTTAAATTACCCCTAACCAAAATGTGGCCTCTCCCCCGTTGACCCATCTTCAATCTCCCACTCTCTGCCTTCCTACTTCACGCACAAAAGCTTGTTCTTCAGCCAAAGACAGTCCTATCGAACCGTTAAATTCCATCTTCTGAGCATTTTGTTCTTTCAAACTCCAAACTCCAAGCTTTGAATTTGAACTTCCATGGTGTCTCATTCTTCTCCCAGACAAGCCTCAACTCAACAATCTTACTCAACCACCGAGATTGATGAGGTGGTTCATCTTCCAAATGCTGCTACTATTACAACTCCCATTGAGAAAAATGGGATCTTTTATGCTCCATATCCTTCTACAGATAATTCTGACCTTTGGAAATCCTAGGTAATTATCTTTTTCTCAATTGCCAATGAAAAATACGCTTTTTTAGGACCAACTCTTCCTCTTGATGAGTATGAGTCTATTTCACACTTTTTTTTCCGTTCTTGAGGGTGAATCTATCTGTGCCTTTGACCCATCTTTGAAAACTGATTTTTTCGATTCTTTTTCAAAAATCTTTAGGAGTTCTCCCCTCTTTGGTTGTCAAACCAAATTGCTCTATTTGCAATGATTGATTAGAGTAAAAAATGCTAAGAAAGATCAGTGGAAAGCTTCTAGCATCTTCGACTTTATTCAGCTTAGTAGAGAGAGTGACGAATGCAATGCCCCCATGTTATCCAGTTCTTTTTTCTTCTGGAACAAGACCACTAACTCCTTCCATGTTCCTTATGGCATGCTCACTCCTACTCTTTTTGATTTAGCTGCCATCACAGGCTTAAAGCCCACTAGTAGAGTTATTACTAGTGCCTTAGAACTTATCAAAATTATTGAGCCCAATTGGTCGAGATTCATTTACACAACTTTTTTCAAAAACAATTAGCTCAACACTGATACAGTTTCTGATCAGGAACATGTTGCCTTCCTTGTTTTATGGCTTAGTACTTTTGTCTTATGTATTAAGTCCTTGCAAGTTCCTAAATCTGTGCATCATTTGGCCATCCTCATCCATGAGGGAACACCTTTATGCTTGAGCAAATTGATCTACTTAATTATATACTTCGATGACTAAAGCAATAAATCTCCTTCGATCTAAAGATAAGCCTCTAACCAACTTGGGTGGCCCCTTTTGGCTTCTTCAGCTTGGGCTTAATGCTCTCTTCGAACCTCACCTTCAAAGATCCTCTCCAACCAGCGTTTCCTGGAATATCGAAGGGAATCACTTATCTCACCTCCATTACTCCTCAAAGACTATTAGGGAGGTTGATGACTTCAAGTATTTTTTTTCTCTCTTTTTATCAACATGAAATTCCCCATTGATATCTTTTAATTTCTCCTCTTTTTCTAATTAAGATTGTGGTCCTGAATGGTTTTAACAACCTTTCTTTTGAGACATCCTAGGAGCACAGTCTGAAAACTTCGATTTATGGAGTAACATGTTCATCACTCAAATCTTCTCCATAGGTTTCCCAAAATCCAAAGATTTCAATCTAATTCTTTACTTTCCTTCCTATGTCTCTAGAAAGTTTGGCTTTTCACAATGCATTTCTGCTCCCATCTCGAAAAGAGAAGAATGTCAAATCTATGAATGCAAAGCCAAAGACCTAAAATAGTTTAAACATTTCCTTCGAAAGAATACTGACAGGAAGGAAGGGTTTAACCTTTTTTACTGCAAGAGCTCTTTTTTCACTACCTTTGGTTTCATCAATTGGTGGAACTGCTATTACTCTTCCCAAAAAATTTCACTTGAAGAATGCTTTAGGAGGATGACTAATCCAGATTCTTCTATGTAAACCAAAGATGCTCAAAAGAAATTGAAAGGTACACACCTCAAAGAAATCTCAAAGTTTAAGAAATTTTTTAAAGTTAAATATGATCCTCAAAACTTAAGATTGGTGGTTCGAGAAGCTGAACAAACTTTGAAACAAAAACAAGCAAAACATTATCAAAAATGTTATGCGGAGTTTATTAACGCTTTGATTTCGAATCCCTTTGCATCGTTTAAGGATTTCGAAACCCTTCTTAAGTTCCTTCCACTTCCCAATGCTTCTTTTAGTATGGCCAATTGGTATCCAAACCCAAAAAGTGGAAGAGTAGGTGTGGGTAAGGATTCGAAGAAGAACGAGGTGACTTTTGCTAATTGCTATCTAGATAACTGTCGAGATCCTACCTATGGATTCACTCGAATGATAAAATTTCCACCCCATGGTAAAACTTATAATTTCTTCTTAGCCTTTTAGTTTCAAATTAGCTACTAATCATTTATTCTCTATGCAATTTTGAAGAGAATAAGGGTCATGGAAGACCTGGGCATTGAAGAAAATTATGAAGACGACCCCCAGAGAACCAAGAAAAGTTCTAAGACTGCAAAGTCTAGAACATTTGAAAAATCAACCTCCTCAGTTGGATCGAAAAAGAAGTTTGCTGAGCCAGCTTCCTCGAAATTGAAATATGTCGAGAGGGATACTCTCGAAAATCCTGAAGAAAAGCCTACCACTGCTCCTAAGTCCAAGGTAAAGATAAGTAACTTGTAATTCTGCCTCCATTATATCTTTATATCTAGCTTATAATTGACTCTTTAAACCTTTCCAGGGGAAAACCATAGGTGAAAGTCCTATAAGGTCCGGTCAAGTCAAGCACATGGCCGTCAAAAGAGGAAGATAAATTTTTCATGTTGAGACCTTTGATTCGTCTCAACATGAAGTTGAAGAGCAACCAACATCGAAGGTTGCCAGATCTTCCTCTGTTAACTAAGAAACTGAATATATTGTGGTAAGCTTATTTTTTCAATTAACTTTTAGTAGTCGAAATCCCTTTTTTTTTTTAATTTCAACTTACTTTTGGATCTTGAACAAGAACCTTCCATAATTCATCTAATTAGAGATAACTCACCTGTTACTTCGAGAAGGTCCATGACTCCATCTCCTTCTCTTTCTCTATAAAAGGACTCGATCCCTTCACAAGGTGTTCAAACACATTTACCTGAAGAAATCTCACCATCCCCAAGTGCTCGCTTTGAAGGGCATTTTGAACCCAAAGTTCAACCCATCAATTTTGATTTGCCAGAAAGAGAAACGAGCACTTGAGCTATTTGAGATGCCTCTCTTGAAGACACTGAAGTTGATGTGCAAGTTAGATACATTCCTTCGAGTAACTTATTTGAACTCGAATTTTGTGTAACTTGTTTTAATTATTTTTCATTGGTATAGGAAAATACTTCCAATCAATCAAGGCAAGATCATGTCGAAACTGATCCATCTGCTGTTGGTGAGATTCTTGCTTGCCCTCCTGAAACACTCAAAACAATTGATGATAATGGTGGGGATGACAAAAATATTAGAAGTTTGAATGATGATGACGATGATGATGAAGACGATCCACTAAAGTTAATTGAAGATATCCTTTCTAGAAAAACTTTGATATCCTCAAAGTCTCATCATTCGACTGCATATTCAGAAGCTAAAGTCCAAAGCATCTCCACTACTCAGTTGTTGCAGGAGGTTGGCACTTTACTAAACTTAGGGCTGGATCTGTTAATGGCTTCTGAAGAAAATAAGCAGAAAATGATCACATTACTCGAATAGCTTGGACAATACAATCAACTTTTAACTCCTGATAGTCAACAAGCTATTCAAAAGCTTAGAGGATTATTCGAAGACTTAATGGCTAATTTCTTCATCTTCTAACAAGCCATTACTAATCATCAATAACTTTTAGATGCTAGGGCCAAATTGATAAATAATGTGTCCAAGGTAAAAGGAAGGCATTCGAAGCTCCATATTGCATTATCAACTACCCAGGAGATACTAGCTCGAAATGAAGAAAAAATTGTTGAACTGAAAGCCTAGCTTTAAGAGATTGCAGAGCAGCAGGATAATCTTCGAGCAGCAGTGGATAAATTCACAACCTAGGAGCAACAACTGAAAAATGATTGTTCTAAGTGGGTTATCGAAAGCAAGGATATGATGTTGGTCATATAAACATCAACTCCTGCTTTCAAGAAAGCTTCAGCTGAAAGGAAGAAAGCAGAGGAAACTCTAGGGTCCCTTCAATTTTTTTTTAATCATCTTTCGTTTCAAAACATTTCATTTTTTTATTTTTTTATCTGTCGATCAAAGTTTGTAAAACAATGTTACATTAATTATATGTCGAACTACCATTCAATATGAAATGTTTATTTTATGTATTGTTGGTTTATATTGCTTTAGATACTTGCCATTAATTGAAGCAATTCTTTCATTAGAACTTGTATTTATAATCAAATAAGCATTTCCAGAAAATACCTTTTCAATTCGATATGGTTCATCCCAATTAATTTGGGGACAATTTTTCATATAACTTTGATTTTTTATCCATAGGCAAGATAACTTTCTATACTAAATCATTTAATTTAAATTCTTTTTTCTTGACTCAGACCTTTTCAATTTTCTCTTTTTGTCAAATCATGTTTTCAAGAGCAATCAACCTTTCTTCATCTAAATGATTTGATTCATCAAACATCATATTCCAATAATCCTCTGTTGGAATTTCATCTTGACGTTGTAATCTAACTAACTGAAGGTTAATTTCAATTGACAATACCACTTCGTGACCATATATTAATTGGTAACATGTGGTACTAATTGTCTCCTTAGGAGAATTTTGATATGCCCATAAAACTCGACTTAATGTTTCATGCCAACTTCTTGATTTTTGACTAATATGCTTCTTTATTAAACTAATTAAGATTTTATTAGCTACTTCAACCGGACCATTAGCCTGAGCATAATAAGAAGTCAAAATAATCAATTTAATATTCCTTGATTCAACAAACTGGGTAATATTTTGACTAGTAAAAACAGTCCCTGGATCAGTTGTCAAGGTTTGAGGAATACCAAACATATATATGATATTTTCTTCGATGAAATTTATTATGTCTAGTTGGGTAACATCCTTCAAAGGGATGACTTCACTTCATTTCATAAAACAGTCAATAGCAACCAATATATATGTATACCCTTTGGACAATGAGGGATGAATTTGTTCAATTAGATTTAGTGCTCATCCTCAAAATGGCCAAGGTTTAATAATCAAATGTAGTTCACTAGCTGGGATATGCTGAATGTTTCCATGCTTTTGACATTCTGCACAGGACTTAGCGTAGCAATTGTATTCCTTAGCTATTGTAGGCCAATATACTTTGTCTATGTAAAATCCATTTCATTATTAATTTGATGAGTACCACAAATGCCTTCATGTACTTATGCTAAGGATTTATATACTCCCTTCTCACTTAGGCATGTCAATAAATCTCCATCTACTAATTTCTTAGAAAGTGAATCACCCATTACAACATAGTGTAGGGCTCTATATTTGGTTTTCCTTTCGACTGATGAACTGGGATTTCTTAGATAATCAACAATTGACTTCCTCCAATTAGAGCTATCTAATTTTTTTATTGAACATATTTCTAAGTTCTCAAATGGGTATAATTTCTCCTTAATCTCGATTAACTTAGATATAGTTTCACTCGGAATCTTATATCCTGAAGCTATTTGGGCTAGTTCATTAGCTTCATGATTTTCCACTCTTGGGATATTGTGCATTGTAACCTCATTGAATTCACATAGTAACCTTGCTGCAAAAGCAAAGTATCTAAACAGATTTTGGTTAATGCATTTATATTCTCGAGTAAATTGTTTAATGACTAATTGGGAATCACCCATTACTTTGACAATTTTAGCTTTGAGTGAAATTAATATTTCCAAACTAGCTATTAAAGCTTTATATTTAGCCTCATTATTCGAACATTCATGCCTTAGTTCTAACAAAAACTTGGTTGGGATTCGAACAAGTGAAATAATCAGAACTCCCAGACCAATACCTCCACTATGTTTCAATCCATCGAAATATAACTTCCATGGCTTTAGTCCCATGTAGTTAATAATTTTTTCTTTGACGCCAACACAAGGATGACCAGTCAAGAAATCTACCAACACTTGGCTTTTCATAGCCTTCAATGACACGTATTTTAAAGAAAATTTGGTTAAAACAAGAGCTCATTTCCTTTCTCTACCACACAACATAAGTTTTGATAACATATACTTTATTATATTAGTTTTCAAAATTACAAGTACATCATAGGGCTTCATATAGTATTTTTTACTTAGTATACCAGAAATACAAATCTAAACATAATTTTTCTACTATATTATACCTAGTTTCAGCAATAATGAAAACTCTACTAAGATAGTAAATGACTCTTTTGATTTCATTCTTATCTTCTTGGGCCAACATGCTCCTAATAGTTTCATCCGATGCTGAAATATATAACTTCAAGGGACGTCTTGGAGTTGGATGAGTCATTATTAAAGGATTAGTCAAGTAGCTCTTGATCTGATCAAAGGCCTCTTGGTGTTCTTTCTCCCATCGAATTTCCTCTTTGGCTTTAAGCTTCAAAAATGGGGAGAAGACCTTGGTCTTTCTAGATAAATTCGAGATGAATTTTCTTAGGAAGTTTATCTTCCTTAACAAAGATTGGAGTTGCTTCTTATTTGAAGGAGGTATTGTTTCAAGTATGACTTTAGCCTTGTTTTGATCAACCTCAACTCCTTTCTTCTAGACCAAGAATCAAAGAAAATTTCCTCCAAAAACCCCAAAAGCACGCTTAATAGGATTCATCTTTAATCCATGTTTTCTCATTCTTTCGAATGACTGCCTTAGGTTTGAAAAATGTTCCTTTTTTTTATTTTGATTTAACCACAACATCATCAATATAAACATCTATGAATTTACCAATTAAATCATGAAAAATAGTATTCACGGCCCTTTGATATGTGGCTCTAACATTTTTTAAACCAAAAGGTATGACTATCCACTTATACGTGCCAATTGCCCCTGGACATCGAAAAGTAGTTTTCGATACGTCCTATTCAGCAATATAAATCGGGTTGTACCCAGAATAGTCATTCATAAAACTTAGAATTCATGGCCTGATTCTGAGTCAACTAACATGTAAGCAATTGGCATGTGATATTCATCTTTAGGAGTAGCAAAATTTCAATCTCGAAAATCAATACATACTCTTAATTTACCATTCTTTTTCATAACATGTACAACATTGGAAATCCAATTTACATACCTTGCAGTTCAAATAAACTTAGCTTTTAGAAGGCTTTTGATTTCCTCTTTAATCTTGAGAACCACATCAGGTGCAAACCTTCTTGGGGCCTGCTTCACTTACCCTTGTCCTGCTCAAATTAGTAGTTTGTGCTCTACTAAATTATGAATGAGTCCAGACATTTCTTCATAATCCCATGCAAAACAGTCCTTGAACTCTTCGAGCAACTTGACTAACTCCAACTTGTAGCTATTTGCTAATAAACTACAAATATAAGTAGGTTTTTTATTTACATCATTTCCTAAATTAATCTTTTCTAAGGGATCTTGTACCTGTATCTTTTTAATTCCTTGAGATAGAAGGACCTGTTTGAACCCTAAAGAAGAGTCATCATAAATACAGTCTAAGTTGATACCATCTATAGTGCTAAATTTCTTAGACATATAAGTTATGATAAAAGTCAATTGATTCGCAATTGCACTTTTAGTGGTGCATTTATTAGCCATGTAAGTTGAAAATCGAGCCAACAGGCTCTCAAGAGTCATACTTACAAATTTGTTCAAGCCGAATCAAATCGGCCTTAGGAATTAAAGAAAAACTAGTAAGGCTAAGAGCTACCTTCTCGATGGTTCTTTTGTCGAAAGCTCCTGAGTCCCAGATCTTGAAGGGTTTCACCCCAAGGATATATATCTTGAAGCCTACATGGTTCTGCTGTACATAACACAGGCTATCATCTGCTTCCACCATCTCCAGTTCTCCTTGTTCATTCCACAAAAACATCTTCTAATGAATTGTTGATGGTACTACTCCTATTGCATGAATCCACGCTCTCCCTAAAAGCAAATTATAACTTGCCTTTGAAGGTACCACAATGAAAAGAGTGGACTTTGTCACTACTTCTTCTAATGTCGAAGACTTCCTATTAAAATCAGTTACCACCATGTTATGAGGCAGCAGATCTGACTCAGTCTTGCTAAATCTCTTCAGTAGACTCTTGGGTATTAGATTAATTGCAACACCACCATCTATCAAGACTTTGCCTACTAGCTTTCCATCTACCACTACTTTAACAAAAAGAGGATGAAGATGGTCTTTCATCTCTCGTGTGGGTACATCAAAAATTGCAAAATTTTATTTGACCTCAATAGTGTCCTCTTCGATGAAAAACCAACCTTCGTCTACTTCGTCAGACTCATCCTCAAAGTCCTTTCTTGTGTCTATGTCCACTTCATTGAGCGTTGCTGCAAAATCAGAAGGCAACACAAACACTACATTTCCTTCAAAGATGGCCTCCAATTCGTCATCAAAACTAGATTCGAATGAATCAACTATTATATCCTCGTCCAAAGAACTATGTTGCTTACCTTTTTCTTGTTGGATTCATAGGTGATGATTTCACCACCTCAGCATAAGGCCTGGCCTGTACCTGCATATGAGCTATAGCCTGTTGAGGTTGTGTCAACCTTTGGGCCTTCCTCCACTGGGTCTTTGACATGTAAGGGCTTTGACCTTGGCTCGAATCCTATCTTACACTTTTATTCCAAGTATTAGGCTTAACTACACTTCCCCCATAGGGATATTACATCCCAAGATTGAGCTTGTGCTAGTTGGGCTTGTAGTTCTGAGGAACTTTTTAGAAGTTTAGGTTGTTCCTGAACCATTTATTACTGGCCATGTTTGCAGGTGGCACCTTCATATTTCCTTTCCTTGATTTTTCAGCTGAATCAACCATCACCATAGATTTCTGGTTAATGGGTTGATTATGGATGTCAATCTTGTCAGAGCTTTTTACAGGAGCCTTCAACTTTTGCTTCCTGGAAACTTCGAAAGACTTAGCAATCAATTTGTCAAAAATTGTACAACATCTTGGACATAGGGAAACCTCTCTATCCCTTTCCTTTTTCAAATTATGAACTCAACCAGAGTCTCTCCTACTTTTGGGTACACCTCTGCTTCATTGGCCTCAAACACGTCAAGGTTAACCTCAGTATTGACTTTAAGGACAACCTCTTCAACCACATTCACCATATTCATTTGCAAAAAGTTGACATGCTCAATGTATCTTGCATTTACTTCGAAAGGGTCAATGTTTACCTTTATTTCTTTTTTCTGTTCTTTGAATTTTAGTCTATCGTCTTTGATAACTGATAACTTCAGGAAATGAAGTTATGTCACTTGATTTTTGAATATATATAAGCATGCTATTCTTAAGTTTTCAAGGCCAAATGTTCAATTCTTGCATGACTTTAGTAATTTAAGCTTGTTAACTAAAAAATGAGTAAGAATTGAATATTTGAGAATTTTAATTAAGGAACTTGGATTGATCATTGTTTGATGGACTTTGCCATTGTCCTAATGGCAGGTATTAAGAGGGAGAAGCTTTGGAAGGGGTGAAGAACCCAAAGACAAGCTTTAAAGTGGAAGACGGTAAGAAGAGAAGAGACTGTCAACCCATGCTTAGGCGTGAAAAAGCCACGCCTAGGCGTGGCACTCTCAGGTTTTCAGAACTTTCAGACAGAGACACCCACGCTTAGGCGTGGGAAAGTCACGTCTAGGCATGGCCAGCACCTGTCAACACGTGTTTCTTAACCACGACTAGTTGTGGAAAAAATCTTAGTCCGCGAATTTGACTCTTTTTATTTGGGAGCATATGAGAGGATTCTGTTTTTCACAAAGCACGAGCTCTATATAGAATGGAGAGGAAGAGGAAACCAGTCAAGATAGAGGTGATTCAAGTGAAGAATAAGATCAAAGGAGGAAGATCAAGGTTGGATGCTCTCCACTTTTGTTCATTCTTTCCCTTTTCTCTCTTGATCTTTAATTTGATGGGTTTTAGAATTCTATATATTTTCTCTTCTTTCATGATGTGTAACTAAATTCTAATGTAGGGGCTCTCTAGGATCTTGTTATGGATTTGAATGTCTTATAATTTGTTGAGTTTTTATCAATGAAATTGGTTTTGTTCTTCTATACCTATGCTTAGTGCTTGTTATTGTTTGGCCATCAATTACATGATTTTAGTATTCCAAATGAACTAGATATAGGGATTTGTGAATATGGATATGGTATGGTTGATGTATGTTCAATTACATTCTAATGGTTTGGGTGTGTTGATTAACTAAAGGGATGGACACATACCCCTTGGTGATGCATTGCAAGTGTTTGATTATTGGTCTCAATGAGTGATTCTTATGCTAACTCACATGGACACATAATGGATTAGATAGTTCTCACATAGATAATTGTCCTAGACATAGGCTCTTATCTATTGCTTGTTTTTAGCTAACATAAATCAATTCATTGATAGGTACTTTTAAATTGCAAATATTTATTGAAGTAGCAAGTGAATAAGGACCCCTAGGCCTTAATCATTCTTATCTTTCTCTTGTGGATTTGGTGTTTGGTGCATTCTTATTTTATTTCTTTTAAGTTATTATTTTAATTGCAAACCACTCTCACATTTTGATTGCTTGGATAAGATTTTGTGAAAATTGGTTGAGTTTTAGCATTTTTTCTAATTGTCAATCCCTTGGGACACGATACTCTAACTTTTATATATTACTTGTTGGCCCGTGCACTTACGGATTACCCCTAACAAGTTTTTGGCGCCGTTACCGGGGATTGAATTTAGATTTTTTGTTATTTCTTATATCAATTCACGACTCTTATTTCAAGTGTTGTTTGTTATTTTTTTTCCAGGTACATGGCTCTTGTATGTGAAGAACTCAAAGTGTGTCTCGATTTCCTTACGATCTTGAGATCGGGAGGACATTTCATAGATTGCTAAGAGAATAATAAGTATAAGGGCAAACATTAAATTTGGACAGCGAACCTGAAATGGTGGAAGAAGCGAATGCTGAAAGACTCTTAAGGGAGTATGCCACTCCAAATGCTAGAGATATCTGATCTAGTATCAGAAGGCCAGCTATGCAAGCACAGACTTTTGAGATCAAGCTTGCCATTATCCAGATGGTTCAGAATACTTTGCAATTTGTGAATCTACCTTATGAAGATCCTAATGCTCATCTAGCTAACTTTCTAGAAATTTGTGATACTTTCAAGCATCAAGGGATGACTGTTGATGCAGCTCGCTTGAGGCTCTTCTCTTTTTCTTTGAGGGATAGGGTCAAGGCTTGGCTACAATCCTTACTTGAGTATTCCATCACTACTTGGGAGGAATTGGCGCTGAATTTTTTGGACCGATTCTTTCCACCCATGAAGGCAATAAAATACATGAATGACATCTTATCCTTCAGGCAGTTTAAAGGAGAAACTTTGTATGATGCATGAGAGCGATTTAAGGAGTTGCTAAGGAAGTACCCACATCATGGTATAGCAAAATGGATGTTGGTACATACCTTCTACAACAGCTTGACAACGTCCATTCGATCTATAATTGATGCAGCAACTGGAGGGGCTCTCATGAGCAAGACTATAGATGTAGCCTACAACTTTTTGGTGGAAATGACTAATAACAACTATCAGTGGCCAACAGAGAGGATTACTCCAAAGAGAATAGCAGCCGGTATACATAGGGTTGATGCTATCACATCACTTACAGCTCAAGTGACAGCTCTCTCTAAGAAACTTGACACCATGTGAGTCAATTTAGTAACAAGTGGTGCTAATACTTCAGCGGAGATTTGTGATCATTGTGGAGACCTTCACTCAACTATTAATTATGCAACTAGCTTGGAAAATGTACAATATGTCAATCAATTTCATCAGCCAAGTCACAATAATGTTTTTGGTAACACTTACAATCCTAGTTAGCAGAACTATCCTAATCTCTCATGGGGAGGAAATGCTCAAGGCTCTTCTTCTTATCAGCCTAAAGAAGCACCTCGTGTTCCTCCACGTTTTCAATAACAGAGCCCCCTTCAAGCCCAAACTTCAACATCAACTTCAACTTCCAATTTAGAGAAGATGTTTGCTTAATTCATGACTAGCCAACAAGACTATATGACCAAAAGTGATTCAAGGCTAGCCTCTCACGATACTTTGATACAAAGCCAAGTAGCTTCCTTGAGGAATCTAGAGACTCAAGTGGGCCAACTTGCATAAGCTCTAAATAATAAGCCCTCAGGGAGTCTTCTAAGTGGCATCATCAATAATCCTAAAGGTGCATCTAATGAGCACTGTAAGGCTATATCATTGAAGAGTGGGAAGGAGATAGAAGGTAATCCAAAGACCAACCTACTTGAAGAGGAAATGGAGGTGGCACAAGATGAAGAGATTGTGAGCAAGAAGGTTAAGAAAAATGAAGAAATTGCAAAGGGAAGGGTTGAAGACAAGAAGAAGGAAGACAAACCTATGACACCACCTCCACATTTCCCTAGCCAGCTAGCAAAGCAGAAGCTTGATGCTCAATTTAAAAAATTCTTAGAGATTTTCAAGAAACTTTACATTAACATACCATTTGTTGAGGCTTTGAAACAAATGCCTAGTTATGTGAAGTTCATGAAAGACATCTTATCCAAGAAGAGAAAACTTGGGGATTATGAGACTGTAGCTCTCACAAAGGAGTGTAGTTCCATCTTACAAAACAAACTACCTCCCAAGTTGAAAGACCCAGGGAGCTTTACCATTCCATGCACCATCGGGAGCCAATTCTTTGGAAAAATCTTATGTGGCCTAGGAGTAAGCGTAAACATGATGCCTCTATCCATCTTCCAAAGGCTAGGTTTGGGGGAGGTGAAGCCGACTTCGGTTACCTTACAACGAGCTAATCGTTCTCTCACTATCCTAAAGGGAGTATAGAAAATGTCTTGGTCAAGGTGAACAAGTTCATTTCCCAACGGATTTCATAATCCTAGACATGGAAGAAGATCGCAATGTGCCTTTGATTCTTAGGAGACCTTTCCTAGCCACTGGTTAGACTATGATTGATGTCCAAAAATATGAGCTTACAATACAGGTCAATGAGGAAAATGTAACTTTTAACATTTACAAAGCTATGAAATTTCCCAGTGATCATGGAGAATGTTCTTACCTAGGTATGATTGATTAAGTAGTCAATACTGCATTTCATGCTAATTTTACTAATGATCCCCTTGCTTTATCATTAACATCTATACATGAGCATGCAGATAGGGATGATGTGATGGAATGTATTAAACTGCTTGACTCATCTGCTAAGTTTTACAGGAAACTAGGTTTTGAACCGTTGAACATACAGTACTAGAATTTTGGGTTTTAGTAATCGATTTAGAGACTGATTTATTTCGGTCTCTATAGAGACTGAAATATAGACTGATTTAAAAAAAAATAATTTACTACCAAAATAAAATCGGTCTCAAAATTTTTTAGAGACCGAATTAGAGACCAAAACTATGTTATAATTTTTTTAAAAATATGTCTTATTATTAGAGACTGATATTTCGGTCTCCAAAAAAAAAATAAAGTAGAGACCGCAAATTTGGTCTCTAAAAAAATAAAAAAAATATTAGAGACCGAAAATTCGGTCTTTATATAAAAAAATAATAATTAGAGACTGAAAATTCGGTCTCTAAACAAATTCCTCACCTCACTAGTGGATGACCCCTCCCCTTTTCCCAAATATTTTTCTATCCTATTATCTATTATCTGCCTCTCCCTCCCACTCAATCACCCTCCCATTACCCTACAAATCTGACCGCCGTCCCACGCCTCCACCTACCAGACTGTCGCTCCCTACACCAGTGACGCCAACCGACGCTCCCCAGACCGCCGCGAGCCAGACCGCCATTGCATACGAAACAGACCGGGGCGAACCAGACCAACAACGCCAGCCAGACCGTTGCGGCCCAGACTGACGCTCGCACCGCCGTTGCTCGAGCTCGAACTAGACCGCCGTTTAACCCACTGGATCTGCTCCAACTGGAGTCAGATCTGTCAATCCAACACCACGAACAGCGGCGCCACCGGTAAAAAGAGGCTGGCCATTTGGTAGCAGTAACAATAGTGCCACTGCCACTGTCGCCGTTTCGACGGCTTCGTCTACCTTGCTTGGTCGTTCCTTTCACGTTCATAGCTCCTTTGCTGGTTAGTGTATGAAAAAAATTTATAGCCAAATTTCCTTCCTTTGGATGCTTCTTCTGGTTCCAAACAGTTCCTTTACACTGACTTTGAGATTGTTTGGCATCAATTGATTTGTTAGTTAATGTTATCTTTTGCTCTAAATTTTCTCTTTAAGACGGAGACTTTGTTTGAATAAGCCAAAATTTAACACACAATGACACAAAACATCCATTTGTTATATAGTTGAAACCTACATATAAAGGAGTACGAGATCGATTTAACAACTAAGTGATTAATTAATTACTTGATGGACCACTTAGAGCATGTTTGGATTAGATTAATTTGTAGGGAAAAAAATTGCTTTTATGGTTTTTTAAGCTCTTCAGTAGGAGTTTGATTATAAGCTATCCGAACACACATTTAATTTGAAGACTACTGTGGATGCAGTATCATGAACACAATTTCTAATTACTATTTAGGTGGGATGACTGCATGGCTAGTGACTCATTTGTCATTATATAGACTAGAGCTGCAATATTGTTTTACTGCTAAACTTCAAAATGCCATTGGAAATGGTAGGATAATTATGATTCCACATCTATAGGTTCTTAGTTCTTTTGCTAAAGTTAGTCCTCATAGAGATCCTTAGAGTTTGTTTGGATGGAGGAGTTTGAAGAGGAAGGGAGGGGAGGAGAAAATTTTTCATTTTAAGTAAAACTCCCCTTATTTTAGAATTTTTTAAAATTGAGAAATTATCATGAAACCTTCCAATCACCCCGTATTCATTTTTATAAACATTTTATCATTCTCTTAATTTTGAAATAAAAATTATTCTTTCCATATCTTACCCTCAAAACTCCATCCAAATGTACCATTAGAGGTTAAGACAGGAAGTTATAATGTATATTATTAGCTTTTGGTAAGGACAATAGAGGCAAATATTATTTTTCTTAGTCTCTGGCAGCATGTTGTTTACAATAACATATTAACTTTTCTATTCATTTTTCATTGAATTTTTCCTTCATTTCCAGATCAAAACAATAAAAGAATTGTTTTGGCTCTTCAAAGTGGTTTGAACATCTAATATTTCCTTTTCTTTATAGAGAGAGGACAAGCTTAAACTCTTTTCCTAAGTTTTTATACCAAGCTATAATGCATTATATAAGTTACAATTTTTTTTTAATTTCACACGTTTGGGTCATTTGTTGTGGCCATTAGTCTATCATTTGATTGAGTTATGTATGACCCTTCTTCTTTCGATATCTATTTGTCAATTGTGATTAAGGTTGGCCACGAATTTATCTACCCTTTAAATCATGTCAATTTGTTATCATGTTATGTTATACCCTCTCCGTCTGCGATATGATTGAAGAAGAAGCATATAGTCATAATAAATTTCTCCCCTGTCACAAGAGGCATTCCGCATATTAGCCTTGCCACTGCCACTACCTTATTCTAAGCAGCATCACTCAAAGCTTGTTTCCTACATAGCTACGGAGCTAATGGACACTGAGAACCTACTGCAAGTCTTACCCAACAGATATGTTTATAGCACTAAAGTTTTTGTTATTCTAGATGTTCTATATATAATATAAGCATAAGCGTATGAGGCTAATTTTATATTATTTTATTTTTGCTATTTTTCAGGCTCCTGATGAAATAGCTAAGAAGAATAATGGTAGTATGGTACAATTAATCATCTGCCCAAGGACAGGTTTAGTTTGTAGCTACACAAAACTGGTCAAGGAATATATTTCATAAATCTACTTACTTAAGATTAATTGATTAATTATTGAAAACGTCAATCTTGACTTTAGCTTCAATCTCCGTTATTGACTTAAGTACGTACATATGTTAGATATATTTTCAAATGTCGTTGCTGGGATTTGACCTTGGATTGTGCATAGGAAAATCTAGTCTCGCATTCTTCTGTTATGTTTTGTATTTTGCATTGTATCATGAGACTTTGGTTTGAACTTTCCTCATGAAGGGTATTTCAACTTATTATATTATTTCAAACATTGAGAGGGATTAATAATTTTTCTTTAAAAAGTTAATTACAGAGAAAGAAAAAAGATGGGAAGTATTGATGCTAGAATGAGGGGCAATAACCCCGAAACTAAAGAGCATTGAGAGAGAATCAAGAGACAAAATGTCATCAAGTAAGATAGAAAAGAGAAGGAAAAATATATGTTTGCAGAGCTTTTGAAAATGTCCTCATTCTTTGAAGGTATGAGCTGGCAAGATTTTAGATCTACATTTGCTTTTGCTCCTCTTTTTTTCATGTTTGGGAGAGGGGTGGTTGTTCTTGTTTCAATTAAAGCGGTTTAGCAACCTTATGATGTATATTGGGTGGCTGATTGCAGTGAAGTAAGTGGAGACAGGGAGGTACAATGGATAATGTTAGAATTACTCAGTCAGGTTGATGGTTTTAGTAGTGATGACCGGATTAAGGTTTGTTTTCTATTCTTCTTATCTGTGTGTCTCTCTTTCTGATTGATGTGATAAAAAATAAGCTCCAAAGAAGTTTGTTGTCTTTCGGTTAAGCATATTAGAATATATCTTAAAACTTATCTTTGGAAGCTAGTCACGTCACATTACTTATTTTTATTTATACTTTGAAGTGTAACAAGTCAAATAGTGATTACTTAGATTTAGAACTTAGAAGTTCGCACCAAATGTATTAGACTTTTGTTCAGTTATGATATAGGGATTCAAATGCCATTTTCATTTATTCTTGTAAATTGTATGTGATTGCAGAAACAAACTGTGTAGATATTCTTGATCCTAGCCTTATGCGTTCTGGTTAATTAGATTGAAAAATAGAGTTCCTAAACCCAACTGAAGAAGCAAGAGCCTGAATTCTGCAGGTTTGGTATCTTCAAACTTTATCTGCTGACTTTTTTTAAGCTGCTCAATTACTCTTCGAGGCTATGTTTGGTTTGGGGTAATAAAGGAAGAAATATCACTTGAGGCTAAGCATTTGAGGCTTAAACCTGTTATGACACTTGGATTCTAAAATATATATTTTTGGATGTAAATTTCTTACTATGGTTAGAAAAAACAAACAAAAAATATGGTTTATTATTCAATTTCAATATTTGTGTTCTTTATTTTCTGTGTGTGGTGTATAAAGTCTTATGCTCTTTCCACATGGTCGTGATCTTCTACATAATTGCATAATCAACTTTAATTGGCATTAAACTGGTGCATCTTGTTCTCTCTAACTTTTTGTATTGCTTATTTTGTAGAGACTTATTTGAATGGATTGTGCTTGAAGTCTTGAACTACTGCAGTTCTGGTACTCATTGCTCTTCTGTTATTTACTTCAAACTAGCATGTGATCATGTGTTGCCTAGTTATTTTAGAATTTAATCAACAATTTAATCTTTTGTTCATAGACATATCATGATAAAAATGTGATTTTTGGGATTTTTCTATGTAATTGATTGTATGGATTAAGATCTAAAATCATGTTTGATATAAAAAAAGTAGTTTATTTTGACTTCTATAACTCCATAATAATTCTCTTCTAGCAATTTTTTTATTTATTTTATATTTATTTATTTTTATAAATAGAGACCGATTTAGTGACCGATTTTATAAAATATATAATATATTTAGCCTTTTAGAGACCGATTTAGAGACTAATAATTAGTCTCTAGTTTAGAGACGGAGTTAGCGACCGATTTTATAAAATATATAATATATTCATGTTTTTAGAAACCGATTTAGAGACTTATTTAGAGATCGATAAATCGGTCTCTAAAAAATTAGTCTCTAAATCGGTCTCTAATGTGCTTTTTTAAAAGTATGATTGACCAATATTTGACCATAAATTAGCGATCGATTTAGAGACTGAAAAAATCGGTCTCTAAAAAATCGGTCACTAAATCGGTCTCTAATATTTAGCGATGAGGCTTTTTGAGACCGGTTTAAATCGGTCTCTAACTATTTTAGAGACCGATTTTCTTAATTTAGAGATCGAAAAATCGGTCTCTAAAACCTAAATTTCTAGAGGATACCTTCGACAAATTCATAGTTGGAGCTTAAGCAATTACCTGATCATTTGAGGTATTCATAGTTGGGGGAGTCGTTCATATTTCCAGTTATTATTTCCTCATCTTTATCAGAGGAGCAAGAATCCAAGTTGCTCAGAGTGCTCAGGGAGCACAAACAAGCCTTGGGGTGGTCTATTGTAGATATCAAAGGCATTAGCATCACTATCTGTATGCACAAAATATTACTGAAAGCTGATCATAAGCCAACCATTGAACATCAAAGGCGCCTCAATCTCATCATTAAGGAGGTTGTTAAGAAGGAGATTATCAAGTGGCTGGATGCAGGTATCATATACCCCATTTCTAACAGCAAATAGGCGAGCCCAATTCAGTGCGTGCCCAAGAAAGGTGGAATAATGGTGGTAGCCAATGATAATAATGACTTGATTCCCACCAGGACTGTCATTGGATGACGCATATGCATGGATTATAGGAAGCTTAACACTATAACCCGAAAGGATCATTTCCCATTACCATTTATTGACCAGATGCTAGATAGGTTAACAGGTTGTGAGTTTTACTATTTCTTAGATGGGTACTCGGGATACAATCAGATTGTTATTGCCCCGGATGATCAAGAGAAAACAACTTTCACCTGCCTATATGGTACTTATGCTTTCAGAAGAATGCCTTTTGGGTTGTGCACTGCCCCAGCTACTTTTCAGAGATGTATGATGGTCATCTTCACTGATATGGTGGAGAACTATTTAGAGATATTCATGGATGAATTCTTTGTTTTTTGTGATTCTTTTGATGAGTGTCTTCAAAATTTGCCCCCAGTGTTACAAAGGTGTAAGGAAACCAATTTGGTACTTAATTGGGAGAAGTGTCATTTTATGGTCCAAGTGGACATAGTACTTGGCCATAGAGTGTCACCTAAAGGAATAGAAGTGGATAGAGCTAAGATTGAGGTGATTGAGAAACTTCCACCACCAATTTCAATGAAAGGAGTTCAGAGTTTCCTTGGGCATGCTTGATTTTACCGAAAGTTTATCAAAGATTTTTCCAAGCTTGCCAAACCACTGTGTAATTTGTTGGAAAAAGATGTGACCTTTAAGTTTGATTAATCATGTATGGAAGCCTTTGTTGAGTTGAAGAAAACGCTTGTCTCAGCGCCCAATATCACTACTCCTAATTGGACCCTACCATTTGTGCTTATGTGTGACATTAGTGACTATGCAGCCAATGGAAGAATAAAATCTTTTATTCCATATATTATGCAAGTCGGACACTCACTGATGCTCAGTTGAACTACACCACCACTGAGAAGGAGCTCCTTGCAGTTGTCTTTGCTTTCGACAATTTTCGAGCATATTTGGTTAGCACCAAAGTCATTGTATTCACAGATCACTCAACCATTAAATATCTAGTGAGCGAAAAAGATGCCAAGCCAAGATTGATTCGCTGGGTTTTATTACTACAAGAGTTCGACCTTGAGATTAGAGATCGAAAGGGTGTTGAAAATCAAGTGGTTGACCATCTTTCCAGGTTGGAAAATAACAAATATCAATAGGACCCAACCTTGATTTGTGAGACATTCCCAGATGAACAATTATTTGTTATGTTTCCTAGCTCGGATCCATGGTATGCTGACTTTGCCAACTACATTGTGAGTGGATTGGTGCTATTTGAATTGTCTAATCATCAGAAAAAGAAATTCCTTCATGATGTTAGATTTTATGTTTGGGATGAGCCATTTCTCTTTTAAACAGTGTGCTGATCTGGTGCTTAAAAGGTGCATTCCTATGGAGGAGACTAGTGCTATACTCGAGCAATGTCATGCTTCATCATATGGTGGTCACTATGGTGGTGAACAGATAGCGGCTAAGGCACTGCAATCAGGCTTTTATTGGCCTTCTCTATTTCGAGATTCTCACTCCTTTGCAGCTAAGTGTGATTGATGTTAACGAATCGACAATATCTCAAAGAGGAATGAGATGCCATTGAACTCCATTTTGGAAGTTGAAATCCTTGATATTTGAGGCATAGACTTTATGGGGCCCTTCGTATCATCTTTTGGTAACCGTTACATTCTTGTAGCGGTGGATTATGTGTCAAAGTGGGTGGAGACTTGTGGCTTACCTACTAGTGACTCTAAGGTGGTCCTTGTTTTTCTAAAAAAAAAAGCATTTTCACAAGGTTTGGCATCCCTCGAGCTATTATTAGTGATGGGGGATCATATTTCTGTAACAAATACTTTGCTACGTTACTTGCTAAATATGGAGTGACACATAGAGTAGCCACAGCTTGCCATCCGCAATTAAGTGGCCAAGTAGAGGTTTCTAATAGAGAGTTAAAGCAGATTCTGGAAAAAACTATGAGCCCTTCTACGAAGGATTAGTCTAAGAAGTTGGATGACGCTCTTTGGGTATATCTTACTGCTTACAAAACCCCTCTTGGCATGTTCCTATATCAACTGGTTTTTAGCAAGGCTTGCCACCTCCCTATTAAACTTGAGACCACGCTTACTGGGCCATCAATAGATTGAATTGGGATTCTAAAGCTTGTGGGGAGAAACGATTGTTGCAACTGAATGCACTAAAGGAATTTCGCTTACAAGCATATGAAAATGCTAAGATATACAAGGATAAGGTGAAGAAATGACATGACAATCATATTATTCCAAGAAACTTTACACCAGGCCAGAAAGTTCTCTTATTTAACTCAAGGTTGAAACTATTTCCTGGCAAGCTCTAATCCAGGTGGTCAGGTCCATTTGTGGTTGTCGAGGTGTTTCCTCATGGTGCCGTAACCCTATAAGATCCGGTTTCAAAGTCAACATTTAAGGTCAACGGCCAACGGTTCAAGCTCTACTTAGGTGGTGAGGTGGAGAAACACAAAACCTCACTCACCCTTGCTCATCCATCTTGAAAGTTTGCAAAGTCCAGCTAGAACTATAAATAAGGCGCTTGTTGAGAGGCAACCTAATTTCTTAACTCTATCTTTTAGATTATGATACTTTTATGAATGGTTTCACCTTTTTCTTTATGTTTTGATTGTTTTATAGTTTTGTTTTTCAAATTGATGCCTTGCTAGTCGTACATACTACTAATTTCTTAATATTGCTAGTCGTACTTCTCCACCCCATCATTTCCTATCCTTCACAAACTCCACCTCATCTCCACGGGCCCCTCCTTCCTCACTCCATAAACCGCCTCCTCCCTTACCCTAACCCGTAGCCACCAAACAAATCCTACCCTTATTTCTCTTCCACCCATCTTTAAGATTTCATTCCCCACTACCTCTTCCACCATACCACCATAACCACCATCCCCATCCTAACTCTTCTCCATCATCTCCCATACAAAACCCCTCATTTCCACCCCATTCCACCTTTACCCGTGATCCTTTCCCCCCCATGTTTTTCTTTTTGTTTATTTTTTTTTCTTTTATGTTCTTTTTGGTTTTTCTTATTGGTCTTTGTGTTGCTTCATTTTGGTAAAATTTTTCTCTCTATTTCTATTTGTTCAATGCTTGTGTTCTGTTCAATTAAATTGTTCAAAATGTGATTAATTTGGATATGTTGTGCTTAAATTGGTTATGATGAGCTTTGTTCAATTAATGACATATTGGATATATCTTGTTATGTGTTGCTTATTGCTGAAAACTTGCAGTTTTGATAAATTGCGTATCAATGGTCACATTGCTGATAAATTGGTTACTGGTTAATTGTGTATTTCTGGTTGCTTGTACTCTATTCAGTGGGTCTGTTATGGTTTGGTATTATTGATTTCTATTTGGATTATTGCTAGGAGGTTTATTATGATCAATGACCCTATGAATCTCTGAGTTGTTAATCACTGTTTGTTGACATTACATGATATGATGCTTGGGTCTTGCTTATTTTAGAGTCACCATGTTGCTTTTTTTGCAGGGTCTGCTTCCATTTTTTTTTTAGGTTGGGCTGTTAATTAGTTAGGCTGTAAATTAGCTAAGTTGTGATTTGACAATGATTTATTTGGGGTTTTGTCCTTTGCATGACTGAGTTGGTGTTGTTTGAATGCTAATTTCTAGTTAGGCTTGGGGGTGATGTTGGGTTGAGGATGTAATTAGATCAATCTTGTGTTATGGACTATCGACTTGTGGTGTTGACAAGTTGCAATTTATTATCTATTTGGTTTGCATGATTGCATTGCAACATATTCTTAGTTGGTTTAAATGATTACATGGCACTATTATTCATTATATTGTTCAATGGTAATAACTAGACCTTGCTTCTTTTTAGGTATTCACCCATTATGTCAAAGCGCCAGCACAAAACTGTTTAGGGTGGACCTAATCAAGTAGATGACATTGACGAGATTCCCATTTATGACCCAGCAATATTCATATCTCAGGAGGCCTTTGACTACTTCTGGCAACACCTGAAGAAGATTAACATCATTCCTGAGAAGGGATTCCATGATATTAATATGGTGCGCTATCCAGCCATCTCTAGTGCCATAGCGGAGCTCCATTGGCAACATTTTGTAGAGCATCCTACCGAGGAACCAGTGATTGCGATTGTTAAGGAATTCTACACTAACGCTTATACTGAGAAGCGTTCTGTGACCACTGCTAGAATCAGAGGGAGGATTGTCACCTACTCTATTGAGCGCATTAGCCAGGTTTTGCACCTTGGCCCTCCCCCACTAGTATGTGCATACCAAACATTGTAGCTACCGGAAGAGGATGGCGGTACCTCTTTTGTAACAATCATCATAGCTATTTATGATCTGATCTTTCCTGTTCAAGTACAACATAACACAGATCATTAGATCTGCTTCATCAAACAAAAAAGTCTGCACAAAGAACTACGCCCTTGGAACCACTTCGTGTGCTCCTCTTTGCCACCTACGGAGCATTGATCAGAGATTTACCATGAGCGCGCATACATGCTATATGCAATCCATACTCTTCAGTGGGTGGACACTGTGCAAATCCTTTATGATCACATCAGGCTTTGCATTACAGCGAAGTTCAAATCTTTGTTCTTTTCTTCTCTCATTTGTGCATTGTGTCAGAAAGCTAAGGTGGCATGGAAGGACACTGAGGTGCGCGTGAAGCTGAAAACCCCCATGACTGAGAGGGCAGTGCAGACCATGACTGCCTAAGAGAAGTGTGGGCAAGCCCTAGTCCAACCCCTAATTGTAGATCTCGAGCTTGCCTCTGCACCAGCCCCATAGCCTGCTCTAGTATTTGTTGCTGCTTGGGCAGCTTCTGTTGATCAGCACCTGGATTAGTAGTAGGCGATGGTGGCTATGATCTATTAGAGCATCCACTGGTTATCCTTGGGCCAGGGATGCCTAATGGATGATTTTCCAAAGTTACCACCAGTTGTAGCTCCAGCGGTTGCAGCTTCACCTCCACCTTCACCTCCACCACCTGCTGATGATACGGAGATGGGTGCCGAGGGTGATGACTTGTTTGATGAGGCTGATTTATTTTGAGACGCCAGTGCCTATTTCTTCCAAGTTCTCTTTTCTTTATTTTCCTGTATTTACTTTCATTTAACTGTACGTCCTTTCTTTGGTATTTTCTTTCTATTGTATATAGTGGAACACTGTATATCTTAGGTTTGGGGGGGAAATTATTTTTTTTTTGGACTCCTTGTTGAGTTATTTTCTGGATGTATATGGATTCCCCTCTCATTCCTTGGCTTTTGACATTGATGATAGAACATTTTATTTTGAAGCTTTAATTCTTAGTTGTTAATAATTTTTGTTATGTTAGTTTAGTCTTGTTTGTTTTTCCAAGTGATGGACCAGAGAGAGATTGATTAGAACTAACGAGTTGCTTGAGAAAATGCATTAAATTGATGAGTGTGCTTAGAAGCAGATCGAATTTGTGCATGCCATAATTTTGATTTGAGTATCTGATGATTGTGTGGATCAAATATATGTGTCATTGCTTGGGAAATCACTTGTAAATATTCAAATTTTGTACTTACACTTATTGCGATAAATATGTATGAGTGTATTTCCCTATTGCATGTGTGGTGGATTTTGGAATATGAATGAAATGCATGATTAGAGAAAATTTATGAAAGACATATGTATAGTCAATTTGCATCTTAGAGGCTTGTCTGATTCCTTTTCGAGGCGAAATCCTAGGAGATGCATTTTTGAAGAAATGACTAGGGCACTTCTTTGGACCGATTAGGCCTTTCAAGCCAACCTTAACTAAATGAGATCCCTAGTACCCCTTTGAAGCCTAGTGTGTGTGTGACCTAATTTTTTCTTCTTAAAACCTACATTCTCCATCCTTTTCACCCATACTTGTGAAAAAAAATCTCTTACCCTCATTACATGTCCCTTATTGAATACATGGTTAGGCATTTTTGTTGATTTGAGCCAACTTATTTTGCACGGTATTAGGAAACTTGGATTGTAACACCCCGAATTTTGCTTTTTCTAAATATATATGAGTTTTATAATTTTTATGATTTTGTGGATTTTTGATTATTTTAATTTTATTTTGGGCTATATGTGAGCCAGGGACGGATCCGAAAAAATAAAAAAAATTTCGGGACTGAAAAATTTTGGATTGTTGATTCGGGGTCGAGGGGACTTACTAAATCCAAAACCGAAAATAATTTTTTGAAATTTTCATTTTCAGTGATTTTGTTTTGTTTTATTATCTATTGGACAATAGACACTGGTTTTATAAGCAGTAGCTATTATCCATTGGTTAAAATATACCAAAAAATATCTTCTTGCTACCTAGTCATCTTTTCTAGAATGTTCCATGTGACTAATCTACTATGACTCACCCATTGGTGACTCACCTAGATGACTAATGGTGTTGACTCACCTACATGACTCAAGGGTGACTCAACCATGACTAATTGAGTAAGTCACATTTGTGACTCACCCATAAGGAAGCCCATGGCCAAGGGCTTGTAGGGGGGAGTCATACATTTTACTCATTTTCATTTTCATCTTCTTTTTCATGAAACAAAAGCTAAGCCAAAAATTCTCTCACTTTTCCTCTTCCCTAGCTCACGGCCAAACCACCAAGAACCACCATCCAAGCTTCAGTAATTCAAGCCAACCTTACATCTTACATCCTTATATCAGCAAAAATCATATTCTATACCACTGGGAAATCAACCTCAGCAACAATCGTATGGAGGAGGTTCTGGTAATAATAAATTTGGTTAGGCCGGGACATCTGTATCAAAATGTTTTAAGTGTGGAAATGACCACTTGACAAAGGACTATACAATTAAAGGGGTTATATGTTTTAGATGCGGGAAGCCAAGACACATTTCAAAGGATTGCAATCAACCCAAGATGGAACCTTCTGTGAGAAATGTACGTGCTACAAGGCCGCAGGCAGGAGGAAGAGTGTATACTATGGGTGGAGAGGAAGTCTCCAAATCTGAGGATTTGATTATGGTAGAATGTGCTATAAAAAGTAATCCTTTAACTGTGCTACATGATTCGGGAGCGACCCATTCTTTTATTGCCTGTGACTGTGTGGATTGTTTGGGATTATCTGTGTCTACATTACCTTTTGACTTGACTGTTTCTACTCCTATTGATAAGCCTATAGTCACTACAAAACTTGGCTTAAATTTCCATGTTTGTGTTAGGGATCAAATCTTTTCTGTTAATTTGATTTGTTTGCCTCTTTCAAAGATAAATGTAATTTTAGGAATGGATTAGTTGTCTTCTAACCATATCATGTTAGATTGTTCCAATAAGATTTTAGTTTTTCCCGAGTCTAGACTAGGAAATGCAAGGAAATTTCTGAATTAAGAATGATGGACCAAGTCAAAGTCTTTCAAGTGTTTAAAAGGGGAAGGACTCAATTCAACCCATGGTATATGTTGTTATCTTCAAAACACATGCACACCAAATGGAGGTCAAGAGTGAAGAGGATGTAAGAGGATAAAAAGCTATTTTGTAGTCAACAAGAGTTTCTCAACTTGTTGTTTTCCCTTTACATGATATATCCTTTTTTCTCTCTCGGATTATACTATATGAAGAGAAATAAAGTTTTCTATTGATTTTGTTCTTTTTTTTTTTTTTTTTTCAACAACCATTTTGGACCAATATGTTCAAAAATCATCCATTAACTTGGATGTCTTTTATTCCCTAAGGTAAAGTAAGAACATGATTTTTCTTAAGAAATAGTTGGAGGAATTATTGGAAAAGTAGGGGTTAAGCAAAGGTGAGACCTAGTGTGTCATCGTGGGAGAGGTCCCATATTGAAAACAAGGTTGGCTATTTGGTTAAATTAGTAAGAAAAGCCTCAATCATGAAGGATGGAACTTTCAAAAAGAATCAAGTTATGCGTAGATTCATTAACATGAGTGAAAATCACACAAGAAAGAAGAGAATGGCATAAATGTTGAATCCATCCATTAGGCTCAAAATCTCACAAGGTATGCATCCATCAAAAAATCATTCAATCATCCAGACTAAGCATATCAGTTCAAGAAGGGAGAAAAATTATTCAATCATACAATCCTTTTTTTTTTTTTTGAATTTTTTTTTTGAATTTTTTTTTAACAAACGAAAAGAGGATAAGATGATTTGATGGAATCAACGCGAGGGATCGCACCTCCACTTCGTATTCTCCAAGATTGACTTACGATCAAGTTATCATCAAATTCGTGTGAAAGTGGAAGATATTCACAAGACAACTTTTTGGACGCGATATAGACATTACGAGTATCTAGTAATGCCGTTTAGGGTAACGAATGCTCCTATAATATTCATGGATTTCATGAATAGGATCTTTCATTCTTATCTTGACAAATTTGTCGTTATCTTTATCATTAGACATCGTCGTAATCATTATTCTCGAAAATTTCAGAGGAACATACATTTTATAACATCTCAAAGTGGTTCTCTAGATTTTGAAGCAGAATAAGTTATACGCTAAGCTATCTAAATGTGAGTTCTAGTTGAGCGAAGTTCAGTTTTTGAGTCACGTAATTTCAGAGGAAGGAATTGAAGTGGATGCATCAAAAGTTGAGACAATTCTTCAATGGGAAAGGCCGAAGACTGTATCAAAAATTCGTAGTTTTATCGGATTAGCTGGTTACTATCAAAGGTTTATTGAGGGGTGATAACTCCACGAAATATAGTTATTTGTGCCCCGTATCTATCCTTTTATTGATTGCTTAAGTCCTCATGGTATGCATATTTGGAAGGTTTTGTACTTATATTTATTATATTCAATTCTAATACCTTTCCTATATGATATTGAGTAAATTATGCTTACTTTGTTATTGATTAAGTGGATTTGCAATTGTTAATGAGAAAAAATTAGTGATTTTGGGATCAACACTCAAATTATAGCAAAAAGGGCTAGTTAATATGTTTAAACATTTTTAAAAAGTGGATATATGGAGCATTTGAGCTAAAAAATTAAAAAGAAAGCTAAAAAGCGAAAAACCAGGGTGACCTCACAAGATATTGTGAGTCTTGACGTCGTTTTCCTTCAACCGACCAAGCATATCAATGTTGGGCATGGCATAGCTCGAAAATTGCAATAGTTGGTGAATCCTGTTTTGTCTTTCCTAAATCATCCTAGGATAAAAATGTTAGTAGTATAACAATGTTAGTAAATGAAAAAATTTGAATAGGTAAGAAAGAACAAAAATTAGTAAGGTTACTCAAAATGAAAAGATTACACCTACGAGTTCCCAAGAACATGCCAAAATTTTGCCGAACTCAACCAAAATTATAACCGAAGTTATTACCTAAAGTCTATGACCTAATCGTATCCTCAAGGATCGTAGATGCAATTTGATCAAATCAAGTGAAAGTTAGTCGGGTTTTGTGCCAGATGTTAAAGAGAAAATAACCGATCAATTCGTAAATCTATCCGAGATGGGTGGATTCAATGACGAAATACATTTGAATGGTTAACTTGGATTTCTTCTAGGCCTATAAATACAATTTTAATATATTTTTCATAGAGCTTTTTATGTTTAGAGAAGTTGCGCTGGAATTCACGTTTTGGAGGTTGAGGAGGCTAAGAAAGCCAAGGTTGGAGGCCGTTTTCTTTATGAAAGGATATTCAAGCATCAAAGATCATATCCATAAGCTAATCACCATTCCATTCTCAAGAGAACGAGAAGAAGAAGAGAAGAGGAATTCAAATATAAATTACATTCTTCCATGTTCTATGAACATGATTTTTGTGATAGATTTTCGTGTTTCATGATGTAGTGAAAAGCTATTTCTGTATTTAGTGGATAGCTTCCAATCCTTTATATGAATATTGATGACTTTGTATTACTTTAGGTGAGTATATATTGATGTTTGGTTTTGTTCAATCATATGGATCTTAATGCTCTTGATTGTTTAATTAGCTTTTAAGTGATTTGTTGAAATATGATGAACCTAGACACACTACAAGAATTTCACCTCTGTTTTGACTTTAGACCCAATATCTCCATCAAGGAGCCCGAAAAGTTTTTGTGATGGGTCTTAACTTTCAAAAAATTTTCAGCCCATTCTATAAACCCAAACTCGAAATACACACTGTTTGGGTTCCTCACAAATCCCGTATTCTGATTTCCATGCCAGGAAGATGTCTGAATTTGATTGAGCTCTTCAGGAAGTTGTAGAGTCCTTGCTAAATTTTACAAAAAATAAATATGAGGATAACCAAAATACAGAGTTAATAGCTGAAAAATCAAGGAATTGTTCAAACTTAGAAAAAATATCCTTCGTAAATGACTAATAAGGGTTTTTAATGAATAAAAAGTGAATTGCCAGGGTTTAGCTTTTTGCCCTCGCAAAAAATATAAAACTAAAGAGGAAAGACGACGAGGAAAATTAAAAGTTAAAAACTCTAAAGGACTCGCTAAAAGAAGAGCAATAAAATGTTCAAAGCGAGTGATTTATTTTCGAAATGCAGGAAACTTTCGTTGAAAAGAATGAATTAAGAATGATAAGTTAAAATTCCCTCTCATCTCTCAAAAAGTAGGTATTTCACTCAATTCAACCCATGAAACTTGCACTACTCATAAGCTTGCTTACCTCTACCTCTCACTACTCAAAACCTGCACACAAATCTGAGGACTCAAGGTTGTAGTGAGGTCAAGGTAAACCTAAAATAGATATGAGAAGATAAATACCAAAGAGAATAACTCTCACTCTCTCACACACTCTAATGTATATCCTCGTGTTCTCCCTCTCCTTTTCTCTCTCTTTTTTTTTATATATATATGAACACACTACATTTTTTTTTTGGCACTCTTCTCTTTTCTTTTTTCTCCCTCAACAACCATTTTCTCCCTCTCCCCACACTTGTTCAAAAACTCATCCATTAACCGGCTAATCTCCCTCTCCCTAAGGTAAAGTAAGAACATGATTTTTCATTTAAGGCACATAATGAGCTAGAAACAAGGAATGGCCACCACTTGTCGTCGAGGTCTCGAGAGGTCAAAAGAGTGCTTGATATCATATTGGCTCCATATTTGGCCATAGCTAAGAAAGAGGGCCTCCATGCATGCAAGTGAAATGTAGCCTCAAAAAGAATCAAAGCAAGTTCTAGAGTGGCCATTCATGAGTGAAAATCACACAAGAAAGAAGAGAATGGCATAAATGTTGAATCCATCCATTAGGCTCGGCCATCAAGGTATGCATCCATCAAACTCAATTCATCAATTCAATCATCCATCACCTACCTCAGCTTCAAGAAGGGAGGTAAGCTTTTTTTTTTTTTTTTGAAATTTTTTTTTTTTTAGCTTTTTTTTCCATTAAAATCTCTTTTTCTACAATGTGAGTGGATTTGGCGGTGACCTCTTGGGGCGCCGCATGACCCTCTTGTGAAATTCTCGGAAGTTAAATATTTAAATATTTTGGTGATGTGAGGTTGGGTTGTTTGAGAATGGCAGAAGGTTTGTGTTGTTGATAAAATTTCTACATGTTGTTATATGCTATTGTTGGAGGGTTTTATGGAATGACAGAAGTGATAAGATTAGAGTGAGTTCAAGGTGTTTGATGTTTTGCCATGTTGAACTTTGGTTGCTAATGATGGTGGAAATCCATGGGTTTGGAGAAGGGTTCGGTGTTTTGTTGGGTTTGTAGTTTATGGAAATCCATTCCATGATGTTTTGCCATGTTGAACTTTGGTTGCTAATGTTCGTTTCTTTGTTCGTTTCTGTGTTTAATTCTCTGCAATGTGGATGTAAGTTCTTTGCATTGATATCATCTAATACTTAAATTTGTAAAAACAAGTTTTCGTAAATCTTTGATATTACTTGATGCTTGGATTTGGATGTCTATGCCTGAGTTTGAGACACAAAATGTGAAAGCACTCATCCTGTTATCCCATAAACTTGATCCTTGCACCTTGAACTATCGCCTATTCTACTATGAAACAAACTCAGACTCCAACATAAACCTGAAAACCCAAATCAATACCCAAGAAATTACCGTCTCCACTCTCACACCCAAGACCAAAGATATTAGGAACTTTCACCTGCTTAAATCCAAACTCCAATTCCAGAGCATAACAAATTAACTTGTGAAGAACATGCTCTTTTATATCTTGAAAGACTATTTAATAAAACTGGTAGAAGAAGGCAAGTTAGTATCTATGCATAAAGTCATTGGCTTCATTCTCTATGATCTGCCTTTGTACACTAGAAACAACAAAATGTACACTACTTCCTATATGTTCATCAAGTGTTGAATCAGTCCTATTAAACCTATGCAGGGAATGAAAAGTCCTATTTATCTAAGGATCAAAATGATGTAATATACCAAGATTGGACCTCGTCATACAACTTTGAAAACTCAAAAACACAAAACAAACAAAATTGACTAACTAACACTAAAAATACACCAAAATAAATCTAATTGACCTATCAAATTATTTTTAAAAAAAATGGGACCACCACACACTAAAAACTACACAAAAATGGAACTAAAAAATGAAATAAAAAATCTTCAAAAAATAAAAAAGTGATCTAAACGATGGAATTTGGCTTAAAAATGAGTGACCTTCAATGTTGAAGCCTTGCTTAAAATGGCATTTTTCTTCAAGGAAACAAGTCTCAACTCAATCTAAAATTAGGCTCTTTTTCCAGAAATTACAAAACTACCCAAAAACCTCAACAAGTCGCACCATTGCAAGGTGAAACAACTGGGGAGAGTCAAGAGGATGATGATTATGAAGACGAAGACGAAGCAAACTTAGATTGATTGCATGTTCTGTTTATTCTTATTTTGTATGACATTGTATGAAATTTTGAACTTACGTAGCTTATATAATAACTTTGAATAATTAGTAGATTTATTTTGGATTTGTATTTTGTTGCTTTTTATTATTTGCTGGATAATCTTGATTGAAAAGATTTACAGGTATATTGGATATTAAAAACTAAGTCTTTTACATTTAAAATTGGCCCAAAAAAAACTAATTTGCGAGGTATTAGCGACGAAATAATTAGGAAAATATATAATGTAACTTGCGAGGGATCAGCGAGAGAATAGCGAGGGAAATCAGCGAGGGATTAGCAAGGGAATAGCGAGGGAACTCAACAAGGGAATAACGAGGGATTAACGATGAAACTCAGCGAGGGATTAACGAGGCATTTTGATTGTAATAGATTTAGAATTGATGCGTATATTCTTTATATAGCGACGAAATAGCAATGGAATTTCCCTCGCAAATTTACGAGGGAATACAATTGTCAGCGGTTTAAAATTTTGTGAGGGATTAGCGAGGGAAATTTTTTTGGTTAGCGAGGGAATACATGCCCTCACTAATTAATGACCAAAACAAACCGACGGACGTTTCCCTTGCTAATCCCTCGCAAAGTTTTTTTGCGAGAGATTAGCGAGGGATTAGCGAGGGAAATTTCCCTCGCTAATTTACTGATTTCTTGTAGTGACATAGGAATTTGGATTTTAGATCATATGTATGGTTGATGCATGTTCGATTTCATTCAATTGGCTTGCATAAGTTGATTCACTAATAGGATAGAAGTATACCTCTTAGTCATGCATAGCGTGTGTATGAGAATAGATCTTAATGAGTGGAGTTTGCACTAGTTCTCATAGAAACATAGTGAATTAGGTAAATAAAGCATGGTTGATTGACATAGAGATAGACTTTTAACTAAATCAGATTCTCAAGCTAACTTAACTAATGCATTCATGTTGCTTGTGAGGATTGCATATCATTAATTGAAGTACGAGGTAAAAGAGGATTCCTTAAATCTCTAAACCATTATGTTTACTTTCATTTATCGTTTTTCTGTCCGTAGATTAGCTTTATTACATTTTCCCTTATTTTATATGTTCTTGAATAGAAATAGCTAAGCTATTGGTTGATACTTAGCATTGGAAGCAAACATCCTCTTCCAACATCCTCGAGGGAACTATCTCTTACTCTATAACTGTATTACTTGTGCGACCCGTGCACTTGCGGCCTAATAAAGGGATTAACAAGGGGTTTTCCAAGATAGCAGGACCTCTCACCTAGCTTACACGAAAAAATCAACCTTTTGCATAGACTGATGCATGCGAGGAAAGTTTTCAAGATTTGAAAAGACGATTGACTACTTCGCCAGTGCTGATTGTAGCTGATTCCAATGAACCTTTTTGAGGTGTATTGCGATGCTTCGTATCAGGGTTTAGGTTGTGTGCTTATGCAAAATCGAAAGGTTGTGGCATATGCTTCGAGGCAATTAAAGGTGTATGAGAGGAATTACCTTGCTCATGATTTAGAATTGGCAGCTGTTGTGTTTGTGTTGAAGGTCTGGAGACTTTTTTTATGGAGCAACGTTCAATGTCTATAGTGATCACAAGAGCCTAAAGTATCTATTTGATCAAAAAGAGTTGAATAAGAGGCAGAGGCGATGGTTAGAATTTTTGAAAGACTATGATTTTCAACTTCAGTATCATCTCGAAAAGGTAAATGTCGTAGCAGATGCCTTGAGTAGAAAGATGCTCAGTGTTTCTACTATGATGGTTAAGGAGAGTGAATTGATAGAACAATTCAAGGATATGCTGTTGTCTGTGGAACTAACACCTAGAAGAATTTGTTTGAATATGGTTACCATTTCGAATAATTTAATGGAAGAAATCCAAGAGAAGCAGAAAAGTGATCAATATTTGCAAAATGAGAGGGAGCTGGTAAAGCAAGGTACAGAGTCGACATTTAAGGAAGGACTTGATGGGATCCTAAGGTTCGGAGATCGGGTTTGTATACCCAGTGATCCGGAACTCAGGAGATTGATTCTTGATGAAGCCCATAGTAGCAAGTTGAGTATGCATCCCGGAGCAACCAAGATGTTTCAAGATCTGAAGCGGTTCTATTGGTGGCAAGGGATGAAGAGAGACGTTGCTAAGTATGTATCATCCTGTTTAGTTTGTCAGAAGGCTAAGGTTGAACATCAAAGACCTTCTGGAATGTTACAACCCTTAGGTATTCTCGAATGGAAATAGGATAACATCGCAATGGATTTTATTGTGGGACTACCGAAGATTAGAAAGGTCATGATTCTATATGGGTAATTGTAGATTGGCTTACGAAGTCGGTACACTTCTTGCCAATTAACATCAGGTACTTAATGGAAAGGTTGACCCAGGTGTACATCGGTGAAATCGTTAGACTTCATGGTGTACTTTCTAGTATTATTTCAGATCGAGACCCAAGATTCACGTCAAGGTTTTGACAGAGTTTACAAGAAGCGATGGGAAAGAAACTTCGTCTAAGTTCTGCTTATCATCCACAAATAGATGGCCAACAGTCAGAGAGAATGATTCAGTCGCTGGAAGATTTACTAAGGGCTTGTGTGCTAGAACAGTCTGGAAGTTGGGATGAATTCTTACCTTTGATAGAATTCACCTACAACAACAATTTTCATTTAAGCATAGGGGTGACACCCTATGAGGCATTGTACGGACGATAATGCAAAACACTATTGTGTTGGCACCAAGATGGAGAAAGTGTCACATTAGGGCCAGAGCTTGTGCAGCAAACAACGGAGAAAGTTAAGATGATTCAGGAGAAGATGCGAACCACTCAAAGTCAACAAAAGAGCTATGCTGACAAGAGAAGGAAACCTCTTGAATTTGAGGAATGTGAGCATGTGTTTTTAAGAGTTACACCCACAATTGGGGTTGGACTAGTTATTAAGTCTAGAAAGCTTACTCTAAAATTTATCGGGTCATATCAGATTCTTCATCGGATAGGTCTGGTAGCTTATCAAGTAGCTTTACCACCTTTTCTTTCTAACATTCACAATGTTTTCCATGTATCACAATTAAGAAAGTATGTCCCTAATACAGCCCATGTCATCACACCAGATGCGGTACAACTAAAAGAAAACCTAACTTATGAGACACTTCCAGTTAGGGTTGAAGATAGACAAGTGAAGCAACTCAGGGGAAAGGAAATTGCCTTAGTAAAGGTGATCTGGAACAACGTGACTGAAGACGCAACGTGGGAACTTGAGGATAAGATAAAGGAGTAGTATCCATATTTGCTCTAAGATACGATGAATTTCGAGGACAAAATTCTTTTTAGATGGGGAGAGTTGTAACACCCTGATTTTTTTTTTCTGAATATATATGAGTTTTATAATTTTTATGATTTTTGTGAATTTTTTTGAATTTTTGATTATTTTAATATTATTTTGGGCTATATGTGGGTCTGGGGCAGGACTGAAAAAATAAAAATTTTTGGGGACCAAAAAATTTTGAATTGTTGATTCGGGGTTGGGGGAGCTTACTAAACCCAAAACAAGAAATAATTTTTAAAATTTTCTTTTACAATGATTTTGTTTTGTTTGATTATCTATTGGACAATAGACATTGATTTTATAAGCCGTAGCTATTATCCATTGGTTAAAGTATACTGAAAAATATCTTCTTGCTACCTAGTCATCTTTTCTAGAATGTTCTATGTGACTCATCTACTATGACTTACCCATTGGTGACTCACCTAGATGACTAATGGTGTTGACTCACCTACATGACTCAAGGGTGACTCAACCATGACTCGCTGAGTGAGTCACATTTGTGACTCACCCATAAGGAAGCCCACGACTAAGGGCTTGTAGGGGGAGTCATACACTTTACTCATTTTCATCTTCATCTTCTCTTTCATGAAATAAAAGCTAAGCCAAAAACTCTCTCACTTTTCCTCTTCCCTAGCTCACGGCCAAACCACCAAGAACCACCATCCAAGCTTCAGTAATTCAAGCCAACCTTACATCTTGCATCCTTATATCATTCTAAGATACTTTGTAATTGTGATCTTAGCCTAAATCATCCATCTTCAACCTTGTTCTTCAAGCTCAAGATCTAGGATTTTTAGGTGAAGTTTTCTATTCTTCATCTTCTTCTTTTTTTTTTAAAGATTTTAAGACCATATTTTGGTTCATGGTCATCTTTGATAAACCTTGGAAGCTAATATTGTATGTTTTCTTTGTTTTTAAGTTTAACTTGGTGGAGAAAATCTACTTGAATGAGGTATACTAGGAACTTTGGAGGATCATCCAAGGTAAGAGGGAGATTTACCTCATCAACCAAGTATGGTGGTGAAGAACAAATTTGTGCTTGTAAAGTGAAGAACCTATTGAGGGTTATTCACTTGTTTGTATAAATTTAGTGATTTGTGCTTGTTTTATTTTATGTGATTTATAGCTTTGATAATATGCATGAAAATGTGGTAGTGTAAATATGATGATTGAAGTGATATGATTTATGCTTGAAAGGAAATAAATTTTTTGTTCCAAAGGCCTTAGAGGCTCACAGCCTCCATACCACAATATGGGTGTTCCAAGTCAAAATTGTTTTATGAATGGTGAAGTTAGATGATTAGGAAGTAAGGAAATGAATTCATGAATTTTGGTTCCAAAGACCACATGACTCTCGACCATGAGACTTGAATAGGGTACTCTAGTGCAAAAATGATTTAATAAATGGTAAACCTAGATGATTTCAGGAAAAGAAATTAATTAAAGATTTATAAGATGGAAATAAAAACAAATAAATTTTATTTCACAAATGGTGATTTTCGGCCATGATGTTAGAAATTAGGGTTTTGAAGTGAAGTGGTAACTTAAGGTATTTTGTTAAAAAGGGATTTTTAGTAAAATGAAAAGAGAAAGTTTTATTAAATTAAAATAATACCAATTTTGAGAAAAATGTCAGAAAATATTACTTAGAGGTGTTTTAATGAGAAAAATGAGAATTTGAAGTTCAAATTATATTTTAAACTTAGAAAGTTTGAAAATTGAATTTGGAACATCGAGAAATATTTTATACAGTGAAAAACAATAGAAAAACTTTACGCATTTCAAAAACATGGATTTTTGAGCTACGCAATTTAGAAAACGTTTAAATATTTTTACGCGATTGAGAAAATATTGAAAAATATTTACGCGATTTGAAAACGCGTCAAAAATGTTGTGCGATTGTGAAAACGCGATAAAAGTGCTACGCGATTGAGAAACAGTAGAAATACTATCGGGCCGACATATTGGACCCAGAAATATAAAGTTATGACTTTGGCCTGTGATTGACTTGTTTTATGCATTGAGTCATTTTCATGCATTATACCAGCGGTGTCGGTTGAGGCTGTATGCCTAGGAGTTCAATTACACCTAAGTGCGGGTGCGAATTGTGTAGTATGGTTCACTTGTTGATTTTGGAGGCGTCAGAGCATAGGTATCCCACAAATGGACAGTTGGTAGCTCCACTGGACCGTGGAGATCGAGCAACGCATTGATGATGTCGACCAGGCACTATTCTATTCACGATCTGGTGTAGACTGACTTGTATAATGCCTGTTGTGAACCATTAATAAAATATTAGCACTTGGTTTGCGGCGGCTGAGATACAGACAAATCTTCTAGATCATTCTCTCCGATTTATATTTTAGCTCCATGGAATAGGAAAATGGTTCATTGTGCATGTGCATAGTCTGTCTACATATCATTGTGATATTTTATATCTGTTAAATTGACTGATACTTGATGCCATGATTGTATTCCTTGTCTGTTATATCTGTATGATATTACTGTCTTTACTGTTTCTCTACTGCTATGTTGGTATTGATGTTGGTAATCTCACCTTTCTGTATGTTATTTCTGTATTATATTTATGTTCGGTAAAGACAGTGAGGAAGACAAAGATGAGCCACATCCTTTTTGTTTGTGTTGATATACTGAGTCGTTATGATGGCATTGGGATGCAATCTTTTTGCATACATGAGGCTGCAATTTCATGGTGGCACCCATGTGTGGAACTTCAGTTTGGACACAGAGTGTGTAACATACTGTGGGGACGTATCTGTGTTTGTCAGTAGGACCCGACAGGAGGTTGCTTATTTTACCTTTAGTGTTTGTGTATGTTTAAAGTTTAACATGTCTATCAGAGATTTCTGGGATGATGTTTATTATACCCTAAGGAAGGATTTTGGGATTTCATTGGCTCGAACTCCCGTTCATCCAGTCTCACCCCGTTTGAGGGATTTGACTGGCGAGGAATCTAAGGAAGAAGATGATTCATCTGAGGACCCTACTCCCTAAGCATGGACTTAGGCTAGTTTATATTTCGTTAAACAGTTTGTATTTATATGTTTCTTTTGAGAACAAAATCTTATGTATATGTATAATGTGTACTATTCAGTTATGTCACCCTATGATCTTTTTATTTATTTAATTTTGTTATCTGCGAAAATTTTACAATGTGTATTATTATATTAATAATAAAATGATTTATAACTTAAGTATAATTTAATAATAATTAGTCAAAAATGTGATACACTGCGATGGGTGTTACAAAGATCTATTAGGAACCAACTCTTGTTCATAAATTAAAAAAAATATAAAAATATAAAAAAAATAAAAAATAAAAAAGAAAATCTTGAATATCTTGTAATTTGTTGAGTTTCTATCAATGAAATTAGTTTTGTTCTTCCATACCTATGCTTAGTGCTCGTTATTGTTTGGCCATCAATTACATTATTTTAGTATTCCAAATGAACTAGATTTAGGGATTTATGAATATGGATATAGTATGGTTGATGTATGTTCAATTACATTCTAATGGTTTTGGGTGTGTTGATTAACTAAGGGAATAGACATATACCCCTTGGTCATGCATTACAAGTATTTGATTATTGGTCTCAATGAGTGATTCTTATGCTAACTCACATGGACACATAGTGGATTAGATAGGTCTCACATGGGTAATTGTCCTAAACATAAGCTCTTATCTATTACTTGTTTTTAGCTAACAAAAATTAATTCATTGATAGGTACTTGTGAATTGCAAATATTTATTGAAGTAGCAAGTGAATTGGGACCCTTAAGCCTTAATCATTCTCATTTTTCTCTTGTGGATTTGGTGTTTGGTGCATTCTTATTTTATTTCTTTTAAGTTGTTATTTTAATTGCAAACCACTCTCACATTTCGATTGCTTCGATAAGATGTTGTGGGAATTGGTTGAGTTTTAGCATTTTTTCTAATTGTCAATCCCGTGAGACACGATACTCTAACTCTCATATATTACTTCTTGACCCGTGCACTTGCGGATTACCCCTAACAATAGCCGTCTAGATCCAATCCCTGAAATGAACCTAGTTATTAATTAGTCGAATGACCATACATATGATGGTATTTACAATATTTTTGCCCTTTTATCTCTTTTAAAAGAGGAATTTTATGATCATCAAATAGTTTAATTTGCCTATCTTTTAATAACACATAAAAAATTTGATCAGCCTTAGTTATATCGAAACCATAGGATTGTATGTTTGAGTATTTCATTTTGTCCTTAGCTCGAACAAGCTTTAAAGATAGACAAACATAAAGAGGACCATATTTTATTTCTGCATTATTAACTTTATTTTCCTCCTTATCAACATCTTCAGCTTTATTTATTTCGACATAGGCAATTTTCTCTCCTTTTAATTGTGTGAAATATTTTTCTGGCATATCATTTGCTTCAACATAAGCAATTTTCTCTTTCCTGAAATGTTTTTTCACCCTTTCTTTTTCATGTTTTAACTGTTCAATCTGTCTTACCTTATTAAGAAGTTGAGACATATCCAATAATTGCTAGGTTATAAGTTTCTTCCTAATGGAATAATCCAAACCACCAGTAGCCATTTTCACAATTTTAGTCTTTAGAATTATTGTGAAACACCTAGTCTTCATTTGTCTTATGTGTGCTAAGTAGTTATCTATGGATTCTCCATTGCTTCTTTTAATGTTAAATAGATCCATAAGACTTACCTTAGTTTCTCCTCGAAAGAATTGTTTATGAAAGCTTCTTTCAAGTTGATTCTAAGAGTGTATCGAATTGGGTGGGAGAGTTATGAACCAAGTAAATGTATTCTTGGTCAAGGAACTAGGGAAATATTTCATTTTTAAGTATTCATTAGTAGATATATTCCCTGCTTCAATTATATATTGAGCAATGTGTTCCACAGTTGACTCTCCCTTTGCCAATTCTTCTTATTGGATAAATTTTGGGAATGCTGACACGAGGTAGGACTGGTTTGCATAGCCTACATTAAAACCATACCTTTTTAATACTTGCTCAACCACCTAATTGATATTTTGATGCCTTCCAATATTATTTTGTCTAATTCTCTCTAGGAGGTTGTCAGCATTTTTATTTCGTTTAATTAATCAAAGACCTGCATTTTTGCCATGTTAGTTTTCTCTTGGTTGATTATCATCAAGTTGGTTATTGATATTTGGATTATTTATCAATTGATTATTATCTTGATATATTGGCTGAGCATTTCCCCCTTAATTGCCAGTAGATTCGTCTGGATTCCCAAACACATAAGCAATCCTACTCATCTATCTGGCCAACATTGTGTAGGTGTTATTTGTTGACTCAATAAGTAGGATAATGACAGTTATCATTTGCTGAGTTAGCATATTGACCATTTCATGGTTACTCTCATCTATTTGTTATCGAATGTTATTATAGGTTGTATTTGTGTTCCCAGAAAGGACCAAAGACATATCTCTTGGTAAATTTGGGAAGATAAGTGTTGTTCCCATATTTAGCCTATCAGTTCTAATTACACTGGTCCCTGCCCCCTGGCCATTGGTACCTACCACTTGGTTTCTTTATGAAACATATGGTATTATACTTGTATATGTAGCCTTGGCAGTTCCTATACTTTGTGTAATATTTTGAGGTGTGAATCCATGAGGTAAACCATATAAAGGTGTTGTTAGATTCACCCCAAGACTCCTGTTTTCTAAGTTAAAAATAGGAATTCTTGCAATTGATATGATTTCACTCACCACAAGATCTTAAGATTGTGGCAAAGTTCTAGACACTACAGTGTCCCTATTGCCATTTGCTCCATTGTTTCCTGTTTGGGGCTTTGAGCATTGATTGATGTATTGCCTGACATTCTTGGCACTATTTTTCCACTTCTTAATTGCATAGACAATTAAATGGATTCTTTTTTGAACCAATCTTTTGACTTAGTTCCACTTGGTGTGCCAACTTGTTTAGTGTGGTTTTTGTCAAAGATAAATTTGATTTTTGTTCTCAATCTAGGAAAAGAATCTATTCTTCAAGGGATTCTTAAGTTCTTGGCAGTTTGTTTTTTAATAAAAAGAATGTTAGAAAGAATCTCAAGTAAAACACAAGAAATGTGAATATCGAATGAAAATGTAATAGATTTGTAGCAATAAAGAACTGTAATCAAAGTAAAGAAAGCATATAAAAATAATATACCAAATTGCATAAAAAGTAAATTGCATAAAAATAGAATACTATAAAATAAACATAACAAAAGAATAAATTGCAGAATGATAAATGAAAGCAATTAAAGAAAGCAAGTAAAAAAAATCAAATGATCTCGAGAAGATCACTCGATTAGGAGTAGAAGAGAATTTGTAGAAATATAAATGATTGGAAAAGTAAATAAAATTGAATTAAACTTGCATTGGAATTGTAAAGTTTACATAAAGAAAGTAGGATGAAAACATAATTAATTTTTGCTTGTTCTTGTGTGTTAGAATGACTATGAGCGTGTTTAGAAATGTATACAAGTGAATGAATTCCAACCCCTAATTATTTCCATCCTCTTAGTATTTATAAACAACCGAAGTAACTACATTCTTTACAAGATTTTGATAAGCGTCTAAAATCAAAGTAATTGTCTAATCATTTTCAACAATCCTCGTTTTGTCTGGATCTTACACTTGTAATTAGTGTTAACTTCTGATTTAAATTCAAACTACATCTTATCTGAATTTAAATTTCGAACCTCCAAACAACTACTGACTTTTGATAGAAATCTTCACTTCCGTCTTCAAAAAATTCCTAAGTATTGTTACTGTCATTTTAGATCTCAACTTTCGAGACCAAATCGAAATTACCACCGGTAACTTCTTCAAATTTCACAACAATTTTGATTCTAAAATAATTAAAGCATTTGTGTCTATTCAAGTTCACAAATGTGACTCATGATAATTTAGTGAATATTATTCATACTAAGCTTTCGAATACACCTCAAAATATTTTGAATCAAAAAATTTTATTTTTATACCAACACCCACTAACCCCAGATAGGGGATAAATATGACAGCATTCGGACCATGTAAGGTTCGGACTAGCATTTTCACAAAGTTCATCGGCCCATTTGGCCCATTTTGACACCCGTACCACTAACCCCAGATAGGGGATAAATATGACAGCATTCACACTTTGATTTTACACAGAAGCAGCTGGTGGAATATAACATCATATAGGAGTGTCTATTTCATTTTAGTATAAAGAAAAGAAAAACACATTGCACCAAATTTCACCTTCGTATTTGCTAATTATATAGAAGTATGCTTACAATAATTGCATATGTCATAAGTCCTCTTTTTTTTTGGGTCAAATGATACATATGTGAAGTAATTAATTTATTATGTGGAGCTCGGAATTGAGTCAATCGACCATAAGCTACTGGAAACATCAGATGATTAGAAGGCCTGGTTGGCAATCATTCTAGATGCAATTGTGAGTCGAGAAAAATTCAATTAACTCAGGAATTATCATAATAATTAAGGAGGTACACCTTCATTTTATTCAAACTCAGATTTTAAGTCAGTTCATAGAGAATTTAATTTGTCGAAATGCATTAGGTCAATATGACATTGTCCAAGAGAGTTAGTTTTAATTAAAGTAAAAGCTGATCTAATATTTTGTTTGGTAGTTAGAATAGCGATTTCATTCCAAGCTTTATTTCATTGAATGATATCATATATGTTAGAAGAAAAAGGCATAGAATGATGATTTTATTCCATGTTTCATTTCATAAAACTAGAAATTACCATTCCTTCAGAGAGAGAAATAGGATTGGTGATTCTATGTTCCTTGGAATAATGTTTTGGTTTGATATGTGCTCCTTGGAATAATGTTTAATTTCTTTTTCCCAAATTCTTTATTTTTTATAAATTCTAATTTTATTTTCAACTTACCCTTCATTTATTGAATTAATTTTAAATATTTACATAAGATTTTAAAGAGTAGTAATTATGTAAATATGTGAATTTTTTAAAAAATTAGTAATGCAGTGGAGCACAATTATTATCCAAAGTATCTTAAAGAAAATATCGTAAAAAATATATGGAGTATTTTATTCAAAATATTGTACACATTTTAATTTTTGTCTCACAAATAAAACAACGGTTGTTCTTTTTTAACAACAACATTTTGTTATTAAGTTATTTAAAAAAAAAAATTGAATGCGAACATCATGCATGAGAAAAGTGAATCTTCTTGTTTTTCTCATGAGTGTATTTATGTCCTTTAGGTCAAATTTGATTTCATTATGTATTGATTCTTATTTTTGGGTCAACTTTCTCTATTAATTTCATATACCATATAATTGAATGGCTTGAAAAGTTATTCTATTTCAAAGGCTACCGTACTGTGGATTGAGAATGATGATTCCACTCTAACCCATTCTATTCCATTTTTTTTAAAACACATTCCATTCCATTTTAATTGATCTATTCCTATTCTTTGGAATTGTCATTTCATTTACTGAGCGTGACATATGAACATTCTCACTATACATATAGAAAAATCTTCTTGCACATATGTTAGAAATACATCATCTCTGACAGTATGTGATAAAATTAAAGATTAGGCGTACAAAAAATAAAATAAAATAAATTATAATTAAATAATAAAAACTTTATAAATATAAAATAATGTGTGAATAAACATGTGAATAAAAATACTCATACAAATATACCAACAAAAATAATTATCTTTTATTTTTTTTATAATAACTACACGGAAATTTAATCCTATGACATTCTGAAAACTACGCTTAACTATTTGTGCTGTTTGGCGGTTTTGAGTTTTAATTATTATAATATGCATGTTATTAGTTTTGTTAATACTTAAATTTGTCCGAAAACATCTTTAAACTTTGAGTTGTATTTTTGGGTTAGAGCTCAACGAGTCAATTAGAGAAAGGATAAATAATAAAATAAAAAATAAAAAAAGTAGAAAGAGAACTTTTAAATTTGAAGAGAAAGGATAAAAGATAAAGAGACAGAGTCAAGAAACCAATAAAGGATAAATGATAAAGGAAAAAAATTTAAAGAAACCAAAGTTCAAATAAAAGATAAGAGAAATGTGGGGTACCTACTTGGTTAGCATAAGACTGCAAAGCTATCAACTTTTGCCTATAAATAAAAGCATTAGGGATTGGCAAGTTACAAAGCACTGATACTTAAAATTAGTTACTATACTGGTATCCGATACGTATCATTTTGCATATTTTTAGATATTTTTAATTTATATTTTGTAATTAATTTTTGAATTTTATACCAATACATTAAATAAATGACAGTAACTAAAACTAGCTTATGGAACATTGATATTTTTATACTAATTTAAAACTTGTATTTTTATGTTAATATTATATTAATTATTTTTTTATGATTTTTCTTAACTGTTTCTTATCATATAGTTTTTAGAATTTATTGTATCCACGTATAAGTCTCATGTCGTATCTATCTCCCATATCTGTATTTATGTTTTCTTGGTGGCAAGACACATTAAGATTCATGAGAGAGAGAGAGAGCATGTACAATTAGAAAGAGAGAGAAAATTATTTTCGATTATGTTTGAAATCAACTAATATTATAATGATTTGATTTAATTTGACTTAATTTAATTTAATTTAAAAATTAAATTTTATGTTTATGATTTATTAGGAGTGCATACGGGTCGGGTTTGAGGAGAAAAAATATCTGAACCAATTAATCGAAGTCGGGTCGGTTTGGGTCAGTTTCAGGTAATTTTTTTTATAACCCAACCCGAACCAACCCGATGATAATCGAGTTGGTTCGAGTCGGGTAATCGAAAAACGTGCATTTAAACTAATCTAAAGACTGAAAAGTAATAAATGAAAATTAAAGGTAATAGTTAGAGATTAGGGAATCTTTCTTCACCTCCTACTTCAATTGGTAACATGCAACCCTTAAAGCAATATTAATGAATGAGTTAAGCTAGCTTGAGAATCTATTTTAGTTAAAAGCCTATGTCTAGGTCAATCAACCATGCTTTATTTACCTAATTCACTAGGTTTCCATCAGAACTAGAGCAAACTCCACTCATTAAGGTCTATTCTCAAACACCTGCTATGTATGACTAAGAGGTATATTTCTATCTCATTAGCGAATCAACTTATCCTACCATTAGAATGAAATCGAACATGCATCAACCATACATATGATCTCAAATCTAAATTCCTATATCTAGGTTTATCAGATTTCAATAAATCACTTAAAAGTTGGCCAAACAATCAAGAGCATTAAGATCAATATGATTGAACAAAACCAAACATCAATATAAACTCAAAGAAGAACAAAATCATCAATATCCATACAAGGATCCAAAGTAATCTCTAAATATAGCTTAGCTACTTATTGAACATGAAAATATACAACAAAAACCATGTTCATGATACAAGGAGGAGAAGAAAGTAAAGGGAAAAGGGAGAAAGAAAGCTGAATAGATGTGATATTTGATGCTTGAATCATCCTCCATGAAGAAAATGACCTCAAACCTTGGCTTCCCTAGCTTCCTCTCAACCTCAAACGTGAAAATCAAGCTGCAGCTTTCTAACCTAGAATTACGCTCTCTTTAAGAAATATGATAAAACAGTACTTATAGGCTCATAAAACATAGTCACGCCGCGGCATTCACACATGCACGCCACGACGCGTGTCAAATTAGGTCATCACGCTGTAGCATTAACTCTTTTGCACCGCGACATTCAAGCCTCGGGTTCTAGTATGCTACTGTCTGAATGTACCACAATGTGGTGTTCACATGCCTACATCGTGGCATGATATGTTGAACTTCACACTTGGCTTTCTCTTGGGCTTACTCATCCATTGCTGGTCCAAAACTTCCACTGATCTGCTTGTTTGCAGCTCTTCCTACAATAGAGAAATCACCAAATTAAAAAAATTACAAATCCACTTAATCAATTAAAGAATATGCATAATTTACTCAAGATCATATAGGAAGATATCCAAATTGAATTCGACAAATATAAGTATAAAACCTTCCATATATGCATAATAATGATGACTTAAGCAATCAACAAAGCACATATATAGGGCACAAATAACTACATTTAAAATATCTTTTGGTTGATTTAATTGATTAAGCTAATTTCAATCAATTTAATTGAAGAGAGGCAATTCGATTAAGATGCTCAATTCGTCTTATTGGTCAATGAATAATCGAAGGCAATGAATGAGTTCTTGAAGACACTTTTCAACTAGATAAGGGAGAAAACTTCGCAAAATCATACTAAAGAGATTGAAACAATGATGAAGTCAACACTTAGCATATTTTCAAGATTGTAAAGGAAGCTTTCGAGTTTAGAAACATTTTGAAGCAAATTTAAGACAGTTATACTTAATTCAAAATTCAAATTCAAGTGTTCAAATTTGAATTTTGGAAGTTATTAGCAGTTGAGTCTGGAATAATAAGATAAGACAATTATTGTTGTTTGTTTAAGAAGTTATTCCTAACAGAGATACTTGTCATAATCTTGTCAAAATAACGATTACCACCCTTGTCTATAAATACTAAGGAGATGGAAGCATTTAGGTTAGTTGGAAACACTTGCACAAATTCTCACACTTCCTGTCATGTCTATCGCAGGCACAAAAGGATTTATACAGGGAACTAGTCAAGTATGCCTTCCACCTGCTTAACTTCTATACACTACTAGAATTTTCAGATTTAGAGATGGAACAAATTTTGTCCCTAAATATGTAAAATTTTGTCTCAAAATATTTAGAGACGGAATTAGAGACAGAAATTGTTCCGTCTCTAAAATTGGCTTCTCTAAATATTTAGAGACAGAAAATGAGTTTCGTCTCTAAATTAGAGACAAAAAAATTAATTTTTTCTCTAAATTAGAGACGAAAAAATTAATTCTGTCTCTAAATTAGAGACAAAAAAATTTCATCTCTATTTCTGTCTCTAAATTAGAGACAAATTTTTTTGTCTCTAAATCCATCTCTAATATTTTAAAAAATATTAAAAAAAATTAAGCGTCTAGTTAGGATTTGCCACAACTAGATGCCTTCATTTTAGAAAAAAAATTAATAAAAGTTGCCTTATTTTTTTTTAAATCAATAGAAAAGTGCTATAAAGAGGGTACCCTTAATTTACATATTATACATGAAAATTAGTAACTACAAAAGCCTACAAATGACAAGCAAGACAATGTTAACCAATACACAAGCTCACAAATTTAAGTACTATAACGAACATGCTACATTGAAGAAGCTAAACTATTTTGGAGCACCACCACCAAAGTATCAAATTCAGAAATGTATAACAAGAATAATAATCCAAATAAATTGACAAATAAGATAAAAGTAAGGAACCAAAAATTGGTATGATTACACAGTGAGTGAGAAAGGAGGCGCAGAGGACAACATTGCATTCACATTAGGAGAGAGCTCAAAATTCTTGTTGAGGATTTATATAAGCCACCTTGAACTTTCATAACCACTACAATATCACAAGCCATCTCCATCTAACCCAAAATTTCAACCATCACAATATCCTCAAATATCACCAAATTATCTCTTCAAAACCACACAAATCAAAATCAGCCACACACAAATATAAACTCTAAATACTCCCAGCACCCTTCAAACACAGATCTTGTACCCATCAAACCATACAACCTGAAAACAGAACAGGTTTATATTATATTTGTCACAACTTACTACTAAAGAAATGATAGAACTGACCATCATATCATTTATCACAACTTACAAGCAAACAAAACTAAAGGAACTATGAACCAAAAGGAAGAGAATCTATTAAAACTTGTCTACATTTTAATATCGAAGGATTCTCAGTTTGATAAATATTATATTCAAATTAGCTTGTGAATCCAAGATTCTACATTCTTGGGCATTATTGGGTATTCTATGCATGTTTGAATAATTTCTAGTTGTCATACCAAACATGAAATTTTAGATTTCCTAACATTCAAGATACTAAGTTTGATGTTATCTTCTCCCCCTAAACTTTTTCCAACCACAAAAAAATAAATAAATAAATAAAAAATAATATATCAAATTCCTCTAAATGCGCCATAAATGATGAATATTTCACAAGCACACAATGACATTCTGCCAACTGCTTAATTGCTTAAATATAGCATATGAAAAATGACCTAAAGTATGAAAATGATTAGAATCAAGCCATAGATTAAATAGAAAAAAATAGGGAAAAATATAGAAAGGTGACACTAATCAAAGTTATGGAGTCACAATTATCAACAATCATACTGAAGAAGAGAATGTAATCATACCACATCTTGGGCAACGAAAGTAGTCCTTTTCCCTAAGAACATGCCCTGACCCTCCTCACACCTCATATCTTCTTTGAGCTATCAGTAACAAAATGTAAGAAAAAGAAGACATGAAAAATATTAAGATTCATAATTTATGTGTTAGCTCCAAGCCCAATCAACCAAAAAAAGTCACAGAATATGACGGAACCACTGCATAAGGTTAAGAAGCTCCTTATAACCACATAATATGAATATGAATTCTTTAATATCAGAACAAGAACCTGAAAGATGGAGACATATAACATGGAGTCCTTGTCATGCATCTAAATGCAAAATGCAAATAGAAATAATATATAACTCATAAGAGAGATAGAAGGAGAAACTTCATAGTGTATGAAGCTTTATACAACAACATATCAGAAAATGCAGAGCACAAGCTTAAAGCACATAATTATAAGCAACCATAATATTATCAAGGATAAAAGCTGTATGAGGAGAGCAATATGTGAAACCTCATCAGAAGTTAGAAGAAGAACATCACTCATTCATAGAAACTGGTTAAGAGCTCTTTGTTCTTCTGGGGTCCCGGTGGATAGACTCTTTCCACGTGGTCTAGGATCAAAGAAGATTGATGTGTCGACTTCAAGAACATATTCCACTACTAAGAGTAGTATACCAGGAGAGAGCTCATCAAACCCATATCTATTACAGAATAAGACCTTTGAATTTTTAATAACTAGTTTTACTTCTCTGGACAATTTGCTCATCTAATGAAATGTAGGCTCCTTGCTAAAATCAGCTCGACTAACAGAGAAAAACGCTCATTGTTCAGGCCTTCGTTAAGGAAAATATGAGAACAAATAACAACCACCAAGATAGTGACGTAAAAATTACAAGACAAATGATTTTTACCTGTAAAAACCATATCTTTGTAAAGGATCAACAAGAACCCAACATAGAAGTGTTTCATGAGAGGCACTAGACCTGTTGACAACATCATCATTATTACTCATCTCAACCATACCAATGTCCTCCTCACGAAGCACATCTGACAGAAACTTCCCATAGATTTCATTACCCATATGACCAATTGAGATGTAGCTAAGTCCTAGCCTTGCAGCTGTTATAGCCATATTGCAATTCCCACCTGTGCAATATTCACTAACTACTGTTTGAAGATATATTAAAATTCAGATGGTCAAACCATGATAATATTGATATGCATTATGTGTGTCATGAGTCATGAGAAAAACAGGAAGAGGTGCAGAAGTGGACATGGATTGGGAGTCTGTTGATATATATACAGGTTAACAGATAACTATATAGAAGGTGTAAAATTTATAATAGACCAAAATCTAATTCATGTTGCAAACTTAAAAAAAAAAGATGATAACTATATAGATGTTGGAAGCATTATTGAACATTGAACACTGCATCTAGATTCATCCAACATAGAATGATAATGCCAACTGGGAAGGGGTACCCGAGTCAGCAAATGTGCAACACTGTTAGTACAACAATCCATCCACATGAAAAATCGTAGTTGACAAATTTCAAGGACATTGTAATAAGCTTTCATCAACATAAAGCCCCTTCTTGTGCTGTGAAATAAAAAAGGTAAGCAATCTAAAAGCCTAAATTCATTCTCTTATTGATCCATTCCCTAAAATACCTACTCTATCCCTAGCCAAGAGGACGTACCTCAATTTTATCCATGGAACGAATGATGTCTTATTCATCATAGAGCATATCTTCGACAGAAACCTTACTAACTTTGACAAAATTAGACAAGAGAAGCTTGTATATAGCCTTGTGGTGTTGTGTGGATTGTGAATTAAAATTGAGATTAAAAACAGTTGCCAAGTTCTACCAAAAATATAAAAACCTTGCAACCAGTTGTAGTAAGTAAGGGTAGATCCACAGAGAACTAATTCAATTGACACAATAAATTGATTCTTAATTTAAACTCTTAAAAACAGAAAACAGTAAAAAGGGGTTTTATTTGTTAAAATTAAAAATAGCAATTGAATCTAAAACAATAACAATAAACACGATTTGAATTACTAATTAAAAGATAATTGTTAAGTTCCTTTAATCCTACGGTTCATAGTGGGGATAATCTAATGGAGGAGAATCCTTGAGACAAGTGTGACACGGATAGCTAATAGTGGAGATAACTGACCTTCCCGCCATTTTCTCTTTGATGAAACAGAATTGGGAGTGTTGGCACGATACATCAGAATCCATTTTACTTTTCTTGCAATCGATCCTAGTTTTATAAATACCCATTGTACCTCACACAATATTCAGATTGAAATATACTCAAATTCCTCATTAATTCAAGTCTTCATTTCTCTATCGATATGCCTCTTTCAATTAACATGTATGTTTAGTTTCTTAAGATGGTATCAAAGAACTAAGCTCGAACCTGCGCAACTCTGATGGCTCGCAGAAACAACAATAACAACAACGACGGTGGTCGGATTATGGATCCTTCCCTGGATCCAAGCAGTCCTTATTACGTTCATCCAGGCGATGGTCCTACTTCTGTTACTGTCTCTCCGGTCCTTAATGGGTCGAATTATCATGGATGGGCTAGGTCGATGCGACGAGCTCTTGGCGGCAAGAACAAGTACGACTTCGTAGATGGAAGCATTGAAGTCCCTGATTCTTTTGATCCAAGCTACAAGGCTTGGAGTAGATGCAATATGTTGGTGCACTCGTGGTTAATGAATTCGGTGACTGAGTCGATTGGACAAAGCATTGTGTTCTTGGAGAATGCCATTGATGTGTGGAAGGATTTGAAGGATCGCTTCTCACAGGGAGATTACATTAGGATATCAGAACTGCAACAGGAAATCTACTCACTCAGGCAAGGTTCTCATACAGTAACTGAGTTTTATTCAGAATTAAAGATCTTATGGGAAGAATTAGAAACTTATATGCCTATACCTAGTTGTGCCTGTGCTGTAAAATGCTCTTGTGCTGCTATGAAGAATGCTAGACACTATCACCATTTGAATTATGCAATCAGATTTCTGACTGGATTGAATGATAATTTTGCTGTTGTTAAATCTCAAATTCTGTTGATGGATCCCTTGCCTAATATTAATAGAATATTTTCCATGGTAATACAACATGAGAGGCAAAGTAACTGTGTTCCTAATGATGAATCACGAGTGCTAATTAATGCTGTCACTGATTACAAGAAACCACAAGGCAGAGGAAGAGGTTTTACTCAGGGATCACAGAACAGATATTCTAATAGAATGTGCAGCTATTGTGGTAGGTCTGGTCACACTATTGAAACATGTTATAGGAAACATGGTTTTCCACCACATTTCCAGAGAGGATCAGCACCAGTAACAGGAAATGCCATTGCTGACAGTTCAGATAACAAGGAAGAAGTGATAAATGAGGAATCAAAATCTGTGTTACAAGGTCTGACAAATGAACAGTATGAGAAACTCATCAGTTTGATTCAAGGTTCCAACATTCAAGCCCTGCAACCTCATCCAGTCAAGTAAATGTTTGTTCTCAGGTTGGTCATTCACCTAATGAGAAATCGAAGTCAGGTAAAGCTTTCATTTCATCCTCACTTAACACTTGTGTCATGGCTACTTGGATCATTGATTCAGGTGCTAGTGATCATATTTGTGCATCTTTAGATTGTTTTAAGTCATATTCTGAGATTAAACCAATAAGTGTCAAGTTACCTAATGGTCAGTTTTCAATTGCCAAGCATGCTGGTACTATCCTGTTTTCTTCTGAATTTGTAATTACAGATGTTTTGTATATACCTGATTTTTCCTTCAATCTACTTTCAGTTCCCAAGCTTTGTAAGGCATTAAATTGCACAGTTTCCTTTACTGACACAAGCTGCCTTATACAGGATTTGAAAAATCAGAAGATGATTGGTTCTGGTGAGAAGTTTGAGGGGCTGTACTACTTAATGGTTGATTCCAAGGATGCCACTGTTACAAATGTGCAAATTGCTGACCCAATAACATTACCTAAAGAAGCCTTATGGCATTTTAGACTTGGACACATGTCAAACAATAGAATGTTATCTTTACACAGTCAATTTCCTTTTGTTACCATTGATCCAAATAGTATTTGTGATGTATGTCATTTTGCTAAACACAAAAGATTACCATACAGTTTAAGTTCAAATAAAGCTTTGAGACCTTATGAGTTGTTACATTTTGACATTTGGGGACCCATTTCTATTCAGTCCATACATGGACACAAGTATTTCCTCACTGCTTTAGATGATTATAGTCGATTCACTTGGATAATTCTTTTAAAAACCAAAGGTGAAGCAAGAGAGCAAGTCCAAAATCTCATTAAAATTATTGAAGTGCAGCATGATGCAAAAATAAAAATTGTAAGGACTGATAATGGTCCTGAATTTTCAATGCATCAATTTTATAATTCAAAAGGAATAATACATCAAACAAGTTGTGTTGAGTCTCCACAGAAAATGGGAGAGTTGAAAGGAAACATCAACATGTCTTGAATGTAGGAAGAGCACTCTTATTTCAGTCTAAGCTACCTAAACAGTTTTGGTCCTATGCCATTTTACATGCCACTTTTATTATTAATTGCATTCCAAGTCCCTTGTTGAAGGATAAAGCTCCTTTTACTTTGTTACATGGTCACACACCTGATCTTCATGATTTGAAAGTGTTTGGGTCTCTTTGTTATGCATCTACATTACATGGTCATAGAACAAAGCTTGAACCAAGGGCACGAAAATGCATTTTTCTAGGATACAAGACTGGTATGAAGGGATCAGTTTTATTTGATCTTAACAATAAAGAAATTTTTGTCTCAAGAGATGTCATACATCATGAACACATATTACCATACACAAAATCAACCTCTTTTTCTACATGGCATTACCATACTTCACAGAAACCCGATAATCATCATTCATTACCCCAAACAGATTCCATCTCACCACAGGAATTGCCAACACCCATTAATTCTCAAGGGGATGAGGCAGAATCAGCACCACAAGTTTTAAGAAGATCAGACAGGCAGAGGAATCGACCATCACATCTCACTGATTATGTGTGCAGCTTCTCCTCTGACTCAACAGAATCAATCACCTCAGGTACTCCTCATCCTATTTCACTATTTCATTCCTTTTCACATTTGTCCCCTTCACAGCAGCATTTTTCTTTGTCAATCTTACACTGCACTGAGCCACAGTCCTATCAAGAGGCATGTAAGCATGAATGTTGGAACACAGCCATGAGAGATGAGTTGGCAGCCTTGGAGAAAAATGGCACATGGGTTTTAGTTGATAAACCTGCACATGTGAAACCCATTGGCAGCAAGTGGGTTTACAAAATAAAGCATAGAGCAGATGGCACTATTGAAAGGTACAAGGCTAGGTTGGTAGCCAAGGGATACAACCAAGTGGAAGGTTTAGACTTCTTTGACACTTTCTCACCCGTAGCTAAGATGACAACTGTAAGGGCATTGTTAGCACTTGCTTCCATTTCCAATTGGCATCTACACCAATTGGATGTGAACAATGCTTTTCTACATGGAGATCTACAAGAAGAAGTCTACATGTCCATACCACAAGGAGTCTCATGTTCTAAACCCAATCAAGTGTGCAAGTTGTTGAAATCACTGTATGGCCTTAGACAAGCAAGCAGAAAGTGGTATGAGAAGCTCACTTCTCTTTTGTTGGCACACGGATACAAGCAATCAAGTTCAGATTACTCTCTATTCACTCTTAGTCATGCCACTCACTTTACAGCTTTATTGGTTTATGTGGATGATGTCATATTGGCAGGCAATTCCTTGGAGGAGTTCATCCGAATTAAGGCCATTCTTGATACCACCTTCAAAATCAAAGATTTAGGCACTCTAAAATATTTCCTTGGCATAGAGGTGGCCCATTCAGCTTCAGGTATCACCCTTTGTCAGAGAAAATATTGCCTAGACCTTCTCCATGAGACCGGATTGCTTGGTTCTAAGCCAGCAAAAACTCCACTTGATCCCTCAATTAAACTGAAGCAAGATGGTGGTACTCCTTATACTGATGTAGCAGGTTATAGGAGACTAATTGGAAAGCTGTTGTACCTTACCTCAACCAGGCCTGATATCTCATTTGCGATACAGCAGCTGAGCCAATTCTTAAGCAGTCCTACAGTGACACATTACAATGCAGCTTGCAGGGTGGTACGGTATCTAAAGGGCAGTCCTGGAAGAGGCCTATTTTATCCTAGAAAATCAGAATTACAGCTCCTTGGTTTCTCTGATGCAGATTGGGCAGGATGCTTGGATTCTCGTAGGTCCATTTCAGCACGCTTCTTTCTTGGTTCATCCTTGATATCTTGGAAAGCTAAGAAGCAAACAATTTCCAGGTCCTCTTCCGAGGCAGAATACCGCGCACTGTCATTTGCTTCTTGTGAGCTCCAGTGGTTGTTGTATCTACTTCAGGACCTACATATTACCTGTCAGCGTGCACCCGTGCTGTATTGTGATAGCCAAAGCGCCATGCACATTGCCGCCAATCCCGTATTCCATGAGAGAACAAAGCACCTTGAAATAGATTGCCATTTCGTCCGTGATAAAGTGCAGAATGGTGTTTTTCGTTTACTGCCTGTTACCTCCAAGGACCAGCTTGCTGACTTTCTTACAAAAGCATTGTCTCCTCAGTCTTTTCTCCCCTTCATTTCCAAGCTGGGCATGTTGGACATCTACCATGCTCCAGCTTGCGGGGGGGTGTTAAGTTCCTTTAATCCTACGGTTCATAGTGGGGATAATCTAATGGAGGAGAATCCTTGAGACAAGTGTGACACGGATAGCTAATAGTGGAGATAACTGACCTTCCCGCCATTTTCTCTTTGATGAAACAGAATTGGGAGAGTTGGCACGATACATCAGAATCCATTTTACTTTTCTTGCAATCGATCCTAGTTTTATAAATACCCATTGTACCTCACACAATATTCAGATTGAAATATACTCAAATTCCTCATTAATTCAAGTCTTCATTTCTCTATCGATATGCCTCTTTCAATTAACATGTATGTTTAGTTTCTTAAGAATAATGGTTAAGAGATGGAATCCATCACTAGATTTATTTGATTATGTTAACTTGCATTCCCTTTATACCAAAATAACCAATTATGCTTTTATGTGATTGTGAGATAAATCTCTTGTTTTCTTTAAGTTTCGCTTAATTCAGCAACCACTCAAATTAAATTCTAATCATTAGTTATTTGTAAAGCAACCACTCTTACACCTACCTAATAACTACATTAAGATTTAGAAAACCAATCACACTAAGATCTAATCACACATCGAGATTAAATTACTTAGATCATATATCTCACTAGTCCTACCACTGCAATCGCGCATAACAATCATAGTTTTACCACTTTCAAAATTGGCAAAGAGTATAAAAACCTTTATACCAAATTAAGATTAGAAACATATGAATAAAAACTCAATTGAATTGACATAAAGAGATATGCAAGGTTCACATAATCAAAACTATGGTTTCATCTTCCCTTAACCAAATAAGAAGAGTAGCTACACATGGCAAATTCAAAATCAAAAGAATAATATAAGAAAGACATCATCCAGAACAAAATAAAAGAAGAAAACTAAAGATCAAACTATTTTCTAAGGTTTGAGGTTGATTGATCTTTGATCGCTCGAACTCGAGTCTTCAATCTTTGATCGAATCTTCCTCTTGCTTGTTCTTCGTCTTTCCTTCAGTTCCTTGGCGACTTCTAGTCCAGACATCCCCTTTTTAGGACCTTAGGTAACCCTATTTATAACTTTGGATACCTAGTGCATCATTAGAATTCGTATCTGTTTTCCTGATGCGAGGACACGGGCTGTGTCATATGACACGGCCTACCCCATGTCAGGGTTTGTCAGCATAATTTCAACAAAATTAGAAGTTAGAGAGGAACACGGCCTACCCCGTGTTAGAGGACACGGGCCATGTTGTTGGTCAACACTCAAAAACTGGATCTCCTTGTGATGCCAGAGAAGTACACGGCCTACCCCGTGTCTCATGACACGGGTTGTGTTATTTGTTGTTGCCAGAACTGAGAATATGTGACATGACAGAGAAGAACATGGCCTACCCCGTGTCTGAGTCTAGTTTCTTCATTCTTGGTCTTTTCTCCTTGAGGGCTCCATCATTCAACGATTTCCTGCAAAGCACAAACGATCGCTTATAATCACATTTAAGCATAGTTTCACAATAAAAATTTGATTAAGCTTGAAATCTAAAAACTAGCCAAATGTTAACAATTAAGCACAAGTAGAGTCCAATTAAGTCAGACTTAAAGCAGTTAGAGTGTAGAAATAATTGACAGATCAAATACCCCACGCACTTAGCCTTTTGCACTCCTGGGCAAAACCATAAGACCAAATCAGGGAATAAAGAAAAACAAAACAAATTAAAAAGCTAAAGACTTTAAAGGACTCAATTTCCAATGATATTCAAGAAAGGAAAAAGTTTGTAAGTAAGAAGAGCAAGAAAAGATTCAAAGGATCGAAACATTCAAGAGATAATAATTCTTCACACCTCAAACTAACAAACAAGGTATCTTCAATTTGAAAAACATGAATTAAAAATGATAAATCCTCACAAGATACACTCTTAATCTCTTAAGTGTTTCCAAGGTAAGTATTTCACTCAATTCAACCCATGAAAAATGCATTACCATAAGTTTACTTATCTTCTACTTCTCCACTACTCAAACACATACACACACAATTCAAGAAGACTTTATTCAAGGTTGTAATGGGGCCAAGGTAAGAGAAGGAAACAATATGGATATGGCAAGATAAGTACCCAAGACAATAAAAGAACATTGGGGAGGAACTCAATTAACAAACAAGAAATGTTATCCTCCCAAATCCATATAATGCATATTCTCTTTACATATTTCACTACAAAAAACGCGCTAAATTGTGGCGATTTTTTTTACAATTTGTGGCGGTTTTCAACCCCTGCAAATTAAATTGTGGCGGTTTTACAAAACGCCAGTTCTAGGTTCGCTGCAATATATTGCGGCGATTTTTTAGCGGGGGTTTAAAACTCCCACAATTTTGCGAGGTTTTTATTAAATATGCGGCGATTTTTAACCTCCACTATCTGTTGGTCTGAATCTTTTAACTGAACAATTTGCGGCAGTTTTTTTTTAAATTGCAGCAGTTTTTAACCTTCACTATCTATTTGCCTGATTTTGTTTACGCACTAAATTGCGGAGGTTATAAACCGCCGTTATTTTATTATTATAAACAAATTTTTGACTTTCTTGTTTATTTGATGATTTTATTTAAAAAAAATTACTACATATTTAATTTTTAATTCTAATAACGTTTAGGTTGCACATTCAAAACAATTAATTGTATAAAACTACAGATATAAATGTGAATCAAATTGCATTAAAAATATTAATAATAACATAAATTACACAAGTTCGAATCCATAGTAAGCTAAATAAATTCATCCATTACAACCTAAAGTTACAACTTAAAATCCTTAATAATCTAAAGTAGTGCCACATTAAATGAACATAAAAAATCAACACTAAATATGTTGTTGGTTGTTTGTGTTGCTACCACCAGATGATCTTCTTGCATCCAATGGCGTAGTAGGTTCACTTGAAGCATCACCTGGCTGAAATAGTAAAAGACATTTGGTAAGAAACTACAAAGAGATAAATATAATCATGAAATAATGAATCAATGTGCACAAGAGTAATGAAAAACAATGGCCCCCCATGGTCTGCTTAATTTGAAAGCAAATATGATGTAAAAATATTATTACCTCCATAGTACATAATCTCATATATTAGAACTACCAAAAACTTGTCTATTTTACTACTATAATAATTCCCAATCACCTCTCTAACTCCATACCCTTTTTATAATTTCCACATCTCAGATTACCTAAGAGCTTTTTATATATCACACACATAAATACCAATGAAATTCAAACTCATGATTTCTTCTTTAACTTAGCCAAAATTCAAAAATCAGAATCAATACTATTATGGGGAAAAAGGAGATAAATGAGAACAAGTAGCAAGGCAAATGTCTTCCAAGCAAGAAACACAAAAGAAGAAACAATCAAAATCATAAACACAACACAACACAACATAGCCCTCCCATCCTTTTGTACATCCTTAAGAGAAACTAATCAACCAAACAGTATAGAGAATTGGGAACAATTCAAAAAACAATCCTGACACACTAAGCTAATAAAGAAATAGGAACAATTTGAAAAGCAACCCTGGCACACTAAGCTAATAATTACAAAGATAATCCATATTAACACTAAAACATCATGATTAAACGAGATTATTATATATTTAAAAAAAGCTATAGAGAGCTTTCGATTCTAATTACTAAACACATCGATTCTAAAGAAAGAGGTATGCTATTCAAGTCTTTAAAGAGCAAAAAGATTAAGGTTTTGATTGAAAAACAAAAAGATAATGAAATCATTACTCATATATACCTGTCAACCTCAAGTAACTGACTAACCTCAAATATATGTAATAGTGAAAAGCAACGAAAACAACGTAATCCAGCTATTTTCAGCTACCATTTTCTCCTTTATTTTTCTCAATAAAATTGAACTAATTAAAAAAATGTATGCAAAGTTATCTATAAAAATATAAAAATAAAGTTATCCAACAAGACATTAAAGACAACACACGATGACTTAGCAACTAAGGGTTTAACAATGAAAGACCTAGTCCAACTATAAGAGTCCAAGGCCATAACCAGCAGTAGCCTTCCAAATCCAATCAAGAGTCTCATTAAAATACTTTGCCTCTGGTTAAGGAGCAAAGAAGTCAGCCAATTCTTCAGGGATGCTTCCTTCCTTCATTATCATGTACGCCTTAAGTGCATTCTCTAATCGAAGGTACCTCTCTTGCCATTGGGTAAATGATGATGCAACAGTCTCAGCTGAAGAATGGCTCACATTACTTAGTCGAAGTTTAGTATTCCTGAATGTATTGGTAGGAGCTGCTCCCATACCCATGGTTCGTACTCTCTCAGAGTGCTCTTCCCCAAACACTTTACCAACAGCATCATTAGGGGAAATTTCATATTCGTCATTAGTACTTTGAGTCATAATCCGGTCAATTGCTTCCTACAAGCATGCAACATTATGAATTACAAAATTATCAAGTTTTAAATGTAGAAGGTTAGAAAACAAGATAATTAACTTAATATTATAAAGACACCAAGGCTAAACTTACCACTTTATCCATTGCGGCGGTACTTACAAATGATCCATCCTTTTTTGTGTGAGTTATTTTATACATTTTTCCCCGACCAACTTTTTGTCCAGTTTCTAGCAACTAAGATAGAAAGAAGTTAAAATAAAATAAAATAGACATTAACATTGCAAAATAGTAATAAGGATCATGTTAGTGTAACTACCATCTCATTCCTCCTTCTTGAATTAGGTTTAGAACCACCAGTATGTGGAATTGTTTGCTTGCTTCGAATTTCTTTATTTCTTCTGCAAAGCTCCTATAAATAAAGCAATTAAATATTCATATAAAAATGAATTATAACAACAATAAACCAATCAAAGTTAGGAATATACTTGTGTTGATGGCTTTAGACGGTAATGAACAAAAGCAATCCATTGATCTCTCTCTATACCTATTGGCACATTATTTATGATTTCATCTCTTGTCATGGATGTGTCATAAAAATCATTCCACAATTTTTGCCTATGTGCATCCCATATATATATGTTGATTTAAATTTAAACATCTAAGTTAAAAATACGTAATAATCAACAAAACTAATATATCTTTCATGTGTAAAATCTTTTGACTATTGATACTAGTTAATTCAACAAACCATATTCCTATCTTAAACAAGAGGTCCAAGAAACAACGTATAAAATTATGGTCCACCGTTTTTAGGTGGTGTGGAAATGAAATGAACTCTTCTACTTTTTGCAAAGATTGAAATCAATTTTTGGAAACGTTGTCAAACTACAATTTTACCTTTGCTAGTTAATTAGAAAACAGAGAAGGGGACATCATTGATCTCCAACAACCTAGAAGTCCAAACTAGATGACAAAAATAGGAACCATAAGTTGTTACCGTGCAGATATGTGTAATCGTAAGTGGCTATTTCTAATATATTTTTTATCAGTTAGTAAAGCAAATATCAAAATCAAAGATTACGAAGGATTAGATAATAGACCTGGCCCCCTTAAACCAAGAGTTGGTTGATCTTTTATGGTTGATCATAGCCCAACAATTGGTCAGTGAATTTAAATGAACACTACAATTATTCAACAGTAACCCATAAAGTTTTCTTGGCACAAGGGGCAGTTGGAGAGGCTAAAATTAAAAATTCAATGACGATTATGTTATGAAATTGACTGTTTCCATCACAAAAAAGCTTCTGACTTCTGATCAGGTATTCGGGGTCATAGGAATCATAACTACCATGGTTTAGGTGCATATGAAAAACACCAGCAAAGCAATAACTCCGCAAAATATGTTTGGAAAAAAGACTCTGTATAAAGAAGGGAATATAAATACCATTACATATCATGTGAATCGTTTTTCATTTTTTTTGCATTTCAAGATACCCTTTGCCATTTGTATGAAAAAATAAAAGTAATTAATATTCCTTGCACATAAATTTTTCTCGGATTACTTACAATACACTTTTTGTGAGTTAAGTAAACAAAGTTTATGTACAAAACTAGCATTACAAATGCATTTAAATACTTTTAAGTTAAAAAACAATGTAGCTAATTATGCATCAAATTTTACACTGCACCTTCAACCACACATAAAATGCATAAACAGGAGATAAGATCACCAAGAAAATCATTACTGATGTGAAATATGGATATAGCTTAGACCAATAACTCAAATTCATGCAAGATCCATGAGTATGACAGCAAATGCATTTCAAATAATAAAAGAGGTCCCTGTCTCAAGCAAATACACAAGCTAATAAGAGTCCATTTCAGATTAACCACAATAGAAACATTGACTTATCCCATTAAAGCAAGTCAATAATCAGAGAAACCCTCTCTACCTGTCAGCTCCCACCTATTTATTTATAACAATCTAAGATCTTCTGCTGCAAATTTCTAACGTTGCCATCATATCCAGCAAACAAGATCATACACTGATACTTTAATTATGCATTTAATTTCAAAAAGTTCCATAGACATTTTAATGACCACCAGTCACAGTAAATGTGAAATGGTCCATAACTGAGCCAAAATACAACCATAATACTGAAACTACCCTAGCAAATACAAGTCACAGTATGTACTAACGTACTAGCTATTGAGACATTTAAAGTCTAATCCTACGTTTAAGGTGACCTTTAAATTTGATAGTTCCTTTAATTACTTGTATATCTATCAAGTCTTTGTCAAGCATATCTCCGTTTAAGGAATAAAGCCATATATAGTTTGTGGCTGTTATAATTTTACCCATCTCTTCCCAATCACCCAATTGAGCTGGAGTTTCTTGGTCACATCTAAGTTCCTTTACTTGTATATCTATCATGTCTTTGTTTAGCCATATATAGTTTGGCTTAGCTCATCTAACCCTCCATGTGTTTGAATGTTCAGCCACATTTTTACTTCTTCACTGTAGACCAATTCATTTTGAATAGGACACCTACCAGATCTCTTGATATTTGAGTCTTTGACAACACGAAAAAAAAAAAGTTTCCAATGTTGTGTTTCATTGAATATATATTAATAGTATTATATAATATATATCAACTTGGCATTCCTACTGCAAACGAAAAAGGAGCAGCAATTTGTGGCAGCAAAAGGAGCAGGTAAAGAAAGAAACCCAGAAGAAGCAACGCAGAAAGGAACCATACCTGACAATGGCGGCTAGATCTGGGAAGAATCGTGCGTGGCGCGACTGTGGTGACGCACGACGGACAGAGTTCTGGGAGAGTGAACGAGAGTGAGAGGCTGAGAATGAGATTTAGAGGCAGAGAACAAGAGCGAGAGGGAGAGTGAACTGAGAAGCACAGAACGGGAGTGAGAGGGAGAATGAGAAGGAGGCCAAAAAATAGAGGGAAAATAAAAATAAGCCTTTTTTTAATTTGTGGGGGTTAAGAACTTCCGCTGAAAGGGAAAAAAGCCCCCACAATTTTTGTCAATTTGTGGAGTTTGATAACCCCCGCAAAAAACCCCCCGCAATTTACCGTGTTTTTTGTAGTGTTTCTTTTCTTTTTCTTTCTTTGCTTTTACAACCTTTCTTACATTTATTCTTTTTCTTTGCTTTTTTTTTCACCAACACTTTGCATATTACACTTCAATTTGCACAACCCCCACACTTGTCCTATTAAATACTTACAAGCAAAAGAGCTCCTCCAATGAGAATGAACCGATATTCTCTCATTCCCTAAGGTAAGATAAAAACATGGTTTTTCACATAAGACGTGTAATGAGCTAAGATAAAGGATATGCAAATAGGCTCAATGGGGTTAATCAAAAGGAAATAATGCAAGGTTAGCTATTAGCCAAAGTAGTTAATTAAGAAAGAAGGCCTCAATCATGTTTATGCATGCAAGTGAAAATGTAGCCTAAAAAAGAATCAAAGCAAGTTCTAGAGTGATCAAATGACATCAGTGAAAATCACATAAGAAAGAAAAGAATGGCATAAATGCTAAATCCATCCATCAATAAGCTCAAAATCTCACAAGGTATACATCTATCAATCTCAATCCACCAATCAAACATCCAAAACTAAGCATGTCAAATTCAAGATGGAAGAAGAAATTTGTAAATCATAACTCTGAATTTCACTTGCTTCAAACTCATAAACTTCACAAATCTTAAAACATCATTGGAAATCAATTAAAAACACAATATTTTTTTTTTGTCAAAAACAAAAAGCAAACAACATAAGAATTTCTCCCCCACACTTAAATTCTATATTGTCCTCAATGTAAAGCTCTAAAGAAAAACAACATCCATCAAAATCATAAACTAATGAAGGACAAGTAAAATAAAATAGAGGGATAGAAAAGAAACATCCTTATCAAGTAAGGTAGGTGAAGAAACTTCCACTAGGATCCCATTGGCGAAAGCATAATGACCAACTTATGCTTGAAGTAGCATGAGAGCTTCCACAGGGGTCTCATCGACCTTCCTTAATTCCCTTGACATCACCACTAGAATGCAATATGTGTACTTTATTAACTTCATTTGCATCATTTTTTATGTTAGACCAGGGTCCAATTGTGACAGTCATCCGGTGCTTTTCTCCCTTCTCTGAAAATTTTTCAATGGACTTCAATTCCACCTCCCTTTGTGTCTTAGATTCTGCACCTGCTTCAAGAGCATTGTTGATAAATCCTTCAATACTATTAGCTTCAGCATAAACAGAATCATCAGCTCTCAAGAATGTAAAAAATTTTAGTACAAATAGCACATAATATATCACCATCACAATCAGTACATGAGTCACAATGGATAGAATTATTAAAACTAATACTATCAGAAAATTCATCACACAACTCATTATAAGTTTCCTCAACAAAATCAGCAAGTAAATCAATATGAAAAACAAAATGCTCCTCTATGGGATGCTTCATAGCATCAAAAATGTTAAACTGAACAATTGAGTCTCCAAACTCCATGGATAGAGTTCCTGCATATACATATATTTTGGTCCTCGCTATTTTGAGGAATGGCCTCCCTAAAATGAGCGGAGCCTTGTTGGATGATGACTCTCTTTCCATCTCTAGAACATAAAAATCTGTAGGAAAGATTAGTTCATTAACCTTTACTAACACATCTTCAATCAACCCAGCTAGATGCGTAGTACTTCTATTAGGTAACTGAATCACAACACCTATAGAATGCAAATGGCCAAGTCCAAGAGAGTTAAAAATGGACACAGGTATTACATTAATAGAAGCACCTAAATTTAGCATGGCATGCTCAAAATTATAATTGCCTATAACACATGGAATTGTAAAAGTCCCTGGATCTTTGCATTTGTGAGGCATAGGATGAATAAGGGCTAAAACATTTTGGTTCATATTAATTCTCTCATTACCCTTCAACCGCATCCTCTGGGTGCATACTTCCTTAAGAAACTTTGCGTATTTTGGGATTTGCTTGATTGCATCCAGCAATGGAATATTGGCTTCTACTTTCCTGAAAGTATCAAGAAATTCTCTATCCTTCTCAGCCTCATCTCTCATGGTCTTAACCAACCTACTAGGGAATGGAGCCTTAGTGACATATTTAGGAAGGGGTGCAGGAATACTTACCTTAGGGGCCTTAGAGTTTTGCCCCTCCTCATTTACCTCATTTGGCTTTTGATCCTTCTCTTTAGTGACTTGTAGGGGAGGTGGAGGTTCATCTAACCTCTTCCCATTTCGCAATGTGACAGCACTAACATTTTCCCTCGGATTAACTTCAGGTTGTGAGGGAAGTCTCCCAGAGAGTTGGCTCTAAATCTTGTTGATTTTTGTGGCTAACTGCCCCACTTGGTTCTGCAAGGTATTGAATGTGGCCCTTGTTTCTTATTGAAACTGAATATTATTAGTGGCCATTTGCCTCATTAGCTCCTCTAATGAAGGTTCAGGTTGTCTAGGACCTTGAACTTGTTGTTGCCTCTGAGGGTAAGGTGCTTGTCTCTGTTGAAATCCTGGAGGTCCATAGGCTGGAGGTTGATTCTGAGGCTACTTTTCATAGCTCAAGTTGGGAAGATCCCTCCACCTCAGATTATATGTGTTAGAGTAAGGGTTGTAGTTTGTAGAAGGTCCATAATATCTCCCTGCTGCCTTTACCTCTTCATTTGTGTCCTCTTGTAGAGTGGGTCACATATCAGTGGAATGACTCGAAGAGCAACAAATCCCACAAGCATTCACCGGTGCTTTCCTAATATCCATAAGCCATTGAACCATAGTGGTCAACTGAGTCATTTGTTGCCGCAGACTAGTCGTTTCTACCTCTTTAACTACTCTCACACCAGTGTCATTCCTGGTGAAAAATTGTTGAATGTTTGCAGCCATTCTTGCTATCAAGTTCCTAGCTTCTTGAGGAGTTTTATCAACCAAAGCTCCTCTACTAGCAGCATCAACCATGTTACGATCTATCACCAATATTCATCATCCAACAATGGATACTAGTGGTCTAAATTATTCGATCAGAAAGAAACTAGTTAACCAACAACTATTAGATATGTCTCAATTGGAAGATAAAGTGAGGCAAATCGAACAATTAAAGATAAAAAAGGAAACATATAAGAAACATTTAAGGCAATACAAAATAGCCTATGTCAAAATCAACGAAAATGAAGTTGTAGATGAGGAGGGTAATGAAGTTAATATAGCTAAACTTCAATCCGGTTCCCCTTATGTATATGCATCATTAAAACCAGTTTGAGCAAAGGACAAGTCAAAATCTGCAAGTAGACATTCCTATGGGTTCAATATAACTAAAGCTGATTAAATATTTAATGTTTTATTGAAAGATAAACAAATTAAATTACCTGATGATCACAAAATTCCTTCCTTTAAGGAGATAAAACATCAAAAATATTGTAAATACCATCACAAATATGGTCATTCAACTAATAATTGTGTCCATTTCAGGGATCTCATTCAAAAAGAAATTAAAGAAGATAGACTTAAATTTGAGAAGAAAATGTAAAAGAAAATGAAGGTTGATTCAAATCTTTTCAAGGTAAATGCTAGTTATATCGAGCCAATCAATTTCTTACAAGTAACATGGTTGATGTTTATGAGAACAAGGCTCAATAAGTCAGTACTGAAATTGATCTCGATATGTTCCAAGCCAACGAAAAAGAAGTATATCCTATGGCAAGAGAAGCCTTAGTGGAGTTTTTGCTTCATAAGAAAGAAGATGAAAGGGGGGTTTCATTATGCCCAAGGTGCAGCTCTATTTTTGACAGGTTAGCAGCAAAATCTTTTGAGGTAGTTAAAAAGAAAAAGAATCTGAATAAGACTCTTATTCGGGGATTAAAAAAATTAAAATATAGAACCAGCTAGTCAGTTAAAAACTTGTGATTATGGTCAATTCAACTGAGGGATTCAGAAAAGGCAAAACCAAAGTACCTCAAACAAATGTCGCTGCAAATAAGTGGCATCAATATAATTAGAGTTTTCAGAAGGCCCTAACTTATAAGCCTAATTGGCACAAGTTTGAGTTGGGAGTCTAGTACCCTATGTTAGGAAATAGGGGGAAGCCTAATACTTGGATGAGGAATGAAATAGGACAATCTTTGACCTAGTTCAAAGTCCCATATATGTCGAAGACTCAGTAAATAAAAGCTCAGAGACTTAGGCAACAACAACAAGCTCAGCAACAAGCCCAACATGCTTAGCAGCAAGCTCTTTAGCAATAAGTTAATCAGATGAAAATTCGACCATATACAAATGTAGTGGAAGGAGCTGCAAGCTAGACAGGAAAAAGGAAAACAACATGTGCCGGTGGATAAGGATATGGTGATTGACTCCTTCGAGTCAGGATTCAATGACGATTTGGAAGCTATCTTTAATGACTTCCCCGAGAATGTAGTTTTAGTTATGCCATCATAGGGTCATAAACATATTTTTGTTGTTGTGGACTATTTTACGAAATAGGTCGAAGCTATTCCTTTACAAGATGTTACATCTAGGATGTAATTGATTTCATTGAAGAAAACATTGTGCATAAGTTTGGCATTCCCCAAGCCATAACTACTAATCAAAGAATAGTGTTTGTTGGTTGAAGATTTGCGCAATATGTTGAAACAAGGAATATTAAAATTATTACTTTGATGCCATATTATGCATAAGCAAATGGTCAAGTAGAAGCAACTAATAAAATAATTATCAATTTGATTAAAAAAACATGTTGGACAGAAGCCAAAGAGTTTACATGATACACTAAGTCAAATTTTATGGGCTTACCGAAATTCTCCAAGAGAAGCCACTGGTTGTACACCTTACAAATTGGTTTGTGGCCATGAGGTTATCTTGCCAATTGAAATTAACCTACAATCTAATAGATTACAGTGTCAAGATGAAGTTTCAAATGAATATTATTGGAATTCAATGTTTGACAAGTTGAATAATTTAAATGAAGAAAGGTTAATTGCCTTAGAAAAATTAAGGACAAAACTTAAATAAAGTTCTTTAGGTGTTTGTGGTGTTTTTCTCTAATAAAAATAAGACACATGTTATATTTTTATTGGAGAATAGTACCACAAGTACCTAAAAAACTTTACCTAAGTTTTATCCAAAATTTAATTTGACAGAAATAAAGAATTTCTAAATTTTATAATCATTGAATTAATAATATAGAATTTAAACTTAATAACTTGGTATAGAAAATGATTTTGACTATGAACAGAAGACTGAGGAAATATGGAAAGTGGTCCCTAAATTGGGAAGGATCATATTGAATTGAAAGGGTGTTTTCAGGAAATATCTATTCGATAATTAATGTTCATAAGAAAAAGTTCCCTTAATTAACGAAAAATATCTAAAAACTTGTAAACCAATATTGTAGGAATTAAATATTGCATATTAAGTGTAAATCTGAATTACAAAAGATAGTTCAAAATTGAGATAAAAAAAACTACAAGTGTTGCAAAGAAAATTTGAGGTTCTCTAAAGTGTCTTCAGCTCTTTTCTTCGAAACTTCAACATTGACAAAAGTAGGTTCAAAAGTATTGATGGCAGCTATAATGCTTCGACTAGCATTCAACAATTGAACACTATCAGTCTTCAGTTGTGTCCCTGGAGCTTTCGATTCTTCAATTATAGACTAGAGTTGACTTTGCTCTTCTTCGAGTTCTTTCAATTTAGCTTCAAGTGTTTCAATTTCGATCGTAAGGATACCCAACCTGACTTCAACATTGGTCATAATGGCTGAGAGTTTGGAACACATCTCCTTAGCATTAGTCATTCTTTCCATAAGGGTTGTTTTCTCTTTGTGGAGTTGCTTGTGATCTTTTATGGTTTGCTAGAAACCATCATAGTTAGCCGAAAGATCTTCTAGAAAACCTCTTGCCTCGTTAATAATTTCTTTAGCATTAGGGGAGAATTGGTCACTAATTTAGCCAAACTATTCCAACAGGTGAATAAGTCTCTACTTTGACTCATTAGCAGACATTATTTGATCCAAACCCAAATCAAACAAATTGTTCAAGGATTATAACAAAGCAGTGATCGAGACGCTTTGAACTTCAACTTTAGAATGGGTAGTGGATTGATGAGATTTCAACGAGGCAGAAACCTTATTAGTTAGAACATCTTCCGTTTTAGCTAAGGGATCTCAATCATCATCATCATCAATATTTTGGTCATCAGCTGGAATAAGTGTATCCTTTCGAGAATCTAAAGCTTGATTCTTTGCCTAAACTTGGATGTTTGTGGCTTCAACTGTAGCAGTTTCTTTGATCACCTATTCAATAAAATTAGGAATATTCTCTTCTTGGTTAGCCAAAGTAGAGGTAACATGCTGCTCAACTTGATTGGTACTTGAAGGAGGAAGGAGGATAATTATTGAGTTGGGATCTATATAAGCAGGAGAGGCATGAACTTATTTTGAAAATCTTTCATAGTTTTGAATAGGTGAAGGTGGAGAAGAAGGAGTCTTCAATTTCTTAGAAGTAACAGGAGTACTTTCTCCAATAGGAGAATCTTCGATGTTTACCATTGAAGGCTCATTTTCAACATCCTGAAAGTTTAAGTCAATTAGACTTAAATTATAAGAAAAAATAATAAAATAATAGAATAAAATAAATTTTTCTTACAACAATGTTCTGATTCTCCTCTTGGAGATTTGAGGACTTGGCAATTTGGAAGCAGGTTCTTCTTCAAGTTCTTCTCAAACAGAACCATATGCCTCAAAACTTGAAGTAGTATAGGGCAATTTTCTCTCTCATAGTAACCACTTTCTTAGCCACTATTTTTATTCGAACAAATTTTATGGTACCAAAGGAAGTTGGCAAAAATTGAAAGCATATTAATAAGTTTGTAATTAAAGTAAATTAAAAAGAAAAAGTGACATTGAGTACCTTGGTTAGAGGAACTTGAGGAATGGTCTGACTAGTCTTTTAAGACTACAAGTCCAAAAGAAGGTTGCCCACAGGTTTGAGACATAGCAATTTTGGAAACTTTGCTAGGCACCTTCAATTTCAGAGTAGTGAATTTAGATTTCTTTTTCAGCCTCTCAGATTCTTCCTTTTCTTTTTCTTCTTCTTTTTCTCGTTCGATTTTTTCTTCAAGGTCATCCATGACCTTAGTTCTCTTGGACACTGAAAGTAATATAGTTCAGAATATGATTTAGAAAATATTCGAAGGAATTGAAAATTACCATAAGGTGGAAATTTGGTTATTCAAGTGTAACCATGAATTGGAATTTGACTACTAAGGTAACATTTGGCAAAATTACTTGTCTTTTCCTAGTTTCCTTATACACTCTTAAAGCTCTACTAGCAAGGTTTGGAAACTAGTTGGAAAAGGTTTGTCAAAATCTTTTCATTTAGAAAAAAGGTTTGAGAGTTATTCCCCAACAAACTTAGCATAACACTTTTTGTGTTGCTCAACTCTCTTTTGACTTAACACTTGTTCAGCCTCTCAAACCACTAGTCTTAAGTTTCGAGGATCATAAGTACTTCTCAAATTTAGAGATTTCTTGAAGATACGTACCTTTTGATTTCTTCTTTACATCTCCTGGCTACACGAGCGAAGTTTGGTTAGTCATTTTTCGAAAACACTCCTCCATTTCTATGTTGTGTATCAAAAAGTATTGGTTTCACCAGTCTGTGAAACTAATAGTTGCAAAGTATGAAGATTCACAAGGAAAATGATTAAAATTTTCTTTTTTTATTAACATTCATTCGAATGAATGCCTTTAAATGATGGATATCTTTATCAGAGAAAAAAGGTTTTTTGAACCTGTCAGGACCATGAGTTTGATTGGCAAAAGTAACGAATTTAAAATTATCATGATGATACTTCATGCTATTAAACAACAAAAAGAAGTACTTGAAATCCAGGACTTCATGTCTTTTTCAAGAACTATGATTGAAGGCAGCAAGTATTAAACCTTCAATTTCTCTTAAAATGTTACGAGTGGCAGAATTAGTCAAATAAAGTTCAAAAAGGGCATTAAGCCAAAGTTTTAAAAACCAAAAAAGGGCGACCCAAGTTAGTTAAGACTTTTTCTGGGTTGGTAAAGGGTTTGATTAATTCAACCATAAAAAAGTAAAGATGAGCAAGAATCAATTTGCTTAGACAAAAAAGTTTACCCTCATAAATTAAAATAGATAGAAGGAGATATTCTTTTTTGACTTGTAAAGACTTAGTGCAGAAAAAAAAAGAAGCATTAAGCCCATACAAAAGAAAAGCAATGTGCTTATCATTAGAAATTACATCGTCTTCAAAATGATTATTCTAAACAAAAAGAGAGAAGGAAAGTTTTTCCCAATTTATTTCCTACTCGAATTTTGGAGTCATGGAAGCAATCACAACCCTTTCATTAGGTTTTAGACAAGCTATGGTAGCTAAATCAAATAAATTTGGAGTGATCATGCCATAGGAAACATGGAAAGAGTTGGTTATTCGATTCCAGAAAAAGAAAGAAACTAACAACATAAAGGGATTATATTCAATATTCTTCTCTATACTAAGTTGAATTAAATAAAAAATGCTAAGCTCCTTCCATTGGTTTGATTTAGCATTCTTGAATTGATTCAACCATTGTAGATAAACTTTTTTATGATTCATAATTGTAGGAGGAGAACTTCGAAACACTTTTGAGAAAATAGGAAAGAAGTTAGTTCTCAAAACTTTCTTAGAAGCTAAGATGGACTCATTTTCAAGGCTAGGAAAAAAGTCAAAAATAGTAATGATTTCTTATAAAGGGATAGTAGGACCTAGAGAGGCATGTCTTCGATTTCCAATCAAAACATGTATAATTACCTGGGATTTCCAGAGATCTGAATTGTCAGTTTGAGGATCTAGAGCGTATAAGTTACTATTCCTTTCAATAGGGGCCTAAGTAGAAACAACATCTAGAAGATTGGTAAGTTCATCACTTTCAGTGGTGGAGTGCTCAGGTTTATTGGCAGCCATTGTAGCCTTTTTGAAGCTTGAATTTCTAGGTTTTGGTGAAGAAAGAAACTGAAATGAAAGAAAATAAACGATAAAAGTGCATTCTTTTCCAAAATCAAATGAAGAATTGGTTCAAAAAATGAAAGGGGCTCAAGAAAGTTCTTCAAAAGCTTAAAGAAACAGTAATGGAAATGGCTTAACAAAGGAGAATTCTTTCTGAGCAAGGAGAGAATGAAGCAGCAAAGTGATAAAAGGAAAGAGAAAAGGTATTAATAGTGGTTCTGATACCCACTCCCCATAAATTAAAGGCTAGGTAGCTGCAATTGCAACGCCATTAAACCCATCATTAGGGTCCAGTTCCCTAAAATTAGGGAACTACAAGAAGTATGATAGTGGTTACACGCCTTATTGAACGTGGGGTTTTTTCAAAATATTTCTTTTCTCTTTTACGTCTCTTCACATAAGAAAATCTGATTTGAAAAGACTCAAGTCTTTTCATTTAACACTCAGGTCAGGTCAGGAATGAAGAATCAAAAAGTAAACATTTGAAACAATAAATATTTATTTCTTTTCCAAAATGTCAAGAATATAAACATTGGAGGGCATCTGTTGGTATAAAAATAAACTTTTCAATCTTTAAAAGAAATATATTAGCATTTGAAATATATTTTGGTTGATTTAACTAATTAAGTTAATTTTGATCAATTTAATCGAAGAGAGCTAATTTGATTAAGATGTTCAAATAGTCTTATAGGTCAATGAATAATTGAAGGAATGAGTTCTTGAAAACACATTTTGACTAGATAAGGGAGAAAACTCCTCAAAATCATACTAAAGAGATCGAAACAACGATGAAGTCAACACTTAGCAGATTTTCAAGATTGCAAGGGAAGCTTTCGAGTTCAGAGACATTTTGACGAAGACTCAAGACAATTATACCTAATTCAAAATTCAAATTCAAGTGTTCGAATTTGAATTTATGAAGTTATTAACAATTGAGTCTATAATACTAAGACAAGGCAATCATTCTTGTTAGTTTAGGAAGTTATTCCTGACAAAGACATTTGTCATAATCTTGTCAGAATAATGGTTACCACCCTTGTCTATAAATGCTAAGAGGATGGAGGCATTTAGGTTGGTTGGAAACACTTGCACAAATTTTCTCACACTTTCTATCACATCTATCGTAAACACAAAAGGATTTCTAAAGGGAACTAGTTAAGTATGTCTTACACCCTGCTTAATTTCTATAATCTTTACCATTCAATGCAAGTTTAAAGTAATTCATTTATATTTCTTGTAATTCTTCTTCATCTTTTGATCGAGTGGTTCTCAGAATCATTTGATTTCTTTACTTGCTTTCTTTACTTTTCTCTAAGTTTACTTTCCTGCATCTTTTATTGCTTTTATTTTATTACTTTAATTTACTTCCTTTCATTTTGTTTAAGTCAAGTTTATCCATCTGCACGTTCAGTTCTTTGTTCTTTACTTGTTTTCTTTAATTGTTTTCTTTTATTTGCTTGCATTACTTTTTTAGTTAGGTTTTTCTTTTTGAAAGTTTCATTTCTTGTTCTTTACTTGCTTTCTTTAAATTGCTTTACATCCTTTCATTCATTTACTTGTCAATTTCGATTGCGTTTATTAGTTCATTTGATTAGTGTTTTTATTTCGTTTTAATTGCATTCTTTGAATATTTTCCTTGCTTTTCACTTATAATTCAAGTTCTTGTTATGCTATTCTTATTTTGTTATTCAAATTGAGTATATTCTTTGACATTCTAAGATTCAAAAATCACCAAGTACTTGAGAGTCCTTAAGAGGAAGAGATTCCCTTCATAGAGTGATAACAGAAATCAAGATTTGTTTTTGACAAATTTTCCAGTAAACACTCACCCAGAGCTTTCTTTATTATTGTTAGCTGATGATGCAGGGGTTTCTTTGCCCTGTAGGGTCTCTCGACTTGTTTAATTCTCTCCTTTGGGCTTAGGCCTCGTCTATGTACCAAAAAAAGAGAAAAAGAATGCCAACATAAAGAGTTATACAAAAATTGCATCGAAGATAAGCAGTTAAGCACTAGACTCAAGCCATAGTTCCCCACAGATGCACCCTCGATCACAATCACCTCCTTAACAACGCATTTGTACACGTAAGGCTCAAAATTATGCTAACCTCGGTCCCAAGAAGACACATCCATTTTCTTTCTCTTGTTCTTACCATGTTGGTGAGATGTTACGCTATTCGATTCTTTTTGTAATGCTCTTGATTCATTTTATTACGTTTTATTAACCAGTACATGAATTGGTTCTAATGTATGATAACATGACTATAAACATTATATTTGGTTTTAGTTAAATATTGCACTTTGATCTAAATTTATTTCCTTGGATCATGTCTATTATTTCTTTAACAAACTTATTAATTTTTTTACCCCTTTAGACATTTATTTATTTATTTTGTTTGTATTTGATCAAGAGTTTTGTTATATCATCCTAATAATCATCTTAATACTTTATAGAGAAAGTATTAAATAAAAAAGTAAATGCATTCAATATCTTAGGAACATAAAAAATATTCAATATTTTTTTTGTATTTAGTAAGTAGGAGGATTGTTTAAGAGGATTTAGAATTAATTTGTTTAATTACTTTCGCTAATAGTTCTTGTACGTGGTCAAGTTGATGCATTTCTTATTTATTGACACTTCATTTGATTGATTGCATGTTTTTTTTTTAATTATTCGCCGCAGTATCCCTCCACCCGGAAGGCGAAAGACTAATCTGTCGCAGTATTGTTGGCTCTGTAGAGGATGACCGCTCCCAACTGCATTTTTCTCTATACACATGAGTCAGGAATCGAACCCCTGACCACATGCTTAAGGTGCCCAAGCCCATTGACACTTGGATTAACGCAAGTTGGTATTTAATTTACTCATAAAATAAATGGACTGAACTATGGTACAACTTTTTTTTTTTTAGGTTGTGAGCTATTCCCATTTCTGTATTAAGCTTAGCCACACATTTTCAACTCTTGTTGCAGGCAATGTTGAAGGACTGGACCAGTTGGTTCAACAAGAAAAATTGGTAAACTAATCATAGGTTTAGTCCATTTAACCCATAGAATTGACTTGTGAGAGAACCAGTCAGAACCGATCAAGAATCGATTAAAAAAACCCGTAGTAAACCGATTTGAACCTCTTTTTTTAAATTAAACTCATTTTTTTTGTTAAAATTTTATTAACTCATTCAAAAACAATTTATGAGCCAAATAGAGGCTCAATGCCAAGCTACAAAGGCCCACGTATAAGGTCCAAGAAAGGCATAAGAAGGTTTGCCCCCTCTTGTCTTTTATATAGGTTATATTATTGGATGTTTCACTCACAACTCTATATGGGACTTGTAAGTATAGTCTCCTCTGAGCTTTTATATATATTGTATACTTGGATGTTTCACTTGTTATACAATATAGGACTTTAAAACACTAAGCAACATAATATGAGATATTAATATGTTAGTTTATTAATTAATATATTATATAGCATTAAAATAATATATAATTAATTATCACCAGTTCAACCATGATCGAACCAATGAACTGTAAACTAGTATCTTCACCGATTCAATGACTGGTTCTGTTTTAAAAACATTGGCGGTAGGTAGGCAGTGTGGCACATCAAGAAAGAGAGAGAAATAATGTAAAATCATAGGCACACCGAACCAATCCACCTTTAAAAATCAAAATTTCAAAAACTGGTAAAGAACCAAAAAAACCAATCCTGAATTGACACACGGTTGAATCGATCATTTTTGAATTTTTTTAACCATACTAATTATTTGGTTCCCAATTTTTAACTAAAATTAAGTCTTTCTCTTCTTAATTATGTGACAAATCAAGTTAATTATATTAGAAATGCATTTAAATATTTTTCTTGGTTTTATTTATACACTTAACATATGTATATTGTACTATTTTTCTTATATATTGTTATATATTTATATAATATATAAATATAACATAAAACCCTGGTTCGACCCTGGTCTAATTCTGATTGAATCTCAAAACTTTAAACCTCTCTCTTTATCAATTCAATGACATGTCCAGTTTTGAGAACATTAAGTAAAATGGAGAGAGAAGAGCAGGTAAAAGGAAAAGTGAGAAAATGTGAAAAAAAAAGTATAACCTGTTTGCTAAAACAAGTTTATGAATTTGTAGTATTTGCAAGGAAGTCTATGAAATTATGAATTAGACCCATATTTTTTGCTTTTTTGTAACGAGAAGAAACGGAAGTTGGTGAGGAAAGCAGTAATTATTGCAAAATTAATACTTAATAAATAGGGTTAGTTGTAGTGATTCTTGGGGTTATTATTCCTAAAATTAATACTAAACTAGTAGCTGCATTTTCATGAATAGGAATGGTTTTAAGGTTTTAAGTTTTGTGTTGCATCAAGAAGGAGTGATACTATATTTCATGTTTTGTTTGAGTATCGAAGTGGATCCGATGGAGGTGGGGTGCAACTGAAAAAGATAAGGAGCTGATACATTTTAAGGTACTACCCACTTTAATAAATGTTAATGGGTTCATTGTTCTTTACATTGGAAGCAAGATTAAGTGGACCAAAACAAAAAGTAGTTGATGATGCAGATTAAAGGATGCAAACTCAAGTGCAAGTTGTCTCAAGTAATAAATTTCTCGGGAGTCCGAGGTCGATTCACAGGGAATTGATGAAGAAAAAATTCTTTGAGGTAAGGAAAGACTTTGTCACAACAATAAAGATAATAAAACTTGTTCACAATTAAATTAAAGAACTTGTTTGAGCTAGGAAATCCACTTTTGTTAATAATTTAAGGACAAGATTAATTCTGTTTATAACTCAATTGAAATCTACGCACAACGGAGGTTCCAATTAGAAAATAAAACATTTAAAGTCCATTTAGAATTATATACGTAGTTATATTATGGTTCCTTTAATTATTTACTAATACCAACACTTGTAAATGAGTTCAAGCATTCATTATACCAAACCACTTGTCTACAATGAATCAAGAACTCCACTTTATAAGGAGGAATTATTTACCAACACCAACACTTGTAAATGAGCTCAAGCATTCATTGTGCCAAACCATTTGTCTACAATGAATCAAGAACTCTACTTTACAATGAGAGTGTAAATGATGAAGTACATGGAGAGTGTAAATGATTAAAAATGAGAGTTTATTAATGTATAAAATATGTGATTATCAAATTTCCCCACACTTAGCTTTTTGCACTCTTGGGCAAAACATATAAGACCAAAGCCAGGAAATAAAGAAAAACGACATATACTCAAAAGCTAAAAACTCAAAAAATTCGATGAATCAAGAATAGCAGCCAAAAATTCAAGGGATCTAAGCATTAATGAGGTAACATTTCATCACATCTCAAAACAACAAGTAAGGAAACTTTAGTTGAAAAGAAAGAATCAAGAATGATAGATCCTCACATGATTCACTCTCAATCTCTCAAGTGCTTAAAAGGTAAGTATTTCACTCTATTCAACTCATGAATAATTGTATTACCATAAGCTTGCTTATCTTCTACGTCTCCGCTACTCAAAACACATGCACACAAAAATCAAGAGGACTTTATTCAAGGTTGTAATGGGGTCATGGTAAAGGAGAGGGGATAATATGGATATAAGAAGATAAATACCAAAGAGAATAAAAAAGTATTATGGTACAGTTAGAGTGGAGAAGATGTTTGAGAACATTCATCATAAAGGACAATGACCAATATTTGACTAATGTTTTGTCGAAGATCAATCACAAATTGGTGAGTTGAATTCATTGTTAGGCATGAACCTTCTCCTTCTCTTCCTAATGTTTCCAAGTATCCATCTTTATTCTAGGTATGGATATGTCACATGGTGTATCAGGAGACTCTGATAATCCTTTGATTACAGCGGTGGTCAGCTATTTCTCTTCTTCTTTTTTCAACATTTTGCACACACACCCCCACACTTGTTCAAGAACAAGGCCAATGCTCTCTTATTCCCTAAGGTTGGGTGCAAACATATTTTTTTTTTAAAGGCACGTAATGAGCTAAAAATAAGGAATGGTCAAATAAACTCAAAGGGGTTACACAAGAAAAAATATACAAGGATGGCTATTTGGTCAAAGTAGCTATTTCAAAATGCCTCAATCATATTTATGTATACATGTGAAAATGTAGCCTAAAAAAGAATCAAAGCAAGTTCTAGAGTAAAAATTCCATGAGTGAAAAAAAAAATCACACAAGAAATAAGAGAACGATACAGATATTCAATCCATTCATCAATAGGCTCAAAATCTCACAAGACATATTTCTATCATTCTTAATCTATCAATTCAACATCTATAAGCAAGCATGTGAAATTTAAGACAGAAGATAATTTATTCAATCATGCTATGATCCCTAAATTTCAATTGCTTTAAAGGATGTGAGAATTCATTCACTTGAATCATTCAAAGTAAATTAAACGATAAAACTTTGTCACTTCCACAAATCATCACAGAATAATTACTTCCCCAATCTAGATGTGTCTCAGGAGTAATTTACTTCAAAAGTAAAATTACTCCTTACTCTGTCATCCCTAATTAGTTTTCTGACAATCATATTAATAAATAATTACTTCCCCAATTTTTTTTTATAACTATCCGTCCCCCCAACCAGATCACAACATTGTCCGCAATGTTAAAATATAGAAGAGTAAAGGATAGAAGATAGTACCTGTTAGAGAAATCTGACACAAATTTAAATAGAAACAAAGTACGATAAAAAAATCAAAGTTAGAGGAAAGTTATAGACGAAGTGTCAGATCTGGCTTTCTTTTCATGTTGCTTCCCTCACTGCTTCTGGCTGACCAATATATCTAAGTTATTACTGGATCAGGTTTATAGACAAAAGCTTCTAATTTATTAATCAACTCATCAATAGTGGAAGCAGCGATAAGAAGTAGTCTTGTCGTAGGTGTGATAAATTTCTGTTCCATAACTTTGTCAAGAAAAAAATAACAAAAGATCAAAGAAATTATTAACATTCAAGAAACCTATGGGTTTATGGTGGATGTTCAGTTGGGCCCAAGAGACAACTTGAAAAACTTCTTCCAAAGCACCAAAACCACCCGGTAAGGCAATGAATGCATCAGAGTTGTCAACCATTGTCTTCATTCGTTCATGCATAGATGATACCTTAAGTTCCTCCACAATTGTCTTTCCAATGATGTTCTGTTGAGCTAAAAGTCTAGGACTGATACATAAAACCTGACTGCCTCCTATATATGCAACAAGTGATATAGCCCCTATTAACTTACGGCAACCTCGCCCATATACAACATGAATATTCCTCACAGCAAGTGTTCGACCAAGAGTGGTTGCTGCATTTACAAACTCTAAATCCTTCCCATACTTAGACCCACAAAATACACAAATATTTTTAAGTTAACAAACAGAAACACCTTGTATTTCTATTCTTACCTTCCCTTTGAATGATTATGAGGTGGAAAAAAATAGAGAAAATGGAGTGTTTAACTAGGAAAAAGAATAGAAAGGGTAATAATAGCACCTATAAGGGTAGGTTGGCTGTTGTAAAAAAAAATTGAAATTAAGAAACCTTTTTTTTTGTTTTTTAGTTTTTGTTTTTTTTTTTGTTTTTGTTTTTTTTTTTTAACTTCAAGAAAACCATCAGGGTAAAAAAGTTTAGAAACCCCTGAAGGACCCTGCTCAAAGGATCATCTGTCCAAAATCAAAATACAGCAAAATCATACAAAGATAAAAGAAATATAATAGCAAATGATGACATATCTTTATGTACAGTTTTCATGGCGTATCTTTATACTGCGCGTCATGAGTGTAGTAATGACATATCTTTATACTGCGTGTCACCAGTGCAGTAGACACTCACGTCCGTTTATTCGAAGAAAGGAGAAAGAAGAAACCATCGTGGGTTTCTATCTTAGGTTTGGAACCTGGAAAGCTCACACTTGGGCTCGTAACATCAATAAAGATGCTAAAATCTGAAACTCATAATGTCCAAGATCTAGAACATCCCACCCCAGGGCGCTGAGAGCCCCTTCTAATAAAAGAGAGGATCAAGCTCAGATGCCTCATACACTTTGGTAGCCAATGGTTACTTCTCACTAATAACCAGAGTGGGATGCTTCTACCTGTGCATCAACTCCACAGTGGCTAGATGGTAAACATTGGGTTATGGAGTGCGGCTCTCTACAAAGCATGGTACATGAACCTTTTTTAAGGACCAACGTGCAAAGGTCCACTCGAGTCAATGACGTGTCAACTAATGGCTAGGACTCCATAACTAATTAAAGTCACGGTACTCCTTTCGGATCGCCCTTGTTCAAAAAAAAAATTGTTTTATTTTTTTTTTATTTTTATTTTTTTTTAAGAAAAACATGAAGAAGAAAAAGATAATATGTACAGGTTGTTGTGGATATGGCTCACATCTGTCTCTGGTTTAAAGTCCAGTAACGGCTTAAACGCCTTCTATGAGTTGAGGATAAGCTTCCCATCCAATTTTCTTATACATTGACAAACAGGGTCTTTTAGAGTCAGATTCCCAAGACTGTAATGTTTTTATTTATCCTTGAAGAGATTCCACAAATTAAGAAGTACTCGATGCACAAATCCATAAGAATGCATCTCAAGAGTCAATAAGATATCATCTAATGACTCCTTACTCAGTCCATTCTTAATGAAAAATATTTTATCTTCTCTGTCTGCGAAAACCATTCCCAAAGACAACATCGCTTGTTACAATTCCATCGTGCACATTTGTGACAGACTTGTAACCTTTTTGCTCTTCTCTTTTTAGAATACAAACATCTACCAAGACCTGTCATGTATGAGTCAAATGAAATTGAAGACTCACCTGCTAGTCAGACCTTTGCTTCAATTATCCAGCGTACATTTTCTGGCTTACCCTTGTGCATTAACAGCCTCAATCTTTTACATCTAACTTTGTAAATTTTTGTCAGAGTATTTTGAGGGAGGGAAGGAAAATGTTTTCTGAAATTTGAGAGAATGACATCGATTTTAAAGGAGAAGGATTCAGTTATTATGGGAAATTGAAAACAAACTGACTTGAGAGTCACGGAGTACCGTTATCCGCCACTTAACCGAGAACACAAAGAACTGCAAAAAGAAAGTAACAAAATTAGAATAAATTCTATTCATAACAAGGATTAGAAAGAGAGATGAATTCTACCTCATCAACTTTATCCATTGTCTTTAAACACATTACTATTTTTAAGATTCTCAATGTCTATAACTCCATGAGGATACACATGTTTGATAGCAAAAGAATCACTCCACCTAGATCTCAATTTTCCAGGGAATAGGTGCAGAGGAGAATTATAAAGCAGAACTCTTTGACCAATTTCAAAAGATTTTCTCAAAATTAACTTGTCATGAAAAGCTTTTGTTCTAGTTTTATAAATCTTTGAGTTATCATATGCAACATTTCTCAATTCCTCAAGTTCATTTAACTGCAATTTACGTATCTTGCAAACATCATCAAGGTTTAGGTTGAAAGCTTTAATGACCCAAAATGTTTTATGTTCCAATTCTACAAGTAATTGACAAAGTTTTCCATAGACTAACTGATAGGGTGACATGCCCAAAGATGTTTTGAAAGTAGCACAGTAAGCCCAAAGTGCATCGTTTAGTCTTAAAGACCAATCTTTATGTTTTGGGTTAACTGTTTTTTCGAAAATTTGTTTAATCTCCCTATTTGCCAATTCAACTTGTCCATTTGTCTGAGGGTGATAAGGGGTGGTAATTTTGTGTGTAATACCATATTTCTTCATTAAAGATTTAAATGATTTATTTCAAAAATGTGTTGCCCCATCACTGATGAAAGCTCGAGGGATTCCAAATTAACACAAGACATTTTCTTTTAAAAATTTGAGAATAGTTTTATGATCATTGTGTCGGCATGGAATCGCCTCAATCCATTTTGAGACATAATCAACTACAACCAAAATATACACAAATCCAAATGAGGATGAACCAGGGCTCATGAAATCAATTCCCCAATAATAAAAAATTTCAATGATAAGGATAGGGTTCAGAAGCATCATGTTTCTTTTTGAAATAGAGCCCAATTTCTAACAGTTTCATAACTTTTGCAAAAAGTATAGCAGTCCTTAAATAAAGTGGGCCAATAAAATCCGTACTGTAAGATTTTTGCAACTATTTTCTTTGAAGAAAAGTGACCTCCATATGCTTCTGAGTGACAAAATTAAATGACACTACCTACCTTACTGTCGGGCACATATCTCTGAAAGATTTAATTAGGACAACATTTGTACAAGTATGGGTCATCCCAAAAAAAATTTTTACCTCTGTAAAAAATTTCCTTCTATCTTGGTACGTCCATTGAGGTGGCATCTTTCCTGTTACAAGAAAGTTGACTATGTTAGCAAACCAAGGCATGGAATTGACAGAAAATAAAAATTAATCAAGAAAAGAATCATTGATGGGTGTGTTATCAAAAGGTAAGCCTGTTGTAAGTCTGGACAAATGATCTGCGACAACATTTTTGGCTCCTTTCTTATCTTTTATTATGATGTTGAATTCTTGAAGCAACAAGATTCACCGTATCAATCTTGGTTTGGCATCCTGCTTAGACATCAAATATCTAATAGCAACATGATTAGTGAAAATCACAATAGAAGAACCAATTAAATAAGATCAGAATTTGTCCAGTGCAAATATTACAACAAGTAGTTCATTTCAGTAATGGTGTAATTCATTTGTGCACTATTTAAAGTTTTATTTGCATAGCAAATCATATGAGGCTTACCTTCCTTTCTTTGGCCTAAAACAACGCCCACAACAAAATCACTAGCATTACACATCAACTCAAAAGGCAAAGATCAGTTAAGAGATTGCATGATAAGAGCAGATGTCAGAATACCAATTAATTTTTTAAAAGATTTTTGACATTATTGAGTCCAATCAAATGATGCATCTTTTAACAAAAGATTACATAATGGTCTAGATATGGTACTAAAGTCCTTAATGAATCTTCTATAAAATTTTGCATGCCCTAAAAAGGAACGAACTTCTCTGACTGTTTTTGGGGAAGACAAATGGGCAATTAATTCAACTTTAGCCTTATCAACGTCAATTCCTTTAGAAGATATCACATGACCTAACACTATTCATGAGGTAACCATGTAATGACATTTTTCCCAGTTTAGCACACATCCTTTTTCTTCGCATCTTTTAAGAATTTTTTCCAAATTATTAAGACAATTTTCAAAAGAATTTCCAAAAACTGTCAAGTTATCCTTGAAAACCTCTAAATAATGCTCAATCATGTCACTAAAAATACTTAGCATGCATCTTTGGAATGTTGCTGGAGCATTACAAAGGCCAAAAGGCATTCTTCTATATGCAAAAGTATCAAAGGGACATGTAAAAATGTCTTTTCTTGATCCTCCAATGCAATTGATATTTGATTATAACCTGAATAACCATCAAGAAAACAATAGTATGGATGTACTGCTACCCTTTCTAGAATTTGATCAAGAAATGGTAAGGGGAAATGATTTTTCCTAGTAGCAGTATTTAATTTTCTAAAATCAATACACATACGCCAACTGGATGAGACTCGCGTAAGTATTAATTCACCTTTATCATTTTCAACTACTGTTATTCTAGATTTCTTAGGCACAACTTGTGCAGGGCTTACCCATTAGCTATCAGAGATAGGATAGAAAATTGTAACATCAAGTAATTTAAGAACGTCAGCTCTAACTATCTCTTTCATGTGTGGATTTAATCTTCTCTGAGGTTGTTGAGATGTTTTAGCATTATCCTCTAAATGTATTCTATGTATACAAATTAATAGATTAATGCTTTTTATATCCTTTAATATCCATCTAATTGCACTTTTATGCCTTTTAAGTACTTCTGTTAACATACTTTCTTGTTCTTCAGTAAATGATGATGAAATTACCACTGAAAAGCTTTGCTCTTCTCCCAAAAATGTGTACTTTAACCCAACAGGTAATGATTTTAGTTCCAGTGTGGGTATTTCTTCATGGGTATTATCATTCCTGGGTTTTAGCTCTTCAAATCTTGGCTTCCATTCCTTGTACTCCATTACTTGTGTATAATCAAGCAAAGAGTATATTTTAGAGATATCATCATTTAATTGCATGCCTGAATCAAATGAATTGACTAAACAAATTTCTAATGGGTCAGAAGAACTTCTTGTTTGAAGATGATCATCTACAATGGCTTTAATTCCTTTAACTTCTTCCTTTTTATCAAGGACTTCCTGTGGTTGCTTGCACATTAAAAACATTGAGTGCTAGTGTCATATTTCCAAATGTTAGCTTCACCACTCTATTTCTGCAATTTATCAAAGTATTAGATGTTGCTAAAAATGGACGGCCTAAAATAACAAGAATTGACTTGTAACTATTAACCATAGGTTCAATATCCAAGATAACAAAATAGACAGCATATATGAATTTATCAACTTGTACCAACACATTTTTCACTATTCCTCTTAGAATTTTAATTGATCTATCAGTAAGCAGAAGAGTTACAGAAGTTAGTTTTAACTCACCTAAGTTGAGTTGCTGATTAACTGAATATAGAAGCAAATTGACACTAGCACCAAGATCAAGTAAAGCTTTTTCAATTTTATGTTCTCCAATAATGCATGACATTGTAGGACAACCAGGGTCTTTATATTTCAACGCATTATTATTCTGAAGAATGGAGCTTACCTGTTCAGCCAAAGATGTTTTATTTTTCACATTTAGCTTCCTTTTAACAATGCACAAGTCCTTCAAATATTTGGCATAAGAAGGAATCTATTTGATAGAATCTAACAAAAGAATATTGACCTTCACTTGTTTCAAAATTTCAAAAACTTCAGTGTGGTGGTTCAATTTCCTTGAATTGCTTAATGCTTGAGGAAATGGGGGTGGATGTGATGAGAGTTTGGTCTCCTTTTGGTAAACTTCTTCATTTTCTAGGGGAATTGGTTCATCATCTCTCTCACATGGTTTGGGAATTTATTTTTTAACAACCTTTCCACTCTTAAGAGTTATCACTGACTTGACTTAATCCATTTGTTAGTTTTCTGAACTACCCTCATTTAGACTATACTAACCCTTGGGATTTGAGTGAGATTGAGAAGGAAATTTTCCTTTCTCATGAATGGTGAGTGCAGGAGAAAGTTTAGCAAGAGTTTCTTTTATGTCAATTATAGTTTGATTGCTTTATTTATTAATGGCTTCTTGCTTTTCTATGAATACATGCAGTGTTTCTTCAAAGCTTATCCTATATGGTGGGACATAAGGTGCATATCCTTGAGAATTTTAAGAGTCCTGTTGTCCCTGAAGAGGTGGTGATTGCATAAACTGTACTTGATTATTATTTCTCCAGCTGAAGTTCGGGTGATTTCTCCATCCCGGATTGTATGTATCTGAAAAAGAAGTAAATGACTTTTTAAAGTTATTCATTGCATTTACTTGCTCATGTACAACTTCTTTAAAAATAAGAATCTTAGGACATTTATGTGTTGAGTGTTCTAAGTCATCACAAATGCCATAAATTTCTTCATTTTGTACAAATTTGATTTCTTTTTCTTTTCCTAATTCTATGGCTTCAACCTTTCTAACCAAACTAGCAAACCTGACATTTAGATCTTCCTCTTGACTAAGGTGATATTTTCCTTTATTAGCACTTACAAGGTTAGATCTAATTAAATTTTCAGAAAGGTTAGTACTATGTCAAGATTGAGAATTTTTAGTCAACTGGTTTAAATAGTCTAAAGTTTCATCAGGTTCTTTATCAAGAAACTCACCATTGCACATTGTTTCCACAAATTGTTTGGTTTCAGGTGTTAAACTTTCATAAAAAGAAGCTTATAGTGCGCCATTTTTCAAAACCATGATGCAGGCAAGAATTTAACAAATCTTTAAACCGTTCCTAACATTGAAAATATGCTTCATTTGAATTTTGGAAAAAATTTTGGATTTGTCTTTCAATAGAATTGGTTTTATGTGCTGAAAAAAATTTCTTTAAGAACTCACCTTGCAATTCTTGCCATGTGCCAATTAATCTTAGTTTCAAAGTATTAAGCCAAGATTTTGCTTTATCTTTTAAAGAAAAAAGAAACAATTTAAGCTTAACAATCTCTTCAGTGTAATTTTGATCATTGAAAGCAATACATACTTTCTCAAATTCTTTTAGATGTAAATATGAGCTTTCATATTCAAAACCATGAAAATTAGGAAGTAAAGAAATCATATCTGGCTTAAATTTAAAATTGTTGGCATTGAGTGGAAAGATAAAGCATGATGGACAAGAATTTCGAGGTGGTTTCAAATATTCACGCATGGTTCGCAACGGTTGATTTTCATGTTCATCATGTATACTTTCATTTTTAGTCATTGTGTCAATTGTGTGTGATTGTAATTCAAACAAATCAATATATAAAGTACCATGATTAATTTTAACCAAATGACCAGAATTTGAATCATGATACTAATTAAGCATAAATAAATGACTTAAAATAGAAAACAATAATGTTCAAGTCGGCGATTTACACCAGCCATTAAAATCTTAACAATAAATAAATGACATAAAAAATGTACAAGTTAGTAAGTCAGAAAGTAAAAATAAAAGACATAAATAAAAAAGTTCGTAAGCATAAATAAATGACATTATTAAATAAGTTAGTTAGTAAGTCAATAAGTTAGAGAGTTAGTAAAGAAATCGAAGGACCGGCAAGCCGATCTTTTGCTCCGGTGAGGAAGAAGAGAGAACATATTTTATTAAAGAAAAACAATCTTAATAAATTAAAACTTCAAATCAAGTCCCGGGCAATGGCGCCAAAAACTTGATGTGCAGGATTTAAAGGATGCAAACCCAAGTGTAGGTTGTCTCAAGTAATAAATTTATCGGGAGTCCGAGGTCTATCCACGGGGAATTGATAAAGAAAAAATTCTTGGAGGTAAGGAAAGGCTTTGTCACAACAATAAAGATAATAAAACTTGTTCACAATTAAATTAAAAAACTTGATTGGGCTAGGAGATCCACTTTTGGTAATAATTTAACAACAAGATTAATGCTTTTTATAACTCAATTGAAATCCACGCACAACGGAGGTTCCAAACAGAAAATAAAACATTCAAAGTCCATTTAGAATTATATATGTAGTTATATTATGGTTCCTTTAATTATTTACTAACACCAACACTTGTAAATGGATTCAAGCATTCATTATGCCAAACCACTTGTCTATAATGAATCAAGAACTCCACTTTATAATGAGAGTTTCTAAATTAATTGGAAACAAAATATAATATATATAATGACCACTTGATAATATATCATTTAAGCACAAGAAAGAAATTAATTTAACCTTATTTTATTACCAAAAGCTTCACCCCTTCACCCAAGCAAGATGAAAATTAGTTACCCATGAGCAAGAAGAAAGAAATAGAGAAGAAGAAGATGATGATCATAACTTCTATTTACAACAAAAGAAAATTATAATAACATAATAACATGGTCTTGATCTAAAACCAAGATTAATAATTCTAAACTAACATCTCCAAAACTAACTCCCCCAATGAGCAGCTAATAACTCCATAAAGTGTAGTTATTTGTGCCCCATATCTGTATTTCTCTTATTGCTAAAGTCCTCGTATTCATGCATATTTGGAAGGTTTTATTCTTCTATTTGTTATATTCAATTCTGATACCTTTCCTATATGTAATTGAGTAAACTGTGCATATTTGATATGTGATTAAGTGAATTTATATTTCTTACTGATTTGGTATTTTCTCTATCATAGGAAGGACTCTAAACAAGATGATATATGGAGCAATTGAGCTGGAATGGGAAGAGGAAGCCAAATTTGCATTTCAGATCTCAACGTCGCGACGTGGCATGTGAATGTCGCGGCGTGAGCCTCCCCTACATCAAAAATCAGAGAGCTACGAAAATTGAACGTCGCGGCGTGGCATATTAATGTCGCGGCGTCCTTGACCTAATTTGATACGCGCCGCGGCATGGAATGTGAATGTCGCGGCGTGCCTCTATTTTTACTGAGTCTATAAATAGATTTTAACAGATTTTTAGAAGAGTTTTTGAGAGCTCCGTTTTAGTTTCTACGTTTTAGAGAAGTTGCGGTCTGTTCTTCATTTCTGGGCTAATTGGAGGCCTAGGGAGGCTAGGTTGGATGCCATCTTCCTCATGGAAGGAGATTCAAGCTTCAAAGATGCTATCCATGGATTCCTTCCTCTTCTCCCTTTGTTTCTCATCTCTTTCCTATCTTTTGAGCATGATTTTTTATTGTAATTTCATGTTCAATGGATTAGCAAAGCTGTATTTAGGAAATATTTTGGATCTTTCTATGAGTATTGATGTTTATGTTATCGTTTGAGTATATATTGATGTTTAGCTTTGTTCTTCTATGCCTATGCTTAATGCTTGCTTCTGTTTGATCAACAATTGCATGATCTTAATTAATGCAAATGAACTAGACATAGGGTTTTGTGGAGATGGACATGGTATAGTTGATGCACGTTCAATGAGTTCAATTAGCTTGGATGAGTTGACTCACTAACTAGATAGAAATATACCTTTTAGCCATGTATTAGCGTGTGTTTAAGAATAGATCGTTCATTAGTGGAGTTTATACTAGTCCTCATGCAAACATAAGAAACATAGTGGATTAGGTAAATGACACCAGGGTTGATTGACGTAGACATAGGCTTTTGACTAAATCAGATTCTCAAGCTAACTAACTAATCATTGATGTTACTTATAAGGATTGCATATCATTGGTATGAAATAGGAGGTGAAGAAGGATTGCCTAGATCTCTAAACCATTATCTTTATTACTTTTGTAGTTTAGATTTAGTTTATATGTTTTTCTTCATTTTATATGTCCTTGGATAGAATTTAGCTAAGCTATTGGTTGTTACATAGTAATGGAAACCATATATCCTCGTGGGAACGAACTTTTACTCTGTTTCTATATTACTTGAACGACCCGTGCACTTGCGGCACACAAATGGTCTAATAGCAGCCAATGGTGCTATTTATAGAGTATGAAGGATACAAAGTGATAAGAGGTCTGATTAATGAGTGGTTGGATGAGTGGTTGAGTAGTTAGATGAGTGGTTAGATTATTATCATGCTTGTCTCCCCACTTAACCAATCAGTTGTCTTCACATGACCATAAGTCTATCATAACGTCATAATATCGAAAAATGGTCTTCATGAGAGTTGAACGGTTTTGTCTTAGCTTTCCAATGCCACCAGTTTCAGCTCAAAAGACTACCTACAACCCAAGTTATGCCCTAATTACTGCACACTATTTAGGTTCTAATCATAAAACTCGTATTCTAACTTCCAAGCCCAATTAGCTCCACTAGATGTCCGATTGAGACTTCGAGCTCTCATCAAAATTGTAGAACTTTCTCTCAGCTTTCCTACAAGGTAAAACTCATAATTTCTAGACATCTAGAAATCAAGATATGGCTGAAATACAGAAACAGTGTAAAATCTCAACAATGTTGAAAAATATCAATTAAGCCTAATTTAAACTCAAACTTACAAATCATGACCAAACTCAATCAATTAAATACATGGAAAATGTAAATGATTAAAAATGAGAGTTTATTAATGTATAAAATATGTGATTATCAGTTGACTACTTGTGCATAGTTAAGAATTATGGACAAATGATATATTGTATATAGGAACAGGAATAAGAAAAAAAAATGTTTTTATACTGTGCATGCTTCAGAAGTAACATAGTCATAAGTAGTTATCTTTAGTAGAATTGACGTGGTCAGTTGCTAACAAAGATAAGTTAATTGCCAATTTGTTACACGTACTTGGTAGAGACAAAATTTAGACTATGATTGTTTAGAGTAACCTTGCAAGTTGTGTTTGGTTACAGATTTTATAATGGAGTTAAAGTAATAGTGAGGGGAATTACCTTGGGTGCAAAATTGACATGGTAGGGTTCAAAAAGTTAGGTTTTGGTATGAACTAGTTACATGGAGTGCTTAGTATTTGTATAGAGTTACCTTGACATTCTATTTACATAATTTATATTGCTTGTTTCATAGTATTTGTATAGAGTTAGTATGAAGAGTTATAGTAATGTTTAACACATTTCCATAATTTCTTAACATTTATAATTGACTCACTGTAATAATGTTTGTATTCGACTACATCACAGGTGTAGTGAGATGGCATGTGATGGAATTAAAGGGAAGGGGATTGACTTAAACTGCATAGAACAATACGATTTCAATCTTGAGGAGTTTGAAATATATGATGAGTAAGGACGGAGGAATATGATTTTGATGAGTTGTCGATTGCAGGATGTGTCTTTGATTATGGATTTGGACTTGATGGTAATGGTGATGATGATGGGATGGATAATATTGGTAATTCTGAAGCGGAACAAAGATTTAAGAGGGGGAAGATAAGAGAATGCAGATGCTAAGAATGCATTGAAGAATCATATAGATGTCTTAATGAAGATGTATTGCGGCTAAAGTTTGATAATTTTGGCACAGCGGTATTTGGAATATGGTAGAGGAATAGGGTTTGGTATTAGGAAGGACCATGTTGGTCGTAGAGAGAATGGTGATGTAATATATCGGAAATGGGTGTGTTTTGAGGTAATGTTCGAGTGCCAAAATATGCTAACCTTGAAAAGAGGAAAAGAGAACCCAAACATGATTTTCATAACAAATGTCATGCATTTTAAGTGTTCATGTTGTAAAGGGTGAAGAGATGTATTATGTATTACGTGTTAAGTTAAGGCACAAGCACAAACTTGTCCCATCAAAGTATGTACAAGCACATGTTAGACTGGTAAATGATTACCAAAGGTAACATTTGACTTGTATAGCATGTCAGTAAAGTTTTGTGACAAACTGAGTTCATTTAGGCACTTTGTTGTAACACAGAAGTTGTAAAATGGCTTAAAATGACTCAAATAATAGCATAAGTTGATATGTTGAGGGAAATAAACATAGAGAGTTTATTTCTAGGCCACAAATAAGCCAAGTAAGATATGGTAAAAGTTTCAAGAGAATCAGAGTCAGTTTGGTATTTTTAGACATACTGGTTGTGCGTTTTAATATCGAATGACTTGCAGTAGATATAGAAAATGATGAAAATGGTGAAACAACAATTTAGATGAATCTTATGATTTATTCTAAAGTTGTTGGAAGCAGGGAAACTCGAATTAGCATAATTCAGGTGTCCATAGCAAATATAAGTTTCAGTGTAGAAACTTAAGTTAATCTTTTTCCGTAATTTCTTCCACGTCCCACCCCCTTATTTCTCCCTTCTCCCTCGGCAGAGAGCCGAAAACCAGAGAAAGAGAAAGAAAAGAAAGAAAAGCGGAGAAGAAGAAGGAGAAAGGGGAAGATGGGAAGAAGAAGAGGAAGAGGATCGAGTTTCAAGGCTTCGAGTCTTCAAGAGGTAGAGGTTTAAGATTTCTACTCATCTATTCTCTCTAGATTCTCTATGTATGCATATAAACAACCTAATATGCTAAATTGAGTTTTAGATGAGTTGGATGTGTTTGACTTACATAGACGTGTTTCTTTAGTCATTTATGACTTGTTCATAGCATAAGTTTAAGTTAGAAACTTAGAACAACTCATTTAGACCCTTGATTCACAAAGTGAGCCTTAAGTTAAAGAATGAAGGATTTTGTTCCATAATCCAAATTAAGAGGTTTAAATTAGTGATTGATGATTCCTAATGGTTAAGGAACTAGTGAGGAACTTAGAATCACTTAGAATTTGGATTGAAATGGCTAGAATCCAAGAAAATGACCATTGGAACAGTACCACGGTTCTGCAGAATTCTGCAGAATCTGGTTTCTGTTATGGGCATCGCGGCGTGGGGTGTGTGGCGCCGCAGTGTGAGGCACACAAATCATTCCAATATTAGCACCCGAGAGCAGGGCGCCGCGGCATGCAGATGCCGTGCCACGGCGTGAGACCCTGAAGATCCAAAATGTTATTTTTGGATGTTTTGAAGTTCTAAAGTAAAGTGGATCATTTATATATGTTTCCTAAAGTGTGTTAAGGCACAAATAGGGATATTTTCAAGTGGAAAATATTTACCATCAAGTATGAGAAAGCATAGGCTTTTAAGCATCCTAAAGGAAAGGTTTGCTTTAGGTAATGACATTGCACCTTAGGCAACTTAACGTTGCAATAGATATCACTCAAGATGTGATGAGATAGTGCAATGGAGATAAGTATACTAGGATGAATAGTAGTATTCACTCTAGTAGAGAATGAGAAAGGTATGAACCTTAGGGGATCCAAGAGAAGTGGATTACCTTAGGAAGGTACCTAGAACCTTAGGCAACAAAGAGTTCCAAGTAAGAACCACTCTTGCATTAGATTCACTTGAGTGGAGACAAGATTGTGTATTATTTCCAAAAAGGGAATGTTTAAGTACTAAGTCTCAAGTTAAGGGGGACTTGGTGCATTGCTAAATACACAATAAGATGAATTGTGACTAAGAAGATGTCATAATCATAAGGCATCGTAGAAATGTACAATAACTCATGTATTAGCAAAGATGAGCTAGAAGTGCAAGATAAAAGGGAAATTACTTCCTTAGATACTAAAGAGAGTATGGAAGTTAAGTTCCTAAGCATTCCATGAGTTTGGAATAGTTAAAGAGGTATCTGGAACCTTAAGCACACAAGTGTAGTATAAGCTACTACCAGAAGTGTGATAGAAGGGAAATCTAGATACAACCAGAGTACATATGTTAGCACACAAGTGTAGTATAAGTTACTACCAGAAGTGTGATAGAAAGGAAAGTTAGATGCATAAATTACTCCCTTTAGTTAAAGTTGAGTTAATTATGCAAAGTTTTAGAGAAATGCTCATTTATTTCCTTAAGCAAGGGTAGATGAGGCATTAGTTAAGATAGACTCTTTCACTAGGATGAGTGGAGTCTATAAGAGAATAAGATGGTGTTTATGTAAGAGTTAAACATAACACTAAGCTTTTCACACACTAGTCAGTTAAGCTAGTATGTATGTGAAGAGAAAGAACTTAAGTGCAACCAAGATTTAGTGGTTTGTCATAGGTAAGTATCTAACACCTCAGCAACATAGTGTTACGTTAGAAATCACTTAAGAGATATGAGTGATGAGGTGGTGTTTGGATACAAGTATGAGGAATAATTTGGTAATGTTTACCTGAGAATGTAACATTATATGACGTGAGGTCATTTAGCCAGAAGGTAAGGAATCAGAGAAGTTCCTAAGGGAACAAGTATTCCTAACCAAGTGCTAAGGTTACATGTAATATGAGGTTTCGGATTCTCCTCATTGCAAAGGGTAAACATAAGAAGCCAAAGTTCCTAGGAGAATATGCTTAGATCATAGAGGAACTAAGTATATAAGTACGAATGTAAGTCTATGAATTGGTCAAGTAGGATCGATCTGGTGAATATCCTTTGATGTCACTCATGGAGGCAAAAGGAGATAGATGGGTGTCCAAAGGACTTTTGAGAAGGACATAACCCTGATGTCTCGATAGTGCCAAGGCCAAAGGAGATAAGTGGGAAATCCAAAGACGCTCTTTGAGCAAGGATGAAGCCCGAATTTCTCAGCGTGCCAGGATATGTGTAATGTGAGGATAAGTTTTTCCTCTAATTACCACTGGATGATATACTGACTAGTTCCTAGCAAACTTCTTTGTTTCCAAAGTAAACTTCTGTATGTATTTCAAAACAAAACCCTGCATTTGCATTTCATTCATATGCTCGTAGGATTTCTCTAGGCATATTCATATTACATATCATTCTCATTGCATTCACGGACAGTTGTATGGGCATTGTCCGTCACTGTTGGTATGTACAGCTGTATGGGTATTGTATGTATTAACAATGTGTAGGCTATCGGTTAATATCACACTATAAGAAAGTGTGAAGTTATGAGAAAAGAGGAGGAAGCTCCTAAGTTAGAAATTATAGCATTTGTTATATATTTGTTATATACAATGTTATAGAGAACTGGTATTGGAATTGCTTTTACTGAGAATGTTAATTCTCACCCTAGTTGCTATTCCATATAAATCCAGATGCAGGAGGCTCAGAGGCAGGTACAAATGCGCAGACGTATGCAGGCAAAGGCACAGGTACAGAGGTACTAACCCTGCTAAGGGTGAGAAGATAAAGTATGAAGACTATAGTAGTTTTTATTGCTTTAAGTAGACAGAACTTATGTAATAAGTTTATATTTGTTGTGTAAGTTTTATCCTATATGTATTACAATAAGCCCTCATGTGGCTAAGTTTGTATATATATATATATGAGTTTAAGTTTTTCTGCAATCTCTCAAGGCTTTGTATAATTACTCAGTTGTGATTATAGATATATTTAGTATGTAGTATAGAAGTGACGTCTCTAATACTGATTATCTTTATATATCGCTATCTATCTAGGATATATCTAGATATCTGTATTAGGGTGTTACATTTTGGTATCAAAGTAGTTCATCCTGTTGAGCCGGGATATGGACTGACTGTGCTTAGGCATAAGTAGCAGTTTAATAGAAAGTTATACATTCTTTTATCTCTTTTTGAGATATACAGATGGAATTGCATGACTAGCCTTAGGTATGTGTGCTAATAGCTACTGTCATACAGTTACATGATATTGAGCCTAGCTAACTCAGTATGTATTGTGCTGCGTGTACAGGAAACTATGGCAACTACCAGGCGAACCTATGAGACTAAGAGTCTGGTAAGGAGGAGAAAACTAGAGCTCCTAGAGAAATAGCTACTGTGTTGAGAGAGCAGACTGCCATTAGTAGAAGTCTATCAGTAGTGATAGAATAGGACTCGCATAGTTAGTTGCGGGAACGAGAAAGAACTTTTAAGGAATCAGTGTTTCTCAGAGTTCAAGAAAATTACTCCTTTGTTCTTGAAATGAGAGGTTGGTTCAGTCAGAGCCGAAAGGTGGTTTCATGTGATGGAAGAGATCCTTGAGATCATATCGTGCGCTGATGAACAGAAGGCGACAGGGTTAGTAGGTGAAGCCGAAAGCTAATGAGATGAAGCAGAGAGGTTACTAGAGATGGTTAGTACTCGAACCACCTGAGAAGTGTTTAGAGTTACTTTCTTAGATAAGTTTTATTCCCTTGAGTTCTAGGAAGCAAAGGAATAGGAATTCCTAAAGTTGGAGCAAGGGGATATTATTGAAAACCAGTATGCGAAGCAATTCAAAGAATGTCAAGAGCTCTTTCTTATTTTACGTCCAATCCAGATAAAGACTGGAAGTGAGTAAAATTTGAAGTAGAACTTGGAGAAGGCATTAGAAGAATTGCGATGCAAAAGGAGGTTATGGATTTCTTCGCTCTAGTCAGTGAATATAGAGTTGTAGAAGTAGATAATCTCAGAGCCTCCATGGAACAAGAGTTAGAAGGTTCCTAAAGAGGAAAAGATCAGATGTTGAGATCAGTAAGGGTGCCTTTTGATCTCAATTTGTATCAGAGTTACACAGTGGAAGCTTGGAGTGATGGCAAGTATTAGTAGAGTGCTTTTAGATGAGCAACCCTACGGAAAAAGGTAAATCAAGCTTCAAGTCACTAAGATGTGCTAGATGTGGTAAGATACATGGATGTAGACCATTTTTGATAGGTAATCCATGTGCTGCATAAGTGAGTAACCAGGACATCGTAAGGGAGATGATTCTTGGACAAAGGAAGCGACGAAATCTTTCAACTTGGTATGAGATGAGAACACATGTAAAGAGAAATCTTTTAAGGTGTGTATAAGAAGAGTATAGATTTACTTTGTAAATCATGTTGCTTTACTTTGTGAATCTAGTTTGCTTACCTTGTTGGTATGGTTTGGTTGTTTTAGAGAGAAGGATGATCAGGTAGATCAGTTGAGAGAAGCTTTGAATTTTCTCAGGAGATGATCTAAGACCTGGTTGTCATAGAAACAGAGTAAAGAAGAGCAGATCTTCGAGAGTTTTCCAGGATTACGAAAGGACATGAAGAGTATGTCAAAGGTAGTTTTGGAAACTTTTGAAAAAGAAGTGGTTAAGTACCAAGTAAGCCAAAAGTCAGTTTTGGATTACAAGTGGTACAGTTTAAAAGCTATGTAATTTCTCAAGACAGAAATTGCAGAGAATTCTAGTAGAGTTTAAGTAGAGGTACAATGGGTAGAGTAGCCATTGTATCCAAGAGCAGAGAATCTATCAGTGGATTTTCTAAGTTAGTGCTACCTGGTTTAGGCCAGTTAAGGTTGGTAGTACTCAGCAGTGGACTCTAGATAGTGAGTTTGTTTTCTAAGAGTATAAGAGAAGGTTGATTACTACGTCAGTTTTGGTAATTCCAAATTCCTGAGAGAACTTTGAGGTAGATAGTTATATTTCGAAGATGGGCCTAGGGTGTGTTAGATGCAATAGAGGTAGGTAAATGCCTACGCATCAAGGCAGTTAACTCTGCAAGAGAAGAACTACCCTAGGTATGATTTGCAATTAGCCACAGTAGTGATTACCTTATAGTTTTGGAGACATAACTCATAAGGAGTCTAGTTAGAGATGTTCAGCGATCATGATAGCTCAAGATGCTTGTTGATCAGAGAAAACTGGACATGAAGCAGAATAGATGGATAGACTTTTTCAAGGCTCATAACCTTGAGTTGAGATATCATTTGGGTAATGCCAGTGTAGTGGTTGTCCTAGATGATAGTCCAAGAGAGAGTGAATTTCTTGAGAGTTTTCGAGAATTTGAGTCTGGCGGTGACTATGATTCCAGATAGTCTCTCAGTGAGCAAGGTGGACATAGTAAGAGGCCTAAAGACTCAGATTTCTTTGAAGCTTAGAAGGAGAATGAAGCTCTAAGGGACAAGTGTGAGCAGATTTTCTAAGGAACCCTTAAGGATTTTGTTATGACTAAGAGGGAATAACGAAGTTTAGAGACAACTTTGTTTTCCAAGAGGGTCAAAAATCAAGAAAAAGATTCCAGAGGAAGCTCACCAGAGAAAGTATACCATCTATCAAGAGGCTATTAAGGTTTTCCAAGAGTTAAGGAAGATGTATGATGGCCTAGTATGTTAAAGAACATAATAGAATATGTTGAGCTGTAGGTAAAGGTGGTAAGATTAGGTAATCTGCCCATCTTCTGCCAAGTACAGATAGCTATTTTCTAGATAAAGTAGTTCAACTACTTTTGAAAGAAATAGTCAAGATTCGCAGAGTTTCAGTGAATATAGTGTCTGAGAGAGATACTAGATTCACGCCTGGTTTTGAAAGCCTTATAAGAAGGAGTTCAAAGCTAAGTTATATTTTAGTACAGCTTACCATCCATAAGCAGAGAGATCAAGAGCTTTAAGATGAGCAAGTCTCCTTGAGAGAAGGTGGATGGGAGAAGTTGGTACTGAAACAGGACTGCGTGGAAGCAGAAGTTCCATGTAGAGTTTTGTTTAGCCAGAATTGTTTGCTTGAGGTGAACAATTTTGGGGACAAAATTTTTAAAAAGGAGGGGAGAAATATAATACCCTTAAGCACATGTTAGACTGGTAAATGGTTACCAAAGGTAACATTTGACTTGTATAGCATGTCAGTAAAGTTTTGTGACAAACTGAGTTCATTTAGGCACTTTGTTGCAACACAGAAGTTGTAAAGTGACTTAAAATGACTTAGATAATAGCTTAAGTTGCTATGTTGAGGCAAATAAACATAGAGAGTTTATTTCTAGGTCACAAATAAGCCAAGTAAGATGTGGTATTCAAGAGAATCAGAGTCAGTTTGGTATTTTTAGGCATACTAGTTGTGCGTTTTAATACCGAATGACTTGCAGTAGATATAGAAAATGATGAAAATGGTGAAACAACAATTTAGATGAATCTTATAATTTATTCTAAAATTGTTGGAAGCAGGGAAACTCGAATTAGCATAATTCGGGTGTCCATAGCAGATATAAGTTTCAGTGTAGAAACTTAAGTTAATCTTTTCTCGTAATTCCCTCCACGTCCCACCCCCTTATTTCTCCCTTCTCCCTCGGCAGAGAGCCAAAAACCAGAGAAAGAGAAAGAAAAGAAAGGAAAGGGGAGAAGAAGAAGGAGAAAGGGGAAGAAGGGAAGAAGAAGAGGAACAGGATCGAGCTTCAAGGCTTCGAGTCTTCAAGAGGTAGGGGTTTAAGATTTCTACTCATCTATTCTCTCTAGATTCTCTATGTATGCATATAAACAACCTAATATGCTAAATTGAGTTTTAGATGAGTTTGATGTGTTTGGCTTGCATAGACGTGTTTCTTTGGTCATTTATGACTTGTTCATAGCATAAGTTTAAGTTAGAAACTTAGAACAACTCATTTAGACCCTTGATTCACAAAGTGAGCCTTAAGTCAAAGAATGAAGGATTTTGATCCATAATCCAAATTAAGAGGTTTAAATTAGTGATTGATGATTCCTAATGGTTGAGGAACTAGTTAGGAACTTAGAATCACTTAGAATTTGGATTGAAATGGCCAGAATCCAAGAAAATGACCACTGGAACAGTACCACGGTTCTGTAGAATTCTGCAGAATCTGGTTTCTACTATGGGCGCCGCGGCGTAGGGTGTGTGGCGCCGTGGCGTGAGACACACAGATCAGTCCAGTATTAGCACCCGAGAGCAAGGGCGCCGAGCGTGCAGACGTCGTGCCGCGGCGTGAGACCCTGAAGATCCAAAATGTTATTTTTTGGATGTTTTGAAATTCTAAAGTAAAAGGGATCATTTATATATGTTTCCTAAAGTGTGTTAAGGCATAAATAGGGATATTTTCAAGTGGAAAATATTTACCATCAAGTATGAGCAAGCATAGGCTTTTAAGCATCCTAAAGAAAAGGTTTACTTTAGATAATGACATTGTGCCTTAGGCAACTTAACGTTGCAATAGATATCACTCAAAATGTGATGAGATAGTGCAATGGAGATAAGTATACTTTGATGAATAGTAGTATTCACTCTAGTAGAGAATTAGAAAGGTATGAACCTTAGGGGATCCAAGAGAAGTGGATTACCTTAGGAAGGTACCTAAAACCTTAGGCAACAAAGAGTTACAAGTAAGAACCACTCTTGCATTAGATTCACTTAAGTGGAGACAAGATTGTGTATTAGTTCCAAATAGGGAATGTTTAGATACTAAGTCTCAAGTTAAGGGGGACTTGGTGCATTGCTAAATACACAATAAGATGAATTGTGACTAAGAAGATGTCATAATCATAAGGCATAATAGAAATGTGCAATAACTCATGTATTAGCAAAGATGAGTTAGAAGTGCAAGATAAAAGGGAAATTACTTCCTTAGATACTAACGAGAGTATGGAAGTTAAGTTCCTAAGCATTCCATGAGTTTGGAATAGTTAAATAGGTATCTAGAACCTTAAGCACACAAGTGTAGTATAAGCTACTACCAGAAGTGTGATAGAAGAGAAAGCTAGATACAACCAGAATACGTATGTTAGCACACAAGTGTAGTATAAGTTACTACCAGAAGTGTGATAGAAAGGAAAGTTAGATGCATAAATTACTCCCTTTAGTTAAAGTTGAGTTAATTATGCAAAGTTTTAGAGAAATGCTCATTTATTTCCTTAAGCAAGGGTAGATGAGGCATTAGTTAAGATAGACTCTTTCACTAGGATGAGTGGAGTCTATAAGAGAATAAGATGGTGTTTATGTAAGAGTTAAACATAACACTAAGCTTTTCACACACTAGTCAGTTAAGCTAGTATGTATGTGAAGAGAAAGAACCTAAGTGCAACCAAGATTAGTGGTTTGCCATAGGTAAGTATCTAACACCTCAGCAACATAGTGTTGCGTTAGAAATCACTTAAGAGATACGAGTGATGAGGTGGTGTTTGGATACAAGTATGAGGAATAGTTTGGTAATGTTTACCTGAGAATGTAACATTATATGACGTGAGGTCATTTAGCCAGAAGGTAAGGAATCAGAGAAGTTCCTAAGGGAACAAGTATTCCCAACCAAGTACTATGGTTACATGTAATATGAGGTTTTGGATTCTCTTCATTGTAAAGGGTAAACATAAGAAGCCAAAGTTCCTAGGAGAATATGCTTAGATCATAGAGGAACTAAGTATATAAGTATGAATGTAATTCTATGAATTGGTCAAGTAGGATCGATCTGGTGAATATCCTTTGATGTCACTCATGGAGGCAAAATGAGATAGATGGGTGTTCGAAGGACTTTTGAGAAGGACATAACCCTGATGTCTCGATAGTGCCAAGGCCAAAGGAGATAAGTGGGAAATCCAAAGACGCTCTTTGAGCAAGGATGAAGCCCAAATTTCTCAGCGTGCTAAGATATGTGTAATGTGAGGATAAGCTTTTCCTCTAATTACCACTGGATGATATACTGACTAGTTCCTAGCAAACTTCTTTATTTTCAAAGTAAACTTCTGCATGTATTTCAAAACAAAACCCTACATTTGCATTTCATTCACATGCTCTTAGGATTTCTCTAGGCATATTCATATTACATATCATTCTCATTGCATTCACGGATAGTTGTATGGGCATTATCCGTCACTGTTAGTATGTACAGCTGTATGGGCGTTGTATGTATTAACAGTGTGTAGGCTATCGGTTAATATCACACTATAAGAAAGTGTGAAGTTATGAGAAAAGAGGAGGAAACTCCTAAGTTATGAGAAAAGAAGAGGAAACTCCTAAGTTATGAGAAAAGAAGAGGAAACTCCTAAGTTATGAGAAAAGAGGAGGATGCTCCTAAGTTAGAAATGATAGCATTTGTTATATATTTATTATATACAATGTTATAGAGAACCTGGTATTGGAATTGTTTTTTTTACCGAGAATGTTAATTCTCACCCCGATTGCTATTCCATGTAAATCCAGATGCAGATGCAGCACGGATCACGAGCCAGCTGAGCAGAGATGCGAGGCAGTACGAGGCGGTATAGATCTGAGCACGGATGCGAGGCAAAGGCATAGGTACAGAGGTACTAACCCTACTAAGGGTGAGAAGATAAAGCATGAAGACTAGAGTAGTTTTTATTGCTTTAAGTAGACCGAACTTATGTAATAAGTTTATATTTGTTCTGTAAGTTTTATCTTATATGTATTACAGTAAGCCTTCATGTGGCTAAGTTTGTATATATATATATGTATGAGTTTAAGTTTTTCCACAATCTCTAAAGACTTTCTATAATTACTCAGTTGTGATTATAGATATTTGTTAGTATGTAGTATAGAAGTGACGTCTCTAATACTAAATATCTTTATATATTGTTGTCTATCTAGGATATATCTAGATATCTGTATTAGGGTGTTACATATTTTATTTAGGGGTGTTCACGGGTTTGGCCTGACCTGCGAACCCGACCAACCCAACCTGAACCGATATAATATATCCAAGTTAGTTCAAGTAATCGGGTCTGTTCGAATCAAACCCGATGAATCTGTTCATTTATTAGTTCGGGTGACAGGTTCAGTGAACCAACCCGATCACCCTACCCGCTGACTGATCTATCGATTATTTCCATATGTTGGGTGTCATATATTTGATCTAATTGGACTTCATGTGTGTTTAATTATTAACTTTTAGCTATATTTTTGGATATAAAGTTTAATCGAATCTTTATTATGAAACTATGCTTAAGTGTGTTTATAAGCACTCATGATTACATTGTGTTTTTCAGGAGATCAATATTATCCCTAGAAGCGAAGAAAGAAAAGTATCTGTGAAGAATCGGGGCAGAATTTGAAGAAAGCAAGTGACAGGGCCGGTGTCATCTGACAAAGGGTAGGCCGTGTCAAACGACAGAGCCCGTGTCACTTGACAGGGGGTAGGCCGTGTGAAACGACATGGCCCGTGTCATATGACAGGGGGTGGCCATGTCGTCGTATCAGAAAGCCAGATACGAATTCTAATTCAAAATTAGGTCTCCAAAGTTATAAATAGGATTGCCTGGGGCTTCAAAAAAGGAGTCTGGACTGGGAAACTGCCAAGAGGCTGAGGAGAAGACCAAGAACAAGGGAGAAGGAGATTGAATCGAAGATTGGAGTCTCGGGTTCAAGCAATTAGAGATCAATCATCCCCAACCTTTGGAAACTAGTTTGACCTTTAGTTTTCTTCTGCACTTCTATTCTTGACAATGTTGTTCTTCTGTTATTCTTTTGGTTTTGAATTTGCCATGTGTGGCTAGTTTTCTTATATGGTTAAGGGAAGATGAAACCCTAGTTTTGATTATGTGATTCTCGCATATTTCTTTATATCAATACAATTATTTTTTATTCATTTGTTTCTGTTCTTAATTTGGTATAAAGGTTTTTATACTCTTTGCCAATTTCGAAAGTGGTAAAACTAAGATTGCTATCTTGTGATTTGCGGTGGTAGGACTAGTGAGGCATATGATCTAAGTAATTTAATCCCGGTGTGAGATTGGATCTTAGTGTGATTAGTTTTCTAAATCTTAATGCAATCAATAAGTAGGTGTAAAAGCGGTTGCTTTACAAATAACTGTTGATTAGGGATTGATTTGAGCGGTTGCTGAATTAACTAAAACTTAAGGAAAACAGAGAATTAATCTCACAATCACATAAAAACATAATTGATCATGTTGGTATAAAGGATATGTGAGTTAGCATAATCATATAAATCTAGTGGTGGATTCTATCTCTTAACCATTGTCTTTTAATTGATTTTTCAAATTATATTTACTGTTTTTGTTTTGGATTCAATTTCTGTTTTTAATTTTAACAAACAAAACCCCTTTTTATTATTTACTGTTTTTTAAAGTTTAAAATTAGGATTCAATTTATAGTGTTAATTGAATTAGTTCTCTGTGGATCGACCCTTGCTAACTATAACTGGTTGCAATATTTTTATTTTTGGTGGAACTTGGCAACTGATCTTTAATATCAAATTTTGTTCATAATTCACACCACACCAAATTTTGGCGCCGTTGCCGAGGAACTAATTATCCAATTGCGCTATTAATTTGTTTCCTATTTTTTTTACTCTGTTTTTGTTTTATTTTTAATTTTTGATTTATTGTTTCTAAGTGTCTTGTAGGTGCTAATATCCTTCAATCATTGGTGACACGATTAATGGATATGGGGAAAGCATCAATACATGCTTGTGGGATTTGCTTATCACCCGGACATATCACTGATATGTGTCCCACTTTCCTAGTGGACACAAATGTAGAGGAAAAAGAAGTAGGAGGATATTATGAACCTTCCAACAACTACAACTCCTACTCCTACTCCAACACATATAATCAGGGGTGGTGGGATCATCCTAACTTGAGTTATGGAATACAGCCCCAAAATCAACCTTTAGCTTATGGACATCTAGGATTTCAACAGAGGCAAGCACCTTTCCCCCCAAGACCACAGCAAGCTCAAGCACCAAGGCAACCTGAACCTTCAATGGAGGAGCTACTGAGGCAAATGGCCACTAATAACATTCAATTTCAAGAAGAAACAAAGGCCTCAGTTAACAACCTGCAAAACCTAATAGGGCAGTTAACCACAGAATTAAGCAAGGTGCAAAGCTTATTTTCTGAAGAACTTCCCTCACCACCGGAAGTGAATGTGGAGGAAAATACTAGTGATATCATATCGCGAAGTGATAAGTTGTTAGGTGAACCTACTTCTCCTCCACAAGTCACTGAAGAGAAAGACCAAGAGACTAAAGAAGTAAATGAGGAAGGGCAAAACTTTAAGGCCCCCAAGGTAAGTATTCTTGAACCCCTTCCTATTGTAGTGGAGGAAAGTTATGATGAGTTGTGTGATGAATTTCCTGATTTTATTGGTTTCAATAATTCTATTCATTACCACTCATGTATTGATTATGATGGTGATATGAAATGTGCTATTTGTACTGAGATTTTTGCATACTTGAAAGTTGATGATTCTGTTTACGCAGCAGCTAAGAGTTTTGAAGGATCCATCAACAATGTTCTTGATGCAGTTGCAGAATCTAAGACCCAAAGGGAGGTGGAATTGCAGGCCACTGAAGAATTTTCAAAGAGGGGAGAAGAGCACAAGATGACAGTCACTACTGTGGATTTTGTTTTTGGACCTTGGCCCAACATAAACAATGATGCAAATGAAGTTGATAAAGTACACATATTGCACTCCAGTGGTGATGCCAAGGGAATGAAGGAGGGTCAATGGGACCCCGGTGGAAGCTCTCATGTAACTTCAAGCATAAGTTGGTCATTACATTTCAAGCAATGGGACCCTGGTGAAAGTCTCATCATTTGATAAGGATGTTTCTTTTCTCTTTATTTTATTTTACTTGTCCAAGATTAATTGTTGATTATTTGTTTTTGAACTATACATTGAGGACAATGTAGAATTTAAGTGTGGGGGAGGAGTTTACATTCTATTTGTTGTTTTAAATTTTTGTTTTCTGTTTTTGTTCTGTTTTTCCTATATTTAAAAAAAAATTGTTGTGTTTTTATTTGATTTCCAATGATGTTTTGAGATTTGTGAAGTTTGAGTTTGAAGCAAGTGAAATTCAGGGTTATGATTTACAAATTTCTTCTTCCATCTTGAATTTGACATGCTTGGTTTTGGATGTTTGATTGGTGGATTAAGATTGATAGATGCATACCTTGTGAGATTTTGAGCCTATTGATGGATGAATTTAGCATTTATGCCATTCTCGTTTTTCTTGTGTGATTTTCACTCATGTCATTTGATCACTCTAGAACTTGCTTTGATTCTTTTTGAGGTTACATTTTCACTTGCATGCATGAACATGATTGAGGCCTTCTTTCTTGAGTAACTACTTTGGCCAAATAGCTAACCTTGCATAATTTTCCTTTGATTAATCCCTTGAGCCTATTTGTTTATTCTTTGTCTTAGCTCAATATATGCCTTATGTGAAAAATCATAATTTTACCTTACCTTAGGGAATGAGAGAATATTTGCTCATTTTCATTAGAGGAGCTCTTTTGCTTGTGGACAATGTATAGTACAAGTGTGGGAGTTGTGTTCTTGATGTGCAAAATGCAAAGTGTTGAAAAAAAAACAAAAGAAATTGCAAAGAAAAAGAATAAATGCAAGAAAGGTTACAAAAGAAAAGAAAGAAAAAGGAAAGGAATATGTGAAAAGAATGTGCATTATATGGAATTGAGGGAAAAATTTCATGCTTGTTATTTGTTATTTGAGTTCCTCCCCAATATTCTTTTATTCTCTTTGGTATTTATCTTGCCATATCCATATTATTTCCTTCCCTTACCTTGGCCCCATTACAACCTTAAATAAAGTCCTCTTGATTTTTGTATACATGTGTTTGAGTAGTGGAGAAGTAGAAGATAAGCAAGCTTATGGTAGTGCATTTTTCATGGGCTGAATTGAGTGAAATACTTACCTTGTAAACACTTGAGAGATTAAGAGTGTATCTTGTGAGGATCTATTATTCTTGATTCATGCTTTTCAAAATTGAAGATACCTTGCTTGTTAGTTTGAGATGTAAAAATTTATCATCTCTTGAATGTTTTGACCCCTTGAATTTTTTTTTGCTCTTTTTGCTTACAAATTTTTGCCTTTCTTGAATATCATTGGAAATTGAGTCTTTTAAAGTTTTTAGTTTTATTTTTTTTTCTTTGTTCCCTGGTTCGGTCTTATGTTTTGCCCAGGAGTGCAAAAGGCTAAATGTGGGGGTATTTGATCTGTCGATTATTTCCATATCTTGGGTGTCATATATTTGATTTAATTGGACTTCATGTGTGTTTAATTGTTAACTTTTGAAGTTTAATCGAATCTTTATTATGAAACTGTGCTTAAGTGTGTTTATAAGCCTTCATGATTACATTGTGTTTTTCAGGAGATCAATATTATCCCTAGGAGCCAAGAAAGAAAAGTATCTGTGAAGAATCGAAGCAGAATTTGAAGAAAGCAAGTGACAGGGCCGGTGTCATCTGACAGGGGGTAGGCCGTGTCAAACGATAGAGCCCGTGTCACCTGACAGGGGATAGGTCGTGTCCTCCTCTGACTTGCAATTCACTGAATTTGTGTTGACAGAACCTGACAGGGGGTAGGCCGTGTGAAACGACACGACCCGTGTCATATGATAGGGGGTCGGCCGTGTCGTCGAATCAGAAAGCCAAATACGAAGTCTAATTCAAAATTAGGTCTCCAAAGTTATAAATAGGATTGCCTAGGGCTTCAAAAAAGGAGTCTGGACTGGGAAACTGCCAAGAGGCTGAGGAGAAGACTAAGAACAAGGGAGAAGGAGATTGAATCGAAGATTGGAGTCTCGGGTTCGAGCAATTGGAGATCAATCATCCCCAACCTTTGGAAACTAGTTTGATCTTTAGTTTTCTTCTGCACTTCTATTCTTGACAATGTTGTTCTTCTGTTATTCTTTTGGTTTTGAATTTGCCATGTGTGGCTAGTTTTCTTATATGATTAAGGGAAGATGAAACCCTAGTTTTGATTATGTGATTCTCGTATATTTCTTTATATCAATACAATTGTGTTTTTATTCATATGTTTCTGTTCTTAATTTGGTATAAAGGTTTTTATACTCTTTGCCAATTTCGAAAGTGGTAAAACTGGGATTGCTATGCGCGGTTGCGGTGGTAGGACTAGTGAGGCATATGATCTAAGTAATTTAATCCCAGTGTGAGATTAGGTCTTAGTGTGATTGGTTTTCTAAATCTTAATGCAATCAATAAGTAGGTATAAGAGCGGTTGCCTTACAAATAACTATTGATTAAGGATTTATTTGAGCGGTTGCTGAATTAACCAAAACTTACGGAAAACAGAGAATTAATCTCACAATCACATAAAAACATAATTGATCATGTTGGTATAAAGGATATGTGGGTTAACATAATCATATAAATCTAGTGGTGGATTCCATCTCTTAACCATTGTCTTTTAATTGATTTTTCAAATTATATTTACTGTTTTTGTTTTGGATTCAATTTCTGTTTTTAATTTTAACAAACAAAACCCCCATTTTATTATTTACTATTTTTGAAAGTTTAAAATTAGGATTCAATTTATAGTGTTAATTGAATTAGTTCTCTGTGGATCGACCATTACTAACTACAACTGGTTGCAAGGTTTTTATTTTTGGTGGAACTTGGCAACTGATCTTTAATATCAAATTTTATTCATAATCCACACCACACCACTGACCCAATTCCCCGAAAAAAACGACGCCATTTTGGATAAAATTATATACCTTCACCTTGTTTTCGTTTTTGTGTTGACTCACTTCTCATGTCACTTTTCCAACCTGAAGCCTCTACCCTCAAGCCTTACTCACTCTCTGCATCAGCAAAATCAAGATCCCAAATCCCTAACCCTAAGCGGTAGCGCCACCGTCCACCTCTGCTCCTCCTTAATCTCTAGCTCTCAACCCTCTCTCACCGTCCACCTCTGCTTTCTTTTCATGACTAGAACTCGCGAGATCTGTGGGATCTTAACAGATATGAGCAGATCTTTGACGACTTGGGTGGCTCTACATTGGCTGCTGAGCAGATTTGCAAGATTATAGTGAGTGGCTCTACGTTGGTGCTCGGCGCGGATAAAGGGGAGCGATGGAGGACGACGGCCAGCCACTACCTAGAAAGCACTCATGACCTCGTCCTCGAATCACTGTGTCCCTCCAAGGCCAACCACCTAGATCTCGCCATGACCAAACCCCTCACCGTGAATCCCAGTTCGCTGCCCACAACCACCGTGCCGCCATCACCTCCCAACAGCTGAGCCATAACCCATATCCTCTACCCCGAGCTCCGTCTCGCTGTTTAAATCTCGCCTTCTCGAACCATAATCCACACACCGTGAACCACCAAATCATCGTCGACTACCGTGAGCCCAACCAATCTACAGTCTGCCGCCCACGCCACCATCAGCCATCGCCATGCTATCCACTCGCCAAAACCCCTCTCCCTCCAGCCACTGTCCCCGTAGCAGCGTACCTCCCCTATAATATAGTTCCCGTTACCCATATTGCACTTTATTTTTTTTATTTTATTTTTTTTATTTAATTTTTATGGTCACTATTTAATGTATTTATTAAAGTTGGTTCTTTAATCTTAATTGTGGGCATGCTACTATTCCATTTGATTTGGGGGGACCCATTATTTTTTATTTTTTATTTTTTATTTTTAAATTAATATTTTGACAAAAAAATTAAATTAATATAAAAATTTGACCAACCTGATTACCTGAACCGAACTAACCTGATTGTAATCGGGTTGGTTCAGTTCGGGTTACCTGAAAATTTATTCCTAAAATCGATCCAACACAACCCGACCTCTCTTAATTAGTTTGGATTTTTTTCTCCCTAAACCCGAACCAACCCAACCCGTGAACACCCCTAATTTTATTCCAACATTTAGGATGTTGACCAAAACTGACAAGGCCCAATTAAAGGTGATGCAAGATGCATGGATGAGGCCGAACCATATGATGAATTTTATGGTGGAGTAGAAATGTGGGATTGAAGGTGTACGATTTAATAAGGTAGACTTGTACAACCATAGAGAGAGAGAGAGAGAGAGAGAGAGAGAGAGAGAGAGAGAGAGAGAGGTTGGAGTAGATTAATGAGGGTGATGCAGAGGCAGCGTTTTGGCATTCTTGGATGCCAAGAAGTGTTCTGACCCAATGTTGTTTATGTCATTCATAAAGGATGACATAGGTCAATTAGAAAACTTGTTTTAGGCATATGGTTGTTCAAGGTTGGATTACTAGTGCTTTAGTGTTGTATTAATCTTTGATTCGACGTACAAAACTAATAGATATAACAAATCCTAGGTGATTTTGGCTGTGTAAACCACCACTATGACACAGTGATATTCAGATGTGCCTTATTGGTGGATGAAAATGTGGAGACATATAGATGATTGCTAAGGCAACTCTTGGTTGTAATGAAGAACAAGATCCATGTGTTCGTGGTCATAGATGGTGACAAATCGATGAGGAAAGCTATAAAAAAAATTGTATCCTAATGCATACCATTGAATGTGCTACTGGCACTTGCAGTGTAACGTTCAAGGCAAATCCGGTTAGTTGGAGTTCATCGAGGCCTTTGCTCACCAGATGCTTAATGTTGTTGAGAAAAAGAAGTTTGACGAAGCTTGGGAGAAATTGACTGGTGATTTATGGAAATCAATTGACAAAGAATGGGTTGACAAATTGAGTAAAAAGTGGGAATTATGGAGCGTATCCTACCTTAGGGTTAAGTTCTTTGCAAGTGTCCGAACCACCTCTAGGTGTGAGGCCATAAAATCATTTTTATGGGTTTTTTTTGCAAAGAAAGTATAACTTGGTAGAATTTGTTCATCATTTTGATCGTGCATTAAGGCATTTGAGGAATAAAAAAGCTGAGCATGATTACTAAAGCAAGTACACTTCCCCTGTGCTATGTTCAAAGTTAGTTGCATTGGATAGACATGGGAGCCAGTTGTACACAGTGTCCATGTTCAAGAAATTCAAGATGTTACTTGAGATTTTGGCCTCATTGAACTTTGTTTCTGTAGATGATAAAAATGATAAAAAGATCTACCATTTATCAAAGTATACATTTCCTTGAAAAGAGGTGGGAGGTAAGGTTTGATTCAAATACTAAGGTGGTACAGTGTTCGTACAAAAAGTTTAAGAGCTTTAGACTTCCACGGGCACATATGCTTTTTGTGATGAGGCACTTGAACATTAGAAAACTTCCTCCATCTTGCATTATGTTCGATGGACCAATTAAAGAGGCAAAGAGTAATTCATTTCTTGTCTCCCATCTGTCAAGCAAAGCTAGTGGCATGAACATTTCCATTATAAGGGGAGCTATTCTCACAGTTGTGTAACATAATGTTGCATTTTGTGGCCCAATATAGAGAAACCTTTCAGAAGGCCAAAGATGACATTGTGAAGATGATATCTCAGTTTGAAGAACTTTGTATATAAAGGCAAGGGCATTGTGGCAATTCCATAGGCAATGAGGCAGTGTTGAACCCAAGCCGAGTTAGAACCAAAGGTTGTGGACCGACTGGGGCGTACCCGAAGAGCAAGGACCTAAAAATGTTCTGGTTGTGGCCAATCTAGGCACACTAAACCAACTTGTCCCCTTGCTGTGAGGATGGAAAGCGAGACCACTAAAATGACTACTATATTGGCAGTAGAAGAATTTGAGTTTTCGAATACATGTGTGAGTCATGCTACCTTACATTCAATGGTTGAGACTCATTTTAAATAATCTTTGTGTAGGACTACCTTGTTTTGTTATTTTATTTTTTTCCTAATTAGTTGGTGAAGATTATTGTATGTGGTGTTTTGATGTTGATGGTGCAGCATCAGTATGATGAGAGCATGAGAAGGGTTGATGAAGGTGGCAGTGAGTTTGAATTTCAAAGCATAAATGCAATGTCATAGTCATCGATTTGTGTCAGTCTGTGGTTTATGGTATGGACTTAGTCTATAAGTTATGATTGTTTTTTGTTCAATAAATGATTGTGGTTGTAAAATGGGCTACACATTAGTGACTAGTAGTTGACTACATAAAATCAGCACTCCATTAAAAATTCTCATTATTTTATTTTATAATTATTTTACATTAAACCCATTATAGAATCAAGTGTTTGGTGGAACCTAATATATATAAATTAGGCACATCACTTTTGTAATAAATTAGTAGTTAACTCACATAAGTTTAAGAAAAGTAATCTTTTGAAAAAAAAAATTACTTAAAGGACAATTTTACCTTATTACAATAAACCAGAAGTTCTCAATACATTCTCTTCATTTAAAAAATTATTTAAAAAACATCTAAAACATTTATTATATATGTTTTCTAACACAATATGAAAGGGAATAAGGCGTAATTAATCATTGCTGAAGAGAAAAAATGCAATTGATAATACAATCGTATTCAAGATGAGATTATTGACACTCCTAATGCATATTCACATGTCTATTTAATTTTTTACAATTTAATTACCTCAAACACCCTTCCAAATTTTGTTATTTATGTAAACATTTGTTAGTCATATACTTCTAATTTTAATATTTATTTATCAATTAATTAGTTTTAAACAAAACAAAATCATATTTTAAAATATTCTTATTAACAATTGTGTTTACTTTTAAAGAAGATGTTAGCTAGTTTAGCTGAGAATTTTTTTTGTAAGTAAATGTAAGGATCTATGATCAAATTCCGCCTTCACCATTCTCCCCTCCCCTGTATGATCAACTATCTATACATTAGACAATATGTTTTATGTAATTAAAATAATTTTATGCAATATCACTTAAATTTAATTGAATTACTTTTTGTTACCTTTAAGAATTCATGCCACAAGAGTTTTAAAAAATTATAAATTTGATATATGAAAAATATGTATACAATTTGTTACTTAAAACTTCTTAATTAATTTTTTATTTATTCATACAAAAAATGTGAATGTTATTAAATTTAAAAAAGAATTAATGAATTATATAAATAAAAAAAATACTCCATTCATTTCAAAATATATATCATTTAATACAATAATTAATCAAAGCTGTTCCAAACTTTTCTTCCTAACCTATTACAGCCCATTTTCCAACAAGTTAATCGGTTTTTATCTTCGTGACAAGGACGAGTAAATGGATTAAAAGAAAAAAGGGAATGAGAGATAGAAGCTTCGAAGGAATGGGAAGATCGAATGAGTGGAGAAGTAGTACCTTGAGTTCGTTCTTCAAGCAATGGTTGTCTTCATGAATCCATTTAGGCACCATCCCCAGGCCCATTAATTGGTTCATTATAATTAAAAAGGAAAGACCAAAGAGAAGTAATGGAGCTGCAAATGTAGTTTCAAATAAAGGATAAGGGCTGAGTCATTTTGCAATTTACTATTATGTAGCGGATTAAATGAAAGTGCACTTAATACCTGTTCAATAGGTAACTAGTTAGAAATTACGAGTTTTGGGCGTTTTAAGGCTGAGCTTGTATTTTTCATTTTGCCTCTCCCAACATCATTTTAAATGATAAGAATCACCTGTTTCTATTTTTTATTTTTTTCTATGTCTTTCTACTTAAATTTTATCAAATATTCTAAACTTAATTATTCCTGTATTTGGATATTTTTCATTTACGGAATAAGTTTAGGAAAAGAATGGAATGGAACATAGTTTCCTCCTCTTTGTTTGGAAATTCATTAATTATATATTCCACCTCAATTTTGGGGGGAACAAATTTATTTTAATGATTATTTTACTACGCATTTTAAAACTTCCAAACACAAAAATTTATTTCCGTTCTCCCTATTTCTTTTCCGTTCCTCCCATTACCTATCATCCAAACATAGTGTATATGTCTCCTTTTATTTTAATTTATTTTACATTTAACAAAATTTAAGTAGAAAGACAAGAAAGAGAACAGAAAATAAGAACAAGTGATTTCCATCTCATTTTAAACCCATAATGTTTTTCTCACCATGGATGCCTAATTTCTACAATGCATAAACAAGTAATCTAATATCACGCAAGCCCTGCACAATCTAAAAATTTCAAGGATTTGAAGAAAACAAATATCAGTCATGAAACCCCCCATAAGCATGAACTTTGATTAGCCACAGCATGATCAATAAGATTAATAGAGTTCACTAAATCCATTTCTATACAATGGCATTCAAATATTAAATATCCAAGATTCCAAGCAAATATCAATCATTAGCAAGTAGCAGCAAACTCTGCCATGCATATTAGCAATGACACCCAAAGTACCACAAAAGGCCCTCAAAAGTACCCCGTCATTCTGAATCAACATACCAATTCTAGCATGAGAATTTTTTTTAGGGAAATGCTAAATCTACAAAGGAAAGAAAGAATCTACTAGAAAAGACTTCATTGACTAAATGATCTTTCTTGTATTTCTCCTTGCTAACTATTACATTTATAGTAACTTATAAAATATTCTAGTGCACTTTAAAATTTCACAATCTGAAACTAACTCGTAACAAACTCATGCACATTGCCTGTCCCATAATCCCATTCCTATTATTTCCATCTCCCCTTACACACAACTTGTCCTCTAAGGTGTAGATGAAAATATGCAAGGTGGAGGTCTGAAAAAATGTGAGAGACTCAGATGAGGTCCCTGTCAGCACGTCAAGCAGCTTGTGAGCTGTAACTAAATTCATGATCCACACATACAGTTTTTACACCGGAATCTCATACTTGCAGGCCCAATTCCGAATGAACATTGTAATAAAACTTTAGGAGAACTACACCACAAAAACTAATCATTTTGATTAGAAAGTCCAAGAGAATATAAATTCTATATTGGAATTCTATACTTTCGATGTGGGACTCTAGTCTCATACTTTGCAATTGGATCTTAACATTTACCACCTTGTAAAGAATAACCAATGTCTGGCCTGCTAGATGAGTCACCAAGACAAAGTAGCAAAGCGAGAAATTCTTGGATAGAAACTTTCTATACATGCAAATCAACTTTTGACACGTGAAAAGTTGGAAATTTCCACCAGAAAATCTCCCGTAACAAAGCTATTGAAGCAAAGCTTCCACTGATATGGCCAACCCTTGAGGCATTGCCTGTAAATAGTCCTTCCCATCGAACTAACACGAAGCTGAAAAGAATTTGCTGTCAACAATGTCGATTCTATACCTCTCTTGTTAACAAAAAGACCAAGTAAACCCATTGCTGCTAGCCAGCCACATAAGACTAGAGGCCAAGATAGTAATGAAAGTAATGTAATTTTTGTGATCCACACAATTGTTAACCCACCGACAACGGTGATCAAAGCCATCAATACATGTATAAAAAAATCTGCAGGGCTGACTGAATTTGCCCACCTCATCATTGTACAAAGTGCAAAACATAGCACATTCACTCAAGTCCCACTTGGAATGTTCTGTTGGATTTTTGGGAGGAGTTGTGATTAGTTGGCAATTAATGGTATGGAGAAGGAGGTTGGATTTGTTTGTATGGAAAGAACTTCTTTTATTAGATATTGATATTACACTATATGCTGGCTTATTGCTATGCCACTTCTTTGAACTCTTGGTGGATGGCTTACATGACTATTTGATAACTTGTTTGATGGTTATCTGATGCCATATGAAGCTTACAACTCTTATTTATAGACTTGGTTCACCGCCTATCTAGAGACGGTTACAATATTTTACACATTATTTTTTATCTAGATTATTCTATATAACTCTTTCCAACATTCTAGTATAGGTTGTGTAGTAAGTGTTAGAGACTTCTAGCTAATTGTTTTCACCGCCAATCACGATCATTTTGGATATTATCACCAAATTTTGCAACAGCTTTTAACATGTACATTAATCATGGGTAAGGTTTTAAATCTCAGATCGCACCACGTGATGCGGCCAAAACAAAATGGTCGAGACAGTTGCGGTGGCCGCATTTGGCAGCATTTAGTCACATTTGTCCGCATCAGCTGCAACGTGACTGTGACCGCAACGCGACCGCATCCGAGATTTAAAACCTTGGTCACGAGCATTCAATAAGTGCCCTTCAATGCGGTCACGTTGCGCTTCAAGTCTCCCAAGGTAGCGGGGAATGGAGGTGGTGGCAGAGGTGGAGAAACACTATAGAGGACACCCCCAAGGTTGAAAGCCAACTGCTCCCTTTGCAATCCTCCCATGAAGATGAGGAGTGGCCGGCACTGGTGTCGGTGGCCGCCAGGAAATTTTGAGCTGACAAAGATTTTCTAAGAATGAAGATGTCATTCCCGTCGCCGGTGTTGCCGTTGGTGTTGCCATCACGATCGTGGTCCTAAGCCGTCGTTTCGTCCTCAAAGCACTTTCAGTGACGTTGAAGCGGCCACTCGTCTTGGGTTCTTGCACAAGGCACTTAGCAGCGACTAAAGCGAGTGGTGTTAGAGACCACCATTGCATAGATTACACTTTAAACCCATTACGAATGATAATGGGTCTTCGTAAGAGTTTCTGTATCTTAGCTTTTTAAAAGTACTGGTCTTAGTTTTATATGACTCCTATAACTTAAGTGATGGTTCAATTTCTGCATATTTTCCCAACTCTCAGTAACAACATTTTTATTCTAATTTTTAGGTCTAATTTGATCTATTAAATATTCAATTTAACTTTTAAATTCTTCATTAAAGTTATAGAATTTTTTTTTTTAAAATTTTTTTTATAAAATAAAATTTATAATTTTTAGATTTTAAAATTCAAAATTATACTTAAAATACAAAAATAATATAATTTTTTTAAAAAAACTAAAAAATACAATTAAATCTAATTTAAATATAAATTTATAAAATATAGTAAAGATTAATAAATTAAGTATATAAAAAGTTTAAAAAACTAAATATTAAAATTAATTAATAAATAAAAATTATGCTTATCAATCTTACTGAGTGTTGCAGCCTCCAATCCACCCTCAGTGAATAATTCTTCCACAGGAATCTCGGAGTCATCGTCGCTCGCAAATGTATACCCATTTTCGGGCTTCTGAGCTTCCATTGGAAAAGATGCTGATTCACCCATTGCTATAGCTAAAGCTGTTAGAGTATTATCAAGATCGAGGGTTGTGGCTTCAAGAATGGGTGAGAAATGTGGTTGTGTGGTGAATGAAAGGTGGGTTGATTTTTTGGTGAGCAGGTGGAGGATTGGGATTCAATAATTTCAAGGTTGGCCATGGAAGAAGTTGGAAAAGATCAGGGGTGATGAAACTAGAGAATGAAGCCAAAATAGTAAAAGCATCCTCTAAGGAGACAATGTGGGAAGCTAGAAAATTTTCTGCCACAGTTAGCTCGAAATGAAAGCAAGGGAAAAGCTACATATTCTACAGGGAAAGAGAGGAAATCTACAAAGGAAAGAAAGAATTTACCTTGACTAAATGATCATTCTTGCTTGTATTTCTCCCGGTTAACTATTACATTTATAGTGACTTATAAGCTACAAAGCATGTACACGATCATAGACACAGACAAAAGATACGACACAGACATAGATATAGATACAGAGACACATTAAATTTAAAAATTATAGGACACAATATATATATAATTGTAAAATTTAAAAAAAATCATAATTCATTAATATCATTTCTATAAACTTGAAGATTTATAATATTTTAATATATGTCATATGTATCAATATTTATTACCTAGTAAGTCTCTCCTAAAAAATACAAAACATAATTTCTATTGACATATTCTAAAAATCTCTTAAACCAACTTCTCATAATAGAACTAATCATATACAAGTACATGTATATCTAAAAAAAATTAACTAGAGGGAATATTTGTGTAAAATAAGCTTCGGTGACGACGAAGTGGATGGTGTGTACGAACAGAGGTAGAAGGAATAGATGAAAATAGTGGTGTGTAAAAAAATAAAACTTAAAAATCTAATAGTGATGTGTGAAAAGATAAAACTTAAAATACTGGTATATAAAAATAGTGGCTTGAAATGTTAGTCATGTAATTAGGCTTAGGTGGATTACGGGTTTAATAATTGAATGTTAGTCATGAAAATTAATTTAAAAAAAATATTAATGAGTCATGTCCAAGTCGTGTCTTAGACATGTCCAAGCATGTCCGAGACATGTCTAAACGTGTCTGAGACGTGTCTAAACTGAAAAAATAATCTTTTTAATCAGACACATTCGGACATGTAGGACACGTGTGTCGTACAGGTGTCTTCATGTGTCCGACATGCGGACACGCCTCAAAATCGGCGTATCTGTGCTTCATAACTTATAAGATATTATAGTGCACTTTAGAATTTCATTCTCTAACTTACTCATAACAAACTCATGCGCATACTCATTCACATAATCCTATTCCTGTCATTTTTCATATCTAAGGTCACATATATAACTAGCCCAGTTGACATGCTTTAGTAGAGGTGTTAAGAGGGGTCGGCCTGGTAAAGGTGTCAAAATGAATTGGTCCATGCAGGCTAAGTTAACTTTCAAGTTAGGTTGAGTTAAGTCAAAAATGTTGCAGGCTAATAAATTATTAACTCATTCCAATCTTACGTGGATTGTGGGTTGAATGGACAAGCTCATTAGTTTGAAGCATCTTTTTTTTTTAAATTCTTTTTATATTTTTAATACTTAAAAACTTTATTCATATATTATATTATTATTATTATTATTATTATTATTATTATTATTATTATTATTATTATTATTATTATTATTATTATTATTATTGCATACCTTAAAAATTTTATCCCAAGAAGGATTTTCTAAAATTTCATGTGGGGTATATCCCAAGTTACATCTGAAGAAGCATTTGGGAGGCAAAATGGGTAATCTAAAAAAGGGGCCTATGGAGAATTAGCAATCAAAATTCTGTTAGCATTTGGAAGGATAAAATTGGAAAAAGTTGTGGCAATTGTCAATCCCTTCCAAAATGATAGAAGCTCAGGCCCAAAAGTGATAAAAGTATATGTTAAAAAGAGACATCGTATGTTAGGTAAGTTGGGATATGGGAGTGAGAAAACAAACTTTGGTTCAGACTAACGAATTGCTGAGTTGGCCAAGGGATGAGTGGAATTTTGTTATGAGGTATATAAGTAGAGGAGGGGGAAAACGTGAGGTAGGGAAGGACTGACTTGGATATTGGGAGGGACTAGACACTCTACAATTGTCTAGAACTATCTATCTTCTTCCTTTTCCCTGTATTCAGTTTCTTTCTACTTTTTCCAGAATATATTTCAGTATTGGCACTATATCATACTGATATCATCCAGACATTCAGTATCTTGCTGTGTTATTCTATTTCCTATTATTGTGTTCTGTTTGGTACCTATCAATTGGTATCAAAGTTGTATATTCAAGGATCTTAGCTGGTCAATACCAGATCAATGATGGAATCGTGTCTAGAAACAGTGGAGAGGAGTTTGATGGAGAGCTTGACGAAGCAGGAGGGGACGTAGGCCCATCTGGACGAAATGATGCGCTTGCTCAAGGCGCGAAACAAGGGGGATTCAAGAGGACGATCGTGGTACAGGTGGCGATCCTCGTTGCGTGACGAATAAGGTGGCACTGACGGTGACCAGAGGATTAAGGTCGGACTGGAGAAAACTCAGAATTCTTCCCGCCGAGGCCGGGGGGTGGTCTTAGAGCTCAGGGAAATAATCATCGAAAGGGAGTCAACCCCAGAGAGAAATGAATAAGGCAAAAAGCTTAAGATTCCAGTATTTTCAGGAGAGAAGGCTTATGGGTGGATAAACGGAGTGGAGCATTACTTCAAGGTGAATGAAGTAGCTAAAATAGAGAGGATTGAATCAGTGATGGTGGCCATGGAAGGAAGAACACTGAATTGGTATCAATGGTGGGAGAACCAAACTCATAATCCCAGTTAGAACCAATTCAAGGAGGCAGTAATTCGCAAGTTTCAACCTAGAATTATCCAAAATCCTCTGGAACCTCTATTGAGCATTAAGAAAACTGGGACCGTGATGAAGTACCATGAACAGTTTGAGTTAGCTTCAAGACTTGTGAAGCTTGCTGACAGCACAGTAATGAAAGAAATTTTCTTGAATAGATTAAGGGAGGAATTGAAGGCTGAATTGAAATTGTATGATTTACAATATATATCAAACTTCATGGACAGAGCTCAGCTGATTGAAGAAAAGAATTTGGATCTACGGAACGGAAGGAGTACTATGAAGGGAGTGTTTTCATTCAAAACTGTTCATGGAGAAGGTAGATACAAAGCCTACAGTGGAGCTGAAGGAAGCAAGAGTCACTACTAGGCACCAAGAATTAATGTGAACCAAAAGAGACCCTTAGAACCAAAACCCCCAGATGGAGCTGCAAAAAAGAAGAAGAAGCTTAGGGCAAGGAGACTATCTCAAGAAGAACTCTAGGAGAGGAGCAGAAAAGGATAATGTTTCAAATATGGAGAAAGGTGGGGTCAGGAGCACGTCTACAAATTCAGACATTATCAACTGATTATGGTGGAGGGGGAGGAGGAGGAAGAGGGGGAATTAATGTTGGAAGAGGAGACTTTAGAACCAGAATTGGATGAAAAGGTTATACAATTATCCATGAAGAGTATAATGGGATTGACTTCCTCTAAGTCCCTGAAGTTATGAGGGAATATTAGGGAATATCAATTAGTGGTGCTCATTGACTGTGGAGCCTCTAATAATTTCATTTCAAAGGAATTAGTGAAGGAGTTAGGCTTGGTATTAGAGGATGCCCCTGAGTATACAATGGAAATAGGGAATGACTGTAAAGTGAGGAGTAAAGGAGTGTGCGAAAATATTAAGATGGCAATACAAGGTGATAGAGTAGGATTTCCTCCTCTTTGACCTTAGAGGAGCCATGGCAGTTTTAGGTGTGGATTGGTTGGAGAGCTTAGGAGACTTTCAAGCCAACTTTAGAGACTTTACCTTAACATAGAAGACAAATGGAGCAAATCATTAAGGGGAGACACATCCCTTTGTAAGGCTTAAGCTTCACTTAAAGTTATGCTAAAAGCTTTAAGAGATGAAGGAGATGGTTACTACATAGAATCCCATGAGCTGCACCCTGAGGAACAATCAAATGAGGTTTTGGCATAAGAAATTCAAGCAATCCTATAAGAATTTACAAACCTATTCCAAGAACCACATGAGTTACCTCCCACTCGGGAGCAAGACCATACTATCAACCTCAAGGAATGAACCCAAATTCTCAACATTCGCTCATATAAGTACCCCCATTACTAAAAGAATGAAATAAAGAAGATAGTGGATAAAATGTTGACTGCAAGCATAATTAGACCTAGTACAAGTCCATACTCTAGTCTTGTGATATTGGTAAGAAAGAAGGACGTGGGATGGAGGTTTTGTGTAGACTATAGAGCACTAAACCTGCTTACCATACCAGATAAATTCTCAATTCATGTGATTAATGAGCTGCTGGACAAACTAAGAGGAGTAGTCATTTTTTTCTAAACTGGACCTCAAATCTGGTTATCATCAGATTAGAATGAAGGAGGGTGACATTCCAAAAACTACTTTTAGAACACACGAAGGGCATTATGAATTATTGGTGTTGCCTTTTGGCTTGACTAATGCCCCTTCCACCTTCCAAGCTTTGATGAACAAGGTGTTGAAAGCATACTTAAAGAGGTTCGTGTTAGTATTTTTTTTATGACATCTTGATTTTCAGCAAGGATCAGCAAACTCACGGAAAACATCTCAAGTTAATGTTGAAATTATTAAGAGAGAATAAGATATTGGTGAATAGAAAGAAGTGTTCTTTTGGCCATAAACAACTAGAATATTTAGGGCACATCATTTCAGCCAAAGGGTAGTAGCAGACCCTAAGAAAGTGGAAGATATGCAGAATTGGCCCCAACCGACTGATATCAAGGGACTAAGAAGATTTTCAAGCCTTACAAGCTACTACAAAAGATTTGTGAAGGATTAAGGGAAGATTGCTTGGCCTTTAACACAACAACTTAAGAAGGACAACTTTAAATGGGGTTCAGAAGCTCAAGCAGCGTTCGAGGGGCTCAAAACTACCATGACAACTTTACCTATCTTGGTTTTACCAGATTTTGACAACTTTTGTGTTAGAGACAGATGCTTCTAGTAAGGGAATAGGAGGAGTACTCATGCAAGAAGGTAAACTTGTAGCTTACATAAGTCAAACACCCTAATATAGAGCTCAAAATAAGTCGGTATATGAAAGGGAACTAATGGCTATAATTCTAGCAATTCATAAGTAGAGGCATTATTTGATAAAGAGGCATTTCATAGTGCATACTAGTCAAAGAAGTCTCAAATTTTTGTAAGATCAGAGAATATGGGGAGAAGAACATCAAAAATGGGTCTCTAAGTTAATGGGATATGATTTTGAAATCAAATATAAACCTAGCAGAAAGAATAGGGCAGCAGATGCTTTATCCAGAAAGTTACAATACTAAGCTATTTCAGTTGTGCAATTTAGTGATTGAGACGATTTGGAGGATGAGATCCATATTGATGAAAGATTGAGAGGCATTATTCAGGACTTGCTAAGGCAGCCAGACTCCCATATTGGCTTCCAACTTAAGAAGGGCATATTGTTTTATAAAGGGAGGATGGTAATTCCTAAAAATTCTTAAAAAATTCCTTTGGTACTAAAGGAGTTCCATGATTTTGCTGTATGGGGACATTTGGGGTTTTTAAAAACCTATAAGAGAATTTCAAGGTTGTTATTTTGGAAGGAAATGAAGGGAGACATTCAGAAATATGTGCAAGTATATGAAGTTTTTCAAAGGAATAAGTACCAAAATCTCTGTCCTGGAGGTTTATTATAACCTCTACCCATTCCAACCAACATTTGGACGTATTTATCTATAGACTTTATTGGGGGACTCCCAAAAGTAGGTGGGGTAGATACTATAACGGTGATTGTGGACAAACTCACTAAATATGCATGCTTTATAATTATGTCACACCCCTATACAATGAATAATATTGCAGAAATATTTACTAGGGACATAGTGAAGTTGCACGATTTTTCCTCTTCAATTGTGTCAGACCGAGACAGAATCTCAGTTCTTTTTGGGCATAATTGTTTAACATGTTAGGGACAAAGTTAAAGTATAGCACAACATATCACCCTCAATCAGACGACCAAATAGAGGTAATGAATAGGTGTGTAGAAACTTATTTGAGGTCTCTCACAGGATCTAAACCTAAACAGTGGCCAAGGTGGTTAGCCTGAGCAGAGTTCTGGTACAACATTAATTATCACTCAGCCACCAAGATGACTCCCTTCAATGCTTTGTATGGAAGTGACCCACCCACACTTATTCGAGGAGATGGAGTTCAGTCAGTAGTGGAAGAAGTGAATAAGTTGATGGCTGGAAGAAACCATATGTTAGATAAGTTGAAGGAGTATTTAGCAAAAGCTCAAAATAGGATAAAGGTGCAAGCTGACAAGCATAATAGGGAAGTGGAATATCAGCTGGGTGATATAGTTTATCTAAAGACCCAGCCTTATAAACTAAAAACTCTAGCCAAAAGAGTGAACCGGAAATTGAGCCCCAAGTTTTATGGTCCCCATGAGATATTAGAAAAAATAGAGCTAGTGGCTTACAAACTGAATTTACCTCAGGATAGTATGGTATACCCTATGTTCCATGTGTCTTTACTCAAGAAGTCAATCTCCTCTTCAAATCAACACACAACCATTGCCATCATTCATTGTTGAAGATGGGGAACTGCAGGTTTAGCCAACTGATGTCATAGACCATAAGAAGAATGACGCAGGAGAAGTTGAAGTTCTGGTTAAATGGCAAGATTTGCCTAACTTTAAAAATTCTTGGGAGTTGTTGTCTACCATACAAGAAACTTTCCCTACGTTTCACCTTGATTACAAGGTGCATCTTTGGGAGGGAAGTATTGATAAAAGCCTAGGCCTAGAAGTGATAAAAGTATATGTTAGAAAGAGAACAAACTTTGGTTTAAACTAACTAATTGCTAAGCCAGCCAAGGGATGAGTGGAATTCTGTTATGAGGTATATAGGTAGGGGAATAACATGAGGTAGGCAAGGATTGGCTTAGGAATTGGGAGGGACTAAACACTCTACAATTGTCTAGAACTATCTTTCTTCTTCTTTTTCCCTGTATTCAGTTTCTTTTTATTTTTTCCAGAACATATTTCAGTACTGGCAATGATATCATCTAGACATTCAGTATCTTGTTGTGTTATTTTATTTCCTGTTATTGTGTTTTGTTTAGTACCTATCACAGAACCTAAAACTTTTTATAGAGAGCTCTCTTAGTCTCCTCATAGCACTCCCTACGCGTATAAACCTGGTGGGTCGTGGGATTCTGTACAAGTCTAGCCTTGAACCTCTCCATTGAGCCATCTGTTTTATACTTATAAACCCACTTATAATCAATTGACCTTTTACCCTCTGGCAAGTCAGTTTAAACTCAAGTATAGTTAGCCTCTAAAGCATGTAATTCAATATTCATTGTAGTTCTCCAACACTCATATTTTATAGCTTGGTTATAAATGGAGGGTTCAATAATTGAAGAAATAGCAAGAACAAAATTTTTGTGTGTGTATGTGTGACAAGATACTATAAGGAAGATAAGAAGAAATTGGATAAGGAATACTCGTAGATGGGTTGGAACTAGCAAAGGAAGATAGAGTACAGTGGTAGTCTTAGAGATATGAAGGATGTCTTTTTGGTCTAGTAGGGTGTCTAACAGGATTGGGATGGTGGGCTAAGGAAATGGCAAGTTCAGGAGTGATATTGGTAGGCTGAGTAGCAGTAGTAGGATCAGAATTGGGAATAGGTGAAGAGGTAGCAGTGACATCAGTAGGTATGTTAGTGGTGTTAGCAGGTTCAACAGTATATTCTGAATCAGTGGTATTGTTGTTAGGTGGGGGAGGGTCATTAGGCATGGTACGCGGACAAGAGGTGTAAAGATGGTCAAAATGAGGTATGGAGTGATCATTTGCTAAGCAAAAGAATTTAGAAATATAATCAGTCTAAGCAAAATCATGGCTAAATTGAAAAGGAAAAATGAACTCATGAAAAATCACATTCCTAGATAGAAATAACTGCCTAGTCCTAGTGTCTAGTAAAAGGAAACCCCTAGTGCCTTGTTTATAACCCGAAAAAACACACTTCCTAGCTCTAGGGTCAATCTTTTTTCTATTGGCCAAAAGCAAAGCATAATACCCAAAATACCCTAAGATTGGTGAGATTAGGTAATTGGTGAAGCACCTCATTAGGACTTTTATGACTCAAATAAGGTGTGGGAACGCAGTTAAGAAGGTATATTGCATGTGCAACAACATAACACCAGAAGCTAAGTGGAATTTTCGATTGGAAAACAAGGGATATAGCCACATTTAATATGTGTTGGTGTTACCTTTCGGCCACACCATTCTGCTGAGGACATTCCATACATGTGGTTTGGTGCAAAAAGCCCTTTGTGGCATAGAATGCATGGATAAGGAACTCAGACCCATTGTCACTCATAATCACCTTTACTTTAAGTTGAAACTATGTTTTTACAAAGGAAATAAAGGAAAGAAGTTATGGTCTTGCATCTAATTTACTTTCCATTGAATGAATGCATATATATCTTGAGCAATCATCTATAATTGTCAAGAAATACCTTTATTGTTTTTTAGGTAAATTATAACTTTATTGAGAGTGTGTATATATATATATATATATATATATATATATATATATATATATATATATATATATAGGATCTTACTCAAATGAGATGAGTGTTTATTGTAAGAGGTGAGAGAAGTACATATTGACCATTAGATCTTATATGAATAGTCAAGATTAGAACATAAATGCATGTGATTTTTTTTAAGTGGTCACATGACCTTTAAGTAATTTTTAATCTTGACCATCCATGTATAGTTGTATGGTCAAGATTTATTCCTCTCACCCTCTCACAATAAAAACTCTCTCTCACTATATATGGTCCCTATATATATATATATATATATATATATATATATATATATATATATTAATTGATAAATATTTTTTCTTATTATTGGAAGTAGAGATGCCAAAATAGGTCATATCTGATGGGTCAACCTATTTAACTTGCTAAAAATGGCAGGTTAGATTGCATTTTGCAACTTATTTTTTAGGCGGGTGTTCTAAACCAGGATATAGGTCCATAGATCTGGAGTAACCAGGCCTACTAGAGTCGAACCCAAACATTGCTGCACGTGTGAAGCAGCTTATAGACTAGGTGTAATTCCCTCAACAGAAATGAATATTCATCATATCCTGCATAAATAGGGGATTAATCATAAGAAATAACAGTTTCTGTAATTCTAAGTAACATCATTCAATACGCACTGAAGGCTCAGATTATTTACACCCTAAAATGCTCATATATATATATATATATATATATATATATATACACACACACACACACACACACACAGTACACACAGTATGACCTAACACACACACACACCTTGTGCAGATACTAACAGCATTAGAGAGTACACACATATATATATATATATATATATATATATATATATATATACACACACACACACCGAGTAAAGTGAAAAAGGTATGACCTAATTCCCAAGATATACACTACACTCATTGTGCATATATTAACTTAAGCATCAGAGTGCCTTTTGCAGGTACCCACTCATCGCTCCATTGTTATTGCTATTGCGCTACGGAGGAATCCATCATCTCTTACCTTCTCAGGTAATCCTCAGAACCTAGTTCTAAACATTTGCGCCTCTGTGGAAAATGATAAATTTATACTCCTAACACCACTAGCAGGTCTCTTACCACCACTATCATCATGGTTAATACGAGGAGACAAGCATCAATTAACCAGAATTTTGCTTCTGCTGCGTGCAACCCACTGTTTGCAAATCGTCATTCAACATATGTCCCTGCTGCTCATGAACTAGTCCAAAAACTAGTCGTAGCTCAATTGAAACCTAGGCAAGATGGGCAGGAGACTTCTTTCACTGGAGAGAATATCCCCCCTCCTCCCCTGAGAGTTCTGGTGAGGCAATGCCTCAGTCCACAAGGGGCACCTTCTGAGGATGTTGGATAGCGAGTATTCGCGCTGCAATGCCTCGAAGATCGAGTGGAGAATGAAGTATGGTCTCACCATGTTGGATAGCTCAATTGGAACCCAAGTAGAATGGATAGGAGACTTCTTTCACTAGAGAGAATCTTCTCTCTCCTCCCTTAAGAGTTCCGGTAAGGCAACACCTCGATCCACAAGGGGCATCTTTTGAGGATGCTGGATAGCGAGTATCAGTGCTGCAACGCCTCAAAGATCGAGTGGAGAATAAAGTCCGATCTCACCATGCTGAATCTGATCATCATAAGCTATCCAGAGCAAAATTACTCTCTTTGGTTAAACTTCAAGATAAAAGGATTCACTTCTAGGAAGAGAGAATTCATAGCCTGGAGAGAGCTGCTAATCGAGACTATGAAGGCTAGAACTGATCTCCAAGAGAGAATTGAGAAAATAGAGATAAAGCTCATGAGAATGACCACCGTCCGAAAATTTCTAAGATCGCAGATCCTAGTCATAATGCTGGACTCGTCCGTGCAAGGGAGCAGGAACACAGAGTAATGAGTTCGGTTTCTCAGAATCAACCTTTTTCTGATAAACTGATGGCCTATGAGATCCCAAGGTATTTCAAGTATCCCACTAATATTAAAGCCTATGATGAGACCACAGATCCCTAGGAGCATCTCGACGCCTACATCTTGGTTCTCTTGTTCGCTAGTGGTGATGACTCTCTCATGTGTCAAGTTTTCCCTTTATCCCTAAAAAAAGCTGCCTTGAGATGGTTCATCACCTTAGCCCCAAAAGATGCTAATAACTGCCTTGTCCTGTTTAGCCCCAAAAGATGTTAATAACTGCCTTGTCCTGTCCTCTAGATTTTTGCTGCACTTCACCATCAGCAAAGTGCAGCCTAAATCCATTTCATGTCTTTCCTAGATCAAGCAAGGAAAGGAGGAGTCTCTCCTAGACTTTATATCCCGATCCAACAAGGAAATCATGAACATACGAGACTGCGATGAAAGGCTCGGATTCTACTACATCAGAGAGGGGCTCCATCTTGGACCATTCTCCTTTTCACTTGCAAAGAAGGAGCCCAAGACTATGGACGAGTTCTGTACCCGTGCCGATAAATACATCAATGCAAAAAATATTCTCCGAGCTATGAAGTATCTCGAAAAAGAAGATGGCAAACTCAAGTACGAGGAATAACCAAACCAACAGGGCCGGAGTTTGAAGCTACCTTTCAAGGAGAAGTATGAGAACTATACTTCCCTCAATGCATCTTAGACTCAGATCTACTAGGAGGTCATGAACACCGAACTCCAAGATGTACAGAGACCTCCTCTTTTGAAAAAGCAGTCATAGAGGGACAAATCTAAGCACTGCGCTTGGCATGATAGTCATCGTCACAACACAGAGGATTATACCAACCTCTAAGATGCCATTGATTCTCTCATTCGGGAATGGTATTTGGGCTAGTAGGTGCGCCAAACCCAGAGTAACAATCAGAGGAGAGGACATTATAAGAAACAAAGTTATAGCCCCTGGAGTCCCTCTCCTCTCTACCAAAGAAGATGTTCTTCGACTATGAATGAGAACCCCAGTCCACATTCACCTCGAGTTAACACCCACAATCAAGATAAGGTGCAACCCTGGAATAACAACCAGGAGGACAATCGTCATCACATTGAAGTAACCTGGACAATTATGTAATGCTTTATAATTGTTTTGTTGTGTAATAACATATTTGGATATCAATAAATCAATTTTTCCAACTGTTGTCTTATCTAGATGTCAGTACCTCAGTTGTGACTTTAGGTCCACAGATACTTCAACTCACTACTATCCACAGCTAGTACCTCGACCTTGATTTCGAGTCCACGAGTACTTCGGCCTAGTGCAGCCCATAAGGTTACCATACCTTGACGAGGTCCGAGAAATACAAGGTCCGAATAGAATCAGTTATTCCTACATCAATACATGATGGCCAAACAGAGGAATCTAGTTGATCACCCTCTGGGACAAGCAGCGCATTTAAGGGTTTTCACTCTTACCTCTTTTAGCCTGACCTTAACCCATAAATCGGCCAGGTTTACAAAGGTTAAGCATATTTTACATGACGACCAAATAGAGGAATCTACTTGATCGTTAATCGAGGTCAAGCAGCACATTCAAAGGTTTTCACTCGTACCTTTATAGCCTGACCTTAACCCATAAACTGACCATGTTTATAGTGGTTAAGCATAATCAACCATAGCCTAGGATCGTGGACTACACACTAAGAGACTTCTACTTCACTCACACCTAAAGTTCAACTAAGTGTCAACTATTAGTAAATGAACCTGACCACCGAGATCGAGCTTTAGACTCATCTCAGTTGGGCAAAACGAGTGTTTGTTAAACTAAATGAACCTGACCAATGAGATCGAGCCTTGAACTCATCTCGGCTAGAAAAACAAGTGTTCATCATTAAGACAACAAAAAACAGAATAATCAAGAAAACAAACATTTTATTTTTCACATTCCAAACATCATCGACTTTACAAGATGGACATATAAGCTACACTTATCCAAGAGTGCCCACTTGAAGGAAGCCAAGAAGGTAGATTGGCGAGATGATGATGATGATCAAGCATTGACCACAGCTACCTCAACAGTTCCTCAAGATGGGAGCACCCATCTCCTCCCTCTTGATCAACATAAGGAGAAGGCTTCGTAACCCTACATTCCCTAAACATCTATGTGCACCTAATGCATGGTGACAATCAAGGGAGCAAAGGAGAGAGACCAGTGAAACCCCTCCACGCCTCATAGGAATTACAACAAAAGCCACGGGCCTCCCTGGCAAAGGTAGGATTGTCTACATACACCTGGAAAGAAGGGTTTTTGCTGATCTGTGGCGTGTTGACCAAGCCACATAGTGCAGTTACTTGGCCTTCACTGAGCCATTATGCTTGGAGACAAAGGCCTCCACTAGAAAAATATGCAGGGAAAAAAGGAGCACTTTTAAGAATTTGAGAAAGAAATGAAAGAAGATTTTAAAAAGAGACATGACCATCAATGCGCTCCCAAGAAGCAAAGGGACCACCCCCTGAAAAAGATCAAGTCGCAAATATAGCTAGAAAATAAGAGAAAGGAGTAAGTGATAACCTCACCACAAACGTTTCCTATTTATAAAATGAGTAATGCATAGGGAGTAATATGCCCTGATTGGTTCCCAAAAAGGTGAACCGACTGTATATTGGATGCTATGTTTAATTATTCCTCCCCTGTGATTGGCTGCAAGAGTAGCGAGCAGTTAGAAAACAAAACAAAGGATTGGTAGTGCAATGAAGTAGCCTTAATTCCTAATAAATTCAAAGCAACAGTTCCCAAGTAAACACTAAATGCTTCAATAATCTCAAGTCTTGCCACTGAGATCGAACGTTAAACCTATATCGGTGAACTACGCAAGCAAATTGCTAAGTGCAAAATGAATATTGAGATTGAGCATTGGACCCATCTCGACTCTACAAAGGCTAAAATTCGACCAAGTATAAAAGAGGCATCGAGAATGATGGTGGGACTCATCTCGGCCCAAGAAAGAGATCGATATGAAGAAGGTGCCAAGCGTTAAAATTAAACAAAAAATTTTCGAGGTCGGGACTTGTCCAAATACATCAATAAAGTCTTGTGCAGGGGGCAACAAAATGAAAAAAGTGGGTATCAAAAGGTGGGGCTCGAATCTCCCAGAGTCACCACTGCCACCTCGGATGGCGCAGCCTCAACCTGTGCCACCTTGGTCTGCACATCCTCGACCACCACAACCCTCACTTCTTCTCGTCCAGCCTCCAGTGCAACTTTCATCCCTCCTCCGCCATCCAACCTTTGGTCTACTTGATCATTTGGGGCAGTCACGAGAACAACAACATCCATAATTTGCTTATCACGGCTTCCCTTAGTGCACCAACCCCCTCTTCATTAAGGTTGGAGTTAAGAAGACAAAGTTGGTTAAGGTCATTCTCAAACGATTCCTCCATGGATCTTGACTAATCACCTACCATTAGTGTGCATAATGCATTTGTCTTTTGATGTGTTTTGTCCTTCTAACCTTATTTAGAAGTGACCTTGGGGACTCTCCCATTTCTTTTTTTTTTTTTTTTGTGGAATGATTTATTCCATTCATTTTAATTAATGATTAGCTACTCTTTGATTAAAAAAACAAACTCACAATTAAACAATAATAAAGCACCCATTTTTATTTAAAAATTTTCTTACAAAAAAAACTCCAACAAACTGTAATACCCTTTCTCTTATATTTAACTTTGATGTGTCGGGAAGATCAACATGATAGTTGGCAATTGGTGAAGGTTTACAGTAGTTATGATATGGAAAATACTACTTGCGCATCATTTTTATCTCTTATTATGTAAGGACAGCTCTTATTATGTAAGGACAGAATTAAAGTATAGATATATAAAAAATAAAATTAGATTAATTATAATCAAATAATAAAAATTATATAAATATAAAGTGATATGTATATAAATATCTGCATATAACATTACTCCTATTATATTAGTGGGCTAATTTATCTTGAAAAACTTTTGCAATGTAATCTTTATATTATCCGGATCATCATGGTCATCTGATCGATCACATGGTTGGACTATGAGTATGGAGACCAAATAGAGCAATGCTTAATGCTTTACTTGTTTGCTGGCTATATTTGGTGAAACATACTCCAGCGAGACAAGTGGTTAAAATTAAAAATCCTTGAAAGTTGGTACCATCGGTTATTTGGACATGCATTGTCAAATATGCGCACCGACTACTAAAGAGATAAATCTCATTTCATGGAAAAATGAACTTCCCAAGTTGAAGTAGTTGTTCTCTTTTGTTTTTTGTTTTTGTTTTTTGTTTTTTTAGGGTGATGTTCTTCCGGATAATGTTGACCCAAAATTGATGATGGTGAAGCAAAAACCAAGCGCATGCACTGAAGCACATAGTGGCTAATGATTAATCAAATAATTTTTATATTTTTATATTAAATAATGTATATATTTTTTTTATATTTTATTTAATATTATTTATTATATATTTTTTTTTTTTTTTACTCAATCATATTTTTTAAAAATAGTGTGAATAATTTATACATTAATAAAAATAATATATGATTATCTTTTTCTTTAATCAAAAGAACAATAATAACAGAGCAAATTATTATACTTTAGAGTTTAATGATAATTTATCAATGTGTGTTGGACTGAGTGAAAAAGACTCAATTCCTTAAACATGTAATCGTAATTTCGATATCGAGATTCATATAAATAAAAATAACATTATTAAAAAAGACTCTCATTTAAGCAACTCACCATATTTAAGAAAATTAATTTCTCACTTATTTGATAAAAAATATTATAAAAAATTAAAAAAAAAAAGAATTTAATGATGATTTATGTTTTCTTTTTTTCTTTTGGTTGCAAAGGTGGGCCAAAGCCCAAATAGAAAGGCAAACAACAAGACTAGCCTCTGGGGCATAAGAACCCCTGAAATATCAGCAAGGATCGTAAGATGCAAACTGGGAGGAGGAGAAATCCATTGATTTTGGTCGTGCTCATGAAAGAAACTCAAGTTGGCCAATTTGTCCGGACACAGATTGTTTGGTTTTCTAGAGCATCTCTCACTTGTTAAATGAGAAAATAATTATTTAAAATATGATTACACGTTTAAACAAATATTTTTTAGACGTTTAAATAAATATTCTTTTAAATAATTTATTTTTATATATATAAATTTTTAAATCAAATTTATAATCATATTTTTAAGAGACCTGAACCCTTTACTACTTAAACTTGCATTGATTGTCTGCACACTGATTGTCCTCACGCAGGTTGTGACTAAAGACAATTTCTCAGCTTTGAATTTGTTTGATCAACCTGTTATGCTTTGAAATAACGGTAGGCACTTTGGATCCAGGCAATAATAGCCTCAAAGTCACATCCTAAAATAATTCTTTTGTGATTATCAAAAAAAATAATAATTCTTTTGTAAGATAAGTCATTTTAGAGGATAAAGATATTTTAAAATGGGATGACTCAGTCTTCAGTCCTGTGTTGTGTTGTGTTGTGTTGCGTGGGTGACGCAGTCCCATCTTGACCACTCAAAGAACAAAGCAGGTCCCGCCACAATGAGCCTCATACGGTCGAGACCACTTTTTCCAGTGGTCAAATCTTAAGGATAACTTCTCTGCCAAAGCAGAGTCAATATAAAGAACCAATACAATCCTGCCACGTTAATAAACTCCCAATTGGACCAATAGCAACTTTGAAACCTTGTAGCTCTCTTGAATTTTTTTTTTCTATACCAAGAGTAATACATTGACCAATAAAAATATGACATATAAACTTTTATAATTATATATATTTTTAATTTGAAAATAAAATATTATTAAATTAAATTTATACAACTACTTTGAAGATATTTACTCTCAGAATTTTCCCTCACGTTGTCTCTTTATTCCACTTAATCGAGTATATACTGTTGTTTGAGAAAAATTTCTTTTTTTTTTCATGTGTTTTATCTTTTGAGTAAAATCCCTATTTTTGTTATTCAAATATAAATGCGCATCACTTCCATTCTTGAAAGACTTTTTATCATTAATTTAGTTTCTATCCAAAGTGTTATTATTTTAGTCTTTTAAATATTTTTGACATCAATTTGGTATTTTATTTTAATAATGTTAAGTTTCGTTAATTTATTCTCTTAATTATTTAAAATATTATTATATCCATCTTTATTTTATAAATAAGAGTACTTTTTCTTGATGATGAGATATTTGCTTATTACACTTTCCTTCTTGAGAATGTTTTTTTTTTGTACAGTACTCACTTCCTCTTTATATCACATGTCATTTTTTCTTTATTAATTTTCCTTTTATGTTGATTAGCTCTATTTATTCTCACATTTCCTATTTCTTTTACAATTCAAATCTACTTAATTAATTTCAAATTTGATTAATCAATTCTCTATTTATTTGATTAACCAAATCTCAAATTTCCACATATACGATTCAACAAATATTGGTTGTAGCAAGTGTCACATATTTGACAACAATTCTATCAAAATTTTAAGCTGTAAAACAATTAATGATCATAATGTTTAGGCATTGAAAATTGTCATCATTTCTTGCTCTTTGTTATTTTTTGAAAAATATTACCAATTACATGTGTGCTATGCTAAAAACTAAGTCTCTATATCTGAAAATTAAAATTTTAAATGAAATATAATTAAAAGACATTAAAATGTATATTAAAAAGACTACGTATTGCATTGGCTACTTAGTGTGTGTTTGGTTTGCAGTTGAGCACTCTAAACAGATGTTTGGCCCTTCCTCGAATGGCTGAATTTTCGTTTGGCTTTTTTCTGTTTCATTTGCTTTAACCAAGTTTCCTCCTCTAACTTACGTTCAGACAAAAGCAATATTATCTTGCTTTTGCATTCAATTTTTGTCCGTTGAGAGTATTAACTGAAAAATTGAATGGTTTCAATTACATTTTCACTATTTTAACCCTCCCTCTTCTCTTCAGAATATTCTTGTCACACTCGTTCATATTTCTTCAGTTGCTATTCTCAGTTGACCTCTATTTTTTAGAGACTCGTTCGTATCCTTCTTCTTCTTTGTGATCTAAAGAACCGATCTATTGCTCCAGGTATCCTTCTTCTTCTTCATGATTTGATCTGTTGTGTTGAGAGTTGAGTTCTGTGACTTTTCGTTGTGAAAATGTCACACAATGATGTATAATTATAGCAAAGTTACAACTTTAATCTCAGGCTTGTAATTCTGCAACAGTAACAATGGAGATGTCAATTGCCAAGGTAGCCTCAATAGATATTTTATGTTTTCATCATATTTATTTTGACTGCACACAACCTACTCGATGAAAGGTATGAGTTATAATTTCTTCTAATGTGTAATGAATGAATGAAATGAGTAAAAGGGTATGGTAAGATGTGCTGATTGTATCACTTGTAAGTTTCAACCCATGGAAGCTGGTGGAGGGATACTCAAACAATAGTTCCATAGATAATAGATGAGTATGGCCAGTGTTTATTTGTTCCATTATCCATTATTTTTGCAAAATTTGCAATTTGTTCAATATGTCAATTTACTTTTTGGTGATTATGGTGTTTCATAAATATTTTGGGAAGCATAGATGAATTACATTAAGAATGCCCTTGAACCAGAACTTGTTGATGTTGTTGTTGCTCTTGAACCATTCTTGTCTAAGGTAAGCGTTTTTTTTTAATACTAAATTTAGCGACCAAGTTATACTTCATGTAGTCAACACATAGCATGAGGAGGTGATAAATTGGTGCTAAATATGCAATACAACTATTAAGAATTTTAAAATTTTGTTTTTTCTAACTTTATTTTTTTCTTTTCATGCTAGTTTTTGGAAGTCATTAAATTGGAAGGAAAATGTTCATTCTCCTAATGACACAATAATGCCCATAGAAGTGGATAATTTACCACTCATAACACTTACAGGGGATTTGGTAGAGGTCTTGGTCTGAGGGCTCATATTTCTCTGTCTTACAAGTTCTGCCATTTTACAAGGTTTGATTAATTTAAGAATTTTAGTCAGCGTATAATACTCCAACCAAAATATAGCATGTTGTAATTCCTTGTATTATTTCTAGGGTGTTAAATTTGGAATGCATATTAGAATTCAAAGCAAAGTAGTGTGTTGAGTCGTTAACATTATTTTAGTATTGTCATGTCCTTATGCTTTTTCTTAAAATTAAAAACGATGCCTGCTTTCCTGGTTCTATTGATGTTATTCTTGAAGTTTCTGTCTATTGGACAGAAAAATTGTGGTCATATTACTGGTGTCTATTTAGCCACTTTTTATATGAAATTATGTTATCTAAGATGAGGGGAAAAATATATTGTGTCCCAAAGCCTCTTGAAAACTTGTGCTGTCCCAAAGCAATATATTCATCATGTAAATATTTTAGATTTTCTTTATGTGCTTCCAGCATAAAATCTTCATTCTCCATTGTTATTAATATTGTGGATTATGAAAAAATAGATATTAGTGCATTTGGTACCTCAGTTGGTAAAGACACAAGTTATTTAATTTTAATGTGAACCTGCAGAATTAAAACATTATAACAATGTCAAATTTATATCCTACTTTTAGCAATAAGCATAATAATCAGTTAAGTATTTAACCATTAGACCTCCTCCAAACTTCAGTAAACACCAAATAATAGGTGATGTAAATTGAAATTCTACAATTCTGCATACTTTTCAATAATGAAAGTAAATATTCTCTCAGTTTGGAGACCAGAAACAGAGAGCACCAAATTTGCTTACTTCCCAATATTTGCTTAAATGTTAGCATCTAAGTTTTTAAGAACTTTCAAGATTTGCATGGAATCATATTGTGACATCACATTTTGTAATGTCAAAGAAGTTTGAGAGATATTGCTGAACTGTATGGATCTGAGTCGTCTTTGCAAGGTATTGAAGTATACCGTAGAGTTACTGGAATGCAATCCATCTACTCAACATGCTTCAAAGCTGCAAGAATCTCTGCCATGCTCATTGATGATGGGCTAGAATTGGACAAAAAGCATGATTTAGAATGGTATAGGAATTTTACACCTCTTGTTAGTAGAATCTTAAGAATTGAACGGGTGGCCGGGAATTTTACACTTATTGTTATAGTTCAATTCTACTTGATTATTTATGCAGGAAAGAGAACAATATATTAAAAATCTCTCTTCTGCATTGTTGAAGCTAGAAAGATACATATTTTAAATTTGAGATATTTGTGTTACTTCCTGTTTGTGCAATCATCTCATAAGAATAAAAGAAAAAGGTAAATTTTGATACAAGGAGACAAAAATGTTGTGTTTTGCAAGGACCATTCTAAATAAGAAGTTTTGCATATGAGTTTCTGTTGTGTGTGCATTCATTCCAAAATAGTAACTTGGCTTCATGTGATAATTTATTTAGAGGATTGATTAAAGTGTTTCAGCAAATTAATGCTTGAATTTCTTAAGCATGATCTATCTAAGAATATACTATCATGCAAAGATTCCTTAGTTAGTCTTTGTTAAGAAGAAAACTTTGAATTTATTTATACATCAATTGACTTTATAAGATGCTATAAGCAACTGGTGAAAGGAATTCTTATCCTAATAGCCTCTAGGATCAAAGTTTAGATGGCAAATAATTTATATAATTTATTCAACTATGCATATAATTTATGCATTTTGTTATAATTTTTTTTTATAATTTAGCTCAACCACTAAAAGTAAAAAAAAATGACAACATTTATATAATTTGTTCATGTACACTTAAAAATAATGAAATGAAATAAAAGGTAATATTAATATTGTAAAATAAACTCATACATTTTTTAATAATTACACATTTAAAAGTAATTTTGATAATTTACATCCAAATAACATTCATTTTGTTAAACTCATTTTTAAGACAAAAGTTCTTAAACATAAATCACGTTACTGTAAATTCACTTTCAACTAAATTTAAGTTTACAAACACACTTTCAATCAAACTTAAGTTTATCAACACCAATCTAAATACATATTTACTAGTTAGTCCTTAATGTAGGGTTTCGTTAAAAGTTGTAACGTGTGTGCATATTCATAGGTGAATGTATTGTGTTGATATGTGTGAGTCAATTACTGTATAAAATTTGTAATTTTTTTAAATTTACTATTTCTAGTATAAAAAAGTAAGATTTTGTTATACTTATTTCTCTTCGTTTGAGAAAAAAGTACTAATTTGATGACACTTTACATAATTAAGGATTAAATTGATAATAATTTTTTTTTAGGATTAAGGTGATGATACTTACCTCTTTAAAAGATTAAAATAAGGATTTATTCTTTATTTCTTTATATGTTGAGAAAATCTTCTATATAATTTTATTGAATCCACCAGTGAAGAATTTTTTTTTTAGCTGAAGATTTTTTTTATTATTACATTATACTTTATAATTACTATATAATCCTTCACACTTAACTCAGTAAAAGCTGTACGTTATTAATCTTGGATGCACCAATTGGAGAATTTGATGAGGCACGAAGGAGTGATGATGATTTTTTTAACGAAAAAATTATTTTAATTGAGATTTTTTAAAAAAAAGGATAAAAAATAATATGTGACCTCTAATCATTTCTTATTTATTTTTATAAATATTTTATAACTTTTTAATTCATAAATAAAAAATAAATCATTTTTTAACTCTTTCATCCAAATATAATAAGTTTAATTTTATTAAAATTTTCCTTTTTTTAATTCTTAGCATTACCAATTTACCATTCACTAAATGGTTTGAGATTTTAAAATTTAAAATTTTTATTTTTATTTAATACTAATTAAAAGGTAGTCAGGTTCAACGTATGAGTAAGTAAGTTGTATTTTCAAGGAGATAAAAGTTTAAACATATGAAAAACAATTGTTGAAAAGATCTTTTAATTACAATTAGGACTAAAAATGGACTGGACAAGGTTAAATTTTATCTAAATAGGTCAGACATATTTTTTAATATGTCAACTTGAGTCCAACTATTACTTGTTATAGATTTTTTAATATGTCAACCTGAGTCCAACTATTACTTGTTATAGGCTTTTTTTAGACTCAACCTAACGTGTTTATAAAAACATAAAATTTTATTTAACCTAAAATCTATTTAAATGATTACATTACTTAAAGGCTTTTATATATGTCAATAAATTTTAATTTTTTGATTCTTAAATAAGTATAATACTTGATAAAATTATTATATTTTATATAAAATAAATATATTATACAAATAAATAATTAATTATGTAAATATTAAAATTTTAATTATATTTATATATAAATATTAAAAAATAAAACTTGCTTGATAAACTAAATAATTTTTTTCAAAAACTTAAGTTTTAGTTTACATCATTAAATAAGTTTTTCAAAACATTTAAACATAATTTATTTACCAAATAAACTAGACCTATAAAAGTCAAATAAATGGTAGATCCTTAATGATTTGCCTAGCTTGTTCCCATCCGTAATTACAATAGTGTCTTATGGTTATTCTTATAGCAGATAAAGTTGCACAAAGACGAAAAAGGAAGATAAGAGAATTTATTAAGGGATATAGGATATTTCATATCTGTGGTTTTTGTGTACTACTTTGACCTGTTTGCCGTCCACCGCCTTTTCCGGAACAGGAAGGGAACCTTCCAAAGTCTTGGAAATTAAAGCAGCCAATTTGCACCAAAGGACCCTCATTCATCATCATCATCAGCTAACATCACCAAAGAAAATGGGGGCAGAGGCAGAAATCAAAAAGAAAATAACCCTAATTCATTTCTTGAATGAATAGATGAAAATGGGTATATGGAGCTGGGTGTGTGATTAGAGTTAGAGTGGTGCATATATACATGCTTATGTAGTTGAGTGCAGCACAAAACTTTGCCAAAAATGGGAGGATATGAGGTTTCAGATCTTAGTCATCCGAATTCAGAAAGAGAGATGCATGTATGTTTCTAATGATTTGTGTTGATGAGAATGGCGAAATACATGAGATCAGCTCAACAAGTACAACAATTACAATATTCAAAAGAGGGACACACGAGAGAGACTGACAGAAGAGAGTGAGCACACGCTGCTGGTAATTGTATGAGGGCATACATTTGCGGGTGCGTGCTCACTTCTCTTTCTGTCAGCTTCCATTTCTGTTTTGTGTGTTTCCGTCTCCTTTTCTGATCCTTTAACTTCTCTCTCTTCATCTATTTCTGACTCTTCCTTCGGCTCAGTATTCTCTTTCTATTCTTGCTTTCCAATTTTCACCATCTTTTTAGTCCTCTTAGTCTTCTCTTTTTAGTCGTCTCTTGGAGTCACTGAAGAGTTACACAAAGCAAATAGCTATAGAGCATTATGATTCATGAATGATAATTATAGCCCTTGAAAGGACACATCGAGTGGGATGGACAATCCTTCGTTATGTGGGTAATCTTTTTGTTCCAGTGCTTGGCAAATGGATGAATAAGAAACATACAAGTGGTTGTTTCAAGTCAACATTCAAGTTGGAGTTTCGGTGGTACGCGTGCACAGACTACTCTATAGCCCGTTTTCTTTATGCAGTACCACATGCCAGCATTCATTCTTATCTATTTGTTTCTAGTTTCTCTATATTTTTTCTTTATAGTATAATTTCTTTTCCATTTAAATATATATATATATATATATATATATATATATATATATATATATATATATATATATGCAATTGTGATGGAGCTTCAAAGTGGTACGACGCTCTCTTTCCTCGAATAGATAGAACAGAAAATTCAAACGGAAAATGTTCAAGGTACGCCTTGTTACTGTTCATTTTCTAACGGAAAACTGTATGTTGGATTCAGTTCCATAAACCCATGTTTTCTTTTCTTCTGCCGTTTCTCTCCTTTTGAGTTATGATCTTATATTCTTATCCACCATGCAAAGCTGAAGAGGAATGTTTGGCCCTGGTGCTGTGCTCTTTTCTTTCTTTCTTCTTTTTTTTTTTTCTTTCTTTTTTTTGTGGATCTGCACACTCTTTTCTTGTCCTCAATCTGCCTCAGATTTTGGGCTTGACCCTTTTTTTCGATTTTTATTTGCTATTAGCCTGTTCTCTTATTAAGCAGTTGCTCAGAGAAACCGGCAGCAAAGGAAAATTATATGGGTTTTAATTTAATTTTAAGTTGAATTTCAAGGGTCAGAATTAGATGAAACGGACTTAAATCATACCTTCTGAGTGGGATTTTTGTAGGTTTAGAGGGAGAGAATATCCTGTTGGGAAGTTGCATCAAGGCATCAAGCAGCTAAATAAGCGAAGATTTTGTTCCTTCCCTTCGTGTGCTGATATGTAGTCATGTATTACTGTGATTAAAGGAATTCAAGTAGTAACCTTCTCTATACAGGTTAGAGATTTTTCCGTTCAGCTGTCTCTCAGAGACTCTTTAATTTATCCCCTTTTAATTTTAAGTTGAGAAAATATTTCTTTTTCTTTGGATTCCATTATTTTTATGAGTAGTATGTAAAATGCAAACCTCTTGTCGGCTTCAGGAGTGTTGGATAACAACATTGCTAGCAGAGAAACAAGTGTAGATAGTTTGTTTTAGAAACGCAAGGATTGATAGTTAATAAAATCGTTGGATTGTTTTATTGATAGTTAGAATAGTTTGTAATAGTTTGGTGGGTTGAAGAGTAAGATAGAATGATTTATTCAAGGAAGCACCAATACTTCAAGGTGTCTGTACCTTTGTCACATGTATTCCCAAATCAGATATCCTATCAAATACGCTTCATAATGTGTAGCAGTCAAATAATGAGGCATGGAACTGTGTACCGAAGAACTACTAATCATTCAGGTAACCATTTTTGAATGGTATGAGTTTTAGTTTAATCGTTTGATCTATTTCATGAATACTGCCCGCTGCTAATTTTATGAGTCTGTTTGATAGTGTTTAGTAACTACATTGAATAAATTAAGTTCAATAAGAGGGTTCAATTTGCCAAAATTCTAGCCGGTGATTAATTGAACCACATTGCATGATTTAAAGAGAGTTTAAGCCACTAAAATTGGGTTAGTGGTGAGGAGTTTAAATAGTTTGCATGATGTCATAGGTTCAAATTTAATTACCACCACTATACCACATAATATATATATATATATACACACACACACACTACTACTACTATTTTTAAAGATTGTTGAGTCATTAAACAGACTTCATCAATTGGTTTAATATTGAGTTAGTATGCATTAGCTGGATCTGATCATCTGTTCGCCTTTCCCTAGATGTCGTATTCTTATGTTGAAAACTACTATTTTTTTTTTAAAAAACATAGAATGTAATGTTGAGGTTTTAAAACCTATGGTTGGATAGGGACACTGAATTAATGAACCATTTCATGAGGTAGTTGTCCAGATGCCTTTTGCCATCAGATTGATATTTCCATTAAGGCATTGATGTCTCATATCAGTATTGAATTTAAGTAGTTATCGGATAAAATAATTTTGCTTCTTTTTGAAAATATTAATCTGATAACCCATAGAAAGATCTTAAATTTGTAATATGTTTTACAAAAGTAAGTATGTAAGTCCATTCCTCCTAATAATTAATGACAGTAATATATCAAGTAACGCATCCTAATATAGTGGATTTTGTTTTTCATTTGTGATGTGTAAAGAAACCAAACTGTTGATGTATTAAAAAATTTGAAGCTGAATCATGTGAGAAACAAGTATGCATGAGCAGCTCTCCTAATTAGTCATAGTAATATTTCAGTTTGATTTGACTATTTTATGACTTATACCAGCTTGTTTGTTTTCTGAAAATTAGAAATTGAACCATTTGCTTTGGCTTAAGTTTGTGGAAGATTTCTTCAGCTTAGACGTATAGCACAAATTGAACATTTTGAGTATTTTTGTACCTGGATATGTGGCATTCTTTAATCGAAAGGGTTGGCTTTATTTAGTCACTGTTTCCCTTAGGATTCCTGGACTTAACATTCTGACCTGTAGCACCTATAATAGGTGTAACTCTTCAACGCTTGATGTGGTTTCAATGTAATTTTGAGAAGCTATTAGGAAGTAAAGTGGCACTCATGCCATCGGCTATGAAATTTAGCCTAAGTGCTTGATCTTATATGTGATATCAGAGCAAGGTCATTAGTTCTAATTCCCCAAGTGACATGGAGAGATTGTTGCCTTTTTTTTATCATCTTCCCATAACTTTAGACTTAGTAGTAAGCATTGGATCTTATATAAAGTTTAGGTTGACTTGTGATAGGATGTAGACAACAAATATCCTTAATTTACCTTTCATTCAGAATATAAAAAATTTTGTTCACATATTTTCGATGAATGTCGTTGACTATAAATAAGTGCTGATTGCATTGACCAGTAATAAATGGACAATATTTTGTAAATTAATATTTTTCTATGGCATATTAAGTTTTTTAGTAGTTTAGGTTGATTTTCAAGTACTGTCTAAACCATGTACAATATCTCATGCACGCATTATCATGACTTTTGCTTTCATTTGTTCAATTATATCTTCTTTTTTTTTTGTGAATGCTAAAAGGACTAATCTATGAAGTCTATGAAGAGTCTGTAGTACAGTTTGAATAGTCTTGCTTAAATTGTATATATTTTTCAATAACAGTAATTGAGTTCATTAATAATTTACCTAGAGGCTATACCAAATGAGACTCATGCCTATCAATGCATGAACACATTCCAGGGTCTATACCATACTAGAAATCGAATTGAATTATAAACAAATTGAACCTACAACAAGTACATGTATAAAGGTTTTAATAACCTTAGATATTTTGAGAGTAGAAATTAATTATTGCAGATGATTGGGATGATGTGAATGCTTTAATACTGCTCTAAACCTAGGAAATTATGTCCACTTTGTTTATTTTATAATTTGAATTTATTGGGTTTATGATGATCTCTTGCCTAATGAGTTGCTTTATGGCATCAGGGTTTGGGCAAGCAAAATATCATTATAATGTACTGTATTATCGCTTGAGCTTTTATTTGTTTATGATTACCTGTATAGAGAATAAGAGAAAACCCATTGAATAACGCATTTACTGTATTTATTCTGACTATATAACTCTAAATGCAAGGACATTACATTTGAAGTATACTACAACTAATAGTATAACTATGTGTACTACATCATTCAACACTCCTCCTTGAGTTAGAGCATAAATACAATATGCATTATACTTGTTACATATATAAATGATGTCAAGACCTTTGAGAGATTTAGTGAGTAAGTCTACTAGTTGGACATTTTAGAAAGTATTTTCTCTAGCGAAATGAAAGTCAGCCTGAACGTGTGTACTCCTTTCATGAAAAAGTTGATTGGAGGCAATGTGTAATGCAACCTGATTATCACAAAATTGATGCTTCTGTCGTGCTTCAAATTTTATCTATTCAAGTAGTTGCTTTGTCCATATAAGCTTGCAAGTAGTAAAGACCATGACTCGATATTTTGCCTTTGTACTTGGTCTAGCAACATTTTTCTTTTTACTCTTCTAGAAAACTAGGTTGCACAAGTTGAGTGTCTATTTGTGGGAAAACTTGCCCAATTTGCATTTGTGTAACCAAGGACCTAAGTGTGACTTCCGTCTTAATTCGTATAGTATCCATTTGAAGGATTTCCTTTAATATATTTATGAATGCAAATGACAACATCAAAATGAGTATCGCATAGGGATTAAAAATATTGGCTAACTAAAATCATAGCAAAATATATATTTGACCGACTTATCAAGAGGTAGTTTAGCTTTCAAACAAGTCTTACAATTTGGTAGGATCAGCCGTGGGCTTACCTTGTCCTAGTAAAATTATAGTTATTAAACTCGAACCAGTCATCGACTTGGTCGATCACTAGATTAGTGGGTTATAATTGGTTCAACCTATTAGTCATTGGTTAAATTGTAAAAAATAAAATAAATGCATGAATATTTTGTATAAAGGAAAAATTATATTGGCCTCCCTTGAGGTTTGACTTAATTACATCTGATACCTCTCTTGTTTCAAAATTTACACTAACCCCCTTGAAGTTAAAATTGTCATTACATTGACCTTCCTTGGGATTTACATTGTCATTATACAGATCTCCTATGATCATTGTACTTACTCCCATATAGGGGAAGTCAGTGTAAGGGTGCAAATAAGAAGAGTGTCAAGTGTAATTAAGTTAAATCTTATAGGAGGTCAGTGTAATTTTTCCTAATATAAATAAAAGATCACAAAAATTCAGACATATCACAATCTTAAGTTCAAAACATAAGTTTACAAGTTCAAAATACAACTAAACATGTTTAATCTATAATCAATAATTAATAATACAATAGAAATAAAACAAAGAATATATTTTAAACAATATAATTTTAAGTGGCCATCAAGTTGATGCCTTGCAAACATGCATTTGATATAAAGTAACTTATATAGTAAATATGTACGCACTTGTACTGTGCAAGTATTGAGTAGAGAGACTATTGACTAGAGCCCACATTGACTAGAAGCTTGTTGCCTTGCTTTGCCTTGCCTTGCACTGATCAAATCAAAGCCCCACATTGAGTAGATTGTTAGCATATAAAAGAAGCTGCTTCAACATGGCACCATTTGTACCCATGTCGTGACACCCCTTGTAAATGGGTGAGAGCATGGTGTCTTTTTGCCTCATTAATTTTTTTTCAACTAACTCAGTTGGTTCAATTGAAATTGGCTAAGTCTATTGTCTTTATTCAAAGGTAAACCTAGGAAAGTTCATTTGAAGCCTATTGCATACAAGATAGTATCCAAGTTAGCCTCTTGGAAAGGCTCCCTCTTATATATTATGGGAAGAGTGTAGCTTGTGAAGTCTGTTATACATAGTATGCTTCGTTACAGCTTCCATGTTTATTCTTGGCCTATCTCATTGTTGAAATAGTTGGATAATTGCATTAGGAACTTTATTTAGGCAGGAGATGTGAATGTTAAGAAGCTGGTAACTGTAGCTTGGAAAAAAGTATGCTCTCCTACTAATGAAGGTGGTCTTGGCATTCACTCTTTGAGAGCATGAATGAGCTGCCCCTCTTAAACTTAGCTGGGAAATGTACTCTTCCAATAAACAATAGGCCATTTTTCTTAGACATGGATTTATGAGGAATAGAAAACCATTGTTTAATTTCATTAAGTCCTCTCTATGGCCAGGATTTAGAAATAACATGCATCTAGTCATTCAAAATTCCTGTTGGCATATCGGTGATGGAACTAGAATCAACTTTTGGAGGGATAAGTGGTTAGCTCAACCAATTGTAGAATTACTGCAGATTCCCGAGCATGTGCAACAATCTCTGCATTCTGTCATTGCAGATTTCCTTCAGGACAGCAGATGGTTTGTCCCTCACTTTTTGGCAACCAAATTTCCAGCCCTTTATAGTGAGATCATGCAAACTGTTGTTCCAATTAATCCTTCTATTGATCAACTAGTTTGGCAAGGTTCAAATTCGGGTATCCTAACTCACAAGGAAGCTCTCAATTTTTTAAACCAGAATCAAGCTCAAGCTCCTACTTCTTGGGGAAAGGTAATATGGAATTCATCCATCCCTCCTTCAAAGTCTTTCATTGCTTGGAGACTTATGCATAATAAGATGCCTACCGAGGAAAATATGAAAAGTAGAGGTTGCACTTGTGTTTCTATTTAGAGTCTTTGCTATAACTCCGAGGAATCCAGCATGCACTTATTTTTTGAATGTGATTTTGCCCGAAGGCTCTGGTCATGGTTCAGTTCTATTTTTAGAGTGCTAATTGACACTTTTTCTTTGCAAGCAACCATATCAGTATGCAATAATAGTTGGGAGTCCTCAATGCAAGGTTGTTCTCTTGGCCAGGATTATTAACATTCTAGGAACTATTTGGTTTTGCAGAAACCAAATAAAGTTTGATAATAAAATGTTTCCTTCGGATCAGCAGTCTCCAGGGTTATTGGTTCAACATCTCTTTCTGGAAATTCTTTTACAGGCCATATGTTTTCTTCCATAGAGGAATTTTCAATTCTCAAGCCCTTTGCTGTGACATGCCACCCAAGGAAGGCTCCCTCAATTATTCGAGTAGATTGGATTCCTCTTCCTTGTGGTTGGTTAAAAGCCAACATTGATGGTGCAACTAGAGGATCTCCTGGCCATGCTGCTGGAGGTGGTATTTTCAGAGATAGGAATGGTGCAATTCTTGGTTGCTTTGCCACTTATTTTGGTATTTCATATTCCCTTCATGCTGAACTTACAACTGCCATGATCTCCATTGAAGTGGCCTATTCAAGAGGTTGGCATAATCTCTGGTTAAAATGTAATTCCATGTTGGTTGTGCTGGCTTTTTCTTCGATGGATTTAGTGCCTTGGAAGCTAAAAAACATATGGTGTAACTGCATAGCCTTAACATCTTCCATGCAATTCAAAGTTACTCATATTTTTAAAGAGGGAAATATTTGTGTTGACAAGTTAGCTTCTTTTGAAATAACATCTCAAAGCTCTACTTGGTGGAACTTGATTCCTAGTTTCCTTAGATCGGAATTCTTTAGAAACAGATTTAGGCTGCCTAATTATAGGTTCAGATAGTTTTCGATTTCGATTTTTCCATGGGTTTGGTTTATGTCCCCCCATGCTTTCGTATTCTTTTTTTTTTTTAATAAATTTATGATATGCTACATATGATTGATAAGATTCAGGGTGTCAATCTAGTTGGGATGCTAGATTTTATAGTGATGCCTATGCATATCATTTTAATTAAAAAAAATTGAAATAGACCAAGTCATAGAGATTTAAAAAACTTTGGACGCGTAAAACTGGTTTACTGGTCTAATCAGCTTTTCTAGTCCTAGAGAATATAGGTGTAGTACAAAGTACAAACTCCCACTTAGGCAACTGACTATATTTGAGAAGATTAGTCTTTCACCTATTTGGTGAAAAATACTATGAGAAATTAAAAAAAAAAGAATTTAATGATGATTTATGGTTTCTTTTTCTTTTTTTTTTTGTTGCAAAGGTGGGCCAAAGCCCAAATAGAGGGCATATGAACCCCTGAAATATCAGCAAGGAGCGTAAGATGCAAACTGGGAGGAGGAGAAATCCAGTGATTGAGGTCGTGCTCATGAAAGAAACTCAAGTTGGCCAATTTGTCCGCACACTGGTTGTTTGGTTTTTTAGAGTATCTATCACTTGTTAGGTGAGAGAATAATCATTTATAATATGATTAGACGTGTAAACAAATATTTTTTTAAATAATTTATTTTTTTATATATAAATTTTTAAATTAAATTTATAATCATATTTTTAAGAGACTTAAACCCCTTACTACTTAAACTTACATTGATTGTCTGCACACTGATTGTCCTCACGCAGGTTTTGACTAAAGACAATTTCTCAGCTTTGAATTTGTTTGATCAACCTGTTATGCTTTACATCCTAAAATAATTCTTTTGTAAGATAAGTCATTTTAGAGGATAAAGATATTTTAAAATGGGATGACTCAGTCTTCAGTCCTGTGTTGTGCTGTGTTGCGTGGGTGACGCAGTCCCATCTTGACCACTCAAAAGAACAAAGCAGGTCCCGCCACAATGAGCCTCATACGGTCGATACCACATTTTCCAGTGGTCAAATCTCAAACCATCACCAAGGATAACTTCTATGCCAAAGCAGAGTCAATATAAAGAACCAATACAATCCTGCCACGTTAATAAACTCCCAATTGGACCAACAGCAACTTTGAAACCTTGTAGCTCTCACGTTGGAAATTTTTTTTTTATACCAAGAGTAATACATTGACCAATAAAAACATGATATATAGACTTTTATAATTATATATATTTTTAAATTGAAAAAAATATATTATTAAATTAAATTTATACAACTACTTTGAAGATATTTTGACTGCGAGATTTAAAAGATGTAAATTCAAATACCTCAAGTAATAAATTTTTCGTTGTCAATCTATAGGGAATTGATGAAGAAAAATTAATTGAGGTAAGAAGAAGATTCAACACTAAAAGTAATAAAAGATATTCACAAATGAATTTAAGAATTCGCTTGGGTTAAGAGATCCAGTAATAAATTATATTATTTCTCTTTATAACTGTTGAAATTTGATCGAAAAATATAACATTTCAATTATATTGCAATCATATTATGATTCCTTTAATTATCTACCAACTTTAAATGAGATTAATCATATCCCTATAATAAATCAAGATTATTATCAAATATAAATTAATTGCAAAATCAATACATATCCTATTTGATAATATATCATTTGAAAGAAAATATAATAATCTAATATAATTTCATTAATTTTCACTCTTTCATCCAAAGTGAAGATTTATTATTTAGATAGAAAAAGAAAGATGAACATAACTTCAATTTAGAAGAGAAAATTATAATAAAGGAAAACAATAAACAAAGATAACCATTTTAGCTTAACACTCAAATGATCAGCCATGGTGCGCTTTTGGATTAGGGATACAAAACGACAAGGTTGATTTTGGATGATAATGTTGGATGAGTGGTTGGTGAGATTCTTTATCTCGAAATCATTCATTCTTCTCATGGATGTCGTCAGAATGAAACAATTTGAAAGTTGTAATTTTGTCTTAGCTTTCCAATGTCATTAAGATCATCCAAAAACCTTTATTTTATAAACCATCGCAAACCTGTTTTAGACCAGCCAAAGACCTTCTTTTTGACTTGACCCAATATCACTTCCAAGTGTCCGATCTAAGTTTTATGTTCTTCATGAAAATTGTAGATATCCTTAACTTTCAAATGTTTAAATTTCAGCCAAGAAAGTTTTTGAGAGTTTTGGTCGACAGTATTGTTCGGTTGCTCCAATTCCGTATTTAACTTCCAAGCCCAATTAGCTCATCTAGATGTCATATTTTTCTTTCTTTGAAAGTTGTAGAGCTCTCCCTCATCTTTCCTACAAAGTAAGATACAAAATTTTTACACATCTAGAACTCAAGATATGGTAAAAATACAGAAACAGTGTAAGACTCAAATAATGCTAGAAAAATCAATTAACTCTAATTTGAGTCCAAACTTACAAAACATAACCAAACTCAATCAAGTAAGTACATAGAGAGTGTAAATGATTAAAAATGAGGGTTTATTAATGTATAAAATATGTGATCATCAAATTTCCTTACACTTAGCTTTTTGCACTCATGGGCAAAACGCATAAGACCAAAGATAGGAAACAAAGAAAAACCACATAGACTCAAAAACTAAAAACTCTAAAAGACTCGATGAAGCAAGAAGAGCAACAAGAAACTTCAGTTGAAAAGAATGAATCAAGAATGATAGATTCTCTCAGAATTCACTCTCAATCTCTCAAGTGTTTAAAAGGTAAGTATTTCATTCTATTCAACTCATGAACAATTCCACTACCATGTTTCGCTTTATCTTCTATATACTTACTCAAACCATATGCATACAAAAATCAAGAGGACTTTATTTAAGGTTGTAATGAGGTTATGGTAAAGGAGAGGGGATAATATGGATATGAGAAGATAAATACTAAAAAGAATAAAAGAGTATTATGGTACAGTTAGAGTAGAGAAAATGTTTGAGAACATTCATCATAAAGGCCAATCACCAATATTTGACTAATGTTTTGTTGAAGATCAATCCTAAATTGGTGAATTGAATTTATTGTTAGACCTAAATCTTCTCCCTTTCTTCCTGTTGTTTCCAAGCATCCATCTTTATTCTAGACTCTGATAATCCTTTGATTGCAATGGTGGTCAGTTTTTTTTTTTTGATCATTTTGCACACACACCCCCACACTTATTCAAGAACAAGGTCAATGCTCTCTTATTCCCTAAGATTGGGTAAAACATATTTTTTTTTAAGGCACGTAATGAGAGAAAAATAAGGAATTTCAAATAAGCTCAAAGGGGTTACAAAAGGAAAAATATACAAGGATGACTATTGTCAAAAGAAATTATTTCAAAAAATCATATTTATGTATACATGTGAAAATGTAGCCTCAAAAAGAATCAAAGCAAGTTTAGAGAAAATTCCATGAGTGAAAATCACACAAGAAAAGAAGAGAATAGTAATATTGATCCATTTATCAATAAATCAAAATCTCACAAAGCATATTTCTATCATTTTCAATCCATCATATCAACATGTTATTTTTAATTTAGTTTCTATCCAAAGTGTTATTATTTTAGTCTTTTAAATATTTTTGACATCAATTTGCTATTTTATTTTAATAATGTTAAGTTTCGTTAATTTATTCTCTCAATTATTTAAAATATTATTATATTCACCTTTATTTTATAAATAAGAGTACTTTTTCTTGATGGTGAGATATTTGCTTATTACACTTTCCTTCTTCTTGAGAATATCTTTTTTTGTACAGTACTCACTTCCTCTTTATATCACATGTCATTTTTTCTTTATTAATTTTCCTTTTATGTTGATTAGCTCTATTTATTCTCACATTTCCTTTTTCTTTTACAATTCAAATCTACTTAATTAATTTCAAATTTGATTAATCAATTCTCTATTTATTTGATTAACCTAATCTCAAATTTCCACATATACGATTCAACAAATATTGGTTGTAGCAAGTGTCACATATTCGACAACAATTCTATCAAAATCTTAAGCTGTAAAACAATTAATGATCATAATGTTTAGGCATTGAAAATTGTCATCATTTCTTGCTCTTTGTTATTTTTTGAAAAATATTACAAATTACATGTGTACTATGCTAAAAACTAAGTCTCTATATCTTAAATTAAGATTTTAAATGAAATATAATTAAAAGACATTACAATTTATATTAAAAAGACTATGTATTGCATTGGCTACTTAGTGTGTATTTAGTTTGCAGTTGAGCACTCTGAATGGACGTTTGGCCCTTCCTCAAACAACTGAATTTTCGTTTGGCTTTTTTCTATTTCATTTGCTTCAACCGAGTTTCCTCCTCTAACTTATGTTTAGTCAAAAGCAAAATTATCTTGTTTTTGCATTCAATTTTTGTCCGTTGAGAGCATTAACTGAAAAATTGAATGGTTCCAACTACATTTTCACTCTTTTAACCCTCCCTCTTCTCTTCAGAATATTCTTATCACACTCGTTCATATTTCTTCAGTTGCTATTCTCGGTTGGCCTCTATTTTTCGGAGACTCGTTCGTATTCTTCTTCTTCTTTGTGATCTAAAGAACCGATCTATTGCTCCAGGTATCCTTCTTCTTCTTCTTCGTGATTTGATCTGTTGTGTTGAGAGTTGAGTTCTATGACTTTTCGTTGTGAAAATGTCACACTGTGATGTATAATTATAGCAAAGTTACAACTTTAATCTCAGGCTTGTAATTCTGCAACAATAACAATGGAGATGTCAATTGCCAAGGTAGCCTCAATAGATATTTTTATGTTTTCATCATATTTATTTTGACTGCACACAACCTGCTCGATGAAAGGTATGAGTGATAATTTCTTCTAATGTCTAATGAATGAATGAAATGAGTAAAAGGGTATGGTAGGATGTGCTGATTGTATCACTTGTAAGTTTCAACCCATGAAAGCTGATGGAGGGATACTCATACAATAGTTCCATATATAATAGATGAGTATGACCATTGTTTATTTGTTTCATTATCCATTATTTTTGCAAAATTTGCAATTTGTTCAATGTGTCAATTTACTTTTTGGTGATTATGGTGTTCCATAAATATTCTGGGAAGCATAGATGAATTACATTAAGAATGCCCTTGAACCAGAACTTGTTGATGTTGTTGTTGCTCTTGAACCATTATTGTCTAAGGTAAGCATTTTTTTTTAATACTGAATTTAGCGACCAGGTTATACTTCTTGTAGTCCACACATAGCGTGAGGAGGTGATAAATTAGTGCTAAATATGCAATACAACTATTAAGAATTTTAAAATTTTGTTTTTTCTAACTTTTTTTTTCTTTTTCATGCTAGTTTTTGGAAGTCATTAAATTGGAAGGAAAATGCTCATTCTCCTGATGACACAATAATGCCCATACAAGTGGATAATTTACCACTCATAACACTTACAGGGAATTTGGTAGAGGGGATTTGGTAGAGGTCTTGGTCTGAGGGCTCATATTTCTCTGTCTTACAAGTTCTGCTATTTTACAAGGTTTGATTAATTTAAGAATTTTAGTCAGCCTATAATACTCCAACCAAAATATAGCATGTTGTAATTTCTTGTATTATTTTTAGGGTGTTAAATTTGGAATGCATATCAGAATTCAAAGCAAAGTAGTGTGTTCAGTTGTTGACATTATTTTAGTATTGTCATGTCTTTATGCTTTTTTCTTAAAATTAAAAACGATGCCTGCTTTCCGGTTCTGTTGATGTTATCTTGAAGTTTCGTCTATTGGACAGAAAAATTGTGGTCATATTACTGGTGTCTATTTAGCCACTTTTTATATGAAATTATGTTATCTAAGATGAGGGGAAAAATATATTGTGTCCCAAAGCCTCTTGAAAACTTGTGCTGTCCCAAAGCAATATATTCATCATGTAAATATTTTAGATTTTCTTTATGTGCTTCCAGCATAAAATCTTCATTCTTCATTGTTATTAATGTTGTGAATTATGAAAAAATAAATACTAGTGCATTTGGTACCTCAGTTGGTAAAGACACAAGTTATTTAATTTTAATGTGAACCTGCAGAATTAAAACATTATAACAATGTCACATTTATATCCTACTTTTAGCAATAAGCATAATAATCAGTTAAGTATTTAACCATTAGACCTCCTCCAAACTTCAAACACCAAATAATGGGTGATGTAAATTGAAATTCTGCAATTCTACTTACTTTTCAGTAATGAAAGTGAATATTCTCTCAGTTTGGAGACTAGAAACAGAGAGCACCAAATTTGCTTACTTCTCAATATTTGCTTAAATGTTATCATCTAAGTTTTTAAGAACTTTCAAGATTTGCATGGAATCTTATTGTGACGTCACATTTTGTAATGTCAGAGAAGTTTAAGAGATATTGCTGAACTGTATGGATCCAAGTCATCTTTGCAAGGTATTGAAGTATATCGTAGAGTCACTGGAATGCAATCCATCTACTCAACATGCTTCAAAGCTGCAAGAATCTCTGCCATGCTCATTGATGATGCGCTAGAATTGGACAAAAAACATGATTTAGAATGGCACAGGAATTTTACACCTCTTGTTGGTAAAATCTTAAGAATTGAACGGGTGGCCGGGAATTTTACACTTATTGTTATAGTTCAATTCTACTTGATTATTTATGCAGGAAAGAGAACAATATATTAAAAATCTCTCTTGTGCATTTTTGAAGCTAGAAAGATACGTATTTTAAATGAAATATTTGTGTTACTTCTTGTTTGTGCAATCATCTCATAAGAATAAAAGAAAAAGATAAATTTTGTTACAAGGAGACAAAAATGTTGTGTTTTGCAAGGACCATTCTAAATAAGAAGTTTTGCATATGAGTTTCTGTTGTGTGTGCATTCATTCCAAAATAGTAACTTGGCTTCATCTAATAATTTATTTAGAGGATTGATTAAAGTGTTTCAGCAAATTAATGCTTGAATTTCTTAAGCATGATCTATCTAAGAATATACTATCATGTAGAGATTCCTTAGTTAGTCTTTGTTAAGAAGAAAATTTTGAATTTATTTATACGTCAATTAACTTTATAAGATGCTATAAGCAACTGGCGAAAGGAATTTTTATCCTTATAACCTCTAGGATCAAAGTTTAGATGGCAAATAATTTATATAATTTATGCATTTTGTTATAATTTTTTTTATAATTTAGCTCTACCACTAAAAGTAAAAAAAAAATGATAACATTTATAAAATTTGTTCATGTACACTTAAAAATAATGAAATGAAATAAAAGGTAATATTAATATTGTAAAATAAACTCATTCCTTTTTTAGTAATTACACATTTAAAAGAGATTTTGATAATTTACATCTAAACAATATTCATTTTATCAAACTCATTTTTAAGACAAAAGTTTTCAAACATAAATCACGTTGCTGCAAATTCACTTTCAATCAAATTTAAGTTTACAAACACACTTTTAGCCAAACTTAAGTTTACCAAGTTCAATCCAAACACACACTTACAAGTTAATCCTTAATGTAGGGTTTCGTTAAAAGTTGTAACGTGTGTGCATATCCATGGGTGAATGTATTGTGTTGATATGTGAGAGTCAATTACTATTTAAAATTTGTAATTTTTTTAAATTTATTATTTCTAGTATAAAAAGGTAAGATTTTGTTATACTTATTTCTCTTCGTTTAAGAAAAAAGTACTAATTTGATGAGACTTTACATAATTAAGGATTAAATTGATAATAATTTTTTTTTTAGGATTAAGGTGATGATACTTACCTCTTTAAAAGATTAAAATAAGGATTTATTCTTTATTTCTTTATATGTTGAGAAAATCTTCTATATAATTTTATTGAATCCACCAGTGAAGAATTTTTTTTTTAGCTGAAGATTTTTTTTTATTACATTATACTTTATAATTACTATATAATCCTTCACACTTAACTCAATAAAAAGCTGTACGTTATTAATCTTGGATGAACCAGTTGGAGAATTTGATGAGGCGCGAAGGAGTGAAGATGATTTTTTTTAACCAAAAATTTATTTTAATTGAGATTTTTTTAAAAAAAACGGATAAAAAATAATATGTGACCTCTAATCATTTCTTATTTATTTTTATAAATATTTTATAACTTTTTAATTCATAAATAAAAATAAATCATTTTTTAACTCTTTCATCCAAATATACTTTTAAAATAAGTTTAATTTTATTAAAATTTTCCTTTTTTTTTAAATTCTTAGCATTACCAATTTACCATTCACTAAATGGTTTTTGAGATTTTAAAATTTAACATTTTTATTTTTATTTAATACTAATTAAAAGGTAGTCAGATTCAGTGTATAAGTAAGTAAGTTGTATTTTCAAGGAGATAAAAGTTTAAACATGTAGAAAACAATTGTTGAAAAGATCTTTTAATTACCATTAAGAGTAAAAATAGCTGGACAAGGCTAAATTTTATCTAAATAGGTCTACGCATATTTTGTAGTATGTCAACATGAGTCCAATTATTATTTGTCGTAGACTTTTTTTTAGACACGTGTTTATAAAAACATATAAATTTTACTTATCTTAAAAATTTATTTAAATGATTACATTATTTAAAAGTCTTTATATATGTCAATAAATTTTAATTTTTTAATTTTAAAATAAATATAATACTTGATAAAATTATTATATTTTATATAAAATAAATATATTATACAAATAAATAATTAATTATGTAAATATTAAAATTTTTTAATTATATTTATATATAAATATTTAAAAAATAAATTTACTTGATAAACTAAACAATTTTTTCAAAAACTTAATTTTTAGTTTACATCATTAAATAAACTTTCAAAACATTTAAACATAATTTATTTACTAAATAAACTAGACGTATAAAAGTCAAAAATAGGTTAAATGGTAGATCCTTAATGATTTGCCTAGCTTGTTCCCATCCGTAATTACAACAGTGTCTTATGGTTATTCTTATAGCAGATATAGTTGCTCAAAGACGAAAAAGGAAGATCAGAGAATTTATTAAGGGATATAGGATATTTCATATCTGTGGTTGTTTAGGAGTTCCTCTCTCTCAATGTTTTTGTGTACTACTTTGACCTGTTTGCCGTCCACTGCCTTTTCCGGAACAGGAAGGGAACCTTCCAAAGTCGTGGAAATTAAAGCAGCCAATTTGCACCAAAGGACCCACATCCATCATCATCATCAGCTAACATCACCACACCACTATCCACCCCCTTCCTAGTTACTTCCTTCCTTCCTATATATGTACGTAGTGGTTGACGTTTAAAGTCATCAAAACAAATCCAGTCGTGCTGTAGCTTGAGCTGTAGTGTAGCAAAGGGAAGTCAAAAAAGAAAACAACTTGAGGGGAAAAAATTAAAAGGATTTGGTTGAAGGTTAATAAGTGTCGAGTCATGGTCATGGGTGTTGGTGGTTAGTGATAAAGAAAATGGGGGCAGAGGCAGAAGGCAAAAAGAAAATAACCCTAATTCATTTCTTGAATGAATAGATGAAAATGGGAATATCGAGCTGGGTGTGTGATTAGAGTTACAGTGGTGCATATATACATGTTTATGTAGTTGAGTGCAGAACAAAACTTTGCCAAAAATGGGAGGATATGAGGTTTCAGATCTTAGTCATCCGAATTCAGAAAGAGAGATGCATGTATGTTTCTAATGATTTGTGTTGATGAGAATGCCGAAAGACATGAGATCAGCTCAACAAGTACAACAATTACAATATTCAAAAGAGGGACACACGAGAGAGACTGACAGAAGAGAGTGAGCACACGCTGCTGGTAATTGTATGAGGGCATACATTTGCGGGTGCGTGCTCACTTCTCTTTCTGTCAGCTTCCATTTCTGTTTTGTGTGTTTACCTCTCCTTTTCTGATCCTTTAACTTCTCTCTCTTCATCTATTTCTGACTCTTCCTTCGACTTAGTGTGCTCTTTCTATTCTTGCTTTCCAATTTTCACCATCTTTTTAGTCGTCTTAGTCTTCCCTTTTTAGTCGTCTCTTGGGGTCACTGAAGTGTTACATAAAGCAAATAGCTATAGAGCATTATGATTCATGAATGATAATTATAGCACTTGAAAGGACACATCGAGTGGGATTGACAATCCTTCGTTATGTGTGTAATCTTTTTGTTCCAGTGCTTGGCAAATGGATGAATAAGAAACATACAAGTGGTTGTTTCAATTCAACATTCAAGTTGGAGTTTCGGTGGTAAGCGTGCACAGACTACTCTATAGCCCGTTTTCTTTATGCAGTACCACATGCCAGCATTCATTCTTATCGATTTGTTTCTAGTTTCTTCTATATTTTTTCTTTATAGTATAATTTCTTTTCCATTTAAATATATGTTATATTATATAATATATTTATGCAATTGTGATGGAGCTTCGAAGTGGTACGACACTCTCCTTCCTCGAATAGATAGAACAGAAAATTCAAACGGAAATCTTCAAGGTACGCCTTGTTACTGTTCATTTTCTAACGGAAAACTGTATGTTGCATTCGGTTCCATAAACCCTTGTTTTCTTTTCTTCTTCCCTTTCTCTCCTTTTGAGTTATGATCTTATCCACCATGCAAAGCTGAAGAGGAATGTTTGGCCCTGGTGCTGTGCTCTTTTCTTTCTTTCTTTCTTTTTTCTTTCATTTTTTTTGTGGATCTGCACACTCTTTTCTTGTCCTCAAGCTGCCTCAGATTTTGGGCTTGACCCTTTTTTTCGATTTTTATTTGCTATTAGCCTGTTCTCTTATTAAGCAGTTGCTCAGAGAAACCGGCAGCAAAGGAAAATTATATGGGTTTTAATTTAATTTTAAGTTGAATTTCAAGGGTCAGAATTAGATGAAACGGACTTAAATCATACCTTCTGAGTGGGATTTTTGTAGGTTTAGAGGGAGAGAATATCCTGTTGGGAAGTTGCATCAAGGCATCAAGCAGCTAAATAAGCGAAGATTTTGTTCCTTCCCTTTGTGGGCTGATATGTATTCATGTATTACCGTGATTAAAGGAATTCAAGTAGTAACCTTCTCTATACAGGTTAGAGATTTTTCCATTCAGCTGTCTCTCAGAGACTGTTTAATTTATCCCTTTTTAATTTCAAGTTGAGAAAATATTTCTTTTTCTTTGGATTCCATTATTTTTATGAATAGTATGTAAAATGCAAACCTATTGTCGGCTTTAGGAGTGTTGGATAACATCATTGGGAGGAGAGAAACAAGTGTAGATAGTTTGTTTTAGAAACGCAAGGATTGATACTTAATAAAATCGTTCGACTGTTTTATTGATAGAATAGTTTGAAATAGTTTGGTGGGTTGAAGGGTAAGATAGAATGATTTATTCAAGGAAGCACCAATACTTCAAAGTGTCTGTACCTTTGTCACATGCATTCCCAAATCAGATACCCTATCAAATACGCTTTATAATGTGTAGCAGTCAAATAATGAGGCATAGAACTGTGTACCGAAGAACTAATCATTCAGGTAACCATTTTTGAATGGTATGAGTTTTAATTTAATCGTTTGGTCTTTTTCATGAATACTGCCCCCTGCTAATTTTATGAGTCTGTTTGATGGTTTTCAGTAACTGCATTGAATAAATTAAGTTCAATAAGGGGGTTCAATTTTCCAAAATTCTAGCCTGTGTTAATTTGAACCACGTTGCATGATTTAAAGAGAGTTTAATCCATTAAGATTGGGTTAGTGGTAAGGGACTTAAATAGTTTGCATGAAGTCATAAGTTCAAACTTAATTATTATCACTGTACCGTATATGTGTGTGTGTGTTTGTGTATGTGTGATCTTATTCTGGTGAGAGGAGTCTTTATTGTAAGAGATGAGAGGAGTAAATATTGATCATTAGATCTTACATGAATGGTCAAGATTAGAACATAAATGCATGTGACTTTTTTAAATAGTCACATGACCTTTAAATAAATTTTAATCTTGACCATTCATGTATGGTTATATGGTTAAGATTTGTTTCTGATCTTATCCTCTCACAATAAAAACTCCTCTCACTAGATATACCACCTATTATATATATATAACACACACACAGACTTCATCAATTGGTTTAATATTGAGTTAGTATGCTTTAGCTGGATCTCATCTGATCGACTTTCCCTAGATGTCGTATTCTTATGTTGAAAACTACTATTTTTTTTAAAAAAAACACGTAGAATGTAATGTTGAGGTTTTAAAACCTATGGCAGGATAAGGACACTAAATTAATTAACCATTTCATGAGGTAGTTGTCTAGATGCCTTTTGCCATCAGATTGATATTTCCATTAAGGCATTGATGTCTTAGATCAGTATTGAATTTAAGAAGTTATCTGATTAAATAATTTTGCTTCTTTTTGAAAATATTAATCTGATAACCCATAGAAAGATCTTAAATTTGTAATATGTTTTACAAAAGTAAGTATGTAAGTCCATTCCTCCTAATAATTAATGACAGTAATATATCAAGTAACGCATCCTAATATAGTGGATTTTGTTTTTCATTTGTGATGTGTAAAGACCAAACTGTTGATGTATTAAAAAATTTGAAGCTGAATCATGTGAGAAACAAGTATGTATGAGTAGCTCTCCTAATTAGTCATAGTAATATTTCAGTTTGATTTGACTATTTTATGACTTATACCAGCTTGTTTGTTTTCTAAAAATTAGAAATTGAACCATTTGCTTTGGCTTAAGTTTGTGGAAGATTTCTTCAGCTTAGACCTACAGCACAAATTGAACATTTTGAGTATTTTTGTACCTGGATATGTGGCATTCTTTAATCGAAAGGGTTGGCTTTATTTAGTCACTGTTTCCCTCAGGATTCCTAGGCCTAACATCCTGACTTATGGCACCTATAATAGGTGTAACTCATCAATGCTTGATGTGGTTTCAATGTAATTTTGAGAAGCTATTAGGAAGTAAAGTGGCACTCATGCCATCGGCTATGAAATTTAACTTAGTAATAAGTGCTTGCTCTTATACGTGATATTAGAGCAAGATCACCAGTTCTAATCCCCCCGGGTGACATAGAGAGATTGTTGCCTTTATTTCGTGATCATCTCATAATTTTTTACCTAATAGTAAGCATTTGATTCTACATAAAGTTTAGGCTGACTTGTGATTAGATTTACACAACAAATATTCTTAATTTACCGTTCATTCAGCATATAAAAAAATTTGTTCTCATATTTTCGATGAATGTCGTTGACTATAAATATGTGCTCATTGCATTGACCGGTAATAAATGGACAATATTGTGTAAATTAATATTTTTCTATGGCATATTAAGTTTTTTAGTAGTTTAGGTTGATTTTCAAGAACTGTCTGAATCATGTACAATATCTCATGCACGCATTATCTTGACTTTTGCTTTCATTTGTTCAATTATATCTTCTTCTTCTTTTTTGTGAATGCTAAAAGGACTAATCCATGAAGTCTATGAAGAGTCTGTAGTACAGTTTGAATAGTCTTGTTTAAATTGTATATATTTTCCTAAAACAAGTATTGATTTCATTAATAATTTACCTAGAGGCTATACCAAAGGAGACTCATGCCTATCAATGCATGAACATATTCCAGGGTCTATACCATGCTAGAAATTGAATTATAAACAAATTGAAGCTACAACAAGTACATCTATAAAGGTTTTAATAACCTTAGATATAATTAGCCCTTCAAAGCATTTGAGAGTAGAAATTAATTATTGCAGATGATTGGGATGATGTGAATGCTTTAATACTGCTCTAAACCTAGGAAATTATGTCCACTTTGTTTATTTTATAATTTGAATTTATTGGGTTTATGATGATCTCTTGCCTAATGTGTTGCTTTAGGGCATCAGGGTTTGGGCAAGCAAAATATCATTATAATATACTGTATTATCTATTGAGATTTTATTTGTTCATGATTACACGTATAGAGAATAAGAGAAAACCCACTGAATAACACATTTACTGTATTTATTCTGACTATACAGCTCCAAATGCAAGGACATTACATTTGTAGTATACTACAACTAATAGTATAATATGTTTACCTATTATTTACATCATTCAACACTCCTCCTTGAGTTAGAGCATAAATACAGTATGCATTATACTTGTTACATATATAAATGATGTCAAGACCTTTGAGAGATTTGGTGAGTATGTCTACTAGTTGGCCATTTTAGAAAGTATTTTCTCTAGCGAAATGAAAGTCAGCCTGAATGTGTGTAGTCCTTTCATGAATAAGTTGATTGGAGGCAATGTGTAATGCAACCTGATTATCACAAAAATGTTGCTTCTGTCGTGCTAAAAATTTTATCTATTCAAGTAGTTGCTTTATCCATAAAAGCTTGCAAGAAGTAAAGACCATGACTCGGATATTTTGCCTTTGTAATTGGTCTAGCAACATTTTTCTTTTACTCTTCTAGAAAACTAGGTTGCATCTAATAAGCACACAACATCTTGAAGTTGAGTGTCTATTTGTGGGAGAATTTGCTCAATCTGCATCTATGTAACCAAGGACCTAAGTGTGATCGACCTGCGTCTTTGTATAGTATCCATTTCAAGGATTTCCTTTAATATATTTATGAATGCAAATGACAACATCAAAATGACTATCACATATGGATTAAAAATATTGGCTAACTGAAGTCATAGCAATATGTATATTTGACCGACTTATCAAGAGGTAGTTTAGCTTCCAAACAAGTCTTACAATTCGGTAGGATCAGCCATGGGCTTACCTTGTCATAGTAAAATTATAGTTATTAAACTCTAACCAGTCATTGACTTGGTTGAGTACTAGATTAGTAGGTTATAATTGGTTCAACCTATCAGTCACTGGTCAAACTGCATAAAAAAAATAAATGCATGAATATTTAGTATAAAGGGGAAATTATATTAATCTCCTTTGAGGTTTGACTTAATTACATCTGACACATCTCTTGTTTTAGAAATTACACTATCTTCCCTTAAAGTTTATATTATCATTACACTGACCTTTTTTGAGGTTTACATTGTCATAACATTGATCTCCCATTGATCATTGCACTTACTTCCCTTATAGGGGAGGTTAGTGTAAAGGTGCAAACAAGAGGAGTGTCAAGTGTAATTAAGTCAAATCTCATGAGAAGTCAGTGTAATTTTTCTTAATATAAATAAAAGACCACAAAAATTAAGACACATCACAATGTTAAGTTCAAAACATAAGTTTGCAAGTTCAAAATACAACTAAACATGTTTAATCTATAATCAATAATTAATAATATAATAGAAATAAAACAAATAATATATATTAAATAATATAATTTTAAGTGGCCATCAAGTTGATGCCTCGCAAACATGCACTTGATATAAAGTAACTTATATAATAAATATGTACGCACTTGCACTGGGCAAGTATTGAGTAGAGAGACTATTGATTGGGGCCCACATTGACTAGAAGCTTGTTGCCTTGTTTTGCCTTGCCTTGCACTAATCGAATCAAAGCCCTACATTGAGTAGATTATGAGCATATAAAAGAAGCTGCTTCAACACGACACCATTTCTATACCCATCTAGTGACACCCCTTGTAAATGGGTGAGAGCATGGCATAGTACTAGAGAATATAGGTGTAGTACAAAGTACAACTAATGATATAGCTATGCACACCTAGTATTTACATTATTCGACACGTCAAGGGAGAGAAAGAGAGAGAGAGAGATAGTGGAACAAAGAAGGGTGGCTAAGTGAAGGCATCCCTCATGGATGCTATGTACAATTCATCCTAGATAAGTGTAGCATCTAGTTCTAAATATAAATCTATGGCACAATATAAGTATAAAAATCACCATTTCTAATATTTGAATACAAAGTTATTTTGTTTGTACCTTAAATGTTCAATTACTGCAATTAAATTTCGTCTAAGATAGCATGAAGATTATTTCGCAAACACCATGAATTTTCACTGCAATTAAATCCTAAAATAACATTGCAAAATGTAAAATTGAGTTGCAACATAGAAGTTAAATTATATCTTGGTTAAATTTTTCTATGCACAAAATCGTCAAGAGTCACTTTGAACAATCTCGCAACAAAAGACTGTTACTTTTAACTTTGAAGTGAATGTCATGATTTATTGATTATCCATCATGCATAAACTTGAAATATCCACAACTAAGAAATATGCAGCTGGAAAGAATATCCATACTTGCTTAAGATTTAATGGATGAGGTATTCCACTTGTCATCTTATTTAACTGTTAAGGAGTTGCAATTTCATTATATCACTAAATAGAATGTGCGGGTATGCTTGCCATATCCCAATGCATATGTATATTCCTATTTGTTACAAGCACACATGGGTATGTACCAGGTATACATTTTTTTTAAAAAAAAAATCTATGAGTACATCCTTTTTTTCTTTTAATTTGTTATTAAGTAAGATGCAGTGCATAACATTACTTCATCCCTTCAAATACGAAGGTAGAAAGCCTATTTCTGAGGCTGCGTGCTCTTTTCTTCTTCATTGTGATACTTCGTTTGTTGCTTTGAAGTTTTGGTCTCGTTTGTTGCATCATCATTTGTTGATGAGGTTGCATTCATGGACTTAGTTTGTCGTTCTCTTTTTAATATAATTTTATACTTATTGTCTTGGTCTTCATTTTTCTCTAATTTATTGTTGGGTGGTTAGGGCAAATTTGGGGATTTTGGATTTTGAGGACGCTAGATAAATTTGTGTTTGGTATCTTTTGCTTGCTTGATGAACTTTATAGAGTTTTGTTGAAAACTTAAGAGTTAGCATGTTATGAAATAATGTTTATCTTCTGGAATGTTATCGTTGCATACTCATATCCATGAAAGCTTGATCACTAATCATAGACTGGTGCCATTGAGTATGGATATATGCAAGTGTTGGTCAGGGTAATGATAGTGTTCAGGTTCCTCTTATGATGATGACATCATTGATAAAGTTGTGAAGATATGGTGTTGATAGTTATAGAGAATTGGATATTAAAGAACAATGACACTGATAAGCTGGTTCTAGTGGTTGTGATTTGGCAGTGACTTTGGTAAACAAGTATTGCCATGCAACGCAAACTACTTTGCGTTGTGATCTAACTTCTATCTTACAAAGTTTGTCTAGGTTTTTATCATACCAATTTGCTTCCAAAGCCTGATATTCAAATATTCAATAGAAATTTCTCAAGTAATATTTGCATTTTTTGTTTTGAAACAACTTGCATAAGCCCTTTTTTTAGAACTCTTTTGAGACATGCCTTAAGGAAAAATTTTCTCTTGTAAAACTAGAAGTATATCAATTAGGGGTGTTCATAGATTGGGTTTGGGATATTTTTGGACTTGACTTGGTCATCAAAGCAATGGGTTAGGTTAGGATGGGGGGAGTTTTTTCTTCAGCCTAACTCGCTAATGAGTGGGTTAGGTTAGGTTGAACCAATAGATCTAATATACATAAGAGAAAAATACTTGCTAAAATAGATACTAAAATACGAAATCAAAAATTCATTATACTTTACAAGTCTTACCTAGAATTAACATAAGTCCCAAATGAACTAAAATGTAACATAACAAGTCTTAAACAAAATAAATCTCAAATAAACGAAAAATTGAAAATACTTGCTAAAATAGATACTAAAATACGAAATCAAAAATTCATTATACTTTACAAGTCTTAACTAGAATTAACATAAGTCCCAAATGAACTAAAATGTAACATAACAAGTCTTAAACAAAATAAATCTCAAATAAACGAAAAATTGAAACTGAACATAACAAGTCTGTAAGTCTCAAATGAAGGAACATAACATAATAAGTCTCAAAATTCATAAATAATAACTCACATAAGCCAACTAAAGTCAGTATCATCACTTATAGCATATGGATTGTTGTAATTATTGACTACATTGTTAATTTTTTTTAAAGAAATTGCCGTCATCCAAGTGATTGATTGGTTTATCTTCATAATGGTTTGTAAAATGCTTCATCAATTTCTCATCTCTATTTTCTTTGGTTACATTTTTAACATGACCACAATGCCTACATTGAAACTTAATTGACTACACACAAAAGTGAGGGGAAATCATCCTGAAATAAAAAGGGGACAAGAAAAAATGACACCATTTAAATTATTTTTTTAAAAAAATGCGAGTTAGGTTGGGTTATATAGGTTGACAAAGCCCTAATTCACAACTCGATCCATTTCTTATGGGCTGAGAAATTTTAAACCCAAACTAACGAATTAAGTTTTAATTGACAATCTTTTTACCTTCTTAATGGCCTCTAGTGTACAACCTAGCTACATTATTTTCTTATATTAAAAGCTTCTATCATATTTAAAAATCACCATTTTTGTCTGGCATTATTAATTTCACCTTAATTAGATTTTGCATATCTCGTAGCCTAAATTTGATACAAGTGAAATAGTAGTCTTTTCAATGAGTGCCTCCCTCTTGTTGCCAAATAATGTGGCCATTGCTACAACCTTGATTAATGATTTACTTGGAAAATGTGTTTTATTGATACATCTACAATTGGTACAAAAGACTCCTTTTATAGAAGGAGTATAGGAGACAACAAACTACATTTAAGGAGAGAAAATAGGAAACTACCAAAACATGCTAATCTAAAACATGTAATTTTGCTAACTATAGGAAATTAAATATTTATAGTATTTACAACATTAATTCACAGTATTAAACACGATTTAATACTTTTAAAGCATTGTTGATAACAATAATACTCAACACTGCCTCTTAAACTGGTGAATGAATATCTATAATTCTTAACTTGCCAGTAAGATCATAAACTACTCTGTGGGTAGTCCTTTCGTTAATACATCTACCAATTGATATCCCGAAGGAATATATGTTGTGGTTACCAGTCCACTATCCAATTTCTCATTGATAAAGTGTCAGTCTATCTCAATGTGTTTTGTTCTGTCATATTCAATCGAATTATGCGTAATGCTTATGACTGATTCGTTTTCACAAAACAGTTTCATAGGAGCTTCACTTTATTTTCAAGTCATCTAATATAATCTTCATTCATAACAACTCACAAACTCCTTGTGCCATAACTCGAAACTCAGTCTTTGCACTTGAGCGAGCAACCACGTTCTATTTCTTACTCCTCTATGTTATTAGATTTCCACCCAGAAACATACAGTAATCTGATGCTGACCTACTGTCAATAATTGAACCTACATAGTCAACATTTGTGTACACTTCCATGGATAGATTTTCATCCTTTCTAAATAGTAATCATCTTCTAGGTATGATTTTAAGATAGTGTAGAATTCGATCCACATAAAGTGAAAGAAGTTTATGATAAATTAGAGTTATTATAAGTAAAAAAACTCAATAACAAATAAATATATAATATACCGTTAATCGATTTATATTGGAATAGATTGGTTTTGAAAATCATAACTAAAAACCAATCCAATCCTATTAGTTTTCAAAAAGTCAAACAAAAAAAAAACCAAATTTATTTGGTTTTGAACACCCCTATTAGGTTGTAGTTGTAATTCCTTTTCTTTAGGCTGATTATTCAACTTGCCTCATATCATTTGTAGGATGTGACAGGTCAGGTGTGTTGGCCCACATATAAAGTTATTGTTTATTTAGTTATTGAGTGATAGATTGATCAATCTACCTTTCTTTTATTTTGCAATTTTAGGCAGGTTAACTCATCCAACTTGTAATTTTTTTTAAAAAAAATTGATTGATTGACCTATTTAACCTGTCAACCCATTATTTTGTATTTTTTTATTTTATTTTAGGCGAGTTGAGTTGCTAACTCATCATAAAACAAGGTGTGTTCGTCTTTCCAACTCACCAAGGAAAAACGAGCCAAGATGCTTCGACTTGTCCTGCCATGGCCCGCTTTCGCATAACTCATGATAGATTGGGGGCAAGTTATCCTGTTTTGTCATCTCCAGTTAGACTAGGAATAGGATTTGTCATTAAGAGATATTTATTGAACCAAGATAAATCTCTTATCTTGTACCATTGAATATGTATCACCTTAGCGATGTAAATAATCATTGTCTCCTACTTTAAGTACATTTTTAATACAATAATCAAGGTATTTCACATTCAATGGTGTATAGCAAGAGGCGCACCTAAGAAATTTTCTTCATTATTCACGATACACCCCTATGCAGGCTTTATTTAGGGTTTTTTTTTTGTTCAAGTTTTCTTTTTAAAAAAATTAAAGGTTTTAGGCTTAAATATGTTTTTGGTCTCTATGAATATACCACTTTTTGGTTTCAGTTCCGCTTTAGTTTCAATTCGGTTTGGATTCAAATTTATTCAAAAGTGTGCCCTTTTAGTCCCTACCGTTATGAGAACTGATCTGTTAAGTGTGATGTATTTAGTGAATCACTAGTTCAGGCTTGTCATGTGTCCTATATATGCCACGTGGCATTAAACAATTTCCATGTCCTCAACCCCTCTTCTTCTTCTTCCTTTTCCTTTCATTTCCTATCTCTCTTATCTGAAATACTTCTTCTGCAATCACCCCAAAACCTACAACACCATAGGTATCTCCATCCTCACAAATTAAATTCCCCATTAGAAATTCAAACTCATCCTTTGCACCAAACAACCTCATATAACCCCTAAACCATAATCATATAAAATCAGAGAAACAACAGTAAATCACCTTAACATCAAAATTTAAAAATAGAATACACATTGCCTTAACATCAAGCATGATTCCATGCTCGAGGGACTCATCAAGGACCAAGTATAGTGGTTGAACCTCAAATTATTATTTTTTGAATTTCTTGAATTTGTGCTTTGGATTTGTGGGGTTCTTAATATTTTGGTTTTAGACCATAAATCTTGTTGCAATCTTTGTGTAAGTCGCTATATTGGGATGCATGCTAATGGCTTGGATATAGGGAGGTGACTCGGAGGTGACTCGGAGGTGATTGGTTGTTGGTGGTGGCCATGGCAGTTGGATAGAAGGTGGTTGTTTTAAGCAAGGTGGGGGGATGGAAGTATTGTAGTGGATGAAGGCTTGTGGTGATAGAGAAGGATGTGGTGCAGTGACTGAATTATGGGTTCCTGATGGTGGTGGCAAGGAAATGAAGAGGCTATTAGTGTTGGATAAAAAGATTGCTGGGAATTTAGGTGGAATTGCCAAAACTACTAGTATCTTTGTTAGTGTTGGCTGTCGGTGGAAGGACGGTGGGTGTTCGTGGCAACAATGGAGAGGAAGAGAGAGAGAAGAGGAGGAGAGGGGAAGAAGTAGAAAAATAACAAGCAAAGGAGGAAAAGGAGGAAGAAGAGGTAAGGACATGACAAAGGTTCATTGCAACATGAGGTAATACGACATGTGGTAAGTGTCATATGGTGGTTTGTTAGTCATGTCATGACTTAATAGAGCTCTTATATCGGCAAGGACCACAAAGACATACTTTTGAATAAATTTGTACTGAATCAAAACTAAATTTTAAAAAGAGATTGAAACATAAAAATAATAAATTTATAGGGGTTAGAAACATATTTAAAACAAGGTTTTAAATAAATTATTTTATAATAAATGAAAATTTGAATATTTGAAAATATTTAAATAAATAAAAAATAAATTTTGATAAATATATGACATTAAGAGAATAAATTAAACTGAATCTCTATGAAAAATGTGACAATTTCGTGAAAAAATAATTCTTTTATACTAAAACTTTATCACAAAATATTTAAATAACTTTTATAAATCTTTTACGTTTTTTAACAAATAAAATTATAAAAAGAAATGTGAAAAGGAATTTGTTTTTTGGCCATTAAACATTTGTAAATCAAATAGTACTGATTTTTATTCATTTCCTTAATCTTTATTCTATCTCTTCTCTTAAGCATGCAAATGAGGGAAAGTTTATTTTTGGCTATATTTTATCCTCTATTAAGTGTGGCAGATTGAAAAGATATATTTTTAATTTCTCATGTTTTTTCTATCTGCTGCGGGATTAAAGGATGCAAACCCAAGTGCATGTTGTCTCAAGAAATAATTCTTAGGAGTCTGAGGTCGATCCACAGGGAATTGATAAAGAAAAATTAATTGAGGTAAGAAAATGATTTGTCACAATACTAAAAGTAATAAAAGTTATTCACAAATAAAAAAGGATTTGCTTGGGTTAGGAGATCCACTCTCGGTAATAAATTAGAGGCAAGATTATTTCTCTTTATAACTCAATTGAAATCTACACATAGAGGAAGTTCCAATCGAAAAATATAACATTCAAAGTTCAATTATATATGCAATCATATTATGATTCTTTTAATTATCTACCAACATTTATAAATAAGTTCAAGCATTCACTGTGTCAATCCTTTTGTCTACAATAAATCAAGATCTCCATTATACAAAGAAGGTTTCAAAATTGATTGGGAACAAAATATAACACATATAATGTCCACTTGATAATATATCATTTAAGCACAAGAAATAAAATAATTTAATCTTATTTCATTACCAAGAGCTTCACTCTTTCACTCAAGTAAGATGAAAATTAAGTACTTATAATCAAGAAGAAAGAAAGAGAGTAGAAGAAAAAGATGAACATAAGTTTAAATTAGAACAAAAGAAAATTACAATAAAGGAAGACAATATACAAGCATGAACATAATTTCTCCTAACCTAGCTTAAAACCAGAGTCCCCTAAATGATCAGCTAACGAAGCCTTTTATAGAGGATTAGAGATATAAAATGACAAGGGGGCTGATTAAGAGTAGGTGGATGAGTGGGTGAATAAGTGAAAAATGTCAAATGGTGAGTTGGTGATTGGAAAATTATTGAGATTCTTTGTCTCTAAAATCATTCAGTGTTGATCTCATAGATGCCATCAGAATAAAGCAACGTGGTCTTCATGAAAGTTGTAGCATTTTGTCTCAGCTTTCCAAGACCACCAAAATCATCTAAAAATTCGTCATACAACCCAAGATATGACTCAATTACTGCAGACTGTTCAAGCTCAGTTTCAGCACTTCTATTTTGACTTCCAGACTCAATATCACCTCCAAGCTGTCCGATTGAGCTCTTGTATTCTTCATGAAAGTTGTAGATATGAGTCTTAACTTTCAAATGTCCAAATTTTAGCCCAATAAAGTACAGTCCGAGTTATGCTTTGATTACTGTACACTGTTCAAGTTTCAGTCATAAAACCCGTGTTCTGACTTCCAAGTTCATTTAGCTCCACTAGATGGCCATATTTTACTTAGAACTCTCATGAAAGTTGTAGAACTCTCTCTTATCTTTCCTACAAGGTAAGATATATAATTATAAGACACCTAAAACTTAAGATATGACCGAAATATAGAAATAGTGTAAGACCAAAATAGTGCTGAAAAAATCAATTAAGTCCAATTTGAATCCAAACTTATAAAACATAACCAGACTTAATCAATTAAGTACATAGAGAGTGTAAATGACTAAAAATAAGAATTCATTAATGTATAAAATATTTGATTATAACTATCTAAATTACCTTCAGCTCATGTGAAATTAGTGAGTGAAGATATATGCATATAATATATAAGTTAATATCTTTTGAACTATAATAGTATAATCAACTCAAATTTAAAACCACAATATCAATAACTCAGAAGCGGGAGTATTGAAAAATTAAGAATTCCTGCTCAAGAGTATATAGAAGTGCATATACACTTTTTGTCATATAATGATTTGACTAGGAATAATACTTCTACTCTTGAGAAATGATGAAAACAACTTCCCTTTCTTTGTAAAGCCAATTACAATAAAAATCTTGCAACATAATCATTAGTTCAAAAATATATATAATAAAAATACCACCATAATCAAAACAAATATATATATTCAATATCATACAAGTTTGTTGAGAAACAAAGATATACAAGGACATGCTATCACCAAAATCACATTATTCTTCTTTGCAAGCCTTATATTTAACAAAATTATATGGTTAAAAAATTTGCAACTTTTCTTACCTTATTTATACATAGCATGAAAAAAATATGAAAAATATAATTCTCAAATATTTGCTATTTGTATCAGAAACTAAACAAATTATGAATTTGTGCTAAAATCATTGATCATTTTAGTAAAGAAATAATAAAATAAAATATTTTTATATGCATATATGTCAGTTTGGAGTAACGAAGATTTTAGACACATATATAATAAGTCAAGATCATGAGAGAAGTGATAAGAAATTATATATAAAATGATAGAAGTGAATGGATATTATGTTCTCTCAAGGTTTAGTGGGACACATATAAGTACATTCTCCCCAGCTAAGAAATAATATACATCCCAATGCAGGTTGTTCATCTCCTAAACTTCTATAGAGAAATAAAGGCTAAGTTAGGGTTTTAATTATAGGGGCTGAGCAAGATTTTGTTTTTAAGGGGTCAAAAGCTAATAGGTTCTAAATGCATGTTTTATGGGTATCTTGTTTTATCAATGTTTCACATAAGTTTGTAATAGTATCTAAATTTCTTAGTTTTGAATGTTTTGGTACATCAAACTTATGATGCACCAATTCACTCTTCAATTGAATTTTTTATTACTCTGAAAAATCTATAAGATAAATTTTTTAAATAAAATCAAATATATCATCAATACTAAAGGACTTGTAGGAATATTTAGGATCTATAGTATGCTCAATATAAGAACTTTGTTTTACTGTTAAATTTTTTTAATTGATAATATATAACCATTGTAAATATATCTATCTAATAGTAATACTCTATTGTTACATTACTCTTTTGATAACAAAAAAAATTATATCAGAGAAAGAAATACTCACATCAATAATTTAAATACTTTAATTCTTCCATAAACAAATGAAGTTATCATTATGAAATATTTTAGTATAAATATATCTTTTTTGGGAATAATATGTAAAGCCTTCATGATTTTTTTAGATGCCAATTAAAAGTTTCACATATATGACACATAAAGTAAAATTTTCAAGGTTATGGGGGGGGGGGGATGGCATCCCTTAGCCCCCTTCCCTCCATCGTTGCCCGAGACTAAAGACAAGATAGATATGTGTCTTCAAATATTAAAATCAAGAAAATTTAACTATCATAAAATATGTCATAATTTTTAAGTTGTGCTTGACACAACACATAGAATAAAAGATCATCATTATCATATATGTGGTAAACATTTCAACAATCTCCAACAGTCTCAAGTGAAAACTAGTACGAATTTCCATTTTATCAAGGGGCCATGTAGGAATTGTGCTATGTTTGGGTGTAACCACCAACTTAGATAATTAATAAGTATATATATAGGAAATTTTGGAAGTGGCCTGACCACTGCTCCCCTAGGTCCCCCTTCTCTCTCCCACTGCAGAGAAATATGGGTATCTTTTCCACCCACTCATTTTATCATCCTAAGAATTATATTTAACATAGGAAAATTTCTTTTTTTTTCATATATACATAGTCTTTCGTTGCATACTTTCTTATGCATTTCTAACACAAAATATATTTACATATAGTCATATGAAAGAAAATAAGTACCCTTATATATATATATATATATAGCTACCTTACATGATACTTGAGTAATTTTACTTCTCTGATTCGATCAAAGACAAGTTATTCATATTATGACTAGAGGATTTATAAGAATATTTATTGTAGCTTAGTCTCTAAAAAATTGGCGTAGCTATGATTTGAACCTTTGATCGTGTATTTTCCCACATATCACATGCTCCTCTACCACTAGACTAAACCTTGAGGTTATCATTCAACTCATTTGTAATCGAGGGAAAGAGTCTTAGAAAATATATAATTAACTGATACTCCCTTAAGGTTCGCACCACCTAGGGGAAGCTTGTGCTACTTCTTTAATATTTTTCCTAATATCTCAGGCTCTATCCTACCTTTGTATCTGTTCTGCTTACGTTCTCTTACGGTGTTTGCTGCCAATCACCAACTGCGGGTTTCCTCTCAGTCGCAATCTCATCGCCCAAGTGCGCTCTGACCACCACATCCTTCCTTCCTTCCTATATATGTATGCAGTGTTTGAAGTTTAAAGTCATCAAAACAAATTCAGTTGTGTTGTAGCTTGAGCTGTAGTGTAGCAAAGGGAAGTCAAAAAATAAAACAACTTGAGGGGAAAAAATAAAGGGAAAATATAAAGAAGAAAAAATTAAAAGGATTTGGTTGAAGGTTAATAAGTGTTGAGTCATGGTCTAATAGAGTAAGAGTTAGAATTAGTTATTCTGTTAGATCTGTTAAGAGTTAGTTAGTAATGATGAGCTGGCTTTGAGTTAGTCTGTCTGTTACATTACAATTGTACTATAAGTATTGTGTTCAGTTTGTAATGTGTAATAGAGAATTCATAATGAATCAATTCAGTTTTTCAGAACTCTTTTCATTTCTGCTATTTTTCTTTCTTTCATCAACTCTGAATCTTAGCATGGTCATGGGTGTTGGTGGTTAGAGATAAAGAAAATGGGGGCAGAGGTAGAAAGCAAGAAAGAAAATAACCCTAATTCATTTCTTGAATGAATTGATGAAAATGGGTATATGGAGCTGGGTGTGTGATTAGAGTTAGAGTGGTGCATATATACATGTATATGTAGTTGAGTCCAGAACAAAACTTTGCCAAAAATGGGAGGATATGAGGTTTCAGATATGAGTCATCCGAATTCAGAAAGAGAGATGCATGTATGTTTCTAATGATTTGTGTTGATGAGAACGGCGAAAAACATGAGATCAGCTCAACAAGTACAACAATTATAATATTCAAAAGAGGGACACACGAGAGAGACTGACAGAAGAGAGTGAGCACACGCCGCTGGTAATTGTATGAGGGCATACATTTGCGGGTGCGTGCTCACTTCTCTTTCCGTCAGCTTCCATTTCTGTTTCGTGTGTTTCCCTCTCCTTTTCTGAACCTTTAACTTCTCTCTCTTCATCTATTTCTGAATCTTCCTTCAGCTCAGTGTTCTCTTTCTATTCTTGCTTTCCAATTTTCACCATCTTTTTAGTCCCCTTTATGCTAGCTCGCCTCTCAAACTTATCTCTTAGTCTTCCCTTTTTAGTCGTCTCTTGGAGTCACTAAAGAGTTACATAAAGCAAATAGTTATAGAGTATTATGAATCATGAATAATAATTATAGCCCTTGAAAAGACACATCGAGTGGGATTGACAATCCTTCGTTATGTGTGTAATCTTTATGTTCAAGTGCTTGGTAAATGGATGAATAAGAAACATACAAGTGGTTGTTTCAATTCAACATTCAAGTTGGAGTTTCGGTGGTAAGCGTGCACAGACTACTCTATAGCCAGTTTTCTTTATGCAGTACCACATGCCAGCATTCATTCTTATCGATTTGTGTTTCTAGCTTCTTTTATATTTTTTTTTATAGTATGAAAAATATTAATATTTTTTAAGAGTGTATTATTATTTATATTTTTTAAAAAATATAATTAAAAAAAAAAAATAAAAAAATATGTATAATGAATAATATTAAATGAAATATAAAAAAAATTATTTAATATAAAAATATAATAGATATTATAGTATAATTTTTTTTTCTATTTAAATATATGTTATATAATATATTTATGCAATGGTGATGGAGAGTCAAAGTGGGACGACATTCTCCTTCCTCGAATAGATAGAACAGAAAATTCAAACGGAAATCTTCAAGGTACGCCTTGTTACTGTTCATTTTCTAACGGAAAACTGTATGTTGGATTCAGTTTCGTAAACCCTTGTTTTCTTTTCTTCTTCCCTTTCTCTCCTTATGAGTTCTGATCTTATCTTATCCACCATGCAAAGCTAAAGAGGAATGTTTGGCCCTGGTGCAGGTGCTCTTTTCTTTCTTTCTTTCTTTTTTTTTTTTTTTTTTTCTTTTTTTGGTGGATCGCACACTCTTTTCCTGTCCTCAATCTGCCTCAGATTTTGGGCTTGACCCTTTTTTTTTATTTTTGTTTGCTATTAGCCTGTTCTCCTATTAAGCAGATGCTCAGAGAAACCAGCAGCAAAGGAAAAATTTTATGGGTTTTAATTTAATTTTAAGTTGAATTTGAAGAATCCGAATTAGATGAAACGGACTTAAATCATATCTTCTGAGTGGGATTTTTGTAGGTTTAGAGGGAGAGAATATCCTATTGGGAAATTGCATCAAGGCATCAAGCAGCTAAATATGAGAAGATTTTGTTCCTTCCCTTCGTTTTTCAATCAGCTAAACATCCTTGTTCCTTTACTGTTATTAAAGGAATTCAAGTAATAGCCTTCCCTATACAGGTTAGAGATTTTTCCAATCAGCTGTCTCTCAGAGACTATTTAATTTATCGCCTTTTAATTTTTAGTTAAGAAAATATTTCTTTTTCTTTGGATTCCATTATTTTTATGAGTAGTATGTAAAATGCAAACCTCTTGAAAATTTTTATGCAGAAGTTGGTCGTCTTTAAGAGTGATGGATAATAACATTGGGAGGAGAGAAACAAGTGTTGATAGTTTGTTTTAGAAACGGAAGGATTGATACTTAAAAAAATCGTTGGATTGTTTTATTGATAGTTAGAATAGTTTGAAATAGTTTGGTGGGTTGAAAAGTAAGATAGAATGATTTATTCAAGGAAGCACCAATACTTCAAAGTGTCTGTACTTTTGTCACATGCATTCCCAAATCAGATATCCTATCAAATACGCTTCGTAATGTGTAGCAGTCAAATAATGAGGCATGGAACTGTGTACCGAAGAACTACTAATCATTCAGGTAACCATTTTTGAATGGTATGAGTTTTAGTTTAATCGTTTGATCTATTTCATGAATACTGCCCCCTGCTAATTTTATGAGTCTGTTTGATGGTGTTTAGTAACTACATTGAATAAATTAAATTCAATAAGAGGGTTCAATTTGCCAAAATTCTAGCCTGTGTTTATTTGAACCACATTGCATGATTTAAAGAGAGTTTAAGCCACTAGAATTGAGTTAGTGGTGAGAGTTTTAAATAATTTGCATGAAATCCTAAGTTCAAACTTAATTACCATTACTGTAACACATAATAAATATATATATATATACACACACACACACACACACACACACACACACACTACTACTGCTACTATATTTAAAGATAGTTGAGTCATTAAACAGACTTCATCAATTGGTTTAATATTGAGTTAGTATGCTTTAGCTGGATCTCATCTGTTCGACTTTCCCTAGATGTATTCTTATGTTGAAAACTACTATTTTTTTGTTTAAAAAAACATAGAATGTAATGTTGAGGTTTTAAAACCTATGGCTGGATAAGGATACTGAATTAATGAACCATGTCATGAGGTAGTTGTCTAGATGCCTTTTGCCATCAGATTGATATTTCCATTAAGGCATTGATGTCTCAGATCAGCATTGAATTTAAGAAGTTATCTGATTAAATAATTTTGCTTCTTTTTGAAAATATTAATCTGATAACCCATAGAAAGATCTTAAATTTGTAATATGTTTTACAAAAGTAAGTATGTAAGTCCATTCCTCCTAATAATTAATGACAGTAATATATCAAGTAACGCATCCTAATATAGTGGATTTTGTTTTTCATTTGTGATGTGTAAAGAAACCAAACTGTTGATGTATTAAAAAATTTGAAGCTGAATCATGTGAGAAACAAGTATGTATGAGCAGCTCTCCTAATTAGTCATAGTAATATTTTAGTTCGATTTGACTATTTTATGACTTATACCAGCTTGTTTGTTTTCTGAAAATTAGAAATTGAACCATTTGCTTGGGCTTAAGTTTGTGGAAGATTGCTTCAGCTTAGACGTATAGCACAAATTGAACATTTTGAGTATTTTTGTACCTGGATATGTGGTATTCTTTAATTCGAAAGGGTTGGCTTTATTTAGTCATTGTTTCCCTTAGGATATGTTTGGATGGAGGATTTTGGAGAAAAAGGAAAGGGAGGGATTATTTTTTATTTTGAGTAAACATTTTTTATATTTAAATTTTTTTTAAAATGAATGAATAATATGAAAGATAACCATATAACATTTCAATCATCCTTTATTCATGTTTATAAACATTTTATAATTATCTTAATTTATAAATAAAAAATAAGTCTTTCCTTTTCTTTCCCTCCAAAACTCTCCATCCAAACATACTTATTTCTGAGCTTAACATTCTGACCTATGGCACCTATAATAGGTGTAACTCTTCAATGCTTGATGTGGTTTCAATGTAATTTTGAGAAGCTATTAGGAAGTAAAGTGACACTCATGCCATCGGCTATGAAATTTAGCTTAGTGATAAGTGCTTGATCATATATGTGATATTAGAACAAGGTCACCAGTTCTAATCCCCTAGGTGACATGGAGAGATTGTTACCTTTATTTGGTCATCATCTCATAACTTTTGATATAGTAGTAAGGAATGAATCCTACATAAAGTTTAGATTTGACTTGTGATAGGATTTACACAACAAATATCCTTAATTTACCTTCCCAAATTGAAGTTGTTCTCTTTTGTTTTTTTTAGGGTGAGGTTCTTCCGGATAATGTTGACCCAAAATTGATGATGGTGAAGCAAAAACTAAGTGCATGCACTGAAGCACAAGTGGCTGATGATTAATCAAAAGAACAATAATACCAGGCCAAATTATTATACTTTAGAGTTTAATGATGATTTATGTGTGTTGGACAAAGTGAAAATAGTTCAAGTTTCTTCAGCATGTGATCTTGGTTTTGATCTTGAGATTCGTGTGTATGTAAATAATACTATTATGAGAGACTCCTACTTAGGCAATTGATTGTATCTGAAAAGATTAGTTTCTCACTTATTTAGTGAAAAATATTATGAGAAATTAAAAAAAAAGAATTTAATGATGATTTATGTTTTTTATTTTAGTTGCCAAGGTGGGCCAAAGCCCAAATAGAAAGGCAAACAACTAGACCAGTCTGTGGGGCATAAAAACCCCTGAAATATCAGCAAGGAGCGTAAGATGCAAACTGGGAGGGGGAGAAATCCATTGATTGAGGTCGTGCTCATGAAAGAAACTCAAGTTGGCCAATTTGTCCGCACACTGATTGTTTGGTTTATTAGAATATCTCTTATTTAATAGATAAAAGAAAATTTTTTTTAAAATAAGATTAGATGTTTAAACAAAAATTTGTTCAAATAATTTATTTTCATATATATAAATTTCAATATCAAACTTAAAATCATGTTTTTAAGAGACTTAAACTTCTTCTATTTAAACTAATGTTCATTGATTATCCGCACAATGATTGTCCTCGCGCAGGTTGTGACTAAAGGCAATTTCTCAGCTTTGAATTTGTTTGATCAACCTGTTATGCTTTGAAATAACGGTAGGCACTTTGGATCCAGGCAATAATAGCCTCAAAGTCACATCCTAAAATAATTCTTTTGTAAGATAAGTCATTTTAGAGGATAAAGATATTTTAAAATGGGATGACTCAGTCTTCAGTCCTGTGTTGTGCTGTGTTGCGTGGGTGACGCAGTCCCATCTTGACCACTCAAAGAACAAAGCAGGTCCTGCCACAATGAGCCTCATACGGTCGAGACCAGTTTCCAGTGGTCAAATCTCAAACCATCACCAAGGATAACTTCTCTGCCAAAGCAGAGTCAATATAAAGAACCAATACAATCCTGCCACGTTAATAAACTCCCAATTGGACCAATAGCAACTTTGAAACATTGTAGCTCTCACGTTGGAAATTTTTTTTTTATACCAAGAGTAATACATTGACCAATAGAAATATGATATATAGACTTTTATAATTATATATATTTTTAAATTGAAAAAGATATATTATTAAATTAAATTTATACAACTACTTTGAAGATATTTCTGACTGCGGGATTTAAAAGATGCAAACTCAAATACAAATTATCTCAAGTAATAAATTTCTCGGAAGTCTGAAGTCGATCCACAGAGAATTGATCGAAGAAAAATTAATTGAGGTAAGAAGAGGATTTGTCACAACACTAAAAGTAATAAAAGATGTTCACAAATGAATTTAAGAACTCGCTTGGGTTAAGAGATCCACTCTTGATAATAAATTGAAACAAGATTATTTCTCTTTATAACTCAATCAAATCCACACACAACGGAGGTTCCAATCGAAAAATATAACATTGAAAGTTCAATTATATACGCAATCATATTATGATTCCTTTAATTATCTACCAACATTTGTAAATGAGTTCAAGATTTCGCGCCAATCATATCATGTTAATACATAATAAATCAAGATCTCCATTATACAAAGAAAGTTTTAAATTGATTGGAAACAAAATACAACACATATAATATCCATTTGATAATATATCATTTAAAGCGAGAAATAGAATAATCTAATATTATTTCATTACCAAGAGCCTTCACTCTTTCACCCAAGCAAAGATGAAGATTTATTCTTTCGTAGATAAGAAGAAAGAAAAGAGAAGAAAAGAAAGATTAACATAACTTCAATTTAGAAGCAAGAGAAAATTATAACAAAGGAAACAATAAACAAACATAACTATAACTTCTAAAAACTAAGCCTAACACCAAGAGCACCAAATGATCAGCCAATGGTGCCTTTTATAGAGGATTAGGAATACAAAATGACAAAAGGGTTGATTAAGAGTAGGTGGATGAGTGGGTGAAGTGGTTGGATTATTGAGATTCTTTGTCTCTGAAATCATTCATTGCTTAACTCATGGATGTCGTCAGAATGAAGCAACGTGGTCTTCATGAAAGTTGTAGCATTTTGTCTTAGCTTTCCAATGCCACCAAGACCATCCAAAAATTCATTCTACAACCCAAGATATGATCCAATTACTGCAGACTGTTTAGACCCAGTTTCAGCACCTCTGTTTTGACTTACAGACCCAATATCACTTCCAAGCTGTCCGATCTAAGTTTTATGTTCTTCATGAAAATTGTAGATATGGGTCTTAACTTTCAAATGTTTAAATTTCAGCCAAGAAAGTTCCTACAGCCCGAGTTATGGTCTGATTACTGTACATTGTTCAGGTTCCAATCACAAAACCTGTATTCTAACTTCCAAGCCCAATTAGCTCCTCTAGATGTCTATATTTTACCTGGAGCTCTTCATGAAAGTTGTAGAGCTCTCTCTTATCTTTCCTACAAAGTAAGATACATAATTTTTACACATCTAGAACTCAAGATATGGCGGAAATACAGAAACAATGTAAGACTCAAATAATGCTGGAAAAATCAATTAAGTCTAATTTGAGTCCAAACTTACAAAACATAACCAAACTCAATCAATTAAGTACATAGAGAGTGTAAATGACTAAAAATGAGGGTTTGTTAATGTATAAAATATGTGATCATCAAATTTCCCTACACTTAGCTTTTTGCACTCATAGGCAAAACGCATAAGACCAAAGATAGGAAACAAAGAAAAACCACATAGACTCAAAAATCAAAAACTCTAAAAGACTCGATGAAGCAAGAAGAGCAACAAGAAATTGAAAGGATCAAAGCATTAATGAGGTAACATTTCTTCACATCTCAAACCAACAAGCAAAGAAACTTCAGTTGAAAAGAATGAATCAAGAATGATAGATTCTCTCAGAATTCACTCTCAATCTCTCAAGTGTTTAAAAGGTAAGTATTTCATTCTATTCAACTCATGAACAATTGCACTACCATAAGCTTGCTTATCTTCTACTTCTCCGCTACTCAAACCATATGCATACAAAAATCAAGAGGACTTTATTTAAGGTTGTAATGAGGTTATGGTAAAGGAGATGGGATAATATGGATATGAGAAGATAAATACCAAAAAGAATAAAAGAGCATTATGGTACAGTTAGAGTAGAGAAAATGTTTTTGAACATTCATCATAAAGGACAATCACCAATATTTGACTAATATTTTGTTGAAGATCAATCCCAAATTGGTGAATTGAATTCATTGTTAGATCTAAATCTTCTCCTTTTCTTCCTGTTGTTTCCAAGCATCCATCTTTATTCTAGACTCTGATAATCTTTTGATTGCAACGGTGGTCAGTTTTTTTTTTGATCATTTTGCACACACACCCCTACACTTATTCAAGAACAAGGTCAATACTCTCTTATTCCCTAAAATTGGGTAAAACATATTTTTTTTTTGAAGGCACGTAATGAGAGAAAAATAAAGAATTATCAAATAAGCTTAAAAGGGTTACACAAGGGAAAATATACAAGGATGACTATTTGGTCAAAGTAGCTATTTCAAAATACCTCAATCATATTTATGTATGCATGTAAAAATGTAGCCTCAAAAAGAATCAAAGCAAGTTCTAGAGTAACAATTCAATAAGTGAAAATCACACAAGAAAGAAGAGAATAGTACAGATATTCAATCCATTTATCAATAAGCTCAAAATCTCACAAAGCATATTTCTATCATTTTCAATCCATCATATCAACATTCATATCCAAGCTTGTGATTTTTAAGAAAGAAGACAATTTATGCTAAGATCCAATAATCTATTTGTTACTTCTGCACAAAATAATTATTTCCTCAACTAAGATGCGTCTCAAGAGTAAACTTACCTCCAAGGCAAAAATAACTCCTTACTCTGTCATCATTCATTGGTTTAGTAAGTTCATGACAATCATATCATACTTCTCAAAAAAAGAAATTTTTTTTTAGTCAACTATCCTTCCCCCCCAACCAGATCACAACATTGTCCTCAATGTTAAAATATAGATGAGCAAAGGATAGAAGATATTACCTGTTGGAGAAATTACTGAAAAGAGAAACTTGACACAAATTTAAACAGAAACAAAGTACAATAAATAAAACCAAAGGTAAAGGAAAGTTGTAAACGAAGTGTCAGATCTGGCTTTGTTTTCATCCTGCTTCCTTCACTGCTTCATGCTGACCAATCTATCTGAGCTATTGTTGGGTCAGGTTTAAAGATCAAAGGAAAGGGATTTTTTTTTTGTTTTTTTTTACTTCAAGAAAACTATCAGGGTAAAGAAGTCTAGAAACCCCTGAAGGACCCTTCTCAAAGGATCGTCTGTCCAAAATGAAAATACAGCAAATTCATACAAAGATAAAAAAAAATATAATAGCAAATGATGACATACCTTTATGTACAGTTTTCATGGCGTATCTTTATACTGCGCGTCATGAGTGCAGTAGTGGCATATCTTTATACTGTGTGTCACCAGTGCAGTAGACACTCACGTCCGTTTATTCAAAGAAAAGAGAAAGAAGAAACCATCGTGGGTTTCTATCTTGGGTTTGGAACCTGGAGAGCTCACACTTGGGTTCGTAACATCAACAAAGATGCTAAAATCTGAAACCCGTAATGTCCAAGATCCAGAACGTCCCATCCCAGGGTGCTGAGAGCCCCTTCTAATAAAAGAAAGGATCAAGCTCAGATGTCTCATACGCTTTGGCAGCCGCGGGTTACTTCTCACTAATAACCAGAGAGGGACGTTATTGCCTATCCATCAACGCCACAGTGCCTAGATGGTAAACATTGGGTTATGGAGTGCGGTTCTCTACAGAGCTTGATACAAGAACCTTTTTTAAGGACCAGCGTGCAAAGGTCCACCCAAATCAATGACGGGTCAGCCAAAGGCTGGGGCTCCACAACTAATTAAAGCCATGGTACTCCTTCTGGATCGCCCTTGTTCAGACATTTTTCTTTTCTTTTTTTTTTCTTCTTTTTTTTTAAAGAAAACATAAAGAAGAAGAAGATAATATGTACAGATTGTTGTGGATATGACTCACATCTGTCTCTAGTTTCACGTCCAGTAACGGCTTAAACGCCTTCTATGAGTCGAGAATAAGCTTCCCATCCAATTTTCTTATAAATTGGCAAACAGGGTCTTTTAAAGTCAGATTCTCAAGACTGTAACGTTTTTCTTCATCCTTGAAGAGATTCCACAAATTAAGAAGTTCACGATGCACCAATCCACAAGAATGCGTCTCAAGAGTCAATAAGATATCATCTAATGACTCCTTATTGAGTCCATTCTTAATGAAGAAAATTTTATCTTCTCTGTTTACGGAAACCATCCCCAAAGAATGACATCGCTTGTTACAATTCCATTGTCCACATTTGTGACAGACTTGTAACCTTTTTGCTCTTCTCCTTTTAGAATACGAACTTCTTTCAAGACCTGACATATATAAGTCAAATGAAATTGAAGACTCACCTGCTAGTCGGACCTTTGCTTCAATTATCCAGCGTACATCTTCTGGCATACTCTTGTGCATTAACAGTCTCAATCTTTCACATCTAACTTTGTAGATTTTTGTCAGAGCATTTTGAGGGAGAGAAGGAAAATGTTTTCTCAGGTTTGAAAAAATGACATCCATTTTAAAGGAGAAGAAGGATTCAGTTATTTTGAAAAACTGAAAAACAAACCGACTTGAGAGTCACGGAGTACCGTTATCCACCACTTAACCCAAAACACAAAGAACTTCAAAAACAAAGCAACAAAATTAGAATAAATTCTATTCATAACAAGAATCAGAAAGAGAGATGAATTCTACCTTATCAACTTGGTTGTCCAGAAATGGTTTGAGCCTTTGTCCATTGACTTTAAATACATTACTATTCCTAGGATTCTCAATATCTACGGCCCCATAAAGATACACATGTTTGACAACAAAAGGACCACTCCACCTAGATCTCAATTTTTCAAAGAATAGGTGCAGGTGAGAATTATAAAGCAGAACTTTTTGACCAATTTCAAAAGATTTTCTCAAAATTGTCTTGTCATGAAAAGCTTTTGTTCTGGCTTTATAAATCTTTGAGTTCTCATATGCATCATTTCTCAATTCCTCTAATTCATTTAATTGCAATTTGTGTATCTTGCAAGCATCATCAAGATTTAGATTAAAAGCTTTAACGGCCCAAAATGCTTTATGTTCCAATTCTACAGGCAAGTGACAAGGTTTTTCATAGACTAACCGATAAGGTGACATGCCTAAAGATGTTTTGAAAGGAGTACGGTAAGCTCAAAGTGCATCGTTTAGTCTTAAAGACCAATCTTTACGATTTTAGTTAACCGTTTTTTCCAAAATTTGTTTAATCTCCCTATTTGCCAATTCAACTTATCCACTTGTCTTAGGATGATAAGGGATAACAATTTTATGTGTAATACCATATTTCTTTATTAAAGATTCAAATAGTTTATTGCAAAAATGTGTTCCCTCATCACTAATGATAGCTCGAGGGGTTCCAAATCGACACAAGATATTTTCTTTTAAAAATTTGAGAACAATTTTATGATCATTGTGTCGGCATGGAATCGCCTCAATCCATTTTGAGACATAATCAATTGCAACCAAAATATACACAAATCCAAATGAAGATGGAATGGACCCATGAAATCAATTCCCCAACAATCAAAAATTTCAATGACGAGGATGAGGTTCAGAAGTATCATGTTTCTTTTTGAAATTGAGCCCATTTTTTACAATTTTCATAACTTTTGTAAAAAGTATAGCAGCCTTTAAATAAAGTGAGCCAATAAAATCCGCACTGCAAGATTTTTGCAGTTGTTTTCTTTGAAGAAAAGTGACCTCCACATGCTTCTAAGTGACAAAATTTAATGACACTACCTACCTCACTGTCGGGCACACATCTTCGAAAGATTTAGTCAGGACAATATTTGAACAAGTATGGATCATCCCAATAAAAATTTTTCACCTATATCAAAAATTTCTCTCTATCTTGGTGCGTCCATTGAGGCGGCATCTTTCCTGTTACAAGAAAGTTAATTATGTTAGCAAACCAAGGCATAGAATTGACAGAAAATAAAAATTCATCAAGAAAAGAATCATTGATAGGTGTGCTATCAAAAGGTGAGCCTGTTGTAAGTCTGGACAAATGATCAGCGATAACATTTTCGGCTCTTTTCTTATCTTTTATTGTGATGTTGAATTCTTGAAGCAACAAGATCTACCATATCAATCTTGGTTTGACATCCTGCTTAGACATCAAATATCTAACAACAACATGATCGATGAAAATCACAATAGAAGAACTAATTAAGTTAGATCGAAATTTGTCTAGTGCAAAAATTACAGCAAGTAGTTCTTTTTCAGTTGTGGTGTAATTCATTTATGCACTATTTAAAGTTCTACTTGCATAACAAATCACATGAGACTTACCTTCCTTTCTTTGGCCTAAAACAGCGCCTACAGCAAAATCACTAGCATCACACATCAACTCAAAAAGCAAAGACCAGTCAGGAGATTACATGATAGGAGCAGATGTCAGAAGACCAATTAATTTTTTAATTTTTTTTTTACATTCTTGAGTCCAATCAAATGGTGCATCTTTCAACAGAAGATTACATAATGGTCTAGATATGGCACTAAAGTCTTTAATGAATCTTCTGTAAAATCCTACATGTCCTAAAAAGGAATGAACTTCTCTGATTGCTTTTTGGGAAGGCAAATGGGCAATTAATTCAACTTTAGCCTTATCAACTTCAATTCTTTAGAAGATATCACATGACCTACTATTCTTGAGGTAACCATGTAATGACATTTTTCTCAATTTAGCACAAATCTTTTTTTCTTCGCATCTTTTAAGAACTTTTTCCAAATTATCAAGACAATTTTCAAAAGAATTTTTAAAAACTGTCAGATCATCCATGAAAACCTCTAAATAATGCTCAATCATATTACTAAAAATGCTTAATATGCATCTTTGGAATGTTGCCGGAGCATTACAAAGGCCAAAAGACATTCTTCTATATGCAAAAGTACCAAATGGACATGTAAAAGTGGTCTTTTCTTGATCTTCCAATGCAATTAGTATTTGATTATAACCTGAAAAACCATCAAGAAAATAGTAGTATGGATGTCCTGCTACCCTTTCCAGAATTTGATCAAGAAATGGCAAGAGAAAATGATCTTTCCTAGTAGCAGCATTTAATTTTCTAAAATCAATACACATATGCCAACTAGATGAGACTCGCATAGGTATTAATTCACCCTTATCATTTTCAACCATTGTTATTCCAAATTTCTTAGGCACAACTTGTGTAGAGCTTACTCATTGACTATCAAAGATATGATAGATAATTCTAACATCAAATAATTTAAGGACTTCAGCTCTAACTACCTTTTTCATGTGTGGATTTAATTTTCTTTGAGGTTGTTGAGAAGTTTAGCATTATCCTCTAAATGTATTCTATGCATACAAATTAATGGATTAATCTTTTTATGTCCTTTAATGTCCATCTAATTGCACTTTTATGCCTTTTAAGTACTTCTGTTAACATACTTTCTTGTTCTTCAGTAAGAGACGAGGAAATTATCACTGGAAAGTTTTGCTTTTCTCCCAAAAAAGTATACTTTAACCCAGCAAGTAATGACTTTAGTTCCGGTATGGGTACTTTTTCATGAGCCTTATCATTCATGGGTTTTAGCTCTTTAAATCTTGGTTTCCATCCCTTGTACTCCATTACTTGTGTACAATCATGCAAAGAATATATTTCAGAGATATCATCTTCTAATTGCATGTCTGACTCAAATAAATTGACTAAACAAATTTGTAATGGGTCAGAAGAACTCCTTGTTTGAAGATGATCATCTATAATGACTTCAATTCCTTCAACTTCCTCCTTTTCATCAAGGACTTCCTGTGGTTGCTTGCACATGTTAAAAACATTGAGCTTTAGTGTCATGTTTCTAAATGTTAGTTTCACCACTCCATTTCTACAATTTATCAAAGTATTAGATGTTGCTAAAAATGGACGGCCTAAAATAACAGGAATTGACTTGCAACTATCAATCATAGGTTCAGTATTAAAGACAATAAAATCCACAAGATATATGAATTTATCAACTTGTACTAACATATCTTTCACTATTCCTCTTAGAATTTTAATTGATCTATCGGCAAGTAGAAGAGTTACAGAAGTTGGTTTTAACTCACCTAAGTTGAGTTACTGATAAATTGAATATGGAAGCAAATTGACACTAGCACCAAGATCAAGTAAAGCTTTTTCAATTTTATGTTCTCCAATAATACATGAAACTGTAGGACAACCAGGGTTTTTATATTTCAATGCATTATTATTCTGAAGAATGGAGCTTACCTGTTCAGCCAAAAATGCTTTCTTTTTCACATTTAGTTTCCTTTTAATAGTGCACAAGTCCTTCAAATATTTGGCATAACAAGGAATCTGTTTGATAGTATCTAACAGAGGAATATTGATTTTCACTTGTTTCAAAATTTTAAAAATTTCTTTGTGGTAGTCCAATTTCTTTGGATTATTCAATGCTTGAAGAAATGGGGGTGAAGGCGAGAGTTTGGTCTCCTTTTGGTCAACTTCTTCATTTTCTTGGGGAATTGGTTCATCTTCTTACTCACAAGGTTCAGGAATTTGTTTTTCAACAACCTTTCCACTCCTAAGAGTTATCACTGACTTGACTTGATCTATTTGTTGGTTTTCTGAACTCCCATCATTTAGACTGTACTGACTCTTGGGATTTGGTTGAGGTTGATAAGGAAATTTTCCTTTCTCGTGAATGGTGAGTGCAGAAGAAAGTTTAGCAAGAGTTTCTTTTATATCAATTATAGTTTGATTGTTTTGTTTATTAATGGTCTCTTACTTTTCTATGAATGCATGTGGTGTTCTTCAAGGTTTTTCCTATATGGTGGGACATAAGGTGCATATCCTTGAGAATTTTGAGAGTCTTGTTGTTCCTGAGGAGGTGGTGGTTGCACGAATTGTGACTGATTATTATTCCTCTAACTGAAATTCGGGTGATTTCTCCATCTCGGATTGTATGTATCTGAAAAAAAAGAAGTAAATGACTTTTTAAAATTATTCATTGTATTTACTTGCTCATGTACAACTTCTTTAAAAATAGGAATATTTGGACATTCATGTGTTGAGTGTCCTAAGTCATCACAAATATCACAAATTTCTTCATTTTGCACAGATTTGATTTCTTCTATTTTTCTTAATTCCATGACTTCAACCTTTCTAGCCAAACTAGCAAACCTAGCATTTAGATCTTCCTCTTGACTAAGGTGATATTTTTCTTTATTAGCACTTGTAAGGTTAGATCTAATTGAATTTTCAGAAGGGTTAGTATTATGCCAAGATTGAGAATTTTCAGCCAACTGGTTTAAATAGTCTAAAGCTTTATCAGGTTCTTTATCAAGAAACTCATCATTGCACATTGTTTCCACAAATTATTTAGTTTCAGGTGTTAAACCTTCATAAAAGAAGCTTATAGTGCGTCATTTTTCAAAACCATGATGTAGGCAAGAATTTAACAAATCTTTAAATCGTTCCCAACATTGAAAATGTGCTTCATTTGAATTTTGAGAAAAATTTTGGATTTGTCTTTTCATAGCATTGGTTTTATGTATTGGAAAAAATTTCTTTAAAAAATCACCTTGCATTTCTTGCCATGTGCCAATTGATCTTGGTTTCAAAGTGTTAAACTAAGATTTTGCTTTATCTTTTAAAGAAAAAGGAAACAATATAAGCTTAACAATCTCTTCAGTGTAATTTTGGTCATTGAAAGCAATACATACTTCCTCAAATTCTTTCAGATGTAAATATGGGCTTTCAAACTTTAAACCATGAAAATTAAGAAGTAAAGAAATCATAATTGGCTTAAATCTAAAATTGTTGGCATTGAGTGGAAAGATAAAATATGATGGACTAGAATTTCGAGATGGTTGCAAATATTCACGCATGGTTCACAACGGTTGATTTTCATGTTCATCATGTACACTTTTATTTTCAGCCATTGTGTCAATTGTGTGTGATTGTGATTTAAACAAATCAATATATAAAGTACCAAGATTAATTTTAACTAAACGACCATAATTTAAATCACGATACCAATTAAGTATAAATAAATGACTTAAAATGAAAAAAATAATGTACAAGTCTACAGTTTACACCAGCCATTAAATATTAACAAGGATGTGGTATAAACTAACTACCCAATAAATATTAACAAGTAAAAAGTTAAATAACAGATAAAGTAAAAGTTAGATAGTTAGAGAGTTAATAATTAGTAAGTTAGAATATGTAGAAAGTAAAATACAGAAAATAAAGTGCAGAAGATAAATTGCAGAAAGTAAATTGTAGAAAATAAATTTAAAATATGAAAATCGGAGAGAGACAAAGCCCCACCAAAGCTAACAAAAGAGAAGAGAAGAAGAAAGATTATTTCATTACGTAATAAAGTAATAATAAATAACAGAAATTAAAAAGTTAGAGAGCAGAAATTAAATGACGTAAATTAAAAGTTAGTAAACATAAGTAAATGACATAAATATAAAAGTTAGAAAGTTAGTATGTTAGCAAGTTAGTAAGTTAGATAGTTAATAAAGAAATCGAAGGATCGGCAAGCCGATCTTTGGCTTTGGTGAGAGAGAAGAGAGAATAAATTTTATTAAAGAAAAAGAATCTCAATAAATTAAAACTTCAAATCAAGTCCCTGACAACGGTGCCAAAAACTTAACTGTTGAATTTAAAGGATGCAAACCCAAGTGCAGGTTATCTCAAGTAATAAATTTCTCGGGAGTCCGAGGTCGATCCACAGGGAATTGATGAAGAAAAATTAATTGAGGTAAGAAAAGGATTTGTCACAACACTAAAAGTAATACAAGATGTTCACAAATGAATTTAAGAACTTGCTTGGGTTAGGAGATCCACTCTTGGTAATAAATTAGAGGCAAGATTATTTCTCTTTATAACTTAATTGAAATCCACACACAACGGAGGTTCCAATCAGAAAATATAATATTCAAAGTTCAATTATATATGTAATCATATTATGATTCCTTTAATTATCTACCAACATTTGTAAATGAGTTCAAGCATTCACTGTGCCAATCCTATTGTCTACAATAAATCAAGATCTCCATTATACAAAGAAGGTTTCTAAATTAATTGGAAACAAAATACAACACATATAATGTCCATTTAATAATATATCATTTAAGCACAAGAAATAGAATAATCTAACCTTATTTCATTACCAAGAGCTTCAATCTTTCACCCAAGCAACATGAAGATTTAGTTACTCATAGATAAAAAGAAAGAAACAGAGAAGAAGAGAAAGATGAACATAACTTCAATTTAGAGCAAGAGAAAATTATAACAAAGGAAAACAATAAACAAGCATAATCATAACTTCTAAAAACTAAGCCTAACACCAAGAGCACCAAATGATCAGCCAATGGTACCTTTTATAGAGGATTAGGGATACAAAATGACAAAAGGGCTGATTAAGAGTAAGTGGATGAGTGGGTGGAGTGGTTGGATGAGTGGTTGAGTGGTTGGATTATTGAGATTCTTTGTCTCTGAAATCATTCACTGCTTAACTTATGGATGTCGTCAGAATGAAGCAGCGTGGTCTTCATAAAAGTTGTAGCATTTTGTCTCAGTTTTCCAATGCCACCAAGATCATCCAAAAATTCGTTCTACAACCCAAGATATGAGCCAATTACTACAGACTGTTCAGGCCCAGTTTCAGCACCTCTGTTTTGACTTACAGACCCAATATCACCTCCAAGCTATCCGATTGGAGTTTTGTGTCCTTTATGAAAGTTGTAGATATCAGTCTTAACTTTCAAGTATCCAAATTTCAGCCCAAGAAAGTTCTTACAGTCCGAGTTATGCTCTGATTACTGTAAGCTGTTCAGGTTCCAATCACAAAACCCGTATTTTGACTTCCAAGCCCAATTAGCTCCTCTAGATGTCTATATTTTACCTGGAACTCTTCATGAAAGTTGTAGAGCTCTCTCTTATTTTTCCTACAAGATAAGATACATAATTTTTACACATCTAGAACTCAAGATATGACTGAAATACAGAAATAGTGTAAGACCCAAATAATGCTGAAAAAATCAATTAAGTCCAATTTGAGTCCAAACTTACAAAATATAACCAAACTCAATCAATTAAGTACATAGAGAGTGTAAATGACTAAAAATGAGAGTTTATTAATGTATAAAATATGTGATTATCAATTTACTCTCAGAATTTTCCCTCACATTGTCTCTTTATTCCACTAAATCGAGTATATACTGTTGTTTGAGAAAAATTTCTTTTTCTTTTTTATGTGTTTTATCTTTTGAGTAAAATCCCTATTTTTGTTATTTAAATATAAATGCCCATCACTTCCATTCTTGAAATACTTTTTATCTTTAATTTAGTTTCTATCCAAAGTGTTATTATTTTAGTCTTTTAAATATTTTTGACATCAATTTGCTATTTTATTTTAATAATGTTAAGTTTCTTTAATTTGTTCTCTCAATTATTTAAAATATTATTATATCCACCTTTATTTTATATATAAGAGTACTTTTTCTTAATGGTGAGATATTTGCTTATTACACTTTCCTTCTTTTTGAGAATATCTTTTTTGTACAAGTACTCACTTCCTCTTTATATCACATGTCATTTTTTCTTTATTAATTTTCCTTTTATGTTGATTAGCTCTATTTATTCTCACATTTCCTATTTCTTTTACAATTCAAATCTACTTAATTAATTTCAAATTTGATTAATCAATTCTCTGTTTATTTGATTAACCTAATCTCAAATTTCCACATATACGATTCAACAAATATTGGTTGTAGCAAGTGTCACATATTCGACAACAATTCTATCAAAATCTTAAGCTGTAAAACAATTAATGATCATAATGTTTAGGCATTGAAAATTGTCATCATTTCTTCCTCTTTGTTATTTTTTGAAAAATATTACCAATTACATGTGTACTATGCTAAAAACTAAGTCTCTATATCAAAAAATTAAGATTTTAAATGAAATATAATTAAAAGACGTTACAATTTATATTAAAAAGACTATGTATTGCATTGGCTACTTAGTGTGTATTTAGTTTGCAGTTGAGCACTCTGAATGGACGTTTGACCCTTCCTCGAACAACTGAATTTTCGTTTGGCTTTTTTCTATTTCATTTGCTTCAACCGAGTTTCCTCTTCTAACTTACGTTTAGTCAAAAGCAAAATTATCTTGTTTTTGCATTCAATTTTTGTCCGTTGAGAGCATTAACTGAAAAATTGAATGGTTCCAACTACATTTTCACTCTTTTAACCCTCTCTCTTCTCTTCAGAATATTCTTATCACACTCGTTCATATTTCTTCAGTTGTTGTTCTCAGTTGGCCTCTGTTTTTCGGAGACTCGTTCGTATTCTTCTTCTTCTTCGTGATCTAAAGAACCGATCTATTGCTCCAGGTATCCTTATTCTTCTTCGTGATTTGATCTGTTGTGTTGAGAGTTCAGTTCTGTGACTTTTCGTTGTGAAAATGTCACACGGTGATGTATAATTATAGCAAAGTTACAACTTTAATCTCAGGCTTATAATTCTGCAACAATAACAATGGAGATGTCAATTGCCAAGGTAGCCTCAATAGATATTTTTATGTTTTCATCATATTTATTTTGACTGCACACAACCTGCTCGATGAAAGGTATGAATGATAATTTCTTCTAATGTCTAATGAATGAATGAAATGAGTAAAAGGGTATGGTAGGATGTGCTGATTGTATCACTTATAAGTTTCAACCCATGGAAGCTGGTGGAGGGATACTCATACAATAGTTCCATAGATAATAGATGAGTATGACCATTGTTTATTTGTTTCATTATCCATTATTTTTGCAAAATTTGCAATTTGTTCAATGTGTCAATTTACTTTTTGGTGAATATGGTGTTCCATAAATATTCTGGGAAGCATAGATGAATTACATTAAGAATGCCCTTGAACCAGAACTTGTTGATGTTGTTGTTGCTCTTGCACATTTATTGTCTAAGGTAAGCGTTTTTTTTTAATACTGAATTTAGCGACCAAGTTATACTTCATGTAGTCCACACATAGCATGAGGAGGTGATAAATTAGTGCTAAATATGCAATACAACTATTAAGAATTTTAAATTTTTGTTTTTTCTAACTTTTTTTTTTCTTTTTCATGCTAGTTTTTGGAAGTCATTAAATTGGAAGGAAAATGCTCATTCTCCTGATGACACAATAATGCCGATAGAAGTGGATAATTTACCACTCATAACACTTACAGGGGATTTGGTAGAGGGGATTTGGTAGAGGTCTTGGTCTGAGGGCTCATATTTCTCTGTCTTACAAGTTCTGCTATTTTACAAGGTTTGATTAATTTAAGAATTTTAGTCAGCCTATAATACTCCAACCAAAATATAGCATGTTGTAATTCCTTGTATTATTTTTAGGGTGTTAAATTTGGAATGCATATCAGAATTCAAAGCAAAGTAGTGTGTTCAGTTGTTGACATTCTTTTAGTATTGTCATGTCTTTATGCTTTTTTCTTAAAATTAAAAACGATGCCTGCTTTCCTGGTTCTGTTGGTGTTATTCTTGAAGTTTCTGTCTATTGGACAGAAAAATTGTGGTCATATTACTGGTGTCTATTTAGGCACTTTTTATATGAAATTATGTTATCTAAGATGAGGGGAAAAATATATTGTGTCCCAAAGCCTCTTGAAAACTTGTGTTGTCCCAAAGCAATATATTCATCATGTAAATATTTTAGATTTTCTTTATGTGCTTCCAGCATAAAATCTTCATTCTCCATTGTTATTAATGTTGTGAATTATGAAAAAATGGATACTAGTGCATTTGGTACCTCAATTGGTAAAGACATAAGTTATTTAATTTTAATGTGAACCTGCAGAATTAAAACATTATAACAATGTCAAATTTATATCCTACTTTTAGCAATAAGCATAATAATCAGTTAAGTATTTAACCATTAGACCTCCTCCAAACTTCAAACACCAAATAATGGGTGATGTAAATTGAAATTCTGCAATTCTGCTTACTTTTCAGTAATGAAAGTGAATATTCTCTCAGTTTGGCGACTAGAAATAGAGAGCACCAAATTTGCTTACTTCCCAATATTTGCTTAAATGTTATCATCTAAGTTTTTAAGAACTTTCATGATTTGCATCGAATCTTATTGTGACGTCACATTTTGTAATGTAAGAGAAGTTTAAGAGATATTGCTGAACTGTATGGATCCAAGTCATCTTTGCAAGGTATTGAAGTATATCGTAGAGTCACTGGAATGCAATCCATCTACTCAACATGCTTCAAAGCTGCAAGAATCTCTGCCATGCTCATTGATGATGCGCTAGAATTGGACAAAAAGCATGATTTAGAATGGCATAGGAATTTTACACCTCTTGTTGGTAGAATCTTAAGAATTGAACGGGTAGTCGGGAATTTTACACTTATTGTTATAGTTCAATTCTACTTGATTATTTATGCAGGAAAGATAACAATATATTAAAAATCTCTCTTGTGCATTTTTGAAGCTAGAAAGATACGTATTTTAAATGAAATATTTGTGTTACTTCTTGTTTGTGCAATCATCTCATAAGAATAAAAGAAACAGGTAAATTTTGTTACAAGGGGACAAAAATGTTGTGTTTTGCAAGAACCATTCTAAATAAGAAGTTTTGCATATGAGTTTTTGTTGTGTGTGCATTCATTCCAAAATAGTAACTTGGCTTCATCTAGTAATTTATTTAGAGGATTGATTAAAGTGTTTCAGCAAATTAATGCTTGAATTTCTTAAGCATGATCTATCTAAGAATATACTATCATGTAGAGATTCCTTAGGTAGTCTTTGTTATGAAGAAAATTTTGAATTTATTTATACGTCAATTGACTTTATAAGATGCTATAAGCAACTGGCGAAAGGAATTTTTATCCTTATAGCCTCTAGGATCAAAGTTTAGATGGCAAATAATTTATATAATTTATTCAACTATGCATATAATTTATGCATTTTGTTATAATTTTTTTTTTATAATTTAGCTCTACCACTAAAAGTAAAAAAAAAATGATAACATTTATATAATTTGTTCATGTACACTTAAAAATAATGAAATGAAATAAACTGTAATATTAATATTGTAAAATAAACTCATACATTTTTTAGTAATTACACATTTAAAAGTGATTTTGATAATTTACATCCAAATAATATTCATTTTGTCAAACTCATTTTTAAGATAAAAGTTCCTAAATATAAATCACATTACTGCAAACTCACTTTCAACCAAACTTAAGTTTACAAATACACTTTCAACTAAATTTAAGTTTATCAACTCCAATCCAACACATACTTACTAGTTAGTCCTTAATGTAAGGTTTCGTTAAAAGTTGTAACATGTGTGCATATTCATGGATGAATGTATTGTGTTGATATGGGTGAGTCAATTACTATTTAAAATTTGTAAATTTTTTAAATTTACTATTTCTAGTATAAAAAGGTAAGATTTTGTTATACTTATTTCTCTTCGTTTGAGAAAAAAGTACTAATTTGATGACACTTTATATAATTAAGATTAAATTGATAATAATTTTTTTTTAGGATTAAGGTGATGATACTTTCCTCTTTAAAAGATTAAAATAAGGATTTATTCTTTATTTCTTTATATGTTGAGAAAATCTTCTATATAATTTTATTGAATCCACCAGTGAAGAATTTTTTTTTAGCTGAAGATTTTTTTTATTACATTATACTTTATAATTACTATATAATCCTTCACACTTAACTTAGTAAAAAGCTGTACGTTATTAATCTTGGATGCACCAGTTGGAGAAATTGATGAGGCACGAAGGAGTGATGATGATTTTTTTTAACGAAAAATTTATTTTAATTGAGATTTTTTTTTAAAAAAAAGGATAAAAAATAATATGTGACCTCTAATCATTTCTTATTTATTTTTAAAATATTTTATAACTTTTTAATTCATAAATAAAAATAAATCATTTTTTTAACTTTTTCATCCAAATATACTTTTAAAATAAGTTTAATTTTATTAAAATTTTCCTTTTTTTTAATTCTTAGCATTACCAATTTACCATTCACTAAATGGTTTTTGAGATTTTAAAATTTAAAATTTTTATTTTTATTTAATACTAATTAAAAGGTAGTCAGATTCAGTGTATAAGTAAGTAAGTTGTATTTTCAAGGAGATAAAAGTTTAAACATGTGGAAAACAATTGTTGAAAAGATCTTTTAATTACTATTAATAGTAAAAATGGCTGGACAAGGCTAAATTTTATCTAAATAGGTCTAGGCATATTTTGTAGTATGTCAACATGAGTTTAATTATTATTTGTCATAGACTTTTTTTTAGACATATGTTTATGAAAACATATAAGTTTTACTTATCTTAAAAATCTATTTAAATGATTACATTACTTAAAAGCCTTTATATATGTCAATAAATTTTAATTTTTTAATTTTAAAATAAATATAATATTTGATAAAATTATTATATTTTATATAAAATAAATATATTATACAAATAAATAATTAATTATGTAAATATTAAAATTTTTTAATTATATTTATATATAAATATTAAAAAAATAAATTTGCTTGATAAACTAAATAACTTTTTTCAAAAACTTAATTTTTAGTTTACATCATTAAATAAATTTTTCAAAACATTTAAACATAATTTATTTACTAAATAAACTAGACCTATAAAAGTCAAAAATAGGTTAAATGGTAGACCCTTAATGATTTGCCTAGCTTGTTCCCATCCGTAATTTCAATAGTGTCTTATGGTTATTCTTATAGCAGATATAGTTACTCAAAGACGAAAAAGGAAGATAGGAGAATTTATTAAGGGACATAGGATATTTCATATCTGTGTACTACTTTGACCTGTTTGCCGTCCACTGCCTTTTCCGGAACAGGAAGGGAACCTTCCAAAGTCGTGGAAATTAAAACAGCCAATTTGCACCAAAGGACCCACATTCATCATCATCATCAGCTAACATCACCACACCACTATCCAACCCCTTCCTAGTTCCTTCCTTCCTTCCTATATATGTACGTAGTGTTTGACGTTTAAAGTCATCAAAACAAAACTAGTCGTGCTGTAGCTTGAGCTGTAGTGTAGCAAAGGGAAGTCAAAGAAGAAAACAACTTGAGGCGAAAAAAATAAAGGGAAAATATAATGAAGAAAAAATTAAAAGGATTTGGTTGAAGATTAATAAGTGTTGAGTCATGGTCATGGGTGTTGGAGGTTAGAGATAAAGAAAATGGGGGCAGAGGCAGAAAGCAAAAAGAAAATAACCCTAATTCATTTCTTGAATGAATAGATGAAAATGGGTATATCGAGCTGGGTGTGTGATTAGAGTTAGAGTGGTGCATATATACCTGTTTATGTAGTTTAGTGCAGAACAAAACTTTGCCAAAAATGGGAGGATATGAGGTTTCAGATCATAATCATCCGAATTCAGAAAGAGAGATGCATGTATGTTTCTAATGATTTGTGTTGATGAGAATGGCGAAAGACATGAGATCAGCTCAACAAGTACAACAATTACAATATTCAAAAGAGGGACACACGAGAGAGACTGACAGAAGAGAGTGAGCACACACTGCTGGTAATTGTATGAGGGCATACATTTGCGGGTGCGTGCTCACTTCTCTTTCTGTCAGCTTCCATTTCTGTTTTGTGTGTTTCCCTCTCCATTTCTGATCCTTTAACTTCTCTCTCTTCATCTATTTCTGACTCTTCCTTCGGCTCAATGTTGTCTTTCTATTCTTGCTTTCCAATTTTCACCATCTTTTTAGTCGTCTTAGTCTTCTCTTTTTAGTCGCCTCTTGGAGTCACTGAAGAGTTACATAAAGCAAATAGGTATAGAGCATTATGATTCATGAATGATAATTATAGCACTTGAAAGGACACATCGAGTGGGATTGACAATCCTTCGTTATGTGTGTAATCTTTTTGTTCCAGTGCTTGGCAAATGGATGAATAAGAAACATACAAGTGGTTGTTTCAAGTCAACATTCAAGTTGGAGTTTCGGTGGTAAGCGTGCACAGACTACTCTATAGCCCGTTTTCTTTATGCAGTACCACATGCCAGCATTCATTCTTATCGATTTGTGTTTCTAGTTTCTTCTATATTTTTTCTTTATAGTATAATTTCTTTTCCATTTAAATATATGTTATATTATATAATATATTTATGCAATTGTGATGGAGCTTCAAAGTGGTACGACGCTCTCCTTCCTCGAATAGATAGAACAGAAAATTCAAACGGAAATCTTCAAGGTACGCCTTGTTACTGTTCATTTTCTAACGGAAAACTGTATGTTGGATTCAGTTCCATAAACCCTTGTTTTCTTTTCTTCTTCCCTTTCTCTCCTTTTGAGTTATGATCTTATCCACCATGCAAAGCTGAAGAGGAATGTTTGGCCCTGGTGCTGTGCTCTTTTCTTTCTTTCTTTCTTTTTTCTTTCTTTTTTTTTTTTGTGGATCTGCACACTCTTTTCTTGTCCTCAATCTGCCTCAGATTTTGGGCTTGACCCTTTTTTCGATTTTATTTGCTATTAGCCTGTTCTCTTATTAAGCAGTTGCTCAGAGAAACCAGCAGCAAAGGAAAATTATATGGGTTTTAATTTAATTTTAAGTTGAATTTCAAGGGTCAGAATTAGATGAAACGGACTTAAATCATACCTTCTGAGTGGGATTTTTGTAGGTTTTGAGGGAGAGAATATCCTGTTGGGAAGTTGCATCAACGCATCAAGCAGCTAAATAAGCGAAGATTTTGTTCCTTCCCTTGGTGGGCTGATATGTATTCATGTATTACCGTGATTAAAGGAATTCAAGTAGTAACCTTCTCTATACAGGTTAGAGATTTTTCCATTCAGCTGTCTCTCAGAGACTGTTTAATTTATCCCTTTTTAATTTTAAGTTGAGAAAATATTTCTTTTTCTTTGGATTCCATTATTTTTATGAGTAGTATGTAAAATGCAAACCTCTTGTCGGCTTTGGGAGTGTTGGATAACAACATAGCGAGGAGAGAAACAAGTGTAGATAGTTTGTTTTAGAAACGCAAGGATTGATAGTTAATAAAATCGTTGGATTGTTTTATTGATAGTTAGAATAGTTTGAAATAGTTTGGTGGGTTGAAGAGTAAGATAGAATGATTTATTCAAGGAAGCACCAATACTTCAAGGTGTCTGTACCTTTGTCACATGCATTCCCAAATCAGATATCCTATCAAATACGCTTCATAATGTGTAGCAGTCAAATAATGAGGCATGGAACTGTGTACCAGAAGAACTACTAATCATTGAGGTAACCATTTTTGAATGGTATGAGTTTTAGTTTAATCGTTTGATCTATTTCATGAATACTGCCCGCTGCTAATTTTATGAGTCTGTTTGATAGTGTTTAATAACTACATTGAATAAATTAAGTTCAAAAAGGGGGTTCAATTTGCCAAGATTCTAGCCGGTGTTTAATTGAACCACATTGCATGATTGAAAGAGAGTTTAAGCCACTAAAATTGGGTTAGTGGTGAGGAGCTTAAATAGTTTGCATGAAGTCATAAGTTCAAATTTAATTACCGCCACTATACCATATAATATATATATATATATATATATATATATATATATAGGGAGGTCGGTTTACGGTTCAAAGTAAGTCTTTTTTGACTTACATTCATTTTTAATCGTTAGATCCACTTTCATCTAATGGTTAAAATTATTTCATTAAAAGTAACCATTAGATGAAAATAGATTTAACGGTTGAAAACGAGTGTAAGTCAAAAAAGACTTACACTGGTGTAAGTTGATCCTCTCACACACACTACTACTATTACTATATTTAAAGATAGTTGAGTCATTAAACAGACTTCATCAATTGGTTTATTACTATATTTAAAGATAGTTGAGTCATTAAACAGACTTCATCAATTGGTTTAATATTGAGTTAGTATGCTTTAGCTGGATCTCATCTGTTCGTCTTTCCCTAGATGTCGTATTCTTATGTTGAAAACTACTATTTTTTTTTAAACATAGAATGTAATGTTGAGGTTTTAAAACCTATGGTTGGATAAGGACACTGAATTAATGAACCATTTCATGTGGTAGTTGTCCAGATGCCTTTTGCCATCAGATTGATATTTATGTCTCAGATCAGTTTTGAATTTAAGAAGTTATCGGATAAAATAATTTTGCTTCTTTTTGAAAATATTAATCTGATAACCCATAGAAAGATCTTAAATTTGTAATATGTTTTACAAAAGTAAGTATGTAAGTCCATTCCTCCTAATAATTAATGACAGTAATATATCAAGTAACGCATCCTAATATAGTGGATTTTGTTTTTTATTTGTGATGTGTAAAGAAACCAAACTGTTGATGTATTAAAAAATTTGAAGCTGAATCATGTGAGAAACAAGTATGTATGAGCAGCTCTCCTAATTAGTCATAGTAATATTTCAGTTTGATTTGACTATTTTATGACTTATACCAGCTTGTTTGTTTTCTGAAAATTTGAAATTGAAGCATTTGCTTTGGCTTAAGTTTGTGGAAGATTTCTTCAGCTTAGACGTATAGCACAAATTGAACATTTTGAGTATTTTTGTACCTGGATATGTGGCATTCTTTAATCGAAAGGGTTAGCTTTATTTAGTCACTGTTTCCCTTAGCATTCCTGGACTTAACATTCTGACCTATAGCACCTATAATAGGTGTAACTCTTCAAAGCTTGATGTGGTTTCAATGTAATTTTGAGAAGTTATTAGGAAGTAAAGTGGCACTCATGCCATCGGCTATGAAATTTAGCCTAATGATAAGTGTTTGATCCTATATGTGATATCAGAATACGGCCACCAGTTCTAATTCTCCAGGTGACATAGAGAGACTGTTGCCTTTATTTGATCATCGTCTCATAACTTTAGACTTAATAGTAAGCATTGAATCCTACATAAAGTTTAAGTTGACTTGTGATAAGATTTAGACAACAAATATCCTTAATTTACCTTTCATTCAGAATATAAAAAATTTTGTTCACATATTTTCGATGAATGTCGTTGACTATAAATAAGTGCTGATTGCATTGACCAGTAATAAATTGACAATATTTTGTAAATTAATATTTTTCTATGGCATATTAAGTTTTTTAGTAGCTTAGGTTGATTTTCAAGAACTGTCTAAACCATGTACAATATCTCATGCACGCATTATGATGACTTTTGCTTTCATTTGTTCAATTATATCTTCTTTTTTTTGTGAATGCTAAAAGGACTAATCTATGAAGTCTATGAAGAGTCTGTAGTACAGTTTGAATAGTCTTGCTTAAATTGTATATATTTTTCAATAACAGTAATTAACTTCATTAATAATTTACCTAGAGGCTATACCAAATGAGACTCATGCCTATCAATATATGAACATATTCCAGGGTCTATACCATGCTAGAAATTGAATTATAAACAAATTGAAGCTGCAACAAGTACATGTATAAAGGTTTTAATAACCTTAGATATAATTAGCCCTTCAAAGCATTTTGAGAGTAGAAATTAATTATTTCAGATGATTGGGATGATGTGAATGCTTTAATACTGCTCTAAACCTAGGAAATTATGTCAACTTTGTTTATTTTATAATTTGAATTTATTGGGTTTATGATGATCTCTTGCCCAATGAGTTGCTTTATGGCATCAGGGTTTGGGCAAGCAAAATATCATTATAATGTACTGTATTATCTCTTGAGCTTTTATTTGTTTATGATCACCTGTATAGAGAATAAGAGAAAACACACTGAATAACGCATTTACTGTATTTATTCTGACTATATAACTCTAAATGCAAGGACATTACATTTGAAGTATACTACAACTAATAGTATAACTATGTGTACCTATTATTTACATCATTCAACACTCCTCCTTGAGTTGGAGCATAAATACAGTATGCATTATACTTGTTACATATATAAATGATGTCAAGACCTTTGAGAGATTTATTGAGTATGTCTACTAATTGGACATTTTAGAAAGTATTTTCCCTAGCGAAATGAAAGTCAGCCTGAACGTGTGTACTCCTTTCATGAAAAAGTTGATTTGAGGCAATGTGTAATGCATCCTGATTATCACAAAATTGATGCTTCTGTCGTGCTTCAAATTTTATCTATTCAAGTAGTTGCTTTATCCATATAAGCTTGCAAGTAGTAAAGACCATGACTCGATATTTTGCCTTTGTACTTGGTCTAACAACATTTTTCTCTTTACTCTGCCAGAAAACTAGGTTGCATCTAGTAAGCACACAATATCTTGAAGTTGAGTGTCTATTTGTGGGAAAACTTGCCCAATCTGCATTTGTGTAACCAAGGTTGCATCTAGTAAGCACACAATATCTTGAAGTTGAGTGTCTATTTGTGGGAAAACTTGCCCAATCTACATTTGTGTAACCAAGGATCTAAGTGTGACCTGTGTCTTAATTTGTATAGTATCCATTTCAAGGATTTCCTTTAATATATTTATGAATGCAAATGACAACATCAAAATGAGTATCGCATAGGGATTAAAAATATTGGCTAACTAAAATCATAGCAAAATATATATTTGACCGACTTATCAAGAGGTAGTTTAGCTTTCAAACAAGTCTTACAATTCAGTAGGATCAGCCATGGGCTTACCTTGTCCTAGTAAAATTATAGTTATTAAACTTGAACCAGTCATCGACTTGGTCGATCACTAGATTAGTGGGTTATAATTGCTTCAACCTGTCAGTTACTGGTTAAACTGTAAAAAATAAAATAAATGCATGAATATTTAGTATAAAGGAAAAATTATATTGGTCTCCCTTGAGGTTTGACTTAATTACATCCAACACCTCTTTTATTTCAAAATTTACACTAACCCCCTTGAAGTTTATATTGTCATTACACTGACCTTCCTTGAGATTTACATTGTCATTATACGGATTTCCTATTGATCATTGTACTTACTCTCATATAGGGGAGGTCAGTGTAAGGGTGCAAATAAAAGGAGTATCTAGTATAATTAAGTCAAGTCTCATAGGAGGTCAGTATAATTTTCCCTAATATAAATAAAAGATCACAAAAATTAAGACATATCACAATCTTAAGTTCAAAACATAAGTTTGCAAGTTCAAAATACAACTAAACATGTTTAATCTATAATCAATAATTAATAATATAATAGAAATAAAACAAAGAATATATATTAAACAATATAATTTTAAGTGGCCATCAAGTTGATGCCTTGCAAACATGCATTTGATATAAAGTAACTTATATAGTAAATATGTACGCACTTGCACTGTGCAAGTATTGAGTAGAGAGACTATTGACTAGAGCCCACATTGACTAGAAGCTTGTTGCCTTGCTTTGCCTTGCCTTGCACTGATCAAATCAAAGCCCCACATTGAGTAGATTATGAGCACATAAAAGAAGCTGCTTCAACACGGCACCATTTGTACCCATGTGGTGACACCCCTTGTAAATAGGTGACAGCATGGTGTCTTTTTGCCTCATTAATTTTTTTTTTTCAACTAACTCACCTGGTTCAATTGAAATTGGCCAAGTCATAGAGATTTAAAAAACTTTGGACTGGTAAAACCGGTTTACTGATCTAATCGGCTTGTCTGGTCCTAGAGAATATAGGTGTAGTACAAAGTATAACTGATGATATAGTTATGCACACCTAGTATTTACATTATTCAACACCGAGAGAGAGAGAGAAGAACAAAGAAGGGTGACTAAGTGAAGGCTCAAGGTAGAGAAATTCCCTCGTGGATGCTATGTACAATTCATCCTAGATAAGTGTAACATCTAGTTGTAAATATAAATCTATGGCACAATATAAGTAGGAAAATCACCATTTCTAATATGTGAACACAAAGTTATTTTGTTTGTACCTTAAATGTTCAATTACGCAATTAAATTTCGTCTAAGATAGTATGAAGATTATTTCGCATACACCATGAATTTTTGTTGCAATTAAATCCTAAAATAACATTGAAAAATGTAAAATTGAGTTACAACATAGAAGTTAAATTATATCTTGGTTAAATTTTTCTATGCACAAAATAGTCAGGAGTCACTTTAAACAATCTCGCAACAAAAAGACTGTTACTTTTAACTTTGAAGTGAATGTCATTATTTATTTATTATCCGTCATGCATAAACCTGAAATATCCATAACTAAGAAATATGAATCTAGGAAGAATATCCATACTTGCTTAAGATTTAATGGATGAGGTATTTCACTTTTCATCTTATTTAACTGTTATGGAGTTGCAAACAACATTAATATGAGGCAATTACTTCTTTCATTGTATCACTAAGTAGAATGTGCGGGTATGCTTGCCATATCCCAATGCATACGTATCTTCCTATTTGTTACGAGTACACATGGGTATGTACTAGGTACACTTTTTTTTTTTTAAAAAAAATTCTATTGAGTACATCCTTTTTTCTTTTAGTTTGTTATTAAGTAAGATGTAGTGCATAACATTACTTCATCCCTTCAAATACGAAGGTAGAAAGCCTACTTCTGAGGTTGCGTGCTCTTTTCTTCTTCATTGTGATACTTCGTTTGTTGCTTTGAAGTTTTGGTCTCGTTTGTTGCATTATCATTTGTTGATGAGGTTGCAGTCATGGATTTAGTTCGTTGTTCTCTTTTTAAGATAATTTTATACTTATTGTCTTAGTCTTCATTTTTCTCTAATTTATTGTTGGGTGGTTAGGGCAAATTTGGGGATTTTGGATTTTGAGGACACTAGATAAATTTGTGTTTGGTATCTTTTGCTTGTTTGGTGAACTCAGAAGCGGGAGTATTGAAAAATTAAGAATTTCTGCTCAAGAGTATATAGAAGTGCATATACACTTTTTGTCATATAATGATTTGACTAGAAATAACACTTCTACTCTTGAGAAATGATGAAAACAACTTCCCTTTCTTTGTAAAGCCAATTACTTTAAAAATCTTGCAACATAATCATTAGTTCAAAAATATATATAATAAAAATACCACCATAATCAAAACAAATATATATATTCCATATCATACAAGTTTGTTGAGAAACATAGATATACAAGAACATGGTATCACCAAAATCACAATTTTCTTCTTTGCAAGCCTTATATTTAACAAAATTATATGGTTAAAAAATTTGCAACTTTTCTTACCTTATTTATACCTAGCATGAAGAAAAATATGAAAAATATAATTCTCAAATATTTGCTTTTTGTATCAGAAACTAAACAAATAATGAATTAGTACTAAAATCATAGATCATTTTAGTAAAGAAATAATAAAATAAAATATTTTTATATGCATATATATCAGTATGGAATAACGAAGATTTTAGACACATATATAATAAGTCAAGATCATGAGAGAAGTGATAAGAAATTATATATCAGATGATAGAAGTGAATGAATACTACGTTCTCTCGAGGTGTAGTGGGACACATGTAAGTACATTCTCCCCAGGTAAGAAATAATATACATCCCAATGCAGGTTGTTCATCTCCTAAACTTCTATAGAGAAATAAAGGCTAAGTTAGGGTTTTAATCATAGGGGCTGAGCTAGATTTTTTTTTTTAAGGGGTCAAAAGCTAATAGGTTCTAAATGCATGTTTTATGGGTATCTTGTTTTATCAATGTTTCACTTAAGTTAGTAATAGTATCTAAATTTCTTAGTTTTGAATGTTTTGGTACATCAAACTTATGATGCACCAATTCACTCTTCAATTGAATTTTTTATTGCTCAGAAAAATCTATAAGATAAATTTTTTAAATAAAAACAAATATATCATCAATACTAAAGGACTTGTAGGAATATTTAGGATCTATAGTTATGCTCAATATAAGAACTTTGTTTTACTGTTAAAATTTTTTAATTGATAATATATAACCATTGTAAATATATCTATCTAATTGTAATGCTCTATTGTTACATTACTCTTTTGATGACAAAAACAAATTATATCAGAGAAAGAAATACTCACACCAATAATTTAAATACTTTAATTCTTCCATAAACAAATGAAATTATCATTATGAAATATTTTAATATAATTATATATTTTTTGGGAATAATATGCAAAGCCTTCATGATTTTTTTAGATGCCAATTAATAGTTTCACATATATTACACATAAAGTAAAATTTTCAAGGTTTGGGGGGGGGGGGATGGCATCGCTTAGCCCCGTTTCCTCCATCATTGCCCGAGACTAAAGACAAGATAGATGTATGTCTTCAAATATTAAAATCAAGAAAATTTAACTATCATAAAATATGTCATAATTTTTAAGTTGTGCTTGACACAACACATGGAATAAAAGATCATCATTATCATATATGTGGTAAACATTTCAACAATCTCCAACAGTCTTAAGTGAAAACTAGTACGAATTTCCATTTTATCAAGGGGCCATGTAGGAATTGTGCTATGTTTGGGAGTAACCGCCAACTTAGATAATTAATAAGTATCTATATAGGAAATTCTGGAAGTGGCCAGACCACTGCTCCCCTAGTTCCCCGTTCTCTCTCCCACTGCAGAGAAATATGGGTATCTTTTCCACCCACTCATTTTATCATCCTAAGAATTATATTTAACATAGGAAAATTTCATTTGTTTTTAAAACAGTTTCGTTGCATACTTTCTTATGCATTTCTAACACAATATATTTATATATAGTCATATGAAAGAAAATAAGTACCCTTCATCCTTCATCCTTTGATAGCCATTTAGCATATGATTGAGATAACTTTGTAACTTATATAACTAATATATATATATAGCTAGCTTACACGATCCTCTCCCCAATCCGGTCAAAGGGAGGTTATCCATACTAGGACTAGAGGATTTAGAAAGATATTCCTTGCAGGTTATAAGCCCCAAGAAATTGGCATAGCTGTGATTTGAACCTTTGACCGTGCACTTTCCCACAGATCACATGCTCCTCCACCATTGGACTAACCCTTGGGGTAATCATTCAACTCATCTGCAATAAAGGGAAATAGTGTTAGAAAATATAAAATCAACTGATACTCCCCTAAGGTTCGCACCACCTTGGGGAAGCTTGTGCTACTTCTTTAATATTTTTCCTAATATCTCAGGCTCTATATCCTACCTTTGTATTTGTTCTGCTTAAGTTCTCTTACGATGTTTGCTTCTAATCACCAACTGCAGGTTTCCTCTCGGTTGTGTTAGTCATGGCAACCATCACTCAAAATGGGGGTGAATTGAGTGATTACAAATTTTTAAAATAACTTTGAGAAATTATGCATTTTGATATTTTTAATCAACACATGCAGTGGAAAAGGTACAACTATTAGAGATTGCTCAAATATCACTTGGGGTATAGGATAAAATCAAACAAATAAGTTAGATATCAAATTCAATTCAAGCATATATAATTAAAGTACAAATGTAAAGGAGATAGAATTGAGAGAAGCAAACACATTATTTATCATGATTCAGCTACCAATCACTTGTGGCCTACCTCCAATCCTCAAGTAAACCACCCGAGATTTTTCACTATCACGTCAAGCTTGAGTAGGTGCTTGAAACCTTTACAAATTAGAGCACTCAACACACCTTGGGATACCTCATCCTTTGTATTTGAGCTTCAAATTCAAGGGATACCTTACCCTTACAAACTTTTGAGGGATACCTCACCCTCTTTATAGATTATAAAAAGTATAGATGAATAGAAACTCTCTCAAGAGTGGATAATACAAATTGAAACTCTATAATGCTCTTCAAGGATATCTTAAATATTTAAAAAAATAAAGCACAAATGGATTGAAAGATTGATTCTTGGATTAGAGCAATAGAAATAAGTTTCAAGTTGTTGGTTAACCATTAAAGATGACCCAAGATATGTATTTATAGTGTTTTTGATCAAAGGAGCCGTTGGGTACAATTAATGGCAGCATTTAATGCTAAGAAAATAGTTGTTGCGTGTTCCAGGGTCGTGTTATTCGAATAACACTTTTGTTATTCGAATAAATCCTTTTATTGCGCACCAGGAAATGTTTTTTTGAACATGTTATTCGAATAACACTTTGGTTATTTGAATAAATCACTAAAAATACATTCTGGAATAACACGTCCCTTATTCGAATAAACTATTCTGGTTTCGAAAACTGACTTTAAATGGTCATAACTTCTTCCTTTCTCATCCGTTTAAAGCAAATGACTACTCATTAGAAAGATCTTTGAGTCTATTTTCAAATGAAATAAGTTTCACAACAAAACTCAAAGTATTTTGAAAGTTATGATGAAAAGAGTAACCAAAGGTCAGTTTTGTAAAACTCAAAATTGACTATTTTTCATAGTTTTGAACTATTACCATAACTAGCTTTTCAAAACATGTTTGTTGAGCATTTTAGCATGTGAAAACTATTTGTAAAGCTTTGAAAAATATATTTGAGATATTCATAAGGCTTTTTACATAAAGACCCTAAGTCCTATAAGTTATACCATTTAATCTTCCTTTGAACTTGGTCTTTGACATGACTTTGTTGTTATCAAAACCTTCATGGAATAGACATTCACATTCTCCTTGAGTTGAGCATAATTGAGATGTTTTGTTTTCTTGTTACAATGCTCACTTTTGGTACTTGGACTATCCTACAAAGTATTGCTCACTTAAACAAACATAGTTAGTCCAAATTTATACTTCAATATCTTCATATATATGATTCATAAATGTATAACTTTAGTTAGTCTAACATGCATATAAGACTTTCATAGACACATCCAAATAAGACATTTATCAATTACTAATAGATATGCTTTATATATGATGTAACAAAGAACACTTTATACATTTTCATTTAAATCGAGTCAAATCCAATATTAATCATTATAACTCATATAAAGCATTATTAGATATATTATATAAAGAATGCTACACATATCTCATTGCATGATCATTAAGTGAAATATAATTAGATAAAGTACATAATCATGCATGAATAATATAATCTATTAAGTACATCTATGTAGCATAAGCATCATTCTTTTTTGCTTATATTTGTTATAATCAAAACTTAACATATTAAACCATTGGGACAAACTTGTTTATACAATCTTTCCCTTTTTGATGATGACAAATCACCAAAGAAAAATATGTTGAACAATATAGGCATATCAAAAATATCAAATAATAAGTACAAGAACATATTTTTTTTTCTAATTTTTACTTTCCTTATTTGACATCAACAAAAAGGCTTAGAAAGGAAAGAAAATATTGTCTCTCCCTTATAGATAAAACTCATGTTGCCAAAAAGAGTAGGATTATCAAAACCAAAAACTTCTTTAATGTATTCAAAACATAACTATCTCCCCCTATTTGATTCTACATATGATTCTAGAAAAGAGAGATGAAACAAACATACGTTCAAGATATAAAAGATTATTCATGTAATACTTGTTATATTTTGGTACATCAACATTTAGTATATGATAGCAATAAAGCACTTTATGTAATCAAATAAGGATGTAAGCCAAGAGATATAAACAACTTAAGAGATAGGCTCCCCCTCATTGAAGTACAAGATGCATAAAGTGAAATATGTATGCCAAGACCATATAAGCACATTATCATAAAGTAAAGCATGACAAAAGATACTTATTCGTAATCCATTAATCAAAAATCATTTTAAGACTTCTCCCCCTTTCAAAAAGAATTTTACAGCACATTATGTTGTCAAAAACATTTTAGAAGGGTAGATAGGTTTTATATTAAAATCACATATTCATTGAGACAGATCTATCTAAGTTAAAAAAACATAAGTACATCTCTTTAATGAAATATATTATAGGGATCAAAGCACGTATAGAACTAACATCATCCACCCTATATGCAATGTCAAAAAATAGCAAGTTAATATCCAATTAGGTACTTTGTCAAAGTTAAGCATACTTCTCATGTAAGGAAATCATCTAATCAGTTTAAGATCAATTTATCAATAAGTATCATATACTTCATATAGAATATCACAATCATTTGGGGATAGAGATACTTATTGAGTTAGACAAAGAGTGATGATTCTTTAGAATGTTCTTTGTTTATCTGTCCTTTGACTTTGAACTTTCTTCCATGGAGTATTCTATTCCATTATACTTGAAGAAAGTATCCTCATGTTCCTCTTCATTCAACTCTTCTCTTTATCCATTTATGCTTAAAATTTCAATATTTGACGGCTATATTTGAAACACATAGAGAAACTTGCAAAGCTAACTCTAAAAGTTCTCTAAAACATAGGTTAGCATCAAATATCATTTAAGCTCATTTACAAGCATAATTTGGGTTGATAAATAATATCAAGCTTGTACCACATTATCAACCATGCAATGTTAGCTCTAACAAGAACAAAAGAAGGACATATGCACTTGAATCTAAAAGCATAGTTTAATCATTTTCAAAGCAAGATTTAAGTTTATCAAGAAAAACATGATCATCATCAAAACATATATAAACATTTTGGGGCAAACAATGATCATGTAAGGCATGTAATATCAAGTAAGCAATTCTAGTATGCACACATGTCAAGTTTTCTTACATTGAACTTCAAAGCAAAGTTCAAGGCATAAGATGAATAATTTACTTCTTGTTTTTAAGATATGAACTTAGCAAGCAATTTCAAACAAGAAGACATATAACTTTTAACTTTCCAATCTCCAAGTAAGTATATAAGACAATTAAGCATCAAAGAGAAAGGATTGGAACTACTTATGAGCATGTGAATTTTCATATTTGAATAAAGAGAATAAGTCACAAATTCAAGAACAAAGATATTACCATAAAACATGACAGTCCAAGCAAAATGTGTGCATATCTAACATGTTAGCATATGTAAAGACACTTTTGTGGCACAATGCTAGAAAAGTACAACTTAAAGCATGTTAAGGCATAAAACAACTCTCTACTTCTCCAAATATCACATGATATTCAATTTAAAGCATAAGTAAGGATGAGAGATTGATATCACCAAAAGTGTACTCTTGAGCTTTTGTAGGTGACTCCAACTTCCAAGCTTCAAGTCTCCATGAGTGAATAGAGATTCTTTGCACCCTTTTTAAAAGTTGAATCCTTTTAAGCTTTACTAACCTCAAGTTGAATAATCTTATTCCATTTAAATGTTTGCTTGAGGTAGTTATCACCCTACAACACAATTTAAAGTACTTTCTTTGGTATCCACCAATTTTGGATCCATAGAGGTTAGTCATTGATTATATTCATTTAAGTTCAGTATCAGTTTGATATTTAATAGCAATTCAGCAAGGTTAGTGATCATGCCAAACTTATAGGCAAATAAGCATTGAAAACAATAAGGCAAAACAACAAATGAGTTCGCAAGGGCATAAAATATTTTATTTCATTGATCAATTTAGCTAAGCACATATATTCATCAAAAGAATAGTCAATTACATTTAGTTAAGCATTTGCATTTTCAGTCCAATTACAAAGAATTTAACATATACAACAAATTCGTGAGAAATGAAAGGGAAAAGCAGTAGAACCTTTCATAAAATCCGTGTTTATTTGAATAGGAGGTTCTTGATTTGAATAAACTTGTGGAAAACAGCTAGACTTGGCTTTTTGCCAAGCATTATTCAAATAGCAATATTGTTATTCGAATAACAAAGCATTCAGACTTGGCTTACTGCCAAGCTTTATTCGAATAACCCTATGGTTATTCGAATAACACAAAAAATAACAGAATTTTGAGGATGCTTCTGTTAAGCATTATTCGAATAAGATATGCTTTATTCGAATAAAGCATACAAAACAATAACTATGAGGTGCTACTGGAAAACGTTATTTGAATAAGAGGAGTCTTATTCAAATAAAACTAAATGAAATACACCAGTAAACATAAGTAGCAGGTCAAAAAGATTAACAAGAGCTTATCCAAGGATCAAAGTGATATATTTCAGCATATATGTCAAGTAAGAACATAAAGACATGATCACAAAAGTTCTAATTCTTTCAAAGGCATTTTAAATCAACTAAAAGATCATGTTAGATGAAAACAAGATAAAAAAAAAACATCTAGCACAAACACTCATTTTGTGTCATGATTGATCAAAAACTCGAGCTCAATGATATTGTCATCAAACATGTTATTTCAAACAAGGAACATACTTATCTAGCATATAGAGATATTTTCAAGATATAAGGCTAGAAAAGCATAAAACAAGTCTCTGCTTATCCAAAGATTACAAGTCAAACCTTCTTAGAGACAAGGAAGAGAACTTGGAGTATTTTCTGGTCTTGTGCTTGCAGCAGCCACTTTCAAGATGCCAAAGTCAGTTTTTGGCCTTCAAGTACACCTACAACACACTTCAATTTTTGACTTTTGGTATCCAAATTTTCTTGGGTCCTTTTGTGTTAGTTTTTGGCTATTAATCCATCATGCTCTCATAAAGATCAATTTTTCATATTATGTAAATTGAGTACAACTAATTAAATAAACAATTACCATTAAGCTACGTTGCAGTGCAGTTGCAGTGCAGAAATCTGCAGTGCAGTACAGGGTATGAAAATTTTCAAAAAACTAGGATACGAGTATAGCATATAAATATTTAAAAATAAATTTTATATATATATATAGGATATATATATATATATATATATATATATATATATATATAATATATATATATATATATATATATATATATATATAATAAACTAAAATCTCACACAATAAAATATGATAACACAAAAATTAAAACACACAAATTTCAACATAAAACATATAAAAGAACTTAAATTGTTTAACCAAGACAATATCCACAATAAGAAATTGCAATATTTAAGCTGTTCAACATGATAACTTCTAAAGATGATTATAAAAATCAAACTCCAACAGTCTCAATTTCGTCATTTCCTTGCCCATCATCAGTGAAAGTAACAGCCTCCAAATCTAATTCATCAAGAGAGAGACTAGTCACTTCAAGAATCCCAACCCCTTCAAATGGATCACATTCATCTCCACTAATGTCCCACATTTTAGTCTCACCCTCACTATAGTTCTTATTCTTTCTTGAGAGGAGATGAAGATTTGTGTGGATAAAAACTAAATCTTCAGCTCTCTTAGGATTTACCCTATTCCTTTTCATGGAGTGGATAAAGGAATATGTGCTCCAATTCCTTTCACAACAAGAGGAAGAGGAAGGTTGTGAAAGGAGCTTCAAGGCAATGGTTTGAAGTTTGGGGATTGAAGCTCTATACATGACCCACCATTCCTTTGGTGTCAAGTTCCACCTATCTTGCAAGCAATCAAATTGGCCAAGCTCTTCTTCACCACTTGAGAATTTAACAAACTCTGAAGTGACCGCTCGCCTTTCTTGAGGATCCGGAAAGTAATCCTTTAGGCATTTGTTTCTCCTCATACAAATCTCATTGTCCTTATGTGGGGGGACTCGTTTTAGAGCTTCCTCAAGCCATTGTCTACAATAATACCTATTATACAAAATATAAGTTATCATTACTATAATACAAAAACCAAAGTACATCTAAGAAAAAGTAAAAGAACTTGGAACTTGAAAGTTAATTAAATTTACCTAGGATTAAGTGAATGAGCCAAGCAATGAAGAGGTGTGCAACTTTTATTCCATCTAGAAATTAGGATGTCATACACCACTCCATAGAAGGATGAATGTTGATTCAAATCCTTTTCCTCGTATTGATAAACGGCTAGCTTTACTTGCTCAATCATAGAATCTTATTTCTCATAAATCAAATGAAGGTTTGGCTTATTGGTGTCACAAGAACGAAGCATATCATAGATGGGCTTTGTAAAGCTTAGAATATATTCAACTTTATCCCACCAAAGGTCATTCAAAATTATTTCTTTCACAGAGGCAGCCTTTTGAACATCATCTTCTCTATAGTGAGACCATTCTTCACTAATGACCATAGATTGGAGACAATGCTTAATAGTTCTAAACCTTTTAAGCATTACAATGATAGAGGCAAATCTAGTCTCAGCAATAGAAAGTAGCTTCAAATGCACAAATTGATTATATATGGCTAGCCTCATGGAATGATTCATGATAAAATTCTTAATGAAAAGTGCATCATCAGCAACAACAGTAATCCACTGACACTCAGCATAAACACTTTCATTATTTGGATTGTTTTTAGGAGCACAAATATTTTTCAAAGCAAGGTTCAAGGTGTGCACCACACACGGTGATCAAAAGATATGAGGATGAAGGGATTCAACAACTGCTCAAGCAGCCTTGCAAACAGATGCATTATCAGTAATGATTTGCACCACATTTTGTGGTCCAACCTCATCAATGGTGGACAAAATCAAATTAGCAATGTAATGTTTGTTCTTAAACTCACCAGAGCCATCAACCGCCTTCAAGAACATAGGTCCCGAATCCGATACAGCCATGAAGTTAATCAATGGTCTTCTTTGTGCATCAGTCCAACTATCACTCACTATACTCACACCTTTTTCTGGCCAAGTGTCTTTGATGGGTTGAAGTAATCTCAATATGTGGGCTTTTTCTCTTTGCAACATTAAAGTTCTTATAGCATTGTAGCTAGGTGGAAGAAAACTGGAGAGAGTAGTGTTTGCAGCATATGTGAATGAGCTAACAAAATAGGGATTTCTAGCCACATTGAATGGAAAACCAGCAGAGTAGAATAGCCTAGTTATTTCACATGACAAATGATCTCTTGCCTTATTATTAAATGCCCTTCCTATTGCACTCTCAGTGCCTCTTCTTCTCTTGCTCCCATTAGAAGACATATCAACTTTAGGAGGATTCAAACTTGTAGAGTCGGAGGGTAAAGGAACTTGCACTGGCTTTGCATTCTTCTCAACAGCCTCTATTTCTATTTGCTTCATTTCTTGAAGATAGTCATTTAGCACATCATTACATATGCTAATCCCATGTCTTTTTTCCCTCAATAAATGAGACCTCACTCTAAAATAAGATCCCTTGTAAGTTCCATCACAAATTGCATTTCTAACTTGCATTCCTTTCTCCAGATTTTTTATTTTGCAATATAGTCACATAAGCCTAAAGGGGACAAGCATTTTCAGCTATGCCAGTTGCATATTTGCTAGTCAAAAAAGCAGAAGAAGTTGTGCTACTACCAGACCCACTGCCAGTTCCAACACCACCAACACTAGCAAAACCTTGTGAAAACATCTTTGTAATAAAGAGTAGAGAGCAGAGAGTAGAGAGCAGAGAGCAGAGCTCTAGAATATAGAGAGAGAGAGCAAAGAGAAGGAGCTGGTCGCGCCGCTCATTCTGAAGCAGATAACAGAGCTGGTCCCGCCGCCTGTTCTGAAGCAGAGCGCAGAGAGGAGAGCTGGTCGGCCGCTCGTTCTGAAGATCGTGGCTTCTGGCTGGTCGTTGGAGCTCAGAGAGAAGAAGTAGTTGGAGTTGGCTGGTCATCGTCGCAGAGAGGTGAAGGTCACCGGAGTTGCAGTACTGTTGCTCTAGTCATCGTCGCAGAGAGGTGAAGGTCGCCGGAGTTGGCTGGTCGCGCCGCTCGAGTAAAGCAGAATGAAGATCCCTAAATTTCAGAGAGAATCAAAGGTGAAGAAGGAAGGTTACGAGATGGTGATGGGAAGACTGAAGAAATTGGTCTTTTTTCCCTCAAACGACCGTGTTTTGCCAAAATAATGGAGAAGTCGTACCTAGCCTGTGATGGAGTCGTCCTGAGCCGCACCGAGCCGTACCTAAATTAAAAAAAACAAACAAACAATTGGGTACGTACCCGATACATACCCAAAGCGTACCCAAGCCGTACCTGTACCCGATACGTACTGGGTACTAGTACTCCTCCCTAGGAGGAGTACCCATGCTTCAGAGCCATTAAGCATATAGCCAATTGCATGCTTACTTCCATGATATATAGACAATTTAAAGCATAGCAAGCATACCTAGGTATTGTAGAACCTTATGTACCAAGATATATAACAAATTAATGAGTTATAGTACAGTAAGAATGAACATAATCATGTGCTAAACATAATATTCAAATTTTGCTTGCACATGATTCTATTAATTACTTAAGGCCTACAAGGAATATACCTCAAATGCATTGACTTTACAAGTGAATGTGTATAAGATATAAAAGCATTTGATACCTTGGCCTTAGTAATCAAGGAAACTATTTTCCATGCCCATTGCTTCTTTTTTGGTGTTTTGAACTTTGCAAGTTTCACATTTTGTATTTGAGAAGTTTTGGTTGAAGTCATCTTCCTTCTTTGACCAAAACTTCTACCTTTGGGCTTTGGAAGCATTATCCTTGATGACTTCTCTTTTCTTTGACCAATTTGTCCATCCTTTTGAGAAATTTTCTGCATAATTGAAATACTATGAGGACATTTTGGTACCCACTTCATCTTGGGTCCTTGAATGTTAGTATTAGGGCCTTTAAGATCTTTAGGAACTCATACCATACTATTTCTCATATAAGGATTTCTTCTATAATTGCATGAATGAGAAATATGTCCTAGATGACCACAAAAATTGTAAACAATTGAATTTAATGATGACTTGGCCTTTTGAAGATCATTTTTGGAAAACTTAATTCTTTTGTTGTTTTTGCATTTTAAACTATTTTTGCATAAGCCTTGCTTGAATTTTCATGTGGAATAACATTAATTTTATTCTCATTAACAAGCATGGAATGTAAGCAATTAGAATCATTAGCTTTGGAAAATTTGGAATATAAGTCCTCAACTTAATTTTCTAAATCAATGCACTTTCCACAAGAAGTTGAGGTTTCACATATCAAAGACATTTCTTCTTCAAGAAAAACATATTTATTTTTCAAAGTCTCAATTTCATTTTCAATAGAGGAAATGTTTTCCAAACAAGATAAATTTTTATTTTCTAAATTCAACAAACCATCATATAATTCATTATATGCACATTGTAGCTCATAATAGGAAGGACTATAATCTAATTTAGCATTATTTATCTCAAAGTCTTTTTTAGCCATATAGGAAGTAGTTTCAATTTCTAGCATACTTGGCTCTTTAAGAAAATCATCATCTTCCTCATTGTTGTGCATCAAAGCTTCAAGAGTATATACCATTTGATTTTGCTTTGCCACCTTTTCAAATTGAGTACCATCATCACCAAGAGAAATTAAGCTCATTTTCTTACTTTGAACATGTTCTTGAAGACATTTTTCAATATTGTCTTCCTCTAGAGGCTTTTACTCTTCTTGCTCTTTATATACAACTTTATGCAAAAAATCTTTGTTAGCAAGATAGATAGCATCAAGATCATCTAATATATCTTTAGCACTAGAGCAACTCTTAATTTTTGCATAAGTTACATCATTCAAACCACTTCTCAAAATTTACATAGCTCTAATGTTCAAAGAAAAACATTTCTTGTCATAAGCATTCCAAGTTTGTTTTAATTTGCAAGTAAATCCATCAAATACAATATCCCACAAATCAAGATCAATAGATTGCATATAAAATTCTATTTTAGCTTTCCAATAAACAAAATGCACACCATCAAAGAATGGTGGTTTATCAATTTCAAAACCTTCTATTTTGAAAAGCTCAATGGTTGGCAACAAACAATAATCTTTAACTCTAAGTGGTTAAGCTTTCAACAGAGAACGAAACTCTGATACCACTTGTTAGTCATGGTAACCATCACCCAAGAGGGGGGTGAATTGAGTGATTACAAATTTTTAAAACAACTTTGAGAAACTATGCATTTTGATATTTTTAATAAACACATGCAGCGAAAAAAGTACAACTATTAGAGATTTCTCAAATATCACTTGGGCTATAGGATAAATCAAACAAATAAGTTAGATATCAAATTCAACTCAAGTATATATAATTAAAGCACAAATGTAAAAGAGATAGATTTGAGAGAAACAAACACAATATTTATCCTAATTCAGCCACCAACCACTTGTGGCCTACGTCCAGTCCTCAAGTAAACCACCTGAGATTTTTCACTATCACGTCAAGCTTGAACAGGTGCTTGAAACCTTTACAAACTAGAGCACTCAACATACCTTGGGATACCTCACCCTTTGTGCTTGAGCATCAACTTCAAGGGATACCTCACCTTTATAAACTTTTGAGGGATATCTCACCCTCTTTACAGATTATACAAAGTATCGATGAATAGAAACTCTCTCAAGAGTGAATAATACAAATTGAAGTTCTATAATGCTTTTCAAGGATATCTCAAATATTTAAAAAAACAGAGAACAAATGGATTGAAAGATTGATTCTTGGATTAGAGCAATAGAAATATGTTTCAAGTTGTTGGTTAGCCATTAAAGATGACCCAAGATATGTATTTATAGTGTTTTTGATCAAAGGAGCCGTTGGGTACAATTAATAGCAGCATTTAATGCCAAGAAAATAATCGTTGTGTTCTAGGGTCGTGTTATTCGAATAACATTTTGTTATTCGAATAAATCCACTTATTGCACACCAGGAAATGTTTTCTGGAACGTATTATTCAAATAACACTTTGGTTATTTGAATAAATCACTAAAAATACGTTCTGGAACGTTTTCTAGGGTGTGTTATTCGAATAACATATCTCTTATTTGAATAAACCACTCTGGTTTTGAAACTGACTTTAAATGGTCATAACTTCTTCATTTCTCATCCGTTTAATGTAAATAACCACTCATTAGAAAGATCTTTGAGTCTATTTTCAAATGAAACAAGTTTCACAACAAAACTTAAAGTATTTTGAAAGTTATGATCAAAAGAGTAACCAAAGGTCAGTTTTACAAAACTCAAACTTGACTATTTTTCTTAGTTTTTGAACTATTACCATAACTAGCTTTTCAAAACTTGTTTGTTGGACATTTTAGCATGTGAAAACTATTTGTAAAGCTTTGAAAAATATATTTGAGATATCCGTAAGGCTTCTTACATAAAGACCCTAAGTCCTATAAGTTATACCATTTAATCTTCCTTTGGACTTAGTCTTTGACATGACTTTGTTGTTATCAAAACCTTTATGGAATAGACATTCACATTCTCCTTGAGTTGAGCATAATTGAGATCTTTTGTTTTCTTGTTGCAATGCTCATTTTTGTTACTTGGACTATCCTACAAAGTATTGCTCACTTAAACAAACATAGTTAGTCCAAATTCATACTTCAATATCTTCATATACATGATTCATAAATATATAACTTTAGTTAGTCTAATATGCACATAAGATTTTCATAGACACATCCAAATAAAACATTTATCAATTACTAATAGATATGCTCTATATATGATGCAACAAAGAACACTTTACACATTTTTATTTAAATAGAGATAAATCCAATATTAATCATTATAACTCATATAAAGCTTTATTAAATATATTATATAAAGAATGCTACACATATCTCATTGCATGATCATTAAGTGAAATATAACTAGATAAAGTATATAATCATGCATGAACAATATAATCTATTAAGTACATCTATGTAGCATAAGCATCATTCTTTTTAGCTTGTATTTGTCATCATCAAAACTTAACATATTAAACCATTGGGGTAAACTTATTTCCACAGGTCGTAATCTCATCGCCCAAGTGCGCTCCGACCACCACATCCGTCCTTCCTTCCTATATATGTATGTAGCGTTTGAAGTTTAAAGTCATCAAAACAAATCCAGTTGTGTTGTAGCTTGAGCTGTAGTGTAGCAAAGGGAAGTCAAAAGAGAAAACAACTTGAGGGGAAAAAAATCAAGGGAAATTATAAAGAAGAAAAAAGTAAAAGGATTTGGTTGAAGGTTAATAAGTATTGAGTCATGGTCTAATAGAGTAAGAGTTGGAATTTGTTATTCTATTAGATCTGTTAGATTTAGTTAGTAATGATGAGCTGGCTTTGAGTTAGTTAGTCAGTTACATTACAATTGTACTATAAGTTTTGTGTTTAGTTTGTAATGTGTAATAGAGAATTCATAATGAATCAATTCAGTTTTTCAGAACCTTCTCTTTATTTCTGTTATTTTTCTTTCTTTCATCAACTATGAATCTTAGCATGGTATCAGAGTTTGATTTCTTGGGGCCATGACAGATTCTTCTTCCCCTCCCGCTGCTTCACCTCTCAGCTCTATGGCTTCATCTTCTCTTGTTATGTTCAATCATTCAATTTCTGTCAAATTGGATGAAAAGAATTTCTTAGTATGGAAACAACAAATTGCTACAACAATTCATGGTCATCGTCTTCAAGATTTTCTCATTGGTTCTTCGATTCCACCTCAATATCTCTTTATGGATGATGAAGCAAGTGGTAATGTGAATCCTACATTTCTCACTTGGGAACAAGAAGATCAACTTCTCTTATCATGGTTGTTGTCTTCTCTAAGTGAAAGCATGTTAACAAGGATGGTAGGATGTGATTTCTCATGGCAACTTTGTAAGCAAGTTCAAATCTTCTTTAGTTCACAAACTCGTGCCAATATTAAACAATATCGATCAAAGCTACGTAACACGAAGAAAGAATCCAAAACTGTTACTAAGTATCTCTTACACATCAAAGCTTTGATTGATGCACTCACTTCGATTAGAAGTCATATCAGTATAGAAGAACACATTGAGATCATTCTTGATGGGCTTCCAGATGAGTATGATGCATTTGCTACTTCCATTAATTCTCATCTAGATCCTTATACAGTAGGTGAGATAGAATCTTTGCTGCTTGCACAAGAAGCTAGGATTGAACGAACATCATCTAAGTCTGTTCTTGGTGATAATTTGACTACTAATGTTGCTCATTTTGATGCTGCTAAGTCTAATTTCAACTTGCAACCTAAAGTTAATATTGTTGGCACTTTAAATAGTTCTCGTTATGTTGATCCAAAACACAGTTCTTATGAGCAGAATCCTGGTATTTATCATGGTATTTTTTATTCTACTCAATCTGCATTTCAAAATAGTTTTGATAGAATTGGTCCAAATCAGACTGGTTATCAACCTTCAGGTGGCTTTTGTAGTCATTTTGATCCTAGTCAGAGTAGATTTCATGGTTTTAACACTTATTCTCATGGTGGAAGGTTTTCTTATGGTTGTGGTAGAGGTAGATTTGGAAGGTTTGGAGGCAGATCCTCCTCTATTGTTTGTCAGCTATGTGATCTTTCTAGTCATTCAGGAACTAATTGTTACTACAGATATGAGGTTTCACCTCAATTTTCTTCTTAGATTGTTTCTTCCTCTCAGCACTCATCTTCTTTTCAATCTTCAATGTATCATTCCTCTTCTGTTTATCCCTCTTACTCATCCTCATAGTATCATAATCAGCATGCATACCCCTCATCCTCACAATATACTTCACCATCACCACCTCCTAATTTCTCTCATTGTGTCTATCCATCACTTCCTCCTGGTTTTTCTCACCCACATTCATCTTCTTCCTTTTTACCTATTCCCTCTCAATCCTTACCATCACATTCATATTCATCTTAGCTTAGACATCCTGCTCCTCATCCAAGTGCACATGTATCTACTATGTCTGCTACTCCTGAAATTTTAACCAATCAAGCATGGTTTCCTGATTTAGGAGCAACTGTTCATGTCACTCCTGATGCTCATAATTTTGTGTACAAGGTTCCATTTAAGGGACATGAACAACTTCATACTGGTGATGGTACAGGTCTGAATATTGCACATATTGGTTACTATACAGTTAATTCTCTATATAATTCTTTTGTCACTCTCAAATTACAAGATCTTCTGCATGTTCCTAAAATTACTAAAAACTTAGTTAATGTCAGTAAATTTGCTAAGGATAATTTTGTTTTCTTTGAGTTTCACCCTTTTTCATTGCTTTGTTAAATCATAGGCAACCAATGGGTTGTACTGCTTCAGCTCTTTCAGCTCCAATATCTTTCTTCTTCTTCACCTGATCTTAAGGCTACTATTACAACTGGTCCATTACAATCCTTTCAAGACTCTATAAATCTTTTAATTTCAGTAATTAAAAGTGCAATGCATGTATCTTCTTTCTCTTTGTGGCACTGTAGACTTGGACACCTTGCTGTTGCAGTGGTAAAACAAGTGTTGTCATCTTGTAATCTTTTCGTACCAACTAAAACTGTATGTGATTTCTATTATGCATGTTGTCTTGGCAAAGCTCATAGATTACATTCTCCTACTTCCTCTACTTCATATAATGCACCTTTAGATATCATTTTTACTGATCTGTGGGGACCACCCCCCATTCTCTCTTCTGGTGGTTACTCTTATTACATTAGTTTTGTAGATGCTTGCACCAAATATTCTTGGATATATCTCTTAAAAAGAAAATCAGATGCTTTGTCCATATTCGTTGAATTTAAAAAGATGGTTGAACTTCAACTAGGTAGCTAGAAAAAATGTGTTCAATTTGATTAGGGGGGTGAATTTTAACCTCTCACTACATTTCTTAAGTCTCATGGTATAATTCATAGACTTACTTGTCCTCATACACACCATCAAAATGGTGTTGTTGAAAGAAATAATCGCCTTATTACTGAACTTGGTTTAACCTTACTTGCTCAAGCCTTTGTGCCTCTAAAATTTTGGGATGAAGCATTTGTTGTTGCTGTATATCTCATCAATAGATTGCCCTCTTCTTCTGTTTCAAATATTGTTCCATACACAAATTTATTCTCTTCCTTACTTGACTACATCTTTCTAAAGGTTTTTAGCTGCTCCTGCTTCCCTTTGATTAATGTATACAATAATCATAAACTTCAGTTTAGGTCAGTTGAATGCACCTTTTTGGGTAACAGTCTTCATCACAAAGGCTACAAGTGCCTTGCTCCTTCTAGAAAGTTCTATATCTCCAAAGATGTAATTTTCAATGAATCTAAGTTCCCTATTTCTACTTCTTTATCTGTTTGTCCTTCTCCTTCACCAATGTCTTATCCTTCTGCCACTCCTCCTCTTACTCCAATTCCATCTAGTTCTAATAATGTCAGTCATGTGCAGTCTTCACTTTTGAATGTTCATCATGTTCCTACAATTTCTCCTGCTATCAATCAGCTTGTTACTAACACAAGTAATGTCTCTGCTATCTCTGTTCCTTCCACTACATTTTCACAACCATCAGTTTCAACTACTATTCCATCCACTCATCCCATGATAACCAGATCAAAATCTAGAATTTTTAAGCCTCGAGCTCTGCTATCTACATCTACCATTTCCTGTCTTGAGGAACCTTCTACTGTTATTGAAGCTTTATCTAATCCTCTTTGGAGAAAGGCAATGCAAGAAGAGTATGATGCCTTGATGAAGAATTAGACTTGGTCTTTAGTTTCCTTGCCTCCTAATAACGTTGCCATTGGTTGTAAATGGATTTTTTATAATTAAACAAAATCTAGATGGCTCAGTGCACAAATACAAAGTCAGGTTAGTTGCAAAGGACTTTCATCAACAACATGGTTTTGATTTTCAAGAGACATTTTCTCCAGTTATTAAACGAGTTACAATCAGGATTCTTCTCACCTTGGTTCTCACATATCATTGGCCAATTGGACAACTTGATGTCAATAATGCCTTTCTTAATGGCATTCTTCACGAAGAGGTCTATATGGTTCAACCACAGGGGTTTACTTCTACTGATAAGTCATTAGTCTGCAAGTTAAATAAAGCTTTATATGGTCTCAAGCAAGCTCCACGAGCTTGGTTTGAGAAGCTTACATCTACTCTATATAAGTTTGGATTTGCTACTAGTAAATGTGACCTCTCTCTTTTTATTCAAGCAAATTGTTTTGCCACTACCTATATCCTTGTTTATATAGATGGTATCATTATAGCTGGCAGCTCATCTACTGTGATTCAATCTTTGATTTTTGATCTTGACAAGGAGTTTACTCTCAAGGATCTTGGTAAGCTGAGCTATTTCTTGGGTATAGAAGTAACTGAACTTAAGGATGGTAGTCTGCGTCTCACTCAAACTAAATATATTAAGGATCTGTTAGCTAAAGTTCATATGTTACAGTCCAAAGGATTAAGTACTCCTATGGTTTCTAGTTCTAAACTCATAAAGTTGGGCCATTCTCTAATGGAGGATCCTCAATTATATCGATTTACTATTGAAGCACTTCAATATGTCACAATTACAAGACCAGAACTGTCTTATGCAGTTAATAAAGTCTGCCAATACATGCAGAATTCATATGATGATCATTGGAAGGCAGTCAAACCGATTTTAATTAAGATATCTTAAGCGTACAATCAGTTTTGGTCTTCATCTCACATCAAACTCTTAGTCTCACTTATCTTTATCTGCCTTTAGTGATGCTGATTAGGCAACTGATTTAGATGATCGAAGGTCCACTTCAGGAACTTATATCTTTTTAGGTTCTAATATCATATCTTGGTGGTCTAAGAAACAGCAAGTTGTTGCTCGATCAAGCACTGAAACTGAGTTTTGTAGTCTAGCAAGTACTGCTGAAAAGTCCTTTGGATTCAGGCCTTATTAAAGGAATTACATATTAACTTCTCAACTCTAACTATATTTTGTGACAACTTGAGCACTGTTTTGTTAACCCATAATCCAATTTTACATACTAGAACTAAACATATGGAGTTAGATTTGTTCTTTGTGAGAGAAAAAGTAATTAAGAAGCAGCTAAATGTCACTTATATACCTTCAGCAGTTCAAACTGCAGATGCTCTCACAAAACCTTTGTCATTTGCTTGGTTTAAATTGCTAAGATACAAACTCAGGGTCTGTGATCCTTTTAGTTTCAATCATCCACCCTGAGTTTGAGGGAGGAATAATAGAGTAAGAGTTGGAATTAGTTATTCTGTTAGATATGTTAGAGTTAGTTAGTAATGATGAGCTGGCTTTGAGTTAGTTAGTCTATTACATTACAATTGCACTATAAGTTTTGTGTTCAGTTTGTAATGTGTAATAGAGAATTCATAATGAATCAATTCAGTTTTCAGAACTCTCTCTTCATTTTTGTTATTTGTCTCTTTCATCAACTCTAAGGCTATGTTTGGATTGGTGGGATTGAGTGGAATGGAATGGTATGGGATGAGTTGGAGATAGGTTCTATTGTTTGGTTATGTTAAAAAGGGATGAAATGAGATAGAAGTGGGTGGGATCCATCCCATCCCACCAGAAACCACCAATTTTGTTCTCCCTCAATTTGGAGGGTATGAGATAGAATCATTTTTTAATTATTATTATAATGAAAATTTTACTTAATTAACCTCATAACCCTACCTCCCTCTTTGTTCTCCCTCACTTGATACAGCCACCCACTTCCATAACCCTCTACCCTCTGCAGCCCCTCTTCACCGTTCACCCTCACACCACAAACTGTCTGTGTCGATACTGTTAATTTAACAAGATTGAGTATTAATAGATCATTCTCGTTCTTGAATCTCGAGAGGGCACCTTGATTTTTTAAAAAATATTTTTGCATGCATTTTTTATTTAAAATGACCCTTAATCAAAATGTTTTTCTCCTTTAGCCACCTCAAATAAAATTTTCTAGTTCCGCAAATGTATATATCAACTGCAGTTTATCATCTTACTGTACTACTACTAGGACTGCCAAGCAATCAAACTGGCTAGTACACTTTTATCTTCATGTGCTAAATGTTAGCAGCCCCTTACTTTTTCTCTTTCTCTCGGTATAGATGCTTTACCAACTTGGTCCACAAATTTTTGGAAATTAGGAATTTGGGATTCAAATCAGGCCCCTCCCCAGTCCTAGCACAAAGCATTTGATTTGGAAAGATTAGAGCAAATATACAAATGAAACGAAACCAAACTCACTAGTGTCCCCTTTTTTTGGCCGTTATTCACTGTTCCTTTCAAATTGTATCATTTTTCTATTATTGAAAGATGATGGATATGTGAAAGATAATTAAAGTCTTTTTTGTTAGTTAGAAATAAATAAAATTAATGTATTTGTAATAAGGGTAATTTAGAAAAAATAAAGTTATAACTCTTACCATTCCATCCACTTCCCAAACAATGGAATGGTAACTTTACTTCATTCCATCCTAAAATATCTAAACAATGGAATGATATTTTTATCCCATTTCATTCCATCTCATCCCATTCTATTCCATTTCTTCAATTATTAAATATCCAAACATAGCCTGAATCTTAGCATGGTCATGGGTGTTGGTGGTTAGAGATAAAGAAAATGGGGGCAGAGGTAGAAAGCAAGAAAGAAAATAACCCTAATTCATTTCTTGAATGAAATGATGAAAATGGGTATATGGAGCTGGGTGTGTGATTAGAGTTAGAGTGGTGCATATATACATGTATATGTAGTTGAGTCCAGAACAAAACTTTGCCAAATATGGGAGGATATGAGGTTTCAGATCTGAGTCATCCGAATTCAGGAAGAGAGATGCATGTATGTTTCAAATGATTTGGGTTGATGAGAACGACGAAAAACATGAGATCAGCTCAACAAGTACAACAATTATAATATTGAAAAGAGGGACACACGAGAGAGGCTGACAGAAGAGAGTGAGCACACGCTGCTGGTAATTTTATGAGGGCATACAATTGCGGGTGCGTGCTCACTTCTCTTTCTGTCAGCTTCCATTTCTGTTTTGTGTGTTTCCCTCTCCTTTTCTGATCCTTTAACTTCTCTCTCTTCATCTATTTCTGACTATTCTTTCAGCTCAGTGTTCTCTTTCTATTCTTGCTCCTCTCATTCTTCTCTTTTGAGTCTTCTCTTCGAGTCACTGAAGAGTTACATAAAGCAAATAGCTATAAAGGACACATCGAGTGGGATTGACAATCCTTCGTTATGTGTGCAATCTTTTTGTTCAAGTGCTTGGCAAATGGATGCATAAGAAACATACAAGTGGTTGTTTCAATTCAATATTCAAGTTGGAGTTTCGGTGGTAAGCGTGCACAGACTACTCTATAGCCCGTTTTCTTTATGCAGTACCACATGCCAGCATTCATTCGTATCGATTTGTGTTTCTAGTTTCTTCTATATTTTTTTCTTTATAGTATAATTTTTTTTCTATTTAAATATATGTTATATTATATAATATATTTATGCAATTGTGATGGAGCTTCAAAGTGGTACGACACTCGCCTTCCTCGAATAGATAGAACAGAAAATTCAAACGGAAATATTCAAGGTACGCCTTGTTACTGTTCATTTTCTAACGGAAAACTGTATGTTGGATTCAGTTTCATAAACCCTTGTTTTCTTTTCTTCTTCCCTTTCTCTCCTTACGAGTTCGATCTTATCCACCATGCAAAGCTAAAGAGGAATGTTTGGCCCTGGTCTTTGTGCTCTTTTCTTTCTTTCTTTCTTTTTTTCTTTTTTCTTTCTTTTTTTTGTGGATCTCACACACTCTTTTCTTGTCCTCAATCTCGCCTCGGATTTTGGGCTTGACCCTTTTTTCGATTTTTATTTGCTATTAGCTGTTCTCCTATTAAGCGGTTGCTCGAGAAACCAAAGAAGAAAGGAAAATTATATGGGTTTTAATTTAATTTTAAGTTGAATTTCAATGGGTCGAATTAGATGAAACGGACTTAAATCATACCTTCTGAGTGGGATTTTTGTAGGTTTAGAGGGAGAGAATATCCCTGTTGGGATGTTGCATCAAGGCATCAAGCAGCTAAATAAGTGAAGATTTTGTTCCTTCCCTTTGTGGGCTGATATGTATTCATGTATTACCGTGATTAAAGGAATTCAAGTAGTAACCTTCTCTATACAGGTTAGAGATTTTTCCATTCAGCTGTCTCTCAGAGACTGTTTAATTTATCCCTTTTTAATTTCAAGTTGAGAAAATATTTCTTTTTCTTTGGATTCCATTATTTTTATGAATAGTATGTAAAATGCAAACCTCTTGTCGGCTTTAGGAGTGTTGGATAACAACATTGGGAGGAGAGAAACAAGTGTAGATAGTTTGTTTTAGAAACGCAAGGATTGATAGTTAATAAAATCGTTGGATTGTTTTATTGATAGTTAGAATAGTTTGAAATAGTTTGGTGGGTTGAAGAGTAAGATAGAATGATTTATTCAAGGAAGCACCAATACTTCAAAGAGTCTGTACCTTTGTCACATGCATTCCCAAATCAGATATCCTATCAAATACGCTTCATAATGTGTAGCAGTCAAATAATGAGGCATGGAACTGTGTACCGAAGAACTACTAATCATTCAGGTAACCATTTTTGAATGGTATGAGTTTTAGTTTAATCGTTTGATCTATTTCATGAATACTGCCCCCTGCTAATTTTATGAGTCTGTTTGATGGTGTGTAGTAACTACATTGAATAAATTAAGTTCAAAAAGAGGGTTCAATTTGCCAAAATTCTAGCCGGTGTTTATTTGAACCAGATTGCATGATTTAAAGAGAGTTTAAGCCACTAGGAATGGGATAGTGGTGAGGGGCTTAAATAGTTTGCATGAAGCTATAAGTTCAAATTTAATTACCACCACTAATTACCACCACTATACCACATAATATATATATATATAGACACGCACACACACTCTCTACTACTACTACTATATTTGAAGATAGTTGAGTCGTTAAACAGACTTCATCAATTGGTTTAATATTGAGTTAGTATGCTTTAGCTGGATCTCATATGTTCGACTTTCCCTAGATGTCGTATTCTTATGTTGAAAACTACTATTTTTTTTTTAAAACATAGAATGTAATGTTGAGGTTTTAAAACCTATGGTTGGATAAGGACACTGAATTAATGAACCATTTCATGAGGTAGTTGTCCAGATGCCTTTTGCCATCAGATTGATATTTACATTAAGGCATTGATGTCTCAGATCAGTATTGAATATAAGTATCTGATTAAATAATTTTGCTTCTTTTTGAAAATATTAATCTGACAACCCATAGAAAGATCTTAAATTTGTAATATGTTTTACAAAATTAAGTATGTAAGTCCATTCCTCCTAATAATTAATGACAGTAATATATCAAGTAACGCATCCTAATATAGTGGATTTTGTTTTTCATTTGTGATGTGTAAAAAAACCAAATTGTTGATGTATTAAAAAATTTGAAGCTGAATCATGTGAGAAACAAGTATGTATGAGCAGCTCTCCTAATTAGTCATAGTAATATTTCAGTTTGATTTGACTATTTTAGGACTTATACCAGCTTGTTTGTTTTCTGAAAATTAGAAATTGAAGCATTTACTTTGGCTTAAGTTTGTGGAAGATTTCTTCAGCTTAGACCTGTTGCACAAATTGAACATTTTGAGTATTTTTGTACCTGAATATGTGGCATTCTTTAATCGAAAGGGTTGGCTTTATTTAGTCACTGTTTCCCTTAGGATTCCTGGGCTTAACATCCTGACCTATAGCACCTATAATAGGTGTAATTCTTCAATGCTTGATGTGGTTTCAATGTAATTTTGAGAAGCTATTAGGAAGTAAAGTGGCACTCATGTCATCGGCTATGAAATTTAGCTTGGTGATTAGTACTTGATCTTATTTGTGATATTAGAGCTAGGTCACCAGCTCTAATCTCCCCAGGTGACATAGAGAGATTGTTGCCTTTATTTGGTCATCATCTTATAACTTTTGATCGAGTAGTAAGCATTTGACCCTACATAAAGTGTAGGCTGACTTGTGATAAGATTTACACAACAAATATCCTTAATTTACCTTTCATTCAGCATATAAAAAAATTTGTTCTCATATTTTCTATGGATGTCGTTGACTATAAATATGTGCTGATTGCATTGACCAGTAATAAATGGACAATATTGTGTAAATTAATATTTTTCTATGGCATATTAAGTTTTTTAGTAGTTTAGGTTGATTTTCAAGAACTGTCTGAATCATGTACAATATCTCATGCACGCATTATCTTGACTTTTGCTTTCATTTGTTCAATTATATCTTTTTTTTGTGAATGCTAAAAGGACTAATCCATGAAGTCTATGAAGTACAGTTTGAATAGTCTTGTTTAAATTGTATATATTTTTCTAAAACAGTATTGATTTCATTAATAATTTACCTAGAAGCTATACCAAAGGAGACTCATGCCTATCAATGCATGAACATATTCCAGGGTCTATACCATGCTAGAAATTGAATTGAATTATAAACAAATTGAAGCTACAACAAGTACATGTATAAAGGTTTTAATAACCTTATATATAATTAGCCCTTCAAAGCATTTTGAGAGTACGTAGAAATTAGTTATTGCAAATGATTGGGATGATGTGAATGCTTTAATACTGCTCTAAACCTAGGAAATTATGTCCACTTTGTTTATTTTATAATTTGAATTTATTGGGTTTATGATGACCTCTTGCCTAATGTGTTGCTTTATGGCATCAGGGTTTGGGCAAGCAAAATATCATTATAATATACTATATTATCTCTTGAGCTTTTATTTGTTCATGATTACCTGTATCGAGAATAAGAGAAAACCCACTGAATAACACATTTACTGTATTTATTTTGACTATACAGCTCTAAATGCAAGGACATTACATTTGTAGTATAGTACAACTAATAGTATAACTATGTGTACCTATTATTTACATCATTCCACACTCTTTCTTGAGTTGGAGCATACATACAGTATGCATTATACTTGTTACATATATAAATGATGTCAAGACCTTTGAGAGATTTGGTGAGTATGTCTACTAGTTGGCCATTTTAGAAAGTATTTTCTCTAGCAAAATGAAAGTCAGCCTGAACGTGTGTAGTCCTTTCATGGAAAAGTTGATTGGAAGCAATGTGTAATACAACGTGATTATCACAAAACTGTTGCTTCTGTCGTGCTTCAAATTTTATCTATTCAAGTAGTTGCTTTATCCATATAAGCTTGCAAGAAGTAAAGACCATGACTCATATATCTTGCTTTTGTTCTTGGTCTAGCAACATTTTTCTTTTTACTCTTCTAGAAAACTAGGTTGCATCTAGTAAGCACACAATATCTTGAAGTTGAGTGTCTATTTGTGGAAGAACTTGCTCAATCTGTATCTGTGTAACCAAGGACCTAAGTGTGACCTGTGTCTTTGTATGGTATTCATTTGAAGGATTTCCTTTAATATATTTAAGAATGCAAATGACAACATCAAAATCACTATCGCATACGGATTAAAAATATTGGCTAGCTAAAGTCATAGCAAAATATATATTTGACCGACTTATCAAGAGGTAGTTTAGCTTCCAAATAAGTCTTACAATTCGGTAGGATCAGCCATGGACTTACCTTGTCCTAGTAAAATTATAGTTATTAAACTCGAACTAATCATTGACTTGGTTGAGCACTAGATTAATGGGTTATAATTGGTTCAACATGTTAGTTACTGTTCAAACTGCATAAAATAAAATAAATGTATGAATATTTAGTATAAAGGGAAAATTATATTGACCTCCCTTGAGGTTTGACTTAATTACATCCGACACTTCTCTTGTTTCAGAAATTACACTAACCTCCCTTGAAATTTATATTATCATTAAACTGACATTACTTGAGGTTTACATGTCATTACACTGATCTCCTCTTGATCATTGCATTTACTTCCTTTATAAGAGAGGTCAGTGTAAGGGTATAAACAAGAGGAGTGTCAAGTGTAATTAAGTTAAATCTCATAGGAAGTCAGTGTAATTTTTTCTAATATAAATAAAAGATCACAAAAATTAAGACATGTCACAATCTTAAGATCACAACATAAGTTTGCTAGTTCAAAATACAACTAAACATATTTAATCTATAATCAATAATTAATAATATAATAGAAATAAAACAAAGAATATATATTAAACAATATAATTTTAAGTGGCCATCAAGTTGATGCCTTGTAAACATGCACTTGATATAAAGTAACTTATATAGTAAATATGTACGCACTTGCACTGTGCAAGTATTGAGTAGAGAGACTATTGACTAGAGCCCACATTGACTAGAAGCTTGTTGCCTTGCTTTGCCTTGCCTTGCACTGATCAAATCAAAGCCCCACATTGAGTAGATTATGAGCATATAAAAGAAGCTACTTCAACACGGCACCATTTGTACCCATGTAGTGACACCCCTTGTAAATGGGTGAGAGCATGGCGTCTTTTTGCCTCATTAAATTTTCTTTTGAGCTAACTAAGCTGGTTCAATTGAAATTGGCCAAGTCATAGAGATTTAAAAAACTTTGGATGGGTAAAACCGGTTTATTGGTCTAATTGGCTTGTCTGGTCCTAAAGAATATAGGTGTAGTACAAAGTACAACTAATGATATAGCTATGCACACCTAATATTTACATTATTCAGCACATCAAGAGAGAGAGAGAGAGAGAGAGAGAGAGAGAGAGAGAGTGGAACAAAGAAGGGTGACTAAATGAAGGCTCAAGGTAAAGAAATTCCCTCATGTATGCTATGTACAATTCATCCTAGAGAAATGTAGCATCTAGTTCTAAATATAAATCTATGGTACAATATAAGTAGAAAAATCACCATTTCTAATATGTGAACACAAAGTTATTTTGTATATATCTTAAATGTTCAATTACTGCAATTAAATTTCGTCTAAGATAACATGAAGATTATTTCGCAAACACCATGAATTTTCGTTGCAATTAAATCCTAAAATAACATTGAAAAATGTAAAATTGAGTTGCAACATAGAAGTTAAATTATATCTTGGTTAAATTTTTCTATGCACAAAATAGTAAGAAATATGAAGTATTTCATGATTTATTGATTATTCATCATGCATAAACTTGAAGTATCCATAACTAGGAAATATGAAGCTGGGAAGAATATCCATACTTGCTTAAGATTTAATGGATGAGGTATTCCACTTTTCATCTTATTTAATTGTTAAGGAGTTGCAAACAACATTAATATGAGGCAATTACTTCTTCTTTCATTGTATCACTAAATAGAATGTGCGGGTATGCTTGCCATATCCCAATGCATATGTATCTTCCTATTTGTTATCAGTACACATGGGTATGTACCTGGTACACTTTCTTTTTTTTTTAAAAAAAAAATTCTATTGAGTACATCCTTTTTTCTTTTAGTTTGTTATTAAGTAAGATGCAGTGCATAACATTACTTCATCCCTTCAAATACGAAGGTAGAAAGCCTACTTCTGAGGCTGCGTGCTCTTTTCTTCTTCATTGTGATGCTTTCTTTGTTACTTTGAAGTTTTGGTCTCGTTAGTTGCATCATCATTTGTTGATGAGGTTGCAGTCATGGATTTAGTTCGTCGTTCTCTTTTTAAGATAATTTTATACTTATTGTCTTAGTCTTCATTTTTCTCTAATTTATTGTTGGGTGGTTAGGGCAAATTTGGGGATTTTGGATTTTGAAGACACTAGATAAATTTGTGTGTGGTATCTTTTGCTTGCTTGATGAACTTTATAAAGTTTTGTTGAAAGCTTAAGAGTTAGCATGTTATGAAATAATGTTTATCTTCTAGAATGTTATGGTTGCATACTCATATCCATGAAAGCTTGATCACTAATCATAGACTGGTGCCATTGAGTAGGGATATATGCAAGTGTTGGTCAGGGTAATGATAGTGTTCAGGTTCCTCTTATGATGGTGACATCATTGATAAAGTTGTGAAGATATGGTGTTGATAGTTATATAGAATTGGATAATAAAGAACAACGACACTAATAAGCTGGTTCTAGTGGTTGTGATTTGGCAGTGACTTTGGTAAACAAGTATTGCCATTCAACACAAACTACTTTGCATTGTGATCTAACTTCTATCTTAAAAAGTTTGTCTAGGTTTTTACCATACTAATTTGCTTCCAAAGCCTAATATTCAAATATTCAATAGAAATTTCTCAAGTAATTTTTGCATTTGTTGTTTTGAAACAACTTGCATAAGCCCTTTTTCTAGAACTCTTTTGAGACATGCATTAAGGAAAAAATTTCTCTTGTAAAACTAGAAGTGTATCAATTAGGGGTGTTCATAGATTGGGTTTGAGATATTTTTGGACTTGACTTAGTCATTAAAGCAATGGGTTAGGTTAGGATGGGGGGAGTTTTTTCATCAGCCTAACTCGCTAATGAGTGGGTTAGGTTAGGTTGAACCCGTAGGTCTAACATACATAAGAGAAAAATACTTGCTAAAATAGATACTAAAATACGAAATCAAAAATTCATTATACTTTACAAGTCTTAACTAGAATTAACATAAGTTTCAAATAAACTAAAAAGTAACATAACAAGTCTTAAACAAAATAAGTCTGAAATAAACGAAAAATTGAAACTGATCATAAGAAGTCTGTAAGTCTCAAATGAACTTAAGTAACATAACAAGTCTCAAAATTCATAAATAATAACTCACATAAGCCAATTGAAGTCAGTATCATCACTTATAGCATATGGACTATTGTAATTATTGACTTCATTGTTAATTTTTTTTAAAGAAATTGTCGTCATCCAAGTGATTGATTGGTTTATCTTCATAATGGTTTGTAAAATGCTTCATCAATTTCTCATCTCTATTTTCTTTGGTTACATTTTTAACATGACTACAATGCCTACATGGAAACTTTATTGGCTACACACAAAAGTGAAGGGAAATCATCCTGAAATAAAAATGGGGACAGGAAAAAATGACACCATTTGAATTATTTTTTTAAAAAAATGGGGGTTAGTTTGGGTTGTATAGGTTGATAAAGCCCTAATTCACAACCCGACCCATTTCCTATGGGTTGAGAAATTTTAAACCCAAACCAACGAATTAAGTTTTAATTGACAATCTTTTTGCCTTCTTAATAGCCTCTAGTGTATAACCTGCCTACATTATTTTATTATCTTAAAAGCTTCTATCATATTTTAAAATCACCATTTTTGTCTAGCATTATTAATTTCACCTTAATTAGATTTTGCATATCTCATAGCCTACATTTGATACAAGTGAAATAACAGTCTATTCACTGAGTGCCTCCCTCTTCTTATTGCCAAACAATGTGGCCATTGCTACAACCTTGATTAATGATTTACTTGGAAAATGTGTTTTATTGATACATCTACAATTGGTACAAAAGACTCCTTTTATAGAAGGAGTATAGAAGACAACAAACTACATTTAAGGAGAGAAAATAGGAAACTACCAAAACATGCTAATCTAAAACATGTAACTTTGCTAACTATAGGAAATTAAATATCTATAGTATTTACAACATTAATTCACAGTATTAAACATGATTTAATACTTTTAAAGCACTGTCGATACCAATAATACTCAACACTCCCCCTTAAGCTGGTGAATGAATATCTATAATTCTTAGCTTGCCAGTAAGATCCTAAAACCGCTCTGTGGGTAGTCCTTTTGTTAATACATTTACTAATTGATATCCCGAAGGAATATATGCTGTGGTTACCAGTCCACTATCCAATTTCTCATTGATAACAATTTCTCATTGATAAAGTATCAATCTATCTCAATGTGTTTTGTTCTGTCATATTGAACCGAATTATGCGTAATGTTAATGGCTGATTTGTTTTCACAAAATAATTTCATAGGAGCTTCACTTTATTCTCAGGTCATCTAATATAATCTTCATCCATAACAACTCACAAACTCCTTGTGCCATAACTCGGAACTCAGCCTCTGCACTTGACCGAGCAACCACGTTTTATTTCTTACTCCTCTATGTTATTAAATTTCCACCTAGAAACATACAACAACCTGATGCTAACCTCATGTCAATAACTGAACCTACATAGTCAACATTTGTGTACACTTCCATGGATTGATTTTCACCCTTTCTAAATAGTAATCATCTTCTAAGTGTGGTTTTAAGATAGTGTAAAATTTGATCCACACAAAGTGAAAGAAGTGTATGAGAAATTAGAGTTATTATAAGTAAAAAAACTCAGTAACAAATAAATATATAATATAATGTTAATCAGTTTATATTGGAATAGATTGGTTTTAAAAATATGACTGAAAACCAATCCAATCCTATTGGTTTTCAAAAGGTCAAACAAAAAAGAACCAAATTTATTTGGTTTTGAACACCCCTATTAGGTTGTAGTTGTAATTCCTTTTCTTTAGTTCAATTATTCAACTTGCCCCATATCATTTGTTGGATGTGACAGGCCAGGTGTGTTGGCCCACAGATCAAGTTTATTGTTTCTTTAGTTATTGAGTGATGGATTGATCAATCTACCTTTCATTTATTTTGTAATTTTAGATAGGTTGACTCATCAAACTTGCAATTTTTTTATTAAAAAAATTGTTTGATTAACCCATTTAACCTGTCAATCCATTATTTTGTTTTTTATTTTATTTTATTTTATTTTAGGTGAGTTGAGTTGCTAACTCATTATAAAACAAAGTGTGTTCGTCTTTCCAGCTCACCAAAACGGGCCAAGATGCTCTGACTTGTCCTACCTCGGCCCGTTTTTGCCTAACTCATAATGGATTGGGGGCAAGTTGGCCTGTTTTGTCATCTCCAGTTAGACTAGGAATAGGATTTATCATTAGGAGATATTTATTGAACCAAGATAAATCTCTTATCCTGTACCATTGAATATGTATCACCTTAGCGATGTAAATAATCATTGTCTCCTAGTTTAAGTATATTTTTAATACAATAATCAAAGTATTTCATATTCAATGGTGTATTGCAAGAGGCGCACCTAAGAAATTTTCTTCATTATTCACAATATACCCCTATGCATGCTTTATTTAGGGTCTTTTTTTTTGTTCAAGTTTTTTTTTAAAAAAAATTAAAGGTTTTAGGCTTAATTATGTTTTTGGTCCTTATGAATATACCACTTTTTGGTTTTAGTCCTGCTTTAGTTTCAGTTTCGGTTTGGATGCAAATTTATTCAAACATGTGCCCTTTTAGTTCCTACCGTTATGAGAACTGATTTGTTAAGTGTGATGTAGTTAATGGATCACTAGATCAGACTTGTCATGTGTCCAATATATGCCACGTGGCATTAAACAATTTCCATGTCCTCCACCCCTCTTCTTCTTCTTCCTTTTCCTTTCATTTTCTATTTCTCTTTTATGAAATACCTCTTCTACAATCACCCCAAAACCTACAACACCATAGGTATCTCCATCCTCACAAATTAAATTCCCCATTAGAAATTCAAACTCATCCTTTGCACCAAACAACCTCACATAACCCCTAAACCATAATCATATAAAATCAGAGAAACAATCGTAAATCTCCTTAACATCAAAATTTAAAAATAGAATACACATTGCCTCAACATCAAGAACGATTCCAGGCTCGAGGGCCTCATCAAGGACCAAGTATAGTGTTTGAACCTCAATTTTTTTATTTTGAATTTCTTAGATTTGTGCTTTGAATTTGTGGGGTTCTTAATCTTTTGGTTTTAGACCATAAATCTTGTTGCAATCTTTGTGTAAGTTGCTATATTAGGATGCATGCTAATGGCTTGGATATAGGGAGATGACTCAGAGGTGATTGGTTGGTGGTGGTGGCCATGGCAGTTGGATAGAGGGTGGTTGTTTTAAGCAAAGTGGGGGGATATACGTATTGTAGTGGATGAAGGCTTGTGGTGATAGAGAAGGATGTGGTGTAGTGACTGGATTATGGGTTCCTGATGGTGGCAGCAAGGAAATGAAGAGGCTATTAGTGTTGGGAGAAAAGATTTCTTGGAATTTAGGTGGAATTGCCAAAACTACTAGTATTTTTGTTAGTGTTGGCTGTTGGTGGAGGGACGGTGGATGTTGGTGGCAACAATGGAGAGGAAGAGGAGAGAGAAGAGGAGGAGAGGGAAGAAGAAGAAGAAGAAAAATAAGAAGCAAAGGAGGAAAAGGAGGAAGAAGAGGCAAGGGACATGGCAAAGGTTTATTGCAACATGAGGTAATAGGACATTTGGTAATAGGACATGTGGTAAGTGTCATATGGTGGTTTGTTAGTCATGTCATCACTTAATAGAGTTCTTATATCGGCAGGGACCATAAAGGCATATTTTTCAATAAATTTGTACTGAATCAAAACTAAATTTTAAAAAGAGACTGAAATATAAAAATAAAAAATTTATAGGGGTTAGAAACTTATTTAAACCAATTTTTTAAATAAATTATTTTTATAATAAATGAAAATTTATTTGAATATTAAAGAAAAAATAAATTTTGATAATTATATGACATTAAGAGAATAAATTAAACTGAACCTCTATGAAAAATGTGACAATTCCCTGAAAAAATAATTCTTTATATATTAAAACTTTATCATGAGATATTTAAATAACTTTTATAAATCTTTTACGTTTTTTAATAAATAAAATTATAAAAAGAAATGTGAAAAGGGATTTGTTTTTTGGCCGTGAAACATTTGTAAATCAAATAGTACTGATTTTTATTCAATTCTTTAATCTTTATTCTATCTCTTCTCTTAAGCATGCAAATGAGGGAAAGTTTATTTTTGGCTATATTTTATCCTCTATTAAGTATGGCAGATTGAAAATATACATTTTTAATTTCTCTTGTGCTTTTTCTATCTAAATTACCTTTAGCTCATATGAAAATAGTGAGCGAAGATATATACATATAATATGTAAGTTAATATCTTTTGAACTATAATAGTATAATCAACTCAAATTTAAAACCACAATATCAATAACTCAGAAGCAGGAGTATTGAAAAATTAAGAATTTCTGCTCAAGAGTATATAGAAGTGCATATACACTTTTTGTCATATAATGATTTGACCAGGAATAATACTTCTACTCTTGAGAAATGATGAAAACAACTTCCCTTTCTGTGTAAAGCCAATTACTTTAAAAATCTTGCAACATAATCATTAGTTCAAATATATATATAATAAAAATACCACCATAATCAAAACAAATATATATATTCAATATCATACAAGTTCGTTGAGAAACACAGATATACAAGGACATGGTATCACCAAAATCACAATTTTCTTTTTTGTAAGCCTTATATTAAACAAAATTATATGGTTAAAAATTTTGCAACTTTTCTTCCTTATTTATACCTAGCATGAAAAAAAATATGAAAAATATAATTCTTAAATATTTGCTATTTGTATCAGAAACTAAACAAATTATGAATTTGTACTAAAATCATTGATCATTTTAGTAAAGAAATAATAAAATAAAATATTTTTATATGCATATATGTCAGTATGGAATAACGAAGATTTTAGACACATATAATAAGTCAAGATCATGAGAGACGTGATAAGAAATTATATATAAAATGATAGAAGTGAATGAATATTATGTTCTCTCAAGGTTTAGTGGGACACATGTAAGTACATTCTCCCCAGGTAAGAAATAATATACATCCCAATGCAGGTTGTTCATCTCCTAAACTTCTATAGAGAAATAAAGGCTAAGTTAGTGTTTTAATCATGGGAGCTGGGCCTAGGGGCTGAGCTAGAAATGTTTTTTTTAAGGGGTCAAAAGCTAATAGGTTCTAAATGCATGTTTTATGGGTATCTTGTTTTATTAATGCTTCACATAAGTTAGTAATAGTATCTAAATTTCTTAGTTTTGAATGTTTTGGTACATCAAACTTATGATGCACCAATTCACTCTTCAATTGAATTTTTTATTACTCTGAAAAATCTATAAGATAAATTTTTTAAATAAAATCAAATATATCGTCAATACTAAAGGACTTGTAGGAATATTTAGGATCTATAGTTATGCTCAATATAAGTACTTTGTTTTACTGTTAAAATTTTTTAATTGATAATATATAACCATTGTAAATATATCTATCTAATAGTAATGCTCTATTGTTACATTACTCTTTTGATGACAAAAACAAATTATATCAGAGAAAGAAATACTCACATCAATAATTTAAATACTTCAATTCTTCCATAAACAAATGAAATTATCATTATGAAATATTTTAGTATAATTATATCTTTTTTGGGAATAATATGTAAAGCCTTCATAATTTTTTTAGATGCCAATTAAAAGTTTCACATATATGACACAAAAAGTAAAATTTTCAAGGTTGGGGGAGGGGGAGGGGGGGATGGCATCCCTTCGCCCCCTTCCTTCCATCATTGCCCGAGACTAAAGACAAGATAGATATATGTCTTCAAATATTAAAATCAATAAAATTTAACTATCATAAAATATGTCATAATTTTTAAGTTGTGCTTAACACAACACATGGAAAAAAAGATCATCATTATCATATATGTGGTAAACATTTCAACAATCTCCAACAGTCTTAAGTGAAAACTAGTACGAATTTCCATTTTATCAAGGGGCCATGTAGGAATTGTACTATGTTTGGGAGAACCACCAACTTAGATAATTAATAAGTATATATATAGGAAATTCTGGAAGTGGCCTGACCACTAATCCCCTAGGTCCCCCTTCTCTCTCCCACTGCAGAGAAATATGGGTATCTTTTCCACCCACTCATTTTATCATCCTAAGAATTATATTTAAGATAGGAAAATTTCATTTTTTTTTCATATATACATAGTCTTTCGTTGCATACTTTCTTATGCATTTCTAACACAAAATATATTTATATATAGTCATATGAAAGAAAATAAGTACCCTTCATCCTTCTTCCTTTGATAACCATTTAGCATATGTTGTGATAACTTTGTAACTCATATAACTAATATATATATAGCTAGCTTACACGATCCTTGACTAATCCACCTCTCCGGTCTGGTCAAAGGCAAGTTATCCATACTAGGGCTAGAGGATTTATAAGGATATTCCTTGCAGGTTAGCCCCAAGAAATTGGCATAGCTATGATTTGAACCTTTAACCGTGCACTTTCCCACAGATCAAATGCTCCTCCACCACTGGACTAACCCTTGGGGTTATCATTCAACTCATTTGTAATCAAGGGAAATAGTCTTAGAAAATATATAATCAACTGATACTTCCCTAAGGTTCGCACCACCTAGGGGAAGCTTATGCTACTTCTTTAATATTTTTCCTAATATCTCAGGCTCTATCCTACCTTTGTGTCTGTTTGCTTCAAATCACGAACTGCAGGTTTCCTCTCAGTCGTAATCTCATCGCCCAAGTGCGCTCCGACCACCACATCTTTCCTTCCTTCGTATATATGTATGCAGTGTTTGAAGTTTAAAGTCATCAAAACAAATCCAGTTGTAGTGTAGCAAAGGGAAGTCAAAAAATAAAACAACTTGAGGGGAAAAAATAAAGGGAAAAAATAAAGAAGAAAAAATTAAAAGGATTTGGTTGAAGGTTAATAAGTGTTGAGTCATGATCTAATAGAGTAAGAGTTGGAATTAGTTATTTTGTTAGATCTATTAGAGTTAGTTTGTAATGATGAGCTGACTTTGAGTTAGTTAGTTAGTTACATTACAATTGTACTATAAGTATTGTGTTCAGTTTGTAATGTGTAATGGAGAATTCATAATGAATCAATTCAGTTTTTCAGAACTCTTCATTTCTGTTACTTTTCTTTCTTTCATCAACTCTGAATCTTAGCATGGTATCAGAGCTTGATTTCTTGGGGCCATGGCGGATTCTTCTTCCCCTCCCGTTGCTTCACCTCTTAACTCTACGGCTTCATCTTCTCTTGTTACGTTCAATCATTCAATTGCTGTCAAATTGGATGAAAAAATTTCTTAGTATGGAAACAACAAATTGCTGCAGCAATCTGTGGTCATCGTCTTCAAGATTTTCTCACTGGTTCTTCGATTTCACCTCAGTATTTCTCTACAGATGATGAAGCAAGTGGTAATGTGAATCCTGCATTTCTCACTTGGGAACAACAAGATCAACTTCTCTTGTCATGGCTGTTGTCTTCTCCGAGTGAAAGCATGTTAATAAGGATGGTAGGATGTGATTTCTTATGGCAACTTTGGAAGCAGGTTCAAATCTTCTTTGCTTCACAGACTCGTGCCAAGATTAAACAATATCGATCCGAGCTACGTAACACGAAGAATGAATCCAAAACTGTTACTGAGTATCTCTTACGCATCAAAGCTTTGATGGATGTACTCATTTCGATTGGAAGTCAGATCAGTATAGAAGAACACATTGAGATCATTCTTGATGGGCTTCCAGATGAGTATGATGTGTTTGTCACATCCATTAATTCTCGTCTAGAGCCTTATGCAATAGGTGAGATAGAATCTTTGTTGCTTGCGCAAGAAGCTAGGATTGAATGAACATCATCTAAGTCAGTTCTTGGTGACAATTTGACTGCTAATGTTGCTCATTTTGATGCTTCTAAGTCTGATTTCAACTTGCAACCTAAAACTAATATTGTTGGCACTTCATATGGTTCTCGTTCTGTTGATCCACAACACAGTTATTATGAGTAGAATCTTGGTATTTCTCATGGTATTTTTTATTCTACTCAATCTACATTTTGAAATATTTTTGACAGAATTGGTCCAAATCAGACTGGTTATCAACCTTTAGGTGGCTTTCGTAGTCATTTTGATCCTAATCAGAGTGAATTTCGTGGTTTTAACACCTAATCTCGTGGTGGAAGGTTTTCTTATGGCTGTGGTAGAGGCAGATTTGGAAGGTTTGGAGCAGATCCTCGTCTATTGTTTGTCAGCTATGTGATCGTTCTGGCTATTCAGCAACTAATTGTTACTACAGATATGAGATTTCACTTCAATTTTCTTCTCAGATTGCTTCTTCATGTCAGCACTCATTTTCTTTTCAATCTCCAATATATCCTTCCTTTTTTGTATATCCTTCTTACTCATCCTCATAGTGTCATAATTAGCATGCATACCCCTCATACTCACAATATACCTCACCATCACCACCTCCTAATTTCTCTCCTTGTGTTTATCCATCCCCTCATCCTAGTTTTTCTCACCCACATTCCTCATCTTCCTTTTTACCTATTCCCTCTCAATCCTTAGCATCACATTCATATTCATCTCAACTTAGACATCCTGCTCCTCATCCAAGTGCATATGTATCTACTATGTTTGCTATTCCTGAAATTTAAACCAATCAAGCTTGGTTTCCTGATTCAGGAGCAACTGCTCATGTCACTCCTGATGCTCATAATTTTGTGTACAAGGTTCCATTTGAGGGACATTAACAGCTTCATACTGGTGATGGTACATATTTGAATATTGCACACATTGGTTACTTTGTAGTTAATTCTCCATATAATTCTTTTGTCACTCTCAAATTACAAGATCTTCTGCATGTTCCTAAAATTACTAAAAACTTAGTTAATGTCAGTAAATTTGCTAAGGATAATTTTGTTTTCTTTGGGTTTCACCTTTTTCATTGCTTTGTTAAATCATAGGCAACCAATGAAGTGCTCTTGGCACAATTGGACCTGATGGGCTGTACTGCTTCTACTCTTTTTAGTTCCAATATCTTTCTTCTTCTTCACCTAATCTTAAGGCTACTATTGCAACTAGTCCATTACAGTCCTTTCAAAGTTTCTGTAAATCCTTTAATTTTAGCAAATAAAAGTGCATCACATGTATCTTTTTTTCTCTTTGTGGCACTATAGACTTGGACATCCTGCTGCTGTAGTGGTAAAACAAGTGTTGTCATATTGTAATCTTTTCGTACCAACTAAAATTGTATATGATTTCTGTTCTGCATATTATCTTGGTAAAGCTCATAGATTACATTCACCTGCTTCCTCTACTTCATATAATGCACCCTTAGATCTCATTTTTACTGATCTGTGGGGACCAGCTCTCATTCTCTCTTTTGGTGGTTACTCTTGTTACATTAGTTTTGTAGATGCTTGCACCAGATATTCTTAGATATATCTGTTAAAAAGAAAATCAAATGCTTTGCCTATATTTGTTGAATTTAAAAAGATGGTTGAACTTCAACTAGGAAGCCTTATCAAATGTGTCCAATTTGATTGGGGGGTGAATTTCGACTTCTCACTGCATTTCTTAAGTCTCATGGTATAATTCATTGGCTTACTTGTCCTCGTACACACCATCAAAATGGTGTTGTTGAAAGAAAACATTGCCATATTACTAAACTTGGTTTAACCTTACTTCCTCAAGCCTCTATGCCTCTAAAATTTTGGGATGAAGCATTTGATGCTGCTGTGTATCTTATCAATGACTGCCCTCTTCTTCTGTTTCAAATACTGTTGCATACTCAAATTTTTTTTCTTCCTTACCTGACTACACCTTTTTAAAGGTTTTTGGCTGCTCCTACTTCCCTTTGATTAGGCCATACAATAATCATAAACCTCAGTTTAGGTCAGTTGAATGCACCTTTTTGGGTTACAATCTTCATCACAAAGGCTACAAGTGCCTTGCTTCTTCTAGCAGGTTGTATATCTCCAAAGATGTAATTTTCAATGAATCCAAGTTCCCTTTTGCTACTTCTTTATATGTTTGTATGTAACATCCTGAGAAAATATGTTAGGCTTGTATATTGTCTCAAAGGTACTATTATACTTGTATAACATGTCAGTTAAGTTTTGTGACAAACTGAATTCGTTTAGACACTTGGTTGTAACCCAGAAGTTGAAAAGTAGCTTAAAATGACTCAGATAGTGACATAAATTGCTAAGTTGAGGGAAATAAACTTAGAGAGTTTGTTTGTAAGTCACAAATTGGGTGAATGAGGTGTAGTTAAAATTTGAGAACAATCAGAGTTAGTTTGGTATTTTTAGGCATATTGGTTGTGCGTTTTAATGTCAGATTGACTAGCAGCTGATATGGAAAATTAAGATATTGGTGAAACAATAATTTTGATGAATCTTAGTATTTATTTCAAAGTTGTTGGAAGTTGAAAATCTTGAATTAGCTAAATCTAAGTATTTTTAGCTGATCAAGATTTATCAGTTATAGCTTAAAGGCCTTAAGGGTCTTTTGTTTCCCTTTTATAAGCCTTGTTCACGGCTTCTTTATTTCACCAGCAAAAACAGAAAAAGTGAGAAGAGAAAGGAAAGAAGAGGAAGCAAAGACCAAGGAAGAGGAAGAGAAGAAAGAGAAGGAAATCAAGGGAAGCTCCAAGAGCCAAGCTCAAGCTTGTAGATGGATCATCTCAGCTGCCAAAGATACGGGTTTTATGCTCATCTCCACCCCTTTTCATCATTTTCACCATAGTTGCACCTTTGGTGCTTAAAAGGTCAAAATGAGTTCTAGAGGTGTTTGATGTGTTTAGCTTGCATGTTTGTGTTTCTTTAGTCATTTATGACTTGTTCATAGCATAAGTTGAAGATAGAAACTTAGAACATCTCTTTTAGACCTGGATTCACCAAAAGAAGAGTTTTAGGTTAAGTATGGGGTTTTTGTTTCATAATCCAAATTAAGAGGTTTAAGTTGATGATTTATAATTCGTAGGTGTTTAATGATTCTAACATGTTTAGAAACCATGATTAGAGTTAGAAAACACTTAAAATCCATGTTTGGATAATTGGAAATGGATTTGGGACCAATGGAATAGTGTCTCCATTTTGTAGAATTTTCTGCGAAATTGACCACGCCTAGGCGCAGCTTTTCCACGCCTAGGTGTGGACTGAAAATTTTTCAGTCCAGGTGAGACAGAGAGCACCACGCCTAGGCGTGGTAAAACCAAGCTTAGGCATGAGACATGATAGTATCCTGACAGCTGATAGTGTTTGTTGCATAACTTGAACTATAGATATAGGATTGAACTGATTACAATGTCATTTGAAAGCTAAGACATAAGGCTTCATGTGGTAAAAATTTTAAAATTTTAGAGCAAACCAATCAGTACCAGTTTTTGTTTGAATCCGAGTCAAATTCTGCAGAAAAGACATTCTGGTAGCCAGTAAACTAGGTTCCATAATTTCTTGCTCCGATGTCGTATTGACATGAGACCAGTGTCATTTTGAAGCTAAGATGTAAGGTTTCTTGCCTATAAAATTTTAGAATTTTACCACTTATAGTTTGTTCCCAGATTCAGTTTAAAGTCAGGTCAAATTTTAGAAAAATAGTGAGTGCACTGTTTTAGTCTCTGCATTTTGTTGCATAACTTTGGCTACACTTAGCCAAATAAGTGAGGTTTGTGGAATTTGAAAGATATGAGAGAAATCTATTTGCTCACAAAACTCTAAAATTTTAGAAATTATGATGTACATTTGGTGTATTCTTGAAAATCAGCCTTTCTAGGCGCACAAAGTAGTTACTTAGGAAGTTCATTTTGGGAAAGAGAATTTCTCCACTTGCTAGAATCCCTTATACATGCCTAGTGAAGTGTGTTGAGACATTAGTTGGGGTATTTCATTGAGAAAATGATTACCTTGCATATATGGGAAAGTTTAAGGCTTTAAACATTCCATAAGTTGAAATACCTAAAGTAGGTATCTAGGACCTTGAGTACACTAGGGTGACATAGTTTATCACTTGTAGTGTGATAATGAGGCAAGTTAGGTGCAAGTATCATAAGTATGATTTCTTAACTAGAAACATGAACTATGCTCCTTTATGAGTTAGAAGAGAGCTAAGAGTACATGTTTGTTAGAGTTTAGTTCTTCACTTAGTTAGAGAGAATCATGTGATGAGTTAATGTAGTAGTTTTGTATGAGTTATACATAACACTGCATAATTTCCCGTTACTTGTTAATTCCAAAGTAGAGTAATCTTTAATGATGTACAATCATATGGCCAAAGGAGATAAATGGAAAGTCCAAAGGTCTCTTTAAGTAAGGATTTAGCCCTAGTTGCTCGTTAGTGCCAAGATTACTAGTTTTATATAGTGGAATCAGTAATCTTACCAGTGTGAGTAAGAACTAGTCCACTCATTATCCAGTAGTCTGAAGAGTCAGTCTTCATATCTGCAAGTTTAACGAGAGTTTGGAATAAGCCAGTGATATACACACACAATCATGTACATTTCATGTTCCTTGACAATTGTATGGGCAGTTTGTCTAGGATAGATGATATTGTACAATTGTATAGGCGGTTGTTCAATATGATTGATGGTATGTTTGTGAATGAACTAGTTGTGATATGCTACGACTGTGTAGATAGTTGTTCTTATCATACGAGTAGGAGACTTAGGCTTATAGATTAGGCATTGTGTTAGTGAACCTTTACATAATAGTTGCATGTGAATGTTCTAGCGATTTTGAATAGAGATTTGATATCCAATAGCAACCATAATCTATTATGTTTAAGTTCGAGTGTTGTAAGATTAAGTAGATATGAGACAGATTGGATATGTTATACAGTTGTATACGCGATTGTATAATGTTGAAATAGTTTATACTGATATATATATAATTTACATTGTATAATGCCATGAAATGTATAAATATTACTTAGAATTGTATGTTTTCACCCCTTTTTGTATTCCATGGTAAAAGCAGGTCAAAACCTTTTAGAGAGTAAGGAGATAAAGAAACAGAAGGACTAGCGTAGATTAGTTTTATTTGTTTCTTTTATAGACAAAGTTGATGTATTTATTTATATTAGCTTTGAGGATGTATAAGTTGTATATATAATATTTTGCCTTTGAGATTAATGTTGTATATATGTACGATTTTTATATGGCTCTCCATAATTATTTATAAATGTTATGGATTAGTTGATATTCAAGTTAGAAGTAGCATAACTATTACTGCTTATCCAGGTATTTGTTAGTTATACTATGGTAATGGTATTAGGGTGTTACATTGTCCTTCTCTCTCACCAGTGTCATATCCTTCTGCCACTCCTCCTCTTGCTCCAATTCCATTTGGTTCTGATAATGTCAGTCATGTGCAGTCTTCACTTCTGAATGTTCATCCTGTTCCTACAATTTCTCCTGCTATCAATCAACCTGCTACTAACACAAGTAATGTCTCTACTATCTCTGTTCCTTCCACTACATCTTCACAACCATCAATTTCAACTACTATTCCATCCACTCATCCCATGATAACCAGATCAAAATCTAGAGCCTCGAGCTCTACTATCTACATCTACCATTTCCTATCCTGAGGAACCCTATACTGTATTGAAGCTTTATCTAATCCTCTTTGGAGAAAGGCAATGCAAGAAGAGTATGATGCCTTAATGAAGAATCAGACTTGACCTTTAGTTTCCTTGCCTCCTAATAGGGCTGCCATCGGTTGTAAATGAGTTTTCAGAGTTTAACAAAATCCAAATGGTTCAGTGCACAAATATAAAGCTAGGTTACTTGGAAAGGGCTTTCATCAGCAGCATGGTTTTGATTTTCAAGAGACATTTTCTCCAGTTATTAAACTAGTTACAGTCAGGATCCTTCTCACCTTGGCTCTCACAAATTATTGGACAATTAGAAAACTTGATGTCAATAATGCCTTTCTTAATGGTATTCTTCACGAAGAGGTCTATATGGTTCAACCACAGGGGTTTATTTCTACTGATAAGTCATTAGTTTGCAAGTTAAATAAAGCTTTATATAGTCTCAAGCAAGCTCGAAGCTTACATCTACTTTATATAAGTTTGGATTTGCTACTAGTAAATGTGACCCTTTCATTCAAGCAAATTCTTTTGCCACTACCTATATCCTAGTTTATGTAGATGATATCATTATAACTGGCAGCTCATCTACTGTGATTCAATCTTTGATTTTTGATCTTGACAAAGAGTTTGCTCTCAAGAATCTTGGTAAGCTAAGCTATTTCTTGGGTATAGAAGTAACTGAACTTAAGGATGGTAGTCTACACTCAAACTAAATATATTAAGGATCTGTTAGCTAAAGTTCATATGTTACAGTCCAAAGGATTAAGTACTCCTATGGTTTCTAGTTCTAAACTCGCAAAGTTGGGCCATTATCTAATGGAGGATCCTCAATTATATCAATTTACTGTTGGAGCACTTCAATATGTCACAATTACAAGATCAGAACAATCTTATGTAGTTAATAAAGTCTGCCAATATATGCAAAATCCATATGATGATCATTAGAAGGCAATCAAATGGATTTTAAGATATCTTAAGGGTACAATCAGTTTTAGTCTTCATCTCACATCAAACTCTCAATCTCACTTATCTATATCTGCCTGTAGTGATGCTGATTGGGCAACTGATTTAAATGATCGAAAGTCCACTTCAGGATCTTGTATCTTTTAGGTTCTAATATCATATCTTGGTGGTCTAAGAAACAAGTTGTTGCTCGATCAAGCACTGAAACTGAGTTTTGAAGTCTAGCAAGTACTACAATAGAAGTCCTTTGGATTCAATCTTTATTAAAGGAATTATATGTTAACTTCTCAACTCTAACTATATTTTGTGACAACTTGAGCACTATTTTGTTAACCCATAATCCAATTTTACATACTAGAACTAAACATATGGAGTTAGATCTGTTCTTTATAAGAGAAAAGGTAATTCGGAAGCAACTAAATGTCACTCATATAACTTTAGCAGATCAAATTGCAAATGCTCTCACAAAACCTTTGTCAATTGCTCGGTTTAATTTGCTAAGACACAAACTCAGGGTCTGTGATCCTCTTAGTTTCAATCATCCACCTTGAGTTTGAGGAGGGAATACTAGAGTAAGAGTTGGAATTGGTTATTCTGTTAGAGTTAGCTAGTAACGATGAGCTAGCTTTGAGTTAGTTAGTCTGTTACATTACAATTGTACTATAAGTATTGTATTCAATTTGTAATGTGTAACAGAGAATTCATAATGAATCAATTCAGTTTTTCAGAACTCTCTCTTCATTTCTGTTATTTTTCTTTCTTTCATCAACTCTGAATCTTAGCATGGTCATGGGTGTTGGTGGTTAGAGATAAAGAAAATGGGGCAGAGGTATAAAGCAGGAAAGAAAATAACCCTAATTCATTTCTTGAATGAATTGATGAAATGGGTATATGGAGCTGGGTGTGTGATTAGAGTTAGAGTGGTGCATATATACATGTATATGTAGTTGAGTCCAGAACAAAACTTTGCCAAAAATGGGAGGATATGAGGTTTCAGATCTGAGTCATCCGAATTCAGAAAAAGAGATGCATGTATGTTTCTAATGATTTCTATTGATGAGAACGGCGAAAAACATGAGATAAGCTCAACAAGTGCAACAATTATAATATTCAAAAGAGGGACACACGAGAGAGACTGACAGAAGAGAGTGAGCACACGTTGCTGTTGTATGAGGGCATACATTTGCGGGTGCGTGCTCACTTCTCTTTCTGTCAGCTTCCATTTCTGTTTTGTGTGTTTCCCTCTCCTTTTCTGATCCTTTAACTTCTCTCTCTTCATCTATTTCTGACTCTTCCTTCAGCTCAGTATTCTCTTTCTATTCTTGCTTTCCAATTTTCACCATCTTATTAGTCCCCTTTATGCTAGCTCACCTCACAAACTTACCTCGTAGTCTACTTTTTTGAGTCGTCTCTTGGAGTCACTGAGGAGTTACATAAAGCAAATAGCTATAGAGCATTATGATTCATGAATGATAATTATAGCCTTGAAAGGACACATCGAGTGGGATTGTGTCGTTATGTGTGTAATCTTTTTGTTCAAGTGCTTGGCAAATGGATGCATAAGAAACATACAAGTGGTTGTTTCAATTCAACATTCAAGTTGGAGTTTCGGTGGTAAGCGTGCACAGACTACTCTATAGCCCGTTTTCTTTATGCAGTACCACATGCCAGCATTCATTCTTATCGATTTGTGTTTCTAGTTTCTTCTATATTTTTTTCTTTATAGTATAATTTCTTTTCTATTTAAATATATGTTATATTATATAATATATTTATGCAATTGTGATGGAGCTTCAAAGTGGTACGACACTCTCCTTCCTCGAATAGATTGAACAGAAAATTCAAACGGAAATATTCAAGGTACGCCTTGTTACTGTTCATTTTCTAACGGAAAACTGTATGTTGGATTCAGTTTCATAAACCCTTGTTTTCTTTTCTTCTTCCCTTTCTCTCCTTACGAGTTCTGATCTTATCCACCATGCAAAGCTAGAGAGGAATGTTTGGCCCTGGTGCTGTGCTCTTTTCTTTCTTTCTTTCTTTTTTTTTTTTCTTTCTTTTTTTTGTGGATCGCACACTCTTTTCTTGTCCTCAATCTGCCTCAGATTTTGGGCTTGACCCTTTTTTTCGATTTTTATTTGCTATTAGCCTGTTCTCCTATTAAGCAGTTGCTCAGAGAAACCGGCAGCAAAGGAAAATTATATGGGTTTTAATTTAATTTTAAGTTGAATTTCAAGGGTCAGAATTAGATGAAACGGACTTAAATCATACCTTCTGAGTGGGATTTTTGTAGGTTTAGAGGGAGAGAATATCCTGTTGGGATGTTGCATCAAGGCATCAAGCAGCTAAATAAGTGAAGATTTTGTTCCTTCCCTTTGTGGGCTGATATGTATTCATGTATTACCGTGATTAAAGGAATTCAAGTAGTAACCTTCTCTATACAGGTTAGAGATTTTTCCATTCAGCTGTCTCTCAGAGACTGTTTAATTTATCCCTTTTTAATTTCAAGTTGAGAAAATATTTCTTTTTCTTTGGATTCCATTATTTTTATGAATAGTATGTAAAATGCAAACCTCTTGTCGGCTTTAGGAGTGTTGGATAACAACATTGGGAGGAGAGAAACAAGTGTAGATAGTTTGTTTTAGAAACGGAAGGATTGATAGTTAATAAAATCGTTGGATTGTTTTATTGATAGTTAGAATAGTTAGAAATAGTTTGGTGGGTTGAAGAGTAAGATAGAATGATTTATTCAAGGAAGCACCAATACTTCAAAGAGTCTGTACCTTTGTCACATGCATTCCCAAATCAGATATCCTATCAAATACGCTTCATAATGTGTAGCAGTCAAATAATGAGGCATGGAACTGTGTACCGAAGAACTACTAATCATTCAGGTAACCATTTTTGAATGGTATGAGTTTTAGTTTAATCGTTTGATCTATTTCATGAATACTGCCCCCTGCTAATTTTATGAGTCTGTTTGATGGTGTGTAGTAACTACATTGAATAAATTAAGTTCAAAAAGAGGGTTCAATTTGCCAAAATTCTAGCCGGTGTTTATTTGAACCAGATTGCATGATTTAAAGAGAGTTTAAGCCACTAGGAATGGGATAGTGGTGAGGGGCTTAAATAGTTTGCATAAAGTCATAAGTTCAAATTTATTTACCGCCACTAATATAAACACATACACACACACACACACACACACACACACACACACTGCTACTACTACTATATTTAAAGATAGTTGAGTCGTTAAACAGACTTCATCAATTGGTTTAATATTGAGTTAGTATGCTTTAGCTGGATCTCATATGTTCGACTTTCCCTAGATGTCGTATTCTTATGTTGAAAACTACTATTTTTTTTTTAAACATAGAATGTAATGTTGATGTTTTAAAACCTATGGCTGGATAAGGGCACTGAATTAATGAACCATTTCATGAGGTAGTTGTCCAGATGCCTTTTGCCATCAGATTGATATTTCCATTAAGGCATTGATGTCTCAGATCAGTATTGAATTTAAGTATCTGATTAAATAATTTTGCTTCTTTTTGAAAATATTAATCTGACAACCCATAGAAAGATCTTAAATTTGTAATATGTTTTACAAAAGTAAGTATGTAAGTCCATTCCTCCTAATAATTAATGACAGTAATATATCAAGTAACGCATCCTAATATAGTGGATTTTGTTTTTCATTTGTGATGTGGAAAAAAACCAAATTGTTGATGTATTAAAAAATTTGAAGCTGAATCATGTGAGAAACAAGTATGTATGAGCAGCTCTCCTAATTAGTCATAGTAATATTTCAGTTTGATTTGACTATTTTATGACTTATACCAGCTTGTTTGTTTTCTGAAAAATAGAAATTGAAGCATTTGCTTTGGCTTAAGTTTGTGGAAGATTTCTTCAGCTTAGACGTATAGCACAAATTGAACATTTTGAGTATTTTTGTACCTGAATACGTGGCATTCTTTAATCGAAAGGGTTGGCTTTATTTAGTCACGTTTACCTTAGGATTCCTGGGTTTAACATTCTGACCTATAGCCCTTATAATAGGTGTAACTCTTCAATGCTTGATGTGGTTTCAATGTAATTTTGAGAAGCTATTAGGAAGTGAAGTGGCACTCATGCCATCGGTTATGAAATTTAGCCTAGTGGTAAGTGTTTGATCTTATATTTGATATTAGAGCAAGGTCACCAGTTCCAATTCTCCCAGTGACATGGAGAGATTGTTGCCTTTATTTGGTCATCATCTCATAACTTTTTACCTAATGGTAAGTATTGGATCATACATAAAGTTTAGGCTGACTTGTGATAGGATTTACACAACAAATATCCTTAATTTACCTTTCATTCAGAATATAAAAAATTTTGTTCTCATATTTTCGATGAATGTCGTTGACTATAAATAAGTGCTGATTGCATTCACCAGTAATAAATGGACAATAATTAATATTTTTCTATGGCATATTAAGGTTTTTAGTAGTTTAGGTTGATTTTCAAGAACTGTCTGAACCATGTACAATATCTCATGCACGCATATCTTGACTTTTGCTTTCATTTGTTCAATTATATCTTTTTTGTGAATGCTAAAAGGACTAATCCATGAAGTCTATGAAGAGTCTGTAGTACAGTTTAAATAGTCTTGTTTAAATTGTATATATTTTTCAAAAACAATAATTAATTTCATTAATAATTTACCTAGAGGCTATACCAAAGGAGACTCATGCCTATCAATGCATGAACATATTCCAGGGTCTATACCATGCTAGAAATTGAATTGAATTATAAACAAATTGAAGCTACAACAAGTACGTATAAAGGTTTTAATAACCTTAGATATAATTAGCCCTTCAAAGCATTTTTAGAGTATAAATTAATTATTGCAGATGATTGGGATGATGTGAATGCTTTAATACTGCTCTAAGCCTAGGAAATTATGTCCACTTTGTTTATTTTATAATTTGAATTTATTGGGTTTATGATGATCTCTTTCCTAATGTATTGCTTTATGGCATCAGGGTTTGGGCAAGCAAAATATCATTATAATGTACTGTATTATCTCTTGAGCTTTTATTTGTTCATGATTACCTGTATAGAGAATAAGAGAAAACCCACTGAATAACACATTTACTGTATTTATTCTGACTATACAACTCTAAATGCAAGGACATTACATTTGTAGTATACTACAACTAATAGCATAACTATGTGTACCTATTATTTACATCATTCAACACTCCTCCTTGAGTTGGAGCATACATACAGTGTGCATTATTCTTGTTACATATATAAATGATGTCAAGACCTTTGAGAGATTTAGTGAGTATGTCTACTAGTTGGACATTTTAGAAAGTATTTTCTCTAGTGAAATGAAAGTCATCCTGAACATGTGTAGTCCTTTCATGAAAAAGTTGATTGGAGGCAATGTGTAATGCAACCTGATTATCACAAAACTGCTGCTTCTGTCGTGCTTCAAATTTTATCTATTCAAGTAGTTGCTTTATCCATATAAACTTGCAAGTAGTAAAGACCATGACTCGATATTTTGTCTTTGTACTTGGTCTAGCAACATTTTTCTTGTTACTCTTCTAGAAAACTAGGTTGCATCTAGTAAGCACACAATATCTTGAAGTTGAGTGTCCATTTGTGGGAGAACTTGCCTAATCTGCATATGTGTAACCAAGGACCTAAGTGTGGCCTGCGTCTTAATTCGTATAGTATTCATTTCAAGGATTTCCTTTAATATATTTAAGAATGCAAATGACAACATCAAAATGAGTATCGCATAGGGATTAAAAATATTGGCTAACTAAAATCATAGCAAAATATATATTTGACTGACTTATCAAGAGGTAGTTTAGCTTTCAAACAAGTCTTACAATTCAGTAGGATCAGCCATGGGCTCACCTTGTCCTAGTAAAATTATAGTTATTAAACTCGAACCAGTCATCGACTTAGTCGAGCACTAGATTAGTGGGTTATAATTGGTTCAACCTGTTAGTCACTGGTTAAACTGCAAAAAATAAAATAAATGCATGAATATTTAGTATAAAGGTAAAATTATATTAACCTCTCTTGAGGTTTGACTTAATTACATCTGACACCTCTCTTGTTTCAGAAATTACACTAACCTCCCTTGAAGTTTATATTGTCATTACACTGACCTTCCTTAAAATTTATATTGTCATTACACGGATCTCCTATTGATTATTGTACTTACCTCCCTTATAGGGAAAGTCAGTGTAAATGTGTAAATAAGTGGAGTGTCAAGTGTAATTAAGTCAAATCTCATAGGAAGTCAATATAATTTTTCCTAATATAAATGAAAGATCACAAAAATTAAGACATGTCACAATCTTAAGTTCAAAACATAAGTTTGCAAGTTCAAAATACAACTAAACATGTTTAATCTATAATCAATAATTAATAATATAATAGAAATAAAACAAAGAATATATATTAAACAATATAATTTTAAGTGGCCATCAAGTTGATGCCTTGCAAACATGCATTTGATATAAAGTAACTTATATAGTAAATATGTACGCATTTGCACTGAGCAAGTATTGAGTAGAGAGACTATTGACTAGAGCCCACATTGACTAGAAGCTTGTTGCCTTGTTTTGCCTTGTCTTGCACTGATCAAATCAAAGCCCCACATTGAGTAGATTTTGAGCATATAAAAGAAGCTGCTTGAACACGGCACCATTTGTACCCATGTGGTGACACCCCTTGTAAATGGGTGAGAGCATGGTGTCTTTTTGCCTCATTAATTTTTTTTTCAACTAACTAAGCTGGTTCAATTGAAATTGGCCAAGTGATAGAGATTTAAAAAACTTTGGACTGGTAAAACCGGTTTACTGGTCTAATCGGCTTATCTGGTCCTATAGAATATAGGTGTAGTACAAAGTACAACTAATGATGTAGCTATGCACACCTAGTATTTACATTATTCAACACAGAGAGAGAGAGAGAGAGAGAGAGAGAGAGAGAGAGAACAAAGAAGGGTGACTAAGTTCTCAAGGTAGAAAAATTCCCTCATGGATGCTATGTACAATTCATCCTAGATAAGTGTAGCATCTAGTTGTAAATATAAATCTATGGCACAATATAAGTAGAAAAATCACCATTTCTAATATGTGAACACAAAGTTATTTTGTTTGTACCGTAAATGTTCAATTACTGCAATTAAATTTCGTCTAAGATAGTATGAAGATTATTTCGCAAACACCATGAATTTTTGCTGCAATTAAATCCTAAAATAACATTGAAAAATGTAAAATTGAGTTGCAACATAGAAGTTAAATTATATCTTGGTTACATTTTTCTATGCACAAAATAGTCAGGAGTCACTTTGAACAATCTCGCAATAAAAGATTGTTACTTTTAACTTTGAAATGAATGTCATTATTTATTGATTAGCCATCATGCATAAACTTGAAATATCCATAACTAAGAAATATGAAGCTGGGAAGAATATCCATACTTTCTTAAGATTTAATGGATGAGGTATTCCAATTTTCATCTTATTTAACTGTTAAGGAGTTGCAAACAACATTAATATGAGGCAATTACTTCTTCTTTCATTGTATCACTAAATAGAGTGTGCGGGTATGCTTGCCATATCCTAATACATATGTATCTTCCTATTTGTTACAAGTACACTGTTAGGTACCAGAGTTATAGAAACAGTATCACACAACTAAAATAGAGTTGAGAAAATAGGAACTGACACATAATATTTAACGTGGAAAACCCTCAAATGATGATAAGGAAAAAACCATGGGAAAGAATAGAAGGTTTTCACTATGTGAAAGAAAATTACAACTTCTCTCTAAATACAAGGAGAGAACAATAACACCCTCTCTTGAAATAGGAGAAAATTCTAGAAGATAAGAAAACAAAACTCTCAGGAGTAACTATAGTTTTTCTCTCTGGAATGAGATGTATTAAAACTAAATGGAGGAGGTCTTATTTATAGAGGAAGGACCTCCCACTTTGAGCTACTCCAACGAAGGGTGAGTATACAGTTTTTCTCCTCTTCATCTACTACTCAACTACCTTTTGTTTCTTTTTCAAATCCACCGAAAAAGAAGCCATTTTCTTTGATTGTTGCCACCGAATTATAAGCCAATTTTATTGACTTTTTTTTCAATGGCCACCGAATGTGGTTTTAACGTTTACAATCTCTCACTTAAAGTCACTTTTGATGAGCTTTCAAAACCTTTCTCATCTTGCCAGTTTCATGTTGCCTACATTTCTGATAGGTCATAAGAGGATCTGCACCATATAAACTTATCAGTGTTGATCGGCTTTGTCATGACATCTGTTAGGTTCTCTTTAGTGTGAATCTTTTGCATATCCACGCTTCTTTCTTCTACTACTTCTCTGACAAAGTGATATTAGACTCCTATGTGTGTCGCGACCGTAATGGCGGCGGGAGCGGCGAAACAAAATAAATAAGTTAGGAGTCGCCACCATTTTATTTAAATTAGAAAAAATTAGAAAACCCTTTTTAGAAAATGGTCTTTGAAACCAGATTGGATTCGGGAGTCGGTTATGCATAGGGAAGGGTGGAGACTTAACCCCACAGTACCCCTAAAACATCCGTCCTAAAACGGTTACCGTAAATTAGTTATGCAAAACTTAATAATCTCATAATATGTTTGTTTTACCCTTTTTTATTTAAAAAAAAAACTAAAAAATAAATAATTTGTGAAAGTTTAAAATTTGGCTTGACGAAATAAAAATTTCGCTCCTACGTACCTTCAGGTGCAATGAGGAACTCAAAGTCACGTAGTTCTATATAAAATACTTGTGGGTTAGTTGCTTTTATTTAAAGAAAATATTTATTTTTTTTATTTTTATAAAAATTTGAATTAACAGGTCGTCACGACTCTGTTAACCAAATTAAGGTTTGAATAGGTGAAGCTCGCGCCATGCTAGAGACGTCACCCATTAATTATTGAATTTATTGTTATTAAATGAGATTTTTTTTAATCTAAAATTATCTTCAAAAAAAGAATAATAATAATAAAAAAATTGAATCTTTATTAAATAGTAATTTATTTTTTATAATTTGAACCATTAGGTTGTCATAACTCAGATGATCCAAAAATAGTTATAAGATTAACAATTTGTCACAACTCGGTTAATCCTATTTCGCTTTTTTAAAAAAAATTAATTATTTTTATAATTTTACTTTGTAGTCTTACCATTGTTATATATATATATATATATATATATATATATATATATATATATATATATATATATATTTAAGCTTGTCCCATTTAATTACAAGCCTATTTCACTTAAAACAAAAAAAAACTATCAGAAATTAAAAGAACAAACTTACGAAAAACAAGACAAAGGAGTTTTGCTTCTTTCTTTTTGGGTATTTGTAGGAAAAAAAAACAGAGGAGCAAGGAAGATGAAGGCTAGCGGCGACGGTGGCTAGGCTGGTTCGGGTTGGTGAAGCGCTGGCAATCAGGTCTGGTTGCAGATTGTGCGGTGCGGCGATGTGACGCTGTTTCTTCGGCGACTTCTGCGCGGTGGGTAGCATGGTGTGACGGATGGCTTGCGACACGGTGTGGAGCAGTTTGTGGGTGTCAGTTTCGTATAGGAGAAGTGATGGAGAGGTATTTTAGTGGAGGTTGAAATCGTAGGTCAAGGTTAAAAGTGTGTCTTTGAAGGTCAAAGTGAAAGTCGAAGGGCTTTTGTATGTGGGGGTTATGGGTTAATATAGGAAGTGTTCGGGTAGAAGTGTTTGAGTTGTAGTGTGATTAGGAGTTGTTAATGATAAGTGATGGGGTTTGTTTCGGATGAGTGTTGGGGTTGGTGTAGGATTAGTATTGGGATTTGTTTAGGATGAGTTTGTTTATGGTGAGTTTGAGTTGGTTTAGGATATGGGTCGTGGGTTAGATAATGGGTCATGGGTTTAATATTGGGTCAATGGGTAGGTTAATGAATTGGGCTGGATATTGGGTCAATGGGTAGGTTAATGGATTGGGCTGGATATTTTTTAAAAAAAATTATTTTATTTTATTTACAAAATGTCCCGGACAAAATTCGGTGTTCACAGTTGCCCCTCTTTACTTGTTTCTTACTAGATAAAAAGAATAACCGCAGCTTTTCATTTTATCATAGTGAGGAACGAGTAAAGAAATGAACCCAAATTTTGTTCGGGAGAAACAGAGAACAATGTGAGAACACGATGCGAGGAGCGATGCGCTCAAAAATTAAAAATGCAAGGAGCCGATGCGCTCAAAACTTAAAAATGCAAGGAGCCGATGCGCTCATGAATTAAAATGCAAAGAGCCGATGCGCTCAAAACTTAAAAATGCAAAGAGCCGATGCGCTCAAACTTAAAATGCAAGTGCGACGAGCCGATGCGCTCAAAACTTAAACATGCAATGAGCCGACGTGCTCAAACTGAAAATGCAAGTACAATGAGCCGATGCGCTCAAAACTTAAACATGCAATGCAACGAGCCGATGCGCTCAAAACTTAAACATACAAATGCAATGAGCCGATGCGCTCAAAACTTAAACATGCAAATGCAACGAGCCGATGCGCTCAAAATTTAAACATGCAATGAGCCGATGCGCTCAAACTGAAAATGCAAGTGCAATGAGCCGATGCGCTCAAAACTTAAACATGCAATGCAACGAGCCGATGCGCTCAAAACTTAAATATGCAATGCAATGAGCCGATGCGCTCAAAACTTAAACATGCAAATGGAACGAGCCGATGCGCTCAAAATTTAAACATGCAATGAGCCGATGCGCTCAATCTAAAAATGCAAGTGCAATGAGCCGATGCGCTCAAAACTTCAATATGCAATGCAACGAGCCGATGCGCTCAAAACATATAATGAGCCGATGCGCTCAAACCTAAAATGCAAGTGCAATGAGCCGATACGCTCAAAACTTAAGCATGCAATGCAATGAGCCGATGCGCTCAAAACTTTAACATGGAAAGAGCCGACGCGCTCAAAACTTGAAGTGCAAGGAAACAATCTGTAACAGTTAGATAATCCCTCTTTTTTTTATTTTCTTTTAATAATTCGAACCAGCGACAGCTTTGGAAAGCTTTGACCAATCAAACCCTTGTTCACATGTTTTTGCTCATTGGACCTTCGGTTGACTTGGAATCCTCTTGTCCTCTTTTTTTTTTCTTCTTCTTTATTTCTTCTTATTCATTTCTTCTTGATTTTTTTCCTCTCCCTTTGAGAAGTGAGATGATCATCCCTTATTGTGAATCCTTGCTTAGGGCTACTAAGTATTTGTGACAAAAGATTTTGCCCCAGTATTTGTTTCTTGATCCCAATCCAATTGATTTCCTGCAACAGTTTGATGACTTAACCACTGTCTCTGTTATTACTTCTTTCAATATATATTCTCAGAAGTTTTGCCCCAGTGTGTCTAATTGAATGTGAACTAAGTTGCCCCTGTGTATCCAATCGAATGCAAATAAAATTACCCCAGTGTAAGCAATTCCGATTTATTTGCCTTAGCTCTTGTTTAAACTGCCCTTTTGAGTGAACTTCGAAACTTCTAAGTTCTTTTTTATTTGAAAAGTTCATCAGGGGATTGCCATCGAATGGTCAAATCATAATGTTGTACTCTTGTTCACCTTATTTGAAACATTACGTAACAGACATACATGAGTACGACATAAAAGGAACTTACTGGGTAAACAACTTCTAGATTGGTCTTGGAAGTTTGACTACACAAAAAAGACACAAATGATGATATGAGATCCAAAGAGGTGTTGACTCGATACGAATAGGTTTGACCTTCATGAGACCAATCTTTAGTTGTCTACTAGACATTATGGCTAAGGATTTTTTTCTACTGAACATCTACATCAAGCCAAATTGAACCAAAGAGAAATTTGCCCCTGTCTAAGACTGAATTGAGTAGGACCAAGGCCTATCCTAGCGACTAAAAGATTTGCCTAAGACAAATTGAACCAAGGAAAAATTGCCCTAGTTTAGAACTGAGCCGAACGGGGTATAAACTTGTCCTAGTGTAGGGCCACATTGAACCGAAGAAAATTTTTTTTAGTCTAGGACAGGAAGGAAAAATTGCCCCAATTTAGAACCGAGTCGAACGGGGTACGAATTTGTCCTAGTGTAAGTCTCTTTCTTTTTTTCTTTTTATTCTCATTTTTTTTAGGAATAATGAACTAAATACTTGGATGAGCGTAACATTTGTATCAAAATTAAAGTTAACGAAAATAACAACAACCATTCATTGATCAGAATGGACTTTTTGAGACTTGTAACGTGGCCAAGACTAGGGGTTATGAAAGGAAAGATATAAGGCTCAAACAAGTGTTTAAGGGTGGAATGGGAATAAGGATCATTAAACTTCATCGACTGTTTTTCCACTTTCAAACACTTTTATCTTACTATTTTCCTTTTCTTTCATCATTTCATTTTCTTTCAATCCTTCCTTTCTTTTTTTTTTTGCCTTTTTTTTCATTATTTTTTATTTTTTACTTCTTGCCCTTTTCACCTTTTCTTCCTTTTCCATTATGCTTCAGAACATTTATCATCGCAATCAACCTTTGCTTCATGTTATCCTTTAGTATAGAAACGATCCTTATCCAAGGTTTATTGAAAAAAAATCAAGCTCAAAAGGGGTAACAAGGGATAAAAATGATGAAATTTTGTAAAAGATAGAGAAAAATGGCCAGTCTTCATTTTCAAATCATGATTGTTTATTTTCAAAACTTTAATTTTGAGACAAAAAGATTGCGCAAACCAAGTGCTTACTTCTTTGCTCTTTTTTCTTTTTTATTTTTTTTTTATTTTTTCTTTTATTTTTTCTTTTTTTTTCTTTTTTCTTTTTTGCAAAGACACTTACACACGCGGACCCGACTGAGAATTATCAAAGAAGACGCTTTAAAGAAATGAAAGAAAGACAGTGATGAAAGAAAACAAGGTACCCATGCAAATTCATTACATTAATATTTCAAGAAAGTTAACATGAGTCTAACATCACAAATTATTTTATTTCAATTAACAACCTCAGATCTCCAATTGTTCAGAGATTTCGAGTTAGTGGCACAACATTTACTTCATTCCTTCCACCAGAATTAGGGATTGAATTGTTAACAGCACTGGATCCGACCTCCTCTTGAATATCCAGTTTTCCACAAGCAATCAACTTCTTTACTGCCGTCTTAAAAGATTCACAATCTTCGATTGAGTGTCCCGGGATATCCATATGGTATTTGCAAGTTAAATTTGGGTTGTACCATGCTGGAAATGGTGGTGGTAGGGAACGTACAGGATTCCCAGAAATGAGGTGAGTATCAAACAACCTTTGGAATAACTCTGCATTTGAAATGGATAGTTTTGGGAAATGGGGGAGGTTTTGGGAATGGAAACGGCCTTGATTTTGAAAGCTTGGTTGAGACTGTGGGTGATTTGGGATATTTTGTGGAGGTACAGAATAGTAAGTATTTGGGTTATATGCAGAAGTTTGGTAGGCAGAGTAAGATGATGGGTAGCAGGTTTGTAAAGGTTGTTGGCTTTGCACGTAACTCACATCTGGCTCTCTTTTCTTAGGAGAAAACCCCATCTTGAAACCATCTTCATTATTATCACTTGTTAATTTTCTAGCCTTTACCAGAATTTCAATCCTCTCTCCAGCAGCAATTAAATTAGCAAAGTCTTGATACGCAGCGCCCGCCATTGTCCCAATATAAAGAGCTTTTAAGGTCCCCAAGAAATATGAGCACATTTCTGTCAGAGTCAATGACGGTTGCACTTGTGCTGGAGAGTTCTCCACCTCTGGGCATATTGCTTGAATATTTCTTCATTTTTCTTCTGCAGTGTTCCCAACTGTTCCCGGGTTAGGGCTATATCCAGGTTGAACCGATATTGCCCCATAAACAAGTTTGCCTAATCATCCCAAGAAGAGATTTTGGAAAGATCTTGCTGGATACACCATTCCAAAGCAGGTCCATTCAAACTTTCATGAAAGAAGCTAACGAGAAACTTCCAATCCTTTGACCAAATTGACATTTTGGTAATGTATGTTTTCAGGTGGAAGAAAGGATTGGTGCTTCCATCATATTTGACAAATTCTGGAATTTTGAAATCCTTAGGAATGATGATATTAGTAGTAGGACACAATTCTTCTATCCCAATGGGACCATAGGTACTGGGGCCTTTGATTGTTTTAATTTGTTCTTCCATCTTTTCCATCCATTCTTCTCTCATCTTGTCACTTTGGATGGCCGCATGACCAGTCCCAGCAGGAAATCCCGTTGGAATCGGGATGGACATATGTGGTGGTTTACATGCACACTTAGCATTGCCATGAATCTCATTTCGAGTTCCTCCCAAGGAATGATATCCTTCTCCAATAGGAAGTACTAGTGATACAGTATTTGATGTTCCTCCCACAAAAGGCATCTCAGTGGTGGCCCCAGGGTTTGCCCTCATGGAAGTAACATTTGGTGGGTGCAAGTGTGCCCCAGTTACTCCTATACCTCCAACTGTCCCTATCAAAGTGAGGGTCTCCCTCATGGCCGACAACATTTCCTCCATTCTCTTCTGAAACTCTGTCATTTCATTCATCTTTTCTTTCATCTTATCTACTTCTATACTCAGATTTCTTCTTTCCTTTTCAGCTACAATTATTGCAAGTTTTGTTCGAGCCCTTGTGTTATGAACTCGGATTTGATTGGTGTCTTCTTTCCTTAGTCGCGCAACGGTGCTGAGCACGGTAACACCAAACAAAAATAATGAGATGAAATGAAATGAATGAGATGAAATGAGATACATAAAATGAAATGGATGAAATGGAAACATTTTTTCTTTTTTTTTTAAAAAAAAATGCAATGAATGCCATGAAAATGCATGATTTTTTTTATTTAATTTTCTTTAGAATGTTAGGAATGCCATGAAAATGCATGATTTTTTTTATTTAATTTTTTTAGAATGCTAAGAATGTCATGAAAATGCATGATTTTTTATTTTTTTTATTTTTTTAAATGCTAGGAATGCCATGAAAATGCATGATTTTTATTTTATTTTTCAAATATGCCATGAAAATGCATGATGCTATTTTTTTTTAAAAAAAAGGATGGCTATATAAAGAAGAAGTTCGCTCCCTTCGTGTCCTAAGATATTGCCTTAAACGGAGGAATTCTATCATAAGGATCTATGGGTCTTTCTGATTCGTGATAACTCTCATTTGGTGGCTTTTCTATTCTGAAGGTCTCTAGAGCCAAGTCCCATTTCAAAATGTTGACCACAAAATAGTGGGTAAACCACTAGGTGTAGGACATTTGTGAAAAAGACGCACTCTAGATGAGGTTTTCGCAATAGCCAAACAGGATGTACATCCAAAATGGTTACCACTACACAACCTCTACTTAACTTAAGCTTCACTCAAACCCAGGTATAGGGCCCCACTCGAATGTGTGATAGATGTGTAGGTGTGGTGGGTGTAGGGCGCATACAAACATTCATTATCCTAAAAACTACCCGCATCCTACAAAACAAAAACAAAAACAAACAAAAATTCCAAGAGAAATTCTCTATCCTAAGGTTTTAATAACAATAATAATTAAAATAAAAAAAAAAAAGAAAGGTAAAACAAAATATACAAAGATTACAAAATTTTACACAACAAAATTATATGGGCTTGACTCTCAAGTATCCCCAGCGGAGTCGCCATCTGTCGCGACCGTAATCGCGGCGGGAGCGGCGAAACAAAATAAATAAGTTAGGAGTCGCCACCAATTTTATTTAAATTAGGAAAAATTAGAAAACCCTTTTTAGAAAATGGTCTTTGAAACCAGATTGGATTCGGGAGTCGGTTATGCATAGGGAAGGGTGGAGACTTAACCCCACAGCACCCCTAAAACATCCGTCCTAAAACGGTTACCCTAAATTAGTTATGCAAAACTTAATAATCTCATAATATGTTTGTTTTACCCTTTTTTATTTAAAAAAAACTAAAAAAATAAATAATTTGTGAAAGTTTAAAATTTGGCTTGACGAAATAAAAATTTCGCTCCTCCTACGTACCTTCAGTGCAATGAGAACTCAAAGTCACGTAGTTCTATATAAAATACTTGTGGGTTAGTTGCTTTTATTTAAAGAAAATATTTATTTTTTTTATTTTTATAAAAATTTGAATTAACAGGTCGTCACGACTCTGTTAACCAAATTAAGGTTTGAATAGGTGAAGCTCGCGTCACGCTAGAGACGTCACCCATTGATTATTGAATTTATTGTTATTAAATGAGATTTTTTTTAATCTAAAATTATCTTCAAAAAAAGAATAATAATAAAAAAAAATTGAATCTTTATTAAATAGTAATTTATTTTTTATAATTTGAACCATTAGGTTGTCACAACTCAGATGATCCAAAAATAGTTATAAGATTAACAAGCTGTCACAACTCGGTTAATCCTATTTCGCTCTTTTTAAAAAAAAAATTAATTATTTTTATAGTTTTACTTTGTAGTCTTACCATTGTTTATATATATATATATATATATATATATATATATATATATATATATATATATATATATATATATATATTTAAGCTTGTCCCATTTAATTACAAGCCTATTTCACTTAAAACAAAAAAAAAAACTATCAGAAATTAAAAGAACAAACTTACGAAAAACAAGACAAAGGAGTTTTGCTTCTTTCTTTTTGGATATTTGTAGGAAAAAAAAAACGAGAGGAGCAAGGAAGATGAAGGCTAGCGGCGACGGTGGCTAGGCTGGTTCGGGTTGGTGAAGCGCTAGCAATCAATCAGTCTGGTTGCAGATTGTGCGGTGCGGCGATGTGATGTGATTGTTTCTTCGGCGGCTTACGCGGTGGGTAGCATGGTGTGACGGATGGCTTGCGACACGGTGTGGAGCAGTTTGTGGGTGTCAATTTCGTATAGGAGAGGTGATGGAGAGGTATTTTAGTGGAGGTTGAAATCGTAGGTCAAGGTTAAAAGAGTGTACTGAAGGTCAAAGTGAAAGTCGAAGGGCTTTTGTATGTGGGGGTTATGGGTTAATATAGGAAGTGTTCAGGTAGAAGTGTTTGAGTTGTAGTGTGATTAGGAGTTGTTAATGATAAGTGATGGGGTTTGTTTCGGATGAGTGTTGGGGTTGGTGTAGGATTAGTATTGGGATTTGTTTAGGATGAGTTTGTTTATGGTGAGTTTGAGTTGGTTTAGGATATGAATCGTGGGTTAGATAATAGGTCATGGGTTGGATATTGGGTCAATGGGTAGGTTAATGAATTGGGCTGGATATTGGGTCAATGGGTAGGTTAATGGATTGGGCTGGATATTTTAAAAAAAAATTATTTTATTTTATTTACAAAATGTCCCAGATAAAATTCGGTGTTTACAATGTGCTTTGTCCTGGAATAAAAGGTTGGATTCCTTGCAATGTGCAAGGCACTCTGACTGTCACAATACAAAGCAATATTTTGTTGCTTGTTCCCGAGTTCCTCCATTAACCTTTTAATCCAAATTGCTTCCTTGCATGCTTGCGTTGCTGCCATATATTCAGCTTCTGTAGTAGACAAAGCTACAACAGTTTGTAACTTGATAACCAGCTTACTGCTCCTCCTGCAAGTGTAAACACATAGCCCATAGTAGATTTTCTTTTATCAATATCACCTACAAAATCTGAATCAACATATCGCCTGACAACAAACTCTAATCCTCCAAAACATAATGCTGCACCTGAGGTGCCTTTAATGTATCTTAGGATCCTCTTAATAGTATTCCAATGTTCTTTACCAGGATCTGTCATAAAACAACTGATCGTACCAATTGCTTGGGCAATATCTGGTCTAGTACAGATCATAACATACATAAGGCTTCCCATTGCTGATGCATACGGTACTTGAGACATTTCCATCCTCCCTACTTCATTGCTAGGACACATACTTGAGGATAATTTATAATTGATAGGAAGTGGGGTAGAGACTGGCTTACAATTTTGCATGTTAAAGCGCCGCAAGATTTTCTTCAGGTAGCTCTTTTGAGAAAGCCAAATCTTCTTATTTTTTCTATCTCGGTAAATTTGCATCTCTAAAATCTTGTTTGTTGGTCCCAAGTCCTTCATATCAAACTCCCTAGCTAATTGTGTCTTCAATTCTTGGACTCGATCTTTGTTGGGGCCTACCACCAACATGTCATCCATGTACAACAGCAAGATGATGAAATCATCGTCACCAAACCTCTTGTAATATGTACAATGGTCTGAACTCAGTCTGTTGTATTTGAGGCTAATAATGAAGGAATCAAATATCTTGTACCAACACCTTGGCGCTTGTTTTAGACCGTACATAGATTTGGTTAACCTGTAAACCAAGTTTTCCTTGTCTTTTTCTTCAAAACCTTCTAGTTGGAGCATATATATCTCTTCTTCTAGCTCTCCATGAAGAAAAGTTATTTTTACATCTAGTTGTTCAATATGTAAATCAAATGCAACACACATAGTTAGGACTACTCAGATAGTAGTAAGTCTGACAACTTGAGAGAATATCTCATTGAAATCAATTCCTTCTTTCTGAGCATACCCTTTGACCACCAGCCTTGCACGATATCGTTCCATTTGATCATTGTCATCTCGTTTGATCTTATAGACCCATTTGTTACCAATGACTTTCTGACCCTTTGGAAGTTCAACAAGTTCCCATGTATTGTTTCTATGTAGGACTTGCATTTCTTCTTGCATTGTTGCCATCCACAGAGAAGCATCTAAGCTACTCACAACCTCCTAAAAGGTTGACGGCTCTCCTTCTTCTGTTAGAAGACAATATGCATTGTGGCTTGCCATAACATAATCTGAGTGTCATGATGGTTGCCTTATCTGACGAGTTGACCGTCAAACTTTTGTATCATTGGCCTCATATAGTTCTTGTTCCTCGTGCTCTGGTTCTTGTTTTGCTTCAGATGAATTTTCTTCTCCAGCTTTTCCATCTATCTGTACTGCAATAGTCTCTTTCAAAATGCTATCATCTCCTTGTTCACTTTGCAGTTCATTTTCTCTAAATATCACATCTCTGCTGACATTAACCTTGCGGGTAGTGGGATCCCACAGGCGATACCCCTCAACACCGTCAGCATAACCCAAGAATATGAATTTCTTGGATTTTGGATCCAGCTTTGTTCTTTCTTGAGAATTGTACATCATATATGCAGGACATCCGAACACATGAAGAGAAGAATGATATGTTGGCTTGCCATTCCACATCTCCATTGGTGTCTTTAAACCAATTACAGTTGATGGAGATCGATTTATCACGTAATAGGCAGTTTTGATTGCTTTTGCCCAAAAAGACTTGGCTAATCCTGCTATTCTCAACATAGCTCTTGTTTTTTCTAGGAGAATTCTATTCATCCGCTCTACTACACCATTTTGCTGAGGAGTATGTGCAACATTAAACTGTCTTTGAATATCATCTTGCTTGCAAAATGCGAGAAAATTGCCATCTGTATATTCTTCTCCATTGTCTGTCCTCAAGCACTTGATCCTTTTTTCGGATTCAAGTTTTACTCTTGCTTTGAAGTCCTTGAAGATTGGAAACACATCTGACTTCTTCTTGATTGGGTACACTTATAATCTCCTGGAATAATCATCAATGAATGATACAAAGTATTTTGTTCCTCCTAGGGATATTTCTGGTGACTCCCACACATCAGAATGAATCAAGTCCAATATGTGTTTGCTTCTAGCAGTTGATCTATCAAACTTTAATCTATGCTGCTTGCTTGTAACACAGTGCTCACAAAAAGGTAAGTTTACCGTTTTGAGCCCGGGAAGGAGATCACGTTCCGTGAGAATCTTCAAACCACGTTCTGACATATGGCCTAATTTGCGATGCCACATTGTCGTTGATTCTTCATGGCCGGCTGATGCAACAGATGTGTCTGCCTTTTGCAACGTCTCTCCCTGAAGCATGTATAGATTTGTCGTGATCTTTTCTGCTTTTATCACCACAAGAGCACCTTTAACCACCTTCAAGATCCCACCTTTAATATGGGTCTTGCACCCGAGGTCATCTAATTGCCCAATAGACAATAAATTCTTCTTTAAACCCTTCACATGTCGTACCCCTTGTATTATGTGTAACACCCCAAAAATTAATAATTTCATGATAAATAGTCGTTTTATAATATTTGTAATTTTTATGAATTTTTTTGAATTTTTTCGGAAACGTGAAATATTTTAATATTATTTCTCGTTTTACGTATGCATTGAGCGGAGCTGGGGAAATGAGATATTTTCTCCGAGAACCTTGATCTGTGGAAACGTCAATGGGGGATCTTACTAAACCCGAGGTCAGACACGGTTTACGAGATTTTACGTTTTTTGAGATTTTTATCTAATAAATAAAAATCATAAAATAATTTTATTATCCGTTGGACAATAAATACCGATTTTCGCTAACTGTAACTTCTGTCCACTGATAATAAATTTGATACAGTGTTAGTCATATTTTAGAGAACACTTTAATGACATCACAATGGTGACATCATCACCATGACATCACTTTGACTTTTCAAAATGTGGAAGCTTAGCTTGTTGGAGAAGCCACATTTTCCTCTCTCCTCCTCACCACCACACAACTTTGGGAACTCTTTGTGGCCACTCATTTTATTCCATGCACTTACACAAAATACACGTAATTACACATTTCATTCCATTTCAAATTTTACTATCACTTTCTCTCTCTATTTTCTCTCTTCATCTTTTCCTCTCAAGTTCTCTCTTCCTCTTCTTGTCTTTTCTTCTTCTTCCACAGCACCCACACCATCCTTCCCCTCCATTGTTTCTTGATTTTAAGCAAAAAGTTTACTTGAACTAACCATCCTTTGGAGCTCTTCATTCTTGTTGGAAGACATCTTCAAAAACTCAAACTTTTCCTCTCCATTTTCTCACCCACCTCACGGCCAAGACATCATTTTTTGGGGTTCTCCAAGCTTTTATTTCAACCAACCTCATTTCCTACCATTTCTCATTACCTAGAACATTTTCTCTTTTGTGACCACCACCAAAATCATCCATTTTCCTTTTTGTTCCATCAAGCTTCAAAATTGGAGACTTTAAGGTAAAATTCATAGCTTTTTCACCTTTCATTTTCGTGATTCTTGATCTCTTAACTGATCAAGGGTTCCTTTTCTAAGCTTTGATGATGATTTTGGTGAGTTTTGATGTCCTTAGAGTTTTCTTGAAGGTGGAAAACGAAAATAAAAAACAAAGAAGCTTACTTTCTTGTGTTGTCTTCAATAGGTAAGAGGGAGATTTACTCACTTCAACCTTTATTGGTAGTGAGGGAACCTTTGTGTGTTATTGATGGAGGAATCCATAATGGATTGTTCACTTTGTATGCTTGTTTTTTCTACTTTTGTGTATATTTGCTTTGATGATGTTAGATTGCTTGAATTAGATGAATGAAAAAATGTAGGGTTTCCTACCCTTTGGTGAGGTCATGGTTTTGGACCACATTTTGGGGGTTTGAGATTGATTTTGTGGGAATTGAAACTTATGTGATTAGGTGTTAAAGAATTGATGATTATGATGGAAAAACTTTGGGACTTCTAACCTTGGGGGCTCACGGCCAAGTGGCCCAATGATGGGTCCATGATGGAATTTGTGTACTAATTTAGGACTTAAGAAATTAGGTGATGGATAATTGATGAAATAATGACAATTTTGAGATTAGAAACCTTTAGGAGAGATTTCGGCCAAGAGGAAAAGAAAATGGGATATCCAAGACAAGTTTTGTGATAATTTGAAACTTAGAAACTTAGGTTAAAAAGGAATTGATTAAGAGTAAATAATGATGAAATAAGATGTAAATTTTTGGGTTCAATGATCCTTAGGGTTCATGCTAACAATGAGATGGAGAAATTGATTGGATTCTTGTCCTTGGGAGGTTCACGGCCTCTAGGGCTTTATTGGCTAAGATTTATGTATCAAGATGAAACTTAAGTGAATAGGTAATTTAATAAGCTATTATGGATTCATAAGATGGAAAAATGAAGGAAGGAGATTTACTTGATAACTTAGAGTGATTTTAGACTTGAGAAAAGAACAAGAGTGTGAGTGAAACATGGAAAGCCTTAGAATAATATTCTAAGTGAGTATGATTAAATTCAAAGTAAAGAACTTGGCTAATTAAGAGTACTAAAGATTTAATGAGAATTACAAGAGGATTCCCCTAGAGAGGATTAGTGATGAAAGTCTTGAAATAAAAACGTAACCTAGGGTTGAATTTTAATAACTATGTATTATTGTTGAAGATTTAAGTATGTTATGTTGTTGATAATTGCATTGGCCAGTTATGGCATGGTTATGAGAAAGCATACCACTATGAAAACATACATGAATATGTTGATATTTAACTTGACTAAATTGTGGTATTTTTTCATGAGAAGTAAATTATTGATGAATATACATGATATGCAATGTCTATGAGAAGTATATTATTGATGAATATACATGATGCACATTGAGTCATCATGCATTTGTGAATGTCCGTTGGACTATGTTGTAAAGGCGGTGCATGCCTAGGAGATGGAATTACACCTTAGTGCGGGTGCGAGTAGACTAAGCATGGGTCATGTTGTTGACCTTGGGGGCATCGGGGTGCGGGTGTTCCACATGGACATTTATGAGCTCCTCTGTGCCGTGGGATAGACCAATGCAAACACACTGACGATCCGGACCGAGGCACTATCCTATATCGCGATCTTGTTGAGAATGTCATGTATAAGCTACATTGCGCAAAAGATTATTTTTATGATGAACACTTTATTTTTAAGGCTAACGAGATACTGGTATGTACTCCTCGATCATTCTCTCCGAATATTTATATCTAGTTCCATAGAATAGGATTTTGGTACCATGTGCACGTGCATAGTGAGTCAGTATATCATCTGGCATTTACACATTTACCCATTTTCATGATGATGAAACTGTTGTTCATTTATATGATGATTGAACTATTGCTTAAATGAGGTTATGATTATTTAAATTGTTTCGTTGTTTATTATCTGAGACTTTGTGACTGTTTCTTTTATTGTATGTCACTATTCCTGTTTAATATTGTTGCTTGTTATGTAGGCGTTCTGCATCATTCTGTTTTCTTATTGCTGTATTGGTATTGAATGCTAGGTGTCTCACATTTTTTCTGTATTCCTGTTTTATATTTATATTTGATAAAAGATCGTGAGGAAGAAGAAAATGGACCATACCCTTACTGATTAGATTCGACTGATCCATTGTTTTCGATATGGCGTCTGGACGAGATTTCTTTGGTTACGTACGGGTGCAACTTCATGGGGACATTGATGCCTGACGTGTTGACTGGGACACCGAGCGTCACATATATAATGGTTGCGGCTTTGTCTGCTAGTAGTACCTATCCCAGGGTTATTACTTTCCCCTTTAGTACTTTTGTACCCATCATCTTTTATTTGAATATGTAAGTACTATGTTTCGTGTTATCAAGCTTTGTGTTAAGGACAAATATATTACATATGAAATATGTTTTTCCTTAGGTGGTTGTATTTTGAATGGTTGCGCACTAAATATGCTTCATTCGGGGCTTATATTTTCTATTTATGTATAATAGAAATTTTTGAAAAGATTGTTGTAACAGACTGTGACATGCCTAGATTTAGTGACTGTGATGTAATGACGATTGTGCCGTAGTGATTAGATCTAGGGGTGTTACTTTGTGCGAAATGTACCATCGTGCAATTTTATTTTGACAGAATCAACTCCAACAATCTCCAAGGCATGATCATTTCCCATGAATACTGATCCTTCTGAGATAGGTTCATAAGTATTAAACCAGTCTCGTTGTGAAGTCATGTGCCATGTTGCTCTTGAATCCATTATCCAAATATCAGTGAGTTGTTTTCCGCCTTTAGAACCAATTGATGCTTCGCTATAAAGGATTTCTCCATCATTAGAAGCACTCGCAACACGTCCTTGAGAGGTTGTTGCTTCAGAAGCTTTTTCTGTATTCTTCTTGTTGTGCCAACAATCTTTCTTCAAGTGCCCTATTATGCTGCAAAGGTAGCATTTAAAGTTCTTCCTTCTTCGTGACTTTAATCTACTCTGATTTCGGCTCCCACTAGAGCCACGTTCCGTTGATCTTCCTCTCGTCATCGACAAAGCCTCTACTTGCTTTGAGCTTTCTAATATGTCTTCTTTATTCTTCCGCATGGATTCTTCTTCAAAAATAGCAACAACAACGTCATCAAATTGAAGACTATCAACAACATTATTATTTGTTATGTTGATGATGAGTTGATCATAAGAGTCAGGTAGACTTTGAAGTAGAAGTTCTGCACGTTCATTTTCCACCATGTTGTAATTTGATGTGGTAAGCTGGGAAAATAAAGTGTTCAGATTGTTGATGTGATCTATTACTGTCGTGAATTCACTCATTAGAAGAGTATAAAGTCTCCTCTTTAAGAATATCATGTTGTGAAGTGACTTGACCCCGTACAATTTGGTAAGTGCATCCCAAATTTCCTTCGCCGTCTTTTTTTCTGCAACACTTGACAAAACTGAATTTGCCAAAGCTAGATGCAGGTTGCCAACAACATTATCATCCATATCCTTCCACTTATCATCAAGTATCCTAGTGGGTCTGCCTTTAATTGCTGCTAAACAATTGTCCTTCCTCAAGATTGCATTTATCTTCAGTTTTCATAAGGAGAAATTACTCTCATTGAACCTCTCAATCTTATATTTTGTCGCCATGATATTGACAACGATCTGTTTTTCAACTGAACCGGCTTACTCTATTTCACCGTGAATAGTATTGTATATTTATATTGTATAGGGACAAACCTCGTATACGTTAACAATAATGTAAAAGTATACAACCATACGTATGAATAGTAACTGTGAACAGTACCCGCAACATGAATAGTAATAGCATGAATAGTAACTATTAACCAATGGCTCTGATACCATTGTTAAGTACTAGAGTTATAGAAATAATATCACACAACTAAAATAGAGTTGAGAAAATAGGAACTGACACACAATATTTAACGTTGAAAACCCTTTAATAGTGATGAGGGAAAAATCACGGGCAAGAATAGAAGGTTTTCACTATGTAGAAGAAAATTACAACTTCTCTCTAAATACAAGGAGAGAACAATAACACTCTCTCTTGAAATAGGAGAAAATTCTAGAAGACAAGAAAACAAAACTCTTAAGAGAAACTATAGTTTTTCTCTCTGGAATGAGATGTATTAAAACTAAATGGAGGAGGTCCTATTTATAGAGGAAGGACCTCCCACTTTGAGCTACTCCAACGAAGGATGAGTTTACAGTTTTTCTCCTCTTCACCTACTGTTGAACTACCTTTTGTTTCTTTTTCAAATCCACCGAAAAACAAGCCATTTTCTTTGACTGTTGCCACTGAATTATAAGCTAATTTTATTGACTTTTTTTTCAATGGCCACCGAAAGTGGCTTTAACGTTTACATACACATGGTTATGTACTAGGTACATTTTTTTTTAAAAAAAAATCTATTGAGTACATCCTTTGTTCTTTTAGTTTGTAATTAAGTAAGATGTAGTGCATAACATTACTTCATCCCTTCAAAAACGAAGGTAGAAAGCCTACTTCTGAGGTTGTGTGCTCTTTTCTTCTTCATTGTGATACTTCGTTTGTTGCTTTGATGTTTTGCTCTCGTTTGTTGCATCATCATTTGTTGACGAGGTTGCAGTCACAGATTTAGTTCGTCGTTCTCTTTTTTTGGATTTTGAGGACACTATATAGATTTGTGTTTGGTATCTTTTACTTGCTTAATAAACTTTATAGAGTTTTGTTGAAAACTTAAGAGTTAGCATGTTATGAAATAATGTTTATCTTCTAGAATGTTATGGTTGCATACTCATCCATGAAAGCTTGATCACTAATCATAGACTGGTGCCATTGAGTTGGGATATATGCAAGTGTTGGTCAGGGTAATGATAGTGTTCAAGTTCCTCTTATGATGGTGACATCATTGATAAAGTTGTGAAGATATGGTGTTGATAGTTATAGAGAATTGGATATTAACGAACAATGACATTAATAAGCTGGTTCTAGTGGTTGTGATTTGGCAGTGACTTTGGTAAACAAGTATTGCCATGCAACACAAACTGCTTTGCGTTGTGATCTAACTTCTATCTTACAAAGTTTGTCTAGGTTTTTACCATACCAATTTGCTTCCAAAGCCTAATATTCAAATATTCAATAGAAATTTCTCAAGTAATTTTTGCATTTTTTGTTTTGAAACAACTTGCATAAGCCCTTTTATTATAACTCTTTTGAGACATGCATTAAGGAAAAAATTTATCTTGTAAAACTAGAAGTGTATCAATTAGGGGTGTTCATGGATTGGGTTTGGGATATTTTTGGACTTGACTTGGCCATTAAAGCAATGGGTTAGGTTAGGATGGGGGGTTTTTTCTTCAGCCTAACCCGCTTATAAGTGGGTTGGGTTAGGTTGAACCCATAGGTCTAAAATACATGAGAGAAAAATACTTGCTAAAATAAATACTAAAATACGAAATCAAAAATTCATTATATGTAACAAGTCTTAACTAGAATTAACATAAGTCCCAAATGAACTAAAAAGTAACATAACAAGTCTTAAATAAAATAAGTCTCATATAAACGAAAAATTGAAACTGAACACATCAAGTCTGTAAGTCTCAAATGAACTAACGTAACATAACAAGTCATAAAATTCATAAATAATAATTGTTAATTTTTTTTCAAAGAAATTGTCGTCATCCAAGTGATTGATTGGTTTATCTTCATAATGGTTTGTAAAATGCTTCATTAATTTCTCATCTCTATTTTCTTTGGTTACATTTTTAACATGACCAAAATGCCTTCATTGAAACTTAATTGGCTACACACAAAAGTGAGGGGAAATCATCCTGAAATAAAAATGGGGACAAGAAAAAAAGACACCATTTGAATTATTTTTTTAAAAAAATGGGGGTTAGATTGGGTTGTAAAAGTTGACAAAGTCCTAATTCACAACCTGACCCATTTCCTATGGGTTGAGAAATTTTAAACCCAAACCAACGAATTAAGTTTTAATTGATAATCTTTTTACCTTCTTAATGGCCTCTAGTGTACAACCTGCCTACATTATTTTATTATCTTAAAGGCTTCTATCATATTTAAAAATCACCATTTTTGTCTAGCATTATTAATTCACCTTAATTAGATTTTGTATATCTCATATAGCCTAAATTTGATACAAGTGCAATAGCAGTCTATTCACTAAGTGCCTCCCTCTTCTTGTTGCCAAACAATGTGGCCATTGCTACAACCTTGATTAAGGATTTACTTGGAAAATGTGTTTTATTGATACATCTACAATTTTTACAAAAGAGTCCTTTTATAGAAGGAATATAGGAGACAACAAACTACATTTAAGGAGAGAAAATAGGAAACTACCAAAACATGCTAATCTAAAACATGTAACTTTGCTAACTATAGGAAATTAAATATTTATAGTATTTACAACATTAATTCACAGTATTAAACACGATTTAATACTTTTAATGCAGTGTCGATAACAATAATACTCAACACTCCCCGTTAAGCTGGTGAATGAATATCTATAATTCTTAGCTTGATAGTAAGATCCTAAAACCGCACAACGGGTAGTCCCTTCGTTAATACATCTATCAATTGATATCCTGAAGGAATATATATTGTGGTTACCAGTCTACTATCCAATTTCTCATTGATAAAGTGTCAGTCTATCTCAATGTGTTTTGTTCTGTCATATTGAACTGGATTATGCGTAATGCTAATAACTGATTTGTTTTCACAAAACAATTTCATAGGAGCTTCACTTTATTCTCAGGTCATCTAATATAATCTTCATCCATAACAACTCATAAACTCCTTGTGCCATAGCTCAAAACTCAGCCTCTACACTTGACCGAGCAACCACGTTCTATTTCTTACTCCTCCATGTTATTAGATTTCCACCCAGAAACATACAATAACTTGATGTTGACCTCCTATCAATAACTGAACCTACATAGTCAACATCTTTGTACACTTCCATAGATAGATTTTCACCCTTTCTAAATAGTAATCATCTTCTAGGTATGGTTTTAAGATACTGTAGAATTCGATCTACATAAAGTGAAAGAAGTGTATGAGAAATTAGAGTTATTATAAGTAAAAAAACTTAATAACAAATAAATATATAATATAATGTTAATCGGTTTATATTGGAATAGATTGGTTTTGAAAATCACAATTGAAAACCAATCCAATACTATTAGTTTTCAAAAAGTCAAACAAATAAGAACCAAATTTATTTGGTTTTGAACTCCCCTATTAGGTTGTAGTTGTAATTCCTTTTCTTTAGGTCGATTATTCAACTTGCCCCATATCATTTGTAGGATGTGACAAGTCGGGTGTGTTGGCCCACAGATCAAGTTTATTATTTCTTTAGTTATTGAGTGATGGATTAATCACTCTACCTTTCATTTATTTTGCAATTTTAGGTAGGTTGACTCATCAAACTTGTAATTTTTTTTAAAAAAAATTGATTGATTGACCCATTTAACTTGTCAACCCATTATTTTGTTTTTTTATTTATTTATTTTTAGGCGAGTTGAGTTGCTAACTCATCATAAAACAAGGTGTGTTCGTCTTTCCAACTCACCAAGGAAAAATGGGCCAAGATGCTTCGAACTGTCCTGCCTCAACCCGTTTTCGCCTAACTCATAATGGATTGGAGGCAAGTTGGCCTGTTTTGCCATCTCCAATTATACTAGGAATAGGATTTATCATTAGGAGATATTTATTAAACCAAGATAAATCTCTTATCCTGTACCATTGAATATGTATTACCTTAGTGATGTAAATAATCATTGTCTCCTACTTTAAGTACATTTTTAATACAATAATCAAGGTATTTCACATTCAATGGTGTATAGCAAGAGGCGCACCTAAGAAATTTTCTTCATTATTCATGATACACCCCCATGCATGCTTTATTTAGGGTCTTTTTTTTGTTCAAGTTTTTTTAAAAAATAAAATTAAAGGTTTTAGGCTTAAATATATTTTTGATCCCTATGAATATACCATATTTTGGTTTCAGTCCCTCTTTAATTTTAGTTTCGGTTTGGTTCCAAATTTATTCAAAAGTGTGCCCTTTTAGTTCCTACCGTTATGAGAACTAATCTGTTAAGTGTGATGTAGTTAATGGATCACTAGATCAAACTTGTCATGTGTCCTATATATGCCACGTGGCATTAAACAATTTCTATGTCCTCCACCCCTCTTCTTCTTCTTCCTTTTCCTTTCATTTCCTATCTCTCTTATCTGAAACACCTCTTCTGCAATCACCCCAAAACCCACAACATCATAGGCATCTCCATCCTCACAAATTAAATTCCCCATTAGAAATTCGAACTCATCCTTTGCACTAACAAATCTCATATAACCCCTAAACCATAATCATATAAAATCAGAGAAATAACCGTAAATCACCATAACATCAAAATTTAAAAATAGAATACACATCGCCTCAACATCAAGCACGATTCCAGGCTCGAGGGCCTCATTAAGGACCAAGTATAGTGCTTGAACCTCAATTTTTTTTTAATTTTGAATTTCTTGGATTTGTGCTTTGAATTTGTGGGGTTCTTAATCTTTTGGTTTTAGACCATAAATCTTGTTGCAATATCTTTGTGTAAGTCGCTATATTGGGATGCAATGCTAATGACTTGGATATAGGGAGGTGATTCAGAGGTGATTGGTTGGTGGTGGTGGCCATGACAGTTGGATAGAGGGTGGTTGTTTTAAGCGAGGTGGGGGGATGGAAGTATTGTAGTGGATGAAGGCTTGTGGTGATACAGAAGAATGTGGTGCAGTGACTAGATTATGGGTTCCTGATGGTAGCTGCAAGGAAATGAAGAGGCTATTAGTGTTTGGTGAAAAGATTGCTGAGAATTTAGGTAGAATTGCCAAAACTACAAGTATCTTTGTTTGTGTTGGCTATCGGTGGAGGGATAGTGGGTTTTGGTGGCAACAATGGAGAGGAAGAGGAGAGGGAAGAAGAAGAAGAAAGAAGAAGCAAAGGAGGAAAAGGAGGTAAGGGACATGGCAAAGGTTCATTGCAACATGAGCTAATAGGACATGTGGTAAGTGTCATATGGTGGTTTGTTAGTCATGTCATCACTTAATAGAGCTCTTATATTGGCAGGGATCATAAAAGGCATACTTTTGAATAATTTGTACCGAATCAAAATTAAATTTAAAGAGACTGAAACATAAAAATAATAAATTTTTAAGGGTTAGAAACATATTTAAACCAAGTTTTTAAATAAATTATTTTTATGATAAATGAAAATTTATTTAAATATTAAAGAAAAAATAAATTTGATAATTATATGACATCAAGAGAATAAATTAAAGTGAATCTCTATGAAAAATGTGACAATTCTGTGAAAAATTAATTCTTTTATATTAAAACTTTATCATGAGATATTTAAATAACTTTTTTAAATATTTTATGTTTTTTAACAAATAAAATTATAAAAAGAAATGTGAAAGGAATTTGTTTTTTGGCCGTGAAACATTTGTAAATCAAATAGTACTGATTTTTATTCGATTCTTTAATCTTTATTGTATCTCTTCTCTTAAGCATGCAAATGAGCGAAAGTTTATTTTTGGCTATATTTTATCCTCTCGTAAGTATGGCAGATCGAAAATATATATTTTTATTTTCTCGTGTTTTTTTCTATCTAAATTGCCTTTAGCTCATTTGAAAATAGTGAGTAAAGATATATACATAAAATATATAAGTTAATATCTTTTGAACTATAGTAGTGTAATCAACTTAAATTTAAAACCACAATATCAATAACTCAGAAGCGGGAGTATTGAAAAAATTAAGAATTTCTGCTCAAGAGTATATAGAAGTGCATATACACTTTTTGTCATATAATGATTTGACTAGAAATAACACTTCTACTCTTGAGAAATGATGAAAACAACTTCCCTTTCTTTGTAAAGCCAATTACTCTAAAAATCTTGCAACATAATCATTAGTTCAAAAATATATATAATAAAAATACCACCATAATCAAAACAAATATATATTCAATATCATACAAGTTTGTTGAGAAACATAGATATACAAGGACTTGGTATCACCAAAATCACAATTTTCTTATTTGCAAGCCTTATATTTAACAAAATTATTGGTTAAAAAATTTGCAACTTTTCTTACCTTATTTATACCTAGTATGAAGAAAAATATGAAAAATATAATTCTCAAATATTTGCTATTTGTATCAGAAACTAAACAAATTATGAATTTGTACTAAAATCATAGATCATTTTAGTAAAGAAAAAATAAAATAAAATATTTTTATATGCATATATGTCAGTATGGAGAATAACGAAGATTTTAGATACATATATAATAAGTCAAGATCATGAGAGAAGTGATAATAAATTATATATAAAATGATAGAAGTGAATGAATACTATGTTGTCATAAGGTGTAGTGGGACGCATGTAAATACATTCTCCCCAGGTAAGAAATAATATACATCCCAATCCAGGTTGTTCATCTCCTAAACTTCTATAGAGAAATAAAGGCTAAGTTAGGGTTTTAATCATAGGGGCTGAGCTAGAAATTTTTTTTAAGGGGTCAAAAGCTAATAGATTCTAAATGCATGTTTTATTATGTTGTTTTATCAATGTTTCACTTAAGTTAGTAATAGTATCTAAATTTCTTAGTTTTGAATGTTTTGGTACATCAAACTTATGATGCACTAATTCACTCTTCAATTGAATTTTTTTTACTCAGAAAAATCTGTAAGATAAAATTTTTAAATAAAACCAAATATATCATCAATACCAAAGGACTAGTAGGAATATTTAGGATCTATAATTATGCTCAATATAAGAACTTTGTTTTACTGTTAAAATTTTTTAATTGATAATATATAACCATGGTAAATATATTTTTTAATTGATAATATATAACCATGGTAAATATATCTATATAATAGTAATGCTCTATTGTTACATGACTCTTTTGATGACAAAAACAAATTATATCAGAGAAACAAATACTCACACCAATAATTTATATACCTTAATTCTTTCATAAAGAAATGAAATTATCATTATGAAATATTTTAGTATAATTATATCTTTTTTTGGGAATAATATGTAAAGCCTTCATGATTTCTTTAGATGTCAATTGATAGTTTCACATATATGATACATAAAGTAAAATTTTCAAGGTTGGAGTTGGGGGATGGCATCCCTTAGCCCCCTTCCCTCCATCATTGCTCGAGACTAAAGACAAGATAGATATATGTCTCTAAATATTAAAATCAAGAAAATTTAACTATCATAAAATATGTCATAATTTTTGTAATACCATGTAATGAGAAAAGAAGAATGAGAAAATTGTGTGTTTCAACAATATAACGGAGGTTGAATATATATATAATAGGTAATAGATAAGTATATAATTTACATGATGTTAGACTAAGATACAAACTAAAGCACATACATAATATCTACTCTTAACACTCCCCCTCAAGTTGAATCATAGATATTATTCATGCCCAACTTGTTACAAAGATAATTGACCTGATTCCCGTTTAAGAGCCTTTGTAAGTATGTCTGCTATCTGTTCACCAGTCCTGACATGCCCTGTAGATATGAGTCCCTGTTGGATCTTCTCTCAAATAAAATGGTAGTCAGCTTCTATGTGCTTTGTCCATTCATAGAAGACTGACTTCGAGGCAATGTGAAGGGCAGCCTGGTTGTCACACCATAGTCTCATAGGTAGAGAAACCTTGAATCAAATCTCATCAAGTAAATGATAGACTCATAGTAATTCACAAGAGGTTTGAGTCATTGCTCGATATTCAGACTCAGCACTTGACCTTGCTACTACATTTTGTTTCTTACTTTTCTCAGAGATTAGATTTCCTCCAAGGAACACACAATACCCAGAAGTTGACCTCCGATCTACAAGGCACCCAGCCCAGTCTGAATCAGAATAACCTTCTAACCTACAATGTTCATTATCTCTATAAAGAATCCCACGACCTGTGGCTCCTTTCAAATATCTTAGGATATGTAATATTGCATCCCAATGAGATTGTCGTGGAGTTGACATGAATTGACTTACTACACTTACTGGGAAAGAGATATATGGACATGTCACAGTAAGGTAGTTAAGTTTGCCCCCCAATTTCCTGTACCTCTCAAGATATGATAGCAGTTCTCCATCATTAGCATTGAGTTTCGCATTTGGAACCATCAGAGTATCACACGGTTTGGTTCCCAACATACCAACATCAGATAGTAAGTGAAGGACATATTTTCGTTGTGAGAGGAAAATGCCCTTTTTGCTTCTACTTACCTCAATTCCCAAGAAATATTTTAGAGGACCAAGATCCTTTGTCTGAAATTTAGTTTGAAGAAAACTCTTGAGTTCTGGGATGCCAGAGAAGTCACTACTTGTTATCACTATATCGTCAACATACACAACCATGAGGATGCATCCTCCCTTAGACTTTTTGTAGAAGACCGAGTGATCATAACTATTCCTTTTCAGGCTGAAATTCACAACAACTTCACTTAATCTCCCTAACCAAGTCCGGGGGGATTATTTCAACCCATACAAAGAGTGTCTCATCCGACAAACTTGCCCAGACTCCCCCTGAGCAACAAAGCCAGGTGGTTGCTCCATATAGACTTCCTCCTATAAATCACCATGAAGAAAGGCGTTCTTAACATCAAGCTGGTGCAGGGGCCAGTGATGAGAGGCAGCCAACGAGATGAATATGCGAACAGAGGACAATTTGGCCACAGGAGAGAAGGTCTCTGAGTAATCAACACCATAAGTCTGAGCATAACCCTTGGCCACTAGCCGAGCCTTTAAACGAGCAATGATACCATCCGGATTGACTTTAACAGAGAACACCCACTTGCACCCAATGACACGCTTACTAGAGGGAAGAGAAACGAGATCCCACGTCTAGTTATTTTCCAAAGCGAACATTTCCTCCTCCATGGCATGGCGCTACCTATCATGAGACACAGCCTCAAGAATATTTTTGGGAACTGTGACAACACCAAGAGAGGCAACAAAAGATTGGGAGGAAGGGGAGAGATGCTCATAATGAATAAAGGATGCAATAGGATGTTTAGTGACACAAGAACGTTTACTTTTACGAAGGGCAATAGGAAGATCGAGAGTTGGTTCCTGTGACGAAGAGGTGGATGGAGGTGATGTGTCTGCTGAATAGCAATGTACATCCATGGGTGCAGTACCGGCGGAAGGAGCATAAGTCTGGCAAACGTACACCTGTCGTATGGGCGGCCGAAGGGGAGGACAAGACGGGACGAGAACACCAGAGGAAGGAGTTGGCGCAGGATCATGAGACCGAAGGTTGTGATAAACGAGAATTTCGTCATCTTCCTCAATAACCGGAGGAGGAGATTGAACAAAAAATGGAGTAAACTAAAAAAAAGTGATATCAGCGGACACAAGATACCATCCCAAATCAGGAGAAAAACATTTATACCCTTTCTGATGGCGAGGATAACCCAAAAAGACACAGTTAAGTGAGCGAGGATGCAGTTTGGAAAGTTGTGGCCGAACATCCTGTACAAAACATTGACATCCAAAAATACGAGGAGGTAGTGGAAACAGGGATTGAGAAGGACAAAGTACATAATAAGGAACTTGGCCCTGTAAGACAGAAGAAGACATCCGATTAATTAGAAAACATGCAGTAGAAACAACATTAGCCCAAAAAACTCTAGGAATAGACATATGAAGTAACAAGCATTGAGCAACTTCCAAAAGATGTCTATTTTTTTGTTTAGCAACACCATTCTGTTGAGGAGTAACAACACAGAAGGATTGGTGGACCATCCCATGTTGAATTATATAGGAAGTGAACTCATGAGAGAAATATTCTTTAGCATTATCACTTCTGAAGACATGCACAAGGGTGCTAAATTGGGTTTTAATTTCAGAGCAGAATTCAGTAAATATAGAGAATAATTCAGAACGAGATTTCATAAAATATAACCAAGTCATTCTTGAAAAATCATCCACAAAAGTTACAAAATATCGAAAACCAGACTTAGAAGTAATTGGACACGAACCCCAAACATCATAATGAACTAGCTCAAAGGGGGACACAACCCGTTATTGACTTGTGAGGGGTAAGGACTCCTATGGTGTTTAGCCAATTGACAAGACTGACATTCTAAAATAGATAAACTACTCAAATTAGGACACAACTTTTTTAAAGATTGTAGAGAAGGATGACCCAACCGATAATGCAGTTAGAGAGGATCAGCCACACCCAAACAAGCAACGGGCACCGGTTCTTGATCAAGACAACACTCAAGGATGTACAGGTCATTCTGTTGACAACCCCTACCAAGTACCCTCTTCGTCCTAAGTTCCTGAAAGACACAATAATCAGGGAAGAAGTGAATACTACAATTGAGTGACTGAGTAATCTGACTAATAGAGAGTAAATTAAATGGAAATTGAGTCAAACATAAGACGCGAGAAAGAGGGAGGGCAAAGGTGGGAGACACAGTATCACTCCCAATGACAGGAGCAGCGAAACCGTTAGCTAAAGTAACACTAGGAAGATGAGGGGAAGGGGGTAAAGGATGTAAGAGTACCTGTCTGGCCAGTCATATGGTTGGAAGCTCTTGAATCAATGACCCAGTTGCGGGAAAGTGATGATAAATACGCTAGTAGGATTACCTATATGAGCAATAAAGGCAACAGAAGGAGATGGTGGAATGGACCGAGTGGCTTGAAACTGAGTGTACTGAGCAAACTCGTTTGCTGTCATCATAACAGGCCTAACTGATGGGTTGTTGGGATAAATGCCTTCATCAGTAGCAATATGAGCAAAACGTTGCTGATTGGACTAATTTTTCTGCTGAAGTTTCCAACAGTTCCATTTAATGTGACCAGGTTCCTTACAATAGCGACAAATAAGTGGTTCCTCAGGATCCCGTACTCCACCTCCACTACCCCGTGGATCTCCAATATCACAACCACTACCTCGTCCACCACGAGTACCACCACGACCATCACGGGAACTGTCCCGTCGAAAACTGGAACTCACCAAAGCAGAGGCCTCGCTTGCAGCTAAGGGATGGGACTTAGAAAGCTCACGAGGAACACATAGGAGGCGAAAGTATACATCTTTAAGGGTCAAACTACCAGAACCGATCAAAATTTGAGAGCGGGCCGCACCAAATTCACCACGCAGCCTTGACAAAAAACACATCACTACCAATTGCTCCCGCTGAGCTTGCATCTCCTGCACATCCGAAGTGATAGGTAACAATGTGTTCAATTCCTCAAATAAGCTTTTGAAGCCGGTATAATAGTCACTAAGAGATTCATCCTTCTGATTGGCACGATACAAATCTTGTGTCTTCGTATATATGAGGGATAAATCATCGGCATCGGAGAACAAAGAGTGAAGGTACTGCCATAATTCCTTGACAGTGGTGCAATGGGTGGTAGTATCATCAACCCGAGGATCCAGGGTCCTCTGAATCAAGGAATACAATCGCATATCTTCCCGATTCCACAAATCCTTAATTGCTTCATCTTGTGGACTATCTTGGGTGAGATGGTCTTCCTTCCTGTGACCTTTCAAGTACAATAGAATAGCCTTCTTCCACTAAGGATAGTTAGTACCATCACCATCAAGCTTTCGATCAGTAATTTTGATGTTGGAGGTAACCACCTCAGCCAGAACATTAGTGGAAGTGGGGTCAGAAGCTCCACTCTTATTGTCCGTGCCCAAAATCTTAGAGTTTTCATCACTCATAGCTACACATACAACAAATCAGCCTATAAGGAGGGAAAGGAGCACAAACAACACACCAAACGGGTTCGGAATACCATAAACGACACAAATTGGGAACAGAACAACCCAAAAATGACAAGAAACCAGCACGAAGATGCCGAAATCACTCACCGGAGATGTCGCCGGACCTCCGCATACCGGCGAATCACCCCCAACCGTCGATCGCTCTCAACTGGACCAGCTTATTCTATTTCACCGCAAATAGTACCATATACACGAACAGTATTATATATACCATATCGGGACAAGCTCTTATATGTTAACAATACTGCAAAAGTATACAACCACACGTGTGAATAGTAACCATGAACAGAACCCCCACCGCCTCGCCGGCCCTCCCCTGGCGACAGACAGCTTCACATCGGCACTCGGTCGGAACTCAAAGCTAAGTGGCAGTCGCTAGTGGCTGCCCTAGATATGAAACTACTCTGTTTATGAAAACGCTCTCTCTCTCTCTCTCTTTTGAGAAAAGCTGAGAAAGAGAGAAAAAAAGTTTAGAAACTAGCTATTGATACCATGTAATGATACCATGCAATGAGAAAAGAAGAATGAGAAAACCGTGTGTTTCAACAACACAACGGAGGTTGAATATATACACAATAGGTAATAGATAAGTACATAATTTACATGATGTGGGACTAAGGTACAAACTAAAGCACATACATAATATCTACTCTTAACAATTTTTAAGTTGTGCTTGACACAACACATGGAATAAAATATCATCATTATTATATATGTGGTAAACATTTCAACAATCTCCAATAGTCTTAAGTGAAAACTAATACAAATTTCCATTTTATCAAAGGGGCCATATAGGAATTGTGCTATGTTTTTGGAGTAACCACCAACTTAGATAATTAATAAGTTTCTATATAGGAAATTCTGGAAGTGGCCAGACCATTGCTCCCCTAGGTCCCCCTTCTCTCTCCCACTGCAGAGAAATATGAGTATCTTTTCCACCCATTCATTTTATCATCCTAAGAATTATATTTAACATCGGAAAATTTCATTTTTTTTTCATACATAGTATTTCGTTGCTTACTTTCTTATGCATTTCTAACATAAAATATATTTATATATAGTCATATGAAAGAAAATAAGTACCCTTCATCCTTTGATAGCCATTTAGCATATGTTTGTGATAACTTTGTAACTCATATAACTAATATATATATAGCTAGCTTACACGATCCTTGACTAATCCACCTCCCCAGTCCGGTCAAAGGCAGGTTATCCATACTAGGGCTAGAGGATTTATAAGGATATTCCTTACAGGTTATAAGCCCCAAGAAATTGGCATAGCTATGATTTGAACCTTTAACTGTGCACTTTCTCATAGATCACATGCTCCTCCACCACTGGACTAACCCTTGGGGTTATCATTCAACTCATTTGTAATCAAGGGAAAAGTCTTAGAAAATATAAAATCAACTGATACTCTGCTAAGGTTCGCACCACCTAGGGGAAGCTTGTGCTACTTCTTTAATATTTTTCCTAATATCTCAGGCTCTATTCTACCTTTGTATCTGTTCTGCTTACGTTCTCTTACGGTGTTTGCTTCCAATCACCAACTGCGAGTTTCCTCTCGGTCGCAATCTCATCGCCCAAGTACGCTCTGACCACCACATCCTTCCTTCCTTGCTATATATGTATGCAGTGTTTGAAGTTTAAAGTCATCAAAACAAATCCAGTTGTGTTGTAGCTTGAGCTGTAGTGTAGCAAATAGAAGTCAAAAAAGAAAACAACTTGAGGGGAAAAAAATAAAGGGAAAATATAAAGAAAAAAGTAAAAGGATTTGGTTGAAGGTTAATAAGTGTTGAGTCATGGTCTAATAGAGTAAGAGTTAGAATTAGTTATTATGTTAGATCTATTAGAGTTAGTTAGTAATGATGAGTTGGCTTTGAGTTAGTTAATCTATTACATTACAATTGTACTATAAGTTTTGTGTTCAGTTTGTCATGTGTAATGGAGAATTCATAATGAATCAATTCAGTTTTTTAGAACTCTCTTCATTTCTGTAATTTTCTTTCTTTCATCAATTATGAATCTTAGCATGGTATCAGAGCTTGATTTCTTGGGGCCATGACGGATTCTTCTTCCCTTCCCGCTGCTTCACCTCTAAGCTCTATGGCTTCATCTTCTCTAGTTACATTCAATCATTCAATTTCTGTCAAATTGGATGAAAAGAATTTCTTAGTATGGAAACAACAAATTGCTACAGCAATTTGTGGTCATCGTCTTCAAGATTTCCTCACTGGTTCTTTGATTCCACCTCAGTATCTCTCTGTGGATGATGAAGCAAGTGGTAATGTGAATCCTGCATTTCTCACTTGGGAACAACAAGATCTGCTTCTCTTGTCATTACTGTTGTCTTTGCTGAGTGATAGCATGTTAACAAGTATGGTATGATGTGATTTCTCATCGAAACTTTGGAAGCAGGTTCAAATCTTCTTTGCTTCACAAACTCGTGCCGAGATTAAACAATATCGATCTGAGCTACGTAACATGAAGAAAGAATCCAAAATTGTTACTGAGTATCTCTTACGCATCAAAGCTTTGATTGATGCACTCACTTCGATTGGAAGTCAGATCAGTACAGAAGAACACATTGAGATCATTCTTGATGGGCTTCCAGATGAGTATAATGCATTTGTCACTTCTATTAATTCTCATCTAGATCCTTATACAGTAGGTGAGATAGAATCTTTGTTGCTTGCACAAGAAGCCATGATTGATTGAACATCATCTAAGTTTGTTCGTGGTGATAATTTGACTGCTAATGTTGCTTATTTTGATGCTGCTAAGTCTAATTTCAACTTGCAACCTAAAGCTCATATTGTTGGCACTTCAAATGGTTCTTGTTCTGTTGATCCACAACATAGTTCTTATGAGCATAATCCTGGTATTTGTCATGGTATTTTTTATTCTACTTAATCTGCATTTCAAAATAGTTTTGACAAAATTGGTCCAAATTAGAATGGTTATCAACCTTCAAGTGGCTTTCGTAGTCATTTTGATCCTAATCAGAGTGGATTTCATGGTTTTAACACCTATTCTTGCGGTGGATGATTTTCTTATGGCCATGGTAGAGGTAGATTTGGAAGTTTGGAGGCAGATCCTCCTCTATTATTTGTTGGCTATGTGATCTTTTTGGCCATTCAAGAACTAATTATTACTACAGATATGAGGTTTTACCTTAATTTTCTTCTCAGATTGTTTCTTCCTCTCAGCACTCATCTTATTTTCAACCTCCAATGTATCCTTCCTCTTTTGTATATCCCTCTTACTCATCCTCACAGTATCATAATCACATACCCCTCATCCTCAATATACTTCACCATCACCACCTCCTGCATCACCTCCTCCTAGTTTTTCGCACTGACATTTCTCCTCTTCCTTTTTACCTATTCCCTCTCAATCCTTACCATCACATTCATATTCATCTCAGCTTAGACATCCTGCTCCTCATCCAAGTGCACATGTATCTACTATGTCTGCTATTCCTGAAATTTTAACCAATCAAGCATGGTTTCCTAATTCAGGAGCAATTGCTCATATCACTCCTAATGCTCATAATTTTGTGTACAAGGTTCCATTTGAGGGACATAAACAACTTCATACTGGTGATGGTACAGGTCTGAATATTGAACACATTGGTTACCCTATAGTTAATTCTCCATATAATTCTTTTGTCATTCTCAAATTACAAGATCTTCTGCATGTTCCTAAAATTACTAAAAACTTAGTGTCAGTAAATTTGCTAAGGAAAATTTTGTTTTCTTTGAGTTTCACCATTTTCATTGCTTTGTTAAATCACAGGCAACCAATGAGGTGCTCTTGAGAAGTACAATTGGACCTGATGAGTTGTACTGCTTCAACTCTTTTCAGCTCCAACATCTTTCTTCTTCTTTACTTGATCTTAAGGCTATTGTTACAACTGGTCCATTACAGTCCTTTCAAGTTTCTATAAATCCTTTAATTTCAGCAATTAAAAGTGCATTACATGTATCTTCTTTCTCTTTATGGCACTGTAGACTTGGACATCTTGCTGCTGCAGTGGTAAAACAAGTATTGCATTACAAGTGTTGTCTTGGCAAAGCTCAAAGATTACATTCACCTGCTTCCTATACTTCATATAATGCACCTTTAGATCTCATTTTTTCTGATCTGTGGGGACCAGCCCTCATTCTCTCTTCTGGTGGTTACTCTTATCACCATGGTTTTAAAGTGCGATCTGCAACCGCAATTGCGGCTGCATTATTGCGGTTTTAATAGTCTCTGCAACCGCATTGTGGCCGCAATTGCGGTCGCATCAGCTGTATTTTCCTACAATTGTCCGGAATATTACTGTTTTAGTAGTCTCCGCAACCGCAACCGCAACCGCAACCGCAGTTTAAAACCATTCTTATTACATTAGTTTTGTAGATGCTTGCACCAGATATTCTTGGATATATCTGTTAAAAAGAAAATCAGATGCTTTGTCCATATTTGCTAAATTTAAAAACATGGTTGAACTTCAACTAGGTAGCCAGATCAAATGTGTTCAATCTGATTGGGGGGTGAATTTTGACCTCTTACTGCATTTCTTAAGTCTCATGGTATAATTTATAGGCTTACTTGTCCTCGTACACATCATCAAAATGGTGTTGTTGAAAAAAAACATCGCCATATTACTGAACTTGGTTTAACCTTACTTGCTCAAGCCTCTATGCCTCTAAAATTGTAGGATGAAGCATTTGTTGCTGCTGTGTATTTCATCAATAGACTGCCCTCTTCTTCTATTTCAAATATTGTTCTATACACAAATTTATGCTCTTCCTTACCTGACTACACCTTTCTAAAGGTTTTTGGCTACTCCTGCTTCCCTTTGATTAGGCCATACAATAATCATAAACTTCAATTTAGGTCAGTTGAATGCACCTTTTTGGGTTACAATCTTCATCACAAAGGCTACAAGTGCCTTGCTCATTCTGGCAAGTTGTATATCTCCAAAGATGTAATTTTCAATGAATCCAAGTTCCCTTTTTGTACTTCTTTATCTGTTTGTCCTTCTCCCTCACCAGTGTTATATCCTTCTGCCACTCCTCCTCTTACTCCAATTCTATCTAGTTCTGATAATGTCAGTCATGTGCAGTCTTCACTTTTGAATGTTCATCCTGTTCCTACAATTTCTCTTGCTATCAATCAGCCTATTACTAACATAAGTAATGTCTTTGCTATCTCTGTTCCTTCCACTACATCTTCATAACCATCAGTTTCAACTACTATTCCATCCACTTTTCCCATGATAACTAGATCAAAATCTAAAATTTTCAAGCCTCGAGCTTTGCTATCTACATCTACCATTTCTTGTCTTGAGGAACCCTCTACTGTTATTAAAGCTTTATATAATCCTCTTTGGAGAAAGGCAATGCAAGAAGAGTATGATGCCTTAATGAAGAATCAGACTTGGTCTTTAGTTTCCTTGCCTCCTAATAGGGTTGCCATTAGTTGTAAATGGGTTTTCAGAGTTAAACAAAATCCAGATGGCTCAGTGCACAAATACAAAGCCAGACTAGTTGCAAAGGGCTTTCATCAATAGCATGGTTTTGATTTTCAAGAGACATTTTCTCCAGTTATTAAACTAGTTACAGTCAGGATTCTTCTCACCTTGGCTCTCACAAATCATTGGCCAATTAGACAACTTGATGTCAATAATGCCTTTCTTAACGAAGAGGTCTATATGGTTCAACCACAGGGGTTTACTTCTATTGATAAGTCATTAGTCTACAGGTTAAATAAAGTTTTATATGGTCTCAAGCAAGCTCCAAGAGCTTGGTTTGAGAAGCTTACATGTACTCTATATAAGTTTGGATTTGCTACTAGTAAATAAGACCCCTCTCTTTTCATTCAAGCAAGTTCTTTTGCCACTACCTATATCCTAGTTTATGTAGTTGATATCATTGTAACTGGCAGCTCATCTACTATGATTCATCCTTGATTTTTGATCTTGACAAGGAGTTTACTTTCAAGGATCTTGGTAAGCTGAGCTATTTCTTGGGTATAAAAGTAACTGAACTTAAGGATAGTAGTCTGCATCTCACTCAAACTAAATATATTAAGGATCTGTTAGCTAAAGTTCATATGTTACAGTCCAAAGGATTAAGTACTCCTATGGTTTCTAGTTCTAAACTCACAAAGTTGAGTCATTCTCTAATGGAAGATCCTCAATTATAACGATCTATTGTTGGAGTACTTCAATATGTCACAATTACAAGACCAGAACTATCTTATGCAGTTAATAAAGTCTGCCAATACATGCAGAATCCATATGATGATCATTAGAAGACAGTCAAACGGATTTTAAGATATCTTAAGGGTACAATCAGTTTTGGTCTTCATCTCACATCAAACTCTCAGTCTCACTTATCTCTATCTGCCTTTAGTGATGCTGATTGGACAACTGATTTAGATGATCGAAGGTCCACTTCAAGTTCTTGTATCTTTTTAGGTTCTAATATCATATTTTGGTGGTTTAAGAAACAAGTTGTTGCTCGATCAAGCACTAAAATTGAGTTTCGAAGTCTAGCAAGTACTACTGCAAAAGTCCTTTGGATTTAGTCCTTATTAAAGGAATTACATGTTAACTTCTCAACTCCAACTATATTTTGTGGCAACTTGAGCACTATTTTGTCATCCCATAATCCATTTTACATGCTAGAATTAAACATATAGAGCTAGATATGTTCTTTGGGAGAGAAAAGGTAATTCAAAAGCAACTAAATGTCACTCATATACCTTCAGCAGATCAAACTGCAGATGCTCTCACAAAACCTTTGTCATTTGCTCGGTTTGATTTGTTAAGACACAAACTCAAGGTCTTTGATCCTTTTAGTTTCAATCATCCACCCTGAGTTTGAGGGAGGAATAATAGAGTAAGAGTTGGAATTAGTTATTCTGTTAGATCTGTTAGAGTTAGTTAGTAATAATGAGGTGGCTTTGAGTTAGTTAGTCTATTACATTACAATTGTACTATAAGTTTTGTGTTCAGTTTGTAATGTGTAATAGAGAATTCATAATGAATTAATTCAGTTTTTCAGAACTCTCTCTTCATTTTTGTTATTTTTCTTTCTTTCATCAACTCTGAATCTTAGCATGGTCATGGGTGTTGGTGGTTAGAGATAAAGAAAATGGGGGCAGAGGTAGAAAGCAAGAAAGAAAATAACCCTAATTCATTTCTTGAATGAATTGATGAAAATGGGTATATGGAGCTGGGTGTGTGATTAGAGTTAGAGTGGTGCATATATACATGTATATGTAGTTGAGTCCAGAACAAAACTTTGCCAAAATTGGGAGGATATGAGGTTTCAAATCTGAGTCATCCGAGTTCAGAACGAGGGATACATGTATGTTTCTAATGATTTGTGTTGATGAGAACGGCGAAAAACATGAGATCAGCTCAACAAGTACAACAATTATAATATTCAAAAGAGGGACACACGAGAGAGGCTGACAGAAGAGAGTGAGCACACGCTGCTGGTAATTGTATGAGGGCATACATTTGCGGGTGCGTGCTCACTTCTCTTTCTGTCAGCTTCCATTTCTGTTTTGTGTGTTTCCCTCTTCTTTTCTGATCCTTTAACTTCTCTCTCTTCATCTATTTCTGACTCTTCCTTCAGCTCAGTGTTCTCTTTCTATTCTTGCTTTCCAATTTTCACCATCGTTTTAGTCCCCTTTATGCTAGCTCACCTCACAAACTTTCCTCCTAGTCTTCTCTATTTAGTCGTCTCTTGGAGTCACTAAAGAGTTACATAAAGCAAATAGTTATAGAGTATTATGAATCATGAATAATAATTATAGCCCTTGAAAGGACACATCGAGTGGGATTGACAATCCTTCGTTATGTGTGTAATCTTTATGTTCAAGTGCTTGGCAAATGGATGAATAAGAAACATACAAGTGGTTGTTTCAATTCAAAATTCAAGTTGGAGTTTCGGTGGTAAGCGTGCACAGACTACTCTATAGCCCGTTTTCTTTATGCAGTACCACATGCCAGCATTCATTCTTATCGATTTATGTTTCTAGTTTCTTCTATATTTTTTTCTTTATAGTATAATTTCTTTTCTCTTTAAATATACGTTATATTATATAATATATTTATGCAATTGTGATGGAGCTTCAAAGTGGTACGGCACTCGCCTTCCTCGAATAGATAGAACAGAAAATTCAAACGGAAATATTCAAGGTACGCCTTGTTACTGTTCATTTTCTAACGGAAAACTGTATGTTGGATTCAGTTTCATAAACCCTTGTTTTCTTTTCTTCTTCCCTTTCTCTCCTTATGAGTTCTGATCTTATGCACCATGAAAGCTAAAGAGGAATGTTTGGCCCTGGTGCTGTGCTCTTTTCTTTCTTTCTTTCTTTCTTTTTTTGGTTGATCTGCACACTCTTTTCCTGTCCTCAATCTGCCTCAGATTTTGGGCTTGACCCTTTTTTTCGATTTTTATTTGCTATTAGCCTGTTCTCCTATTAAGCAGTTGCTCAGAGAAACCAGCAGCAAAGGAAAAATTATATGGGTTTTAATTTAATTTTAAGTTGAATTTGAAGAATCAGAATTAGATGAAACGGACTTAAATCATATCTTCTGAGTGGGATTTTTGTAGGTTTAGAGGGAGAGAATATCCTATTGGGAAATTGCATCAAGGCATCAAGCAGCTAAATATGCGAAGATTTTGTTCCTTCCCTTCGTGGGCTGATATGTATTCATGTATTACCGTTATTAAAGGAATTCAAGTAGTAGCCTTCCCTATACAGGTTAGAGATTTTTCCAATCAGCTGTCTCTCAGAGACTGTTTAATTTATCGCCTTTTAATTTTTAGTTAAGAAAATATTTCTTTTTCTTTGGATTTCATTATTTTTATGAGTAGTATGTAAAATGCAAACCTCTTGAAAATTTTTATGCAGAAGTTGGTCGTCTTTAAGAGTGTTGGATAATAACATTGGGAGGAGAGAAACAAGTATTGATAGTTTGTTATAGAAACGGAAGGATTGATAGTTAATAAAATAGTTGGATTGTTTTATTGATAGTTAGAATAGTTTGAAATAGTTTGGTGGGTTGAAGAGTAAGATAGAATGTTTTATTCAAGGAAGCATGAATACTTCAAAATGTCTGTAGTACCTTTGTCACATGCATACCTAAATCGGATATCCTATCAGATACGCTTCATAATGTGTAGCAGTCAATCGAGGAGGCTTGGAACTGTGTACCGAAGAACTACTAATCATTCAGGTAACCATTTTTGAATGGTATGTGTTTTAGTTTAATCATTTGATTTATTTCATGAATACTTCCGCCTACTGATTTTTTGAATCTGTTTGATGGTGTTTAGTAACTACATTGAATAAATTAAGTTCAATTAGAGGGTTCAATTTGCCAGAATTCTAGCCCGTGTTTATTTGAACCACATTGCAAGATTTAAAGAGAGTTTAAACTATACATGGATTCAAGATTAAAAGTTACTTAAAAGGTAACCACTTAAAAAGTCACATGCATTTTTGTTAATGGTGAGGGTCAACATTTACTCCTTTCATCTTTATATATATATACATATATATACACTAAAGAGATAATTTTTTTTCAATGAATGATTATCATTGATACCATACAGTATTTATACAATAAGTATTCTGACCAATTCCTAAAAGAAAGGACACGTAAAAGGGAAACAAATAATTACATATTCCTACAAATTCCTAAAATCATGCTATGGTTAAAAATAGAAAATAGGCAAGGATTAAGAATAAGTCAAGAGAAAATCTTAATATATCATGCCAATAAATCAAGAATAAATCAGGGAAAAATTCTAATATATCATGCTAATAAATCAGGGAAAAATCCTAATGTATCATGTTAATACTCCCCCTCAAGTTGGTGCATGGAGCATTGAAATGCCCAACTTCCCAACAACTCATGAAAATATCGATCTCGACCAAGTGCCTTAGTAAAGATATCTGTCAACTGGTACTTTGTAGAAATAGACCGCGGAACCAAAACACAAGATTGAATGTATTGTCGAATGAAGTGACAATCAATTTTAATGTGTTTGGTTCATTCAGGAAAAACAGGGTTTGCTACAATGTGAAGTGTGGCCTGATTGTCATAGAAAAGAGGTACTGGAGAGTCCCAAGACACCTTTAGGTCTTGTAAGAGACGAACTAACCAGATGAGTTCACTAGTTGTGGTAGCCATAACTCTATACTCTGCTTCTGCTGAAGAACGAGAAACAACCGTTTGCTTTTAGAGCACTATGAAATAAGAGATGATCTAAGGAAAATTATGTAACATGTAGTGGACCTGTGAGTAGTGGGACATCTTGCTCAATCTGCATCACAGTAGGCTCGTAAACTAAGTGGGCTTGAAGCTAGAAATAAGAGACCTTGGCCTGGTGAATGCTTAAGATAGCGCAAGACTTTGTGGGCTGTCGTGGATCATACATAAATTGACTTAGGACATGAAGGACATAGCTAATATCGACTGGGTAATGGTAAGATACAAGAGACTATCCACCAGTTGCCGATAGACACCTAGCTAATATCGGCCGAGTAATGGTAAGATACAAGAGACTATCCACCAGTCGCCGATAGACACCTAGGTCAAAGCAAACAAACCCAACTCCTGAAGATAACTTGTGTTGTTGATCCATTGGTGAGATGGCAGTCTTAAAACCTAAAAGCCCACATTCTTTTAGTATATCGAGAGTGTATTTACGTTGGCTAAGTGCCAAGCCTGCTGGTGATCAGGCCACTTCTATGCCAAGAAAATATTTCAACTTTCCAAGGTCTTTAATTCTAAACTTATCATCGAAAAATTTCTTCAATAAGGCAATGCAGGGTTGATCAGTTCTTATGATTATAACATCATCAACATAAACAAGTAGTACAACAAATGAAGGCCCATCATGATAAATAAACAATGAATGGTCCGCATGAGATTGCGTATAACCAAGTTGGAGAAGAGAAGCATTGAATTTCTAATACCGATTTCTGGATGTCTATTTGAGCCCATATAGTGATTTTTGCAACCTGCAAACTCGTTGCTCCCCCTTTTGCGCACACTCCTGTGGAATTTTCATGTAGACTTCTTCCTCAAGATCACCATGCAGGAATGCATTATTCATATCTAACTGGCATAATTGTCAATTTCGAATTGAAGCAGCAGCCAACAAGCATCGAACTGTGACCAATTTGGCCACAGGAGCAAATGTCTCATGAAAATCAATCCCCCCAATCTCTGTGTAACCTTTGGTAACTAAACATGCCTTATAGTGCCCTATACTCCCATCCGAGTTGTACTTAATCTTGTACACCCACTTGGAACCAGTCGCCCGTTTCCCTGGAGGAAATGTCTGTAAAGTCCATGTATTATTTTATTCAAGTGCCTAGATTTCTTTTGCCATTGCTTGTCGCCAATGTTCATGTTTAACTACCTGATAAAAAGAAGTTGGCTCATCTGATGAGGAGAAGGTCGCTAGAAAACCTTTGTGAGTATCTAAAAACTTTGAATAGGAAATAAAATGTGAAAGAGAATGTACCATCAAGTTGGCCGTCAATTCAGGTGAGTGCGTAAATAAAGAAGAAGGCTTAAGAGAGGGAGGCAAGTCTATATCATACCCTGTCAGTCATTGTGAAATCTGCCTTATTCTTCTTCCTATCCTCAGATCATGCGCCGCTGGTTTTGAGTGCACGAAAATCTCAGTGTGTCTTTCCATATCAGTCCCAGGCTCAAAGGCTGAAGTGCAATGAACATTAGTTATTGGATTGGACTCTGTTTCACATAGTTGAGCATCATGGTTAACTTTGGGCTCAGGGCCTTCATCTTGGTTGACGCTTGTGTGATCAAGCAATCCATGTTGCCTTGACATATCTGCTAGTTGTGGGGCTTCTAATCCATGTGAATTTGCAAGTGGAAAGATCTCTTCACAAAAAAAAAACATCTTATGATGTATATATGGTTTGATTTTCTAAATAAAAAATTCTATACCTTTTCTGACCATGTGGATACCCTTCAAAGATGCCAGGCTTAGATCGAGGTGCAAACTTGTCACGAGGTCTAGTATGCACGTGGCTATAACACAAGCAACCAAAAGTTCGTAGATGCTCATAAGATGCGGATTTCTTGAACTATACTTTGTAATGAGATTTATATTGCAAAACTGACAATGGCATTCGATTTAACCGTTGTAAGACACACTCACCCTAAAATTTTATAGGTAAGCTTCCCTAGAATCGCAGTGCCTTAGCTACCTCCAATATGTGCCTATGTTTTCGTTCAACTCTCCTATTTTGTTGTGGGGTGTCAGTGCAACTTTTCTGTATTTCCACTCCATTAGCATCGTAATACTTAATCAAATCATTGTTATGGAACTTTGTCCCATTATCGGATCTCACTATCTTTACCTGCACATGCCTTATGTTTGAACCGATTCAAAAAAATGCAACAAGTATAGACGTGTTTCAGATCTAAACCTTATGAGATACACCCATGTTGCTCTACTATAATCATCAACAATAGTTAGGAAATAATGTGCACCAGATAAAGATGGACTAAAATAAGGCCCCCAGATATTAACATGGACTTGATTTATTCATGCTAATGGGAAAAGGTAAACGTGTTTTTTTCGCTCGACAACAAGCATCACAAAACCAAGTTTTCTCAGTAGGAAAAGATAAATCATTAACAAAATTCATTTGACTCAGTGGCACCCCAATCTACGGTGCCATAAATCTACATTCTTTGAGTTCCTTGCCATCAAAGCCTTCCCTTCTTGAGTTCCTTGCCATCAAAGCCTTCCCTTCTCTCATTGACTCCAAGTAATACAATCTGTTCTGCACTCTACCTGTTCCAATTAGCCTCATCGAAGGTAGGTCCTATATCATACAATAATCCGGCAAAAAAGTGAGAGCACAATTCTAATGTCTTGTTAATTTACTAACAGAAAGTAAATTAAAACAAAATTTTGGTACACCAGGGACTCCATCTAGTGTCAATTTATCATTCAAATGAACACGACCTATTGCATGTATTGGCACTAATTCACCATTGGGTATTTGGACAAGATCGATATTAGGCTTGATGGTCACTTGGTCCAAAAGGCCCAATTTGCTTGCAATATGGTCTATCACGCTCGTATCTATTATCCATGGGCTTGGTTCAAATTCACGTTTCTTACATGAGAAGTTCACTATAAAATTTGCAGCTAGGCTTACTGCATTACCAGGTGTTGCTTGCCCGCTGGTGGAAGCTGTCATGCCATTGAGAAGTGCCATAACTTGTTGCTGGAAAATGGGTCAGGGTCATCGTGCTGCCATCTCTTCCTGCAACTACTTCCACTGCCAAACAATCTTTGCGCGGTCTTTTCGCATTTGAGCGCTGTTGATCGGATTTCTTCTGTTATCGGTGAAGCGGTTAATCCAATGGATACCCAACAATTTCAAAACACTGGTCCTTTGAATGACCAGACTTTCCACAGTGAGCACACCTTGGTCGATCCGACGACCCTGCTCAGTTGTCTGAGCCCCTACATCTCGCGTTGCTACCTCATCGATGTCTAGCAATGGCGTTTGCTGTTGGCTGCACCCTTGTGGTGCTACTGGCCATAAAAGTGGCTACCTCAACTATTAATTCTCAGTTGGCAGTCTCATAAGTTTTTGCTTCTCTTCCTGCGCCGCTATAGCATAAGCACGCCCACTATTGGGCAATAGTTTAATACCTAGAATTTGTGATTGCACAGTATAAAATTCTTTGCCCAATCCTATGAGGAAGTCAAATAGCTTCTCTTCTTCTCGCATCTCCTATACCTTCTTCAATGCTCTGCAAGTGCAACCACAATAACACATAGGAATGGGTCAAAAGGATTGAATCTCAATGCATATGAATTTTAATTTCCCATAATAGGATGATACAAAATTCCTTTCTTGTTGCAATAGTGCAATGACACGTCTCAATTCATACACTCAAAGGGCAATCCTTTGTGTGTAGCGTTGTTGTAGATCATTCCATAATTCCTCAGTAGTATCAACAAGTGCAACTGTGCTCTGAAGTTCCTTGCATAAAGCATTAGTGAGCCATGCTTGGACAGTTGCATTGCATTGAGCTCATGATTGGAAATTTGGAGATGAAACGTCTGGATTTTTTATTGTTCCATTCACAAAACCTGCTTTATTTTTGGAATGAAGGGCGTTTAGAAAATTTTTCTTCCAGGTGAAATAATGAGGTTGCTAGGTCACTGTAACCTGCTCTTGATACCATAAAGAGATAAATTTTCTCCAATGGATGATTATCATTGATACACTCATACAATATTTATACGATAAGGAGATTAACCAATCCCTAAAAGAAAGGACACGTAAAAGGAAAACAAATAATTACATATTCTTACAAATTCCTAAAATCATGCTATGATATTCCTAAAATCACGCTATGATTAAAAATTGAAAATAGGCAAGGATCAAGAATAAATTAGGAGAAAATCCTAATACATCATGCCAATAAATCAATAATAAATTAGGAGAAAATTGTAATGTATCATGCTAATACACACACACACACACACACACACACACACACATATACTACTATTACTACTATATTTAAAGATAGTTGAGTCATTATATATATATATATAATATATACTACTACTACTACTACTACTACTACTACTATTAAAGATAATTGAATCATTAGACAGACTTTATCAATTGGTTTAATATTGAGTTAGTATGCTTTAGCGGGATTTCATCTGTTTGAATTTCCCTAGATGCCATATTCATATATTGATGTTGGAAACACATGTAATTAGGTGTAATTAATAGTACAACTGTTAGTCCCACATTATGTAAATTGTGTAATTATTTATTACCTATTGAGTGTATATTCAACCTCTGTTGTATAGTTAAAACACACAGTTCAATTCATGTCTTTCTTTTTCTCTCTCTCTCAACATGGTATCTAAAGCCTAGATAAAGGCAACTCTAGAACCATGCCTACCCGAAGGACCCAGTATCCCCTGGTGCCAAAAAAAAATTTTCGGCCACCTGTGTCATCACTTTGGGTATCAGATCTCCTCTGCCGTGTCTCATTCCGGCAAGTCTCAGTCTCTGGCGTCAACGCCACCAACGTCCTTTCCGGCCACCGCGGCTGACCTGCCACCGCTTAGAGAGCCACCTTCTGCTCGGCTCGATCCCCGATTTCAATGAACTGTTGCCTCCGGCAGATACCTCGACAAAGGAACTTGAACAACAGAACACCTTCTTCATGCTCTTGGGCCTTTATGGTTTACCTATAGATTACTCCACCATCCATGATTAGATCTTGGGATCTCTTACTGTTCTTACTCTTTCTGCGACATATTCTACCTTGCTTCGGGTTTCAGCTAAGCACAGTCCTGATTCTCCTGTTGCTTCTATCATCGGTGACACCTCTGCTCTTGTCTCTTAGATCAACAGTCGTGGCCATTCCCGTGGGGGTCACTCAGGTTCCAAACCTCATCCGAAATGTGATCATTGTCATCGCTTGGGTCACACCATTGATAAATGCTGGACTTTACATGGTCGTCCTCCCCGTACTGCTAATGTTGCACAAATTAATCAACCAGACACTCCTGAGCCTTCTGAACCACCTAGAGCCTCTCAGACTGATTATGCAAATTTTCTGAAGTGGTTTGAGTAGCGTCAGTCTTCTAGTTCTACTATTTCTATTGCGCACACTGGTAATTCCTATGCTTGTCTCTCTCAATCATCATCCTTTGGCCCTTGGGTTCTTGATTTTGGTGCATCCGACCGCATTTCTGATAATAAGGCTTTGTTCTCTCAACTCTCTACTTCTAGTTATTTGCCTATGGTTACTTCAGCTAATGGTTCCTAGACATAATCTCAAGGGATTGGCACTGCTAATCCCCTCCTTTCCCTCACTGTTGATTCGGTTCTTTATATCCTTAGGTGTCCTTTTAATATACTTTCAATTAGTCATTTAACTCGTTCTCTTGATTGTTCCATTACTTTCACTAAAGATTATGTTCTTCTATAGGACCAGAGTTCGAGACGGATGATTGGCACTGGATGTGAGTCCAATGGTCTCTACCAGCTCTCCAACCCTTCTCGTGTTTGCTCTACCACGGATTCCCCTCTTACCATTCATACTCAGTTGGGTCATCCTAGCCTTGCCAAACTGAAGAGAATAGTGTCGAGCCTCTCCAAGTTATCAAATCTTCCTTATGAGTCATGTCAGTTATGGAAACACACCCGTAGTCCGTTTCCTTATCATTTTGGTACTTGCGTTGCGTCTCCTTTTGCCTTAATTCATTATGATGTATGAGGTCCTAATCGTACTATTTTTACGTTAGGATCAAAGTACTTTGTTACCTTTATTAATGATTATTCTCAGTATACTTGGTTATTTTTAATGCAAAATAGGTCTGAGTTATTTTTCATATTTCAAAAGTTTTATCAAGAAATTAAAACTCAGTTTGATGTTCCTATTCATACTCTGCGTAGTGATAATGCCTGTGACTACTTATCTCATCAATTTCAAACCTTTACGGCTTTTTATGGCATTCTTCACCAAACATCTTGTGTCCATACACTTCAACAAAATGGGATAGCTAAACGTAAAAATAGACACCTTATTGAAACAACTCGAACCCTCTTACTCCATAGTCAACTTCTTTTTTATTTTTGGGGTGATGTTGTCCTTACTGCATGCTACCTTCTCAATCGTCTGCATCCTCTGTGCTTGATAACTGGGCTCCTCATTCCATCTTGTTTCCCCATCAGCCTCTTTATTCTCTTCTGCCTCACGTCTTCGGGTCCACTTGTTTTGTCCATATTCGCTCTCCTAGTCTAGACAAACTCACGGCTCGATCCCTCAAATATGTCTTCCTTGGTTACACTTGGTCCCAAAAAGGTTATCGTTGTTATTCTCATACTCTACGACGTTACCTTACCTCGGCTGATGTTACTTTCTTCGAGTCTATACCTTTCTTTGAGTCGTCTCCTTCGACTCCTGAGTCAATCCTTGTGGTTCTTTCGATTTCTCTTGTCCCTATCACTGTTGAGTCTGAACCACTCCTAACAACTATCCATATAGGTCCCTAGCACCACTGACCGCTTCTCCCACACCTATCATCGCCGACCATAACCTCTAGTGCCCCATGTCCCTCCTCAAGATACTGTTGTTGAGGTCATTGCGGACTCTTCCTCGGAACCAACTTCTTTACCAGCTTCGGCACTGCCAGACGACTCTGATCTTTGCATTGTCGTGCGAAAAAGTATTCGGTCTACTAGTAATCCTTCTCCTCAGTATATTGCTTTAAGTTATCACTGCATGTCTTCCTTGCACTTTGCTTGTCTTTCTTCCTTGTCTTTTGTTTTCGGTCCTAATTCTCCAGGTGAAGCCTTATCCCATCTCGGATAGAGACAAGCAATGGTTGATGAAATGAGTGCACTTCACAATAGTGGTACTTGGGAACTGGTTACTCTTCTTCCAGGGATATCTGTTGTTGGCTGTTGATAGATTTATATAGTCAAGATGGGTCTTGATGGTAAAATTGATCATCTCAAAGCCTGTCTTGTGGCAAAAGGACACACACAGATCTTTGACTTAGATTATGGGGATAGTTTCTCTCCTGTGGCTAAAATGGTCTCTATCTGGTTGCTTTTGTCCATGGTTGCCATTTGGTACTAGTCTCTTCATCAACTTGACATTAATAATGCATTCTTGCATGGTGATCTAGAAGAAGAGATATATATGGAGCAACCTCCTGGATTTGTTGCTCAGGGAGAGTCTTCTAGCCTGGTATGTCGTACCCACAAGTCTCTTTATGGTCTCAAACAGTCTCCTAGAGCATGGTTTAGACGATTCAACACTATGGTTCAACAATTTGGTATGATTCAGAGTGAAGTAGATCACTCTGTGTTTTATCGCCACACAGCCCAAGGCTGCATTTATTTGGTCGTGTATGTTGACGACATTGTCATCACCGGAAGTGACCACCATGGCATATGTAAGGTAAAACAACATCTCTCTCTTTACTTTCAGACTAAAGACCTGTTTAAACTTCGATATTTCTTGGATGTTGAGGTAGCTCAATCCAAGGATGGTATAGTGGTGTCTCAAAGAAAGTATACTATCGATATCCTTGAAGAAACAAGATTGTTGAATGCCAAGCCGGTTGATACTCCCATAGATCCAATTGCCAAACTCCTACCAAATTAGGGGGAACCTTTATTGGATCCAGGAAAGTAAAGGAGATTGGTTGGGAAGTTAAACTACCTCATTGTTACTCGGCCAGACATCTCTTTTGCAGTCAGTGGTTAGCCAATTCCTAAACTCACCTTGTGAGGGCTATTTGGATGCAGTGATACGAATCCTCAAATACATTAAGGGAGCTCCCGGAAGAAGTCTCATCTATGAAGATAAGGGACATACTCAGGTCATTAGATACTCAGATGCTGACTAGGCAAGTTCTCCTACTAACAGACGATCCACTTCTGGGTTTTGTGTACTCATTGGAGGCAACTTAGTTTCTTAGAAAAGTAAGAAGCAAAATGTAGTTGCAAGATCTAGTACCGAAGCAGAATACCGAGCTATAGCCTCAGTCACTTGTGAACTCATTTGGTTGAAAAAACTCCTCAAAGGACTTCAATTTGGTAAGGTTATGAAAATGACACTTATATGTGACAATCAAGCTACTTTGCATATAGCTTTCAATCCAGTGTTCCATGAAAGGACCAAACATATTGAGGTCAACTGTCATTTCAACAAGGAAATGATTCTATTAGAAGACATCACCACAAACTTTGTCAACTCAAATGGTCAGCTAGCAAATGTCTTCACCAAGTCCTTGAGAGGTCCACGAATAAGTTATTTGTGTAACAAGCTTGGTGCATATGATCTATATGCTCTAGCTTGAAGGGGAGTGTTAGAAACATATGTAATTAGGTGTAATTAGTAGTAAAACTAATAGTCTCACATCATGTAAATTGTGTAATTATTTATTACCTATTCAGTATATATTCGTGAGATAGTTGTCGAGATGCCTTCTGCCATCAAATTGATATTTCCATTAAGGCATTGATGTCTCAGATCAGTATTGAATTTAAGAAGTTATCTGATTAAATAATTTTGCTTCTTTCTGAAAATATTAATCTGATAACCCATAGAAAGATCTTAAATTTGTTATATGTTTTACAGAAGTAAGTATGTATGTAAGTGTGTTCCTCCTAATAATTAATTACAGTAATATATCAAGTAACACATCCTAAGATAGTGGATTTTGTTTTTCATTTGTGGTGTGTGAAGAAACCAAACTGCTGATGTATTAAAAAATTTGAAGCTGAATCATGTGAGAAACAAGTATGTATGAGCAGCTCTCCTAATTAGTCATAGTAATATTTCAGTTTGTTTTGACTATTTTATGACTTATACCAGCTTGTTTTTTTTTCTGAAAATTAGAAATTGAACCATTTGCTTTGGCTTAGGTTTGTGGATGATTTCTTCAGCTTGATTAAACCTATAGCACAAATTGAACATTCTGAGTGTTTTTGTACCTGGATATGTGGCATTCTTTAATCAAAAGACTTGTCTTTATTTAGTCACTGTATCCCTTAGGATTCCTGGGCTTAACTTCCTGACCTATGTCACCTATAATGGGTGCAATTCTTCAATGCTTGATGTGGTTTTAATGTAATTTTGAGAAGCTATTAGGAAATAAAGTGGCACTCATGCCATTAGCTATGAATTTTAACCTAGTGATAAGTTTTTTATTCTATATGTGATATTAGAGCAAGGTCACCAGTTCTAATCCCCAAGGTGACGTGGAGAGATTGTTTCCTTTATTTGGTCATCATCTCACAACTTTTGACCTATAGTAAACATTAGATCCTAAACAAAGTTTTGGCTCACTTATGGTAGAATTTACACAACAAATATCCTCAAGTTACCTTTCATTCAGCATATAAAAAATTTTGTTCTCATTTTTCCGGTGAATGTTGTTGACTATAAATAAGTGCTGATTGCATTGACCAGTAATAAATGGACAATATTGTGTAAATTAATATTTTTCTATAGCGTATTAAGTTTTTTAGTAGTTTAGGATGATTTTCAAGAACTGTCTGAACCATGTACAATATCTTGTGGACGAATTATCTTGACTTTTGCTTTCTTTTGTTCAATTATATCTTTTCTTTTGTGAATGCTAAAAAGACTAATTCATGAAGTCTATGAAGAGTCTGTGGTACAGTTTGAATTGTCTTGTTTAAATTTATATTTTTCTAAAACAGTATTGATTTCATTAATAATTTACCTAGAGGCTATACCAAAGGAGACTCATGCCTATCAATGCATGAACATATTCCAGGGTCTATACCATGCTAGAAATTGAATTATAAGCAAATTGAAGCTACAAGAAGTACATGTATAAAGGTCTTAATAACCTTAGATATAATTAGCGCTTCAAAGCATTTTGTGAATAGGAATTAATTATTGCAGATGATTGGGATGATGTGAATGCTTTCATACTGCTCTAAACCTAGGAAATTCTGTCCACTTCGTTTATTTTATAATTTGAATTTATTGGGTTTATGATGACCTCTTGCCTAATGTGCTGCTTTCTGGCGTGAGGGTTTGGGCAAGCAAAATATCTTTATAATATACTGTATTATCTCTTGAGCTTTTATTTGTTCATGATTACGTGTATAGAGAATAGGAGAAAACCCTTGAAAACATTTTGTATTTATTCCGCTCTAAATGCAAGGACATTACATTTGTAGTATAGTACAACTAATAGTATAACTATGTGTACTTATTATTTACATCATTCAACACTCTTCCTTGAATTGGAGCATACATACAGAATGCATTATACTTGTTACATATATAAATGATGTCAGGACCTTAGAGAGATTTGGTGAGTATGTCTACTAGTTGGCCATTTTAGAAAGTATCTTCTCTAACGAAATGAGAGTCTGCCTGAACGTGTGTAGTCCTTTCATGAAAAAGTTGATTGGAGACAATGTGTAATGCAACCTGATTATCACAAAACTGTTGCTTCTGTTGTGCTTCAAATTTTATCTATTCAAGTAGTTGCTTTATCCATATAAGCTTGCAAGTAGTAAATACCTTGATTCGATATTCTGCCTTTGCACTTGGTCTAACAACATTTTACTTTCCACCTTTCTAGGAAACTAGGTTGCATCTAGTAAGCACACAATATCTTGAAGTTGAATGTCTATTTGTGGGAGAACTTGCCCAATCTGTATCTGTGTAACCAAGGACCTAAGTGTGACCTGTGTCTTCATATAGTATCAATTTCAAGGATTTCCTTTAATATATTTAAGAATGCAAATCACAACATCGAATTGACTATCGTATAGGGATTAAAAATATTGGCTAACTAAAGTCATAGCAAATTAGATATTCGACTGATTTATCGAGAGGTAAATTAGCTTCCAAACAAGTCTTACAATTCGGTAAGATCAGCCATGGGCTTACCTTGTCCTAGTAAAATTATAGTTATTAAACTTGGATTAGTCATCGACTTGGTCGAGCACTGGATTAGTGGGTTATTGTTTTGGACAGAATTTTGGGTTAGCAGTTCAGGAACAGTCCGGCCTACCAGAATAGTACCCAAATATCATTGTGCTCTATCTTGATGAGTACATCTGCGTATTTATTAGACATAAATCTCTCAAAGAATCTTTGATGGATATGAACACTAATTACATCCGACAAAAATAGGGAAATTAGTTAAAAGAGATCACAATCTCTAACAGATTCTAATCTTAAATAACTGCATTCAATACAGATTGCATTACATTCTAAAATGCTTTTATAAATGCCCTGCAAGGTAAAAAATGTATGCATCTTATCTGATATACAGACTGTCTTCTTTGTGCACGATCTAACTTAAGTGTCAAAGTGCATTTTGTAGGTACCCACCATCTCGCACGACCTTTGGAGCAGCTGTGCCACGAAGGAGTCCACCTTCAACCACCTTTTTAGGTAACGCTCTGAATCCAGTTAAGAATAGTTATAATTGGTTCAACCTGTCAGTCAATGGTCAAATCGCATAAAAAAAATAAATGCATGAATATTTAATATAAATAAAAGATCACAAAAATTAAGACATGTCACAATCTTAAGTTCAAAACATAAGTTTGCAAGTTCAAAATACAACTAAACATGTTTAATCTATAATCAATAATTAATAATATAATAGAAATAAAACAAAGAATATATAGTAAACAATATAATTTTAAGTGGCCACCAAGTTGATGCCTTGCAAACTTGCACTTGATATAAAAGTAACTTATATAGTATATATGTACGCACTTGCACTGTGCAAGTATTGGGTAGAGAGACTATTGACTAGAGCCCACATTGACTAGAAGCTTGTCGCCATGCTTTGCCTTGCCTTGCACTGATCAAATCAAAGCCCCACATTGAGTAGATTATGAGCACAAGCAGATTGCTTTGCCTATAAAAGAAGCTGCATCTACACAGCACCATTTATACCCATGTGGTGACACCCCTTGTAAATGGGTGAGAGCATGGTGCCATTTTGGCTCATTAAATTTTTTTTTCAACTAACTCAACCGGTTCAATTGAAATTGGTCAAGTCATAGAGATTTTAAAAACTGGGAATGGGTAAAACCAGTTTATTGGTCTAATCGACTAGTCCGGTCCTAGAGAATATAGGTGTAGTACCAAGTACAACTAATGATATAGCTATACACGTAGTATTTACGTTATTCAACACCTCGATCGAGAGAGAGGGAGAGAGAGGAACAAAGAGTATTATTGATATGAATGAGATGTGATACAATTTCATAACTTAATACTCTTATTAATACTAATACTTAAGTCAAATATTAATACTATTAGTACTAACCAAAGCCCATTAACATAAGACTAATAACTTAATAAGTAATAACAAGAAACCACCTCACCAAAAACAAGAAACCAGCACAAAAACGCCGAAATCACCTCGCCGGAGATGTCGCCGGACCTCCGCACGCCGGCAAACCACCCCTAATCGTTGGATGCACCTCTCTGTGGCGAACGAACTCCACGCCAACCACCCACAAGGTCTGGGTGTTCCCCACGCTCCGGACCCGCGAGTTTCGCACAAACAGGGCACCTAAACGACGCTCCTCCTGCTCGACGGCGCTCCGCCAGCGTCGGATGGCCTCTCACCGGCACTCCCTGCCGGATGGAACTCGAAGCTAAGCGGCAGCCACTGGCAGCTACCCTAGCTTTGAAAACGCTCTTTTTTTTTGTGTTTTCAAATTAAGCTAACAGGAAAGGAAAAATAAGACAAAAAGAGAGAGAGATAATATACATATGAGTTCTATGAACTTGAAATAGCGGAAGGAAGAAACTCTGTCAAGGTGGATGGTATTGCTCTAAAGGAGGAGCCACAGGAGGAGCCCAAACGTAGGGGAGATTTACATTCATGGGCTAAGCGAGAAACCACAAGTGAGTCTGAAATCATATCTTAACCCAAAACCTTAAGGCAATGAGTTTATAGGTCTTCCTACTTATATACTTTTAACTTAACCCATTTTTTACCAATGTGGGGTTTCAACACTCATACTTGAATTTCTAACATTCTCCCCCTCAAGTGTGAGTTTCAACATTAGTATGCTCCCCCTCAAGCGGAAGTGATTCCGAGTATTCACGGGGTTACCAACCAAGACCCAAGTCTTGTTAATGTGCTCCACAACATGGGTTAGGGTCGAAACCGAGCACCAACCACCGTCTCTAAATACTCGGACCAAACGAACTATCGGCTCTGATACCATGTTGAAGAATTATAGGTTTAGGGTTAGGAAAAGGAAAAGAGAGAAAGACGACTAAACAATAGTAGACTAAGAGTATTATTGATAGGAATGAGATGTGATACAATTTCATAACCTAGTATTCTTATTTATACTAATACTTAGGTCAAATACTAACACTACTAGTACTAGCCCAAATCTACTAATATAAGACTAATAACCTAATAAGTAATAACCCTAATATTCTCTAACAGATGTAAATATGAATAGTTTTGCATTGAAAAAAAATGATATTTAATTTATTAGGTTGTGGCCTTAGCTATTTTGGTTATGGTAATGATCATGATGTTAGCAAAATTGCAGGAGATATGCCTGGTTGCATGTTTCATTTATGCACTAGAAAGTCACATAAGACATGAGGAGGCATTTTTATAATCTGCATAGGTTATTATAGGAAAAGCAGTGTTGAGGGTCATCCAGTATTGTCGATGGCTTTTTGCTAAAGTTAAGCTGATAACTTGATTTACCAAAACTTGATTTAGGTCTTTGGGGTGCAAAGCATATTTCTTTTGCGCAGAAATTGAATTTTGGATTAGAGAAAACTTAGCCTTTGCCAGGCAATTGCATTTTGTCCTTAAACAAATAGAGTTTCTTACAGTCCAGAGTTCTAGCTTTGCTAGGATATGTATATTTGACCAGAAGCCTCGTCACCATTATCATAATGATGAGTTTAACAAGTAAAATTTCATGGCTGGCCATTAACCTTTGGGTCTAATGGCACTTCCCGTAATTGGTTGAAGAGAGATTTCATTCAAGCCATGTTGGAGTTTGTGTTGCTTACATAGCTAAAATATATAAAAGAATAAGTATTAAATGTCAATGAACTACTCCTCCTACAAGTTTAAGCTGTTAAGTGACGACTTAGAAATGAAAAATATATTTCTAACTTACCCTCTCAAAAGCCATCTGGGCTTGGGTTGTAGACAAGACCCATGCCTAGCACGATCTTGTTTGGAAAGTGAATTTTTAGTTATATGGATATGGCGGGCAAGGGTTGAACTCCTTACCAAAAGCTTCAAATGTTGGGTGAAGACTCAAGAATGGTTTTATTCCTAACCACGAAGAATAAACGGTTTCATAGCTAAACTGTTTGAAGTAAGTCCTTAAGACGTAATTCCCTTATGAATTGCAATTTTTACTAGTGTAGGGCACACTTATTGAAGGGATATGAACTTTAAGAAGATGCTACTAGTTGGAAATAATCCTAGTATATCAACTGGATTTTATTAGGAATGGGGCAAGAATATAAGCTTTTGTGTGTTTTATCAAATTTTTAAGCGAACTGATTTTGTTCCTAATTCAACAAATTGAAAAATTATCATTCCATGGGAAGTTGTTACACTTCAGTGGTTTTCTATGTTCTTGAATCTCATGAGTGTGTCTATCCTTTTGTGGTTGCATAGAGAGTATAAGAAACTTGATCATGTTGGTGGTTTCATGTTTTCCTGAATGTATTGTCTGACAGTACGTGGAATGAAACATTAAGCTTGAATTTCTATCCTGTTGATATGACTTCAGATGTTATTCTTTTCAAGGTTCAATTCCTTATTTTCATTAATCTTACTTTTGTTATGCATTCTGTCTTGAAAATAAGTTTTAAAGCCAGATGGGCTGTTTTTAATATGGCTTGCGCCTTGCGGTTATGCTGATTTGAATAGTACCACTGCCAGTATTACTGTTATATTGTATTGTTATTATTAAGTTGCTGGAAAATATAGTACGCTTTAGAATTTAGAATAATTGCTGGCATGCATTTTCACACACGTGATTTTCACACATGTATTGTTAATCATTATATTAGCTTGGCAACATTGTTGGAATACTCAGAATGTAACATGATTTCTTCATTGATGTGAGGCTATGTGCTCTCTCTCTCTCTCTCTCTCTCTCTCTCTCTCTCTTCTATTTTGTTCTTACCATTGTAATTTGTTTGCTGTAAGACTTGTGGTTTTCAAATATCTTTGATAATACTTTTCTTACGGATTTCTCTACCCATCTACTTGTATCACTATATATCTGTATTATAGTTTGCGTTTGAAATTTTTTGAATGTTGAATCAGTCATTGTGTTAGCTGAATTTAGGCGTTAATTTCATGTTCAATACTGTATATTAAAAATATGCATATGTTTCTGTAGACAATTTTTTTTTTTGTTTGGGTGAAATTCCGTAGACAAGTTTTGATCATACTTTAGTATGTTTTGACTAGTATACACATTTAGATTTTTGCTGCATAATCTTAGTGGAAGAGGACGTATTAAGCATGATACCATATGGTGGGGAAGATGCGAGAACAGAAGGTTCAGATTCAAAGCATATATACAAAATGATGGTAATGAATCCTTCGCAAATTTCACTGGCCTTGCACCTTTGTAAAATGGGAACTGGGGTGCACAAAGATATATGTATATGTATATATATATATATTGGTACATAGCACAAATATATATTAATACTTAATTAGTGCACAGCTATGGCTCGAAACCTTCAAGCCTTAACAGGTTGCAGCTATCAAACTATGGCTTATCATACTGCAGCAATCGTTGAGTCTTGTAGCAAGCTTAATTGGTCCTGCTTTTCTGTTGAGGAGCAGAATTTTCAAAGTCAATATAGCAAAGGTGGTGTGGTCAATATGATGGAAGATGGTTGGTACCGCTACCAACCGAAGTCTCTAGTGTTTCTGATGACTTGCCACCAGTTCGCTGGAAAAAGGTAATCTTGTTTACCATGAAATAAGAGTGCTCTCATTGCAAAAACTATTTTCAAAATAAACATGACACCAAGTGAGCAGCTGGAAAACATTTCATCCTTAGAAGAAAAGAAATTGGTGACTACATTCCACATGATTGATCTTATTGGCAGTTCTGAAGATAGATAATAGCTCAGTTGAAGGGATGCAACTAAAATTGAAAGCTGGACTAGTCCTGGAAGTGGGTCAGGAAAAGCTTCGAGTGGAAATCAGGGATATGGGTGAGAAGCTTTTTAGAGAAAATGATGGAGGTTAGTTTGGTCCTACCAACTCTTAATTTATTTATTATTTATCTTTTCTATGAAATTTGTTGATTGGTTCATATAGAAGAATGAGTGCTCATTGTGTTATATATTTATCATGAATAAAAATCATCCTACACTCCTAAAAGGTATAGGAATCAATGCCTGTTTATCTTTGCTTAGCTATTTAGAGAGAGATTCTTGTGTAAACTTAGAACACTTATTTGAGTACATCAGGTCAATCAGTATTTAATATTTTTATAAATTTTTGTGTCACACAATTAAAAGTACAAAGATTTATAAAAATATTAAGTATTGATTAGTCTAGTGTACTCAATTTAAGTGTTTTAATTTAGACAAAAATTTCTCTCATTTGAAAACATGCACAATTGTATTATTGTTCCTGTTCATATGTTTCTTGCCTGTTTCGTGTTGTTTAAATTATATGAGCATGCAGTAATATGAATTTTGAAGATGCCCTATTTTGATTATGAGAGTGAAATTCGTACATGCATCGAGCATGTTATCTTCCTAATTAAATTAATGAATATTTAATATATTCAAATGCTCATGCCTGAATTTCTGTATAAAGTGGTGTTCGTAATTTAAAAAGAAAAAAAATGTATGCTTTATATATGTGTTTCGCACCATTGATAATCAGAATATCAAGTGTATATCTTTTTGGCTTACAATAATTTTTTCTTTCACACAAGATGTTTCAAACGAAAATTTTCTCATGGAGCCTCCTTGTTACAATCTTATTTCCAGAATTCAGGAACCCATGACGAGTCACCTGTTAGCAACACTAACGGAGGAAAAATCCTCTTTTGGGTTGTTGTTCAGAAAAATCAGTGGCTGGGTTTTGTGCGCCACAGTGGCAGGTTCATAGGGCTTCACAGTGGTTAGGTTCGTGGTTGATCTGGTGTTCATGATTCGGTTTACTTTGAATTTTATGAGAAAAAAATTTTAAATTGACCAATTGTGGTTGAATTAATTTGGTTCGGTTCTGTGGATTTTTTTAGTTAACCTGAATCAAAACAATTGGATTAAAATTGGGTTGATTCGGATAGGGTAATAGGATTTTTTTTTTTTTAAAAAAACAATTTTGAATTGAAAAAAAAAAAAACTTCAACTGTTTCACATAGTATTACAAAATCAACAAAGAATACCCAAATCTTGGAAAGTAGTCATCATTGGAAAAGAAGAATACTAGACCATATTTATGAAGTGTTAAGAATCGCAATTACTTGACCAATCATTTGGTCTTGTTGAAAGTTATTTGTTGTTATTATTATGACATTTTTAAGGTAAAATAATTTACTATGACTTCTAAGGTTTGAAACGCATGTCTCATGTAGACGTTCTTAGTTTATTAAATCCAAGTCATGCTCATGTTAATTCTTCACCAATTCTGCGTCCTCCTTGGCTTAGGCAATTACAGGCCCATGAGTTCCATTCTATCATGGGTTCTTCAAGGGTCTTATGGTTCCATGGTCCAAAACTTCCCTCACCATAAGGTATTGTCCTCATGTCATGTTCTAGGTCCAAATAGTTCAATCAAGGGTTCATGAGTCCATGGTATCTTTTGTCTACTGAATGGTTATAGAAGAGTTCATACACTTGAAGTTTATCCTTGTATAGGTCCACGATTTTCTTAGGATAAATGTGCATAGTTCATGAGGTATAAGTGCTTTGCTTGATGGGATGATACTTGCCTTACTTAATTTGGAATTTGATTGGAGTCTTTAGTAAATTGATTCTCAAAACTTATCTTAGACAAAATAGTTGTACCATTGCAGAAAATGGAAAGACATGTAAAGGTTATTTACTTTCTTATAAGTATATCATTATAAATATATGCCCATCATCCTTCTACGTCACTCCATTACATGTCCAGCCACTTGCATTCAAACTTAAAACATGATTTACAAGACTTATTACATAGATACACAAAGCTTACACACACTTAACATAAAGTTCATACACAAACTATGAACTCCTTGTACATTATTTAATATTAATGAGCCATTGTCTTCCTTGGTCTAAGTTGGTCTACCCAACTTCTCCCCTTAAGTTAGTACAAGGTCTTTATTCTTCACTAAATCTTGGCTCAGGGGTTGTTAATGAAATGCACACAGATGTCTCTTTTATTACCTTAACATATATGCCCTCTTTGGGGATGAACCACCAGTCAAAATCAATTTCTACCATAATTGTTATAGTTTCCATCTTCCTTTCCCAATTTGAAATCACAATGAAATAAAATAAGAGTTCAAGATTCTTAGTAGGAAATAGAATAGGAAAAATACTTAAAATTCTTCATTATGATCTCAGCCATGTCATTCAAAATGATCAAGATATATAAAATAGTCAGTGTAAGAAAACTAGTGGCACATTAATGCTTAAAACACTATCGAACTAATGCTTAGTCTGATTTGATCGAGTTTGACCCGATCTGACCCTATGAACCCGAAAAACCAATCCAAACCCATTAACACCCCATTGATAGTTATTGGTGTGTGGGTATTCGGTGCTACAGCTAGTGTTGACGAAGATGGATGCTCCTGTCCACACATGGTCGTAGCTAGAGTGAAGCCACAAAATCGTGGTCTTGATCCTCTCCATTGCCAAAATTCTCACATGAAGTGAAAGTTAAATAAAAAAAGAAAAAAAAGAAAGAGGAGGCCATGGTTGCAGGATATGACTCCACTATGCGACGGGTGCCTGGAAGACATGGAGGAAGATGATTGATTTGGCTTCCCTTTAATTCTGATATAATTTTGGGCTTAAAGCCCAACAAGCAGCAGTTTGTTTTTTTTTTTTGTTTTTGAAGTATGGGGATGTTTCATTTTTGAACTAACGTTACATGTACAACGAGATGCCCCATATCCAAAATTTGGGCATCATTTCATTTTGGGTCGCTAGCTCAATTCGTTGGACATGCAGGTTACCGGAAACAAAAATAAAATAAATTCAAATACGAAATTTGCGAAGCATAGGAATTGAAAACAGGTCGGCTAGCTACATCAAGTAGTGCCTCCTTATATTATGTGATGTATTTTATATTTATATGTTTCTGCGCTTTATATAGGGAATGTTTGTGCGATTTTTATATTATTTCGCTGCATGTCATATTTTTATGATTGGTACATTAGACAGTAAAGAGTAGCCACAGCTTCCTTAGTTATAATTGTACTTGAGGAAAATCACGTTATGCTTAAGGAGTAGCTGCAACTTTCAAGGATTCATTAGGTAACATTGACCAATACAAGGTCTGATTAGTTGTCAAGGGATTCACTCAGAAAAAAAGAGTTCATTATAAAGAAATATTTTCTTTTGTATCTAAAAAAGATTCCTTCTTATCATAATGACTTTAGTTGCTTATTTTGACTTGGAATTGCATCAAATGAATGTGATAATGACATTTCTTAATAGAAACTTAGAGGAAGAGGTCCATATGCCACAATTTGAAGGTGTTTCCTTTAGTGATGGGATTCATTTGGTTTGTAAGCTCAATAAATTCATATATGGACTAAAATAAGCTTCTCGTTAATGATATTTGAAATTTCATAATGTTATTTCTTCATTTGGTGTTGTTTAGAATATTATAGATCAATGCATATTATCGCGGCCGAAATTGGAGTCGGGACGACAAAAAATATAAATTTGAAAATGAAAAATAGAATTGTCATCAATTTTATTTAAATTTAAAAAAATAAAAAAATAAAAAAATTTGATCTTTAAAACCAAGTTGAGTTCGGGAGTCATTTGTGCAATTCTTAATAACCTTTTAAAATATTTATTTTACCTCTTTTGTCTTTTTTTATTATTTAAACACTTATCAATAAAAGCAAGAAATACTCATTAAGATAAAATAACAATGCTCTAAAATTAATATCAAATCATGCTACTATACACATTAAACATACACATAGAAATAAACTAATTCTAAGCAACCTAAACAAAAGAAAATTAGGATATTTCTTTTTCAAATTTTTTTTATTACTTGTCTATTAATTTCTAAAACCTCTTTTTTCTTTTTTTTCCTTTTTTTCTTTTTTTGCAACTTACATATTTTTGTGTTTTTTTATCTTTTTATTAAAACAAATTACTACCTTTTTTTTTAACAACTCATCAATGACAAAGAAGCATTGGCCTTATAACCCACTTGAAGCAAAACCAACATTAATTAGATTCATTTGAGCCCAAAATAAAGAGTAACCTTAGTCCAAATTTCCATCAAACTAAACCCAATAAATTCTTTTTTCTTAGATTGATTTCTTTTATTAAAAGACCACCAAAAATAGCATTAAAAAAATTGAAACTAGCATAAAGCAAAGAAATTGAAACAAAGAATAGGAAAGAGCTTCTGGTCTTCTTTGTGCATACCTGGACAATGAGGTTGGGGAAGGGTGAGGTCTAATGGTGGTGTGTGGCGGAGTGGCACAATGGTGGAGTTGTTGACCTAGCAGTGAGTCGCCGCTACACGAGGTTGGTGTGGCAGAGGTTGGACAGCGACTTAGGCGGCAGGTTCAGTTCTGGTCTGGTCTTAGGGGTGACGGTGGTGGCTGGTGGCACAGGTTCTATTCTGGGGTGTTGCGACGACAGAGGTCGTGGTTGTGGTGGCAAGACGACAGAACAATTATTATGTTGAGTTTGATGGTTGAGCTTAATTCAAACGTGGAAGGTGGTGAGGCAACTTGGCTATGGCGTGGTGGCACTGCAAGGGAACTAGGAGGAAAGGTTGGGTGGTGATAGTGCATTCCGGTGAGCTAGGTAGCGGTTGAAGATGATGGCGAGGTAAGGTGGTGATGGTTGCATGCAGGACACGACGAGGTGAAGTAGACAGTGACTAGGTGGTGTTTAGGTCACTGTGTGGTATTTATATGGTTTTGGTTGGGTAGAAGACGGTTGGTGGAGGTGTGGAAGGTGGTGAGGCAACTTGGCTATGGCGTGGTGGCACTGCAAGGGAACTAGGAGGAAAGGTTGGGTGGTGATAGTGCATTTTGGTGAGCTAGGTAGCGGTTGAAGATGATGGCGATGTGAGGTGGTGATGGTTGCACGCAGGTCACGACGAGGTGAAGGAGACAGTGACTAGGTGGTGTTTAGGTCACTGTGTGGTATTTATGTGGTTTTGGTTGGGTAGAAGACGGTTTGTGGAGGTTTTTAGTGTTTTTGGATAGTGAGTCTGAGATTTCAACTTAAAATCAATTGGTGTCAAGTGGAGTGAGCAAATAGGTATATAAACTGCATCTGGAAGATTGAGGAGAGCCTAGTGGAATATGTGATAGAGATGAGATCTTGACTCTGATATCATGTGATAACATAATACCAATTGGTGTCAAGTAGAGTGACCCAATAAGTATATAAACCACATCCAGAAGATTGAGGCAGGCGATGTGAAACTTCAACAGTGAGGATGAAGATGTGGTGGTGACGAGGTTAGACGACTCACGTGGTGAATGGGCGGATGGGATGAGCTTGAAGTCGCTGATAGCAGCAATGGTGCGATTTTGCTACTCCGTTCGAGCTGCTTACTCTGGTGGTCGCGCAGTGCATTGGAGCGTGGCGAGGATCACATGAAGGCTAAGCAATAAAGGGCACACGATGGTGGAAGGCAGTGTGGTGGTTCTGAGTTACTTAAATAATTAGAAGTGTTGAAGGGGTTGAGCTCAGTGGCTTGAATATCCTGAGTGCAAGTTCATTGGAGGAGGCTAGGCTATGGTGGGGGTGTTATGAGTAGAGATGCCTCATAGTGGTGGAGATAGTTATGTAGCTTGGTTGGTGGTTGCCATGAACAGAGACAGAGGCTGAACTTGGTAATCAAATGAGGTTAGGTGATTTGGATTGCAGTAGCTTGTCAGGTATAGTGTCGGGTTATGTTTAATTTTTTTTATTCAATATAGAGGATCCCTTTTTTTATTATGAATGTGTCATTTCTTTTTTCTTTTTTTGTTTTTGTTTTTGGCCTTAAGGAAGAAAATACAACCCGAATTTTCTCACCACACTTTTCTCTTACTCATATCATTTTTTACACTACTTTTCATACCATTAAGATCAACATTCACATGTCAACACTTTCTCTCGCTTAATCACAACCATTAAAAAGTGATGTGAGAGAAAAAGTTATGTGAGATCATTATTTTCCAAGAAAATAACGATGTTATACACTCCTCCCTCTACAGACGGCATCGCCCCAGAGACATGATGTTTCACTACAGACTGCCTTCACGTTCAACGTGAACGTGAAGAACTTTAACATTTTCTATTTTTCATTATTTTTAGTTATAGGTTTTGCACATTGAGCTAGTTTCAACATTATATTGTGGGTTTGGAGATTGGATTGGGTCTGGATGTTAGGTTGAATTTTTTGGACATGAAATTTTAGGCCAAAGTGGATTGAACTTCCATATAATTTTTTCCTTCCCCTATTTTTTTTCTATTCTTTTTACTTTTGCTTTCTTTCTTTTTTCTTTTTTTTAAAGACAAGTTAATTACTGTAATTTTAATCATCATTTTTTATAATATGGACAAAATTGGGTGTTAACACATATACCATAAGATTAGTGGGAGTAAAATAATATTTCTAATCTTATTTGTGGATGATATCCTTCTTGCAACCAATGACTTGTGGTTGTTATATGAGGTGAAATAATTCCTCATTAAGAAATTTGATATGAAAGATATGGGCGAGACTTCTTATGTTTTTGGTATTGAGATCCATAGAAATAGACTTCAAGGAATTCTTGGTTTGTCTTAGGAAGCCTATATCAATAAGATTCTTGAGAGATTTCAATGAAAGATTATTCACCAAGTGTGGCACCTATTGTGGAGTAATAAATCCAACTTGAACCAATGCCCTAGAAATGAGCTTGAAAGGGAACAAATGAAGAACATTCCACATACTTATGTTATTGGAAGACTTGTGTATGCTTAGATTTGTACAAGAGCTAACATTGCATTTACTGTTGGAATGTCAGAGAGATGTCAAAATAATCCAGGCTTAGATCATTAGAAAGCTGCAAAGAAAGTCAAGGAACCAAGGATTACATACTTATGTACCAGAGATTCGACACTTTAGAAGTCATTGGTTACTCAGACTTAGATTTTGTTGGTTGCACTAACTCGTACATCAACATCTGGATACATCTTCATGCTGGCTAACAAAGCTATATCTTGGAGAAGTGTCAAGCAGTTAATAATTTCTACTTCTATTGGGGAAGTTAAGTTCATTTCTTGTTTTGAGGCAATATTATAGGGTATCTGGTTGACAAGTTTCATTGTGGGGTTGTGAGTGGTTGATTCCATCTCTAGGCCATTGAAGATATGTTGTAACAATTCTGCTACTATTTTTCTGGCTAAAAACAACAAAAGTGAAAGTTGAAGAAAACAAAAAGACATAAGGTGTTTTGCCATGAGGGAATGTATTAAAGCAAATGAGATCATCATTGAACACAGTAGCACTGAATTGATGATTGTGGGTCCTTTCACAAAAGGCATGCCACTAAAATTGTTCAAGGATCACATAATGCTTATGTGACAATTTAGTTATGTAGAGTTCCTTTTGTTGTAATGAAACTTTAGTCTAGTTTATTTTGTCTTCTCATTTTTTATGTATACATTTGGTTTGAGAAAGATGTGTTTGTTTTGGATTCAGAATAAGAATTAAAATTGTTCATTAAGTTAAATTGTGGCTTTTTGCTAAGATAAAAATACATTGCAATACATGGAAGATAGTAATCACTTTATATAGAACCTATCATTATGATTCATGTGATTAAATATCTTGGATATAAGCATAACAATGTCAAAGTTGTGGATATCATAAAGTGTGAGAAAATGTTGGATCAAGTGGAAGAATGTTATATTTTTATTCTAATATTCTAGAAGTGGTTTAAATTTAAATAAAAACCTTCTAGTCCACTTTTTTTGCTTACTCTCTCACTTTTACTAGGCCAAATGGTTACTGACTAGATAAGTCAATTTTGAGTTAAATGGATAAGATACAATTTTGACTGTTGAGGACTTAAGAGGATAATGGGTTATCCACTAATGGGTAAGAGAGGTTTCTTTTTCTGATGGAGAGAGAGCGACCCTTATAAATACATCAGAGTCCTTAGTCTAATCACATTAAAATCAGTACTTATTCCAGCTATAGTAAAACAACTACATACTAGAAGAATTTATATGTGTTTTCTTAGTTCATGGCGTTGTTGGTTCAACACTTATGCAAAATTTTGAGGCTATGGCTAGAGGTTAGTTTGATCTTACTCACTCTTATGACACTTATTAATTTGTTCATATAGAAGAATGAATGCACATCATGTTACATATTTATCATGAGGAGCCACCCATCCTACCAAATCCCCATCAAATACATCCAACAAAAGTAGCTAGCCCTGATAGAATGCCCACTCTCTTTTATGAGAAATTTTGGCACATCACAAAAAATGAGAGTACTTTTGTTTCTAGGCAATTAATCATGGACAATACTTTGATTGCCTATGAAATTTTTCACCCCACAAGAAAGAAGAAAAATGGAAGTAGAGGTTTTGTAAGCTTGAAGCTGGATATGTCCAAGGCCTATGATCGGATGAAATATAAATTATAATCTTTCTTTCAAGTTTCAATTGGGCCATATCATTATTATCCCAAAAGTTTGGGTGGAAATGCAATTGGGGTAGGGTCATGACTACAAACCACAAAATGATGTCATCATCAAATTCACAACTAGTATATCTTATTTCATACAAATAAAATTTAAGAGGAACACAAAAGACACAGTAACTAATGAATGCCAACTAATAAAGTAAAAATCTTTGAGCCAATGTAACTTGATCTTGACAATTGAATCAACCACTCATTAACACATATAGTATGTCTTTCACGAAACAATCCTATTAATGACCCATATATCAAGCATCTTTCACGAAATTTGTTGATTAAATAGAAAACCTCAAGCAAAAATCAAGGCTTTCACTAAGTGAAATGTGAAATAATATTATATAAGAGTACACTATAAACCCCAACTCTCTCGTCAAAAAAATAAAATAAACCCCAACTCTAATGGAAAAATAAGGGGATTAGCAAAGAAAATATATAGTTAGGAAAATAAGAGAGTGCGTTCGTAAACTTGTGAGGTGTGTGTAAAATAGGCTAAGACACTCTGATGGCTTGGTACATAACTAGTGAAGCATCCATGGCTTCCTGTAAGAGGATGAGATGGGAAGATCTCATGAAACTCAAGATGCTCTCTCTGGTTCGTGGGCTTTCTCACTGTTGTTATCCGTCTCCTCCCATGCAAAACCATGCAGGAATATTTATAGAAGGTCCTAGTCAGCACAGTACAAAAGGCATTTATTGTTGGGATAGTGACATGGACTCTTTATTAGGAAATGGGATCTGAGATTCAGAAATGTTAAGGATCCAGTGATGGCAGCCTATTAGCTATTTTGGGTTGTGACGTAATGCTAAAGTTTATTGTTTCAGAGGTATCTATATGTTATTTTGTGTTAATTAATTAAGGATAAGTAGGTTAGGCTGACTAGAACATCCTTTCCATTTTAGCATCCTAGGCGTCATGGGACACGCATCGCCCATCTGATGGTTACCATGGCAGCTCCAAATCTTGAGGCCTGAGACTCCTCTTAGAATTTTCCTTCACCTAAAGCCTTCCAAGTCACATAATGGGTCAGAGTTCCCAGTCCCAAAGCCTTTATGCTTAGCCGAGGCGTCATCCTTTGCGCCTTGATTAACATATGTCAACTTATTTCCAGCATTCATTTTTTATCCTTCTAGTTCCATTTTAATTATCTAGTTCAAAGAGAACTAGGTCCAAGACAATAACCCCTTGCGCCTAAGGGAAAATGTAAAACTTTTCCTTGAATGCAAAGTGCCTATTTCTGCCCTTGTCACATCAATCATTTTATGGAAGCCTAGGGAAGTGGTGCAAGCATGCCTCGTTCATCGTGCATGGTAGTTGTGCCATAAATTTTGGTGGCTTTGACATTGGTAGCCGCATCTTCTTTTAAACTAGAGATTTTTCTTTTTTTTTTCCCTTTATGTTCCTCGTTGCTTCTTTTCTAGAAAACCTTTATTATGCTTTTATCTTTTTTTGCTTTTTCTGCCATAGTGCATTCCAGGCCAGCCCCTCCTATCCCTAACCTCGCTGAGCTTTCACCTGAAGATGCTAGTTCTGGTTCGGATGTTGATTCAACTAAGTCTCAGTAGGAACTGATTCTTCACTCTATTTCCTTTTGTTCATGAAACATTCTCCCGTCTTCACATGTTGATCCTATTAGTGGAAAGGGACGTCGTTGGATGACTAATGTCCCCTTCCATAAACAAGATTTTTTTCCCCTTCTCTGACAAGTGATTCTCTTTTTATAGTGCTTGTTTTGGTTGAACTCATCCCCTTGGCAAGTTAACATCTCTAGTAAGGTGTTTCGGAATCCCCAAATTTCCATTTGGATCCATCTCTTCTTCAAACCTATTTAATCGAGCAAGATTTTCCTTGGACTACTCTTCATTACATGTTACACAATGGCCAAAGAGGTGGTTGGAAAGAATAGGTTGTTCAAGTTTTCACCCATGACCTTCCTTTTGTTGATGTCTTGGAAAAAGTTAGTATTGTGGATGCCATTAAAGCTTTTACTAACCTTTCAGTTTCTAAGCATCTTGAGGACCTAAATTTGTTGGTTCAGAGGTGGAGTCACGAGATCCACACCTTTATTACTACTTGGGGAGAATTTATGCCCAATCTAAAGGGCTTGGTTGTCCTTCTGAAGTTACCTATTTTTGGCGATATAAATGTTTCTAGTGCTTTTTTGATGCTTACATAGTAGACACCTGATAATAATGTATTTTATTCAATTTATAATCCTCTCATTAGGCTTCTTGAGGTTCAATTTGGCTTAATTAAGTTGATTTTATCACATTTTATGAAATTAAGCTTAATTGGATCATTAAAGAAATTATTGCTTAAATTATCATTAATTTGGGTGATTGCATTCTTAAGTAAATTAGCCACAATTTGAGTTGCAATTATCTTATTAATATGATTATGGTCTTGTTGGAAAGTTAAGATAATTCTCTAATAATTATACACTTGATAGCAAGAGCCACATTGATAACAATATATTTCATTCATTGTATAATCTTTTTACTTGACTTTTCAGTAAACTGACTAGAATTTAAGTTACAAATATCTGATGGATGTGATTTTGGTCTTGTTTTAAAGTTAAGATAAATTTCTATAACTTTCATAAAGACCTTAAGATCTGGAACACGCGTTTGGATAACTCAAATTGGACTTGAAGCAAAATCTAGAGTTCTGAACCTAATAGCTTGACCTCTATGCACTCATTAGGCTATAGCTCGGGCTATAGAAGTTCAACAATTCTGAAATTTTGATAGTGGAAGGTTAAGACCCATATCTACAACTTTCATGAGAACACCAGAGCCAAATCAGAAGTCTTGAAGGTGATAATGGGCTTGGAAGTCAGAATAAATGAGCTGAAGTTGGGCCTAACCTATGTACAGTAATTAGGCCATATCTTGGGTTGCAGGTGGTGGATTTGGATGAAACTGACGACTATAGAAAGCTAAGACAATTTCCTAAAACTTTTATGAAAACCACTTGATGGGAAAACGACGCATGCCATGAGCTCAGAGCAAAAATATTTCGGAGGCAAGAATATCTATAATTTCAGCTCATTCATCATCATCAAGTAACTATTTGGGCATTTACTTCTCATTATTAAACAACTCTATTGTCTTCTTGTACTCCTTGAGCTCTATAAAAGGGAGCTTGAGTGCTCATTCAGATCATCTTTGATCTTAGTTTAGTTTATGCTATTGTGTTATTTGTTTCTCTTGTTGTAGTTTTCTTTGTTCTCAATTGAAATTATGTTCATCTTTTTCTTCTTCTCTCTTTCTTTCTTCTTATCTATGAGTAACTAATTTTTATTTTGCTTGGGTAAAAGGATGAAGTTTTTGGTAATATGTTAAGATTAGATTAATTTCCTTCTTGTGCTTAAATGATATATTTTTAAGTGATCATTATATATGTTGCATGTTGTTTCCAATCAATTTAGAAACCTTTCTTGTATATTGAAGAACTTGATTCATTGTAGACAAGACGTTAGCACAATGGATGCTTGAGATCATTTACAAGTATTGGAGGATAATTAAAGGAACTATAATAGGATTACATTTATAATCTAAATTGAACTTTGAATGTTAAATCTTCTAATTAGAATCTCCATTATATGTGATTTCAATTGAGTTATAAAAAGAAATAATTTTGTCTTTAATTTATTACCAATAGTAGATCTCCTAACCCAAGCAAATCATTTTCATCTATGAACAACTTTTATCACATTTAGTATTATGACAAATCTTCTCCTTACCTCAAATAATTTTTCTTCATCAATTTCTTGTGGATCGACCTCGGACTCCCGAGAATATATTACTTGAAACAATCTGTACTTAGGTTTGTAACTTTTAATTACCCATCAAGTTTTTTGGCGCTGTTGCCGAGGACTTGATTTGAAGTTCTAATTTATTGAGGTTCTCTTTCTATAAGTAAACTTTACCAACAAGTATATTCTTCCTCTATTTTTTTTTTCACTTTTTTAATTTACTAACTTACTATTTAACTTACTGACTTACTAATTTATTAACTAACTTTTATATTTATGTCATTTATTTATGCTTACTAACTTTTTTATTTATGCTTTTTAACTTCTTAACTTTTATATTTATGTCATTTATTTTTATTTTTTAATTTTATTTATTTATTTACCTCATTTATTTACGTTTTTTCATTTTTTTTTCATTTTTTTAATTTTTTTTTTTCGCTTTTTTTTAATTTTTTTTATTTACGCTTTTCGCTTTTATTTTTTTTATTTACGCTTTATGCTTACTAACTTCCTAACTTTATATTTATGTCATTTATTTATACTATCTAACCTTTTAATTAAGTTATTTATTTACGCTATCTAACTTTTTAATTATGTCATTTATTTTTATTTTTTGACTTATTTACTTATGTCATTTATTTTTATTTTTTGACTTATTTATTTATGTCATTTATTTTTATTTTTTGACTTACTAACTTGTACATTATTATTTTTTATTTTAAGTCATTTATTTATGCTTAATATTTAACTGCCGGTTTATACTGCTTACTTGTACATTATTTTTATTTTACGTCACTTATTTATGCTTAACTTGTATCGTGATTCAAATTCTGATCATTTGGTTAAAATTAATTTTGGTACTTTATATATTGATTTGTTTGAATCACAATCATACACAATTGACACAATAACTGAAATTGAAGGTGCACATGTTGAACATGAAAATCAAATACAACGAGCTAAAAATAAAAGTATACATGATGAATGATGCAGATTAAAGGATGCAAACTCAAGTGCAGGTTGTCTCAAGTAATAAATTTCTCGGGAGTCCGAGGTCGATCCATAGGGAATTAATGAAGAAAAATTCTTTGAGGTAAGGGAAGACTTTGTCTCAACAATAAAGATAATAAAACGTGTTTACAATTAAATTAAAGAACTTGTTTGGGCTAGGAGATCTACTTTTGGTAACAAGTTAATGACAATATTAATTCTTTTTATAACTCAATTGAAATCCATGCACAACGGAGGTTCCAATCGGAGAATAAAACATTCAAAGTCTATTTAGAATTTTATACGTAATTATATTATGACTCTTTTAATTATTTACCAACACCTACACTTGTAAATAGGTTCAAGCATTCACTGTGCCAAACCACTTGTCTACAATGAATCAAGAACTCCACTTTATAAGGAGGGTTTCTAAATTGATTGAAAACAAAATACAACATGTATAATGATCACTTGATAATATATCATTTAAGCACAAGAAGAAAACTAATCTAACCTTATTTTATTACGAAAAGCTTCACTCCTTCACCAAAACAAGATGAAGATTTAGTTACTCATAAACAAGAAGAAAGAAAAAGAGTAAAAGAAAAAGATGAACATGATTTCAACTTAGAACAAAAGAAAATTACAACAAATAACACAATAGCATAATCTAAGCTAAGCCAAGATTATCCAAATGATCTACCTATGGTCCCTTTTATAGAGGATTAGGGATACAAAATGACAAGGAAATTGATTAATGAGTGAGTGGATGAGTTAGTGGAAAATGCCAAAGAACTTTTGTGAGTGAAAAATTATTGAAATTTCTTGTCTTTGAAATCATTCAGTAATGAACTCATGAATAACGTCAGAATGAAGCAAAGTGCTCTTCATGAAAATTTTAGGAAATTGTCTCAGCTTTTCAATGCCACCAAAATCATCCAAAAATTTGTTCTACAACCCAAGATATGACCCAATTATTGCAGACTATTCAGGCCCAATTTTAGCACAGCTGTTTTGACTTTTAGACCCAATATGACCTCTAAGTTGTCCGATTGAGCTCTTGTATTCTTCATGAAAGTTGTAGATATGAGTTTTTCAGATGCTAAATTTTCAGCCCATTTCAGTTTCTTAAACTCGAATTATGCAATGATTACTACACACTGTTCAGGTTACAGTAACAAAACTCATGTTCTGACTTCCAAGCACAATTAGCTCCACTAGATGTCTGATTTTTTCCTGGAGCTCTTTATGAAAGTTGTAGAGTTCACTCTCATATTTCTTACAAGGTAAGATACATAATTATAAGATATGTAGAACTCAAGATATGACCAAAATACAGAAACAATGTAAGACTAAAATGGTGTTGAAAAAATTAATTAAGTCCAATTTGAGTCCAAACTTACAAAACATAACTAAGCTTAATCAATTAAGTACATGGAGAGTGTAAATGACTAAAAATAAGGGTTTATTAATGTATAAAATATGTGATTATCAAATTCTCCCACACTTAGCTTTTTGCACTCCTGGGCAAAACACATAAGACCAAAGCTAGGAAACAAAGAAAAATAACACAGACTCAAAAGCTAAAAACTCTAAAAGACTCAATGAAACAAGAAAAGTAACAAAAAATTCAAGGGATCAAAACATTAATAAGGTCACATTTCTTCACATCTCAAACCAACAAGTAAGGAAACTTCAGTTGAAAAGAATGAATCAAGAATGATAGATCCTCACAGAATTCACTCTCAGTCTCTCAAGTGTTTAAAATGTAAGTATTTCACTTTATTCAACCCATGAACAATTGCATTATCATAAGCTTGCTTATCTTCTACTTCTTCGCTACTCAAAACACATGCATACAAAAATCAAGAGGACTTTATTCAAGGTTGTAATGGGGTCATGGTAAAGGAGAGGGGATAATATAGATATGAGAAGATAAATACCAAAGAGAATAAAATAGCATTATGGTACAATTAGAGTGGAAAAGATGTTTGAGAACATTCATCATAAAGGACAATGACCAATATTTGACTAATATTTTGTTGAATATAAATCCCAAATTGGCGAATTGAATTCATTGTTAGGCTTAAATCTTCTCCTTTTCTTTCTGTTGTTTCCAAGCATCCACCTTTATTTTAGACTCTGATAATCATTTGATTGCAACGATGGTCAATTCTTTTTTTTTTTAAATCATTTTGCACACACACCCCCACACTTGTTCAAGAACAAGGCCAATGCTATCTTATTCCCTAAGGTTAGGTAAAAATATGTTTTTTTTTTCTTTTTTTTAAGGCACGTAATGAGCTAAAAACAAGGAATGGTCAAATAAGTTCAAAGGGGTTACACAAGTGAAAATATACAAGGATGACTATTTGGTCAAAGTAATTATTTCAAAATGTCTCATTCATATTTATATATGCATGTGAAATTTAGCCTAAAAAAGAATCAAAGTAAGTTCTAGAGTAACAATTCTATAAGTGAAAATCACACAAGAAAGAAGAGAATGATACAAATGTTCAATTCATTCATCAATAGGCTCAAAATCTCACAAGGCATATTTCTATCATTCTCTATCCACCATATCAACATTCATATCCAAGCTTGTGATTTTTAAGAAAGAAGACAATTTATGCTAAGATTCAAGAATCCATTTGCTACTTCCACACAAAATAATTATTTCCTCAACTAAGATACATCTCAAGAGTAAACTTACTTCCAAGGCAAAATTTACTCATTACTCTATCATCCTTAATTAGTTTTACTACGAATAGATTTCTGACAGTCATATCACTAAACATACTTCTCAATTTAGATGCGTCTCAGGAGTAAAATTACTCCTTACTCTGTAATCATTCATTGGTTTTGTAAGTCCATGACAATCATGTTATACTTCCTAAAAAAGAAATTTTTTTTTGGTCAACTATCCTTCCCCCCCCAACCAGATCACAACATTGTCCTCAATGTTAAAATATAGATGAGTAAAGGATAGAACATATTACCTGTTGGAGAAATCTGAACTAAATTTAAATAGAAACAAAGTACGATAAATAAAATCAAAGGTAAAGGAAAGGTATAAATGAAGTGTCAAATCTGGCTTTCTTTTCATCCTGTTTCCCTCAATGCTTCTTACTGACCAATCTATCTGAGCTATTGTTGAGTCAAGTTTATAAACAAAAACTTCTAATTTATTAATTAACTCATCAATAGCGGAAGCAGAGATAAGAAGTTGTCTTGCCGAAGGTGTGATAAATTTCTGTTCCACAGCATGGTCAAGAAAAAGTAACAAAATATCAAAGAAATTATTTACATTCAACAAACCTATGGGTTTATGGTAGATGTTCAGTTGGACCCAAGAGACAATTTCAAAAACTTCTTCCAAGGTACCAAAATCACCTGGTAAGGCAATTAATGCATCAGAGTTATCAAGCATTACCTTCATTCGTTCATACATTGATGATACCTAAAGTTCCTCCCCAATTATCTTTCCAGTGATGTTCTGTTGAGCTAAAGGTCCAGGAATGACACATAAAACCTGATTGTCTCCTATATATGCAGCAAGTGATACAACCCTCATTAACCCACGGCAACCTCCCCTATATACAAGATGAATATTCCTCGCAGCAAGTGATCTACTAAGAGTGGTAGCTGCGTTTACAAACTCTAAACCCTTCCCATACTTAGACCCATAAAATACACAGATATTTTTAAGTTAATAAACAGAAACACCTTCCATTTCTATACTCACCTTCCCTTTGAAAGATTCTGAGTTAGAAGAAAGTAGAGAAAATTGAGTGTTTAAAAAAGAAAAAAGAATTGAAAGGGTAATAATAGCACCTATAAAGGTAGGTTGATTGTTGTCAGAAAAGTTTGAAATTAAGAAACACATAATCTTTTTTTTAATTTTTAATTTTTTGTTTTTGTTTTTGTTTTACTTTAAGAAAACCATCAGGGTAAAAAAGTCTAGAAATCCCTGAAGGACCCTACTCAAAGGATCGTCTGTCCAAAACCAAAATACAACAAAATCATACAAAGATAAAAGAAATATAATAGCAAATGATGACATACCTTTATGTACAGTTTTCATGGCGTATCTTTATACTACGCGTCATGAGTGCAATAGTGCAGTAATACTAAGACGGCTCAGCCAATCTTGGAATTCTTCTCCCTCCCGCTTATGGAATATATTGGATTGAGCTACGACACAACTAATTAAAGTGTATAAATCTGACAGCCACCACCTAAGGACCACAGCCAGTGAGAGGTCGCTGGAGAGCCCATGGCATTAAATCACAGGATCCAACTCAGTTGCATAGTCATACGAGTATGCCAACACGGGGTGCTTCTTTTTGCCCATTATCTCAGCTTGCCAAGAAGGTGAACTTTGGGACACTAAAAACGACTCTCTACAGAGCATGGCACATGAACCTTATTTATATACCAGTGTGTGAAGGTCTCCACCTGAGTATATGAAAAGATGGACATCCATCTGAGGCTCCTAATCTAATTAAAGACCAAGTTAAACCAAAGTTTCACCATCCTTTTCTCATTTTTCTCTCTTTTAACCTTGTTTTTTTAAAAAAACATGAAGAAGAAGAAGAAGATAATATGTACATATTTTTGTGGATATGGATCACATCTGCCTCTAGTTTCACATCCAGTAACAGCTTAAACGCCTTTTATGAGTCGAGGATAAGCTTCTCATCTAATTTTATTATAAATTGGCAAACAGGGTCTTTTAGAGTCAAATTCTCAAGACTGTAGCGTTTTTCTTCATCCTCAAAGAGATTCCACAAATTAAGAAGTTCACGATGCACAAATCCACAAGAATGCGTCTCAAGAGTCAATAAGATATCATCTAATGACTCCTTACTCAGTCCATTCTTAATCAAGAAAATTTTATCTTCTCTATTTGCAGAAACTATCCCCAAAGAACGACATCGCTTGTTACAATTCCATTGTACACATTTGTGACAGACTTATAACCTTTTTACTCTTCTCTTTTTAGAATACGAACTTCTTCCAAGACCTGACATGTATGAGTCAAATGAAATTGAAGACTCACCTGCTAGTCAAACCTTTACTTCAATTATCTAGCGTACATCTTCTGGTATACCCTTGTGCATTAACAGTCTCAATCTTTCACATCGAGCTTTGTAGATTTTGGCAGAGCATTTTGAGGGAGGGAAGGAAAATGTTTTTACAGGTTTGAAAGAATAACATCCATTTTAAAGGAGAATGATTCAATTATTTTGGGAAATTGAAAAATAAACCGACTTAAGAGTCACGGAGTACCATCATCTGCCACTTAACTGGCAACACAAAGAATTACAAAAAGAAAACAACAAAATTAGAGTAAATTCTATTCATAAAAATGATCAAAAACAAAGATGAATTCTACCTCATCAACTTAGTTTTCCCGAAATGGTCTGAATCTTTGTCCATTGACTTTAAACGCATTACCATTCCTAAGATTCTCAATGTCTATGGCCCCATGCGGATACACATGTTTGACAACAAAATGGTCACTCCACCTAGATCTCAATTTTCCAGGGAATAGGTGCAGACGAGAATTATAAACAAAACTTTTTGACCAATTTCAAAAGATTTTCTCAAAATTGTCTTGTCATGAAAAGCTATTGTTCTAGCTTTATAAATCTTTGAATTTTTATATGCATCATTTCTCAATTCCTCCAGTTCATTTAATTGCAATTTGCGTATCTTGCAAGCATCATCAAGATTTAGATTAAAAGCTTTAATGGTCCAAAATGCTTTATGTTCCAATTCTACAGGCAAGTGACAAGGTTTTCCATAGACTAACCGATAGGGTGACTGATAACTCCATAAATTATAGTTATTTGGGCCCCATATATGTGCTTTATTGTCTACTTAGTCCTTGTTTTGATGTATGAATGGAAGAGTTTAGCTGTATACTCATATAATTTGATTTCAACGTCTTCCATCATGATTCTGAGAAAATGTTTCTGATCCTTGGATATATTGAGTACATTTGCACTGATTATTAAATTGGAAATTTCTCTATGGCAGGTAAGGTTCCAACCAAGTAAACCATTTTAGATTTGGACCAGCATTGCAAGAGAAAGCTAAGTGCAAAGATCAGCTTGTCACGTCGCGGCGTGGCATATGAATGCTACGGTGTGTGCCTCCTTTGCATCAAAGTCAGAGAGCTATGCGTTTTGCATGCCGCAGCGTCCCAACATAAAATGTAACACGCCGCGGCGTAAGTAGTTGAATGTCGCGGTGTGACTCTATTTGCTGAGCCTTATAAATACTGTTGCATTAAATTTTTAGAAAGGTTAGGTCATGTTTTAGAAAGTTGCGGCCAGGTTTTAGCATTTCAGACTAGAAGGAAGCAGAAGTGACCAAGTTTAGAGTCTCTCTTCACCTTGGTGGAAGATTGAAGCTTGGAGGATCATCCCCTTAAGCTTTGTTCTTCCCTTTTATTCTCTTTTCCATTACCATGACTATGAGTATTTGTGATATATTTTCGTTTGTCATGGCTGGCTAAGCTGTTTATAAGGTTTTTCTTTGGATCCTCCTATGAATATTGATTAATCTTATAATCCTTTGAGTTATATACATGATTTGGTTTTTGTTCAATCATATAGTGCTTAATGCTTTGAATGTTTGATCAGTTTTCAATTGATTTGTTAAAATCTAATGAACTTAGACATAGAAATTTGGATTTGAGATCGTATGTATGATTGATGCATGTTCTATTTTATTCAATTGGCTTGGATGCGATAATTCGTTAATAAGAGAGAAATATACCTATTGCCCATGCATAGTAATTAATTGGGAATAGATCTTAATGAGTGAATTTACACTAATTCTCATGGACACATAGTGAATTAGGTAATGGAAGCATGATTAATTGAGTTAGACATAGGCTTTTGGCTAAATTAGATTCCTAAGCTAACATAGCCATTGCATTTATATTACTCGTAAGGATTACTTGTTAACAATTGATATAGGAGGTGAAAAAGGATGCCCTATTCTCTAAATCATTATCTCAACTCAATCTGATAGTTTTTAAGTTCTTCTAATTAGTTTAATACACATCTTTTCAATTTTTATGTCATTGAATAGAAATACTTGAGTTATTGGTTTATATTTAGTACTGAATTTAACGTTTGTCCTCGTGGGAACGATATCCAACTCCTAGCTACACTATGATAAATGTCTAATATACATGCCTTCTTAGGTGTACATTGAGGTAGTTTATTACTCTTTTAAGTCTTGAGAGGTCGATTTATCCCACATTTTGTTTGTTTTATTGAGTCATTATGAGTATCGTCTTAATTGTTGTTTTTAGATTAGTTAATGATGTTTTGATATGTTTTTGTGTAATTTAGATGTAAGAGATTGAAGCCCACTTAAGCCCAATTTGAAGTTCAAGCTAAAGTTCACATCCTGAAAATGAAGCTTAGCCCCATGGTTCTGGCGCTTAACCTGAAGGAGCCAGAAGATTGACTGATAGGGTGATTGGAGAAATGCATTTCAACAGAGGATACGCTTAGTGCAGTTGACCTGCGCTCAGCGCTGCCACGCATGATACAACAACAAAGTCATTAAATTGCGCTTAGCGTGATTTCTGCTGGGCTAAGCGCTGAATGCGTCTGGAAGCAATCTAAAGAAGGCATTGCGCAGAGAAGAAGGAGGACTCTCTGGACATTTTTGGGGAGCTCTTGGAACCAGAGAAGAGAATACATGGTGTCCTTCACATTGCTTTTCCTCATCTCCTTTAATTTTGTTACTTTCATCATGTCTAGCTAAATCATCCTCTTGTTGGGGTTAGATGTAGCTAATTCTGAATCTCTTATGTATCTGACTTGATCTTCCAATATAATTCTTTACTTCTCTATGAGTGATTGGTTTCTTTGCTTAATGCTTATTGTGTCTTGATCATTCATGACTTGATTCTTGATTTGGTAGACAATTGGAAAGTTGATGCTAAATCTAAATCTGAAATTAATCACCTAGTAAATCTTGAATCTAGGAATGGATCTTGGTTTATTAGTAATCTATTAATCCTTGATCTTAATGCAAATTCACTTATTAAGTCACCTAAGGAATTAGGATTTAATTAGGGAATTTAGGCACATTTCATCTAAGGGATTAGGATTTGAGTAAATAGAGTATTAATTTTCATAATTGAAGTTAGAGATTATATTGATTATTATGTCATTTTATTTGGGAGAATATTAATGAATTTAACCCCAACATCTCATCTTAATTGAATTCATTTTCATTTGTGCTCACCAAGTGTTTGAGAAAATTACTAAAAAGACTTTGTTCCTTTAAGCCTTGTTCCTTTAATTTCTGATTTTGTTAATTAATGTTTGAGCTCCCTTCTCTCCAAATTTTACATCTAGATAGTGATTGAATTGTAGTGCTGGTAATTGTGCTTAGTCTTCGTGGGAACGATCACTCACTCACTCTTTATTACTTGTCACGATTTGGTGCACTTGCCAAGGGTTTAACATACTACAAGTGCGACCCGTACACTTGCAGTAAGTAAAAGAGCCAACAAGTTTTTGGAGTCGTTGTCGGGGATCGACGATTTAAATTTAGTTTTGCTAATATATACAACGAGTTTAAGTATATCTAATTCAAGTTTATTTTAGTGCATATTGATTTAATTCCTTATTCTTTAATTTATTTCAGGTAAATACAAGATGACGGATGATGATGTTACACATGCGGTGGTTGACGAGAGTCGCACTAGACCATTGAGGGAGTTTCTCATGGAGGAACTATCCAAATTTCTCATGGAGCGATAACCAAGGACCCTCTTCCTCCTCCAATGCTCCTGGAACTGAACGTCAGTATAACCCTCCTGGATTTCTAGCCCAACAAAGACAACCAATGCAAGAAAGGAAGCTTACTTTGGAGGATATGTTTATGCAATTGATGGTAAAGAATGATGCCTTCATCACCAAGATCGACTCTTGCATGGTAAGGACAGATGCTCACTTATCAAAGAATGATTCGATGATTCAAAGCTAAACGGCTTCGATTAGAGCATTGGAAACACAAGTGGGACAATTGGCAGATGCCATTAACAACAGGCCCCTAGGCACCTTCCCAAGCAACACTGTTAATAATCCAAAGGGTGCCTCAAACGAGGACTATAAGGTCATCTCACTGAGGAGTGGCAAGGATATTGAGGGAAATCCAAAGACGAGATTGTTGGAGGATGAAGTAGTCAAGAGCCAAGACCATGAAGAAATAGTCCAAAAGGAGGTAGACGACAAGAAAGAAAAGGAAAAGGATGAAAGTAAAGTTCAAAAGAAGGTCGAGGACAAGAAGTTTGTGAATAATCCATATATACATCATTTACCTTTTCTAAGCAGGCAAATCAAGCATAAGATGGACGAGCAGTTCAAGAAGTTTTTGGAAGTTTTCAAGAAACTTCATATAAACATCCCTTTTGCTGAAGCCTTGGAGCAGATGCCCAGCTACGTTAACGCTACAAAAAAATAACATTTAGCCATGGTTTTAACGGTGGCAAACATATTAAAAACCATAGCTAATAAAGTTTAGCCACGGTTATCGCAACTGTGGTTAAATAAGGTATGGCAAATAAATTAGCCACAATTTTAGGGACCGTGGCAACATTTTGTTACCCACGATTATAACTGTGGTTAACTAAGTTATAACCGTAGCTAAATTTACTAAGAATATATTCTACAAAATACTTAGCTACACTTAAACCGTGGCTAATTTATAGATTAGCTAACACTTAAATCGTGGCTAATTTAAGGATTAGCCACACTTAAACTGTAACTAAGTGATGGATTAGCCACACTTAAATCGTGGCTAAGTGATGGAAGCCACACTTAAACCGTGGCTAATTTATGGATTAACCATAATTAAACCGTGGCTAATACAACAGGAGTTTTATATTCATGAAACTGATTTTGCCACGGTTAAACCATTGCTAAATATTTTTTATTTTTTATTTTATAAAAAGACTAGTTGCTTCCCAATCATATCACACATGGATATCTGTTTAATTAAATACAAAATCTCAATCAAGTAGAGCATTCAAATCACTAGTTAATAAAGAGGATTGAACAAAAGTTTTGAATATTTGTCAAAACTAAACCATATCCTTCATGTTCACAACTTCACCAACCAATCCTACTCAAAATGCATATCCTAGTTAGCATCATCACTATTTTAAACCATACACTTCATGTTCACAACTTCACTTAACTACAAATCCTACTCAAAAAGTAGACTATTATCATCACTACATTTAATTACATAAACTTAAGAACTTGAAACATTGTTGAAAGGTAAGTCAGAACCAAATCTATCTTGCAAGAAATTTAAGATGTTACTCAATTGTGCTTTGGTCTCATCATATCCACTTAACTTATCTTGCAAGGTCTCCACTTGTTTCTCTAAGTCTTCAATACGTTGTTGAGATGCATTGTTGCTTGATGCTCCTATATTGCATTGTGTGGGCATATAAAAAATATTAGTAGGGCAAACACCATGTCCTAAGCCATGCATATGACCAGAGTGTTCAACTCCAAAGACTTTTCTAATTGCATCATTTGGGTAAGCTAAAATCATTGAAGGAACACCTGAAGAAGCAGCACATTCTTGATCTTGAGGTAGGCTATCTGAAATCTTATCCTAAAAGTAAAGAGAAACCCATCATTATATTTTTCTATGAAATATCATATAACAAACAACCTCAGCAACAAAGCACACAATGAATATTCACTTCCTTGTAGAATTTCCAAATATCATTATATTATTCCTATGATTTTAATATTGCTACTTAAAAAATTATATAAAAAATCACATTTAGGTGGTATTAGTTAAATAGTAATACATATTGCTCAAAGCTAATGAATATAAGAACAGGATGGGCAGATGGTCCAGCATACATCACACAGTGTCCTATTAAGGGAGGGCATTCCTATATTTACAAGTTCAGGGTGGTGAACCAAAGAGGCACCTTTCTATGGCATGCACATTATACTTGGCAGTGAAATGTAACATATGTATCAAGATGTAAAGCCTGTAAATAACTAATTACTAATCACATTCAATAACAACATGTCCCTAGTTTCATCAAGATGTGCAATTTCAGATCTCAATCGCTAGTTTTGAAGGTAGTGTTTCCATGATGCCTAACTCCATTACACTACAACAGTGGTCATGCTTATTTTAGCATGTGACTATTCTCTTATCAACTTAGATGTTAGTTAGAGGAAAATTGTTATTAGCACAATTAATATCATTTGAGAGTTTAATTTCTATGGTTAATTATTTATGGGTTTCTTTCACAAATCAAATAAATTGAAAGACAAATTTGGTGCATTGTAGCCTTGTTATAAATTAAAGTTATATTGACCAAAAAAAAACTTAAACATTAAATTTATGAATCTCTATAAACCAGTTTTAATTATCTATCCAATTACCAGCTAGTTGGTCAACAACTAATAAGTCAAACCAAGCCAATCCTATAAAGTCTTACTAGTGTGTAGTGTCCGAGAACATTTCCACCCCTATAAACCATGAATCAACTTATTTGTGGAAGCATGGTAAATGACATAATAACTTGGCTCTAAACCCATAATAATTTGATCTTTATTTTCTTCTTATTTATATATTGGTATTTAAATTTGTGATCTTTATCCAAATCTCACCCAACCATATAAACTAGACCCAAGTTGTCTTTGTAAAACTGAAGTATGAAGATTGAGAAATTGAATCAATTGCTAAGTTGTTCACATTTTTAACCCAAATTATTTATTAGTTATTCTTTTATTCTAAGAACAAGATGAGCAAATGGTCCAGCATACATCACACAGTGTCCTATTCAGGGAGGACATTCCTATATTTACAAGTTCAGGGTGGTGAACCATAGAAGCACCCTTCTATGGCATGTACATTATACTTGGCAGCGAGATGTAACATACGCATCAAGATGTAAAGCCTGCAAATAACTAATTACTAATCACATTCAAAAACAACCCGTCCCTAGTTTCATCTCTGAGATTTATATAAGGAAAAGCAAAGTGTGCATAAAGATGCTTCAAAAGGATTATACAAGTTTTATCAAAATTTTCTATCAAGGGCTGATAAATCAATAACAACCATACAAGATAACAATGTGCAATATCATAACTTATAAACAGAAACTTACAATTGTTATCTTTGTTTCTTCATTCGCATAGCTTCCATCCTTTTTCAACAAATTTGAAATGACAACCTCACCTCGACACACAAGCCTTCCCAATTTTTTCTCCTACATTAACATAACTAAGTCAATGAAATAATAGTAGCACGTACTAAATATCATAGGTTCAACCAAGGTAAGTGCATGGTCACAATCTTTGAAAAATAATTCATTCATCTCAAACTTTGTCTTTACTTGTAGTAACATACCATTTCACAAGCTTTCTTAGCATTACTTTTACTCCCACCAGCATGAGAGACTTTAAGCTTCTTCCAATTCTTTGCATTTTGTGAGCATATCTTCTACATTTGTTAATAGTTGTCAATGTATATAAAACTTAATTGCATAGATAAACTTTGTGATTAATTACAAAAAAAAATTACCTTAATCTTATCTTCATTATAATGATGCACAAAAGTTGACCACTCACCACTATCCACTCTAGGAGAAGGATTAGCAAGTAACTCTTCCTTAGTTTTATACAAGTAGAAGTACTTACATCTTAACTTTTGTTTGTTGGTCTTCCATCTATCACCCAACTTTTCCATAACCCATTTGCATGCAGCAAGATAATCAAATAAGAAATTACCCTTGAAAAAAATGAAATGCAATTAGTTCCAAACAAGTAATGGATGCAATACGAATAGACAATGTGCATAGACAATGTTACCTTTATCATTTTTCATAGTTGGCGTCTTTTGTCTTTGGGGATCCAATGCCAATCAACAATGTGAACAGGACAAAGAGATGGGTTTTGAGAAACCAAACCTAAAAATCTAACAAACAAATTTGAACCATTGTCATTTCCTTGGCTATGACCGTTAAGCTTCACAATCACCTTTGAATTTTTTTCCATATGCCAAACTTGATTTTCAACCATTTTTCGGATTGTGATCTCATTAGTAGTAGTATTTATCCATGTATATATAAAGAACAATTAACAAACCTTAACTCTAGTTAAAGAAAAATAAATATGATAATGATAATATTATATTATTAACTAATCAAACATATTACTCTCACCTACTATCTTCACAAGTAAAGGGCCTTCCTTCTGTTGTGGTTGGGTTTGAGTGGTGGTAGAGAAAGAAGTTAATCCATCATGCAACATTGAACTACCATCATTAGATTCAGAGATTGAATCATCAAGACCAGTTTCAATAGGTTGTAAATCATCCTGGCTATTATGGTTTTGCTACGAGGAATCTAAGTCGATTGCATGATCTTCATCTTCTCGTAGTTCTGCCAATAATGCTTGATTTGAACTATTTTTTTCCAACCCATTTTAAATAGGAAACCTGAATATAAACATTCAACAAGTATAGAAATATTGACAAATAAAAATAATAAAAAAAAGAGTAAATGAACACTTATACCATGCATGCTAAGGAAAACCAACAAAATTTAAGAGTCATATACATATGTTCAAACTTAACAATAAGCATTCAAAATTTTAAACTAATCAAACATAATATCATCATCATCTCTACCAAGATTATGATGATAATCAAATAAAGACTGATTTGGTTCTTGCTCATTGACATCATCCCTCACTAATAGTATTTGATCAATGTTTTCTAAGTGTTGTTCAGGAAATGGTATGTCCTGAATAGACTCTTCTGAATTCACCATGTTCAAATCTCCCATATCATATAAGTCTCTTGGTGTCATATGACAAACAAAACTCCATCCTTCTTCAACTGGATCATCCATATAAAATACCATTCGAGTATCAGTTACAAGGACAAATGGTTCATCTGTTTCTTGTGCAGTTGTATGTATTAGACAAAAAAAATTTACATTTGTGATTCCAAATTCATCTATCTTGATTTCTCTATTTGGTGTGGTATCAACCCAATCACATTTGAATAACACAATCCTTAATTGAACATAGTAATCTAACTCTAATATATCAACTAATCTCCCATAATACATTACTTCATCCAAAGTTGGACTTCCATCCTTATGGCTTGAATAACTCATAATACTTGTAGAGACAGGATACCACTATTTTGTATTTTCATTCCTTGCTTTCTCCCCTTTGTACGAAACTTAAACCCATGTATGTTATAGCCATCAAATCTTCTTGCAATAGAATTTGGCCCTTGGGCAAGTATCTCAACTTCAGGTGTGATATCCATGTCATCTTTTTTTGCAACCTAATACATTTTAAAATGAATTAGGATATACTGCTCAACAAATTAGAAAAATGAACTCAGGATTATACCTTTACATGATCTCTAAGCCACTCATGAAAATTTTTGTGCACATATTATTCCACCTCCTTGGATAGCATTCTTCTATGTCGATTCATTCTCTTGACTTCTGTTTTGAACTTCTTAATTAATCAAACATTATCTATTAAATGCATATTTAAGTAATTTATAATAAAAAAAGTTTTAGGAACAAGATTGTCTACTTACTCAACAAACTTTTCAAGTATTTTACAATTAAATAATACATAGTGATGTGCTTGTATCTTTTCTAATGGTTGCAAAGTAATTGTCTTCACTGCACCAATATGCTTACCCAATGCTAGAAATTCAGACGACAAAACAGAAGAATCACAAGTAAAATTTTGTCCATTGTCATCATCATTAGGTCTAGGTCGATTAAACCTTGTTTCAATGTCTTCCATGTATCTAGAGCATAATGTTAAACACTCTTCCAAGATAAATCCTTCTGATATACAACCTTCTGGTGTTGCCTTATTACGAACATATGATTTCAAATGGCCAAGAGTCCTATAATAACACATCATCATATGAATTCCACATTGAAACACATAAATAACGTTATGCATTAAGTAGAAAATAAATAAAATCTTATCTAATCGTACCTTTCAATTGGGTACATCCATCTGAAATGCACTGGACCAGCAAGCATCACTTTCTCAACAAGATGGATAACTAAATGAACCATAATAGTGAAAAAGGACGGAGGAAATATCATTTCCATGTGACAAAGTGTTAATGCAATTCGATCACGCAGCTTTTCCAAATGGTTAACATTTAAAACTTTGCTTGACAATTCTCTAAAGTAGTTAAACAACTCAATCAACACTGAAGTCACTTCATGAGGAAGAGCTTTTCTAAAAGCAATTGAAAAAAGGTGCTCCATAAGAATATGTGAAGCATGACTTTTTAATCCAGAGATCTTACACTTCTTGCAATCAACACATCTTGAAATATTTGATGAGTAGCTGTCAGGAACTGCAATGCTTTTAAGAACCTTGAGAAATATGTCTTTCTCTTTATTGTTCATTGTAAAGCATGCAGGAGGAAATTTGTAAGAGTTAGGATAAGGGTGAAGTTCATTCCTTAATCCCATGGCTTCTAAATCTTTATGAGCTTGAAGATTATCTTTTGTCTTACTCTTATCATCCAAGACAGTGAACAATACATTGTCACATACATTCTTTTCTATATGCATCATGTCAAGGCAATGACGAATAGAATTATGCTACCAATAAGGTAGTTCCCAAAAAATACTATTTTTCTTCCATTGTATGGGACCATATTCACTTGTGCCTTCATGGCGAGGCCTTTTACGACTTTCTTCAATTTGTCTTAAAATAACAAAACCAGTTTTTGGAGCAGGAGCTGATCTAAGGTCAACAGAACCATCAAATGATTGCTTGTTATACCTAAACCTATGATTAGGTGCTAGATATCGGCAATGTCCTAAAAAATAATTTTTCTTACCAAACTTCAGCCTTTTAGAGTTTGTGTCAAAATTATAAGTTGGACATGCAAGCAATGTGTGTGTATTCCAACCAGACAAATTGTCAAGTCCTGGAAAGTCACTAATAGTCCACATTAATGTTGCACGCATTCGAAACATTTCATTCGAAGAGGCATCATAAGCATCTATACCATTATTCCATAGCTGTAATAATTCAGCAACAAGGGGCTGCATGTAAACATCAATGCTATTTCTAGGCATTTTAGGACCAGGAATTATCATTGATATGAAAAGAGAGGTTTGTTTCATACACAACCATGGAGGCAAATTATAAGTATATAACATTACTGGCCAGATACTAATGCTAGAACTCATAAGTCCAAATGGGTTAAAACCATCAGTAGCTAAAGCTAGTCTTACATTTCGAGGATCCGAAGCAAACTCCCCATGCAACAAATCAAACTCCTTCCAAGCTTTGCTATCTCTAAGGTGCCTTAACAACCCATCTGGGTTCACATCATTAGCATGCCATTTCATAAGTTCAGCAGTTTTAGATGACATGTACAACCTTTGCAATCTAGGTATAAGTGGGAAGTAATGCAAAATTTTTGTCGGTTTCCTCTTTTTCTTTTTCTTTTGATTACCTACACGATCTTCTTTCCACTTAGAAGTATGGCAAATCTTGCATTCATCCCTAGACTTGTCTTTTTCATTTCCCTAATACAACATACAATGATTTGGACACGCATGAATTTTCTCATAATCAAGACCTAGCTTCTTAATAATCTTTTTGGCCTTATACAAAGATGTTGGTAGTCTAGCATGCTCAAATGCATCTTTCAAAAGATCAATAATCATTGAAAATGTTTTGTCACTAGCACCACACAACACTTTTATGTGATACAAATGGACAATGAAAGATAACTTGCTATATTTTAGCAACCATCATATAGTTCTTGATTTCCATCTTTAAGTAACTCTTTAATTTTTTTCATATTCTTTATTGTTTACAGCTCCTACACCACTAGTATCATTATCGCCAAGTTGAGATGTTGGAATAGGATCTTGAAACCCATGATCCTCAAAGCCACCAAATGCATCATTTAATAATTCCTGCATTGGATATTGTCTAACTGGTTCTGCTTGTGTTTGGGCTACTGGTTCCTCATTGGGTTTATCAAAATTCCCGCCATGCATATACTAAGTAGTGTACCTTCTAGGAAACCTTCTCTCAAGTAAATGAGAGAACACATCAGCTTTATTTCTCCTAACACGAAATTTGCAAGAAGTACAAGGACATATGATTTTTCCATTCACAGATGCATGTGAAAAAGCAAAGTCCAAAAACTGTACAACTCCATCTAAAAATTCTCTTTATGTATTTGACTTCTCAATCCAACTCTTGTCAATCATGATTTGATATATCTGATTTCATATTTAAAGCAAACTATTAAATCATATATATTAAGATAAGAGTATTTAAAATCATATTTAATATACTATTTTCTGTACAAACTCATATATGCATTTACATAAATAAAGAAGCAATGTTTCTTTAGAAAAACTTTTCTAATCTATTGAACTACTATTATCCTACATTTTAAATAGGCTTTAACATTAAGATCATGGCAAGAATAATAAGACCAAAATATGAAAAATCACAATTGAAAAGGCTAAAATACCTGAGAGGGATTATTTGAACTTGCTCTAAAAGAAGTCGAACTTGTTGTAAGCTTAATTGGTAGCTAAAATCCAAAGCCTTTGAACTCCTCATATGTCAAACTAGAAACAATTGAAAGTGCACAAGAGAAGTTATGTTAGAAACTGATAGTATGGATTATTATTGGATACAAGGTCATGGTGCACCACCAGAGTTGGCCACCAGACTAATAGGAACCTAACAGTTGATTGGACATTTTTAGATTTGGGTGCTGCTTATTGTTATTACACAACTTAGTGGTGCATCATGATTAAGCAAGAGTCTGTTCTAGATGAAAATTGACAAATAGCTGATGTGGAAATTGTGAATTATTCTTGTTTAATTGTTACTTTTTCTTTCACACTTTGGTAAGCACCAGCTGTGTATTGTTTTATGCTAACTTCTATCCTCAAATTTGCTATTTTTATTTTCAGGAAGCAATGAAACAGACTTATCAGAGAGCTATCAAAGCAGCAACTGATTTTGGTTATCAAAAAGAAAGTCCCGAGTAAGTGCTTTATCCAGAAATGTAACACTGTTATCTACCTCTGCTCTACTTTCCAGAATTAATGCCTTGCTAGACTAGTATGCTTCCTAATTGATTAGCTCTCCCCCTTTCAATTGGCCTTCCTTCCACAGAACAAATATATGACCTCCCTCTATGAAGAGTCCCTAAATTTCTGAGCATCAAATATTATGCTAATTTAGAATAATCACTATGATCATGAGTCGTGATAATGATACTTATACTAACAATAACAATGAAAAACCATACTATCAGTTTCTAATATTAGTTGTGCTTCATCTATATATTTGATTAAAAAGATGTGTTACAGAGTTTTATATATATATAAAAGTCCAAACTCAGCAAGGATGCGTGAATTGATGAAAGTCAAAAATGGCATAAATGAAGACATTATACATTATATGAATTTTTTAGACTCAATCAAATTTTTGAGACTTGCACGAGGCAATATATGAATTTATGAACACATCATGTGAGCATATATGAGCACTAAAAACATTTCAATTGATATAGATAAATAGCATATTGACAAAATCCTAGCAAGCTTTATACATTTGCGGTGACAAAGATAAGTAATCACTACTCTAAGCTTCCAAATCTTTTGATTGTTATTGATATTGAGTTCATCAATAATTTCATATTAGACAGCGATTGTAGCACGAGAATGAAGTCACTATCTAAAGGTACATGGTAGGGAGCTCAATCTAAAGCATTAACAGCTAGTCAAAAACCAAAGAATAATATCCACATAAGGGATATTTGAATAAAAAAAGCAAGAATCTAAAATGGTAAATAAAAAGCATATTAAAAGCAAGAAAGTGAATAATATCATTTACATTATGCTCTTTGAATTACAGTGCCCCCCACCCCAACGAAAAAAATAATAGAAAAGGAATTGACTATAGTAAATCAAAATTAGATTTTTATAAAATTCAAACAAGATTATTATCGATAAAATACATTCATTCACTTAATTGGTATATGTGTGCCGAGTTTTTTTGGCCTGAAAATCAAGTAAAACATCATAAAAAATCATTAAATATTTAATTTACTAACTGACAGAAAAATAAAATGAAAATTGCAATAAAAAATTGGGCGATAAAGTGTAATATCACTGTCTTTGATGAGACCAATAGTTTACATATGTAAACATGCATACGATGTCTTCAATCAAATTCTCAACATGCTTTAATATAAATGTTTCAATTACATAATTTCTATCCAATTAAGACATATTAGAATGAAATTTATAAGATATAATTTATTTTGCTTTTTTAAGCCTAAATTTCAGAGAACATAAAAGAAAAACCAAAAAATTACCAAGTAAATAACAATCCAATGTCAAATAACAACCTCAGCAAAGATACATAAAGTACATAACATGACAAGTTTTTATAGTCTAGTCAAATTATTAGCAAACCAAAAAGAGAAGGATAGAAGGGAAATACAAGGAGCAAGGTATGAACACAAGCTCATAAGTTGTATCTTGTCATGTAATACTCGACCAAAGAATAATCAACCTCATCATGCACATGTCTAAAACACCAATCCAACCAGTATACTCTTGATCTAGGAGAAGCTCGAATTCCACCAGGCTCAATGATTAGGAGAGATTTATTATTCATTGAATATATTTTATATTCTGTAGATAGACCACTAATGCAATACACACAGTTGTTGTGATATCCCCACCGGTGTGTTTGTTTATTATATTAAGGGCTGGTAGGAGCAATTCTTTACTAAAGTTATATTTGCTTTGTAGAGAAAATCTCGAAGTATATATGTTCCCTACCTAAACAGTTAAAAAGGCCCTGTGTTCAGCCTCTAATAGAGTAAACTTTAAAGGTTGAAAATCTGAGGGAGTACTTTTGAGTTGGAAACCTATTAATGCAGCTTTTATAAAAACTAATAAGAGGCGGGCACTCTAATACCTACCTCATCGAATAGAACTATCCAGTATGTATTCAAAAATTCAATTTTATATTATTCAACAATGTCCAATATATATAAGCATTATTTGTAGTCTCTGGCCATTTATTACTGGACTCAGGAGGAAAGCCAGAAATATCATGAACTTGTTATTTATTAAAATCACAATTAGTAGATAAAACCAATAATTCTTTAGCATCTTCTAAGCCATTGGTGTATGTTGAAACACTTCAATTTACCATTAACATATCTTGAATAATATATGATCACCTTATGTGGAAATATATAATATAAGGAAAGAAAGCAAGCATATTCCCTATTGAATCAAAATTACAAAAAGCACCAGAAATCACTGAACTGAAAGAACAAGAATCAAAAGGTGTTTAAGTAAGCAGAATCGCAAAGATCTATATCTCGTGAATGCGAAAATGAAAGTTGGATTCTGGTTTGCGCGCAGGTGTGCAGAGTCGTACCTGAAGGGGGTGACGGAGAATGTGTGGCACTTGATTTACGCGCAGGTGACTCGATTTGTGCCCAGGTGGCCGATCTGGTTTATGTTTTGAGCGAGGACGTGTTGGCTCGTGGGTGGCGCGGCTACTAAGCGTGGTCTCAGGCAGGGGATTCTGGCAGTGGCGCGATGGCTCCAAGAGAGAGGCAGCAGGGTGAGAGAGACGTCGCAAGGTGAGAAAGAAAAATGAGAAATGGTAAAGCAATGAGGGAGAGAGGGGAAGATGAGAAATGGAAAAAAATGAGGGAGATGAAAAATGGGTTAGGAGCGAGTGCTTGAAGGCTTTGGCGCTATGTTAATGGTTTAGCCACGGTTGTTGAAACCGTAGCAAAATAACCGTGGCTAAACACCATTTTTTTTAGTGTAAATTCATGAAGGATATTTTGTCTAAGAAACGTACGTTGGGCGAGTTTGAAATGGTGGCATTGTCTGAAGAATGCAACACCATTTTGCAACAGAAGCTTCCCCCAAAGCTGAAGGATCTGGGAAGCTTTACAATTCCTTGTGCCATAGGAGAGAATTTCCTAGGCCAAGCATTATGTGATATGGGGGCAAGCATTAATCTCATGCCCCTATCCATATTCCAGAGGTTAGGGTTGGGGGAATGCAAGCCCACAACCGTAACTCTCTAACTAGCCAATCGCTCATATACGTATCCAAGGGAAATTGTGGAAGATGTCCTGGTGAAAGTGGACAAGTTCATATTCCCTGTGGACTTTGTGATACTGGATATGGAAGAGGATCACAGGGTCCTTTTGATCCTAGGCAGACCGTTCCTAGCCGCAAGAAGAACACTCATTGACGTGCAAAAAGGTGAACTAACAACGAGAGTTCAAGATCAAGAGGTAACTTTTAACATATTCAAAGCAATTAAGTTTCCTCAAGATCAGGAAGAGTGTTCTTATGTTGGGATATTGGATGACATCATTTATGACGCATTCCAAGCCAATATCCCAGAAGACTCCCTTACTATGGCGTTGGCTTCATCAACTGATAATGATGAAGAACCTAGGGATGATGTGTTAGATTTTATAAAGTGCCTAGATGCAGTTCCTAGGCAATATTGGTCTCCCAAGTTTGAAACCTTGGAGTCCAATACAATTAAGGAGGCATCTAAGCCCTCCATTGAGAAACCCCTGAGGCTAGAACTTAAGCCTCTACCCAATCATTTGCAGTATGCATATTTGGGAGCAACCTCTACCCTGCCGGTAATCATATCATCATCCCTTTCAGATGATCAAACGGAGAAACTTCTCCGCGTGCTGAGGCAATACAAGAATGTTATTAGATGGACTTGTCGATATCCAAGGCTTTAGCCCCTCCATCTATATGCACAAGATCCTGTTAGAGGACAATCAAAATGGTGTTGTGGAACGCCAAAAAAGACTAAATCTAATTATGAAGGAAGTGGTGAGGAAGGAAATAATCAAATGGCTAGATGCAAGCATAATATATCCTATTTCTGATAGCCCTTGGGTCTCACCGATTCAATGTGTTCCCAAGAAAAGTGGAATGACAGTAGTCACCAATAAAAACAATGAGTTGATTCCTTCTCAGAAGGTCACAGGCTCGATGGTATGCATGGACTACCGTAAGCTGAACAAGGCCACCCAGAAGGACTATTTTCTGCATCCGTTCTTAAACCAGATGTTAGATAGGCTAGCAAGAAAAGCCTATTACTGCTTCTTGGATGGTTATTCTAGATATAACCAAATTTCCATAACGCCTAAGGACCAAGAGAAGATAACTTTTACTTGTCCCTATGGTACATTTGCGTTTCATAGAATGCCGTTCGGGTTATGCAATGCTCTTGCGACCTTTCAACGTTGCATGATGTCCATCTTTGCATACATGATTGAGCATATCTTGGAAGTGTTTATGGATGACTTTTCAGTGTTTGGGGATGATTACAGTAGCTGTTTACAGACTTTATCATCCATGTTGAAGTGATGTGAAGAAACCAACCTTGTCCTGAACTGGGAAAAGTGCCACTTTATGGTCCAAGAAGGCATAGTTCTTGGCCATAAGGTTTTTATTAGAGGGATGGAGGTTGACAAGGCAAAGATTGAGGTAATAGACAAGCTTCCTCCACCAAACTCAGTGAAAGGAATCCGCAATTTTCTTGGCCATGTGAGTTTCTATCGGAGGTTCATTAAGGATTTCTCGAAGATAGCCACACCTCTTTGCAACCTTCTGGAGAAAGACATCCAGTTTACCTTTGATGATTCATGCCAGGTTGTATTTAAGGAGCTAAAGAAGAGACTGGTCTCAGCATCAGTGATTATCACTCCAGATTGGGATTTACTATTCGAGCTTATGTGCGATGCCAGCAATTATACAGTTAGTGCAGTGTTGGGACAAAGAAAGGATAAAGTCTTTCACTCCATATATTATGCAAGCAAGACACTTAACGATGTTTAATTGAACTACACAACAAGGGAGAAAGAGCTGCTGGTAGTTGTGTTCGCGTTTGACAAGTTCAGAGCTTATTTGTAGGGACCAAGGTGATAGTGTACACAGATCACTCAACCATAAAGTACTTGGTAAGCAAGAAAGACACAAAACCACGATTGATAAGGTGGGTTTTGCTTCTACAAGAGTTTGATCTAGAGATCAGAGACAAGAAAGGTGCGGAAAATCAAGTGGCAGACCACCTTTCAAGACTTGAGAATGACGAATGCCAAGCTGAACTAATCATAATTAGGAAAACATTTCCTGATGAGCAGCTTTTTGCAGCCACCACTCAATGTTGTCCATGGTATGCAAACATGGTGAATTACATTATGAGTGGTGTGCTGTCGCCTGATCTAACCTCTTATCAGAAGAAGAAATTCTTATATGATGTCAGGCACTACATTTGGGATGAGTCATTTTTGTTTAAGCAGTGCTCTGACCAGATGTTGAGGAGATGTGTACCTACGGAGGAATGGAGCAAATCCTGAACTAATGTCATGCTTCTCCATATGGTGGACACTATAGTGGTGAGAGGACGACTGCGAAGGTGCTCCAATCTGGCTTCTATTGGCCAATGCTATTTAAGGATACACATTTATATATGCAAAGATGTGATCAGTGCCAAAAATCTGGAAACATTTCTAGGAGGAAGAGATGGCCCTTTACTTCATTCTAGAAGTTAAGATCTTTGATGTGTGGGGCATTGACTTCATTAGCTCCTGTATTCCCTCATTTGGGAATCTATACATACTTATGGTTGTAGACTACGTGTCCAAATGGGTGGAAACATGTGCATTTCCTACTAATGATTCAAAGGTAGTGATTGGCTTCATGAAGGAACAAATCTTCACCAAGTTTGGAACACCAAGGGGCATAATCAGTGACGAAGGGTCACATTTTTGTAATAAGTATTTTGAAGCCTTCTTAGCCAAGTATGGTGTGACGCATTGGATTGCCACTCCGTATCACCCACAAACAAGTGGGTAAGCAGAGGTATCCAACCGTGAAATAAAGTAGATCTTGGAGAAGACAGTGTGTCCAACCAGAAAGGATTGGTCAAGGAAGTAAGATGACGCACTGTGGGCTTATAAGACTGCTTACAAGGGACCCATTAGTATGTCTCCATACAAGCTGGTATTCGAAAAAGCATGCCACCTACCGGTTGAGCTTGAGCATAGTGCTTATCAGGCAATAAATCAGCTCAACTTCAATTCACAAGCTGTCGGTGAGAAAAGACTTTTGCAACTCAGTGACCTAGATGAATTTAGGTTGTAAGCCTATAAGAATGCAAAAGTATATAAGGAGAAGGACAAATACTGTCATGACATGAAGATTGTCTAGAAAAGATTTAATGAAGGCCAGCAAGTTCTCTTGTATAATTCCAGGCTTAAGCTTTTCCCTGGAAAGCTTAAATCAAGGTGGTCGGGACCCTTTGTGGTGATGAAGGTGTTTCCCCACGGAGCAGTGGAAATAGCTCCACCGGATGGATCATCAAGCTTTAAGGTTAATAGTCAGCGCCTAAAACCTTAATTTAGAGGAGAGATTCATAGGGAGAAGACCTCCCTCACATTAAAAGCTCCAACTTGAAATCACCAAAGTCTTGCCAGTACTATAAATAAGGCCCTTTTGGGAGGGAACCCAAATGTTCATAGTCTGTGTTTTTACGTCCTTAGTACTTAATATATGTTTTTTGTGGTTTGTTTAAATTGTTAATAATTAAACTGATATTTGATTATTTAGGCATGATGTATAGGTGTTAATGACCCATTTTGGCCAAAAGTCCTGGCTAAAATCAAATTTAATTACTGATCGACCTCTCACGCCGCAGCGTGAGTTGTTTAATATCGTGGTGTGAGACCTCATTAGGTTATTTATCAGTTGTCTTACGCTGCCGCGGAAATGTGTTCATGTCGCGGCTTTTGTATCTTTTGTAAATAATAATAATAATAATAATAATAATAATAATAATAATAATAATAATAATAGTATTTATTTAAATATTAATTTTAGAGGGAATCACTCGCGCCGTGGCGCAGTATGTATAACGCCGCAGTGTTATGCATCTGTTGGGGTTAAACGCCGCGATGGTTCGTACGTCCCTCATTTTTTCCTCATTACGTAACCCTTTTTTCTGTGTTTTCTCTTAACCTTTCCCGTTCGTTTTGGAATTGGCTAGCTATCATGGATAATAGTTTTGATGATAACAAACATGAAGATAATGAGAAGACCAAGTCCAAAGACCTTCAAGAATAGTTCTAGGATTTAAGATCTTTGTAAGGAGCCTTTTGAATATCTCATTGGTGTAGGTTGCAAAGAAATGCTTTTCAAAATAAGTTTCCAAAATACAAAAAATCATTTTCTGCTCATTCGAATATGTTAAAACTGTTTTTGTCTCAGGGGTATTCGAATACACCCTAGGGTATTCGAATAACCATGTTTCAATATCCATACGTTTTCTGTTTTTCAAAGTGGCATTCGAATAACCACACTTGGTATTCGAATAACCTTTATCTGTATTGTTTCTCAAAGACATTTTAAATCAGTAGTATTCGAATAACCTATTAAGGTATTCGAATAACCTTCTTCAGAACTGGTTTTCACGAAGCTTTTCAAAATGAGTTATTCGAATACCTCATAAGGCATTCGAATAATGTTTTTCAGAAATGGATTTTACGAAGCTGTCTGAATTGGAAAGAAACAACCATATTTGACTTTAATGGTGTTTTAATTGTATCCAACGGCTATTTTCTTCAATGCTCTATAAATAGAGACCTTGGGTCTCTTCTGAATGTTGCTTAATGATTTGAACTATTATTTGCTTGTGTCAAAACGTGATTTTCATTTTTCTCATATTTTCTGTACTCTTTTCGCCAAAACCTTGAGATATCCTAAGAGAGCTTCCTAGTGCTTCAAATTGTAACATTTGCTCTAAATGAGAGTTTCTATTCATCTATTTTCTGCTTTTGTAAAAGGGTGAGGTGTCCCTTAGTGAATTTGTGAGGGTAAGGTATCCCTCAGTAAAAGGATAAGGTATCCCTTGTTATAAAGAAGGTGAGGTATCCTTCAAAGGGGGTGAGGTATCCCTCTAGTAAATAGGGTGAGGTATCCCTATTGTGTAAAGGTTGCAAGCACCAGTTTTAAGCTTGTTTTGAATAGTAAAAAATCTCAAACTGTGTTTCGGGGATTGGACGTAGGCCACAAGTGGTTGGTGGTCGAACCAGGATAAATATCGTGCCTGGTTTTCTTCTCTTTATCTCTTTATTTATTGCAATTTATTTATCATTGTTTAATTGTTTATTTTCTATTCTTAAGGCATTTTATCATCTTTATATATATTCATTCAAGAAATTTGTATTAAAAAGGGTTTGCAAAAAAGTTCTTAATTACTCAATTCAACCCTCCTCTTGAGTACTGAAGCCACTTGGGTAACAAGTGGTATCAGAGCTAGACTCTTGTATAAAGAGCTTAGCCGCTTCAAGAGTACATGGCTTCATCAAATAGTTTTTCAGAAGCAACTTCCATAAATCGACCACCCTTTTTCAATGGGGATGGTTATGCATATTAGAAGGAAAGAATGAGAATCTTTATCGAGGCTATTGTTCTAGATGTGTGGGATGCTGTCGAAAATGGTGCATTTATACCTACATGAGTTGTTTATGGTGTAAAAACCAAGACACCTAGAAATGATTGGTCTAAAGATGATAAAAGAAAAGTTCAATATAACTTGATAGCCAAAAACATCATTACCACTGCTTTGGGGTATGATGAATTTTTCAGAATTTCAAATTATAAAACTGCTAAAGAAATGTGACACACTTTACAAGTTACTCATGAGGGTACTAGTGAAGTTAAGAGGTCAAGAATTAATTCTCTAACTCGTGAATATGAATTATTTAGAATGAACCATGCTGAAAGCATTCAGGAAATGCAAAAGAGGTTCACCCACATAGTAAATCATCTTCCATCATTAGAAAAGAATTTTTCTAACGAAGATTTAATTAATAAAGTGTTGAGATGTTTGAGTAGGATTTAGTAGCCTAAGGTGACAGCTATATCTGAATCAAGAAACTTGTCAGCAATGACATTAGCTACGCTTTTTGGAAAACTTCAAGAGCACGAATTAGAACTCAATAGACTTGACCTAAGTGAAGAAAATGATAAGAAAAATAAAGGGATTGCACTTAAAGCCACCACCTCTACTATCAATAATGAAGATGAAGATGATGGAGATGGAGATGACGTGGACAATGTTGAGCTAAATGAACAAAATCTCAATCTTCTGGTAAGAAAATTTGGTAAATTTCTCAGGAAAAAGGGAACTCAAAGAAGATCACCTTTTCCCCCAAAGAAATTTGAAAAGAAACCCTCCAAAGAAAGAAGAGTCTACATAGCATGGGATGACAATGATATGGACTCCACTGATAGCTCAGATAGTGAAGAAGTCCATCTATGTTTTATGGTCAAAGGAGAAGAAGAAGAAGAAGAAAGCGACAACGAGGTAAATTCTGATTTATCTCCTTCTTATGATGAATTACAAGATGCTTTCGAAGAATTGCATGACGAATCAATAAGGCTCACAAAATTAATTTTTTCATCTAAGAAAACTATTTCTTCTTTAGAAAATCAAATTCTAATTTTAAATAAAGAGATTGAAGAATTAAAAATTGAAAATGAAGCTTTGGGAATTATTGATGCATGCTCATCTCATTCCTCATATGCTTCTACTTCTTCATCTTGTTCTTCATGTCATTTGCTTGAAAAAGAAATTGAAGATTTAAAGAATACTCTTGCTAAATTCACTCTCGGAAGAGATAATTTAAATATCATATTAGGAAAACAAAGGGTTGTTTTTGAAAAAGCTGGAATTGGTTATAACCCGAAAAATTAGCACAAACCGTATAATTTTTTTTTTATTTATTCAACTACTTCTAGTAGCCCATTTACTAAATGTTTTTATTGTGGGAAAAAGGGTCATAGTGCATCAACATGCAATGTAAGGAAAAACACTAATACAAAAATTGGAACTAAAATGATATGGGTTCCCAAGGGTACTATACCCAAAACTAACATTCAAGGACCCAAGAAAATTTGGGTACCAAGAGCCAAAAATTGAAATGTGTTGCAGGTGTGCTTGAAGGCCAAAAGCTGACTTTGGCATTTTGAAAGTGGTTGCTGCAAGCACAAGATTAGAAATAATTTTAAGCTCTCCTTGTCTCTATGAGGCATGGACTTGCATTTTTTTATATATAAGTGTTTCCATCAAAAGGTAAGTTTTCATATCTCAAATATACCTTTCTGGATGTAAAATATGTGTTTTTATGTTTAAGTTATTCGAATACCCCCCTATGGTATTCGAATACCATTGCATCTGTACGTGAAAATCTATGTTTTTTTTCTGATAGGTCTATTCGAATACCATCATAAGGTATTCGAATACCATACATCAGTACAACAATATTATGTTTCTATAAGTTAGTGTATTCGAATAACTCAACAAGTATTCGAATAACCAGAGACTTATCATATCAGTATTTCTCACATGCCTTTGGAGCATTTGAATACCTTCCAAGGCATTCACATACTTGCACCTGCCTTGTCTTCTTTTTTGTGGTAGGTATTCGAATACAGTAAGAGGTATTCGAATACCACATGGCTGAAAGCCAAATTTACAGCCGATCTCTGTTCTGTTTCTTTTTTTTGATGCAAATGCAAATATAAATATATTTGACTCTATGGATATCATGCTTTTGATGAAATACATCTCATTTCTTTTGAACCTAAATTTATGCCTTAAATGAAAATTACATGATGTTCTTAAATCTTTTTCTTAAGAATATGCTGCATATTTAAATTCCTTGTAATGCAAATGCTTAATGTAATTGGCTACTGTTTTGATAAATATATGAACGTGGTAACAAGTGTAACAAGTGGTATCAAATAAATGGTTACTTGGCCAAATTAATCAATAAAATATTTTTTGCCTTTGTGAACTCATTTGCTGTTTTTGCCTTATTATTTTGAATGTTTACATGCTTATGAGTTTGACTAACCTCCATGGATCCAAAAATTAATGGATCCCAAAGAAAATACTTTGAATTGTTTTGTAGGGTTATAACTACCTCAAGCAAACTCCTAAATGAAAAAGATTATTCAACTTGAGGGAAACGAATAAAGAGGACATGAGGAGACTTTCTTCAAGCACATTGAAATGAAATACTCATTGGAAGAAAGCTCAAGACTATCTTAAATGATTAAATATTTTTTATATGAGTAGTATACTTAGCTTTGACAAAGTGCCAAATTGGATATTATTTTTTGTCATTGCATATAAGGTAAATAATGCTAGTTCTATACAATGCTCTGATCTTTATAGCATATTTCATAAAGGTAAAATGTTTAATATTTATGTTTCTCTTGAAATATGGTAGATTTATAAGAAATTGATAACAAGTGGTAAATGTTTTACATTTTGATAACACGTGGTATCAAATATAAATGAATCTCTTAGTAAATGTACATGACTGTTTTTGATGACTATACAATGCAATTGGTTGATCTATGAATAAAGATATCTTTGCTTATGTGTTGAATATTGTGCTTATATTGCTAAATTTATAAAATTATACTCTGTTGCTATTTGTATATGCTATGCATGAATATATCTTGTTGAACTGGCATACACTCTGTTTAGCTTTATGCTTTATCTTGCCCCATCTTTTTTATCATGACAAAAGGAGGAGAAAAAGCTTGAATTCTTTGTTTGAGAAAATTGAGAAAAGTCAGGGGGAGAAAAAAGTAAAAGATCGGTAAGACAAAAATAGAAATTGAATTCCAAACGTAAGGGGGAGCTGCTGTACACATCTCTGATATAAATCGCCTCTTATGAAAAAGAGGGGGAGTAAGTATCTCTAAATAACTTTGTGAATTCCAATTTATATGAACTAATTCTTTTCTCAAATGTTAGTTTGTCATCATCAAAAAAGGGGAGAATGTAATTGGCTAGCTATCATGGATAATGGTTTTGATGATAACAAACATGAAGATAATGAGAAGACTAAATCCAAAGACCTTCAAGAATAGCTCTAGGACTTAGAATCTTTGTAAGGAGCCTTTTGGATATCTCATTGGTTTAGGTTGCAAAGAAATGCTTTTCAAAATAAGTTTCCAAAATACAAAAAATCATTTTCTGCTCATTCGAATGTGTTAAAACTGTTTTTGTCTCAGGGGTATTCGAATGCACCCTATGGTATTCAAATAACCATGTTTCAATATCCATAAGTTTTCTATTTTTCAAAGTGGTATTCGAATAACCACACTTGGTATTCGAATAACCTTTATCAGAATTGTTTCTCAAAGACATTTTAAATCAGTGGTATTCGAATAACCTTCTTCAGAACTGGTTTTCATGAAGCTTTTCAAAATGAGTTATTCGAATACCTCATAAGGCATTCGAATAACGTTTTTTAGAAATGGATTTTACGAAGCTGTCTGAATTAGAAAGAAACGACTATGTTTGACTTTAATGGTGTTTTAATTGTATCCAATGACTATTTTCTTCATTGCTCTATAAATAGAGACCTTAGGTCTCTTCTGAATGTTGCCCAATGATCTGAATTATTATTTGCTTGTGCCAAAACGTGATTTTCATTTTTCTCATATTTTCTGCGCTCTTTTCGCCAAAACCTTGAGATATCCTAAGAGAGCTTCCTAGTGCTTCAAATTGTAACATTTGCTCTAAGTGAGAGTTTCTATTCATCTATTTTCTGCTTTTGTAAAAGGGTGAGGTATCCCTTACTGAATTTGTGAGGGTGAGGTATCCCTCAGTAAAAGGATGAGGTATCCCTTGTTGTAAAGAATGTGAGGTATCCTTCAAAGGGGGTGAGGTATCCCTCTAGTAAATAGGGTGAGGTATTCCTGTTGTGTAAAAGTTGCAAGCACCAGTTTTAAGCTTGTTTTGAATAGTAAAAAATCTCGAACTGTGTTTCGGGGACTAGACGTAAGCCACAAGTGGTTGGTGGTCGAACCAAGATAAATATCGTACCTACTTTTCTTCTCTTTATCTCTTTATTTATTGTAATTTATTTATCATTGTTTAATTGTTTATTTTCTGTTCTTAAGGCATTTTATCATCTTTATATATATTCATTCAAGAAATTTGTATTAAAAAGAGTTTGCAAAAAAGTTCTTAATTACTCAATTCACCCGCCCTCTTGAGTATTGGAGCCACTTGGGTAACACGTTTTTCATTTCTCTCATTTCTACCTTCATTTCCTCGCTTCTAACAAGGTACGAAGCTCTCCCATTTTGTTTATTTTTCTTATTTTTAATGTTGTTATTTCGTTATTTTTAGCTTCTTATGTTAAATATGTGTTTTGTTATTTTTAGTAGTATTTTGTGTATAGGATAAGTGTTTAAGAGTTAGTATTTAGTGCATGTGTTGTTATTCTGCCCGGGGGAAGTGATTTTGCCTGAAATAGGGTATTTCTGGGTTCGGGTCGAACCTGCACCGTGGCATCACTGATGATTGTCGTGGGGCCATGATGAAATTGTTTAAATGCCGCAGCGTGGCATATAAATGCTACAGCGTACTTGTGAACATTCTTACATGCCGCGACATGGTGTCTAAATGCCACACCGTTGGGTTAAGCAGATTGAATGTTGTGGTGCATATGTAAATTTCGCGGCGTGTGGCATTTATTTTTCTAGAATTTTGCAGAAATTGTAAATTTTTCATATGCTTACACTGCCAATACTTGATATTGACTATTTGCAATTATTTTTCAGGTATTATGGGCCCAAAGCGCCAGTGTGGATCCTCCAGCTAGAAACAATTGGAGCTAACTCCTCCTCCGCCCTTTGATGAGACAAGATTTGTGTCAGCTGTAGCGGCATAGAGATACACCAAACTGGTTTCGAAATCAGTCACAGCAGAGCGAGGATTCTCCTTCAAGGATGGCATCCCAGAGCACATAGATCGGACGATCTGCCACCATCATTGGGGTAAATTTGCATAGCACCCCAAGGTGGCAGTTCTTCCAGTGGTTTGTGAATTTTACGCGAACATCGACACTACCGATGTAAACACCACCACCGTTACTGTACGGGGGCACCAGGTCTCCTATGCTGCAGCGGTCACCAGGCCCATATTAGACTTGTCAGCTCTGCTATTGCTTTGCGAGTACACTCATTTCCTCAGAGACGACCCCGACGGCATCGACCTCGCTACGGTTACAGCCAGGATCTACACGCCTGCGTCACAACCAGTGGAGTGGGTGTTGAGCGTCCAGGATGCCAAACCCAGATACTTTCGATAAGCCTGTTTGACACTAGAGGCTCGAGTCTAGTACCATTTTATCTGCACGCGGATTCTGCCGTCCGCCAACCTATCAGAGGTGACTCGAGAGTGTGTGATCATGATTTATGCTATTCTCGAGCGCTGAGCCATCGATGTCGGCCATATCATTCACTAGCAGATTCGGAGAGCTTCCAGAGAGTGCAGGAGCCTAGTCATTCCTTCTCTCTTCCACCAGTTATGCTGAGGGCAGATGGTCCAGTCACAGGACCATGAGAAGCGATCCATTGAGAAATAACCTCTCAATGATTATTTCATTGAGAGGGTCAGAGCAGCTCCAGTAGTACCACCACCACCAGCTAGGGGACCACCGAGTCAGGCTCCAACAAAGCCTAGGGCAGAGTCAACACAGCCCAGGGCAGCACCAGCTAATGTTGCATCTTGGAGGACACATATGGAGTCCCGATTGAAGTGCCTAGAGACCCAGACTACACAGACCATAGCCATGCTACCCTATCATATCCAGACTCAACACTGGACCACAAAGTGTTTGTACTTACCTATGGAAAACCACCCCGTCCCTGACTTCCCGCCCATGGCAGTTGCTGACCCACCACCACCACCCAGGAGCCAGGACCCTCTCACCAGCCCACTACTGGACATGATCATGCCGATGATGAGGATGATGAGAACTTGTCCATGCCAGATGATGATGACGCAGATGATGAGGCTAATGACTCTGAGGAGGCCTCCATCTAGCCCTTAAGGCTTTCAGGGCACTTTCCTTTCATTGTAGTTCATTTTTATTAGTATGTTGTATGTTTCTCATGTATAGTGTGAACACTGTTTCCCTCAGGTTTGGGGGGTGTCTTAGACTTATTATTTTGATGTTACATATTATTTTGATGTTTATGCATGATAATAATATAGTGATTATATATTAGTACTGCCTATTGTTGATATGATATTTTGGTATGTTAGTATAGTTATGCATGTGTGTAATTATGTATGCTTGTCGCAAAATCTTGATGTGTAAATTGGCAAGTGCACTGAATTGCAACAAGTAATAAAGTAGTGAAAAGAGTATCGTCCCATGAGGATTATATTGCCAATTACCAATTTCGTTAAACTAACACTATTTAGGCTTCACAAAAGGTGAGATTTGATAAAAGCAAGAATAAAACAATTAAAGAAAAGCAATTAAATTTAAACAATGTAAATCGAAACAATTAAGCAAAAGCCAAAAACAATCATGGGAAAGTGTTAGGGTTCAGACTTCACACGAACTTTTTAAATGCACATTCAAATATTGGTTTAACTATATTCTATTTCAAATATTTATGGTCAATTCCCAAAATAATCAATACACAATTCCTTGGTATATTAATCCTCTTACGCTATTTGGAATCGACTAATCCCTTAGTCTAACCTCAAATAGAAAGGCATTATCAAGAATAAGGGAATTAAAAGAAAGACCACATAACCCACAATGTCTATTCCTAGCGATTGCAGAAATTATGGCGTTTATCACGTGCTCTAAGTGCATGCAAATTTTTTCAAATTATACATAAACCCAAAAATCATTCCCAATCCGATCAGGCTTAGGAAAGCATTAAGAATAGAGATAAACACGTAAATCATGAAATAGAAACATAAATTAAACCCATAAAAGAAGTTACATCATCCAAGTATCAAGATCTATCATCCCTCTAACAAAGAGAAATTTGTTATACATGGAAAAAGAATAAAATAGAGAGAAGAATATGATAAACTCCATAGAAGGCTAGTGGAAAGGAAGAAGAAAATCCCTAATCTTCACTCCAAAATGTGCCCACACCAAACTAGGATTTGTCTCTGCTGAAAACTCTCTTTGTATGTAACTCTCTGTGTATGCGTGGGTTGAAAAATCTAATTTAAAATAGAAAAACATATCTTGTTACACGTCCAGCGCTCAAGCGCTGGATTGCGGGCACTCAAGTGCTAGGTTTTGTGAGCCTAAGCGTTAGGGCGCCAGAAAAATTTCCTTGTTTCTGAGCACTGGCTTTTGGGCGCTTGGGTGCTGGACCACCAGGGTGTTTTTTTCAGTTGTTCTTCCTTGTTCAAGTATCCAATCTTCTCCATATGCGGTTGCCTATAAAAACACATAAAAATACATAATTAAAACACAATTTAAAATAACAAAAATATAACAGAACTCAAGAACAATCTCAATTAAAAAGATTAAATAGAATGAAAAATTCAAAATAACGAACCGTAAAAATATGAATTTTTGCAGGTTCATCAAGTATCCATAGGAGCTTGTATCTTGATAAAAGTTTGCATGAAAATCCCATTCAAGATACAATTGTCGTTCCTTTTCACAATTTGAATCATAATGTTAATAACTAGTGTTAAATGATTGCCAATGATAGATATGGATGCGATTTTGCCTGAACATTTCTGTGAATCCATATACAATCTTTGAAACATGTTAAAGCAATCTAATTTCATTTTAGGATTGATACATTTCTCACTTGCATGCTTGTTGAACTTTGGAAATAATAAGAAGTCTCGCCTAGAGAAAGTTTATGGATTGTACATGTGAAAGTGTTAGTTATCTGTGAAATTGTTTTTGAACTCTCTTGAGGCAAGATTCTAATTTATGCATGATTGAGGAAATGATTAGGGCATTCTTTGGACCGACTAAGCCTTCAAAAGCTTACATCGACATGATCATATCTTTAGGTCCCTTTTGAAGCCTTATATATGTTTAGCCTTATGTTTTTCATCACCTACATATTCCATACCATGTAACCATTCTAAATGCATGTGAAAGCATTGCATTCTTATCTTACCATCATTATTTGTTGAGTACATACCATATGATTTCTTGAATTGAGTCCACCAATCAGGGGTACTATATAAGTCAAATTCAAAAAGAACTTGTTTGAACCATCTGCTGTTAGTGAAGCCTTGCTTTGTAAAAGTAAAAGAAAGAAAAAATGAAAAGAGACAAGCAAAGCAAAAGAAAAAGAAAAGTTAAAAATGAAGCATTGAATGGTTCTTATGAGTTCTGATCTCTGAAAGTTCTTTTTGGTATACCCTGATAATCTCACTTGTGCTCAAGTCTTGAAATCATATGTGTATGTGTCTCAATGTTTGTGTTAAATCCATTTCCTTTGTTCTTTAACCCATACCACTAGCCTAACATTATAAGCTGTTAAAGACCCTTTTGATCCTCAATCATGTGTGAGTTACATTAGTGGAGAGAGAGTTAAATTACAATCTTGTGGATTCCTTGATGCATATTCATTAGTATGTTCATAAACTTATCCGGGTAAGTCCCAAATGAAAAGAAGATGTTTAGTATACATGATTGTGGGAAATTGAATCTTGACTGAAAGGAAACTGTGATTGTCAGCATGAGTAGGATTATATATGTGTGAAACTAAGTGTGAGGCAAGTACATTCTTTGAGATTTTATGTAATTATCTTACAATAGTTCTATTTAAGTGAAAGTGGAATGTACAGAATGGAGAAACAGGTTAGCAAGTTGATCGATATGAATGCACTTTGTTTTACTCGAGGACTAGCAAAAATCTAGGTTTGGGAGTGTGATAACTCCACAAATTGTAGTTATTTGGGCCTCATATCCGTGTTTTATTGTCTTCTTAGTCTTTATTTTGATACAAGAATGGAATAGTTTAGTTGTATACTCATATAATTTGATTTCAACGTCTTCTATCCTGATTCTAAGAAAATGTTTCTAATTCCTAGATATATTGAGCACATTTGCACTGATTATTGAATTGAAAATTTCTCTATGGCAAGTAAGGTTCCAACTAAGTGAACCATTTCAGATTTGGACCAGCATTGCAAGAGAAAGCTAAGTGCAAGGATCAGCATGTCACGCTGCGGCGTGGTATGTGAATGCTGCGATGTGTGCCACCCCTGCATCAAAGTCAGAGAGCTACGCATTTTGCACGCTGCGGCGAGAGGATATGAATGTCGCAGCGTCCCAACCTAAAATGGAACACGCCGTGGCGTAAGTAGTTGAATGTCACGACGTGACTCTATTTTTTGAGCCCTATAAATACTGTTGCATTAAATTTTTAGAGAGGTTAGGTCATATTTTAGAAAGTTGCGGCTAGGTTTTAGCATTTCAGACTAGAAGGAAGCAGAAGTGACTAAGTTTAGAGTCTCTCTTCTCCTTGGTGGAGGATTGAAGCTTGAAAGATCATCCTCTTAAGCTTTGTTCTTCCCTTTTCTTCTCCTTTCTCTTTTCTATCTCCATGACTATGAGTATTTGTGATATATTTTCATTTGTCATGGCTGGCTAAGTTGTTTATAGGATTTTTCTTTAGATCCTCCTATGGATATTGATTAATCTTGTAATCCTTTGAGTTATATACATGATTTGGTTTTTGTTAATGCTTTGAATGTCTGATCAGCTTTCAATTGATTTATTAAAATGTAATGAACCTAGGCATCGGAATTTGGATTTGAGATCATGTGTATGATTGACACATGTTCTATTTCATTCAATTGGCTTGGATGCGATGATTCGTTAATAGAATAGAAATATACCTATTGCCCATGCATAGTAATTAATTAGGAATAGATCTTAATGAGTGGATTTACACTAATTCTCATGGACACATAAGGAATTAGGTAATGGAAGCATGGTTAATTGATCTAGACATAGGCTTTTGGCTAAATTAGATTCCCAAGCTAACCTAGCCATTGCATTTATATTACTTGCAAGGATTACTTGTTAAAAATTGATATAGAAGATGAAAAAGGATACCCTGTTCTCTAAATCATTATCTCAACTCAATCTGATAGTTTTTAAGTTCTTCTAATTAGTTTAATACACATTTTTCCAATTTATATGTCCTTGAAAAGAAATACTTGAGTTATTGGTTTATATATAGTACTGAATTTAACGTTTATCCTCGTGGGAATGATATTCGACTCCTAGCTACACTACAAGTGCGACCCGTGCACTTGTGGTAAGAAAAAGAGCCAACAGTGACATGCCTAAAGATGTTTTGAAAGCAGTACGATAAGCCCAAAGTACATCATTTAGTCTTAAAGACCAATCTTTACGATTTGGGTTAACCGTTTTTTCCAAAATATGTTTAATCTCCCTATTTGCTAATTCAACTTGTCCATTTGTCTGAGGGTGATAAGGGGTGGTAATTTTGTGTGTAATACCATATTTTCTCATTAAAGATTCAAATGGTTTATTGTAAAAATGTGTTCCTCCATCACTGATGATAGCTCGAGGGATTCCAAATTGACACAAGATATTTTCTTTTCAGAATTTGAGAACAGTTTTATGATCATTATGTCGGCATGGAATCACCTCAATCCATTTTGAGAATAATCAACTGCAACCCAAATATACACAAATCCAAATGAGGATGGAAATGGGCCCATGAAAATAATTCCCTAACAATCAAAAATTTTAATGACAAAGATGGGTGTGCTATCAAAAGGTGAGTCTGTTGTAAGTCTGGACAAATGATCAGCGACAACATTTTCGACTCATTTCTTATCTTTTATTGTGATATTGAATTCTTGAAGTAACAAGATCCACCGTATCAATCTTGGTTTGGCATCCTGCTTAGACATCAAATATCCAACAACAGCATGATCGATGAAAATCACAATAGAAGAACCAATTAAGTAAGATCGAAATTTGTCCAGTGCAAAAATTATAGCAAGTAGTTCTTTTTCAGTAGTGATGTAATTCATTTGTGCACTATTTAAAGTTCTACTTGCATAACAAATCACATGAGGCTTACCATCCTTCCTTTGGCCTAAAACAACGCCCACAGCAAAATCACTAGCATCACACATTAACTCAAAAGGCAAAGACCAATCAGGAGATTGTATGATAGGAACAGATGTCAGAAGACCAATTAATTTTTCAAAAAAAATTTGACATTCTTAAGTCCAATCAAATGGTGCATCTTTCAACAGAAGATTACATAATGGTCTAGATATGGTACTAAAGTCCTTTATGAATCTTCTGTAAAATCCTGCATGCCCTAAAAAGGAACAAACTTCTCTGACTATTTTTCGGGAAGGCAAATGGGCAATTAACTCAACTTTAGCCTTATCAACTTCAATTCCTTTAGAAGATATTACATGATCTAACATTATTCCTGAGGTAACCATGTAATGACATTTTTCCCAATTTAACACAATTTTTTTTTCGCATCTTTTAAGAACTTTTTCCAAATTATCAAGACAAATTTCAAATGAATCTCCAAAAACTGTCAGGTCATCCATGAAAATCTCTAAATAATGCTCAATTATGTTACTAAAAATGCTTAACATGCTTCTTTGGAATATTGTCGGAGCATTACAAAGGCCAAAAGACATTCTTTTATATGCAAAAGTACTAAAGGAACATGTAAAAGTGGTATTTTCTTGATCTTTCAATGTAATTGGTATTTGATTATAACTCGAATAACCATCAAGAAAATAGTAGTATGGATGTCCTGCTACCCTTTCCAGAATTTAATCAAGAAATGGCAAAGAAAAATGATCTTTCCTAGTAGCAGCATTTAATTTTCTAAAATCAATACACATATGCCAACATGATGAGACTTGCGTAGGTATTAATTCACCTTTTTCATTTTCAACCACTGTTATTCCAAATTTCTTAGGCACAACTTGTGTAGGGCTTACCCACTGGCTATCAGAGATAGGATAAATAATTCCAACATCAAGTAATTTAAGGACTTCAGCTCTAACTACCTCTTTCATGTGTGGATTTAATCTTCTTTGAGGTTATTGAGAAGTTTTAGCATTATCCTCTAAATGTATTCTATGTATACAAATTAATGGATTAATACCTTTTATGTCCTTTAATGTCCATCCAATTGCACTTTTATGCTTTTTAAGTATTTCTGTTAACATACCTTCTTGTTCTTCAGTAAGAGACGAGGAAATTACCACTGCAAAGCTTTGCTCTTTTCCCAAAAATGTGTACTTTAACCTAGCAGGTAATGACTTTAGTTCCGATGTGGGTACTTCTTTATGAGCATTATCATTCATGGGTTTTAGCTCTTCAAATCTTGCCTTCCATCCCTTGTACTCCATTACATGTGTACAATCAAGCAAAGAACATATTTCAAAGATATCAACTTCTAATTGCATGCCCCAATCAAATGAATTGACTAAACAAATTTCTAATGGGTCGGAAGACCTCCTTGTTTGAAGATGATTATCTATAATGGCTTCAATTCCTTCAACTTTCTCCTTTTCATCAAGGACTTCTTGTGGTTGCTTGCACATGTTAAAAACATAAAGCTCCAGTGTCATGTTTCCAAATGTTAGCTTCACCACTCCATTTCTGCAATTTATCAAACCATTAGATATTGCTAAAAATGGATGACCTAAAATAACAGGAATTGACTTGCAACTATCAACCATAGGTTCAATATCCAAGATAATAAAATCCACAGGATATATGAATTTATCAACTTGAACTAACACATCTTCCACTATTCCTCTTAGAATTTTAATTAATCTATCGGCAAGTAGAAGAGTTACAGAAGTTAGTTTTAACTCACCCAAGTTGAGTTGCTGATAAACTGAATATGGAAGCAAATTAACACTAGCACCAAGATTAAGTAAAGCATTTTCTATTTTATATTCTCCAATAATGCATGAAACTATAGGACAACCAGGGTCTTTATATTTCAATGCATCATCATTCTGAAGAATGGAGCTTACCTGTTCAGCTAAAAATACTTTCTTTTTCACATTTAGTTTCCTTTTAACATTGCACAAGTCTTTCAAATATTTGGCATAAGAAGGAATCTGTTTGAAAGCATCTAACAGAGGAATATTGACCTTCACTTGTTTCAAAATTTCAAAAATTTCAGTGTCATGGTTCAATTTCCTTGAATTGTTTAATGCTTGAGGAAATGGGGGTGCAAGCAAGAGTTTGGTATCTTTTTAGTCAACTTCTCCATTTTCTTGGGGAATTGGTTCATCTTCTTTCTCACAAGGTTCGAGAATTTGTTTTTCAACAACATTTTCACTCCTAAGAGTTATCACTGACTTGACTTTGTCTATTTGTTGATTTTCTAAACTCTCCTCATTTAGATTGTATAACCCTTAGGATTTGGCTGAGATTGAGAAGGAAATTATCCTTTCTCCTGAATGGTGAGTGCAGAAGAAAGTTTAGAAAGAGTTTCTTTTATGTCAATCATGGTTTGATTGTTTTGTTTACTAATGGCCTCTTGCTTTTCTATGAATGCATGCAGTGTTTCTTTAAAGTTTTTCCTATATGGTGGGACATAAGGTGCATATCCTTGAGAATTTTGAGAGTACTATTATGCCTAAGCAGGTGGTGGTTGCACGAATTGTGACTGATTATTATTCCTCTAACTGAAGTTCGGGTGATTTCTCCATCCCAGATTGTATGTATCTGAGAAAGAAGAAGTAAATGGCTTTTTAAAATTATTCATTGCATTTACTTGCTCATGTACAACTTCTTTAAAAACAGGAACCTTAGGACATTCATGTGTTGAGTGTCCTAAGTCATCACAAATGCCACAAATTTTTTCATGTTACACAGATTTGATTTCTTTTGTTTTTCCTAATTCTATTACTTCAATTTTTTTAGCCAAACTGGTAAACCTAGCATTTAAATCTTCCCCTTGACTAAGGTGATATTTTTCTTTATTAGCACTTGCAAGGTTAGATCTAATTGAATTTTTAGAAATATTAGTACCATGCTAATATTGAGAATTTTCAGCCAACTAGTTTAAATAGTCTAAAGCTTCATCAGGTTTTTTATCAAGAAACTCACCACTGCACATTGTTTCCATAAATTGTATGGTTTCAGGTGTTAAACCTTCATAAAAAAAGCTTATAGTGTGTCATTTTTCAAAACCATGATGTGGGCAAGAATTTAACAAATCCTTAAACCGTTCCCAACATTGAAAATATGCTTTATTTGAATTTTGGGAAAAATTTTGGATTTGTCTTTTTATAGCATTGGTTTTATGTGTTGGTAAAAATTTCTTTAAGAACTCACCTTGCATTTCTTGCCATGTGCCAATTGATTTTGGTTTCAAAGTATTAAGCCAAGTTTTTGCTTTATCTTTTAAAGAAAAAGGAAATAATTTAAGCTTAACAATCTCTTCAGTGTAATTTTGATCATTGAAAGTAATACATACTTCCTCAAATTCTTTTAAATGTAAATATGGGCTTTCAGATTCTAAACCATAAAAATTAGGAAGTAAAGAAATCATATTAGACTTGAATCTAAAATTATTGACATTGAGTAGAATGATAAAACATGATGGACTAGAATTTTGAGGTGGTTGCAAATATTCACGCATGGTTCGCAACGGTTGATTTTCATGTTCATCATGTACACTTTCATTTTTAGTCATTGTGTCAATTGTGCGTGATTGTGATTCAAACAAATCAATATATAAAGTACCATGATTAATTTTAACTAAACGACCAGAATTTAAATCACGATATCAATTAAATATAAATAAATGACTTAAAATAAAAAAAATAATGTACAAGTCGATGATTTACACCAGCCATTAAATATTAACAAGGATGTGTTATAAACCAACCACCCAATAAATATTAACAAGTTAAAAGTTAGATAATTAATAAAGTAAAAAGTTAGATAACTGATAAATTAAAAAGTTAGATAATTAGAGAGTTAATAATTAGTAAGTTAGAAAGTGCAGAAAGTAAAACACAGAAAATAAAGTGTAGAAACTAAAGTGCTCAAAGTAAATTGAAGAAAATAAATTTAAAATATAAAAATTGGAGAGAGGCAGAGTCCCACTAGAACCGGTGAAAGAGAAGAGAAGAAGAAAGATTATTTCATTACGTTACTGAAGCAATCATAAATAACAGAAATTAAAAAGTTAAAAAGCGAGAAAATAAATGACGTAAACCAAAAGTTAGAGAGCAAAAAATAAAAGTTAGTACGCAAAAATAAATGACATAAATTAAAAGTTAGTAAACATAAGTAAATGACATAGATAAAAAATTAGAAAGTTAGTAAGTTACTAAGTTAGTAAATTAAAAGAGTAGAGATAGAATTTACCAGATGATGAATATACAAGATGATGAAATTTACTTAAAGAAAGAGAATCTCAATAAATTAAAACTTCAAATCAAGTCCTCAACAATGACGCCAAAAACTTGATGCAAATTAAAGGATGCAAACCTAAGTGCAGGTTATCTCAAGTAATAAATTTCTCGAGAGTCTGAGGTCGATCCACAGGGAATGAATGAAGAAAAATTCTTTGAGGTAAAGGAAGGCTTTGTCAGAATAATAAAGATAATAAAACTTGTTTACAATTAAATTAAAGAACTTGTTTGGGTTAGGAGATCCACTTTTGGAAATAAATTAAGGACAAGATTAATTCTTTTTATAACTCAATTGAAATACACGCACAACGAAAGTTCTAATCAGAGAATAAAACATTCAAAGTCCAATTAGAATTATATACATAGTTATATTATAGTTCCTTTAATTATTTACTAATACATATACTTGTAAATGGGTTCAAGCATTCATTGTGCCAAATCACTTGTCTATAATGAATCAAGAACTCTACTTTATAAGGAGGGTTTCTAAATTGATTGGAAACAAAATACAGTACATATAATGATCACTTGATAATATTTTATTTAAGCACAAGAAAAAAATTAATTTAACCTTATTTTATTACAAAAAGCTTCACTCCTTCACCCAAACAAGATGAAGACTTAGTTACCCATAAACAAGAAGAAAGAAAGAGAGTAGAAGAAAAAGATGAACATAATTTCAACTTAGAACAAAAGAAAATTGTAACAAATAACACAATAGCATAATCTAAGCTAAGTCAAGATTATCAAAATGATCTACCTATGGTCCTTTTCACAGAGGATTAGGGATACAAAATGATAAGAGAATTGATTAATGAGTGAGTGAATGAGTGGGTGAATGAGTGGAAAATGTGTAACGCCCCAATATTTAGAAAATATTCTGAATGTACTGTTTGCTGTTTTTCATGCTTTTTGTGTGAATGACCGTTGTGTCCCTATTTTACTGTTCTCGATTTCTGTATGAAAACAATTACGATAATACAGGCTCAAATTTTATTTGATCATTTTACGTAATTTGCTTGAGACGGTAAAATAAAAATTTTTCTCGAAGCACTCTTGTTTTAATTTTTCTGAATGATATACTGCTATATAATCTTCTTTGGATATTTTATTTGAACGTTTTGGATGATTAGCTACGTTGTGGGAAAAAATGGGAAAATGACCGTTACGTCCCGAACGTCTTTTTTTTTTCTTGTTTTTCTTTGTTTTTAATTGTTTTCTACTTGATTTAATGTCCAGATAATCTTGTCTGTGATTTTATATGGACTTTTTGGGTGATTTGCTCGAGGCGGGAAAATAATATTTTTTGGTGGGGAAAATCTTATTTTATTATTTAGAATTGGGGATCTTACTTAACCCGATTCTGAATGAGACTAAAAATAATCTTTTAATTTTTAGGATTTAATCGTCAAATAAAATAATTTTATATTATTATAATATCATTTTATTAGTCAAGTATAATTTAGTGACATGATGGACCCGAGAAATGTTTTGGGACCCACAATTAGCAAAACAGTTAGATCGGTAGCTTAATTAATCACATAGTTAGCAGTAGAACTTTCCGAACAGTCAATTTGGCTCTCTACTAGTGACTCATTAGTGACTCAAGAGAATTAAATGAGCTGTGTGACTCAGCATGTGAGTCATCATGAACCAACCAATAGCAATCAAGCTTGTTAAGCAAGATTTAATCCTAACCTTTGATGTATTCAATGGCTTGGATGAAGCCAAATCCATACACATCCTTGACCACTTGAAGGCTACGGCCATTAGGAGAAGGAAGACTAAAATAACACTTCATCTTCATCACTTTTCTCTCTTCTCTCTCTTCCAAAAACCCTAGCCACCATTGTTGTTCCTTTTCTCCTACCATTCGGCCAAGACCAATACTACACCATCCAACCATCCAAAAATTTTTCTAACCAAGTTTTCTTAACCTAAACACTATTCTAAGAACCTTTCTAGTTGGGAGTTTCTTCAAAATCTTCCATTTAGGGCTTGGAAATCAACCTTGAAAGTTTTACCTAGAAGGTGAAATATCATGCTTTTCTTTTCTCTCTTCTTTTTCAAAGTTCTAAGCCATGATTTCTCCATGGTTTAGCTTCTTTTTCATGGTTAGTAACATGTAAATTTTGTTTGAGATTTCTAGGTATTTTTGAAGGTGAAAACCAAACCCTAGGAGGTGTGAAAGCATATCATTTGTCTTCATTTAAGGTAAGAGGAAGACAATTCTTATCATCCCTTGGTGGTGGTAAGAAGATGGAATGATTTGTAATGTTTGAAGAGTCCATAAGGATTCGGTGGTGTTGTCTTTGTTTGGTGTGTATGTGTTAATTTTTATGTTTGCTAGTAGTTTATGTGGTAATTGTTAGTAGCTTTCTTGTTTGATGATTGTAATAATTTTGCATGTCTATTAGTTTTTAGGTGCATGTCAACAAGCTTTAATTTAGGTTATATTTGTTAGAAAATATATTGCATATGTTAGAAATATAATGCATGTGTTAGAATTGTATGATAAGGTATAGGATGTGAATAACATGTTTAAATTTGCATGACTGTTCCAAAGAACACATCCAATAGCTCACGGCAATGACAAATGTGGAGGACCAAAATGTTCTCTTGATTTTTCCTAAAGTGTAACTTAATTAACCTAGGAGAATCAAGAAAGTTTCAAATTGATTTGATCAAAGAAAATGCATTTAGAAATCAAATGGTAAAGACTTAGTATTTTGGGCCAACATGCCTAAAGGATTAATTTAACTCCTACTAACTATTTTCTAATATGATTTAGTGAACTTAGACAATGTAACACATTTGATACGATTTGGAAAGTGAAAGACAATTTAGAAATCAAATGCAAAAGTTTTACGAAATTTGGCCAACATGCCAATATAGGTAATCATGATTTCTAAAACTTAATTCCAAACCTATTTCCAATCAAAAAGAGACAATATAAGTTAAAAAGAAATTTTCTATAATGATTTTTGAAGAAACAAATGGATTAGAATTAAGTTTAAAGAATTAAAACTAATGATTTTGTCATTAGGAAGGAAATACAGTATTTTGAGAGTTTTCTAACATATAGCTCACTCTAGGTTTTGAAGCATGTTAGAAAGTTTTCAAAAAGAATTAAAGTTATATGATTGAAGTTTTAGGTAAACAGAAATTTTATGGATAATTTAGGAAACCATTATTATGATACTCTAAACAAAATACTGTCAATTTTTAGTAAAAATGAACCAATAAGATAGCAAAAATATCCAAAAGATAGTATGCGGTATGAAAAATTATTCTACGTAGTTTAAATGTACTAAGTACTATTTCTGTTTGTTTAAACAGTAATTTTAAAGGCATTCGAATAAGAAAATGATTTGAAAATCCTACGCGATTGAGAAAACGTATTAAAAATGCTATGCGATTTTAAAAATAGAAAAATATCTTTACGCGATTTAAAAACGTTTGTAAAAATGACGGAATTATGAAAACGCGATAAAATTTCTACGCGATTGACCGTTACTATATTTATTTTATGCTGTCGGGAAAATGTGAACCCGTAGAGATTATCTTTGAGAATCTTTTGCTGTCGGGAAAATGTGAACCCGTACAGGCTTTTGAGAATTTATCTGCTGTCGGAAAAATGTGAACCCGTACAGGCTTTTGAGAATTTATTTGCTATCGGGAAAATGTGAACCCGTACAGGCTTTCTATTTATGTGTGCCAAGTTTTTGGTGGATTGGTTGTGAGACGAATCACATCGTGTTGTCGATGCGATAAACGTAGTGTGGTTCATTGTTCTAATGAACTTGGAGACTTTAGTGTACGGGATCCCACATGTGGACAGTTGGTAGCTCCGCTAGGCCGTGGTAAACCGATAGCACACTATGGTACTCGACACGCACTATATTTAATCGAGATTTGTGAAATCTAGTAGTACATTTGCTGTAGTGCCACAACGTGAGACCGTGAACTACACCACGCCTGGATGATGGATTCTCGTGTCGTGGGGCTATAGGGCTATAGACGCAACGTGTGACAACGCAATAGTTGGTTGAGCAGCTGTGGTACTAATAGATTTTACGAGTCATTCCGCTCTCTGATACTTGTGTTTTCTTTAGCTCCATAGAGTAGGATTTTGTCATATTGTTTATTTATCTCTATGTCTATTTATTTCCATCTTATCTATTTATTGTTTATACGTATTTTATTTGTTTATTTTATCAGTTTGTTATTGTTACTATATTTGGTTATTATATCTTATCTGTTTATTCTTATCTTCCTTATTTTATACGTGATGTTTTATCGTGATGTGATATGTTGTTATGATATCTAAATCTTACTCTAATTTGTTATTCTTTTCGTTATAGTATTTTGTAATGCATGAACCGTATATATGTTGTTTGTCGTCTTCTTATTGGCCATGTTGTGATGATTTTATGTTGTCTTACCTCTTTGTTATATGTATTTTCTGTTTATTTATTTTACGCGGTAAAGACTTCGAGGAAGAGGATCAGCCTATTGAGATCTTGTACCCGAGGAGGAGGAAGATCGGCAGGTAGACGACCGGTTTACGATCAAGAACCATCCGATCATCCATACCCTTTGGATTGATTGTGTGGGATGGCGCACACCGAGTTTTTGGGATTCGTAGAGTTAGTATTTCATGGGAGTTCGCTAGCTTGGCATCTACGAGGCGATCGTGAATCGGACGTATGCGGGACGTGTGACCGTGATTCTACGTCAACGTTTTGATGGAGAGCTGTCATGACCACAACACTTTTTCTCGCATTTAGAGTTACCCTTATCCATTAGGCGTCACCGGGGTCTTGAAAACCCCGAGCCTAGTGAGATAAGCATAGTATCGACTGCGCGATCCCGTTATCGCCGTGTGTCGAGACATCAGGGATATTTATCTCCTGATGATCATTTTCATACCGAGAGTGATCCATCGAGGATTAAATAACCATGATGTTTTTTTTTTTAGGCGCGTCGGGTAGTATGTACGTATATATTAACTCTTTTATTGCTTTCTTTCTTGTTTTTGTTTAAATATTTGTAGTCTTTGTTGTAAATTATTTGTACGACTTATAACTTAATCATATGTATATTATTAGTAATGATGTTTTTTTTTTTTTATTTCGTATTTTCTCGCATTATCTTTTTATATCATATTTCGTCTATCGGAATTATTTTACAACCCGTAATAATATTTAACAAATGTTTCATAACTTGGGTAGATTTTATTTCTATTTCTTTTATTTTCTTTTATGTGTGACATCCTCCAAAGGAGTGTTACATTAGTTGGTATCGAGCCCAAGTTAGAGTCTTTCGGGGTTGTGGTTGGGTTTGTTTTTGTTTGTCTTTGTGTGATCCCTCTGTGATCTTTGTGATTTATATCCTTTCGGAAATATCTAGAAGGATGTATCTAACTTTGTTTTGTTATGTTTGAAGAAAGAAGATGGCTGGTAGAGGCGGAGGACGTGCTAACGTGAATCGTGTTGAGGACCCGATGTTGGTTCTTCGAAGCTATGCGACAGATGGTGAAGTGATTACTCACAAAATTTGAGAGCGGCTCAATAACAAGATACTACGGTGATGCCCTAAATTTATCCGAATTTAGGCGCCATAATCCGCCACGGTTTAGAGGCGAGGTGGATCCGGAGAAACGAGTCGTGGATGCAAGATTTAGAGAGAATCTTTGAGGGGATGAGATGCACGAGATGAAAAGAAAGTAACTTATGTTGTCTTCATCGAGAGGAGATGCGAGAACATTGGTGGAGAGGAATCCGCCGAGTGTTGCAAGTGAAGGACCGAGATCACTGGGAAGTGTTTTCTAATACTTTTCGGATAAGTATTTTCTGCAAGTGCTAGGCATGCCAAGGAGATGGAATTTCTTGGGTTGCGACAGGGAAATATGACAGTGAATGAGTACGCCACAAAATTTGAAAGTTTGTCTCAATTTTCGGATTATGCTCAAAATCGACAAGATGAGGTATGGAAATGTCAGAAGTTTGAGTCCGGATTAAGAGTGGAATTGAAGCGAGGAGTGATATCTCTGAATATTAATCAGTTTCATGCTTTAGTGGATGCATGTGCGCGACTTGAGGAACTTGAACCGTCGCGAGATCAGAGGAATCAGAACTTTGGGCCGACAAGGTTTCAAAGAGGTGGAGGTAGCAATACAAATCGGTTTCTGCATAAGCCGTATTCTAGACCACAAGGAAGTCGGACTCACCGACCGCCAGTTGGAGGGAGTGTACCTAGTGGTGGAGCAGGGCAGAGAGTGGTGTTTACGCCGACATGTTTTAAATGTGGTAAGAAGGGCCATATATCTCCAGATTGTACAATCAAGGGAACTGTCTGTTTTAACTGTGGACAGCCTGGACATATGTCGAAGGATTGTACTCGACCAGAAGAAACCTGTTGTTCGTCATGTTAGAGCTAATCGGCAAAAATCTGGAAATACTCAACCGAGATCCGGAGGGCGAGTGTATACAATGATGGGATCTGAAGTTTCTCAATCGATGACCTTATTCAAGGAGAAGGTGACATTGGAGGTAACCTTTCGACCGTATTGTATGACTCGGGTGCTACACACTCGTTTATTGCCTATGATTATGTGGAAAGACCGAAGTTGCACCGTGTCTTCTCGAATGTTAAGTTGAGTGTATCTACGCCTGTTGCTAAACCCGTAGTTACTTCTAAGATCTGTTTGGATTGTCCTATTGTTGTGAAGGGCCGTTTGTTTTTGGTCAATTTGATTTGTTTGCCTCTTATTGAGATAGATGTAATCTTAGGGATGGATTTGGTTATGTTCTAACCATATCCTTATAGATTGTGCAAAGAAAACTATAGTTTTTCCTAAGGAAGAAGAGTCTGGATTCTTAGCTTGTTAAGGTCAAGTCTTTGTTGAGAGATGGAGCGCAGGATATACGGTATTGTCTTCTCTAGAAGTTAAGAATGAGAAGGATGTGAATACTATTCATGTTGTCAACAAGTTTCCTGATGTTTTTCCTGACGATGTACCTGGTTTACCGCCTAAGCGGGAGATCGAGTTCTCAATTGATTTAGTACCGGGAACAGGTCCTATCTCAATTGCACCGTATCGTATGTCGCCAGTAGAGTTGGGGGAGCTGAAAAAGCAATTGGTGAAACTGTTGGAGAAAGAATTTGTACGACCTAGCGTTTCCCCATGGGGTGCGCTAGTGCTTTTGGTTAAGAAGAAGGATGGAACTTCACGACTTTGTGTGGACTATCGGCAGTTGAACAAGGTGACTATCAAGAATAAATATCCGCTTCCAAAGATCGACGATTTGATGGATCAATTAAGAGGAGCTGTGATATTTTCCAAGATAGATTTGCGATCGGGTTATCACCAGATTCGTGTAAGAGGGGAAGATGTGCCGAAGACTGCTTTTCGAACTCGTTATGGACATTATGAGTATCGAGGTAATGCCATTCGGGGTGACGAATGCTCTGCCATATTTATGGATTATATGAACAGGATATTTCGTCCATATCTAGACAGACATTTGTCGTTATTTTTATCGATGACATTCGATCTATTCTCGATCGAAGGAAGAGCATGCTGAACATCTGAATGTTGTTCTTCAGATTTTGAGGGAGAAGCAGTTGTATGCGAAGTTGGCTAAGTGTGAGTTCTGGTTGGAAGAAGTCCAATTTCTTGGTCACGTAATTTCTAAAGAAGGTATTGCGGTGGACCCATCGAAAGTGGAGACTGTTTTACAGTGGGAAAGACCTAAGACGAATGTGAAGTTCGAAGTTTTGTTGGACTTCTTTGGTTATTATCGGAGATTTATCGAAGGTTTTTCCAAGATTGTTGGACCACTTACACAATCGACGAGGAAAAGTCAAGCTTTTGAATGGACGGAAGAAGAGCGCGAAGCCGGTTTTCAAGAGTTGAAGAAGAGGTTAACAATGCACCGGTGTTGATCCTACCGATTCGAAGAAATCTTTCGATGTGTGTATTGTGACGCTTCTTATCAAGGACTAGGATGCGTGTTGATGCAAGACCGGAATGTGGTGGCATATGCTTCTCAACAATTGAAGGTTCATGAGAAGAATTATCCTACGCATGATTTGGAATTGGCTGCGGTGGTTTTTGCTTTGAAGATATGGAGACATTTTCTCTATGGAGCAACGTTCAACATCTTCAGTGATCACAAGAGGTTGAAGTACTTGTACGACCAGAAGGAGCTGAATATGAGGCAGCGAAGATGGTTAGAATTTCTAAACGATTACGATTTTCAACTTTTGTACCACCCTGGTAAGGCGAATGTCGTGGCCGATGCCTTGAGTAGAAAGATTATCAGTGTTTACACGGTGTGATGATCAAAGAAAAGGAGCTCATTGAACAATTTAGAGATGAGTGGTCATTTGTTGAGTTGAAACCTAGGAAAGATCGTATGAATATGGTTACTATCTCAAGCGAGCTGATGGAAGACATAAGGGAAAAGCAAAATGCCGATAAATTTTTGCAAGGAATAAGGGAGCAAATGAAGCAAGACGAGACAGTAGAGTTCAAAGAAGGAATTGATGGAATTCTGAGGTTTCGGGGTAGAATCTGTATTCCTCGTGACCAGGGAGCCGAGGCAATATATTGTGGAACATGCCCATACTAGTACGTAAGTATGCATCCGGGCATAACAAAGATGTACCAAGACTTGAAGAAGTTATTCGGTGGCATGGAATGAAGGGTGATGTGGTTAGATGCGTGTCAACTTGCCTAGTTTGTCAAAAATCGAAAGTTGAACACCAAAGACCAAATTTGGGATGTTGCAACCATTATCGATTCCGAATGGAAATGGGACAACATTTCTATGGATTTCGTTCTTGGTTTGCCAAAGACAAGGAAAGGTCATGATTCGATATGGGTTATAGTCGATAGACTTACGAAATCGGCTCATTTCTTACCAATCAATATTAAATATTCATTGGAAAGATTAACCCAGTTGTACATCGGCGAGATTGTCAGATTACATGGAGTGCCTACATGTATAGTTTCTGACAGAGATCCGAGGTTTACGTCAAGATTTTGGCGAAGTCTGCAAGAAGCTATGGGAACCAAGTTACGATTGAGTTCAGCATATCATCCGCAGACAGATGGTCAGACAGAGAGAACTATACAGTCTTTGGAGGATCTATTGCGTGCTTGTGTATTAGAACAACGAGGAAGTTGGGATGAATTTTTATCTTTGATAGAATTCACCTACAACAATAGTTTTCACGCAAGCATCGGAATGGCACCTTATGAGGCATTGTATGGAAGACGATGTCGAACGCCGCTATGCTGGTATCAAGATGGGGAAAGTATGACTGTTGGACCGGAACTTGTACAACAGACTACGGATAAAGTCAAGATGATACAAGAGAAGATGAGGACGGCGCAAAGCAGACAAAAGAGTTACGTAGATAAACAAAGACGATCTCTTGAGTTTAAGGAGGGTGAGCATGTGTTTTTAAGAGTTACTCCTACGACTGGTGTCGGAAGAGTGATTAAGTCTAAGAAGCTTACTCCTAAATTCATTGGACCATATCAGATTATCCGACGTATAGGTCCTGTAGCATATCAGATTGCTTTGCCGCCTTTTCTATCCACTTTGCATGACGTGTTTCATGTGTCTCAGTTACGGAAGTATATACCAGATCCGACACATGTTATACAGCCAGATGACGTACAGTTGAAGGAGAATTTGACTTACGAAACTTTACCTATCAGAATAGAGGACAGAAAGGTAAAGCAACTTCGAGGGAAGATGATCGAGTTAGTGAAGGTCATATGGAATGATGTGACGGGTGAAGCTACCTGGGAGCTGGAAGATAAAATGAAGGATCAATATCCTCATTTGTTTTGATGAACAACGAATTTCGAGGACGAAATTTTTATTTGTTGGGGAGTGTTGTAACGCCCCAATTTTTAGAAAATATTAAGAATGTCTTGTTTCTTTGTTTTTCATGCTTTTTGTGTGAATGTTGTGTCCCTATTTTCTTGTTCTCGATTTCTTATGAAAACAATTACGATAATCTGAGGCTCAAATTTTATTTGATCATTTTACGTAATTTGCTTTGAGACAGTAAAATAAAAATTTTTCGAACTCTTGTTTTAATTTTTCTGAATGATATACAGCTATATAATACTGCTAGATATTTTATTTGAACGTTTTGGACGATTAGCTACGTTGTGGGAAAAAACGGGAAAATGACCGTTACGTCCCGAACGTCTTTTGTTTTTTTTTTCTTTGTTTTTAATTATTTTCTACTTGATTTAATGTCCGATAATCTGTCTGTGATTTTATATAGACTTTTTGGGTGATTTGCTCGAGGGGAAAATAATATTTTTAGGGCCGGGAAAATCTTATTTTATTATTTAGAATTGGGGATCTTACTTAACCCGATTCTGAATGAGACTAAAAATAATCTTTTAATTTTTAGGATTTAAGCACAAATAAAATAATTTTATATTATTATAATATTATTTTATTAGTCAGTATAATTTAGTGACAGTGGACCCAGAAATGTTTTGCGGGACCCACAATTAGCAAAACGGTTAGATCGGTAGCTTAATTAATCACCGTTAGCAGTAGAACTTTCCAGAACAGGCTGACTCAGCTAGCTGACTCAGCAGAGAATTAAATGAGCTGTGTGACTCAGCATGTGAGTCATCATGAACCAACCAATAGCAATCAAGCTTGTTAAGCAAGATTTAATCCTAACCTTTGATGCATTCAATGGCTTGGATGAAGCCAAATCCATACACATCCTTGACCACTTGAAGGCTACGGCCATTAGGAGAAGGAAGACTAAAATAACACTTCATCTTCATCACTTTTCTCTCTTCTCTCTCTTCCAAAAACCCTAGCCACCATTGTTGTTCCTTTTCTCCTACCATTCGGCCAAGACCAATACTACACCATCCAACCATCCAAAAAAATTTCTAACCAAGTTTTCTTAACCTAAACACTATTCTAAGAACCTTTCTAGTTGGGAGTTTCTTCAAAATCTTCCATTTAGGGCTTGGAAATCAACCTTGAAAGTTTTACCTAGAAGGTGAAATTTCATGCTTTTCTTTTCTCTCTTCTTTTTCAAAGTTCTAAGCCATGATTTCTCCATGGTTTAGCTTCTTTTTCATGGTTAGTAACATGTAAATTTTGTTTGAGATTTCTAGGTATTTTTGAAGGTGAAAACCGAACCCTAGGAGGTGTGAAAGCATATCATTTGTCTTCATTTAAGGTAAGAGGAAGACAATTCTTATCATCCCTTGGTGGTGGTAAGAAGATGGAATGATTTGTAATGTTTGAAGAGTCCATAAGGATTCGGTGGTGTTGTCTTTGTTTAGTGTGTATGTGTTAATTTTTATGTTTGCTAGTAGTTTATGTGGTAATTGTTAGTAGCTTTCTTGTTTGATGATTGTAATAATTTTACATGTCTATTAGTTTTTAGGTGCATGTCTACAAGCTTTAATTTAGGTTATATGTGTTAGAAAATATATTGCATGTGTTAGAAATATAATGCATGTGTTAGAATTGTATGATAAGGTATAGGATGTGAATAACATGTTTAAATTTGCATGACTGTTCCAAAGAACACATCCAATAGCTCACGGCAATGACAAATGTGGAGGACCAAAATGTTCTCTTGATTTTTCCTAAAGTGTAACTTAATTAACCTAGGAGAATCAAGAAAGTTTCAAATTGATTTGATCAAAGAAAATGCATTTAGAAATCAAATGGTAAAGACTTAGTATTTTGGGCCAACATGCCTAAAGGATTAATTTAACTCCTACTAACTATTTTCTAATATGATTTAGTGAACTTAGACAATGTAACACATTTGATACGATTTGGAAAGTGAAAGACAATTTAGAAATCAAATGCAAAAGTTTTATGAAATTTGGCCAACATGCCAATATAGGTAATCATGATTTCTAAAACTTAATTCCAAACCTATTTCCAATCAAAAAGAGACAATATAAGTTTAAAAAGAAATTTTCTATAATGATTTTTGAAGAAACAAATGGATTAGAATTAAGTTTAAAGAATTAAAACTAATGATTTTGTCATTAGGAAGGAAATCTGATATTTTGAGAGTTTTCTAACATATAGCTCACTCTAGGTTTTGAAGCATGTTAGAAAGTTTTCAAAAAGAATTAAAGTTATATGATTGAAGTTTTAGGTAAGCAGAAATTTTATGGATAATTTAGGAAACCATTATTATGATATTCTAAACAAAATATTGTCAATTTTTAGTAAAAATGAACCAATAAGATAGCAAAAATATCCAAAAGATAGTATGCGGTATGAAAAATTATTCTACGTAGTTTAAATGTACTAAGTACTATTTCTGTTTGTTTAAACAGTAATTTTAAAGGCATTCGAATAAGAAAATGATTTGAAAATCCTACGCGATTGAGAAAACGTATTAAAAATGCTATGCGATTTTAAAAACAGAAAAATATCTTTACGCGATTTAAAAACATTTGTAAAAATGACGGAATTATGAAAACGCGATAAAATTTCTACGCGATTAACCGTTACTATATTTATTTTATGCTGTCGGGAAAATGTGAACCCGTACAGATTATTTTGAGGATCTTTCGCTGTCGGGAAAATGTGAACCCGTAGAGATTATCTTTGAGAATCTTTTGCTGTCGGGAAAATGTGAACCCGTACAGGCTTTTGAGAATTTATCTGCTGTCGGAAAAATGTGAACCCGTACAGGCTTTTGAGAATTTATTTGTTATCGGGAAAATGTGAACCTGTACAGGCTTTCTATTTATGTGTGCCAAGTTTTTGGTGGATTGGTTGACGAGACGAATCACATCGTGTTGTCGATGCGAGAAACGTAGTGTGGTTCATTGTTCTAATGAACTTGGAGACTTTAGTGTACGGGATCCCACATGTGGACGAGTTGGTAGCTCCATTTGGCCGTGGCCGTGGTAAACCGATAGCACACTATGGTACTCGACACGCACTATATTTAATCGAGATTTGTGAAATCTAGTAGTACATTTGCACTGTAGTGCCACAACGTGAGACCGTGAACTACACCACGCCTGGATGATGGATTCTCGTGTCGTGGGGCTATAGGACGCAACGTGTGACAGCAAGCAATAGTTGGTTGGGCAGCCGTGGTACTAATAGATTTTACGAGTCATTCCGCTCTCGATACTTGTGTTTTCTTTAACTCCATGGAGTAGGGTTTTGTCATATTGTTTATTTATCTCTATGTCTATTTATTTCCATCTTATCTATTTATTGTTTATCTGTATTTTATTTGTTTATTTTATCTAGTTCTTGTTACTATATTTGGTTATTATATCTTATCTGTTTATTCTTATCTTCCTTATTTTATCTGTGATGTTTTATACGTGATGTGATATGTTGTTATGATATCTAAATCTTACTCTAATTTGTTATTCTTTCGTTATAGTATTTTGTAATGCATGAACCGTATATATGTTGTTTGTCGTCTTCTTATTGGCCATGTTGTGATGATTTTATGTTGTCTTACCTCTTTGTTATATGTATTTTCTGTTTATTTATTTTACGCGGTAAAGACTTCGAGGAAGAGGATCAGCCTATTGAGATCTTGTACCGAGGAGGAGGAAGATCGGCAGGCAGACGACCGCTTTACGATCAAGAACCATCCGATCATCCATACCCTTTGGATTGATTGTGTGGGATGGCAGCACCAGAGTTTTTGGGATTCGTAGAGTTAGTATTTCATGGGAGTTCGCTAGCTTGGCATCTACGAGGCGATCGTGAATCGTGACGTATGCGGGACGTGTGTGACCGTGATTCTACGTCAACGTTTTGATGGAGAGCTGTCATGACCACAACACTTTTCTCGCATTTAGAGTTACCCTTATCCATTAGGCGTCACCTGGGGTCGAAAACCCCGAGCCTAGTGAGATAAGCATCGTATCGACCGCGCGATCTCGTTATCGCCGTGTGTCGAGACATCAGGGATATTTATCTCCTGATGATCATTTTCATCGAGAGTGATCCATCGAGGATTAAATAACCATGATGTTTTTTTTTTGGGCGCGTCGGCGTATGTACGTATATATTAACTCTTTTATTGCTTTCTTTTCTTGTTTTTGTTTAAATATTTGTAGTCTTTGTTGTAAATTATTTGTACATGACTTATAACTTAATCATATGTATATTATCAGTAATGATGTTTTTTTTTATTTCGTATTTTCTGCATTATCTTTTTATATCATATTTCTGTCTATCAGGAATTATTTTACAACCCGTAATAATATTTAACAAATGTTTCACAACTTGGGTAGATTTTATTTCTATTTCTTTTATTTTCTTTTATGTGTGACATCCTCCAAAGGGGTGTTACAAAATGCCAAAGAACTTTTGTGAGTAAAAAATTATTAAAATTTCTTGTCACCAAAATCATTCAGTGATGAACTCATGAATAGCATTAGAATGAAGCAAAATGGTCTTCATGAAAGTTCTGAAAAATTGTCTCAGCTTTCCAATGCCACCAAAATCATCCAAAAATTCATCCTACAGCCCAAGATATGACTCAATTACTGCAGACTATTCAGGCCTAGTTTCAGCACCTCTGTTTTGACTTCAAAACCCAATATGACCTCTAAGCAGTCCAATTGAGCTCTTGTGTTCTTCATGAAAGTTGTATATATGGGTCTTAACTTTTAGATGCCAAATCTTCAGCTCATTTCAGTTCCTGAAACTCGAATTGCAATGATTACTGCACACTAATCGGGTTACAGTCACAAAACTCGTGTTCTGACTTCCAAGCCCAATTGCTCTACTAGATGTCTGATTTTTCCCTGGAACTCTTATGAAAGTTGTAGAGCTCTCTCTAATATTTCCTACAAGGTAAGATTCATAATTATAAGACTTCTAGAACTCAAGATATGACCGAAATACAGAAACATTGTAAGACCAAAATAGTACTAAAAAAATCAATTAAGTCCAATTTGAGTCCAAACTTACAAAACATAACCAGGCTTAATCAATTAAGTACATGGAGAGTGTGAATGACTAAAAATAAGGGTTTATTAATGTATAAAATATGTGATTATCAAATTCTTCCATACTTAGCTTTTTGCACTCTTGGGCAAAACACATAAGACCAAAGCTAGGAAACAAAAAAAAATGACATAGTCTCAAAAACTAAAAACTCAAAAAGAGTCAATGAAACAAGAAGAGCAACCAGAAATTTAAGGGATCAAAGCATTAATGAGGTAACATTTCTTCGCATCTCAAACCAACAAGCAAGGAAACTTTAATTGAAAAGAATGAATCAAGTTAGGAACATTTTAAAGATTTGTTAAATTATTGCCCACATCATGGTTTTGAAAAATGGCGGACTATAAGCTTCTTTTATGAAGGTTTAACACCTGAAACTAAATAATTTGTGGAAATAATGTGCAATGGCAATTTTCTTGATAAAGAACCAGAAGAAGCTTTAGATTATTAAAACCATTTGGCTGAAAATTCTCAATCTTGGCATGGTACTAAGCCTTTTGAAAATTCAATTATATATAACCTTGCAAATACTGGTAAAGGAAAATATCATCTTATTCAAGAAGATCTAAATGCTAGGTACGCTAGTTTGGCTAGAAAGGTCGATCCATGGAAGTAGGGAAAGTAAAAGAAGTCAAATTTGTGCAAAATGAAGAAATTTATGGCATTTGTGATGAATTAGGACACTCGACAAATGAATGTCCAAATATTCTTATTTTTAAAGAAGTTTTGCATGAGCAAGTAAATGCAATAAACAATTTTAAAAAGTCATTCACATCTTCTTTTTCAAATTCTTACAATTCGGGATGGAGAAATCACCCGAACTTCAGTTGGAGGAATAATAATCAAGCACAATTTATGCCACCACTACCTCCTCAGGAACAACAAGATTCTCAAAATTGACAAGGATATGCACCTTATATCTCACCATATAAGAAAAACCTTGAAGGAACATTGAATACATTCATGGAAATTTAAAAGGCCATCAATAAACAAAACACTCAAACCATGATTGACATAAAAGACACTCTTTTCAAACTTACTTTTGTACTCACCATGCACGAGAAAGGAAAATTTCCATCTCAACCTCAACTGAATCCCAAAGGTCAATATAGTCTAAATGATGGTACTTCAGAAAACTAATAAATAAATCAAGTCAATTTTGAGATAACTCTTAGGAGTAAAAAAATTATTGAAAAGAAATTTCTGAACTTTGTGAGAAAGATGGTGTGAATCAATTCCCAAAGATAAGGAATAAGTTGATAAGCCATCGAGCCAAAATGAGACCAAACTCTCGTCTTCTCTACCCATATTTCCTCAAGTATTAAGCAAACCAAAGAAATTGAACCACCACACTAAAATTTTTAAAATTTTTAAATAAGTGAAGGTCAATATTCCGTTGTTAGATGCTATCAAACAAGTTCCTTCTTATGCTAAATTTTTGAAAGACTTATACAGTATTAAAAGGAAATTAAATGTGAAAAAGAATATCTTTTTGACTGAATAGGTAAGTTTCATTATTCAAAGTAATAATGTTTTGAAACATAAAGACCCTGGTTATCCCACGGTGTCATGCATTATTAGAAAACATAAAATTGAACAAGCTTTACTTGATGGTGCTAGTGTTAATTTACTATCATATTCAGTTTATCAGCAACTCAATCTGGGTGAGTTAAAACTAACTTCTGTAACTCTTCTACTTGCTGATAGATCCATTAAAATTCCAAAAGGAATAGTGGAAGATATGTTGGTACAAGTTGATAAATTCATTTATCCTGTGAATTTTATTTTCTTGGAAACTAAACCTATGGTTAATAGTTCCAAGTCAATTCATGTTATTTTAGGTCGCCCATTTTTAGCAACATCTAATGCTTTGATAAATTACAAAAATGGAGTGATGAAGCTAACATTTGGAAACATGACACTGGAGCTTATTGTTTTCAACATATGCAAGCAACCATATGAAGTCCATGATCAAAATAAGGAAGCTGATGGTATTGAGGCCATTGTAGATGATCATCTTCTAAAAGGGAGTTCTTCTGACCTATTAGAAGTTTGTTTAATTAATTCATTTGATTCAGGTATGCAAGTAGATGGTGATATTTCTAAAATATGCTCTTTGCTTAATTGTACACAAGTAATGGAATACAAGGGATGAAAGCTGAGATTTGAAGAGTTACAACCTATGAATGATAATATCCATGAAGAAGTACCCACACTGGAATTAAAGTCATTACCAGCTGGGTTGGAGTACACATTTTATGGAGAAAAACAAAATTTTTCAGTAGTAATTTCATCAATCCTTACTAAAGAACAAGAAGGTATATTGATAGAAGTACTTAAAAGGCGTATAAGTGTAATTGGATGGACATTAACAGACATAAAAGGCATTAATCCATTAATTTGTATACATAGAATACATTTAGAGGATAATGTTAAAACATGACAATAACCTCAAAGAAGATTAAATCCACACATAAAAGAGGTAGTTAGAGCTGAAGTTCTTAAATTACTTGATGTTGGAATTAACTACCTTATCTCCGATAGCCAGTGGGTAAGCCCTACACAAGTTGTGCCTAAGAAATCTGGAATAATAGTAGTTGAAAATGAAAAAGGTGAATTAATACCTACGCGAGTTTCTTCCAGTTGGCTTATGTGTATTGATTTTAGAAAATTAAATGCAGCCACTAGGAAAGATCATTTCCCTTTGCCATTTCTTGATCAAATTCTGGAAAGAGTAGCAGGGCATCCCTGCTACTGTTTTCTTGATGGTTATTCAGGGTATAATCAAATACCAATTGCATTAGAGGATCAAGAAAAAACTATTTTTACGTGCCCCTTTGGCACTTTTGCATATAGAAGAATGTTTTTTGGCCTTTGTAATGCTCTGAAAACTATTCAAAGATGCATGCTAAATATTTTTAGTGACATGATTGAGCATTATTTAGAGGCTTTCATGGATGATCTGACAGTTTTTGAAAATTCTTTTGAAAATTGTCTTGTGAATTTGGATAAAGTTCTTAAAAGATGCGAAGAAAAAGAATTTGTTTTAAATTGGAAAAAATGTCATTACATTATTACCTCAGGATTCGTGTTAGGTCATGTGATATCTTCTGAAGGAGTTGAAGTTGATAAGGCCAAAGTTGAATTAATTGCTCATTTGCCTTCCCCAAAAATAGTCAGAGAAATTCGTTCCTTTTTAGGATATGCAGGATTCTATCGAAGATTCATTAAAGACTTTGGTACCATATCTGGACCATTATGCAATCTTCTGATAAAAGATGCACCATTTGATTGGAATCAAGAATACCAAAATTTTTTTGAAAAATTAATTGGTCTTCTGACATTTGCTCCTATCATGCAATCTTCTGACTTGTCTTTGCCTTTTGAATTAATATGTGATGCAAGTGATTTTGTTGTTGGCACTGTTTGAGGCCAAAGAAAAGAAGGTAAGCCTCATGTGATTTGTTATACAAGTAGAACTTTAAATAATGCACAAATGAATTATATCACCACTGAAAAAGAACTACTTGTTGTAATTTTTCAATTGGATAAATTTCGAGTTCATTTAATTAGTTCTTCTACTGTTGTTTGCACTGATCATGTTGTTGTTAGATATTTAATGCCTAAGCAGGGTGCTAAACCTAGGTTGATACGGTAGATCTTGTTGCTTCAAGAATTCAACATCACAATAAAAGATAAGAAAAGAGCCAAAAATATTATTACAGATCATTTGTCTAGACATACAACAGGCTCACATTTTGATAACACACCTATCAATAATTCTTTTCTTGATGAATTTTTATTTTCTGTCAATTCCATGCCTTGGTTTGCTAACATAGTTAATTTTCTTGTAACAGGAAAGATGTCGCCTCAGTGGTCACACCTAGACAGAAAAAAGTTTTTGACTGAGGTAAAATTTTTTTATTGGGACGACCCATATTTAATCAAATATTATCCTAATCAAATCTTTCGGAGATTGATACCCGACAGTGAGGTAAGTAGTGTCATTAAATTTTGTCACTTAGAAGCATATGGGGGTCATTTTTCTTCAAAGAAAACAGTTGGGAAAATCTTGTAGTGTGGATTTTATTGGCCCACTTTATTTAAGGATAGTTATACCTTTTGTAAAAGTTACGAAAATTGTCATAAATTACGTTCCATTTCTAAAAGAAATATGATGCCTCTGAACCCTATCCTTGTCATTGAAATTTTGATTTTTAGGGAATTGATTTCATGGGTCAATTTACATCCTCATTTGGATTTGTGTATATTTTAGTTGCAATTGATTATGTCTCAAAATGGATTGAGACGATTCCATATTGACACAATGATCATAAAACTGTTCTCAATTTTTTAAAAGAAAATGTTTTAAGTCGATTTGGAATTCCTCGAGCTATCATCAGTCATGGGGGAACACATTTTTGCAATCAACCATTTAAATCTTTAATGAAAAAATAAGGTATTACCCATAAAGTTGCCACCCCTTATCACCCTCAGACAAGTGGATAAGTAGAATTAGCAAATAGAAAAATTAAACAAATTTTGAAAAAAAACAGTTCACCCAAATCGTAAAGATTGGTCTTTAAGACTAAACGATGCACTTTGGGCTTACCGTACTGCTTTTAAAACATCTTTAAGCATGTCACCCTATTGTTTAGTCTATGAAAAACCTTGTCATTTTCCTGTAGATCTGGAGTATAAAACATTTTAGGTCATTAAAGCTTTCAATTTAAATCTTGATGATGCTTACAGGTTATGCAAATTACAAATAAATGAACTTGAAGAATTGAGAAATGATGCATATGAAAACTCAAAAATTTATAAAGAACAAAAGTTTTTTATGAAAAATCAATTTTGAGAAAATCTTTTGAAATTAGTCAAAAAGTTCTGCTTTATAATTCCCGTCTTCACCTATTCCCTGGAAAATTGAGATTTAGATGGACTGACCCTTTTATTGTCAAACATGTGTATCATTATGGGGTCATAGACATTGAGAATCCTAGGAATGGTAATGTGTTTAAGGTTAATCGACAAAGACTTAAACCATTTCTGGAAAATCAAGTTGCTGAGGTAGAATTCATTTCCCTTTCTAATCCTTGTTATTAGAAAAATTTACTAGAATTTTGTGGCTTTATTTTGTTTTGCAGTTCTTTGTGTTCCCGGTTAAATGACGGATAACGGTACTCTGTGACTCTCAAGTCGGTTTATTTTTTTTCAGTCTCCTAAAGTAACTGACTACTTCTCCTTTAAAATGGATGACATTCTTTCAAACCTGAGAAAATATTTTCCTTATCTTCCTCAAAATGCTCTAACAAAAATTTAATAAGCTAGATGTGAAAGAGTGGGATTGTTAATGCACAAGGATATGCTGGAAGATGTACACTGGATAATCGAAGCAAATGTCTGACTAGCAGGTCAGTTTTCAATTTCATTTGACTCATAGATGCTAGGTCTTGGTAGAAGTTCATATTCTAAAAAGAGAAGAACAAAAAAATTACAAGTCTGTCATAAATATGCACGATGGAATTGTAATAAGCGATGTCATTTTTTTTGGATGGTTTCCGCAAATAGAGAAGATAATTTTTTTTTCATTAAGAATGGATTGAGTATGGAGTCATTAGATGATATCTTATTGATTCTTGATACACATTCTTGTGGTTATGTGCATCGTGAACTTCTTAACTTGTGGAAACTCTTCAAGGAGGAACAAAAGCATTACAGACTTGGGAATCTGACTCTAAAAGACTATGTTTGTCAATTTATAAAAAAATTAGATGGGAAGCTTATCCTTGACTCATAGAAGGCGTTTAACCTATTTCTGGACGTAAAACCAGAGGCAGATGTGAGCCACATCCACAACAACATGTACATATTTTTTCTTCTTCTTCTTCTTCATCTTCTAAAAAAAACACAAAAGAAAAAAAAAGATTTTGTGTTTCTTAATTTCAAACTTTTCTGACAACAGCCAACCTACCCTTGTAGGTGTTATCATTACATTTTCCATTCTTTTCCTTATTTAAACACTTCATTTTCTCCACTTTCCTCTAACTCATAACCATTCAATGGGAGGAAGAGTATAGAAATGGAATGTATTTCTATTAGTCAACTTAAAAATATATGTGTCTTTTGTGGGTTAAGTTTTAGGAAGGGTTTAGAGTTTGTAAATACAGCAAGCGCTCTTCGTTGAACGTTTGATGAGGAATATTCATATTGTATATGGGGGAGGTTGTTGTGGGTTAATGAGGGTTGTATCACTCTCTACATTTCTAGGAGGCAGTCAAGTCTTAGGTGTCATTCCTAGACCTTTAACTCAAAAGAACATCACTGGAAAGACAGTTGGAAAAGAAATTTAGGTATCATCTATGCATGCATGAATGAAGATAATGCTTGACAACTCTTATGCATTCATTGCCTTACCAGGTGGTTTCGGTAATTTGGAAGAAATTTTTCAAATTGTCTCTTGGGCCCAACTGAACATTCACCATAAACCTATTAGTTTGTTGACTGATAATATTTTCTTTGATCTTTTGTTATTTTTTCTTAATAAAGCTGTGGAACAAAAATTTATCACACATCCGGCAAGACAACTTCTTATCTTTGCTTCCACTATTGATGAGTTAATTGATAAATTAGAAGCTTTTGTTTATAAACCTGATCCAGCAATAGCTCAAATAGTTTGGTCAGTAGGAAGCAGTGAGGGAAGCAGCATGCAAAGAAAGCCAGATCTGACACTTCGTCTATAACTTTCCTTTACCTTTGATATTATTTATCGTACTTTGTTTCTATATAAATTTGTGTCAGGTTTTTCTTTTCAATAATTGCCATTACAGGTAAATTCTCCTATCTCCCTTTGGTTTTACTCATCTATATTTTAACATTACGGATAATGTTGTAATCTGGTTGGGGGGGAAGGATAGTTGAAAAAAAAAATTGGAAAGTATGATATGATTGTTAGCAACTTACTAAACTAATTAAGGATGGCAGAGTAAGGAGTAAATTTTGCTTTTGAGACACATCTTAATTGAGGAAGTATGTTTATTGATATGATTGTCAAAAACCTATTCATAGTAAAACTAATTAAGGATGGCAAAGTAAGGAGTAAATTTTATCTTGGAGGTAATTTTACTCTTGAGACGCATCTTAGTTGAGGAAATAATTGTTTTATAAGTAGCAAAAAGCATATCTTGAGTCATAGTATAAATTGTCTTATTTCTTAAAAATCACATGCTTGAATATGAATGTTGAATTAATAGATTGAGAATGATAGAAATATTCCTTGTGAGATTCTGAGCCTATTAATGAATGGATTGAACATTTGTACCATTCTTTTCTTTCTTGTGTGATTTTCACTCCTAGAATTGTTACTCTAGAACTTGCTTTGACTCTTTTTGATGCTACATTTTTACATGCACACATAACATGATTGAGACATTTTTCTTGAAATTGCTACTTTAACCAAATAGCCAGCCTTGTATATTTTCCTTTGCTTAACTCCTTTGAGCTTATTTGACCATTCCTTATTTCTAGCTCATTATGTGCCTTAAATGAAAAAACATGTTCAAACACAACCTTAGGGAATAAGAGAACATTAGCTTTGTCATTGGATGAGTTCTTGAATAAGTGTGGGGGTGTGTGTGCATAATAGTTGGTGAAAAAGGAAAGAATGGTTAAAAAAAATGTGTGTATATTTATTTTAAAAAAACCAAATGTGTAAAGAAGGGCCAACAAGGCAAAAAGGGAAGGGAAAAGAATATGTAAAAGGAATTTATATTAGGTGAAGTTAGGATAAACTTTCATGCTTGTTAATTGAACTCAGCTCTCATGCTCTTTTATTCTCTTTGGTTTTTAACTTGTCAAATCTATATTACCACCTTTCTTTACCTTGACCCAATTACAACCTTGAATAAAGTCCTCATGATTTGTGTGTATATGTGTTTTGAGTAGTGGAGAAGTAGAAGTTAAGCAAGCTTATGGTAGTGCAATTTTTCATGGGTTGAATTGAGTAAAATACTTACGTTTTGAATGCTTGAAGGATTGAGAGTGAATCTTGTGAGGATCTATCATTCTTGATTCGTTCTTTTCAACTGAAGCTTCCTTGCTTGATGGTTAGAGATGTGAAGAAATTTTACCTCATTAATGCTTTGATCCTTTGAATGACTGGTTGCTCTTCTTGATTCATTTAAATCCTTTAGAGTTTTTAGCTTTTGAGTCTGTGTCGTTTTTCTTTGTTCCCTAGTTTTTGTCTTATGTGTTTTTGTCTGGGAGTTCAAAAGTTTAGTGTGAGGGAATTTGATAACAATATATTTTATTCAATTTATAATCCTCTCACTAGGCTTCTTAAGGTTCAATTTGGCTTAATTAAGTTGATTTTGTCACATTTTATGAAATTAAGCTGAATTAGATCACTGAAGAAATTATTGCTTAAATTATCATTAATTTGGGTGATTGCATTCTTAAGTAAACTGGCCACAATTTGAGTTGTAATTATCTTATTAATGTGATTCCAGTCTTGTTGGAAAGTTAAGATAATTCTCTAATAACTATTCACTTGATAGCAAGAGCTACATTGATAACAATATATTTCATTCATTGTATAATCTTCTCACTTGACTTTTTTAGTAAACTGGCTATAATTTGAGTTACAAATATCCGATGGAAGTGATTTTGGTCTTGTTTTAAATTTAAGACAAATTTATACAACTTTCATGAAGACCTCAAGAGATGTGGAACACACGTTTGGATAACACAAATTGGAGTTGAAGCAAAATCTAGAGTTCTGAACCTGACAGCTTGACCTCTATGCACTCATTAGGCTATACTCGGGCTATAGGAGTTCAACAATTCTGAAATTTTGACAGCGGAAGGTTACGACTCATATCTACAACTTTCATGAAGAATACAAGAGCCAAATCAGAAGTCTTGAAGGTGATATTGGGCTTAGAAGTCAGAACAGATGAGCAGAAGTTGGGCCTGACCCATGTACAATAATTGGGCCATATCTCGAGTTGTAGGTAGTGGATTTGGATGAAACTGGCGGCTATGGAAAGCTAAGATAATTTTCTAGAACTTTCATGAAGACCACTTGATAGGAAAATGATGCATGCCATGAGCTCAGAGTAAAAACATTTCAGAGACAAGAATCTCTATAATTTCAGCTCATTCATCATCATTAAGCAACTATTTTGGCATTTACTTCTCATCATCAAACAACTCCATTGTCTTCTTGTACTCCTTGAGCTCTATAAAAGGGAGCTTAGGTGCTCATTCAGATCATCTTTAGTCTTAGTTTAGTTTATGCTATTGTGTTATTTGTTTCTTTTCTTGTAGTTTTCTTTGTTCTAAATTGAAATTATGTTCATCTTTTTCTTCTACTCTCTTTCTTTCTTCTTGTCTATGAGTAACTAATTTTCATTTTGCATGGGTGAAAGAGTAAAACTTTTTGCAATATGTTGAGGTTAGATTAATTTATTTCTTGTGCTTAAATGATATATTTTTCAGTGATCATTATATGTGTTGTATGTTGTTTCTAATCAATTTAGAAACCCTTCTTGTATATTAAAGAACTTGATTCATTGTAGACAAGATGTTGGCACAGTGGATGCTTTAGACTGTTTACAAGTATTGGTGGATAATTAAAGGAACCATAATATGATTACATGTATATTCTAAATTGAACTTTGAATGTTAAATCTTCTGATTGAAACCTCTATTATGTGTGATTTCAATTGAGTTATAAAAAGAAATAATATTGTCTTTAATTTATTACTAAGAGTGGATCTCCTAACCGAAGTAAATCCTTTTCATCTATGAACAACTTTTATCACATTTAGTATTGTGACAAATCTTCTTCTTACCTCAAATATTTTTTCTTCATCAATTCCCTGTGAACCGACCTCGGACTCCCAAGAATATATTACTTGAAACAACCTGTACTTTGGTTTGCAACTTTTAATTCCCATCAATACCGCTAAAGCATTAAAGGTGTTTACCAAGGAGAGCCCTAAACATACAAATGATGTTTTTCCTAAGAGTCAGGCAGAGGCGCTCCAAGCTAAAGCTGGAAAAACTCTTAAGTCCAAGGTGTGCAATACTGGAAATATTCTTCCTCCTGATTAAGAAAAGTCTAACAGGGAATCCCTCAAATACACCTTTGCTACCTGGGTTTGCTACTTCTTTGGTGATTTTTCACAAAAAGATGTCTGAGGCAGGTCCTCCTATTAGGGCGCCTTTGAGAAAGGCCAACTTCATTGCATTTTGGATAAGCAAGTACGTCTTCCTTGGTCCACCATGGGAGTTTGTTAGCCCTTCTAATTTCATCTTTGCTAGTTTACTTAGCGAAGATATTCGGTTGCTCTTGGCCTTTTTTCTTATTGTGTAGTTTGTACGCCCGTCTCAATCAAATTTCTAAACAAATGTGCATTTCTTTTGGACGCTTTCCTGTCAACACCTTTCTAGACTTAATTTTTCTTCAATATTTTCTTTGAACATTTTCTTGACTATCGCCCCATTCAAGAAGTTCCTACTGAGAATCCTAGAGAAGTTACGCACCTTAACCTCGTTCTTAGGGTTGGTCTCAAGGCCGTCATCTAGGTTCTTTGTTATGCTTGATTGATAATGAGAAAACCTTCATTTTTTGCCCCTATGTGGACTCTTTTTATGAAGGAGTTGAGGGTCTTCATCGTATTTATAGGTCCACTGAGTTTAATTCTCACAATGATAAGGTTGCACGTGTTGAAGGCGAGTTTAATTTATGGTAGCTTTGTTTTGAGCCATTAGTTTTACTAAGTTTCATTTTGATTGATATTGTTTCATCCTTTATCACCGCCTTGTGGCCTTATGTGTACAGGCCTGACCATGCTTTTGGCTAGGATCAGCTTTCTTCTTCTATTGATTATGGCTTCTCTAATGTTCTTTTTGCTATGAAAGTTGTGCTTTTCTAGGAAGTTCAGGTTCCTGTGGACTTGTACTTTTTCATTCCTCCTTTTTACCATGGTGGAGTGACTTCAGATTGGTTGGCCTATTATCAAGCCTTGAAAATTTCTATTCAATGTTTTGAAGCTGAGAGAAGTGCTATTGACCCCTCGGACATCCACATCATATATAAAGATCCTTACTAAGTTACTTCTGCATACAAAGAATTTGAGAAGCAAGGTAGCCTTCTTCACCCTTCTCTTTTTTTTTTAAAGTTTAAAATGTATTATTTTTCATATTTTAGGGCGGCAGGCTCTTTTAGAAAAGCCCAAAAAATGCAAGTAGACAGCCACTCAGCAAGCTCTCGTCGACAAGCTAGAAAAAGAAAGAGCCTCAAGTGTTGCTGACGCTTAGGAACCCCATGCCAAGAAACCTAGAAGGAAGCCTCCTGCTCCAAAGAAAGCTATATTTAAGAAGCTTTCCTCATCTCCTAAGAAATTGGTTACACCCACACACTGCCCTACTCGATGTCGCAAGGTCAGTCCTGTCAAGGAGCACTCCCCAACTCCTTCTCATCTTGACTTGTCTGATGAGGCCAAAGAGTCTTCTGAAGAAGCCATTGAGGATTCTTCTAAGAAATCGACCGAAGACGCTGTGTCGCCTAAATCCTCTGGCCAGGGCACTTTTGTTTAGAGCATTCTTTAACTTGATTCCAATCTTGATTACGCCCACCATGACTCTGTTCACCTCAACTTTATTCAACCTAGCCTTGAATTTGCTTAAGTACCCTCGCAGCCTTTACTAGAGTTTTCTCCTTCTTAACATGATTCTTTCCCTAGCAATGTCAACTGTCAGTAAGAGGGCTTCAATCAAGAGGACTCCATGTCTATCAGGGACCTTTTAAACTTCGAGGGTATGCATCTTTTAGTCTTTCTCTTATGTTATTTTTTATTCCTCTATTTCTTACGTAGGTTTTCCTTTACTTCGCAGCCATGGGTGGTCAATCCTCTTTTAGGGATAAGACCACTAAATCTCCTGAGAGAAATCTTTCCCCTGTAGTTGCTTTGAATGCTTTTGTTGGTTTTGATCTTGAGAAAGCACTTCACGACACTACTGCTTCGAATCTTACTATTGTTTCTAATGATGTTGATAAGGTTGTTCATTTTGATATTCTTGTTGATTCTATTAACCCAAGTTCATTTTTATCCTCTTATTTCTTTTTTCCTTTCAATGTTTTCTTTATTCTTATCTGTCTTATCCTAATTTCTTTCATGTCCGACTCTGGTTATATCCATCTTGTTGGAGTTCAATTTTCTTTCACCTGATGTTGCTTCCCTGCTTTCAAGTTTTTCCAGAAAGCATATTGGCTTCCTTCATTCTGAATCTACATATCCATCTCTCTTTAGGCATGTGGCTTATAAGCATTTTGTTGCTTTTTTGAAACTACTTCGTTCATGCAGCCTTGCTAAATTTCAAGGTTCGCTTAAGGATAATGTAGTTTAGTAGCTTAAGACTTTGCAATACTTTGGTTTTTAAGGAGATTGGCTTAAAGACCTCGCTTTTGCCTACACCGTTAGCTTCTTGTCGTCATGTCTACTGAGGATTTCCAAAAGCTTGTGAATTCAAAGGTTGTTTGCCTTCAGTGCAATGAATCACTGAGGCAAGATATTGCTGAGCTGGATGTCTGCCTTGGTACATTGAGGGCTCAGCTTATTGATAGAGAAACTGAGTTGTTGCACCTTCAGACTCAAAAAAAGGAAGTTGAGGAAGCGAGAGTTGCTATTGATGCCTTTTTTACCTTTCAATCCCATTTCCCTTTGTAGTCATATGAATCTTGTGGTATTTTGATTTCAAGTTGTATGGACACTTGTTTGTTCTTTGTTATTTGACTTCAAAGAATTGTTGCTTGTAATCCCTTTGATTATGAAAATCTATGTTTGCAATGTATGCCTTTGTTTATGCTTTTCTTCCCTACAATTTTTGTTTATTCTTCAAGTTTGGGGTATGCCTTTGTATTCTTTCATGTTTATTTTACATCCTTTCTTTCCTTTTTTTGCATGTGTTTGGAGAAACTCTTTGTTTTAAGTTCTTCCAATATTGAAACATGCTCTCATTTTCCATTTGCTAGGCATGTGCTTGGGAAAACTTCTTGTTTTAAGTTATCCAAATATTAAAACATGCTTTCGCTATCTTCCATTTGCTAGGCGTGTGCTTGGGAAAAACTTCTTATTTTAAGTTTTCCTAATACCAAAACATGATTTCAACTTTCCTGAGAGCTAGGCGTGTCCTTGTAGAAACTTCTTGTTTTAAGTTTTCTAATACTGAAAGACACTTTTGCCTTTTTCCTGAAAGCTACGCGTGTGCTTGGAGAAATTTTTTGTTTCAAGTTTTTTCAATATCGAAACACATTTTCCCATTTCTCTGTGACATTGGTTGTGTGCTTGGGAAAGACTTCTTGCTTTAATTTTTCCCAATACCAAAACACTCCCATGTCTTTATTATTATTACCATAGATAAGCATTAAAGAAACACCTCATTAGCATAGTTATATCAAAAGAAGGATTCATTCAAGCATAGTACTTTTTTACATACTTGAAATTTAAAGGACCTATTTTTCTCTGTGTTTTCGGATCTATTAAGGTGCAATAGCCATTGGGTGTGCCTCCTGTATTATGTATGGTCCTTCCCATTTTGGAACTCACTTGAAAGTATGTTGGTTCCTTGCAACACCCTGAATTTCCTATCTCTTAAACAATAATTTTGACAGTTAACAGAATTTTAATGTTTAGTAATTTTTGTGCACTGTAAAATTATTTTGTTTATTCCGTCAGCGTATTTGATCGTTTTGAGTGATTTACTCCAAGTCAGGAAAATAATAATTTTCGGACCGGATAAAATCTTTAAATATTTATTTCTTTTGACTGTTAATTATTTTTAATAATCTGACTTGATTTTCATACGTTTTCTAATATTTGCGATTTTTTTGGATGAATAGGAATTTTTTTTGTATGTGGGCCCAAGTGGTCCTATGTGGGCCCAGGTGACCTTACGTGGGCCCAGGTGGGTCCCGCAAAGTAAAAATTTTTCTACGCATAGAAAAATTTGTCTTGTTTAGACGAGAGACGAGGGGGATCTTACTAAACTTGAATCAGGAAACAGGTTTAGAAATTTTCTTGTCTGCGTGTTTCATCATCGTATTTAATTATCGGACGGTAAAAATACAAGTAAAAATATTATTAGTATGGTTATAATGATACAAAAATAAATATTATCTCGCCTAGTCAACATTAATGGCTTGGACATCCATTATTGATTTAATCAACGGTTAAGAAATAAACTTAATGAAGAAGCATTGGATATTAACCATTGATCTAATCAATGGTAGAGATTTAATCTAGACAAGCTTATTAAGGAAGGCTTCAATATCAACCGTAGATTTAATCAACAGTGTAGAATTGGTCATATAAAGTGGCTATGACCATTTATAATCATTGGATTTAGAATTGATCAAGGGTAGAGATTTAGTCTTAAAAAGTGACAAAGACCATTTATGACCATTGGATGAAGAATTAATCAAGGGTGGAGATTTGGTCTTCTAAAATGGTTACGACTAATTATGACCCTTGGATTAAAAGTTTGAAGGAGCAATCTTGACCCTTAATTTTGGAGACACATCTAATGGTTAGAATTTAAAGGAGAAAGATCCAATAGCCTAGATTAAGTCTTCTAAATCAAAAGTCTACCAAAATCCTAACCATTGAATTAATCAATGGCTAGAAATGCTTCAAATAATGGCTTGAAAAAGATGACAACTTTGAAGAAGCAAGGATGAAAGGGGGGACGGTTTTTGAGCTTCATTTTGGAGCTAAAGAAAAACTTTATGTCATTATTAGATGTCTTGATCAATTACACATAATTATTGATCATTTTCCTAAAGCAAAAATATTTTCTTCTTTCTTTCTAAGCATAGCTACGGCCATGCATCAAGTTAGAAGACAAATTTTACATTCAAATAATACTTGGTCATTCTTCTAATAATAATAATTGAAGAAACTACACAAAATTAGTCAATTTTGGTGGCCATTCCTTTTAAGTCTACGGCCATGCATGTTTGGTAAAAGAAAAACATGCTATCTTTCATTCATTTCTATCACTTTTGTTTTTATTTCAAGATGGCTCACAGCCAAGAAGCTTTGGGGGGGGCTAAATATTGACTCTTCACTTGATTCCTATCATCTTTCTATCAATTAATCAAACAAAGTCTCTCTCACCTTTTTCTCAAGATAAGTGCACTGCCAAGGAAGCCTTAGGAAGCCAAAATTGTGACTTTAGTTTACTTGAATTTTTTTTTTCTTTTTCAAGAACCAAAGAACCATATCAAATTTTTCTCCACTTTCTCTCCATCCCTTCTTCATGGTGGTTTCGGCCAAGCACCCTAGAACCACTCTCCATCACTCTTTAATTTCATCCAACCATAGATCTTGAATCCACATGATATTCTAAGCAACTTTCATGTTGGAGATTTCCTCTAAATCATTCATCTTCATGGACTTTCTTCAAGATCAAAGTTATAGGGTATTTGTGGTGAAGTGTAAGGAAACTTCATTTCTTCTCTTCTTTTTCATGATCTAGACCATGTTTGATCCATGGTTCCTCTTAATCAAGCTTAGTATACTAATTTTTATGTATTTTGTCTTGTATTTGAGAAGCCCTTGGTGGTGAAGGACTTGGAAAAAGAAGCAAAACAAGGAGTTTTTGAGGATCTTCAAGAGGTAAAAGCGAGATCCACCTCACCAACTAAGTATGGTGGTGAGAGATGGTTTTATATTTGGTGGATGGTGAATCCATGTGAGGATTCATATCCATGGTCTTGTAATTTATTTGTGGGTGTTTATGTGTTTTAATTATTTGCCTATGCTTGATATGCTATGCATGATTTTAATGGCTTTGATGGTATGCTTATATTATGCATGATGAGTATATGGCATGCTTATAGTATTTATGATAAAATATGTATGTGTATGTCATGATGTATTGATGGAAAAGAAATCAATTTTTGGCTCCAAAAGCCAAGGAAGGGCTACGGTTTTGATGCCCATAATTAGAGTTTCATGTTGAAATTTTTCAAGAACAAGAAAATTGATTTGTTTAAATGAAAATTATGAAGTGGAGAAAATAAATTTCCTTGGTTCTAAAGGCTATGGAATTTTCGGCCAAGACACCTCAACATAGGTGTTTATAACTTAATATTTTCATGGAAGAATAAAATTGGATTGATTGTGAAAAGCATGGAAAATGAACAAAGGATATGTTTTTCAAGAGAACAAGAACATGGTTTTGAAGGATTTTTATTAATTTATTCTGTGTAAAGAGATCCTAAGTGTTTTTCTAAACATGAGTTTTGAATGAAACGGGCAAACGTTGATTTTAAGGATTTGCAAAGAAAGTGAAAAAGGATTTGCAAAGAAAGTGAAAATGAATTTGAACAAATGAGTTTGGTTTTTATGACCATAAGTCTTACGGTTTTGAAAGCAAAATTTTAATGGTTTTGTTTGTGTAAAACCATATTGACTTAGAAGGAAAAATGTTTTGATAATTTTCAATAGTCATGTCCACGTTTTCGAAGGCCTGTAATGCCTTGATTTTGATGAGACAAAGTGATTTTCTAAGTGGAAATATAATTGATTTAATACAAGAATTTGAAAAGGGAATTAGAGCATTTTATCACTTGAGAGAATAGAAACTTTCGTAACGGAAAACAAAGAAAGGTTGAAAACGTTTGAGTTTCAATTTATTTTGAGGAAGGTTGATTTTGGAAATGATTTGGGAAAAATGGAGAATATAATGGTATTTTAAAAATTTACTAACGTATAACTGATTTTCGAGTTTTGAAGTACGTTAGGAAATTCTTAAAGTTTGAAACATTGATTTAAATTAATTGAAAAGTGATATTTTGGGTTATATTTGAAAAAGAATTTCTTGAATAAAGAACTATGGAAAAAGATTTTCTTAAGTAAGAAAATATATTAAATGAAGTATAAAGTTATTTACCATGTTTGTGATGATTTTAGATTGTTTTACCTCTTTATTGTATGTGTTTTCTGTATATATTTATTTACGTGGTAAAGAGTTTGAGGAAGAGGACCAGCCTCTTGAGATTTTGTATCCTGAGGAGGAAGAAGAGCAGCAAGTCCAAGATCAGTACGACGACCAAGAACCATCTGATCATCCATATCCCTTGGATTGATTGTTGGGTATGGCGGTGCCATGATTTTTAGGTTTTGTACGTCTTGAGTTTCACGGTGGATCGTTAGCTTGGCATCTGCGGGGAGATAGAGACTCAGTGACTTACGTGGGACAGTTGACTGTGTCCCTACGACATGAGTTTGATGGAGAGCCAGTTATGATGACTACTGTGTTTTTGCACTTCGAGTTACCTTTATCTCTTAGGCGTTATTGGGGTGGTGTGTCCACTGAGCCTAGTGAGATGAGTATCGTATCGACTGCGCGGTCTCGTTTCCGCCGAGTGTCGAGGCATCCTGGATATTTATCTCCTGAAGATCTTCCTGAGAGTGATCCTTCAGAGGGTTAAATATATATGATGTGTAGTTTGGGCGCGTCTGCGTATGTATATATTGACTCTTTACTGTTTTTGTTTACTGTTTCTATTTAAATATTTGTAGATATAGTTGTAAATTATTTGTATAACTTATAACTTGGACCATATGTATATTATGAGTGATGTTGTTCTGTTTATTTTATGTTTCCGTGTTATTTTATTTAATAATATTCTGTTTAACAGGAATTATTTTACAACCCGTAGTAGTATGTAACAAATGTTTTACAACTTGGGTAGATTTTATTTATCTTTCTTTTATTTTCTTTATATATGTGACATCCCCACAAGGGTGTTACATTAGTTGGTATCAGAGCCCAAGTTAGAGTCTTTTGGGGTTGTGGTTGGGTCTATTTTTGTTTGTGCTGTGTGATTCTCTGCGATTTACTTCTGAAAGGATGTATCTAATTTTATTTTGTTTTGTTTGAAGAAAGAAGATGTCTGGACGAGGTAGAGGACGTGCAAACGTGAATCGTGATGTGGACCCTATGATTACTACTGCTGAAGCTATGCAGCGGATGGCTGAAGTAATTACTCAGCAAAATCTGAGAGCAGCTCAACAGTAAGATGCTACTGCTGATGCCCTAAATTTATCTGAATTTAGGCGTAACAATCCGCCACAGTTTAGAGGCGAGGTTGATCCGGAGAAAGCAAGTCAATGGATACAAGACTTGGAGAGAATTTTTGAAGGAATAAGATGCTCGGACGAGAAGAAAGTGACTTATGCTATTTTTATGCTAAGGGGAGATGGAGGACATTGGTGGAAAGGAACCCGCTGAGTATTGCAGGCTGAAGGGACTGAAATTACATGGGAAGTATTTTCTAATGCTTTTCTGGAGAAATATTTTCCTGCGAGTGCTAGACATGCCAAAGAAATGGAATTTCTTGGTTTGCGACAAGGAAATATGACGGTGAATGAGTATGGCACAAAGTTTGAGAGCTTATCTCAGTTCTCAGATTATGCTCAAACCCGGCAAGATGATGTGTGGAGATGTCGGAAGTTTGAATCAAGTTTAAGAGTGGAATTGAAACGAGGAGTGCTATCCTTAGGAATGACTCAGTTTCATGCTTTGGTTGATCCATGTGCGCGACTTGAGGAATTAGAGCCGTCGCAAGATCAGAGAAATCGTAACTTTGGGCCGACAAGGTTTCAGAGAGGTGGAGGTAGTAATACGAATCGGTTTCAGCACAAGCCGTATTCCAGACCATCAGGGAGTCAATCTCAACGACCACCAGTTGGGGGAAGTGCAAGTGGTAGTGGAGCTGGACAGAGAGTGGCGTTCACACCGATATGTTTTAAGTACGGAAAGAAAGGCCATATCTCTCCGGAGTGCACGATTAGAGGGATGGTTTGTTTTAACTGTAAACAGCATGGGCACATGTCGAAGGATTGTACTCAGCCGAAAAGGAAACCTACTGTTCGTTATGTTCGTGCTAATCAGCAAAAGTCAGGGAGTACTCAACCAAGATCTGGAGGGCGAGTATATACTATGACGGGAACTGAAATTTCTAAGTCTGATGACCTTATTCAGGGAGAAGGTGACATTGGAGGTAATCTTCTGACTGTGTTATATGATTCTGGTGCTACACACTCATTTATTGCATATGATTGTGTGGAAAGGTTGAAGTTGTCTGTGTCTTCTCTGAATGTTAAATTGAGTGTATCTACGCCAACTGTTAAACTTGTAGTTACATCTAAGATATGTTTGGATTGTCTTGTTGTTGTGAAGGACCGTTTGTTTTTGGTTAACTTGATTTGTTTACCTCTTGTTGAGATAGATGTAATCTTAGGGATGGACTGGTTATCTTCTAACCATATCCTTATAGATTGTGCAAGTAAAACCATAGTTTTTCCTAAGGAAGAAAAGTCTAGATTCTTGACTGCTGTTAAGGTCAAGTCTTTGTTAAGAGAGGGAGCGCAGGGATATATGGTATTGTCTTCTCTAGAAGTTAAGAATGAGAAGGATGTGAATACTATTCCTGTTGTCAATGAGTTTCCAGAGGTTTTTCCTGATGACGTACCTGGTTTACCACCTGAGAGGGAGATCAAGTTTTCAATTGATTTAGTACCAGGAGCAGGTCCTATCTCAATTGCACCATACCGTATGTCGCCAACAGAGTTGAAAGAGCTGAAAAAGCAATTGGTGGAACTGTTGGAGAAACAGTTTGTGCGACCTAGTGTTTCACCATGGGGTGCGCCAGCATACACAGCATCACGTAGACTTTTTATTTTCTCGGCTCTTTCTTTTTCTAATACATATTTCATCATTAGTCCTTCACCACTCTTTCGTACAACTCTTCTCCAATTGAGTAGAAAACATTTGCCACTCTTATCAGTATTTTCACCTTCAACTGGCTCATTATGGGCGCTCTCTAGTCAACTTTGTCTGGCATAGTGAGTTCATCCCTTTTATGTTTGTTTAGTTCTTTGATTACCCAGTATTCCACAATCTTTTTTATATGTTCCCCTTTTCGCTTCCTTCTTATAGTTGCCAAGGCATCCGCTTGTTTATTTTTTGTTCTTAGTATATGGGAGAATTTTACCCTCTCAACTTCTTCCAAAAGATTCATTGCCATTTCTCTGTATGCCACCAAGGACGCCTCCTTCACCCCTCATATTCTCCTATGAGCTACTTCACTACCAAGTTTGAATATCCCTTAACCATCAATCTTTTTGCTTTTACCTCTTTGGCCATCAGCAGCCCTAATATGAGGGCTTCATATTATGCTTCATTGTTGGTGCAAGGGAAGTCCATCCTATAAGCAAATGGTAGCACTTCCCCTTTGTTATTAGTGAAGACAACTCTTGTTCCTCTGTGTGGCACTGAAGGTGACCCATCAAACATCAACGTCCATGTTTCCACTTCTTCGCTCCTTCATTTCTCTAGGGACTTCAACTTCAATGTGGTCTTCAAAGATGGCGAGCCAGATAGCTAAAGGTATACTAATGCTTAACTCTTTAGTGCAATCGGTGTTACTAGAGTGATGTCATATTCGCTTAGCATCAATGCCCACTTGCTTATCCTTCTAGCTAGTGTTGGATTTTGCAACATATACTTGAGCCCCTTTGACTTAGTCATTATATGGATACTATGCATCTGAAAGTAGTGTCTGAACTTCTGGGTAGCGTATACCAAAGCGAGGTAGTGTCTTTCCTGCTTAGAATACCTTTATTTAGCTTCCTTCATGATTCTGCTTAAGTACGAAATGGGTCGTTCCATGCCCTCCACTTCCTAGGCAATCAGTCCACTTATTGATTGATCTGTGGATGCTAAGTAAAGCTTTACTAGTAGCTTCCTTGTTGGAGGTGACATGACTTTTGTAGAGGTCAATACTGATTTGATCCCTTCGAAGGCTTCCTGATCCTCCTTTGTTCATTTAAAAGCTTTCTTTTCTTTTGGCAAACCCCTTAGCGATCCAAACAATTCGCCCTATGCTAGGATGAATCTTCGGATGTATCCCAGTTTTCCAACGAGTTTCTGTACTTCTTGTGTGATGGTGGGCAGTTGTAATCCTTGTATGGCCTTTATCTTTTCTTCAACTATCGAGATGCCTTCTATATGAACTTTGAAGCCTAAGAATTTTCCTGAAGCTACTCCAAACGCGCACTTCATAGGGTTCATGTTAAGCTGATATTTCCTACACCTCTAAAACATCATTTTTAAATGATTCATATGTTCTCCCTTTTATTTGGATTTAACCACCAAATCATCTATATAGTCATCAATAAAATCATATAACATATCATGGAAGATGGTCGTCATTGCTCGCTGGTATGTTGCTATAGCATTCTTTAATCCAAAAGGCATCACAACCTAATAGAAGTTCCCAAGGGGCGTCCTGAATGTTGTCTTATCTTCATCTTCAGGCACCATTCAAATTTGATTATAGCTATTGAACCCATCTATACACGAAAATATTTCATGTGTCGTCATGACGTCTATAAGGTTGTCTATATTGGGCAATGAAAAATCATCATTTGAACACGCCTTATTGAGATCCTTGAAGTCAACACAGTATATAATATAACCATTCTTCTTTATTGGTACAATATTGGCAAGCCGACTAGGGTGTTGTATGGGCTTTATAAACTACACCTTAAGCATCTTCTCTACTTCTTTTTTAATTTGTATCTCAACTTTTGGGTTGAATTTGCGCAGAGGCTACTTTACTAGGTTTGCATCAGGGTGTACGGCCAAATTATGCATTACCAAGGTGGGACTTAACCTTGGCATTTCTTCATATTCCCAAGCAAATACATTCTTGAATTCCTTCAAGACTTCAATCAATTCTAGCGAGGCCCCTATGAACAAGGCCTCAAATTTCCTTCATCTATCCCCACATCTATATCTTCTAACTTTTGTTTTTGTTGCCTTGGTGAATCCTACAGTTCTGGAGGTGCTTCCTTCACTTAGGCATCGTTGAACACTCCTCATTTTTCTTCTTCGACGACGCTAGCTAGCATGGGACCAGTAGGGGGCAAGGCGCCTTCCTTATTGGCCCCTTGCTTTCTTATAAGATTCTCCATCCCACCTCACTACTAGGAAGGCGTCCTTTCACAATTGCTTTTTCTTAGCTGTTCCTTTTCGTCGTATATTCCTTTCCCTCTATTGCTGCCGAATCTTGAGAGTCCCAAGTCTTCGAATGCTTAAAGGCCTATGTTAGATGTAGTGCCTTAGCTAGGTCTAATATTTTTTCTCCTTTTTTTTTCTTTCAGTTTCACACCTTCTTCTCTTCTTATATGATTAATTCCAGGTGGTGCTAACTCATCAAAGAGCGAGGCATCTATCAGGTGTGATTCTAAAGTGTTAAAGGGCGTCTTCGTGGTAGGTATCTCTATGTGTTTTCCTTTTCCCCTATAGCTTGACTTAACACATTGGTGTAAAGTAGATGGCACACAATGATATAGGTGAGTCCAAGTGCGTCCAAGGAGTATATGATAAACGGGGTCTCTAACCACCACTTGGAAAGCGTTGGACATCTTGATGTGCCCAACCTCTAAGCTCTTAGTTACAACATCCCCTTGTCATAACAAGCATTCCTTGGTACATGTTCAGCAAGATATCTGACCTCCTTAGGCATTCTGTTAGGATGCCCAAAGCGTTGAATATTATTATGGGGATGACATTTATCCCTGAACCATTGTCCACCAGTGCTTTCCATACCCTGTGTTCTTTTATAATAGCTTCCACGAACAGTGGGTGGTTGTGGGTGAACTCTTGGTTGTTTTTCGTTGGTTCTCTAAACACAATCAGCATAGCATAGGATATTGCAAGCTTAGTGAACAAAGCATTTGTATCACATAAGTCTCCATCCTTCTTCTTTATCACATTTACTAAGGCGCTTGATGCCTCGCTCTAGGCATGTGTGTCCAATCCCCACTGTCCAAAAAGAATCTCAAACCCTCTAGTTTTTGCCAACCCACTAATTAGGTTGGTGTCGAAGGGTTGTTTTATCCTTTCTACTGGTATTTCATCATTCATCCCTTCTCTCGAAACTATAATTAGCTAGCTGCCATTGATAGTTGTTTTTATGATAACAAACATGATGAAGATGACGATGGTGAGACCAAGTCCAAGATGCTCAAGATTAGCTCTAGGACTTAGAATCTTTTGTACAAAGCCTTTCTAGATATCTTATTGATTTTGCATGAAAAGATGAAAATGGTTTTTAAATTAAATATCCCAAATTCAAATCATGGTTTTGAAAGCCTTTAAAAGTGTTGAAAGTTGTTTTTCAACAGAGGTATTCGAATACCATTTAGAGGTATTCGAATAACATCCTTCTAAATTATTTTTACACTGCTTTTAAAATAGAGGTATTTGAATACCCTTATAGGTATTCGAATAACTTTCTTCTAAACAATTTTTAAAATGTGTTTAAAATAGAGGTATTCGAATACTCCATTATGGTATTCGAATAACTTGTCTTTAAATTGTTTTTTATAAGAAATGAAATCAGTGGTATTCGAATACCCCATAATGATATTCGAATAACCCACGAGGCTCTATTTTAGGTTTTGAAAATGGCAGCCAACGTCTCTGCATTTAATATGGCTTTAATGGCACCCAACGGCTCTTTTCTTCATTACTCTATAAATAGAGACCTTGGGTCTCTTCTGAAAGCTGGCCAAACCATTTGAATTATTTGTTGCTTGTGTTAAAAATGTGATTCACTATTTTCTTATTTTGTGTACTCTTTTCACCAAAACCTTGAGATATCCTAAGAGAGCTTCTTTGCACTTCAAATAGTAATATTTGCTCTTTGTGAGAGTTTCTCTTCGTCTATATTCTGGTTCTTTGTAAAAGGGTGAGGTATCTCTTAGTGAAATTGTGAGGGTAAGGTATCCCTCAGTAAAAGGGTGAGGTATCCCTTGTTGTAAAGAAGGTGAGGTATCCTTCAAAGGGGGTGAGGTATTCTTCTAGTAAATAGAGTGAGGTATCCCTATTGTATAAATATTGCAAGCATCTGTTTTAAGCTTGTATTGAATAGTAAAAAATCTTGAACTGTGTTTCGGGGACTGAACGTAGGCCACAAGTGGTTGGTGGTCGAACTAGGATAAATATCGTGCCTGCTTTTCTTCTCTTTATCTCTTTATTTATTGTAATTTATTTATTATTGTTTAATTGTTTATTTTCTGTTCTTAAAGCATTTAATCATCTTTATATTTTCAATATACTGCTTCGAGAAATTTATGTTAAAAAGGGTTTGCAACAAAGTTTTAATTAATCAATTCACCCCCCTCTTGAGTACTGAAGCCACTTGGGTAACAAAAACTACGACGTTCATGCTATAATTTGGCAAAGGATGCCTATATACATCATTATTAGCATTGGTTCTCTCAAGCAATAGTATATTCCCTTCTTCCAATTTTCTTTTATAGAAAATCTATTTTATCACCCAGCAATCCATGGTTAAGTGGTTGTTTGTCCGGTGGAGTATACAAAATGTTAGGTTCTTGTATTCTTCATTTGTAAATCCCGCCTTCTCTGCTCTAGGCCACAAGATTTTGTCCTTTAACCATTCTTTTATCAATTAGTAGACTTGTTGCTTAGAGAGAGGGAGTGGGGGAAGCGACTCTCTTTTCATCTTATAATCTTTTGGTGGAGGCATCACCCTATAACTATTTTTCCTCACCATATCATCCAAGGTGCAAATATCAAAAACAGACTTTGCCTCATTTTTCTTACCGTGGCGCCTCATTGCTTCAGAGACATCAACTACTCACTTGAGTAGCTCCGAAAAGGTTGTTACACCGCTCCAGGACAACAATATTTGAGATCTGTCCTCCACGTTCTTGATGCACCTATACGTAAGTTTACTTCGGGGAGCATTTCTTTGCACTACAAGGCTCAATATCAATATCTTTTTATGAAGACGATAAGTTCCTCTCCATTCTTCTACTTTACTCACCCTAGGTCCATGATATACAGGGCGTCTTCTTCCTCCAAAAACTTATTATAGAATTATTACGCCATTTCTTCCTAAGTATAAATAGAGATTAGGCGTAATTTAGCATACCATGTGAAAGCCCTTCCTCTTAGAGACTTAGAAAACTCTTATAGCCTCAAGTCCTTGTCTCCTCTAAACATGCCTAAGTTATCTAAAAATGACATGATGTGCTCCCTAGTGCTTCCTGTTCCATATTCAAACTTTCGAAATGTGAGCGGTTGATACCCCTAAGGGTACAACCTTGCTAACACCTCCAAGGAGAAAAGCGGTTCCACACTTGAAATTAGGGGTGTCAAAACGAGCTAGCTCATTCAGGGTCGGGCCATTTTCGGGCAGGCCTATTCTGGTCATGTAAGTTTCGGGTTAGCATTTTGCTAGTCCAACTCAGCCCATTTAGCCTTATGTAGTGTTAAAAAAGTGAGCTAGCCTAACCCATTCGGTCTCAACCTATTCGGGCCATGCAAGTTTTGGGCTAGCATTTTGCTAGCCCAGCCCATCCATTTTGTCAGGTTATTCGGGTCGACTCATCGGGCTTGACCTATTTTGACACCCCTACTTGAAATCACATCATGCCCCTCATTTCACATCTGGAGCAAGCGCCTAAATTCCCCATGGGTTATAGGGGCATGATCAGGCCTTTACATCGTAGTGTCCTCTCTTCTTGCTATAGACTGTTCAAGAACATCTTCGCTTTGTACTCTTCCTACTGGAGCAACTCGATTGTTGTTAGCCTGCACACTCGTTCTTAAGTTTGTTAGCATGTTCATCAAAGTTTCTTGGCTTGTAACAATGGAGTTTATCACTATTGTTGGCACCACCATATATGGTGAGTTAGGTTGAACATGAGAGTAAGGCGTTTCCAGGCCACTAAGAAGATCTCTGGCTGGGTTCCTATAACTCCCTTTGTCCCTGTTCCCAACACCATTACCCCTAACCTCGCCTTGGGGAATCTCCTCATTGTTTCCAGGGAAATCCTCTAAGTTAAAGGATAACCTTCTTGGTGTGACCAGTGGGGCCACAACCGAGTTGGGGTTATTTTGGGTGATTTCTATTTTTTGCACACCTCCCAATCGAGTCGCCAATTGTTTAAGTACAAATTTGATGGGATTAGCAAAGAAAGTAGATGGTTAGGAAAGTAAAGAGAGTGGGTTCATAAACTTGTGAGGCGTTTGTAAAATGGGCTAAGACACTCCGATCCTGATAGCTTGGTACAAAACTAGTGAAACATCAATGGCTTCCTATAAGAAAATGAGATGGGAAGATCTAATGAAACTCGGGACACTCTCTCTAGGTTCATGGGTTTTCTAACTATTGTTATTTGTCTTCTCCCATGCAAAACCATGTAAGAATATTTATAGAGGGTCATAGTCAGCATTGGACAAAAGGCATTTATTGTTGGGATGCTGACATGGCCTCTTTATTGGGATATGGGATCTAAGATTATGAGATATTAAGGATCCAGTGATGGCATCCTATTAGCTATTTTGGGTTGTGACAGAACACTAAAGTTTAATGTTTTAGGGGAATCTATATGTTATTTGGTGTTGGTTAATTAAGGATAAGCAGGTTAGGCTGACGAGAGCGTCTTTTTCATTTCAAAGTTATGGGGGTTATGGGACATGCATCACCCAATTGACAATTACCATGGAAGCTCCAAATCTTGTGGCCTGAGACGCCTCTTAGAGTTTTCCTTCACCCAAAGCCTTCCAAGCCTTATAATGGGTTAGAGTTCCCAATCTCAAATCCCCTATGCATAGCCAGGGCATCATCCTCTGCGTCCTGATTAGCACATGTCAACTTATTTCCTTCATTCCATTTTTAACCTTCTAGTTTCATTTTAATTATCTAGTTTGATGAGAACTAGGTCTAAAATAGAAACACTAATCATTAGATAAAAGCATAAATTGCAAGATCACAAGTTGTGTGATAGAAATTTGTATGAACTGAAATGTGAAGAAGACAAGATAAAGGTGACACCATTAAGTTTTCTTAGAAAGGTGTGAAAGATTACATATCATTTTAATTAAGCTAGTAAAATGTTATTGAGGAGACTAGGAAAAGGATATAAAAATGGGACTGGTGATTTCTATATCTTATTGGCTAAGAAAATTATGCATTATGACTTCTAAAATAAAATACTAACATAAAATTATAACCTAGCAACTATACCTATGCCTACCTTAAATAAATTTAAAATAACCAATCTCCATTAGTCCTAACCTTCCCATGTTACCAACATATACACACAACATAGGTGACTAATCCAGCAAGTAAAGGAGTGAGTGTGTGCATGTGAGAGACCGGGTGGAATGGAGAAAAAGAAACAATACTATGAGAAAATAAGGAAGTAACTTGAAGGACGGGGAGGAGGAGGAACGACCGTGAGGGAGGCTCTCTTGCATGATGGACTTCAAGCAACAGATTGGCCTAGCTCTAGTTGGGAAAGTTGTTTAATTCTCCAAGATGAACACAATCATATACCTTCATCATCTTCATTCCATCATCTTCATACACTTCTCATTGAGCTCTTAGTCGAGAGGTAGGGGATGTTCTTATCTTCATCTTCACACACTTTTGTGTCTTGTTGATGAAAATAATGTTGAGAAATCAATTTGCATGTGATAATGGGGAAGAGGATGGTCTTGAGGTTCAATGGATATGTGGGGAGTACCCACACATTTTGATTTCTTGTTATCTAGTAGTTTTTCAATTTAAATTGAGGATCTGAACTACTTGTAAGTTTTTGGAAGCTTGGTGACATATTTGTGATTGAATGAGGTTTTAGTTTTGGTGGGAGCTGAGGCTTGCTCTCCATGAATCCAACCATAGATGTTGTATTATGTGATTAAATGAATTAAGTCATGTCTCCCATAGAGGAAATGAAATATGTATTTCCAAAATGAGGGGGTTGCTCTCGATACAGTAGGGAATAGTTGGGTTAAATATTTTGTTTTATTGTTAGTTGAGTTCCTATACTAATATGAGCAACACCTAGTGGATCATCTAATTCTTGGGGCTGCAATTAGGTTAAACACGGCATAAGGGTATCAAAATGGAGTTTAGAATGGTTAAAGGCTAAAATTGATTATTGAGAACCAACTTAATGGTTACAGCCTTGTCCTACGCAGATTTCAATATGTTTATACTTGTCTTGGTTACTGAAATTAGTTGAAATATATGAGGTATGTGCTGCTACGGTGTGCTCGATTTCTTGATGCTTTATATTCCTAAATTGTTGCTGGTTTATGAGAACTATGGCTGACATGTTGTGACTAAGTTCTTAATCAATAAATGCGTTGTTTCATACTTTAAATTTGATAGATAATGATAAGAGTATATATTACTATAGAGTATAGATTGGCCGAATTCTGTGTTCATAAAAGGTATGTGGTTGCTAAATTAGCATAGACGATGGCAAATAGTTACTGACTTGTTGTGAGTGAATCCTTAAAGTATGCATGTTATATAATTTGATTGGATTTGATTGGTAACGAAAGGGATATACCCTATCCTGCTAGGGTTGAAATGGTTATACATTTATGAGCCAAGTTTAGTGGCTAAGTTGAGTTATAATCCTATAAGTTCATGTTGCCTTGTTTTTTTATATTTTGATTTGGTAAGTTAAATGTTAACTTTCTATTTTAAATCTAGGAAAGTAAGGTCTAAGCCTAAGTGACTGAGGGTCATGGTGTAACCATGACTAGTCAATGATCAAAACACTTTAGATGCTAATGAGCTAAGTAATTTGAAGAAGACTATGATAGCTCTTGTAAAAGATTGGAAATGGACCTAAACTCTTATGAGTTGTTGCCTAATATCTCTCTCAAGAAGTACAAGGTCATTTGACTTTCGTAAAACTTTGATTACATTAGATGCATAATTGTATATGTATATTGTGATCCTTATGTAAGATACTCATGAATAGCATGATATTATGTGTAGAAGTTATACATACATACATACATACATACATACATACATGCATACATGCATGCTCATTGGCTTATGAATAATTATCTTGCTTATGATTGAGGCCTTCAGTCGAGTTCTCAAGTAAATGGTAAAACTACATGTTCATACATTTTTTTTAATGTATCATGTTCAATGTTATAAGCTATAATATATGATGTGTATGAGCTAGTTTACTTGTCATGCAATAAAAGAAAGAGTGGACCCTCGATAAGGGAGGCAATCTCCAAATAGATATATGGATCCTCATTAAGGAAGATGACCTCATAAAATGCATAATGATATTCCATGGGACTTTGTTCCCTAAAGAAAGAAAGAAAAAGAAAGAAAAGAAAGAAGGCAGGGGACACCCTTGCTATATGTATATGAGAGCTCTCAAACAGAATCACGAGGGGTCATGTATATATGATAAAGAAAGAATGAATGATGAAAGGTATGAACAAGTAACTAGTAGAAAAGAATGAATGTTATCTGCATTGCATATTTATATATAATGTGTGTCTGTGAAAAATAAAAATAGTTTTCTATAACTTGATATAGCTGGAAGTATCATGAAGTTTTTTCACTTGTTTTTATTTAAAAATAGCATCATGTGTGTCTTGGATTTACTCATCCGAGATTGGGAGCTTCATCTTTTATCTGAGAGTCTCCATCAGCATTGCTACTACTACATTGTAGCCTATGACCTGGTCTGTGGGGTTTTATTTTGAGATGTACAGCCTGAGGGCTTTCTAACATGCCCATATATTTTTTGATGTGCATGTAAATTGTTGTATTGTGGCTGTCATCTTTTGGTTATGATGCCCATAAATGTTAAAACTTACTACTTGAGCACTATCTGATTGTAAAAACATATTAACCAAAAAATGAATGCAAATAGTATTTTGTGAAAATGTGCTCATACTTATGTGTTTTAATAAATAAATAAGTCAGTGGTTTTAAACTTAAGATTTATAAGTTAGAATGGTCCTTCTAACCTGGACTAAGAAATTAATTTCTGATAGAAGTTAGAAACTGAGTTCTTAAGATAAGCACGAGACCATATTTTTTTATTGGCCAGCTTAGGGAAGAAGATAAAAGAATATGACTTTCTTAAAAATATTGGTATATGGGTAATGAATATTATCTAATTAACGAATAAGGAAATTAACGTGAGGGTACGAACAGATAGGAGGGAAAAAAAATTCATGTGACATTTTTGGCTTACTTATAATTCTTCCTTAAGAAACCTTAACACAGAGTGATATAAGCCGGGGTGTTACACCAAGAGAATTCTTATAGAAGGCATTGAAGAATAAAATAGTTCAAGTTACTTATATTCGAGTCATCTAGGATATGTATGATAGGGTCAAAAACAGTGTGCGAACACATTGTGGAGTCACAAAGTATTTTCCTGTATTCGTAGGTTTATATCAAGGGTCAACATTGAGCCCTTATCATTTTGTCTTAGTTTTGGATGTTCTTACTCAACATATCCATGGACCAGTGCCTCAGTGCATGCCTTTTGTGGATGACATAATCCTAGTGGGATGGTTAAGAGAGGGAATAAATGGTAAACTAGGGCTATGGAGGGAAGATTTTGAATCACATGACTTCTGTTTAAGTAGAAGTAAAATAGAGTATATGAAATGTAAATTATGTAATACGCGCGTTAACACAGGCTTGGAGATGAAAATTGAATATCTCACCATACCAATAGTCGCACAGTTTAAGTATATTTGATCTATTATACAAAATTATGGAGAAATAGAGGGAGATGTAAATCATAGGATTCAAGTTGAAAGGATGAAAGAGATGAATGCTTAAGGTGTTATTTGTGATAAAAAGGTACATATTAAGCTGAAAGGAAAATTTTACCACACAATCATAAGACCAACGTTGGTTTATGGTATTGTATATTGGGCAGTAAAGAGCCAACAAAAATATAAGATAAGTGTGATAGGGATGAGAATGTTGCGTTGGATGAATGAGCATACAAGAAAAGATAATATCAAAAATGAATGTATTAGAGGGAAAGTAAGAGTGGCACTCATTAAGGAAAAGATGATAGAATCATGCTTAATATGATTTGGACATGTGAGAAAAAGATTAATAGAAGTCTCAATTAAAAGAGTTGATTAGATGGATGATAGCTCAATAATTAAAGATAAAGGAAGACTTAGGAAAATTCTAAGTGAAACTATGAGAAAAGATTTAATAGATCTAAATGATCTCTTAGAAGATTTAGTTTATGATAGAATATATTGATATCATTTTATCTAAGTAGCCAACTACACCTAATAAAAAAAAAGTTTTGGTTGTTGATGTTGGTATGATTTTTCTTTTTCAGCCGAGACATAATATTTGCTAGTAAATGCCAAACAAACATTAACCAGCATGCTTTTTCATTAATCAAACAAACAGTGGGCACCCACCAATTAATCATACAGCATTACTTCCATGATGAATCTTGTCGTTTCTTAGAATTGTCATTAGTATTATTGTGGCAATTAGGTAAGACACCCTAATCAAGCACAGATAAATAATTAGAAATGGAATTAACAAAGTCTCCGAATTAATCAATCATGTCTTACAATTCCTGCCAGTATAGTAACCAATCATTATATCTGGCGGTGCATACTGTGGCTTATAAGCCTCTATGGTAGATTGCCAAGACCCACAAACTTAATTATAATTATATTTGCATGATTGCCCAGACCCACAAACTTAATTATATTTATATATGCATTGTATATTAGGATTAAAAATTTGAAATCATTCTGCAAGAATAACAGACTAAAATAATCTTCAACTCAGCGGATCCAAACCTTCCCCACATAGGAACAAAGGAAGAAAGAGCGTAGTATCTGGGTTGCATGTGTTTGACAAACAAGACATTCTGGTTTAAGTCATTGGAAATTGGAAATGTATTTTCTATTTTTCTTTCCCTGTACGAGAAATTAATACGTCATGTATATGTGACAGTAGTTTCTTTGATTAATGATGGTTATTATGACCTATTGATTAATGATCGATGGTTATTTGTTTTTATTAGAAAAAAATTTAGCATAGATGAGATATTTTTTTATATTAAAGAATAATATTATATCTTCTTATAATTTTTTTTAATATTTTTATAATATTAAATAAAAAAATATTAAATAAAAAAATGAATACATTTAATATTTTAATAATATAAAAAATATTTAATATTTTTTATTTAATAATTAAGAAGATTAATAAAAAAATTTGATAAGAGGATAAAATATTTCTTTATTTTAAAATCACGTAAATCGTGAATTTCAACAAACAATTTAAAATAGAATTATATATTGCGTATTAGCAGAAGATTCCTAAATTTGAACTCAAAAGAATTAATACGAGCGAAAAATCAATTAAATGAGTCATAAACATCATTATGGTTATTATGAGTGTGTGCGCGCATGGCGGCATTGGATTTGGCACTATAAAAGTTAAGTCAAACAAAAACAGAAGAAAGATCATATCAGTTTTTTCGGTAAACAGTTTTTAGTTTTGTTTAATACATTATTGAAGGGACAAATATAGCAAAGAGAAATAGTTGATCTAAACAAGGATCGAACGACATTATCATTACACTCTAAATTTTAAAGACTAAGATTAATATTAATTAAATTACAAGCTCATTGAACGATTTAGGTATATTAACTAATATAAACAATCATGCTCGACATTTGATGTGTCATGCCGCATGGCAAAATGTAATTTAATGTATATTGTGGATATATTCTTAAAGAAGGGGGATCGGTTTATATCAATGTAAGTCTTTTTTGACTTACACTCATTTTTAATCGTTAGATCTACTTTTATCTAATGATTGAGATTATTTCATTAAAAGTAATCATTAGATGAAAGTGAATCTAACAGCTGAAAATAAGTATAAGTTAAAAAAGACTTACACTGGTGTAAGTTGATCATATCTCATTCTTAAATATTCTTGGTATAAAAGTATTTCTTTTTTTCTCTTTTTAAAGTGTAACATACATTGAGTAATATAATGTAAAGAGAAATATTTTAAAGAGTGTAAAAGTATTTCTCTTTACATTATATTGAAACTGAGAAAATGAGAATATGAAGATTATACACTTTCACAATACACTCAGGTTCTTATATACATAGTGTAAGCTAATATTAACTACCTGTGGCGCCAACTGCACCTATAACAGACTGTACAACAACTCTAATGTTACAGATTTAATAATGTTATTTATGTGCTTTTATGTAACAACTTAAGTTGTTGAGAGAGTTAGTTTATGACATTGTATTAGAATTTTTATGATTAAGTAGTTTAGAGTTTGATTCTTATCACCTTCATTCTTTTAAATAAAAGTAGAATTTAAGCACATGGTAAAGATGTGAGCCAATACATTATCTACGTTTCAAACCTAAATAGTTCTTTCATGAAGTGACGTGTTAGAGATTTAATAAAATCATTCATATACTTTTACTTAACAAGTTAAGCTTTATTTGCTATTATATTTTTCTATTATAATTATGCCACATGCTCAAGATCTACAAATAACAACGTAAAAGCTTTTCAAATTGCGTGATTTTTTATATCTTTTCCCATACCACCAAGAGATAGGAGAAATTGTAAAATATCCTTGGACTGTTATTTGGGATTGTTTTTCATTGAGTAAACCTTCACTTTAGTCCTTGGATTTGTATGCACCGGTCACATTCGTTTCTGACTTTAAAAATTAATAATTTAATCTCTGAAACCTCAAAACATCGATCATGTTAGTCCTTACATCAGTTACCATCAGTTAAACTTGACAGAGACACACGCAGGGCATGTTAAGTGCTAACGTGGATTCTACATGGCAAACAACTCCTCCCCCATCAGAAAACAACGTAGTTTTAAAAAAAATAAAAATGTTATACGACGTCGTGCAACCTGTCTTCCTTCAAAACCATTTCCCTTTTCTTTTTTATCTCCAAGACTGTTACCTGAAGAGCAGATTCTTCTACAAATCCAAAAATTCAAAAACCTGAAACCTCATTTCCTAAGTTGCTTGCTTGCTTAAGATGATGAGTGGTTGAAATTGACCCCAAATCGCATCATCACACTCCGAAGGAAGTTGGTCTGGGAGTGTGGGTTCCAAACCTAATGCCCCTAATTACAGGGGAGGTGGGGCCATGGTTTGCTATTATGATATGAAAATGGTGGTTTGAATATTCAAAACAATGGCAAATCCTAGAAGACCATTCTATAGGTGCCCAAAGTTCAAGGTAAAGGTAAGGGGTTGGGTTGAATTGTGTAAGGGGAAGCTTTTACTGTTATTATACTCATTTTTTAGTATGCTTAATGTGTTGTGTGTTGCAAAATGGTAACTATTGTAGATATTTATATTGGGTTGAGAATGGATTAGAGGATAATGGAATTAGTAATGGAGGTGGTAATGAAGCTACTTATGAAGGTTCATATGAAGTTGCTGTTGCAGCTAGTATTAGGGCTACTACAAGTGAGAATGAAGGTTAGAGAATGAATGTTGCTTAAAAGATTAGTAGTTTAGAAGTTGAAGTTAGGACCCTAAGATTTTGTGTAATTAGCTAGTGTACTATGATGCTAATTTTGATCGTAATGTGGGGATTAGTTTGTTTGGGGAAGTAGGCAATTGGGGTAATAATGTTGGTTTGTAATGTTGTGTAATTGGCCACTTGGCCTTTGAAATGAAAGAATATGAGTTTTGATGATCATCGTTATTCAATTTGAATTGGAAGGAATTGCATAAATAACTTAATATGAAATGAACACAATTGGAAAGAACCTAATCAAGCATATTTCATTGATCTTTCAATAGGTCTTACAAGTGTGGACATGAAGAACATTTACAAAAAAATGTTGCCTTAAAAGTATCATAAGAGGTCTTTATAAGCATTATGACCATTTACAAAACAAAAGATCATCACTAACATCAAATTGTCTAAAAACACAATCCAAAAGCACATGTATCATATCAAAATAACCCTTTATGTGTAGCTTCCAAAAAAACTTTTACAGTTTGCAAAATAGTCCATAAACTATTCGAGATAAACCTATACATCTTCTAAAAAGTAGGACCAAATCCTATGTCCAAAAAAAGGTCCAAATCCTATGCAGCTTCACATTATCATCATTTGTCGGTCTTTGGTGGAGCAGGCTTCAAACTAGGTGTGAGCATGAACTTGAAGAACCTTGATGATGTTGTAAAACTTGTTGCAGCAATGATTTCTGCACTAACACAATGTTGTGGATGTGGTGAACCAGATCTTGTAGTTAGAGCTTAAGCAAGTGTTGTAGTGGCAATTGGTTTTGGTGGCCTTAAACTAGCTAGCCTCGTAGAAGTTTAGCCCTTAAACTAGATGATCTGGTAGGGAGTGGTTTGATAATTCCCTGCAATATATGATGCACCCAAGTTAGTGATAAATCAAAAATATTATATTAACTATGGTAAAAAAAAATAACAATAATGATTTGGTTGTTAAGGTTGGAGCATTTGGGACGGTTGGGGCTTCATTTGCAACTTAAGCTTGAGTGGACTGTGGTTGAGAACCCATTGGATTTACTTTAGCTTGTTTCCATCATCATCACCTGTTAAGACATTATATATAAAACAAATAAAAGTTAGAAAAGTACAATTATGAGAACATAACATAATACATGCTATGGTTTCTATTACCTGACCACACAAGAGTCCATTTGTTACTCTCATTTTTCTCCTTCTCGACCTACTATTCTACTTAGGAGCTAAGGGCACAATATACCTTGACAACTTCACCTTAATTGTCTGCATGTTTGCCAAAAACTGTGAGGGGGTTGTTGACCTTGCACATTCCCATACCATGCCCCTTATTTCCTTATCCTTCCATTGTTTTGTAAAATTCTTCCAAAGATGCCAAACACAGAACCTATGATGCATTGCAGGCATCACCTCTTGCATTATTGGTATCAGTCCCTATAACATACACAACTAATTCATTTTAGTCCTTGTAGCTTACATAACTAATTTATTTTAGTCCCTATGATGAAGAAAATGTATTCAAATTAGTCATTGCGAGCCAGATCACTTACCTTTTGCATATCTGATATGTAGTTTCCTCCATGTTGTTTGTAGTCCCCCAAATCCTCATGCAACAGGGTCAGGGACCATTTCCAAATCTTTGTTCTCCACCCCCACAATAGCATATGTTATGACAAAACTATCAGTATTAGCATCTTGTCCCACAACTAATATTTTCCCCTATAATATCCTTTTAAGAAACCCTCATCTAGGCTTATTAATGGCCTGCACTTTGCCTTAAACCCTCTTTTCATACCTTGAAGGCATACATAAAATCTTTCAAACACTGGTAGGGAATGAGGAATAGAAATGATATTGAGTTTGATCATAGAACTAGGTTACCAAGTAAGAGGACCGTAGATACCAAAAAGAGAAGACAAATGCATAGACCACAACACAAAAAAGGGAACAACATAATTCACAAAAAACAGGGAATATTTAGGGTTTAGGGTTCATACATTTTTCAATTTCGTGGGCCACATTCAAGATTTCACACCAATTGCATTTTGATTGAGAGCAAATCCGCTTGAATTTCATAGTATATCGCACTAGATATTAGGATCAAGAATATTTGTGGGGTGGGTTAGGTTTGGAACCCACACTCCCAGACTAACTTCCTTCGGAGTGTGGTGATACAATTTGGGGTCAGTTTCCACCACCCATCATCTTAACCAAGCAAGCAACTTAGGAAATGGGAGTTAAAGTTTTTGAATTTTTGGATTTGCAGAAGAATCTGCTCTTCAGGTAACAGTCATGGAGATAAAAAAGAAAGGGGAAATGATTTTGAAAGAAGATGGGTCGTATGACGTCGTATAGCCTTTTTATTTTTTTTTCTTTTAAAAACTACGTCGTTTTCTAATGAAGGAGGAGTTGTTTGCCATGTAGGGCCACTTATTATACTTTTGTTAGATTGTTGTAATACTTTTAGAATATACAAGAACTTCTCTAGAGATAGAGACCGAATCGAACATTTGACTACTTGAACTTTGAAAAGTGGGTTTATCTTTTTTTCTTTTTTTTATAATTATGCATTGAAAATGTATATTTTTCTTTTCTTATTGGCATTTTATTTATTTTTATTGCTTTAAGTGTTTTTTTACTGGTGCCTCTGTTTCTCTCTTTAGCCCTGTTTTAACCAAAGTATTTTGATCTTTAAAAAGCGACGTTGGAAATTAAATAGGATATTTAATTATTAATAAATTTTTAAGAATATGTACTTTGTTGTAAGAGTGCACACGGGTCGGGTTTTGTGGGTTTATGAGGAAAAAATGTCCAAACTAATTGATTGAAGTCGGATCAGGTCGGGTCGATTTTTGTTAATTCTTTTCGTGTAACCCAACCCGAACCAACCCGATTACCATCGGGTTGGTCGGGTGGGTAGTCAGGTTGGTCGAGTGAGTAGTCGGGTTGGACTGACCCATGAACACTTTCTAATAGGAATTATCCAAAACGACGTTGTTACTTGGGTCATCGGGTCATCGGGTTGGTTCACCAAACCCGTCACCCAAACCGATGGCTAGATAAATTTATTGGGTCTGATTCAAACTAATCCGTCTACCTAAACCAATCCAAATATATATAGTCAGGTCAGATCGAATCATTCGGACTCACAAGTCTGTGAGTTGAGTTATGCAGCCCTACTTTGTTACAATTGAAAAGTTAAAGACAACCCTTACCCAAAATAAATAAAGACTAACCACGCTTTTTATAAGAAATTACAAGAGATGTCACGTCATTTAGTTTTTCATCAAATATGGGTTTTGTCGTTTTGCTTTCAATGGATTTTATATTTCTATATTGCTTTTACTGATTTAATTTGATGAATTTTTTTTTTCTTTCCTATTGAGGATGAAATTTTATTATAAGGAAGAAATGGTTGCAAATGGATTGGAATTTTTAATTTTTACTTTTAATTACTTTTGTTAACAGTTTATAACAATTTAGGACATGTTTATAAGCAATTTTAAAGCATTTTTTTATTGTTCTTTATATGCTATTAGTGTTTAGAACATATTACATTTGTTTATAATTTATAGTAGTTTGATAATTTGAGTGACAATTTATATTAATGTTTTTATAATCAGTTAATAATTTATGTTGATATTTTCAGACAAAAAAATTTACGTTCATATTTTTATGTATTATGATTAATGAATATTATAACATTTTTATTTATAAATCTGAACAAGTAATTTTGTTTTCTAATTTTCGCTATTGCTTTAAATAGTGATTGGGTGCTAAAAGTAAAATTATATTAAAATACAAATTATAAATTATACATAAGATATCAAGCTAAAATCATTTTAATAGAAATATAAAGAATAATAAACAAAACGTAACAAGTATAAATGAAACAAATATAAAAAATCTCCGTGAAATTGATGGAGGTATTTTTTTATATATTTTTTAGAGTTTTTTTCACTTTTTAAATAAGAATTAATCTCTTAAAATACGATTAAACGCTTAAACGAAAATTTTTTCAATTATATTATTTCAATACACATAAAATTTAAAACTAAATATAAAATTACATACTTAAAAGACTTAAATCATATTTACTCAAATTAATACACCTCAATAGAGGCATATCCTAATCATACATATAATTGATTTTCTAGATAGTTTTTTATTTTCCCCGAGAACTAGCACATTGATGCAACAAAACCATTAAAACCCTTGCAATTGAAACTTTATTGTAATGATAACAATATTTTTCCAGTTTTAGGTGACACATAGTTGTTGGAAATCATAATTAGCTGCTAATCATCCTTATACTTTCAATTGCTTTCCTCTTGTCTCTTTTTTCCCCCTCTGAAACAATAGTACATATTTTTTCTTGCAAAGTTTGATAGCTAATCCTAATTGGATAGAAATCTTGTGTCTTATCTCTCTGTGCCCTTAATTAAAATTTACCAACTCATTGAAAAATTATAAGTCAATTTCTAATTAGTAATTGGGAAGGTTAACGGAGTTTTCAGTCCGTTTTGGTTGTTTCTTTTCAATTCCTTCTTTAATCTTCTCTTATAGTTTAAGTGGTTTCCGCAATTACATCATGACTATAATTTCAATCACATCAATTGCATTTTTTTTTACAATTATATGTAATTATAATAAACACAATATAATTACAATCACGACTGTAATAATAATTTAAAATCATGCTCACAACTAAAGAGGTCATTCTGGAGAATGTGAAAGCTGCAATTATCAACCCAACAATGTATTAGATTATGTCTTGTGTTGGGTTTGGGTTAAGCCCATTTGAAAAAGATTTTAAATTAGAGTCTTCGTCTTTGTATTTGTGTGTTGCATCAAAACAAGATTTGGAGGAAAAATAGTAAATTTATTGTGTGAGAGAGAGCACAGAGTGCAACATAAGAGATTAAAAAAAATTAGTAGCTACCATTTGAGGTGTTGTGTGAGGTGGAGAAAATTTGTGAGTGTTGGTATTTTTGTTTGAATGTTTGGTTTGAGAGAAAACAACACTTCTATGAGATTGGGTGTATTGGGGTTTTGAGTTTGTGAGAAATATTTCAATATTAGTGATTGTAATTGTTATTTTAATCTAGTTGATTGATTTGTGAAGTCGTGGACGTAGATAATAAAGGTTGAACCACGTTAAATTGTTTGTGCTGTTGTGCTTGTCTATTTGTTTGTTTTTTTGTGGGTGAGGGATTTTTTCCCAACAACTGGTATCAGAGTGGGTTCTGATCTCGCTTTTGATGTTTATGTTTTTTTTATAGCAAAGATGCAAGATCTAAGAAATAGTAAATTTGAGGTGAAGCTATTTAATGACAAGAGGAATTTCAGCCTGTGACAGAGCACTGTGAATGATATTTTAGTGCAATAGGGACTGATTAAAACTTTAAATGGAAAGGAAAAGAAGCCTGAAAAGATGACATATGAATAATAGGAAGAGCTGGAGATGAATGTACTTAGTAAGATTCAGCTATGTCTGACAGCTGAGGTAAAATATAATGTTCTGAATGAAACTTCTATTATTGATTTATGGAAGAAATTAGAGAATATGTATAAGTTTAAGTCTCTCACAAATCGTTTACTTTTAAAGAAATAATTGTATCAATTAAAGATGAATGAAGGTGTAGACATTAGAGATCACATAAATTATTTTACAAAGTTGATTACACAATTATCCAACATTGGTGTGAAAATTGATGATAAGGATAAAACTTTGTTGTTGTTGTTGTTGTCTCTTTCAAACACTTATGAGAGTTTAGTCACTACATTGCTAGCTGAAAAAGAGACATTGAAGGTAGATGATGTGATTGTCGTATTATTGGAGAATGTAAAATTTAAAAAATCGGGTATTTAGTCTGAATGAGGTATTTTGGTTGCTAGATCTGATCGTGGTAGGAATGTGTCTTGTGACAACTTTTATGATAGGGATAATTCAAGATCAAGTTGTATGTCAAGGTCGAATTATAGAGAAAAGCAATGCTATTATTGTCAAGAGATTGGTCATATTAAATTTTATTGCAGGAAGTTGAAAGTAGACATAAAAAAATTTGAGAAAAGTAAAAGAAAAGAGAAGTCTGAAAATGCTATAGTTGCTCTACAAGAACCTTTAGATTATGAAAATGAGTTATTGATAGTTGAAAAGGACAATAGTGCCTATGATGATTATTGGATTTTAGATTCTATTTGTTCTAATCGTGTTTATTCAAGGAATGAATGGTTTGACATGTATGATGCGGATGGTGATGAAGTAGTGAGATTGACTAATGATGATTGCTTAAATGTTACTGGAAAAAGTATTGTGAAAATTAAGATGCATAATAGTTTTGTGAAAACACTTGGTGATATGAGACACATGCCTACATTGGAAGGAATTTAATTTCTTTAAGTAAACTTGATGCATTGGGATATAGATATTCTGCAAGCGGTGGAGTTATGCAAGTTTGTACAAGCTCTTTAGTGATAATGAAAGGTAAGAAGACTAATAGTAATTTCTAGAAATTGATAGGAGATACTTCAATAAGAAAAGATCATGGTGAAACATGTAGTAATGTGAAGAAAGTGAAGCGTGTGTATATGCCAAAGAAAAAAATAACATTTACATATACTTTGATAAAGCTTATTGGCACTTACTATTGACACTTGTAGTTTGTTCCAATCACAAGGCAAAGTGGAGATTTATTGAGTTATGCCTTGTGTAGAATGCTGAAATCTGATGAAAAGATCAAACAAGACGTTCGATGCTAAGAAGAACCAAGAATGGGTGGTTGTTGCTATGCAAGAAATCCAATATCTCGAGAGAGAAAACAAGAAAGAAGAAATGAATTAATTGGAATACCTCATTTCATTAGAAAAAAGAAAAGAAAGGGATCAAGTATTTATACAAAGAAGATGACAGGTAACTGTCACAACAAACTAACAGCTAGGCTAACTAAATATTGGAAATCTGAAACTAAAAACTAACTTAAGTTAGGTGACATCGGGTAAGACCCCCCCGCAAGCTGGAGCACAAATGTTGAGAAGGCCCAGCTTGGATTGGATGTCTCTATAAGCCTGAGAATAGAGAGGCTTTGTGAAGACGTCAGCAAGTTGTAAGGCTGAAGGGACCGGTAGTAGCTTGAGCGGCCTGTGGAAGATTTGTCCCTTACTATGTGACAATCCAACTCAATGTGTTTGGTTGAATTCGTGAAACACGGGGTTTAATATGCATAGCATAATTGATTGGTTGTCACAATATAGCAAACAGGGGAAATGAATGAGATGTGAAGGTCTTGGAGCGGATAAGTTAGTCATTGGAGCTCACATGTGGTGGCACCATGGCCCTATATTCAGCTTCACAAGAGCTGCGAGAAACAGTGCTTTGTTTCTTGGACTTCCAAGAAATGAGCGAAGAACCAAGAAATATACAATACCCAGTAATAGAGCGGCGGGTATCAGGACAAATGGCCCAATCACTATCACTATAAGCCTTCAATTGCAAAGTAGAGCAAGTAGGGAAATGAAGGCCAAGGCCAGGAGAACCTTTGATGTATCGTAAGATACGTAAAGCTGCAACATGATGAAGAATGGTGGGCTTAGTCATGAATTGAGACAGCTGTTGTACTGCAAAAGCTATGTCAGGCTGTGTGGTGGTTAAGTAGAGTAATCTACCTATGAGTCTCCTGTATGCCTGAACATCATCGAATGGTGCAGCATTCTCTCTATGCAGATGAAATTTGCAGTCCATTGGGGAGGTGGCAGGCTTGCAGGCAAGCAATCCAGCATCTGCCACAAGTTCTAAAGCATACTTCCTTTGGTTAACAGCAATACCCTGAGAGTTTCGAGCAACTTCCAACCCGAGGAAGAATTTTAGATCACCCAAATCCTTGATTTTGAAGGTCTTGTCAAGGGCCTGTTTAATTCTACTGATTTCTTCCTGATCATTCCCTGTGAGTATGATGTCATCCACATAAATGAGAAGGGCAGTGAAATGCTGTAGAGAAGACCGGACAAAGAGAGAGTAGTCACTTTTAGATTGGGAATAACCAGAACAGAGAAGGAATGATGAAAGCTTGGCAAACCATTGTCTTTTCTGCTTAAGGCCATAAAGAGATTTTTGTAACTTGCATACTTGGCCAGGATGAGAGGGAGAAAGACCAGGGGGTAAAGTCATATACACATCCTCAAGCAAGTCACCATGTAGAAAAGCATTGTTCACATCTAATTGTTTCAAATACCAACCATGGATGGAGGCTAAAGATAAGATAAGTCTCACTGTTGTCATCTTGGCAACTGGGGAGAATGTGTCAAGGTAGTCAATACCTTCGGTTTGTGTGTATCCTTTAGCCACAAGCCTTGCCTTGTATCGTTCGATGGATCCATCAGCTTTATGCTTTATTTTGAATATCCATTTGCACCCTATAGGAACTGTGCCTTGAGAAAGATCAGTCAAGGTCCAAGTCTGGTTTGCTGTTAGAGCTTGTAATTCGGCTTGTATAGCTTGTGTCCAGCAATCATACTTGATAGCCTCAGAGTAGGTAGCAGGTTCAACCTCAATGGACAGTGATAAAACAGAAGCTTTATGAGAAGGTGAAAGAGCATCATATGATAAATAAGAAGAGATAGGATAAGTTACAGTAGAAGTAGATGTGGTAACAGCTTTGGCATCTGCAAGATTGCAGTGATAGTCTTGTAAAAATGAGGGTGCCTGTCTCACTCTACTAGATCTTCTTAGTTGCTTACAAGGAAAAGGGTCCAGGTGCATGGAATGATCAATGGTATTGGTGTGTGGTGGAGAAGTGATATTAGGAGGAGGTGATATGGAAGTGTTAGGATCAGGGACAGAAGGTGATGTGCGGAGAGGTAAAAGGGCCTCATCATATATGGCAGGGTGGATAGGAGAAAAATTAGGGAGAGGTGAAGTAGAAAGTTGTGGTGCATGTGAATGAGAAGCAAAAGGAAAAACTAATTCATGAAAAATAACATGTCGAGAGACAAGTAGTTCTCTAGTATTGAAATTTAGGAGTATAAAACCCTTTGTTCCAGCTTTATATCCTAGGAACACACACTTAGAAGCTCGCGGGTCTAATTTGGTTTTAGGTGCAGGAGCAATACTAGCAAAAGACAGACAACCAAATACTTTCAAGTGAGTCATATCAGGCAAACTATTATGCAATTTTTCATGAGGGGAATGTTTTTGCAATAAAGGTGTTGGAAGCAAGTTGATAATATGTACAGCATGTAATATGGCATAGGACCAATAAATCCTTGGTAAATGACTTTGAAACATGAGAGCTCTTGCTACATTTAGAATGTGTTGGTGCTTCCTCTCAACAACCCCATTTTGTTGAGGAGTGTAAGTGCAAGATGTGTGGTGAATGATTCCATTTTTTAAAAAAAAATCAGTCATTGTAAATTCTGGCCCATTGTCACTCCTTATGATTTTTATTTTTGTGTCAAAATGTCTTTCAACTAGAGCAACGAAGTTCTGTAAAAACTGAGAAGTTTCACTTTTGTTTTTCATTAATATGATCCAAGTGTATCGTGAAAAGTCATCAACAATTGTTAAAAAATATTTGTGTCCATGAATAGAAGGAATTGAAAAGGGCCCCCATATATCAACATGTATCAAATCAAAACAATGAATAGATTTGGAGGTGCTTACAACAAAAGGTAATTTTCTTTGTTTGGCTAAGTGACATATGTCACAAATGTACTCCTTATTTACAGTAATAGAAGGAATGATGGAGTGGATAACATCAGTGCAGTCATTGGATGGGTGAGCTAATCTAAAGTGCCACAAACTAGATGGAGGTACATTAACAGAATTAACAGAAGCATTAGTAGCTAAAGAAGCAGTAGTGTAGATAGGCATCCTCAGAATATACAATCCATTGTGCACCTTAGCTGTACCAATCTGCTTCATTGAAACTTTCTCCTGAATTATACAAAAAGTTGAATTAAAAGATAAGATGTAAGGTAAAGATGAAGTCAATTTAGTAATGGATAACAGGTTGTAAGAAAATTCAGGTATATATAAAACATCACATAGTATGAAAGTTGAAGAAAAATGTATAGTTCCTGAATAGCATGCAAGGATCTCATTACCATTAGGAAGCTTAACATGAATGGGTCTAATTCTATGGTATGATGAGTAATAGGAAAGGCTTGAACAGATGTGATCAGTGGCTCCGCTATCCAATATCCAAGAAACAGATATTGTTGAGTTACCTGGTTCTTGTTGACCAGAAGAGACACCAGCAGTTGAAGACATGATGGTGCTGACATGATTTGTGGAGTGTGAGGCTATCTGTGGCTGTGATTGCTGGAGCAAACTCAACAAACCTTTATACTGCTCAGCAGTAAGACCAAATACTGAACCATCCTGTTCATCCTTTAAGGAAGCAATCCCTGAATCAAGTTCCTCCTTCTCATTGTTCATATCAGAACTCACTGAATTGATGGATCCTTGCAATCCTGATTTTGTGAATTTTTGGTTTGTGAATTTGAAGTTGGGAGGAAAATCGTGTTTTCTATAACATGTATCAATGGTGTGCCCTGTTCTCTCACAGTAGGAACAAACTTTCCCATTATTGGCACCTCTCCCAGCAAAGTTCTTATTGAATCCACCAGTTCCTCTGCCACGACCAAAGCCATTACTTCTGCCTATAGCAGCTATCAGTTTGGGTTCTGTTTCACCCCCAATTAGTTGCCTTTCTTGTTGGACAACCAAAGAGAATACTCTACTCAAAGCAGGAAAGGGATCCATTATCATGATTTGGGATTTTACAGTAGAATAACAATCATTCAAACCTTTCAAGAATCGAATGACTCGATCTTGAGTCCTATATTTCTCAACATTCACAAGAGCATCACAAGTGCATTTAACAGTACAACTGCATGTTGGTAAAGGTCTATAGTTATCCAATTCATCCCAAAGTATCTGCAATTCAGTAAAATAATTGGTCACAGTGGATTCACCTTGTTTGAGAGATGTTATACAATCTTGCAAATCAGATATTCGGAATAGATCTCCCTGAGAGTATCGATCCCTCAGTACCTTCCAAATGTCACACGCTTTATCAATCCACATAACACTTTGAGCGATTGTAGGTGAAAGAGATCGAAAAATCCAAGCTACTACCATATTGTTTGCTCTTTCCCAAATAGGGAAGAGAGGATCCGTTCTTGATGGACTAAGAATAGTTCCATCCACAAACCCTAATTTATTCTTTGATATTAGGCTCACCTTCATGGATCTTGCCCATCGATGGTAATTCTGCTCTGTCAGAGGAGGCGAAACCAGAACCACACTCGGATTCTCCGAAGGATGTAGATAATATGGCGAACTTTGATTCTGAGCGGGGTCATCACTCGTGTTCATCGAGTTTTGACCCGATTGATTGGTACTTGGGGTTGTTTCGGCCATTGATGTACCAAATGTAGCAGAGCTCTGAAGAATCAGAGCTCTGATACCATGTAGAATGCTGAAATCTGATGAAAAGATCAAACAAGATGTTCTGATGCTATCAGAACCAAGAACTGCAACAGTTGTTGCTATGCAAGAAATCCAATATCTCGAGAGAGAGAAAACAAGAAAGAAGAAATGAATTAATTGGAATACCTCATTTCATTAGAAAAAAGAAAAGAAAGGGATCAAGTATTTATACAAAGAAGATGACAGGTAACTGTCACAACAAACTAACAGCTAGGCTAACTAAATATTGGAAATCTGAAACTAAAAACTAACTTAAGTTAGGTGACATCGAGTAAGACCTTGTATTGGGTTTGGGCTAAGCCCTTTTAAGAAGAGTTTTAAATGGGGGTCTTCGTCTTTGTGTTAATGTGTTGTGCCAAAACAAGATTTAGAGGAAAAAAAAAAGTGAATTTACTATGAGTGAGAGAGTGCAGAGTGCAGCATGAGAGATTAAAAAAATGGTAACCACCATTTGAGGTGTTGTGTGAAGTGGAGAAAATTTGTGAGTGTTGATATTTTTTGTTTGAATACTTAGTTTGAGAGAAAATATTACTTTTTTGAAATTGAGTGTATTGCAGTTTTGAATTTGTGAGAGATATTTTAATATTAATAATTGAAATTGTTGTCTTAATCTAATAGATTGATTTGTAAAGTCATAAACGTAGATAGTAAATTTCTTGTGTTATTGTGCTTGTCTATTTGCTTGTTTTATTATGAGGGGATTTTTTTCCCAACACAGTGAGACCGAGCACAAGGCAGAGGCGAAGAAGACGGGAAGACTCGTCAATGGCGGAGTGGTCGGAGAGCAACCTTTTAATGGCGGACTATGTTGTTCTGCGGGGATCTCGACAACATGTTTTGTCAATAGCGTTCTCGCGGCGTGGCTATTAGCCGTGCACACATGCACGCGCTGCACGACACTAGAAATTTCCACCACTCCAGCATTGTCTCTGGCTGCAGCGGCAAGCGGAAGATGGATGCTATTTCTCGGGACCTGTGCCATTGGAGAATGACCTGTTGACCTCGATGACTCTGGTGCTGCCAAGAATTAGTAGTGGTGTTGAGGTGGAGATGGTGGCTGAGCATCAACCAGTGTCTTCATGGTTTCTGACTTTTTTGAGTTTTAATTTAATTAAATATAGAGGATGAAAAAAAAAAGGTGAGTGAAAACGATGTGAAAAAGAAAATAATATGAGAAGTAACGGTATTACATTTTTTTTAAAATGATGAAAAAGATGATGTCTCATTTTTAATGAACATGACAAAAAGATTTCTATCCTTCAACATTTGGTAAAAGTAAAATGAAAGCTGCATTTAAAAAAATTAACAAATCCAACATTGACATGTCATAGTTATATATATTTAGAGTTAATTTCGATATATTATTAATATAAAAATATTCTACATTATTATTTAATCGTACGCTGTTACATTAGTAAATAAGTTTAATAATTATACAATTATTTAAAAATTAAACTTTTTTAATGACAAGTCAACACATAATTTAGTAGAAAGATTCTTGTGTGAGTATAATTTATTATATTATTTTTTAATTATTTAAATCATTATTTTATATATATAAAAATATTTTTAAATATTAATTATTTTTTTATAGACCCATAATCTTACACAAATAAAATAAAAATTTAAATATCTATATTAAACCGTGCTTTATTAAAAATTATTTTAATTTGGAGATAGTGTAAAGCATCTTACACTGAAATCGAATAAAAATAAAACTCAAAGTTAGAGCCCTTAACTCACTATTTACTACCTGCAGAAAGTCAGAGGGTTGGAGATGTTAAGGCCATGTACCCAATAACGGGGTAGGGGACACATCCCAAACACTAGGATCAGAAAGTGAGGTGCTTTTGTTCATGTGAACCAAAAAATTCGGTGAGTGCACTACCTTACAATACACTTTTGAAGTTATTGTCATCTTTCGTATCACCGGATGGAGATCATTTGTTTTTAAAATAAAAAAATATATAATTAAATTTAGAATATTTGATAAAATTCAAGTAAAAAATATAAAAAATAAACAAAAAAAAATGAAGACAAATAATTCCGATCCCCCAACCAGCTAGGAATTTAGTCTAAATTTGCCTAAAAGAAAGAGCATTCACCACATCGCAATAACACACCGCCATTTATATACACACATACATATATGATGTTATAATGTTGTTAGGCTTTTGCAATAATGCATCTTGCTCTTTCTAGTTTTGAGCATAGAAAATAATACGCAAAAAGCTGCTTTTGGACGTGTTTAGATGCTTTATGTATACACTAATATAGGTCGCATGCAATTTGTAGGAAGTGTCAAGCAACGCTATCCATCCACAAATGTTGGGCTTCGTAGTCAAATTAGTGTGCTATGGCTGTTCTTATCTACTATTCGTAGTTCTAACCATTCCATTTAATTCGGTCAATAATTAGCCATCGGGTTCAGACTCTACCAAATGCTTGATAAGATCGACTTCGCTTCGCGATTCGAAGCACGGCAAACTATATCAACCCCAAATTACACCTATTCAAATCACACAAGTTTAATGTGAATTTACACGGAAATGAAAGATACTCTAAAATTCACGGCACACTTTAGGGATTAAAGAATATTTTAAAGAGCAATACTATATGTTGCGAACTGCTATTCGTGAATCACATGGCAAAAAATTTAATCATCCATTTCTCTTAATAAATATCTAAGAAACCAAATAAGAGGAAGAGCACAGTCCAAATGGCACCACACGTAACTTACTTTTGCTACTTTGTGTATTGTTTCACGAAAAGGTTCCGTGTCTTTAAGCATTTTTTATTTTTAAATTCTACTAAGCAATACGTCTAAATAGCAACATGGACAAAGGTTCCAGTATCCTTTAAAAAATAAGAATACCAAATAAATTTCCTAAAAACTTAAAGCGTACTAGAGATGGCAATGGGGCGGGGTGGGGGCAGATAATGCTTCCTTTGCTTCCGTTCTGTTTATTTTATGGGTATCCATTTATAATTTTTATGGATAAATAATATTCATGGTATCTGCAAATATATACAAGTATTTGATATTTTAAATAAAATTTTAAAAATTATAAAACAAACATAAATAAAATAAATTTTAACATAACATTCTATAATTTTGTTTAACAATATAAGATTCTTATAAAATTAAAATATTATTATAAATAATAAACTAAATCTAATTATATTTTATAATAATTAATTTACATAAATAACTATTACATAAATAATATATATATTTTTTAATAAATTTTATTATTATGGATTTATTTAATAAAAATATTATTTTAAAATAATAAAATATACATATTTTCATTTCATCTCAAAGTTAAAAAGAAAAAAAATTATAATATATGATATATATTAAATAAAATATATATACTACATAATTTTTTTTGCGGATACCCACGGGAGACGTATTGTAATCCCCACCCCCGCTCTTATTTATTAAACGGATATTCATCTCTCACTCCGTCACAAATAATCTCTGCAGATCTCTGCAGATACGAATAATTTTACCATACTTAAAACGTACCATCACTACAAAAAAATAAGTAAATTACGACAGTTTTAATACGGCAGTTATCAAAAACTGCCGTAATATATAGTATAATACGTCAGTTATGCACCTGTCGTATTTTGCAAGTAAAAAATAACAGTTAGATGTATAAAATGACAGTTTTAACTGTCGTTATTTTCATTTTAAATTTTAATTAATTTTTTTTAAAAAAACTAAATTTTTACTTCCCCCTCACACCAAAAAAATCCCTCCCAACTGCGTTCTCCCTCTCCCCTCTTACCCTCTCTGTCTCGAACTCGACTCACTCTCACCCTCACCCTCACCCTCCTCACCCTCTCTCTCTCTCTCGTGCTCTCACCCTCACTCTCACTCTCATTCTCTCTCAGTCAAAGCCAACAACGCCCAAATCAACACCAATAAAACAACCACTTAAAGCCAACATTTCTTTCGGACCACTTCTTGTTTTTTTTTTTTGAAGTTGTTAGAAACCTAATGAAAGATGAATGTATACTCACTTGAGATTGGGATGGAGGTAGTCTGCTCTTTCGGCTTTGTGCCACAACATTGTTGACCAGTATTAGACCCATTCAAGACCAACGTAACATAGGGCTCCCAAAAGGGACAAGTGGCCATAATACGACCATTCGCCTCACATGTGGGATACAATCTACCTTCTTTGTTTTTCAATTAAGAAGGCTGGATCAAGATGCATGCATTTTCCATTCACGTTTTGTGTTACCAAAGCCAAACCCAAGATGTATACTTTTTTTTTTTTTGGCCGACACTATTTACATCCCCATACAAAGGCTCCGAAATCTGGGAGGCACTTAAGCCGACTCAAAAAAATACAAACAAAATACTAAAAACTTACCTTAGCTTTGATAGACAGGATCTTCTACCAAAGTCTCGACTACATCTGGATCCTTCAACTCAAGTTATGGCTTCAACTGCTGACCATTTACCTTCCTCCAATTTAATTTCATGAGAACAGACTAGGGGACGACCACATTTTTTATCAAGAAAACTCCAACCTTTATTAAACAACTTTTTAAACTTTGGATTCCATCCCTGAATGTCATAATCCTGAGTTAAATAAAAGTTAGTACAATTATCAAATACATAAGATGGATTGCTGATAAAATTAAACTCAGAATTAACAAGAAGATTCTCAAGGGGATTAGAATTAAAGGTTGTGGAAAGTTCCTTCTCCATGATTGAGTCAATCATGTATATTTGGTGACCCTTGTCTTTGTTTTCTAGCTTAACAGGATTCTTTGTCACCTCAGGTTCCTTAGGTAACTTGACATTACTACTATCTTGATTCGTTTTCACAACTTCTAACTCATTCACACTTAAGGAGTTCATTATTCTGGACACTTGACTCTTTATCTCCTTACTTTCTTCAACAACCTTTCCATTCCTAAGAGTTATTACTGAATTGACTTGATCTATTTGTTTGCTTTCAGAACAACCCTCATTTAGACAGTACTGACCTTTGGGATTTAGTTGGGGTTGAGAAGAAAATTTTTCTTTCTCGTGAATGGTGAGTGCAGAAGTAAGTTTAGCAAGGGTGTCTTTTATGTCAATCATGGTTTGAGTGGTTTGTTTATTGATGACCTCTTGCTTTTCTATGAATGCATGCAAAGTTCCTTCAAGGTTTTTCCTATATGGTGGGATATAAGGTGCATATCCTTGAGAATTTTGAGAATCCTGTTGTGCTTGAGGAGGTGGTGGTTGCATGAATTGTGTCTGAGTATTATTCCTCCAGCTGAAGTTAGGATGATTTCTCCATCCCGGATTGTATGTATCACAAATTTCTTCATTTTTGCACAGATTTGATTTCTTTTGCTTTTCTTAATTCCATACCAATCCTTCTAGCCAAACTAGCATACCTTGCATTTAAATCTTCTTCTTGACTAAGATGGTATTTTCCTTTTCCAGTATTTGCAAGGTTATATCTAATTGAATTTTCAGAAGGATTAATTTCATGCCAAGATTGAGAATTTTCAGCCAAATGATTTAAATAATCTAAAGCATCTTCGGGTTCTTTATCAAGAAATTCACCATTACACATCGTTTCCACAAATTGTTTAGTTTCGGGTGTTAAACCTTCATAAAAGAAGCTTATAGTTCGCCATTTTTCAAAACCATGATGTGGGCAAGAATTTAACAAATCTATAAAACGTTCCCAACATTGAAAGTACGCTTCATTTAAATTTTGGGAAAAATTTTGGATTTGTCTTTTCAAAGCATTGGTTTTATGTGTTGGAAAAAATTTCTTTAAAAACTCACTTTGCATTTCTTTAATGTATAATTGATCTTGGTTTCAAAGTGTTAAACCAAGTTTTTGCTTTATCTTTCAAAGAAAAAGGAAAAAGTTTAAACATAACAATCTCTTGTGCAATTTTGATCATTGAAAGAATACAAACTTCTTCAAATTCTTTTAGATGTAAATATGGGCTTTCATTTTCTAAACCATGAAAATTAGGCGATAAAGAAATCATACCTGGCTTAAATCTAAAATTATTAGCAGTAAGTGGAAAGATAAAACATGATGGACTAGAATTTGAGGTGGTTGCAAATATGCACGCATAGTTCTCAATGGTTGATTTCCTTGTTCATCATGTATACTTTCATTTTCAAATTTCGTTGTGTTTGATTATCAGTGTTCAACAAACCTTCAAATTCAGCCATTGTGTTAATTGTGTGTGATTGTGATTCAAATAAATCAATATATAAATGACTTGGATTAATTTTAATCAAACGTCAGAATTTGAATCACGATCGAGTTAAGATAAATAAGTGACATAAAATAAAAATAAAAATAATATACAAGTAAGCGGTTTACACCAGGTCGTTAAATATTAAGTAGGATGTGGTATACATTGCCACCCAAAAGTAAAATAAAAATGACAATTTAAAAGTTAGATTGAGAAAAATAAATATTAATTTAAAAGTTAAAAAAAATAAATATTTAATTTAAAAGTTAGATAAGTTAGATTATTTTTAAAAATAAATGACAATTTTTATTTTGATTGCGTAGAAAAATAAAATAAATAAAAAAATAGGCGGTACACCTTGCCGTTAAATAGTAAAAAGGATGGGGTAATAAACTGACCACCAAATAAAAAAAAATGCAAAAAGTAAATTACAAGTAAAGTAAAAGGGAGAGTTCCTTTCAAAGTTAGTGCGTAAAAATAAAAGGAGAATTAAAATGGACAAGAAAATAAAAGGGAGAATTACCCCACCGAGTTAATATATACAAAAGGTTAAATTTTTTTTATTTTTTTTATTATTTTTTTATTTTTTTACTATTCACTATCTACTATTCACTATTTACTATTTACTATTTATTATTTACTATTTACTATTTATGTTACTATTCATATTACTATTCATACTATTTATTATTATTTATATTACTATTCACAAAAAAATAATACTAGTTAGTGTGTTATTAAATAGATAAATAAAAATGAAAAGAGTAGAGGAAGAATATACTGCGAGAGTGAAATTTATTTACGAAAAGAGAACCTCAATATATTAGAACTTCAAATCAGTCCTTGCAAGCAACGTGCGCCAAAAACTTGATGGGATTTAATTATGATTAAAAGTTTCAACCCAAGTGTAGGTTATCTCAAGTAATAAATTTCAAAGTTGAGGTCGATTGAGGAATTGATGAAGGAAAATTAATTAATTGAGGTAAAAGAAAATGTGTCACAAGATTAAAGGTGATATAAGTTGTTCAAAAATGAAAAGGATTTGCTTGGGTTAGGATATCCACTTTTAATAATAAATTAAATATAAGATTATTTCTTTTTATAACTCAATTGAAAAACATAATGAAGATTCCAATCGGAAGATTTAACATTCAAAGTTCAATCATGTAATTATATTATAGTTCCAATAATTATCTACTAATACTTGTAAATCGTCAAAAGCATCCATTGTCTGCAATCCTATTGTCTACAATGGATCAAGATATTCATTATACAAGAAGAGTTTCTAAATTAATTGGAAACAACATATAATACATATAAAAGTCACATAAAAATATATCATTTAAAGCACAAGAAAGAAATAAATCTAACCTCATTTTATTACCAAAAGCTTCACTCCTTCACCCAAGCAAGATGAAGATTAATTACACATGCGTAAGAAAAAGAAGAAAAGAAAAAGAAAAGAAAAAGGAAGAGAAAAACAAAGGAGAGAGAGAGAATTTCTCTCCTTCAACCTAAGCACCCTTCCCTCTGCCCGACGCTCCCTATTTATAGAAAATTTGGAGGTTATTGTGCATACAAATGAATGCCGCATAGTAATACTTAACGATTAAGTACGCAAAGAACTGCGTATAGTAAAACTTAACGTAACGGATGACGTTTTTCTTTTTATTATTTTATTATTTTTTATAATAATACTTGAGTAAACGTGTACAATCGTGTCTCATGTTTTCTTCATTTTTGAGAAAAGTGGTCTTCATGAAAGTTGTAGGCCTGGATATTTGCTTTAAAATGGCTTTGGTCTGAGTCCAAAATCATGCCTAGAACTCAAGATATGGTCCAATTATTGCAGAGTATTTAGGTAGGTTTACCGCTCCTCATTTTGACTTCAAAGCCCAATATCATCCATTAGACCTCAGAATCTGACAAAGTGTTCAACATGAAAGTTGTAGGGAATTATCTTAGCTTTCCTACAAGACCAAAATCACATCAAACAGATATTTATAACTCAAATTTTAGCCAGTTTACTAAATATTGCCAAAGAGATAATTAAGGTTAATTTATGCAATAATTTGTTTAATGATCCAATTCAGCTTAATATCATAAAATGTGTCAAAATGAACTTAATTAAGCTTAATTGAACCTTAAGAAGCCTAGTGAGAGGATTATAAAATGTATAAAATATAGTGTTATCAATCCTCTTCTTCTTTATCAAATTGATAAGTTAACATCTAATGAGGAATTGTTTTGAATAATAAATTATTGATTCTTCACTGGTTCTTAACCCGTCTTTGTTGTGCTTGATTAAAAAAAAAAAGTGTTCTTTAAGTTTTATTTGGTGTACAGCATAATGCAGGTATTAAACAAGTGATTTGAATAACTTCATTTTACCCCTCCTTTTTGTTAATCCTGATTTTCATGTTACACACTCATTTTACCCCCACCTTTTCCCTGCGTCCCTCTCTAACTACTTTTAACTTTTCCCCCTCCTTTAACTGCTGCCCATATACTATCTGTTTGTATCTTAGACCTGTTCAGTTTGTTAGTTGAGGCTAGAACTGGAAGTTAAAACCATCCTAGTATGGGGTCTCCGGTGATGATAATTTGTTCATATATATTCTTCTTGTATGAGATTGATTTCTGTGTTTTGTAGAGGTTGCTAATGAGTTTATTGTGGTTTCTTTCTGGCCACAGGGATTCTTGAGGGACTACCGGTGAATTATGTCCGCGGCATGAAGGTATTATCTTGTTTTCTTGTTGTAGTTCTGTTGTGTTTTGAAATATGACAATTCTTGATCGAAGTGCGAGTGTGTGATGCATTTGAGAAGGATAGTTTATCTTGTTTTCTTGTTGTAGTTCTTTAGGCTCTTTCTTGTGTATCCGCAAAGAAGGATGGGTTATTCTGGTTAAGGTATTAGAAGATGATAGTTGTTGAATGTGAGTGTGTTTATTTCTTCCGTGTGTGTGTTGTTTGATAAAATGCCAGCTTAATTTTGCTGGTAATAATGATTGTACTGCTGACTTTCTGGTTTAGCTTGATTCTTATGTTGTTCTGTCCTTATAGACCTTGGACTTGTCAATTCGCTACTGTTTTGTAGTTTATGAGGAGCTGGGATTTTCATTGAGCATGAACTTTTTAAGTGTTAGGGAGAACTAAGTTTGTGTATTAGATTAAAGCTAGAGAAGTAGCATGTTCAGAGGGTGATGAAATCAGTGAAATGACTTGTTTTGAACTTTTGGAAGCACTTGAGCTTAGCCGATGTCTTTTCTTTATGAGGTATAATCCAAATCTGATTTTAATATGATCAGGTTTATAACATGGAAGCATGGAATATATTTGCTTGCATTTTGCTGCCCGAGAAGGCCAGATTGACATTTGCAACTACTTGTTAGAGGAATTGAAGCTCTATGTTGATTCAATTGATGACGATGGTATTCCTCTGCTTCTCATATATGATATGCATTATTTATTTATATTTATAACTTATAATTAATATATTTATTTAACTAATCGTACTTATTTTTATATTAAGTTACTTTTCTTATTACCAAGTTGCTAACTTTTCCAATTTATAGTGCAAGTTGAACTCATTTCATTTTTTCCTTTGACTTTTGTAGCTTTGTTAGTTGAAAATGGAAAGTTCCTCCTTTCTGCTAAGAGGACATGGAGAACAACTTACACAGAATATGTTATTTCCATGGATGACAACATCTCTAGATCAAGTAACACTTACATTGGAAAGGCGGTGAGTTTAATGCTTGCAAGTGTTTGACTTCCTCAAATTATTCTCATCTCTGTTTGACCATATACTCATCTATTAAAGAAACTTTTATTTTGTGTCTAAAAAAGAAATTGTTAAAACTACTATAATCTAAGATTTAGACTAGAAGAGTGCATTCTAACTCCCGAAGTTAAGTATATAACAAGAGAATTCATTCTAACTTTAAAAAGATGTTGTAGAAGAAATTATGGTATATAAAAAATAAAATATAATGTATTGTATTGCTAATTGTAATGGTTATTAGTGCTTCCCCATGGGGTAGTTCAACTTGGTTCTTTCTTGCCAATAAGTCCTTTTCTTTTGTTCTGTAATTCGGAAGAGATGTGACATAAAGATTTCATGCTAAAGCACTGAATTATGGTGAGAGATCAAAGTATCTCACCTTGTAATATTTGGATTAAGAGTGAATGCTCCAGGTTAACTTGGACTTAAATGTTACCTGACCTGAGTGATATCCTTCCATGATTCCTTGAGCACAATGTTACCATTGTTTGGTTATATCTTCTTACCTGGTGATATGCATTTTGGCATTTTTAGATGACATCATTTAGTGTTGATCTTGACTGTGGACAATATTTTGAAGTATTTAAAGAATATAATTAGTAGCTTTCTTATTAGCATCATGTTAATTGTTTTTTTTAACTTAGTTATTAATAAGTAACAAATGACACTCAAGGACAATATTTCAGATATTAGTTTTCTAACCTTTCTTCTGTGCTTTTCCTTGTACACATCCTGTGTACGTGGGTTTTGCTTTGCCTTTGCCTCTAATGTCTTTTTAATGGTCTTTACTTATAAAATATGCCTGTGTAATTATTTGGTCATTGATTCTGTTGTAAATATTAGTAATTGAGTTAAATGGTTATCCAACTTAGAATTTCTCTTATTTGGTGCAATGTTTTGAGTCCCCAATGTGAAATAAAATCGTTTATTGAATCAGATAGCATGCCCAAAATATGATAGCAGCTTTCTATTAATTCCTTTTGGTGTATTGTCCATTTGATATGAGCTTTTCATTTCTGGTGGAGTTTTTCATTTTTTTTGTTGATTTTAGGTAAATTAAGGATTTAAATTTGTAATTTACATTTTTTGTTTTATGTAAATTACGGCGATTCTAAGTAATTTATATTTTTTTGGTCGGTGTTAGGTAAATTTAATTTAATCGTAATTTACATTTTTTTTGGTTTTATTTATAAATTAAAAGCTTTTAAGCGCCGTAATTTAATTTTTTTTTTTTGTTGGTGTTATGTAAATATATATTAAGCGTTTTTATAAAAAACCGAACCGTCGTTTTATACATGGTTTGGCGGTTGTCATGGCGGTTAATGGGAAATTGTATTATACCGAACTAATTGAAAATTACGTCGATTTTAAAATAGTGATAATTAAAAATTAATTGAATGAAACGCCGTAGTAATTTACAAAAAAAAACCGCCGTAATTTACTTGTTTTTTTGTAGTGCATGTCCTCTGAATAGTACTAATATGTATTAATTATATTTCTTGAAGAAATATTATTTTTATATAAAATATTCCTCACAAAGCCACACAGAATAATCATACCACTAACTTTTTTATTTTTCTTTCTCTTTTTCTCCTTTTTTATGTACGGCTCTCAATAAAATTTACGTAATGTCTGTGCTTTAAAATATCTGTGCTTTTTCCTATTTCTTATTATAGCAATATATATGGAGTCCTATTTGCACACAGTTTACAAAGTTACAATGATAACCATTCATTGTTTTTTCTTTTTCGCTCTCTTCTTTTGTCTTATATGATCCTTTTAATTAATGGCTACCCTTTCTGAACTGTAGTGTATAAAATTATCGAGTAAGCATAATTTCTTATATATATATGCTCTTGAGAATAAAAGCAAAATGTCCTATGTGTAGGGTCCAATCAAATTTGCATGAATAATAAGCAATTATTTTTTCGGCAAGGTAAGACCCACATAAGTTAGTTTCTTTAAAGACCCCAAGTGACCCGTTTTGGAAAAGTCCCAACCAGCTTCCCCAAGTCGCGTGAATTGCGTGTTGTAACTTGTGATTAGCGTTTTAAAATTTGAATTGAACATGGAATTGGCGAGATCTCTAGGATGATATGATTTGATTAGTTTAAAAAGATAAATTAATGAATTAATTAAAGTTTAATCAACTAATATAATAAAAAGTAATTAGATCAGACCCATAGCTTGTTCATAATCTAGGTAGTTAAATTGGTTGGTCCAATTCAAATTTTAAATCATTGCTTGTAACATCAATATAATTCAGGAGGATTCTAATATGCGCCAAGTCACTTTTAGTATATGAATGCATCCACTCAAACAGTGATGGATATAAGGGGATGGACATGGATCTTGGCTTTTCTTTTTTTATTAATTTTTTTAAATATTAATAATTAAATTAAATTTATTAAAAAATAAAAAAATAATTATATTAATTTTTTATAAAGTTAATATTTATTATATTAATATTTTTATTTAAAAATTATATATATATTTACGATTTTATATATTATTATTATATTTTAATAACTTTTTTGTTTACAAAATTATATATACTTTTTTTACTTTATGTATAAATATTATATAAAGTTCTATTAAAAATACAAAGTAAGTTAAAAATATAAGAGGGTCTTTCTTAAACAAAAAGGATATTAATATGATAAGTATTAATTAACCTCAAGAGAGGTGGTATAATTATACTGAAAATATAAAAATGATGAAATTAAAAAAAAAGTTTATATTGATATGTATTTGACATATGATTCATATTTATTTTATATACATTGATATTACAATTTCAACTCATTTTTTTATTAATTTTTAATTTTTATATAATAAATCAACTAACTATTCTCATTATTCTTAGCTTCACTTTCTTTCATTTTGTAAAATCTATATATATATATATATATATATATATAGAAGATATCTAGTGAGATGAGTTTTTATTTTGAGAGGATGAGAAAAGTAAATCTTGACCATACAACCATATAAGATTAAAAATTACTTAAAGGTCATGGACCACTTAAAAAGTCACGTGTATTTATTTATGTTGGATCTTTAATTGGACCATTATGTAAGATCCAATGATCAAGATTCATTCATTTCATCTCTTACAATAAACACTTCTCTCACTGAACAAGATCCTATATATATATATATATAAACTTAATTTTACTTATAAATCACGATGTAAAGAATAAATACTAATTGTGATGTATTTAATATCTAATATAAATATTTTTTTACTTTTTTCACTTTATTCATAAATCTTTCTATATATTAAAAGAAAAATACTCATTCAAAATGAATAAATAAGAATATATTTACCCTTAATTTAAAATAATATATTTTAATTTTAACTCATTAAATAATTTAAAGGTGAATATATCTTTATTTATTAACTTTAATTTTTTTAATATTTAATAATATGATTCATAATTTTCGATTCTTACACTAAATATTTTTTAGATCCATTCTTGTACTTAAATGACCTATTATTATATGTCAGTCGGTGATTTTTTTTTTTCAAAGACCAATGGCTCATCCAAAGCGTCCTGCTTTGCCGCGTGGATCGTGGCCTCTGCACGTCGTGCGTCCTTCGCCTCCACTCGCCCCTTCCTCAACTGGTGAGTTTTGGCCATACTCATTTGAAGATGGCTTTGGATTCAGCATCAAATCCACCAAAAAGATAGTTACGTAACCTACCCAACTACCAGTTTTGTCTTCATCTTCATTCCTACGAGTGTGTTTAAAATGAATAAAAATAGAAAATAATTTGATTTGATTTGATTTAGAAATTAAATTTTGTGTTTGAAACTTTTAAAAAAAATAAGATTTAAATTGATTTATAAATCAAATTTTGTGTTTGGAATTCATTAAAATAAGAATTAATTTGATTTAATTTTATTATTTTACATTTTAACCCTTATGAGAAGTGGTTAGAAGTAGTTATTAAGGGTAAAATAGTCTATTCATTTCAAATTAAATTAAATATTAACAAATTTATCAAAATTGATGGAATTTCTAAAAAAAAGGAATGAAACATGTGATTTTAGAAATTAAATCATTTCTTATTTTTTAACATTTCAAACACAAAATTTAATTAAATTTGATTTACAAATCAAATCATTTCATATTTTATTACATTTCAAACACACTCTACAATGTGTTTGGAATGTAATAAAATAGGAAATGATTTGATTTGTAAATCAAATTTAATTAAATTTTGTGTTTAAATGTCAAAAAATAATAAATGATTTATTTTAAAATCACATAGATTTATTCCTTTTGTATTAGAAATTCTATCAATTTTGATAGAATTTGTTAGGATTTGATTTGATTTGAAATGAATAGACTATTTTACCTTTAATAACTACCTCTAACCACCTCTTATAAGGGTTAAAATGTAAAATAATAAAATCAAATCAAATCAATTCTTATTTTAATGAATTCCAAACACAAAATTTGATTTATAAATCAATTCAAATCCTATTTTTTTTTTAAGTTCCAAACACAAAATTTGATTTTTAAATCAAATCAAATCAATTTAAATTAAATCAAATCAAATCATTTCCTATTTTTATTCATTTCAAACACACCCTACAAGAACCAATGTCTTCTGCATCTTCTTTGGCATCTTCACCACCCAAAGCCAGAGGCTGCAACTCGCCAGTGGATTTGGTCCAATTTCACAAGCGCGGAGCAAGCCTTTGGAGACAATGTGATCGTCGATTTGCTTCATCAATTTATCTAAAAAATTATAATTATAACACTTGAAATATTCAACAAAATTATATTACACAAGTTTAAATTCTAAATATTAATAAACTCAAATCATCAAAGTAAAAATTAAAAATACTAAAAGTATATAAAGAGAACAACTAGAAATTTCTAGTATCATTTCCACAAAGGAGTTCATGGAAAGAAAAAAAGAAACTAAAAATAATAGTAATAAAATATATGCTATCTAAAGTGAAAAAAAAGCAATAGATACAAATAAAAAGAATAACAACTACACAACAAATAAAAAAGATTCACCACTTTTTTAAAGTAAAAATAGACGTTCTATACTTAAAAATTTTTAAAATAAGAGTAAAAAAACTAACAAGTATATAATACCCATGACTAATGAAAAAAATAAAACTTTGATCGATTAGAAAAAGAAGGAGCAAGGAAGGTAATATTTTCTCTTTAGGGTACTACAATTTTTTTAAAATTTTATAATATATTTTTTAAAAAAAAATTAGGGAGAGTGTGTGTTTCCCCTCATCTCAACGTGACTCCGCCACTGACCTCTTGAAACCCATTGAGAAAGACAAAAGGCATATTAGAAAAACTTAAAATCAATCTCTACAAATCTATCTTAGAAATCGCAGATCTAAAATGTATGTGATATAGTTATCAAATAAAACTATAAAAATAAAGAAAACAAGGATGAAAACAGAAAAGGCTCTCGTGGAAGGATTCAAGCGGTAACCCCCATGAACTAAACACTCATAAGGGAACCAAAGCACCAAAAGAGATAAGAGAACATCTCACAGGAAAAGAACTAGGGAGATGAGATAGCATCTCGCAGGAAGAAAGCTAGGGAGTTGAGAGAGCACCTCACAGGAAGAGAGCTAAGGCAAGATGTTCAATTTGTTTAGAGTTTTCTTTTTCTCTCATGGTCATGTAATTATATTTATATGCCAGTGATGTTTAAAATTAAAAACCAACTTACAAATTATAATCATTCTAGAAATCCTTGACATTATAAATTATATGTGAAAGTAGCGTAAGGCTATTGACACAATTCTTAGTCTATTCACACTCCTTATTAATGAGTTACTTTTAATGTTAACTTCTTAAATTACCCTTCTTTAAATAGTCTCATTTTTAAGTTTTCAAATTTTTATTTTTCTCTTCAATTATTTAATTTGAGACTTTTGATATGACTTTAATTTATTAAATCCAATGTATTAATAAAATACTAAAAAAAATTATTATCTTATTATAGTTTATGTTATTATAAAAAGTTATAAAACTCAAAAAAAAAAACATAAAACTCTAACTTATATTTTTTAAACATATATTAGGTAATGATTAATGTATTTTTATTTTTTAAAAAATAAAAACATAGTCTTATTTTTATTTCTTGCCAAATATAACACTATTTTATTTTATTTTTTGGTTTTCAAATATCCCCATCCGATAGAGAGACAAATCTCTAGTAGACAATATCGTCAAGTGAAAATCCTTCCAACTATATTATTTTTATACATATAAATCTTGAAATCAAATCTAAAATTATATGTTTAAAAGACTTAAACTCCTTCCACTCATACAAACATATGTTGATAGCATTATTTTATTTTGAAATAATTATAGATCTATTTAAACAAAAATTTATAATAGAGTTATACTAATTACTTGACGCCATGCTACAACAAGTAATACTTTTGTGAATCTATTAGCCTTTGAATAAAATGAAGAGATAAATTAGTCCATATTCGCATAAGCTGGTCCGGTCCAGGTACCACCTTACAGCAATACTATTTTTTTTTTCTTTATAAGCTAAAGGGTAAATAACAAAAATTACGCTTGAGGTTTGACTAAATGACACCAAACACCATTCTTACTCAAAAATTGAACTCCACCCCACTGCATTAACTATGTTGTTAGCTGACTAACCATTATTAACCATGGTTGAGTTTCACACTCTCAAACTTAACCAACATAAGAGGTTTTGCAGTGAGGTTAACTGCAGCTAGGGCTAGCTTGCGATGGTGGCCATCTATTTGTGGTGGTGGTGGTTCATATATTGTTGGGTGGCGAGGGGGAACAATAGTGGCGAGGGGTTAAGACAGTAGTAGCGCTTTTAACAAACTAGGACCACCTCATATCAGTCATGAAAGCTGCCAGATGAAACACGCAGAAACAGCCCTGCAACTCCCTCTTGCATTAACTCTTCCATCAACCAACACAACCCATAGCATCCATCAACAACCCAAAATGCCTCCTCGTAGCTGCCTTATTTTTCTTTTCTCAAAACTAACGCAAATCACTTTTATTTTCACTCTGTTTTAGGCTGAACTAACAGACTCTTCCAGATAAGTCTTGTTAGCATAGACAAACAAATAATTTCATTGCTTCATGCCTTTATGTGTCGTACCCAGCTTAGCTAATAGCAATTAATTATCTTCTGCAACAAAAACTTTAGGTGCTACTATTATATTTGTAACATAGTGCCCTTAACTAAAACTTTTTTGTTGCAAAAATTTGTCATAAAAAGTGGTTTTGCTACCATTTAAACCATTAATAAGAATACAATTACAATTGAAAGCCTCAAGTAGACAAAAAGAATTACAATCTAAAATCACAGGTGTTGAATTGCAATGTCTCATTCACTTTCATAGCGGGGTCACTTGTTGGGATGGTTCCTTTGAAGATTGCATTCACTCATTGTTTTGCTCCAAACCTCAAAATCTTCCTAACATAACACTCACCAGTTGTCATCAACAACAAAAAACTCAAGCTTCCATGTAGCAGACATACCCACTTGTGGTCAATACGCAGCACAACCACCAAATCACACCCCAAGCACCATGAAAACAGCCACAACATCACCCAAACAATAATCAATCTTCAACCCCACGTTGCAGAGGATTTTGGTGGTGCTCTAGCCTTGGATTTTGGTTGCTGCTGCTTGGCCTGGAGTGGGGTTATGATGGTGACAATTCGCAGAGGTTAGTGGTGAGTTTAAGAGTTTCTTATAGTGATTTGTGATGTCTCATGGCGTTGACCAAATAGAATGGTGGCAAAGGTGTGGATCTGGGGTGGAGGGGCGTTGGTGGTTTGTGTAAAATATTTGCGGTGGAAGGGCAAGGGGCCTCTTTTTTTTTAATATATATATATATGGTAGGTTTTTGGGTTAACCTTGGTTAAGTGAGAATATTCCATTAAAATAATCTCACTTAACTATTACTATTACTGTTTAGGTGGGATGCAGTGTAATTTTTGAATAAAAATAGGGTTTGGTGTCATGAAGCTACACCTCAAGGATGGTCTTTGTTATTTACCCTAAGTTAAATTTAATGCTTAAGTTGCAAAATGTTTATTTAAAAAAAGCTATCAATAATTGATTTAATAGTTAATTATTATCAATTTATTTTAATTAAGCATGTTAACATTTGGAGCATAAATTTTATTTAGTAATGTTGCATAATATTTTCTTTTCTAAAAACAATTTTTTATGGTGTTTGAAATAATTCAATTATATAATTATTAAAAGATGTTTTGAGGATAAAAACTATTTGTGATTTTAAGAAAAATAATATTATCATATAGATATTTTAAAAAATATTGTCATGTCTTATTGTAAAGAAAAAAGATTAAATTAAAAAAGAAATTAGATCTAATAAGAAATATGAATAGACAATAATATAAAAATGTATAAATAAAAAAAATTAACTCTGAAACTACTTAAGGCTATGTTTGGATGAGTGATTTCAGAATTACAAAGAATTTAAAATACAAGATAATTGAATTGCATCAATTCAATTACCTCTCCATTTTCAAAATTTTTTGTTTGGAGTAAAATTAGCATTTATCTTGAAATTAATCTACACAATTTTTTAAATTTAAATTTTGTAGTTAATATTATTTTTTTAATTCAAAATTTGAAGTTAATATTAATATTATTTTTAAACAAAAAAATTAGAAGTTAATCACTTAATCTTAATATTTTAAAATAAAAGATGAAATAATTTAAAACTCAAAACACCACAAAAATGGGGTTTGGTGTCATTTAACTACACCTCAAGGATGGTTTCTGTTATTTACCCTAAGTTAAATTTAATGCTTAAGTTGCAAAAAGTTTATTAAAAAAATGCTATCAATAATTGATTTAATAGTTAATTATTATCAATTTACTTTAATTAATTAAGTATGTTAACATTTGGAGCATAAATTTTATTTAGTAATGTTGCATAATATTTTCTTTTCTAAAAATAATTTTTTAGTGCTTGAAATAATTCAATTATATAATTATTAAAAGATGTTTCGAGAATAAAAATTATTTGTGATTTTATGAAAAATAATATCATATGAATATTTTAAAAATATTGTCATGTATTATTCTAAAGAAAAAAAATCAAATTAGAAAATAAATTAGAACTAATAATAAACATGAATAGACAATAATATAAAAATTTAGCTTTGAAACTACTTAAGGGTAATTAAAGAAATTAAAACTAAAAATAATTACGAGGGAGTATAAATAGACAAACACGAGTATTAATAGTCACACCTATAATAGTAATATTTATAAAAAAAATTAAAATATATTTTTTATTTTATTGTTATAAATACATAAAATATTTAATTTTTTAGCCAAAAATAATAATAAATAAGAAAATATTCTTTGCAAGTGAAAACAAGGGAGAGTGAATAAGTAATCATTAATGATCATCATTAATTTCTTTTTGGACGCCACAACCTACGAGTAATAAGGTTTAAGAGAAATTTTTATTTAAATATGATATATTTAGTTAGGTGTACTAAATTAATCAGAATTTAATATTTTTATAGAATATTGTAAAATTAATTGTGAGATATAAAGACTAATAAAAATATTAAGTCTTGATTGACTTAGTGCACCTAACTGTAATACACCATGTTTAAGTAAGAATATCTCTAAGGTCTAATTGAATGAAAATCACTTATCTTTTTTTTTCTACCCCTCTTGTTGTCTCTTCACTTAAATTTTCAACAACAATCAAGTTTTTTTTTATTAAGTGAAATCGATTATATGTATCAAACGATATTATTGTGTTATATCATAAAATAAGTCTTCAAAAATATTATTTAAATCTAATTTTTTTTAATCATTTCATCTATAGTCTTTTTACTCTCTCTACTTCTAACTATTGAATTATCTTCTATTTGATCTACTTTTCTTACAAAAATTTCTAACGATCTTCTCTTTATATCCAAACTAATTAAGAAAAAAAAATTCATCTTTTTCACACTAAGTATTACCCCTACTTTATCTCTAATAAATTTATTTTTAATTCTATCTTATCTTATATAACCACACATCTTACGTAATATTTTCATCTTAGCTACATTAATCTTTTACTCTTATTGACTTTTTATCACTCAAGTAAAAAAATTTATCAAATAAAAAATAAATTAAAATAAAAAGGACAAATAATCATAATAATCCCGATCATATCATATGATCGCGTCTAAAATTTGAAGTAACCCAAAACCAACAAAAAGATTCGCATATACCACGTTACCTATGGGTGGACTTGGACATATAATTAAATAATTAATTAATTTCTGGCCTACACAAATTAAAATGATGTAGAATACTTCATTAGGTGGTGGAGTGGTGACGTGAACCAATTAACCAAATATCCAATTAGTCATCATAGAGGTAGGGTTCTGAACATAATTGTCACAAGAAGTCGATTTACTTCTGTATTAAGTAAGGCTTAAAAGTTCGTAAAACATAATAATATGAACATAACAAAGGCACTGGTTAATTGAAAAAAAAAAAAGGAATTTTAACACAACCAGCAAAGCCACACCAATCCAATCCATTTGCAACATATTCACACCAACAAAACAGAACATTATCAACAACATGACAACATTCAACACCTATACCTGAATCATCAACAACAACTCGATGTTGTTGATTTCGATTCATTAGTGCACTCGGCATTTTAACAATTCCCTCCTTTTGGGGTGAGAGGACACAACAACACGGGAGATTTACCCGAAAGGCCAAAAACAGAGAGAATCGAAACAAGAAACAAATAATTAAATTTCTCTTGATCCTGATTCCTAAACAAGAATTAACAATCACAACATATCATGAATGTTTCTACACAAAAATAATATTCAGGAACAAAGCATTCACCGAATCACTGGGTGGGTTTCAACTTTCAAGCAGGTGTGTGATTTCTCAGCAGGTGAAGTCCACACGATGTCTTTGAGCGCAGGGCGAAGTTCTTTGCTGCAGAACTGGTTGTACTCCAAGGTATCCCCGTTGTCCTTCTTCACCTCCACCACCAAAAACGACGACGTAACGGCGTAAATATCCGCCGCAATGGCCAGCTTCCCTTTACGCCCTCGTTCCTGACCCTGCAACCTCACCTTAGTCTCGCTTTTCTTCACATCAAACTTCACCGCCTTCGCCACCTCCTCCAACCTCGAAATCACACTGCTCGCCGGTCTCGTCGTGGCGAACCTCATCTCCTCCTTCTCCTCCCTTTTCTTCTCCTCAAACAACGGCGACAAATCAAACCCTTCAGAAAGTGAAATTATATGAAAAGCATTCATGGTGGTCGGCTGATGCTGTTGCTTTAATTTCTCCTCAAAATCAAACTCCTGTTCATCTTTCCTCATTCCCATCATGCTCTTAGGCACCGATTTCTTAAACCAAGGCGAGTCCATGATTTTAGAAATACTAACCCGGGTATTCGGATTCGGGTCAAGTAGCTTAGTGATAAGGCGGCGAGCTTCAGAAGAAAACCACGGCGGACACTTAAAGTCGCCACGGTAAATCTTCTTGTACATGGCCACCAAATTCTCATCTTGAAAGGGTAAGAATCCAGCGAGAAGAACATAAAGAATGACCCCACAAGACCATATATCAGCCTTAGCACCGTCATAGCCGTTCTTTCCGATAACCTCCGGTGCCACGTAAGCCGGTGTACCGCACGTGGTGTGCAGCAACCCGTCTTGCCTCAAGTGTTCAGAGAAGGTGCTAAGTCCAAAATCGGAGACTTTAAGGATTCCTTCTTCGTCTAAGAGAAGGTTTTCAGGCTTGAGGTCACGGTGGTAAACGCCGCGGCTGTGGCAGAAATCGACGGCAGAGATGAGTTGTTGAAAGTAGACTCTGGCCACGTCTTCCTTGAGCCGGCCTTTTACGATTTTGTTGAAGAGCTCGCCACCACGGACGAGTTCCATGGCGATGTAGATCTTGGACTTGCTGGCCATGACTTCATGGAGTTGCACGATGTTTGGGTGCTTCACCATATTCATAGCAGAGATCTCCCTCTTGATCTGTTCCATCATGCCAACCTTGATAACCTTCTCCTTCCCAACGACCTTCATGGCCACGCTCCTTCCCGTTTGTAGGTTCTTGGCGTGGTAGACCTTCGCGAAAGTGCCGTGACCCAGAAGGCGTCCTAGTTCGTACTTGCCATGGAGCAACGTTGAGTGAACATCGCTGCTGTTTGTGCCTTTATCAGCCATGGCAATAAAAAAAAAAAAGGAAATAACTCTATTCTAGTGTTCAGGTACTAAAATTTTGAAGTGGGTATTTTCAGAGAAATGGATGAAAATAGAGATTGGTGTGGTGTGGTGTGGTGTGGTTATGGCGGTGGGTTCACCCGTCTTCAACGTGTTTGCGGTGGCAATTTCTGCCGCCGATTCTAAGCTTGGCCTCGCCACCTATCTCAGTTCTTTTCAGCCAAATACCTCTCATCTCTCTGCATTCGTTCCCTTGGTCCTGCCGGAACCAAGCAAAATCAATCAATGATTTTTCACAATTATTGCTCTCGATTACTACTTACCCTTTTTCTCTTTTTTCAGTTCATTGAGCTTACGCCTCTTATTTATAACGCTTTTTGGTCCTTTCTTGTGTGTGCTGATTACCCTTTTTGGCCCTGTGATGAGATTATCTTGGACACGTGTTGAGATCGTAAAAGGGGTTGTGCCTTTCAACGGGGAATGTTTTTACGTGTAGGGATGATTGACACGTGTCTGCGTTGGTTCCTATTACTGAGGATCTAATTGGGGCATTCTGAAATGGTAAAAACAATGAGTCCTCGTAGCTCTAGGGTAGGGTCAGACCTATCATGGAGCCTGCGTGGTTTACAAATCAGAGTTTAGTTGTTATGAGTGACACAGATGAGGTTTTGAATGGGTGAGTGAGTGAAGCTGAGAATCTCATGGTCTGCAACAAAAACAAAGATCTGACATTGGTCCCCTGCATGACAGCGATTACACGAATGCACCTATACTAACTCTTAATTACGGATGAATCATGAAATGATCACAATATTACTGATTGAGCAAATCTTTGTTTCATAGAAATTCTTTAGTTCGTCCGTCAAAATTGATTTACACGAAATGGAAAATATACTATTTAATAATTATGATCATTCAGAAAAATAATACTCGAATTACGGTGTTATTAGATGATTTATTTGAAAGTATGTGATTAGTGTATAAATTTGTACCAGTAACATTACTCTTATTATAAAACACTAATTTTTATTATTATTTTAATAAAATATTAAAACTTAAAAATAAATTATTAATTACTTAATATTAATTGATTACAATAAAAATAGACTACGAACTTAAATGAGTTATACTATAATATTAATATTTAAATTTTAAACTCACGATTGAATTTTATTTAATTGTCATTTTCGTTCTGAAATTAAGTGAACATATATTTGTAACAATAAATTACTAACTTAAAGAGAAATATTGTTATTAAGAAAAAATATATATGCTATTTAGTTATCAAAATCTTATTAAAAGGAAAATCTTGAAATAAGAAACGGAAAAAAAAAATTCATTAAGAGAAGGTTATTTACTCATTTGACATATTTAACACGATTTAATTAGAATAATAAATCCATGATGGTAAGATTTGGAAACTTAATTGTATCCTTATCTTAAATTAAGGTTGAAGATAATGAATTTATTATTTTTCCTTAATGATCCTAGGTTAAGGGTCTAACCCAAATAAAAATCATAATTGACAATTAAATTTATAAAAGATAATTGCACTAAAAAAAATAGTACATGTACCAAAGAAAATTAGAAGAAATTAATTTTTGACTAAAAGGCAATATGTCGTTAGACACACTATCACTATTATAAATCATGATGTGTGGATCAGTAGAAAACTTAAAATCTCATTGTGCTAAATTATCAGACGTTCAAATAATAATTTAGCGGTGATTTTGAATATGGAAGGAAGACCTGGTCAGAGAAAAAAAGATACTATTACAAAGTTTTTATTTAAATTTGTTAATTTTTCCACAATTAAGTTGAAAACAATTATTCATCAAGATGAGAACATAGCAAAAACGGCGAGACTAATAATTCAATAATAGTGATGTTTTGTTTTTGGATATAGTGATCTCCATAATAACAATAATTCGTGTGATTCATGATTGGATGATTTTTATTTTCTTTTTTTAAAAAAATGAACTAGCATAAATATATATTTTTTAATTTTCTCTTTGTTTTTCAGCTTTGCAACTAGCATAAATTTTTCAAGGAAAGAGAAACATGAAATTGAAACTTGAAATCGAGGACTTGTAGCCACATTTGCGATTTTGTAGCATGACTGGCCTAAATCGAATGGCCAAAAACGAAAGGTACCACTACGCCTCACTCCCTTTTTCTGTCTTTTTTATAGTTTAGCAAACCCAACTTGCCAAATTGTTGGTTACTTTTGTTTTCTCTCTTGCCTTCTCTTTAGCTCCTCATCTCCATAAAATGGTGGTTTTTATGGTGCATCATCTTTAGGGTGCATTTTGAAAATTACATGATATAATAAGTTTAGGAAATTTATAATTTAGTCCATTGTCTTATTTATGTTTTAGTCCGAGATAATTGTAAATTTCATTTCAGTCCTTTGGCATAGTTTCTCCATCTCCATCTAGCATCACTCCTTTTCCGTAACTCCATCTGAACCAACAAAGGTGCTATTTTGTAGTGGTGCAAAAAATAACGAAATTTGCAAGGTAATGGTCTATCAACAACGTGTAATACGAGATTTGCAGTGATTATTTCCTTCACATTTCCATTCTTTATTTCAACCACAACGTTTTCGAGAGAAGAAGAAGAAGAAGCAAAAGCACAAGCTTCTCTCTTCTTCACTATCTACTCTATGTTCTTCCAACTAAAAAAACATGTCATGGGTCACATTACCCCACTGGTGCCACTTCTTCTCAGCCCCAAAAATACAAATTCTTATTAAATCTTTCACAATTCAGTTTTTTCTTTTTTCTTTTTTGAAGAAATTATAAATTGAAATTACAAAAAACAGCAACAGGGAAGGAGTACTGGCCGGTTTAGGTGGAGTCACAGTGGAAGGGGAGTCTCAAGACTAGTGTACCTTGTTACAACCCCAATTTCAGCTCACTCACTCTTTTCACAGAGGAAAATCTTGCAAATAAGAGAGAAAGCATTAATTAACCTTAGTATAAATTAAGAAAACACTAATTCCTTTAGATTTCGTGAGTGTGTTGTCAACCAAGCTGCTGAGGAAATATACCCAATTAATTCAATCAAACCCAAAGAATAATCAAATCCAGAAAGGATGGAGTTAGTCAAAAAAGGTTCTCATGGGGTTGCTGAAATTGGTTTAATGGTCGATGTGAACACAACGATAAAAAGATTAGGGACTTTTTTGAAAGAGTGCAGCAAACATTTTGTTTGATTTGTAGGACCAATTTCTAAATAACAAGTTTATAGGATTACTACTTCAACAAGTTGCAAGTATTAAATTCTAGCCATTAATTTATTTTTATACATCATCAATGGCTCATATCACTTGGTGCACCGGTCCATCCTTGACTGGAGGGTGCACCATAAAAGCCGCCCCATAAAACATGTTTCTTCCTCTTTCTACTTTAATTCATAACTCCTTTTTTTTTTTTTTGGGTGCAACTGAAAATAAACTTTAATTCATAACATGCAATTGACAAAACTCGTTAATTGACTTCAAACACGGTTTTCCTTTTTCTTTACCTCCCACTCTGACCAGCTGAAATGCACCAGTGACTCAATTTCAAACTCGAAACAGCTGAGAAACTGTGGCTGGGCATGTCACATGTGCAAGTGGAAAATAAAGTTTGGCGTTCAGCTTCAAGTGGCTTTCTTTTGTCAACATTACACACTGCATACTCTTCCTCTTCGTTAGATTCTGGCGGCCATATAATAATGTAATTTTTCGTTCTATTTTTAATGAAAGTAATTAAGAAGGTGCAAGGAAAATTACGCATGGCACATTTGGCTCGTGTATCTTATATGCCGCCTTGCCATGACCTCAGCTTGGTACTCTTCACCCACCTAAGAAGAAATTCTTGGGAGGAAATTTTCATTCTTAAACATGCAAATTAATTTTTATATGTACAAAATTATATTAATAAAGATATGTATATTTTTAATATAGTTTACATAATTTTATTTATATCAAAATTTGATTTACATACTTAAGAAGTTTTCGTTTAATTTTTTTTTCTCGTAAGTCATACTCATTACAAATTTGCTGCTCACATTAATCAGTTATTCTTTTTTTTTTTCCCTATCGGACAGCAGATTTTTATTTTAATAATGGCGACATAACAGTTTGAATTTGTAACCTCACAAAAACTACTTAAATTCTTCACCAATTTGGATGACCTAGTTGATTTTTTGTTAATGAAAATTGTATAATTTATATTCAAATTTCAATAATCTCCTATTAATAAGTAATCTTAATAGAAAACTTCACTAAAACTAGTAATTTGCCTTAACCTAAAAAAATGGAAGAGCCTCTTCCACCCAAAACTTTTACAACACTAACTCATTATGACTTTGACAATCAATAGTTTATTCTAATCTTCGGATGAAGATAAAACAAGAGTTTTAAAACTGAACTGTAATTGAAAAATAAAAAAAGTATAAGTAAGTTTTATCTTGATTCCTTCAAACCTGTTTAGCTAACAAGCACGCCTTTAATCATTGCTTTAAATTAATCACTAAATACATGAATATGAACAAAGAAGAGAGGGATACTTCGTCTTGAAAAAATATATTTATATATAAAAACAGAAACCAATAGGAACCGGTTTCTTCTGGTTCAGGTTTTAGCTTCTCAACTGGGAAGCTTATGGACTCAAATTGTTTGGATCTAAGGATAAATTATTATTATTTTTTATATTTGATAATATTTATATGCAGATTTAAATATATGTAAAAATTATTAATTAAAATTTGTAAATTTTTTATATGTATAATTATTTATATAAAAAAATAATTTAACTAAATTTATGTGTGAATCTAAATGTTATTAATTAAACTTAACTTTTTAATATCAATCACTAATTTATTTTAATAATAAATTAATGACTCAAAAGATCCTAATTCAACCATAAATCAGCCTGAAAATGATTCATATTAGACATTGTCACTGAAGTCAATACATGAATATTAACACAAACGCACATGCTTTATGATTCTATACACTGCTGTCCGCTTGTTTTCACTTGTCTTTCTTTCCCTTATTTTTTAACCCAAAAAAAGAATATATGATTTCTTTGTTAAAATTCTGTTTCGTTAATATTTTCTTTTTTCATTTTTTTTCTCACTACTGATTTGTTGGTATTTTCCTAAGATTACCTCACCTTGAAAGTGCGCCTTGCTTGTAAAGAAATTATTATGTATTTTGAGAGAATTACACTCACTTTACTAAAAATATTATACAGGGATAGTATAATCATACATGTCCTTCGGTGAAATTTGAAATATTAAATGGAACATTATTACTATAATTATATTATGAAGAAGAATAAGAGAAATGTTTCTGGGAAAAGAACGAGGGTTGTCGATCTTTTCCGTTTAGATTTGTAAATTTGCAAAAAATTTCTATACATGGAGCATTTAAGTTAATTCACAAAACTATTTTTTGCATATGATAAATTCTTGAGATTTGTAATAAAAATTCAATTTTTTATGAAAATGAAAAAAATACAATTTTTATAGAAAATCTAGAAAACGAATTTATCATAACATATTGTAAATATATTATAAATACATATTATTATTATTATTATTATTATTATTATTATTATTATTATTATTATTTTTAAGACAATAAGATATCTTCATAGGTTTGTTCTATTTGAACCGTCCATAGAACTAATCCATTTTCGGTCATGAGAACACGAGGGTTATGTGATCTCTCCGCAAGAGTTGATTATATGGGATTTGAACTCATGTCCTCGTTTCACAGTTTCTTTTTATCCTAAAAAGTTGCAGGATATATACAAGAGTGGTTTTTTCTTGTGCAGACACAGCGAAAGGGAAGGGTTCTTGTTGGAGAGAGAATCCTCTTCTCCATCACATTTTGATTGTTATGAACGGATTTCAAAGATATCGTACTTGGTTCGGTTCAAAGATATTGAAGGTGATGGTTTCTTCCTGTGCGGACGCAATAGAGGGAAAGCGTTCTCGTTGGAGAGAGAATCCTCTTCTCCATCACGACTGGGTTCTGGTTGGTTAACTATTGGATCATGAGCAGCGGCGGAGCCATGATAATGGTTGGTGGTTAGTTGGTTTTGCGCAACGGAAATGCGATTTTGTCTAGTGGTTACTATAGTGAAAGTGATGAGATTTGAAGTTTATCTCTTCTCACGGATTGTGCCAATGTTTTGAACTAATCACAAGGGTCACCTGAAAGAGTTTGATAGTTGTGGTTTCTTCCAAAACACAGCGACAACGACATGGTGCGAGAGGTGGATAACTGCAAAAAATACTCTGATACTCAAGTTAGACTATGCACAAGGTGGATAGTGTCTAGAGATTTAGATCTATACCTTGGTAATTGTTAAATTATCAAATGAATGATTATGCAAATAATGCAAATGCACATAAGCAAATCACACAGATAAATGAGCAGAAATGACAAAAAGGATGAGTGATAAACACATATTTTATTCATTAAGAAACCCTTATATTTAGTCATTTACACTCTCCATATTCTTAATTGATTGAGTTTACATGATTTTTGTGAGTTTGCTCAAATGGTCCTAATTGAATATTTTCAGGATTATTGAGATTTTACACTGTTTTTGTATTTTGGTCATAACTTGAGTTCCTGATATCTGAAAATCATGAATTTTATCTTGTAGGAAAGCTAAGAGGAAGCTCTACAACTTTGATGAAGAGCTCGAAGTCCGATTCAGATGTCTAAGGGACCTAAGTTTACATGGAAGTCAGAATACGGGTTCTGTCAGTAGAATCCGAACAGTGTGCACTCATAAAATCATATCTCAAGATGTAATAATGGAGATCGGCTGAAATTTGGACAGTGGATAGTCAAGATCCAAATAAACAACTTTTATGAAGAACACATTTTCAGAAAAAGAAGTCTAGTAGGTCATTTTGAGCTTGCAAGTCGGAACAGAGGTGCTGAAGTTGGGTTTGAGCAACCTACGGTATTTGGGACATATCTTGGGCTTAAGGAAGCCAAATTGGACGAACCAGCTATCCATTTTATAGCCAAGACAAGGATCTACAACTTTCATGAAGAACACTTTTCATGGTTCTGAATTATAGTGGGTCGTTTTTGGCTTCCAAGTCAGACACGAAATTTTCGTCCTCAACCACCCACTCATCCATCCACTAATCCACTCATCCACTCATCCACTCATCCACTAACTCACCCATTCATCCACTCATACACTAATCCAACCACTTAACCACTCCACCCACTCATCCACTAATCCATCCACTCATCCATCCACTCACCCATTCATGTCCATAATTTCCCACTCACCAAAAGTCCTTTGGCATTTTTCACTAATTCAACCACTCAACCATTCCACTCACTCATCCACTAAACCAATCCACTAAACCAACCCACTAATCCATCCACTCAAACACTCCACTCACTCACCCACTCATCCACCCACTTCCCTTTGTCATTTTGTTACCTTAGACTTCTATAAAGGCACCATTTATCATGAACAAGATGTAACTCTCCTTCATTTTCTCTCTTAGTTTCTTGTTTCTTCATAGTTTCTTCTTGTTTCTTCATAGTTTTTCTTGTGATTTCTTTCTAGCTATGTGTAACTAAACCTCCCTTGGTTAAGGGGGTGATGAAACCGCTAGTATTAATGTTGTAAACTTTGCATATTTGATTATTTCAACACAGTTATGTTTTTATTCATATATTTCGAATCTATTATTGGTATGAAGGTTTTTGTACTTGTTCCTACTTTCAAAGTAGTAGATCTAGGTTTATTATGCGCGTGTTGCGGTAGTAGATCTAGTGGGATGTATGATGTTCATGTGGGTATAATTATCTTTGTGCTATTTGCCGTTATAAAAGTGGTAGATCTGGGTTTATTATGCGCTTGTGATGCGGTATTAGATCTGCAGAGAAATATATGTTCTAAGTAATTTAATCCTGGTGTGTGATTAGACCTTAGTGTAATTGGTTTTCTAAATCTTAATGCAATTGTTGGATAGTTGTAAGAGCGGTTGCTTTATGACTAATCGGTGATTAGGAGTTGATTTGAGCGGTTTAAATTGGCCAACACGTAATGAAAACAGTAGATTTAATATCACAATTGCATAAAAACATAATTGAGCATGTTGGAATAAAAGGATATGTGGATTTACATTATCATATAAATCTAGTGGTGGATTCAATCTCTTAACCAATTTTCTTATATTGTTGATTTCAGTTTGTTTATTGTTATCTTTGAGTTCGTTCATTGTTCATCAAAACTCCAAAACCCCCCTTTTACTTGTTTATTGTTAATCGAGTCTAAATTGGGAATTGTTTAATAGTGTTAATTGAATTGGTTCTCTCGTGGATCGACCCTTACTAACTACAACCCCGACAACTGATTTTTATCTTAATTTTAATCACTACATCCGCACGCATCAATGAGTGATTGAGAATGCCAGCTCAGCAGGTTCAACGACAAACTTTCCAGCCAAAATCATCCATTTCCCTTTATTCTCTCCCCTCTAACAACCTCAACGAAAATATACCCAAAATAATGATACAGTGGAGCTGTTCCTAGAGTTCTTCTTTTTTTGCACCTTTCCTTGCATATAAATACCAAGCATCAGCCTTATGTAATTAGATAGATTGAGTATCAATACAAATCTCTATATTGTCTCTTTTCCATAGCTTTCTTTACTTTTATGCATAACTTTATTCATTTGTTAAATCTTAAGATGGTATCAGAGAGCGTCTAAGCTCTCTGACTGCGCTACTTTGATGGTTCGTGCAGGTGGTTCCGGCAACAACAATGGGGGTGGTCCTACAGACCCATCACAAGACCCCTTCAGTCCGTATTATGTTCATGCAAGAGATGGACCCTCATCTGTAGTGGTCACTTCTGTGCTGAATGGCTCTAATTACCATGCGTGGGCTCGATCTATGAGACGCACCTTGGGTGCTAAGAAAAAATTTGAGTTTGTTGATGGGAGTATACCCATTCTTGGTAGCTTTGATCCAAGTTATAAAGCTTGGAGTCGTTGCAACATGATCATACATTCATGGATTGTGAACTCAGTAGCAGAATCAATCGGTCAGAGCATAGTATTCTTGGAAAATGCTATTGATGTTTGGAATGATTTGAAGGAGAAATTCTCTCAAGGAGACCTTATCAGAATTTCTGAGCTCCAACAAGAGATTTATGGCCTCAGGCAAGGTTCCCTCTCTGTCACCGAATTTTATTCTGAATTAAAAATACTTTGGGAAGAACTTGAAACATATATGCTTATTCCATGTTGTTCCTGTCCTGTTAAATGCACCTGTGCTGCAATGAGAAATGCTAGACATTTTCACACTCTTAATTATGCTATAAGATTTTTGACTAGTTTGAATGAAAATTTTTCAGTAATGAAATCTCAGATCCTATTAATGGATCCACCACCTAGCATGAACAGAATTTTTTCTATGGTCATTCAACATGAAAGACAAGGAAACTTTGTTATTGGAGATGACCCTAAGGCTCTTATAAATGTTGTTGAATATAAGAGGCCACAAGGAAGAGGGAAAGGTTTTGTACAAAACTCAGGATCAAGGAGAATTTGTACTTACTGTGGAAGGACAGGGCACACAGTGGAGACCTGCTATAGGAAGCATGGATTCCCTCCTCATCTTCAAAAGGGAAATGCCTCAATGGAAAACAATGCTTGCAATGATGCTGCAGATTCGAAGGAAGATTTCTCAACTAATGGAGATATGCATACTGTTCCTCCCAGTTTCACTCATGAGCAATATGAGAAACTGCTTAGTCTGATTCAAGGTTCTGATATTAATCAGGATTCTGCTACCATAGCTAACCAGGTTAGCACTGTCACTCAGGTTGGTCATTCACCAGCTGAAAATCACAAATCAGGTAAAGTCAACATCTCTTCCTCTTTTAATAGTTTCTCTCTTGGCTCTTGGATCATAGATTCAGGTGCTAGTGATCATATATGTGCTTCATTAAAAAGCTTTCAGACTTACAATGAAATAAAACCAATTAGCATAAGATTACCTAATGGTCAATTTTCAATTGTAAAGCATGCTGGTACTGTCACTTTTTCCCCTGGCTTTTTCATTACAAATGTATTGTATGTACCTAATTTTTCTTTAAATCTGATTTCAGTGTCAAAATTGTCTTCTACCTTGAATTGTGTAGTCTCCTTTAATGATTCGATCTGTCTCATTCAGGACCAGAAATCTCATAGGATGATTGGTTCTGCTGAAAGGTTTGAAGGGCTATATCACTTAATTTTTTATGCCAAGCATGCCTCTTGTTCCAATATCCAAGCAGCTGATACACAGACTCTACCAGAAGAAGCCTTATGGCATTTTAGACTAGGACACTTGTCTATTTCTAGGATGATCTCTATGAATTCTAAATTTCCTTTTATTGTTGTTGATCCAAAGGCAGTTTGTGATGTATGCCATTATGCTAGACACAAGAAATTACCATATAATACTAGTTTAAGCAAAGCTGATTCACCTTATGAACTCCTTCATTTTGACATTTGGGGACCTCTCTCCATACAATCTATTCATGCTCATTCTTATTTCTTGACTGCAGTTGATGATTTTAGTTGCTTCACATGGATCATTTTGTTAAAATCTAAGGGAGAAGTGAGGCAGTATGTCCAGAATTTTATCAAATTAATTGAAAATCAACATAATGCAAGAATTAAGGCTATAAGGACTGATAATGGTCCTGAATTTACAATGCCATAATTTTATGCCTCAAAAGGCATAGTCCATCAAACAAGTTATGTGGAAACCCCACAACAAAATGGAAGGGTTGAGAGAAAGCATCAACATGTGCTCAATGTGGGGAGAGCACTTCTTTTTCAATCAAAATTACCAAAACAATTTTGGTCCTATGCAATACTTCATGCTACTTACATAATAAACAGAGTGCCTAGCACTCTCCTCAGAAACAAATCACCTTATTTTCTTTTATATAAACATGCACCTAATTTATATGATTTGAAAGTCTTTGGTTCCTTATGATATGCATCCACACTACAGTCACATAGAACAAAACTTGCACCTAGAGCTAGGAAATGCATTTTTCTTGGTTATAAACATGGTGTAAAAGGAGCTGTCTTGTTGGATCTCAGCAATAGGGAAATTTTCATTTCTAGAAATGTTACTCACCATGAACATATATTACCATATAAATCCTCCTCACCCTTGTCCACCTGGACTTATCATTCCACACCAAATAACACTCCACTTCTCATTCCTCAGCCTACACCACTATCCACTCCTATAATAGAGCCTACATCACCTACCACCATCCATATAGAACCTGCTGAAATTGGAAACTCTAACCCTGAACTTGTTCTGAATCCTGCTGCACCAAATATGGCAGAAGCAACTACTGAACATATAAGGAAATCACAGAGGCAGAGGCATCCACCACAACATCTGAGTGAATATGTGTGTAGCCTTTCAAGCAGTTCAACAGATACAATTGCCTCAGGTATTTCCTATCCCATCTCATTCTTTCATTCTTTTTCAAACTTGTCACTTTCACATCATGCTTATTCACTGTCAATCACACACGATTCTGAACCACACACATACCTAGAAGCTAGTAAGCATGAATGCTGAAATAATGCCATGAAGTTTGAATTGGATGCTCTTGAGAGGAATGGTACATGGATACTAGTTGATCTACCAGAAAATGTGAAGCCAATTGGGAACAAGTGGGTATATAAAGTCAAATATAGAACAGATGGATCTATAGAAAGATATAAGGCTAGGTTGGTAGCTAAGGGCTACAACCAAGTTGAAGGCCTAGATTTTTTTGATACCTTTTCACCAGTGGCCAAACTCACCACGGTAAGAACCCTGCTGGCCATAGCTTCTACTCACAGTTGGTACTTGCATCAACTAGATGTCAATAATGCCTTCTTGCATGGTGATTTACATGAGGATGGTTACATGGTTGTTCCTCAAGGTGTCAAGTGCTCCAAACCCAATCAAGTGTGCAAATTGCTTAAGTCTTTGTATGATCTCAAACAAGCAAGCAGAAAATGGTATGAAAAGCTCACTTCACTGCTGTTAAGTCAAGGCTATCAACAGTCCAATGCAGATCACTCCTTGTTTACATTTCAGAATGGTAACAGCTTCACAACTCTCCTCATTTATGTGGATGATGTGATCCTAGCAGGAAACTCCATTGAAGAATTCACTAGAATAAAGGCCATTCTGGATTCCAATTTTAAAATCAAGGATTTAGGAACATTGAAATACTTTCTTGGGTTAGAAGTTGCACACTCCAAGTCAGGAATCTCAATCTGCCAAAGAAAGTATTGTTTGGATTTATTGCATGAAACTTGTCTGCTCGGGTCTAAGCCTACCAAAACACCACTTGATCATTCAATTAAGCTTCATCAAGATGAAGGGAAACCATATGAAGATGTAGCATCCTATAGAAGATTGATTGGAAAACTTCTTTACTTGAACACCACTAGGCCTGATATCACATTTACTACCTAACAGCTCAATCAATTCTTAAGTAAACCTACTATGACACACTACAATGCTACCTACAGGGTTGTTAGATATCTCAAAAGCAGTCCTAGTCGAGGCCTGTTCTTCCCAAGAAAGTCAGAAATTCAGCTGCTAGGATTTTCTGATGCAGATTGGGCTGGTTGCTTAGATTCTAGGAGGTCCATTTCAGGTTATTGCTTCTTCTTGGGTACATCTTTGATTTCTTGGAGAGCTAAGAAGCAACAAACAGTATCAAGATCTTCATCTAAGGCAGAATACAGGGCGCTCTTTACTGCTGCTTGTGAACTACAATGGTTGCTATATCTTCTGCATGATTTACACATTACTTGTGCAAGAGCACCTGTCCTATATTGTGATAACCAAAGTGCTTTGCACATAGCCGCCAACCCGGTGTTTCATGAAAGGACTAAGCATCTAGAGATAGATTGCCATTTGTTCGAAATAAGATCCAAGAGGGTGTACTTCGCTTGCTGCCAATCTCATCCAAAGAGCAATTAGCTGACTTCTTTACCAAGGCATTACCTCCTCCATCCTTTGTTCCATTCATTTCCAAGCTGGGCATGATTGACATTTACCATGCTCCAGCTTGTGGGGGGATGTTAAATTATCAAATGAATGATGATGCAAATAATGCAAATGCACCTAAGCAGATCACACGGATAAATGAGCAGAAAGGACAAAAAGTGTGAGTGATTGAGAATGCCAGCTCAGCAGGTTCAACAACAAACTTTCCAGCCGGAATCATCCATTTCCCTTTATTCTCTTCCCTCTAACAACCTCAATGGAAATATACCCAAAATAATGATACACTGGAGCTGTTCCTAGAGTTTTTCTTTTTTTGCACCTTTCCTTGCATATAAATACCAGGCATCAGCCTGATGTAATTAGATAGATTGAGTATCAATATAAATCTCCATATTGTCTCTTTTTCATAGCTTTCTTTACTTTTATGTATAACTTTATTCATTTCTTAAATCTTAAGAGTAATTTTGTCTAGTATTTATAATTGTGTCATGATAGAGAAAAATCAAATTTGAAATAAGCATTTACGGATAATAAATAAATGCTATTAATGGTAATTCCAATAAATGAGGGATTTGTTGAAATAATTATCTTCTCAACTGTGATCGAAACAAGGAATTTGAAAGAAATTTTCTCCTAGCCTGTTGAGTGTTGTCATGGTTTTAGGCAATGCAAGCCGTGGATCGAGATTCGTCCTGGACGTTTTGGGTTACTGCTTATAATGATATTCAAAATTTTGGTTCATATATATATATATATATATATATATATATATATATATATATATATATATATATATAAATATATATTAAAATTAAATTTTGATCGTATAATATACATAAATAATTAAAATTAAAAATTATTTAAAAATTATGTAATTATTTAAAAAATTATATTTATTTATATTTTAATCTTTACTATTTATATAAGGTTCAATAATTAAAATTTAATCATTTCATAACTTATAATAAATATTATTTTTATTATATATATATAGAGAAGATCAATTTATATCAATATAAATTAATTTTTTTTTACATTTATTTTCAGTTGTTAAATTTATTTTCATCTAATAATTATTTTTAATAAAATAATCTCAATCATTAAATAAAAATAGAATTAATAATTAAAAATAAATATAAAAAAATTTATACTAATATAAGTTCACTCCTCTCTTTTATATATATATATATATATATATATATATATATATATATATATATATATATATATATATATAAGTGCCACCTTTTCGCAAGTCTAGTAAAAATACTACCTTATCATGAAACTGAGATAAGCAAATTTTAGTTATTGGATAAGAACGTAATACCATCTTCCTTTTTTTAGTCAATGGTCTAACTCTATACGCCTGTTGTAAATTATTTAATGTTTGGATATGGATAAGCTCTCAATGGATTGATCCATAGCATTTGTGTATGCATAGAAAAGGCAAAATGTGAAGGACAACTAAGCTGATAAAATATCCTCGTGTGGTTTACAAATGTAATTTTGGCTGCTATCGCTGTAAAGGTGTCTGCGTCTCAACTCAAAGTGACCCATTCACCATTTTCCACAGAAGACTGAAGAGAGGTTTTAATCAAGTCATATTTTACGTACACTAAAGTTTATGACTTTTTCCTCTTTTACGCATATAGATTGAATGTCTATTATAGTGTCAATAATTATGGATATATATGGTTGACAGGCAATCACGGGTACACAGGGTTGGTTTACTTGATTGTTATTAGATTCATGGTAATTATATAATTTGAATTTAGATTTAAGATTAATAAATAATATATAATTTTACTACAAATTTTTATTAAAATTAGTTATGTAGCCTTATCAAGAAATAGAAAAATCTATCATTCATCCTAAGCTTAATATGTATTAAAAATATCACCATTTGGTCAATAATTATATCCTCTCTCTATAATTATGGTTATATATGGTTGACAAGCAATCACGGGTACACAGGGTTGGTTTACTTGATTGTGATTGGATTCATGAAAATTATATAATTTGAGTTTAAATTTAAGACTAATAGATAATATATAATTTCACTCTAAATTTTTATTAAAGTTAGTTATTTACCCTTATAATGAAATAGGAAAAACTTTCATTCATCTAAACTTAATATTGATCAATAATTATATCCTCTCTCCATATATTTATTAAGGGTAAATAACTAACTTAAATAAAAGAAATAACTAACTTTAATAAAAATTTATAGTGAAATTATTTTTATATATATTGGAGAGAGGATATAATTATTGATCAATATTAAGTTTAGGATGAATGAAAGTTTTTCCTGTTTCATTATAAGGGTAAATAACTAACTTATATATATATATATATATATATATATATATATATATATATATATATATATATATATTGTTATGGAAATGAAAAATGCATTTTACAATGAAATTTTATATTAAAACTAAATCTTAATATTTTTTGGTACATCTTATATGTTAATTCATTATACAATTTTTTTTAATTCTTAACTAATACTTTAATGTAAATTACTTCTTTTAAATTTTATTTTTAAATAATTTCCATAATAGTTTTTTCTTAACTCTTAAATAGTTAATTATTAGAAAATGATTTAAGAAAAACTATTTTCACATAAAAAATTTAAGTGTTAATACTAAAGTTAAAATTGATATTGTTTTTAATATCAAATTTCATTTATTAAGAAGAAAAGTCCAAAGCCAAAAGGCTAACAATGGAATTCTGTGGATCTTCTATCCACACTTGCTCAATACAAGATAGAGCAAGATAAGCTAGAAAATTAGCCACCTTGTTACAATTTTTAGAAATAAACCCACAATCAAATCTATCAAACTATGAGGCATAAAAAGTTCTCTTAAAATTGACCCATTGTAAGTCAAGTCTATAGTTCCTTCTTTGATGCTTCTGTAGACGTCTTTGGCATTCCCTTCCAAGAAGACCATGCGAAATCCTGCTTCCCAAGAAGATAAGTCCCTCCTTAATTGGTTGCCAATAATTCACCCTTATGAACTTCAATCACCCTTCTTATTCTGAGAGTCTGTGCTGATAGAAGCTCTCCATTCCAATCTCTAATTACCACCTCAATGCCACAAAGCTGTTCTTTCCATGCTGAAAGCTTCACCCACATTTATCTTAAACGTATTCAAACCAGGCTTCTCTCTTTTAGAAACAGAAATATAGAAACAAATATTGATAATTTGTGCATATTTATGAATAAATAAATATATGAAGACTAATTTCTATTTATACAAGAAGGCATATAAAAATAAATAATAAAAATAATTATGTACTAAATATAATTATATATTAAATTAATTTAATTATGTACTAAATCAATTACAATCATTTATAACATCAATCGCGATAAAACAAATCTTAATTATAATTAATTACGCTAACATCTCCCCTCAAATTTAAGTGAGTATAGAAGAAACCAACTTGAGTTTGGAAACCAAAGTGCAAAATCGGCCAAAACAATGATTGAGTCTGGAGTTTGGAGTCTGGAATCTATGACAGAGTCTGGAGTTTAGAATCTAAAACAGAGTCTAGAGTCTGAAGTCTGGTATCAGAATGGAGTTTGGAATCTAAGATGGAGTATAAAATATAGTCTGACATTAGAACAAAGTCTAGAATCTAGGACAGAGTCTAAAACAAAATCTGAAACGAAGTGATGAAAAAAGAGTGACGGTAAACAGAATCTAGGATTGAACTAGTTTTTGCGAAAATGGTGCTGAAATGGCTTGACAAAATCCCAGTTGTCGAGCCACCATGTTTGGTAGACACATTTCTAAGGATTTGTCTGTCGAACCGGAAAGACCATCAACCAGAATTTGTCGACAGAGAAAGTTGGACCAAATGGAAATATTGTCAGCCTGAGTAGAAGGGTCATTAGAAAGAATTGGTCGGGTGAACCACTCTGGACCAAGGGAACGGTCAGCAAAGGGAGCAAAATATATGTCTTCAATATTAAAGGAAATGGAATGAAAAATACTAAAGAAGTACATGAAGTTTTCCAAGTTTTGTTTGTGAACTTTTTTGTGTTTACATGGCAAAGTTTTATGCCATATATAGCAAGAGAGATTGTCGGGGGAGGCAAAAAGTTCAATGGCATTCAACCAAAGCTGGAGTAGCCACATTGGGCCACCAGAGTTAGTTTTCTTCACCTGAGATCTAATGCTTTGGACAATTTCATCTATGTATAGGTAGAGGTTAACAAGGAGAAATTGACCAAGAGTTAATGGCTGACCTTCATGAAGAAGGTTAGCAAGCTGAAGAAAAGATTTGGATATTTGAATCGACCTAGATCCTAAAGCATAAGCTGATAACCAGAGAAGAAGGAAAGCTACATGTTCTTCGTCGGATACAGGACCTGATTCAGGAAGGTAGAAGTTGATGAAGTTTGAAAAAGAAGTTGGGGCTTTTGAGTAAACGTTAATAGTGTTTGAAGGTTGAAGGACATGCATGATAATTTTCCCATTTAGTCGAAGACCGGTTATGACAGCTAAGTCGAAAAGCGTAAGACCCATCATGCCATAAGGAAGTTGAAAAGAATTGGTGGTTTTGTTCCAAAAGAAAAACGAGGCACCCAGCATGCAAGAGTCCATTTTTATGGAATAACAGGAAAGTTGGATACAATCAAAGATACCTATTTTCCTCCATAAACCTTCTTTAGAGGCTTGAACTCTATCAAGGCACTCAAGATATCCATTAATATGGGTAGGGGGAGTTTTGAACAACCTTTCAGACTTGCTGAAATAGCTGATAGGGATGGAAGGAAGGGAAGCCAAGATAGTTTCTTGAGAATTCTTACAATGAAAGAAGGAGTGTATTTCATCGGTAATGAATTCCTTGGGAAAAATTGGGTCCAAGAAAGCAGCCGGAGGGTCTAAAGAAAGAGGAGAATCATTGATGGAAAGAATTACCTTCGAGAGGTGCCAAAGTTCGGATTTCTGCAGAGTTGGGTCTTGAACAATAGCATGATTTCCTAAATCCACTGTTGGTGTGTTAGGAGATTGAGAGCTGGAAACCATGAAAAGAGGTAGAGATTTGCAGAGAGGACGTACAAAAGTGAGGTTGAAGGTGATGAACAGTAAAAAAAGTTGAATATGATAAACAGTGAAAAGGTGTGTGAATTTGAAAAGTTATTTTCTGCGAAAATAAGGGTAATTATAGTCCCTATTTATTAGGAACGACTATTTAATGTTTGCAATAATAAGTTTAGTTGTGACTGTCCAGATATTTATGAAAAATTTTACTGGATTTTTTTTTAAAAAAAAAACTTCATTTGAAAGGACTTTGATTAAAAAGGTTATAGTCGAGATTGGATTAAAATTTATCTTCCTCTTGTCAGTGTCGAAAGAAAAATTTTGGGGGGCATTTGTTGGGGATGAAAATAAATAAATTGGCAATTCGACGGTTGGATGTTGATATTGGAAGAATCTTCTGAGTGTTGAGCCGATGAAAGTGCTGAATGGTCGGAAGATCCAATGCAGCAACTGGATATTGATGTCGGACAAGTGATTAATTCGAAAGGGATGCATTTCTAAGTGATTGAACCAACAAAGAATGTTTAAATGATTAAGAGTTGGTTTTGTGGAAAGATTGGGAAAATATTAGTGGCATAATTGTCATATACGTGTCAATTTCCGGGAGTCAGTTATTTTTATAGTTTGCCTATAAATATTAGTATTCACAATGTAAAAAAGAGAGGTTATTTGCTGATACACAATCCTAAAATCTCACTCAAGTAGATTAACAGATTTGATCCAAGTATGTCTTCCCTTTTCATTTCAAGTCATTTAATTTAATGTAATATTTTTTTAAATTCCTTTACTTTTCAGTCTTGTTCTTTAAATTTCTTTATATTTTATTGCACTTTTACATGCTTTCTTTTACTGTTTTCTGTTTAAATTCTGCACTTTAATTTTCTGTACCAGTTTTCTTAATTTCTTTTAAAGTTTTCAAAGTTTTCTTTACTAAATTTTTTGTTTATTTCGTGTTCTTGCTTTAAACTTTATAAATTCCTGTTGTTTGTTTTAAAACCATTTTACTAAACAAGATTACTACATAACTCTGAACCTATATTCGATTAATAAAATATATTTGTTTGTTGAAATTTGTCTTAACCAAATTTACTCATAAATAGTTTGCTACTCAGGAATGGACTTGTATGACCGGTCTACATTGGTCCCTTGAGCCCGGAATGATCCACAGCTCCCAGATCGATCATCTGTAATGAATGGGGCAACCATAAGAGTGACATAATGAAAATTAGGCTATGACAGTCCAATACTTAAATACCATCATATGACAACTTGTAAAACAATTTTTTCTTATCAAACTAAATTTTGAATTTGTACAAAAAAAACTAACTTTTGAATTTTATTTTTTGAAAGCACATAAAACTAACGAATTTGGAATTTCTTCATACTTCTAAGCGAGTACATTTATCACCAAATATGTTTGGGCGGATGTAAGCACAAAGGAAGCAAATGTTTGCATTATTAATTAGTTCTATATGACAGCATAAGTAGCCGTACATCGCGGAGAAACTTAGTAATCATTAAATAATGTTTCATATATAAGTAATGTTCAAGGAGAAATTGGTAGTCCAGAGCCAAATTTTGACATTAGATTCTATAATTAGTTTTAGATGGCAAGTTTTGAAGCCAAATTCTGATTTTCTTTTCCGTGCTGAGAAATTGTGAAGTTTGAAAAACGAAAATTAATATTTCTTTTTTTTTTTGTGGATAAAAAAATAGGATCAGGGTGGTTACCCTATTCCAGAGAATCAAGGTAAGCCTTCAGACTTAAGGAGCACTTATAGATACCAATAATTGACTCTGACATGATTCAAATGTTGACTAACTTAGTTTATGCGATTTGTCCTTACCAGTTATGCAAGTTGTTGTTGACAATTAATATTTCATAAAATGATATACCTAAGCTACATTAGTATTTTTACAAACAAATATTGTATTTTTTTATTATTTTATATGTAGAGAAATTCTCATGACATTTATGAGATAGAAACATGTTAATGAAGTTATTTTGAGGATGTAAATATACTACTATATTAAGGAATAGGTAAGATTTAAATATAAACTTTAAACGAGTTGAATGAACCATTTATTTTTTGGGTTAATTTTAGTTTGTCCCTTGTGATATGGGGCAAAATCACTTTGTATTCCATTAATTTTTGTATTTTACACCCGAGGTTTATACCGTTAATAACTTATCCTACTGTGCTTTAATTCTGTCAGCACTTTGCCTCCTGTGGTATTGGCACTCTCACTTTGCCCCTATGTGGTTTCGAGTTTTGCCACTTGGCCTTTATGTGGTTTCTTCTATTATCACTTTTCTCGTTGTGGTTTCAATTTATTAATATTTTGCACGCATAATCTCCCAAAAACAAAAGGAAAAAAAATGACATTATTTTTTAAAGAAAAATGATAATTTCAACAAGCTTTGACAGTTAATATAAAGCAATACCCAATAACAGTTGCCAATAGCTAAGTAGGAGAAGTTTAGCAGTATACCAATATCCATCAACAATATGTCACTGCCCCAATAGTGTAAGCATCGTCGTAGTGGGCAAGGTGGGGCTAAATGATTCAAACAGAGATTGGTTGAGGGAAAGAAAAAGAAGAAGGGAGAGGGAAGAAATCATGGATCACTTATTGGCGATTGACTGGTGCTCCTGCGACAGTTAGGCAATGCCAGAGGTTCATGCTCCGCGGAGCGCAGTTGTAGTGATCAGCGATGTTGTAACAATGCTTCCGAGTCCAAAGGGAGAAAGGCTCCTAAACCCAACTATCTGTCTTCTATAATTTTAAGTTTGTTTATGGTTAAATTTAACAGATTAAAAGCACAGGAATAAGGTGTTAACAGTATAAACCACAAGAGGCGAAATGCAAAAAATAAAACCACAGAATGCAAAGTGATTTTGTACCACATGGGGCAAAATTATAACCCTTTTGTTTTTTGGCAGATGAATGACTGTTTATTATTGAATAGCTCTTACAAACAAGAAAAATAATAATATTCGATTAGTTATGTTACTTACACCAATGGATAGGCGATTTTTTTTTTCATTTGTTTTTTGTTGTCTTACCTTTTGAAACATTTAAAGAACCTCAAGGAGCTGTCCTAGTGGTAGACGAACATGTAATGTGTGAGTAGACATATGATCATAAGTTTGAGTTCCTTTACACCAATTTTTTTATGTTATAAGGAATATCCTTATGAATCTCCTTATCTCAGCATAAATGACTTGTCTTTGACTAAATCGAAAATGTGGATTAATCGATGCGTGCACAAGTTAGCTCGGACACCACATAATTACAATAAAAAAGGAAACATTTAAAGAAATTTGGCAATGAAAGTTGACAAGAGTTTTAAAACAAAATGCAATTATTTAGCTGTGTATATATAGAGATAGAAAAATAATCAAATGTCAAATGTTCTTTGTTAACACAATACTTTGTAGAGCAAAATTAATACAAGAGAGATTTAAGAGATAAAATGACAACCTTATATACATGAGAGGAAGACTAAAATTTGATCTTTTACCATAGTATTCAGGAGTTTGAGGTAAAAGATGCACGAAAAAGAATGGACAATGGAAAAACAGTTGGACCAAATAATATATCTATTGAAGTATGGAAGTGTCTAAGAGAGAAATGTATAAGCTGACTCACGAAGGTGTTTAACGAGATGTTGAAGTCTAAGAAAATGTCAAATGAATGAAGGAGAAGTACTTTGATCCATATTTATAAGAACAAGGGAGATATACAAAATTGTGCTAATTATGGAGGGATTAAACTCATAAGTTATACTATGAAACTATGGGAGAGAGTAATTGAACGGAGATTAAGACAAGATATTCACATTTTAGAGAACCAATTTGGTTTTACGCCTGGGAGGTCAACAATGGAAGCAATATACCTTTTGCAAGGCTTGATGGAGAGGTAGAGAAGGAAACAAAGAGATTTACATATGATTTTCATTGACCTTGGAAAAGTGTAACACCCTAGTGAGGATGTCACATTTTCGATACAATAATAATAAAACCTTACCGAAGTTTTAAAATGTTTAGTACATATATAATATGAGTTGTGAAATTTTTCTTTTTATATATGATATCATTAAATAAGATAAAACAAATCACAAAACAAAATAAACTATTATTACACATCATAATATACATATGATTTTTTTTGTCTTAAGTATACAAATAATTTATAATTACAAATATTTAATAAAGCAATAAAAAGTCAGCATAACACTAAAACATAAACATGCCCAAGTGCACATCAAAGATTTCTAACCCTCAGAATGATTATCCTCAGATGGATAATCAGATGATAGAAATCCAATATGTCTCACAGTTCTACGGACAGGAGTTCGTGTTGTCGATACACTACTGATCTCACTAGATGCATGAAAACGTCCTCCCCAGTAACGCCTAAGAGTCAAAGGCATCTCAAGGTATAAATACAGAGTAGTAGTAAATATCGATGCTCCATCAAACTCTCTACGTAGGGTTACAGTCAGACGCCCCACATAAACCACTGATCCTCTATCTTCATGCAGTCGTCATGCCTCAGAACCTCCATGAAAATCAAGTCACACAAAACCAAAGAAATCAGGCAAAGCCATAACCACAACATCAATCCTAATGATATGGGTGATCTAATGGCTCGCCTTCCTCAAACTGATCACTCGGTTGCTGGTCCTCAGGGTACTAAATCTCTAGAGGCTACTCCTCTTCCTCTTCCTCAAACTCTTTACAGAATATAAAAATAATACAGAAAATGCATACAAAGAGGTGAGACAATCAACATCATTACCAGCATGGCAGTACAGAAAACGACAATACATACAGATATCACAATTTAATACAATAGTGCATACCATTTCATCATATACAATATAACACATTAAATATAAATAAGCACATTATGAATACAAACCACAAATGCAAATGTACTTTGACTCATTCCTACTCCATGGAGCTAAACACAGACATCAGAGAGAATGATCTGAAAGACTTGTCCATACCTCAGGCTGCCCAACCAACTATTACACAGTCAAACGTCGTGTAAATAGCCCACAATCAAAATATCGTGTAAGTAGTACACAGTCAAATACGTCGTGCACCACAGACATTGTACTAGACAGTCTTCACAAGATCTTGATTAAGAATAGTGTTTGTTGGGATCATTAGTGTGTTGTCCGTTACCACAGCTCAAAGGAGCTACCAACTGTCCACATGTGGAATCCTTCGCACACTAACGCCTCCAAGTTCAATCAATGAACCGCACTACGCCTATCACACCCACAATACGGTGTAATTCATTTCGTTAGCCAATCGCCAATTTCAACTAAATTGACACATCTCTCAATGTATGAACATAACCAAAATTACACAAATACCCTTATTATCACTATAAGCCATAATTACAACAATACCTTCAGTATCGATATTAACCAAATATAGTATGTCTCCACTTAACAGTACTATTTCTCTACGTGTCTGGGTCCACCACTTTGGCCCGACAGTAAAACTCACTGTTCCTTTTAGTCGCGTAAAGATTTTATCGCGTTTTCACAATCGCGTCACCTTTTTCAAAACATTTTCGAATCGCATAAATATTTTTTGACGTTTTAAATGTTGCGTAGTGTTTTTAAATCGTTTTCTCAATCGCGTAAGATTTTTAAATCGTTTTCTCAATCACGTAGCTTGAAAATCATCATTTTAAATATGCGTAAGCTATTTCTAGTACTTTTCAACTACGTATAATATTTTTCTTACGTTCTAATTCTATTTTGAAACTTTCTCTATTATTTGTTCATTTTTAGTTAATTTTTGACAACATTTCGTATCGAGAATTCATTAAATGATATTTTCTACATTTTTCTTTAAAAATTACATTGCTTTAATTATAACCATTATTTACACTTTGAAACTCACTAACGTGCTTCAAAACCCAAAGGTGAGCTCTACATTAACATTTTTCAAGTGTTCACTTTATTTCTTATTTATCATTAATTCCTCTAATTTAGGTTTCTAAAACTAAGTTCATTTATTTTGTTCTCCAAAAATTCATTGAAATTAATTTCTCTTTAAGTTAACTACTTAATCTACATTAGAAAATAATTTTAGAAATCAAATATACATTGAATGGCATTTTGGCTGAATTCAACATATTCTTTACAATTGATCTTTAAATTAGTTTCCATCTTCTAAATCATTTTCAAATTCATTAATTTACTTAAATAAATTAAGTTATTCTTTTAGAAAATGGTTGAGAACATTTTGGTTCTCTTTTTCTTGGTGAAGCCATGAGTTTCCTTGTGTTCTTTGGAACACTCATGCAATCCCTCACATGTTATTCACATCCTACAATATTTATCATATATCTATGAACACATACAATATATTTTAAAGTTATAAACATGCACACATAATCAATCACAAAATAGAAAAGACAATAAACAACCAAGTGAATGAATCGTTATGGATTCTTCACCACAAATATATCCATTTTCTCACCACCACACAAGGTTGATGAGATTAAATCTCCCTCTTACCTTAAAGGAAGACAAACTCCTTCTAACTTCCCCTAGAAATTTTCGTGTGACCTCCAAAGAATCCCTAACAAACTCAAACAAATTTTAAAGAGTCATAATTATAGGAAAAAAATATAAATCATGGATCAATCATGGCTTAGAACCTAAGAAATCAAGTTGGAAATAAGAAACAAGAATTTTCACCTTGTAGGAAAAATCTTCAAAGTGATTTTCCAAGCTCAAGATGAATTTTTTTTAAGAAACTTTCAACTAGAGAAGATCTTAGAATGATGTTTGGATTTGAGAAGTAGTGTTAGGTGAAATTTTAGAAGAGTAGATGGTGGTGTTTAGGTGTTGGCCGAATGGCTCTCAAGGAGTAACAATGGTGTTCTTAGCTTTTGGTAGAAAGAGAAAAGAGATTTTTAAGTGATAGTAAAATGAAGATGAAATAAAAATTGATCTCCTAATACCAAGCAATTGGCTGTGGAATTCCAAAGGAGGTGGCCATCATTATTGACCTTCCAAGACTTCCTAAGAGCCTTAGATGTGATCTAGGGTGGATATCAAATGCTTTGTCTCCAAGCTTGTTTCTCATTGGTGTAGATAATCAAGTCATCAAATGACTAAGCCCTTCTTGATTCTTCTTGAAAAGCCTTGGCCGAATTGCTCCAAGGGAGAGCAAAATAGGTTTGTGTTCATTTATGCAATCTAGTTAGACTTAGATGAAATTAGTTAAATTGTTTAGTTACTTGTCTAACTATCTAGTTACTTAGGATAACTAGTCTTTGTCTTGATATTATTAGAACCTTCTCTAACTAGAACTCTAAGGTGTAGCTAACTAAGTTTACTTCATTTAGTTACTACTTGAATACATTAATTTAACTTAGCTTAGTTAGATCAACTTAGTTAGGTTTTTCTAGTTACTTACTAACTAGTCTAACCACTTTTGTGGACTTGCTTCCTATTGGTCTAGAAATTTTCAAACCACTATTGTTGACTAGCTCTCATTGGCTTAGAAATAAATCAAGCCAGAAACGTTGACTGATTCTCCAAACGTGGGTCTCACAAACTTTTTCGGGTCCATGGTCCATTTTGGAGCAGATTTTCTACTGTTTTTAAGACAATAGGTATTGTTCAATAAAATAATATTATAATAATATAAAATATTTTTATTGCACAGTTAAATTCTAAAAATTAAAAGATTAATACATGTATCACTCGGAATTGGGTTTAGTAAAATCCTACAACTCCGAATAATTAAATTAAGATTTTTTTGGCCAGAAAATTATTATTTTCTTGACTCTGAGTAAATCACACACAACAGTCAAATACAGTCACGAAACAGTCAAATTCATTTTATAACTCACAGAAAACATAAAACAGTACATCTAGGACAATATTGTAATTCAATCAAAAGTTGAGGTGTTACAAAAAGGGCTATGATAGGATGTCAAGAGAAGTTTTATGGAAGGCACTGGAGAAGAAAGAAGTTCGAGTTGCTTATATTCAGGCTATCAAGGATATGTATGGTGAAACTAAAACTAGTTTGCAAACACATAGTGGGGCCAAATCCTGATTTTCCTATATCCATAAGTTTACACCGAGAGTCAACATTGAGCCCTTATCTTTTTATCTTAGTTTTTGGCGTTCTTACTCAATATATCTAAGAATTGGTGTCTCAATGCATGCTTTTTGCAGATGATATAATTCTAAAGGGAGAATCAATAGAGGACATAAATGGTAAAATAGAGTTATGGAGGGAAGCTTTTAAATCATATGGCTTTCATTTAACCAGAAATAAAATAGAGTATATGAAATGCAAGTTTAGTAAAATGCACCTTAGCATTGGCTTTGAGATGAAAATTAGATATCACACTATACTACAAGTCACACAATTTAGGTACATTGGATCTATCATATAAAGTGACAAAGAAATAGAGGGAGATGTAAATCATGAGATTCAAGGTGGGTGGATGAAGTGGAGGAATGCTTTAGATGTTATTTGTGATTGAAAGGTACCTATCAAACTAAAAGAAAAATTCTACCACACAGCTATAAGACCAGCAGTGCTTTATGGTATTGAATACTGAGCAGTAAAGTGCCAACAAGAGTATAAGATAAATGTGGCGAAGAGGAGAATGTTATGTTAGATGAGTGGGTATACAAGAAAAGATAAGATCAAGAATAAATATATTAGACGAAAAGTAGGAGTGACACCTATTAGAGAAAAAGTGATAAAATCGCGTTTAAGATAATTTGGACATGTGAAAAGTTGACCATTGACCAATGGAAGGCCTAGTTAGAAAAGTTGATCAGATTAAGGATAACTCCATAATTAGAGGGAGAGAAAGACCAATAAAAACTCTAGGTAAAATCATTAGAATAGATTTAGACTTAAATGATCTATCAAAAAAATTAGGTTTTGATAGAATGCAGTAATAACGTTTGATTCATGTAGCTGAACTTACTTGGTGAGAAAAAACTTTGATTATTTTTGCGGTAACCTTATCCTAATAATAACATATGCTTAATTGTAGGATTGCGGTGAAGAGATTCTGCCTTATCTCAAGAATCAACATTGAAGACTGATGTATAGGGGCTTCCATATATCCCCATTTTGTTAAGATACTAGCACATCTAACTGCAATAACAAAAAAGTGAAAATGTTAATATATTTTTTTTAATGTTGATAATTTGTCAAATAGATTTTTGTAATTTTAATTTTGACAATTAATTTACATAAACTTTCTATTTATTACTAATAGTCCATTCCATCAATATTAATAAGCAAAAGAAAGTGTGGGAACTAGATCAATTGAGTATAGATTTTGATTGAACTTGATCCTACCGGTGTGTCTTAGATTATTAATGTAATTTTGTCCAATTATGATTTTATAATTATAGTTTTAAAATCTATGCAGTTTAAATTTGAATGGAATATTTTTCATACTAAATTAAAATTGTGAGAGTATATGTTAGAAAGTTGATAAATAAAATTATTTATATTTTACTCAATTATCTTAAAGAAAAAAAAACTCAAATTTTACATAATATAGATTATATTTTAACAAATGGATGCATGCATTATTAAAGTGTTGTTTTCGTTGTATGTAAAAGCAGAACAATTTTTGCATAAATATATAGAGTTTTGTTAAAGATATTTATTAATAAAGTTAAAATGATAAATTTTAAATTAAAAAAAAATATTCAATACATTAAAAATTTAAAAAATATTTTTTAATTTAAAATTTAATATATTGAATGTTTTGTTTTAATTTAAAATTCATTATTTTATTTTAATTTAAACTTATTATTTTTACTTTTCTAACAAATATTTTTAACGCATAATTAAAATGTAGATGTTCTTTGGCTGCTTCTTTCTGCTTTATCAGCAACTAACTACCGATAGGAACAGACAGCTGCAGTGCAGTGCACAAGGCACATTCACGCAACGCAAGCACATGGATTTGCTAGTAGTTTTCCGCTTTCCATAATTCCATTTCCTCTTCTCTTATTTATTTTTTGATATGCACAAGTCAGATTCTTTCCATTCCTCATCTATGATGATTTAGAAAGATCACCATTAAATATAGAGTTTTGTGTGAAAATTTAGAATATGACATTTAAATAATATTTTGATTATATTGATATATGGTATAGAATAAAAAATTATTTATATATTATATGAAAATAATGAAGTCATATTCACATGCAGTACAATATTTAAACAAATGTTATATTCTAAGTATTTAAATTATTTTTGTTAAATATATAAAAGTAAATATCACCATTAAAGAGAATGTCCAAATCATTTTATGTGAAAAATAAGAAAAAAAAATTAATATCATTTCTCTCATTTTTTTAGTGCATCTATATATGAGAATTGGGGAGGGAGGCGCTTTTGCTCTAAAAAGTTCCAAACTGACCAATATTACTAAACAATGTGCCATTTAAAGAAAGAAAAAAAAAATACAAGATAATGTTTACGAGCTTGTAGATCAAGCATCAACATCAATTTAAAAAATTCGAGTAAATTAATGATGTGAATCATACATGATATTGATTTTTGCAAAAAACGTAACATAACTATTAAATTGTAAGGTGCAAGTCTTTTTCTTTAATGATATTTCTGGAACTAATTAATAGATTTGCTTAGTAACGAAGATGTTCCATGTGATAGTTGGCAAGTATAAACTTTACTGATATCAATTTTTAGATCAAATTCCAAGAAAACCTTTCATATTTTCTTTAATTTCAAGTGAATGGTTCATATAAATGAACTTCTCAAAATACATGAAGAATACTAACTGAAATATCATTTTAAAAAAAAGTATTATTTTCTCTCCTGGAGCTTGTAACCTTCATTATTAACAATTATTGAAAGTTATATAATTGTTTTGCTGAAGCTGTATGCGGCTGTCGGATTCTTTAGATGCTGCGTGCATTAATTTTTGTTATCATTCATCCAATTAACAAATTAGTGAAATTGTGTTTATCTTTTGTTGGAAGTTGTAGGTACAAGATATGACACCCATAACGAATACAAATCATAAATTTAAAAATATTTAAAAGTAAAATATTTGTTTTTATGAAACGATATATTGAAGAAATATTTTTAATCAAAATAAAACTTAAATTCATGAACATCTTTTACTTTAATACTATATATCAGAACGAAACATAAGGCCATTGCCTCATTAGTACAACTATTCAATGTATCTGTGATTGAAGGGATCCCAACCAGAAATCCATAGCCACCGCTCTCAAAACCCAATGAGCTTCTTCTTTCTTTGACAAAAAGAAAACAAATATTTAATAAGATTACCAAAAAAAAGGAAACAAATAATTAATATAAAAAAAAGAAAAATAATTAGTCTAAAAATTTTTAATTTTGTGACTACTCTTCGTCTTTACATTATAGGAAGTTGCTATGCTATCTTGTTAAGTATGGTATTTAGGTGAATTATCAAGTAGTTATTAATTTAATAAATATTTAATTTAATAAAATATAATTAGTATGTAGTCAATAAAAATATTTAACAACTCATCTAAATTGAATGAAAAAAAAAAATTTACTGGAGTAATGTCCTACATTATATATATGGAGATGACGAAAAATCATATTCTAAGCAATGACCTTTTATCACATTTGTAAACATGGATAGATTCAGAAAATATTTAGTGAAGGAGTCAAAAATTATGAATTATATTATTAAATATAAAAAAATTAAAGTTAATAAATAAAGATATATTCATTCTTAAATTATTTAATGAGTTAAGATTAAAATATACTATTTTAAATTAAAGATAAATATATTTTATTTGTTTATTTTAAAGAATATTTTTCTTTCATTATATAAGAAGATTATGAATAATGTGAAAAAAAAGTAAAAAGAATATTTATATTAATATTAAATGCATTGCAATAGTAGTTGTCATTTATATCATGATTTAAAAAAAAATAAAATTTTTATATATAAAGATTTAAAAAAAGGAAGAAAGTAAAGTTAAAAGTGAGATGAATTAATATATTTATTATATAAAGATTAAAAATTAATAAAAAAAAGAATTAAAATTATAATATTAATGTATATAAAATAATCATGAATCACATTTCAAATACATATAGTAAGTATAATTTCTTTTAACTTATTATTTTTATCTTTAATATAATTATACTAACATTTTCTGAAATTAGTACTTATAATTAATATTGACACCCTTTTTGTTTAAAAATTTACTCATACTTCTCTTACTTTATATTTTTAATGAGATTTTATATAATGTTTGTACATAAAATAAAAAATATATATATAATTTTGTAAACAAAAATAATGTTAAAATATAATAATAATAATAATATATAAAATTAAGAAATGTAAGTATAATTTTTAAATAAAAATATTAATATAATAAGTACTAATTTTATAAAAATTAATATAATTATTATTTTATTTTTTAATAAATTTAATTTAATTATTAATACTTAAAAAGATTAGTGAAAAAAGGAGTTAAGACCCATGTTGGCATCTTTAGATCCGTCCTTGTTAGTAAATTAATTAGCTAAAAATAAGAGAATACAGTCGATTGGCTTCCATGGCTGTGAAATCATTTGCAGTTTATTTTCTCTCTCTCTCTTTTTTTTTTCTTACTTGAATATCGCAGAGTCCAAATTATATGTGTTGGTACGGGTCCCCCACAGCCAATGATACACTCCAGAAAGCTAACATGCCAAAGATTTCTATAAGAAAATTAAAAATAAAATCTTAATTTATTTAAATCATCTCATCAATTGTAAAACTTTTTTCTCGTGTAGTTAGTCACCAAAATTTCCTCAAATAATTCTTTTGGCATATGATGGGATTTGAAGCTACGAAGTGCATATGGAGACTAGGATGCTACCATGTGAAATTAATGATACATTCAGTGATCTGTTTGTTGGTGTTTTCTTTCGTCTGAGTAACAAGTTGGTTTGGGTATCCTGTACTGGAATTTGATATCCTAACATGCACTAGCTCGTGCAGTCACCATCTTGTGTAGTTCTATTTTGGTTTTGGCCATGTGCCTGCTGCTAACAAATTTATTTTGGATACGCACCTTAATTTACCATGACTTTAACAACCAGAGAGTTGGTGCATGGTGGACCCAAAAATTGAAAATTAAAATAATATTCTTATACTAATTTGCATGTATATTAATTAGAGACTTACACTTCTCTCTCAATTCTGACTCCCCAATTAAATATTATAAAACCAACCAAAAAATTAATCTCCAATTAGGAAAGACGTTATTGCTAATTAAGAAAAAAAGTGTATTTTCTTTTATTAAATTGTCATTATTTGTTGTCTTGTATTAGGATATTGTTATAGACATTAATGTGACACTAACCTCTCGAGTATTGTTTCGATTATGAGTCTCTCTCAACAATTGTATTATTTAATTAAGAGACAAGATTTAAGATTGAAAAATAGGACAATATATTTAAAGCATTGTCATGATAGATAAAATTTGAGTTTTTTTTTTAATAAAATAGGAAGTTTTGCATGAAAAATAAAAGATTTGTAATTCTCAATGCATTAAATACTCTACTTTTCATAAAAAAAAATTATATTTTAGATCCTTAACACAAAACCCATAAAATTTTATGGGATAGAATGACACATATCTTATCCATTTTCATATAGTACCTTTAAAACACTCATGAAATTATGGTTAAATTAGGGCTTTCTCATTAGAAGTAAGACTAAATTCTTTAAGCACTCATGAAAATCAAAATTGGGAGTTTAAAGGCTCAATATTGCATCCAATTTGTTATGTTCAAGGCATAATGTCTTCTAATATCCTAAGCAGTCATGGTCAATCTTTGAGTGCTCAATCTCTAAACCAAACTTGTATCATAACGAAGTACAATTTGAAGTAGTCTATCTCTGCCCAAGTATAATTACGCTAAAAAAAATTATTAAAATGTGTGGGGATTAATGAATTTATCTTCAGATTTGTCATGCTATTAATGATCTAATTAATTATTATCAAATGCAAAAAAATTACTTTAAGAAGTAATTAATTATACTTATTAAATATATTAAATATCAAGTTTAATAGTAATACAATATTTTTCATTAGCTTATATTAGTCGTAGTTAATTATTTAAGTTTCAACATATTAATAGAAACTGATTTATACATTACCTAAGTGTATCTATAATTTTAAGAGAAATTTGTTTAAAATTAAGAGAAGAATTATAAAAAATATAATTAAGATTGACTTATACAATTATTAATAAGATTGTAAAATAAAAAAAAGATATTTATATATTATATTATATATTAGTAAAATTGCTTTGAAATTGCTTTGAAATTTATGCAGCAATTAATGATCCTATTAATTATTAAACATTATCAAAAGCCAAAAATTATTTTAAGAAATAATTATTGACACTATTATCAAATATTAAATATCTCGTCAAAAAATAATATCCATTTAAAAATACATAATATCTTTCATTAGCTTACATTAGTTTTAGTTAACCATTAAAGTTTCAACATATTAATATAAAATGATTTATACATGATCTTAGTGTATCTATAATTTTAAGAGAACTATGTTTAAAATTAATAAAAGATTTATCAAAATATAATTAAGATTGAGTTAAAAAGTTATTAATAGAATCTCAAAATTAAAAAAATAGTAAAATTATATAATTTTTCCACGTTATATATATAAATACTTCACTAGACTTGTTAAAATAAATTAAAATGGCCCTTTCCCCCCTTTTTTGGACTCTACTTGCTGAAGTTATATCTAAGTATTAAATTATATATATAAACCTAAATTATAAGTCCAACCAAATATTAGTACAAAAAAATAAATAAAATAAATAATGATTATTAAATTTTGAATTGAGCTTTTTTTTATATATTTTATAAGATTATAATATATTTAAGTTAATTTATTTTATGTAAAATAACTTTTAATTAAAAATATGTTAAGAGTATTTTAATTATAATTTTTAAAATCAAAATATGTTAATTCAAACATCTACTAAATATTTATTTATTAAATAAAAAACTTATAATTATATATCTAAAACATAAAATAACTTGTGCAAACGCACATGCAACAAAAATAACTAGTGTCGTAAGTGGAAGTTGCCAAATTTCACATTAATTATATTAACACCCAAGAAAATGTATATAACTATAAAGCACTCCTTGACAAGAATTGGATACATACATGAGCTGAAGATCCTAGTGCTCGCATCTGCGTATTATACTACGCGTAAATTTCTTTACATGTTCTAAATTATTTTGAAAGTTCTGGAACTTCATATTACATAATTATGGTTTTTTTAGTTCTAAAGTTCTTTTTTTCCTGATGTTCTTAGTTCTAGACTAAATATATGATTTGGTCCCTGGATTATACATTAGGTGGATTTCGCCTATTTTTGGCCCTTCAATAATTTAAGAATCCAACCTTTTAATCCTTTCTTACAAATAATTTGATCGTTGAATTATACATGCTAGTATTAAACTTTTAAAATTAGATTTTCCACTCACATATATCATTTTTTTTTTACCTTTTGACCAAAGTATCCTATGAACCTAACCTCCGGGTAAAAGGATACTTAAGTAAAATCATTTTTAAAATGATAACTCTAAATTCAAATGTGTGACTTTACAAATAAGATTCGTTTGGGATCACAGTGCTAGAGTTTTTTATTTATGAACTAACATAAATCATATTATAATTTTATAAATTTTAGATTAATTAAATGTCAAAATTATTAGAGTATTTTGTTTAGTTTAAATTGTGATCAATATTATTAATGAGCCTATTATTGTTAAAGCATTGCTTATATATGAGTTTTGTTTTATAAATCATGTTTATGAGTTTGTCATAATGGATAAGTTTAACTCATTTTAATTATTCTATATATAGTGGGTGACTTCTATTTCTTAATTCTAATAAGCATACTGATTGTTTTATTTATATTGTTCATAAGCGCATTATTGTGATATATAAATAGTATCTCTCCCTTATTAAAATTGCTTTTCAAGATTTCAACAATGATCTCTTCATCGTGTATTTTTAAAATAATTCTAAAACTTTTTATATGTATTGATATGTCATAAATATTAAAATTAATAAATTTGATAAATTTTTATCAATTGATATCGAGTAATTTTAATTTTAATTATGACTATTAATTTTTTATTTTTTTTTGCCTACAAAATATATGAGATTTAAAATTATAGAAATCTAAAATATTACTATAGTATGTGATATATATTTTGATATACAATTCAAAGTTTTCTTCGAAAAAATTGGATGATCACGTCCTTGATGTGCTGTGTCATCGTGCCTTTTGTTGTTGCAATGCCCAATTCTTTTCTCACGTGGCACTGTGCACGGCGCAGTCGTTCAACCTTTTTTTTTTCTTTCTTTCTTGTTTTCGTGGACGCTCTTCTTTTTTTTTTTGTTTTCTTCTCTGTGTAATGGAATCCTGTGTATAGTAACGAACTTCAAAATCAAAATCTGTTGTTCAGGTTATCTTAAGTCAATATATATATAGAATTATAATATTGTGAATTCATAAAGAATTTTATTTATTTATTTTTCATGTCTATTTATTCTTTATTTTAAAATTTTTAAAGATTAAAATTGTTAAAAAATATATGCTACTCTCCTCTTTTGTCTTTGGAATTTTTTTTTGTATGTATTATTGTGATGTTTTGGACATGATATATATTATGCATTCTCAAAATTGATGTTGTTTGGTCACTGAAATAATTTTTTATGTTATTTTTATGTATAAATTAATATATAATGATTTGAAAACATTTTATTTTGTTGTTATTTATGTGATTTGATTTTGAGAGTTGTTGTTTAAAGTATTATGGTACTGTTTTGGGACACTTTACATAATTGTGAGCTCGCATTCGCGAGACCAATCATGTTGATGTGTCATTTTGTTGATATTTTACTAAAAATGTTGCATTGGAGATTATGTTGATAATGTGTCTTACCCTAACAATTTGTCTTTATTGATGTAATTTCTGATGATTTGTTAAGTGGTACTATTTTGAATACTTTTCATGATTATGAGCTCGTCTTCGCAGGACCAGTTGTGGTAATGTGCTATTTTGTTGATAAAAATATTGTTATGTTGTAGCTTTGGGGATTATATTGATAATGCGTTTACCATATCGGTTTATCTTTATTAATGTAATTCTTGATGATTTGTTAAAGGTATTAAAGTTCTGATCTTAGAGTTATCAGTATCCTTTCGGTACTAGCTTTAAGGAAATCATTTTAATGTCTGTTGCGTTGTAATTTGGGACCGTTAGGCGGGAATGCAATTGCATGGGAAAACTCCATTATGGTTATTTGCAATGTCTCTTGTTATAACGAAACTAAATGAGACTAATTTTGAGGACTGAGTTAATTATGTGAAATTGTTCATTGTTGTCTCTAATGTTGATGCTGCTCTCACTGAGGATGAACCTCAGAGACTCACAAATGCATCTTCCGCTGCAGATAAGAAGAAGCATGAAAGATGAGTTCAATCCAATAAAGTTTGTTTGATGATCATGAAGCATAGCATGGAAAAGACTATTAAATAGAGCATTCATGAAACAAATAATGCTAAAGAGTTTCTCAAATCTGTTGGTGAGAAATTCAAGAAGTTTGATAAAACTAAAAAGACCTATTACCTCTCTTTATTGACAAAAATTACATATGATGGTGAGAGTCGTGTTCAAGAACACGTTTTGAAGCTTGTAAACTGGTACAACAAGTTGAGGTCCATGAAAGTGGAGTTAAGAGATGATTTCTTGGTCTGGCAGGTGTTTGAGTCTCTTCCGGCTAGTTTTAATATTCTGAAGACCACTTACAATGCTCAAAAGGAGGAGTGGATTGTTCATGAGCTTATATTTGTTCTTACTCAAGAAGAACATATCATAAAGAAAGACATAGTGTTCAGTTTGTTTCCCACAAGAATGGTGATAAGAAGAAAAGTTGTTCTAAAGGGAATAACAGTAAGCCTTAGTTTAGGAAAAAAATGGAATGATAAACCTGGATATCCTTCTAAGCCATTTTCTAGTCCTGGTGAGTTTTCTGGTGTTAAGCTCAGATATTGATCTGATGAAAATTGTAAGTTTTGTGATATATATGGGCATAAGCAGTCTGATTGTTTGAAGTTTAAGAGCTAACTTGAGAAAAAGAAATGAATTCAGAAGTAGGAGGAAACCAAGTGAAGGGGAGTTGATTATCACAGTAGGAAATGGAGCAAAAGTCAAAGTAGAACATATAGGAGTGACTACTCTTTCTATTTTGGTAATGCAAAAGTTTCTTTATATTATGATTCTACTCTTGTTGGTTCTGGAGTCTTGTCTAATGGTCTATACATGTTGGATGTTGATTCTCTTTCTATTGATCAATGGGATTCAAATATCAATTATGTTTTTGGGAACAAATGTGATAGAGTTGCTTAAAAATCTTCTATGTTGTGGCACAAACGTTTAGGACGCATCTCTAGGGAAAGAATGGAGAGGTTGATCATGGAAAATATTTTTCATGATCTAGACTTCTCTAATTTAGATATTTGTGTTGATTGTATAAAAGGGAAACTTACAACTAGAGTTAGGAAGCATGGGGTTAATAGGAGTAAAGGAATACTACAGTTGATTCATACATATATTTGTGGGCCTATTACTTTGATTGCTATGAGTAGTTTTAAGTACTTTATCACATTTATTGATGACTTTTCTAGACACAGGTGGATTAATTTGCTGTTTGAGAAATCTAATTTTTTTAGATGCCTTTAAAGCATTCAAAGCCACTGTTGAATTGAAATTTAGTAAGCTAATCAAATGTGTGAAGTCTGATAGAGGTGGTGACTATTATGGTAGGTATGGTGAAACTGGTAGAAATCCTAAACTTTTTCCTAGGTTCTTACAGGACTGTGGTATTGAGGTACAGTACACCATGTCTGGCACTCCGTAACAAAATAGAGTTGCAGAAAGAGAAAATCGTACTTTTATGGATATGATAAGATGTATGCTTTATTCTACTCTTCTAGAATTCTTGTGGGGAGATGCCTTGAAGACTATTGCTTATGTAATAAATCATGTGTCAAGTAAATCTATGTTGAAGACTCCATATGAGCTTATGACAGGTAAACGACCTACCTTGAGACATTTCTGTGTTTAGGGTTATAGGGCAGAGGTGAAACCTTATAACCCACATTTAAAGAAGCTTGATCTCAAAACCATTAGTGATTTTTTCATTGACTACTATATTAGTTCAAGGGCTTCTATGTTCTATTGTCCTTCTCATACTACTAGAGTTATTGAATCCGATCGGATTGTCTATTTTGAATGGGACTTAGAACATGGTAGAACTCAGGAGCCGCGTATTGTTGATTTCAGTGAGAAACATGTTGTTGTTCCTATTCTTGTTGATCCCTTTCTAAGGATAATGTCATCTCCTTTGATCCATAATGATGATGTTGTTGATTTTGTTGATAATGTCGATATCCTTCAATAAGTCGAAAATAATGTACAAATTCCAGATATTGTTATAACTCCACTAAGAAGATTTGAGCGGATTCCTATATCCACTGAGTCTATTAAATTCAGGGATTATGTTGTGTACCTGCAGAAATATGAGTTTAATTCAGTTGAGAATTCTAATCTTAGATGTTGTGGTTAGTCCTGATAGTGCACAATGGTTAGTGGCTATGGAGGATGAGTTGACTTCTATGAGAAAAAAATAAGGTTTGGGAATTGATGGTGTTGCCTACTAGTTGTAAAATTATTGGTTGCAAATGGGTCTTTAAGATCAAACATAATGCTAGAGATGAAATTGAGAGGTATAAGGTCAGATTTGTTGCTAAGGGATATAACCATAAGGAAGGCATTGATTATAAGGAAACTTTCTCACCGGTTTCCACTAAAGACTCTTTTCATGTTGTGATGGTCTTGGTTGTTCATTTTGATTTGGAGTTTTTTCAAATGGATGTTAAGACCGTCTTTCTAAATGATGATTTGTATGAGGATGTGTATATGGATTAACTTGATGGTTTTGTTGAAGATGGTAAAAATCATATGGTATGGAAATTGAGAAGATCCATTTATGGATTGAAACAGACTTCCAGACAATAGTATTTGAAATTTGATTATATTGTTGGCTCTCTTAGTTTTAAAGAGTCTATTGAGCAATGTATTTATCTGAAGTTTAGTGAGAACAAATTCATCATTCTTGTTTTATATGTTGATGATATATTGTTGGTTAGTAATGATATTGTTTTTTAAAATGAGACTAAGCAGATGTTAACAACGCATTTTGATATGAAAAATCTTGGTGATGCCTCTTTTGTATTGAGCATTGAGATTCACTGTGACAAATCTCGTGATATTCTTGGCTTATCTTAGAAAGCTTATATTGAGAGGATTTTAAATAGATTTAATATAAAATCTTGTAATCATTGTACTGCACCTATTCAAAAGGATGAAAAACTCTCTAATATTGCTGAAATGGAGAAAGTCTTATATGCTTCCGCTATTGGCAGTCTTATGTATGCTTAAGTTTGTACACGTCCTGATATTGTTTTTGTTGTTAGTGTACTTGGGAGATACTTAAACAAATATGGTTTGACTCATTGGTAGGCTGCAAAACGAGTTATGAGGTATCTACAGGGTACCAAAGATTATATGCTCACTTATAGGAGGTCGGACCTCCTTGAGGTTATAGACTATACTGATTCTGATTATGATGGTTGTCTAGATGACTACAAGTCTACATCATGGCATATCTTTATGTTAGTAAGAGGAGCTGTTTCTTGGGAAAATGTTAAACAAACACTTACAACTACTTCTACTATGAAGGCAGAGTATATAGTTCGTATGAGGCTACACGTCAAGTAGTATAGTTGAAAAATTTAATTACTGAATTTTATATTGTAGAGAGTATTTCTATGCCTCTTACTATTTATTTTGATAACTTTGTCGTAGTGTGCTTTTCTCAAATTAATAAAAGCTCTAAGTTCTCAAAGCATTTTGATACAAAATTTATGTTTGATAGAGAGAAGATTCAAGAGTTTCAAACTCGTGTCGAGCATATCCCTACAGAACTTATGGTTGCAGATCCTCTAACCAAATGTTTAGCTATTAAAGTTTTTGTTGATCATGTAACTCGTATGAGTATAGTGAGGTCTTTTGATATTTTGGGTTAATGAGAGTTTATTTTGTAATTTTGTTATGACCTCATTTTTATTATTATATCTTGAGACCTTAGACAATTATATTATTATTATTATTATTATTATTATCGTAGTCATATAATATTGTTATTGTCATTATCTGTGTAGTTTTGTTTATTCATGATATGACATGTTGTAGAGACATTTTGGACCCAGTCTCATTTTGTTGTTGTGCTGAGAAGTTTATTAAACCTCATAAAGCATCGTGGGCAGATGTTTGGGGCCATTTTGTTAAGAAATGTACTTTGATCACATATTGACATGTAATTTTGGATGTGCTTTCCAATTACCCATATAACACATTTTGATGGGTCACCGAGATATGAGTATCTTGCATGTATGATATTAGTACTCCTTCAAGTATGATTTTTTGCATTGTTGAGATGCATGTACTTTTATTTTGGACCAGTTGTTGAGAGTGCTAGCTCAATTTTGACATCATGTTATAGCTACATATTGTTTAATTAATCTAAAAAATTGTTTTCTTATTAAAGTGATGTAATATGACTTATGTTGTCCAAGTGAGAGAATGTTAGAATTTTTTATTTATGGACTAGCATAAATCATATTATAATTTTATAAAACCCAGATTAATTAGATGTCAAAATTATTAGAACATTTTGTTTAGCTTAAATTGTGATTAATATTGTTAATGAATCTATTGTTGTTAAAGTATTGTTCATATGTGAGTTTTGTTTTATAGGTCTTATATATGAGTTTGCCATATTAGGTAGATTTAACCCATTTTAATTATTCTATATATACAGAGAGAGACTCTTATTCCTAACAACTCTAATGCGTACAGTTGCCTCATTAATACTGATGTGTGAGCAACTTTAGTAGGATAGAAATAATATTTCTCTCTCATCGAGATTGCTTTTTAGGATTTTAACAATGACTTTCTCATCAAAATCTTTTCAAGATAATCCTAAAACTCTTTATATACGTTGATATGTCATAAATATTGGAATAATAAATCTGATAAATTTCTATCACGCAATCTATTTCTATTGCAACTAACTATTGTTAAATCCCCACTCACATATATCAAAAAATGCAATTCACTTTACATTTATTTATTTAATAATGAAATATATATGTATTGCCATTATTTCTACAGTAAATTAACACTTTGGTAATCCTAAGATATATGTAATATTATATCGGTCCTTTTTTTTAGCATATTGATTCTTAATTTATAAATACATGAAATTGTCCTCTAAAACTATTTGCAAAATCAAGTTAATTCTTTAAAGAACATGATGAGATCTTGTTCTATATCTCACTATTTTTTTTATTTTCAATTTAAGTCATTTACCATCTAAAATGAATGGTGAGATATAGAACAAGATCTCATCATATTCTTGTTGGAACATGAGAGGATTCTAGTCCTTCTTTAATACCACATTTTTGCCATTTTCAAATGGCATCAAATTAAACAGATAAAACATTAATTAATTTTGGAGAACTAATTCAATGTTGATAATAAATAAAGGACTAATATAATGTTGCATATAAAAAAAAAAGTATTTACTATTATTTCTAATATTCAAAACCTCTTAAAAAAATGAGATTAACAACCCTACCTTGTTTTTATTCTATTTGAAGGCAAACGGTGAGTTGACTTTCTAGCAATGGTTTGTTTGTTTGTTTATTTATATTTTGTAATGAACGCTTTCTACCTTCATTTGGTGCTTACATTGTGTCCATGGCAGATAGTACAACCTGTTAAGATTGGTCTCTTAAGGAGCTAATTTCTCTCTTTCTCTCTTATGTATTAAAAAACATTCACGATATTTTAAATTAGAGTTAGAGGGTTCTATTCTAAAAAGACAATAGACTTAAGAAAAATCTTCCAGTAATTATGGATTTTTTGTGTGAGAAAGAGGAAAGATCCTGTACGAAACTAGACAGCATTAGAATGTAATTTGATTTATACGTACTACTCATACTACTGTTGGCTTTTTTTTTTTTTACACTAATGTTGGTATTATTATAAGGGTTTATTTTAATGAGTGTGATGTAGAATAGATTTGGATTAGTTTCAATTTTGATAATTTAAAATTTTATAAATAATTATGTTATTTAAGAATTTTATCTTTTTATATTTTTAGAGATTTTATCAATTTTAGAAGAGTTTTAATGAGATTTTATTTAAATTCCAAATTTTATCATTAGTTAGTTATAGTAATATTTTTAATTAAAATATGATTAATTTATTATCTATTTTATTTATAATTGGTTTCTTTTATAAGAGGGTTATAAATATCTTTCTATTAAATTTTAGAAGATGATTATTGATTATTGATTTGGTAGATTATATTTCTACTTTAAGACTGAATCTCTTGGCACCGAGTGCCTTTGAAACCTCGATGGTTCTTTGTTCCCTTTCTTCATTGGTCTTACATCAATTTAGTATTAGAGCCTAGTTGATCCGTACACTTTCAGTTGTTTGAAAGTAAAGATTTTTCACAGTCAAAGTTATTCTGCTGCTTACTGCTCACCAACTCTCTGTCAAAAAGTCGTTGAACGTTTCCTTCACCAGTAAACACACAATCATACAAACATTTTCAAAACGTTATCATTCGAATCTCATTTTGAACCATGACAACCACCATCAATGGAAGTCTCGATCTTTATCTGCAAGTCTCTTCTTTTGGAGGATTACTAGCTTTCTAATTTTCTAGAGGAGAATCCTCCTAGAGGGGGAGAATGATGTAGAATAGATTATTATTATTTATGATTTTGATAATTTAAGATTTTATGATAATTATGTTATTTAAAGATTTTATCTTTTCGTATTTTTAGAGATTTTATCTATTTTATGATTTCAATTTTAATAAGAATTTATCTAAACTCTAAATATTATCATTAGTTAGTTATATTATGAATTAAAATATGATTAATCTATTATCTATTTATTTAGATTGGTTTCTTTTGTAAGAGAGTTATAAATACTCTACTTATCAGATTTTAGAAGATGACTGATTATTGATTATTAATTCAATAAATTATATTTCTACTTTGAGACCGAAGTCAACTCATTTTGATAAAATTTTTTTGCTCATTTTCTTTAATAAAAAGTTTAATATTTCATTAATATTTAATGTATCAAAAAGATAAAAAAAAATATTTTTATTCTTTATTTTTAATATTTTAATAAGTACAATACACTTGTTAATAAAACCCTTATTATTATTAAACGATTAGGCCTTGAACTAATTAAAATATCAGATTATATAAATTTTGTTCCTAAATAAATCAAGTTGTCCTTGTATTCATATGATTTGGAGCAAGCTGAGTTGGCCACAAATGATTAAAATAAACAACAGTAGTATCCTGTAAATTATTCCGTTTCAAGTGATATTAAATATGGTAGAGCATTATGATTATTTCTTTACAAAATTTGAAAAAAATTGTCATCATATTAGACTACGCACTGAATATATAGTTTGGTATGTATATATATGAGAAACACTAATAATATATTATTTTTGATACTTTTTTAATATTTATTTTATTTTGTTAAAAAATAAGTGTTGTTAGTATTTATCTTTTAATAATTATTTCAAGTTTCAAGTGTATAAAATGAACTAATAATAAACTAAAAATTAAAAAAAGTGTCTAAAAGAATGTATGTATTACTAAATTTCCTCATTATATATCTATAACATCTCCGTCTTATTATAGGCCTAAGTATGTTTGTGAATTTTCTTATTGGTGAATGCCTAAGTATTACTAAAATTCATCATTATTCTTCTTCTTCATGAAGTTTATTAGGTCTGCAAGCTTAACTATGTATATTCCAAATCCAGTTTAAAAAATAAAAAATGCTAAGTATTCTTCAAAACAAGGGATGATCACGGATCGAGAGTTGTCAAGATATTCATATCCAAACTGGTGAAATAGATACAAGTTAGGTTGGTTTAAGCTTGGGAAAATTTCTTGAGCAACTCAATATAGACCAAACCAACTAAATTCGAATTGGTTTAGTTTGAATCATCGAGTTATATATATATATATATATATATATATATATAGAATTCATAAATAACTTATAATGATTGAACAAAATTAGAAAAAAGGAAATTTATAATTTCTATTTTTATTCTTCTTACATATGTTTTTGTCATTGTTCTCATCCATTGTAAGAGGTGTCAAAACTGGTTGACCCGCATTAGGCTACTTATAATTCGGGCTGGCCAAGTCAGAAACGTTGTAGGTTGATAAATTACTAACCCAACTTGGTCTTATGTGGATTGTAAGTCCGACTCGCATTATATTCATTTTTTTTCTTTATTCTTATGTTTTATTCTTATATTTCAACTTTTTTTTGCATAGTTTTAATCCAATCGAATATCAAATAAAATTATTTTTATGATAAAATATTATTTTATATTAAAAAAATAAGAATAAAATTTTATATATTATATAAATTACATAATAATATTTTAATTAAAAATTAAATATCGAATTTACAGGTCGGTCCAACCCACTGCAGGCTAGACCAAAGTCAAGTAAACCCAATTGGATCAAAATTCATTTTTGCATCAATTATTCTAACTTGTTCATTTTATCGCGTTATTCGAACTCAACGTATTTTGACACCTTTATCCATTGCACAACACCTCTATCATATGTGCCCTATAGTACAGATCTTATGCCATAAATAACACCTCTCAGGTCTCTCCCATCTGTCGTGCAACATTGCGCCGTCTGTCGCTACTCACATCACGTTGTCACCTCAGGTAGTGTTGTACTAAGGTTTGAATGGTTTTTGACTGAACTATTATGCACAATGAAGCACCCACTACTAATCATGAGACGTGAAGATTAAATAACTACCGTCAACGTGGGCTGGGCATGAGTGGTGTCACACAATTGTCGATGGATGGATGGATGGAGGAAGGGAGGAGAAAGAGCTTTGAGAAGAATGATGATAGAGTTTTTTAGGCAAAAAAATTGAGTAGTGTTTAGTCAAGAAAATTCTGAATGCAGTCACACACCAAAACATAACATATAGGCTAACTAAGTGCTCATAGGGGATATTGGTCGGGTCGAGTTTGACATATTCGAAATCTCTTGACCCAAGACTGGTAGGGTTACACAAAAAACCACTCGAACTAATTGGAAGAGCAACCCAACTCAGAATTTTTGACATCGAATCGGATCCGACCACTCGGGTTCCTAGATCTACCCAAACCCGTGATCACCCTACTTATGCTTGCAAGCTTTTTTTATATATATAATTTTAAAAAAAAACTAGTAGTCTTATAATTTTTAGCTTATGCAAAGCTAGGCATATATTTTTTTTTTCCAAATAGAAAGGGTGTAATAAAGTTACCGACATTTAAATTTATTTGTTTTAAAAAATTGAAATAAGAAAGCTTGAATATTATTTCACTTCTAATACATTTGAAAATTGGTTGAATTAATTAATATTTTAACTAGCTAGTAGCTCTTGTGCATTGTACGAGAATTTTTTAAAGTTTTAATTTTTGTTTAGAATATAATTTAGAAATTTAATTTTTAATATGTTATACATATATAACATGTTATGAATTAAAATTCTTTGAAAAGATAACATTTTATTTTAAAGTTACAGAGAAACAAAAAAAAAACATAGATTAGTTCAACTATTGTAGTATTAATTGTTAACTTTTAGAAATAAGTATTTTTTATGAATTCCAAAAATAAATAATTAAAAATGTCTTTTAATAATCAAATAAATGATAATAAATTTAATCCTAAAAGAAATTTGGACAAAAAAAGAAGGTTACGAACAAAAAGAAATTGTGTGTAGTTAATTAAGAAGATATTGAAGAAAGAAAATTTGAAACGAAAAAATATTTATGTGTAAATAATTAAGAAGGTAATATGACTAACAAAGAGAATAGACATATAGATTTGTTTATTCTCAAAATAAAATAAATATAATTTAAAAAAGGAAAAAAATACCAAAAAAATAACTTACTCAACTCAAATTAATGATATCGACGTTCATAACTTATTTTGATAAAGTGGCCAATGTTGAAAACTTGAAATACAATAATAAATAAAGGTGAATGAGAGCCGCACATCACTGATTCAACGGATCAGAGGCGTCATATAGTAACCAATAAGATGATCTCATGTCGTCACCCATTTCGAGCTTATTCATCCTTGTAATATAATTTTCAAGTTTTTTACCGTTGATGTGATATAGCTGTTAGTCAGTGACGTGGATATACATGTTTGATAAACAAATATTTTAAATATAAGTAATATAAAATTAAACTCTTTCGAAATAATTCTTTTTTTTTTTCTTTACAACTATCTAGTAGCTATAGATCTTGGCTTGGGTTGAAACTTGAAAGTGTCTTACATGAAACTGTGCATGAAGTTATGTTTTTATATTATGTTTATATAGTTTAGAAGGATTTATTGTTAAAACCCACTTCCATTAAATTGTAATTGCCTGTTTTCTATATTGTCTCTTTTCTGTGAAAAAAAGGATTTACTATCGTGTTAATTATGTCTAAGCTAACTAGAATTTATTTATTTTCTTTTATAATGTTTTCTACGTTATGCTACCGAATATTTTTTTATGGTAACGTTAACTTTTTTCGTGTTCCAAGAAAATCTCTATCATTAATTTAAGTTAATTTATTTAAAATTTATATAAGTGTGCTTAAAATCAATATTAAAGTTTGTAGATGATCTTAAAAACGCACGCTCTAAGTAGGAAGTTATTATAAATATTTGTTGAGTTTAATTTTGATGTAGTGTAAAATTTCTTACATTGTCATTTATTCTTAGGTTGACATGTGATTTAATAAGTTTGATTATGTTAACAATCTTTTGAGGTATCAAATTTATTAATTGATGTGTTGTCACATTATTAGATGTAATTGTAAACAAAAAATTATATTGATAGTATATCAAAATTAAATTAATATTTGTAATATAAAAACTATCTTTAAAATAAAATGAAAGTTAGATTTGTCAAATGGAAAGTAATCAACCCCTATATATAAAAGTTGAGTACATCTTCTTGAGAGTGAAGATTTTTCTAATCGTATTCTCTCAATTTAATGTCCACACATGCCTCTTAATTAAATGACATATGTGCTTTGCAGTTTTTTCACTCAACTATCCAAAAAGATTAAACTGTTATCCCTTGTTTCTTGAACACTGTATTTGAAATTTGAATCCCACTAATTCTCAAAGTCCTCTCTTAAATATGTTTTATTCTACTTATTTGTTCCACAAAATAATTGTTATAATAACATTACGAGTTTATCTCAAAATAAAAAAATTAAATAAAATAGTAATATCAACAACAACAAAAATTGAAATTTTGGATAATTATAAGTTATTTTAATCTATATCATTTTAAAAAATTAATTCTGTTAAAGTTACTTTAACTATAAAACTTTCAAACATAAATTAACTTTTTATTTGCAAAATATAATATAATTTTAGTACATACTAAAACATTATAAGAAATCTGTGTATTGCACAGGTACTCACTAGTCGTGATGTATATGTAAAATCACAAACTGGTTTCGTTTTACTTTCAATAATATTTTAAAATTGAAATTGCAGTTGATAATCAAATTGTAATGAGTTTTTCAAAATTTAAGTTTCAAATAAAATCTGTGTACTTTTTAACACCAAAATCATAATCATAAGGGAAGGCATAAAATTAGAAAGCACCTTGAAGACAAAGTAGAGTTGCAGTTCTTTGTAAACCAAAAAAAAAAAAAGGAGAGAGAAAGAGAGTTGTAGTTCAGTAGTTCTTCAAGGTTTGATATGTGGAGGAATCGAATCCGCAATTATAAGCAGTCTCATGATCTTGAAGACTAGGAAAGTACTATGTGAACTAAAGTTCACTCGTAGTAAAAGGTTTGAATAATTTGTAAGGGATTATAACCTCAAATTTATAGTGTTTTGTGTGAGTGTAATTAAGCTTGGTTCATGAGTTATGACTTCTACAAGGTCAAAGAGTAACCAAGAGCCTTAATAATAGATATTGTCATCCTTCCACGAAACACCAGAAAGATAATGACATAGCAAACAAGCAGCCTTTCATTTCGGGTGATAAGCTTTGCTATATACATATATTTAATGCTGATTCATTAAATTTTTTTCATCTGTATGACATTTTAACTAAGTAAAAACGAGCATGTCAAAAAAAAAAAAAACTAGAAACGAGAAAAAACAAAGAAAAATTACGTGTACCATACGATTCATGTTCATTAACCATATGAAGCTACTTGCCCTATGCATAATTGGTGCGCATGTATATTGTTTCCCATTTCGTTGGATACACATTCAAGATCATTCAACTTGGATCCTGAAGTTCATGCATCATGAATTATTGCACTTTTTTCTTGTTTGATTTGGTCTCTCATTATTGCAGCTTCCTGCTTCTCTTCTTCTCTTCTTTCCTTCATCTTTTCTTTTCTTTATTTCTTTATTTATTTATCCTTTTCTTCTTGTATTTAGTTGCAACGAAGCGGTCTCTCACTCTGGTACAGTGAGAGAAATCTCAATCACGAGGTTACATCATCTATACCTTCCCACAATTTAAAAGATTTTCCAAACTTGTATCAAAATTTTGGCCGCTTCTCATAATTCACATCACGCGGGTTCTTTCACTTTCTATCGTTCATTCTTTCAAAAAGATGACTTGTCTAAAATATAACGGAAATAGGTGGTCACATTTGCCAGATGTCCCAATTCTATGTAGAACACTTGGAAAACATCCCCATCATCTCTGTTGAGAGAGCACGTTACTAGTAGAGGTGAAGGGTATAAAATTAATATACTGAAAGTTACTTTGAGAAAGACTTTCAAGTGACAAGCGTAGAAAATAGTAGAGTACATGCATTTTATGAATATCATATAGAGACGAATACATAAAATTCAGAATAATACGAGTCACACAGGTTCGTTCACTTTCTATCGTTCATTCATTCAAAACGATGACTTGTCTAAAATATAACGGAAATTGGTGGTCCCATTTGCCAGATGTCCCAATTCTATCTAGAACAATTAGAAAACATCCCCATCATCTCTGTTGAGAGCACGTTACTAGTAGAGATGAAGGGTGCAAAATTAATATACTGAAAGCTACTTTGAGAAAGATTTTCAAGTGACAAGCGTAGAAAAGAGTAGAGTACATGCATTTTATGAATATTATATAGAGACGAAAGCATAAAGTTCATAATAATGCCACCCACAAATATTATCTCGTATCTATACAATTATTAATAATTATAATTAGTTCTATTATTTATTGTATAATTGTACAGTTATATTCTAATTCTGACACTTCACACAAATGTAAAATAATATAAATTTAATGATGTACACCAAACATTTTTAAAGTTTACAAATTCAAAAGTCTAAGTAAATAATAAATAAAAGTTCACACAAATTCGTATACCTTATCTTGTTCTTTGAGATAAGCTATCAAATTTTAGCCACTCAATTTCAACTGCCTCATTTGACAAGTATACATGCCATACTACCAACCGTGTACAGCAGATAAAACCGTTTACTTGGAACTCCAACTCTTTAAAACACACCATGCCGCTCACCATCACGTATATTGGACAAAAAATTTTAAAATATAAACATTTTAATATATATTTTGAAATTTTACATAGCATTTTAAATAATTCCATGGAATTCTTAATATATATATTTTTTGAAGCTGTGGCTCCTGATGCTTTAAAATATCCACCACTGCATAATTAGAGAGTTAATTAGAAGGTATCGAGAAGATTCTAAAACGTATCATATATTGTTTTTCCAGCTGGCATTTAATTAAAGTGCTAAGGTGTTTTTTGCTTCGTTTTATAAGATTCAAAACGTCATTATCTTGCCACGACGACATGCCACGAGGAGGACACGGATGGATGCTTTTCTTGGGTTTCAATCTTGATTGTCACTGACCTTCAACCATCCAATCTTGTAAATTTTAATTGTAAAAATAATATTATCAGTAAACAAAAATTATTTTTATATATATAAAAAAATAAAAAAATATATAAAATCAAAGACCTTCAACCATGGATCCGTCACTGCAAGTAGGTATCTTCAGCAATCATCAAGTTTTTCTATTCCTTAATTAATTAGCTAAATGAAAACTTCAAGTTAGTGCATGCTATCGGGGAAAAAACAAAAAAGAAAAGAAGAGGCTCATATTAGTGATGAGTTTAATTATTACAAGCTATCATAATTACAATTGCATAGTCCTTGCCAAATGGCAATAAGTGCAACTCTTAGAAGTAAAAAACATAATTCAATGAGAGCACAAATGAAAAATCGTAAGGAAAATTCTCCCAACGTAGCAATCAACTTCTCATGTCAGTTTGGTATATGGGGGTAAAATAGGAATAAAAAAATTCATTAGTTAGTTTCCTACATAATTTTACTAATAAAATTATCCATCAAATTTTCACTTCTATTTTTACTCCCACAGCAAACAGAAGGATAATCAAGAACTTAATGATATATGTATCTGCAGTAAGAGTTTGCCAATTAAAAATTTTGCATATTTGCCTTCCGTTTTCTGTATGACTGTGAGTAAATGTTGTTAGATTTTCAAATGTTTGAGTCTATCTGGTGTACAAAAAATCTAGGCACATAGCTTCCATATTGAAACTCTGTCAATTCGGCCTTGTGCTTAGTAACAGTGATATTTAGTTATTTATTTATTTATTTTTTATGAACTACTAACATTGATATTTCAGAGACGTTACAGAGACATTCTCCCGGATAAAATGGCACAGTTAGGCAGTTATGCGAAGTTTAGGTTGCATTTGCCGAATTTGGCCTAAAGATGGGTCCAGAAAGCATGTGAAAGTCACTTCTGCTACAGTATGAGAATCTTCCACCTGCGTGTTTGAATTTGTTCTAGCACATGTAGGGGGAAAAGTCTAGTTTGTTGTTTGTTCAAAGTCGTTTTCGATCTAAAAATGGCAAAACCGTTATCTAATAAGTATCGCCTTGAAAGGAGTGTTCTTAGATTAGTTTGGATCGATTTTGAAGTAAAAAATTATTTGATCTAAATAAGATAAGTATCATTTGATCGGTTTGAATTTGATGAATTTCAATAACCAAATCAATCCAATCCAAACTAATTTTAATCGATTTGGATTAGATTAGATGGTTCAGTTTTTAACCAATAATATAACGAAAATATAATCTAAATAAAAATATACAACAACAACAATATAATTGAAATTCTAAACTTCAAATCATTCATAAAATCATACAAACCATACAAATAAATAAAATTTTCAAAGTTCAGAACTTAAGTTTTTTCAAATTTAAGTATTTAACAAAGACATACGGCCAAGTATAGTCTCACTAGTCCAGTACTTTTGTATTCTATTAAGCTGAAACTCAGACAAGTGAAGAGAAAAAGTGATATCTCTTACATCAAATAAAGCTAGCTCACTTTAAACAACAGCCACATTGGAGAGTACATTGAGTGAGCAACCATAAAATAATTCTAAGATGTTCATCTCAGCAAAAATACCTTCATAGATACATAATATCAAATGTAAGAAAAAGTCCATCACACCAAAATAGAGCAAACAACATGTCACATTGGGGCAAATAAAGAGCAAGCATCCAATTGACGTGAGTTCAGAGATACAGTGAGTCAAATAACCCTTCATAAAATTTGTGCATATAGAGCCGACTACAGACCAATATTATAAATATAAAATATATGAAATACATAAGAAAATTAAGAGAAAAAGACTCAACTTTTCAAGAAACAAACTCTACAACAGTTTTATATTTTCCCTTCAGTGGTTACAAACTCCATAGAGGAAAATCAAACTACAAACAAAAAATAAGGCATAAGAAGTATTTATGCACCAAAGTATCTAATTTGAAATACTTTAACTGTTCAAACCTCACACCCACTCTCCATTTTTACCAACCTGGACATAACTAATATTGCACCCATCCATATAAACCAGATACTTGCATTGACAATCTCCATAAAAAATAATGATCAACAAACAAACTCCCATTCCTAGTAAGTGTTAGTGAAGATCAGAAATAAAATGAGTATAGCATGCCAGCACACTGATAACGAAAGCAATAAAACATTAATTATATGAGAATGTAACAAAGAAAAGACTCTTTATCTAGATCCTTATTATATTCAACAATCATCCGTTCTCCTATCTGATTTGCATTGTAAATCAATAGAAAAAAAAAAGGTTCATCATAATAATCAATTTAAAAGAGTAATCTGTTTGACATTATTATTCCAAAATAAAGGAAAATAACATAAAACAAAGATGGTAGGCAAGCTTATTCAAAATCAATTAATAAGATAGATACTTGTTAACAGAAATATGCACCTCAAATATGATAGTCCACAGTTGCCGGAGTTTCTGGAGGCGGATCGGGAGGCGATCGAGGGGGACATGTGAATCTGGAGAGTGGAGGCGCGGTACGGACAGATCCGAGGGGGGGGGAAGGGGAAGGCGCGGTGGGAGAATGGAGGGGGGGAGGCATGGTACGGTGGTGGTGGGGAAAGGGGACTCGCGTCGCAATGGGGGAATGGAGGGGGAGGTGCGATGCGGTGGTCGGTGGGGGAGTGGAGGGTGGGGGGAAGGGGGGTGAAAACATAATTTTAGGGATATGATAGGGACATTTAAGTCATTTTATGTATATATGTGTAATAGTAATCGGTTTGATTCAGTTTGGATCGGTTTCATAAAATAGAATAAAAAATCGAACCGAACCGAACCGATTAGTTCTTTAAAATTTTCATCCAAAACAATCCAATCTATTTTAGTTTTTGTCGGTTTTTGATTTTTTTAGATCAATTTTTGATTTTTGATTGGTTTGGATCTGAACACCCCTAACATTAAATACCTGTCTTATTTCGAGATATATCAATCTTATCTTATCTTTTTAGAATTTAGTTTAATATACTATTAATGTAAAAATATTTTACACTATTATTTAATAATGTGTTCTCACATTATTTAATAGATTAAAATTCATATAAAATATTAAATTCATTAAATAACGTGACAAAATATCATTGAGCGATAATGTAAAATTTTTATACACTAACCGTGCATGAATTTTCAAATGAAGTTTCCCGTGGCATCCAATTTTACCAAACACAAACACAAATGGGTGTAAGGCACAATTACTTGAGTACTGCCAATCAGTTTTACCAGCGCTCAATATTCGTACATGTATTTTGCCTGGGAATGTGCCTTGAGACGCAGATGACTCGATAGTAAACCAACATGATGGTCGCAAGTTGTTTATTAACATTTCACAGTCTTGGGCTTCTAGTAATGTTGTTTCAGACATAAGTCAGATCATCCAAAGCTTAGAATCCAATCTGCTTTACTGGCCCGTTCCCTTAATATTTCTATCAAGAGCATTGACGAATTAATGTGGCAACACCTTGATGCATAACAGTGGGACAAATACTAATTAAAAAAATAAAAGAAAACTAGGGTGTGTGGCGAAAATCACGCCAGGTGATTCGTATAGAGATTTCCTAGAAACTGCTTCAAGCAAATGAGCAATTCTCTCATATCAAAGAACTATGTTGAGTTTACTTCACTACCAAGTACCAACCCTACAATATGTTAGACTAAATACTAAAGAGAGACTCTTCTAAAATAAACTTATCTTTAAAATGAATAAAAGTATATCTAGATTTAGTTTGATAAAATGTATCATAATCTTAACCCACTAAATATTCTAAAAATAAATACACCTTTATTTACTCACTTTAAATAAACTTTTTCCATAAAGTACCACTGATATATCATTTAATGACGGGGCACCAATGTCATTGAAGATGCCTGGCCAAACATTTTTCAGCGTCATGCTTTATCCAAATGAACTAAGATGAATGCAAATGCTAACACCTAGGGTCAGGAGACTGTGACTAACATGCAGCAGCACCATTTCTCACACTCGAATTTTCGTGCCTTCTCGTCAAAAGTATATTTGTTAATTGTAAGCATGAAATGTATACCAACAATACTCCAAAAGCTCATAAGTTAAGCATAATTCCTATTTTCTATTCAAATGGTGAGATAACTATTCACATTTCACAATCAGATGCGTAGGTAGTTAGGCAATGAACTGGGTCACCAAGATGTTTGACTCGCAATGTTTGTGGGCAAGAACTTGGCTTTTGTAGACACAGAAACAAGAACACCTGGGACCAAAAGAAAAAGAAAAAAATAACATTTTTGTTGACAATTACAGTAGACCCCTTAATCCAGTGAGGGTGATCAACTGGTAGTTTAAGCAATTCCTAGGCAGCAAATGGCACTGTTGTTTCTGCTGATACTAGAACAATTAGAAATGTGTCCTGGACTCATCCAAGGGAGAATTGGGTCAAAGTTTATACCGATGGATGCAGTAAGGTTGAGAGCAAGTTGGCAGGGTGTGGCGGTTTATGGAGAGGCAGTGGTGGGAATTGGATCAAAAGGTTTTCTAGCAATCTGGGAACTAGCTCTGCACTATTTCTGAACCCTGGGGTGCACTACAAGGTTTGAATCTTGCTTGGGAGTTGGGATTTAAGAAAGTTGTCCTTAAGGTATATTCTGTTGCTGTATACCACATGGTGGTTGGTGATTCAGACGGCAACCACGAAACCAGACGAATGATTAACGCTGTCAAGGCTCTTACGTAGGAACTGGTGTGTGGAAATTCAGTATAACTTCAAGGAGGTAAACCAATGTGCAGCCTGGCTAACCTTGGCCTTGATCAAGATGTTGGTACTAAAGTCTGGGACTATCCTCCAGCTGACCTTAACATTCTGTTGCTTCATGATTGTATGGGAATTTCTATGTCCCGAGCTTTCAGTTTGTAGTTTTTCTTTTCCTGGGGTTAGGCCCCATCCCTTTACCAAAAAAACAAAAAAGAATATCCTTTCAAAATCTTAGGCCACTATAACATCTAAATAAAGTAATAAGCTATAACTAGAGGAGACTGTTTAATAATTAATACTACGAGAAAAGTCACTACTGCTTTTTCTTGAGAAAGAAGTTCTCCTCAGGCTGCTTTTGCCAAAAATAATGTGCAGCCTCTATCCATCGTGGATGAACCAAAAACCTCTGCTCTTTCACTGCCCAACGGGACTTCTCTGTTCCAACGTCGGTTGCAACTACATGTGTCACTGAGGGGTCAAGTTCTGTCATACAAATGGCTCCCATTTGCTCTGCCATCTTCTGGAGAGCTGGTAATGCAGTATGAACAATTCGGCTGAAAACAAGCACACATCCGCTCAAGACTTCACTTCGAAGCATTTTCAAAACCTGGGGAAAAAAAATAAGTCGATCGTAAGAACCAAATTAACAGAATCTCACAGTAGAATATTCCAAAATTAAATATATTTTTTCAATAACAAATACTAGAAAGTCAGAAGACTAACAAATACAAGCAACAGAGTTACCTGCCTCACATCTCGGTCAACAAGATCTTCTTTAAGTTCCTACAAAAGGTTTCACAACACAATTTTAGTATTGGATCAGGAGTAAGAGACTTTTTATCAAGGATGACATAATGAGAAGCGACATACATCAAAGAATATATGATGGACTCGCTTGAGAACTTTAAGAATTCTTGCAAGTGCTCCATCAGGTTCACTTTCATCACTCTTCAATTCAGTAAGAGATTTGCAATTGAAACCAAATTGCCGACAACTTGATGCGAAAAAATGGTATCTTTCCATCAGTATCAGATTATCTTTATGCTTCATCCATGCCTACAACATGTAGTAGCAAAATTTTCATACAGCCTATTAAAATGATAGATTATTTTAGTTCATAAATGCCAAACGACAAAGAAAAGCCTCTGAAACATTAAATAGAAATATCTGTGTATCACTTGCTATACAAAGAAAGAAAGTTACTAGGATCATTAAATTCAATTTCAAGAAAAAGAAAATTGGCTAATATGTAAAACCAATACTCAGGCAAACCACAAACACCCTCACAAGAGAAGGACAAGAAGCCAAGACAGCAGAAGTAGATTTAAGTACTACAAATACATTAATAATGCTTAATCAAAATTGTCATATAAGTTGCCTTCGAAACCAATAGGGGGGGCGACCATGCTGCAACATCTCCAGACAAATCAAAGATTCAAACTTGTACTCATACCAAGATAGTTGGAATAAAAAGTTCAACCAGTGTGGAAATGGAAATCCGTTAACAGAGTCCATGCATCCATGTGTAAATGGAAACAAACGTAAATTACTCCCTAAAATAAATACATAAATAGAAAAATCAGTAACCCCAAATGAGTCTAAGCCATATTTCTTAATCTCTGTTATTTTTTACAGAAGGTTACACGACAAGGCAACAATAATTCAAACATAATTAAACACTAAAAGAAAAACTGAATATTTTTCAATTCTAAAAATATTTAAAAAAGGTTTAAAAACACCCTTTGACAATCTGATGCAGGCTGGCTCCTGTGTAAAACGGTTCTTAAAAGACCTTTAGAATCAGGATGGAGGCAAGGTCACCGTTTTTTAAATAACAAACTTGGACTAAATATCCGTTCTAGCACTGAGTTCCTGTAAACACTGGAAAACTGTGTTGTTTGTTTGGACGATGGCCCCTTGTTCCCATGTTTTCATGTCTTTTTTCAGACATTATTTTTAGTGCTGCTTATTTTCTAAGCTTGATTAGCTTGTTTTCTAGGGCTTAGTTTAATGTATAACTCCCTATATATATTACCTACTTGTAAACATTCAGATTAAGAAGTAATATACAGCTATCATATTATTCAAACTCTGAGATGGTATCAGAGAAGTTCCGATCTGGGACTGTCTCTGTTTTCCACTGAGCTCGTCGCCCCCAAACACCTAGAAACCCAAACAATCCCTTCCTCACAATCGACCTTCATTGCCGACTAGATCTTGCACCCAAAACCCAACCAAGGCCTTCATAGCCGACCTTCCGTCAAAGTAAGGCCACAAGGTGTTTCAGAGACCTCTGATCGGTCATCCCTCTGAGCACCACCACCAGAGGCCTTGTCACCCGTCATCACTAGAGGCCTTGTCACCCGTCAACACATGCGATTGAAGTTCTCAGCGCGCGGAGGTCACGTGCCACCTTCCAATCACTGAAAAGTGACGCCGTTAATTCCGTTCAACTCGTCGGCGAACCTTGCTCCTATTCTAGTGGTCGAAACTCCAATCCCAAGTTGTTTGGATAGTGGGTTCATCTTCTCCGACGTCTTTTACAATTCTGTTTTTGGTTCTGGTTTTTACTCTGTTACTCTAGTGGTTCTATTTTGTCTCTCACGATGTCAACCGAAGGTGAGGTTTCCAGTGCCACTCAATCAATAAATGATGCTCGATCCCAAACTCCTGGTGAATTGCAGAACATTCAATCTGCATATAGGCTGAACGGGAAAAATTACCTTAAGTGGTCACAACTGGTTCGCACCATACTAAAAATAAAAAGGAAGCTGAGTCATCTCATGAGTACTGGACCTAAGCCAAGTGATCCCAAGTTTGAAGCATATGATGAAGAAGACTCGATGATTATGGCGTGGTTGTGGAATTCAATGACTCTGGACATCAATGACACCTGCATGTTTCTAAACACTGTGAAGTATATATGGGATGCGATTGAGCAAACCTATTCCAAAGCCAGAGATGCTGCTCAAGTCTACGAGATTAAGGTGAAGACAGTGGCTGCAAAACAGGGAGACAAAACTGTCACTGAATATGTCAATCAAATGAAATCTTTGTGGCTGGAGTTAGACCACTATAGAGTGGTCAAAACTAAATGTTCTGAGGATGCAGCAGTGCTAAAGGAGTTTATTAAGCAAGACCGAGTTTATGACTTCCTTGTTGGGCTAAATTCGGAATTTGAACAAGTGAGGATTCAGATTCTTGGCAAATCTACGATTCCTTCCTTTAATGAGGTTATGTCCATCATCCGAAGTGAAGAAAGGAGGAGAAAGCTGATGCTTGAACCAAAAATCAGCGAAACGTCAACCATGGTGGCTTGTGATTCCAACAAGTTAGAAGCAAAGGTGGAGAAGATATTCTCCTTGGAAGCAGGAAAACCCAGTCAGTCAAAGGGTCAGGCAATGTCATACCCGTGAATAGTGTTGGAAGCTTTATGCAAAGCCTCCAAGTCAAGAGTGGGGGCAAAAAGGGGAATAATCGCGTAATAGTGGGAAAGCCAATGCTACTACAGTGTCAGAAAGCCAACCAGCACCCAACAGTTTCAATCCAGAGGAAATTGAGCAGGTGAGATCACTTCTACATAGCCTTGAAAAGCTCTTAGGTACTTGTTCTTTGACTTATTCATGTAAGTTACCTTTTTTCTATTGGATTCAATGTCTCGAGTACAATTTTTACCAACTCCTGGATTATGGATTTAGGAGCCACAAACCATATAAGCAACAACCCTACTATATTTTCCACCTATTCTCCATGCCCAAGCAATAAGAAAATATCCACAACTGATGGTTCCTTGACCACTGTAGCCGATGTAGGAGATGTCCAACTAAACCCCCTAGTGACCTTAAAAAATGTCCTTCAGGTCCCTAAACTGTCCACAAATCTGATTTCTGTTCAGAAATTAATTAAAGATTTATCTTGCAATATGATTTTTTACAATGATCATTGTGTTTTTTAGGACAAGGATTCGGGAAAGATGATTGGACGTGCTAGGCAGCAAGATGACCTCTACTTCCAAGAAGCACCTTGTCAGTTAAATAGGACTAATGGCAGACTTAGACACCCATATTCCTTTACCTCAAAACTTCTTTCAACCAATAAAGACAAAATTTGGCTTGTTCACTGTAGATTGGGCCATCCATCCTTTTTTATTGTTAAGAGTCTTTTTCCTTCTTTGTTTAAAGGTCTTGATGTTGAACAATTTCATTGTGATGTATGTGAACTTGCCAAACATAAACGTGTCAATTTTCCAATTAGTAATACAAGAAGTTCTGTTCCTTTTTCTCTTATTCACAGTGATGTTTGGGGTCCGTCTTTCATTCCTAATGTCTTTCGAGCAAGATGATTTGTGTCTTTTATTAATGATTGTACTCGTGTTACCTAGATTTTTCAGTTCAAACATAAGTCTGATATTAGTACTGTTCTCCCAAATTTTTGTTCCATGATTAAAAATCAATTTGGGGTGGGTGTTACGCGATTCAGGTTCGATAATGCTAAGGACTATTTTAATAAGACTTTTATGCATTATTTCTAGAAAGAATGAATAACCCATGAATCATCATGTGTTCATACCCCACAACAAAACGGGTTAGCAGAGCGAAAAAACGGTCATCTTCTTGAAAAAACCTAAGCCTTACTGTTTCAGAAAAATGTCCTTAAGTCTTTTTGGGGGGAAGCTATTCTGATAGCTACTCATCTTATAAATCGCTTGCCCATTAAAGTCTTGGGATTCAAGAGTCCGATGGATGTCTTCTCCACTTTCTATCCTGATCTACACACTTCCAACAATCTTGTCCCTAAAATTTTTGGATGTGTATCTTTTGTCCATGTTCACAATCCAAACTGGGGGAAACTCGATCCGAGGACTCTAAAATGTGTCTTTGTGGATTATTCTTTGACCTAGAAAGGGTACACATGTTATCACCTTCCATCCAGAAAATTCTATGTCTCCATAGATGTTACATTCAGTGAAGAGGAGCCTTATTTTTCCCATCCTTATCTTCAAGGGAAAAAGTCAATGAGGGAAGATAAGGAAGATTTCCTGCTTGACTTGTCTTTACTTCCTGCGTCTAATGGTCCTTCTCATGACCTTCTTGTTGTCCCTAATCTTCCTCCTAAAATCACTGTTGAACTTGTGTCTGAACCTATTTCCAAAACCATTCTTGACCCAGTAGCTGAGTCTGCTCTTGAGAATGTGAGGTATGATAAAGGCAAGGTATTCACAAGAAGGAAGATGGTTGTTCCTGAACCTGTGCAGGCCCAAGAGTCCAACTAGGAGCCTTCGAATGAGGTAGTAGGTTCTAACCCTTCATTGCAAGATGAAACTGAATTTCATGTGGATAGTAGTAACCAAAATCTTCCAATAGCCATCAAAAAAAGAACTAGAGAGTGCACAAAACGGCCACTATACCCTCTTGCACACTTCTTGTCCTTTGAGAATTTTTCACTATCCCATAAAGCCTTCCTTATAAGCCTAAATACCATTGCCATTCCTACCACCTTACCCGAGGCCTTATCCAATGAAAAATGGAAATAAGCCATGAATGAGGAGATGAAGGCATTGGAAAAGAATAAAACTTAGGAGCTAGTGCAATTGGATCCATAGAGAGGTATAAGTCACGATTAGTAGCCAAAGGGTATACCCAAACTTATGGAATTGATTACTAGGAGACTTTTGCACCAGTTGCAAAAATGAACACAGTTTGGGTATTATTGGCATTGGCATCTAATTATGGTTGGGATTTACAGTAGTTTGACGTCAAGAACGCTTTCTTGCATGGAGATCTCGAAAAAGAAATCTACATGGAGGTCCCACCAAGATATAGGAAGAATTTGCATGCTAATATTCTGTGTAAGTTGAAAAAGGCCTTGAATGGCCTCAAGCAATCCCTGCGAGCGTGGTTTGGAAGGTTCGCTAGAATTATGTTGGCTATGGGGTACAAACAGAGCCAAGGGGATCACACACTGTTTGTTAAACACTCTCCTTCAGGGGGAGTCACAACTCTCTTGGTGTATGTTGATGACATAATAGTAACAGGAGATCATGCTAAGGAGAAACATATTCTAAGTCAGTGCTTAGCCAAGGAGCTGAAAATTAAAGCCTTAGGAAGGTTGAAATACTTTCTTGGAATTGAGGTTGCTCATTCTAGGAAAGGTATATTCATCTCCCAAACAAAAGTACGTTATAGATCTCCTAAAAGAAACAAGTCATACAACATGCAAACCGGCAAGTACTCCTATGGATCCCAATATGAAACTTGAACAGCCAAAGGAAGGTGCTGCAGTTGACAGAGAAATGTATCAGCGTCTGGTGGGAAGACTTACTTGTCTATCCCACACACGATCGGAAGAATCGTGTGAGCAATTCATGCACAGTCCAAAAGAATCTCATTTGTGAGCAATATATCGAGTATTACAGTACCTTACGGGAACACCAGGAAAACGCATTTTATTTAAGAGAAATGGATGTGTGGTATTTGAGGCATACACTGATGTTCATTATGCTGGATCACCAGTGGACAGAAGATCAACTATAGGATATTGCACTTTTCTTGGTAGAAATCTAGTGACTTGGTGAAGTAAAAAATAGAATGTGGTAGCACGATCTAGTGCAGAGGTAGAATTCAGAGCTATGACTCAAGGTGTGTGTAAACTACTCTGATTAAAGATTATTCTTGAAGATCTGAAGATCAAGTGGGATGGTCCGATGAGACTTTATTGTGATAACAAGTCTGCAATCAGCATAGCTCATAATCCAATACAGCATGATTGAATAAAGCATATTGACGTTGACAGACATTTTATCAAAGAAAAACTGGGGAGTGGTTTAATCTGTATACCCTATGTGTCTACACAAGGTCAGCTTGCTTATGTACTTACAAAAGGGTTTAGTCCAGCATTTCAGACGATTGTATCCAAGCTGGGAATGGAGAATGCATATTCACCAGCTTGAGGGGGAGTGTGGAAAACCGTGTTGTTAGTTTGGACGGTGGCCCCTTGTTCCCACATTTTCATTTTTTTTTGTAGAGATTGTTTTTAGTGTTGTTTATTTTCTAGGCTTGATTAGCTTGTTTTCTAGGACCTAGTTTAATGTACAGCTCACTATATATATTACCTCCTTGTATACATTCAGATTAAGAAGTAATATACAGCTATCATATTATTCAAACTCTGAGAAACACCAATGCAAATGCAACTACATAGTAATCATGGACAACTATTTCGTAATTCCTATGCCCTATTTCATACATTATAGTTGTATAACTTTTTTATTGGTGCTAAAGAAAGGTTGCCCTATTCCAAGGTCAGAGCATGCCACAAGCCTCAGCGAGGCCTACAACCTACAGTGGTACTTACAAATGACCTACCAATGAAATTATACCAGTAGGAATGGAACCCAAGACCTTTGTCAACGTTGTTTGATCCTACCAATTGAGCCAACGTTTATTGGTTATAGTTGTATAACTTTAATATTCATATTATACCATCATATTTCACTTATTTTACCCAAATTGAACCATTTTCAGTTAGAAGTAGTCTGACCAAAGTGGTGACTTCCATTAAACTAATGGACAAATGCAAGGCTTCCAAGGCAACTTAGCAATAGAAAGACAATATTTTTCTTTCCACAATCAAATCATCTTTCCATGTCATAAGGTTTATTTTTCCTCCCATATTAACCAAATTCTTGATAAACTAAAAGAAATTGACTTGATAGCGTATCTTCCAAACCATTGTTTTATTCATACATAGGAAACAGATAAAAATATTCTAGGACTGTTTTCCACATAAAACAACTATCATTAAACAAACATCCCAATTAGGTAATTAAGCATTACAAGTCAGCAAATAGCAATGCACTCACGTTTTCTGTATCGTCAAGAATTAGAACAGCACTTTCTTGCCCCAACACAACATCAAGACCCTTTTGATGCTTTTGAGTTCCATCATCTCGAGAAATCACCTTAGAGTTGAAATATTCTCCTCCAGGATCAAGCAGCTTAGCCATCTCTAATGCATAGGGCCGATCACCCATGGTGTATATGTACATCTCAAACATTTTACTGGCTTCTTTCAGAAATGTACGGATGAAGGGCCTCAACTTGGTCATCATATGCATATACTCCAATTTGAAGAGGCTGCCTTTGGAGACATCTATTCATTTCATTATACATAAGTTCAGAAATGCAGCATATATAAGAAGCTTTAAAAAGCCAGAACACAAAATAAGTAATCAAGCAAAAAATGTTAGAAAATGCACACACAATAATTAAGAAGACAAGTGAGTTTGAAAAACCCTAATTTGCCAAAATGAAAGAATTGAAGTTAACATGCTAATCTAATCAAAGAGTCCTCAGAGATGCCATATTTATGGTAGCATGATAGGCACCAAACAGATTTAATAATAGATAAAACTAACACAGAAATAAATTGAATTCTGGATGATATCCGTGTGATATCAGTGCCAGTGCTGGTATATTCTGGAAAACGATGTAAACTAAGTACAGAAAAATGAGAGAAAAAGAAGAAAGATAATCTAGACAGTAAAGAGTGTCTAGTCCCTCCCGATGCCCAAGCCAATTCTTCCCTGCATCCCACGCATGCTAACACCCTTACAAATATACCCATTCAGCAGAATTACATCCTCCACTCACACACTGCCAGCTCACTTGCATTTTGGCACCTCCTTCTAGAATAAACCTTAGACATTCTTGGGTTCCTATCAACCCCCCCCAAAAAAAAAAAAAACTCACCTTGTCCTCAAGGTGAAATTCAAGAAAATTCTCTTAGATAGAGGTCATTGATTCCCAGGAACTTTCAAAATTAGGCAGATCTTGCCCTTTGGTATTCTGATAGGAAATTGTTCTCAAGGTGAAGGTTTGGGTAAGGGTCTTGTAGCAGCTGAAAGAAATTTCCACCAAGGTCCCATTGCTTGAAGCATAATGACCAATCTAGCCCAAATTGAAAACTCTCAATTAACTCATGCTGAGCCGCCATTACTGCAAGAGTATCAGCCATCTTTCTAAAATAGTAACCACTTAATTCGCACATGTTCCAAGCTCGAAGATGAATTATCATATCAGTAGATTCCGCCCAACAAAATATAAGCTTCTGACGATGCACATGTCTATAAGCAAGTGAAGATGTCATGTTGGCTTCAATTCTCAAGTAATGACGATCTTGGGAAGGCCACAAAAATAGAGAGCAACTGATAGAATTTTTAAAGGGTTAGGTCACTGTTGAGCTCCATCTTCTTAGCCCAATTCCTTGCCAAAAGGCGAGGTCTCCTTCTTTAATCAATTGGGCCTGGTCCCTTAAGTCAGAAAATGAGCTTAACCTTTGCAATTTTCTCTCTGCCTTCATCTTTAAAACCCCTGTAATTTGCTCATTCAATTGGGCCTGGCCCATTAGGTCAAAAAATGGATTCAATTTCTATAATCTCATTCCTGCCCCTCCTTCCCATTCACGACGCTTCTCGTTGCAGCAGCCACTTCTGCCATTGTCCCATTGGCTGCCATATAACGACTTGGGTCCAGTGGTTCTAGCAGTGCAAAATTAGCCGGTGCTCTCGGGATCCAAAGCTCAATCGCATATGACCTGTCTTCCTCCAAAGGAGCATCCAAGTTTGGTGGTTCCGGCGGCAGCAGTTGCTTGGCTGGACCACTTGAGATGCTGAGTTTTGTGGCTATGGCGGCCCAGTTCCTCCTCTGTTCGCCCACTGTGGTCAATCTCCCCCCCCCCTTCTCAGTCCCATCTTCATGTGTTGACTCACGCCTCGTTGCCTCCCCCATGAGACTGTGATGCATTGTTGTAATTCGATTTGCACTAATCCAATCCCCGCTTCTACCCACACCTTCATCTTCCTTCATAAATTCCTCTTCTATAACCACCATCACCACCGTAGTTTTTGATTGCCACTTTGATAATGGTGCCGGAACCTCATCAGGTTGCTGGTGGGATTTATCCGTTGCATTCTCGATCTCTATCTTCTCCAACTGTTTTGGTTCTAGTTCTTCCGGCTTATCATACCAAACGGGGACCAGTAGATCTGGATCATATTCTGGCTAAAATCGCTTGAGTACTCCCTCCTCTACATATAAACTCCTTCGGGAGAATTCTCAACTCCCCTCCGATTATTTCTTTCCTGAATGCCGAGACCACTCCCGATCCCGATGGGGCGAATCACGAGTTCTCTCTGAGTCTGCCCTGCTTCTTGAGTCACCGTCGTCGTCTCCTTCACCATCGCACAATAAGGATCGTCTCTTGTACCGCGATCGTCCTCTTGCATCTCCATTGTTTCGCGCCTTGAGCAAGCGTATGATCTTATCCAAAAGGCCCTCTGTTCTCTCCTGCTTCGTCAAGCTTTCCAGCAAACTCCCTCTACACCGTTTCTAGACACGACTCCATGACTGATCTCGTGTTTACCATCCAACCTCCCAGATCGTGAAGCTTTGATACCAATTGATAGGTACCAAACAGATTTAATAACAGCTAAAACTAACACAGAGAAATAAATTGAATTCTGGATGATATCCGTGTGATATCAGTGCCAGTGCTGGTATATTCTAGAAAAAGATGTAAACTAAGTACAAAAAAATGAGAGAAAAAGAAGAAAGATAATCTAGACAGTAAAGAGTGTCTAGTCCCTCCCAATGCCCAAGCCAATTCTTCCCTGCCTCCCATGCATGCTAACACCCTTACAAATATACTCATTCAGCAGAATTACATCCTCTACTCACACACTGCCAACTCACCAAGTAGTTACATCTAAGGCAGTATTTGTTTTCTCAATCCTAAGGCCCCACTCACTTGCATTTTGGCGGCTTCTTCTAGAATAAACCTAAGACATTCTTGGGTTCCTATCATAGCATTACTCTATTCTATAGATGATTTATGTTGTTCTAAATGATGGATGCTACATGCATATATCACATTGTCCTTGCCAAAAAATAAAAACACACACATACACACAATGATATCATTGTCTTTTAGCAAGCCAAAAAACATATGAATTGTTGACTTTTTAGGGATTGGATGCAAAAGAGAAAAGAGAGAATATATTTCATTAATAAGACTCTGAATAATTGTGATGTGTTGTGATGATAAACACTAGCCTTATTAATGAATCAACTCATCATCAATAATGAATCAACTCAGCATTCTCACCATTTGCCCCTGGAAGGACACTAATGGGTACTACAAATTCTAATCAAGTCCTGGCAAAGCCTAAACTTGCTAGCAAGAACAGCCTTGGTCACCATATTTGCTGGGTCTGCAGCCTGCACAGCCACATTACCATGTGATCCAAATATCCCGAACATGGTTTTAAATTGTGGTTGCAGTTGCGGTCGCTGGATTGCGGCATTGCGGTGTGAATTTTTTTAAAACTTGCACAAAACGTTAAAAAAAAAAATTTATAATCATTATAACTCTTCATATATCCTTATTTATAATATTTTATAGGCTTTTACTCATTTGATAAGATTTTATACCATCTTAAAGAATAATTAAAATTGAATTCATAACCAAATTAACATAATTATTGTTATCATAAATTTAACTAATTATCAGAAATTTTAATTAATTATTATTATTCCTAATACTCCAATTATCAACCAATAATTAAGTTTAATTTTAAACACATAGGCTACTAATTTTTTTGGAACCAACAATTTATTAATTAACTTAATTATAATTTTTTTAATTAATTATAATTATTCTTAACTTAATTTTCACACACTATTTTTTTTAATTAATTATAACTATTCTTAACTTAATTTTCACACACTATTTTCAAAATTTTCACTCTTCTCACAATTTTTTTCCAACTTCCCTCTTCACCAATTTTTTTCCCACTTTTCCCTAATTTTCCCCCTTTCCTCTGCCCCAAATCCCTCCCAGACCGCTCACTTTCTTCTCTTCCCCCAATTTTTTCCACTTTCCCAAATCTCCCCTTTGACCCTTCCTTTCTCTCCCCATCTCCACCTGAAGCTTCCACTTTCTCTTTGTTTCTCAACTCAACCCTCAAATGTCGATCCCCTCTTCCTCTCTGCGCCTCGGTGCTTCGGCTTCCCCTTTGTCCGAAGTTTGATCCTCATCCTCTCACCCCCTCTCCTCCTCTCTCTCGCTTCGCTCGGAATGGCCTCCCACCCCCCTCTTCCTCTCGGCTCGCTTCTCTTCCCTTCCTCTCGATGCGCGGAATCCCGCCCCTTGCGAGACACCGCCCACCTCCCCTCTCTCGCCCAAATCGCCGACGTCGACCGCCGCCCCAGCCCCCTCTCTGCCTCCCTCTTCGTAAGTCTCAATCCCTTTCAGCCTCTCACCCACCGCCCCCCTCTCTGGCTCCCTCTTCGTCAGTTTCAGTCTTAGCCTGCCCCGTTGCCGCCTGTTGCGGCCGCAATGGGCTGCAATATTGTTACGTTGCGGCCGTTTCGTGTGATTTTCATTCCCAGCGCAATTGCAGCCTGATGCCGTTGCGGCACAGGCCGCAACCGCAATATTGCGGCCGCATCAGGTGATGCGAACAGCAATTTAGAACCCCGATCCCGAATGAAGTGATTTTTGACATCAATATGCTTAGTCGGCTTGCAATACATCTGAATCTTTGTCAAATGCATAGCAGTCTAACTCACAAAAAACCACTTTCTTATTCTGTAGCAACCCAAAATTGCTCATTAGGCCATGCAACCATATAGCCTCCTTTACGGTCTCTGCTAGCACCATGTATTCTACCATTGTGGTAGACAATGCAACTGTAGCTGGCACGGTTGCATTCCAACTAACAGCAAAACCAGCAAGAGTAAAGAGATAACCTATTAGAGATCTCCTCCTATCCAAGTCGCCTGCAAATCAGAATCCACATAGCCAAAAACTACCTTTTAAACCCTTGCATTCCTTGAAAAATCCTTGTTGGGTCACACTGCAGGGTTTACAGGCTGGACCACATGTCGGCCCATGCCCATAATTAAATACAAGCTGCTTTAATATAAGATAATAAGAATCCTAACATCATAATAATCCTAATATTCTAACACTCCCCTTCATGCTTAAGCTTCCTAAACTCTTAGCTTGTTGCAATTAAACGCAGCCAAACAGAGGCTAGAACACAGCAACCCACACAGGAATAAGCCAAACAAAGCCAATCTGAGTGAAATAGCGACAAAGTACTCCAAACAAGCACAACGGATACAGAGGTTAAGTCGTGATGGATACACAGCCAAACAGCCCTTGGAGTGGTGGACAACTAGAATGACGACGCTGACCGTGTTTGTCAAAGCCGCTGCCTGCTTCCAAAGAAGTTGTGACGCATGCCCTCACGTGCTGCCAAGGCAATAAAGGGCAGGTTCTGTTGATTGTCATGTAAAGGCTCAGACAGCAATGGGCTTCCTGTGGTAGGCTGACTGAAGGGTGGATAACTATCTGAAAGAAACATGTGCTCCAATAACAATTGTGAAGGTACATATCCAGCACTGGGAGGTTGTCAGTATGTGGGAAAACAGAGATTTCAGGTGAAAGGAGACAATGCACACCAACAGAGAAGGAAAAACACCACGGCATAGAAACACAGTTGACAGAATAACATGGGGAGAGAAGGCACTGCAGGATAAACTAAGGTAAGTCTCTCCATTGCTCAATCACCAGAAAGTGTGTCAGTCACCAAACACAGCGAATGAAAAGAACAGCCAAATCCAAAAAGTATATAATGCCAATATTTAACCAACAGACTATCTAATCACAACACACATCTGGCCTTCACACTAAACACCTAGGTCTCTTGTTCTATAATATGATAACTTTGAACTATAAAATAGATTAATTGATATGTGATAAAAACGACAAAGGCAAGGAGGAAAACAAACTTTCCATGTTAATCAAATCTGCTAAACTATAATAGCAAATTACCAAAAGCAAAAGCACATCTTATAGTTAACATAATATACCTTCTAGAGAATCTGTCTGGGCAATTAAATGCACCTCTTCTGAGTTCAAATCAACAAGCAGAGTGGAATTTAGTAGTGTGTGATCTAGGTCAAGAATCAAATTAAGCTTTTTATGGCGTAACAAATTCTTCATGTCTGTATTGCGCAATCTAGAAATTTCCTGATCATGAAGTCTCAGTCCCTGTAAATACAGAAATTTCACATCATATTTAATAGACTATTATTTGACAAAATTAGTTAGATTAACTTGGTCATGCGTACCAGTCTAACCATCATGCTAAATTGCTAATCAAACCATGAAAATGAATACTGGATATTGATATTAAAGATTAGAGAATATAATGTATATAAAGCCAAGAGAATCTTCAAATCTTCAAACTACGCTAGAGGCATAGAGCATATAAACCAATCAGCTGCTAACCAAACCTCAGACTGTTACCAGCAAGGAAGCATGAACACTTCAAAACAGCTGCCGTGATGGTGTTGGATATTCCTCGGATAACATCAGATACTCCTTGCTGCATCTTACAATTTTTTTACTTTTATTTTTAAAACTTTACATCAATATGGGTAGGATACGACAATAATTAGAAAAATGATAGTATTTTACTGTGTCTACAATAATTAATGATGACTTTTGGAGCATTTATGTCTCTGTTTTAATATAACATTCGTGTTTTTATGTTAATCTTATATAATTTTATATGTTGTATGTACCCTAACCGTGTTGCGTCCTATAAAATTTACAATTTTCCTTATCCCCATGTCTATGTCGTATTTGTGCTTCCTAGGTCACCAATTCGTACAGTTCAAAAATCCAACAATCAAGTCAACGCTATTAACCTTTAAATTAACTATGCCTAGTAAAATAAATACTTAGGAGTGATCAACAAGAAAATAACAACCTAGGACCTTCAACAATCTTGCTTGGACCAGGTTCACTGCTTGTATACTTATATATGAATGGCCAGCTCAACATATTTTAGTTCTTACAAGGACAATTACTTCAAAAAGAGAAAAATATAACCCAAATGAGTGGTGCTACAGGTTAACCACTACACTATTTTACACAGGCTACCACTTATTTTAAGTTTAATCTAACAGTGATGTGAAAACTATGACATGCATCAGCAGCAACAACAACAACAACTACCCAATCTAAATTTATAGCTCCAAAAGCTACTCATCTGAAACTATGTGTACCTTGTGTATGTATCCAAATGTCACGCCAGATTCCCCATCCAACTTTTGCCCACAACGAATACACATATCTCCAAATGAGCCAGGATGTGTACATACATCTACCTTCAAAGATGTCTCTGCAACAATAACAAAAAAGAGCAAGTTACAACACAAGCGAAAAGATGGTACAGAATCTGAGCTGTCCAGAATAAGTTCAAGTGGGATCCAGTTGTTACTTGTTATCCAATGGACCAGAAAATAAAAAGGTTGTGAGATGAGTACAAAGAATCTGTTTGTATGTGTATCATTGCTCTATAAGAATTGATAAACAAACAATATAGTTTTTTATGAAGTGGAAAAAACAATGGTTTAAGATAAAGCAAGTTACATACAACAATGCAAGACCAAAAAAACCTTAACCAGTGGAATAGTTCAAGAGAGCTTTAGAAGCAGATAAAACTAAGAAACATTACTAAATCAACTTTTCTTGCTCTAAAAAGAGAAGCTGTGTACTAAAAACTTCTTGAAAATTACACTCACTTGCACATGCAATCGGAAGGATTCTGGATTCCAGTAAAGAAAATATAAATACAACTAAAACAATCAAAATTACCTAAATTCCGTTCCACGAGTCCTTCTGAAGTAGAAGCTTCAGTTTCCTCAATGCTCTCAACTTTACGTCTTTTAATTCTGCTTTAATTTATACATTAAAGTAGAATACAATGAGACTTGATCAAAAAATAAAACAAAATTTTAAAAAAAATATCATAAAATGATATAATTATCTAACTATACAGAGTCAAGCATAAAGTATCACCACCATGCACAGAACACAGAAGAGCAATAGTGGGACAACTAAACCTCCTCTTTAAGATTACTTAAAATAAGTTGCATGCACCAGAGAGCAGATGATTATCTTTAGCTCTCAGAATGACATCTGCAACAAAAATTATTGCATGAACACTAATAGACACTGAAGCACAAGCCCTAAAAAAATATTGTTATATGCAACATAGATTACAAGTTATAGAATAAATGTGGCTCACAATTCCCCATGCCAGTAAAAGTACAAAGAAATGGCGTAACTAGCAGTAAAGTAATATGTTTATTCAAAAGAGTGCAATAATAAGGATCCCAAACCCAGACCATCACTTCAGTGTGCCTTCAATTATAGTCTATACATAAAAACAATGCCCTAAAAGTAACAAAATCCTTGCAGTCTGGTCTTTCACAACTTTTCAAAAACAAATAATCACTCAAAATCACAGACAAGAAAAAGTATAAAGCAAGGACACACCATTTTGGTGTCGTGTCATGTGTCGGACACACGTCGGACACCGAAGCTTGTACGACACATGACGACACGCATCTCACACGCATCTAATTTAAAAATTATTTTTTCAGCTCCCAAACGGCTCCGTGTCGTGTCGTATCACGTGTCAGTATATGTGCTTCAAAGAGAAAAATTGATATTCTTTTTAACGGTCCACACTAAAAGCAATTTAATTTAAATTTAAACCACTTAGGAAAGTAAGCTTAGCAAGCAACTTATAAAACAATAAATTAGTGAAATCACAACAGCTTAACCCATGCCATATAAAATAATAATAATAATATGCAACAGTGAGTGCTTGTAAACAGTACCTGGCACTCTCAACATCATCTTGATTTTCATCGTCTTCCTCTGATGAGGCATCTGGTGAACTTGCATCGAGTGCAGCATCAAGATACGTAATAAAGTCATCACTGCTGGATGAATGTACCGGAGAATCCGTCACAAGACTCATCTCTGTCATTGCCATCCAACAGAAACAAAGAGATTACATTAACTACAACAACCAATAATAATTGGAAAATAAAAATAGAGATAACAATTAGAACGCGCGCAACAAAGATCTATTGTAAATTAAATATTCACATGAGTGAAGTGATTAAAAGGATATAAAGTTGAAAATTGAAAAAAAGGAATGGTATGTGGAACTTAAGAAAAGTGCGGAGTACGTACCTACCTGTAATATCTGGGATTCAGCTACGCATGGGGAAGGAGAACAAAATGGAACCCTACAAGATGTATAGTTGCTTGCTTCAACAAGTTCAATCTTGGAGGAGTTACAAGTGCTGTGGAAACAAAGAGGGTTATTGTTTCATCGTTTCGTTTGATTAATTCCGAACGAGGGGACGAAGGCGTGAGTGACTAAAAGTACCTTCTTCGCAACTTAATTTGTAAGCGTCCTTTTGATTAGTTTGGAACAGGGCCTTTTTGGGTTTCAGATTATTTAGTTTGACAAATGGGTACCCGCCCAATCTGATCTGGATCGGGCTGCTATGACTTGAATTTAAAGATATTATAGAGTTTTATCAACAAATAGCAAATAATTTTGAAAAAAATTATTTTTGGAAAAATAATTACTTATTTTTTAAAAATTATTTTAAAAATTTTTAATTATAAATTATTTTGAACATAAACTAACTTAATCTAAATACATAGAAACGCAAATTCATAATTAAGTTGTATTTGAAAATGATTTTTAATAAACCTAAAAAAAATTTACTTTTCTGTTGAGTCAAACTAGTTAGTCTATTATATATTCTATAAAGTACAAGCCGTACCATATTGGAGAATGCAATGTGGCATAATTTCTTTAATCCTTCTTTTCTCCAAAATTTGATCCTCCATCTATAACCAATCAAAATTAATGTATTTTTTTATTTGGTTTATCTTATTTACTTATTTTTATCTTTCCCTATTACATTCTCTTTCTTAACTATTTAGCTTACTTCATCAACCTATCATTTTCTTTTATGCATTTTAAATGTTGCTTATATTTCTAAGAAAAAAATTGGTTTCAGCCATTTTTCTCAAACTTTTTCTCTAATTCCTTTATTCATTCTTCATTTGTTAATTCTAACATTATTTAATTAAATTAATAAATATATAAAAGGTGAATAAAGAAGTTGAAAAAAAAAGAGTTAGAGTCAAGTTTTGTTATATTTTTAAAATTTTTTTTCTAAATTGCTTCCGTTAATCAATTTTTTCCTAACTTTTAGGCTACTTCAATTAATAATCGTAATACATGTATTTTTATTTGGGTTTATTCTTCATTGTTTAAAAATTTCTTTCCTTAATCCATTTTGTTTCCCAACTTTTAGCCTCCATCAATAACCAGTCACCACTTATCTATTTTTAATTTTGTTTATCTTTTTTTATTTATTTTTCAATTTACTTTCCTTAATCCATTCAATCTGAAACAGTTTATTGAGAGGATATTTTGATTGTATTGCCCTTTCGATATTCAAATTATTTATACATGTCACCACTCAATTTCCCAAAACTTAAACCGTATGCTATTGAAGTTGGGTTTCTCAACAGCCTTGATGTGTTATTGTTTCCTCTCTTCTTTATAAACCATGCACTACCACAAGTATACTCATAAATCCTGTATTTCATCTTATGTTTCATTTCTTCTTTATCTGTAAGTGTTTTTTTTTTTCCTCTGGTCTGTTTTGATGCTGCGTTCCAATAGTAGGTTCATTCTTCATCTCTGTCCCATATATTTGGTTCTATTCATTCTTCATCTATAAGCGTATCAATTTGGGGTGTATCTCTCCCATGTATTTGGTTTTTATTTTTTTTCGTTAAATATCATTCTCCCAATATACTTATTCAAATGTTATGTTTCAATGCTGTCAAAATTCATCGATTTATTAATGATATCAAATTTGTGTTAAATGAAATTGAAATAATGATCAATGATAAGTGATATATATTGGATGATAGTAATTTCGGCAATCGATATTGGTCACTTTGAAAGTGGATAATTTGCTTCGAAATAGGGCGTTGTTCGTGGACTATAATGGTCAATTTTTTACGATATAAGGTTTCTTGAATGAAAAAAAAAAATAAGTACTGCGTATTATAAAAATCGTTGTTATTATGTTTAATTTGTTCTGCATAAATCGTCGTTATTCCTTATCATAAATCATACTAATCGATTTAAAGATATTTATCATAAATATCAAGCTGATGGAAACTCTCATATATAATTCTAAAAAACAGAAGCCTTGATATAGGCTGATACACAACAGAAATAGCATTAAAATAGGACACATGATCTGCATAACTTAAACACCAACTAACTCTTAAAGACTAGGAAAATTGAAAACTGAAATAAATAAACATGCAAAGGAAATAAACACTACTACTCTTGTTTTTTTATTTTTATTTTAACAATCCTTGATAAACCTGAAGGGTTTGAGCTTAAATTTAATGAGGATCTCCTTCAATAATAAAATCTTCCAAAGAACAAACTCCTAGTAGCCTCCTCAAATTTTGAAAAGCTGAAACCTTGAGGGGTTTAGTAAATAGGTCAGCCAATTGCTCATCACTTCGCAAAACTTCAAGCTAATTACTCCATCATTGGTGAGATCTCTAAAAATAAAACTTGACATCAATGTGTTTACTTCTTCCATGTAGCACTAGGTTCTTGGAGAGCTTTATTCCTTGAGTTGTTAAGAAAACAATAGTTCTTTGCTTGTTGCTTGAATTGCAGCTCCTCCAAAATTCTCCTCAACCAAATAGCTTGACAAGCACAATTTTATTCTAGTTTATCTTTAATGACTATTGGTTGCTTCTTTGATGACCACGAAATTGCACATGTGTTAAGCATAAAAACATACCCTGAAGTACTCCTTCTATCATCTTGATCTTAAAAATTATTTAAAATATTAATCTGATTTTCCACTCCTTCTGTAAAATAGTCCAAAATCTTTCGTTTCTTGCAAGTAATGAAGAATTCTCTTAGCTGCTAACAAATGCATTTCTATAGGACTTTCCATATATCTATTGATCAAACTCACAGAATACATTATGTCCGGTCTTGTTGCAGTTAAATACATTAAAGTGCCCATAATTTGTTTGTAAACAAGTGTTGTTCACCTTCTTTCCTCCAAGATCTCTGTTTAGCTTCAAGCCAAACCTGGTGTGGTTACTAGATTACAATCCTTCATCCGAAATTTTGTCCAAAATTTCTCTAATGTATTTCTTTTGAGAAATTTGTATTCATCATTTCTATGCCAAGGAAGTAATGCATCATACCAAGATCTGACATTTCAAACTCATCCATCATTGACTTCTTAAATTCTTGAAACATGGCATCATAATTGCCAGTAAATATGAGGTCATCAACATACAAACAGACAATAAGAATTTTTCCTCCATCTCCAATTTTAATAAACAGTGTATGCTCATAAGGGCATTTCAAAAAAAATATAAGAAAATAAGCCTTATTACTATACCAAGCCCGTGGGGCTTGCTTTAGTCTATAGAGAGCTTTCTTCAATCTATACACTTTATGCTCATTTTCAATCTCAATATAACGGGGGTTGTTCTATAAATACTTGTTCCTCCAAGTATCGGTGCAAGAATGCCGATTTGACATCTAGCTGGAAGATAGGCCAAGAGTTTTGTGCTGCCAATGCAACAACCAATCTGATTGTGTCATGTCTTGCAATTGGAGAGAAAATTTATGTATAGTCGATCCCATATTCCTGCTTATAACCCTTAGCCACCAAACGAGCCTTATACTTGTCGACATCACCATTTTCCTTGAGCTTTGTTTTGAAGACCCACTTTACACCAATGGTCTTGTGCCCTTTAGGGAGATCAGTGAGCTCCCAAGTATCATTTCTCTTTATAGTGTCAATTTCATTATCCATCGCCTTTTGCCATTTTTCATCTTTGACAGCACTCTCAAAAGTTGTAAGGTCACAATCTGAAAATAATGCAAAGTGAATAATAGGATCTTCAATTTGGTTAATCCCAGTTACCTCATAATCTGACATCCAGGATGGCCTTCTTCGAACACGTCTAGATTCAGCTGCTGTATTGGGAATTTTAGCAGCTATTGGAGCTTCATTTAGTGGTGTTGAAGGTGCTGGAACAGTGTTTAAAGGCTGCTGCATTTCCTCTTTAGCTTCAGTATCAACAATCATTGAAATAGAGTGCTTCTCATTCCAATCCCACGTGCTCTCCTCGTCAAAAATCATATCCCTACTGATCACGATCTTCTTTGTCTGTGGATTGAATAATTTATATGCTTTTGATGTTTCACTTATACCAAGAAAGACACATTTTTCAGCCTTGTCATCAAGCTTCTTTCTTTTCACATCTGGGATATGGGCATATAAGATGCACCCAAAAATTCTGAAGTGATCTACAGCCGGTTTTCTCCCACTCCAAGCCTCTTCCAGTGTCATGTTTTGAACAACAAAAGTAGGACTTCTGTTCAAGACATGAATACTCCAATGTACTGCTTCTGGCTAAAAACTCTTTAGAATTCTTCCTCTTGCTAGCAAACTTCTCACCATGTTGAGAATGGTTCTGTTTTTCCTCTCCGATACACCATTTTGTTATGGTATATAGGCAGTTGTTAGTTCTTTCCGGATGCCATGAGAGGTACAGAAACCTTCAAATTCTTTTGAACAATATTCTCCACCTCGATCAGTTCGTAGAGTTCTAATGGTTCTCCCTGTCTCATTTTCAACACGTGCTTTGAAGCTTTTAAATGTACTAAAAGCTTCTGATTTCTCTTGCAAAAGATAAACCCACGTTTTTCGAGTATAATCGTCAATGAAAGTAATAAAGTATCTTTTACCTCCATTAGAAGGTGGATTTATCGGTCCACAGATGTCAGAATGGACCAGCTCAAGGACACTTTTTGCTCTCCATGACTTGCCTTGAGGGAATTGAGAACGATGTTGTTTGCCAACAACACATTCTTCACAAACTTGGGAAGGAACTGTTATTTGAGGAAGACCTGTCACCATATTTTTCTGTTGAAGGGTCTTTTACCCACCAAAGTTTAAGTGGCCATAGCGATAATGCCAAAGCCATGATGTGTCTTTCTCTTTGGCCATCAAGCAAGGTTGAACACTTTCAATCTTCAATGGAAACAACCTGTTTGAACTCATTGGAACAACTGCAATAGCTCCCCTAGAATGATCATATATTTCACAAGTACCCTTTCTGTATAGTTATTATATAACCCTTATCTTGCAATTGACCAGCACTTAACAAATTACTTTTCAAATCAGGAACATAGAAAACATTGGAGATTGTTTCTACAAAACCATTCTTGGTTTTTATAGTAATGTCACCCTTTCCCATTACATTTAAGAGAACAATCACCAAAAACACAGAGCGAAAGCCTTCATTTAAATATGAAAAAGAGGACTTACGCCACTCATTGGTTGCTGCAACTGTATCATATTCAGACATTTGGTTCAATATTCTTTGTATCTTGAACAGCCATCAAGAGTCTCCTCTTCCTTAATCTCAACAAGATTTGAACTCTCCCATTTTTCTTTGTCATGAGCCAACTGGTATAACATTCAGAAGCATAATGACCAAATTTATGACATCTAAAACATTCCACCTTAGATTTATCATGCTCCCTTCCTCTGCCTTTGCCTTGAAATTGATCATTATTGCCTCTGTAATTCCTGCTAGAATCTCTGTTTCCTCGACCTCCTCGTCCTCGGCCTCTACCTCTGCCCTTTCCTCTAAAGCTGCTAGAATGAGTATTGGTAGAAGCCTTCAATGCCTGCTACTCTACTGCAGAACTTGAACTTCTGTTCATCTTTTGTTCATGCACCAACAAAGAACTTTGTAGCTCATCAAGGGATAGTGTATCTATATCTTTGGATTCTTCAATTGTGCAGACAACATAATTGAACTTTAGTGTCAGATAGCGTAGAATCTTTTCTACAATGGTGACATCTTCCATCTTCTCGCCTTGGAATCGCATCTTGTTGCTGATCTCCAGTGTTCTTGCAAAATAGCTAGTGACTGATTCTCCATCCTTCATTGACAATGTCTCAAAATCTCTTCTTAAGGCTTGAAGCTGTGCACGCTTCACTCTAGTAGAACCTTGATATTTTTTCTTCATAGAATCCCAAATATCCTTGGAAGTTTCTTTGTAAAGAATAGTTTCCATAATTGGACGATCAATAGCCTGAAAGAGATAATTTTTTGCCTTTAAGTCCTTCAACTTCTTGGAGGCTTCCAGATCGCTTCTCTCGAGCATCATTCAAAGAAGCTAGCTCTTGAATTCCAGATTCGATGATTGGCCAATACTCCTTTGATCGTAGAAAATTTTCCATCAACATACTCCAATGGTCATAGTGACCATCGAATCGTGGGATTGTCGCTTGCACAAAATTGGAATCAGTAGCCATGGGTTAGAAGAGTGGCAATATGTGTGCTCTCAAACCTCACGTGTCACAGGATCAACTGCTCTTGATACCACCTGATGGAAACTCTCATATATAATTTAAAAAACAGAAGCCTTAATATAGGCTGATACACATGAAATAAGCACTAAAATAGGACACATGATCTGCATAACACTTAAACACCAACTAACTCCTAAAGACTAAGATAATTGAAAACTCGAAATAAATAAACATTTGAAATAAACACCACTACTCTTGTTTTTTTATTTTGTTTTTTGTATTTACCTTTGAATTACATTCTTTGATATTAACAATTTTATTTCATTTATATTTAAATTTAAATATATTTATCTTAAATTTCAACTTATTTGAAATCTGTATATGAGAATGAAATTTCTTTTTATTTTGGAAAATGAGAAATTAAAAATGAAAACTCATAAAATATTTCAATTCCTCTTTTAGTATACATATTTTATTTTCTTTTTTTGGTATTGACCATGTTATCTCTTTTTTTAAAAAATTTAAAGATATTTATATTAAACTTCAAGGCTTTCCTTGATTAAGGAACAATATTGTTTGATTTCTTTCTTTAATAATTTTCATCAAGTATTTTATTATAGTTTATCTTTAATAATTTCAATTTGTACTTACAAGTAAAGTTCTATATTATAGATTTGTTATTGTTAAAAATTATTTAAAGATATTAATCTTACTTTTCAACTTTTTTAAAATCTGTATATGGGAATGAGTAATTAACAATGATCACTGATCATTAAATCTCTCAACACCCTTTTTTGCATTTATTTTTCAATTCCTTTTTTTATTGACAATTTGATCTCTTTTATAATTAAATCTATGAATCCCCTTAAATCTCTTTTATATTTAAATCTTATAATGAATAATGAACACGATTGTTTGATTCTTTTTTTTCGTATTTTCTTCAAATATTTTATTAATAATTTGCATTTAAATATTTCAATATGTACTTTCATGTATATATACGCTTACATATATATTCATATAATCACCTTTTGAATACTATAGTTCATTTGTACTGCATAAATCATTGTTATTTCTTATCATAAATCATACTAATTAATTTAAATATATTTATCATAAATTTCAAGTTTTTTAATACTGAACATTAGAAAGAGAAATTAATGAGATTTAACTCATAAAATCACCAAGTGGCCTCAAAGCTCAAGAGTGATATAACACCCTGAAAATTCATATTTTAATTATTTTTGTTGATCCTTTATTATTCTTATTAATTTGACTTGATTTTCATTAATTTTATAATTTTTATTATTTTTGTGAATTTCTATGAGTTTTTATATATTTTAATTATTTTAATATTATTTTTGAATGTATGTGAGCCTTCGTATTTTAATTATTTTTGTTGATTCTTAACTATTTTTACTAATGATTTGATTTCCATGAATTTTATAATTTTTATGATTTTTGTGGATTCTTGTGAGATTTTATATTTTTATTATTATTTTAATATTATTTGTGGGTTGTATGTGAGCACATACGGGCCCAGGAAAAAATAAATTTTTTTTGTGGCCAAAAAACTTTAGACTATTGAGACAGGGTTAGGGGATCTTACTAAACCCGAAACTGGAAACAGTTTTCAAAGTTTTAATTTTTCCAAGATTTTATTTGACAGATAAAATTGGGGTTCGTTTTATTATATTTATTGGATAAGAAATTTATAAAAAGTAGCTATTATCATTGGTTAATATTTATATCGAAAAATATCTATTGTGCACCAATGGGAAGAAAACCTTAAGGCTAAGCAAGGTCTAGTCTAACATTTAGGCTATGACTCCATTATGGACTAATAGGAAAGCTTGGTCAACATAGATGGCTATGACAACTTTAGTGGGAGCTAATAGCATTTGAGAGCTTCATGGTGAAGTCTTAAATTAGTCAAGCATCGTAGCCTTCTTCTAAGAGTGCTCCACGGCCAAGCATTCAAAAAGGAGTCAAATTCACTTCATTATGCACTTGGTCATTTCCTTGTTCAACATTCATCAAAGCAACACCAAAAATATCCCACCTTCTCTCTCTTGGTCTCCCACGGCCATACACTTCAAAATAGGTACCAATATTCATTAAAACACTTCACTTTATCACATGTTCATCATTTCCTCCAAACATTCAATAACTAACACAAAAAACTCTCTCACTTTCTCTTCTTTATAGGTTCGGCTAAGCACCCTAAATTCACTCTCCAAACTTCAATAATTTCTACTAACATCATTTCTTGAATCCTTACATTAATCCAAGAACCTTTGTAGTTAAGGCCAAGTCCTAAATGATTCATCTTCAAGGACTTTCTTCAAGGTCAAGCTCTAGGGTTTTTAAGGTGAAGATTATGAATCTTCATCTTGTCTCATTGGTCATGTTTCTAAGACCATATTTTGATCCATGGTCTTCTTTATAAGCTTTAGATGCTAATAAACTTGTGCTTGTTTTTATGTTCAAGAAGCTATTTGATGTGAAGAACTAGTACAAAAGCAAAGCAATGAGCTTTGGAGGCTTCACCACAAGGTAAGAGGGAGATTAACCTCATCAACCATGTATTGGTGGTGACGAGTGAATTTATGTATGGTGAAAAATCCATAAAGATTTATTCACTTATTTGTTTAAGGCTTTCCATGTTTATGATTTGTTTGATGATTAATATGTTTATCGTTTTGATAATATGTTTTAGTATGTGTTTATTAAATTAATATGTTTATCGCTTTGATAACATGTTTATGATTTGATGCATGAATTTTTATAACATGCTTATTAAATTGAAGTATGTGATATGATGTGTATCTTATGTGGAAAAGGAAAGATTTTGGGTTCCAAAGAACCATAGAGGCATCACGGCCTCAAACCAATTTTTGGGAGTAAAAGATTTTGAGTTATTTCATTAATCATGGATTTAATGATTTAGAAATCAAGGAATTGGATTTTAAAGGTTTTTTTAAATAAAAATGAGATGGGAAATAATTAAGTAGTTGATTTTAAAGAATAAAGTAATTTATGGCCAATATGTCAAGGATTGATAAATTCAGTCAAAAATGATTTTAAGAGTAATCTTAGATGATTTATTAACAAAGGATTTAAATTAATGGATTTTAAGATTTTTAAAGTAAGTGAGAATATTTTTGGAATTTATTAAATTAGTAGAATCAGTTTATAAAGAGAAATAAAATGGTGACTTGAAGTTTACTAACGTATAGCTCACTCGTTGGGTTTTGAGGCGCATTAGGAAATTTTGAGTTAGAATAATTGATTTAAAACAATAAGAAAACAATTTTGTGGGAAAAGGTAAAAAATTTACGGAAATGATTTCTTAAGTGAGAAAACGTGAAAAATGAAGTTAGAAATTGTATTGATTTTTGGAAAGTCCAAAATGATGTTTGAAATATTGAGAAATATTTAATGTAGTCGAAAAATGATAAAAATTGATTTACGAGACTTAAAAATATGATTTTTAAGTTACGCGATTTCAAAAACGTTGAAAAATCGCTACACAATTTATAAAACATTTAAATATTTTTACGCGATTGAGAAAACGTCAGAAAATAGATACGCGATTTGAAAACATAACAAAAGTGTTACGCGATTATGAAAATGCGTTAAAAATGATACAAGATTGAAAATATATAGTAAAGTTACTATAATAACTGACGTACTAGACCCGGATGTATCAGTGATATTATGTAATTGTATGAGCGATTATATAATATTCATTGATCTTATGATATTAGATAATTGTATGGGCGATTATTCTAATCTCATTTGGGAACAGTCTAATGATGAAATTAAGTTATGTATTGAGTTATCATGCATCGAACAGTATGTAGTCGGTGGCTATTATGACTTTTTGTTGCCTATGAGTGAATGAGAATCGAATAGTGAGATCTATGATGGATCATAGGGAACCGTAAGGCGTGGCGATTCATCTAGTGATTATGTTATCACATTATACACATCTGGCCATGATGAACTGTTGAAACGCATTACGCGCCCGACAACACTATCTCTTTTCACGCTTGGCGTAGACTGTCATTGAGGCTGACAGATCTTCCGGGCCATTCATCTATGAAATTGTGATTAGCTCCATGTAGTAGGAATTGGTTCAGTATGCATACACATGATCAGTGCACATATTGTTGTGGCATAGTCAATGTTCATACAATGTGACATAATCATTTCATATATATTGTTGATATATGTTATGATAAAACTATTACTATTTATTTTACTGTGATATATGTTTACTAAAATTGTTTATAAATTGATAACATGAATATAATTGTGATATCTGTATGTATGGAATGACTTTGTCATTCACATCATTCTTTGCTACCAAATTGGTATTGATGAAAAGGGATCTCACCTCTTTGCTGTATTGTTTTGCTATGTTTGTATTGTTAAAATTTGTATAGTAGATGTTTCTTATACATATGATGGCATTGATCTTGTGTTTGTATTGTTGCGGAGGAATTATATACAAGAGATGAAGCGAGCTTTGAGACTTGTTAGTATTACTTGTGAGGCAATGGGATTTTTTATTGTTTCTTTTGAGTCTGTAAGTTTTATGTTTACTGAATATTTGTTAAATATTATGTAGCGTTTGTTATGTGAGTCTTAACAAATTCAATATAATTTTAAATATTACCTACAACTTTGGTAAATTTATATTTTCAGCAAGAAAGAAGTTTTAACCCATATTAGAAATAATCAAATCTTTTATAATTTAATTTAGTTTTCTTTTGTTGAGTCAGAAAATGTGGCACCACAATGAGGGTATTACATTAGTTGGTGTTAGAGCACGGTTAGAGTCTTTTGGGGTTTAGTGGTTAGGTCTGTCTTGTTTGTGCTATGTGACTCTCTGTGCTTGGACTCCAAAAGGAGATAATGTTGTTTGGAATAGTTACTTTGGTTTCCATTGTGTTTTGATTTGTTTGTTTTCAAAGAAAAGGTAATGGCTCGTGGTAAATGTGTACGTGAGGAAGCAAAAAGTGACACTGATAATATGACTGCAACTACGAAAACAATGCAAAGAACAGCTGAAGGAACAATACAACAGGAGCAGAGGATCGCTCATCAACAGGAATTGATAACCGAAGCTCAGATTTTGTTAGAGTTGAATCAGTCTCAAGATATGGGACCCTATAACGTTGGACCATATTGGTTCCAAATGAGGAAAAATCGTAAGGTTAAGCGATTCCCGCAGAAAGCGTATTTACGATCACTGGGAAATCAACAGCGATAGCAAGCATATGGATGAGGTATGAGTGGTGGTAATTTTAGTTGGACCATGGCATGCATGAGATATGGAAAATGCCACTTAACAAAGGATTGTACGTTTAAAGGAATAATTTGTTTCAAGTGCGGGAAACCCAGACATGTTTCCAGAGATTGTACTCGGCAAAAGACGAAACCTTCCGTTGGTAATAAACATGCTTCAAAATCTAAAGTAGAAGGGAGAGTCGATAATCTGAATAGAGCGAAAGCATCCTGAACTGAGGACCAAAACAACGGAGATTGTGTCATAGGAGGTGATCCTTTAACTATACTGTATAATTCTGGGGGCAATCCATTCTTTTATGACATATGACTGTGTGGATCAATTAGAGTTTATCTGTGTGTTCATTATCTTTTAACCTAGTCATTTTTACTTCTAGTACTAAACTTGTTGTTGATGCTCAAGTTGCTTAAACTATCCTATGTCTATCAAAGACTAAATCTTTTCTCTTAATTTGATTTAGTTATCTCTTTCACAAAATAGACATGATCTTAAAAATTGATTGATTATCTTCCAACCATATCCTATGAGATGGTTTCGATAAAATTTTTGTGAATTCCAGAAAACTCATTTATGAAATCGGGCCATATCAAATTCTTTATTGGATATGTCCGGTAATATATCAGATAGTTTTGCTATCTTTTTCTTCTTAACCTTTATAATGTTTTTCATGTATCGTAATTTGCAAGAAAGAATATTCCTAGTCTAATTCATGCTATAGTATCGGATACAGTACTGTTGAAAGAGAACTTAATTTGTGAGACATTTCATGTTAAGATCGAAGATAGAAAAGTGAAACAACTCAAAAGAAAAGAAATTTCATTGCTACTAGTGCTTTGGAGTAAAGTGACTGGAAATGCAACATAGAAAAGTGGTGGCATATGCTTCAAGACAATTAAAGGTGCATGAGAGGAATTATCCTACTCATGATTTGGAATTAGCTGTTGTTGTTTTTGCACTGAAAGTCTGAAAACATTTTCTCTATGGAGCAACGTTCAATGCCTTTTGTTATCATAAAAGCTTGAAGTATCTGTTTGACCAGAAAGAGTTAAACATGAGGCAGAGGTGTTGGCTAGAATTTTTAAAAGACTATGATTTTCAGTTACAGTATCATCCTGGAAAGGCGAATGTCATAGCAAATGCTTTAAGTAGAAAAATGTTTAATGCTTCTGTTATGATGATCAAGGAGAGCCAATTAATAGAGGAATTTTGGGATATGTATTTGTCCATGAAGTTGACACCGGGAAAGATGTGTTTGAACATGCTTACTATCTCAAATAGTTTGATAGATGAAATCTGACAGAGATAGAACGATGACCAATATTTGCAAGAAGCGAAGGAAGCAATGAAACAAGACACAGTGTTAGAATTTAAAGAAGGAACATATGGAATTTTGAAATTCAAAGGGAGGATTTGTGTGTCAAATGATCAAGGACTTAGGAGATTGATTTTGGATAAAGCTCATAGAAGTAAGCTGAGTATGCATCCCTAAGCTACAAAAATGTATCAAGACTTGAAGCAACTGTATTGGTGGCAGGGAATGAAGAGAGACGTCGTTGAGTATGTATCATCCTGCTTAGTCTGTCAGAAGGCTAAGGTTGAACATCAAAGACCTTCTGAAATGTTGCAACCTTTGTCTATTCCTGAATGGAAATGAGATGATATAGCAATGAACTTTGTGACTAGACTACCAAAGACAAGAAGGGGTCATGATTCTATTTGGGTAGTTGTTGATCGGCATACGAAGTTGACGCACTTCTTGCCAATTAACATCAAGTACTCAATGGATAGGTTGACCCAAGTGTACATCGGTGAAATCATTAGACTTCATGTTGTACCTTCAAGTATTATTTCGAATCGAGATCTGAGATTTACGTTGAGATTTTGGCACAGTTTGCAAGGAGCGATGGGAACAAAGTTACATCTAAGTTCTGCTTATCATCCCCAAACAGATGGTCAGTTAGAAAGAACGATTCAGTCACTGGAAGATTTGTTGAGAGCTTGTGTGCTAGAAATCATTAGGTGTTGGGATGAATTCTTACCTCAAATAGAATTCACCTATAACAACAACTTTCATTCAAGCATAGGGATGGCATCCTATGAGGCGTTGTATGGGCGACAATGCAGGACACCAATGTGTTGGTATCAAGACGGTGAAAGTGATATTTTAGGACCTGAGCTTGTGCAACAAACGACAGATAAAGTTAAGATGATTCAAGACAAGATGATGATAACTCAGACTCAGCAAAAGAACTATTCTGATAAAAGGAGAAGATTGCTTGAGTTTGAAGAAGATGACCATGTGTTTTTACAAGTGACAAATACGATCGGAGTCAGACAAGTAATTAAATCTGGGAAACTCACTCCTAAGTTTATCAAGTCATATCAGATTCTTCGTCGGATAGGTCCGATAGCTTATGAAATTGTGTTACCACCTTTTCTTTCAAATCTACACAATGTATTTCATGTATCGCAATTGCAGAAGTACATTCTTGATCCCACGCATGTTATTAAACCGGACACAGTAAACTAAAGGAGAATTTAACCCATGAAACATTTCCCATCAAGATCATAGATCAGAGGATAAAACAACTCAGAGGTAAAGAGATTTCATTGGTTAAAGTAGTTTGGAGTAATGTAAGTGGAGAAGTAACATGGGAGTTGGAAGACAAAATAAAAGAACAGTATTCATATTTGCTTTAATATATGTTTAAGTTTCAAGGATGAAACTTCATTTTAGAGGAGGAGAGTTGTAATACTCCGAAAATTCATATTTTAATTATTTTTGTTGATCCTTAATTATTCTTATTAATCTAAGGATTTTCATGAATTTTATATTTTTTATGATTTTGTGAATTTTTGTGAGTTTTTATATATTTGATTATTTTAATATTATTTTTTGGATTATATGTGAGCCTTGGTATTTTAATTATTTTTGTTTATTCTTAACTATTTTTACTAATCTGATTTGATTTTCATGAATTTTATAATTTTTATGATTTTGTGGATTCTTATGAGATTTTATATTTTTTATTATTTTAATATTATTCTTGGGCTATATGCGGCTCAGGGTGGGTCCAAAAAAATAAAATTTTTCTGTGACTAAAAAACTGTAGACTGTTGAGACGGGGTCGGGAGGTCTTACTAAACCCAAAATCGGAAACAGTTTTCAAAGTTCTAATTTTTCCAAGATTTTATATGACAGATAAAATCGGATTACGTTTTATTATCCATTGGACAATAGATACTGGTTTATAAGCAGTAGTTATTATCCATTGGTTAAAGTATACCGAAAAATATCTATTGTGCACCAATGGAAAGAAAACCTTAAAGCTAAGCAATGTCTAGTCCAACATTTAGGCTATGACTCCATTATGGACTAATAGGAAAGCTTGGTCAACATGGATGGCTATTACAACTTTAGTGGGAGCTAATAGCATTTGAGAGCTTCATGGTGAAGTCTTGAATTGGTCAAGCATAGTAGTTGTCTTCTAAGAGTGCTCCATGGCCAAGCATTCAAAAAGGAGCCAAATTCACTTCATTATGCACTTGGTCATTTCCTTGTTCAACATTCATCAAAGCAACACCAAAAATATCTCACTTTCTCTCTCTTGGTCTCCCACAGCCATACACTTCAAAATAGGTGACAATATTCATTAAAACACTTCACTTTATCACTTGTTCATCATTTCCTCCAAACATTCAATAACTAATGTAAAAGCTCTTCACTGTTCTTTTATATAGTTAGCTAAGCACCCTAAATTCACTCTCCAAACTTCAATAATTTTTACTAACATCATTTTTGTTACATCAATCCAAGAACCTTTTTTACAACTAAATTATTATATCTTCAAAGAAAGGTAAGCTCTAGGATTTTATGGTGAAGATTATGGAATCTTCAATACTTGTCTCATTTTCATGTTCTAAGCCATATTTTGATCCATGGTCTTCTTATTCAAGCTTTAGATGCTAATAAACTTGTGTTTGTTTTTATGTTCAAAAAGCTCCTGGTGGTGAAGAACTAGTACAAGAAGCAAAGCAATGAGCTTTGGAGGCTTCACCACAAGGTAAGAGGGAGATTAACCTCATCAACTATGTGTTGGTGGTGAGGAGTGGATTTGTGTGTGGTGAAAAATCTATAAGGATTTATTCACTTATTTGTTTCAGGCTTTCCATGTTTATGATTTGTTTGATGATTAATATGTTTATCGCTTTGATAATATATTTTAGTATGTGTTTATGATGCATGAATTTTTATAGCATGCTTATTAAATTGAAGTATGTGATATGATGTGTATCTTATGTGGAAAAGGAAAGATTTTGGGTTCCAAAGAACCATAGAGGCATCATGGCCTCAAACCAATTTTTGGGAGTAAAAGATTTTGAGTTATTTCATTAATCATGGATTTAATGATTTAGAAATCAAGGAATTGGATTTTAAAGGTTTTTTAAATAAAAATGAGATGGGAAATAATTAAGTAGTTGATTTTAAAGAATAAAGATGGCCAATATGTCAAGGATTAGTAAATTGAGTAAAAAATGATTTTAAGAGTAATCTTAGATTATTTATTAACAAAGGATTTAAATTAATGGATTTTGAGATTTGTAAAGTAAGTGAGAATTATTTTTGGAATGTATTAAATTAGTGGAATCAGTTTATAAAGAGAAATAAATTGGTGACTTGAAGTTTACTGACGTATAGCTCACTCATTGGGTTTTGAGGCGCGTTAGGAAATTTTAAGTTAGAATAATTGATTTAAAACAATAAGAAAACAATTTTGTGGGAAATAGTAGAAAATTTACGGAAATGATTTCTTAAATGAGAAAACATGGAAAATGAAGCTAGAAATTGTATTGATTTTTGGAAAGTCCAAAATGATGTTTGAAATATTGAGAAATATTTTACGTAGTCAAAAAATGATGAAAAATGATTTATGTGACTTAAAAATATGATTTTTAAGCTACACGATTTCAAAAATGTTGAAAAATCTCTACGCGATTTAGAAAACGTTTAAATATTTTACGCGATTGAGAAAATGTCAAAAAATGGATACACGATTTGAAAACGTAACAAAAGTGTTATGCGATTGTAAAAACACATTAAAAATGATACGTTATTGAAAATACAGTAAAGTTATTGTAAAAACTAACGTATTGGACCCGGATGTATCGATGATATTAGGTAATTGTATGAGCGATTATATAATATTCATTGATCTTATGATATTAGACAATTGTATAGGCGGTTGTTTTAATCTCATTTGAGAATAGTCTAATGATGAAATTGAGTTATGCATTGAGTTATCATGCATCGAACAGTATATAGTCGGTGGCTATTATGGCTTTTTGTTGCCTATGAGTGAATGAGAATCAAATAATGAGATCTATGATGGATCTTAGGGGACCATAAGGCACGATGATTCATTTAGTGATTATGTTATCACATTATACACCTTTGGCCATGATGAATCATTGCAATGCAATACCCGCTCGACAACACTATCTCTTTTCATGCTTAGCGTAGACTGTCATTGAGGCTGACAGATCTTCTAAGTCATTCATCTCTGAATTTGTGATTAGCTCCATGCAGTAGAAATTAGTTCAGTATGCATACACATGGTCAGTACACATATTGTTGTGGCATGGTCAATGTTCATGCAGTGTGACATAATCATTTTATATATATTGATGATATATGTTATGATAAAACTATTACTGTTTATTTTACTATGATATATGTTTACTGGAATTGATTATGAATTAATAACATGGATATAATTGTGATATCTGTATGTATGGAATGACTTTGTCATTCATATCATTCTTTGCTACTATACTAGTATTGATGAAGGGGATCTCACCTTTTTGCTGCACTGTTTTGTTGTATTTGTATTGTTAAATTTGTATAGTAGATGAATCGAGTTTCTTAGACTTGACTGGAGGCAATATTCTAAGTTCTCGAATGGCATCGATAAGTGATCTTCCCAGTTTTGACAGTGTGCAATTCTGTGGAGTAACAGATGTCTGACACGTCGAGATGGATGCGAAACGGAATAAGTATGTTGAGTTTTCTCGTTAGTGTTATTAACGTGCTATTAAGTAGGACCCGTCATGGGGTTTGCTATTGTTTCTTTTGAGTCCATAAGTTTTATGTTTAGTGAATATTTGTTAAATATTATGTGATGTCTGTTATGTGAGTCTAAATCAATTCAATATGTTTTTTTAAATATTACCTACAACTTTGGTAAATTTATATTTTCAACAAGAAAGAAGTTTTAACCCGTATTTTAAATAATCAAATCTTTTATAATTTAATTCAGTCTTCTTTTGTTGAGTCGGAAAATGTGGCACCTAAAGGAGGGTGTTACAAGTGGGGTAAATTGAGCTTATAAAAACTTTTCACAAATCTTTCATAAAATTGTTTATCACCAATTTTCGTTAAAGCTATTAATCGATAGAAATGAATTAATGAATAAGATAGAAAGATATTGCACTCAACTGGACTAGACAAGGGAGATAGTATTCAAGTAAATCAATAAAATAGTGCACAATGTAAAGAAGTTGAATTAGGAAAATAAACACCAAGTTTTATCCTGATTCATCCACCAATCCACTTGTAGCTTACGTCCAGTCCTCAAGCAATCACTCGAGATTTTCATTATATCTTCAAGTTTGAAATTATGTGTTTGATAACCTTTACAAATTTGAAGCACTCAACACACCTTAAGATACCTCACCCTTGTGCTTGAGTCTATATTCAAGGGATACCTCACCCTAACTGATTTGAGGGATACCGCACACTCTCTTGATATATTATACAAGATTTAGATGAAAGAAATTCTCTCTAGAGCAGATAATACAAATTGAAGAATTATGGTATTAAGGATTCACACAACTTGACGCTCAAAATAAGGCATTCAATGAAATGATAAGAAAACTCATATTTAATGTTCAAGGATTTTTTTAGAGTGTTTTTCAACCCATAATCAATGCATAAACACTTTCATTTATAACTCATAGCATTTAAGAGACGTTAGAAGTAGTTAGGGGCATTAAATGCTCTCAAAGGAGCCGTTGGGAAAGTATTCTGTGTTTGAGCATAACCTATTATGGCATAACCATAATTGGTTATGACTTGAAAACACGATATCCTAGGTTTTTATCTAACTTCATAACCTATTATGAGTTTTTCATAATCGGTTATAGAGCTTATCATAATCTGTTATGAATTGTCATAACCTATTATGAGTTTTCTCATAATCGATTATAGAATCAATTAAAAACAAAGTGGAACGTTCTGTAACAACATATAACCTATTATGAAATAATTGTAATCGGTTATGGACATTTAGAAAACATAGAACCACTTCCTGACTTGTCATATAATAGGTTAGGAAAAATATCATAATCAATTATGAGGTTTCAAGGAAAACATAGGAAAATGCCTCTGACTAAGTAAATAATCTGTTATGGAAAATCCATAACCTATTATAGATAATCCATAACCTATTATGAGTTTTCTCATAAACATAGGATTTTCAAAGAAATTCTCAACCAATGATATCTAAAATATTTTCAAATTTTCTAAAAGCATTTTACTCAATCTTAAACACAATTTTCACAAGATGAAAACATGATTATGCAAAGTCATTTTAAAGATGGGTTTTAGAGCCAAGAAATGAGTTATTGTGAGTCCAATATACCTCTACATAGGATCTAAGTCCTAATAACTAATCTTGAAAAATTTTGGGACTTGATCTTTTGCACTTCATTACTTTATTGTTTATTGATCATCAAAACTAAGACCATTGTCATTCACAAAATCATTCAATTCCTTTTTTTGTATTTATCTTTGAATTCCGTTTTAAATTTGAACTTATTTGAAATTTGGATATGAGAATGATAGCTTTTATATATATATATATATATATATAATCTGTGAAGTCCTTTTGTCAACTCAAAGGTTGGTGGGATCATTATCTCACTGATACCCAACGCAACGACATTCAGAATGCCGTCAAACTTGATTCGGATAACTATCCTATCCTTAGTAATGATAAACCAATTCTTGACTCTGTCAATGCCTTAATCTTTGCTATCGTTCAACACTTCATTGGCGATACAACAATCTGGCGAGATAGATCTGCTGAGCTTCTATCTGAATTAAAATGCAAATCTCTTTCTGACTTTCGATGGTATCAAGATACCTTCCTAACTAGAGTCTACACTCGTGCCAACAACCTTCTTCGGAAGGAGAAATTTGAAATCTTTGAGATAAAATGAGTCAATCTCTTATATATATATATATATATATATATATATATATATATATATATGGGAGAATGAGAAATTTAAAACGATAAATCATAAAATATTTCAAAATTTTTAAATGAGCAATTTCATATAATCATCTTTAATCGTAGTTCATTTTTGCTTAAATCATTGTTATTCCTTATCATAAATCATACTAATTGATTTAAAGATATTTATCATAAATTTCAAGTTTTTTTTTAATACTGAACATTAGAATGAAAAATTAATGAGATTTAACTCACAAAATCCTTCAATTCCTTTTTTTTTTTTTTTTGTATCTATCTTTGAATTCAATATTTTGGTATTGACAATTTTATTTCATTTATATTTTAATTTTAAGATATATATCTTAAAATTCAACTTATTTGAAATTTGGATATGAGAATGAGAATTTTTTTTTTCTTTTTTGATGTGGGAGAATAAGACATTAAAAATGATAACTCATAAAATATTTCAAAATTTTTAAATGAATAATTTCATATAATCACCTTATGAATACTATACGTCATTTGTACAACATAAATCATTATTATTCCTTACCACAAATCATAATAATTAATTTAAAGATATTTATCATAAATTTCAAGCTTTTTTAATATTGAACATTAAAATGAGAAATTAATGAGATTTAACTCATAAAATCCTTCAATACTTTTTTTATTTATTTATATTTGAATTTCATTTTTTAGCATTGACAATTTTATTTCTTTTATATTTAAATTTTAAGATATTTATCTTAAATTTTGTCACGACTCAAAGACGGGGTTATGACCAGCACATAGGAAGGACTAGTCAACCTAGCAAGCCTAATAGTTCATCAAACATTACATAATTGATATATAAATTTTATAAAAAAATTCGATAGAGTTTTCCTTAAAAGTTGGACATTCCCAGATTAGAAAATCATGTTCATTCTAATATATTCATATACATATTCTTAGATTTCCAATTAGCCAAAGCATCAACACAATGCACAGTAGACGTATACCTATATCCATCCATAAATCCAAAACTAAACAAACACAACGGAAACTAGATCCTGTCTATAAATAATAGAGCACATCTAGAACTTAATACATAATCAAAATATATCAAAATGAATAAAAGATAAAACACAAAAAGAAGTTGCCCACACAAAAAAATTGTTGGGACTCATCAAGAGACAACTACTCCTATTAAGCTGAGGAGCTTGGACATTCCTCTTCACTAGTATCTAAAAAACATAGAGATAATGGAATGAATCACAAGACCCAATGAGAGATAATATATTTATAACAAGAATGGGAAAATCTCGAGTTTTTTAATCAAAACATTCTTACAACTTTCCAAATATAAGCATAACAACAATTCTAGTTAAAAGAGTGTAAATGAGTATAGGCATAAAACATATTCCTTCAATAATTGTAGTATAGATAATTTTTCAAATAATAACAAAAGAAATAGATCAATATAGTGTACTAAAATTCAAAATAATCATATAATCAAGATACAAATGGAGTTTTCCAATCTAGAACCAAACAAATACCCACTCCTACAAGACTTTTCCAAATCGCATGTTTGTACCAATACGACGGGCTAACACCTCCCTTGTTAGCTAGGGAAACCAAACCGACCATGTCGGCCAAACATGTTGGGCTAGCACCACCCATACTAGTTACTAGTTAGGATATTCCAAAACATGGTACACCAAGACTAACACCAACTGTCACTAGTTACAGTGTTCTGTCAAGTTTCCTCTCAAGTCCAAAATACAATTCGTGTCTCATTATCTCATTAAGAGATGCCAACAAAATTTATCATCTTTATCGTAATTCTAAACATACTCATTGTATTCATATTTATGTTTTTCAACAATAGCTCAAAATACTCATGTCATATATCAAAAGAAAAGTTCAAATGTACTTGTCCCAAGATTTATTTAAGCTATAGCAATTGAAAAAGTTTGGGTTTTTCCAAGATACTTTATGAGAGGTTAAAAAGAATTCTAAGTACTCATTGCAATAATATAAATTTCAAATTTCTAAAATTTCAAAAAGAGCAAGTAGCAAAATAAGGTACAAGAGTCATAGAGTTAAATAGATAAAAGTAAACATGTCAAGATTTAGAAACTTGAAAGCATGTCATAGAGCATATTATCAACTAACAATACAAGCCAAAATCAAATGGGTCCAAGTATACAGTGTCGCAGAGCCAACAGTAATGATAGGAAGAGCTTCCAACGAATCTAAGACCATAAACAACATATTAATACCAAGAATCAACACTTATAACCATAGGATAATCAATTATTGCTTCTATTCAAGAAAGCCCTAAATCAAACCTTACGTTCTAGCAATATATCCTCAATTTCGAATATCCACTATAAAATCTAACTAAATCCATGAAATATGAGAATTTGAGAGCCTTAGAATTACCTTTAGGGGCCAAGAACATAATAAGAACCAAGTGGATAACTTGGATCTTCCCAAAACTACAACACCTACTACCAAAATTAACAACCTAATACCCTACTCGCAATAAGGACGAATCAGTAGCTGCAACCCATAGAAAACCATGTAAAATAAGTTGGCAAAGGAAAGGGGAACAAGAGGGAATGCAAATAAGAGAGGAGGACGAAGGTTCTGGTGTTTTTGTAAGGGTGTTGGTCGAAGTGTGGGTGTTGGTCATGTTGGCTTATGCAACACATTAACACGAAGCTTGTTTAACACACCACTTATTTACTTAATGTCCTCATTTATTTTACTCTTCATTAACTTTAAAATATAAATGTAAATAAGAAAATACTCTCCATTTGAGTTCAATAAAAATATCAGAAAAATTACAATTCTTAAGAATAAAAAGTCAAAACTTGGGTTCTAGTTCTAAATAGGACTTTTAAAACTCTCCCTCTTCAAAACACGTAGGTTAAAGGGTCTCAAAAATTCATTACAAATTATTTTGTAACTCATTAATATCTAAGGATTAAATAATGTCAATTTTGGTTTCAAGAAAATGAATATTTTATATGACCCTCCATATAGGTACTAGGTTTCAAACTTAGAAAAATTCTAAGACCTGAATTGGTAGATAGTAATAATTTGTACCCAAATGGCTCGAAATATGTTTTAGCAAGATAGTCTGTCTCAAAGAAGTTTATAACTAAGATAAAGTGGCTCACAAGATCAATCCTAAAGGCTTAAGTTGATACCAAAAAAAAAAAATCTACATGTGACCTGAAAAGCCTATATGAAACTGGAATATTACATTCTTCTCCTTTTAAGAACTTCAGTCCCCAAATTTTAACAAAAACACTAGCTTCTAGTACTAAACAGATGTGGATATATTTTTACATATTGCCTCTTTTTCCCAAGTTGCTTTATCTCAAGAATATATTCTATCAGTATATCTACTCATACTCAATAGATTCAACCACAACCGAACTTAGGTTTCCTTTCTTTCAGATCCTTATCATATATTCGAGAAAAATACATGAAGAAATACCTTATCATATACAATACTATTTGTTAAAAGATTATTACCTCAATGTATTTTTCAAAGTATCTCTTTAAGTAATCTCATTTCCTCATTTTAAATTACTTATTGCAATCAACTTCAAATATACCTTACATATGTCTTGTTCACGTGTAACTCAATTTCTTTTAAGTATCTAGTGTATGGACAACATTTACTAATCACAAAAATTTAAAGCCAACAAACCAAGTTGAATCATTTAATCAAGTTCCTATGTGTTGGATTTCTAAAATCATTCATTTAATCTCTACTTTTAGATTAAAAAAAAAAACTTCAATATAGTCCCATACATGAAATAACATCTATCATTATTACAATAACAACAATCCTATAAGACAACTTCTAGTTCTATCAAACAAGGCTTATAATCATGTATAAAATGGATATAGTTTGATCACAAAACCTTTTATGCAATATCTTGTCACATCCCCAGTTGTCAAAGTAAAGTTTTTGGATTCAAACTCTTACATTTTTATTTTTTCTCCAAATCTTACCTTCATAGTATCTAATCCTTCAAAATGTTACCAAATAACCTCAATACTCGAGAGTGTGTGAATTGAGTTTACAAAATAAGTTCGCAAATCTTTCGCAAAACACTTAATTATTAGTTTTTGTTGAAGCTATTGATTGATAGAGATGAATAGATAATGAAGATTGAACAATTTTACTCACAAAAGAACTAACCAAACAATATAATATTCAAGCAAGCAAATATAATCAATGCACCAATGTAAAAGAGTAGGGTTTAAGAAAATCAAGCACAAGGTTTATCCTAATTCAACCACCTATTCACTTATGGTCTACGTCTCAAGCAACCACTCGTGATTTTTCACTATATCTTTAAGCTTCAACAGGTGCTTGACTACCTTTACAAACTGGAGCGCTCAACACCTTGAGATACATCACCCTTTGTGCTTGAGCCTGTACTTTCAAGGGATGCCTCACCTTTTACAAATTGGAGGGATGCTTCATCCTTTACAAATTAGAGGGATGCCTCACTTTTTTTTACAGATTAATCAAGGTTGATAAAATGAAACTCTCACAAGAGTAATTAATAAAAATTGAAGTCCTATCAATGCTCTTCAAGAATATCTCAAATGATTTGCAAAAACAAAGTAATAAGGGTTTGAGAGATTGATTCTCAGATTAGAGTGATAGAGATATGTTTTAAGTTATTGGTTAACCACAAATGATGCCCTAAGATGTGTATTTATAAGTTTTTAGATCAAAGGAGCCGTTGGGTGGCATTTATGGCAGCATTAAATACCAAGAAAAGAGCCCTTAGGTGTTGTCAGACTTGATGTAATCGATTATAATGTCCATGTAATTGATTACATGGCTCTTAGAATGTGTTCTTGGCTTTCTGAGCAGGATGTAATCTATTACAACTTTCATATAATTGATTACATGGCCTCTACCAGACTTGTAATCAATTACAACCTCAATGTAATCGATTACAAGGCTTCTGCCATGCTTGTAATCGATTACAATGCTCATGTAATCGATTACAAGGCCTCTGGTTGACTTGTAATCGATTGCAACATTTGTGTAATTGATTGCAATGGCCCTTAAACACATTTTTCAAGACTAATTAAGTTTGATGGCCATTTCCAACTTAGAAAACCTTGGATTTGCTTAAGATATGATCATTAGTTACAAAAATCAAGATTAAAATCAACATTCCTTTAACATGTGAACTTTGATCATTAAGTTGATTTATAAAGGATCTTTCAAAAACCATTTGAAGATAATTGAGATACTTGAGAGCATTTTACATTGAGATCCTAAGGCCTATAACCTATACTAAATATACCTCTTTTGATCTTGGTCACTTCTTTTGATCTTGGTCTTCATCTTGACTTTGTTATCATTAAAAACTTCATTTGATATGCTTCATGACATAAGCATTCACATTCTCCCCCTTTTTTATGATGACAAAATAACATAGGAAAAGAGAGAAGCATTTGTATTTATACATCAAAGATTTAAGCGCAACTCTCTCATGTAGTTTATGCATAAGAAAGGATAAATAAATTATAAGTAGAAAGCTCCCCCGCACTCATGCAACTCATATTATATTCTCTCCCCCATTGGCATTATCAAAAACAACATAGGCATTTAAACTTTGAGTGATAAAACCAACAAAATTTCAGCAGCATTTCAACAGTATTTAGCCCATTAACCAGTCATCAATAATAAAAAAACAAGTATAAAACATTGCAGCCCAGTTAGATCAAATAACAAAGTATAATCAGATCAATATTTGATATCAATAGCAAATGCATATGAAGAACAAAATCTCAGATAGTATAATCATTTATTCCAATAGAATTCATAGTCATATAAAAAAAATAGTAAAGTGCTATGGGGTTAGACAAAGTAGAAAAATAAGGAAATCATCATGACTAAGCCCCAAGGTCACTGAGTCACCTCACTATCACTATCACTATCACTGCTAGTGTCACTGTCAGTAGCCACATCTCTGAGATCCACATCATCATCATTTGTGTCAAGATCATCCTTAGAGCCAAGAAGCTCCTCATCATCATCATGGACATCAGTTGTGGGATCAGAAGAATCAACAAGGGATATAGGAGAAGGAGGAGCAGTAGAGGAAGTGGGAGCACTAGCATCTCTCCTAGGTACATAACCTGGGCCGTCCAACAACGATCTAATAGAGGCTAACTCTTGATCGGAGTAATCCATCCTCAGCTCAAGATGATCGACCTTTTGCTCAATGCGAGCCATCTTGACTTCCATTGTTGTTGCTAAGCTGCGCATCTCCTGAAGTAAAAGGCCCAGAGTAGTAGGAGCAGGAACTGGCTGTTGGCTGTCATCTTCATTATCATCCTCACCCTCATGAGGAATGTGACCATCACTCCTATGGAGGAGATAGTAACATTTGTCGTCAATTTTTCTCAGTTAAAGCTTTTGCAGAGTATATAATCCAATGGATTGAGGTCCTTTAAAACTAGGATCCTTGACTTCCCCAGCCAAAGGGATATGAAAGTGCTCCAATATTGCTGTAACAAGCATAGCATAGGGCAGGGGGTGGTGTTTCTTTTTTTGGCTTCCAACATGTGTTGTATAACATAGTATGCCCAGTTGATTGGCCTTTCAGTATTCATGGCCCATAAAGTCAACACATCATCCTTGAGAACTTGGGAGTAATTGCCTCCCCGAGCGACCAATCCCCTAGCCACTAGGTAATGTAGCACTTTATTCTCCATAGTCAGTCCAGTTGCCATTACTCTCTGTTTTCCTGTAGGAATGGTATATCCAGCCCTTAGCAATGAAGTTAAGGCATCCTTATATTCATACTCATCTCCCCACATATTTGTACTCTCATGCAAATTGGCACCATCAAATGACAATTTAGTCAACCTATACCACAAATCCTTATTGACTCTTATCCGTTTCTTTTTCACCTCAGAGATCAAGCATGCACCCTCATACTTCAAATTAGCATAAAATACCTTAACTAAATCTGGGTATATGTCCTTTTTAATACTCAAAAATTCAAGTAAATCAAGCCTCTCAATAATTCTGAAACTCTCTAAAGGTTCACTAGAGCAAAAGTCTTTAGTGAGATACATTAGTGATATGATCTTCCTCAATTGAAATTTTTTTCTGAAATATTATGCTCTCTTGGTGGTGTGGAACTGTTGAGTGAGGTCCAACCTAGGAATGGCTAGTGGAGGAGCACTGGAGGAAGTTCCCATGGAGGCTTATGTTCTTGGTCGTTTGGTATGCTTGTAAGATTCTGCCATTGAGAGGAAATAAGGGGAAAAGGTTATGAGGGAGGTGAAGGGAGGAGCTTTTCGTGGCTTTTGGTGGTGGAAGGAGGTGAAGAACAGGTGAGAAAAGGATGAAGTTCATTGGTTAGGGCTAGAGAGAGAGGAACTATGTGAGAGGAGATGGGAAATGAATTTGGGGTTCTTTGGATGGAAATTAGTTTATGGGTTTGGTAGAGAGGAGGAATTTGAGTGAAATAGAGGATTTTGGCAAGATTTGAGGGAGAAATTGAGTTTTAGGTGATGGTTTTGTGAGGCTTAGAGAGAGAAAGTGATGAAGCAAGAAAGAAATGGTTGTCTCGTGCGTTTTTGCCTTTTAAAACCCCTTTGTAATCGATTATATTGGGGTTGTAATCAATTACATGTGTTCTAGGTTTCCTGTGATCGATTACAACCATATTGTAATCGATTACAAGTTTTCTGGAATGGCTATAATCGATTACAAGCATTCTAACTTTGCTTGTAATGCTTGGTAGAGCCTTTGTAATCGATTACAAGGCTCTTGTAATCGATTACAAGTCTGCTGAACTTGATTTTTTCACTTCAAATTGCAGAAGACTTGTCCCAAACCCATCAAAATGCTTCTAAATTTTCCCAAACTGAGTCCAAGCATCATGTAATCATAAAAACTAACTAGTTCTTGATCCAAAACACTTGTTCTTGCAAAATCATCACCTTTGTCAAGGATCACACCACTTTAACAGGATTGGTGAATTTTGAGCTACTTAGAGGACTTAGTCATAATTGAGTACCTGCAAAACAACTTAGGGGGAACCTTTGACACTTAAGTCAATATTGGATTCAAAAGTGATTAAAGCAAAGTAATTGTGTAGGAAAAATAACATATTATGCAGCAAATCAATCAACTTATGCAGCAAATTTTAAATTATGCAGCAAGAAAATTGATTATGCAGAAGATTGTGACTTTTTGCAACAAAAGTGACAAGTTATGCATCAAATTATATATTATACAGCAAATGACACATTATGCAGCAAAATTATGCATTATACAAAAAATTATATATAATGCAGCAAATTGATGAGTTTTACAGCAAAATTATATAGCATGAGTTTAGATTCATGATTGATCTAATATACCAAGTTCAGTTCTTATATAGAAGAATGCTTCTTTGTTCAAAGGCTTAGTAAAGATATCAACTATTTGTTTAGTGGTTTCAACAAATTCAAGCATGCAATCACCTTTCTGAACATGATCTCTAATGAAATGGTGCCTTATTTCTATGTGCTTTATTCTTGAGTGCAAAATGAGATTTTTAGACAAATTGATTGCACTAGTGTTATCACACCTTATAGGGATGTGATCAAGCTCAAGACCATAGTCTAGAAGTTGTTGCTTTATCCAAAGGACTTGAGCACAACAACTCCTAACTGTAATATATTTAGCTTCAGTTGTAGACAATGCCTCACTATTTTGTATTTTGCTATGCCAGGAAACTAGTGAGCTTCCAAGCAAGTGGCATGTCCCACTAGTGCTCTTTCTATCCATTCTGCATCCAGTAAAATCAGAATCGGAATAACCAATTAGGTTACATAAGGCACCCTTAGAATACCACAAACTCATTTGTGAAGTGCCTACTAGATATTTCATAATTCTTTTTACAGCACATAAGTGAGATTTTTTAGGATTTGCTTGAAATCTAACACACATGCACACACTAAACATGATATATAGCCTACTTATGGTAAGATAAAGGAGTGAGCCAATCATACCTCTATATTTTGAGATTTCTACAGATTTACCTCATTTATCCTTGTCCAAACAACAAGAAGTGTTCATTGGTGAAGTCATATACTTGTCATTGTCCATTCCAAACTTTTTGAGCAGCTCCTTGCAATACTTGGATTGACTTATAAAAGTCTCATACTTTGTTTGCTTTTTTTGGAGACTAAGGAAGAAGTTGAGTTCTCCTATCATAGAAATTTCAAACTCACTTTGTATAATGTTAGCAAACTCCTTGCAAAGAAATTCATTAGTAGCACCAAATATAATATCGTCAACATATATTTGAACAAGAAGTATATCATACTTTTTATGCTTAATGAAAAATGTGGTGTTAACCTTTCCTCTAAAGAACTCTTTTTCCAAAAGGAACTTGATCAACTTTTCATACTAAGTTCTAGAAGCTTGTTTTAAGACATACAAGGCTTTTTTCAATTTAAAAACATTGTTGGACAGTTCAAAGTTTTCAAAATCAGGAGTTTGTTCTACATACACTTCTTGTATGAAACCATTCAAAAATGCACTTTAACATCTATTTGGTAAAACTTGAAATCCATGATGTATGTACATACAAGTATCTAATGGCTTCTAATCTACTTACGGGAGCATATGTTTTCTCATAATCTATTCTTTTTTCTTGATTATAACCTTTAGCAACAAGCTTAGCTTTGTTTCTTATTATTAAACCTATTTCATCAAGTTTGTTCCTAAAGACCTATTTGGTGCCAATTATGGGATGATCATTGGGCCTTAGAATTAATTCTCAAACTTGATTTCTTTCAAATTGGTTTAGTTCATATTGTATAGCCAAGATCCAATGTTCATCATCAATGACCTCATTTATGTCTTTAGATTCAACTTGAGAGACAAAGGTCATATGATTACATGCATTTCTAAGAGAGTTTCAAGTAATTACCCCTTTTGATATATCACCTATCACCTTGTCAAGAGGATGATATCTTGATGTCCTCCATTTCTTAGATAGGTCCATGATTTCTAAATCATCTTGCCTTGAGAGATCAAAGGGTCTTTCTTCTTACTTCTTGGACTCTTTCTCTTGATTCTCCAAGTGTGTTATTGTCAAGATTTCTGCAACATCATCAACAAACTCCTTTCTTAGCTCATTCGGGTTAGTTCATCAAAAGCAACATATATTGATTCTTCAACAGTCATAGTTCTCTTATTATAAATTCGAAAAGATTTACTACTAAGTGAATAACCAAGAAATATTCCCTCATCGAATTTAGCATCAAACTTGCCTAGGTTATCTTTTTCATTATTTAAAACAAAGCATTTGTAACAAAAGACTTGAAAATGGGAAATGTTTAGTTTCCTTCCTTTGTATGCTTCATAGAGGGTTTTCTTTAAAATTGGCCTTATTATAACCCTATTCATAACATAATAAGCGGTACTTACGACATCTGCCCAAAAATACTTAAGAAGACTTGTTTCATTGAGCATAGTTCTTACTAACTCTTCTAAAGATCATTTTTTCCTTTCAACCACTCCATTTTGTTGTGGAGTTCTAGGAGTAGAAAAATTATGCTCAATGTCATTTTCATTGCAAAACATTTCAAATTCATGATTTTCAAATTCCCCACCATGATCACTTCTTATGGATGCAATGCTACAATTCTTCTCATTTTGAATAACCTTTGCAAGTTTTCTAAATGCATGAAAGACATCATTCTTATGAGCAAGGAAAAGAGTCCATGTAAATCTAGAGTAATCATCCACAATCACAAAAACATAGTAGTTACCTCCAAAGCTCATAGTTCTTGATGGTCCAAAAAGATCCATGTGCAAAAGTTGTAAAGGTCTAGTAGAAGAAACAATATTTTAACTTTGAAAGAAACCTTTATTTGTTTACCCTTTTGACATGCATCACAGTTTATTTTTCTCAAATTTGAACTTTGGAAGACTAATTACAAATTCTTTAGAAACAAGTTTATTTAGGTGATCCATATGAATGTGGGCAATTCTCCTATGTCATAACCATGAATCACTTTTTTTACTCATAAGACATCTTGCATTTTGATAGGTAATATCATCAAGGTTAATCATATATATATATATATTATCAATTCTATGACTAACAAACTTAACTTGGTTGTTATCCTTACCCTCAATTATGTAACAATTAGAATTAAATATAACTCTATTACCTTTATCACATAATTGATTAATGCTTAGCAAGTTGTGTTTGAGTCTTTCCACATACAAGACATTATCAATTAAAGTTGAGGAATCCTTATTAACTTTTCCAACACCAAGGATCCTTCCTTTATTGTTGTCCCCATGTGTGACATGATCATGCTTCTTTGGTGCAAGAAAGGTGAACTTGGATCCATCACTTGTCATGTACTTGAAGCATCCACTATCAAGATACCAACTTGAGCTTTTGGTCTTTAAGCATACCTACAACACACATTCAAGTTTTAACCTTTGGTACCCAAATTATCTTGGGTCCTTGTGTGTTAGATTTAGGCAAGGTGCCCTTAGGAACCTAAACCATTTTAGTTCTAACATTGGTGTTTATGTTCTTTCTAACATTGCATTAGAAGTACTATGTCATTTCTTCCCACAATGAAAGTATTTGATAAAGGGACTACTTGAGGAAACGAAGAAATTCTTGTAAGATTTTTGTTGGTTGTTGGGATTATACTCAAAACCAACATTTTGAAAAATACATCTTTGCTTCTCTAGTAACACACTCAAGTTGTCTCTTCCAAAAGTAAATTTTGCAAGAGTATTTTTCAAATCCTTAATCTCGTTTTCAAAAGATTTACATGATGAGCAAGGTAATTGAATGGATGCATTGTCATACAAAGAACAAGTTATGCATGATGAGTTAACATCAATAACTCCTAGAGTTTCATTCTCGATTTTGAGTTCATTAATCTCTTTGTTTAAAACAAAAACTTTGTTTATCAATAAAAAGATTGTTTTGTTTGAGGATAAAACAATTTTTGTGAGCCTCAAGGACTCATCATGCTATTCTTGAAAAGCATCTTATAATTCGCTATAAGAGGGTGAAAAGTCTAGGTTAGAAGAAGTTACTTCGGTGTCACTCTCCTCTCTTTCTTCTCCTTGAGTCATGACACATAGATGAGCTTCCTCATTTTCTGAGCTATCGGTGGAATTCATATCATTGTCCTCCCATGCTATGTAAACCCTTATTCCTTTCCTTTCTTTAGAAGGTCTCTTCTCAAACTTCTTTATCTTCTTAAGATATATGGGACATTCCATCTTCATATGTCCTGGTTTAGCGTATTCATAACATGTTGGAGTTGATGAGGTTCTTTCCCCTTTATGATAAGTCTTCTTAGGAGGGAAAAGTGACAATCTTTGAATTCCTTTCTTCTTAAGAAATCTTCCAAACTCTTTCACAAGAAGACTGAGATGTTCTTCATTCAGCTCAAGGTTTCCTACTCCATTTTCATCATCTTCATCATCATCTTCAATTGTGGATGAAGTGGCTTTGTGAGCAATCTGTTTTTTTCTTTTTATCATGCTTCTCACTTTGATTGAGCCTATTGAGCTCCAATTCATACTCTTAGAGCTTCCCAAATAGAGTGGCTAGAGATATTGTTGATACCATGGATTCTGCAATTGCCGTTACTTTGAGTTGTCAATTCCTGCTCAAACATCTCAAAATTTTGTTAATAAGTTCTTCATTAGGAAATGTTTTTCCCAGTGAAATAAGATGATTTACAATGTGTGTGAATTTCTTTTGCATTTCTTGAATACTTTCTCCTTGATTCATTTTAAACAATTCATATTCATAAGTAAGAGTGTTTATTCTTAATCATTTTACTTCACTTGTACTCTCATGAGTTACTTGTAAAGTATCCCATATTTCTTTGGCAGTCATACAATTTGACGCCTTAAAGAATTCATCATACCCTAAGGATGTGGTAATGATGTTTTTGGCTCTAAAATTGTATTGAACCTTCTTTTTGTCCTCATTAGTCTATTCACTTATTGGTGTACTAGTTCTTACACCATTAATAATACGTGTAGAAATAAAAGTACCATTTTCAACAGCATCCCACACATTTAAATCAATAGATTCAATAAAAAATTTCATCATTTCTTTCCAATAGGCATAACCATCCCCATTGAAATAAGGGGGTCTATTTATAGAAGAACTTTCCAAAGAAAAATCATTTTAAACCATTTTTTTCTCTTGAAGCTGCTAAGCTCTTTATACAAGAGTCTAACTCTGATACCACTTGTTACCAAGTGGCCTCAACACTTAAGAGGGGGTGAATTGAATTTATAAAATAAGTTTACAAATCTTTCATGAAACACTTGATTATTAGTTTTCGTTGAAGTTATTGTTTGATAGAGATGAATGGATAATGAAGATTGAACACTTTTACTCACAAAAGAACCAACCAAACAAGATAGTGTTCAAGCAAGCAAATATAATCAATGCACCAATGTAAAAGAGTAGGGTTTAAGAAAATCAAACACAAGGTTTATCCTGGTTCAACCACCTATCCACTTGTGGCCTACGTCCAGTCCTCAAGCAACCACTCGAGATTTTCCATTATATCTTCAAGCTTCAACAGGTGTTTGACTACTTTTACAAACTAGAGCACTCAACACCTTGGGATACCTCATCCTTTGTGCTTGAGCCTCTACTTTCAAGGAATGCCTCACCTTTTACAAATTGAAGGGATGTCTCACCCTCTTTTACAGATTAATCAATATTGGTAGAATGAAACTCTCACAATATTAATTGATACAAATTGAAGTCCTAATAATGTTCTTCAAGAATATCTCAAATGATTTGCAAAAACAGAGCAATAAGGGTTTGAGAGATTGATTCTCGGATTAGAGTAATAGAGATATGTTTCAAGTTGTTGGTTAGCCACAAATGATGCCCTAAGATGTATATTTATAAGTTTTCAGATCAAAGGAGCCGTTGGGTGGCATTTATGGCAGCATTAAATGACAAAAAAAGAGTCGTTGGGTGTTGTCAAACTTGATGTAATCGATTACAATATCCATGTAATCGATCACATGGCTTTTAGAACGTGTTCTTGGCTTTCTGTGCAGGATGTAATCGATTACAACCTTAATGTAATCGATTACAACTTTCATATAATCGATTACATGGCCTCTGCCAGACTTGTAATCGATTACAACCTCAATGCAATCGATTACAAGGCTTTTGTCATGCTTGTAATCGATTACAACACCCATGTAATCGATTACAAGGCCTCTGGTTGACTTGTAATCGATTACAACACTTGTGTAATCGATTACAATAACCCTTAAAAACATTTTGTAAGACCAATTAAGCTTGATGACCATTTCCAACTTAGAAAACCTTGGATTTGCTTAAGATATGATCTTTAGTTACAAAAACCAAGATTAAAATCAATATTTCTTTAACATGTGAACTTTGATCATTAAGTTGATTTATAAAGGATCTTTCAAAAACCATTTGAAGATTATTGAGATACTTAAGAGCATTTTACATTGAGATCCTAAGACTTATAACCTATACCAAATATACCTCTTTTGATCTTGGTCACTTCTTTTGATCTTGGTCTTCATCTTGACTTTGTTATCAACAAAAACTTCATTTGATATGCTTCATGACATAAGCATTCACACAAAAGCTAAGTTTTTTTTAAGGGTTATTGTTTTGTAATTTAAGACATTGTAAATAACCTAGAGATAGATCAATCTAAAACTTATTACTCTCTAGATCTCAACATATACATATCAAATAGGATATGGTAAAAATTTCAATTTAACACAATTGGCTTAATCATTCATTTGCATGCATTTAGAAAACATCTCCAAAAGTCCCAAAATTATATCTTTAACTCTCAAAGTTCCTTAAGGTTCATACAACTTGATAATGCCTACTTTTTATCTATTTTTTTCTTATAAAAATAGACATTATTATATCTCATTATATTTGATTTTAGTGAATTTATAATACTATTGATTTATTTATTTAAAGAAGTCATTAATTTAATTATTATGATAATTGTAGGGAATCTGTTTAAAAAATCTTTGACAAAATAATGGCAATTTGGCAACAAGTTTAATTGAAAGAAGAAATCAATATTTGAGCTCACAACAAATAAAGAGAGAAAAAGACGAAAATCTAGCAGCCTTCATTGAAAGGAAATTAAGTTTCCTAAAATTGGTTTCCTAAATTCAATCAATATCTTTTTATTATTTGGAGACCAATTAAGAAGATTGAATTTCTTAAATTTAGTTTTCTAAGTAAAATCTATATCTTTTTATTATTTAGGAACTAATTAAGGAGATTTTGTACAAGATATACTCTTATTAGGTAAAATTTCTTATTAATAGACAAGGAGAAGGGAGGATGCAAAAGAGAAAAAAGAGAGGACGCGCAGAGACGACAGACTTGAAGGTTTTTTCTCTAGAATTTATTTGTCTATCATCATAGTATGGAGAACTAAATTCTCAAGTAAGACTAAGGATGAACCTGCACACTAGATGATATTTCAATTTATTTTTAATTTATGTATTTAATTTTCAACTACTAAAACTCTTTTGTTTTATCATTCTCAATTCATTGTTGATATTTTCTTCTCCGAATAATCATAGAATTTATTCTGTTTATGGATTCAGTCATGCTTTTTTTATTAAATGATTTAGTTCTTTGATTATGTTTAGATCATTTATTTATCTATATTGATTTACTTTTGTTGCAACATCGCTCCTTGAGTATATTGTCGTCATTGAATATTCTCAATAAAGATAATAATTTATGTATTCTAAAAGTGGTGAATTATTTTTCAAAGGGTTATATTTAATTTAATTTTAGTTTATAAATTTATACTTTTCGATTAAAAATTTTAGAAATTGAGTTCTTAATTGAGTTATTCAATAAATTAAGAATAATTAAAATACTGAATTTGTACAAGGATTTCCGACACTTTACTATTCATCAAATTTAAGTACTTTTTTCTTTAGTCACTTTACTTACTTTAATTTATATTTAAAATTAATCTTTATTTATTATTAATAATTTAATATTTTTCTTTAGTTTCTTTGTCCTTTAGTTACTCTTTTAATTTGTTTCTCTATAAAATCGATATCCAAAATTGTGTTATAACTACAACATTATTCTTTGGGCATAATCACAACTTTTATAATCCTAAAATATTAAACCTTATCCTTTAAATAGTCATCTGATTCCTCAATTAGAACAAATCTATAAGTGACATTCTAGAAATCTAAAATTGAGTCAAACTACTTGTCTAACTTGTTTATCCCAATTACATAATAACTATACATCTTGTATATAAGTTCACCAATATCATAGGAATCATATATAAATCTTTAATATTGAAATTTCAACGATATAAGCCTCCAAAAGTAATCTACTATTCAAGTGACATCAAGAGGGCTACAAATCTATCAGAGTGTTCATGTGTTAATCTTCAATATATTTTACTTTGCAATTCTTAGAATCTTGTCCTACAAACTTATTGGAATTTTCAAAACAATAGGTTTAGAATATAAATAAAATTCAACTGCCATTAAGTCTATTTGATAGATTAAAACAACACACAATAGTATCTTAATCTATATCTAGTACATACTCCAACATGCATTTAACTTGTGACTTACTTAAATGTACTTTTTTTTAATATTTAAACAATTTTTATGATATAAAAAAGGTATTTTTTGAGAAGCACAAAAATTTAGCTTGAAAAAAAAAGACCATTTTTAGTGATTTTACTTTTTTTTTTTAAAAAAGAAGTCATCAAAGATTCCAAACATAATAAAAATTACAAAAAGTACTTTTTAAAAAGAAACAAAAATAGGTCTTTTGTCATCAAAATAAGCACATCTAAATGAGCTAATAATATTATTATATTATATTATATTATATTTCATTCTATGATTTATTTCCTAATCAATTAGTATTTTTTTTACGTAATTTCTCACGTCAATACGTGTAATATTACTTATCTAGACTTTTCAAGTAATCAATTTATTCTTTCCAAAATTGACTCAATCTCAAATTAATAGGAATTTGTTGCTACTAAAATTAATGTGAATTTAACTTTAATATATCATAAAATGATTTTATTAATTGTTTTTTTCTTTTTGATATTTTTCTTTTTTATTACAAAGAGGGGCCAAAGCACAAAATTTTTTATTTACTTTACTTAATTTTTCTAGTCGATACAATTGAGAAACAATGCAATAAAATATCTTAACATAGGTTTAATACATTGATATATTTTATGATGATATTAATTTCTTATTGAAATCATTTAACATTTTATTTAATATTATTTTTAATTAAATTCTAAATTAAGTTTTATTCAATTAGAATAAATCTTCATTAATAGAGACATCTATTCCTTAAATTTATTGATTATATTCCTTTTAACAAATTAAAGTTAATTAAATTTAGCTAATCAAAATCAATATTTGTTAATGAGGACATTTATTATTTGGTTCAATATGTATAGACATTTATTCTTTGGTTTAATATATTATATTTTGGTATTCATATGACTAATTTCTACATCTTCTTTAATAGATAGTCTAAACTAATTTGAAAAAATGAGAATTCATCCAACACAAAACAAACACATAATAATATTAAATATTTATTAAATAATAAATTACTTAGTTTTTAAGTCATGTGCCTCAAGATTCATGAGCAATTTACTTCTATGTCAATGTCACAATGTCTACCTCGGCACAGAGAGCTACAGCGACTAGACTCCCCCTTTATGGAAAAGAAAATTTAAAACATGCAAAATACGGATCATAATTATGATGGTGATGATGAAAATGAATGCAATGAATGCAAGAGGTAGAGTCTCATCAATCACTTTTTCCATTCAAATGAAAAGGTGGATCATATACTCAAAAAAAAATGGTCAGTGTTTTAGAATTTAAGTTTGAAAATTGATTACGGATAAAAAAAAAATTAGAACCATATGCCACTTGTTCTCATTTATTTAATATAATATTATTTATAAAATTAATTAAATTAATTATTTATCATTTAAAAATAAATTTTTAATTTTTATTTTTACATGTTTCATTTTATTTACATATTATCAAAGATGATAAATGTTAAAATAGAGAATAGGGAACTAAATAATCATTATTGTGGAACAAAATTTAAACCCACAACACATTTCATGAAAATGGTGAAACGTTTGATTTGTTTGATTTGCATGAAAATTCAAGCCCGCAATAAAACCTAGTATTTGGTTCATTTTTTATTTTTATTTTTAAGTGATATTTTTTTATTAATAATTATAAAAATATTGCCTTATTTTCATTTTGTTTCTTGTTTATTAGATTTTTGGCCCATAATAACACCACCTTAGACCAAAGTAAAAATTGTTACCAGGCCATGTAAAATATAAACAGAATATAAATCCAAGTAAAATATAAGCATAATAAATAAATAAATACAAAAAAGAGAATACAAAGATAAGAGAGGAGATCTTGTTGTTCGTGAGCCTCAAGAACACAGACGATGGCAACGTGGTCATTGGGGTGGAGGCGCGGATATGAGCTCCGGTCGCCGGCGTCATTTCTTCTTTTTTCATTTTGCAATTTTTCTCTACTTTAGCCAAAATTGGCTTCTATGAGCTGTCTCTAGGATGGCAACAGGGCGGGTAGTGTTTCTTATGCTCCCGTCTCCGCTTCCATCACAGGTATCATTTATAATTTTTGTAAGTAGACAAGATATTTATGAATATTTATGGATAGTTAATAATTTAAAATAAAATTTTAAAATTATAAAAAAAAATAAATAAAATAAATTTTAACACCACATACTAACTTTTTTCAACAATTTAAGATTCTTATAAAATTAAAAGAATATTATAAATAATAAACTAAATTAATTATATTTTGTAATATTCAATTTACATAAATAATTATTACATAAATAATATATATTTTTTCAACAAGTTATATCATTATAGGCTTATTTAATAAAAAAATTTATTTTAAAATAATAAAAATATATATATTTTCATCTCATCTCAAAGTTAAAAAGAAAAAAATTATAATATATATGATATATATTAAATAAAAAATATATTTAACGGTTTGTGGATCCTATGACAAATCTTATAACCCCCGCCCCCATTTATTAAACATGTGCTCATCGGGTCCCATTGGGGAATTCCCAATGATCTCAACGTGAGTACGGGTAATGTTGTCATCTCTACCAGCAAGACCATTCTCCTATTCTTTTTTTTTTTTTCTTGCTTGCAATTCGGCTAAGAGACTTAGGCCAACACTTAAGTGATTTGGGCTAAAATGAAAAATTGAGCTTTGTACTCTAATCTAATATTTTGTTATTTATTTTTTCTAAATAAGTGAAAAGAAATACTACAATGCGATATAAAAAAAAGAAATGAGAAATGCTTGTACACAATGTTGAGATTAGTCATTATAAGTACTTAATTATTATTGATTTGACCAAATAATTAAAATTAAAAGAATGGAGAAATTTGGATATTAACAAGACTTAAGTGAAAAAGTCATCTTCTTATTTTGTTTTTGCTTTTCATATTTTTTTTTATTTTTCATTCTTTTGATCTTATTTTGTCATGAACAAAATTGGGTACTTACATTCAACTACTTTGCATATAAGAGATGTCAATATAAACATAAATTCCAATTAAATATATCTTATAGAAAAAAACACATAGCAAGCATAATATATTAGAATAATGAGCATACATTTTCATATTAGACAATTATCTTAATACTTTAGATGTAATTTGAATCTTGATTTTTCAATTAAAGGTTATGTGATCAATAAGGGACGATTTAAAAAAAAGTTAATATTATCAAACTTTATGCGTTTGATACACTAATAGGATAATCAAATTGAGCTTTTTAGTCATTAATATAACATTATCCTAATTATATAACCACGATAAGATTTTTGACCAAATAATTATTAAATTCATAATTAATTATTATTATTAAATGGATAATTATTATTATTATTATTATTATTAAATTCATAATAATAATAATTATTATTAAATTCATAATTATTATTATTAAATTCGTAATTATTATTATTATTATTATTTTATTATTATTAAATTGTAATATTATTATTATTAAATTCATAAATTATTATTATTATTAAATTCATTATTATTATTATTATTATTAAATTCCTAATTATTATTATTATTATTAAACTAATTATTATTATTAAATTAAATTATTATTATTAAATTAGTAAATTAATTATTACATTAATGGTTTGACAAGTAAAAGTGATGGTAAAAAATAAGGATAATATAGTCATAATAAATAATTATACATTTTCAGTTATTTAGGCAATTATCTCAATACTTTAGACGCAATTCGAATCTTGATTTTCCAATTAAGCTTACTTGGTACAACACCTCTATGTTTGTGTGTTTTTGTGTTTTTTGTTTTGGACAATTTATAACTCAAACAAATGACTATTCTAATCTTAATTGAATCCTAAATTAATTTTTTAATTAATTAATTATCATAAAACAATGCAACAATATATCAATATGCTTGTCAATATCAAATATCAATATTTTATAATAAATATTCATATCATAATATTCATAATTGAGACATTAATATTGATTTTTCAATTAATCAATATCAATCTTTCTTAAATTGACTTATTTTCATTAAATTCAAATATTGCCCAATATCTAATATGAATGATCAGAATTAATATTCATATTTGGGATGTTAATTTCTTAATTTTATTTTATTATATCTTTTGTAGTATTACTTCTTTTTTTTATTAAAATATAATTTTTTTGCCTAAAGCTAAACTTCACGTCGACATGTGTCACTTTTCTCATTCAAATTATCTTTCTTTAACTTATATATATATATATATATATATATTTTATATATTATATAATATATATATATATATATATATTTATATATATCCAAACATTGTTAAAATCATGTTTCAGTGGTACTATGGTCAACACTGAAGCTTATTACCTCAGCGTAGTGTAACATTTTTCCTAACTTATTAGTATTAATTATTGTTATAGAAGCTCGATTACACTTATGTGAGTTACCAGTTAATTCCAGTGAACTTCTGAGTTAGGTTGGGCATAATACTATAACACAGAATGTGAAAAAAATAGCTCATATAAGCTTAGAATTTAGCATAAACTGCTTAGATGATATAAATAAATATGAATAATTTATTTCTAAGTCATAAATGATTGGAATGAGTTGTGGTAAATTTTAAAAAATCAACTAAATTAGTTTGACTTTTTAATGACATAGGATGAGTGTTTAATTAAAGGCTAAATTAAATAGAAAAGTAGCTTAGAAAATCGTGAGATTTTATGAAATGTTAAATAAATGATGAAGACAAATACTTGTAAGTCTATTAGCTTAATTCATTTGGTTTATTTTAACTTGAGGAATAATAAAAGAACTTAATGATTGATAATGATGTATATGGATAGTTATTGAATATGAATATATAAATTGAATGAAGTCCTAGAATTTTTTATAACACCTATGAAGGTTAGAAAACTTATCAATGGAAGATCAAAATATCCCTAAGAGATATACATTTTCACTTAACCACAAAAACTCTTCATCTTTATCTCTCCAATTCTCTCCATCGCCTCCTCTCTATCTCTTCACACTTTCTGACTTTTCTTTTCTTATCTTACTCTTCTCTCATACGACCAAGTAGTAGGAAAAAGGAAAAGAAAGAAAGAAAGAAAGAAGAGCAAGGGAAAGGATCAAGCAACAAGAAGGAGAGAAGGAAGGAAAAAGAAAAGAAAAGGATTAAGCATAATAAAAAGAGAGTTGAGGTAGGGGTTATGTTTCTTTGTTCCATTCTTTCCTTTTCTTGTCTCCAAAGAGTTTGTTTTGGTAACTTGATTGAAAGTTATGGGATGTATAATGAATTGATGATGTTTGGATGATATGTTTATGTATATGGATATTGAGCTTAGGAATAGTTATAAAACTGTATAAACATGAGATTGATAATATGGGTTTGGATGATTTGACCATTATTGATAAGTCCTTTTGATGTTAGTTTGAGAATATATATGTTGAGGAATGTTGTTATGTTGGTTTAAAAGTGATTGGTTTTGGGTTGTTATACTTGAAAAGCTCTTTAGGCTGATGATTACCAATCTTTGAGGAATGGAGCTGGAAATGTGGTAATCGATTACCACGAGTAGGTAATCGATTACCAAGCTTCTGTGATACAAGAATTATATGTGGTAATCAATTACCATGAATGGGTAATCAATTACCAAGCTCCTAATTTGTGAAATTTCTAACTCGTAATCGATTTTCAAGAGTGGGTAACTGATTATCAAGCCTCTGTTTTGAGACAATAGCTCGTGGTAATCGATTACCATAAATGGTAATCAATTACTAGCCCCTTGTTTTGAGAAAACAGAGTTCTCTGCTTGGTGGGAATTAATTCACTAATTAGAGTATCTTATGATGTTAATGTGCACCTACCATATCTATGAAGGATGATAACATTGTGCACTCAATTTACTTGTGAAGTGATAATTGTGTACACCTAGTTTATTAGAGAATGTTGATATTGTGCACTGAGTTCACTTGTGAAGTAGTAACATTGTGCACTAGATATATGCATAATGAGATAAATTTGCATTATACACTTGTCAAATATATGAAGTGTGTTAGAAATTGAATTACTCTTTTACAAAGTTAAAGTTGAGTTAGAATTGAAAATGAATTGTGAATTGCTCCTTTACATTGTTAAAGTTAAGCTAGTATTGATTTGACATGTAATGTGCTTAAAGTTTAAAAGATATTGGACATTATCCTAAAAAAGGGAAGGAAAATGATCCTTAGTTGTTACTCCCTTATAAAGGGTTATTCACTGATTGAATAATTAATTTTGTCATTAGTGAATTTTGGAAATGACCCTCAATAGGGGAAGGTGATATGAAATTATAGTTAAGAATTATGGAAATGACCCTTGATGATGAAGGTGATCTTAGATTCTTAAATAAAATTTCTCATTAGTTTCCTCATTAGTTATGGTTAGGGTTACTTGAGATAGTGTTGTGTAACGATGTACTATTACGTATAGGTTGAGTGCACCAACCTAATAAGCAAACTATCATCATGTATTTGGTAGTGTGAGGCCCATATTCACTCCTTACCTTTAGATAATAGAACCCAGTGTTATATGAGGTAGCCTTACCTATTGAGGTACATTGATATGAGTTCTGGGAATATGCTTAGCAAGATGATATTAAATAAGCACTAGTAAAAGATTTACCTATGTGTGAGCATTTCCATATCATCATGAAGATGATGTCTTTATAGATCATAGTATTGATTATGAATGTTTGCATAATGAGAGTATGTGGATGATATCCTAGAGGTAGTGATTTGGGACTCATACCTTATATATATATATGGGAGGGGATCCACTTACACCTAGTGTAAGTAAAAAAGATTTACACATAATCTTATACCCTTCATTTTATTGTGATCTTGTGGCTATTATTTATCTCCTATCATAACCACATGATCACAATAAATGAAGGATGTAAGATTAAGTGTAAGTATTTTTTACTTACACTAGGTGTAGTTGATCCTTCCCTATATATATATATATATATATATATATATATATAGAGGGGATCGGTTTACACCAGTGTAAGTCTTTTTTGACTTACACTCCTTTTCAACCGTTAGATTCACTTTCATCTAATGATTGAGATTATTTCGTTAAAAGTAACCATTAGATGAAAGTGAATCTAACATTTAAAAATGAGTGTAAGTCAAAAAAGACTTACAGTGTAAGTTGATCATATATATATATATATATATATATATATATATATATATATATATATATTTGATGTAGACTATGATCTATTGATGTTGTGTTGAATTTGGTTAATAAGGAAGAATATGAATTATTGATCAGTGATAATATTGGAATTTCTGCTTCGGGAAGAGCAAGGAATAATTTTGCCTTTGTCACCTTTCTATACGATATTTAAAATATTAATTTTAGTTTCCCGAAACAACTGAAGTTATTATGATGATATGTTATATGTAGATCTATTAAGAATTTTAGAATTCTCACCCCTTTGCATTATTTCCATGATAAATCCAACGCGAGATTCATCCAAGGATAAGAAGTGAAGTTGATGACGCAGTGTAGATTTATCTATTCTTTTGACCACTGCCTTGTATTTTATAGTTGTGCAATGGATTGTATAAGGTTATTATGTACACATGTCTATAAGGCTTAGTTTGTATTTATTCGTACACTAATTTGTTAGTTTATATGGACTATCTATATCAGACTTTTCAGTTATGTATGTATAGTGCTATTAAAAATATTACCTTTCTCTCACAAAGCTCTATATAATAACATGGTATAATTATTATCAGAGTGTGATAATATTTTAGTTATGGTGTGTCTAATCTTATTTACTCATGTATATTCCAAATATACTATAGTATTAGCTTTGGGGTGTTACACTTATCTACTACTGTGGCTAAGGTAACCTGGATCCAATCACTTCTAACTGAGATGCACATCTCCATACCAACCCCCACCATCCACTATGATAACCTCAGCAATGTCATGTTGGCTCATAATCCCATTCTCCACTCTCGGATCGGGCTAAACATATGAAGTTGGACTTGTTTTTTCGTGTGAGACAAGGTCACAAGTAAAGAACTCTTTGTTTGCCATCTTCCCTCTTTGCATCAAATTGCTAATGTTTTCACCAAACCATTGCTCAATGCTCAGTTCTGCTTGATGCAATCCAAACTCAAGGTGAAGGATCTTCAATCACTCCACCCTAAGTTTGCAAGGGATGAAGACACTAAAGACTCAATAGTCAGTTAGTTGTAACTATTACTGACTCAGCAGACGACGTGGCACAATCAGTTAGGATAGTTAGAGCTGTTGGATATGATATTCATTTAGCAATCAGCACCACTATATATGTATGAAACTCACAGTGTTGTAATTAGATTCAAATCATTTGATCACAATGTGAAAATTCAGTTACATTCTCTCCTTTGTAGATTCTCTTACATTTTGTCAAAGTTTCTTTCTCTTTCCTTTTCTTTCTATACTTTCTATCATTTTCTCAGCTTTAATTCTTCATCAATGCAACACTCAATTAGTCCATCTTTTTCTCTATGATTAAAAAATATTTATATTTACATGTTTAAAATGATTATCTTACTCATTTGTTTATGTTTATCCTTAAATTATGTTTTCCTATTATTATAACTATATTATATTCATCAAAGTTCTCAATCAATACTAAAAAAAAAAAAATCAATTACATATATCAATTTTTCAATTCAAGTATGTTTTTCCCCCACCTAAATCCTTCAATTTTGCAAATGAGTTTTCTTGTTTCTCTCAGTCTTTTTCGTTCTTCTTTGAGTTCTTTGCCCTTGTTGAAATGCATGCATCAACATACAACCAAATTTGAGAATAACAAAGCACCATGATGAAAATTGGACTGTACTTGGATCTCATGCCCACTTAGCTTGTTCGTTCTTGCATCACTTTGAGCTGGGGGGCTGTGGAACATACTTGGATTTTAGGCTCACTTAACTCTTTCTCTCTTGCATCGCTTTGAGCTGGGGACTGTGGACCGTACCTTGGCCTAAAAGGCCCATTACCTTAAAATCCTTAAGCTTCTACTAGGATGATCTCTCCCTATAAATAGCAACCTATGGCCACTATGAAGGGGACTTTTACACTTCATACACATATAGAAGATACTTACAATAGCTACCCCCTGAGCAAGGACAGAACATTAATGTCATCTGTGGGAAACCCTTGTTCCCTAAAAGATCAGGAAAAAGGTCAACACAAGTTTCCAAATGAGGTGGAAAACCCTTGTTCCCTGAAAGATCGGGAAAAGGTTGACACTAGCTGCCAGTACGGGTGGAAAACCCTTGTTCCTTAAAAGATCGTGAAAAGGTTTTCCCTGAAATATCGAGACAAGGTCGGCACAAGCTTCCAATATGAGTGGAAAACTCGTGTTCCTAGAACGATCAGGAAAAGGTTAGCACAAGCTGCTAAACAGGGCAAAAAATCCTTGTTCCCTGAAAGATAGGGAAGATGTCAGCATAAGCTGCCAATACAAGAAGAAAACCCTTATTCCTTGGAAGATCGAGAAAAAAGTAGGCACAAACTACCAAATGAGTATGTTGGTTCTCTATTTAATGTTTTCAACTATGTTAATGACACTTTTATTTCATTTAAGACTGATTCCTTAAGATCGATTGTTATTATCTCAATTATATGTGAAGGTTGGTTGTTATTATCTTGATTATATGTGAAGATTAGTTGCTATTATCTTGATTACATATGAAGGCTGGCATATTTCATTAAAGATCGGCTCATTAAGATCAATTGTTATTATCTTGATTACATGTAAAGGTCGGTTGTTATTATCTTGATTACATGCAAAGATCAGGTACTATTATCTTGATTACATGTAAAGGTTGGCATAATTCGTTAAAGATCAATTCCTTAAGATCAATTGTTATTATCTTGATAAAGGTTAATTGTTATTATCTTGATTACATGTAAAGGTTGACATATTTCATTAAAGATTGGTTGCTATTATCTTGATTACATGTGAAGGTTGTAACATCCTATTCTAATTTTATTATTATTATTGTTATATTAAAGTTTAAATTTTCTAATTAGAATAATATGTTACATAACAAACTACTGTAGTTCTCACTAGATTAGTTGATATTTTACATAAAAAGATTAGAACCCTTCAAAAGTTAGGTTATGCATACAAGAATTCTTTGAGTTAAGTACTGATTAACAAATAGAGGCTTTAAAGAAGCCTTCAAGGTGCTTTTACTACTTTTTACGTATTCATATATTTACAAAATATGTTCTTATCTTAACTACTCATCGAAGAGTAGTATGATCATGAATAAGTCTCTGAGGGTAAGATTAAAAACGTAATCTCCAAGATTTGGTAGGTAAACTTGTTCAACTCGAAAATCAATGAGAACCCTGATTGTTGACATTGTCTAAAATATCTAAAACTCAGTAGGAAAAAGTAAAAACAATAGGTTGAACTAATGATATTTCAGTCATCACAAGTACGAAAATTATTTTCTACCATTTTCAACTCTTTGTTTCTAAAATCATATCTAAGAGTCCAACTTAATAATTCTTTTTAATTTTATCAAAAGAACAATTAAGAGAGTAGTAACTCATTATTTTCTTCTCATCCCATTTTATCATTCTCAACCAATTGTGCAAATTCAACTCTAATCAAGAGAAATTCCCTTAGTAATCTCTAATCAAGGCGTCCTTTAATAATTTTTAATCATGGTCATAATAATTTTTTGCATAGTGATTCGCTTATTTCTATGGGATAACATTTCATAAGCACTTACTCCATAGAAAAGAAATATTTGGCATAGAAATAACTATTTTCTTACAGTAAATCATTTGAAAAGAAAATCATATTCTATTAAAAAATTAAAAACACTAGACAGTCCTTTTATCTTTAACTTTTTTTGTTTAAGTCAAAACCTTTTTAATAGGCATTAGCCAAAATTAACGACGTTAAATGAAAATTTGAGTCAAAACCAATTTATTTCTTTTAATCTTTCCAAGAATTTAGTGAAAAAAAAATAAAGTTGGAGCAATGTGTAAATCCAAACAAATATCCATAAAATAATCTCTTATGAAATCTGCATAGTAAATCACATAAGAAATTAACAAGCTCAGTAATAAAACTAGAAAATAAAACAAAAAATAAATAAATATATAAAAGAAACAAACAATATTTTTAAAATCATCAACATTATAGATAAATGAAAGTTTCATATTTTAGAGTAAAAAGACTTTAAATTTGGAGTCAACTTAAGAAAACAATATTGGTAGAGTCACAGTCTTAAAGTCTTTAGGTTGACTAAGACAATATATATAAATCTAAAACAATATAAATAAATAAGTATATATGAATAAATCTTTGAGTCTTAAAGTTTGAAATCTACGGTCTTCAAAAGATTATAAATGTATGAGTGTCAATGAAAAGAGTAAACATGGGTAAAGATGAGATGAGAGTAAGAACAAAAATTCTAAAAGAATAAAAGAGGAAATGGATTGAGAGATATAAGTGAAAGAAATAAAGAAGAAAAATGTGAGTTTTTTTGCTCTTTCTACCTTTCTACAAATGTATCTTGAGTGATTATAGGAAATTAGTCTATGGTTGCTTAAACAAAAATGAGTATTCAAAAGATCAGAGAGTTTTTAGAGTTGCGTTTCCAATGAAACAATGATGAGGGAAGCGGGTATTTATAGGCTTTTGGCTTTTCGTTACAGGTTACATGTGATCAATTCATTCAAAAATATCTTCATTATTTATTAGTTTTAAAGATTCTCTTGGTATCTTCATTATCTATTAGATTTGGTGAATATCATGCCTCCTTAACGTGTTGTTCACTCCATATTTTTTTCAATCATATATTTATGTCATCGTCCTCCTTAAATGTGTTGCCTAGTCTATTTTTGAACACTTCACGTGCTTCATTCATCACTTTTTATTATTATTATTATTATTATTATTATTATTATTATTATTATTATTATTATTATTATTATTATTATTATTTATCTTTATTTTGCATTAATTGTGTAAATTGTTATATCTCTCATCATCTATTGATCTTCTCACGTCACTTTAATTTAATTTTTTTAATCTTTTGAAATTTTGTTTCTTCTTTATTATTTTATATATATTTTTAAGTAGGTATGTAAGGTAAGATAACACATTATTCGATATTTAGTCTATGTGAGATATTTATTTTTTACTTAATCTCTTATTTTTAAAATATTTCATGTAAATATTTTTATGTACCTATTGTTATTTTTATTATTATTTTTAGGAATGTTACAAAAGTCGATTGTTATTATCTTGATAATACGTGAAGATCAGTTGTTATTATCTTGATTACATATAAATGTCGACATATTTCATTTAAGATCAGTTCCTCAAGGTTGGTTATTATTATCTTGATTATATGTGAAGGTTGGTTCTTATTATCTTGATTACATGTGAAAATCGATTGCTATTATCTTGATTACATGTAAAAGTCGACATATTTCATTAAAGACCAGTTCCTTAAGTTCGATTGTTATTATCTTGGTTATATATAAAGGTCGGTTGTTCTTGATTATATATAAAGATCAGTTGTTCTTGATTATATATGAAGAGTGGTTGCTATTATCATTATTACATGTGAAGGTCATGATATTTCATTAAAGATCAGTTACCTAAGATCAATTGTTATTATCTTGATTATAAGTGAAAGTCGATTGTTATTATCCTAATTATATGTGAAGATCAGCATATTACTATACGTTGATGGCTTTAGAGCTTTGGTATGTGCTTCTTGGTCTTTGTTCTTCAAAGATCGATTGTTATGGTTATTCTTCAAACAGATATTGTTGCTTCTATTAGCATACTTGGATAAAGTAGTAACGATTGATATTATACAATTGTAATGACCAATATCTTGTGTGTGGAAGAATAAATTATAGTAAGTAATAAGTGATATTATATGCTCATCTTAAGTTTTAATTAAATCATGGTAATAATGACCAGATAACAATTGGAATTGAGAATATAAATATTTTGCTTAATTAAGGATATTTCTAAGTGACGATCAATATCTTGTAGCACATAACTTTATTTTTTATCAAATAACATTTGATTGTTCGCACAATCTTCATCCCACCTCAATCTGGGGGGGAAAGGCCCAATAGCCAAAATCCCAAAGCTTTAAAAGAATCAATTAAACAAATAGGCTCAAACTAAGGATTAGCTTATCGGCTCTCAAGGGTATATGTACATCAGTTTTATAAGTTAGGTTGTTATTTGTCGTTATTTTAATTATATGTGAGATCGATATATTTCATTTACATTAGTTCTTTAAGATCAGTTGAGGAGATTGGCAAGATCAGTATATTTTCATTTACATTGGTTCTTTAAGGTTGGTTGAGGAGATTGACTTACTTGTTCGCACAACTAATTTTTCTCTTGCATATGCATTAAGCTATTATGTTGGTTGTCGGAATAAAAAAAATAATAGATGTGCAATAGTTGCTATATCTTGCTTGACTATGATACTTCGATTATGATATTTGTTCATCAATTATTACTCTTTAAAGGTCGGTTGTTTTTTAAATAGATATTGGCTTCTGTTAGTACACATAGGCAAAGTAGACTTTGTATGAGTAGAAGCAATCGATAGTAATGATCGTACACTTCAGCACTCAAGTCAATGTGGTGTACTAAGTTTTGCTAGGAATAAGAAAAGATGTTTATCATCATCCTTAATGTTGCTATTTATAGAGGGAATCCCCCTCGCAGTTGACACTGTACAAGAAAATTTGTATCCTAAAGGGACCCTACGTTGTGGGCCTACTTTGGAAAACTTGTTGGAATCTCATTAGTCCAGTTAGAATGACCTTTCTGCATAAGGTCAGGGATCACCCTTTAGTTGTTAATGGGCTTGGTCTTTAGAAGCCCAAAGCTCCAGCATGGATCAATACGTATTTGAAGTTTTGATCGAGAAATAATGATCAAATAAGGTACAATATGAAGATTGAAATTGATGAACAATAGTCGTGTGGATCGGTGTGATTTTTATTGATTGACACAATTAATGATTAGTAATCATTTATGAGATACCAAACATGGATCATCAATAGGATTACTATGAGTATAAAACAATAATATTGGTGTGTAAATTAACAATAGATAAACACATCTCACACATTTTCATAATCCTCATTACTAAGCTCGTTCACTCTTGTATTGCTCTGAGGTGAGAGACTATGGACTGTACTTAAGCCTAAGAGGCCCATTATCTTAAAATCAGCTCCTACAAGAGTGATCTCTTCCTATAAATAGCAACCTATGACCACTATGAAGGAAACTTTTATACTTCACACACATATAGAAGATACTTACAATAGCTATCCCTGAGCAAGTACAACATAAACATATATAAATTATTAATTATAACTGAATGCTAATTACAAAACATAAACGTCCAAGCGCTTATTTCCTTTTCCCTATTGAACCCTGATGGATTTGTTAACTAAACCTTTATAATAGCTAAACAAAATTTTACAGCGGAGAAATATATATAGGAAAAAAAGAAACTTTTATGTGAGAAAAGAAAAAGTAAAAAAATGAAACTGACACAGTGCATGCAACTAGGCAAGCCTACTAATGTGGTACCACTACCACCATCAACACGCCCTTTTAGAATCCTTTCTTTACTTTATTGATATCGACAAAGTTGGCTGCGTGCCCTTGTTTCTGTCCAACTCCAACTCCAACTCCAACTGGTTCTTGCCATGTTTCATCACATCCTGCTTCATCTTCCGCCCATTCATCTCTCACCAAATAATGCTGTTGATAATATCTGAAGGCCACAAATAGCACGAACACTGCAAATAACACAACACAATCCATTACACATTAGTGCAAGTGTGTATGTGCTAGGGTCAATCAAAGCTTTTGGTCCATGAGGAGGATTGCTATTACATTGCATATCAAACAAAACAGTTGAAGTTAAAATCTAAGGCTCTATGTATCAAAAAAAAAAAATTGTAAGGCTCTTAATTAACCAATATCATTCGAAGTAGCAGTATGGTTTTACCTGCCCAAATGCGAGCAACAACTGATGACAAATTCCATACAAGCCCGAAGATGCCAAGAGCCACGGCTTTCTTGTGAGAGCATGAATCCCACGCATCTCGGAATCGACGAATCCAAAAATTTGCTTCATGTCATGAGCAAAATAAAATAAAAAAAGGGCCATTTATTAGAATACTTTAGTAGTGAGGCCCATCCAGAGAAGGCTTGGGTTTTAGCCTTTTAGGACATAGTATTACATCCATAAGAATCTACGCAAAAAAAAAAAAAACATTGAGCATTTTTTAGGTTTGAACTTTGTTGGACTTTGGGATTAGGGACCACCAGGGATGTGGAGGACCATTATGAACCCACAATTGTATTCCCTTACCTCTGAAGATCAGTCCAATTTGTCACAGACAATGGGCCCAAAACAATTAGAAATAATAATAAAAAAAAAGATGCTCATCCATGTGATGCATTCAATTATGTTTTCAATTACCATAATCAAGAATTAAATGTTCATAGAGACAAAATCTTAAAGCAGATTTAGAGTTTGATTAAATCGTTATAGGAGGTATAATTGGACCATATATGCGTATTAAACTATTAATCTTTGTTTATAGGCCCCACCAGATCTACATTATGATGCATTGGAAACACCACACGATCAAATAAAATCATGGGTGCAAAGAGCCGTTTCCAACTCTCCATCAATGCATGCTTGATCTGCTGTTGTGGGCCTACGCAAATACCGCACCGTCTACACTACACTCTTAGCAACCTCTACTCATTGCAACTGTACTGTGTTTTTTGACACCTAACGGTATAGTGTCATAAATTAGGAATTAAAGAATGTTAGAAAAAAGCAACAACAAAGTCAGGAAATTACCATATGCAGTTAGCTGTGCAGAATACGATGAGCAGATTTTTGGTACGGTAAAAACTCCAAAGAAGCCTGAGGCAGTGAGCACAACCATGTGTCAGTAATCAATAGAGAACACATTTAGTAACTGAATAAGCAAAGAAAAATAAACATGAAAAGAGAGGGGGAGGGGGGACAAGATGCAATTTTAACTCGCTTTGCAAGAGATGCAAAAAGTAAGAAACTTTGCATTGACATGTAAATTGCTTGTGCCTTTTTTTATTCAAAAGAATTGAACTGAAATGCCAAATATTTGGCTTCTTCAGTGTCCTCACGTTAAACCAGAGTTCTATTTAGGAACGGAAAATGCTTCTTACACATCTCGGGTATGTGGTAGAATCAGGTTGGACTAACTATAATCAAATAGGCAAAATTATACAAATGTGAGGTGAAATGTCTATTAGTGTGTGTGGGTAGCAGTACTCATTTAGTAACGGAATAGGCTTAGGCAACCCCACTTTTAAGGACAGTATAAATCCTCTTTTGATGCAGTTGAATTTCTATATTAACGCTTCAGAAACTTACCAAATTTGGCCATCTTCCAAATGGTTATGGAGCTGCCACATCTTGCCAAAACAAAGAGCAAAACTGCCAACTGCAATTGATACATTATGGCCAAAATTAAGTTTTGAATGTTCTTCTAGGCTACTAAAATTCCTAACGTTAAGGAGGTAATCATACAACCAACGAGCAAAGAAAATTACCTTTATTGTGGTGCCAGGATCTCCAGAGAATAGGGCTTTGAATTTTGACAGGAACTCATTCAAGTAAGGGAGGATCAATTTTAGCACCCAAATTGCTTCTTCTTCTCCCAGTACATAATTTGAGTCCTCTGCAACTATGACTCCCCTGATTAATTTGATTCAAAATAAAAAAATATTAGATGGAGAATACTATATATATATTTAACTGTCATTTAATTTTCACCACAGTGCTTGGGTTATTACCTGCAAATTAGGGATCTATAGAGGAAGATAACAGCGAGATAGACAAGGCCTATATAGGACATCACAGAAATAAGACTGCAGAAACAAGGATAGAAAAGTTTCAATTCTGGTTTCTGGAATCTCTTCTGAAACAACAGAATTATATATATTGATAGTACTTAGAAAATAAACTCAATTTAGTGTGGATTTCTAACCTCAGATTGATATCCTTCGCATAAGAAGATGAGACTATAACGAATGTTCCAAACCCGAAGACAAATGCAGATCTTGAGACATCTCTCCACATGATTAAGTCCACTGAGGAGGAGTGACATATATATAAAGAATAAATATTATAATTTGAATAAAGTTTTGCCTAAACATTTAACAGTCTTGCATGATTATGAAATGTAGATGAATCACCTAGACTCTGCAACTTGTTTTGGGTTTGTGGAAAGCTATGGTATTCTTCTGCCTTTGGAACTGAACCATAAAAATCAGTCACACTTCTTTAAAATAAGCACAAAGCCCAAAATACAGATTGAAATAACAAACTCTGAGGAAACTTAAAAGACCTTACTTGAATTAGCTTTGGAGAAATTTTGGTAAATTGTGGAATGCCTTCTAATTGGAGGAGATTGCTTCACAGCAAGAGGGACAGACACTGATCTTTCATTTCTGTGATGAAATCGCATGTTGGCACTCACAACCTTCCTAGGTTCTAGTTCATTCACAACCTTCTTAGGTTCTGGTTCATTCACAACCTTCTTCTCTGGTTCAATCACAACCTTCTTGTTTTCTGGTTCACTCACAACCTTCTTAGATTCTGGTTCATTCACAACCTTCTTAGATTCTGGCTCATTCACAACCTTCTTAGATTCTGGCTCATTCACAACCTTCTTCTTCTCTGGTTCAATCACAACCTTCTTGTTTTCTGGTTCACTCACAACCACCTTCTTTTCTGGTTCATTCACAACATCCTTCTTATTTTCTGGTTCCTTCACAACCTTGGATTCTGGAACACTGATTTCCTTCACATCAAAGCTCTCCTTTTCCATCTCAATCTCAACCTCCTCATCCACCTTCTCCTCCTCCTCCTCTTCATCTCCTTCATCATCAATAACATTATCTGAATCACCACCAACCTGAACCGACAATTCTGGTGAACATTTGACCACATCCACATTCTCTGAACTGCTTGAGATCACCTTCTCTTGGCACACCTCAAAATCCTTGCAATTTTCATCACAATCATTCTTCCCATTCTCATCTTCAACCTTTTCACATCTAGTAGTACCATCTGATCCATCAACCAAATTCCTTGATTCATCCGAAACCTGATCCAACTCTGATTTCGTCTTCCTCAATTGAATTGAATTATTAACAGAACCAGAAGCATTTTTCTTGACTGAATCTGATTTGCACTTCCTCAATTGCCCTGAATTCCTCTCATGCCCCTCACCTGATTCACCAGCACCTTCTTTCCCAACCTCTGCAGCACCCTTCTGTGTTTCAGATCTTAGCTTTCTGGTGTGAATTAGGCTTCTCTCAAATTTATCTGCAGAAGCACCAACCTTTCTGGTGTGAATTGGGCTCTTTTTGATTCCATCAGAAGAAGAAATGCTCAGCTCCTTACACTGTTCCTCTGAATTCTTCTCTGGTTTGCCTCTGGCTGCCACCTGAATTGGGTTCTTATCTAACCCTTCAGAGCTCTGTGACTTCCAAGTTTTTCTCTTTCCACCAGAAGCAGCAACCCCAATTGGGCTTCTTTTCAATCTGGCACCACCACCATTCCCTCCTCCTCCTTCTTCAGCATTTTCTTCTGCATTGAACACCTTGATTCCCCCTCTCACTTCATCACTCTTCATCCTGCTCTCCCACACTGACCCTGCAACCACACTCCCTCTAGCAACTACTCTCTTTTTATTCACTTCCATACCCCAATTTATCTTCTTTTTCTATCTCTTTCTCTCTCTGCCTGGCAATCAGTACTGTAATGGGGGTCATACCTGGCAATCAGTACTGTAATTGGGGTCATAGGTGGTTAATGGATAAGAGGCTTCCAGCTGAAGCAATGGCAGGTTTGTGGGGTGCAACATTGGGATCCTTTTGTAAAGCAATTGAGAAAGAGAGAGAGATAAGAAGATTATGTATACAGGAAGCGACAGAAGTTGGTCACTTTTCTTCTCTTTTTTTCCTTTGTTTTCTCTTCCTTGATGATCACTGGTGTTATGAGGGAAGGGAAAAGTTAAGGTAAATTTGGTGGGGTTGAATGATTAGGGTGTGGAGGATGAACACTTATGAGGATTGATTCCCCTAAAATCTCTCATCACTCTTACCGAGGCACCCAAAAAGTCATTAGTCTCACTCTCACATCACATGTAAATAAATGAATAAGCTAGCTAAATGTATTTGTTGTCCTTCCTGAGAGTTATTTATTAGAGTGAGTGTGAACTCTGCAGTGTACTTGTTGAATTGGAGTATTTTTCTTTTGCTATTTTGTCCAGAGCTTGCTTGCATGTAGTAGAGAGGCATAAAGAAATTTGCCATTTGTCGTGGTAGCAGCAAAAGAGCAGTACCGTGCCTGATGATCAAACAAACGCACCCCTAACTTGGACAAAGCTCCTCTTTAAAGTTGCTCTGCTTCAAGGATGTGAATACTGAATATGTGTGTGTGTGTGGTTGGTTAATGGCTTTGTTGCTCGGGCATTTCTGGTATGGTTTTTCAATGCAGGGTTTTATAATTTTCTCCAAGCTTTGAGTCATTCTTTAATTAATAGAAATGTTTTATCCACCAATTTTTTTTTCTAAACATTATTAATGACTTAAAACAGATAGATATTAAATAAAAAATAAAAGTATTTAATATTTTTAAAATTCATAGAGTATTTAATACTTATGTCATTAACTAATTAAGAAAATTATTAAATTGACTTAGTAGGAGAATTTAAAATTTCTTTTATTAATTGAACTACGACACTTGGATTGGATGAGGAGGATACCAATTATGTGAGATTGGGTTGATGATCTTCAAGGATTTATTTGGTGTTATATACAGGTAGACAGTACTATTCATTCATGCCAAGTGACAGTTGTCTATGCATACTGAGGGATTTCGATATCTGCTTGTGGCTACTGGCTTTTTAGAACTTTATTCAGAAATTGCGGATAATGAGAATCCCACATGACCATGACAAAACCAATTAGCGTGACAGAAATTAATTGGTTTCATTGACTTGAGTTCCCTCATCTACTTTTTCCACTCCTTTTGGTTCATTAACACAAGGTCTAAGGTGCACAAAAGCTTATCGCCATAGGATCCAAATCAATATCCCTAGGACAAAAGCTCCATTTCATGGTAATAATGAAACCGCTTGGATAAGCTTGGAATAAAAATGATTTAAAAATAAAATAAAAAAGTAAAAAATTTAAAATACAAAATATAATTATTATCATATTAAAATAATGTAAAGATATTTTTGTTTATAAAAAATTCTCCACTTCCTTAAATAATTTTTTTCTCTCTACAGTTTATTTATTTTTTTAAAAGTTACTCATTGTAGTTTCTTAAAATAATCATAAATTTGATTTTTTTTTACTCATTATTTTCAAAATCTTATTCAAACATTCTAAAATTTTTTAGAAGTAAATTTTTAATAAAAAATCACTTTTCAGTTAAAAAAACAGTTTAACAAATGCAATATTTTTTAAAACAACCATCTATTCTTATTTGTCTTGTTTTCAAATAATGCATTGCATAGGGTATGAAATCATCTCTCTTCAAGCCATTTAGAGACTTAAGAAGAGGTCAACGCCACATGTTTGGTAAAAAATACACTTGATCAACCCCAACCCCAAGATTAATTTTGTGTAGAAGTAGCATTTACATAAATTTTGCACAAAAGAAATTCTTGATTCACCCACAACTCATTAGCACGCAACTCTGTTCTTGGATCTCTGTAAAAATGGCAAACTATTATTACCAAAGAAGCCTCCTGGGCTCTCTCCTATCCTCTTGGACAATTACAGCTTCCATCTACGGAAGCATTTAACTTAGTTCTAAGCAATATTTAATTTATATTTCTAACGTTTTGTCTTTTGCAATGTTAAATAAATTTCAAATTAGCTAGAGAATCAGCGGTAGATGGCTATCAGTTACTATTAAAAGAGCATTTATTTTGATGTACTAATGGTCCCGCTCATAAATTTACATCAAAGGCTTATTTTTGGGGTTGTTCAATTGTCGCATTAAGGACACTAGTACTACTAAAATATAATACAAGCGAAAGAGGTGAATTTGCTTATCTTTCTTATCTGCTTTCGTGTGTGAGAAAGTTACTGCATGTGGGAATGTTTGGCGTAAGGGTAAGTGGGAGAATCTCACAAGCCACAAGCTCAAAACAAAAACTTTGAGACCCCACACACAAGGTTTTTTCCTTTTCTCTCGGTTGGATTGGGGCCTGGTCTTGCATGTGACGCCAAGGCGAAGTCTGAGGTACACTTTTTAAAGAAGAGTATACGGTACATTTTATTAATTTTGATTATTGATTATGTTAAAAAATATATTAATGGTTAAGATTAATGATAGGTATCGTTTTTTTTATCACTACCATGTTGCCTCTGGTGGCTACATTCGACGACTATCCGGCCAACTCCGGTGAAATTCCAGCAACTCCGGCGACCTTCTGGCAACCTTCTGACCACTTTCTGGCAAACTCTGGACTCCGACAAACTTCCGACCAACTCCGGCGAACTTCTGGCCAGTTCGACGACATTCTGGTCAGCTCCGGTGATCTTCTGGCAACATTTCGGCACAGCTCCAATGAGGGTTAGCGAAATTTCAGTAATGTCCAGCGAGATTTCGATGACAATCGAGCACCGTCTGATAGTGGTAATATGTAAAAAAAAATATAAAATAAAAAAAGTTAAGAAGTAAAAAAAAAAAAAAACTTGCTCAAAAAAACAAAATCTATAATAATAAATAAAATTAAGGGTATATAATACACTTAAAAATAAGAGGATGCACTATAACATTCCCCGAGGTCAAATCATACTTAGGAATCCATTTTACATCAACGTGACGACAAATTAAAAGTTGCATACGATGTACCACAAAAAAAAAAAGTTGCATACGACAAATACTCACCGACAACAGTAGCTGCTATATTTTGGTAGCGTATTGCATTTCTTTTTTGGCTTACTTTTTTTACAAAAATATTGTATTATTATATAGGTATAAATTCCAACAATATAAAACTGATTACTTGGAGCGACTAGAGCAAAAACTGTATCATTCAGTCGTAAACAGTATTGATATTTTAAAATAATTTCCTTATCAATATTTAATATAATCGTATCATATATTTTAATATTTTTAAATATATTTTATTTATATATATTTTATATATTTTTTAATTATTTTTAAAATTTTATTTATCAATTCGTGTTATATTATATTTATATCTCATATTTGTATTCTTCCTTTTTAGATTCAGCTTGCTTGTTAAATAACCTTTCTTCTTTTGCCTTTTTTGATGTTCCATAGATATATCAGACCAACTTATGCATGTACATCACGTATAATCTAAAATTTTCAATAACTGAAAAAATATCTCATTGAAAGAGGTGGCATGAACCTCCAAAAAATCATCTAAACTTTAATTGTATGTAACTATTAATTATGATGTCCCTAATGAATAATAACGTGAAATTCCATAATTCTTTATTGTTTTGGGCATTCAAGTAAAGTGGCTTTAATTAAGTTCCATAAGCAGCATTATTATCCGTGACATATTCCAACTGCCAGGTTCCTGATGATGTATACGTTTAATTAACGACGGATTTAGAAATTTTAAATAGTGGAGGTAAGTGTTTATATCATTGAAGTAGATAAAAGTAAATCAGAGAGGATAATATTTTTTTTATTATTAATTTATAGAAATAAAAAAAAAGTAAAAAAAAAAAATATTATATTTTAAATATATTAATATCAAATTTATGTAAGTATTATTAAAAAATAAAAAATAATATTATATGAACATACTTAAATATTAAATCAAGTAAGTATTGTTAAAAAATAAAAAATAATATTATATAAATTTTATTTTTTATCATTATAAATTTATTAATTTATTTGTACATAAAAATAAAAATTATACATATAAAAAAATAAAATATATATATACATATATATTTATATAAAATAAAAAAAATCTAAAATAAAGTAAAAACATGTGTTTTCACCCCTTAACAAGTGGATTCGTCTCTACATTTAACTGTATAGACGCTAATCCTCACCCTTCATTTGCATACAATAAGACGGAAGTTGAAAATCAGAAAATAGAAAATATACAACTTACTGTTGTACATGCAGCACTTAAAGAGAACTGTAATTCAAAGAAAAATAGCACATCATTATTTAGAAAAATGATAGTCGTAAAAAAATTAGACACACAAAAACTTACAAAATTCAGGGACGGAGCTAGAAGAGTTTTGTTGGGAAGGCCAAAGTAAATTTTTTTTGAAGAGATAAACTTGAAGAAAAACATCCTATGATAGTGTTGAAGGATGATGGGAATAATTGAAGAGAAACAGGGCTATAGGTATAAATATTGTCCCTATAATAGTATTTTCGACTGTTATGGTTTGCACTAACTGATTCGGAAAAATTATAAAACTGGTCAAATTTACAGTAAGAACTACAAGAAATATCATTACTAATCAACAATACCACAATATTTTCACCCAAGCTATGTTTCCCTTCAATAAAACTACTGCTAATTACATATAAAATAAAACAGAAAGTTAAAAAAAAAAATTGTGTGGAACAGAAGGGAATCCAACCCTGCTTACAACTAATTACGTAGAGTCATTGTACTAATGTACTTTATATACAGAGTCGTGCTAGAGAAATAAAGGAAAAGTTACAACATATATTTTATATATTAGAGGTAGCATAACTTGAACAGCACACAACTTGCTGATCTCTGCCTGGGACATTAGTGTTTATTTACTAGACATACTATAATTCCTCTGAGGGACTTTGCTACGAGATGCAAGCATGTAAGTGTTACTGTTACCTCACCCTCTACCCACCCAATTCAACAATAGAACATTTTTTTTTTTGGGTAAATAGAACTTCATTTTTTTATATTATATTTCAGTACGTATTGTGCTTTCTCTCTCCCCAATAATCACCACCTCCACGCCAATAACTTGTATAAATATGGCTAAATCGAATCATAATGATATTTAAAGATAAGTAAATAAAAGATATAGTAGTAATTTATATTGAACAATATAAAATCTTTTTAAAAGTACTACAAGTGAGCTTGAATTTGTTTTGTTTGCAATCGTATATAATTTAAATAAAATTTTTCAATGTTTGATTGTTAAATTTGTAAAATTTTGAAATGTTGAAAAATACATTTTAAAATACTTCAAAACATGTTTTTAAAATTTTAAAATAAGCAAAACGCATTTCAAATCACATTGACTTGCATCTCCTTGTGTCCGTCAAAATAATTTTAAAAATAGAAATGATATGGGAGACAAATATGAGTATAATATTAATAGGCATGGAACACACGCAAGTGCATTTCCAATTTTAAAATAACCATATTTTCTAGCTCCACATTCAAGTACGTTGCAGTTGCTTCACAAATATATAGTCCGTTAATATAAATACAAATCATGATAGCGCTTTTGAAAATACTAAATAGGTAGATTTTTTTTATCAGAATTTTTGTATTTGGCATTAGTTTTAGAATTTAATTTTAATATATTGTTAGTATAATTTTTATATTATTAATTAATTTATATTATTATATGTGTGACTTTTGAGATATTGTTATGAAAATCAAATACTTTTAATAATATGTTAATATATAATTAAATAACAGTATAAATTTTTTTTACACTAATAATATATTAAAATTAAATCTTTGTTTTTAACCTTTAAATAGATAAGTGATTCTTACTTTTTTTATTTATTTGAGCACCGTCCTTGAATCTTAACAAGTTTTGTCAAAAATTCTAGAAAATAATTTCAGCTGAGTAACATTACTCTAGTGCTTCTGCATTTGCTAGATAAAAAACTTTTGGGGAAGTTTATAAATTAAAATTAATTTGATTCATTAAGCTGAGGTATAAATTATAATTGTATAACTTGAGTCGGAAGTTGACTTGATCAGAAAATTCAACCAATAGATTAGCAGTCCAATCGTAGATTAAGTAGTTAAATTGAAAAATTTAAATAAATAATAAATATTTTTTAAAAAAATGCTATATAAAAAATATGTTATATAAAAAAATATTACATAAAAAATACATCTTATGAAAAAAATATTAATTATGTAATTAAATTAGTAATATAATTCTCTAATTTTAATTTTTTAAAGTTGAATTTGTTAAATAATAATATAAATTTAAAAAATTGAGAATATTATTTAACAAGAATGCATTGAATGGCAAAATGCATTTAACCAAAAAAGTCTTCAAAGTATCATGTTTAAATATTAAAAATTATATTTTTTAAACTTAAAAAATAAAAACCAAAAATCTAGTAACCTGATTTGACCGAATTGTCGAAAAAACTCATTGTAATTAAGAACTAGACCAATCCAAAAGCCGCGTCGTGGATTTTATGGTCACACTAGTCGTGCCGGTCTGGTTTCGTAAAACTATGGTATAAATATTTTGACATAAGTTATATGATATCATACATTAAAATGATATTTTGTCATAAAATGAAATAGTTTATTATTATTTTAATAAAATAACAGCTTTTTATTTAATAACTAGATTGGTATCCGTACAATGCACGGAATTATAAGAATAATAAAATATTTATATGAAATAATATTTATTACTATAAATAATATGCACGGTATCTAATTTTTTATAAGAAACGTGTATACTAATTTTTTTAGTGATATGTATAGAGTAATATGATCTAACACTATACCAAAAATATTTATGTATTAAAAGATATTTTAATAAAATCTTGAAGATATATAAATTCTATTATTACATTAGATGGATGCACGGGCATATAAAAAATCATCTCAAGCATTTTTTTTAAAATAGCTATTTTAGTTCATGTACATATCAGCTTAATTGCTAAATCAATGAAGAATAGTCAATACAAAAAATAATTTAATTAAAAGCATATGAAAATATTGAAATATGATCATGTATGAAACAGAAAATAAAGTAATACATGAAAGTTTACTTGAAATAACTCTTCATTAGGAAATATTCTGTTAAAAAGATGAAGAGAAATAAAAAAATTATGAAAATGGTGTCTTATCGTAATCTTTCATATTATTAATCTGGTGTATTAAATGACATCATTATAATGAATTATTATAATTTTTTTCTACTTTTATTTTATAATAATATATAGTTGATGCATAAGAATGTATCTTTTTACAAATATTAGGACTTTTTAATCTCCGTTAAATTTCTTGGGAACAAATTTCTTATGATTAAACTTGTCAAAAAAAAAAATTGCCATTTTAAAGTTGCCTAATTAACTGCAAAATTAGTATTACTGAAACATCTGGCAAGATGCGTTGATAGTTGATGTGTCAAATCTCCAAATAAAGTGCATCTAAGCTTGACCCCCCGCCCCCTATGCAAAATAAAACAATAATAATAATTGTACTTTTGAAGATAATACATGGCATTGTACAAAAAGAATAAAAATGACACTATTAAACCAAAAAAAAAAAAATGGCTTGACACTTATTGATTGTCCAACTCCAGTACTATATATAGTGGCTTGATTTCCCAACTCTTGTGTATGGAACCAATTCTCCTTTAGCAGTGATCAGTCCAATAACATCTTTGAAAAAAAAAAAACATTACGAAAATATTATTTTAACATAATAATCTAATAACACATGGAAAAAAAAAAAAACAATTGCATAATATGATGTCTTACTAATTATGTGTGAATCTTCACTTTTGGATTGAAGAATTTCTGAATAAGAAGTGAAGCTAAATCCATACTAAGGTATCCTTTTGTCGCTAGTAAGCTTTCAACCCCGTGACTAACTTGTTGTATAACCTATGTTGATGGTTGGTGGGTTTGTATTTAGATACATTGACAGCAGCAGAGACATCCTCAAACTCGTAACACTCTCTTTCCATCAATATTTTTTCAAAATGGTTAACATGATTGCTCCATACAATACATTGAATCTTGTCATACTGCATAAGATTCACAAAACATGAATACATTAAAATAGAAATCATGAAAGGAAAGAAAAAAAAAATAAAGTAAACATGCGTATAACATGTTATGTCTTGGTAGATTGGATGAGCATTTTTCAAATACATATTCTTTATTGCTTTTAATTGCTTTTGATTTTTTAAAAGATTGCTATGTTCAACCAAGTTATGTCTTGGTAGATTGGATTTCATGAGCATATTTCAAATGCACATTATTAATTCTTAATTGCTTTTATTTGATTTTTAAAGTTAATTATCAATTTGTTTCATTGTTTGAATTGATTATGGTATATATAAATATAAATTATTTAGATTATTTGAATTAATTAATTGTTTGAATTGTTTGTATTAATTGATTTTTTAGTGGAAGAAGCTTTTGAAAGAAGATTATTTTTTTGAAGGAAAAAGAAATGGATGAGGAAGTGAAATATGACATAGATGATGTGGCAAAAACCTTGTTTTATATAATAATATTAGATTAGATACTAGATAATATAAATAAACTGACAATAATATTACATCAAATTTAAATTCAAAATTAATTACTCAGCCAGTGGAAAGGGCTTTTTCACTTTTTATGTAATTTACACATATTATATAAAACACAGTCCATAAGTTCAGATAATAGTTCAGATAATGACATGTATTAGCCATTGGTGAACTCTTTTCCCTCTAATTTTTATATTATTCTTATTGAGTTTTATCTATTATATTTAAATTATTTTTAATTTAAATAATATCTACTAAGAAATTTTAAATCAATTTTCACTTACTAATTCTTATATCTTTCAATATCACTCATCAAATTAAATTAGTCCCTCTAATTCTTAACTAACTTTGTTTATTGAATAACGGTGCATGAACATGTAGAATTTGGATTTGTTACACTTATCAAATATACAAGATTAGATTTGTTACACTCATCTCTTTATCACACGGTTCAATCAAACTTGAATGTAAAACTTGTATTGATAAATATGAAAAAAATATGTAATTATAATAATACTAATTTAGGTATAGTATTCAATTAGATATTTGTAATTGAACAATAGCCAACTTTCTAATTATAATAATATTAACTTGAGTAGCAGTGCATGTGTGATTTGTGACAGTAATTACAACCCGTAGTCACTATAACAATAAATAAAAAAAAGTCAATTTATCTATTATATCTAAATTATTGAAACATGTAGGATTTGAATTTGAATTATATTTTATATAGAGTGGACCACTAATTGAAATGCAATATATTTAATTAGTTTGTTTAAATTTAAATTATAACGCATAAACAAATAATCATTTATTATTATAATAAGTGATGAGAATCAATTTGAAATTCAATAAAATAATCATATCTTTTTTAAGCAAAAAAATCAATTTGTATAGAAAATTTATGAGTTTTTCAATTCTAAATTTTTGTACGTATCAATTTTGATACATGTCAGTCATCGATGAAATCATTTCCATCAAATTCTCACTTTATTCTTATTAAGTTTTATCTATTATATCTAAATTATCTTAAATTTAATTTAAATAATATCCACCACATGACATTTTAATTTTTTTTAAATACAAAACTGCACACTTACTATTATATATATATATAGTACATTTATAAATTGGATTTACAACTACATCTCACTTTATTTAATTGCTACCATGGCTGATCAATATGATCTTCTTGATAAGCTTAATATCAACAATAAGAAGAAGACTTGGAAGCTTAGAGTTAGGCTTATTCGCTTATGGTTCTCACTTTGTTTAATCATGTGAATTTTAAACGTTGATTCAAATAGATGTTTTAACAAATTATTATTAAAAAAACTTATTTACATCTAATTTAACAAATTCATGCATCGCACGGGTAATAAAACTAGTAATAATATAAACAACACATGAATTATTCATTCATTATTCAGACTAACAGTAATTGTTTTTTCGGTAATAGGCCCCATCGGGCTTAAGGCAGACCAGAGACGCCAACAGAGGGGAGAGGAAAGGGGTGAAGTGCATCAAGGGGATGGAAACTCCCGTTCTCCATGCCAACGTATGTCGATACCAACCGAGGCTCTTGATTTAGTTTATTTAATAGTATATTCACAAAAACTAATGCCACTTCTTCGACCCTACTTACATATTGTTATTATTATTCTAGGAAAGTGATTCTTGCACACCTTTTTTCTATAGCTTGTGTTACACCACACTTGTTTTGGGTAAAAAGAAAAAGAGAGTTGTGTATTAATAAATGTGTTTCTCTTGTTTTATTACTAAATGTGTTTCTCTTGTTTTATTATTAAAAAAGGAAATGGTATAAAAATAGTGTGATTGTTGTAATTAGCTATCAACCCATGAAAACTTCCTTTTAATGATAACAAACTTAAAAGATGTTGCAAGATCAAGTCCAAGATCTTCAAAATTAGCTTTAGGATTTAGATCAATATGTAAAAGTATAATGTAATTCACACAAGTGCTCCATAACTTGTCTTTTAAAAAGAACTTGAAAAGCACAAATTGTTTTAAAAACAAAAAGAGAAGAGAAGCTTTAAAAATGGTTTTTGGTTTCCCAAAAAAACTTTTTTTAAGTGTCAAAAATTATATAAAATCACTTGGAATTCCTTGGCATTGCTTCTTTGCTGACAAAACAAATTTTACATAACTTATTCGAATAAATGTTACTTTATTCGAATAACAGAAGTCAGGAAAAGACAAAAATTCAAATTAAACAAGGTTTATTCGAATAAGACTTATCTTATTCGAATAACAAAAGTCAGAAAAGCCAAGTTTGTCAACTGATCAAGATTTATTTGAATAAACCCTGTTTTATTCGAATAAACATTTAAAGATGATAAAAGCACTTCAGAATTTGAATGAGTTATTACAATAAACCCTGTTTTATTCGAATAACATGTTTTCCCAGAAAACAGTTTTTAAGTGACTTATTCGAATAACACTTGTGTTATTCAAATAACGTTTTCCAGCAAGCTTTTCCTCTAAATGCTATTTAAAGCTTTATTCGAATAACTATCGTGTTATTCGAATAACGTGATTTTTCAGAAACAAAGTGCAATGGATATAATGAAGCATTTAATGCTTCTCAACTACCCCCAACGGCTCTAATTCTCAATGGGCTTTAAATGCAAGACTGTTGGGCATTGATGGGGTTAGAGAACTATTCTGAAAAATCTTTTTGAGCATCAATGCGTGTTTTGCATATTCTCTTCATATCTTTCCTTGTTTTTGAGCTAAAGTATGAATCCTCAATACCTATAAGCTTCAATTTGTATTATCCACTCTTTGAGAAAGTTTCAATCTATTCAATCTCTGTATAATCTGTAGTGAGGGTGAGGCAACCCTTAAATCTATAAAAGATGAGGTATCCCTTGAAGTTGAGACTCAAAGCACAAGGGTAAGGCATCCCAAGGTGTTGTTGAGTGCTCCCATTTGTAAAGGTTACAAGCACCTGATTCAAGCTTGGAATTTAGTGAAAAATCTTAAGTGATTGCTTGAGGACTGGACGTAGGTCACAAGTGGATTGGTGGTCGAATCAAGATAAACTATTGTGTTTGATTCTCTAAACTCTTCTCTTTATATTTAAGCATTGGTTTATTTACTTACTTGATTATTTCTCTCTTGATTGGTTCACTAGTTGGCAATAGCTATTTATCTTATCCATTCATTCATTTATATCAATTAATAGTTTCAACAAAAATTAGTAATCAAGTGTTTTTAGAAAGATTTGCGAAAAGTTTTTATTTACTCAATTTACCCCCTCTTGAGTATTGAGGCCACTTGGTAACAAGTGGTATTAGAGTTAGACTCTTATATAAAGAGCTTAGCAGCTTCAAGAGAAAAGATGACTTCAAATGGTTTTTCAAAAGAAGGTTCATCTATAAATAGACCTCCTTTTTTCAATGAGGATGGTTATGCCTATTGAAAAGAGAGAATGAAAATTTTTATTGAAGCTATTGATATTGATGTGTGGGATGCTGTTGAAAATGGTCATTTTGTCCCCACACGTATGGTTAATGGTGTAAGAACCAACACACCAAGAAATGAATGGACCGATGAAGATAAGAAAAAGGTTCAATAAAATTTGAGAGCCAAAAACATCATCACCACCTCTTTGGGGTATGATGAACTCTTTATGGTGTCAAATTATAAGACCGCTCAAGAAATGTGAGATACATTACAAGTAACCATGAAGGTACAAGTAAGGTAAAAAGATCTAGAATTAACACACTCACTCATGAATATGAATTATTTAGAATGAATCAAGGGGAAAGCATTCAAGAAATGCAAAAATGATTTACTCATACAGTTAATCATCTTGCTTCATTGGGAAAAACTTTTACCAATGAAGATCTTATTAACAAAGTTTTGAGATGCTTGAGCAGGAGTTGGCAACCCAAAGTGACGGCCATATCGTAGTCAAGAAATCTAGCCGCAATGACCTTGGCCACCCTCTTTGGAAAGCTTCAAGAGCATGAGTTGGAGCTAAATAGATTAAGTCAAAATGAGGAGCAAGATAAGAAGAAAAAGCGGATTGCTCTCAAAGCCACTTCTTCCTCAATTGAATATGAAGATGAAGATGATGGAAATGATCTTGACAATATTGAAATGAATAAAGAGAATTTTAGCCTCCTTGCGAAGAAGTTTGGAAGATTTCTCAAGAAGAAAGGAAATCAAAGAAGACCACATTTTCCTCCTAAGAAGTCATATCAAAAGGTAGAAAGAATTTCATCTACTCCAACTTGCTATAAATGTGAAAAATCGGGGCACATGAAGATGGAATGTCCTGTTTATCAAAAGAAGATAGAGAAATTTGAAAAGAAGTCTTTCAAGGAAAGAAAATGAAAGAGAGCATACATTGCATGGGAAAACAATGATATGGATTCCACCGATGATTCGGAGGATGAGGAAACCCATCTTTGCTTTATGGCAAATGGAGAAGAAGAAGAAGAAAGTGAAATCGAGGTAACCTCATCTAATCTTGTACTTTCTCCTTCATATAGTGAATTGCAAGATGCATTTCAAGAATTATATGATAAATCCACGAGGCTCACTAAAATGGTTTTAACTTCCAACAAAACAATTTCCTTAATGACTAACAAAATTTCTATTTTAACCAAGGAGATTGAAGAACTCAAAATTGAAAATGAGACTCTTGGACTTATTGATGCTAACTCATCATGCATGATTTGTTCTTCACATGATAATGTACACACACCCTCATCTTATTCTTCATGTAAAGAATATGAAAATGAAATTGAGGATTTGAAAAGCACACTTGCACAATTCACCTTTGGAAGAGACAACTTGAATATATTGCTAAGGAAACAAAGATGTATTTTTCAAAAAGCCGGTTTAGGGTATAATCCCAACAATCAACAAAAGTTTCTCAAGAATCTCTTTGTTTCCTCAAGTACCTCAAGTAGTCCCTCTATTAAATGTTTTCATTGTGGAAAGAAATGGCATAGTGCATCAACATGTAATGTAAGGAAGAAAATCAACACAAAAGTTGGAACTAAAATGGTTTGGATCCCTAACGGCACCGTACCTAACACTAATACACAAGGACCCAAGAAGATTTGGGTACCAATAGTTAAAATCTAAATGTGTGTTATAGGTGTGCTTGAAGACCAAAAGTTCAAGTTGGTATCTTGATAGTGGATGCTCCAAGTACATGACCGGTGATTACTCCAAGTTTCCTTCATTGTATCCAAGAAGAGTGGTCACGTGACATATGGTGACAACAACAAAGGAAAGATTCTTAGAGTTGGTAAAGTTAGTAAGATCCCTTCCTCATCCATTGATAATGTTTTACTTGTTGAAGGACTCAAACATAACTTGCTTAGCATTAGTCAACTATGTGATAAGAGAAATAGAGTGATATTTGATTCAAATTGTTACATAATTGAGGGTAAGGATGATAAGCATGTTAAGTTTGTTGGTCATAGGGTCAATAACATATAGAGGTGGCAAAACGGGTTTAACCCGCTGGGTTGGCCCGCCAACCCGCTATTTTTTTGCAGGTTGGGTTCAAGATTTCAACCCATTTTTTATTTCCAACCCACATAACCAGCCCCGCATAACCCGCGGGTTAAGTAGGGCAGGTGCGAGTTGGCCCGTCGGATTGAGTTTTTTTAAAAAAAGTGTTACAAATTAGTCTTATTATTTGTGTTTGTGATATTTTTATGGGTATGATACTAAATTTATTTTATTTATTTTATTTTTTTAATCTCTATAAATTATAATTTTTCTATTTTTAAATTTTTATGATTTTTTTTTATTTTTTATACATTTTGTTTTGTTTTTTAGGATCAACTCACTTACTTTTTTTCATTTTTTTCTTTATGCGGGTCAACCCGCCAACCCGCACTAAAGCGGTGTGGGTTGGCTCTTCCAACCCATTTTCTAAAGAAGGCTAGCCCTCCCCGCCCCGCATTTTTGCGGGTTGAATGCAGGGTGGAGCAGGCGAGGCAGATTAGGCTATTTTGCCACCTCTAATAACATATATATGATTAACCTTGATGACATTTTCTCAAATGATGCTAAATGCTTTATGACTAAAGAAAATGATTCATGGTTATGGCATAGAAGAATTGCTCCTATTCACATGGATCACTTAAACAAATTGGTTTCTAAAGAACTAGTAATTGGTCTTCCAAAGCTCAAATTTGAAAAAGATAAACTTTACGATGCATGTCAAAAGGGAAAACAAGTAAAGGTCTCTTTTACAGCTAAAAATGTGGTTTCAACTTCTAGACCTCTATAACTTTTGTACATGGATCTTTTTGGCCCCTCTAGAACTATGAACTTTGGTGGGAATTACTATACCTTAATGATTGTGGATGATTTTCTAGGTTTACATGGACATTATTTTTGTCTCACAAAAATGATGCTTTTCAATTATTCAAAAAGCTTGTCAAAGTTATCCAAAATGAAAAAGGTTTTTGCATTGCATCCATAAGAAGTGACCATGGTGGTGAGTTTGAAAACCATAAATTTGAAACCTTTTGTGATGAACATGACATTGAGCATAATTTTTTGTCCCCTAGAACACCATAACAAAATGGTGTTATAGAAAGGAAAAATTGATATTTAGAAGAAATGACAAGAACTATGCTCAATGAGGCCAACCTTCCTAAGTATTTTTGGACGGATGTGGTTAATACCACTTGTTATGTTATGAATAGGGCTCTAATAAGGCCAATTTTAAAGAAAACCCCCTATGAATTATACAAAGGAAAGAAATCAAATGTCTTACATTTTCATGTTTTTGGATGTAAACGCTTTGTTTTAAATAATGAAAAGGATAACTTGGGGAAGTTTGATGCCAAATCTGATGAGAGAATATTCTTGGTTATTCTATACATAGTAAGGCCTTTAGAGTTTACAATAAACGAACTATGACCATAGAAGAGTCCATACATGTTGCATTTGATGAAACTAATCCAAATGAGCCGAGAAAGGAGTTTGTTGATGATGTTGCAGAAATTTTGGCAATGATTCACCTAGAGAACAAAGAAAGAGAAGTCAAGAAGCAAGATGAAAATCCATATGATTCCCCAAGACAAGAAGACTCTCAAGTCAAGGATCTTCCCAAGGAATGGAGAACATCAAGATATCATCCTCTTGACAAAGTGATAAATGATGTATTAAAAGAGGTAATTACTAGCAAAACTCTTAGAGATGCATGTAATCATATGACTTTTGTCTCTCAAGTTGAACCTAAAGACATAAATGAGACCATTAATGATGAACATTAGATCTTAACCATACAAGATGAACTAAATCAATTTGAGATGAATCAAGTTTGGGAATTAGTTCTAAGGCTCAATGATCATCCCATAATTGACACCAAATGGGTCTTTAGGAACAAACTTGATGAAACGGACTTAATAATAAGAAACAAAACTAGACTCGTAGCTAAGGGTTATAATAAAAAAGAAGGCATAGATTATGAAGAAACTTATGCTCTCGTAGCTAGATTAGAAGCCATTAGAATGTTACTTACATATGCATGCATAATGGATTTTAAGCTCTTTCAAATAGATGTCAAAAGTGTCTTTTAAAATGGTTTCATACAAGAAAAAGTGTATGTGGATCAACCTCCCAGTTTTGAAAACTTTGAATTGCCCAACTATGTTTTTAAACTTAAAAAGGTCTTGTATGACTTGAAATAAGCTCTTATAGCTTGATATTAAAGGTTGAACAAGTTTCTTTTGGAAAATAGCTTTTCTATAGGAAAGATTGATACTACTCTTTTCATCAAGCATAAAAAACACGACATTCTTCTTGTTCAAATATATGTTGATGATATCATATTTGGTGCTACTAATGTCTCTCTTTGTAAAGAATTTGCTAAAATTATGCAAAGTGAATTTGAGATGTCTATGATGGGTGAGCTCAACTTCTTCCTTGGTTTTCAAATCAAGCAAATAAAGGATGAGACTTTCATAAGTCAATCCAAATACTGCAAGGAGTTACTCAAGAAGTTTGGAATGGAAGGTGTCAAGCAAATGACAACACCAATGGGCACTTCCTGTTACATGGACAAGGATAAAGGAGGTAAATCTGTAGAAATTACCAAGTATAGAGGTATAATTAGCTCACTCATTTATCTTACCGCAAGTAGGCTAGATATCATGGTTAGTGTATGCATGTGTGTTAAATTTCAAGCAAATCCTAAAGAATCTCACCTTTGTGCTGTAAAACGAATTATGAAATATCTAATAGGCACGTCACAAATGGGATTGTGGTACCCTAAGGGTGCCTCATGTAGCTTGATTGGTTATTCTGATTTTGATTTTGCTGGATGCAAAATGGATAGGAAGAACACTAGTAAAATATGCCACTTGCTTGGAAGTTCACTTGTTTCTTGGCATAGCAAGAAACAAAATAGTGTGGCACTATCTACAGCTGAAGCTGAATATGTTATAGTTGGAAGTTGTTGTGCTCAAGTCCTTTGGATGAAGCAACAACTTCTAGACTATGGTCTTGAGCTAGATCACATCCTTATAAGATGTGATAATACTAGTGCAATTAATTTGTCTAAGAATCCCATCTTGCACTCAAGAACAAAGCACATAGAAATAAGACATCATTTCATAAGAGATCATGTTTAAAAGGGTGATTGCTTACTTGAATTTGTGAAAACCACTAAGCAACTAGTTAACATTTTCACTAAACTTTTGGCAAAAAAGGCATTCTTCTATATAAGAAATGAACTTGGCATATTGGATCAATCATGCATAAGCTAGATTTCTACATAACTTGACTCTGTTGTATAATATGTCATCTTTGCTGCATAATCTAACTGAGTTCATTGCATTCTTGCTTTAAATTAATCATGAATCTTTACTGACTTGGGCGTCGGAGATTCTCTTAATTTTGTTTTGTAGGAATTCCACGAATTGGGTAAGATTTATTCCCCTCATTCTGCTGATTTAAACTTACCTGATGATGTTTTTCTAATAGCTTTATTTGAATAAAGCATAATTTATTCGAATATCATATTCACGCTGCTCCCAAAATTTGATATTTCATATGTCTTATTCGAATTAACCCTTATTCGAATAACGTTTCACAGGAACATTTGAACGTATGTCACATATATTGTGTTATTCGATTAACACGAGTTTTATTCGAATAACGCTTGGCAAAACTGCCAAGACGTTTCACTCACTTAAAGCCTTATTCGAATAACACGAGATTTATTCGAATAACGCTTGGCAGAAATGCCAAGACGTTTCATTAACCCCAATTTTATTCGAATAACACAAATTTTATTCGAATAAAACACGGGCCTTTATAAATCTGCGTACACCCAAAATTCATTTCCACGTTCTTTTCTCTCCTTCGTTTCTCTTTTCCCTTTCTTTTATCCTCTCTCTCTCACACTCCCATCTCTTCTCTCTCACTCCAATACCATACCCGCATCCCTTCTACACCATGGCTTCCTCCTTTAAACATCATCGCACCAAGACCGCACCCATAAACAACCCTCTGGATCTTTGCAGGCTATCATCCCACGATGAAGACAGAGCCCGTTTCATCAAAAGCTTCAAAATGAGGAACTTGGTACAACCAAAGTACATTGATCTTCCCTGGTTTGATAAGGAAGAAGGCTTTGGATTCTTAGATGAGTTGCAACACCAGAGAGTCTTGAGAATGTGCTGCTATAGGGACAAAATCTATCATGACCTGGTAAAAAATGTTCTTCTGTAATCTCAGGCTTGAAAATGAAAATATTGTTTATGAGGTCAGGGATCAACAAATCGTAATTACTCCTGCCAAATGGATGGACAAGTTTGGCATGCGTGCTACTGGGCCTCTCATTGAAGAAGAAAGTAGGCCTCTGGACTACAACAGAGAAGAAGCCATTAATATAATTGTGAAACCTGGCACAGTGATTCAAAAGGCTGGGTTGAAGGGAGGAATGCTCAAGAGTCAAGAACGACTCATTCACTATGACTACACATATATTCTTGCCCTTCGTGGTGCGAATTATGCTTACCTGACGGAAGATGACATCTACATGATGTGGATTCTGAAGAAGGGCCACAAGATTAATTTGCCAAACTTCATCGGCAAACACATGATGAAGGCTAAAGGGAAAGAACGAGCTGAGTTGCCTTATGCGCTGCTAATTACAGCCTTCTTATGGGACTATCCTCAGGTTTTGGAAACAGAACAAGCTGTTGTGTTGACTCATTTCAACATTTTTTGGCAATACACACTAAAAAGATAAAGATGGTCAACACTGATGCTGAAGGATGGGTATACCCTGATGAGGTAGGTGAAGTTGGAGCTGAAGAAGAAGACGCTCCTGAGGAAAATGCCCCTGCTGCACCTGGTGAAGTTCCAGAGGATGGTGCTCCTATAGCTGATGCACCTGTTGCTGGTTCTGTGTCTAATGAACAACTTCTGACGACCATGCTCAACCTCAAGGCCTATATGGAGAACACCAACAACATCATCTTTGACCGGCTTGAGGCTATAGAGCGCGAACAAGCTGCTTTGAGAGCCTTAGTGTCTGGACAGGTTCCCAGTTCCCCTCCTCCAGATCCATATTTTTAGGATTCTTAGTTTTTATGATCCTTGTTTATGGTCACCTTGTTGTTTCAGCCTTTAAGATGAATATCAAATGTAATTGGCTTTATTTTGCTATGCATAAATAACAATAAGTATTCTCTTATTTATATTGTGCAAATTAATAATATGAGAATTGATCTAATTTGTTTTATTATAACTGAATATATATATATCTTGATAAGATAATTGAACATCTCTTGCTTGACTTGGCTTTATCTTGCCCCATCTTTTTAATAATGACAAAAGGGGGAGAAAAAGTTATAGTGTTATATTTTGACAATTTTGGAGATTGTGTTGAGAAAAGACAGGTTAGAAAATTTTTCCTAAAAAGGATCAAGGATTCCAAAAGAAAGGGGGAGTTGTGCATAACTCTGAAAATTAATTCTCCTCTTACAAACTAGAGGAGGAGTAAGCCTCTCTTATAATTTTATGAATTCCAATTTATGAAACTAACCTTTTTCTCAATGATTGTTTGTCATCATCAAAAAAGGGGAGAATGTAATTAGCTATCAACCTATGAAGACTTTGTTTTGATGATAATAAACTTAAAGATGTTGCAAGGTCAAGTCCAAGACCTTCAAACTAGCTTTAGGACTTAGATCAATATGTAAAGATATAATGTGATTCACACAAATGCTCCATTACTTGTCTTTCAAAAAGAACTTGAAAAGCACAAATTGTTTTAAAAACAAAAAGAGAAGACAAGTGTCAAAAATGGTTTTTGGTTTCCCAAAGAAACTTTTTTTTAAGTGCCAAAAATTATATAAAACCACTTGGAATTCCTTGGCATTGCTTCTTTGCTGACAAAACAAATTTTACATAGCTTATTCGAATAAAGGTTACTTTATTCGAATAATAGAAGTCAGGAGAAGGCAAAAATTCTAACTGAACAAGGTTTATTCGAATAAGACTTATCTTATTCAAATAACAAAAGTCAGAAAAGCCAAGTTTGACAACAGATCAAGATTTATTCGAATAAACCCTATTTTATTCGAATAAACATTTAAAGAGGATAAAGACACTTCAGAATTCGAATGTGTTATTCGAATAAACCCTGTTTTATTCAAATAACATGTTTTCCCAGAAAATAATTTTTAAGTGACTTATTCGAATAACACTTGTGTTATTCGAATAATGTTTTCCAGCAAGCTTTTCCTCTAAATGTTATTTAAAGCTTTATTCGAATAATCATCGTGTTATTCGAATAACGTGGTTTTTCAGAAACAAAGTGCAACAGATATAATGAAGCATTTAATGCTTCTCAACTACCCCCAACGGCTCTAATTCTCAATGGGCTTTAAATGCAAGGTTGTTGGGCATTGATAAGGCTAGAGAAATATTATGAAAAACCTTGTTTAAGCATCAATACGCGTTTTGCATATTCTCTTCATATCTTTCCTTGTTTTTGAGCTAAAGTGTGAATCCTCAATACCTATAAGCTTTAATTTGTATTATCCATTCTTTGAGAGAGTTTCAATCTATTCAATCTCTGTATAATCTGTAGTGAGGGTGAGGCATCCCTTAAATTTGTAAAGGGTGAGGTATCCCTTGAAGTTGAGACTCAAAGCACAAGGGTGAGACATCCCAAGGAGTTGTTGAGTGCTCCCATTTGTAAAGGTTACGAGCACCTGATTCAAGCTTGGAATTTAGTGAAAAATCTCGAGTGATTGCTTGAGGACTAGATGTAGGTCACAAGTGGATTGGTGGCCGAATCAAGATAAACCATTGTGTTTGATTCTCTAAACTCTTCTCTTTATATTTAAGTATTGATTTATTTACTTGCTTGATTATTTCTCTCTTGATTGGTTCACTAGTTGGCAATAGTTATCTATCTTATCCATTCATTCATTGCTATCAGTTAATAACTTCAATAAAAATTGGTAATCAAGTGTTTTTAGAAAGATTTGCGAAAAGTTTTTATTTACTCAATTCACTCCCCTCTTGAGTATTGAGGTCACTTGGTAATAATTGTTGTATTAATTATCCTAAGAAAGATGTTTACTTATTGTCTATAAAAAAATAAAAATATTTTTTATATACCCACTTTTGACACCTATAAGATGTGGTGAATGTTTCTAAGATAAGTGATGATTTTTATGTTAGATATGTTCAGTTTTAATTAATTCACGTTAAGGAGAATAAAAGGTCACCACATAAGTAATAAGAATCATTACTTATGACCTTATTGATCACCACATCCTTAATTTGTGTTGAAAAATATGTCTCAATAAGTGGTAAACATCTCTAAGATAAATGGTGATCTTTGTGTAAGTTTTGATAAATTCTAATTTCAACTCATTATGTGTAATATAAGAAAATTATCACATAAATAATTAGAATTACCACTTATTACCTCATTAATTACCACATCCTATAGGTGTCAAAAGTAGGAATGTTCAAATCTAATTCAAACCGAAAACCAAACCGAAAGTAGAACCATAAAACTAAAATCTAATCAAAATTGAATAAATTTGGTTGTTTTTTATTTGATTTTTTGAAAACCGATACTACAACAAATCTGCTATTTAGTGACAGATTTTAGCGAGGGGATTGTAACGAAAAATTTTCCTTGCTAATAAAAGTCCCTTGCTAAATATATTAGTGAGGGAAAATTCCCTAGCTAATGTAAGTTTCAATTTAATCATTTTTAGGGAGGGAATTAGAGAAGGAATTCCCTCGCAAATCCTTCACAAAACTTAGTAAAATTTTAAAATTGAAATTTTAATACAAACAAGTAAATAAAAAGAAGATAAGAGTAAAATCCTAACTCAATAAATCTCAAAATCCTTTCCCCTCCATCCGAGCAAGGCAGCACGAGATCAGACCCTCCCAATCCAGTCGTTCTCTCTCACCTATTTTCTCCCAATCACAGCTTGTTCTCAAACCTGAACCCTAGTTCATCCACTGGCTTATTCTCATAATTTTCCCAAACCTCACTGGCTCTCGTTCCCAAACCTAAACCTTAGGTCATCCACCGCATCTGCTCTACCCAACCACCACTGTGGGTTTGGTGTTTCTACCACTTCTATTTCTGCCCATGTAACATTCACTCCATTTTCATTTTAGTTTTTATTGTTAATATCTCTGTCTCTATGTACAACTATATTGCCACGAAGGTTAGTTCTCAATAGGATTTTAGAAATTTAGTCTTTCCTTTGATTTTTTTTTTTAAAAATTAGAAAGCATTTGAACTAGCATTTTCTACAACTGTATGGAATTGAAGCAATTCACTGCACACTTTGATTGTGGCTTTCTCAATACTTTCAAATACCAACACCTTTTGTGAAGAAGACTATAGGTGTTACTAAATCTTCTATTAAGTTAAATAATTAAATTTCATGTCCACTGGAGTTTTGATCAAATTTGCTTCTGCCCGGGGACTTGGATTCTCTCTTTATTTTAATTTTTTTGGATTTTATTTGTTTTGAACTTTCTTCTTCAAATTGAATTTGTAAAGGCATTTATAAATTTGTTCCTCTTTAAATTTAATGCTTACAAGTTTTACTGTCATGAAGTGCACCCATATAATGTGGAAATGACTATTTCAAGATCTAGAGTTTTGTTATTATAGTTGAATTGCTACCTTTAGAATTTGATAACCAATCTCCATCCTAGTCTTTGTTGCTTGATGCAGATTTGTTTATGATACGCTACAAACTCAGTGTTAGTGGTGCAATACCTCTCTTACACAACACTTGATGTAGAATTCTGTCAGTGGTGCCACTTTTGTTTTTGGTTGCTGTGGGTTATAATTTGGGTTCTTCTTAGCCACCCTTGTGGGTTTTATCACCCACTTTCGTTTTGAAATTCACATATATGCTGAAATAAAAGTGAATCGATCATTAAAAGAAAGTGGTTGATGATGGCAATGCCAATAATGGCAATACCATTATTACGTATTTAGTTTTTATTTTTTATATTTGTTGCAAGTGATGCTAGAGTGGTTTTCTAAGTTGGTGGAGCTCTAGAGGCGAGGAATATTGGTTAAAAGGAGGGGGAAATGTAAATGAAGTTGATGACTATCACAAAGGAGATGAGCATATAACGTGGACTCTCTATTAGTTAATGGATCTTCTTTCATTTTGTAGCATTTGCCTCTAAGTTTGTGCTTACATTCCTTAAATTGTGTTCATATGGATAGTGATTATTGAGTATTAATTTGGGTTGGTTTGTACATAAATTTATATGGCGTGAGGCAGAGAGGGTGCAAGGGATTTTTTTTTAATGAAGGATGATTAGGAACTTTGATGCCTTTGGTGGTTTCTGCTGGTGTCATATTCATCTTGGAGTTTTGTGTACTAGTGTCTTTTCTTAATTTTGTTGAAGTAGCAACTACCATGGTGTTCTTCCTCTTAGCACCATCTTTGGTAGAAGTTAAAGTAGAGAAGCTGTGTTCTAGGACAGCTATAGCAAAGTGAAATGCTAAGAGCAAAGGGAAGATAACTAGGATGTCCTTAGTTGTCTACTGAGCTCTATACTTTAAACTATTATATATAATTGCCACAGTGTTGCCCCCAAGTTTTAGCTTTGATGTATGTTTATTGTCATCTCATGTTAGATATTATACCTGGTCAACTCTTTAGTATCTCCCTTTACAACCTGTATAATGATCATTTTAGTTGAAATTTCTAACAATTGCATGGTTTTATATATATATCAGCATTGGAATTCAGTAAATGGTTAACTAATTGTGTTATTGAAAAATAATATCTAGGATCATACTTTATTTTGATCAACCAATGATCAACTCTTCTTAGATTGATGAGTTTTATTATACCAGCTTACTTGCAACATAAAGGAAAAGAAGAATTTTATAGATAACTTTTTATAGCCAAGTGATGACAATACTTAGTTCACTACTATACACTTAGTTCACTAATATACCTTTATTTGGTATTTTGACCTTCAATAGAACAGATCCTCCTATATCTCTTCCTATATTTATACCCTTGTTTTCAGTATGTGATAGAATTTGCTCTCTCCCTTTTATTGGAGCAACTGTAAGTTTGTTAAAGTTTTACGCTTGGATAGTGTTGTCAATATGGGTTGAAGCCCATGGGATAACCCACTAAACCCTGCATGGGGTCATTTATTTTATTAACTTATCCATTAATAAGGCTTTTTGTCCTTTAACCCACAAAGCCCTACTTGTAAGTGGGTTAAGGTAGGGATGTCTAATGGGTCAACCCTTTATTTCAAATTGTTTTTTGTAAATCATTTCTTATCATAATTTCATTTCAAGTTAGGGTTTTGTTCATCATGGATTCATTCGTGACTAACTCATAGTGATTCACAGTGATCTCAAATAGATCTTGAAGACTTTTTGCCCTAGACACTCTCTGGTTCGTCACTGAAAACTCTGACGAGATATCTGGCCTCGATTCTCGGGCAAGATCTTTGGTTCATTGTTCGGTAATTTTCTCCCTTTCTTTGATGCTTATTTGCAAGCTTTCTTGAATAATGATTGAGGCCCTATGATGTGTGGGCTATGTGAACCTTGAGGATTTAATGTATATGCATACTTGCCTTCAATCTGTTTGAGGAAATGCTTGAATCAATACTTTTGCTAGATTACTATCATCTATGTTATTTGATTTGGTTTCTGGTTTTATGAACTAATTTGATTTTTGTATGAATATGCTTTCTTGGGTGCTTTGATAATAAACTATAGGTTTAGTTTGCATTTATAAAAGGATAAATGTATTGAAGGCTTGAAAAATGCTCTAATAATTAGCATCCTCTAAAATTGGTTTATAGTTTTCAGGTGATCTGATTCGTGTTTCACATTATTTGGCTAAATAAATTGCTATTAAGCATCATATCTTATTTTTGTAGGATATTATTACTGTTGGGAATTGCTAATACATCACGCAGCAGAATAATAAAAATTCTCTCACAGGATCCATGCGAAAAAGCCATAATCTGAGTTTTAAAATGTTTACCTCTTGAAGCGTGATAAACACAAGCGACGTGAATCACCAACACCGTAATAGCGACGATGTCTCTGCTGTATCCACACGAACAAACTTGTAAAAAGGAGTCACGCCTCTTTTACGCAGTGCTAGCTGCGAAGAGAAGAGAAGAAGACCTTTCACTGTCTCTCACTCAGTTTCTATAGGTGCGGCTGGGGTTGTGATAATACGTACATAGCAGTCCCCTTAGCAGTACTATTTATAATAGTGGTTGCCTTAAGTGAGTGTGAGCAATATCAAAGTAAGTTGTGCAACCCTAGACTCATCCGTTATGAGTTAGACCCACAATTGCATCCGAGTCCAACTTGGATCCTCATTGCTCTAATTTAGTCTCTCTAACTGTGCGACCCTGTAGGTTCTCATGACGTTAGTAGTAATATTAAAATCTCATTCTAATATTACAAACAGTGAGTGGTATCTAGCAACACATCGCTGCTACCCAAGTAATGAGAATGTCAGTGATTTGACATAACCTATCCATCAGAAAGAACGGTAAGGAAATGTTCGAAGTTAAGAAATATTTTATGAAGGGTTCGATTTACATTTAACTCAAAAACGTAAAACGTTGATTTGAAAAACGTTAAATTATTGCGATTTTGTAACGCTTAAATATTGTACACATTTTTAAAAGATCATACTAAATTTTACAAGTTAATATAACTCATAAAATGTAATGTAAAAATGTTAAACGTAACGAAAAATACGTTACTACGTGATTTAACAAGCTAATTATACAAAGCTTAAAAAACACATTTAATATCGTATGTAAGAAATCGGTGGTTCGCTTCAGACTGCATTCAATGTTTCCGTGTAGTTTAGTCCCTTTGTCCATATATCTAGATTGAACACAAGACATAAAATATGTCACCCTTGTTTAGTTCAATCTTTAGTTTCCTGATTCTCAACTAGACATAGTAATAACAAATGAGATCAATATCTCATATTAACTCATTTGAGCATGGCCATGCATTTCGTAGTCTCACTCAATTAGGGGCCCCGAAGATATCACTTCTGTTATGTAGGAGGGATAAATCTCATCTAGGTCACTCACATCCTCTACATGAATCACGGTATGTCTAATAACCAACTTTATAATCATCTTGTTACAGATGGCGTTTGATGACATTAAAACACACAACTCCTCATGTAGGAATCATAGTGATTTCAGGTCAAAGGATCACATACACCATTATCACTATGAGAATCGCTTATGACACTCACGTAACAATCCACGTAGCGTTCTCATGGCGGGTTTGTCCAATACATCATTACTCAAATATATATCAATGTGAAGACTTGATATCCCATATCCATGACCCATGAGATGTGGTCATCAGTCTACGCACATACTAGTCTCAATGCATCATTGTTGTCCTAATTAATAACAATACTTAACTAGGGACATTTAAGAATAGTATTTTATTCAATAGGATCTCACGATCAAGTCATCCACTTGATATCCTATCGTATCAAACTTACTATTCTAAGGATTTTATTATGTTTATCAAAAAGAACACAATAAATGAAATGTCTCATATATTAAAAAATAACATAATACAATATATGTAAATACAGACAAAATGTATTGGCCTCTAGGGTATACACCAACAATTACTTCTTCAAAATAGGAGGATTGCAAGCCATTGTGTTGGCTTATGAATAGATTGACTGGTAGATTCTATGTTTAAATTATATAAAGATCCCCACTTTCTAAGAATGTCTGAGTATGTCTGGTATGTGTATCTGTGTAAATTAGGTTGGTTAGTCTTGTTACTATTTTGCAATAACTTAACTTGATTTTAGTAATCATGAGTGTACTTAGTCAATGATATTTGCATATGCTATTGGTCTGGTTATGTTTTTGTATTAGATTTGGTGTTTCTATATATTGTTATTTTAATTATTTTTGTTCTGTATTTCATTTCATCCTTGGGCCTCCTATATCTTTGATTTAAGTAATTCATAGTTGAGAAATATTGTGAAATCCTCTCTCTTCTCTTTTTTCCTCTGACATAGATTAAAAGAAGAATAATGTAAATATAGTTTGTAATTTACATGTTGGAGACTATTTTTAATATTATGTATCACAAATTTTTATCTAATTATAGGTATATGATTATGGTCATTATTTAGAATTTGGAAAATAAAAACTTCTGCCTTTAAGGAAGTTTAGTTAGCTGTGCAGTCTATATTACTACATTATTTGCTAATTCTTACTGTGTAATGTTAGAATATCTACTAGTTGTCTTGAGCTATGTGCTCTATATATGAATCAAAGGTTCATTGTAGTATCATATCTTTGCTTGTCCATGCCATATGCATAAGTTGGTGGCATGTTACATAATCAACTTTTAAAATGGAAATAGAAATGGAAAGAATTCCTTCCAGATAAGTTGCCATTGACAGACCTGATTTTTGCAGGCAATCAAAGCAAAAGGTGGTCAGTTCATTGAAGCTCTGGTTTCAAGTACCAAGAAGCCTGTAGAAGATATTATTAATATATATGGTTTTGTTATTTCTAATAGTGATAATTACTAATATATATGGTTCGAGATAAGGACTTCAGTAGGTGGCTAAAACATCTAGTGAGTCCTTTTATCCATAATCACATCTATCATATTAAATTCAATGTTCATTATGTTAAATGTTATAACTATCTATCGTTTTTGTAATGATACAGGTAAATATAGGTCAAGTTGAGGATCAAATGATACAAAAGATAAGTTATGGTCTATCCAAGTTCGTGACTTCTTACTGTGGCTTAATAGTTAATGGGTATAGATTCCATACTAAGAAGTACAGATAAAATAAAGCTACCATGAATAGTAGCATATGTGTTAGAGGTAGTATATATAGTGAGAATGACTTCGCCTATTATCACATCGTTGAAGAGATATTGGAATTGTTATATGTAGGAAATCAGAACAGAGCATTTCTTTTACAATGCCATTGGTTTGACCTGATTAATGGAGTCAATGTTGGTGAGAGATATGGGTTGGTTGACATCAAGCATAAATCAAGACTTCACTCAAATGAGTCATTCGTCTTAGCTGAACAAGCACAATACGTGTACTATACAAGATACCTACAAAGTGGAAATAGAGCTAATAGTGAATGGTGGGTAGCTTGCAAGGTTAGAGCAAAACTCTTCGTGGCTGAGACATTGAATGATGAAGCAGATGAATTGAATGAGTTAGCTGCTACTGATTATTACCAAGATGACGGATCCCTTGGAGCACACAATATTGTCATAGATGATTGTTGATACCTAATTTTGTCCATAATTTTTTTTTTGCTTAATCAATGATTAATAAATTTGTGATTTTCTTTTTATTATTTGTACATAAAAATAAAAATAAAAAATAAAAGAAAAAAGAAAAAAAAAAGATGATCAAATTTCTCTCAAGCTACCTACATTAAGCCCAATCCAATTTATGACCCATCAAATATGGGTCAACCCGGATCCACCACTTCCACCCAAATGATCTTCATTCTTAGCAAAACTCTAGCCTCCATCACCCTAAAAAACCCTAATTCTGCCATATAAATTCTCAAGCAGCAGAAACATAAGGGGGGCTGAAAATTTTATAGGACAGAGGATCACACGAAATTTTTTGGGCTGCCATCTTCATCTTCTACTTCCACACTCACTTTCCTCTAACCACACCTTCAACCTTCATTCTTCAAACCACCACTCATCCTCCATAACCACAACCTCCATCCATCATCACCATTCTTCTTACTTCTATAATCATCCCGCACCATTCTTCCTCTTCAACACACTACCATCACCTTCTACCACAACCAACCGAGTCAACTTAGTGAACCTCCGTCTTCTTCCCTTCACCTTCCGAACTCGGACCACCACCCATCACCATCACAAACCAACACTCACAACCACTCATCTCCAACCTTCATTTTCCTCCAAGTCACTAAGCTACCATCGCCATGACCAGATTGCCGTCCACTGGGAGAACTACGCCGCCAACCCGTGCAGGCTCAGGTCCGAACCATCCCACAAGTGAACCGAGCCCACACCATGGCAGCTTTGTGAGCCACCATCTTCACCCCGTACCACCGTTCGGAAACTGAATAACAGCGCACTTCAACCAGCTCTGCACCAGCACCGAGTTGGCGACGTCGATACGCTTCACACCAGACCAGCTGTGCCACCGCTACGCATGCTTAGACCAAGCTGCACACCACCCAGACCAGATTCGCGAGCAACACGCTGCTCCATTCGCACCGCCTCCCCCACGCTTGGATCTACCATCGCGAACCAGATCCAGCCTAGATCCGCCAGCTGCACATCCTGTACCAGCACCGAGTTAGACCCACCATCCGCCCGTGACCCACACTGCCGCTCCACTCGCTGGAACCCACAGATCCAAGCTCCAAGCCGTCACAGCCCAGCCATACCGTGTTGCACATTCTGGTTCTCCCCCTGGGTTTGTGTTTTTTTTTCTCTGTTTCCAGAACTTCTTCCCTCATGCTATCTCTGACTTTTGTTCCATACATCTCATTTATATCACATTTGTATTTATTATTTTATGGCCAAAACTGAAGTACGTGGGCTGCCATTTCAAATTAAGGATATAATGGTCCTTTTTGGTTAAAAAAAAGGAATAAAAAATATGAAAAAATGATAAAAAAAAATTATAAAAAAAATAATTGAACCTTTTTAAAGAAAAATAAAACGGGATTAACTGAGTTGTGACAACTTGTTGATCCTGTAACCTTTATAATCATCTGAGTTGTAACAACTTGATGATTCTTCTTTTTAACATAAAAAAATCAATAAAATAGGATTAACTGAGTTGTGACAGTTTGTTAATCTTGTAACTTTATAATCATCTGAGTTGTGATAACTTGATGATTCTTTCTTTTAAAAATTAAAAACAACCAACCCACAATGATTTTCTAAAGAATTACGTGACTTTGAATTCCTCATTACACCCGAGGATACGTAGGAGTAGAATCTCAATTCTGTCCAGCCAAATTTCAATTTTCATAATTTAGTTGTTTCTTTTCTTTCTTTCCTAAAAAAATAAAAATAAATAGTTACAAAGTCTTTTCAAAAGGGGGTGAAATAAATAAATTTGAGATTATTAAAATTTGCACAACTAACTTGAGGTATCGTTCTTGGAACGGGCAGTGTAGGGTGCTAACACATTCCCTACCTGTAATCGACTCCAGAACCTAAACTCATTTTCCAAAAGATCAGTTTTCCTGTTAAAAGGATTTTTCTAATATTTTTTTCAAATTAAATAAACATTGGTGACGACTTCATTGATTTTCAACACCCTTAATTTTTTTTGTCGTCCCGTCGCGATCTCGGTTGCGACAATGATGAAACAATTTCCTTGTTTGATGCACATGTCCAAATGGAAAAAGTGAACATACATGATATACATAATCCAATGGACGTTTTGGTTGATGATAAGTTCATTGATGACAACAAAGATAATGAAATTAATGAATTCTTAGATCAAGTAAGGAACAATATGCTTCAGACTCAAGTAGTTACAATTGACTCTTGTTCAATAAATTTCGTTAATGGTATTTACACTGAAATATCATTATTATATTTTGAGGTTTTTATTGACATATAGTTTCTCAACTCATCATATTTTATTATGTTTCCTTATGCAGATATTCATTATGGTAACTCGAGGTAGAGGTGTTGGACGCAGTCATGGGAGAGGTCGTAATGTTCCACCCCAGCCTTCTCCATTGTGTCATATTTCTCCACCACTACAGTCTTCTCAGCACTCCCCAAGTATACTTGTAGGATAATCTTTTTAATTATTGTTAACTCTTGATTTACATAAATGTAATATATATGTATTTTTTTGTTTATCTATAATTATGTTATGCGTAACTTTAGCGACTGACCCATTGACCAATGCAGGCCTACCAATGTTTATCCCATTGACCACTAGAGGCACATCAGCTTCTGTCCCACCCCTTATGACCTACCCTTTTCTATCCCACCCTCTGCTGACCCATTAACTAGCAGCCTAAATTTGGTGCCTTCAAGTAGAGAATCTCATATAGAAACTAATAGGAGGGAACTTATATATGTGGTGGTTGTTCCTAAACTGTAAGTAACAGTGAATTTCATCTTTTATTACATTTATTTACTTTTAGATTATCAATATTATCTTATTGTACTTATAGGAGGAGGTTTCTCCCACCAAAAGTGACTCGTGACATTATGTATAATGTCATGACAGTGATGCATATTCTGACTAATACGCGGAGAGATTATCCTGCTAACATGAAAGACATACTATTTGAGGATTTTATGGTAAGTAATTGTGTTTCTAGAATTATATATTATACGTTCATAAAAAAATAAATATACTTATATAACATTTGTGTAGGAAAAGTATCGATTTACATCTGATTATGATTGCGGCATGGCGATAACTATTTAGGAGTGGACTTGCATGGACCGCTATCCAGATCATTTGAACAGAGCAAAGGATATGGTCTTTGATAAGGCAAATTTAGATAACTTGGCTGATGTTAAGGGCCATGGGCCCAGAGGAATGAGGACAGAAGTATGGGATGACTTGGTCGACATTTGGATGACAAAAAATTGGATGAGGAAATTTAAAGCTGCTCGAAGGAATAGGGCAGTCATGCCTGATGCCTTGAAGCATATAGGAAGGTCGATTAGCTTTGGTCAACATAAGAACAAGATGATAATATAAAAATCATTTAAAGTTTTGAGTTGTGAATTTAAACTTGTTAGAATTTCAAAAGAATCAAAATTTATCTATTATCTCACTTGACTTATGAATTTACCTTTTCATAGTTTTTAACTTGGCTCTTAGCATGTTGTTTTATGCAAATTTAAACTAGTTTAAAAAGAATCAAAACAATTTTGCCATACTTCCTGAAAAGTGAGTTTGAATTAGTGACTTTTTTGAAGTTTAGGACTTTAGTTGGAGATCCTAGTTAGTGAAATCTTTGTAGTTTACATAGCTGCAATTCTATAACAATGTATTACTTTTAAGGGAGAAAAAAGTAATGGTAACTTTTTGTACCTATTTCTTTTGTGTAGTGTTTAGTTATATATTCATGGAGAATAATCTTTTTTTTTTTTGTAATTACTTAAGTTTTTTGCCTATCTTGAGTATGATATAAAGACATTGGTATTTTAGAAGGATTACCTAATTACTTTTGATATGTGTTCATTATATATTCTTCTATATATAATTACAGGAGGTAGAGTTGAAGCATCCAATTTCTTACAGAGATCTCTATGCCAAAGTTCATAAGAAGAAAAATGGAAACTATGTCTTCGAGCGCTCAAAGAACTTCATTGTAGGTATTTTTAAAATTTAAAAATCATTATATTTGTTAAGCTATTGATTTTTTTGCTAATATTTTTCTTATTTTGTTATTTTAGGAGTCATATGACACCGCAATATCAGACAAGTATGGAGAAAACTCTTCGACTCATCCTATGGTTGACCCGGAGGTGTAGTTGAATGTGACGGGTCCCAACAAGAAGGGACAGGAACATGGCATAGGTAACAACTTGCACATTGACATTAATAACACTATGCATTCTTCATCCTCGGAGGTTGTGGGTCCTTCCTACTCTACATCTTTAGCACAGGTAGACATAACTGAAACTGTAAATGTAGTAGTGGCAATAACGATGACTTCCTTTGTCGAAACTCAACTAGTCCCTATGTTGGCGCCTATCCAATCTACATTCCAATAAGCAAATCTTGCTCCACAAGCACCATCGCAAGGTGAAATAACTAGGGAGGGTCGAGAGGCTGGGGATGGTCGAGATGATGATGATGATGATGAAAATGAAGCAAACTTAGACTGATTATCTATTCTTTTTATTCTTATTTTGTACTACATTTTATGAACTTTTTGTATAACTTTGAACTATTTATATAACTTTGAATCATTAGTAGACTTATTTTGGATTATTTGTATAATAATTTTGTTGCTTTTCATAAATTTATTTGTTGAATTTCTGTCTTGATTGAGAAATTTATACAAGTGTATTTTGAATATTAAAAATTAAGTTTTTTATATTTTAAATTGACAAAAAAATAATCAAATTGATTTGCAGAGGATTAGCGAGGAAATGATGAGGAAATCATAATAAAGAAATTAGAGAGGAATTTGCGAGAGAATACCAAGGAAAATTAAAGAGAGATTTGTGAGGGAACAATGAGGAAAATTAGCGAGAGATTGGCGATGAAACAATGAGGGCAATTAGCGAGAAATTTGCGAGGGAATAGTGATGACAATTAACGAGGAATTAGCGAGATATATTAGTTGTACTTGATTCAAAATTGGTACGAATTTCTAAACTATAGCAATAAAATTTTCCCTCGCTAATTTGCGAGGGAATACAGGTGCCATTTTTTTAAAATTTGCGAGGGGTTAGCTATGAATTAGCGAGGGAAATTTTCATCAGTACATATATAGTGACAGATTAGCGACAAAATGTATTATGTTGCTACTTAGCAATGGAAAAAAATTGACGGACATTTCACTCGCTAATATCTCTAAAAAATATTTTGTAAGGGATTAGCGAGAGAAACGTCTGTCACTAATCTGCCAATTTCTTCTTGTGCGATTGAATTAGATCGATTTTTGATTTTGATTTGCAAAATCGATCTAATCTAATCCAAACCAATTAACATTATATAATATATTTATTTATTATTGAGCTTATATTTTTATTTATAATAACTATAATTTCTCATATACTTCTCTCATTTTATGTGATCAAATATTATTTTAAGCATGTAAAATAAACTATTTCTTTTTTTATTTCCTTTATTTCTTTTTTTTTTCTTTTTAATAGTTTAAGCTTAAAAAATTTTTGCTCAAAAACCAATTAATCCAATCCAATCTATTCCAAATTGATATAAATAACATTATTTAAATTAATTGATTTTTTAACTTAAAATTAATCCAAATTGAATCACAAATACTCTTAATAAAAAATAAGTGTACTAATAATGAGATTATAAAAAAAATTAACTATGAGACAAAACTCTTTGATTATTCAAATTCTCCACATGAAATTTTGTATTTTTGTCCTACGCTTAGGTATCCGTGAGTTGCGGGAGTCCTACAACCTGCCCTTTGACACTGAAATATAGGTTATTAAAAATCTAAGAGCAAACCTGACTATATAAACATAACCAATAGTCACCGACACCAGTAGCTGCTATCTTTTGGTAGCGTATTACATTTCTTTTTTTTGACTTACTTTTTATTTTTAAAATATTGTATTAAAGGCATAAATTCCAACAATATAAAACTGATTACTTGGAGTGACCAGAGCAAGAACTGCATCATTCGGCCTGCTTATTAAATAACCTTTCTTCTTTTGGCTTTTTGTGTTTTCCTTACACATATCGGACTAACTTATGCATGTACATTACGTATAATCTAAAATTTTCAATAACTGAAAAAATATCTCATTGAAAGAGGTGGCATGAACCACCAAATTTATCATCTAAACTTTAATTGTGTGTAACTATTAATATATGATGTCCGTAATGAATAATAACGTGAAATGGCATAATTCTTTATTGTTTTAGGCATTCAAGTAAAGTGGTTTTAACTATGCTTGACAAGCAGCATTATCCGTGACATATTCCAACTGCCAGGTTCCTGATGATGTATAAGTTTAACTGTAGAGACGCTGATCCTCACCCTCCAAATGCAAACTATAAGACGGAAGTTGAAAACCTGAAAATTGAAAAAAATGCAACTTACTGTTGACATGCAGCAATTAAAGAGAACTGTAATTCCATGAAAATAGTACCTTCGTTATTTAGAAAAATGATAGTCGTAAGAAAATTAGACATACAAAAAACTTACAACCAGGGGCGGAGCTAGAAGAGTTTTGAAGGGCAGGCCAAAGTAAATATTTTTTGAAGATATGACTTGCATACCTATGACAGTGTTGAAGGATAATGGGAATAATTGAAGAGAAACAGGGCTATAGGTATAAACATTGTTGTTCCGTACAAGCTCTCAGGTAGAGTATATGAAAGTGGTAGAGTAGGTTCTACTTAAGTCAGCCAAAGGCCATTTCTTCTATGGTTTCTACATCTTTTATAGAAGTATGGGAAAATGTGACCTCACCCCTTTCTTTTGAAATCATGAAATAGTCATAGAGTGTTCTAATAAGAATACGTTACTTGGTCACTTTCTCTACCTATTTTGTTTAAGAGTTTTCATTTTAGATTAGATGAATTTGTATCTTCTTATTTGAGCGTGTACTTTAGGCCATTATAAAAAAGGTACGGTCCAATTGTCACCATAATAGTATTTTCTATTGTTATGGTTTGCATTAGCGGAAGGGAAAAAATTATAAAATTGAACAAATTTACAAGTACAAGAAATATCATTACTAATTAACAATACCACAATATTTTGACCCAAGCTATGTTTTCCTTCAGTAAACCTACTGCTAATTACATATAAAATAAAACAGAAAGTTTCAAAAAAATTGTGTGTTGGACAAGAGGGAAACCACCACCCTGCTCGTAATCATCATCATTTACTTATAATAATCATTGCATCATTTTTTAAGATTTAAGTAAGATTGATCCTTAATCATTGAATTAGTCTCTATTAGGATCTTTCTCGTAATTTCATCGGACTCAGAGACTAGTTACAACTAATTGTAGAGTCATTGAACTAATGTACTTATATACAAAGTCGTGTTAGAGAAATAAAAGAAAAGTTACAATATATATCAGATAAAAATAAATAAATAAAAGTTACATATATATATATATATATATATATATATATATATATATATATATATATATATATATATATATATATATATATATATATATATATTATATTGTTGAGGTAAGCATAAGTTTATACTACCCGTTGAAGGCACGTGACTTGAACAGCGCACAACTCGCTGATCTCTGCTCGGGACATTACTATTTATTTACTAGACATACTATAATTCCTCCGCAGGACTTTGCTACGAGACGCAAGCCTGTAGGTGTTACTCACTGAAAACCCATAAATTTTGAGCATTGATGGTAAAGTTGTATTTTTATATTTTGAAAATGTTGAATTATTTTTTTATTATTAATATTATTAAATATTTTTTTTTTATATGTAATCAAACAATCGTTTAATAATATTATATAAATTTTATATTTTATTATTATAAATATTTTAATTTATCTATATATAGAAATAAAAATTACACATAAAAAAAAAACATATACATAAAATAAAAAAATAAAATAGAATAAGAACATGTATCCCCATTTATCTGTACCTATATTCGGCTGGTGTTACCTCACCCTCTACGGCTCTACCCACGCAATTCAACAATAGAAATTATTGTTTGGTAAATAGAACTTCATTTTTCTTATTATTATATTTTAGTACTATTGTTCTTTCTCTCTCCCCAATAATCGCCACCTCCACATCTAAGTTGTATAAAGATCATAAGATATAAAGATAAGTAAAGAAAAGATATAGTAGTAATTTATTTATATCTAATTTATAGAAAAATATTGAACAATATAAAATCTTTTGAAAGTACTAAACTATAAAAAATAAACATATTTCAAGTGAGCTTGAATTTATTTTGTTTGCAATCGTATATAATTTAAATAAAATTTTTCAATGTTTGATTGTTAAATTTGTAAAATTTTGAAATGTTGAAGAATACATTTTAAAATACTTCAAAACATGTTTTTAAAATTTTAAAATAAGCAAAACGTATTTCAGATCACATTGACTTGTATCTCCTTGTGTCCGTCAAAATAATTTTAAAAATAAAAAAATGATTTGGGAGACAAATATGAGTATAATATTAATATGTATGGAACATAATTTTTATATTTTTACATTAAATAATGTATACACTTTTTTCATACTCCACCTAATATAATTCACAAGTGTATTTCCAATTTTAAAATAACCACAGTTTCTAGTTCCATATACAGGTACGTTGCAGTTGCTTCACAAATATATATCCGTTAATATAAATTGTTCTTGTTAGCGCTTTTGAAAATATTAAATAGCCAAAATTTCTTCGTTAGAGTTTTTGTCATAATAATTTGGCATTGTTTTTATTCTTTGAATGAATAAGTGTTCTCTATTACTTTAATTTATCTGATTACCATCCTTGAATCTTAACAAGTTCTGGCAAAAATTTTAGAAAATAATTCCAGTTGTATAACATTACTCTAGTGCTTTTGCATTAGCTAGATAAAAAACTTTTGGGGAAATTTATAAATTAAAAATCTAATTTGATTCATTGAGCTGAGAGTATAAATATTTTAACATAAATTATATGATATCATATATTAAAAATGATATTTTGTCGTAAAATGAAATAGTTTATTATTTTAATCAAACAACATCTGTTTATTTAATAATAATATAAATAACTTGACAATAATATTACTTCAAATTTAAATTCAAAATTAATTGCTCAGCCGGTGGGACGGGTTTTCACTTTTTATTTAATAATAATATAAACAACACGTGAGATATTCATTCATTATTATTCAGACTAACAGTAATTATTTTTTTATAATTAATTCTATATTCTTATTATAAATAGTATATATATCTTTTTTTTTTTATATTTTATTTAATATTATTTATTATATTTATTTTTTTTATTATTTTTTTCTCTCAATTACATATTTTTAAAAAATATATATATAATACTTATACCTCTAAAAGAGAGATCTCATTAAACTTAAGGGACACAAGAGACGCCAAGGGAGGGGAGAGAAAAGGGTAGAAGTGTAATAGGATAATTGTTTTATTTCCATATTTCATCGGTTATTATATTCATTTTGGGATAATTTAATTTAAGTGCTTATTCTTTATTTTAATCTCCAATTTTGTGGAAATTGTATACTTACACTTCTATGGACCCAACACAATGATATTTCTAACGCAGAAGCTTCGTGCATTATTTAAAGATGGAAGTTAAGCCAATCGACCCCAACGCAACATCAGCTACTCATCTTGCTTTCAAAGATTGACAATAGAGATTGGGAAACCAGCTGAGCCCTAAATCTCAAATTTAGGAAAAATGACGTAAATATAAAATTGACTTTCTATTGGATTTGCTTGCAAAAAGATAGTTTGGGCCTTTTTAAAAAAAAAAAAATCTAAAAACCGTTTATAACCGGTTTTTTAAGGAAACCACAGATGGACCCAAAGTAAAATGGTTCACTGTAAACAGCATCATTTAATAGTATACTCACAAAAAAAAATTTAATATAAATCTCTTAAAAAGAAATCAATGGATGAATCATTAATTTTGAACTATTAATTTATTATTAAAATAAATTAATGATTCAAATTAAAAATTAAATTTTTATAAATTTTTAATTAATAATACTTAAATTTACACAAAAATTTTAATTAGATTACTATTTTTTATGAATAATTATAAATATAAAAAATTTATAAATTTTAACTAATAATTTTTTTATATACCTAAATTTATATATAAATATTATTAAATAAAGTATTAATAATTGAGTCTATATTAACATCCTCCTCACAAAAACTAATGCTACTTGTTCACCCTACTTACATGTTGTTATTATTATTTTAAGAAAGTGATTCCTGTACACCTTTTTTTTTATATATCTTGTGTTACAACTTGTTTGTTTTGGTTAAAAAAAGAGAGAGTGTGGTAGTAAGTGTGTTTTTTATTTTATTTTATTTTATTACTAAAAAAAGAAATGATATAAAAAGGGTGTAATTGTTGTTTTATCTTAAGAAAGATGTTCACCTATAAAAAAATTAATTATGAGACAAAAACTCTTTGATTATTCAAATTCTCTACATGAAATTTTGTAGTTTGTCCTGCGTTTAGGTATCCGTGGGCTGCGGGAGTCGTACAACCTGCCCTTGACACTGAAATATAGGTTTAAAATCTTCGAGCAAACCTGATTATATAAGAAACAAAATTTAAATTTATTTTTTTATATTTTTTATATTTATTTTATTAATTAAATTATAATATGTGAATAATAATATTTTTTATATATATTAATGTTTTTAACTTTTTTTTTTTATAAAAATACATACATATTATAATTTAATTTAAAAAATAAATATAATAAATATAAAAAAATAAACCTAAAATTTTGTCCTATATAAACATATCCTTCTTCAGAGTTGAGTGCCCTGCCTCTACCACTTCAGTCCCTAATTGCTTGGATAACGGACGTGAATAATCTTTTTACATTATTATATGTGAATAATCTTTTTACATTATTATATGTGAATAATTTAATCCAGAACAACCAATCTATTATATTTATGGATTACATTATTTTAGAGAATTTTATTATATCCTCTTAAAATATTCTCTTAATATTTAATAATAAAAATATTAAATAAAAAAATAGGAGTATTCAATGTCTTAAAAATATAAAAAATATTAAATATTTTTTTATTTAATAAGTAAAAAATATAAAAAATTTATTTAAGAAGATTAAAAATTAATGCCCTTCAAATCATTGGTGTCATTCTAGTGAAGGTTGTGAGCTTTCCCACCTACTGCATAAACCTTTTGGTGAGGCGTTTAACCAATAAATGTCTGATTTGGTGCGGTGGATGAACATAATAATTATGATTGACCAAACACAGTTCAATCTCCTTATCTGAATTGACGTCCGCATTTCTCTTTTTTTTTTTTGGGTCGTTTACTTGCCTGTGCCAATCCTACAATTAATTAAAAATAAGGACTTAGAATTATACCTAGGCAAGTTCCTATTTTTTTGTTATACATGAAACTGCAAATTTTGACCCTGCTCATACTATGTTGGTGCTCTGATAACTTTCGTTTGGTATCAAAGTTCATTACTCATTCCCACCATAGTACGAATGGGAAAAAGACATGTTAACTGTTACCTACTATTCAAATATTTTTTTTTAGGCTGCAGCCAAAGAGGTTAGTTACAAGATTTTTACTCTTAAGATGAATTTGATACCTATTTATCTTGAAATTCCTTTAAAGTTCATTGCGTTGCATGGTTCAAACACTAGGAATCAAAAAATTCAAACCTATAACAACAATAATATATCTAACCATATATTGCATGCTTATTGAAATCATTGGACCAAGGCCTAGGGGTTGATTAATTTATCTTGTCATTATTTGCTCAAGCTCAACTTCAAACCACCTGCATCTCAACAAAGGAATGTTACGCTATATGTTGATTGCGCCACCAGATGAAGAAAGTAAGTGATACAATTTCTTGCCTCTAGTAACTTAAAACAAAAGGAATACAATACTCTGACTTCATTCAAGGAGTGAATGACAAGTGTTTAATTGAAAAAACAAAAAATCATATAAGCTGTACAGTATACAAGAAGGTATTCAAGCTTTGCATTACATATGTGAAATCAGGGATGCTATTAGAGAGAACAAAATCTGACAGGGAGAAAAAAGTTAACGAATTCCCTGCTATCTTAGAAATTACTTACAATGATACAGTTTCTGATTGGACATAAATACAAGTTGGCTGGCAAATAGCACCATTCATGAAACCTCTACCATCTCTGCATAAGGAGGATACAATCAGAAAGACAATTAGAATAAGGTTATCAAATAATACAATTAGCATATAAGGAGGATGACAATCAGAGTGAGCGGGCCATAAGTTCAAAGAGTTTTACCTTCCCTTTTCTGTGTAAAGCACTCCTACGTTATGGTCCTCAGTGTCAGCTACTACTACTAACATATACTCTTGAAAATCACTAAAACGGTGTTCGTCTAGCAAATTCCTAGCCATACTGAAGTATACACTGGACATTGTCAGTCTGGATTGGTGTAGGTAATATTCATTCTGATTCTCATTTCTTTTTCTCACTTTCTTCTGCTTTCTTCATTTCAAGCTCAAGCTGGTTGCAGTTTTCTTCATGGGCTTTGTTGAACATTCCGGTGAAGTTGAGCAAAGTTGTGACAACTGAAGAAAAAACTTTCAAGAATTAGCAGGCAACCACTATTTAATAGTAGTACATCAATATGCTAGAGAAAAGAATCATTGTTAGATCCTCAACTGGACTGCATAATAGACGTCCATTTTGGTATGTCTGACACTGACACAGATTATCAACATAAAGTCAGGCAAATTGGAAAAGGAAGGGGAAAAAAGCATATATATTTTTTCCAATGATTTTTTTTCCCAAAACAGGAATTATAGTAGATTCAACAAAGTGACAACTTCCCTGCTTCAAATTGGAACTAGAAGGAGGAACCTCACTAGAAATTGACACCAGTAAGTAAGATTAGTTTTTGAAGCATCACTCATGCCTTCCAATTTAATGAGACTTTAGGACAAGAATAAACTTCTAAGAATTTGCACGCAAAACAAAACAATTATTTTCTTCAACAAGCAAAACTCCACTCAAGAGTTGGGGTTAACAAATGTTAGGAATACTACATCCCCTTATAAATACTTCTAATTAAGAAAAAACATCATACATAAATCTAAAGGGCAACATGCCTGTATCCATGGATGAGAAGAGATTAAATGATCGAATTATTATAAACAACATTAAAATGCAACTTTTTTATAGACAAAGCTGCAAACCCTTTACCAATGCAATTTCTGTGGATAAAGCTACAAATCATTTGCCAATGCAACTTTTGTGGACAAAGCTGCAAACCCTTTGCCAATGCAGCTTTTTATGGAGAAAGTTGAAAACCCTCGACCACTGTTACTCAAAATTTCTTCTCTCTCGTTCTTATAACTCAAACAATTCTCCATCACAAGAATTTGCTTGACAAAGCAACCACTCCCAAACTCTATTAAATAAGGATTTTCTTATTATTAGTTTCTTCTTAAAATACAAATACCTCAGTTATCTTGATATTAATTACAACAACAACAACAATTCAACCTTTTTACACTAGGTGGGGTCGGCTACATGGATCAAACGATGTCATTGTGCCCTATCATAAACCAAGTCTTCAGAAATGTCATTCAAATTTAAATCTTTTTTAATAGTTTCACCTATAGTCTTTCTTGGTCTCCCTCTACCTCTAACTATTGAATTATCCTCCACCTGATCTATTCTTCTTACCGAGGCTTCTAAGGGTCTTCTCCTTACATGTCCAAACTACCTAAGGCGAGATTCTACTATCTTTTTCACAATAGGTGCTCCCTTGCTTTCCCTGTAATGCATTAATTCATAATCCTATCTTGTCTTGTATGGCCACACATTCAGAGCAACATCCTCATCTCCGCGACACTGATCTTATGCTCTTGCTGGCTTTTTATGGCCAACATTCAGTACCATACAACATCGTGAACTTTATAGCTGTGCGGTAAAATTTACCCTTAAGCTTGAGAGGTACTTTTCTATCACAAATTACTCCCGAAGCACTCTTCCATTTCATCCATCCAGCTTGAATCTTATGATTTACATCTCCCTCTATCTCTCCGTCATTTTGTATGATAGATCCAAGATACTTAAACCGTGTGACTTGTAGTATGGTGTGGCCCAATTTTCACCGCTAAGCTAGTATTAGCACACTTGTTACTGAACTTACATTCTATATACTCCGTCTTACTCCTACTTATACGAAAATCATGTTCTTCCAAAGCTCGTCTCCATAGCTCTAGCTTCACATTTGTTTCCTCTCTCGACTCTCCAACTAAGACTATATCATCTATAAAAAGCATGCATTGTGGCACCGGCTCTTGGATATGCACAGTAAGCACATCCAAGACCAAGCTAAAAAGATATAGACTCAAAGTTGACCCTTGGTGCAGTCCTACAGCTATAGGAAAATCTTTTGTAACCCTCCTTCTATTCTCACACAAGTTTTAGCCTCATCATACATATCTTGGATTGCTCGAATATAAGTGATACGAACTCTTTTATTCTCCAGAGCCTTTCACAAGACCTCTCTCGATACCCTATCGTAAGCTTTTTCCAGATCAATGAAAACTATGTGTAGGTCTTTTTACTTCCTTCGATACCTCTCCATCAATTTTCGTAGAAGATAGATTACTTCTATAGTTGACCTCCCAGGCATAAAACTGAATTGATTATCTGAAATACGAGTCTCTTGTCTTAATTTTCGTTCAATTACTCTTTCCCATAACTTCATGGTATGACTCATGAGTTTAATCCCTTTGTAATTTGCACAGTTTTGTATATCTCCCTTATTCTTATAAATAAGAATTAAAGTACTTCTCCTCCATTCATTTGACATTTTCTTAGATCTCATTATTTCGTTAAATAGCTTTGTGAGTCAGCTTATACCTTTCTCTCCTAGGTACTTCCACACTTCGAAAGTTATATTATCCGGTCCGACCGCTTTTCCATTTTCCATCCTCTTCAAAGCTTCTTTTACCTCGAACTCTCGAATTCTACGATAAAATGTTTTATTTTGGTCCTCCTCTCTAGTGTTTAGAATGTTCGAGTCCTCTAACGTCCCATGTCCCTCATTAAATAGCTTGTGAAAATAACCCTTCCATCGATCCTTGATGTCTTGTTTTGTAACCAAAACTTTACCCTCTTCATCTTTAATGCATTTCACTTGATCTAAGTCTCTTGTCTTCCTTTCCTTACTTTTAGCAAGCTTGTAAATATTCCTTTCTCCGTCTTTGGTACCCAAAAATTGATATAACTCGTTGAATGCTTTAGCTTTTGCCTCGTTCACCGCGTTCTTAGTATCTTTTTTTGCTACATTATATTTTTCTCAATTTTCACCGTTTTTACACACGTACCAAACTTTATAACATTCCCTTTTAACCTTAACCTTATCTTGAACACTTGCATCCCACCACCAAGATTCTTTATCCTTAGGTCCAAAGCCTCTTAATTCACCGAGTGTCTCTTTTGTTACCTTCCTAATCCCTTTAGTCACTTCGTCCCACATATCATTTGCACTTCCTTGTACCTCTCAAATCTCTTCCTCCATAATCCTTCTTTGAAAAAACATTTGTTTTCCTCCCTTTAGTTGTCACCATTTGATCCTTGGGACTCTGTCTCGACAATTTCTCCTTACTCTCATATTAACCAGTACATCCATAACCAAAACCCTGTGTTGGGTAGTCAAGCTCTCTCCAGGGATGACTTTGCAATCCATGCAAAATTTTCTATCCGATTTTCTTATAAGAAAATAATCAATTTAAGAGTAAGAACTCCCGCTTCTGTACGTGATAAGATGCTTTTTCCGCTTCTTAAAACAAGTGTTAGCTATTGTAAAATCAAAAGTTACTGAAAAATCTAGAATCGCTTTGCCTTCTGCATTAACAACTCCTATACCATAGCCTCCATGCAAACCCTCAAACCCCCTAGATTCACTCCCAACATGACTATTTAGGTCTCCTCCTAGAACAATCTTCTCTCCTAAAGGTATTCCCTAAATTAAACCTTCTAAATCCTTCCAAAATTTTATCTTGTAGTGCTCGTCTAAACCTACTTGGGGTGCATACGCACTGATAACATTAAAAGTCTCTTGTTCCACAACAAACTTCAAAGTTATGATTCTATCTCCGAGCTTTTTCACATCCACAATATTTTTCTTCTAATTCTTATCTACTATTATGCCTATCCCATTTCTAGATTTTACCTTACCGGTGTACCAAAGCTTAAAACCTAAAGTGTCAAGTTCCTTTACCTTTTCTATCACCCACTTAGTTTCTTGTAGGCATATAAAATTAATTCTCCTCCTAATCATGGCATCAACTAATTCCATAGATTTACATGTAAGTGTGTCTATATTCCAAGTACCAAAACACATCCTACTCTTGTGAACTAGCTTCTTTACCCTCACCGTTCACGAAAATGTGGGAACCCTTACTTATTTTTCACTGCACTCAGGCGGCGATGCAGCGGCTCTAACTCATTTGACACTGTACTCGAGCCATACAGCGCGTTGCTTAGGGACAAGGACCTAGCATTAATACAATCACATCTTTGATCCATGTCATAAAGATTCGACAACGTTTTACGTTGGCTGTCGACTGCCTAACACAACCCTCTTCTTTTTTCTGGGCTTAGGACCGACTATGTAAAGGGATTTGCAACAAAACTCACATATAAGCAGAGTTTATCTTGATATTAATTACAACTCAAAAATAGGAAACTATTGATAATTATCAAAACAAGAATTTGGGTAAAACTGAACACAAAATGGATTTAGTTCAAAAGAAAATTATATTTAAACAGTCACACACCTTGCTCAAAAGGGCAGCGAGATGGATCTTCACCAAAATAAATAATCAAAGCATCCACATTCCCACCCTGTAGAATGTAAGATTCTCCAAGTAAAGCACAGCCTTTATATGATTTATAAAGATCTTAAAATATATCCTCAAAGGCCTACCACGACAGAGTATAGTGAAGCCAATGAAGAGACTTCGGCCTCCGCAGAACAGAGGAACTCCTTCAAATTCTGAAAAAAAAAAGAAGAAAACAACAATAATTTGAAGACAAATAATGTATAATTTTCCTGTATGAAGATAAAATTGATCAAAGAAACAATTTATTAAGGATTATCATATAAGGAATATATTTGGGTTCTTAACATCGTATGCTTAACATCGTATGCCAGCATATGCTAAAGATTTTTTTTTTTTTTTGCGATGAATATGCTAGAGATTCTTCATGTTTATATGCTAGCGACATTCAGATATTTGAGCTTTTAACCAACATAAAAGTCATGCACATTTTAAATTTTCCCATATTTTTCTAACGTCAAAACTTACAGACCCTGACCAATTACTGTCAAGCCTCAATGTGTGCCTCCTAGCATAGGGACTCAAAACAGAAGTTGTTCTTAAGTGAACTTCCATTTTCTTTCAGAGAACATAATTAACAAACTCAGTTGGCAGTAAATGTTTTATTTCCACCCTTCCAGTAACCACATGGAAAAGAGTGGGGACATGAAAAGACAAAGTTCATTACTGTATGGGGCAAAATTTATTTACAATTCATGGCCTTGCCCAATTAAGTTAGAGATTTACTTGAATTACTGTAGTATAATTTTTTGTGGAAATCCAAAACTTGAAGCAGGGAAAATGAACAAGACTGGCGAAATTAAAGAAAAAAAAATGAATAAGATGAAAAGACATCATTGGTGACTGAATTGCTTCAAACTTATAAAATAAGGAAAGGCATGATGCCTATACCTTGCAGAAAGTTTCTGATATAGGACCATCATTTTCAGAGCTCGACAGTTCATGTTTAACTTTCTCTAATCCTTTCCTTATAGCTTGCATCTCCTCTGCTACAAATTTCAATTGGATCTGGAACATAATCATACGTGTCAGTTCCAGCAACTATACAATGTCCATCAACATAATGAAATGAAGAGCCTTGGAGAAGTCCAGAACCTTTGCTGCTGGCTCTAGGTTAGCAAGATCCTTGGAGAAGTCTAAAACTTCTCGTAATTTATCTGCCAGAACCTATGGGTAAGCATAAAGATTACCATTCATTAAAGATGCAGACTTCTCCAAAAAGAAATATAATAAAAGCTATCCAAAAGATTATCCCAACTTAACATCAGAATGGACTGCATAGCACAGAAGGTGATCATATTCATTACAAAAATAGGAAAGAAAAAAGAAACCAACTAAGAATAAATAACAACATGTACCTTACAAAGATAATGCATGAGAGTTATCTTCTTGTTCTGTGAACGTGTCTCAGTGAGTTTAAGAAGGCTATCCAATCTGAATCCAATAGCAAAACCTAAAAGAAGGTTGGAGGATATAAACATATCACACTAAAGATCAATAGTGTCAACACCAAGTGCAGATTGCTACAATATGAAGTCACACAAGTTGTAAAAAGTAGATGAAATTGATAATGGAAATGAACAATGAATATGTGGATTAATGTTTCCCATAGCTCTATAAATTTACATATCATGATATGGTATTTCCACAACAGCATGTGGCTCAAATGTCCATTTTCATCATTGCCTAAACAAACACCAAGTACAAAAAGCCCTGCTACTATCTGCTACTAATGATATCAGCAGCCTATTATATTAAACAACCATGGAAAAATGTAAATTATGTTTGTGAACGGAACTATGCAGAATAAGGTAAACGAAGAGAAAACCAAGATATCAAAACAAAAAAGAATCAAGTAATCAACGTGATTAAAAAAATAATAATAATAATTCCAAGTTCACAAATTGTGCTTCATGTTCACATACTATTATCACCCAGATTCCCTTAGCCAACCATTACTTCAAAATGTGTACCACCATTCATTATGCATTGATGTAAAATAATATTTTAGAAAGTCCAAATCTACACCAAAACTCTCCTTGCAATACAGCTAACTAAATTTTAATTTTCTTATTCTGGCTACTACAGAGGATTGATGAAAAAACTGTTAATATCTGAAGTCAGAATAAGAAAATTAAATTTATCAAGGAATGATATTAAGGGCGTAGATCAATAAGAAATTTTTAAAAATTGACTAGTAAACAAAATGGCATTTCTGAAGACATAGTTTACAATAGAACACAATAACATCGTTTGATCCATGTAGTTAACCCCACCTAGTGGGTAAAGGCTTTGCTGTTGTTGTTGCTGATTAGTAAACAAAAGGGCCATTAGCCTTACACTCCTAGTGGGAAAAAACTCCATATGAACAACAGCCTATTATCACAAAATGTGAGGGTAAAACAAAGTAAACAGTAAAAGGGAAAGAGAATATAAATGAGGCGTATGGATTATATTTACACACAATATGTCACTTCTATACATGTAAAAACCAAAAAGAAAAATAAAATTATAAGACAGGAGTAATGTGAAGGTGTATCAGGAAAGAATATAAATTGTTTCAAATACAGATATGCTCTTTGAATGATTGTACTTTTCTTTGCAATCTAAACTTGCACGATTCATAGTGCATTTATTTAATACCATATACATTTATTTTATCTTACCCTTGGCAGTTCCCCGGTTCAAAGTATTTCCTAGAGAAAGTATTGTTTGCATGATTCTCCTGAATTTGACAGAATTCCTGATCTGAAAAACACAATCGCAACATCCAAAATATTATTTATGAAAAAGCAAAATAAATTGCCAGAAAGAGTTTAAGTATAAAGGAGGATTATCGTGCCTCTTCTGAAGCAGCATTAACAACATGCAGGTTATTTCTAAGGTCAGAAACCTACAAAACAAAATGTTATGGTCAAACTGGACAGCAATTTAGAACCCATTTTTTTTAACTGGTATTCACAACGCCAATCTTCTACCTGAGAGTGGAACTGAATCTTGAATGAAAAAACTCTGAGCTTAGATTCTACCCGTGGTACTTTCATCAACTCCAGGAAGAACTGTAATGGAAATTAATGAAGATATAATCCAGAATAATGCCAAGACAAGGTAGAAATGCAGTACTCTCCACCATTGACGTTAAGCATTAACAATTAAAATTGTGTAAGCAAAGCCAGAATTTAAATATTCATACATCCTGTAGTGTCAAACAGGAGAGATCCAAAATATAGCAAGCTTAATCATGGGAACTGCAAGATCACTTATAGTTATAACTCTATGCAACGAAAAGAAAGAAAAAAACCTGTTCACATCTCCCTAGCTTCTCCTTTTCTCCAGTATAACCCTATGCAACAATTAACAAAAGTTATTAAATTTTCAAAGAAAGAGGAGTCCCATCATGTTAAGGTACTTGAAATCAGCATATTAATTAATCACTACTATCTCACAACCTTGAGTAGTTCTATCTCCTCTTTCGTAGGACAAAACTTTATCAGGTTCTCAACCAGATCAGTATCTAATGCTGACTCTTCCAGTGCAAGTACTGAGCTCTGTGAACATACCAAATAAGCCATGACTCATGAATAATAAATCCAATGAACACTCGTCAATTTGACTAGGCGATTTCATTATGAACAATACTAGACCTAGAAAATAACGAAAAAAGCAGTGTAAATGTAGCACAAGTACTAGCCAATATGCATATGCTTTAAAAGATTTTAATAATTGTGTATTTGACAGACCAAAAGCAGAATGATGCTGTTGCAAAATTGCAACTGTTACCCCCCCCCCCGGGGCCCCCCAAACCCTCCCTGTTTTGAATCATTAACTGATAGGCACATTGTCATAACTGCATTTCATAGTAGGGTTAAAGAGATATCTAAATTAAGCACTTCTATAAGAAAAAAGCACTCTTTAACCATCTTTTTTAGTGAAGGCCTTATACAGTTTAATGTACAAAGTAATATTCTTGATAGATCAAGTAAACTCAACTCAATCTTTATTCCCATAAAAAATCCTGACGAAGTTTCTTTCATACAACCATTATCTGGGTTAAAAAAATATATAGATAATACTCTCTCTGATTATGTCAAAAGTTTTTTTTTATCTTTAAGTGGCTCTTGATACCTACAAAGAACATGCTATCTGTGCATGTACTATAAATAAATAGACGACAAAGCAAAATGGTTGAAAATTCTATAGAAATTTCATATGATACCCCACACACACACACACACACACACACATATATATGTTTTTGGTGAGTACTTGTATTTTAATCCAACACCAAGAAACTATGCTCTTCAATATTGACTATTTCTTTTAAAATCATAGCACATGAAATTGTTTTGTAAATACTTTTTTTCATGATAAAGTAATAATTCCAGTTAGGTTACTATTTTCAATCTGCTGCAGAAGTTTCTGAGTTTGTAGGCAAGAAATTACTTAGTAAAGCAACACGTTTACTGAGATCTTTATTGGTGTGATACAAACAAAACTGAGAACCACTAGGTAAAGAAAAAAACAAATTAAATAAGTTAAAGAAGAAGAAGCAGCAGGAGGAGGAGGAGAAGGATAATGATAACCTCTTCTTTACAGCTGTACACTAAAGGTGATGCCAACATTATTTATCTTCGGATGAACATGAATCACTATTAAACTATAGATAAACTCTGAATCAAATAGAACAAAGCATGAAGACAGTTTTCTTAAATGAATAGTACACCATATCATTTAATAATAGTTGGTTTTGTTTACTACTTTCCCAATGCCATTATAACAGTAATGTCAATCTTACCATTAAATCTTGCAATGGCACTTTCACTTTTGAAAGGAGGATTTCGATATTATATGCTCGTGTATAGTCAATCTGCAAGAAGGGATAATATTTATCTTGATCAATATGAAAAAGTAAGATGATACCACCTTTGTGCCGTGGCCAAACAAAATATAAATATCAGTGAGTATATTTTAAAACTGCACCATACAGATAAACATTCATTATTTCACACACTGTACTAAAGGAGTGAACTCTCATGATTCCATAATATGTAGAGAGGAAGAAAATACTGTAGACACTACTGATTTCAAGATGGATTGGTTATACACCAATACTTTCCTAATATTTTCCAAATTAATTTTGTGCACATCAATTTTAAGACTTCACTGAGTCATTTCTAAAATTATCTCAAATTGTTCATCAATGACAAGCTGACAGTTGAACACTAGCAACTTTATAGTTATATGGTGCCAACGTGAAACAATAACAGGGGATTAGATTAAGATCCTAGCAATTATTTTTCATGCATTTACCTATCACATTCAGATTTAAACAACTAGATGATGTAAACGAGTAGAAGCACTCTCTGTCCCACTAGAAACTGAAGCTCAATTACCAGTTGCACTTTATCAGATTTAGGCCCAACTGAGCTTTGGACTTTTGACTTCTTGGCAGGGCCGTTACTTGGGACTGCTGCTGAGAAGAGACTCTCAAGCTCTGACCTATCAATCTCTGGGGCCCTACATTAAAGATTATAGAAGCAGAGACATGTGAGACACTTGAACAATAAAAGGACCATCAATCATAGAAAATGGAACACCATAGCCAAAAATCAACATTACTTGGAAGCTTCACCAGATTTCTGTGTCTCAGCCCACAAGCTTCCTTTCACTGCTCGAGATAGTTTCAACCAATTCAATGGCTTCAACTTCTTGGTGTGATTCTTTGATCTGACATGTGTTTCATCCTTTGGAGGAGGAATTGGTGGGGACGGAGGAGGTCCAGCTCTAATTGGTTCATGTTCCTTTAGTGGAGGAGTGGGAGGAGATAGCAGTGTTTGAGGTTTTGAAGGAGATGAATCAGATCTTGTTTTAACGGGTAAAATCTTCTTCAGAGGAGGTGTTGCGGAAGAAAGTGGAGGAGGTGGCTGAGTTGAAGTGATTGCAGAAGCTGAAGGATGGGAAGCACCATCAGCTTGTGACTTATTTTGGAGAGTAGATGAGAATGGAGTCCCAGTTGTAGAGCTAACATTAAATGACTGACTTCTGTCTTGTGATTGGGATTCAGTTTCTTCAGTAACTGGATGTCTTGATTTCAAAGGTAAAACATGATGGCGATGTGATTCCATGTGGGGAGGAGAATCATGAACTTCTTTAGTACTGCTAGTCACAGGAGGCCGCAGTCGAGGTGTTTTTGGTGAGATTGAACCACTAGAAGTGGTATCCACAGAACCAGGTAAGGATAAGTCAGATGAATGCTGTTTTGTGTAGAGATTTTTAGAATCTGTTACCCAGTTACTGGACTCTGAGGTTCTTTCAACAGTGCTGGGCATTTCTTGACAGATGATGTCGGAACTACTAGGCCGTGGTGGAGTAGTATCAACCTTGATGGTCTTATCCTCTTTTCTACTCATATCATTACCTGGGATCTGCTTAGTTGAGGACACAGACTGAATTTCCAAATTTGAGGGCAAGAAGCAATTTGCTTCATTCTTTTTCTCCTGAGGCATTTGAGGACCTGTTTGATGCAAAAAAGTGCCACTATCCACATACTGACCAGAACTTGTATCCAACTTGTCATGTATGATAGCCGAAGCACGTCTTTGTTGGAGTGCATTTAGTGCAGGATCTTCCCTGGGACTCATCCAGTCCCCATTGCTAAAGATCTCTTGAGCTTTGGAAAATGCTTCAATTGGCAGTCCCTCCTTCTCGTCAAAGCATGATGTGCCATTCTCAAGAACAGCTGCAGCAGCATCCATCTCTGAGAAAAGGATCTTAATACAAACATGAACCAAAAAATAAATTCCATTAGGAATATATGACCTCAAATAACTACACATTTAGAGGTGGAAAATAGATGTACCTCTGCTCTGAAATCCTTTGGGAAGTGATCTTTAGCATCCCATAAAACATCAATTTTATCCCGGTTAAGCATCAGTATGTTAGATCTAAGAAAAGCCGTGTTGAACATGGCATGGAACATCATCTGTTCACTCTCCAAGTCACCATTCAAGTTAATGCTCTCAATCAAGACATCACCTTGAACATGGCAATTGATATCGACTATAATTAGTTCATACTCTCCCTGCAACACAGTCAAAGGGAATTCCAAAATAATTACAACACTTGGAACAGATTCCAGATGCATCTCTCTTGCAAGACTAAATAAGTTGATACACAATATTAACTAGGGCATTGAATATTTTGGCATATTAAAATTTAAGAGAATCCCTCCTGAATTCATCTGGGTCCTTATAAGGCCAAAAGCCAAGTTGAAATTTGACTAGGATCTGATAAATGCTGATATTCCCATTAGAGCATCCCTTGTGTTCCCAATACTGAACAGAGATTATATTAACTTATCTATCCTTCCTTATTTTAGATTTATTTTTCTCTTTCCTTATATATTTTTAAGATATTGATTCCAATGAAGGCTGCACTGGTGCAGAGTCTTGGATCACAGACTAAGACCCATCTTATAAAGGAACTCCAGTATTAGTCAACGAGGAGTAAAGCATTACATGCTTTTCAGCAGCATATATGCATGCATGTTTCTATCACTAATGATCCTAGGCTTCTGAACAACTAAAACTTAATTACTCAATCCTGCACCACAATTTAGAGGACTTTGTAAGTCAAAATGGCTTAAAATGAAACTAGCAATGAAGGAGGAAAGATCAAAAGTCATATTTAGCCCCATTTCATTTCAGAGGTCTATTTGTCACAAATTATGAGGGGTTGGAAGTAATTCAAGGATATAGCTACTCCTAGCTTTTATCAAATTTCGGCACAACAAAACAATAGACTTTTATTCGTTAAGACATATCTTGAACAATATTGTTGGAGATTTAGTGTTTGTGATATATTTTGTAAATATTTGTTTGCTATAGCAATTGTTAAGCACCGACTATCTTAAAAGCATAAACTGTTAGGTGGAGGCCCAAGAATTACTTTTATACCTTTGAAATGCCCCCTAACAAAAGAGCCCTTTGGGCTCGAAGTATGGACAATACACAAATCTACTTTACCTTGTACTGAAACTTAATTTAATTATGAAAAATGAGGGCAGCTAGGATTTAACTTCTGACCAATTAGTCATAAAGGCTCTAATACTGTGTTAAGAACCGACTCTCCTAGAAGCTTAGGCTGTTAGGTGGATGCCTAGGAATGGCTTTATATGACTAGCAGTAACAATTATCTGTCAAAATCTCAGGACAATAGCTGCAATGATATATTTAATCAGTGCATGCATTGCCTCCTAAGAAGCACAGGTTAACAAACAGAAATAGTCTAAAGCAATGAATGAATTATTTCTTCTACTTTTCACCATGTGAAGTAAGAGGTAATTTCACCTGCTTGTAAGCCCGGACATTTTTGGCTCTCTTTGGCATTGAGTACAAGATTTTCGAATTTTTATCAGCAAGAGCAGGATCCTGTCCATAAATTCTAAACATCGGACGACAACTACCTTTCCCATCAAAGTTTGGGATATATCTCAGAATGATGCAGTCCAACCTGAGAGCCCTATCCAATGGAGGCCAATCTAAGGCCACATTCCACCTTGATACATACTCCAGATACCTCAGTTGGGAAGGGATTGGATCCAATGGCATCATCATATGCAAAAGCTTGTGAGGAGCATGCCCGTAAACCATATCCAAAGTCCTTTCCTCCCCATTACATTGCTTTCGGAAAATCAACAATGCAGCCAACATGAAAGCCAAAGCCGGCCAAGCATCACCATTCTCACAATGCATCAACAACACATTGTGCTCCCCACGCGAGAGCCAATTTTCACATGACCTTAAAAAATGGCGTATGTCCTCCATTTTAGGCACGGGGCAACCATGGTAGTGGCCAGGATAGTCCATAACAGTAACATTATTCTTACACAAAATGTCCCCAATCTTGGTTTTGGTCTCTTCCTCACGGAAATTACATACCATAATGGAAGCATCAGGCACGTTCTCTCGAAATTGACCAACTATCCCATCCATGTAGCCTTTGTAACGTTTTTCACTCCAAGAATATTCCACCGTTAAACAGCAATCAAAAACTACATTTACATTAACAGACAGTGAATGTTCCAACAATATATCAATCAATATAAGTAAATAATGATATTTTTTTTTCTCATTCAGAGTATTCCAACAAACACATGCAATGAAATAAAGGAAAGGAATGAAGAAAAGAGAAGGGGTACCATAAACTCTGTCAGAGATCTCGAGAAGACCATCGGGGGGCTTGAGAGACGACAATTTGCGCTGCATGGCTATCTTTGATTCCAGAACCAGAGCCCTGTCTACTTTTCCTTACGGTTTAAAGCATTTCTTTTTCAAGAAAATGAATAAATGAATGAATGAAAGGGAGTTTCGGGATTCTTTCTAAGTGGGACGAATGGCAATGGACGTGTGTGGTTTTTGTTTTGCAGCTGAATTTTGTGAGTGATGCTGAGGGAGAAATTATTAGAATATCTAAGAGGAAGAGTTCTTACTTGCTTATTTGAATTTGTATTATATTAGCTTTATGAGTAATTATTTTCTCTTATTTTAATGAGACTTTCAATGTTATATATCTAAGGAGGATGGTATAAAACGCACGCTCATTAGTTTTAACCTCATGATTTGATGAAATTTGTTGAGATTTGTGTTTTCTTCTAAATTCATAAATTTGAAAAAAAGATTTACAGTACATATAGTTCGATCTTTTCTACACGTAAGTTTTTTGTAACACATTCTTGTATCTAATGTGACAAATATTTAATAGTATAAACTAAAAGAGAATTTTTACTCTAAAAACATATAAAAGTAATGTTACCTATCGAATGACGTGGACATTGCGACCATGCAGCACGTAAACCGTGGATGTCCACAACGGAATTAATTGATGAATTGCTATCCTTTTCATTTCCTACAGCATCGTAACAGGGATAATTTTATGATATTTGTCTTATTATTAAGGTATGATACTCATTAAGCATTTTATTGATTGTTGGTTATTTAAAATATTTATTATGAAATTATTATTCAATAAATGATTGATAATTCACTCTGGTCAATCTCTTTCGGACATGAATTTACTTGATTCAAAAGGAAAGAACTTGTATCAATATCTCAACTTCTATTCAAATATGGGTTTGATTAACATTCCATATTATGAAAAATATTTATCATTCGAAAAGAGGAAAACATGAAATCATTATCTAAAAAAATACCTTGATTATATCTATTAAGGTATCATAGAAATTTTCTCATATAAATCGTGTATGAATATAAAATATGAATATGAACAAACACTTACAAAAGCATAGTACATTCAAGTTAATCTGTATTTGGCCACTAACATTATTAATTAATAAATGATTATTTAAATAATTAACTATTATAATTAAACATAATTAATAATATAATTAGTTTAATACACACAATCTGATTACACTAAATTTATACAAGTATTTATCATAAATATGACATTCTTCCTACAAGATGATGACACGTGCATCATTGTCCCCTGTCCACTTTTGCAATCTTGCATTAGCATCACTATGCACCTCTCTGAATAGAACTAATTTTTTTTTTTAAAAGTTTAATTGGTATGTGCAACTAGTGTAATGGAGTTTTATATTGATATTTATTAATATTTTAATAAATTAATATTTATTATTATCTCTCTTTTAGTAATTAAAATAAAAATAAATGTATCAAAATATTAATAATATCAATATAAAACTTTTATATTGATAATACATATACTTTAATTCTATTTTTTTATCTCTATTAGTGGGGTATATATATATATATATATATTGAAAATTCTTTGGAGAAAAGTGCACAAAATAAACTAAGAAGCTACTACACAATCAAAGCAAACATGACTATTATCAGCGAAAATAGCTAAGGAAAAAAAAAAAAAAGCAGGAAGAGCATGCAAAAAATAAACTAAGAGCTAATTTGACCATGTTTTGTCATAGTATTACAAAACTATTTCCTTTCTTATAACTGTGTTGAAAACCACCTGCCATAGTTGGCTCGAAAATTCTTTGATCTTTACTCAAAAGGTGCACAATGGTGTTAAGGTTCATAACCTGGAGAAATTTTTAGGTTGGTATAATCTATCATGTTATTACTTAAGTACTCAAATCATTATTTGATATATGTAAAAATATTATTAATAATTAATGTAATTTTATGATAATCATCACTACTTTACATATATCAAATAATAATTTAAATGTTTATAATAAATCATGTCTACTAAAAAATTACTCCACTACTCCACAACCTGACGCCACAAGGTGAATAGCACACTTTGAATCTATCTCAATAATAACTCTCTAATAGCCCAACTCGTTCGTCCTTCTATGACCCAAAAGAATGCCTCATAACTCAGCCATAGTTATGGTACAAGAACCTAGATTAGCCACAAAACTTGATAAGAAAGCACCTTGCCCATTACGGATAATCCCACTATAAGCAATAAATAAAAGGTGCACCATCACTGACACATCGACATTAATCTTGGTCCAACCCTCAGGGGGAGGAGTCCAAGAGATACGAGCAACATGAAACTGAGGAACAATTCACTGCACAAGGCTAAGAGCATGACAATAATTAAATACAAGATGAAAAATCTTGTGAGGGAAGAGATGAGGGAGGAAGCCCAAACCCTTCAAAAATAACAATGCTCCTGTGTGACCACAAGACAAAGCAGCCAGAAGAGAACACCAAGCTCCATCTACCCAAGGGGCTTACACCAAATTTGTCATTAAGATTCAACTTCACCCACTCCCTCAAGAAAGTATCGAAAAACTTTATCTTTTGCTGGTACAATGTATGGAGAATGGATTAGTTTTGTATATAGAAAAATGTACACACTTCCTCGTCTCTTCCCCTCCTTTAAAATCTTTCAATCAAGAGTTTTGGTCACTTTTTCCTTTTCATGCCCCATCGAAACATGCTTAGTTGACACGAGAGAACTCTATTTGAAAAATGGTAGGTTGAAATGTAACCTCATAAGTCCAAATATACAATTAACATGTTTATGTTTGAAATCCAAACTACTAGAGTAGCAGTAAATTAATAGTATATTAATTAAAAAAACTTCTATTAATTAATGAATAATATCCTTGAGAGAAAGAGAAAAGTCATTCTTGTTCTCCTCTTATAAGATCATTATAAATGAAATCTACTTTAGGAGGAAAACAAAACAATAGGCAACTTGACTGTCTCACTCTAAAGAGAACTTATGAATTTGACCCAACAAAAAAAAAATAATAGCCTGTGCATATGATGATGACTTATAAAGTCAATTTCAATATCCTATGATGACTCTTCAAAAATACTTCTAATATAATGATTTCTAAATTTTTCATCTAAGGAATGAAAGTGGTCAGTAGATCTTCTTCACGCTTCGAACATCATTATTTGTAATTAAATGTGTTCTTTCTTTTTCTTTTAAATATACAAATTATTATATGAATAACATTTTACCATTAAACATATTAATGACTCAATAAACAAATCTATAAGACCTAATAACATTTTATAGTTAATTTGGGAGTTTTTTTAATAATAAAAGAAAATTTTAAATAAATTTTCCTATTAAGGAAAATACCTGAGCACTTAACACAAAACATAATAGAGTAATTTGCACAAGATTGTTTTCATTGTTGAGAATTTTAAAAATTTAGGCTATAATAGTTATTGACTATGTGCACCTAATTTGGGTTAATGTTAGGCTAATATTGTGTAAACAGTGTCCCTAGAACCAACCTATCAAGAGATGCCTCTTAAATTTAACATAAATATATTTTTATTCTCTTTTTACCTTGAACCTTAATTTTACCTTAATTTTATCTCCATGTCAGTGGTACTTCTTCATTCATTAAACATTGTAACATAAAGATTCATGTTCATCGATAAAGGTACAAAGCCCTTTCAATTTTAGTTTCTTAGTTAATATATTCTTCAAATTTTATCTTTCATGTAGTAGAAAGATCAATAATTATTAACATACTATATTTTAATTTCAAAATCAACATCCAATGTCATATTTGTGCACCAAATTTAGGTTGATGTTCAGTATGGTGACAAGCAATGCATTTTTTTTTTTTGATCAAGGAGGAAAACAAAAGAAACAACAGCAAAGAGAACTAGAGTCTAAGTCTCGAAAGACCAATAGCGTCTGCAAGCATAAATGGAGACAGAGCAGGGGGACAAGAATCCCACACGATCATCCCTTGCATGGAAGTTTGTCTTGGCCAACCAATCAGCACACTCATTGCCTTCTCTCAAAGTATGTTGAAAGTGAAGGTACCAATCAAAGTTCATAAACAACCGAATTTTGTTAACTATGGAAACATGAGGATGAAAACGAGACACCCCATTTTGAACCATAGTAAGAGCTGTCAAAGAGTCAGATTCTAGAATGATGGATCGAACAAGTGACCGCCACGCTAACTCCGATTTGGGCCATGGAAGATTGCTTGAAGCTCACAGCGGTGAGACTAGAAGAAATGCCACAAGAAAATGTAAAAACACAGAGAACCATTGCCCATACGATCACGAATAAGACCACCGAAACCCCGCCCTCCCTGGATTACCAAGAGAACTCCCATCCACATTAATCTTCCACCGATTTTGAGTCAGGGAGACCATTTGACCTCGCGGGGTGGTCTTGGGATAGTGTTGGATGAATACACCTCACAATATCACTAGAGAGAGTGTGGATTTGATTTAAAATATACCACGGGGTCCAACTTAGTATGCAAGAAAACACTTGTGCATTACGCGACTTCCATATAAACCAAAAAGTACCAAATAATAAGCATGTCATCCAAATAAAGTACACATTCCCATGTTGTGAATCGTCAAAATTTGAATTAAATTTTTCTTGCCAGACACGTTTTGCTTAAATCATGTCAACTGCAGTGTAGTAGAAATCATGACCCGAGAAAGCCGAAAGGTTAACCAAACACGGTTGGCAAAGGTGAGTCCCACGAAGAGTATGGAGAATGGTTTTGAGAGGGCACCGCATCTTTGGCAAGACGGGTCACTAGAAACATGCCTCATAGAGCTTCTTCCAAATCACCATTAGAAGGAGACAATAATGCATGGAAAGCCAAAGAAAATGTTTAATGTTTTCGGGTAACTTGAGATGCCAAAGCCAAGACCAATTACCCGTATTAGCATGAGGAGGATTGGAGTTCATCAATATCCAATTGTAGCCAACCTTAGAAGAATATAAACCAGATGTCGAATGTGCCTTTGTATCAATCGTGTATCATCCAAGTTATCAACCAAACAGAAGCTTGCATCTGCAACTGAATATGGCTGGGAATATCAGTCGCAATAAGCTCCCAATGCCAAGTATTATCATAAAAGATGTCTTTCACTTTAAGGTGAATATCATTTATGTGAACGTAAGGAACCAAATTGCACAAGTAATCTGTTTCAAGCCAATGATCATATCACAGAGAGATGTCTCCTCTTCCAATATTGTACTTGAATCCCTCCTTAATAATGTCAACCGCTTTAACAATGGCTCTCCAAACATGAGAAAGCTAAAGAAATATTTTAGGAAGTTCAAGCATGAAAAAGGTGTTGGCTCGTAAATATTTGGAAGTTAAAAGTTGTACCCAAAGTTTATCGTTGCTATGAATCAGGTCCCAAACCCGCTTCCCAAGCAGGGCCACATTGGTTTCCCTAGCAGAGTGGATGCCCAATCCTCCTTGGCTTCGAGGAAGTTTTACAGTGTCCCATTTCACCCAATGAGAATGATTACCTCCCAAACAAAATGTCGATGGAAGCATAGCCGATCAAAAAGCCCATTGGCTTTCCGTAAATTGCATGGAGTAGATAGGGATGGCGGAAAGGACGAAGTAGCAAGAGTCACACGTCCCGCACGATTAAGTAATTTTCTTTCCAACCTGCAGTGGAATTCGACTTTGAACTTTGTCAAGAATAAAACCAAATACATTATTTGTAACTCTATCGTAACCAGGGGGAAGCCAAGATATTTGCCAAGGTTAGTTGTGTGGTGAAATTGGTGATAGAAGCAAAATTATTAATTTTAGTGCGAGGGACATTCCTAGAAGCCATAAAACGGGTCTTCTGAACATTAACTTTGAGACCAGAGGCATCACAAAAAGCTGCAAGAACTTCTTGGACCATTCTTGCTTGAGTGGAATTAGCTTGGGTAAATAAGAGGCAATCATCCGCAAAAAATAGATGAGAAATTGCTGGGCCATCCCGTGTCACTCTTACCGGCTTCCATATTCCATCATGAACATACTCCTGAATTAAAAGAGCTAGCTTCTCCATGCAAAGAACAAAAAGATAAGGTGATAGGGGGTCACCTTGTCTAAGCCCTCTTTTAGGCTCAAAAAGCTCACATTTCTCACTATTCCATTTCAAGGCAAGAGAAGAGGACGTAGTGCAATGCATAATAAGGTGAATTAAAAGAGGGGGAAGACCAAACTCAGTAAGTGTAAGTCTCAAAAAATCCCTAATCCACTCTATCATAAGCTTTCTCAAAGTCTATTTTAAAAAGAAGATAGCCGGACTTGCCTTTCTTTTTATGCATGTGATGGACAATCTGGCCCGAGCAATTATAGCATTATCAAAGCCAAGGTTCCCGATTTGGGATGAAACTGCTCGAAGAGGACCAATGAGACCATCCAGGTGAGGTCTAAGTCTATTAACCAAGACCTTTGAGATGAGCTTCATGAGGACATTGCATAAACTGATAGGGCGGAAGTCCTTCATAGATAAAGGAACATCAACCTTAGGGATTGGGACAATAAGCGTCTCTCGATAAGCACCTATCAAAAGTACCATCTTGGAAAGCATCGTTTCTCACTCGACAAGCATTGGTGGATATCACGCCAAGAACATGCCAAGATGTTTGAAGAAAAAATAGGAAAGTGAAAGCCATCCGTTAGGAGCTTTATAGGGGCTCATGGAGAATAAAGCATATTTGACCTCCTCAAAAGAAACAGGTTGTTGAAGCCTCTGATAAAGCTCCCTGTCAACCTGAGGAATGTACCGAAGGCGTAAATTATGAGGATGACAAGGCTCAGTGGGTTGAAAAGGTGTTTAAAAAGATGTTGGCCTCCTCTTGAGAACCTCCTCATCCGTGCACCAAACCCCATCAACATTCAAGAGTAACTTTATTACGACGTCTTCTTATCCTCCAATAGTGTTTGGGTATGAAAAAATTTGGTATTTTGTTTCTAAATTTAACCCAATTCTCCCTAGACTTTTGGTACCAAAGCATTTCTCCCGAGCAAGAACATCACTATACCATTAGAAAGCTTTCTCTTGAAGTTGACGTTCAAGCCTAATGAGATCAGAGGAAGAGTAGGAATCTAGCTGACGGTGCACTCCCTTAATACGAGATTCAAGGATACTCTTCCTCTTGAAAATATTTCCAAACACCTCCCTGTTAAAAATAATGGATTGCTTACGAACTTCTTCAACTTTAGAAACCACCGTGCCTTGAGTCGACCTCCAAGAGTTAGTCACCACCTCCTCATAATCAGGATGGGATATCCAGGCTGCTTGAAAGTGGAAAAGTCGAGCTTTCTTGGTATAAGACTTGTGAAGACACAAAAGGAGGGGATTATGATCAGAGCTATGTGAAGGGAGCACCTCCACTAGCGCATGAGGAAAAAGAAGGCGCCATTCAACATCCGCAAGGCACCTATCAAGTCTTTTCCTAACATGTACTCCCTGAGAAGCATTGTTCCTCCACGTAAAAAGACCACCAACCGAGCCAAGATCCATGAAGTCATAAGCAGTTAACATATGATGAAAAGAAGCCGCTCGAGATGGAGAGAAGGAACCACCAGAGACTTCAGAAGCAAAAAGAACCTCATTAAGATCACCAATAATAGTCCAAGGACCCAACAAATTAGCCCTCAGGTTGGCTAAATGCTGCCAAAGAGTGCACCGGACTAAGGAGGTGGGAGAGGCATAGACAGCTGAACAAAACCACTCCACTGATCGTCTCTTGATGGAAAAGGTGATGGCATGCAGGTTATTATCCACCAAAGAAACAACAAGGTCCTGTAAACAAGTCAGAATCCAAATGCCACCTGAGTGACCACGGGCTTCTTGAGCGAATAACAACTTATAGCCCAAAGAGGACCAAAGGCGCTCAGACCTCTTTATTGCGCAAAAAAGAGACATGAGGTTCATAAACAAGGAAGAACGAAGGCTGATGAAGCTTAACGAGATCCTTGATATGACTTCTTCTCACACGATTGTGTGCACCACGAATATTCCAAGATAAAATAGATATATCTTTGAACAAGTCCATGGAAAACAACCAGCGAGAGGGGACTGAAGGGAGCTCCGAGAGCTACGTTGCCATAGCAGTAGTAGCATCCTGGGTCTCAGGAATCACATCTTGATTGGCCAATGAAGGGTCCAAGATATCATCATGAATTGGTTGAGCCATGCCACATGTCTCCTGCCCCTCTTCATCTTCATGTAAAAGAATGAACCTGGAGTCTGAAATAGCTTGCATCTTGACGGTGCTCTTAGCCCCTCGACCAAGATCAAAGATAATTGGCTGGTTATTTCTTAGTTCTCCACCTTTGCGAGCAGAAGTAGTGTGCACCGGAACTGTTGCATTCGCTGCATTCACCATGAGAGATAGCTCCCGTTGTGAAGGAAGAGTAAAAGAGTCAAGGTCACTCCGTTGACGCTTGTTGGTTGCGTTAGGGAGAAGTTTCTTGTTATCTTTAGAGATAGACTTCGGGGCCTTCTTTGGTACAATGGTGGAAACCGAAAATTTTGCATGAGAATTGGACGTGCCGCCTTTGCATGTCCTTTCTCTTTCCTCCCTTGATTGGTCATTAATGCCTTGCCTTTCCCATCCTTGACACCTTTAGTTGTTGTAACCTACATAAGTAATGATGATTTGATGAAGGATTTTCCGTTGTTTCCGTTTAACAACCAGCCACTCACCATGAAGAGCTTCCCGGATTATTAGCAACGTCCCCATTTGTGTTAATAACCACAAAATCCTGAATACCCGCCCCATAGCATCTTGCATTTATTGGATAAGGCATTGGCTGCACCACGGTTCTTTAGGAGAAAACAAAACGGTATGTCCTTAATCTGCGATTGCACTACAACGAGAGGTTTCTTACAATCCCTTGCCAAGTGCCCGTAAACCCACGGTTGGCGCATGAATGCGATGAAGTCCTCGTATTCAACACTTCCAGAAACCTTTAATCCACACTTTTCCAACAACAGGTTTATTCAAGTCAACCTCTACACAAACTCTAGCAAATCGGCCACGATGAACATCCAGCGTGTTTGCATCCACCTTAATTGGTTTCCCCACCGCAGAAGCCAAGGTCAACAAAATGCTTTCATCATAAAAAGGAGGTTAAGACCTGGAAAACGTATCCATACCATTGTCTTGTCAATGTGAGCTGAAGGTGAGATGAAATCCGGCGACCATGTCTGTACCGTAAGATAATGATCAAAGATCATCCATGGGCCCTCATCCATAACTTTAGAGCGATCCGTAACATTGTCAAACTTGACCATGAAAAAATCATTACCAATGTCCATAATCTCAAAGCCAGCCAAGAGCTTCCACGTACGCATGAGTCTGTCCTTCATCGTGTTATAGCCAATGCTTTTGCCCAAGAGCTTAACAACATAAATGCATCTTTTGGGGCGCACAAAGCCCTTCAAAGACCGAGTCGTCAATATGAACCATTATTCCAAGGGTTGTCATCTTCATATTCAATTCATTAAGATTTTGTGAGAGCAAGTTCATGTTTTTCGTAAAGGTGCAAAGCAGCCTTACACCCCATAACCATATCCTTAAAAGAGACTTTGGCATTATTCTTGCCAATATCAGGAGGCTCGCGATCCCCCATACCATCTTTTGCACTTGCCGAAAAAACGAAATGCTCTGCTACCATCTTTTTTACTCAAACATTTTTTACAAGCAATGCATTTAATAATAGCTGGTAAAGGATGCACATTTTAAATTTAAAATGAATATATCTTGATACCTTTTTTCACTTCAAGTCTTATTTTTATTTCATCCCACTAAGAGTTGTCTCTTCTCATTTCAAACAATGTAGTTAAAATCAGATTAGATAATGTACCAATGAGACTTTTGGTTCAGGTTCAATTATTTAAACCAACTGGTTGATAAAAGTGTCAATTCGACCCAACTTGACATAGTGAAGCTGGCCCACTTCAAGCCAAGTGAATTTTGAGCCTGGTCAGCCTAGGCTAATATTGGTGCGGGCTAGTAAATTGTTAGCTCAGCCTAGTTCTATGCATGTTGTGGGTTGGATAGATTAGCCCACTAGTCCAAACATGTAATTTTTGTGTTTATTATACTATTTTTTAAATGTTTTGATTTAAAAAAATCATTTGTCAACTTAAAAAAAGTTTATATATATGTTGAAGTTGTTTTTTTTGTGTATTTATTAAAATGTTGATGTTGCTATGTCATAACTTATTAATAGCAAGCTATAAACAATAACAAACCATCATTGACAAAGACGTTGTGTTGCTAAATCATAATAGCAAACTGTCAAGAACATGGTTTGACTTCTTATTGAATTGGGTCAAATCAACTGACAAGTAGTATGTGTTGGGCTATTTCTACATCCATTCAAACAGATTAAAGAAATGGTGGACTTATGGTGTTAAGTCGATGAGTTAATGAGCTATGCATCTCAATTCTCGGGCCAACGAGCTAGCTTGGCCTGAGGCAAGCCAACCCACATTAGGTCAAGCTATAATTTGGTCAAGCTGAAAAAAGGTTTGATTTTAAGTTTTGTTGGCCTAGCCCACACTTTTGATCAAGAATTAAATGTTTCTAATCCTTCAAAATATAAGGAATTTTACTTTTAGTCCCCTATTTTTATCTTTCCAAATGAGTCCCTAAAAGAAATTTTAATTCCTAATTGGTCCATCTATTATCTTGTTGTTTAAATTACCATTATCTTCCTACATGGATGCTCATGTGGCGTATGACGTAGCACTCATAATTTAATGTGAACATTAATAACCTAATGACTAAAACAAAAAATCGCGATATTTAGAAGAATTAAAACAAAAAAAAATACTATATTGAAAGGATATATATATATATATATATATATATATATATATATATATATATATATATATATATAACTTGGGATTTGTTCATCAACAATACACCAACTATAAACTTTTCCATTATACATAATTTTCTTCAACTTAGAAACTCAACTTCTAAATACATTTTTTTCAACTGAGAAAGTCACCTCTAAGCAACTCACCAACTCAAAATCCATCACCTTGAAACACCAAGGGATCAGTCTTCAAGCTACCCAAAGCTTCCAATATTACCATGGCCACAACACTCGATACAAAATATAACCCAAATTAAATATCAATATTATTGAGTTCATTCACACAGATCTATTTTTATCCAACTTTAACTGAATCAACAAACATCCATAACTACTGACTTGAGGCCCATGACATCGCAAGACTGTCCCTGCCATAATCCAATTTTCTTCAATGCAAAATCCCTATGTCTAAGCAACTCACCAACTATAATCCATCACCTTGGCTCATAGTTATCATGTTTTCAATTAAGTTGTGGTGGTTCGATAGGTTTTTTGCTATAGAGTGAAGACAAGGAAATTTTTATGGGCTTTAGGTGACAATGGGTGTTGTTCTACGATGTGGAGGAATAAACTTGAAGTGCAATGGGTAGCATTAGTGCTTGTTATTGATGGCTTATCACTAGGATCATGAAACATAGGCACACAGAGTTCACGATGATGGTGGTATCTGGTGCATGGAGGCTATGAATATGGTGCCTAGGTAGTAGCTCCAAGGATGGTCTCTAAAAGTTGTGGCAGGGATAGTCTTAAGGTGTAATAGGCCTCAAATGAGTGCTTATGAACATTTGGCGGTTTGGTTAGAGTTTTGATGAAAATGAATTCTATGTGAATGAATTAGTAATATTGATATTCAATTTGACTTATATTTTGTATTATACGAGTGTTGTATTCATGGTAGTTTTAGGAAAGCTTTGGATAGCTTGAATGATCACTTGATGTTTCAAGATATTGGATTCTAGGTTGGTGAGCAGTTGCTTAGAGTTGGAGTTTCTTGATTGAAGAAAAATGTGTTTATAGTTGGAGTTTCTGGGTTGAGTAAAATTATGTATAGGGGTAAAGTTTCTGACTGGTGTGTTGTTGATGAACCAATCCCAAGTTAAATATGTATTTATTTCCTCTAAATATTGTGATTTTTAGTTTTAGTCCCTCTAAATATCATTATTTTTTGTTTTATTCCATCTTTTTTTAGTCATTAATTTGTTAATGTTCACATTAGATTATCAGTGCCACATTATACAACATGTAGGATCATGAGTGCCATGTCATATGCCACAATAGCATCTATGTAGGCAAATAACGATAATTCAAAGTATAAGATAATGAAAGGACTAACTAGGAATGAAATTTTTTTTGAGGAACTCATTTGGAAAGTTTTAAAAATATGGTACCAAAATGGAAAATCACTAAATTCTGGGGTACTAAGAATATATTTAAGCCAATAATATGAAATATATAAGAACGTCTATGAAATATGAAAAAATATTGAGTTTTTTAAAAATATATTTATAGTCGATTGATTCAACTAGATGAATTGGTTAGTTCAATTGGGTTTTGATTAGTTTTGACTAGTCTAAAGTAATCTGACTGTCAATTTGGTTATGAGATTGAACCATAATAAGTTAAGTGTTCAGTTTAAAATTAGATTGGTTGAACCATCCAATCTGGTCTAGTTTGATATCACTACTTCAAACAATGCAAAGAAAAAGTAGTCATGGTAGTCATAAAGATTTATTTTCATCCACAAAGATACAATCTAAGGTCTTTTCAGGGTCGATTATTCATCTAAGGCCACTAAAGCAAGGGCTTTAGGTCCCCAAATTTTTAAGGCTTCATAATTTTATAATAATATAAGTAGTTATATTAAAAAAATAAATTAAAATAATTAATAAAATATCAAAATATTATTTCATTTTAAAATCAACTGCTTGATAATTTTTTTACTTTTTCTCACTTCTTACATCTCTATTAATTTTTAACTAGTTATATGATTTTTTATAAAAAAAACATTTAATAAAGTGTATTAAATGCTTATTAACTAGTACTTTTAAGACACTTGTTAGTATAACACTAAAACTGATTATCTTTTTTAACCTATGAAATCCACTTTTGAATTCTTCCTTCCTCGTTTACTTTTATCTTTCTTTGATTCCTTGACTCTAATGTCCTCTAAAGAATATGTTAAAAAAAATTAGAATAGCTTGATTATAAAAACTCAATTAAGAATTTTGAATATCAAAAAGTTAGAAGAATAAAATTTTAGCAAAAATATTTTTGTTTATTTTATTAAAAGGTCTCATTTTGTATTTTGCTTTAGGCCTACAAGATTATTGAGCCACTCCTAGGTTTTTCAATTTTAGTTTTCTAAATTAATATATTCCTTTAATTTTATTTCATTTAGTGTAAATAATAATATTATTAATTGCTCAATTTTGGGCCAATATAATGTAAGTAATGTATCCAACAATAGCTAGTAAAGGGTGAGCCATTTAGAATTAGTATAAATATATCTTTACTCACTTTTCACTTTGAACCCTAATTTTATTTTTGTGCCATTAGAAGCTGCTTCTTCGCTCGTCAAACACCACAAAGAAAATTTGATAACAACATTCATGAAGATTTGTGTTCAACCCTAAAGGTACAATCTACGATATTTCAATTAGGTTTTTTTCTTAATATGTGAATCAAATTTGATCTTTCATTTAGTACAAACAACACTAAGCTTTAATGTGTTAGATTTTCATTCAAAAACCAAAATCTAGTTTCATATATGTGCAGCTAATCTAGATTTATGTCTGACCGATGCGTCAAGAAATATATTTGGTAATAGCTTGTACACGATGGGTCTATTGAATTTAATATAAATATATCTTGATTCACTTTTCAGTTTGAATCCTTATTTTGTTTCATCCCACTAGAAGCTTCCTCTTCACTCTTCAAACACTATAAAGAAAATGCAACAACAACAATAATAAAGATTCGTGTTCATCTATAAAGATATAATTTAAGTTCTTCCATTGTAGTTTTCTAAGTCAGTATATGTTTTAAAATTTATCTTTACACATAATTAGAGTAGATGTCCATTTTGGTCATTAATTCAAAGATATATGTGTCATCAGGTTGATTCTCCATTTATAAATACATCAAATTGATCCTTCAATGTCAATCTATGCCATCAAATTGGTCCTTAAAGTGACATCAAACTGGTCCCCTGAAAGGACAAAACTGATGTCATTTTTGAAATATTGAAAGACTAATTTGATGTTTATGATAAATGGACGGTCAATGTGATGTCAATTATGTCTTCGAAAGGATCAAAATAAAAATCTACTCTAATAATTATTAAGTGCATAATATTTGCATTCCAAAACCAAAATCAAGTTTCATCTATGTGTACCTCATTTGGGTTGATGTACAGTTGATATGTTAGTAAGAAATATATTTAGTTATAACCTTTAATTGGTGGACCTTTGAATTTTATATAAAGTGTAAGCCTTTTAAATTTAGTATAAATATATCTAGATCCTTTTTCATCATCTTATTGAATGATGCCTCTTCATTCTTGAAAACATCCAAAAGAAAGCAACAATAACACTTGTAAAGACTCTTATTCATACAAAAAATTATAATCTAATATCTTTAAGTTATAATTATTTTAATTAATGTATTGTTCAAATTTTATCTTTCATTTGGTACTATCAATGATAATTTTAATGCATTAGATTTTCATTATTCCAAAATCAAAATCTAGTATCATATATTACTGAGGATTGCTTATTATATTATTCTTTGCATTAGGCTTATTATGTATTCATATTAATGTATATGATAACTACCATATAATTCTTGACACTTCATCTTTAGCTTACTGGTAATATGAAATTTTCAATACTATGATAAAGTTTATTAGAAATTATTTTGAAAAAAAATTCTAATTTCACTTTAGTTGGATACAACAATGTTCCCATCACCTATAGTGAACAAATGAGCATCAACATGCCTAGTGAACTACTATGTCTGTTCTTTGCATTCAAGTTTTCAATTGAGTTTTCTTACTATAATATTACTTAATTTATCACTAACATTGTGTCAGGTTTTCACTTCATACAACCATGGACACAAATGTCTCAAATAAGAAGCAGAAAATTGTTGTCCAAGATGGACATGGTATCATTAGTAATATGCCTGATTGCATCCTCAATTACATATTATCTTTCCTCCCTACTAAAGATGTAGTACGTACTAGCTTGTTATCTAAAAGATGGGAGTCTTTGTGGAATTCTATTACCAGTTTGGACATTGAACACATCTATCTATCATACATGAAAAAAGAGAAAAAACAAAGCTTTATTAACTTTATGGACAGAGTGCTCGAAAATCGTTTAAATAAAATCATCCATATTTTCACTCTCTATCTTTCAACTTTATTTATTAAAAAGGAGTACCCATATGATCCCTTTCTTGCGTGGATCTCTTCTGCCTTGAATCTAAGGGTCCAAAAGCTTTGTATTGATTATTTTTCATACAATTTTAATAGTTTTTCCATTTCCCTTTTTCACAGCATCTCTCTAGTTCATTTGGACCTCAAGATTTGCTGCAACCTTATTGTTGCTTCCTCTAATTGTTTCAAAAACCTGAAAACTCTTAAACTTTGTGACATTAAGTTTATTGCAGATTGCTTATCTCATCCAGAAGATATGGTTCTTAACTTCCCAATTCTCAAATTTTTTTATGCTCACTCTTGCATACGGTTGAATGTTAAGAGTATTATTATTAAAGCACCTTTGTTAGAAAGCTTTTCATTAGTTTTCCCAACATGTTATCAAAACAAGCCATGGAGTCCTGGTATCAAATTTTTTGCCTCACATCTCAAAAGATTTCATTATAGTGGCTTACTGCTCGAGGATATTACTTTGTCAAATCCTTTATCCATTGTTTATGCATGCATTGATGTTCGTCTAGAAGTAGATGACGACTTCAATGAAGATGAGATGCATCAAATTGGTTTAAAAGCATGTAAGTTTCTAAAAGAGTTCCAAAGAGTGAATTTTCTGAAACTGGGTTTATACACAATTCAAGTATGTTTCCTCTTACTATCACTTTCCTCTCCCACATAGTTAAATTTGGGTTTAACTAATGTCATATAAAATTTAACAATTGTTATTTTATCTATTTAGGTTTTAGCCCATGACAAAGTTTATGTATCAACTCTTCCAGTGTTTCAAAGTTTGGCTCGTCTAGAACTAGACTTGAGTTCTCCTTTGCCCTCTCAGCAAATATTGTTGAACTTGCTTCAGAAGTCACCAATTCTTGAGAATCTTGGGTTCCTTTTTGTGAGTTTCTCCCTTTTCTTCTATTATAGATCATAGTTAAGCATATTCATATTACTTGTTTATCGCTATTGCATATTCAATTACTAATATATTGTTTTTGTGTGTGTGTACAGGACTTGACCAAATTTAATAAAGATCTTTTAATGTCAGAGGAGTTGCCTCAATGTTTTCTCTCTAGTCTTAAGGCTGTAAAAATTGAATTTTTTTTATTGGAATGCCAATATTTTTCCTCTGACAAAGTACATTCTAGAAAATACGAAAGTGTTGGAGCATCTCACCATATTAATGCCGAAGGAAATGAAGAGATTAATTAGAAAAGAGCTACAATCTCCAAATGATACAAACTTTGCATCACTTCAAGTTGAGAGAACAACCAAGACAAGACTTCTTTGTTATAGAAGTAGCTTTTATTACCCTCAATAAGTATCATTTTCATATTTAAACTTATATTGGGAATGTTGTACTTAAGGATTCAAGATTATTGAAATCTTACTTTTACCAATAGTAAGTTACTTTTTTCTTTTTCATTTTAAAAGATATGAAATCTAATATTTTTCATACTTAGGTATTCAACATACTTGAGAATTGGAGGCTTTTGAGTACCCAAATTGTAAATTTGGAACAAATCCAACTCCTAATAAGATATAAGTTGCATTCAAAAGATTAAAAGTGATGAATATTGATAAAAATTAAGAGAATATATTTTCACAAACTTATAATTTAGTTTAAATATATTTATAAAAATTTAAATTATTGACTTGTTCTTTTTAGAATTGATTATTTACCTTGCATTTTACCTTATAGAATATGATTTACATTTTTTTGGTGGAGTTCATACCTTAAATATAAGAGTAAAAACTTAAATAAATTTATGATCATTGCACTGCTTGAACTTAAACTAAATCATTCATATCATGTCAATGACCAATTATCCCAAAAGTTTAAGCTTTATGATAAAATGGTTAAGTGTTTGATCCTTACCACTCCCATTTTTTTAATTAAAAGTTAATTTTCATCATAAGGTATAGTTGGCATATGCTTCAAGCTGAAAGGACTCTTGTGTAAGGGAGCTTATGTGATGGGGGCATCTTAGAAATATAATAAATTTAGTCATAAGCCTTCTTTGGACAACTTGAGATTTTAAGAAAGTTAGTTCTTGACATGATATCAAAGCCTATATAACTAAACAATCATGAGTTTGATCATCCCTCGTTCCACTAAATAAAATTAAATTTATCTACAAGGTAGAATCAATATAAGGGAGGATCAAGGTTAACAATGTGAGATTCTTCCACATTCCTCTAAATAAAGTTGAACTCCTTCCTCGTTCATCTAGATAAAGCTGAATTTCACTACAAGGTTGACATATTGTGTATTGTCCATGCTTCAAGTCCAAAAGGGATCTTGCATGGAGAATTGGTCCTCAACATATTAATTAATAAGAATAATACTTCCTACACATCACTTTGGAAGCATATCTCTCACATCAAGGTATGTAGCAGAATCAAAGTATAAGTGTACAGAAAATGAAGTGAGTCTAACTATAATCAGATGATAAACAATGTGTAGATGTTAGCTAATGTGTGTGTAAGTGTGTGTATGTAGCATTATTGTATTAATAAAGAGTGATTACAATGACCTCCCATGAGGTTAGCTCTTATCACATCGACACCCTTCTTGTTTGAAAAATTATACGTACCTCCCTTGTTTTGTTATTAGTGTAAGGTTCGTACATAAGGTAAGAGATGTAGGTGTAATTTCCTAAACAAAGAAAAGTGTCATGGGTGTGAAAACAAGACATAAAGCAAGAGATATGAATGTAATTTTCTAAACAAGAAATGTATCGAGTATAATAAGTGTTAAACTCAAGAGAGGTCAATGTAACTACCCCTATTAATAAAGTACCCCTATGAATAAAATAGCCTTTAGAAGCAATTAGTCATATAGTATTATTATTATTATTATTATTATTATTATTATTATTATTATTATTATTGTCATTAAAGTAATTATTTTAAACAAATCTCAATACTAGAAATTTGAGTTTTAGAGACGATTTATTGAGGTCTCTATAGAGATTGAAATAGAGACCAATTAAGGAAAAAAAAATCTAATTTTTACGGAAATAAAATGGTCTCTAAATTTTTTAGAGACCAAAATTATGCTATAAAAGAAATTAAAAAAATATATTTTATTATTAGAGACCGATATTTTAGTCTCTAAATAAAAAAAAATTACAAAAAAAAAAATTAATTTTTAAATGTATCTAAATTTTTTAGAGACCGAATTAGATCGAAATTATGCTACAAATTTTTTTTAAAAAATGTGTTATTAGAGATCGATATTTTGATATCTAAATAAAAAAATTTACAAAAAAAAAAGTCTCTAATTCAATTTCTAAAATTTTTTTTAAAGACCGAATTAGAGACCAAAATTATACTATAAAAAAATAAAAAAAATAAAAATATCTTATTATTAGAAATTAATATTTCAATTTTTAAATAAAAAATTTACAAAAAACATAAAATTATGTTATAAAAAATATTAAAAAATATATTTTAACGTTAGAGACCGATATTTCGGTCTCTAAATAAAAATTTAATAAAAATATATAACGACCGCAAATTCGATCTAATAAACAAAAAAATAATAATAATGAAAAAGCAGACCCTTTCACGTGTGCCTTCATTCTTCCTCTCCACCCATTCTCTTTCACCGTCTGCAAACACCATCCACGGCCACCGTGACCCTGCATCCCTGCCACCGCGACCACGCTGCCGTCATCACGCCTAGATCTGTGAAGCCATCACGACCACGCCCAGATCTGTGATGCCACCGTGTGACCCAGTCACCGCGAGTCCGCGACCCAGCCACCTACAGCCTCACTCCCTCTCCTTCAGGTACTCTCTCTCTCACCCACAGTCAAAATTTTAGGGTTCGAATGACTCAAATTAATAGATCTACAATTCATATGTAGTTTCTTATAAAATAAATGTTTAGGAATGAAAAAGGAAAAAAGTTCAAACAATTTTCTCAAAATAACTTTAATTGAGAAAAATATTAAAAAAAATAATGCACATAACTCTTTCTTTCTTTCTTTCTTCTTTTTTTTTTCACTCTGGTACTCTCTTAATGGATATACTATGCTTGTTTGATTTTCTAGTTATCTTTTGTTCACGTTTGGAGACAGTGATTTCAATGAAATTTTGGATGCATATGAACGGGGCAAAAAGTTCTACTTGTATACTGGACGAGGACCATCTTCAGTAGCTTTGCATTTGGGGCATTTGGTTCTATTCATGTTTACCAAGTATGGATTTCTAACTCTGCAGAACTAAAAAGAATCAATGAAGCCAAAATTCAATTTCTTGTGCATTTGTTAGTGTCTAAGAAACTATGCTAAAAGAGAAATGGAAATTTATAAATCAGTTTCTTAGTGCTCAGATTATTATGTGACCCATGAAAATGAAGCTTAGTCCAAATCATTCTGATTGCAGTGGATGTTGACATAGTGGAATATGGCATGTAGGTATTTGCAAGATGCATTTAAGGTTCCTCTGGTTATACAACTCACTGATAATGAGAAGTTCTTATGGAAAAATCTTACTATCGAGGTGAGCCATAGACTAGCTAGGGAGAATACGAAAGACATTATTGATTACGATTTTGATATTGCAAAAACATTCATCTTCTTAGATTTTGATTATGTTGGCAGGTGAGTGAGATATAAATGCAAGTTTAGCCTAAATGGTAGAGTATGTGTAAATCTAATAACATGTTCATCATATTCTTGTTTGGTTTTTACCCTGTAAGTGCTATTGATAGCAGAGTAGCTATAGTTAAACTTCTAGCTTACCAAATGTGAGTTTTTCTTACTTCTTTATTACTTTTGTTATGGCAAGGTCTGGGAGGAATCTTCTGATGAAAGTCTGTTGTAGATTCAGTTTCTCGTTACTTTGAGAAACTTTGTGGTTGCACTTGGTTACCAGTCACCCATTTGCTACAGCATACTATTGCCAATTCTGGAGCATGGGATTGATATTAATAGTCCAGATGAACTCAATCTTCTAGAAGATAGCATCTTTGGTAATCCCTATTTGTCTCGTTTTTATTAATTAGATGGATACTATTTTTGTGAGGAATGTGTAGTGAAAATACAACTGCATAACTTTTTAGTTATGGGAGGCCACACTTTCCCAAGCCCCATTAATGGTGCCTCAATTATTATCATATTTTTCACGCCTTATGGAGATTATGGAAAGAAGCTTTGACCATTTACAGGTTTGACTTAGCTCTATGCTTTAATAATTTTTTAACTTACTCTTAGACCTTGTATGTAAGAGAAAGATAGTGTCAGTGTTAGTAACACTAGGATGAAGTAGTCATTTAAAACTTTCAGTTTGCATGATTGTTTGATTACAACTAACTGAGGTATATTTTGTGTACTTATGTTTACACATGACATACATAATATTTGAATTAATGATAATAAATTCCTTTTATTTCCAGTTCGGGGCTACCACTTCTTTTTTGTACCTTCTGATATTTTAAGATCATTGGTTCATATATAAGAATTGGTTGGATAGTATAGTTCAGTCTCTGGCATTTGGAACTGAGTTTGAAAGGTTAAAGAGACTAACAGGTGAACTTTTCCTGGATATGTACTAAAAAAAGGGACTTAGTGTAGTCTGATATATATAGGAAGTCAAATCAATGTAGTTTTCTTTCATCTAGTTTCTAGAAAACTTGACTGTTATCAAGTTGGTGCTGCACAATGCAAAAAAAATGTATTCGTTTAGTTCTTGATTTGATGGAGATGTATCAAAATTTTAGCCAATGGCATCTCTCTGCTTCCTTGTGTTGTATTTATCAGCTTTATAACTTTGTTGGGCTTATGACCATTACTGTTACATATTCTTACTAGTCTAATTAGTCCCCACCCCTAATAGCCAGTCGTTATTGACCTTTTTTTAATGTCTTTGTTATATTTTTTATTCATTCTCTTTATTTGAAGTACAGGTTGCAGTGAACATAATTGAATATTATGACACTTTGTAAATGTGAGTTTTATTTTTCTTTTCATAGGAATCAAACCTATGATCTCTACCTTAACCTCAACTTATCCTTGCCATTTGAGCTATGACCAAGTGGCTGGTTGAGTGATTCTTTATTATTAGAAGATAATCCTTGTGAATGATCTTTTTTCTTTGCCTTGCCAAAATTGATTGATGGGTAGGATCGAAGGAATAACTTCTTTTTCATTGTAACTGCAATTTTTGTATTTGTCAATTTGTTTTATTTCTCAATTGCCAAATTTACATTAATGTTTGGTTATATTCAGTGTTCCTTCAGATTTTTTTAATTTTTTTTAATTTTTTTTGTTTCTTAGAAGTAATTGAGCATATGTATCTTAGAAATAGCAGGCATTCAAAATTTTCACTTACAACTTTTTTTGTTTAGGCTAGGATTAAGCTCAATTTAATAAAACTGAGAACCTTAAAACCATATAAAGATTAAAGAACATGGATTACTTTGTTCCTTTTTTGTTTGTTCTCTGATGATTAATGGTGTAAACAGAAAAGGCTTTTTATGCTGCAAAACTAATTATGTTCTCAAAGATATTAAAATATATGAAAAGACTCCTTGCCCCCTTAACGATGCAAACCAAATAATGATAGAAAAGAATACAAGTCATTTCTTTGTATTTTTTTTTCAATGGTGACTGAAAAGAACCATTATCACTAGACTACCTTTCCTATTAATTTTCTGGAAAATAATGGGGAGAATAAATCTTGGCTTATATAAGTCACTTCTAAAACTCAAGAATGATAACCAAGTTCAGATTTGTGTTTGAGCTTAAAGGGCCACGGCTTTTGGAGGACCCAAATCAATGTGAACTTTGATGCAGCCTTTTATGATAACCAAGCAATTGTGGCAACAATATGTTTGAACTATGATTCTACTCCATTGGCCTTATGCACATCAAAAGAAGTCCTTCCTTCTGCTATTTTGCTTAAGCCAAAGTTGTTTCTCTTACCTTGAGACTTTGTTATTTTGGTTAAGTCATAAATAACTTATGACTCCATTCTACATTACAGAGATATGTTCAAAGGAAATTGAGAAGAAAAGAAGAGTTAAAAGAACCCTTTTGGAATCTTGATAATTGTTTTTGATTGATATTATATATGTAACTGCCTAACTGGGAAGGAGAACATGGCAGGCATAACATGAACAACTTTTCCAAATAGTTCCTTCACCTTTCTGAGATAAGTTGCATGAGCACAAATTTTGGCTTGGTTTGTTGTTTGTAAATTATAATGGTATAGTGATGTGTTTTGCCTAGGTTGACAAAAGGTTGCTTAATTAGTTTGAACTAATTGATTGTAATTAATTTTAAGGTGGTTTGCATTACTCCTTTGGTATAAAAAGAATACGGTTACTTGCATTAAATTAGGAGAAACTTTTAATTTATAGAATGAATATGAGATGTTATAATACAAAAAGAACAATGAATATGTATCATTATTAGTAAGTCAGCTCATGGGACAGCCCTAGCCCACTTGGCCCTATGGGCTTTTTTGTCTTATGGCCTTTTTGGCCCTAACCCACGTGTGCTAGGGCTTGATGGGGTGGACTGAACCTTTTTGACAGCTCTATATATACATAATATTATGATAGGGATTTGAAATGTATTTTATATGGATGGAGAAGATTCTATACATTTGTAAATATTTTATTCCTTGGGCAAGGTGTGTGCTAATGTCTTTGAAATTTTGTTCTTGTAAATTTCTGGAGTTGTTTTGCTTCAGCTTGCTACTGCTACTTTACTATGCGATGCGGGTTGGCTGAAGATATTTCTAGTAGTTTACTTTTTTGACTCTTTTCTCAACCATAATCTCTTCTTGACTATCCATGAGCCCAGTCACAATCTTGCCTTCTCAACTCCAGTCTACAACCGTTGGCTAAGGATTTTTGCTAATCTCCTTATAGGTGTACTCATGTCTATAAGAAGTTTTTATGATTAGAGTTTAGTTTGTGTTGTGTTCAACTTTCTTATATTTGAAATGTTATAGTAATAAGATATTGTAAACAATGTTTAGTTTAGTTTAATTTATTCTAGAATGTCTTAATGTTTAAATGAAATATTCTAAAGACTAAATTAATTTAGTTTATGTTATTCTTTATTTATGTGTTTGGTTATAAATGAGATTGTTGATTGTTGTTTATTAGGTGTTTAAAAATTTAGATTTTAATAAATTTAAAAATAATTACAAATTTATATCACAAATTAGAAACCGAATTAAGGATCAAATATATAAAAAAAAGACATTTGGCGTCTGATTTAGATACTGATTAACTAGTCTCGTATTATAGTGAACCTTTTAGAAACCGATACATCAATCTCTAGTTTAGAGACTAATTTAGTGATTGATTTTATAAATATATAATATATTCAGAGTTTTAGAGACCAATTTAGATACTAATTTAGAAACTGATTTAGAGATCGATAAATCAATCTCTAATTAAGAGACTGTTAGAGACCGATTTTATAAAATATATAATATATTCATGTTTTAGGGACCGATTTAGAGACTGAAAAATCGATCTCTAAAAAATTGGTTACTAAATCGGTCTCTAATATACTTTTTTTTGAAATATAATTGACCAATACTTGACTGAAATTAGTGATCAATTTAGAGACCGAAAAAATCGATCTTTTTAAAATTGGTCTCTAATATTTAGCGACAAGGCTTTTAGAGATCGATTTTTTTTTATTTAAAGACCGATTTTTCGATCTCTAAAATCCAAATTTCTAGTAGTGTCTCATACTTAAATTTATTTATAAATTAAAATTAATTATTTCATTTTTAAAGATTTCGAATAAAAAGTTACTTAATAATGTGCTATATAAGGTGTAAATCTAACATAAAGATTAGATATTATTGTGCAAAAATCCTCAATAGCATCGATAATAAACTCTAGAGCATTAAGACGACACGAACAATGTACACTAAAAACAAACATGTGTAAAAGATAACATCTTCGAACATGTCATTAGACATTGGTATATGAAAAAAAAAGAAGAAAGAAGAGTAAACCACAAAATTCGTCTCTAAAGAATTAGATGTCAGTCACAATAGTCCTTGAAGAGTATAAAACTCACATGTAGTTCCTCAAAACCACTTTTATCATGCAAGTTAGTCTTCACCTTAACTTGATTCTGTTTAAATTAATATATGTGCATACAGGGCACATTAATTATCTGATGTGGCACCTAACTTTCACAATTAGATAGTTTCTTTCCAACTTAGAAATTTTTTTCCCTCCCCCAAATAAAATGACACCATTGCCTACTAAGCTTTTCTCTTCACCATCTTAATCCTCATCCATTTCTATTACCTAAATGGCTTCTTTACTTAAGAGGAGGGTGAATTGAGTAGTTAAAATTCATTTGAAAACTTTTCATAAACACGTTAAGAACAAATTATGTTAAAGCTATTTATTAAGTGAAATGAATGAACCAAGAAGATAGAAATTTTTTTACAAATTTAACAAGCCAAAAAGAAAATATTTAACCAATAATATGAAATTAAAAAGGTAAATATAAGGAGTAAGAGTTCAGAAAAGCATGCTGGGATTTATCCTGATTCAGCCACAAACCACTTATGACCTACGTCTAGTCAGAAAGCACTCGAGATTTTTATACTATCAATGCAACCTTCAATAGGTGCTTGCTACCGTTACAAACTTGAACACTCCTCATACTTTGGGATACCTCACCCTTGTACTTGAGCCTCGACAGTGGGGATATCTTACCCTTATAAATTTCCTGAGGGATACCTTACTCTCGTTACAATCAATCAAGAGTAGAATAAGAAGAAACTCTCTCAAAGAGTGTGTTTTGCAACTTGAAACACTATGAAGCTCACTAAAAAAATATCAAGTGTTTCAAAAAATAGAGCAAATAGAGGAGAAATATGAAACTCAGATTAAAAACAATAGAATGATGTAAATATGTGTTTTGTGTAAAAGATGACACAAAAGGGTCCATATATAGGGTTATAAAGAAAAAAAGTTGTTAGGGCTTTTAATGTGAGCAATAAATGCTCAAAAGGAAACATTTGCACACTTACAACCATGTTGTAATCGATTACAATAGTGATGTAATCGATTACATTGTTCTTGAAACACATTTTAGGCTTTCTGGGCTGTTTGTAATTAATTACAATCTCAATGTAATAAATTACATGGTCTCTGTCAGAGATGTAATCGATTACAAGCCTCAGGTATGTAATCGATTACGAAGCCTCTGGAAGTAGTGTAATCGATTACATACCTCATGTAATTGATTACAGACTACTGACTTTTGAAAAAATGACTCACGCATGAATATAATCGATTACCAGGTCATTGTAATTGATTACAAGCTTCCAAAGAAGCTATAAACTGATTACTAAACCTAAGAATAATATTACAATCATCCTTGAATCCATTCTTAAGCCCAATTTAGCTTAGAAAACAATGTAATTTGAGAAAACCTAGATTGTTGAAGATTTTAAGCATGTTTTGTATTATCTAAGTTCAAAAGCTTTATTTTTTAGAAACATTTTGAAGAAGGTATTTTAAAAACCATTTGAGATATTGAGAGAGCTCCTTACAAAATAGCCCTAAGTCCTACAAACTATATCAACTTGCATCCATCCGACTAGGTTATTGTCTTGGCTTTGTTATCATCAAAATCTTCATGATCTCCATGACATAAGCATTCACAATTTCTTCTTTCTCCTTCAAAAGAACCAACTTCGTTGCCCTCCTCTTCAAAGTTCCATCCTTCATTTCCTTCTCTTTATCACGCTCTTTCTTTTCACTCTATCCACTTAGAACCCACCATCCCCACCACCACCAACTCTTTTTCTCTCTCATCATTTTCCCTTGCACAAATCACACCCCACTGCCAAACCCAAAATCCATAAATTGTTACCCCAATTGTGGTATAATCAAAGTTCTAAAAATTGAACTAGTTAATGAATTAGTAAAAGGACTGATTCATGGTTCAATGGTTCAACCGTGGTCGAATTATGGTTGAATCAGAATATACATACATATATATATATATATATATATATATATATATATATAAAACCCAAAATCCACAAATCGTTCCCCCACTTGTGGTATAATCAAAGTTCTGAAAATTGAACTAGTTAATGAATTAGTGAAGGGACTGATTCATGGTTCAATGGTTCAACCGTGGTCGAATCATGGTTGAATAGGAATATATATATATATATATATATATATATATATATATATATATGTACACATACATATCTATATGTGTACATATACCTATGTACATAAGCATTCACAATTTCTTCTTCCTCCTTCAAAAGAACCAACTTCGTTACACTCTTCTTCAAAGTTCTATCCTTCATGTCCTTCTCTTTGTCACCCTCCATTTTTTCACTCTATCCACTCGGAACCCACCATCCCCCCACCACCACTCTCTCTCTCTCTCTCTCTCTCTCTCTCTCTCTCTCTCATCATTTTCTCTTGCACAAATCACACCCCACTACTAAACCCAAAATCCACAAATCGTTACCCCAATTGTGGTATAATCAAAGTTCGAAAATTGAACTAGTCAATGATTTAGTGAAGGGACTGATTCATGGTTCAACCGTGGTTCGAATCATGGTTGAATCGGAATATACATACATACATACATATATATATATATATATATATATATATATGTGTGTGTGTGTGTGTGTGTGTGTGTGTGTGTGTGTGTGTGTGTGTGTAAAACCCCGTTGTCCGGAAGTCGCATTAGACCCCAACTAATTTAGAATCAAGCCAGATCAGACCACAAAGGTGTAAAACTCCTACTAATAGTTTTTTTTTCCATTCATAAGACTTTAACTCAAAACCTTGTTTAAAAGAAGCAAGTACTAAACCACTTGAACTGGGTCAGACCACAAATGTGTAAAACTTTCCCAATGATAAATTTTTCCATTCACAAGACTCAAACTCAAGATCTTATTTAAGGGAACAAGTAGCATATATATATATATATATATATATATATATATATATATATATATATATATATATGTGTGTGTGTGTGTGTGTGTAAAACCCTGCTATCTGGAAGCTGCATTGGACCTTGACTAATCTGGAATCAAGCCGGATTAGACCACAAAGGTGTAAAACTCTCCTAGTGATAGTTTTTTTTCATTCACAAGACTCAAACTCAAGACCTTGCTTAAAGGGAACAAGTGCTAAACCACTTGAACCGGGTCAGACTACAAATGTGTAAAACTTTCCCAATGATAGATTTTTCCATTCACAAGACTCAAACTCAAGATCTTGCTTAGGGGGAACAAGTAGCAAACCACTTGATATATATATATATATATATATATTAAAAGTTACAATTCTTTTTTATTATTAGTATTATGAATTTTTATAAACATGAATTTAATAATTTAAACAATCATTTTATCAATTTAGAACATTATTCTATCCTTTTACCATTCTATTTTTTTTTAATAATGTTAGTAAGTAATATTATTAATGAATATTAAATTAAAAATAAATAAATAAATATAGTAAAGAATTAATGAACTCTTTATAATATTATTAATAAAAAATATTATTAAAGTAACTTAAATGTTTTGTATAGTATTGTTTGAAACAATGTGTAATATAATTAAAAGTGTTTGCATTATATCCAACCAAAACAATTGGCTTGATGGTTAGTTGTGCATCATTGAACTAGCAAGTGCTAGGTTCAATTCCTACTCTATGTCTTTGAATTTTTTTTAAAGGGTATAACAAACTACACAATGCTTCAAAAGGTGATCATTTTCTATGAATGACACTTCAATGGATGGGTACTAAGTAAAATTTTCTATACCTCATTGTTGCTGTTGACATTTCATGATCTTAGATATTGTTCCCAATGAATGAGGATGAAAAGTAAAATCAACGATTTGAAGGTTCAATTACTAGTCTATTGTTGAAGGTACAAAATGATGTCTTCCTACAAATGCACACACAATGCCTATGCTTGTGCTTAAAGCTGCAAGGAATAACTTTTTAGTTGCAGAGAGAGAAAGGCTAGGAGTAAAATCATGCCCCTATTATGGGTGATGTTGCTGGTAGTGCTAGTGTTAGGCTTTCCTTTTAGTTTTCCAATAACCCATTTTTCAATCTATCGGTGGTACTAGTGTTAGGTTATTTGGTCATTTGCTTTCTTATAGGGAAAATGATGTTGTAGCCTTGTAGGTGGAAGAGAGGAAGAATACAGAAAAATGGAGGAAGACTCCAAGAGTGGAAGAAGAATGTTAGCACCCAATTTTGATCAGGTCCTAAAAAAAAGTTTAACTTTAAGTACTTAAAATAAAAAAATAAAAAAATTATGACAAAAATGATGATAAAATCGAAAAACCCGTTACCTATAGCCCAATCCTCTATATTCACTTTAACCCACTTCTAATGAGTAGATTCATTAAAGAAAAAAAAAAGAACAACTCTTTCTCTCTCCCCCTCACATACAGTGTGTCTAGTGTGCATTTATTTATTTTTGTCATTGCATGAGACCACACAACACCACTTAAGCTACTAAGAGCATTGCCTTTTCAAAAGCCATAACACCACAACGGGTACATAACTCCTAGCTTCCCACATCTTTTTGACATTATACTAGCAACAATTGTCTTCTACTCCATAGTCACCTAAACACTACATGACATCCACAGTTTGCACCACACAAAGGACAAAAAAAAGAGTTAAGGTGAGGTTATTCTTGGGCACTGTGTATCAATTGATTCGCAAGTGTACGAGTCGTCACAAGTAATAAAGTAATGATTCGAGTATCATTACCATGAGAATCGAAATACAATTTTGTACCACCTATGTCTTAATTAACTAAACTAATGATGTTTATGGAAAATGAATTATAATGAGAAAGTAAAGTAAATTAAACCAAAAAGTAAATTAAATAATTCAAAATTAAAATAGAAATTAAACACGCACAAACTTTGCAAGGAGAAAATTCAATTGGTTAAATATATAGGATCGGGGGTTCACTACACCAATTATTATCAATCTTCGCTATTATCTCTCTTGATTAAAATGGATATTGTTCTTGAAAGTGAATTATCCTAATGTAATTCAAATCTCTTTCTCTCTAGTCTAAGTGAACATGTTACAATTAAAATGATACTTGTTTTTGAAGGTACAAAGTTAATTAAAACCCATTAAGATCTTTGATAATTCATGGCTCCTCAAAGGATTTTAATCTATCTCTAGGTCCAATCTCCTAGGTTCAATTATTAGAGATTCTAATATTTAAATTTCATCTCTCAATCTTTCACCCAAATATCTTAGATCTATGCATTCAAGGGCCCCATCATAAAGCAAGCATTAATAGTACTAAAATTGAATCAAGAAACAAATACTTCTAATAATCAAGAGAAGCAAATAGATTCAATTACATAATAAGGGCAAGTTACTTCCCTAATCTTAGAAGTAGAAAGCTTAGCCTCTCATGGTGGTAGAGCAAACCATGATCTTTAAGAACATCATAGGAGAGTCAATTAGTAAAGGTTGAAACTTGATCTCGATCTATGGTCTCCTCGGTACTCCTGCTTTTATGTCTTCTCCTTCTTGAAGAAAGTGAAAAACATAGTAATTAAAAGTGTTCTAGTAGTAGAGAGTGTGTTCAAATCTCCCTTTTATCCCCTTTTCACGAAGGCTGCCTAATTCTATATTTAATTTATATTATTTTTTCATCTTTCAGATAACATAATTTGCTTTTGTGATAAACATGAAAGTTGTTGTATTTTTTGTTATCTTTCTAACACTACAAGAATCACGTCAATCCAATATTTGTAATTTAAGATATACTCAAAATACTGTAGCAAGGTTAGAAATTCTGAGTTTGAATTTGAATTTGCAACAAAATCCCCTTTCTTCAATGATCCTTATCAAATCTTAAGCTATAATCATCTTGAGTCTTCTACCAATAATTTAGATTTGAAGCTTCTAATCGCTTACCTTCCTGATTATCATAACTTCAAATCACAATCAGCTTTAAGACTTAACAAATGGTTATGTCTTCGGATAAGATGACATCTTTCCAATAATATAGTCTTCAAGATAAATCCTAATTTTTAATTAAAAAATCTCCCAAATTATATTTGAAAGTCCACATATATAAAAAGATAAAAGGCATAGGAAAAAAATAATTATCTAAAACTTAAAATAAATTAATAAATTCAAATAAAAACAAATAAAATTTCTAACAAATAAACGTAAAAATGTGTGCAAAATTGCATCACATCACTCTATATATAATAAGAGGAAGAGATTTTTAAAAAGGAGAGAAAGGGCTTGATTTTTTGGTGTTTCAGATAGTTTTTAGGTGAAAGAGATATATAGTGAGAGCAAGAGGGGGAGCCCTTGATAAGAGAGGAGAAAAGCAAGTATGCTGAACTGGTGATAAATTCTTATTCAATTCCTTCGGTTCTTGTAAGGTGCTGGTTGCATTTGTGCATTGTGATGAAATGCTTCAGAGCTTGCTTTGATATCATTTTATGCATGAATTTTGTGAATGATGTATGCTTATGTTATAAATATTTGATGCTCTTGATACTTGAATATCCATGCTTTGCTTTAATATAATACAAAAATACCCCCCCCGGTGCAAAAATCCTTTAAGCACCATTTAAACACACATTTATAAACACACTCAACAACAAGAAATCATAATATATAAATTCTCATCCCCCAAGAACCCCATCGAAAAAACCACAATCTTTGCCATATCTCCACTCTTCGTATCTTTCCACCACAGTAGCGAGACCCATCATCTGAAATTTACAAGTCACCAGCCTTCGTGCCACCCATCGCCAGCCAAGCAAACACCATCTGAAGTTGTTCCCAGCCGCCGCTTTTAGGTTATCATAATTCTTATAATTAACTTTAGGATAATCGTCTTAAGATGAATGTATCAGGGGTATTATGGAATTTAGTCTCCACTATTCTCTATACATAATCAACTCCCAAACCGAACTCTATTTTTGCATACTAGTCTTCAATTTTTTTTTGTTTTAAAAGAGTTTTCTAATTTTTCCTTAACCAATAAAGTTGATGGCCACTCCCTCTAAACATATGTTTTCAGAAATTTTGGTTGCCTTCCCGCAATGATCCCAGTCACAACAAAGAATTTGGGGATTTTGTTCTGTGACATTGAACGACATCATTTTGTTGTAAAGGTTTTTTTTTATTTTTGGGCATAGGAAAGAAATTTTGCAAGCTAGAAAGAAAATATGTAAGTGTGAAAGTTAAGGGAGTTAACATGCCACATGTGCTCGTCTGTTAACTTAAACAGAGGCAAGTTAATATGAAGATTAACTTGCATGACAAAAGTGATTTTAAGGGACTACGTGTGAGTTAAGAACGAGTTAAGAAAATATGCAAGTGTGAAAGTTAGGGGAGTTAACATGCCACATGTGCTCGTCTGTTAACTTAAACATAGGCAAGTTAATATGAAGATTAACTTACATGACAAAAGTGATTTTGAAGGACTACGTGTGAGTTCAGAACAAGTTTGGTGGTTTACTTTTTTTTTTTTTACTTTTGTGTAAATTATAAGGTCCTGTTTTGTATACATGATAGTGTAGTGTAGGATCAGATGATGAGATAAGATAAGGCTCAATAGTAAAACTAACATGATAACTTTATTTAAAATCAAGTGTTTGATAACATTTGTACAAGTTAGTTGATAGTATAGTAAATATTTATATTTATTAAAATACCCTTTTTCATTAAAGTAAAAATTATTTAAAAAAAACCCTTTTTCAAGGAAGGACGTTAACACCTTCATCCATGGGGGAAAACCAATCATAGTTGTAAGAATTAGATTGGATGTCGATCAGTCAAAATATCTATTCATTGATTTAACTAGTGGTTCGGCGGTTCAGTCCTAATTTGAAAAGTCAGACTTTATTTTGTTGCCCACACTTACAATTCCTCACTTTTCTATTAGTTTATGCTTTACCTTGTTCAAACCCTTTACCTTTTCTCATCTTTACCTACATTCTTCCTTATTTTTGCAAATATACTTAATAAAGCTCAAACACATCAACATTGAGCTTTCACACACAACAAATAGGATGGGTTTGTCATTGGCGGTGGCCACAATGTTTGATCGTTGCCACTTTCTTGGCTCGCGATGGCCTCTATGTCATCGTTCTTGAGCACCGTTACCTCATTGGCAGTGTTGTCGTTATAGAAAATCTTATTCCAGGCTTCAAGTTCTTTCGTTATAGCATCGTAGCACCTCAACCCCCTCCAAACTGCTTTTGCATCAAAACTTTAGCTTCTTCATCATCTTCTTGTTATCAGAATTTCGCCTCAGTCTGTAATTGCCCAGATCTATTGTTGATGGCTAAGAAAAATGGGCAACTGCCATAGTTGTTGGTGGCTAAATGAAGAATGTTCTCACATAAGTGAGGCAAAGTTACCATATTGGTGTGTGAAATCTGCAAGTGTACGGTTTCGTTGTCAAGTAATAAACAGATCGAATCCACTTGGACTATGTCTATGATTACTAATTAATTAATTAATTCAATTCAATTAAACAAAGGGGATATAATTGTTAATTAACAAGAACGTAGTAACAAAGCAATTAAATAAATAAATATCAAAGTGCAAAACTAAGAATAAAAATAGCAAGTTGTTAAGAAAGGTTTTCAAATCCAAGAAAGTTTTCAAGATTGGGGATAACTACAATGATACAAGACAATTCCTAATTGACAACCTTTTATTAAAATTGAAATTCAATTGAAGGTGAATTACCCTAAATTAGTTAATGTTCTTTCTCAAGAGATAAGAATCGTGCCCAATTAAACCAATTCCTACTCTCGTGGTAATTGAATTTAAATTAAACCCATTACGCTTTATAGTAATTCATTAAATCCTCGAAAGGCTAAACCTACTCTCGTGATTTAGACCTTAAGTTCAATTCTTATGGTTCCAACACTTAGGTTCACCTCTCAGTATGTCCCTAAATGTCTATGAGATGCAAATATGTGACCAGCAAATTCATATGAATAAGCGCAATAAGGATTGAATCAAATAACATTCAAGATTAATAAAATAGGTAAACAAAGTCAATTAATCATCATCAATGTATCAAAGGGTACTGCCCAATCCTAGAAACAAAAGAAACTACTCAAACATGGAGAAGAAGAAACAAGAAATCAAATTCAAGAACATCTAAACTCGTAATCAAAGAGAGAAGAAAGGAGAAAGATGAAAATCAAGAGCCTCCCAATGTGCCTCCTTCAAAACCAAATTGGAACCCTCATATTGTATTCAGAACATCTATAAATACCCTAGGGGTTTTCTTTGGTCTCACTCCCCAAAACGAAATAAAAAAATTTAAAAATCTGTCTCGTACTGCGATCCACAGTCGTGGATCATTCCATGGGCTGGCCGTGGATCTTGCTGTTTGAGTTCCACGATTGTGGATTATTCCATGACTAGATCGTGGAACTCTCTGAAAATTTTCTTTTGCTTTTTCACGCAGCTGCTTGATCCATGGCCGTGGGGAATTCAACAGGTAAGTTATAAAACTCTCTAGAGTGAACTTTTTACCCTAATTTGCTATTCGTAAAGCTCTAACTTCAATCGTGCAAGCTTTCCATCCATTTCAAGACTAATTCAACACCAATCCTGCACAACAACACCAAAAACACCGTAGTTATCCGAACTAAGGGGAAAAACAAATAAAAAGGGAAACTAAAATGCCTAAAAATGCATGTAAAACAAGAACAAAATATGATGTTGTTTCATACACATCAAATCCCCCTAAGCTAAAGATTTTGCTTGTCCCCAAGCAATAACTAATGCCAAACCAAGGAGTGGGATCAAAAGACAATAATGAATGAGGAACCCAAGAAAACATCCAACCAAGCAATAGGCAAAGACAAACCAAGAATTAGAGAGGTAATCAAAATCATGTCTAATTAGAGGCTAAGTTCTCAGAAATCATGCATCCTTATTGAATTAGGTTTATTCTACTAACCACACTCAAAATGTTTAAGGGTGAAGACAATGCGCTCAAGATTCCTCAAATAAACTGTACTTCCATAAGCTTGATAAGAAACTAAATTTTCACTAATAATCAGCATGCATGCAGGAATCAAAAGGTCTTTCAAGGGTTGTAATGAGGTCATGGGAATAATGCTAGATAGGGTAAAGAAAGGAAAGTATACACAATGGGCTAACCAAATTTTCAATAATCATAAGAAACCCAATAGAACATAAATGGAGCAAAGGCATTTTTCAATCAATAACTCCACATTGATAATTCCACAATGTGTAGTTATTTGTGCCCCATACCTGTATTTTTTTAATTGCTAAAGTTCGCATATTTGGAAGGTTGTATGCTTCTATTTGTTATATCTAATTCTAATTCCTTTCTTATATGATATTGAGCAAACTATGTGTATTATATTATTGATTAAGTGAATTTTGCATTTGTCATTGATTGGGTGATTTCTTTATTGTAGGAAGAGCTGCAAACAAGCAGATTGGAGGAAGATTTGGACCAACATAGATGAGAAAGCCCAAGAGGAACCCAAATGAGCAAAAACAGTAGAAAAACTGTGTTTGCTGCAGAATTATGCAGACAAACTTGTCACGCTGCGGCTCTGAGGAGCGTACGCCGCGGTGTGGTGGTGCCTCCCCTACATCAAAGTCAGAGAGCTTTGCAAATTGAATGTCGCTGCATGGCATATGAATGCCACAGTGTCCCCGACCTAATTTGACATGCTCCACAGCGTAGACATGTTAACGTCGCGGTGTACCTCTATTTTTCTGAGTTTATAAATAGATTTTTAGCAGATTTTATAGGAGAGCTCCGTATTAGTTTTTAGGTTTTAGAGAGGCTGTGACCTGTTCTTTATTTTCTGAGCTGATTGGAGGCCTAGGGAGGCTAAGTTGGAGGCTAACTTCTTCATGGAAGGAGATTAAAGTTTCAAGGATGACATATACGGATTCTTTCCTCTTCTCTCTTTGTTTCTTGTCTCATCTCTATCTTTTGAACACTGTTTTGATGTGTAATTTCATGTTCATGGATTAGTCAAGCTGTATTTAAGAAATACTTTGGATCTTTATATGAATATTGATGTTTATGTTATCTTTTGAGTTTATATTGATGTTTGGTTTTGTTCTTCTATGCCTATGTTTAATGCTTGCTCTTGTTTAGCTAATAATTGCATGATCTTAGTTGATGCAAATGAACTAGACATAGAGATTTGTGGATATGGATATGGTATGGTATATGCATGTTTGACGAGTTCAATTAGCTTGGATGAGTTGATTCGCTAACTGGATAGAAATATACCTTTTAGCCATGTATAGCGGCTGTTTGAGAATAGATCGTTCATGAGTGGAGTTTACACTAGTCCTCATGAAAATATAAGAAACATAGTGGATTAGGTAAATGACACTAGAGTTGATTGACCTAGACATAGGCTTTTGATTAAATCAGATTCTCAAACAAACTTAATAATTCATTTATGTTGCTTATAAGGATTGCATAGCATTAGTATGAAGTAGAAGGTGAAGAAGGATTCCCTAGATCTCTAAACCATTATCTTTATTACTTTTGTAGTTTAGATTTAGATTATTTATGCTTTCTCTATTTTATATGTTCTTGAATAGAATTTAGCTAAGCTATTGGTTGTTACCCATACACTTACGGTACATAAATGGTCTAAGACACATCTCCAAGCATTTTCTTCCTTTCTTTTCTTTCCTTACTTTCTCTTCTTTTTCAAGCTTTCATCTTATGATTTTCTTTTATTTTCTCTTTTTTTAAAAAAAAAATTGAGAAAGAGAAGGCTAAAAAACATATGATTCCTAACATAATTTTCAAACCCAATATGCTCCATTTAATATTCTGAATGATAACTGACAATGTATCATCATAGGCATAAAAAAACAATTATGCAATAGGCTCAAAATGGGCAACTAGTGGATGAAAGTGTAACAATTTTAGAAGGCCAGAAAAATACCTAAGATGCCTTAATCACATTCAAGCATGCAAACAAAAATTTTACCTCAAAATGGTTTCAAATCAAGTTCTAGAGTACAAAATCAATGAAGAATTATCACTCAACACAAAGAATGGGAGCAAAAAATTATATAGTGCATAAATCCCATAGGCTCAAAACTCATATTTAGATGTTCAAAAATCAATGAAAAGCACAAATTTAGAGAACATATACTAATTATCAACTATCAAGAAATCACGTCCATAATTAATTAAAAACAATGCCTATTGCCTACCACAAGAATCAACAAATTGGGTTCTACATCAATACCATCTCAAAATCCTCAAAAGATAGGGGCACAAAGTTAGCCAAAAAAGCTAAGAGATATAATGGTGTAGAAATGCAATAAGAAGATGCAATACAATATGAGACATGAGAATGCATTCAAAATAAAATAAAAATAAAGATAAAAATAAAAAATGAAAATGAAAATACCCTCTCAAGCTTAAGAATTTACATTGTCCCCAATGTAAAAATCTATAACTAGAGAAGGGATAAAAGAAAAGGACTCACGGCGATGGTGGGAAAGGGAGGCGTGTAGCCATGAACTCAAACATCCTGGTCTAAAAGCGCATAAGTAAAATAAATCAAAATCGAAAAACAACATAAAAGAATAAAATGCAAAAATAAATAAAAACTAAAGGAAATAGAAGAAAAATCTTTTTAGCGGCCAACAGCTATATACATCCACCTACAAAAGCTCCGAACTCAATGAGACACCTAAGTCGACTCAACATTAGCTAACTATGAAACAAAAACAGAAAAGTGTTAATCAATAAAAATAAGAAAATAAAGAAAAAGAGAGAAAATTTTGGGTTGCCTCCCAAGAAGCGCTAAGTTATAGTCATTAGCTTGACTATGAGTTGGTTATATGCTCAGGTGATATCAATGGAGTGGTACTCAGTCCCCATTCCTTCTTCATAGTGTTGTACTCTCTAGCCATTTATTATGAATGTCTTATGATATTTTGTCTTCACCTCAAGTACATCGTCGATTAAGACTCGAACAATCTCATATGGTCTTGACCATTTTGACCATAACTTACTAGGACAGAAATGTAGAAGCGAGTTGTCAACAAGAACTTTATCCCCTAGTTTAAATTCACGATTCTTGACGCAATTGTCATTCTGCTTCTTTGGTCTTTTCTTGTAGAGTTTGGCCTTCTCAAAATTTCTGGAAGCCTTAGGCAAGGTCTTTTCTAGCACAACATCAGTTATTGATTCTTGCACACCTAAAAGCACAACACTATCCACAACATTAGTAGCATCAATGCGATTACATGAATCAAAGGAATTAGAATTATTTTTAGAATTAAAAACATTAAATACTACTTCCTTATCATCCAATCATAGAGTCAATTTCCCTTTATGGGCATCAATGATTGCCCTTCCAGTGGCGAGCAATGGTCGCCCAAGTATGATTGACATTTTAGCATCTGCTTCTATATCAAACACAACAAAATCAATAGGTATGAAAAACTTACCCACTCTAATAGGAACATCCTCCAAGATGCCTACGGGATATTTGACAGATCGATCAGCTAATTTAAGGGAAATAGTTGTGGGTTTTAGTTCACCTACCTCCAATTTCTTACACACAGAAAAGGGCATAAGACTAATACTAGCCCCCAAATCACACAAAGTTTTATCAAAACTAGTGTTACCAATCAAATAAGGAATAGAGGAGCTACTTGGATCTTTAAGCTTAGGAGACAATTTATTTTGAATTAAAACACTACACTCCTCAGTTAAAGCTACTGTCTCATATTCCTCAAGCTTTCTCTTATTAGAGAAATTGTTCTTAATAAATTTTACATAGGTAGGCATTTGTTTCAATACCTCAGTGAAGGGTACATTAATGTACAATTTCTTTTAGACCTCTAGGAACTTACCAAATTGCCTATCTAGCTTGGCCTTAGCCAATCTTTGAGGGAAGGGCATTAGGGGTTGGTATGGTTCAGGGGGTACATACTTAGACACTTTCTCATTAGTTTCCTCCTTTTCTAAGGGTTATGTCTTAGTTTCTTTTTCTTCATTCCCCTTATCTTTGTCACTCTCTCCTTTACCCTTGGGATCCTCTAATTTCTTACCACTTCTCAAACTCACAGCATTACAGTGTTCAATACCTAGATTTTTTTCAGACTGACTAGGAAACTTATCCTGTTGCCCATGTGAAGTTCCTGTAAGCTGGGTAATCTGAGTTTCTAACATCTTATTATGAATGACCAAATTTTCAACCTTAGATGACAACTCTCTAATAGCCTCAGTCACAACTTGCCCATGTTGCCTAAACTCCTCATTCTACTTAGATTGACTCTCAACAAAATTCTCTAGAAGAGACTCAAGTCTAGATTTTTGTACCTGTTGGAATCCAGAAGAGGGTTTAGCACTACCTTGCCCTGCTTAGTATTGATTATTCAAGTAGGAGAAGTTAAGATGTGACCTCCAACTAGGGTTGCAAGTTTGGGAATATGGATCATTTCTCCCTTTTTGGTTGAAGTCATGGAAATTGTGGCATGACTTCACTTGCTCTATTTGTGCACCTTGTAAGGAGCTAATTCCAACTTGGCATTCAGCACCCATGTGTCCCTGTACTCCACAAATCTCACAAAAATTGTTAGAAGTAGCTATGGCATTAACATGAGCTTTTTCAAGCATGTCAAAACGTTTATTCAAATAATCAAATTTTACCATAATTAAATCAACCCGTCTACCTCAAACTTACCTCCCGAGAGTTTTCTCGGGTTATTACCTCTTTCATTTGCCCATTAGTGATGATTTGTGGCAACACTCTCAATAATCTCATGAGCTTCTGTTAGTCTTTTATTCATCAAAGCTCCACCAGCTGCGGAGTCTAGAGACACCTTCGAAGAATATTCTAGCCCATTATAGAAGGTATGAACGATCAACCATTTTTCTAACCTATGGTGTGGGCAGGCTTCCAGTAAAGCTTTATATCTGTCCCAAGCTTCCGACAATGACTCTTCATCTTTCTGAACGAAACTTGTGATCTGGGTCCTAAGATGAACAGTCTTGGAAGGTGGAAAGAATTTGTCCAAGAAAGCTTACTCCAGTTGGTCCTAAGTAGTGATTGTCTCAACGGGAACTGATTCAACCAAGCTCTAACTCTATCTCTCAATGATAATGGAAACAGGCGGAGATGAATAGCATCAACAGAAGCGCCTTTAATCTTGAGGGTCTCACAGAATTCCAAGAACATATCCACATGATCATTCGGGTCCTCTGATGGCAATCCTCCAAACTGGTTATGCCTTATCATAGAAAGTAAGGCAGGAGGTATCGTGAAATGTCTAACTTCAATGTTTGGTCAAACAATTCCAGAACGCAAACCCCGAGCATTAGGGGCTGCATACTCTTTAAGCGGTCTATTATCCGCAGGTGTAGCCATGACAAGCGTTGGCTCAAGTATTTCTCTCGCTCTCTGCCCTTGTTGTCTTCTCCTTCTATGAAAAGTTCTTTCAATTTCAGGATCTACTTCAATAGGAGTCCTGAAACATCTAGTACTTTGCATAAACAATAGAGATTACCTGTAGAGAGTCAAAGAGAAAACAAGTACATAAGAATATGGTAAAAAGAAAAAGGTTTAAAATAATTAAATTAAAAATTAAACTGATATTCAAGAAAAGCACAGTCCTCGGCAATAGCGCCCAAAACTTGCTGTGTGAAATTCGCAAGTATACGGTTTCGTTGTCAAGTAATAAAAAGATCGAATCCACAGGGACTGTGTCTATGAATACCAATTAATTAATTAATTCAATTAAATTAAACAAAAGGTATATAATTGTTGATTAACAAGAACGTAGTAACAAAACAATTAAATAAATAAATATCAAAGTGCAAAATTGAGAACAAAAATAGCAAGTTATTAAGAAAGGTTTTCAAATTCAAGAAAGCTTCTAAAATTGGGGATAACCACAATGATACAAGACAATTCCTAATTGACAACCTTTTTATTAAAATTGAAATTCAATTGAAGGTGAATTACCCTAAATTAGTTAATGTTCTTTCTCAAGAGACAAGAGTCGTGCCCAATTAAACTAATTCCTACTCTCGTGGTAATTGAATTGAAATTAAACTCATTACGCTTTATGATAACTCATTAAATCCTCGAAAGGCTAAACCTACTCTGGTGATTTAGACCTTAAGTTCAATTCTTATGATTCCAACGCTTAGGTTCACCTCTCAGTACATCCCTAAATGTCTATAAGATGCAGATATGTGGCCAGCAAATTCACATGAATAAGCGCAATAAGGATTGAATCGAAGAATATTCAAGATTAATAAAATGGATAAACAAAGTCAATTAATCATCATCAATGTATCAAAGGGCATTACCCAATCCTAAAAATAAAAGAAACTACTCAGACATGGAGAAGAAGAAACAAGAAATCAAATTCAAGAACATCGAAACCCGTAATCAAAGAGAGAAGAGAGGAGAAATATGAAGATCAAGAGCCTCCCAATGTGTCTCCTTCAAAACCAAATTAGAACTCTCATATTGTATTCAGAACATCTATAAATACCCTAGGGTTTTCTTTGGTCTTACTCCCAAAAAAATAAAAATAGAAATAAAACTTAAAAATTTGTCTCGTACTGCGATCCACGGTCGTGGATCATTCCATGGGCTAGTCGTGGATCTTGCTGTTTGAGTTCCACGGCCGTGGATCTTTCTATGGCCAGACCGTGGAACTCTCTGGAAATTTTCTTTTGTTTCTTCATACAACTGCTCGATCCATGACGATAGGGAATTCTACAGGCAGGCCGTGGAACTCTCTAGAGTGAGCTTTTTGCCCCAATTTGCTATCCGTAAAGCTCAAATTTCAATTGTGCAAGCTTTCCATCCATTTCAAGACCAATTCAGTACCAATCCTGCATAACAGCACCAAAAATACCGCAGTTATCCAAACTAAAGGGAAAAACAAATAAAAAGGGAAACTAAAATGTCTAAAATACCTAAAAATGCATGCAAAATAAAAACAAAATATGATGTTTTTTCAAACACATCACATATGAATAAAACAACATCGTTTTGTTAAAGTTTTATTAATTTTTTTCTTTCTTAATAAATCGGTCCATATAATGACCTAGTCGGGTCATCCCGAGTTTGACCGAGTGTTTGCAGTGAATTTTTGTCAATGTATTGACTACTTCAATAGTGATTTAAGATATAATATACAAGAGCAAATTGATTCATCTTGGGACTCTCAAGTATCTGGTGATTAGTAAGATTTTGACGTCAAAGTGTTTAATAACCGTCAATCAATCAAGTGTTAGTCAAAAGGAAAATGGACATTAAATGTGTTAAGAGAAAATAAAGTGAGTGTAAGTAAATTAAAACAAAGTGTGTCAAAATAAACTTACTAGAAACTATTTGACAATGTTAATGCAAGGTAAATGTTGTTAGTAAACTTGTTAGAAATAAACTAAAAGAAATATGAATGGCAAAGGCAAAATAAACATTAAAAGTATACAAACATGAAAGTAAATGGTAAGGCAAAGTAATTGCCAAAAGTAAAATGTCAATATCATTCATAGAGACTTAATTGACAGAGGTGATGGAACAAAAGAAGTTTTGTTACAAAGAAAATGACCCAAAGGAGAGATGGAGGTAAGGAGAGAGGGAGGTGAAAGATGGAAGTAGAGAAGTGAGAACCATTGGGACATAAGGTGAGTATAATGAAGAATTTATTGTCATTTGGATGAAATTTTAAAATAAATTTTTTTACGTGATTTTTGTAAAAGGTCTTTTAAAAGTGCAAAACTTATTTTATGTTTAGATGTTGTACTTAAAAGGTACTTTTTAAAATTTACTATTATTTAGATGTAAAAATGTAAAAAGACTTTTTAATAGTTAAATTACTTAGAATAGCTTTTTCATAATCTCAAAAAAGATCTTTTTTTTCATGAAGCTCAGAATCCATCTTAAAAAAAATACAATTTATATTTTTTCTAACATTTTTTCTTTTTTCTTAAAAAAAATCATCTAAACAAGTAAACATATTAAAAATAAATAAAAGTACTTAGGACTCGTTTAGACACACTTATATAAAAATGTTTTTTATACCTCTTATTTAAATAGTAATTTTTAATACCATAATTGCTATTTAAAGTATTGTGGTACTGTAAAGAAGCACTTTGCATGATGGGTAATATATTTAAATAGTAATCAAGCCCTTATGAGAATTGCTATTTAAAGTATTGTGGTACTGTAATGAAGCACTTTGCATGATTGTGATATTATTGAGAGTGTTGTACAATCTGTACTCTCAAATTTTGGGCCTGATTTTTTTTTGTGACTATTCCTTACTTTGTTAGTGTCTCTTTGGTACATGATATTCTCCCTGTTAATGTGTCATAGTCATGAAATTAATTTTGGTCTATGTGTGAATTGAATTTTTATTATACATAATATGAGTTTATCATATTCTATTAAGCATAATTGCTAATAATTTGTATAACTGTGAGTTTACCTATCGTGAAGTATAATTGTGTAAATTTTGTGAATTGAATGATTAATTTTTTTAATCATAATTTTTATTACATTAATAATAATTACACTCTATCGGTGTGTAGTTATTAATGTAATTTGTTATTGTACAATGTGTTGTTAGACTTATACTTATGTTAATTATCTTTCGAATATCCTATTGGTATTAGAAATTTTGGTGATATAAGATTTGTGTATTGTATTATTATATTTCTTATTTATTATGATTCGGGACCCATAGCCGGGACCATGATAAGTAAGAATTTTTTCTAAAGAACTTGTTTGGTTGTGCATACAAAATCATTTAATTCTCTTGTTGCACAATAACATTGTGCATATTAAATGTTTTCTTTTGTTGTTTTCATGCCAGCCTTTTTGCCTATGCAATTGACTTCTGTCAAGACTTTGAATGGGACAAACTTTGAGGATTAGAAAGAATCTCTGAATCTCTATTTATCTATCACTAATATGGACTTGACTTTGAGAAAAGAAGAACTTGTTGCTCTTACTACTGAATCCACTGCTGCTAAAAAGGTTTCTCGTGAAAAATAGGAGTACTCAAACAGAGTGCATCTTATGGTGATGAAATACACTATGGAGAAGTCAGTTAGACAGTGCATTCCAGAGAGCAAGAAGGCTAAGGATTTTCTGAAATCTGTTAGTGAGAAATTCACGACTTTTGATAAAGCTCAGAAGGGTCAATATCTTTCTTTGATTGAGAAGACTAAATATGATGGTGTTAGTGGAGTTTGTGAGCACATCATGAAGTTAGTGCACTATTTTAATAAACTGAAGTCTCTTAAGGTTGATCTCGGTGAAAGTTATTTGATCTGACAGGTTCTAGAGTCACTCCCTTCTCAATTTGATGTTCTGAAGACCTCTTATAACACTCAAAAAAATGAGTGGATAGTTGATGAAATGATTGCTATTGTCTCTCAAGAAGAGAATTGTATAAGGAAAGAAAAATCACACAGTGTTCAATTTATTGCTTCTACTTCTGGTACTAAAAATAAGAAAAAGAAATGTTACAAAGACAAGATTCAACATGATAAGAAGAAAAGAGGGAAAGTATCTCAACACCTAGAGCCTAAGAAGTTTTTCTTCAAGGGAAACTGCAAATATTACAAGAAGTATGGTCATAAAGTGGATGATTGTTACATTCTCAAGAAGAAACTCGAGAAGCAAGGTACACTCCTACCTTTAGCTTGTTTTAAATCAAATGTAATTGATGTCAGGTGCAACTATTCATATTGTGAATTCTTTACAGGGGTTCACAAGCCTGAGGAAGCCAAGTAATGCTGAATCCAAGATCATTGTGGGAGATGGAGCTAGAGTATCAGTGGAAGAAAAAGGAGTAGTTACCTTGTATTTACCTTCTGGACATACTTTATCATTGAAAGATATTGTTTATGTACCTTCCATGAGAAGGAATTTGATTTTAATTTTAGCTTTAGATAAATGTGGCTATACTTTTGAATTTGGTAATGGAAAAGTTATTGTTTGTTTTAATTCCATTGCCGTTGGTTCAGGAGTTACTATATATACTGAATTTGAATGATATGTCTGTTAATTTTGTTGTTGGAAGTAAGCGTAGTAGGACTAATGAGAGTTCTTCTATGTTATGACATAGACACTTAGGGCACATCTCTAGGCCCCGAATTGAAAGACTGATTAGGGAAGGTATTATTCATAATCTTAACTTCTCTGATTTTGACACTTGCGTTCGATTGTGTTAAAGGCAAGTTCACTGCCAAAACTAGGAATAAAGCAGCGAATCAGTGTGATGATGTGCTACAATTAATTCACATAGACATGTGTGGACCTATTACACCCACTTCTATGCGTGGATATAGGCTTTTTATTACCTTCATAAATAACTTCTCCAGATTTAATTGGATAGATCTTCTCCAGGAAAAACCTGGTTCTTTGGATGCCTTCATATTCTTCATTGGCTACTGCGTGGGCTCCAGATGTTGTAGATTCTATTGTCCTTCTATTTCTATGCGAGTCATTGAGTCTGATCAAGCGATATTCTTTGAAGATGATTTGGATAATGGGAGTCATACACTACACCACGAATAGTCACTCTTAAAGAAGATCGGACCGTAGTTCCTGTACCGGTTGTTTCACTTCATGTAGATATCATGATTCTAGTCAATCATAATGATGATCAGGCTCTTCGAGGGGAAGATGATGTAGTGGCACCACCAGTTGATGAACAGGAACCAGATAACATTGTTGAAGTAGTGTCATTAAGATGATCTCAGAGAGTACGCAAGCCTTCTATACCAGATGACTATGTAGTGTATCTTCAGGAGCACGAGTTTGATCTCCATGATGACGACGTTCCTATCACTTTTAAGGAGGCAATCTCTAGTTCTCATGCTTCTGATTGGGTAAATTCTATGCATGATGAATTGTTTTCTATGTCTCATAATATTGTTTGGGATCTCATGGAGTTGTCAGTTGGTTGCAAACTCGTTGGGTGCAAATGGATTTTTAAAACCAAGCGTAGTCTAGATGGTAGAGTTGAGAGGTACAAAGTTAGACTAGTAGCAAAAGACTATAGTCAAAGAGAAGGCATTGATTAAAAGGAGACTTTCTCATCGGTCTCTACAAAAGATGCATTTCGAGTTATTATGGCTTTGGTAGCTCATTTTGATTTAGAACTTCACCAGATGGACGTGAAGACGACTTTTCTGAATGGAGATCTAGTCAAGGATATCTATATGGTTCAGCTTGATGGTTTTGTTGAAACAGGTAAGGAGCATTTGGTTTGCAGACTTAAAAAGTCTATTTATGGACTGAAATAGACATCCAGGCAATGGTATTTGAAATTTGATCAGGTTGTCGCTTTTTTTGGCTTCAAAGAAAATGCCTCAGATCAGTGCATTTATTTGAAGACTAGTGGGAACAATTTTATAATTCTTATTCTATATATCAATGATATTCTTCTTGCTAGCAGCTACGTTAAACTTTTGACTGAAACAAAATTGATATTGAGTAACCACTTTGATATGAAGGGCCTTGGTGATGCTTCAGTTATTTTAGGTATCCAGATTTACCGTGATAGGTCACATGACATTCTTGGATTGTATCAAAGAGGATATATTGAAAAGATCCTCAAGCGGTTTAACATGCATTCTTGCTCCCTATGTGCTGCACCTGTTAAAAAAGATGATAAACTCTCTAAATCTCAATGTCCTTAAAATGATGTAGAGATAGTTGACATGGAAAAAGTCCCATATGCTTTCGCTGTTAGCAGTTTAATGTATGCTCAAGTTTGTACTCGTCCTGATATTACTTTTGTTGTTAATGCTTTAGGGAGATACTTGAGCAACCCAGGTTTGTGTCATTGGAAAGCCGTGAAAAAGGTCATGAGATATTTGCAGGGAACCAAGGATTATTTGTTGACCTATAAGAAGTCTGATCAACTTCAGGTCACTGATTATTCTGATTCTAATTTCGCAGGTTGTCTGACGAATGAAAGTATACTTCTGGCTCTATTTTTATGATGACAGTAGGAGCTATCTCTTAGAAGAGTGTCAAACAGACTCTTATAGCTACTTCTACCATGGAGGCAGAATATGTCGCTTGCTATGAGACCACTTGTCAAGCCATGTGGTTAAAAAACTTAATCTCTAACTTTCATATTGTTGAAAGTATATCTAGACCACTTGTGATATATTGCGACAATATTACTGCTTTGTATTTCTCTCAAAACAACCGAAGTTCTTTTCGCTCAAAACATTTTGATATTAAATATCTGTTTGTTCGAGAGAAGATTCTGGAGTTTCAGATTCGAATTGAACATCTTGCTACAAAGAACATGTTAGTAGATTCACTAACTAAAGACTTAACTGTTGGAGCTTTTCAGAATCACGTAACTCATGAGTTTAGTTAAGTCTTTTGATGTTTTGGGTTAGTGGAAGTCTGAAATTTTATATTTACTTATTGTCATTCTTATGAGATATGTATGAGATGATGTTACTTTTATTATCATATCTCTTATAACATTTTCATATGCTTGGACCATTCTTGAATTGCATATTTCTCTTAATTAATTAATTATGTTTTTCAATATTTACTATTCTTTATGTGAAATATGAGCATTTAATATGTATGATCTACTTCTCTATCAGATACTATTTCTGCAGAGTTAAAACTTATGTTTCTTAGACTGTTGGTTGACATGTACTTTGACCACAGTTGGTATTCTAGTCTTAATGATTCTTGTATTTTAATAATTGACTAATGCTATCTAAGTGAGAGAATTGTTGAATTTTATATTTAAATATATATGTTATGTGGATTAGCATTAATCAATAATTAAAATATTATTTAGATCATTAATATATATTAATTATGGAATTATGTTTTATAATATAACACTTAGTCAATTTATGAATATTGTAATTAAGTTTTTGTTGTGAGCGGTTCGTGATGAGTTGGACTGTTCATTTGGTAGCCTGTTGAGTGATCCCTACTCTCATCTGGTAAGAAAATAAAACTGACTTCCCCATTAGGTAATTTTAGAACGTACATAAAACTTACTAAGTAGAGGACATTTTTTATCTCACAAAAAATTTCATTCTTGATCTCTTCACTGAAGAATAATAGATTTTGAAATCTTGTCAAGTACATATTTTTAATCTATTTCTTGAATACAATGTATTTAATATGTTATAATTTTATATCTATAGTCGATTTATGTTTATAGAATTGAAATAAATTTATCAAACAACTCTTGCGCTGATTGGTTTGTCAAGTGTAGTGCAAAGAATGATGACAAATTCAAGTTATGAGCGCTGCCTCTTAGTGAGATAAGTCATATACTTCTTGCTTACGTCATGAACATTTCTTTTATTAGAACTTAGTTCTTTTTCTTTCTTGTTTGGTTTCTCAGTTGTACCAAAAAAAATATTAATATCGTGACGGAACCACCACGGGGTGGGGGAAGAAAAGAACCTCCGCCCCGCTACATTCCTATTCGCAAATCCCAAAAGAATATTTATAATTCATTTAACCCCAAAAACGCTGAAGATTAACACTTATAAATTCGTGACAATTTTCAATGATTTTACATGCACGTACCAGTTCAAATATTCAATTCGCAATTTTGGAAATTGGTTCCCGCATCCGAAAGACCGACTTCAAAGTTCAAACATATAAACAAGAGCCATGCTATTTCCTACAAAACTTTTTCTACGTTTTACGAATTGCAAATGACCAATCAGTGTTGTCTTATCCATACATGGGTTGTATGGAAATAGAAAATATATTTTATGTATATTAAAATATGTATATTATATTTATATTATTTATTAATATTTGAGAAATATAAATTATATTATATAAAATTATAATATTTTGGTGACATAAAATAATTTTATAAATAAATTAAATATAATTAAATATATTTTAATTAGATGAGCAACGAAAATCAATGAAATAAAACAATTTCATATGTAAATTGCATCCACGTCAGATTTGTGAGGTTTCGTAAAGAAATTTTCGTGGGATTTAACATTTCTCTATAAAGAATGCATTTTGAGTTACCTGAACTGAAAAGGAAGGAAGAAAACCGTTGTCCTTTTTTCTGATTCTCTTCACTTGAGATTCTCTGATCACAATGTCTTGCAGGCTTGCACTTGCAGATTCCTTATTCCTCTTCAAGGTTGTTTTTTTTTTTTTCATTCTTTTGGGGGATTTTCCTAAGTTTGTTTGAACTTTGAAGTACCTTAGCTTTTGTTGCTTTTGTTGGGTGTGTTACTGTGTTTTATTATTGTCTTGTGGTTTGGCATGCAGGGCTCTCACCAGAAGCCTATTCAGAATAGAAATATTACACCTCAGTTCTCACCAGGTATGCTGCATGCATCATGCATGTTGTTTTCTTAAGTGAATGATTCATGTTCTTGCTGATGTTACTTGTCAGTTGCATCTTGCATGTGTTGATCGAAAGGAAGACTAAGATTATAAGAATCATTTTATACTTCATGGGTTCAATTTGTGATCACTGTGATGTGTCTAATCTGATTGGATTGTGATTTCTTTCTATTTTGTGGAAAGGTTATATTGTAAGGTACAAAGGTTTCTGCATGTTGTTTAATGAGAAGATGAGCAAGAAATTCAAAGATTGTAATATAAATCTTCGTTTTTATGTAACTGGAAGACAATATGTGCTTTATGCTTTGATGATGATATGCTAAATGGTTCCACCTGCTTTGAATTTCTTAACTATTGTTGCAATATTAACTTGTCTGACATCTTCTACCCATGTTAATGATATTCTTAGAGCCAAATTTTCAGAGAAAAAGTAGATACCAATTATATATTTACAACAATGAAGTTTGGCATCACTGATGAATCTCTTTATCCTTTGACAAGGGATTACATGCATCAAGTTGCAACGTGCTCTATTGTTTTTTTCAATTATTTGAGAATATTTTTTCAACATGGATCACAAGTACATTTTCATATCCCTGGCCTTGACTCAGCAAATGTTTATGTTCACCTCATGACATCAATGATATGAGTGGCCTTTCAAATAATTCATTCTCATTCTGCTACAGGCATATGTAATCAAAACGGGGACATGCTTATTCGCAAAGGGTTCAGGCATCAAAGAGATTTAGTTCCTAGGAAGAAAGTTACTGTCACACAAGCTGTGGCAATTCCGGTTGCTCCATATCCAATTGAAAGCGCCGAGTACAGAAAACAACTATCTGAAAGCTATGGTTTTAGGCAAATTGGAGAACCGCTTCCAGAAGATGTTACTTTAAAGGATGTCATCAATTCCCTTCCTAAGAAGGTGGATTTCTTTAGATCTATGTCATGTTTTTGTTATTAAATTGTAGAGCCAACTTATAGATATTCTATGATGAAATATTTGTTTGTGCCACTGCCAATAAATAACATTTTATTCAGTTTTTTTCTTGCCTGAGAAATTACTCCAAATAACAGCATTGTGTATGATTATAATAAAGCCTCAGTAATGATAATAATATTAATGCACTTCATGAGAAAGTGAAACTGTCATGGTCCGTATATGATCCTTCAGCTTCTAAGCAATCTCTTGTTCTCTCTCTTCCCACTTCAGTCAGTGTATTGTACACAAATGAAAAAGAAAAAAAGGATTTATATTCATTTTGTAATATTTTCATGGCATTGTGGTTACAATTTTTATTTATAATTATAATCATTTGTTGATCATTGATCTTGATGCTTTTTTTTTTTTCTGTACATTTTTTCAAGGTCTTTGAGATTGATGATGTGAAAGCATGGAAATCAGTTTTGATATCTGTCACTTCCTATGCATTGGGGCTCTTTATGATTTCAAAAGCACCCTGGTATCTACTTCCTCTGGCTTGGGCATGGACAGGGACTGCAGCAACTGGGGTTAGTTCAATACGCATAGTTTCTTAATTTCCTTATGACGTACAATGTATTCTTTAGCCAGTTACTCAGATATTCCTTACTCCTAGGGCATGATTGTGCCAGTTCAATGCACATAATAAGTTTTATTATTCTCTTTTCCTTTTTGCCATACAGTTGTTTATTATAGGGCATGATTGTGCTCACAGAGCATTTTCAAAGAACAAATTAGTAGAAGACATTGTGGGAACTGTGGCCTTATTGCCAATAATTTATCCATATGAGGCATGGCGATTTAAGCATGACCAGCATCATGCCAAAACAAATATGTAAGCAGTGTTTCTTACTAATTTTGTTTTTCTTGGTGCATCATGTAAAATTTGTAAAATCAGTCTGTATAGTTGTAGAGGGACTAGCTAATATTTCCATTCAATGTGGAGTACAAGCCTCAGTTTGTTCTCCACAAAACTACCCTTATAAAATTTAAATTTGAGTATAGGCAAGGAAGAAAAGTTTGCTGCTTACTTAATGTTGATGGTGGATAATGCCTCACTCTATTAAGTGTGACATTTCTTTCTTTCATTTACAAAACAAGCACAAGGTATTAATGATTCAGGAAGAAGAGAATGCAGGCTGTATACAGTACATTGCTAACATCTATGATATAGAGAAAATCCTATGCAATGTTTTGCGAATGTGTACACACACTCTTCTGAGACCCTTATCTCTCTCTCTTTTTTTTATCATTTCCCACCTTCATGGGCTGAAGCAGTAGCTTTACTTTATGTACTTTCAACTCAAAGCATCTCTAATGCTACAGGTTGTATGAAGATACTGCTTGGCACCCTGTTTGGAAAGAAGAGTTTGATTCATATCCTCTTTTGCGGAAAGCAATAATTTATGGATATGGTCCGCTTCGTCCTTGGATGTCTATAGCTCACTGGTATGACACAAACAAGAATTATTTTTTCTTTAAGGCTAACTATGCCCTGGAATATCTTTGTACGGATCCTCTTGTATTATTTCTTTGGATTGAGCAGTGTCAATTTCATATTTAACCTTTAATTTATACTGAATATTGCTATCAATGCACATCCTAACAGGCTTATGTGGCACTTTGATTTGAAGAAGTTCAGACCAAATGAAGTAAAGAGGGTGACAATAAGTTTAGCTTGTGTTTTTGCCTTTATAGCAATTGGATGGCCATTGATTATTTACAAGACGGGAATAATGGGATGGATTAAATTCTGGTTGATGCCGTGGTTGGGTTACCACTTTTGGGTAATTTTGCTTTTCACTCTCAAAATCTTATATATTGTTTATCATAATGTGCTTTTTTTCTTTCTTTCTTTTGTTCATGTGGGAAGTAGTGATTAAGCTTTTTTTTTTATTGGCTCTGGTTAGTGCTGAACCTGAATGTTAATTTATCATTTAAGGCCTTACAATCTTGTATCACTCAAATGCGATGATGCATGACTTGACAGAAGTGCAATGAAACTATACCAAATTACCCGTTTGTCTGGGATTTTATGCTACCAGAAAATTGATGATGATATCATTATTTCAATACAGCACATGCATTTGTTTCTTAATTCAACTTAAATTGTTATAGGAATTCCTATTTTTTATCTTTCAATAGATTTTTCATTTCTTACCATATATTGAAATCTTGCTGACTTACTAATCTTTATTTGCCTTTTTCCCCCTAAAAAAAAACTGTAGCCTATTCTGAACTTTTTTTTATATAATTAATTTTATGGCCATGTTTCTATGAATTTAAAGTTATAATTAAAGAGTCCTTTATCCAAGAATTACTGTTTTGCTTCCAATTATAGATGAGTACTTTCACGATGGTACATCATTCGGCACCACATATTCCATTCAAACACTTTGATAAGTGGAATGCTGCACAAGCACAGCTTAATGGAACTGTTCATTGTGATTATCCTAAATGGTAATTAATTCTCCCTTCTTTCCTTCTAATCCATGTTTTTCTTGCTGATAAATTGACACATGGGATATGTTGTGCACAACTTATCTTTAATCCAGTTATTTCGGAATGCCTTTTCTTTCATCACTTCTTTGAAGATGACTGATCTTTTATTCTGTGAATATTTTGCGTAATTTATTTATCTTCTCCGAGTCATTTTGTTGTGTGTGTAGTATTAAAAATGGAAAATGTTCAAGGGTAAGTAAAATGAATTGAAACTAAAAAATAGATCTTATTGTAGTTCAACAATGTTTTCTCAGGAAGATTTTTTCTGAGAATACCATTAACTGTCCTTATTAGAGATTATGGAGATTATTACAAGTACCTCCTATTGCATTATATATATATATACACGAAGGGAGGATCAACTTATACTAATGTAAGTTTTTTTTGACTTATATTTATTTTTAGCTGTTAGATCTACTTTCATCTAATGGTTACTTTTAATGAAATAATCTCAATCATTAAATGAAAATGGATCTAACGGTTGAAAATGAGTGTAAGTCAAAAAAAACTTACACACGTTGAAATCGATTTCTATATGAAGAGGATCGATTTATTATTGTAAGTCTTTTTGACTTACACTACTTTCAACCGTTAATCGCTTTCATCTAATGGATTGAGATTATTTCATTAAAAATAACTATTAGATAAAAATGATCTAAGTTGAATATAAGTAAAAAAAGATTTGTACAAATTGATCCTCCTTCTCTCTCTCTCTCTCTCTATATAATATATGAGGGGGAATCGACTTACAGAAAGTACATTTTTTTTACTTAACTCAAAAAACTTTCATCTAACGACATGATTAAGGTTATTTCATTAAAAGTAACCATTAGATGAAATCTAACGGTTGAAAAATGAAACAGAAAGTCAAAAAGACTTACACTAATGTAAGTTGATCCTCCCTATATATATATATATATATATATATATATATATATATATATATATATATATATATATATATATATATATATATATATTAATTGGTAGAATGTAATCACAGGGTGCTAACTATTATTACTTTTACGAATAATCTTTGAAATGTCTTACTGCTTACAATTTTCTGCTATCTATTTTGATCTCTACCATCAGTGAATATGAACTTATAATACAAAATCACCTCATAAGCTACGGCCCACTGGATTTCCTTGCATGAATGCAACCATAAACAAGATATTATTCTCTTTTTTTCCTAGTCTTTATTCGAAATGCATGCTCAAAATTAACTTGATAACTATGCAATTGACTAAACTGATATATTTTGACTCTTTTTCTGAACAGGGTTGAGATCCTCTGCCATGATATCAATGTCCATATTCCACACCACATAGCCCCAAGGATACCAAGCTATAACTTACGAGCAGCTCATAAGTCTCTGCAAGAAAATTGGGGAAAGGTAGGATCAATAATGCCAATTTTCTGTTTGCTCAAATGAGGGGTGAGGGTCATTGTTTCATTAAAAGCATATTACCATTGTCATCATTAACAATTAATGGACTAACGGCCTTACCGTCTTCCCCTTTTTCCTGTTTTTATTCTTGGAAGAGAAATGAAAATTATAAACAATATTTGCTTTGTCACTAAAACTTATAACTGATACAGTCCAAATAAATGATTTGGTAGTTTTTATTTATTCCAATAATACATATTATGATCAACAAATCCCTTAATGTTTGGATAATCAATTTGTTCTAAACATTATGAAGGCTCAATGTAAACATTATGGTTAAAATCTCTGAACGAATGGCATAGTTGCTAATTTTTTAATTTTTATTTTGTTTTGGATGAACAGTATCTGAATGAGGCTAGTTGGAATTGGCGATTGATGAAGACAATCATGACTGTGTGCCACGTGTACGATAAGGAGCAAAATTATGTTGCCTTTGATGAAATTGCCCCTGAAGAATCCCGTCCAATTACTTTTCTAAGGAATGTCATGCCTGATTTTGCCTGATTAGGTCCAAAGTGTTTCTTATTTGAACTTTATCTATGTGTTAAAAAATAAGTTGGTGGGCATGCCATTCATTTTCGTTTTACCTGTTTTTGTTTTTCATGGTCTCTTTTATATATCAATTTTAAAAAATGGGGAAAATTGATTGAAGCCTCTATAGAAGTTCACGTCTAGGGTAATGAATAATGAAGTTGCAAAGTTGCAAATTATCCAAGGGCATGCTCCTACAATTGTTGAGAAGAATGTTTTTCATTAGGCTAAAGTTAATGTTCAAGTAAATCTGAATGAGACTCTTGTTAGATGATCACGTTGTAAGAAAATTTTAATATGAACAACTGTCTAAAGTTACAAAATACACGTGGAGTGTATCTTATGCAAATTATCCAAAAGAATTGCATCTATAAAGTTGTATTTGGTGGATCGTATAAAGAGGATATAATAATATAAACTAATATTATCAGATTTTATCAAATATTTGATACACTCACATAATTGTATAATCATATCACGTCAGCATTTTTTATCCTATTATAATATGATAAACTTAGCCTTCCTCTCATCATAGGATAAGACCTGATAAGATTTCTATTCCAACACTACCTTTCATCTCTCCCATACACGTCTTTGATTTTGCAACAACCAATGTTGGCACCACCCAAAAGGCCAGAGGCAAACCGATGTCGCCACTGTGCTGGAGAACCACCGAAGAAGATGACCGACATCGACATTGTGACGGAAACTAGCCGAAGAATATGGTTGGCACCATCTATGTTGTTGTCATCAGTCATTAGGTTAGTTACTGTCATTATTCGGTTTTGATTTGAATGTTGCCATCTCTAGAAAAAATGGTTGCTGCAATTAGTTTCTTGTTTTGTGATAGAGAAAGACCCAACAAAATGAAAGAGAACTCAAATCTAACATCTACGCCGATCGATCTGCTCCTTGCCAAACGGAAGAGAAAACAAAAAGGACCAAAGCAATCAAAAGACAAAACCATGAATAGAGCCGCGATCAACAACATCACCATAAGTCTTTCCAACAAAGTAGTGAGCCACCACCAGCAGATGTCATGAGTAGCCATTGAGTCGCACACTACGAGGCACGAGCTCCTTTCAACGTTGTGTCACCGTCAGTGTCCTCACGTCAACCACCGCGCACCGTTGTTGGCTCCTTCACTCCCTGCTACGAGTCCGCTAGTAGCCACACACCTATTGTACCATCGTGCTACTATTGGCTCTGTTTGCCAACTCCTTGCCACTCGCTTGAGCGATTAGAACAGATTAAAGATAAAAAAAGGGACTAGATCTGTATTTAGACTTAAGGAAAAAATAGAAAAACCAGATTTGTATCTTGGTGGAGAATGGGAATGGTTCTAGAAAAGAAGAGAAGAAGGCTAGGATTTTTCTTTGATTTTTTTTTTATTTTTTTTATAAAGAACAATTTTGTCATGAGAAATATTTGTATCTACAATCAATTTAGTTATAAAATAATTACCAAACACCTGATATGATAAAAACTTATCAGCTCTTTTATACTATCAAGCCATATATCATACATTATACTATTAGGTGCACAAAATGTATCCTAAATATAAAACAGTCCCGTTATTCGTCCAACCAAAATATATCAAACTTTATTCAACTCACTCTCAAAATTATTCTGTATGTCGCAAGAATGCTACAATCATATAAAGAATAATTTGACATCTCTGTCATATTAACACACGGTTCTATATATATATGTGTGTGTGTAAATACGACATGCATATTTTTATGTATATAAAACATTTTTTAATATAAAATGGGTTTTTCATTAAGTTAAAGTAAATGTTAAATCAAATCTAAACAGTGAAATTTGACGGTTATTGTCTATAGACATGCAAAATGTCATATGATCATGTTGTGAGAATATTATAATATATATATAAGGAGTGTATCAGGTGAGAAAAGTGTTTATTGTGAGAGGGTAAGAGGAGTGAATCTTGACCATTAGATCTCACATGAATGGTCAAGATTAGAATATAAATACATGTGACTTTTTTAAGTAATTACATGACCTTTAAATAACTTTTAATCTTGATCATTCATGTATGGATATATGGTCAATATTCACTTATCTTATCCTCTCACAATAAACAATTCTCTCATTAAATATATTCTTAAACCCTAAACTCTAAATCCCAAACTCACGCACACACATTGGTTGAACCTTGTCATTAGTATCTTCAAATCTAATCTTATATGCTGACAACGTTTTCTTATTGCTGGTTGTAACACCCAATTTTTAGTTGATTACGTTTTTGCTCTAATTGTACTGTTTTCTATTTTCTGTGTGTTATAAAATTAATTTAACTGTTTCATAACTGTATTTGATTGTTTTGTGTGATTTACTCCGAGTCAAGAAAATAATAATTTTCGAGCCGGGAAAAATCTTTGTTGATTATTTGGAGTTGGGAGATCTTACTAAACCCAATTCCGAATAATACGTATATCAATCTTTTAATTTTTAGGATTTTTCTATGTAATAAAAATATTTATCATGCAAAAAAGTCTGTGGGACCTACGTTTGGCTTGTGAGACCCACGTTTGGGTTTGTGGGACCCACTTTTAGGAAAAAATTACTAACGTAAATAACTTGTAAAATTCTAAACTAAAAGGTTGAAAATCCATAAAAATGGTTAGATTTAGTAGATTAGTTAGTTTAAAATCTAACTTAATGGAATAATTAGTCTAAAACCTAATTAAATTAATCTAAAGGGTTTAAGTGATAATTAAATGGATTAAACCTAATTAATTTTCCATCAAATTTTAGTTAGGCAATGTACTAGTATAATTAAGTAGAAGATTAGGGACTCTAAGTAAATAAATGATTAACTAAAATACAAAGGAATCTAACTAACTTTTAATTAAACCTAACTAGGAGGACTTAAGCATAATTAAGTTATTAAAATCAATCAAAATTTGATTGAATTTCCTATAGCAATTTCGGCCTTATGCTCTCATAATGCAACCAAGAAGATGCTAGAAGCTTAGCCATCCACCATTCAATCCATCAATGGCCATTAGTAAGTCTAGTTGGTCAACAAAGGAGACAAGCTCCATAATTGATGCTCTACGGCCATGTATTGTGGGGGGGGGGCTATTATTCACTTCATAATAATTCATTCAATCATTCTAACTTATTCTCTCCTATCTCTTCCTTTCATGAACTCAAAGAAAAACTCCAAAGCTCTCCTATTAGCACCATTCAGCCATCAAGCTTCTCTAACACTTCCACTCATCAAAAATTTCATCCAACTTCATTTCCTAAATCTAAACCACATTCTAAGAATATTTCTAGTTGTGAGTTTTTGCTAAATCATCCATTTGGAGTTTAGAAAATCACTTTGAAGTTTCTTTCCTATAAGGTGAAAATTCTTGTTTCTTGTTTCTAATTTGATTTTTGATGTTCTAAGCCATGATTGATCCATGGTTTATCTTTTTCATCCATTGTTGATGACTTTATAATTTGTTTAAGCTTGTTAGGATTTTTGTTGAAGCTACACAAAATTTCTACGGAGGAGTCCAAGGAGATCTTGTCTTCCTTATAGGTAAGAGAGAGATTTAATCTCATCAACCATGTGTGGTGATGAGAAAATGGATGTCTTTGTGGTGAAGAATCCATAAGGATTCATTCACTTGGTTGTTTGTTATCTTCTCTATTTGTGATTGTTTATGTGTGCATGTTATTTGCTTTTCTATTTGTGATTTATTATGCATGCAAGCATGTCTATAACTTTGATATTTAGTAGGTGTTTTAATATTGCTTTAATATATGGTATGTGTTCATAGATATATGTATGTGTTTATAGATATATGATAATTATTGTTAGATGTGAATAATTTGTTGAGATTTGAATGAGTGTTCCAAAGAACACATGATGATGAAGAGCTCACGGTTTTATCTTCAAAAAGAGAACCAACATGTTCTCAACCATTTTCTAAAAGGATGATCCATATGATTTTATTAAGTTAATGGATTTTATAAGGATTTAGAGGATGGAAAATAAGTTAAATAAGATACGTAAAAGAAATGGTGATTTTCGGCCATCAAGTTTTTTTTTTATGTTTAATTGATTCAAAATTTATTTTATAAGTGTAAACTAGTTTATTAACCTAAAAAGAATTTAATTTACAATGGATTTTCAAGAACCAAATAAGTAAACAAATTTTTATTAGAAGTCTAGTATAGAAAAGAAATAAATTTTAGACACTTGAAAAATACTTACTCTTTGAGTTTTTAAAGTATGTTATCAATTTTCAAAGTTTATTTTATGGTTATAATTAAATAAAAGAATTTTTAAAAAGAAAACGTAGAAAATATCACTTAGTGAATTTTCTAAACGAAATGCTGTCAAAATTGATTAAAAATGAGCAAGTATTGAAGAACGTTTCAAAATGACATTTAGAAAGCAAGGAAATATTTTACGTAGTTAAAGAATAAAATTAACTGTAGAAGAATTTATTAAAATCGAATTTTTGAGAAAAACGTCAGAAATTATTACTTAGAGTAATTTTTGTAAAGAAAAATGGAAAATAATGTCTAAATAATATTTTTAATTTTGGAAAGTTTAAAAATTTAATTTGAAACGTCAAGAAATATTTTATACAGTGAAAAATAGTAGAAATAATTTACGCGTATTTAAAATAGTGGATTTAAACTACGCGATTGAGAAAAACGTTGAAAAATATTTACGCGACTTATGGAAACAGTAAGTTTTTACTGTTAGGCCAAAGTGGTGGACCCGGACATATTGGAAAATAGTACTATCAAGTGGAGACATACTATTTTTGGAATTATTAATACTAAGGGTATTTTTGTAATTATGGTGACAATGAGCATATTTATGTAATTATGATTCATGGTGATATTGAGGGTATTTTTGTAATTATGGATCATTACATACATAGAGTGGTATGTCAATTTGGTTGAAATTGACAATTGGTGACGAGATGAATTACATCGTGTTGTGGGTGTGATAGCGTAGTGTGTTCATGTGGAGAACTTGGAGGCGTTAGTGTTATAGATTTCACATGTGACAATTAGTTAGTAGCTCTCGCTACAGAATCGATAACACACACTAGCGATCTCGACAAATACTATTCTTAATCAAGATCTATGGGGATGCAGTAATTACACGACGTATTTGATGTGTACTATTTACACGACGTATTGATTGTGTACTATTCACTCGAATGCTATTTACACAACGATGTAATAGTTGGTTATAACATATACCTAGGATCATTCTCTACGATGTTTGTGTTGCTCCATTTTTAAGTGGTGACATATTTAATCTGCAACTGTGTGAATAGTTATAATTTGATTTATGATATTTTGCATATGTGATAATATGAATTGTTATATTAACTGTTATATTCGTTTGTATTGTCGTTTTCTTTACTGCTATACTAGTAATGATGTAGATTGTCTCACCTCCTTGTATATATTTTTTTTATTATTATTTATGTTTCGTAAAGTCGTTGAGGAAGTAGAGAAACAACTGTTGGATTGTCAATACAATAGAACCTCTGACTGGGTTCTAAATGAGATCATCCATATCATATGGATTGAAACCCTAAATTCGTCTTAGATGATCTTCCCTAAACTTTTAGTGTTATGATTGGGTTAGTTTACTTTAAATACGGTTCTTTGTTTTAATTAAATAGTTTGTAATTGTAAATTACCTATTAAAAACAAAATCATATGTATAATTATAAGTATGTAATAATTTATTTTATTTTATGTTCTGTTTATTTTACTTTATAAAATAATGTTTCAAAAAAAAAATATTTTTACAACTTATATTATTATATATTATAAAATAATTTATAATTTAGGTAAATATTTTATTATTTTATTCTTAAGGTGTTGCTGGTTATCTTCTGTTTGTATTAAAGCTGTTAAACGGGCTACCCTAGTTTATTTATCTTGCAGGTTAAACATGTCAAGCAAAAATATATTAATTTAAATGAATTGGTATTTTATCCATTCTGTTCTAAATTGACTGCTTGTTTTTATTTTTAATTTTTAGAATATTTTTTAGTTTAAAAAATAAAATAAAATCTAAACATTCACTTCAAAACAAAGACTAATTCTAAATTCATATTATTGATTATTAAAAATGTATAAATAAATAAACAAACGAATCAAGCTAAAAATACATTAATTTATATAGGTTTACATTTTAAAAATTCAACTTACATAATTTTAGTTGATAAATGGGTCAACTCAGTAGATTTGACTTGTTTTAACGGTCCTAATTTGTATGTTACTGACTTTTATTTTCTTTTTGGCCAGAAAATTATAGTTCTATAGCTAACCTGGTAAGTGATAACTGTTTGCAAACTTAAAATGGGAAAGAACGATTTTTCTAAACATAAGTACAAGGCTTTCTTTGTGGAGAGACCATGAGGACCCCCATTAATCTTGTAATTATCAGGTGAATAATTTCTAAGTTTAAATAAATTTATATTTAGAAATCTGAAATAGAAGAAAGTTGTCTCTGCTGGTGAGTATCCGTTTGTCATATCTACAACTTTGAGAGTCTTGTAATTAAGTATCTATTTAATGGATTTGGTGCACCTGATAGAGTTCGAGTTGAAAGTATATTTTATGCAGTACTAACTTGAGGTTACCGATCCCACCAGTAAGACATTTAGCCAAAGCGAATATATTCAAGGTATAGGCGTATAGCTGTTACATTACAACTTCTCACATGTGAGGGGTACATCTCTTCTGCTTTTTGAGGGTAGTGAGAGACTTCAGAACATTTGCAGGACCTTGTTAATTGTGAAAGTAATGATCAAAAGAAGGTAAAAAAAGGGAAGATAATATGACCATCCAAAAGGAAAATGAGAGAACAGCTAGGGGCTGCTGAGAAATTAGAAGTGGGAACAGATCTGAAGTATGTACGATTCACTAGTAAACGTAATAATAAAGAGAATATATCCTCTTCTATGTAGTTACCTCATTATAACCTTGTACTCTAAGGTAAACATACAAAAGTAAAAGTACAAGGAATGTGGGTATAGTGAACTAAGGAAAAATAACTGCAAGATTACAAAAATCATATAATTGGAGGTGTTGGAGTTTCCCAAATATCAAAAACATTCTCTTCACTGTGAAGGGCAAATAGCCGGTCCCCACCAATGGAAAAGTCACATATTGAACCACCATAGCTTCGTCTAAGCCGGGACGTCAAAACCCAGTCAGGGCCACAGAACACTGAAATGCAATCATTCAAGGAAGAAAAAAGTTGCCCTCCATGTAATGCCAACTTGGGGTAACATGATTCCTCAGGCATCTTCCCCTTCATCAACCTACTCCTTGAGCTTCTCCACCTAATGCTTGTTGCACCTGAACTCCTCAAATCAATAAACCCCAAATCTTCAAATTCATTCACCACACAAATGGAGCTGTTATCCTCCATCGCAACCGCGTCCCGGACACGCTTCTCATCGGCCGCCACCACTGCCAACGGAGCTCCCACGTCGGACCAACACCACACCATTCTCTTCATTCTAAAATCCAGAAGGCTAATGTAACAGTTATCCTTCCTAGGAAAAAAAGTAGAAACCAACAAACAGTTATTCCCTTCCAACCACTGAAGCTTATCAGCATCACCAAGTGACCATTCCAAAGGCTCATAGAAGAAATCAATTTGCTTCCCAGTCACCTGGTCCCACACGCCAACCCCATACTCATTGCTCCTCCCTTTGCAACTAGAAAAAATCTTGTTATCACAACTAAAACTCAATGCTCCTGCAGTGTAACTCTTCACCTGATTCTCATGACAGACCTGAAACTTATACCTGAGCTCCCCGGTCGACGAATTAAACAGTCCTATGCCGCCATCGCCGCGGCCGAGCCTCTCACTGACTCCGACGACGACGTTGCCGGAGTCAACCCAACATACATCATTGACTGTCTGGTAGTCCAGGTTGATCGGAGGGTGTTCCTCCATCATCCAATCATAGACATGGACCATGCTCCCATGCCCGACGCAGCAACCGCCATCCGGTCCGGCTCGGATGGCGGTTCCGTCGCCGGGTGCTCGACCGGTAACCGACTGAGAAAGTCTCAGCCGGTTACCGTCAAATGAGCCCCACTTGGCCGCGCGAACGCGGTCAAGAAGGCCGTAATAGAGGGCTTCTTTGTAGAGAAGCTTTTCGGGGACGTTGGGTGGAACGTGGAGCTCGCCGGTTCGGAGCAGGTCGAGGAGGACGGAGAAGCAATCCGGGTTGCGATCGATGAAGTTTTCGGTAGGATTTTCCGGTGAAAGGTTCCAGGTTTCGTCGAACATTGCACCGAACAGGGTGTTGCGGCCAGCGTTGGCGAGGGTTGTTGCTGTTGTTTCGAAGAGTCTGCCTCCCACGTTGAATTTCACCCTGTCTTTCTGAAAACCCATGATTGGATGGGTTTTCCTCAAAAAAGAAAAAATGGGGGTTTCAACTTTCAAGGGAAGTTCAATTGGGTAAGGGAGGTTTCTATGAATGAGTAAAAAAAGCAGAGTCTTTGCCTGAAAATAGATGAGAATTATGTGGGATTGTTCTGTTGGTTTTAGCTATAACTGAAAAAAGAAAAGAAATAAATTTGGAAAATGAATTGGGAGAGAGAGTAAGAGAAAGAGAAGTGGTTTGGTGGGGGTGATTATGGGTGAAGGCTTGAAATTGAAGCAAAGGGAGATGGTTGTGTGACAGGACAGGGAAAAAAAGAAAAAAGAATGATCAAATTGTAGGAAGAAGAGATCTGAGTATTGAAGAGAGGAGGGGTAGCAGAGGTGGGTTTTTAAATTTGTGGGATTTAGTGAAGGCAGAAGAGCAATCAAGGGATTGGAGCGGTTGGAATTCAAAACGTAATTGACTCACTGACACTCTGTTTTATCTCTCCCTCTAAAACATGACTTTGTTATGGTGTCTCTGTTTTCCTTTTTTTTTTCTTAATTTTCTATGGGTAGGGTACGGACACAACGAAACTTTTCTGCATAAAAATCATCTGTGACGGGGTCCACTCCAACCTTTGCCTCCTACTTTGTGACAAACTGTTTGATAGTTCCTAACTCAGCATCCAACGGCTGATGATGAAATATGGTTGGTGTTTGGTAGGGATGAGGTACACCGTCAAAAGCAGCGGGTACTAACCCGTAGTAAATTGTAGTTAATTGCTTTTCTGAATATTTAACTTTCCTTTTATTTTTGTGCCTAAACAAAGGGTACCATTAATCTCTTATCAATTTGGTGCCGCATTTGCTTAAGAGGGAGGATCAATTTATATCAGTGTAAATTTTTTTTTTATTTATACTCATTTTCAGCCGTTAGATCCACTTTCATCTAATGGTTACTTTTAATGAAATAATCTCAACCATTAGATGAAAGTGAATCTAACGGTTGAAAATGAGTGTAAGTCAAAAAAGACTTACACTGATGTAAGTCGATCTCTCCTCTTTGCTTAAATAAAAGTTCAACAAATTTGGATTTACGTTTTACATTATTATTATTATTATTATTATTATTATTATTATTATTATTATTATTATTATTATTATTATTATTATGAAATACAAAGCCACCTCATTCGTGTGTGTTAATTAGCATTTCTCATAAAATAAAAAGTTAAAAGTGCGCTATGCTCTGCTAAGGCTAATCTAATGCCACCATTTTTGGGAAGTCATTACTTGCACTTGGTAGTCATCCTTTTGCTTTTAGTGGTTTCCTCCCCCTTTTTGGAGTTCCATCTTTTTCTTTCTTATTACTACCACATCTGTCGTCTTTTCTTGTCGCGAATTACAACCTACCACACCTTGCTAGGATTGTCACTTGTGGCAACCAAAACCAAGCCGAATCGAGTCGCCACCACATCCCATTGAACACCACCTAACCTAACCAGCGAGTGTTGTTGTAGTCCACCCCCTCTACCTTGTTGCAGACTCTATCAAACCTCTATATTCAACTCTAGCAACGACCGAATCTACATCCAAACCATGCCGCCATCCATTCCAACCACTGCTTACCACTTAGCATCTGCTGTCACTATCCCCTAAAATCCAATACATCACGCACTGCTATACCCAGCAACCATCGACACCACTCTGTAGTCCCACCCTTTGCATCTCACAGCAACCCATTTGCTCTCAATACACTCCTGCGATTCAACGAGGCCAACTGCATCCACCTCACCAACTCTTTATGGTCTCATCTACCAACCAAGGATCAGAGACCTTTGCTGGTGACGAGGAGGATGAAGATGAGGTATCCCAACAATTGGAGACGTCTGGGCGATGCCTCATCTGTCGATTGTCACTGAAAAACCATTGGTGTTTAGGACCTTTGTCATGAACTCAAGTCATGAGGTGACCACCATTCTAAACCCTTCTGAGAACCAAGTCAGGAGCACTATCTACCTAGCTACTAACAACGATCCTGAGAATAGGACTTTTCTACCCCCAAACCGTCTGCACCCTCGTTAACGTCCATATCCAAAAGGCTACCTTTGAGGAATGGTTGGTGAAGAAGTGTAGTGAAGAGCCTAAAGACGATGCAGAAGGCAAGATAATTTTCATGGACTCCACCTAAACCAGACCTCCATTGTTTTACCTTTCAACCAATCATACTTTGAGGCTTGTTGGAAGATCTCTTTTGGGCATATGTCCCAACTTTTGTACTTGGGTAGCTTCCCATTTCATTCTAGTAATGAAGTACCTATCTTTGACAAACAAAGACGTTAAAAGTGCATGTTGATTTAGCTGAGACATATATGTTTTTAAATCCTTAGTCAAGGTTTAACACTCCTGATACAATAACTACATCCCTTTCTTCATCTCACTCTATGGGCTTATAGTGGATATCCCTTAGATTCTATTTCAATCATAGAGTCTTCTCTTATACTTGTTCTTAATTTAGTCCTTCTTCTACCAATAAGGGTTGTGTGCAGTGGTAAACGAGTTATACTCCTAGAAAGAGGATCAAAGTTCAAACCCTATAGAAAATAATTGTTGGAAGGCTCTCTTAATCGCAATAGTACCCGAGGGTTAGTCAACAACACCTATGAAGATACCCGGTCAAAAATTTAAAAAATTAGTCATTCATCTATTTTTTGGTGTAAATGAGTACTCTTAACTTGGCAAATGAATGCTTATTTGGCATTGTCTTTCATGCCATCAGTATATGAATTAAATTACAAATAAGAGCAATTATAAAGACTACATATGCATTATTTTATGGGGTCTAGTGCTCTACTCTCTTCTATGTAATATGCATTTATTTTTAATTTTTTGTCTTAAATAAATTACCTAGTGTGTTTCTTTTTTTTTTTGGTACATAAGTGTTAGCCATGACAACCATTACTTAAGAGGGGGGTGAATTAGATGATTACAAATTTTTCTCCCTCATTAAGAAATTAAACATTTTGAAGCCAAGATGAATAATATTCAAACAAGCATATAAAAGTAAAGCATCAAGGTAAAAAGATAGAGTTGAGAAGAGTAAACACAAAGATTTATCATAGTTCAACCACTAACTACTTATGACCTATATCCAGTCCCCAAGCTTAACTTAAGATTTTTTTCACTATCCCATAGACTTCACAGGTGCTAGGAAAACTTTTACAATTAAGAGTACTCAACACACCTCTTAAATGCCTCACCTCTTATGTTTGAGCCTCAAAATAGGGATACCTTACCTTTTACAATTTCTTTGAGGGATACCTTACCCTTTTTATAATGAATCAAAGTATAGAATAAAAGAAAAACTCTTACAAGAGTAGATAATACAATTTGAAACTCTATGAAGCTCTTTAAGGATATCTTAAAATTGACAAAAATAGAGCGAAAAATTAAATAAGATGAATCACAGATTAAAACCTTGAGAAAGATGTTTATCAATGTTGGTTCTATGTAAAAGATGATCCAAAACCATGTATTTATATTGTTCTAAGAAAAAAAGTCGTTGGGTATCATTTATTTCAATATTAAAAGCTTAGAAAATAGTCATTGCGCGATTCTAGGTCGTGTTTATTCGAATAACACATTTGTTATTTAAATAAATCCTTTTATAGTAAAGAAGAATTTGATTATGGAACTTGTTATTTAAATAACCCTTTGGTTATTCAAATAAATCTTTAAAAAACACGTTATAGAACATTTTTATTCGAATAACAAATCCCTTATTCAAATAAGTCACTCTAGTTTCGAAAACTGACTTTAAATGGCTATAACTTCTTCATTTATCATCCATTTAAAGCAAATGACCATTCGTTGGAAAGATCTTTGAGTAAATTTTCAAATGAAACAATTTCAGAACAAAACTCAAAGTATTTTGAAAATTGTGATCAAAATAGTAACTAAATGTCAGTTTTTCAAAACTCAAACTTGACTATTTTTCAAATTTTTGAACTACCACAATGACTAACTTTTCAGAACTTGTTTATTGGGTATTTTAACATGTAAAAATCATTTGTAGAGATTTGAAAACATATTTGAACTCTTTTCTTGTAAAACATCTATCTTTACATAAGAGAAAGCCTTGAAATCATATGTGCTATTTGGGTTCTTTGAAAAACAAGTTTAGAGCTTTTTCAAAAACATTATAAAACATATGAGATATCCAGAAAGCTTCTTTCATAAAAACTCTAAGTCTTAAATCTATTCTTGAAGGTCTTGGACTTGATCTTTTATCTTCATATTTGTTATCATCAAAATAAATCTTTAATGACCAATAGCCAATTACATTGTCTCCTTTTTTGATGATGACAAACAAACATTAAGAAATGAGTTAGTTTTATAAATTGGAATTCACAAGATTGTTAGAGATACTTACTCCCTCTCTTTTTTGTAAGAGGTGAATTTAATTTAGAGATATACGCAACTCTCGCTTACTTTTGGAATCCCAAGATTCGTTTTTAAATAACTTATCTTTTCTCAAAAACATTCTCAAATCATAAGTACTTTAGCTTTTTCTCCCTCTTTGTCATGATAAAAAGATGGGACAAGAGAAAGCCAAGACTAAAACAATTTAGAATTATTCAAGTCCAACAAGATATATTTATTCATAGCGGACCAAAATAGCATTGTAAACAATTATGCATTATACACAAGATATTTCATAATATAAGCCTCATTCATTCATCAAAATTGAAAACTTTTGTAAGTTATTCAAAACATAACTCTCTCCCTTTATTTGATTCTACATATAATTCAAGAATAGAGAGACAAAACAAGCATGATTTTAAGAGATAAAAGATTTTTCATGCAATGCTTGTCACATTTTAGTACATCAACATTTAACATATAATAGTAATAAAACACTTTATGTAATCAAATAAGGATGTAAGTCATGAGATATAAACAACTTAAGAGCTAGGCTCCCCCTCATTGAAGCACAAGATGGATATAGTGAAATGTGTATGCTAAGATCATATAAGCACATTATCATAAGTAAAGCAAGGCCAAAGATATCCATCAATTAAAAACATTTTAAAACTTCTCCCCTTTTCAAAAAGAATTTTATGAATATATTGCATTTTCAAAAGTATTTTAAAATGGTAGAGAGGTTTTATATTAAAAACACATATTCCTTGAGAGTAATCAAACCCAAGTCAAAAGAACATCTGAAAGTACATCTCCTCTCTTTCTCATTAAACAAGAGTCTTGAGAAAATAAAACACTTTAAAGAACAAGGCTTATCTTTTGAAGTATCAAGATGAGATCTATAGAACATTTCAAAAGATCAATTTGAAAACTTTCTTAAACATTCTCTCAGGATTTAATAAAACTTTTCAAAGCAAATGAAGAGAGTACTACATTTATAGCACATATTCAAAGATTTCCAAAATTTCAAGACAATTAGGAGGTGAACATACTTTCAAGGTCTTAAAATAAGTTCAAAAGATTCTCAAGGATATGGAACTTGAAAAGCTTCTTTCAAATATGACAAGAGATTTTGCTTTAAAAACTTTTTAATGAAACTAGAAACTCTTTTCAAAACATGAGCATGATTCTTATAGTTGTTACATCACTAAGGAACCATAGATCAAGAGAATAATATATATCAAACATTCACCTTGATGAAATATGCTATAGGGATCAAAACATATATAGAACTAACATCATCCACCCTATATACAATAACAAAATTAACAAGTTAATATCTAATTAGGCATTTTATCAATGCTAAGCATACTTCTCATGTAAGGAAAACATCTAATAATTTAAGATCAATTTATTAACAAGTATCATACAATTCATAACATATAGAATGTCACAATAGCTTAGGGATATAGATATTTATTGAGTTAGATAAAGAGTGATGCTCTTTATTTATTGGTCCTTTAATTTTGAGATTTTTTCCTTTGAGTACTCTATTCCATTGCACTAGAAGAAAATCTTATTTATCTTCCCCTTCATTTGAACTTTATTCAACTCTTCTCATTTATCAACATATGCTTGTATATAAAATATCTAATGGCTATATTTGAAACACATAGAGAGGCTTGCAATAAAAAGTTTTCTAAATCATAAGTTATCATCAGATATCATTTAAACTCATTTACAAGCGTAATTTAGGTTGATATATAATGTAAAACATGTACCATATTATCAACTATGCAATGTTAGCTATAACGAGAACAAAAGAAGGGCATATGCATTTGAATCCAAAAGCTTAGTTTAAACATTTTCAAAGAAAGATTCAAGCTTATCAAGAAAAACTTGATCATAATCAAAACATATATAAGCATTTTGGGGGCAAACAACGATTATATAAGGCATGTAAAGACATAAAAACAACTCTCTACTTCTCCAAATATCACATGATATTCAATTTAAAGCATAAATAAGGATAAAAGATTGATGTCAACAAAAGTGTACTCTTTGAGTTTTTATAGGTAACTCCAACTTCCATGCCTTAAGGCTCCTTGAGAATGTTATGGTCCTCCATGATGTTTTCATTACTCTTTGAGAACTTAGACTATTTCAAATTTTTTTAACCTTAAGTAACATAGTTGTGTTTCACTTCAATGCATGCATAAGCTGATAGTCATCCTACAACACAATTCAGCATACTTTCTTTAGTATCCACTAATTTTGGATCCATAAAGGTTAGTCATTGATTATATTCATTTAAGTTTATTGAAGTTCAACAACAATTTAACATTCAACAGTAATTCAGCAAACTTAGTCATTATGCCAAACTCATAAGCAAATAAACATTCAAAACAGTGAGACAAAACAACAAATAAGTTCACAAGGGCAAAATGATATTCCATTTCATTGATCAATTTAGACAATTACATATATTTATCAAAAGAATATCCAATTACATTTGGTTAATCATTTGCATTTTCAGTCTAATTACAAAGAATTCAGCATATACAATAAATTCTTGAGAAATGAAGGGGAAAAGTAGTAGAACCTTTCATATAGCCCGTGTTTATTTGAATAAGCTTATTGTTATTCAAATAAACTCGTGAAAAACAGAAAGACTTGGCTTTCTGTCAAACATTATTCGAATAGGATAATCCTTTATTCGAATAAAAGCATTTAAAACCTAGATTTCAAGGGTTGCTGGAGGTATTTATTCGAATAGGAGATGGGCTATTCGAATAAAAGGCATCAGGAAACAAATTCCAGCATCTACTAGAACTCACTATTCGAATAAAAATAGCCTTATTCGAATACAAACATCAGAAACAACATCAGTAGGTTAAAACCAAAAATACCTAAATATTAAAAACAATCAAAGATTAAGATAGACATTTCAGCATACATGTTATGCAAGAACATAAAGATATGATCACAAATTTATAATTCTTACATAGCCATTTTAAGTCAATCAAAGATCATGTTAGATATGGATAAAAACAATATAAAAAACTATCTAACACAAACACTCATTTTAAGTCATGATTGAACAAAAACTCAAGCTCAAGGATATTATCATCAAATATGTCATTTCAAACATGGAGTATATTTATCTAGCATATTAAAATGTAGAAGCATTTTCAATATATAAAGCTAGAAAAACATAACACAAGCCTCCACTTATCCAAAGATTGAAAGTCCAAGCTTCATGGAGACAAGAAAGAGAGCTTGGAGTATTTTTGGTCTTTGTGCTTGGAGCAGCCACTTTCAAGATGCCAAAGTCAGCTCTTGGCCTTCAAGCATACCTATAACACACTTCAATTTTTGGCTTTTAGTATCTAAATTTTCTTAGGTTCTTGTGTGTTATTTTTTGGCAATTAATTCATTATACTCTTATAAAGATTAATTTTTTCATAGTATTTAAATTGAGCACAACAAATTAAATAATCAATTATTATTAAGCACATAACTAATAACACGTTTACTTTTCATGATATATAGATAATTCAAAACATAGCAAGCATACCTAGGCATTGTAGAATCTTATATACCAAGATATATAACAAATTAATGAGTTATGGTACAAAAAGAATTAATATAATCATGTGTTAAACATAATATTCAAATTTTATTACGTACACATGATTCTATCAATCACGTAAGGCCTACAAGGAATATACCTCAAATTCATTCACTTTACAAGTGAATGTGCATAAGAGGCAAAAACTTTTGATACCTTGGCCTTGGTAATCAAGGAAATACTTTTTCTTATCCATTGCTTCTCTTTTGGAGTCTTGAACATTATGAGTTCTACATTTTATATTTGAGAAGCTTTGGTAGAAGCCATCTTCCTTCTTTGACCAAAACTTCTACCATTGGATTTTAGAAGCATTCCCCTTCATGATTCCTCTTTCCTTTGACCAATTAGTCCATCCTTTTGAGAAATTTTTTGCATAATTGAAATACTAGGAGGACATTTTGGTACCCACTTCATCTTGGGTCATTGAATGTTAATACTAGGACCTTTAAGATCTTTAGGAACCAATACCATACTATTTCTCATATAAAGATTTCTTCTATAATTGCATAAATGGGAAATATGCCATAAATGACCATAAAAAATACAAACAGTTGAATTTAATGACGACTTAATCCTTTGAATATCATCTTTGAAAAACTTAAGCCTTTTGTTGTTATTACATTCTATAATATTTTTTGTAACACCCCAAATTTCTTAAATATTTGACAGTAAATTTTAACAGTTAACAGAATTCTACTATTTAGTGATTTATGTGTACTATGAAATTATTTTGAGTATTCCTTTAGTATATTTGATCGTTTTGACTGATTTACTCAGTGTCAAGAACATAATAATTTTCGGGCTGGGAAAAATCTTTATGTATTTATTTCTCTTGATTGTTAATTATTTTTAACAATCTGATTTGATTTTCATACGTTTTCTAATATTTGTGATTTTGTATGTGATTGATAATCATATATTTTATACATTAATAAACTCTTATTTTTAGTCATTAACACTCTTCATGTACTTAATTGATTAAGTCTGGTTATGTTTTGTAAGATTGGACTCAAATTGGACTTAATTGATTCTTTCAGCACTATTTTGGTCTTACGCTGTTTCTGTATTTCGGTCATATCTTGAGTCCTAAATATCTGATAATTATGAATTTTATCTTGTAGGAAAGATAAAAGAGAGCTCTACAACTTTGATGAAGAGCTCAAAGTTCAATCAGAATCTAGTGGAGCTAATTGGGCGTGGAAGACATAACACGAGTTTTGTGTCTGAAACCTGAACAGTGTACAGTAATCAGAGCATAACTCGGGCTGCAAGAATTATCTTGGGCGAATTATCTTGGGCTGAAATTTGGATATTTGAAAGTTAAGACCCAGATATAAAACTTTCATGTTGAACACAAAACTTGATTCGGGCTTCTTGATGGTGATATTGGGTCTGAAAGTCAAAACAGAGGTACTGAAACTGGGTCTGAACAGTCTGTAGTAATTGGGTCATATCTTGGGCTGTAGGACGAATTTTTGGGTGATTCCAGAGCCATTGGAAAGCTTAGACAATTTCCTAGAACTTTCATAAAGACCACTTGGCTCGGAAATGACGGAATCAATGACTTAAGCAATGAATGATTTCGGAGACAAGAAATCTCAATGATTTTTCACTCTTATCTTCACCATTTGGCATTTTCCACTCATTCATCCACTCATCCACCCACTCCTAATCAGCCCCCTTGTCATTTTGTATCCCTAATCCTCTATAAAAGGCACCATTGGTTGACCATTTGAGGGCACTTGGTGTTAGGCTTAGTTTGTACAAGTTAAGGTTATGCTTGTTGTTTTCCTTTGTTGTAATTTTCTCTTGTTTTAAATTGAAGCTATGTTCATCTTTCTCTTCTTCTCTCTTTCTTTCTTCTTATCCATGAGTAATTAAATCTTCTTCTTGCTTTGGTGAAAGAGTGAAGCTCTTGGTAATGAAATAAAGTTAGATTATTCTATTTCTTGTGCTTAAATGATATATTATCAAATTGATATTATATGTGTTGTATTTTGTTTCTAATCAATTTAGAAACCTTCTTTGTATAATGGAGATCTTGATTTATTGTAGATAATAGGATTGGCACAGTGAATGCTTGAACTCATTTACAAATGTTGGTAGATAATTAAAGGAATCAAAATATGATTACATATATAATTAAACTTTGAATGTTATATTTTCCGATTGGAACCTCCGTCGTGTGTGGATTTCAATTGAGTTAAAAAGAGAAATAATCTTGCCTTTAATTTATTACCAAGAGTGGATCTCATAACCCAAGCAAGTTCTTAAATTTATTTGTGAACATCTTTTATTACTTTTAGTGTTGTGACAAATTCTCTTCTTACCTCAATTAATTTTTTCTTCATCAATTCTCTGTGGATCGACCTCGGACACCCGAGAAATTTATTACTTAAGACAACCTGCACTTGGGTTTGCATCCTTTAAATCCCGCAATCAAGTTTTTGACGCCGTTGCCGGGGACTTGATTTGAAGTTTTAATTTATTGAGGTTCGTTTTCTTTAATAAAATCTATTCTCTCTTCTCCCTCACCGGAGCAAAAGATCGGCTTGCCGATCCTTCGGTTTCTTTACTAACTCTCTAACTTACTAACTATCTAACTTTTATATTTATGTCATTTATTTTTACTTTTTAATTTTTTTATTTATTTTCGTCATTTTTTTTTCATTAATGGGGGTAACTCTCCCTTTTATTTTACGCACTAACTTAGTGGGAGAAACTCTCCCTTTTACTTTTCTCGTTATTTATTTTTCGCAATCTAACTTAATGAAATAATATTTCTTTTTCTCTTCTCTTTCACGGCTCTGTGTGGTTCTGTCACTCTCCGGTTTTTATATTTAAATTTACTTTCTGCACTTTATTTTTCGTATTTTAATTTTTGCATTTTAATTTTCGTATTTTATTTTCTATAGTTTATTTTTATTTTTTTTTTTTATTTTTTTATTTTTTTATTTTTGGTGGTTGGTTTCTACCACACCATTTTTTTTTTTATTTTTATTTGGTGGTTGGTTTATCACCCCACTTTTGTATATATATATATATATTTGATGGTTGGTTTATACCACATCCTTGTTAATATTTAATGGTGGGTTACACCGCCAACTTGTATATTATTTTTGTTTATTTATTTTAAGTTATTTATGACTGTATGCTTAATTGGTATCGTGATTTAAATTCTGGTCGTTTAGTCAAAATTAATCATAGTACGTTATATATTGATTTGTTTGAATGACAATCACACACAATTGATACAATGGCTGACAGTGAAAGTGTACATGATGAACCTGAAAATCAACCATTGTGAACTATGCGTGAATATTTGCAACCACCTCGAAATTCTAGTCCATCATGTTTTATCTTTTCACTCAATGCCAACAATTTTAAATTTAAGCCAGATATGATTTCTTTACTTCTTAATTTTCATGGTTTAGAATCTGAAAGTCCATATGTACATCTGAAAGAATTTGAGGAAGTATGTATTGCCTTCAATGATCAAAATTGCACTGAAGAGATTGTTAAGCTTAAATTGTTTCCTTTTTCTTTAAAAGATAAAGCAAAATCTTGGCTTAACACTTTGAAACCAAGATCAATTGGCACATGGCAAGAAATGGAAGGTGAGTTCTTGAAGAAATTTTTTCCAACACATAAAACCAATGCTATGAAAAGACAAATCCAAAATTTTTCCCAAAATTCAAATGAAGCATATTTTCAATGTTGGGAACGGTTTAAAGATTTGTTAAATTCTTGCCCACATCATGGTTTTGAAAAATGGCGCACTATAAGCTTCTTTTATGAAGGTTTAACACCTGAAACTAAACAATTTGTGGAAACAATGTGCAATGGTGAATTTCTTGATAAAGAACCTAATGAAGCTTTAGACTATTTGAACCAGTTAGCTGAAAATTCTCAATCTTGGCATAGTACTAACACTTCTGAAAATTTAATTAGATCTAATATTGCAAGTGCTAATAAAAGAAAATATCACCTTATTCAAGAGGAAAATCTAAATGCTAGGTTTGCCAGTTTGGCTAGAAAGGTTGAAGCCATGGAATTAAGAAAAGCAAAAGAAATCAAATCTGTGCAAAATGAAGAAATTTGTAGCATTTGTGATGACTTAGGACACTCAACACACGAATGTCCTAACATTCCTGTTTTTAAAGAAGTTGTACATGAGCAAGTAAATGCAATGAATAATTTTAAAAAGCCATTTACTTCTTCTTTTTCAGATACATACAATCCGGGATGGAGAAATCACCTGAACTTCAGCTGGAGGAATAATACTCAGTCACAATTCATGCAACCACCACCTCCTCAGGCACAACAAGACTCTCAAAATTCTTAAGGATATGCACCTTATGTCCCACCATATAGGAAAAACCTTGAAGAAACACTGCATGCATTCATAGAAAAGTAAGAGGCCATTAATAAACAAAACAATTAAACCATGATTGACATAAAAGAAACTCTTGCTAAACTTACTTCTGCTCTCACCATTCATGAGAAAGGAAAATTTCTTTCTCAACCTCAACCAAATCCCAAAGGTCAGTACAGTCTAAATGAGGGGAGTTCAGAAAACTAACAAATGGACTAAGTCCAGTCAGTGATAACTCTTAGGAGTGGAAAGGTTGTTGAAAAACAAAGCTCTGAATCTTGTGAGAAAGAAGATGAACCAATTCCCCAAGAAAATGAAGAAGTTGACCAAAAGGCGACCAAACTCTCACCTTCACCCCCATTTCCTCAAGCAGTGAATAATCCAAAGAAATTGGATCATAATACTAGAATTTTTGAAATTTTGAAACAAGTGAAGATCAATATTCCTTTGTTAGATGCTATCAAATAGATTCCTTGTTATGCTAAATATTTGAAGGACTTGTGCACTGTTAAAAGGAAATTAAATGTGAAAAAGAAAGCATTTTTGACTGAACAGGTAAGCTCCATTCTTCAGAATAATAATGCGTTGAAATATAAAGACCCTGGTTGTCCTACAATTTCATGCATTATTGGAGAACATAAAATTGAAAAAGCTTTACTTGATCTTGGTGCTAGTGTCAATTTGCTTCCATATTCAGTTTATCAACAACTCAACTTAGGTGAGTTAAAACTAACTTCTGTAACTCTTCTACTTGCAGATAGATCAATTAAAATTCCAAGAGGAATAGTGGAAGATGTGTTAGCTCAAGTTGATAAATTCATATATCCTGTGAATTTTATTGTCTTAGATACTGAACCTATGGTTGATAGTTGCAAGTCAATTCCTGTTATTTTAGGCCGTCTATTTTTAGAACATCTAATGCTTTGATAAATTGCGGAAATGGAGTGGTGAAGCTAACATTTGGAAACATGGCACTGGAACTCAATGTTTTTAACACGTGCAAGCAACCACAGGAAGTCCTTGATGAAAAGGAGGAAATTGAAGGAATTGAAGTCATTATAGATAATCATCTTCAAACAAGGAGTTCTTCTGACCCATTAGAAATTTCTTTAGTCAATTCATTTGATTCAGACATGCAATTAGAAGATGATATCTCTAAAATATGCTCTTTGCTTGATTGTGCACAGGAAATGGAGTACAAGGGATAGAAGCCAAGATTTGAAGAACTAAAACCCATGAATGATAATGCCCATGAAGAAGTACCCACTCTGGAACTAAAGCCATTACCTGCCGGGTTGAAGTACATATTTTTGGGAGAAAAGCAAAACTTTCCAGTGGTAATTTCCTCGTCTCTTACTGAAGAACAAGAAGGTAAGTTAACAGAAGTACTTAAAAGGCATAAAAGTGCAATTGGATTGACATTAAAGGACATAAAAGGCATTAATCCATTAATTTGTACACATAGAATACATTTAGAGGATAATGCTAAAGCTTCTCAACAACCTCAAAGAAGATTAAACCCACACATGAAAGAGGTAGTTAGAGCTGAAGTCCTTAAATTGCTTGATGCTAGAATTATCTATCCTATCTCTGATAGTCAATGGGTAAGCCCTACACAAGTTGTGCCTAAGAAATCTGGAATAACAGTGGTTGAAAATGATAAAGGTGAATTGATACCTACGCGAGTCTCATCTAGTTGGCGTATGTGTATTGATTTTAGAAAATTAAATGCTGCTACTAGGAAAGATCATTTTTCCTTGCCATTTCTTGATCAAATTCTAGAAAGGGTAGCAGGACATCCATACTACTTTTTTCTTGATGGTTTTTCGGGTTATAATTAAATACCAATTGCATTGGAAGATCAAGAAAAGACCACTTTTACATGTCCCTTTAGTACATTTGCATATAGAAGAATGCCTTTTGGCCTTTGTAATGCTCCGGCAACATTCCAAAGATGCATGTTAAGCATTTTTAGTGACATGATTGAGCATTATTTAGAGGTTTTCATGGATGATTTGACAGTTTTTAGAAATTCTTTTGAAAATTGTCTTGATAATTTGGAAAAAGTTCTTAAAAGATGCGAAGAAAAAGGATTTGTGCTAAACTGAGAAAAATGTCATTACATGGTTACCTCAGGAATAGTGTTAGGTCATGTGATATCTTCTAAAGGAATTGAAGTTGATAAGACCAAAGTTGAATTAATTGCTCATTTGCCTTCCCCAAAAATAGTCAGAGAAGTTCGTTCCTTTTTAGGACATGTGAGATTTTACAGAAGATTCATTAAGGACTTTACTGCCATATCAAGACCATTATGTAATCTTTTGTTGAAAGATGCACCATTTGATTGGACTCAAGAATGTAAAAAATCTTTTGAAAAATTAATTGGTCTTCTGACATCTCCCCCTATCATGCAATCTCCTGACTGGTCTTTACCTTTAGAGTTAATGTGTGATGCTAGTGATTTTGATGTGGGCGCTGTTTTAGGCCAAAGAAAGGAAGGTAAGTCTCATGTGATTTGTTACGTAAGTAGAACTTTAAATAGTGCACAAATGAATTACACCACTACTGAAAAAGAACTACTTGCTGTAATTTTTGCGCTGGACAAATTTTGATCTTACTTAATTGGTTCTTCTATTGTGATTTTCATCGATCATTCTGCTGTTAGATATTTGATGTCTAAGCAGGATGCCAAACCAAGATTGATAAGGTGGATCTTGTTACTTCAAGAATTCAACATCACAATAAAAGATAAGAAAGGAGCTGAAATGTTGTCACTGATCATTTGTCCAGACTCACAATAGGCTCATCTTTTGATAGCACACCTACCAATGATTCTTTTCTTGATAAATTTTTATTTTCTGTCAATTCCATGCCTTGGTTTGCTAACATAGTCAACTTTCTTGTAACAGAAAAGATGTCGCCTCAATGGACGCACCAAGATAGAAGGAAATTTTTGACAAAGGTGAAAATTTTTTATTAGGATGACCTATACTTGTTCAAATATTGTGCTGATCAAATTTTTCGGAGATATGTGCCCGACAGTGAGGTAGGTAGTGTCATTAAATTTTGTCACTCAAAAGCATGTAGAGGTCACTTCTCTTCAAAGAAAACAACTACGAAAATCTTGCAGTGTGGATTTTATTGGCCCACTTTATTTAAGGACTGCTATACTTTTTGCAAAGGTTGTGAAAATTGTCAAAAGTTGGGCTCAATTTCAAAAAGAAACATGATGCCTCTGAACCCTATCCTTGTCATTGAAATTTTTTACTGTTGGGGAATTGATTTCATAGGTCCATTTTCATCTTCATTAAGATTTTTGTATATTTTGATTGCAGTTGATTATGTTTCAAAATGGATTGAGGCGATTCCATGCCGACACAATGATCATAAAACTGTTCTCAAATTTTTAAAAGAAAATATCTTGTGTCGATTTGGAATCCCTCGAGCTATCATAAGTGATGGGGGAACACATTTTTGCAATAAACCATTTGAATCTTTAATGAAGAAATATGGTATTACACACAAAATTGCCACCCCTTATCACCCTCAGACAAGTGGACAAGTTGAATTGACAAATAGGGAGATTAAACAAATTTTGGAAAAAACGGTTAACCCAAATCGTAAAGATTGGTCTTTAAGACTAAACGATGCACTTTGGGCTTACCGTACTACTTTCAAAACATCTTTGGGCATGTCACCCTATCGGTTAGTATTTGAAAAATCTTGTCACTTGCCTGTAGAATTGGAACATAAAGCATTCTGGGCCATTAAAGCTTTCAATCTAAATCTTGATGATGCTTGCAAGATACGCAAATTACAATTGAATGAACTTGAGGAATTGAGAAATGATGCATATAAGAACTCAAAGATTTATAAAGTCAGAACAAAAGCTTTTCATGACAAGACAATTTTGAGAAAATCTTTTGAAATTGGTCAAAAAGTTCTGCTTTATGACTCTCGCCTGCACTTATTCCCTGAAAAATTGAGATCTAGGTGGAGTGGTCATTTTGTTGTCAAACACGTGTATCCTCATGGAGCCGTAGATATTGAGAATCTTAGGAATGGTGATGTGTTTAAAGTTAATAGACAAAGGCTCAAACCATTTCTGGAAAACCAAGTTAATGAGGTAGAATTCATCTCTCTTTTTGATCCTTGTTATGAATAGAATTCACTCTAATTTTGTTGCCTTGTTTTTGCAGTTCTTTGTGTTGTCGATTAAGTGGCGGATACGGTACTCCGTGACTCTCAAGTCGGTTTGTCTTTCAGTTTTCCAAAATAACTGAATCCTTCTTCTCCTTTAAAATGGATGTCATTCTTTCAAACTTGAGAAAATATTTTCCTTCTCTCCCTCTAAATGCTATGAAAAAAATCTACAAAGTTCAATGTGAAAGATTGAGATTGTTAATGCACAAAGGTATGCCAGAAGATGTACGCTGGATAATTGAAGCAAAGGTCCGACTAGCATGTGAGTCTTCAATTTCATTTGACGCATACATGCCAGGTCTTGGAAGAAATTCGTATTCTAAAAGGAGAAGAGCAAAAAGGTTACAAGTCTGTTACAAATGTGGACGATGGAATTGTAACAAGCGACGTCGTACTTTGGGGATGGTTTCCGCAAACAGAGAAGCTAAAATTTTCTTCATTAAGAATGGACTGAGTAAGGAGTCATTAGATGATATCTTATTGACTCTTGAGATGCATTCTTGTGGATTGGTGCATCGTGAAATTCTTAATTTGTGAAATCTCTTCAAGGATGAAGAAAAACGCTACAGTCTTGGGAATCTGACTCTAAAAGACCCTGTTTGCCAATTTATAAGAAAATTAGATGGGAAGATTATCCTCGACTCATAGAAGGCGTTTAAGCCGTTACTGGACGTAAAACCAGAGGTAGATGTGAGTCATATCCACAATAATTTATACATATTATCTTCTTCTTCTTCATGTTTTCTTTTTAAAAAAATGAAAAAAAAAAAAAAAAAAAAAGAAAAAAATTAAAAAAAAAAAGTGAAAAAAATAAAAAAAAAAAAAAAAAAAAGTCCGAACAAGGGCGATCCAGGAAGGAGTACCATGGCTTTAATTAGTTGTGGAGCCTGACTTTTGGTTGACCCATCATTGACTCGGGTGGACTTTTGCACGCCGGTCCTTAAAAAGTTCGTGAGTGTCTCTTGTGACTTGGTGACATACAAGATAAAGATATGTCACTACATCGCACTAATGACGCCATTGTGATATAAAGATACGCCATGAAAGCTGTATATACAGGTATGTCATCATTTGCTATTATATTTCTTTTATCTTTGTATGATTTTACTGTATTTTAGTTTTGGACAGACGATCATTTAAGCAGGGTCCTTCAGGGGTTTCTAGACTTCTTTACCCTGATGGTTTTCTTGAAGTCAAAAAAAAAATTACTTTTGTTCATAAACCTGACCCAGCAATAGCTCAGATAGATTGGTCAGTAGGAAGCAGTGAGGGAAACATGATGAAAAATGAGCCAGATTTGACACTTCGTTTATAGCTTTTCTTTTGATTTTATTTATCGTACTTTGTTTTTGTTTAAATTTGTGTCAGATTTCTCAAACAGGTAATATCTTCTATCCTTTACTCATCTATATTTTAACATTGAGGACAATGTTGTGATCTAGTTGGGGGAAAGGATAGTTGACTACCAATTTTTTTTTTTGGGAAGTATGATATGATTGTCATGGACTTATTAAACCAATGAATGATGGCAGAGTAAGGAGTAATTTTACTTCTGAGACGTATCTAAATTGAGAAGTATGTTTAGTGATATGACTGTCAGAAACCTATTCATAGTAAAACCAATTAGTGATGGCAGAGTAAGGAGTAAATTTTGGAAACAATTTATTACTCTTGAGACGCATCTTAGTTGGGGTAGTAATTAATTAGTATTGATTTGTGGAAGTAACAAAGTTTGTCTTTTGATTTCCTTTGAAAGATTCAAGTGAATGCACTCTCACATCCTTTGAAGCAATTGAGATTCTTGGATCTTAGCATAAATTGTCTTCTTTCTTAAAAATCACAAGCTTGGAAATAAATGTTGATATGATGGATTGAGAATGATAGAAATATGTCTGGTGAGATTTTGAGCCTATTGATGAATGGATTAAATATCTGTACCATTCTTTTCTTTCTTGTGTGATTTGCACTCATGGAATTGTTACTCTAGAACTTGCTTTGATTCTTTTTTAGGCTACATTTTCACATGCATACATTAATATGATTGAAGCATTTTGAAATAGCTACTTTGACCAAATAGCCATCCTTGTATATTTTCCATTGTATAACCTCTTTGAACTTATTTGACCATTCATTGTTTTAAGCTCATTCCATCCTTAAAAAAAAAGAAAAAAATATTTTTACCCAATCTTAGGGAATAAGAGAGTATTGACCTTGTTCTTGAACAAGTGGGGGGGTGTGCAAAACAAAAAAAAAATTGACTACCGTTGCAATCAAAGGATTATCAGAATAAAGGTGGATGCTTGGAAACAACAAGAAGAAAAGGAGAATGTTCAAGTCTAACAATGAATTCAATGCACCAATTTGGGATTGATCTTCAACAAAACATTAGTCAAATATTGGTGATTGTCCTTTATGATGAATGTTCTCAAACATTTTCTCCACTTTAACTGTACCATAATGCTCTTTTATTCTCTTTGGTATTTATCTTTTCATATCTATATTATCCTCTTTCTTTTACCATGACCCCATTACAACCTTGAATAAAGTCGTTTTGATTTTTGTATGTATGTGTTTTGAGTAGCGGAGAAGTAGAAGATAAGCAAGCTTATGGTATTGCAATTGTTCATGGGTTGAATAGAGTGAAATACTTACCTTTTAAACACTTGAGAGATTGAGAGTGAATTCTGTGAGGATCTATCATTCTTGATTCATTCTTTTCAACTGAAGATTCCTTGCTTGTTGGTTTGAGATGTGAAGAAATGTTACCTCATTAATACTTTGATCCCTTGAATTTCTTGTTGCTCTTCTTGCTTCATCGAGTCTTTTAGAGTTTTTAGCTTTTGAGTCTGTGTCATTTTTCTTTGTCTCCTAACTTTGGTCTTTTGTGTTTTGTGTAACGCCCCAATTTTTAGAAAATATTCTGAATATGCTGTTTTCTGTTTTTCATGCTTTTGTATGAATGACCGTTGTGTCCCTATTTTTCTGTTCTCGATTTCTGTATGAAAACAATTACGATAATACTGGCTCAAATTTTATTTGATCGTTTTACGTAATTTGTTTCAAGACGGTAAAATAAAAAATTTTTAAGCATCTTGTATTAATTTTTCTAAAAGATATACAGCTATATAATCTTTGCTGGATATTTTATTTGAACGTTTTGGGCGATTACCTACGTTGTGGGAAAAAACAGGAAAATGACCGTTACGTCCGAACGCATCGTCTTTTGGCTTTGTTTTTGTCTGTTTTTAATTGTTTTCTTCTTGATTTAATGCCGAGAAAATACGTCTGTGATTTTATATGGACTTTTTGTGTGATTTGCTCGAGGCGGGAAAATAATATTTTCGGGCCGGGAAAATCTTATTTTATTATTTAGAATTGGGGGATCTTACTTAACCCGATTTGAATGAGACTAAAAATAATCTTTTAATTTTTAGGATTTAATCACAAATAAAATAATTTTATATTATTATAATATTATTTTATTAGTCAAGTATAATTTAGTGAATGATGGACAGGAAATATTTTGCGGGACCCACAATTAGCGTAACGGTTAGATCGGTAACTTAGTTAATCACCGTTAGCAGTAGAACTTTCCGTAAAGCTAACTCCTAGACTGACTCAATTGACTCACAGAGCATTTAATCTGTTGTGTGACTCGGCATGTGAGTCACCGGAACCAACCAATGGGAATCAAGCTTGCTCACCAAGGCTTGATCTTGGCCTTTGATTCATCCAATGGTTTGGATGAAGCCAAGCAAGGTGCCCACCTTGCACCTCACTTGAAGTCCACGGCCAAGAGGCCTTTGGAGACCTAAAATCACTTTCTTCTTCATCACTTTTCTCTCTTCTCTCTCATCAAGAACCCTAGCCACCATTGTTGTTCCTTTTTCCCTTCCATTCGGCCAAGCTTGTTTCCTAACCATCCAACCATCCAAAAATTTTTATAACCAAGTTTCCTTAACCTAAACACTATTCTAAGAACCTTTGTAGTTGGGAGTTTCTTCAAATTCTTCCATCTAGGGCTTGAAACCAACCTTGAAAGTTTTACCTAGAAGGTGAAATTTCATGCTTTTCTTTTCTCTCTTCTTTTTCAAAGTTCTAAGCCATGATTTTTCCATGGTTTAGCTTCTTTTTCATGGTTAGTAACATGTAGATTTTGTTTGAGATTTTTAGGTATTTTTGGTGGTGAAAACCGTGACCTAGGAGGTGTGAAAGCAAGCCTTTTGTCTTCATTTAAGGTAAGAGGAAGACAATTCTTATCATCTCTTGATGGTGGTAAGAAGATGGAGCCATTTGTGATGTTTGTAGAATCCATAAGGATTCGGTGGTCATGTGTTAATTATGTGTGTATTTGTTAATTTTTGTGTTGCTAGTAGTTTATGTGGTAATTGTTATTAGCTTTCTTGTTTGATGATTGTAATAATTTTGCATGTCTATTAGCTTTTGAAAGCATGTCTACAAGCTTTAATTTAGGTTGTATGTGTTAGAAAATATTTTTGCATGTGTTAGAAATATAATGCATGTGTTAGAATTGTATGATAAAATATAGGATGTGAATAACATGTGTAAATTTGCATGAGTGTTCCAAAGAACACATCCAATAGCTCACGGCAATGACAAGTTTGGAGGACCAAAATGTTCTCTTGATTTTTCCTAAAGTGTAACTTAATTAACCTAGGAGAATCAAGAAAGTTTCTAATTGATTTGATCAAAGAAAATGCATTTAGAAATCAAATGGTAAAAACTTAGTATTTTGGGCCAACATGCCTAAAGGATTAAATTGACTATTGTGAACTATTTTCTAAAATGATTTAAGGAACTTAGACAATATAATACATTTGATATGATTTACAAGGTGAAAGACATTTTGGAAATCAAATGCAAAAGTTTTATGAAATTTGGCCAACATGCCACTATAAGTAATTATGATTTCTAAAACTTGATTCTAAACCTTTTTCAATTAAAAAGAAACAATACAAGTTAAGAAGAAATTTTCTATAATGATTTTTGAAGGAACCAATTGATTAGAAGTAAGTTTAAAAGGTTAAAAATTCATAATTTTATCATTAGGAAGGAAATACAGTAATGTTAAGAAATTTTCTAACATATAGCTCACTTTTGGTTTTGAAGCATGTTAGAGATTTCAAAAAGAATTAAATGAAATGGTTAAAAATTAGGTAAATGGAAATTTTATGGATAAATTAGGAAACCATTATTATGATATTCTAAACAAAAATCTTGTCAATTTTTATTAAAAATGAACTAATAAGATAGCAAAAATATCTAAAAGACGATTATGCGGTATGAAAAATTATTCTACGTAGTTTAAAGGTACTAAGTACTATTTGTTTGTTTAAACAAGTAATTTTAAAGGCATTCGAATAAGAAAATGATTTAAAAATCCTACGCGATTGAGAAAATGTATTAAAAATGCTACGCGATTTTAAAAACAGAAAAATATCTTTACCCGATTTTTAAACGTTTGTAAAAACGAGATTTCAAAAACGCGATAAAATTTCTACGCGATTGACCGTTACTATATTTATTTTTTTTTGTCGGGAAAATGTGAACCCGTACAAGCTTTTGAGGTTATTTATTTGTCGGGAAAAAGTGAACCCGCATGTGCTTTTTGCCATTGAGGGCATATTTTTATCTTGAGGGCATTTTCGTAATTTCATATATTTGGAATTATGTTTTGTCTTTATACCAATTTTTGGTGTTTTGGTTGACGAGGCGAATCACATCGTGTTGTCGATGCGATAAACGTAGTGTGGTTCATTGTTCTAATGAACTTGGAGACTTTAGTGTACGGGATCCCACATGTGGGAGTTGGTAACATTGGGCCGTGGTAAACCGATAGCACACTAATGTACTCGACATTCACTATATTTAATCGAGGTTTGTAAAGTCTAGTAGTACATTGCCTATAGTGCCACAACGGGAGACCGTGAACTATACTATGCCTGGATGGTGGATTCCCAGTGCCGTAGGCTATTGACGCAACGTGTGACCGCGTAATAGTTGGTTGGGCAGCCGTGGTACTAATAGATTTTGCAAGTCATTCTCTCTGATATCTGTTTGGGTTTAGCTCCATGGAGTAGGGTTGTGTTTTGATGTATTTGATTATATCTTGGATAATATTCCATTTTTTTTTATTTATCTTTATCTGGTAATATCTTGGATGTTTTTACATTTTCTCTATTTATATTTATCTGATAATTCTTATGTTAGTTGTCTATTTCTTATCTTATTTTATCCGTGAGTTTGATTTATTTTACCTGTGAGATTGATTTATCTATGTGGTTTTCTTTATTTGTGTATATATACGTGATGTTCAAACACTAGGATATCTAATATGTACTCTATTCCATTATTATTCTTTGTTATAGCTTTTTCGTATTGTATGAACCTGTATAGTTGTTATTTGTCGTCTTCTTATTGGCCGTGTTGTGATGATTTTATGTTGTCTTACCTCTTTATTGTATGTGTCTCTTGTCTATTTATTTTATGCGGTAAAGAGTTTGAAGAGGAAGAAGAGGAACTGGCCTCTTGAGATCGTGTACCCTGAGGAAGAGGAAGGTCAGCAAGCCGACGATCAGTTTTACGATCAAGAACCATCCGATCATCCATATCCTCTGGATTGATTGTGTGGGATGGCTACGCCAGGATTTTTGGGATTCATAGAGCTGGTATTTCATGGAGGTGATCTGGCTTGGCATTTACGAGGAGATCGTGCTTCTGTTACATATGCAGGACGTATGACCGTGATTCTACGTCATCAGTTTGATGGAGATCCGATTATGACTACGACGTTATTTCTGCACTTAGAGTTACCCTTATCCATTAGGCGTTATTGGGGTGCTGAAAACCCTGAGCCTAGTGAGATAAGCATCGTATCGACTGCGCGATCCCGTTATCGCCGTGTGTCGAGACATCCGGGATATCTATCTCCCGATGATCATTTTCAGGCTGAGAGTGATCCATCTGAGGATTAGATAACCATGATGTTTTTTTTTTTGGGCGCGTCGATGTATGTATGTATATATTAACTCTTTTATTGCTTTCTTTCTTGTTTTTGTTTAAATAGTTGTAGTCTTAGTTGTAAATTATTTGTACTGAGTTTATAACTTAATCATATGTATATTATTAGTGATGATGTTTTTTTTATTTCGTATTTTTCCGCATTATCTTTTTATTACATATTTTGTCTATCGGGAATTATTTTACAACCCGTAATAATATTTAACAAATGTTTCACAACTTGGGTAGATTTTATTTCTATTTCTTTTATTTTCTTTTATGTGTGACATCCTCCAAAGGGGTGTTACATTTTGCCCAGGAGTGCAAAAAGCTAAGTGTGGGAGAATTTGATAATCATATATTTTATACATTAATAAACCCTCATTTATAGTCATTAACCTCTTCATGTACTTAATTGATTAAGTCTGGTTATGTTTTGTAAGATTGGACTCAAATTGGACTTAATTGATTTTTTCAGCACTATTTTGGTCTTATTTGCATTTTCGTATTTCGGTCATATCTTGAGTTCTAAATGTCTGATAATTATAATTTTACCTTGTAAGAAAGATAAGAGAGAGCTCTACAACTTTGATGAAGAGCTCAAAGTCTCAATCAGACATCTAGTGGAGCTAATTGAGCATAGAATACAGAACACGAGTTTTGTGTCTAAAACCTGAACAGTGTACAGCAATCAGAGCATAACTCAGGCTGTAAGAATTATCTTGGGCTGAAATTTGGACATTTGAAATTTAAGACCCAGATCTAAAACTTTCATGTTGAACACAAAACTTGATTCGGGCTCTTTAATGGTGATATTGGGTCTGAAAGTCAAAACAGAGGTGCTGAAACTGGGCCTGAACAGTCTGTAGTAATTGGGTCATATCTTGGGCTGTAGGACGAATTTTTAGGTGATTCTAGAGCCATTGGAAAGCTTAGACAATTTCCTAGAACTTTCATGAAGACCACTTGGCTCGGAAATGACGGAATCAATGACTTAAGCAATGAATGATTTCGGAGACAAGAAATCTCAATGATTTTTCACTCTTATCTTCACCATTTGGCATTTTGCACTCATTCATCCACTCATCCACCCACTCCTAATCAGCTCCCTTGTCATTTTGTATCCCTAATCCTCTATAAAAGGCACCATTGGCTGACCATTTGAGGGCACTTGGTGTTTGGCGATGTGTCAAATCTTGCTCCTTTTTCATCCTGTTTCCCTCGCTGCTTCCTGCTGACCAATCTATCTGAGCTATGGCTGGATCAGGATCAATTTTTTTTTTTTTTTGCTTTTTTTTTTTTTTTACTTTAAGAAAACCATCAGGGTAAACAAGTCTAGAAATCCCTGAAGGACCCTGCTCAAAGGATCGTCTGTCCAAAACTGAAATACAGCAAAATCATATAAAGATAAAAAAAATATAATAGCAAATGATGACATACCTGTATGTACAACTTTCATGGCGTATCTTTATACTGCGCGTCATGAGTGCAGTAGTGGCATATCTTTATACTGCGTGTCACCAGTGCAGTAGACACTCACGTCCGTTTATCCGAAGAAAGGAGAAAGAAGAAACCATCGTGGGTTTTCATCCTGGGTCTGGAACCTGGAGCGCTCACACTTGGGCTCGTAACATCAACAAAGATGCTAAAATCTGAAACCCGTAATGTCCAAGATCCAAAACATCCCATCCCAGGGCGCTGAGAGCCCCTTCTAATAAAAGAAAGGATCAAGCTCAGATGCCTCATACGCTTCGACCGCCGCGGGTTACTTCTCACTAATAACCAGAGTGGGACGCTTCTGCCTGTCCATTAACTCTATAGTGCCTAGATGGTAAACATTGGGTTATGGAGTGCGGCTCTCTACAGAGCATGGTACACGAACTTTTTTTAAGGACCTGTATGCAAAGGTCCACCCGAGTCAATGACGGGTCAGCCAAAGGCTAGGGCTCCACAACTAATTAAAGTCATAGTACTCCTTCCGGATCGCCCTTGTTCAGACTCTTTTTTTTTTCATTTTTTCATTTTTTTATTTTTTTTTTCAAAAAGAAAACATGAAGAAGAAGATAATATGTACAGATTGTTGTGGATATGGCTCTCATCTGCCTCTGGTTTCACGTTTAGCAACGGCTTAAACGTCTTCTATGAGTCGAGGATAAGCTTCCCATCCAATTTTCTTATAAATTGGCAAACAGGGTCTTTTAGAGTCAGATTCCTAAGACTGTAGCGTTTTTCTTCATCCTTGAAGAGATTCCACAAATTAAGAATTCCACGATGCACCAATCCACAAGAATGCGTCTCAAGAGTCAATAAGATATCATCTAATGACTCCTTACTCAGTCCATTCTTAATGAAGAAAATTTTATCTTCTCTGTTTGCGGAAACCATCCCCAAAGTACGACATCGCTTGTTACAATTCCGTCGTCCACATTTGTAACAGACTTGTAACTTTTTTGCTCTTCTCCTTTTAGAATACGAACTTCTTCTAAGACCTGGCATGTATGAGTCAAATGAAATTGAAGGCTCACCTGCTAGTCGGACCTTTGCTTCAATTATCCAGCGCACATCTTCTGGCATACCTTTGTGCATTAACAATCTCAATCTTTCACATCGAACTTTGTAGATTTTTTTCAGAGCATTTTGAGGGAGAGAAGGAAAATTTTTTCTCAGGTTTGAAAGAATGACATCCATTTTAAAGGAGAAGAAGGATTCAGTTATTTTGGGAAACTGAAAGACAAACCGACTTGAGAGTCACAGAGTACCGTATCCGCCACTTAACCGGCAACACAAAGAACTACAAAAACAAGGCAACAAAATTAGAGTGCATTTTATTCATAACAAGGATAAAAAAGAGAGATGAATTCTACCTCATTAACTTGGTTTTCCAAAAATGGTTTGAGCCTTTGTCCATTAACTTTAAACACATTACCATTCATAGGATTCTCAATTTCTACGGCCCCATGAGGATACACGTGTTTGACAACAAAAGGACCACTCCACCTAGATCTCAACTTTCTAGGGAATTGGTGCAGGCAAGAATCATAAAGCAGAACTTTTTGACCAATTTCAAAAGATTTTCTCAAAATTGTCTTGACTGTGGATTTTATTGGATTTATCTTTTGATAATTTTCACAACTTTTACAAAAAGTATAGCAGTTCTTAAATAAATTGGGCCAATAAAATTCACACTGCAAGATTTTTGTAGCTATTTTCTTTGAAGAAAAGTGACCTACACATGCTTCTGAGTGACAAAATTTAATGACACTACCTAACTCACTGTCGAGTACACATCTTCGAAAGATTTGGTAAGCACAATATTTGAACAAGTATGGGTCATCCCAATAAAATTTTTTCACCTCTGTAAAAAATTTCTTTCTATCTTGGTGCGTCTATTGAGGCAACATCTTTCCTTCTTGTTCTCCAGTAAGAGTTGAGAAAATTACTTCTGGAAACTTTTGTTCCTCTCCCAAAAATATGTACTTTAACCTAGCAGGTAATGACTTTAGTTCCGGTGTGGATACTTCTTCATGGGCATTATCATTCATGGTTTTTAGCTCTTTGAATTTCGGCTTCCATCCTTTGTATTCTATTTCCTCTGTACAATCAAGCAAATCAAATGAATTAATTAAACAAACTTCTAATGGGTCAGAAGAACTCCCCTTTTAAAAATGATCATCTATAATGGTTTCAATCCCTTCAACTTCTTCCCTTTCATCAAGGACTTCCTGTGGTTGCTTACACATGTTAAAAACATTGAGATCCAGTGTTATGTTTCCAAATGTTAGTTTCACCACTCCATTTCTGCAATTTATCAAAGCATTAGATGTTGCTAAAAATGGACGGCCTAAAATAATAGGAATTGACTTGCAACTATCAACCATAGGTTCAATATCCAAGACAATAAAATCCACAGGATATATGAATTTATCAACTTGAACTAACACATCTTTCACTATTCCTCTTGGAATTTTAATTGATCTATCGGCAAGTAGAAGAGTTACAGAAGTTGATTTTAACTCACCTAAGTTGAGTTGCTGATAAACTGAATATAGAAGCAAATTGACACTAGCACCAAGATTAAGTAAAGCTTTTTCAATTTTATGTTCTCCAATAATGCATGAAACTGTAGGACAACCAGGGTCTTTATATTTCAACGTATTATTATTCTGAAGAATGGAGCTTACCTGTTCAGTAAAAAATGCTTTCTTTTTCACATTTAATTTCCTTTTAACAGTGCACAAGTCCTTCAAATATTTGACATAAGAAGGAATCTGTTTGATAACATCTAATAAAGGAATATTGATCTTCACTTGTTTTAAAATTTCAAAAATTTCAGTGTGGTGGTCCAATTTCTTTGGATTATTCAATGCTTGAGGAAATAGGGGTGAAGGCGAGAGTTTGGTCGCCTTTTGGTCAACTTCTTCATTTTCTTGGGGAATTGGTTCAACCTCTTTCTCACAAGATTCGGTGATTTATTTTTCAACAACCTTTCCACTCCTAAGAGTTATCACTGACTTAACTTAGTCCATTTGTTGGTTTTCTGAACCCCCCTCATTTAGACTGCACTGACCTTTAGGATTTGGTTGAGGTTGAGAAGGAAATTTTCCTTTCTCATGAATGGTGAGTGCAGAAGAAAGTTTAGCAAGAGTGTCTTTTATGTCATTCATGGTTTGATTGTTTTGTTTATTAATGGCCTCTTACTTTTCTATGAATGCATGCAGTGTTTCTTCAAGGTTTTTTCTATATGGTCGGACATAAGGTGCATATCCTTGAGAATTTTGAGAGTCCTGTTGTGCTTGAGGAGGTGGTGGTTGCACGAATTGTGACTGATTATTATTCCTCCAACTGAAGTTCGGGTGATTTCTCCATCCCGGATTGTATGTATCTGAAAAAGAAGAAGTAAATGGCTTGTTAAAATTATTCATTGCATTTACTTGCTCATGTACAACTTCTTTAAAAACAGGAATCTTAGGACATTCATGTGTTGAGTGTCCTAAGTCATCACAAATGCCACAAATTTCTTCATTTTGTACATATTTAATTTCTTTTGCTTTTCTTAATTCCATGGCTTCAACCTTTCTAGCCAAACTGGCAAATCTAGCATTTAGATCTTCCTCTTGACCAAGGTAATATTTTTCTTTATTAGCACTTATAAGATTAGATCTAATTGAGTTTTCAAAAGTGTTAGTACTATGCCAAGATTGAGAATTTTCAGCCAACTGGTTCAAATAGTCTAAAGCTTCATTAGGTTTTTTATCAAGAAACTCACCATTGCACATTGTTTCCACAAATTGTTTAGTTTCAGGTATTAAACCTTCATAAAAGAAGCTTATAGTGCGCCATTTTTCAAAACCATGATGTGGGCAAGAATTTAACAAATCTTTAAACCGTTTCCAATATTGAAAATATGCTTCATTTGAATTTTGGGAATAATTTTGGATTTGTCTTTTCATAGCATTGGTTTTATGTGTTGGAAAAAATTTCTTCAAGAACTCACCTTGCATTTCTTGTCATGTGCCAATTGATCTTGGTTTCAAAGTGTTAAGCCAAGATTTTGCTTTATCTTTTAAAGAAAAAGAAAACAATTTAAGCTTAACAATCTCTTCAGTGCAATTTTGATCATTGAAGGCAATACATACTTCCTCAAATTCTTTCAGATGTAAATATGGACTTTCAAATTCTAAACCATGAAAATTAGGAAGTAAAGAGATCATACCTGGCTTAAATCTAAAATTGTTGGCATTGAGTGAAAAGATAAAACATGATGGACTAGAATTTGAGGTGGTTGCAAATATTCACGCATGGTTCGCAACAGTTGATTTTCAGGTTCATCATGTACACTTTCATTGTCAGCCATTGTGTCAATTGTGTGTGATTGTGATTCAAACAAATTAATATATAAAGTACCAGAATTAATTTTAACTAAATGACCAGAATTTAAATCATGATACCAATTAAGCATACATACATAAATAACTTAAAATAAATAAACAAAAATAATGTACAAGTTGGCGGTATAACCCACCATTAAATATTAACAAGGATGTGGTATAAACCAATCACCCAAAAATAAAAATAAAAATAAAGTGCAGAAAGTAAATTTAAATATGAAAGTTCTGAGAGTGACAGAGCCCCACAGAGTCGGAAAAGAGAAGAGAAGAAGAAATATTATTTCATTAAGTTAGATTGCGGAAAAATAAATAACAGAAAAGTAAAAGGGAGAGTTTCCCCCACTAAGTTAGTGCGTAAAATAAAAGGGAGAGTTACCCCCACTAACGAAAAAAAATGACGAAAATAAATAAATAAAAATTAAAAAGTAAAAATAAATGACATAAATATAAAAGTTAGAAAGTTAGTATGTTAGCAAGTTAATAGGTTAGTAAGTTAGATAGTTAGTAAGTTAGAGAGTTAGTAAAGAAGCTGAAGGTTCGGCAAGCTGGTCTTTTGCTCCGGTGAGGGAGAAGAGAGAATAGATTTTATTAAACAAACCTCAATAAATCAAAGCTTCAAATCAAGTCCCCGGCAACGGCGCCAAAAACTTGACTGCGGGATTTAAAGGATGCAAACCCAAGTGCAGGTTGTCTCAAGTAATAAATTTCTCGGGAGTCCGAGGTCGATCCACAGGGAATTGATGAAGAAAAAAATTAATTGAGGTAAGAAGAGGATTTGTCACAACACTAAAAGTAATAAAAGATGTTCACAAATGAATTTAAGAACTTGCTTGGGTTAGGAGATCCACTCTTGGTAATAAATTAAAGGCAAGATTATTTCTCTTTTTAACTCAATTGAAATCCACACACGACGGAGGTTCCAATCGAAAAATATAACATTCAAAGTTTAATTATATATGTAATCATATTTTGATTCCTTTAATTATCTACCAACATTTGTAAATGAGTTCAAGCATTCACTATGCCAATCCTATTGTCTACAATAAATCAAGATCTCCATTATACAAAGAAAGTTTCTAAATTGATTGGAAACAAAATATAACACATATAATGTCCAATTGATAATATATCATTTAAGCACAAGAAATAGAATAATCTAACCTTATTTCATTACCAAGAGATTCACTCTTTCACCCAAGCAAGATGAAGATTTAGTTACTCATGGATAAGAAGAAAGAAAGAGAGAAGAAGAGAAAGATGAACATAGCTTCAATTTAGAACAAGAGAAAATTACAACAAAGGAAAACAATAAACAAGCATAACCTTAACTTGTACAAACTAAGCCTAACACCAAATGTCCCCAAATGGTCATCCAATGGTGCCTTTTATAGAGGATTAGGGATACAAAATGACAAGGGGGCTGATTAGGAGTGGGTGGATGAGTGGATGAATGAGTGGAAAATGCCAAATGGTGAAGATAAGAGTGAAAAATCATTGAGATTTCTTGTCTCCGAAATCATTCATTGCTTAAGTCATTAATTCCGTCATTTCCGAGCCAAGTGGTCTTCATGAAAGTTCTAGGAAATTGTCTAAGCTTTCCAATGGCTCTGGAATCACCTAAAAATTCGTCCTACAGCCCAAGATATGACCCAATTACTACAGACTGTTCAGGCCCAGTTTCAGCACCTTTGTTTTGACTTTCAGACCCAATATCACCATCAAGGAGCCCGAATCAAGTTTTGTGTTCAACATGAAAGTTTTATATCTGGGTCTTAACTTTCAAATGTCCAAATTTCAGCCCAAGATAATTCTTGCAGTCCGAGTTATGCTCTGATTACTGTACACTGTTCAGGTTTCAGACACAAAACTCGTGTTCTGTCTTCCACGCCCAATTAGCTCCACTAGATTCTGATTGAGACTTTGAGCTCTTCATCAAAGTTGTAGAGCTCTTTCTTATCTTTCCTACAAGGTAAAATTCATAATTATCAGACATTTAGAACTCAAGATATGACCGAAATACAGAAATAGCGTAAGACCAAAATAGTGCTGAAAAAATCAATTAAGTCCAATTTGAGTCCAATCTTATAAAACATAACCAGACTTAATCAATTAAGTACATGAAGAGTGTTAATGACTAAAAATGAGAGTTTATTAATGTATAAAATATATGATTATCATTGAGGTTTCACATTTCAAAGGCATTTCCTTATCAAGAAAAGCATATTCATTTTTCAAAGTCTCAATTTCATATTCAATGGAGGAAATGTTTTCCAAACAAGATAAGTTTTTTTTTCTAAATTCAACAAATCATCATATAATTCATTATATGCACATTGTAGTTCATAATAGGAAGGACTATAATTTAGTTTAATATTATTTACCTCAAACTCCTTTTTAGCCATATAGGAATTAGTCTCAATTTCTAGCATACTTGGCTTTTTAAGGAAATGACCATCTTCCTTATTGTTGTCCATCAAGGATTCAAGAGCATCTTCTTTCTCAATTTTGCTTTATTTTGCCTCTTCTTCAAATTGAGTACCATCATTACCAAGAAGCATTTGACTCCCTTCAATAGTTTGAACATCTTTTTGAGGATGTTTTTCATGACAAGCTTCCTTAAATGAATTTTGCTCTTATTACTTTCTATATACAACTTTATACACAAAATTAATGTTAGCAATATAAAGAACATCAAGGGTGTCTAAAATTTCTTTAGCACTAGAGCAAATCTTAATTCTAGCATAAGCATCGTCATTCAAACTAATTCTCAAGATTCGCATTGCTCTAATATTCAAGGAAAAAACTTTTCTTGTCATAAGCATTCCAAGTTTGTTTTGATTTGTAAGTAAATCTATTAAGCACAATATCTCACAAATTAATATCAATAGATTGCATATAAAATTTCATTCTAGTTTTCCAATAAACAAAATGCAAACCATTAAATAATGGTGGTTTATCAATTTCAAAACATTTCATTTTGAAAAGCTTTCAATGGTTACCAACAAATAAGGATATTTAACTCTAAGCGGTTAAACTTTCAGCAGAGCACGAATCTCTGATACCACTTGTTAGCCATGGCAATCATCACCCAAAAGGGGCATAAATTGGGTGATTACAAATTTTTCACCCTCATTAAGAAATTAAACATTTTGAAGCCAAGATGAATAATATTCAAACAAGTATATAAAAGTAAAACATCAAAGTAAAAAGATAGAGTTGAGAAGAGCAAACACAAAGATTTATCATGGTTCAATCACTAACTACTTGTGGCCTACATTCAGTCCTCAAGCTTAACTTGAGATTTTCTACATTATCCCCAAGACTTCACGGGTGCTAGGAAAACTTTTACAACCAAGAGCACTCAACACACCTCTGATATGCCTCATCCTTTGTGCTTGAGCCTTAAAACAGGGATACCTCACCCTTTATAATTTCTTTGAGGGAAACATCACCCTCTTTATTATGAATCTAAGAATAGAAGAAAAGAAAAACTCTCACAAGAGTAAATAATACAATTTGAAGCTCTATGAAGCTCTTTAAGGATATTTTAAAATTAACAAAAACAAAGCATAAGAATTGAATAAGATGAATCACATGTTAAAACCTTGAGAAAGATGTTTACCAATGTTGTTTCTTTGTAAAAGATGACCCAAAACCATGTATTTATATTGTTCTAAGAAAAAGAGTCATTGGGTATCATTTATTTCAGCATTAAAAGCTTAGAAAATAGTCGTTGCATGATTCTGGGTCGTGTTTATTTGAATAACACATTTGTTATTCGAATAAATCCTTTTATAATAAAGAAGAATTTGATCATGGAACTTGTTATTCAAATAACCCTTTGGTTATTTGAATAAATCTTTAAAAACACATTCGGAAATGTTTTATTCGAATAACAAATCCCTTATTCGAATAAGTCGCTTTAGTTTTGAAAACTAACTTTAAATGGTCATAACTTTTTCATTTCTTATTCGTTTAAAGCAATTGAATTGGAAATATATTTGAGTCTATTTTCAAATGAAACAAGTTTCAAAACAAAACTCAAAGTATTTTAAAAGTTATGATTAAAACAGTAATCAAAGGTCAGTTTTTCAACACTCAAAATTGACTATTTTTCATAGTTTTGAACTACCACCATTACTAGCTTTTCAGAACTTGTCTTTTGAGCATTTTAGCATGTAAAAATCATTTGTAAAGATTTGAAAACATATTTGAGCCCTTTTCTTGTAAAACATCTATCTTTACATAGGTGAAAACCTTGAAATCATGTGTGCTATTTGGGTTCTTTGAAAAACAAGTTTAGAGATTTTTCAAAAACATTATAAAACATTTGAGATATCCAAAAAGCTTCTTACATAAAAACTCTAAGTCTTAAATTTATTCTTGAAGGTTTTGAACTTGATCTTTTATCTTCATATTTGTTATCATAAAAACAAATCTTTAATGGCTAATAGCTAATTACAATAAGATGAAAAGACTACGTCCTAATTGATAGAACTCTTATGAGGGTCATTTTACAATGCTTATTTCGGTCAAATGAGCATTGATACTCACTGTTTTTGACATGTTATTGTAAGTTTCCATATTTTATAATATACTCATCATTTGTGTTTATAATATAGTCCTTATTGCTCTAATTATAATTGAAGTCCATCAATCTTCAATAAACCCATTATCATGTGGAGATCTAAAACATACGATCACCCACTGATTTTTTGCTAAGAAATAGACCAATTATGGCTGATTTGATCGAAAGAGTTGAGTACTTAGTGGAGATCTATCCCACATTATTAATTGATTTACTTTACTAGTGGTGGAGATCTTATCGAAAGAGTATTTGGTAAAATCTGGGACGTTTCAAAAATATGAGACTCTCTTTTCAATTTATAGAGAAAGACTGGGACTTGTAGTTTACATAAAATAAAAAACGGTTAACAGCTAAAAAAATAAAGAAGAAAAATAAACATAAGTTTTTTTTTCTTTTGGTTTTCTTACGCCTTCCCTGAGAAGGAAGCAAGGCATCATCTATTTAAAAATAGAAACAAAAATAGGAAATGAGAAGCATCTACAATAATATCAACCACGTCAGTGTCCCCAACCTAGAAAGTTGTTGTGAGAATCACCATGGGGGTGACAAAGATTCGCACATGCAAACCCAAGTTTGTACAACCTATTTCCTCAAAAGGGCAACTTTCCAATTCTAAAGCCTCAATAGATACACTGAAATAAGTGAAGCTCAAAATTTAAAATTGAACCAACACCTCAAAATAAGACAAAGGTAGAAACTTTCTCAAGAATATGCAGTGATTCCGAGAAATGAAACAAACCCTTTATAGAAAATAGCCAAATAAACGGGAAATGAGCTGTGAAAATGGGAAAAAAAGAAATGGGGAAAAAGAAAGGCTTTTTGTATGGTATGGTAATGGAGAGAGAAAATGGTGTAAATGCTTATTTCATGAAGGTTTTGATAATAATAAAACTATGACAAAGACCAAGTCCAAAGGAAGCTCTAAATAAATAGTTTTATAAGACTTAAGATCTTTTTGTGACAAGCAATTTAAGATATCTCAAAATGTTAAAATGGTTTTTTGAAAAGTCAATCATGATACTTTTTAGTTGATGATTGTTAGTTTGAAAAATATGGGTTATTTTACATAAAATCTTATTTTAATCTTGGACTATGAAAGTCATGTTTGAATCTTCGAAAAATCTAATTTCTCTTTGTTGGAAATGTTTACCAAGCTTGTTTAGGCTCAAAAAATGGTTTTAGAATTATTATAATATCCTACAAGAACTTTGTAATCCATTGCGAGAATATTAGAAAGCTCGTAATCGATTACCATGAGCTTGTAATCGATTACAAGCATGCGAAAACTTATTTTCTCTTAAATAGAAGCATGATAATCGATTACCATGCTTGGTAATCGATTACCATAAGCCCAGGAACAACTTTTCAAAGCTGGTAATTGATTACCAAGAGTTTTCAAGAACCTAGAATGCGTTTTTAAGGCATGGTAATCTATTGCCATATGTCGGTAATCGATTGTCACTCCTCTAAAACCAACAACGACTAGTTTTTAATGCATTTAATACTTCACCAACTCTCTCTAATAGTTCTATTTCATTGATGGACCATAAATACAAGCCTTGGGACATTTAATGCTAACCCTTGAACATTTAACAACTCATTCCCAAGCATTGAATTTGTGCTTTAATTCTTTCATCTATATTGCTCAGTTTTTCATCACTTTTGAGATATCTTTGAGAGCTTCATAGTACTTCAATTTGAATTAGCTACTATTTGAGAGAGAGCTTATTTTCCTTCAATCTCTATTGTAAACACTTGAGAGGTTGGAGGATCCCTTAAGGAAACAAAGAGGCTTCTACACATAGAGGTGGATGATCCTTGAAGTGTAAGAAGGACTTAAAACTTGTAAGGGTTTGTCAAGAACCTATTGAAACTTGAAGAATAGTGAAAACTCCTGGGTGGATGATGCTAGGGACTAGACATAGATCATAAGGGTGATTGAACTAGTATAAATCTCATTTGTACTATTTTATACCCTTATCTCTTTACTTTCAAGCTTGTTTATTAATTTTGCATACTTGTTGCTTCATCATCTACTCATTCACTTTCTCTAAATTTGTGTGAGAACTTTTTGTTGTCGTAAACCCATTCACTACATTAGAAAATAGCTTCAACATAAATCAAAAGGGGCTTATTTACGAAAAGCTTTGAAAAACTCAATTCACCCATTCTTGAGTTTTGAAGTCACTTGATAACAAATGGGAGATAATGGGACTTAGAAACAAAAATAAAAAAATGGGAACACAAATCACCAGAGTCTGTATCACAAGGCCACCGAATTTCGTCGAACTTGCCTTCATCGTCGTCTTACATTTTGTTGTCTGCCTTCACAGCAACAGAGCTATCAAACGTTGATTAGGACATCAACCGTTGAAAACAATTTTGGGGACCTCGATGACCTTGCTAATCCTTTTCTTCCCATCATTTTTTTACAATTCAATATCATATATTAAAAGGACGAATAAGCAAATAAATTCTATCAATAACTTACCGATTATTCAGGTTACACGTAAGCTATACAAGTTGTTGATAAATTAAAGTTACAACTCAATGGTGACAAGGGCAATTGACCACAATGAGTACCCAAAAATGACCCTTCCTATGAAATCAACCAAAAGCAAGGTACCCAGACCTGACAGTGTAGCAACCAAGAGGTGTCCCCCCTTTTTTTGCCAAATAATCTGCGCAAAAGTTTGCTTCTTTGATGACATGCACCACCCGCACAGACCAGTTCTCTAGAAATTACTTGGTGTGATTATGACTATATATATTGTAAGAAGTAGGTTTTGAAGACTGTAAAAAAAATATGTTGACGATTTATTGTATAATTAAGAAGTATGAAATAGATGGGGGTGAATGTTATCCTGCACCTTCCCATCTTTGGGTGCATAATGCACCTTGCAGTTGACCTCTAATAACCAATTAGCAGGTTTTACGAGTAGAACACACTCCGCTGGATCTTTTCCCCCACCACCCACACCATCCCCATCCGCACCATCACCACCACCACCTTTCCGCCCTCCACCTCTTTGACCAGATGCTCCAAACCCGTCAAATTTGGGTCCAAACCCTCCACCTTTTTGACTAGACACTCTAAACTCATCGGCATGGAGGAGCAGCAGCAACCCCACCCCAGTGGCATATGTACTCGTCGGATCTGCACACAGGTGAGTATGGTGGCTTCGCAATTTCACGGCGGCTCTAGGTTTAGGTTGCCATGACGATGGTATCGAAGCTAGTTTTTGACGAGATTGGACAGTGGTATGGGTGATGGCTCACGGTGGGTCAAGGTGATAGTGGTGTTGGCTGTGAGCAGCGTGGGCTACCAGCAGTGCTTTGTTCAGTTTGTGGCTTTGACGATGACAAATGATGATTCCACCGGAGGAGCTTTGGTTCAGGGTCACTGGGGTCGTGGGTGGTGGAACAATGACAAAGAGTGATAATGCTAGTTTGGATTGAAAGAGTAGTGGTGGCGGAGCGGTGGTGGTCCTAAGGAGGTGAGCGACAACTATGGTAGAGGCTCTATTGCTGATGACCATGAGTGAATGATGGCTAGAATAAGGATGATTTTATGGATTGTTTGAGTTGCTGAGTTCATGCATTAGGTTAGTGTTATTGCATAGTGGAAGATGCAACCATGGATGAGCCTTCAATGGTGGTGGTCGTCAGTGGCTAGCGGCAGTGTAGGGTGTGATTGGTGGCGAAGCTTGGTGAGGAATGGTGGCTCGTGGGCTCTGGAATAGTTGCTAGGCAAAGATGGTAATGAGGTGGAGGTTCGGTGACTGTCTCAGGTGGTTCTTGCTGGCCGAAATGGATTCCTTTGCAATATGGACAAAACTAGAAAATAACCTGCTAAGGATTCAATCATTGATCTTATTTGTTTTATAATCAATGATTGAGATTAAAAGATGCATAATTCACTTTATTTTTAAAGGTGCATGATAGATGTCACGAATAAATGGATGGTGACTTCAAGAGGTCAAACGCAGTCCTATACAGGGGAAATGTGAAGGCTTATTACAACACTCTTTGTGAGAAAATCAAACTTGTTCTTAAATAGTTTTTTTTTTTTTTTGCCTTAAAATTTGGGTCATCTCATGAGTAAAATGATTAGATTTTTGGGAACTCAAACTAGGACGAAAAGGGAAAAGAAAATTGGAACTGAGAGCAATTTATGTATCTAATCAGGATAATTTTTCTTATTAATTACTATTTCTTGTGATATTTTGAATCATGGTTTATTTACACGTAACATGTCCATATCATTTTACAAAAAAAAATGTCCATATCATTTTTAATTCATTTTATGGAGTTTTTCATGTAACTAATGAAGGATGGGGAAATTGCACCAACCTCTCCGGCATTCGAAGTGCCAAATATCGAATTTTCAATAATATAAAGTAGAAAACAATACTTGCACCAAAAAAAAAGGTTGAAAACAACACACATAAAAAAGGAAAGTGACAAAAATAAATTAACGATAAAGAAGTTCCAATTTTTAATAATTGTCATTACATTCCAACATTGACTCGATGAATGATTGAAAATTATGGCTTTGTTTCCCCCCCCCCCCCTTTTTTTTAAGAACTCGGTGATTTTTTTTTGTCTTTGGGTTACATTTCTAGATGATCATTTTTAATTCTCAGTGCACAAACAATATAACTTTAGACGTTAGCATTTGTCAAGTGTATATTGACTTTTCCATGTTGGCCTTTTCACTCATCTAATCATATAAAACAGTTCTTGATCTTCAAAAATTAATAAGTGAAGCTTAATTATGTGTATCATTTAATTATGTATTATTATATTACTAAAAAAAACTTAACCTCTCAATAACAATAATTATTTTTATAAGATATTTTAATACACGATGATTAGAGAATAATTAAAAAATTACACTTAAATTTATTTTTTTAAAAAAAACTCCCATTGCATACCGTCGTATTCTGAACCGTGATCCGAAACTTAATGCATATTGAGGATAGATTATTTCTGTCCCAACATACGTTAGTTTGCCCCAAAAAGTTGTTGCTTGCAACAACAATATGTTTGGGTATTTTGTAGCAATAATCAACAGCTTTTATTTGTATAAAAAAAGTAGTTTGAGCTCAATAAAAAATTTGAGCATTATTGAAAAAAACTATTGGGATTATTTCCAACAGTGAGATGTAAATATCATTTTGTTTTCAATCAAATAAGTTTTTTAATTATTCTATACCTATTTTGGTAATTTGATAAATAAAAACTATTCTTTTTTATATCATCCAAACAAAATAGATTAACTAAAAATCGTTTTTCAACTAACATATCCAAACATAATCGATTATTGAAATAATTAAACTTTCACAACTTGATTATTGAAATAATCGATTATTGAAATAATCAAGCTTTCACAGCTATCCCAAACACGCACTTAATCTTATGGGTCAACTCGACATGCTTTCAGTCAGAGTCCGCCGTTAACAACCCAGCAGGAGCTCGCTTGTGGCATAGTTGAGACCCCAACACAACGTATGTCGGACCAAGGCATTGGGCAGCAACACTATGATCACAAAATTTGCGTAGTGGATGAATCCCAAATTATCTATAACTACTAATCATAATCTTACGAAATTAGAACGCCCATAATCGTCTTTAACTGCTCATAATTGCAGTATCAACATTCCTATTTTATAGTGATACCCTGCTATAATCAATAAAGGACATGAACCCTAATTACGCTCTATAAATACCAGGCTCAATCACCTTATTTAGGTATCTATTGCTCTTTAGCTTAAATCCTAATTATGCACAATCTGACTTGAGTGTTGGAGTGCCTTTGTAGGTACTAACCACCCCCGTTTCAACATGCTCCACTACTACGCAAGGAGAAAAACACCAGTACGTGCCTTCTCAAGTATTGCTCAGTATCCACTACTGAACATTGGCATCGTTTGTGGGAATCCTTAAATTCCTACTCTCACTTAACCATGGTGAGCACAAGATAGAACTGTAATTGGCTATTGGCCATTGAAGATTGTTTTGATGATAACAAACATAAAAATGATGGAAAGATCAAGTCGAAGACTTTAAAGAATAGTTTTAGGATTTAGATCTTTGTGTAAAGGTAAAAATGAGTTCACACTTAAGCTCTAAACTTATTTTTCAAAGAACCCAAATAGCATACATGGTTTTAAGGTTTCAAAATGGTTTTTGATTTCTTAAAAAATAACATTTAAGTGCTCAAAAGCTTATTGGAACTTTTGGAAACAATTGACAATGTTTAAAAGTTGTTTAAAATGTTTTTCAAATAGGTTTATTCGAATAAAGGGTTCCTTATTCAAATAACCAAAGTCAGAATGTCAAGTTTCCTTTTTCATGAAGCTTTATTCGAATAACACGGGGTATTATTCGAATAAAGGTTTAAACTAAGCTTACGCGCCTTCCATTTTAAAAGGTTTATTCGAATAACAAAATTGTTATTCGAATAAAAATGTTTTCTCAGAATATGTTTTAAAAGTCTTTATTCGAATAACCAAATGGTTATTCGAAGAACAAGTTCCAGAATCAAAATGCTTGTGTGCTATTTACAATTTTATTCGAATAACACATGTGTTATTCAAATAAACACTCATACTAGAATAAAAAAATAATAGCTAGTAAGGCTGTATTTAATGCTCCAACCACCCCCCAACAGATCTTTAATGCTTCGGGATAATAAATACAAGTTGTTGGACATTGAAATTTGTTAGGAAATCAATCTGAAATGTGTTGTTGAACATTAATACGAGTTGTTACAACCTATATCCTTAAACCCCTGTTTTTGAGCTTAAAGTGTGATCAATCTTTATACTTATTGAGCTTCAATTTGTAATATCAACTCTTTTGAGAGTTTATCATTCTATCTTTCTTTGATTGCCTGTAAAAGAGGGTGAGGTATCCCTCAAGAGATAAAATGGTGAGGTATCCCTTGATAGAGTAAAGGGTGTGGTATCCCTTATTTGTAAAGATGGTGATGTATCCCTCAAAAGTTGTAAAGGGTGAGGTATCCTTTGTTTGTAAAGATGGTGAAATATGCATTATTTTTTAGGCTCAAGCACAAAGGGTAAGCCATCCCAAAGTATGTTGAGTGCTCTTAGTTGTAAATCTTTTCCTAGCAGCTGTGAAGTCTAGGAGATAGTGAAGAAAATCTCAAGTTAAGCTTGGGGACTAGATGTAGGCCACATGTAGTTGGTCGCAGAAACAGGATAAACTCTTGTGTTTACTTTTCTCAACCCTATCTCCTTTACATTTGTGCTTTAATTATATATGCTTAATTTGAACTTGATATCTAGATTATTTGCTTAATTTATCCTACAACCTAAGTTGTATTTGAGTAATCTCTAATAGTTATACCTTTGTTATGCATGTTCTGTTGCATTTATAAATTGAGTGCTTCAAAATGCTTAATTTTTTAATGTTATTGTAAAAATTTGTAATCACCAAATTCACCCCCTCTTAGGTGATGGTTGCCATGATTAACAAGAACTCAAGGAAAGAAGATGCTACATAAGCCCTCGTAGGCCAAAGGCGAGGTCCAATGACACATTGTCCTCCTCACCCTGTCACACCACCACCAGACAACCGTGCAGCCCAAAATCCACTAGTTGCTTAAGCCTCTGCTGCGAGGAACCCCATAACCCAACACTAGGCACCTACGCGATGGGCATGAAACCTCGCTTCCGATGAAAGCCTTCACCCATCGCGCAGGACCTCTGTGAAGGATCGACTTGGTCCCCGCATGCTTGGAGCTAATTCTAATGGTCATGGGGCTAGAATCCCAGTGCATTAGCACCTGGGACCTAGGAACTAAGAAGTTGATGATCGTGTGTCCCCTCCAGAGGGAACGATTCAATCTGACATGTCCATAAACAGTCTCTTGGACTTAGTGCAACAACAAATGGTGGTGCTGGAAGAACATCGCCACAAATTAGAAAATTTAAAACGATCTGTGTAGGAAGGCCAACCCAGATTATACCGTGATGACGAAAGGCGGAACATGGTCAACAATCATAGGAGAATGTCAAAATGTCCAATGTTACTAATAACAACCCAGACCTTGATGATCGGGAGCAGCCCTTCTCTGCTCAACTAATGAAGTATAGAGTCCTAAGAAACTTCAAGTTTCCCGCCAACGTGGAACTCTATGACGGGACTACAGACTCTTAGGAGCACATAGATGTTTATGTCCAATATATGCGCTTTCATGGGGGATCTTCACAATTACTATGTCATGCCTTCCCCTTTTCCTTGAAGAATGTGGCCCTCAAATGGTTCGTAATCTTGCCATGGGGATCCGTCACCAATTGGCAAGACCTTAAACAATGTTTCTTGCTCCACTACACTACTAGCAATGAACAACCCAGATCTATTGAATCTCTTTCTAAGATTCGCCAAGGGGACGAGCCCCTTTGCGAATACCTTAAGAGGTTCAATGCGACTTGCATCAATATGAAAAACCTCAATGAGAGAATTGTTCTCCACTATGCCAGAAGTGGCCTCCGGATTGACTCCCAATTTTTTCAATCTTTGGCGAAGAAAAATCCAGAGAATATGGAAGAATTTTGACAACGGTCCCAGAAGTACATAAACTTGGAGGAGATTACTAAGGTTAAGAGGATCTTGGAGAAGGGTGTTTGAGTAGTGACACGAGTCCACCTCTTATTATGATAAGAAGACTAGGTACAATGATATATTAAAAGGAAGAAGAAAAAATTACAGATTAAAAAAGATAAGTTTGCATATTTTTTTAGTAGATTTTCTGACAGACAAAAGGTGCATAGTGGAGTAGTTGGAGAATAAGACAAAAATTGAAAGCAGATGGAATCGATATAAAGAGTGATTTCAATAACGAAAATGACGTTATATAAGAGTCTCTTAGAGAAGATATACTAGATAAAATCATGAGCTCGACATCGTTAGGATTGGAAAAGTTGAGTAGGTAGTGCCTAGCCTATTGCCCTTGTTGGTGACACAAAAAACGTGTGTCTCTTACACTCATCTATCGAGTTTTGGAGAGTAGTTAAGAGAAAAATAATTTAAAGGGTATTTAACTGAAGTTGGGATTAGGATTTTGATAGTGATTATGATGACAAGTGGAGTAGATATATTTTTCTTATTACATGTAATACAGTTGGAACTTAAGGGAAGATTATCCATGTTTAACTAATGAGTTTAGGAACTGGAAGTGTCAGTATTAGGAAAAGTAAAATTTCTTTTAATCTTTAATAAATTGCTCTCGCTCGTGTTAAAATACTTTCGTATTGGATCTCTCCTAGTGAATTAGGACAAAAATATTGGCAACTATTCGAGAACTACTTTCTTTTCTCTAAGTAATGTTCCTTACAAAATACATAAATTTTTATCCTTGTCTTCAACAGTTAAATATTTGAATTTTCTTAATATTATCACACTTTTCTTTACGCTTGATTATAGCCACATTATACAGTTCAACTCATATGTCTTCTTCAATCTAGATACCTCTTTGAATTAAATAAGTTGTATGATCCAGATGTATGGATTTTTTTTTAAGCAAAATGGCAAGCAAGAGCATCACAATAGAGAGAAATCCCAACTAGGTTGGCACCTTAAACCCTACCTATCATTTGCAGCACACCATAAATATATTAATAAAAGAAATTAAAGAAAACAAAAACATGGGGGGACTAAAGCCAAAACCCAAGCAAGGAGAAAAGCTATCTAAACCTATAATTAAGACTCACCTACTAAATGGACCTTTGCTTCGATTATCCAGCGTACATCTTCTAACATGTCCTTGTGCATTAACAGTCTCAATCTTTCACATATAACTTTGTAAATTTTTGTTAGAGCATTTTGAGGAAGAGAGGGAAAATATTTTCTTAAGTTCGAGAGAATGACATCTATTTTAAAGGAGAAAGATTCAATTATTATAGGAAACTGAAAAACAAACCGACTTGAGAGCCACATAGTACCGTTATCTGCCACTTAACCGAGGTCACAAAGAATTGCAATAATAAAGCCGCATTAGAATAAATTCTTCTCATAACAATTATTAGAATGGGAAATGAATTCTACCTCGGCAACTTGATTTTTCATAAATGGTTCAAGTCTTTGTTCATTGACCTTAAACACATTACCATTCCTATGATTCTCAATATCTATGGCCCCATAAGGATATACATGTTTGACAATAAAAGAATCAGTCTACCTAGATCTCAATTTTCCACGGAATAGGTGAAGACAAGAATTATAAAGCAGAACTTTTTGACAAATTTCAAAAGATTTTCTCAAAATTGACTTGTCATGAAAAGCTTTTGTTCTATCTTTATAAATTTTTGAGTTTTCATATGCATTATTCCTCAATTCCTTAAGTTCATTTATTTGCAATTTGCGTAACCTGTAAGCATCATTAAGATTTAAATTAAAAGCTTTAATGACCCAAAATGCTTTATGCTCTAATTCTACAGGTAAGTGATAAGGTTTTTCATAGACTAACCGATAGGGTGACATGTCTAAAAATGTTTTGAAAGCAGTACGGTAAGCCCAAAGTGCATTATTTAGTCTTAAAGACTAATCTTTACGATTTAGGTTAACTGCTTTTTTCCAAAATTTATTTAATCTCCATATTTGTTAATTCTACTTGTCCACTTGTCTGAGGGTGATAAGGGGTGATAATTTTGTGGGTAATATCATATCTATTCATTAAAGATTCAAATGGTTTATTGTAAAAATGTGTTTCCCTATCACTGATGATAGCTCGAAGAATTCCAAATTGACTCAAGATATTTTCGTTTGAAAATTTAAGAACAGTTTTATGATCATTGTGTTGACATGGAACCGCCTCAATCCATTTTGAGACATAATCAACTGCAACCAAAATATACACAAATTCAAATGAGGATAGAAATGGACTCATGAAATTAATTCCCCAATAATAAAAAATTTCAATGACAAGGATATAGTTTAGAGGTATCATGTTTCTTTTATAAATGGATCCCAATTTTTGACAATTTTTGTAACTTTTGCAAAAGGTATAACCATTCTTAAATAAAGTGGACTAATAAAATCCACATTATAAGATTTTCGCAACTGTTTTATTTGAAGAAAAATGACATCCACATGTTTCTGAGTGACAAAATTTAATAACACTACATACCTCACTGTCAGGCACACATATTTGAAAAATTTGATTAGGACAATATTTGAACAGATATAGGTTATCTCAATAAAAAAAATTCACTTCAATCAAAAACTTCTTTCTGTCTTGGTATATCCACTGAGGCGACATCTTTCCTGTTACAAGAAAATTGACTATGTTAACAAACCAAGGCATAAAATTGACTGAAAATAAAAATTCATCAAGAAAAGAATTATTGATAGGTGTGTTATCAAAAGATGAGTCTGTTGTAAGTCTGAACAAATGATTTGCAACAACATTTTCAATCTCTTTTTATCTTTTATTGTAATGTTAAATTCTTGAAGCAACAAGATCCACCGTATCAACCTAGGTTTGACATCCTGCTTAGACATTAAATATCTAACAATAACATGATCAGTGAAAATAACAATAAAAGAACTAATTAAATAAGCTCGAAATTTGTCCAATGCAAAAATTACAGTAAGTAGTTCTTTTTCAGTAGTGGTGTAATTTATTTGTGCACTATTTAAAGTTCTACTTGCATAACAAATCACATGAGGCTTACCTTCCTTTCTTTGACATAAAACAACGCCAACAGCAAAATTACTAGCATCACACATCAACTCAAAAGGCAAAAACCAGTCAGAGAATTGCATGATAGGAGCAAATGTCAAAAGATCAATTAATTTTTCAATAGATTTTTGACATTTTTGAGTCAAATCAAATAGTGCATCTCTTATTAGAAGATTACATAATGGTCTAGATATGACACTAAAGTTCTTAATGAATCTTCTGTAGAATCTTGTATGTCCTAAAAAGGAACGAACTTCTCTAACTAATTTTGGGAAAGGCAAATGAACAATTAATTTAACTTTGACCTTATCAACTTCAATTCTTTTAGAAGATATCACATGACCTAACACAATTCCTGAGGTAACCATGTAATGACATTTTTCCAGTTTGATACAAATCTTTTTTCTTCGCATCTTTTAAGAACTTTATCCAAATTATCAAGACAATTTAAAAAAAAATCTAAAAACTGTCAGGTCATCCATGAAAACTTCTAAATAATGCTTAAACATGCCACTAAAAGTACTTAGCATACATCTTTGGAAAGTTGCTGGAGCATTACAAAGGCCAAAAGACATTCTTCTATATGCAAAAGTGTCAAAAGGACACGTAAAAATGATCTTTTATTGATCTTCTAATGCAATTGGTATTTAATTATACCCCGAATAAACATCAAAAAAATAATAATAGGGATGTCCTGCTACTTTTTCTAAAATTTGAATAAGAAATGACAAGAGGAAATGATCTTTCCTAGTAGCTGTATTTAATTTTCTAAAATCAATACACATACGCCAACTGGATGAGACTCACGTCCTGCTACTTTTTCTAAAATTTGAATAAGAAATGACAAGAGGAAATGATCTTTCCTAGTGATTGCATTTAATTTTCTAAAATCAACACACATACGCCAACTGGATGAGACTCACGTAAGTATTAATTCACCTTTTTTCATTTTCAACCACTATTATTACAGATTTCGTAAGTATAGCTTGTGTAGGGCTTACCCACTGGCTGTCAAAGATAAAGTAGATAATTCTAATATCGAGTAATTTAATAACTTCAACTCTAACTACCTCTTTCATGTGTGGATTTAATCTTTTTTTATGTTATTATGATATTTTAGCATTATCCTCTAAATGTATTCTATATGTACAAATTAATAGATTAATGCCTTTTATATCCTTTAATGTCCATCCAAATGCACTTTTATGTCTTTTAAGTACTTCTAACAACATACCTTCTTATTCTCCAATAAGGGTTGAGGAAATTACTACTGAAAAGTTTTGTTCTTCTCCTAAAAATGTGTACTTCAACTCAACAGGTAATGATTTTAGTTTCACTGTAGGTACTTCTTCATGAGTATTATCATTCATGGATTTTACCTCTTCGAATTTCGGCTTTCATTCATTGTATTTCATTACCTGTGTATAATCAAGCAAAGAGCTTATTTCAGAAATATCATCTTATTGCGTACCTGAATCAAATGAATTAATTAAATAAACTTTTAATGGGTCAGAAGAACTCCCTTTTTGAAGATGATCATCTACAATGGTCTCAATCTCATCAGCTTCCTCCTTTTCGTCATGGACTCCCTGTGGTTGCTTGCACAAGTTGAAAACATTAAACTCCAATGTCATATTTCTAAATGTTAGCTTCATCACTTCATTTATGCAATTTATCAAAGTATTAGATGTTACTAAAAATAGGCGACTTAAAATAACAGGAATTGACTTATAACTATTAACCATAAGTTCAATTTCCAAGATAATAAAATTCACAGGATACATGAATTTATCAACTTCTATCAACACATCTTCCACTATTCTTTTTGGAATTTTAATTAATCTATTAACAAGTAAAAAAGTTACAGAAGTTAGTTTTAACTCATTCAGGTTGAGTTACTGATAAACTGAATATGGAAGTAAATTAACACTAGTATCAAGATCAAGTAAAACTTGTTCAAATTTATGTTCTCCAATAATGCATGAAACCATAGGACAACCAAGGTCTTTATGTTTCAAAACATTATTACTTTGAATATTGGAGCTTACCTGTTTAGCCAAAAATGCATTCTTTTTCACATTTAATTTCCTTTTAACAATGTATAAGTCCTTTAAAAATTTGAAATAACAAGAAATCTGTTTGATAGCATCTAACAACGAAATATTGACCTTCACTTATTTAAAAATTTCATAAATTTCAATGTGGTGGTTCAATTTTCTTGGCTTATTTAATGCTTGAGGAAATGGGGATGGAGGCGAGAATTTTGTCTCATTTTGGCCGGATGGCTCATCATCTCTCTCACAAGGTTCAAGAATTTGTTTTTCAACAACTTTTTCACTCCTAAGGATTATCACTGACTTGACTTGATCTATTTGTTGATTTTCTAACCTGTCCTCATTTAGACTGTACTAACCCTTAAGATTCGGTTGATGTTGAGAAGAAAATTTTTCTTTCTCGTGATTGATGAGTACAGAAATAAATTTGGCAAGAATGTCTTTTATTTTATTCATGATTTGAGTGTTTTGTTTATTAATGGCCTCTTACTTTTCTATGAATACATGCAGTATTTCTTCAAGAATTTTCCTATATGGTGGGACATAAGGTACATATCCTTAAAAATTCTGAGTCCTGTTGTTCCTGAAGAGGTGGTGATTGCATAAATTGTGCATGATTATTATTCCTCCAGCTGAGTTTCGAATAATTTCTCCATCTCGAATTGTATGAATCTGAAAAAAAAATGAATGACTTTTTAAAATTATTCATTGCATTTACTTATTCATGCACAACTTTAAAAATAAAAATTTTTGAACACTCATTTGTTGAGTATCCTAATTCATCACAAATGCCACAAATTTTTTCTTTTTGCACATATTTGATTTCTTTCACTTTTCCTGATTCCATGGCTTCAACCTTTCTAATCAAACTGGCATACTTAGCATTTAAATCTTCTTCTTGACTAAGATGATATTTTTCTTTACTAACATTTACAATATTAGATCTAATTGAATTTTCAGAAAAATTAGTATCATGCCAAGATTGAAAATTTTTAACCAAATGGTTTAAATAATCTAAAGTTTCATCAAATTCTTTATCAAGAAACTCGCCATTGCACATGAAACCTTCATAAAAAAAACTTATAATGCATCATATTTTAAAATCATGATATGGACAAGAATTTAACAAATCTTTAAAACATTCCCAACATTGAAAATATGTTTTATATGAATTTTGGAAAAAAATTTGAATTTGTATTTTCAAAGCATTAATTTTATCTGTTGGAAAAAATTTCTTTAAAAACTCATCTTACATTTCTTGTCATGTACCAATTAATCTTGGTTTCAAAACGTTAAACCAAATTTTTACTTTATTTTTCAAAGAAAAAGGAAACAATTTAAACTTAACAATCTCTTCAGTGTAATTTTTGTCATTAAAAGCAATACATACTTCCTCAAATTCTTTCCGATGTAAATATAGATTTTTAGATTCCAAATCATAGAAATTAAAAAGTAATGAAATCATACTCAACTTAAATCTAAAATTGTTAACATTAAGTGAAAAGACAAAACATGATGAACAAGAATTTTAAGGTGGTTGCAAATATTCACACATAGTTCGGAATGGTTGATTTTCATTTTCAAAATGTACACCTTCATTTCAGTCATTGTGTCAATTATGTGTGATTGTGATTCAAACAAATCAATATATAAAGTACCAAGATTAATTTTAACCAAACGACCATAATTTAAATCATGATACATATCATGTATAAATAAGTAACTTAAAATAAAATAAATAATGTACAAGTTGACAATATAAACCATCCAATAAATATTAAGATAAATAAATGACTTAAAATAAAAACATAAATAAGTATAAATAAATGACATAAATAACTAAGTTAGTAAGCAAAAATAAATGACAAAAAATAAATGACAAAAATAAATAAGTTATTATATTAGTAAGTTAGTAAGATAAATAAACGACGTAAATTAAAAGATAGTAAACATAAATAAATGACATAAATAAAAAAAGTTAAAAAATTAGTAAGTTAGTAAATTAAAATAGTAGAGATAGAATATATCAAATAATGAATATACCAAATGATGAAGTTAATTTAAAGAAAAAAAATATCAATAAATTAAAACTTCAAATCAAGACCCCGACAACGGTGCCAAGAACTTGATGGAAATTATATGTTACAAACTCAAGTACAGGTTATTTCAAGTAATATATATTCTCGAGAGTCCGAGGTCGATCTACAGAGAATTGATGAAGAAAAATTCTTTGAGGTAAAGAAAAGATTTGTCACAACAATAAAAATGATAAAAGTATTCACCAATGAAAAAGGACTTGCTTGGGTTAAAAGATTCATTCTTGGTAATAAATTAAAGATAAAATTATTTCTTTTTATAACTCAATTAAAATCTACACATAAAGGAAGTTGCAATTAGAAAATACAACATTCAAAGTTTAATAAAGATTATATATGTAATTATATTATGATTTCTTTAATTATCCACCAACACTTATAAATGGGCTCAAACATCCACTGTGTCAACCCCTTATCTACAATGAATCAAGATATTCATTATGTAAAGAGAGTTTCTAAATTGATTGAAAATAACATACAACACATATAATGATCACTTGATAATATATCATTTAAGCACAAGAAAAAAATTAATCTAATATCAATTTATTATAAAAAACCTCACCCTTTCACCAAAGCAAAATTAAAATTAGTTACTCATGACAAGAAAAAAAAAGAGATAAAAAGAAAGAGATGAACATAACTTCTATTTAGAACAAAAGAAAATTATAAAAAAAACAATTAATACATAAGCATGATCTTAAAAACTAAACTAAGATTTCTAAACTAACATACTCCAATGAACAACCAATGGTGCTATTTATAGAGTATAAAGGATACAAAGTGACAATGGAGTTGTTTAATAAATGGTTGGATGAGTAGGTGAATAAGTGGTTAATGACAATAATTGTTTATTGAATGGTTGGATGAGAGATTGAATTATTATCATGCTTGTCTCCCCACTCAACCAATCAGTTATCTTCACACGACCATAAGTCTGTCATAACGTTATAATATTGAAAAGTAGTCTTCATGAGAGTTGAAGGGTTTTGTCTTTGCTTTCCAATGCCACTGTTTTCAACCCAAAACCTCTCCTACATCTCAAGATATGGCCCAATCATTATACACTATTCAGACCCAACTATAGCTCCTTTGTTCTAACTTCCAAGTCCAATATAACCTCCAAGACATCCGAAGTAGATATGGATCTTAACTTTCAAATAGAACTGATTTCAATCCAAAAACTATCCTATATCTCAAGATATGGTCTGATGAATACGCATAAGTCAAGTTGCCAAGTTCAAAATTTTGGATCTTGCTTCAACTCCAATTTAAATTATCCAAATGTGTGATCTGAATCTTGATATCTGCATGAAAGTTATAGATAATTGTCTTAACTTTTCAACAAGACCAAAATCAAATCAATTAGATAATTGAAACTCAAATTATAATTAGTTTACTAAACGTTACAATTAGACAAATTAAGGTTAATTCAAGCAATAGTTTCTTCAATGATCTAATTAAGCTCAATATCATAAAATATGATAAAATCAACTTAATTAAACCTAATTGAACCTTAAGAAACCTAATGAGAAGATTATAAAATGAATAAAATATATTGCTATCAAGCGACTTCAGGTTTGTCGACAACTAGTAGTGTTTTTTTGTGGGGTGAGGGCCATTAGGGACGATGATGGTAATGGATTTTTGGTGATTGGGAGAGTGGGTGACAATGAAGGCGTAAATGAAGAACATGAACAGGTAATGCAAATAATTTTATATTTTCTTCTCTCTTCTTGGTTCCTTTTTATTCTTTCTATCTTCCTCGGTTGTTCAAAGATGCTTAGCTTATGTCAAGAGCTTATTGGGTGAATAATAATATTGCAAGTGAAGTGTTTTTGCTTCTTCCCATCTCTTAGACCTTTTTTTTCGATTTCTTCTATTGCATTACATTTTGCTACATTATTTGATTTCTTCGTGTCCTATTCTGTTCTCTATCAAATTCGCAGCTCCCCGTCCTTCAAAAATCTACACACTTCAGATTTCGCTACCTTCCCATGGTATTGTGTTTTTCAATAAGTTCTACAGCAGGGCTAGCCATATAAACCTCATCAACACTTGCCCTCAACTCCTTTGTTCATGTTAGTTTTATTTTTTCCTTCAATTTTGAAGCATTTTTATTCTAAGGAACAAACATAAAGTTTATTGATTTGTTTTGGGTTTTCTTTTTACAGTGATTTTTATGCTTTAGTATATGAGGCATGCGGTCAAATAGTGAACGTCATTTGTTGGTCAAATAGTGAGCCTTTGTTTGTGTGAAAAAAATTGTACTTATGAATATTATGTTGTAAAGCAATTTTGAGATTTTGATTCTATTACCATTCCAAAAGAGGTTTTCTCCCAACTCCTTAGAACAAATGCTTCCTTTATTTAATCACTACAAGAAATCACCAAATTAGCGAGAGAAATTTTCCTCGCTAATTCCTTGCAAAATATTTTTGCGATGGATTAGCGAGAAACATGTTCGTCGGTTTTTTTTCATCGATAACTAGCAAGGGAATAATTCTCTCGCTAATCCGTCGCTAATCCCTCGCAAATTTTGAAAAAAAAGGCACTTGTGTTCCCTCGCAAAATTCCCCTCGCAAATCCCTCACTAATTTCCCTCGCAAATCTCTCGCTAATTTTCCCTCGCTATTCCCTCTCTAATCCAAGTCACAGCAAGAAAAAAATTAGATCTAATATCCGTCGCTAATCTGTAGCTAATCCCTCGCTAATTTTCCTTACTATTCCCTCACTAATTCCTCGCTAATCCATCGCTAATCCCTCGCTAATCCCAGTCACAACAAGAAAAAAAAAAAATGAAAGAAAAAAAAAAACAAAAAGCCACCAGACCTATACTACACACCCACTCCACCCATACACGTACATTGTGCCATCATCACAACACAATTTAACATCTCAATAGAAAAAATAAACTATTTCAATTTTTCAATCAAGCATTCACCTCACACAAAATTAGAAATGGGCAAACCATTTCTTGTATTGTCTCAAGCATATAAATTAAATAACTTATACTAAACTTGGCTAATAGAAATGGGCAAACCATTTTCAGTCTACATGTACAAAATTACTTACAGTCTTCTACATAAATGAATGAATCATCATGTTAACAAGTAACAACCCCACTCAAAGAAGGAACTATGACATAATTCTTTATCTATCAATTTATTTCCCCCACACTAGTCCATTCTTGTATAATTTCTCCCCTTATCTTCACAAGAAAAATGATTTGTCTCAACAATCTTTAACATTAGGGAAGCGTCACAAATGAAATGACATGAAAAAAGGGCCTAAATGAGTAGAAGATAAACTAATTGAACAAAGACAGTTGTTTTTATTGAAAAGTGAAAACAAATTAAAGTAATCATACTTTGGAGCATTCTATTGACATTGACATCTCCCTCCAAATATCTTCTAGTCCATCATCTTTAGTATCACACATAGTGATCCAAATGAAAGAATTTTACACAATATATTCTGAAAAATAAAAGGAAAACCCATATATCATAATACACTATTCATCTTTCAACACTAAGGGTATGCTTAGTAGGAGTAAAGAAAAAAGGAAGGCAGAAATAGTATGGCATTTAAATCAAATATAAATCTAGATACATCCTTATTTTCATTTTTCATTTTTCAGCCTTAGCATTTGCACAACTACCAAGCATCCTGTAAATCCAAAGGTACAGGAAATTTTATATTGCATTGAAACATTCAAGTTTAGTAAGACAACCAATGATTGCAGAACTGGGACACTAGGAAAAAAGTCAGACTTGAGTGAAACTTACACAAATCCAACATAGCATTATGTCATAGTACTAGAAATGAAGTACATTTTGTTTCTAAGAGAATTATAGTGTTGAGAAACTTACACGATTGAGATAGTGAGAAACCTCCTAATTTATTGAATTAAACAAATCTGTATTAAGTATTTTGAGTAACATATAATGCAACTTAATATTAGAAGTTTTGAAAGCAATATGATCAAAAATTAAGTAGCAGCTTCGAAATAAGATGCCATAGTATTTGCATAAATAAATAATAAAAGCATAAGGTATTAGCTTTAGGAGCATCACTTTCCACTTGGAAATACAGAGGTCATCAAGTGTTGTCCATCTCATATCAAAAGCACAATGACAAATAACAAGTTCCCTTGATTACTGCATAGCCATATATATATATATATATATATATATATATATATATATATATATATATATATATCAAAATCACACAGGCACTCAGGCCTTCATAGCAAAGCATCATATATACCTCTCTCTCGCAAAAAGCACTAGTAGCCTTCAAAAGCCAATAGCAAAGCATATACATATACATATATGCATGTATTTATAATTAGAAAGTTGTACAACAATTAATAATTTAGACTTTGGACCTTATCTCGTAATCGTCATTTATTGACACCATACACCTGCTAATTAGCCAAATCGATCTTGTGTGTAACCCCTATCTTCCTTTCTAGTCTATATTTGTCTTAATCCATAATCCTGATTCCTCCTAATATTATTAATTATTAATTAAATTCGTTTATCTTCTCATCCAAATGCAAACTTGGTTTTTGTATAATCTGAAAAAATAAAGTTACCCATTTTCTATGGAGTTTTTTTTTTTTAACAGTGAAAACAAGTTCATGCATTATATGGCATAGATTGGTAGGCCTCTCTCCCTATTAATAGTCTGTCTTATCCCTTAACCCATATCCCTAATGTTTCCTACCACTATTAGTTAAATCCGATAATATCTACTTGACCAAGTAAAGCATCTTAAAGTATTCATTGCTAATAATAGCTTTCAGGTAGGGGTGGGCATATTTAAAATAACCAAGTAAAGCATCAAAAAGCATCTTAACTTAGAGGCTAATTTATTTTACTAACTAAGCATGAGATTGCATTCACCAATTACATTTATTATCCCTTTAAAACATGCTACATTCTTTTCAAGTTTTGGGATGTGAATCAGCAAAGGCATGTGACTCAGTGATGGCAGCACACTCTTGCCATTTAGAAAGCTAGGGATTATGGGACCATGGATTTGTGTCCATATCAAAGGACATCAGCTTATGACACATTTTGCCTCATTGAGCAGCAGTCAAGCAGAGGCTGGACCACCTTGAACAACTTATTTCTTCCAAATGAGGGTCCAAGACTTCTTATAAATTAATCAAGCAATCTTATCTAGATTCCTTTAAATAGCACAGAGTGGAAGGCTCACACTTTCTATCAATAAGCAAAGAAAATGTGCATAGTAACATGATAAGGACATACCTTGAGGCAGTACCTTGAAGAAATAATCCTGTAAAAAAAAACATGATTTTGATCAATCTAGCTATTGAATGAAACGTATAATAAGAATGACTATTTGTGGCTGCAGTATACAAACCCATACAACCTGGTCGATCAACATGATTTTCTGATTGTGTTTTGGTGTGAGGAAAGGTGTAATGTAAATTAAATAACTTGAAGCTGAGAGTGGAGGTGTTCTGGTTTCTGTTGACAAAGTTTCAAAAGGATATTGTATAATTGCTTGAATTAGATTAGATCAATATCTAGTCCTTGTAGGACTACAATTACATAGATATAATATATAAAACTCGATCAGTTTCGAGTTGAATTCTCTCCTGCAAGAAGACAATATCTAAAACTTGACATTTGAGGAGATGGGGCTGAGTGTAGAAGGGATTTGGTGGGTGAGAACAGAGGGGTTTTTGGTGGTTTCAAAAGACCATCCCCAACATTTCCAACCCAACCTATGTTGCATCCTTCCACTCTTCCATCCAACCTACCAAACGAATCTGTCAATTATATACCATACCCTCCCTTTCATTTTCTGAACATCAACGTGGATTTCATAAACTTTTAGAATGGAGAATGACGATACAGGACAAGTTTGCACAAACATTCCTAAACTATAATACTCCCTACCAAATCCACATCTTAAGTCACCACTTTTATAAACTCAGATCCAATATTGAGTTTCAGAAGCATTTCGACTTAATATACGCAATGCATTGTGAATATACTATCCTATCTCTGGAAGATAACTAGGAGCAAAATCTCATGCCAAAACCAATAAATAAGTAAAATTACCGAACCATTTTCACTCGTTCAATGGAAAATCAAAATGATTTTCACAATTAGAATCAAGCAAATGAAATAGAAGATTTTTGAGCAGAAAAAATAGTAAGAAGAAAAAGGACAGTGTTAGATGCAAATATACGAGGAGCAAAGTGGCGTACCCCGGGACCTGCATCGGCTCAGGAAAGCTCAGAGGCGAATCGAACGACGGAGAGCATGGCGTCTTCCTCAGAGGTTAGCACCACCGTCGTCATGGTCGCTGTGAAGTTCTCTGTAACTTCGAGATTCGAAACCCTAAGCTTTGGGTTTTTGATGGAGAAAGAGGTGGAGCGGTTTGGGAAGAAATGGTATGGTGAAAGAGCTGGAGTGCTGCAGTGAGAGTGAGAGTGAGAGGGCGAGATAGAGAGAGGGAGAAGGCAAGAGAGATAGTGTGTGTTTTACGCCTCGGAGGGAATTTTGGGTTTTGGGTTATTAGAGAGGGAACAGAAGAGAGGAATGTGAAAATTTTAGGATTCTTTAAAATATTTTTAATTAAAATTAGTGAAAAAAATTATTCTTTGTAATTTTTTTGCTAATTATTCTTTGCAATTTTTTTATTAAGTTTAGTGAGAGAATTTTATCCCTTGCAATTCTTTCGTTAAAATTAACGAGAGAAATTTATTCATCGCAATTCTCTCGTTATTCACTCGTCATTTTCTTCTTAGATTTTATTTTAGCAATTTAGAGAGGGGTCAATTTTCCCTCGCTAATCCCTCGCAATTCTCTCTCTAATTAGCAAGGGAATTGTTAGGAAAATTTTTCCTTACAAAATTTAGTCGTTAAATCATAAATTTCTTGTAGTGAATTTTTTTAAAACATATCATTTTTTATTTGATAATTTATATTTATAGTGTTTTATTCATCTCTTTTCGACCGTCATTACTCATGAATTTTATGTTAGTAAAGTTAATGTTGCAGGTGATCTTATAGATGTTAGTTCTGGCATTTTAAAGGTAATTAAACTTTTAATATTAATTCCATATGTTGGTCATGATAAACATGTAATTATGTACAATTTTCTATGTCAGCATGTTGTATTATAAGGCTGCAATATCAAGTTCTTCTAGCCATTTGTTATTGGTAGCATTATTCAATTTGTTTCCTATCCTTTTTAAAGTTTGAAGTTTTTCCTTTGCCTGTGTTAAACTTGATTTGTATTTTCCTTACATTGTTTATATTCTAATATCCTTTCTCATTTGGTTGTTGCTTATTTTTTATATAATTTTAATTGCTTTAATTAAAATTTTTGTTGCAGCTGGATCTGATGTATCAATTCTATGACAATGAATTATATTTAGAGTCTCAAGTTGGCGTGTCTCCAACTAGACTTTGATGAAACAGTTAGTATTTCAAGTGCTAATATATCTTTCACCAAACTCAAGAAAGTGAACATTCGTTATGATGTTCAATTTTGGTTTTAGGATCTATTTTTTGTTGTCCCTTTTGGATTTGCATTTTTGGAGAACCTTTATTTTGAAGCTGGTATTTCAAGTGCTGATATGTTTTTTGATTTGGGTTTCTCATTTGTTATCTATGTTCCTGTTTATAGTATTTTGTATTAGGTGGTAGTTGTAGTGTTGCGAAATTGGACACAAATTATGCTATGAAATTGTTCTAGGTTGGATTTTAAGTCTATTACATTCCTTTTGGTTATGCTAATTATTTATTAGTATTTTGAATATTGAAAAATGTGTTTAGAATTGAAAGATTCTTTTTTATTAACTACTGCTTTAATTACCTCACATTTCTTAATCTTTCATCTCTTCATGTTTATTTTGAATTTTTTTTTTATTTTTATTTTATTTATAAATTTTAATTACTTATACAAATTTATACTTCTTTGTTTTTACTCTCTCTATTTCTATCACCCAAAACCAGAAGCTCCTAATTTGCTAAATTCTCTCCTCCCCTATTTTACTCTGTTGAACCCAAAACTTGACAGAGATGGTGATGGACATATTGAAACAAAAGAGATTCAATATACAAGTCTGGGTTGTTATCTTGTAGCAGGTTAGGGTCGATCTCTCCGCCATTATGCATTTCCTTTCTCAGCACGCGATGCCATTTCGGTAAGTTCTTACTCACTTTTGCTAATCTCTTTTCTTCTATCTCCTAATTCTGATTTATACCTCTCTACCTTACACACTTCTATTTTTTTAAAAAAAATTATAATGTTTTACAGTAAATGCTCCAAGGTTTTGTGATTTGCTGCATCTTAGGCTATGCTATTTCTGCATTATTGCTTCATTTCACTCAGTTATCACTGCTGAACATTCTCCTAAAGGTGCTTCGGTATGTTTCTTTCTCCTTGCAGCACCCTTTTTTGTTTTTCTTATCTTTACTTCAAAATCAGACTTCATTTACTCTATGAATCTTATTTGGGTGAATTTCATATTTGTTCTGTCATTAGTTTATGTGAATTTTTCTTCTTTTTATGTATTGTTCACGTTCTAATCAAAGTGCCTAATGGACTAAGATGGATATAAAGTATTTCATATGTTTAGGTAACTTTAGTTTTTTAGAACATTATGATTTGCCATTTGATTGTCTGAAATTTTATTTATATTTTAATTATTTATTTATATTTCATTTAATGGATAAAGTAATGTATCTTCTCAATGGTTGCTGATGCATGTTGTTCAAGAGCGAAGCAATAAAAAAGATTTATCTATTGCTAGATTCTTCCTATGTATTAGTATTATTCTATCATTGTTTATTCATATCATGCTTTATTTTTTTGTTCACTATCATTATTTGTAATGGATGTTTATATAGTGTTTTTTTTATTGTTTACTAGGAATTTGTTGAACTTCCACTATTGTTCTATAAGGACTTCAACAAAGATAAAGATCATCGGGTTCTCTTTAAAGATCCTCTAGGGCTTCAAATTCAATTGGTCTTGCATAAGTTTAGTAAATATGGATAAAGATCAATGTGCTTGAGGAGGTTTTTTAACTTTCCTACTTCTACAATGTTGTCATGTTTACTTTATGTTATTATTATGGTAGTTGCATTCTTCAATCTAATATAAATAATTGATTCTATAGGCATTTGTTTACATGGTAAAAAGTCTAAAAACCATTGAAATGCCTACCATTATATTCTATTTTTTTATATATCTTTACACTTCATATTTCATTGTTATTTACTCTTAAATGATGGTGTTTATTGAGCTAATAAGATGTGCTAAAATGTACATTTTTTCCACAAGTTTGAAAGGTAAATGTTAATGCTAAAAGCATCAAAAGATGCATGTGCCACTTTTTCCCCTTTTATTCCTATATCATATGTTTATATTAAATAACAAAATTTTAAAATTTGACTATCGTAGAATTTGAGGCATTGAAGCTGACACAAACCTTTCAACAAATGTGCTTTTCAACTTATCAAACCTTTGAAGTTTTGGAGATGAGAGTTTTGCCCATTTGCTCATGTGATTCAGGTTTATCAATTTTATATATGTTTTTTTTATGAGTTCCTAGGTGTTTGTGGTAATGCTTTAACAAAATGTAGTGATTTAGAACACTTATTTTTAAATTCTTCATTTTAATTATCTTATTTTGTGTTAGCTATCTGCCAATAATTTATGTGGTTACCTAATTAATTTATACCCAATAAAATGGAAATTTGATGGATTACTAAGTGGGCTTTTTTTTTTTAGTAATTTAACTTGATCAGTGTATTTACAAACAAGCTTTACAATATTTCATCAAAGGTCATATGTAAGGTTTGATATCTAAAGTCTAAATATGTTGATTCAAGTTAATTATCCAATTATCTAAAATATACTTCATTTTATTTGAAGTTTTCAATCATTTTATCTACTCTGTTGTCTCCATTGATTTTGGATGATTCATACATGATTTGATGCATTTGAGGTTCAAGAATGTGAAGAGGAAGAGTGAGAGAGGCAGATTACTTGCAAGGAAACATACTTCAAGGGTAGCAAAAGAGAATGCGGAATCAGTAGGGAGCAAGATAATTTTACTTTGTTACTAGCTTTAGTATGTTGTTTGTTTCACTTTTCTATGACAATTTTGATTATTACTAAGGATGTGAAGAGAATTTCATTACAGTTTACTTTCTGAAGCTTTATGTGTGAAAATCTTTGTCCATGATCTATCTTCCTTTTGCAATGATGAAATATTCTTCAGGGGGTAGTGAAAAGAGCTCAAACTAGATGAGAAAAGCTTGAATACTTAAAGAATAACTCTTAAAGTTATGTTTTTCATATGATTATTGGTATGGAAATCTACGATATCTACAACTAGACTATCGATATTTTTTTTTGGTAGATTGCAAAGGATGTTTTTCTACTTGATTTGCATAATTGTCAACATTGGAACCATTTTCTTGAGGTACCACTTTGTTTTCTCTATTTTCAACCAACTTGATTTCTTTTTTGTTCAAAAATGTCTTTAGAATTGGTTTCTTATATATATTTATATCAAATGTATGTTTCTTTGCAATTGTGTGTCATGTTCTCCGTTACACGTTGTGTTTATTGCATCGTTATCTCCTAACAAATGGTGAAAAGGTTAATTATATCTCATTTTAATCTGTTGTGTTCTATTATAAACTAAAATGCTATCAATTTTATAGTTTCATTATTTTTTGTCTGCTATGCCTTAATGACAAATATAACTCTTATTTTATGAGAACATATTCAAAGGGTTAGCGAGCTCAAACTTAATTATGTTGAAATATTTTTTAACATATTTTTGTTTTTGACTAAAAAAGAGCTTTTAAACATATTGATGCTTATTTAACAGTTATTATTTCTTCTTTTTTATTTTTTTTAATTATTCTTTCTCACATAAAAATCTCTCAACTTTAATGTATATTGCCAAGAAGGATCTAAATTTTCATTATGTAATCTTGGATTCAAGTTTGGATTTCAATTGCATTCAGGAGTGAATTAGATTTTTTAAATAAACTTACTTAGAAGAGTTAAGAGTATTCTTATTTTAATGAAAGTTGTCACAGTGCCCTTTGTTCCTACTAAAGGTGTTAATGGGATTTTCTATCTGACTATGTTCCCCTTATTATCATTTTTAGACAACTTGTTTGTTGCAATGCCTTTTAACCAAAAAAAAAAGTTGGATTAAGGAATTTAAATTGTTAGCACTCAGGATTTTGTATATTTTTCTTCTGAAATTGAAGTCATTTTTATATTATTAGTTTTCTCTTTTAGTTTATTGCTACATATGATTTTTTTTAACAAATGTTGCAAGGAATGCTATCAAATTGCTACACTGGATGAGAACAAAGTTGATCATGCATGTATCTAATGGTATGGGAAAGCCTTAAGCTTTTTTGAAGTCTTGTAGGCTACAAGTTTTTTGAGTAGTTTAACAATTTAAAAGTTTTGTAACTAGGATTGATCTATAAGATATAATGAGGTTGTGTCAAACTCTTTAGGAAGTTCTGCCCGCATGGTTTGCAAATTATAAATTGATACTCTCTAATATATCATTGACTACTTAGTAAGAAACATTAAATCAATTAATCTTTAAGTTCTTTTATGATTATTTAGTTTTTATTACCTATTTTGAATGACCATATGTCTATAAGATCATAAAATTGTGGAAAGTCTCTGTGCTGGACTTAATGGATAAGGATGTTTTTACTTTGATGAATGACATTATATCAAAACGAAAACATTGTAAAATAATTTTTTAAAGAGTATAAGTTCATTTATTACCGTTAAAATTCAATTATCCAAGAATTTACAGTTCAAAGGACATATTTTTTCTTTAGTTACGTGGCTTAAGTGATCAAAGAATATTCAACATTTATTCACACTAGATTATTTGTGTGGTGTAATTTTTGCTCATGAGCGAATTTGGTATATCTTTGAAAAAGGAGAAGAGGATTGGATGACCTCATGAATTTGTAATATAAATTTGCATATAAGTATTTTTATGAATTAATTACTTTATCCTATATTTTATTATTTTAATAAAATATAAGATAATTTTTAATACAAATTATATATATAGATGTCATCCATTAAATTTTTATAAACATATATTTCAGTCTTTTAATATTATCAAATTTTCATTTTTGTATGTATTAAGTCACTTAATATTTTATTTTACATAAATATTTAACATACAATTTCTTAATCACCCCCATGCGTTGCACATGACATACACTAGTAATTATACATATAAGTAATTTATAGATTTTAATTGATAATTTTTTTATACATTTAAATTTATATATAAATATTATCAAATTTAAAAAAAATCTATTTATACACCCAAACTTATTGAGTGCATAATAAACTCCTCCCCTCCCACCCATACGGTGGGTATTATCGAAACAACATCCCCGATTCTTATGTATACTTATTATTCTTAGTGTGTGTTTGGTTTAATTTTTTTAAGCTTAACTTAGCTTTTTTTTTAGAAAAAAAACTGTTTCAATAATGTTTAATCATATTTGTTAAAATCAACTTCATCTTTTGTACGAAATTTAATGTAAAATAAAAAATTTTTGAAGCTAATTTTTATAATGCTGAAAATTGAAGTTTATGATTTTAGCTTATAGATTATTCTTTACATTTTGATATATAAATACTATTTTGTTTTCAATTAAATAACTTTTTTAATTATTCTATACCTATTTTGATAATTTAATACATACAAATAATTCTTTTTTATATCAACTAAACGAAATAAATTAATTTAAAATCACTTTTCGATTAATATATTTAAATATAAAAATAAATTGATTATAATCGATTATAATAAAAAAAAATTATATAATAATTAATTATAATCAATTATTAAAATAATCAAAATTTTTATAACTGAATCAAACACATATTTAATCCTTGGATACACCCACAAGTTACTACAGTGGGGAAACACCCGTTGTTACTCCTTCACATGACATCACCACATCATACGGCAAGTTTCTTAAAAACGAAGGCAAAAGGTGTTGTAACTGGATCAGTAGGTATCAGGTAAAAGAAAACACGCATCCCTCACTTCCCAATATAATACGACCCCTCCGCGTTTCTCACCTACAGAAACACAAGTTAGAAAAATCATACTTAAGAGAAACTAAAGAAAGAGGGAACGCAGGAACAAGCAGAGAAGTTGTTTCTTCATCAACCCCACTCTTTGCACGTGTTCCTTTGAGGTAGAGAAGAAAACAAACTCTTCCTTTCTTCTTGATCTTTTCTGCTTTTAATTCTTGGTTGTAAACTCAAATCTTTTGAAAAGGCTTCATCTTTTCTTTCTTTATTAAAATTCAAGATTCTGATTTTAAGCAGAATGTATGCAAGCCAAGTTTTTTTATATTTGGTCTTGAATATACTCTTCACGGAGTCACGAAAAAGGGGTTTTGTTCTATAAGAATGTATTTTTTCTTTATCCCCTTGACTCTGTTTTCAGAATACGGAGACATCTTTCCTTTTTCACCCATCTCTTTGAGAAATCTGAAAACTATGACCAAGAAAATTATGGATTTTGATATTTCAAATTTGGACTCGGACTTTTATCTTTCCTTTTCCTAACTACTTAAAACATGAAGCTTGTGAGACTAGAATCTTGTGGTAGGGAGCCACGGATCAAGATTTAAAACAAAGGAATGGATTCTTATTTCGACTTGATATGACATGGACTCTATGGATTATGAAGGTGGGACTATAATCCCATAATATTTGACACTTGTTATTATATGTTGATGTAGAACTTCAAAGAACTTGAAATATATAATAATAATAATAATAATAATAATAATAAAATAATAATAATAATAATAATAAATAAATAAATAAATAAATTAGATTCTTTTTATAACTAGTTGGTTGTTATTATTCCTTAATTGTTTTAGTTTGAAAAAGGATGGATACTCGACCTCAAAATTGGTCCTTTCATTTTGTTGACATACTTCTAATATATGCAAGTAAGATTTATTTAACTTATTTTAATGGATGATCTCCCATGGAAATTTGGCTGGATTCTTTTGTGACAAATTCATGATAATAGAAAATAAGTCTAGCTATTAAATTACTTGTCATGATAGGTTTAAATTCATGATTGTTTTCCTTGATTTGGAAGCTGGTTTTCTATATATATATATATATATATATATATATATATATATATATATATATATATATATAAAGTATGAGTAGAATAAATTATTATACTTCAATTACCCAATTTCAAAAAGGAATTTTTTTTATATAGAATAAAGAAAGAGTGGTTGAGGGGACGCTCTTAATTGAAGTGAGCTCACAAGAGAAAGCACATTAGAACATGAAAAAAAAAAAAGAAAAGGATTCACAGCCCTAGAGAAAGGGAGCTCAAGCCTCAAATTTTTTACAAGGGATAAAGGAAGAGATAGTTTAATTTCCTCCAATGTTTCTAAACATTAGTTTTCTATTATGTTAACATTGAAGAATTTCATTTTGAGAATTTATTAGAGTTAAAGATCTTGAAATATAAATTGAAAAAAAATTGGAAGAAAGGAAAGAAATAGAAAATGTTTTTTTGTATTTGTACGGGTAAAATGTCATTATTTCAAAATTATTACTGTTTCTTTTCTTTTCTTTTCTTTTCTTTTCTATTGAGAATTTTATTCTCACTCTTTTGCGTGAAGTTTCAAACATGTAAAAATGTCATGTGTTCATATCATTACTGATGTTTACTATGAGTGGGTTTTGTTGTCAGAGCCTGATATCTTTGTTAAAGACATTATATATGTAAAAACCTTTATTGTGGAATTAGATAATGAAGAGTAATCGTAGAGAACTTATAGCACCCTAATGAGCCTTAACTGTTTTTTGGGGATGTACCTTTTAGGGCCTAAGTATATGCCTTCTTTTATACTTAACTAATGCAGTTAAGCTAACTGTGATGTATGTACAACTTGTAATGGATGCCTAGTGTTATAGATTGGTTTTTGGTAAGCAGTTCAGGAGCAACTTAGCCCACCAAAATATTATCTCATATATTTATACGCATTATTAGATAAGTTAATTTACCTATTTATGAAGAATAAATCTCTCACAGAATCCTTCATAGAAATGAACATCAATTACATCCCATATAAATAGAGAAATTAGTTATAAGAGATAACAATCTCATTTATTCTTATCCCAAATAACAACATTCAATTTAGATTGAACTACGATTTTTATCATCCAAGACGCTCTTATAAATACACTACAAGGTCACAAAGGTATATATCTAATTCCAAGCATTATCAACTTTGTGCACAGTTTAACTTGAGCGTCGGAGTGTCTTTTGCAAGTACTTATCCTCTTGCACTACCGTCGCTGCCACCGTTCTACAGAGGATTCCACCTTCAACCACAAATTCAAGTATTATTTTGAACCTTGTTTAGAACATTGGCGCCGCCAATGAGGAAGATAAATTTGTATCTCATCATTACCATCATGGTTACTAAGAGGAGAAATCAAGCCTCTGCCAATCAAAATTGCACCTTTGTTGCGTAGAACCAATTGTCTTCCAACTGTTGTTCGACATCCACCCCCCCTCATGAGCCAATCCAAGAGTCAGTCGTTGCCCAATCGAAATCCAGACAGGATGGTGTAGAGACTTCTTATACTAGTGAAAACCTTTCTCTTCTGCTCGCGCAAATTTCAGTGAAGCAACGTCTCGATCTGCAATGAGCACCTTCTGGAGATACTAGGCAACGAGTATCGGCACTGCAGCGGCTAGGAGAATGGGTGGAGAATAATGAAGTTTTGTCCTGCCGTGCTGAATCCAGTCTGCCGGAGCTATCGAGAGCAGAAGTTATTTCTCTCATTAGATTCCAGGATGAAAGCATTCATAACCGGAGAAAGTTGTCAACTAGGAGAAAGAAGCCGAAAACCAATTTCCAAAAAGGAATCAAGAACACCGAAGGGACAAAGCCCATAATAGGGTTCGTCATTCGGAGTACTCTAGGATCACGAAATTCTGTCAGAGAGCTAAAATCCTTGTTCGGGGAAAAAATGAGCAAGATCAAGGAGTAAGGAACTCGATTACACAAAACCAGTCTTTCTCTGACAAATTGATGGCCTATGAGATCCCCAGGCGTTTTAAATATCCAATAAATATTGAAGTCTATGATAGGACCACGGATCCTCAAGAGCACTTGGATGTCTACGTTTTTGCTCTCCTATTTGCTAGAGGAGATGACTCACTCATATGTCGCGTTTTCCCTTTGTCTTTGAAGAAATTCACCCTGAGATGGTTCACTACCTTAACTCCTAAATCCGTTGTCAATTGGGAATGCTTGTCCTCAAGATTTTTGTTATACTTCACCACCAGTAAGGTACCATCTAAATCCATCTCATGCCTCTCCCAAGTCAAATAAGGAAAGAAGGAGTCTCTTTGAGACTTTATATCCCAGTTCAACAAAGAAATTGTGAATATATGTGACTTGGATGAAAGGCTCAGACTGCACTACATAAGGGAAGGACTTTATCCAAGGACACTATCTTTTTCTCTTGCTAAGAAGGGGCCTAAGACTATGGACGAGTTTCGTACTAGAGTTGATAAGTGTTCGCTCTTTTGCTTACCGCAAGTGTATGGGTCACACTTGTAATATAGTCAAGAGTCGGATATCGTTCCCACGATGATTATTGCTAATTCAGAACTAACTATTAATCAATAGCTTAAGAATTTTTATCTAAGGACATTCAAATTAAAAGAGTTGAGTTTAAACTAATTCAAAGACTTAAAAGCTATCTAATTAGAATTAAAGTTGATAATTAGAGAATAGGGAATCCTTCTTTACCACATATTTCAATTAATAACAAGCAATCCTTATGAGTAATGTAAATGAAATGATTAGGTTAGCTTGAGAATCTAAATTAGTTAACAACCTATGTCTAGGTCAATCAACAATGTTTCAGTTACCTAATTCACTATGTTTCCATAAAAATTAGAGTAACATTCACTCCTTAAGATCTATTCTTAATCAATTACTATACATGATTAAGAGGTATATGTCTATCCCATTAGCGAATCATCTCACCTAAGTCAATTGAATGAAATAGAACATGCATCAACCATACATATGATCTCAAATCCAAATTCCTATGTCTAAGTTCATTAGATTTCAACAAACCACTTAAAAGCTGATCAAACATTCAAGAGTATTAAGAACCATATGATTGAACAAAACTAAGTCATATATATAAACTCAAAGGATTATAAAATTAATCAATATCCATAAGAGGATTCAAAGAAAACCCTAAATACAGCTTAGCTAGCCATGAAACACGAAAATACAATAGAATATACCATGTTCATGGGAAGGGAATTAAGGAAGTAAAATGAGTAGAAGAGAGAAAGCTCAATGATGATGATCATTGGGCTTTAATCCTCCTCCAAGATGAAGTTGACCTCCAACCTTGGCTACTTTTGCTTCCTTTCAGTCTAACACATGAAACCCTAGCAATTGCTCTCTAAAAATAACTTAACCTCCTTATGAAATTTAATGTAACAATATTTATAGGGTCTAGGAAACAAGAGTTACGTCGCGACATTCAACATGTCACGCTGCAACGCGTTTACAATTTAGGTCACCATGTTGCATCAACCATACATATGATCTCAAATCCAAACATCCATTTCAAAGGATTACAAAATTAATCAATATCCATAAGAGGATTTAAAGAAAACCCTAAACACAACTTAGCTAGCCATGAAACACGCAGAAAAATGCTTAAGCTCAATGATGATGATCTGGGCTTTAATCCTCCTCAAGGTGAAGTTGACCTCCAACCTTGGCTACTTATGCTTCCTTTGAATGCATCAACCATACATATGATCTCAAATCCAAATTCCTATGTCTAAGTTCATTAGATTTCAACAAACCACTTAAAAGCTGATCAAACATTCAAGAGTATTAAGAACTATATGATTGAACAAAACTAAGTCATATATATAAACTCAAAGGATTACAAAATTAATCAATATCCATAAGAGGATTTAAAGAAAACCCTAAACACAACTTAGCTAGCCATGAAACACGAAAATACAACAGAATATACCATGTTCATGGGCAGGGAATTAAGGAAGTAAAATGAGTAGAAGAGAGAAAGCTCAATGATGATGATCATTGGGCTTTAATCCTCCTCCAAGGTGAAGTTGACCTCCAACCTTGGCTACTTATGCTTCCTTTCAGTCTAACACATGAAACCCTAGCAATTGCTCTCTAAAAATAACTTAACCTCCTTATGAAATTTAATGTAACAATATTTATCGCGACATTCAACATGTCACGCCGCAACGCGTTTACAATTTAGGTCTAGGAAACGTGCAAAAGAGTTACGCACCAACCATACATATGCGACATTTAACATGTCGATCAAACATTCAAGAGTATTAAGAACTATATGATTGAACAAAACTAAGTCATATATATAAACGATTACAAAATTACAATTTAGGTCACCAATGTTGCGACATCCATATACCATGTTCATGGGCGTAAGGGAATTAAGGAAGTAAAATGAGTAGAAGAGAGAAAGCTCAATGATGATGATCATTGGGCACAAGGTGAAGTTGACCTCCAACCTTGGTGCTTCCTTTCGGGCCTAACACATGAAAAAATGCTTAACCTCCTAACTCTAGGAAACAAGAGTTACGTCGCGACAAACAAGAGTTACGTCAACATTCAACCACCAACGCCGCAACGCGTTTACAATTTATGTCACCCAATCCATACATATGATCTCAAATCCAAATTCCTATGTCTAAGTTCATTAGATTTCAACAAACCACTTAAAAGCTGATCAAACATTCAAGAGTATTAAGAACTATATGATTGAACAAAACTAAGTCATATATATAAACTCAAAGGATTACAAAATTAATCAATATCCATAAGAGGATTTAAAGAAAACCCTAAACACAACTTAGCTAGCCATGAAACACGAAAATACAACAGAATATACCATGTTCATGGGAAGGGAATTAAGGAAGTAAAATGAGTAGAAGAGAGAAAGCTCAATGATGATGATCATTGGGCTTTAATCCTCCTCCAAGGTGAAGTTGACCTCCAACTTTGGCTACATATGCTTCCTTTCAGTCTAACACATGAAACCCTAGCAGTTGCTCTCTAAAAATAACTTAACCTCCTTATGAAATTTAATGTAACAATATTTATAGGGTCTAGGAAACAAGAGTTACGTCGCGACATTCAACATGTCACGCTGCAACGCGTTTACAATTTAGGTCACCATGTTGCGATATCCATTTGCCTGTGCCACGGCGTGCAAAATGCTTAACTCTCTGTCTGAAGCAGTGAATGCACCACGCCATGGCATTCATATGCCCATGTCGCGGCGTGACAAGTTGATACTTGCATTTGACTTTCTCTTACAGTACTGGTCCAAATCTCCTAAGTTTCAACTTGATTGGAGCATTTCCTGCCATAGAGAAATCACAAATTCAATAACAATTGCAAATGTACTCGATTTCTCAAAGAATTGGAAATATTTCCTCAAAATCATAATGGAAGACATCAAGATTGAATTATACAGATATGAAGCTAAAGTATTCCAATTAGGCTTAAAAACAAGGATTAAACAATCAATATAGTACAGATATAGGGCATAAATAACTACAAAATGTGAAGTTATTACACCCTTAAACCTAGATTTTTGTTAGTCCTCGAGCAAAATAAAGTACATTCACATTAATCAATCTTGTTAACCTGTGATAATAATATATTTTATTCATTTTATAATCCTCTCACTAGGCTTCTTAAGGTTCAATTAGACTTAATTAAGTTAGTTTTATCACATTTTATGAAATTGAGCTTAATTGGATCATTGAAGAAATTATTGCTTGAATTGGCCTTAATTTGTCTAATTGCAGCGTTCAATAAATTGCTTATAATTTGAGTTTCTATTATCTGATTGATGTGATTTTGGTCTTGTTGGAAAGATAAAACAATTCTCTATAACTTTCATGCAGATCTCAAGAGTCATATCACACGTTTGGATAATTTAAATTGGAGTTGAAATAAGATCCATAATTATGAACCTGACATCTTGACCTATGCGCACTCATCAGACCATATCTTGAGATATAGGATAGCTTTTGGACTGAAATTGATGCCATTTGAAATTTAAGGCCCATATCTACAACTTTCATGAAGAACACAAGAGTGACGTCGGATGTCTTGAAGGTCATATTGTGCTTGGAAGTCAGAACAAAGGAGCTGTAGCTGGGCCTGAATAATGTGCAGTGATTGGGTCATGTCTTGAGTTGTAGGTTAGTTTTTGGGCTGAAACTGGTGGCGTTGGAAAGTTAAAACAAAATCCTTCAACTGTCATGAAGATTACTTTTCAATATTATGACGTTATGATAGACTTATGATCGTGTGACGACAACTGATTGGTTGAGTGAGGAGACAAGCATGATAATAATCTAACCACTCATCCAACTGCTCAATAAAATACTATTGTCATTAACCACTCATCCACTCACTCATTAAACAACTATTTTGTCACTTTGTATCCTTCATACTTTATAAATAGCTTCATTGGTTACTCATTGGAGCATGTTAGTTTAGAATGTTAGTTTAGTTTTGAAGATCATGCTTATGTATTAATTGTTTTTTTTGTTGTAATTTTCTTTTGTTCTAAATAGAAGTTATGTTCATCTCATTCTTCTTCTTTCTTTCTTTCTTCTTGATTCATGAGTAACTAATTTTCATTTTGCTTGAGTGAAAGAGTGAAGCTTTTGGTAATAAATTAAGGTTAGATTAATTTCTTTCTTGTACTTAAATGATGTATTATCAAGTGATTATTATATGTATTATATGTTGTTTCCAATCAATTTAGACACCCTCCTTGTATATTGAAGATCTTGATTCATTGTAGATAAGAGGTTGGCACATTGGATGTTTGTTCCCATTTACAAGTGTTGATGGATAATAAAAGGAACCATAATATAATTATATATATAATCTCAATTGAACTTTGAATGTTATATTTTTCGATTGGAACTTCTTTTATGTGTAGATTTTAATTGAGTTATAAAAAAAATAATATTGTCTTTAATTTATTACCAAGAGTGGATCTTCTAACCCAAGCAAGTCTTTTTTCATTTGTGAACACTTTTATCATCTTTATTGTTGTGACAAATCTTCTCTTTACCTCAAAGAATTTTTTCTTCATCAATTCTCTGTGGATCGATCTCGGACTCCCGAAATTTATTACTTGAGACAATGCAACCTGCACTTGGGTTTGCAATATATAATTTCCATCAAGTTTTTGGTGTCGTTGTTGGAGACTTGATTTGAAGTTTTAATTTATTGAGGTTCTCTTTCTTTAAGTAAATTTCACCATCAGGTATATTCATCTTCTACTCTTTTAACTTTTTAACTTACTAACTTTCTGACTTACTAACTTATTTATTTATGTCATTTATTTATACTTTCTAACTTATTTATTTATGCTTACTAACTTATTTACTTATGTCATTTATTTATATTTACTAACTTACTAACTTTCTAACTTTTTAACTTTGTACATTATTTTTTAAGTCATTTATTTATACTTAATATTTAATGGCTAGTTTATACTGCTAACTTGTACATTATTATTTTTATTGTAAATCATTTATTTATACTTAATTGGTATCGTGATTTAAATTTTAGTCATTTGGTTAAAATTAATCTTGATACTTTATATATTGATTTATTTGAATCACAATTACACATAATTGACACAATGATTGAAAATGAAAGTATACATGATGAACATGAAAATCAACCATTGTGAATTATGCGTGAATATTTGTAACCACCTCGAAATTCTAGTCCATTATGTTTTGTCTTTCCACTTAATGCTAACAATTTTTTATTTAAGCTGGGTATGATTTCTTTACTTCCTAATTTCCATGGTTTAGAATCTGAAAGCTCATATTTACATTTGAAAGAATTTGAGGAAGTATGTATTACTTTTAATGATCAAAATTGCACTGAAGAGATTGTTAAGCTTAAATTGTTTCTTTTTTCTTTGAAAGATAAATAAAAAACTTGACTTAATACTTTGAAACCAAGATCAATTGACATATGGCAAGAAATACAATGTAAGTTTTTAAAGAAATTCTTTTAAACACATAAAACCAACGCTTTGAAAAGACAAATCTAATTTTTTTTTCAAAATTCAAATGAAGCATATTTTCAATATTGGGAACGTTTTAAAGATTTGTTAAATTCTTGCTCACATCATGATGTTAAAAAATGGTGCATTATAAGCTTCTTTTATGAATGTTTAACACTTGAAACCAAATAATTTGTGGAAATAATGTGCAATGGCGAATTTCTTGATAAAGAACTTGAAGATGCTTTAGACTATTTAAACCATTTAACTGAAAATTCTCAATCTTGCATGGTACTAATTCTTATGAAAATTCAATTAGATCTAACATTGCAAATGCTAGTAAAGGAAAATATAATCTTAGTAAGAAGAAGATCTAAATGCTAGGTACGCCAATTTGGCTAGAAAGGTTGAAGCCACGAAATCAGGGAAAGTGAAATAAATCAAATATGTGCAAAATGAAAAAAATTGTGGTATTTGTGATGAATTATGACGCTCAACAAATGAATGTCTAAAAATTTCTGTTTATAAAGAAGTTGTGCATGAGCAAGTAAATGTAATGAATAATTTTAAAAGGTCATTCACTTCTTCTTTTCAGATTCATACAATTCAGGACAGAGAAATCACCCGAATTTCAGTTAGAAGAATAATAATCATACATAATTTATGCAACCACCACTTCCTCAGGAACAACAGAATTCTCAAAATTATCAAGGATATGCACTTTATTTCCCACCATATAGGAAAAACCTTGAAGAAACATTACATACATTCATAGAAAAGTAATAGATCATTAATAAAAAAAAACTCAAATCATGAATGACATAAAAGACACTCTTGTCAAATTTAATTCTACATTCACCATTCACGAGAAATAAAAATTTCCTTCTCAACCTCAATCGAATTCCAAGGGTTAGTACAGTCTAAATAAGGGTAATTTAGAAAACCAACAAATAGATCAAGTCAAGTTAGTGATAACTTTTAGGAGTGAAAAAGTTGTTGAAAAATAAATTCTTAAACCTTTTGAGAGAGATGATGAGTCAATTCCCCAAGATAAAGAAGAGGTTGATAAGCCATATGGCCAAAATGAGACCGAACTCTCGCCTCCACCTCCATTTTCTCAAGCATTAAACAAAACAAGGAAATTGAACTACTACACTGAAATTTTTAAAATTTTTAAACAAGTGATGGTCAATATTCCGTTGTTAGATTCTATCAAATAGATTCCTTGTTATGCCAAATTTTTGAAGGACTTGTGCACTGTTAAAAGAAAACTAAATGTGAAAATGACCCTAGTTGTCCTACGATTTCATGCATTATTGGAAAACATAAAATTGAACAAGCTTTACTTGATCTTGGTGCTAGTGTGAATTTGCTTCCATATTCAGTTTATCAACAACTCAATCTGGGTGAGTTAAAACCAAATTCTGTAACTCTTCTACTTGCTGATAGATCAATTAAAATTTCAAAAGAAATAGTGGAAGATATGTTAGTACAAGTTGATAAATTCATATATTTTGTAGATTTTATTATCATGGAAACTTAACCTACGGTTAGTAGTTGCAAGTCAATTCTTGTAATTTTAGGTCGTCCATTTTTAGCAACATATAATGCTTTGATAAATTGTAGAAATGGAGTGATGAAGCTAACATTTGGAAATATGATACTGGAGCTTAATGTTTTCAACATGTGCAAGCAACCATAGGAAGCCCATGATGAAAAGGAGGAAGCTGATGGGATTGAGGCCATTATAGATGATCATCTTCAAAAAGGGAGTTCTTCTAACCCATTAGAAGTTTGTTTAATTAATTCATTTGATTCAGGTTCGCAATTAGATGATAATATTTCTGAAATATACTCTTTACTTGATTGTACACAAGTAATGGATTACAATGAATGGAAGCCGAGATTCGAAGAATTAAAACCCATGAATGATAATACTCATGAATAAGTACCTACACTGAAACTAAAGTCATTACCTGCTAGATTGAAGTATATATTTTTGGAAGAAGAACAAAGCTTTTCAGTAGTAATTTTATCAATCTTTATTGAAGAATAAGAAGGTATATTGATAGAAGTACTTAAAAGGCATAAAAGTGCAATTGGATGGACATTAAAGGATATAAAAAACATTAATCCATTAATTTGTACACATAAAATACATTTAAAGGATAATGCTAAAACATCACAACAACCTCAAAGAAGATTAAATCCACACATGAAAGAGGTAGTTAGAGCTGAAGTTTTAAATTACTTGATGTTGGAATTATCTACTGATAGCCAGTGGGTAAGCTCTACACAAGTTGTGCCTAAGAAATCTGGAATAACAATGGTTGAAAATGAAAAAAGTGAATTAATACTTACGCAAGTCTCATCCAGTTGGCGTATGTGTATTGATTTTAGAAAATTAAATGCAGTCACTAGGAAAGATCATTTCTCATTGCTATTTCTTGATCAAATTCTAGAAAGAGTAGTAGGACATCCCTACTACTGTTTTCTTGATGTTACCAAGTAGCTTCCAGTACTCAAGAAGGGAGGTGAATTGAGTATAAAAAACCTTTTGCAAAAGCGTAAACAAATTAAATATGCTAAAATAAAATATTAAAAAAGCATGAAAATAAAGGAAGAGAAGAAGAACAATCAATAAATAAATTGCAAGAAATAATAAATTGAATGCAAATAAATAAAAGATAAAGGATAAGAAAAGCGGACATGATATTTATCCTAATTCGACCACCAATCACTTGTGGCCTACGTCTAGTCCTCGAAACATAGTTCGAGATTTTTTACTATTCAAGACAAGCTTAAAGCAGGTGCTTGCAACCTTTACAATCAAGAGCACTTTTCACACACAGAGAAACTATACCCTTGTGCTAAAACCTCAAACTGTCAGGGATACCTCACTCTTACACAAACCTTCAAGGGATACCTCACCCTTATTACAAAGCCCTTGAAGGATACCTCACCCTCTCAGAAATACAGCAGAAAATAGATGAAGAGAAATTCTCACAAAGAGTAAGTATCACAAATTGAAGCACTATAGAGCTCTCTAAGGATATATCAGAATTTTGGCAAAAGAGCACAAAAAATAAGAAAAAATTGTAAATCACGTTTTAGCACAAGCAAAAATAATTCAGATTGTTTAGGGCCTGCAGAAATGACCCAAGGTTTCTATTTATAGAGCATTTGAGCACAAATGTCCATTGGAAGCATTAAATACGTATTTGATTTTTGAAATATGCTTGTTTCTTTCTAAAACAGGATTCGTGGGTTATTCGAATGCCTATATGGTTATTCGAATACCACTGCTTTGTAAAAACAATTCTGCAGGGAGTTTTTCGAATACCTATAAGGTTATTCAAATACCTCTGTTTAAAAAGGCTTGTGAAATCAATTCGAAAGAAGTTTATTCGAATACTTCTTATGTTATTCGAATACTTCTGTTTAAAAATAATTTTCTGAAATCAGGTATATTTGAATACCACATGGGCTATTCGAATACCTCACATTTGAAAACAGATTTTAAGAAATCCTATATTTGAATGCTTGGTGAGCTATTCGAATACTCCTGTTTGAGAACATGAAAATCGTAGCAAGTTATTTGAATACTTTGGGGGTTATTCGAATACCCCTGTTAGAAAATCATTTGAAAACCTTTAGAAAATTGCCCAAGTGATTTCTGAATTTCTAAAACCTTTTAATCTTTCACAAACCATATTAAAATTTTAGTTTAATTTATAAGGAACAAGTTTTTAGATCTTTTAAAAAGCAAATAATGAGATATCCAGTAAGAGCTCCGTACAAAAAGATCCTAAGTCTTAAAGCTAATCTTTGAAGATCTTAGACTTGATCTTCTCATCATCTTCATGTTTGTTATCATCAAAATTCATCTTCATTGTTGCATAGTAATCACATTCTCCCTATTTTTGAAGATGACAAACTAGCATTGAGAAAAGCATTAGTACAAATAAAATGGAATTCAAAAAATGTAGGTTAAGAGACTTACTCCACCTCTTTTTCGTAAGAGGTGATTTATATCAGAGATATGCGCAGCTCTCCCTTATTTTTGGAATCCAATAGTTGTTACTTGCATTACCTGTCTTTTCTCAAGATTTACTAGTTATTTTTCTCCCCCTTTAGCATAATAAAAAAAGATATATATATATATATATATATATATATATATATATATATATATATATATATATATATATATATATATATATATATATATATATAAAAGAAAGGCAGAGAAAAAGGCACATAATGCAGCAAAACACTGATTTCATTAATAATTAACTTGGTCTACATACATTTACAAGTGCATAAACAAAAAATATGTAGCCAAAGCAAAAACCAAACCAAACAAAGCCTAAAACTAGGCATCTGGTGGAGGAGGATGGGAGTCAGAACCTCTAGGAGACAGCAATGCGCGTAAGGCAGCCTGCTCACTTTCAACACCTTCAAGCCTGTCAAATAGGATAGAGAAGGTATGCTCCCGATAGGTGCGGTTGTCATCTATATAGGCTCAGTTAGCCTGTACAGTGGCCATAACGTGATCCAGAGTGACTAGACTAGTAGCAGGGGCAATAGGGTCGGCTTGAGGTTCATCCTCATCATATTCTACTTCCACTGGATACACCAAGCCATCATCGGTCTTGATCATCTTCATTTTGTTGAGGGTAAAGGACCCAAACACATGATGATGGGTCAGCGAAGTTACTCGCTCGGTTGCCAAAATCTGAGGATATGTGCCTAGGAAGGCAGTGATAATCAGACCATAGGGTAGCTCAGACCATTCTTTACCTTTGGCCTTTATCATATGCTTCATGATGAAGACGGGCCAGTTGATTTGGTATCCTTTCTTAAGGATCCACATCATGAACACATCATCTTCACTCAGGTAGGCATAGTTCCCACATCTAGGAGCTAGGATGACATAGGTATAATGTAGGAGCCTATCCTGACTCTTCATCATGCCTTATTTGACTCCCTTTTAAGTCGAAGGTAATGCCAACCCAGGCCTCAGAACATCTTCTATAGCTCTGTTCTTGTTGAAGTGCTGGAGAAGCGAGTCGTAATCTTCTTCAATGTTGTGGTCAGTCGACTGCAAACCAAACAGCTGAACCTAATCCTCAGAAGTGATCACAATGTGCTGGTCGCAGACATTGGAGTATAGCTCCTGACCATCAATCTTCAAGTTGCAGTAGAACATCTTGACCAGGTCGGGATAAAGAACAGCTTTGTAGGAGCAGAATTGAAGCACGCCTTGGTGGTTTAACAAGTTTAAAAAGTCAAATCCGCATTCTTTTTTTGAAGGGTCGAGGTACTTCGATTGCACAAGATTCTGTTCCCGAAAATGTGAAATGAAATGACCAAGCTCTTGCTGGTTGGATGAGAGCCTTCGAAGGTCCAACGGGTTGTTGCATGGAGCCGTCTTCGTACGGGGACATTTAGGGCGAGAAGAAGAGGATGCCATTTATGGAGGGGAGATGGTGAGAGAGATGGAAAAGGTAAGAGAGGAGGGAAGCTAACAAGTTCAGAAACAGAGGAAAAGAATGAGAGAGGAGGGAAACTAGAGCTTTTGAAATGAGAGAAAGGTGAGATCTATTCGACTGAACGGGTACCAATGGGGAGGTATTTAAAGAATACCCAAAATCTATTCGAATACCATGAGATGTATTCGAATAGATCCCTTGAGAAAGACCAAAGGACGCACCCTTCTGATAGAAGGTATTTGAATAACTACCCAGTTATTCGAATAACTAGGCTAGTTTGGCTTGACTTCCAGCCATGGGTTATTCGAATACCTCTTCCTGTATTCAAATACCCACCACATAATTATAAATATTAGAAAGCATGTATTCGAATATATGGGAATCTATTCGAATACCCCAGAAGCATGTGAGAAAAACTGATAGCAGTATATATCAGGTTATTTGAATACCTACATAGTTATTCAAATAGACCAGCTTGTAAAACATAAAAAATACTAGACTGATGTATGGTTATTCGAATAGCCATAGGTCTATTCGAATAGACTTATAAAAAAAACACAAAATTTCATGTACAGATGTAATGGTATTTGAATACCATATGGAGGTATTCGAATAACTTTAACAGGAAAACATATTTTACAGAAATATATTTTGAGAGACAAAAACTTATCCACTTGTGGAGTACCTACAAAAAAGATTTCGGGATATCTCCGATGCTTAAGTCAGTAATAATTCAAGAAAGATAAATTCATAATTAAGTAAATAATTACAAGTACTTATATGTTGGATTGATCAATTATGCCTAATTCTCCTCGAATATAAAAGAATGCTTCTTTTGCTAGGGGTTTAGTGAAAATATCTGCAAGTTACTTAGATGTTTCAACAAATTCAAGAACGCAGTCCCCTTTTTGTACATGATCTCTGATAAAATGATGTCTTATCTCTATATGCTTTGTTCTAGAATGCAAAATGGGATTTTTAGAGAAATTTATTGCACTAGTGTTGTCACATCTTATCGGGATATGACCAAATTAAAGATCATAGTCTAGAAGTTGTTGCTTCATCCATAAAATTTGAGCACAACAACTCCCAGCTGCAACATATCCAGCCTCAGCGGTAGACAAAGCCACACTTTTTTGTTTCTTGCTATGCCAAGAAACTAAAGAGCTACCAAGCAAGTGGCATGTCCCACTAGTACTCTTTCTATCCATTTTGCATCCCGTAAAATCAAAATCGGAATAGCCTATTAGGCTGCATGAAGCACCCTTAGAGTACCACAAACCCATTTGTGAAGTGCCTACTAGGTATTTCATTATTCTTTTAACAACACTTAGATGAGATTCTTTAGGGTTAGCCTGATATCTAGCACACATGTAAACACTAAACATAATATCTGGCCTACTAGCAGTAAGATAAAGAAGAGATTCAATCATACCTCTGTATTTTGTTATTTCTATAGATTTACCTCTTTCATCTTTATCCAAATAGCAAGAAGTGCCCATTGGTGTAGCCATGTACTTAGCATTGTCCATTTCAAACTTTTTGAGCAGTTCCTTGCAGTATTTGGTTTAACTTATGAATGTTCCTTCTTTTGTTTGTTGAATTTGAAGCCCAAGGAAGAAATTAAGTTCTCCCATCATTGACATTTTGAACTCATTCTGAATTGACTTAGCAAAATCTTTGCAAAGGGATTCATTAGTAGCACCAAAGATAATATCATCCATATATATTTGTACAAGGAGAATATCATGCTTTTTGTTTTTGATAAAAATGGTAGTATCGACTTTTCCTCTTGAAAAACTATTTTCTAAAAGAAACTTACTCAACATTTCGTACCAAGCTCTAGGAGCTTGTTTTAAGCCGTACAAGGCCTTTTTGAGTTTAAAAACATGGTTGGGTAGTTCATGATTTTCAAAACCTGGAGGTTGTTCAACATACACCTCTTCTTGAATAAAACCATTTAGAAAAGCACTTTTAACATCCATTTGATATAACTTGAAATTCATGATGCAAGCATTGCAAGTAACATTCTAATGGCTTCTAATCTAGCTACAGGTGCATAGGTTTCTTCATAATCTATTCCTTCTTCTTGATTATAACATTTTGTAACTAATCTGGCTTTATTTCTTGTTATCAAGTCATTTTCATTAAGTTTGTTTCCAAAAACCCATTTAGTGCCAATTATAAGATGATCATTAGGCCTAGGAACTAATTCCTATACTTGGTTTCTTTCAAATTGATTTAATTCCTCTTGTATAGCTAAGATCCAATGTTCATCATCAAAAGCTTCAACTATATCCTTAGGTTTAATTTGAGAAACGAAGGCTAAATGATTACATGTATTTCTAAGATAGTTTCTAGCAATTATCTCTTTTGAAATATCACCTATCACGGAGTCAAGATGGTGGTATCTTGATGTCCTCCATTCTTTAGGAAGGTCCATGACTTGTGACTTTTCTTAATTTGGAGGATCCTCTTTTTGTTTCCTTTCTTCCTTATTGTCCAAATGTGATTTCGCCAAAGCTTCTGCAACATCATCAACAACAAACTCCTTTCTCGATCCATTTGGATTAGTTTCATCAAATGCAACATGAATGAATTCTTCAATTGTCATAGTTCTTTTATTATAAATTCTAAAAACTTTGCTATGAATTGAGTAGCCTAAAAATATACCTTCATCAAACTTAGCATCAAACTTTCCTAAGTTATCCTTTTCATTATTCAAAACAAAACATTTACATCCAAAAACATGAAAATATGAGACATTTGGCTTTCTTCCCTTGTATAACTCATATGGGGTTTTTTTTAAACTTGGCCTTATAAGGGCTCTATTCATTACATCACACGTGGTATTTACCGCATCTGCCTAAAAATATTTGGGAAGAGAAGCCTCATTAAGCATAGTTCTTGTCATTTCTTCCAAAGATCAATTTTTTCTTTCTACAATTCCATTTTGTTGTGGAGTTCTAGGGACAGAAAAATTATGCTCAATGTCATGTTCATCACAGAAAGTTTCAAAAATATGATTTTCAAACTCACCACCATGGTCAGTTCTTATGGATATAATTGAAAAACCTTTTTCATTTTGGATAACTTTGATAAGTTTCTTAAATGCTAGAAATGCATCATTTTAGTGAGAAAGAAATAAAGTCCATGTAAATATCGAAAAATCATCCACAATCACTATCGTATAGTAATTCCCACCAAAGCTCATAGTTCTAGATAGTCTAAAAAGATCCATGTGTAAAAGTTACAAAGGTCTAGTAGTTGAAACAATGTTTTTGGCTTTAAAAGAGACTTTTACTTGTTTTCCCATTTGACATGTATCACATAATTTATCTTTTTCAAAATTGAGCTTGGGTAGTCCAATTACTAGTTCTTTAGAAACCAATTTTTTTAAATGGTCCATGTGAATGTGAGCAATTCTCTTATGCCATAACCAAGACTCATCTTCCTTACTTAAAAAGCATTTCGCATCACTTGAAGATATATCATCAAGACTAATCATATAAATGTTATTAACTCTATGACCAATAAACTTAACATGCTTGTCATTTTTATCTTCAATTATGCAACAATTTGAATTAAATATAACTATTTCCTTTATCACATAATTGACTAATACTAAGCAAGTTATGTTTCAAACCTTCAACAAGCAATACATTATCAATAGAGGAGTTAGGACTCTTACCGACTTTGCCGACTCCAAGAATCTTTCCTTTGTTGTTATCTCTATAGGTTACATGTCAATGAGTTTTGGGAACAAGGAATGAGAATTTTGAGTTGTCTTCGGTCATGTGCTTGGAGTATCCACTATCGAGGTACCAATTTGAGCTGTTTGCCTTCAAGCACACCTACAACACAAATTTAATTTTTAACCTTTGGTACCTAAATTTTCTTTGGTCCTTGAATGTCAGTTTTGGGTATAGTACCCTTGGAAACCAAAACCATTTTTGTTCCAATTTTTGTATTAATGTTTTTCCTTATATTGCATGTTAATGCATTATGTCCTTTCTTTCCACAATAGAAACATTTAATAAAAGGACTACTTGAAGTACTTGAATGCACAAAGAAATTTTTATATAATTTTTGTTGATTTTTAGGATTATAGCATATTCCAGTTTTTTGAAAAATAACTCTTTGTTTTCCTAATAAAATATTTAAATTATCCCTTCCAAATGTGAATTTAACAAGGGTGTTCTTTAAGTCTTCAATTTCTTTTTCAAGCAAATGACATAAAGAGCAAGATGAAGATGTAGAAGCATGTGAAGAATGAGATGTGCATATATCAATAATTTCCAAAGTTTTATTTTTAATTTTTAATTCTTCAATTTCTTTATTTAAAACAAGAATTCGATTTTCTAGAAAAGAAATTGTTTTCTTAGAAGAAGAGATTAATTTAGTGAGCCTTAGTGATTCATCATGTAGTTCTTCAAAGGCATCTTTTAATTCATTATAAGAAGGTAATAAATCAGAATTTACCTCATTGTCACTCTCTTCTTCTTCTTCTCCTTTGGCCATAAGACATAGATGAACTTCTTCGCTATCTGAACTATCAGTTGAGTCCATGTCATTATCATCTTATGCTATGTAGGCTCTTCTTCCTTTTCTTTCCTTGAAGGGTTTCTTTTCAAATTTCTCCATTTTCTTTTGGTAAATTAGACACTCCATTTTCATGTTCCTTCCCCCTTATGATGAGTTTTCTTTGGAGGAAAAAATGGTCTTCTTCAATTTCCCTTCTTTCTGAGAAACTTACCGAATTTCTAAACTATAAGGCTAAGTTTTCTTCATTTAGCTCAATATTTTTAGTGCTTTCTCCATCCTCATCATCATCTTCATCAATTGTTGAGGCAGTGGCTTTGAGAGCTATGCTCTTTTTTCTTCTTATCACTTTCTTCACTTTGGCTTAGTCTATTTAGCTTCAGTTCGTATTCATGGAGTTTTCCAAAAAGGGTAGTTAATGTCATAATGGACAAGTTCCTTGATTCTGATATAGTTGTAACCTTGGGTTGCCAAATCCTGTTCAAACATCTTAGCACTTTGTTAATTAAATCTTTGTTAGAAATTTTTTTTCCTAAAGATGCAAGATGATTTATGATCTGGGTGAACCTCTTTTACATTTCTTGAATGCTTTCTCCTTGGTTCATTCTAAATAATTTATATTCACGAATAAGAGAATTGATTCTCAACCTCTTAACTTCACTAGTACCCTCATGGGTAACTTGTAAAGTGTCCCACATCTCTTTAGCAATTTTGAAGTTTGAAATTCTGAAAAATTCATCATACCCCAAGGCAGTGGTAATGATGTTTTTAGCTTTCAAATTATATTAAACTTTTCTTTTATCCTCATCAGACCAATCACTTCTAAGTGTCTCGATTTTTACACCATCAACTACTTGTGTAGGTATAAATGCGCCGTTTTTGACAGTATCCCACACATCTAGATCAATAGCTTCGATGAAGATTTTCATTCTTTCCTTCCAATATGCGTAACCATCCCCATTGAAAAAGGGTGGTTGATTTATGGAAGATCCCTTTGAAAAGCCATTTGAGGAAGCCACGTTCTCTTGAAGCGGCTAAGCTCTTTATACAAGAGTCTATCTTTGATACCACTTATTACCAAGTGGCTTCCAGTACTCAAGAAGGGGGATGAATTTAGTCTAAAAAACTTTTCGCAAAAGCGTAAACAAATTAAATATGCTAAAATAAAATATTAAAAAGTCGTGAAAATAAAGGAAGAGAAGAAGAGCAGCCAATAAATAAATTGCAAGAAATATTAAATCGAATGCAGATAAATAAAAGATAAAGGATAAGAAAAACAGACACGATATTTATCCTGATTCGACTACCAACTACTTGTGGCTTACGTCCAATCCTCGAAACACAGTTCGAGATTTTTTACTATTCAAGACCAGCTTAAAGCAGGTGCTTGTAACCTTTACAATCAAGAGCACTTTTCACACATAGGGAAACTCTACCCTTGTGCTAAAGCCTCAAATTGTCAGGGATACCTCACCCTTACACAAACCTTCAAGGGATACCTCACTCTTGTTACAAAGCCCTTGAGGGATACCTCACCCTCTCAGAAATACAACAAAAAATAGATGAAGAGAAACTCTCACAAAGAGTAAATATCACAAATTGAAGCACTATAGAGCTCTCTAAGGATATCTCAGAATTTTGGCAAAAAAAACACAGAAAATAAGAGATAAAATTGTAAATCACGTTTTAGCATAAGCAAAAATAGTTCAGATTGTTCGGGGCCTGCAGAAGTGACCCAAGGTCTCTATTTATAGAGCCTTTGATCACAAATGCCCGTTGGAAGCATTAAATACGTATTTGATTTTTGAAATATGTCCATTTCTTTCTAAAACAGGATTCGTGGGTTATTCAAATACCTATATGGCTATTCGAATACCACTGCTTAGTAAAAAGTAATTCTGCAGGGAGTTATTCGAATACCTATAAGGTTATTCGAATACCTCTGTTTAAAAAGGCTTGTGAAATCAGTTTAGAAGAAGTTTATTCAAATACTTCTTATGTTATTCGACTACTTTTGTTTAAAAACAATTTTCTGAAATCAAGTATATTCGAATACGACATGGGCTATTCGAATACCTCATATTTGAAAGCAGATTTTAAGAAATCCTATATTCGAATGCTTGGTGAGCTATTCGAATACTCCTGTTTGAGAACATGAAAAACGTAGCAGGTTATTTGAATACCTTGGGGGTTATTCGAATACCGCTATTAGAAAATCATTTGAAAACCTTTAGAAAATTGCCCAGGTGATTTCTGAATTTCTAAAATCTTTTGATCTTTCAAAAACCATATTAAAATTTTAGTTTAATTTATAAGGAACAAGTTTTTAGATCTTTTAAAAAGAAAATAATGAGATATCCTGTAAGAGCTCCGTACAAAAAGATCTTAAGTCCTAAAACTAATCTTTGAAGATCTTGGACTTGATCTTCTCATCATTTTCATGTTTGTTATCATCAAAATTCATCTTCATTGTTGTATAGTGATCACACTTGATGGTTATTCAAGGTATAATCAAATACTAATTGCATTAGATAATCAAGAAAAAATCACTTTTACGTGCCCATTTGGCACTTTTGCATATAGAAGAATGCCTTTTGGCCTTTGTAAACCTCCGGCAACTTTTCAAAAATGCATGCTAAGTATTTTTAGTGACATGATTGAGCATTATTTAGAGGATTTTATGGATGACCTGATAGTTTTTGAAAATTCTTTTGAAAATTGTCTTGATAATTTGGATAAAGTTCTTAAAAGATGCGAAGAAAAAAGATTTGTGTTAAACTGGAAAAATGTCATTACCTGGTTACCTCAGGAATTGTGTTAGATCATGTGATATCTTCCAAAGGAATTGAAGTTGATATGACCAAATTGATTTAATTGCTTATTTGTCTTCCCCAAAAACAGTCAGAGAAGTTCATTCCTTTTTAGGACATGCAGGATTCTACAGAAGATTCATTAAGGACTTTAATGTCATATCTAGATCATTATGTAATCTTCTAATGAAAGATGCACCATTTGATTGGACTCAAGAATGTCAGAAATCTTTTAAAAAATTAATTGGTCTTCTGACATCTGCTCCTATCATGCAATCCCCTGACTGGTATTTGCCTTTTAAGTTGATGTGTGATGCTATTGATTTCGTTGTTGGTGTTGTTTTAGGCCAAAGAAAGGAAGATAAGCATTATATGATTTGTTACACAAGTAGAACTTTAAATAGTATACAAATGAATTACACCACTACTAAAAAAGAATTACTTGCTATAATTTTTGTATTGGACAAATTTCGAGTATATTTAATTAATTCTTTTATTGTTGTTTTCACCGATCATGCTGCTGTTAGATATTTAATGTCTAAGCAGGATGTCAAACCTAGGTTGATACGGTGGATCTTGTTGCTTTAAGAATTCAACATCACAATAAAAGATAAGAACGAGGCTGAAAATGTTGTTGCAGATTATTTGTCCAGACCTACAACAGACTCATCTTTTGATACCACACCTATCAATGATTCTTTTCCTGATGAATTTTTATTTTCTGTCAATTTCATGCCTTGGTTTGCTAACATAGTCAATTTTCTTATAACAGGAAAGATGTTTCCTCAGTGGACATACCAAGACAGAAAGAAGTTATTGACTAAAGTGAAATGTTTTTATTGGGATGACCCATATTTGTTCAAATATTATCCTGATTAAATCTTTCAGAGATATGTACCCGATAGTGAGGTAAATAGTATCATTAAATTTTGTCACTTAGAAGCATGTGGAGGTCATTTTTCTTCAAAGAAAATAGCTGCGAAAATCTTGCAGTGTGGATTTTATTGGCCCACTTTATTTAAGGACAGCTATACCTTTTGCAAAAGTTGCGAAAATGATCAAAAATTGGGGTCCAGTTCTAAAAGAAACATGATGCTTCTGAACCCTATCATTGTCATTGAAATTTTTGATTGTTAGGGAATTAATTTCATAGGTCCATTTCCATCCTCATTTGGATTTATGTATATTTTGGTTGCAGTTAATTATGTCTCAAAATGGATTGAGGCGTTTCCATGTCGACACTATGATCATAAAATTGTTCTTAAATTTTTAAAAGAAAATGTCTTGAGTCGATTTGGAATCCCTCGAGCTATCATCAGTGATGGGGGAACACATTTTTGCAATAAACCAGTTAAATCCTTAATGAAAAAATATGGTATTACTCACAAAATTGCCACCCCTTATCACCCTCAAACAAGTGGAGAAGTAGAATTAGCGAATAGGAAAATTAAACAAATTTTGAAAAAAAAAACGGTTAACCCAAATCATAAAGATTGGTCTTTAAGACTAAATAATGCACTATGGGTTTACCGTATTGCTTTCAAAACATCTTTAGGCATGTCACCCTATCAGTTAGTCTATGAAAAATCTTGTCACTTACCTGTAGAATTGGAGTATAAAGCATTTTGTGCCATTAAAGCTTTCAATTTAAATCTTGATGATGCTTGCAGGTTACGCAAATTGCAAATAAATGAACTTGAGGAATTGAGAAATGATGCTTATGAAAACTCAAAATTTATAAAGATAGAACAAAATTTTTTCATGACAAGTCAATTTTGAGAAAATGTTTTGAAATTGGTCAAAAAGTTCTGCTTTATAATTCTTGTCTTCACCTATTCCCTGGAAAATTGAGATCTACATAGACTAATCCTTTTATTATCAAACATGTGTATCCTTATAGGGTTATAGATATTACGAATCCTAGGAATGATAATATGTTTAAGGTCAATGGACAAAGACTTAAACAATTTCTGAAAAATCAAGTTTCTAAGGTGGAATTCATTTCTCTTTCTAATCCTTGTTATGAGAAGAATTTACTCTAATTTTGTGATTTTATTTTTGCAGTTCTTTGTGACCCCGGTTAAGTGGAGGATAATTGTAGTCCGTGGCTCTCAAGTCAGTTTATTTTTCAATTTCCCATAATAACTGAATCCTTATCCTTTAAAATGGATGTCATTCTTTCAAATCTAAGAAAGCATTTTCCTTCTCTTCCTCAAAATGCTCTAACAAAAATTTACAAAGCTAGATGTGAAAGATTGAGACTGTTAATGCACAAGGGCATGCCGGAAGATGTACGCTAGATAATTGAAGCAAAGGTCCGTTTAGCAAGTGAGTCTTCAATTTCATTTGACTCATACATGCCAGGTCTTAGTATAAGTTCGTATTCTATAAGGAGAAGAACAAAAAGGTTACAAGTCTGTCATAAATGTGTACGATGGAATTGTAATAAGCGATGTCATTCTTTGGGGATGGTTTTCACAAATTGAGAAGATATAATATTTTTTTATTAAGAATGGACTGAGTAATGAGTCATTAGATAATATCTTATTGACTCTTGAGACACATTCTTGCCGATATGTGCATCGTGAACTTCTTAATTTGTGGAATCTTTTCAAGGACGAACAAAAACGTGACAGTGTTGGGAATCTAACTCTAAAAGACCCTGTTTACCAATTTATAAGAAATTACATGGGAAGTTTATCCTTGACTCATAGAAGGCGTTTAAGCCGTTTCTGGACGTAAAACCAGAGGAAGATGTGAGCTACAATGACAACATGTAAAAATTATCTTCTTCTTCTTCTTCTTCATCTTAAAAACACAAAAAGATAAGGAGGGTGAAACTTCGGTTGTACCATGCTCTTAATTGAGTATGGAGCCCCTGCCAATGGCAGACCCGTCATTGACTCGGGTGGACCTTTGCACGCCGGTCCTTAAATAAGGTTCGTGTGTCATACTTGTAGAGAGCCGCTTTGTCCATTCCTATGATTTTACCAGGTTCTGGATGATTGATGGACAGATAGAAGTGTCCCATCTTTACAGTGCACATGAAAATGTCACTGATCCATATACTTACTTTAATTAGTAAGCCTCTATGGCGAGTTCTGACTGGCTACGGTCAGGTACCATCTTCTTAGAATACAAGCCTTTAATTAGATTTGCAGGAAGATAGGGGACTGTTGTTTCATAAGTAGGACGGAAAGGCTCAAAGGTTTTTGTGGATTGTTTCGGTAGGGTGTTCCCAATCCTTGTGGAGTTCTTATGCTGCACTTGTGACACGCAACTCAAAGATATGCCACTGTTGTACTCATGACGCGCAGTATAAAAGTACGCCATGAAAACTGTACATAAACGTATGCCATCATTTGTTATTATATTTCTTTTATCTCTGCATGATTTTGTTATATTTTGTTTTTGGATAGATGATCCTTTGAGCAGGGTCCTTCAGGGGTTTCTAGACATCTTTACCCTGATGGTTTTCTTGAAGTTAAAAAAAAGAAAAAAAAGAAAAAAAATGTGTTTCTTAATTTCAAACTTTTCTGACAACAACCAACCTACCCATATAGGTGCTATAATTACTTTTTCCATTATTTTTCCTATGTAAACACTCCATTTTGTTCACTCAATTCAACTCATAATCATTTAAAGGGAGGATAAGAGTAGAAATGGAGGGAGCTTCTATTCGTTGTTTTATAAATATATGTGTATTTTGTGGGTCAAGTTATAGGAAGAGTTTAGAATTTGTAAACACAACTAGCACTCTTAGTCAAACACTTACTGCAAGGAAAATTAATGTAGTATATGAGGGAGGTTGCATTGGGTTAATGGGGGTTGTATCACTCTCTGCACATCTAGGAGGCAGTCAGGTTTTAGGTATCATTCATATACCTTTAACTCAAAAGAACATCACTGTAAAGATAATTGGGCAGGAGCTTCAAGTATCATCTATGCATAGATGAATGAGGAAAATGCTTGACAACTCTAATGCATTCATTACCTTACCGGGTGGTTTTGGTACTTTGGAAAAAGTTTTTCAAATTGTCTCTTGGGCCCAATTGAACACTCACCATAAACCCGTAGGTTTATTGAATGTTAATAATTTCTTTGATAATTTGTTATCTTTTCTTGACCATGCTGTGAAACAGAAATTTATCACACATTCGGCAAGACTACTTTTTTTCTCTGCTTCCATTGTTGATGAGTTGATTGATAAATTAGAAGCTTTTGTTTATGAACCTGATCTAGTAATAGCTCAGATAGATTAGTTAGAAGGAAGTAGTATGAAACGCAAGTTTGATCTGACACTTCATCTATAACTTTCCTTTACCTTTGGTTTGATTCATCATACTTTGTTTCTGTTTAAATTTGTGTCAGGTTTCCCTTTTCAATAATTGCCGCAACAGTTAATGTCTTCTATCTTTTGCTCATCTATATTTTGACATTGTGGACAATGTTGTGATCTGATAAGGGAAGGCAAAGATAGTTGACATTAAAAAAACACAAATGAAAAAACAAACACAAAAAAAAGAAAAAAAGAAAAAAAGTGTGATATGATTGAAGTGACTTTACTCAAACGCGTCTTAGGGTGGCAGAGTAAGGAGTGATTTTGCCCTTGAGGTATATTACTCTTGAAACACATCTTAATTGGTGGCAGAGTAATTAGGAAGTAACTATTTTGTGTTGATTTGTGGGTGTAACAAAATTTTGTTGTTTGATTTGCTTTGAAAGATTCAAGTGAATACACTCTCACATCCTTTGAAGCAATTGAAATTCATGGATCATAGCATGATTGAATGAATTATCTTCTTTATTAAATTTCACATGCTTGATTATAGATGTTGAATTAGTGAATTGAGAATAATAGAAATATGTCTCGTGAGATTTTGAGCCTATTGATGAATGGATTGAACATTTGTACCATTCTCTTCTTTCTTGTGTGATTTTCACTCATGGAATTGTTACTCTAGAACTTGCTTTGATTCTTTTTTAGGTTACATTTTCACATGCATACATAAACATAATTGAGACATTTTTCTTGAAATAGCTACTTTAACAAAATAACCAACCTTGCATATTTTCCTTTGCTTAATCCCTTTGAGCTTATTTGATCATTCATTGTTTCTAACTCATTACGTGCCTTAAATGAAAAACTATGTTCTTACCTGACCTTAGGGAATAAGAGAACATTAGCTTTGTCATTGGATGAGTTCTTGAACAAGTGTGAGGGTGTGTGTGCAAAGTGGTTGGCGAAAAAAAGTGGTTAAATGAAAAAAAAATGTCTAGTTACATAAAAAAAAAAACAAATGTGTAAATAAGAGCTAACAAGGCAAAAAAAAAAAAGGGAAAAAAATATGGATTTGTATTAGGTGGGGCTGGGATGAACTTTCATGTTTGTTAATTGAACACAGCTCTTATGTTATTTTATTCTCTTTGGTATTTAACTTGTCATATCCATATTACCCCTCTCCTTTACCTTGAGTCAATTACAACCTTGAATAAAGTCCTATTGATTTGTGTGAGCATATGTTTTGAGTAGTAGAGAAGTAGAAGATAAGCAAGCTTATAGTAGTGTAATTTTTCATGGGTTGAATTGAGTGAAATACCTACATTTTTAACGCTTGAGGGATTGAGAGTGAATCCTGTAAGGATCTATTATTTCTGATTCATTCTTTTCAATTGAAGTTTCTTGTTTGTTGGTTTGGGATATGAAGAAATGTTACCTTATTAATGTTTTAATTCCTTGAATCTTTGATTACTCTTAATGTTTATAAACTTTTGCATTCTTGAATATCATTGGAAATTGAGCCTTTTAGAGTTTTTAGCTTGAGTCTGTGTCATTTTCTTTGTTCCCTAGTCTTGGTCATATGTGTTTTGCCCGGAAGTGCAAAAGTTAAGTGTAGATGAATTTAATAACAATATATTTTATTCATTTTATAATCCTTTCATTGGGCTTCTTAAGGTTCAATTAGGCTTAATTATGTTAGTTTTGTCACATTTTATGAAATTGAGCTTAATTGGATCATTGAAGAAATTCTTACTTGAATTGACCTTAATTTGTCTAATTGCAACGTTCAATAAATTGACTATAATTTGAGTTTCAATTGTCTGATTCATGTGATTTTGGTCTTGTTGGAAAGCTAATACAATTCTCTACAACTTTCATGCAGATCTCAATAGCCAGATCACACGTTTGGATAATTTAAATTGGAGTTGAAACAAGACCCAGAATTTTGAACCTGACATCTTGACCTATGCGCACTCATTAGACCATATCTTAAGATATAGGATAGCTTTTGGACTGAAACTAGTGTCATTTGAAATTTAAGACCCATATCTACAACTTTCATGAAGAACACAAGAGTGACGTCAGATGTCTTAAAGGTCATATTGGGCTTGGAATTCAGAACAGTGGAGCTGTAGCTGAGCCTGACTAGTGTGCAATGATTGGGGCCATATCTTGAGCTATAGGAGAGTTTTTGGGCTGAAATTGGTGGCATTGGAAAGCTAAGACAAAACCCTTCAACTCTCATGAAGACCACTTTTTAATATTATGACGTTATGATAGACTTATGATCGTGTGACAGCAATTGATTAGTTGAGTGGGGAGACAAGCATGATAATAATCCAACCACTCAATAAAATACTATTGTCATTAACCATTCATCCACCCACTCATTAAACAACTCCCTTGTCACTTTGTACCCTTCATACTCTATAAATAGCATCATTGGTTGCTTATTGGAGCATGTTAGTTTAGAATGTTAGTTTAGTTCTCAAGATCATACCTATGTATTAATTGTTTTCTTTGCTGTAATTTTCTTTTGTTCTAAATTGAAGTTATGTTTGTCTCCTTCTTCTTCTTTCTTTCTTTCTTTCTTCTTGATTCATGAGTAACTAATTTTCATTTTGCTTGGGTGAAAGGGTGAAGCTTTTGGTAATAAATTGAGGTTAGATTAATTTCCTTCTTATGCTTAAATGATATATTATCAAGTGATCATTATATGTATTATATATTGTTTTCAATCAATTTAGAAACTCTTCTTGTATATTGAAGATCTTGATTCATTGTAGACAAGAGGTTGGTACAGTGGATACTTGAGCTCATTTACAAGTGTTAGTGGATAATAAAAGAAACCATAATATAATTACATATATAATCTTAATTGAACTTTGAATGTTGTATTTTTCGATTGGAACTTCCTTTATATGTAGATATCAATTAAGTTATAAAAAAAATAATATTGTCTTTAATTTATTACCAAGAGTGGATCTCCTAACCCAAGTAAGTCCTTTTTCATTTGTGAACACTTTTATCATCATTATTGTTATGACAAATCTTTTCCTTACCTCAAAGAATTTTTTCTTCATCAATTCCCTGTAGATCGACCTCGGACTCCTGTGAATTTATTACTTGAGACAATACAACCTGCACTTGGGTTTGTAACATATAATTTCCATCAACCTGCATTCAACAACTTCAATAATCTATTTTCACTTAAATCAAACTAGTGTATGATGATTGCATAAAATCTCAAAGAATGCATATGCTTCACAATTAGCTTCACATATACACAATCTTCATCGTGCTAGCATTCACAGTTTCCTTTTATACAGGATTAATTTCCCACAGTCATGCAAACAAAACATTTTCCATTCAATTCCTACTTACCTAGATGAGTTTATAAGCATACACCTGAATATAAGTCAAAGAATCCGTAATATTGTAATTCAACTCTCTCTCAACTAATGTAAATCACACACAATTGAGGATCAAAAGAGTCTTTCACAGCTTATAATGTAAGACCAATGGTATGGGTTAAAGAACCAGAAGGAATGAATTTAACACAAACATTGATAAACATACACATATGATTTCAAGACTTGAGCCCAAGTGAAACGGTCAGGGTATTCCAAAAAGAAAGTTGAAAGATTAGAACTCATAAGAACCATTCAATGCTTTTTATTCAACTTTTCTTCTTTCTTTTCTTTTCTTTTCTTTTCTTTGCTTGTCTCTTTTCTCTTTTTCTTTCTTTTACTTGTACCAAGCAATGCTTTTCTTACTGCAGATGGTCCTTCCAAGTTTATTTTTGAAATTGATAAACATAGTACCCCTTATTATTGAACTCACTTCAAGAAATCATATAGTATGTACTCAACCAATAATGATGGTAAGACAAAGAATGTGATGTTTTCACATGCATCTAGAATGGTTACATGGTATGAAATATGTAGGTGATACAAAACATAAGGCCAAACATATATCAAGCTTCAAAGAGGACCTCAGGATATAATGATATCATAGTAAGCTTTTAAGGCTTAATCAGTCCAAATAATGCCCTAATCATCTCCTCAATCATACACAATTTAGGATTTCACCTCGAGAGAGTTCAAAAACAATTTCAAGGATAATTGAAATTTTCACATGTAGAATCCATAAACTTTCTCTAGGAAAGAATTCTTATCATTTTCAAAGTTAAGCAAGCATGCAAGAGGGAAACATATCATGCATGAAAAGAAACTAGATTACTTCAGCATGCTTCAAAGATTGCATATAGATTCACAGATATATTAAGGTTAATTTTTGCATCCATATCTATCATTGGGCAATCATTTCACACTAGTTTACCTTTATGCCTCATGTTGTGAAAGGGAATAACAATTGTATCTTGAATGAGATTTTGATGAAATTTTTATCAAGATATACGTTCCTATGGATACTATTAAAGCATATGTAATTACAAACATACATAATCATAATAAAATACCAAAAATGTCATACCAAAAACAAATAGGCAATACTAACATATGATCAAACATTACTATCACATTAATATGCCTCAAAATAACTAGTTTAAGACACCCCCCCAAACCTGAGGGAAATAATGTCCTCAATGTAGAAAAAGTAACATACAAGATACTATAAAATGAAATACAACGAAAAAGATATGCCCTGAATGCCATGATGGCTAGATGGATGCCTCCTCTGTGTCTTTGGCCTTATCATCTGCATCTGCATCCTCAGGTATGGGCTCGTCCTCATCCTCTCCATGTACAGGCTGGGGAGGGTCAGCAACAGCAATAAGCGGGAAGGCTGGGACTGGATAATCCTCTATGGGCAGCTGTAAGCGCTCTGCCATCCACCGCTGCATCTGGATGGTATAAGACAACATGGTTGTCATTTGGGAAACCTGAGACTCCATGTGAGCACGCCAAGCTGCGTCATCTACTGGTGCTGCCCTAGGCTCTGCAAGAGCCTGTCTCTGTGCTCGGCGTGCTGGGGCTAGTGCTGGGCCGGGAGCTGCTTGCACCCACTTAAAAAAATAATCATTAAGAGGTTGTTTAACTTCGGAAAGCTTCTCGTGGTCCTGCGGCAGGACCGACTGCCGACGACAAAGGGTTTGGATGAGGGATGGGAAGAAAAGACTCCTACACTCTCGACCAGCCTTCCTGATCTGCTGATGAATGATGTGGGCGACATCAATGGTCCGATGCTCAAGGATAGAGTAGATCAGGATTGCCTGGTCTCGTGTGACCTCTGATAAGTTAGCAGAAGGTAGGATCCGCGTTCTAATGAAATGGTACCATACTCGAGCATCTGGTCTCAGGCAAGCTCGGGGGAAAAATCTGGGTCTAGCAGTCTGGACACTCAATGTCCAGAGCACGGGTTGTGACTCTGGTGTGCAGATTCTAGCCGTAACAGTGGCTAGATCTATCCCTTCTGGCTCCCAGGCAAGAAAATAACTGTACTCACAGACTAGCGGAGGAGCAGGCAAGTTCAATGCTGCCCTGATGACCGCAACTGAATAGGAGACTTGACGTCCCCGTACGACAATTGTGGTGGTGTTGGGGCCATGCACTTCCATGTTTGCATAAAACTCGCGAACCAATGGAAGTGCTGCCCTGTCAGGATACTGTGCAAACATCGTCCAGCGGAAGTGGCAAATGGTTTGCACGATGTCTTGAGGAATGGCCTCCTGAAACGAGAATCCACGCTCATCTATCACTGATTTAGAAACCAGTAATGAATATCGCTCGGCAGCCTCGACAGATATGAATCGCCTCTCATCAAATGCGAGAGGAGGAGATGGCTCCCTGTTTCGCTGGCTGGAGGACCCACTTTGACTTTTAGGACCCATTATACCTGAAAAAGAATGGCAAATTGTCAAAATTGAGTAATAAGAAGTATTAAATCATTTAACACTAACAATTCTGGGAAAATAGAGTCCACATGTCGTGGCATTAATATGCCACGCCGCAGCATTCAAAATGTTCATGATAACGTCGCAACATTCAACCTCAATGGCGCGACATTGAACCTCAATGGCGCGACATTGAACCAAGTTCAAACTAACGCCGCGACATTCAAACCCAATGTCGTGGCGCACATACGAACATAACCCATCACTTAAACAAAATAAGCCAAATCCACACATGCCAGGTAGAAATCTTAACCTATACTAACTAAAAAATCCAACCTCCTAACCTATAACATATATTCTTAACAAAAATAACTAAAAATAGAGAGAACAACATACAAAATGAAAAGAAATACAAAAATAGATAATAAAATCAAAATAAATCACAACAAAGCTTAACATACCTTGTATCAAGCAGAGAATTGGAGACAAGGAACTTGAGAGAGCAAAAACACAAGGAAGAGGTTCAGAGAAAACAGAAAATAACAATAGCAAATGGAAGGAAATAAAAGATGCATGAAGCGTCGTGGCGTTTAACCCCAAATGACTCCTGGCGCCGCGACGTTTAGCTTCCCACGCCGTGGCATGCATTAATTCCCTCCTAATTCTATTTTATTTAAATAATTACTATTAACTATTTACTATATTATTATTATTATTATTTATTTTTTTTAAAATCACGCCGCGACATAACAAGTATGACGCCGCGACGTTAATCCCTTAACTTTGTGTTCTGATGAGGCATAACGCCGCGGCGTGAGAAGTCAGTCTGTAGAATTCAACAACAAACTTACTTTAGCCGTAACTTATGCCCAAATAAGGTCTCCAACACCTGTTAAACATGCCTACAAGGTTAAATTACATAATGTACTTGAAAAATATACTAAAAACAAAAATTCAAAAGTGTTGACATATTTAAACATAAATTAACTATAAAACACATTGGGTTCCCTCCCAAGCAAGGCTTTATTTATAGTCCCTGCAGAACTTCACAGATATCAAACTGGAGCTGTTAATGTGAAGGAAGTCTTCCCCTATCAATTTCTCCTCCAAAATAAGGTTTTAGGCATTGGCCATTAACCTTGAAACTTGATGAACCATCAAATGGAGCAATCTCCACAGCTTCATGGGGGAACACTTTTATTACCACAAAGGGCCCCTACCACCTCGATTTAAGCTTTCCAGGGAATATCTTAAGCCTGGAATTGTAAAGGAGAACTTGCTGGCCTTCTTCAAATCTTTTCTGGACTATCTTTTTATCATGTCAGTATTTAATCTTCTCCTTATACAATTTTGCATTTTCATAGGTTTGCAGCCAAAATTCATCCATTTCATTAAGCTGCAACAATCTTTTCTCTCCAGCTACTTGTAAGTTGAAGTTAAGCTGCTTGATTGCCTAGTAAGCATTATGTTCAAGCTCAACTGGCAGATGACATGCCTTTCCAAATACCAACTTGTAAGGAGACATACCAATAGGGCTCTTGTAAGCGGTCCTATAAGCCCACAGTGCGTCATCCAGTCTTTTTGACCAATCCTTTCTGGATGAGCACATCGTCTTCTCTAAAATTCGCTTGATCTCGCGATTGGATACCTTCGCTTGCCTACTTGTCTATGGGTGATAAGTAGTGGCAACGTGATGCTTTACCCCATACTTAGCTAAAAGAGCTTCAAAGTACTTGTTACAAAAATAGGACCCTCCATCACTTATAGTGGCCCTAGGTGTTTCGAACCTGGTGAAAATCTGCTTCTTCATGAAGCCTACCACTACCTTTGAATCATTGGTAGGAAATGCACATACCTCCACCCACTTGGACACATAGTCCACTGCCACTAAAATATACAAATTTCTAAAAGAGGGAACAAAAGGTCCCATGAAATCGATGCCCTAAACATAAAAAATCTCAACTTCTAAGATGGAATTGAGGGGCATCTCATTCCTCCTTGAGATATTCCCTGACTTTTGACACCACTCAGATCTTTACACATAGAGATGTGCATCCTTGAAGAACGATGGCCAATAAAAGCCAGATTGAAGTACCTTTGCAGTTGTCCTCTCACCATTATAATGTCCACCATATGGAGAAGCATGACATTGGTTTAAAATCTGCTCCACCTCCTCTATAGGCACACACTTTCTTAGCATATGGTCAGGGCACTGTTTAAACAAAAAAGGCTTATTCCAAATATAGTGCCTGATATCATGCATGAATTTCTTCTTCTGGTGAGAAGTTAGCTCAGGGGGCAACACACCTATAATATAATTCACCATGTCTACATACCATGGACATGGGGGAGCTGTGGTTGCAAAAAGTTGTTCATCTGGAAATGTTTCTCTAATCGTGAGGGGTTAAACTTGATGGTCTCCATTCTTAAGCTTATGAGGTTCTTCAACGGAAGACTTGGATGCCTCTTTAGATGCATTTAACTCCAAAGGCTCAAATTTTGGCGACCTGAAATACTTAGGAACAACTTCAAGGTGTTTGATGAAATCAAAAACGTCGTCCCTAGTAATTTCATCCTTCTCATGTAATAAGGCCAATGATAACTCAAGAGGGTCTTCAGGATAATTGGCTTGAAATGCATCAACAATGATGTTATCTAATAAACCAATATAAGAACACTCTTCATGATCTTGAGGAAACTTTATTGCCTTAAAGATATTGAAAGTCAACTCTTGATCCTGAACTCTCATAGTCAATTCTCCCTTCTGGACATCTATGAGCGTTCTTCCTATAGCTAGGAACGACCTGCTTAAAATCAAAGTCCATAGGGAATATGAACTTGTCCACTTAGACAAGGACATCTTACATAATTCCCTTTGCATATGTATGAGAGCAATCAGCTAATTGGAGGGTTACGGACGTAGGCTTGCATTCCCCCAAGCCTAACCTTTGAAAAATAGATGAGGGCATAAGATTAATGCTAGCCCCCATGTCACACAATGCTTGTCCCAAGAATTTGTCTCTCTTGGCACAAGGAATTATAAAGCTTCTGAATCCTTCAACTTTGGGGGAAGCTTTTGTTGCAGGAAAACACTGCATTCTTCTGACAATGCTGCTGTTTCAAACTCGCCCAGCTTACATTTCTTGGATAGAATATTCTTCATGAATTTAACATAACTGGGCATCTGCTCTAGTGCTTCAGCAAAAGGGATGTTGATTTGAAGTTTCTTAAATACTTCTTAAATTATGCATCCATCTTATGCTTGATTTACCTGGTCGGGAATGGTAGAGGACATATATACAACATATCCTCTACTTTCTTTTCTTCCACCTTCTTATCTTACACTTTCTTATCTTCCTCCTTATTGTGGATAACTTCTTCATTCTTCTCATTCTCTTTATTCACCATCTCTTGGTCTTGTTTCTCTTCCTCACCTACTTTTTCCTGGTCTTTTCTCTCTTCGACCTCATCCTCCAACAATTTGGTCTTTGGATTTCCCTTTATGTCTTTCCTACTTCTCAGTGAGATGACCTTACAATGCTCATTTGAGGCACCTTTCAAATTATTAATTGTATAAGTTAGGAAGGTGCTTGGGGGCCTGTTATTGATGGTGTTAGCCAACTGCCCAACCTATGTTTCTAACGCTCTCATCGAAGCAGTTTTGGCTTTGAATCATAGAATCGTTCTTTGCTAAATGAGCATCAATCTTTGTCATAAAAGATTCAGTTTTAACATTTAATTGTATGAACATATCCTCCAAAGAAGATTTCTTATCTTGCAATGGTTGTCTTGACTAGGAGGTAAATCCAGGGGGATTATAAGGTTGCTCATTCCTAGGAGCTGAGGAGAAAGCTCCTTGATTATCTTTCCAAGAGAAATTGGGATGGTTTCTCCATCTAGGGTAATACTGGTTGTAGTATAGGTTATTTTGCTAGGAGTGATAGTTGCCAACATAATGTGTACTTTCTGACATAGAAGGGCACCTATCACTCGCGTGGTTATCTCCACACTTGCCGCACAACACAAATGGGCTCTGGTGCGAATTTTGTCCCATGCTATCCATTTTGCTTGCTAATGCTGCAACCTGAGCTGACAGTGAGGTTAATGCATCCACTTCATGCACTCCAGCTACTCTCTGTGGAGTGTTCCATGTTGATGGCCATTGATAACTGTTAGCAACTAATTCCTCCAACAACTGGAAGGCATCATCAAAAGATTTGCTTAACAAGGAGCCTCTAGCTGCAACATCTACTATTGGGTGATGGTGCGGTAGCAAGCCTTTATGAAATGAGTAGATTTGGTGCCATGGTGATATCTCATGATGTGGGCACCTTCTCAGATGATCCTTTTACCTCTCTCGGGCTTAGTGCAAGGACTCCGATTCAGTTTGAGTGAACGAAGTAATATCATTCACCATCTCCACAGTCTTGGCAGGAGGGAAGTATTTGTTCAGAAATTTAGTACATACCTCTACCCAAGTTGTAATCGATCCCGCTGGAAGAGAATGCAACCAGTTTTTGGCTCTATCTCTTAAAGAAAAAGGGAAGAACCTTAGGCGAATAGCATCCTCGGATACTCCATTATGCCTAAACATGTCGCAAATCTCCAAGAAGTTTGAGAGATACACGCTGGGATCCTCATTGGATAAACTGCCAAATTGTACAGAAGTTTAGATCATTTGGATAATGGATGGCTTTATCTCAATGTTGTTTGCTCTGATGGCAGGACGTTTAATGCTGGATTGCAGATTATCCATTTGAGGAGTAGCAAACTCCCTCAATGGCCGAGTGCGACTATCGTCCTCCACCTTGTGCGTAGCGTTTTCTTCAGTCATCTTATAATTACCTTAAATAATTAAACAGTTGAAATTTAAATTAGTATGCACAAAAGAAACTTAGACTAGAACTAATTAAACTCGTTAATATTAGTTCTACTGAATTTAAGCTGTAATCCCCGATAAACGGCGCCAAAAACTTGTCCACTCTTTTTCTTACCGCAAGTGCACGGGTCGCACATGTAATATACTCAAGAGTCGGATATTGTTCAGACGAGGATTATTTCTAATTCATAACTAACTATTAACCAATAGCTTAAGAATTTCTATCTAAGGGCATTCAAATTAAAAGAGTTGAGTTTAAACTAATTCAAAGACTTAAAAGCTATCTAATTGAAATTAAAGTTGATAATTAGATAATAGAGAATCATTCTTCATCACCTATTTCAATTAATAACAAGTAATCCTTATGAGCAATATAAATGAAATGATTAGGTTAGCTTGAGAATCTAAATTAGTTAACAGTCTATGTCTAGGTAAAACAACCCTGTTTCAGTTACCTAATTCACTATGTTTCCATGAAAACTAGAGTAACATTCACTCCTTAAGATCTATTCTCAATCAATTATTATGCATGGCTAAGAGGTATATGTCTATCCCATTAATGAATCATCTCACCCAAGCCAATTGAATGAAATAGAACATGCATCAACTATACATATGATCTCAAATCCAAATTTCTAAGTCTAGGTTTATTAGATTTCAACAAATCACTTAAAAATTGATCAAACATTCAAAAGCATTAAGAGCTATATGATTGATCCAAACCAAGTCATATATATAAACTCAAAGGATTACAAAATTAATCAATATCCATAGGAGGATCCAAAGAAAACCTTAAACACAGTCTAGCTAGCCACGAAATACGAAAATACAACAGAATATATCATGTTCATGGGAAGGGAATTAAGGAAGTAAAAGGAGTAGAAGAGAGAAAGCTCAATAAGGATTTGCATGAGTGTTCCAAAGAACACATGAAGCTCACAACTTCACTACTAAAAAGAGAACCAAAATATTCTGAAATATTTTCTAAAGCAAAGATTAATTAATTAAATGGATGAATGACTTTTACAAGGACTTAGAGAATGGAAAATAATTTAAAGAGGATTTATAGAAGGCATAGTGAATTTCGGCCAACATGTCATTCAATATACCTTTGATCCAAAATTATTTTCTAACCATGGATTAGATGATCTAACAATAATAAATTAGATTAAGAATTTTATAAGAGGATTAATGCATGGAAATAATTAAAGATAATTTATAAAGCATATAAATGATTTTTGACCAATATACCTACTTATAATGTTTTTAAATTCAAAGTTATTTCCTAAGCATAGAACTATATAATATTAAAGAAAACTCAATTTAATGGGTTTTAGAGAATATAATAAAGTAAATTTATTTTAAAGATTAATTAGAAAAGTTAAGTCCAAGAGGAGAGATTTTTAAAAAAAAAGTAAGAAATGTTATTTAAAGGATTTTATTAATGAAATGCTGTAAATAAAGCTAGAAATGATTATATAATGGAGGAAGTTTTAAAAAAAATTAATTTAGAAAGCAAAGAAATATTTCACGTAGTTGAAAAATATTAGAAATAGTTTACGCGTATTTAAAATAGTGATTTTTAAACTACGCAATTGAGAAAATGATTTAAAAACGTTACACGATTGAGAAAACGATTTAAAATATTTACGCGATTTCAAAAACGTTGAAAAATATTTACGCAATTTGAAAACGTTTGAAAAAGGTGACGCGATTGTGAAAACGCGATAAAATATTTACACGATTAAGAATAATAGTAAGTTACTGTCGGGTTAAAGGGGTGGACCCAGACATATTGAAAAATAGTACTGTCAAGTGGTGGCATACTATTAAGAGAAATAATGATAACGTTATTATTTATGTATTTTTTTATTCATGCACATGCATCGTGGAATGTGTCAATTTAGTTAGAATTGACGATTAGCTGATGAAATGAATTACACTGTAGTGCAGGTATGATAAGTATAGTACTATTCATTGAGTGAACTTAGAGGCGTTAGTGTGCGGAGGATTCCATATGTGGACAGTTGGTAGCTCCTCTGGGCCGTGGTAATGGGCAACGCACTAGCGATCTCAACAAGCACTATTCTTAATCAGGATCTAGTGGAGACTGTCCGGTACAATGCCTATTGTGCACGAGGTTTTGACTCTGTACTATTTACACGACATTTGACTGTGTAATGTTTGGCTGGGCAGCTGAAGCTACGGACATGTTTTCTGGATCATTCTCTCTGATGTTTTGTGTAGTTAGCTCCATGGAGTAAGAATGAGTCTGTGTACATTTGCATATGTGATCTGCATCATAATGTGAATGTTTATTTGTTTTGAGATATTATGTATGAGGTGACAATATGAATTGTTGTATAAATTTTTATATCTGTATCTTCTGTCATTTTTTGTACTGTCATGCTGGTAGTGATGTAGATTGTCTCACCTCTTTGTATGCATTTTTTGTACTATTATTTATGTTCCGTAAAGATTGAGGAAGTGGAAGAGGAGCAGCCTCTAGATTGTCAGTACCCGGAGGAGCATCATCCGAGCGACCAGTTTGAGGAAGGCGAGCCTTTAGATCATCCTTACCATTTGGATTGATTTAGTGGTCATGGCTTTACCTGAGTTTTTGGGATTTGTGAAACTTGAGTTTCATGAAGGTTCCGAGGCCTGGCGTTTACGAGCGGATAGGGGATCGATTGTTTATGTGAGACGTCTGACTGTGTCCCTTCGGAAGGAATTTGATGGTGCTCCGATGTTTTCTACTACTTTTTATTTACATCTAGAGTTGCCCTTGACTATTAGGCGTTATTAGGGTGGACGTTTTCACGCCCCTAGTGAGCTTAGTAGTGTATCGACAGCACAAACTCCTGTCCATAGAGCTACGTGACATCCAGGATTTCTGTCATCCAATGATCTATCTGAGGAGGATCCTTTGGAGGATTAGAATTCCTAGATGTGCACTTGGGCTAGTTTACGTTTTGTGTGATGTCAAACAATTTATTGCTTCATTAAATATTTGTAGTGTGTAAATTATTTGTACCTTAAAGACAAGATCATATGTATAATTATGGTGTGTATTTAATAGTTTGTTTTATTTCATGATTTGTTTATTTTATTTTATGATATAATATACACAAAGAAGAATTTTCACAACTTATATTATTTATGTACTAAACATTTTATAACTTGGGTAAGGTTTTATTATTATTGTTCGAAAATGTGACATCCTGAGGAGGATGTTTCATTAGTTAGTATCAGAGCCCAAGTTAGAGTCTTTTGGGGTTGTGGTTGCGTCTATTTTGCTTGTGTTGTATGATTCTCTGTGATTTGTTTCCAAAAGGTTACATCTAACTTTGTTTTGTCTTGTTTGATTGAAGAAAAAGATATATGGTGGTAGAAGAACGCGTACGAACGTGGAATGTAATGTTGATCCAATGACTGCAGCTGTTGAGGCTATGCAGCGTATGGCAAAGGTAATTACCCAACAAAATTAACAAGCAGCTCAACAACATGAGGCGACTGCTGATGCTCTGAACTTGTCTGAGTTTAGACGTAACAACCCACCGCAGTTCAGAGGCGAGTTTGATCCAGAGAAAGCGAGTCTTTGGATCCAAGACCTAGAAAAGATCTTTGAAGGAATGGGGTGCGCAGATGATCGAAAGGTGATGTACGCTACATTTATGCTGAGAGGAGACGGTGAGAACTGGTGGAGAGGAACCCAACAATTTCTACAAGCTGAGGGAACTGAAATTATCTGGGAGGTATTCTGCGAAGTATTTCAGGAGAAGTACTTTCTTGCTAGTGCCCGACATGCCAAGGAAATGGAATTTCTCGGCTTACGACAAGGTAATATCACCGTTGGTGAATATGTTGCCAAATTTGAGAGCTTGTCACAGTTCTCAAGGTATTTCCATATCTAACTTGACGAGGCGTGGAAATGCTGCAAGTTTGAAGAAGGACTAAGGCTAGAGTTGAAACGAGGAGTGCTAACCATGAGGATGAATCAATTTCCTGCTTTGATGGATACATGTCGACGACTCGAGGAGTTGGAGCTGTCACGAGATCCAAGAAATCGCAACTTTGGACCGACTAGGTTCCAAAGAGGAGACAATAACAACAATAGCCGGTTTCAACACAAACCATATACGAGACCATCGGGGAATCAACCCCAATGTCCATCTTTTGGGGGAAATCCTAATGGCAATAGAACTGGTCCAAATGTGGCGTTTATGCCAAAATACTTTAAATGTGGAAAGAATGGCCACATATCCAGAGATTGTTCAATCAAGAGAACAATCTGTTTCAAGTGTAGAAGACCTGGACATGTTTCCAGGGAATACAACCAACTAGAAAGGAAGCTAGCTGTAAGTAATGTTCGTGAAACTCAGCCGCGATCTGGAGGGCGAGTATATACGATAAGCGGAGCTGAAGCTTCTCAGTTTGAAGATCTTATTCAGGGAGAGGGTATCATAGAAGGTAATCCTTTGACTGTACTATATGATTCAGGTGCAACGTATTCATTTATTGCGTATGACTGTGTGGATCGGTTAAAATTGCCTGTGTCTTATCTGAGTTTTGAATTGATTATTTCTATACTAACTGTCAAGCCTGTTGTTACCTCTAAAGTATGTTTGAATTGCCCTATTACCATAAATGATCGAGTCTTTTCTGTTAACTTAATTTGTTTACCACTTGTTGAAATAGATATAATCTTAGGAATAGATTAGTTATCTTCTAACCACATCCTATTAGACTGTGCCAATAAAACTATAGTTTTTCCTAAAGATGAGAATTCTGGATTTTTAACTGCAGTCAAAGTCAAATCATTGTTGAGGGATGTAGCTCAAAGATACATGTTGTTATCTTCTTTAGAAGTCAAGAGTGAGAAAGATGTGAATGCTAGTTCTATCGTTAACGAGTTTCCCGAGGTTTTTCCCGATGAGGTACCCAGTTTACCATCGAAAAGAGAGATCGAGTTTTCTATCGATCTGGTACCAGGAGCAGGTCCTATTTCAACTGCACCGTATCGGATGTCGCCATCGGAGTTGGTAGAGTTGAAGAAACAATGTGAGGAATTGTTGGAGAAACAGTTTGTGCGATCGAAGGTTTCACCATGGGGAGCACTAGTGCTGCTAGTCAAGAAAAATGATGAAACTTCTCGTCTTTGTGTGTACTATCACCAACTGAACAAGGTCATAATAAAGAATAAGTATCCACTTCCAAGGATTGACAATTTGATGGACCAACTAAAAGGAGCAGCTATTTTCTCTAAGATAGATCTACTATCAGGTTATCATCAGATTCGTGTCAAGGTAAAGGATATACCTAAGACAGCTTTCCCAACTCGTTATGGGCATTATGAGTATTAAGTGATGCCGTTCAGAGTGACGAATGCTCCTGCAACATTCATGGATTACATGAACAGGATCTTTCATCCATACCTAGACAGATTTGTCGTTGTCTTTATCGACGACATTTTGATCTACTCTCAAAATCTGGAAGAGCATGCTGAACATCTCAACATAGTTCTCCAAATTTTGAAAGAAAAGAAGCTGTATGCAAAATTGGCGAAGTGTGAGTTTTTGTTAGAAGAAGTTCAGTTTCTGGGCCACGTAATTTCCAAGGAAGACATTGTGGTGGACCCATCGAAAGTGGAAACTATTTTGCAATAGGAAAGGCCGAAGACAGTAACAGAGATCTCGAGTTTTGTTGTATTAGCTGGATATTATCAGAGGTTTATTGGAGGTTTCTCTAAGATAGTAGGACCTCTTACATAACTCACAAGGAAGAGTCAAACTTTTGTTTGGACAGAAGAATATGAAGTAAGTTTCCAAGAGTTGAACAAGAGATTGACGACTGCACTAGTGCTGATTTTGTCGGATCCTAGTGAGACTTTTGAGGTGTATTGTGATGCTTCTTACTAGGGGTTATGATGTGTGTTAATGCAGAACAGGAATGTGGCAGCCTATGCTTTAAGATAGTTAAAGGTGCATGAGAGAAACTACCCAACGCACTATTTGGAGCTAGCCACAGTGGTTTTTGCGTTAAAAGTATGGAGACATTTTCTATATGGAGTCACGTTCAATGTCTTTAGTGATCACAAGAGTTTGAAATACTTGTTTGATCAGAAGGAATTGAACATGAGGCAGAGGCGGTGGTTAGAGTTCTTGAAGGACTACGATTTTCAGCTTCAATACCATCTAGGAAAGGCAAATGTGGTGGTGGATGCCTTAAGTAGGAAGGTGATCAGTGTTTCTACCATGATGATAAAGGAAGAGGAAATGATCAATCAGTTTAGAGATCTGTGGTTATCTAGGAATTGGCACCATGAAGGATTCGTCTAAATAAAGTTACTATTTTCAATGACTTGTTAGAGGAAATCTGAGAAAAACAGGATGAGGATCCGTTTTTCCAGAACGAGAAAGAATTTTTAAAGCAAGGTCATAAGGCAACAATTGAGGAAAGATTTGATGGGGTCTTAAGATTTGAAGGAAGGATTTGTTTACCTGATGATCCCGATCTTAAGCAAGCAATTTTGGACGAATCTCATACTAGTAGATTGAGTATGCATCCGGGGATGACTTAAATGTACCAAGACTTAAAGCAGATGTTTTGGTGGCCAAGGATGAAGAGAGATGTTGCAGAGTGTGTGGCATCTTGCCTTGTTTTCCAAAAGGCAAAAGTTGAGCATCAAAGACTTGCCGGTATGTTACAACCTTTAACTATTTCAGAGTGGAAATGGGATAGTATCTTAATGGATTTTGTTATCGGATTACCAAGAATGAGGAAGGGTCATGATTTTATATGGGTTATAGTTGATAGGCTTACGAAGTCAGCTCACTTCTTGCCAATCAATATCAAGTATTCGTTGGAACGATTAACTCAAGTGTACATTAGTGAAATTGTTAGACTTCATGGCGTACCCTCAAGTATAGTTTCTGATAGAGACCCAAGGTTTACGTCGATGTTTTGGCGAAGTTTGCAAGAAGTCATGGGAACTAAGTTAAGTCTGAGTTCTGCTTATCATCCGCAGACTGATGGTCAAACGGAGAAAACAATCCAGTCATTGGAAGATCTATTACGTGCTTGTGTGTTAGAACAACAACGGAGTTGGGATGAATTCTTGTCTTTGATAGAATTCACCTGCAACAATAGTTTTCACTCAAATATAGGGATGACACCCTATGAAACACTTTATAGGCGACAATGCCGAACACCTTTGTGTTAGTATCAGGATGGGAAAAGTATGACCATAGGGCCTAATCTTATACAACAAACTACGGAAAAGGCGAAAATGATTCAGGAGAAAATGAGGACGACTCAGAGCCGATAGAAGAGCTATGCTGACAAGCGAAGGCGACCTCTTGAATTTGAGGAAGGTGAGCATGTGTTCTTGCAAGTAACACCTACGACTAGTGTCGAAAGGGTTGTCAAATTCAGAAAACTCACTCCTAAATTCATCGGACCTTACCAAATCATTCGTCGGATAGGTCCCGTAGCCTACCAAATAGCTTTGCCACCTTTTCTATCCAATCTCCATAATGTATTCCATGTGTCTCAACTGAGAAAATATATCCCCGATCCAATGCATGTCATTCAGCCCGATGAAGTACAACTAAAAGATAATTTGATATATGAGACACTTTCTGTTAAGATTGAGGACAGGAGAGTGAGGCAGTCTCGAGGGAAGATGATTGAATTGGTAAAGGTATATGGAATAAGGTAAAGGGAGATGCTACCTGGGAGCTGGAAGACAAAATGAGATAGGAATACCCTCAATTTTTCTGAGGTACGATAAATTTCGAGGATAGAATTTCTATTAGTGGGGGAGAGTTGTAACACCCCAACTTTTGGCTAAATTACGATATTGTCCAAAATGTACTATTTTATGTTTTCTGTGAGCTATAAAATTAATTTGACTGTTTCGTGACTGTATTTGATCATTGTGTGTGATTTACTCTGAGTCAAGAAAATAATAATTTTCGGGTCGGGGAAATCTTAATCTAATTATTCGAAGCTGGGGGATCTTACTAAACCCAATTCCGAGTGATACATGTATCAATCTTTTAATTTTTAGAATTTATCTGTGAAATAAAAATATTTTGTATTTTTATAATATTATTTTATTAAACAGTACCTACTGTCTTAAAAACAATATATTCTGCCCTAATGGACCATAGACCCAGAAAAGTCTGTGGGACCCACACTTGGAAAATCAGTCAATGAAATTGGCTTGAATTATTTTTAAGCTAATGAGAGCTTGTCAACATAAATGGCTTGAATTTTTAAGCTAATAGGATGTTAGTCCACAAAAATGGTTGGACTAGTTAGATTAGTAACTAGAAAATCTAACTAAGTTAATTTAAACCTAACTAAGTTAATCTAGAAAGCCTAAGTAGTAACCAAATAGAATAAACCTAGTTAGCTACTCATTAGAGTCTTAGTTAGAGAAGGTTCTAGTAAAATCAAGAAGATGGTTGGTTACCCTAAGTAACTAAATAGTTAGCCAAGTAACTAAGAAACCTAACTAAATTCACCTAAGTCTAACTAGATTGCCTAAGTGAACCAAAACTTGGTTACTCACTCTTTGAGCCATTCGGTTATGGCATCTTCTAGAAGGTTCAAGGCACTTGGTGACTTGATTCTCTAAACCAATAGGAAGCAAACTTGGAGACAAAGCATTGAAGATCCACCCTTGAACACATCTAAGGCCATTAGGAGTCCTTAAATGGTCAACTAAAGTGGCCACCTCCATTGAACTCCACGGCCATGCATAGGGGAGGAGATCATTTTCTCTTCATCTTCATCTTTGCTATCCCCCAAAATCTCCTTTCTCTTTCTTTCAAGAACCAAGAACACCATAGCCCTCCTTTGTGAAGCTCATGGCCACCACCCTCTTCTCATACCTCCATTCTTCTAAATTTTCATCCAATATCATTTCTCAAACCTAAGCACCATTCTAAGCATCTTTTATCTTGAGAGTTTCTTCAAAATCATTCATTTGAAGCTTAGAAAACAACCTTGAAGTTTCTTTCCTACAAGGTAAAAATCCTTGTTTCTTATTTCTAACTTGATTCTTGAAGTTCTAAGCCATGATTGATCCATGATTTATCTTTTTCAACTATAGTTTATGATTTTATAAATTGTTTAAGTTTGTTAGGGTTTCTTTGGGAGCTACACGAAAATAACTAGGAGGAGTTTGTCTTCTCTTAAGGTAAAAGGGAGATTTAATCTCATCAATCTTGTGTGGTGGTGAGAAAATAGATGTATTTGTAGTGAAGAATCCATAAGAATTCCTATACTTTGTTGTTTAATGTTTTTCCTATTTGTGTTTGATTTTGTTTGCAAGCATGCCTATAGCTTTGATATATTTTGATGTGTTTAGTAGATGTATGATAGTTATTGTAGGATGTAAATAACATGATAAGGATTTGCATGAGTATTCCAAAGAACACATGAAGCTCATGATTTCACTACTAAAAAGAAAACCAAAATGTTCTGAAATATTTTCTAAAGCAATGATTAGTTAATTAAATGGATGAATGACTTTTACAAGGACTTAGAGAATGGAAAATAATTTAAAGAGGATTTATAGAAGGCATAGTGAATTTCGGCCAACATGCCATTCAATATACCTTTGATCCAAAATTATTTTCTAACCATGGATTAGATGATCTAACAATAATAAATTAGATTAAGAATTTTACAAGAGGATTAATGCATGGAAATAATTAAAGATGATTTATAAAACATATAAATGATTTTTGACCAATATGCCTACTTATAATGTTTTTAAATTCAAAGTTATTTCCTAAGCATAGAACTATATAATATTAAAGAAAACTCAATTTAATGGGTTTTAGAGAATAAAATGAAGTAAATTTATTTTAAAGATTAATTAGAAAAGTTAAGTCCAAGAGGAGAGAATTTTAGAAGGAAATAGTAGGAAATGATATTTAAAGGATTTTATTAATGAAATGATGTAAATAAAGATGGAAATGATTATATAATGGAGGAAGTTTAAAAATAATAATTTAGAAAGTAAAAAAATATTTTACGTAGTTGAAAAATATTAGAAATAGCTTACGTGTATTTAAAATAGTGATTTTTAAACTACGTGATTGAGAAAACGATTTAAAAACGTTATATGACTGAGAAAATGATTTAAAATATTTACGCAATTTCAAAAAAGTTGAAAAATACTTACGCGATTTGAAAACGTTTGAAAAAAGTGCAATTGTGAAAACGTGATAAAATATTTAGCAATTGAGAATAACAGTAAGTTACTATCGGGTTAAAGTGGTGGACCCGGACATGTTGAAAAATAGTACTGTCAAGTGGTGGCGTACTATTAAGAGAAATAATGATAACGTTATTATTTGTGTATTTTTTTATTCATGCACATGCATCGTGGAATGTGTCAATTTAGTTGGAATTCATGATTAGTTGACGAGATGAATTACACCGTAGTGCGGATATGATAGGTGTAGTGTTGTTCATTGAGTGATCTTGGAAGCGTTAGTGTGCAAAGGATTCCACATATGGACAGTTGGTAGCTCCTCTGGGCCGTGGTAACAGGCAACGCACTAGCAATCTCGACAAGCACTATTCTTAATCAGGATCTATTGGAGACTGTCGGGTATAATGCCTGTTATGCACGACATTTTGACTGTGTACTATTTACACGATGTTTGACTGTATCATGTTTGGCTGGGTAGCCGGAGCTACGGACATGTTTTTCAGATCATTCTCTCTGATGTTTTGTGTAGTTAGCTCCATGGAATAGGAATGAGTCTGTAAACATTTGCATATGTGGTTTGCATCATAATGTGAATGTTTATATTTGTTTTGAGATATTATGTATGAGGTGACAATATGAATTATTGTATAAATTGTTATATCTGTATGTTCTGTCATTTTTTATACTGCCATGCTGGTAGTGATGTAGATTGTCTCACCTCTTTGTATGCATTTTCTGTACTATTATTTATGTTTTGTAAAGACTTTGAGGAAGTGGAAGAGGAGCAGTCTCTAGATTGTCAGTACCCGGAGGAGCAACATCCAAGCAACCAGTTTGAGGAAGACGAACCTCTAGATCATCCTTACCATTTGGATTGATTTAGTGGTCATGGCTTTGCCTGAGTTTTTGGGATTCGTGAAACTTGAGTTTCATGGAGGTTCTGAAGCCTATCGTTTGCAAGCGGATAGGGGATCGGTTGTTTATGTGGGACGTCTGACTGTGTCCCTTCGGAGGGAATTTGATGGTTCTATGATATTTTCTACTACTTTTTATTTACATCTAGAGTTGCCCTTGACTATTAGGCGTTATTGGGGTGGACGTTTTTATGCCCCTAGTGAGCTTAGTAGTGTATCGATGACATAGACTCCTGTCCGTAGAGCTACGCGACATCCAAGATTTCTGTTATCCAATGATCCATCTGAGGAGGATCCTTCGGAGGATTAGAATTCCTAGATGTGCACTTGGGCTAGTTTACGTTTTGTGTTATGCCAAACGGTTTACTACTTCATTAAATATTTGTAGTATGTAAATTTTTTGTATCCTTAAAGACAAAATCATATGTATAATTATGGTGTGTATTTAATAGTTTATTTTATTTCATGTTCTGTTTATTTTATTTTATGATATAATGTACATAGTAGAATTTTCACAACTTATATTATTTATGTACTAAACATTTTATAACTTAGGTAAGGTTTTATTATTATTGTTCGAAAATGTGACATCCTAAGGAGGGTATTACATTGTCCACACCACCAATTCTGGCAACATCGAATCCTGGTGGAACACTTTATGCCTACCTCTCTATCAACAATGAAGCGATCAACTCAGTCCTGATAAGAGAAATTGATGAAGGGCAGAGGTCAGTTTATTTTGTCCGTAAAGTCTTGCAAGTCCTCGAGATCTGCTATCAGAAGATTGAGAAATTGACCTTAGAATTATCGATTACCACAAGAAGGTTAAGGCAGAACTTTCAATGTCACCCTATGATAGTGAGGACTGACCAGCCAATCCGATAGGTACTACATGAGCCTAATCTCATTGGGAGAATGATTGCTTGGTCGGTGAAGCTCTTCGAGTTTGGTATCACTTACGAGTCAAGAACAACCATTAAGGCTCAAGTGTTGTCTGATTTCTTAGTTGAGCTTACACCAGACTCCGACCATCCTAGAGCAAATTCCTGTACTATCTAAGTTGATGGATCTTCAAATCCCAAAGGGAATGGTGCCGGAGTAATGTTAGAAAATGAAGCTAACCTTGTGCTAAAACACTCTATAAGGTTTGAGTTTCCAACTTCAAATGACCAAACTGAATATGAGGCGTGCATTACAGTCTAAGGAGCGATAAGAGTTACAGATATAACGCTATATAGTGATTTGTAACTAGCAACATCCCCGACCTGGGGTGAATACCAGACTAAGGAGCCCTTGTTGCATAAGTACTTAACTAAAGTCAAGAAGTTGAAGGAAATATTTGACAGTGTTAAGGTGGAGCACATTCCAAGGGAGCAGAACTCCTGAGCCGACATTCTATCAAAACTTGCTAGCACCAAGATCCCTGGCAACAATAGGTCCATAATCTAGGATACTTTACTCACTCCCAGCATTACGGACAATGAAATCCTCCTACTGGAAGATGACGAAACCTGGATGATGCCTATATTTGCCTACCTCCGCAATGACTCATTACTTGAAGACCAAAAAGAAGCCCAAAAAATAGTAATGACAGCAATATGGCATACCATTCTTGATAATTAGTTGTATCTTTGTGGATTTTCTTCTCCTCTCCTTAAGTGTCTTGGTTCTAAGGAATCAAAATACATCCTAGCCGAAATTCACCAAGGGAGTTCTGGCCATCATCTAGGCAGAAAGTCCTTAGCACGGAAAGTGCTGAGGGCTGGATACTATTGACCTACTATGGAAGCTAACAACAAAGAATATGTTTAGAAATGTGATCAATTCCAACGACACTCAGACATCTATGTAGCCCCATCAGAAAAGTTATCTACGATGTTCCTCTCCTGGCCATTCTACTAGTGGAGGATGGATATCCTAGGTCCTTTCCCCCAAGCACCAGGGCAGGTCAAGTACTTAGTAGTGGCTGTTGACTACTTCACCAAGTGGATTGAGGTAGAACCATTATCCACCATCACCTTTGCGCGAATTCGAAAGTTCACTTAGAAGAACATCATTAACAGGTTTGGTATCCAGAAGTCTATTGTTACGAATAATGGAACTCAATTCATAGATCAGAAGTTCAAGGATCTCTTAATCGGTCTCAAGATTAAATAACATTTCACCTCGGTGGAACATCCAATGACCAACGAGCAAGCTGAGGTCGCCAACCGGGTCATACTTAGAGGTATCAAAAAGAGGCTTGATGATGCTAAGGGAAATTGGGCAGATCAGCTCAATCATGTATTATGGGCATATCAGACTATACCCCATTCTTCCATAGGAGAAACTCCCTTTAAATTGACTTATAGTTGTGAGGCTATGATCCACGTGTAAATAAGAAAACTAAATTGGAGAAGACAAAACTTTTCTGTAGAAGCCAACTCGGACCTCATCTGTCATGAATTGGACTTGTTGGAAGAACAACGCTACATTGTCTATGTTCGTGAAGTTTCCATTGAACAGAGGATTGAAGCATAGTATAAATCTAAAGTTATTCCATGAAGATTTAACCATGGCTACCTCATACTTCGCAGGGCAAATATCGAAAGAGAAATACGAAGGATGGAAAGTTAGTACCTAATTGGGAATGACCATACAGAATCGTGTCTAAAACAAATACATAAGCCTATACTTTGGAAACTTTCTCTAGCAAAACTATCAAGAATTTTTGGAATGCGGACAAGCTAAGGAAATATTTAGTTAAATGCCTTTAATTATTATTTTTATCACGTAAATGACGCGTTCTAACATGAATAAATCAATTCTTATTTCTTCAACACTTATTTATTTTATTTGCCTATGACTTTTACAACCCACAAGGTTATCACACCTTGGAGAGGTCCGATGAATACAAGTTCTGAAGAGGATAAGATATTTCGATATTCTTACATGAAAGTCAAACAGGGGAATCCAGTTGACTGGTATTCAAGTTCAAGGAGTGCATTTCAAGCGTTTTAACCTGTATCCTAATGAGTTTGACCTTAACTCATAAATTTAAAAGATTACAGAGGTTAAGCGTATTTGACCGTAGTCCAAGACAGTGGACTCTTCACCAAGAGGCTTTCGTGTCAAAACCATATTTTATAATTTCAGCATTGAGCCTAACCTATAAGCCTGAAAAAGCTTTAAAGTGGTTAAGAGCATTAGACCGTTGCCCTGAATAATGGACATCACACCAAGAGGCTTCCGTGTCAAAACCATACTTCATAGTCTCACACTTCAAAATTTGACTAAATGTTAATAAAAGTGGAGGAACATTTTTAACCGAGCGTTCACTAAATGTTAAAGAACCACCGAGATTGAGCATTGGACCCATCTCGGTAGGGAAAAATACAAGTATTCACTAAGAGTAAAAGAACCACCAAGATTGAGCGTTGGACCCATCTTGGTTGGTAAAGACATGAGCATTTGCTAAGTATAGAAAAAAAACACTGAGATCGAGCGTTGGACCCATCTCAATGTGGAAAAAGAAGAAACTATGCTAAGTATAAATAGAATCACCGAGATCAAGCGTTGAACCCATCTTAGTGAGGAAAAAGAAGAAGCAATAGGAATATGAAAAATATTCTAAGTATTAAAAAGACGCCTTAGAATAGGACTTGTTCATTTACAAATATCACGAAAAACCCACGCAAGGGGCAAAGTGAAAAGAAAAAACAAAAGAAGAATAAGACGTTCTCCAAGGTAGGATGCACTACCATCTCTAAGGTCCTCTCTGCTTCCTCAGCCTTGCTGCCCTTCGATGCCTCTTCTTCCTTTTCTTCACTGACATCTGGTGTGGGAGGAACCTAGTTAACAGGAGTGGCCGCGGGGATGGCATCTACGATCTAACCATCCCAAACCATTTTCCTTAAACCAGTCCCCTCCTCGTTAAGGTTTGGGTTTAGAAGATGAAGTTAATCAAGAGCGTTGGAGAATAATTCGTCCATCGACTTCACCCATTCATCTTTAATAACCACAATTTCATCATTTAGTTTGGCTTTAGTTTGGCGGAGAAGTTTGTTTTGTGTTTGGAGGGTGGTAAGGGTTGACTTGGAAAAAGAAATTTGATCTCTCAAGGTTTTCTCCTGAGCAATCCCCTCAGTAATTTAGGCTCGGAGTGCAGCCAATTCAGCAACCTCTTCGAAAAAGTGGGCGACTCTATCCTAGAGCTTGGAGATTTCAGCCTTGCAAACCTCAAGCTCTTCAGTAACTCGAGTCAACTGTCTATCTTTTTGGGCAATGGCCAGCTCAAGCCCTTGCTTTTCACCCCGAAGGGTGTCCAACTCTTTTTCTAACTCTCGAGTCTGATGAACAGACTCAAAAGCTCCCTCTAAAAATCAGAGGACAGAGGCATTGCACAGGCACCACACTTGCGCGTCACAGAGGAGCTCCATCATATCATGCTCTATTAATACATCTTGGTAGGAAGGGGACAAAAGAGCATTGTTAATGATCTTTCTGGGATCGACCACTTTGCCCCATACTGACCCTAAGGAGAAGTGTAAGGGAGCGCCCTCTGGGATTGTAGACCGCAAACCAGTAGTAACCTCAACAAAAGTAGCCTCGAAAACTGATTTTTTTCCCTTTTGCTCCCTACAGTTGTCAGTTTTCCTCTTCTAAGGTCGGAGGGGTTGTACTGGAGAATCGGGCTTCGCCTTTTGCACTGTGGGTGGAGGTGGAGGAATTACGATAGTGACTCGTGGAGGAGAAATGATCGGGGCCTGTGATCCAGATCCAGAAGCCCCAGTTTTTCTTGTAGCCAAGTGTTGGCCGAGAAGTTCGAGACTGCTTGGGGTTGCTATACTCTTTGTAAACAGAAAATAAGAGTGTTACAACACTTAGAGAAAATCTGGAAATATAAATTAAATGCATGTATAACGAGATACCTAGTAATGGCTTTATTGAATCGATAGGCTCATCAAAGACATCCTTACAATAGATGGTCCCACCCTTGTCGTCCCATTCAACGAGGAAGTGAAGGACCTTAGCCTCATCCTCACGCAATTCAGAATCAAAGTTTCTATCTCCTCTATACTCCAGTCCCATACCACTTGAGTCCAGTACAGGTATATACGGGGTTCTCTGTCCGGGTAATGTAAAAAGGTGTTGACCCTAGAGCCCCTTCAACTCTGAAGAAATCCTTCTTCAAATTCTTAAAAGACTCTTGATAGGACTTGAATACTTTATGCCTGGCTTGAGCACGCAAAGTGACCCACCCTTTTTTATGTCTGTTCCTAGAGGGTGAAAACCAAGTGAAAAGGAAGAAAAATGATTTGACGGAGTACGACCACTCAAAAATCCTGCAAACGAGCTCGAACGTCCTGATGAACCCCTACACGTTTGGGTGTAGTTGTGTTGGAGCTACCCGTAGGTGGTTCAAGACTCCGATCTCAAAGTCGGTGAGTGGAAGTAAGGCCCTGATTCTTGTACAAAGTGCTGCCTTGTATATATAGATGAAATGATCGCCCTCTATCCTTATTGAAAATACTTTTTCTTGCTCAATCGAGCACAGATGGGGTATTTTTTTTATCTCTTAACGTATCCTTGGTAAAGTGTAAATATTCTTGCTCTCATGTGTATCTTTTGCGCTTGCTACACTTGAAGGAATGCCCAGGACTTCACGGTAGACCCATTGGTATAGGCTGACATCTTGTGGAAAGGTGAGCTCTCTGGTTTATGATGGAGTCGTTCTCCAACGTGCCATCTCCGAGTTGATATCATTACTTACATAGGTCGCACTCATGTTAGAATTAGAAGATGACTCACTAAGGCTCCTTAACTCTATCATGAGCTCAGAGAATAGACGTACTGGTCTTTTCCTTACAAGCTTTTTGGCATGATTTGCCCCCTGTAATGCCTTTAGGATATCCATCCTAGGTAATGGCCTCAAACCTTTATTAGAACCTTTACCATGAAAAGAACGTCTCCATCGCGCCTTAGGCGGTGGAGATGATGAAGCACTAAGGATTTATAGAGAAACAATTTCCTCACTACTATTTTTTGACATTTCCTCTCTCACAATGGTGTTTTCAGAAGGAAGCAAATTGAAAAAGGAGAGTACCTTGAAATTAATAGGTGAAGAAGACTTGAAAATAATTGAAAACCACCAGCAACTGTCGCTTGAACTCGTCAGAAACCGCCTTTGCTTGCTGGAGAATAAAAGCAAAAATGGCAGAGAAGAAGAAAGTGGGGGGAGAAATCCCCACTCCTATTTATAGGCGAAGGAAACCTCCCTAACCATCACCTTGAGGAGGGGCAAATTTGGAAGTCTGCACACGATTTGAAATAATAATCATGTCGTTATGAATCCCAAGCGGCGACTTCCAATACCTTTTAGCCACACATCGTACTGTTTCTGAATAAGAGCAGTTGAAAGCATGATGCTCAGAGCATTCAAAATTGAAGCAACACATGACGTGGCAGGAGGACATTCATAATACAGATCTCAGATCGAGACTAAATCACTTTCAAAATTAAATGGGCCCCATAAACAAATTTGTATATAAGCAACCTACTATGAATCTCGGACGGCGGTGTGATGACTTTAAGCAGATTGATCTATTTCAGAACCTGGCCTTATTCATTAACACTGGGGGCATTGTACGACATATCACAGACCTCGATCCTTTGGTAAAAACATCGCGAGATCCAACATTTATATAATGACTAGGATCCCTTTGTCCCATGCGTGTCATTTTCTCCTGTTGAACTCGGATATCTTGTCACTTAACTATCACATCTAAGCACCAAGCTAGGGCAACTATTCTAGATCGGGTTTTGAATTAGCAGTTCAAGAGTAACCCAGTTAATACACATCATTTTTATATATTATTAATCTCTCATATTTAATCTCTTAGACCTCTTATATGCTTAATTGATTGATTTTGGCCACATTTTATAAGTTTGGATTTAAATTGGACTGAATTGTATTTTTTAGCATTATTGAGAATTTTACATTATTTCTGTATTTTGGACATAACTTGAGTTCTAGACATCTAACAATTATGAATTTTACCTTGTAGGAAAGCTGAGAGAAAGCTCTATAACTTTGATGAGAGCTCAAAGGCTGAATCAGATGTCTAGTGGGTCAGATTGGGCCACGAAGTTAGAACAGATATGGTGTCACTAGAACCTGAACGATGTGCAATGATTGTGCCATGATTCGGGATGTAAGTGTCATTTGGAGATGAAACTGGTGCCATTTGAAAGCAAAGACATAAATATTCAATTCTTATAAGATCACTTATCAAAATTTTGACGTTTTGATGGTATTTTCACCATTTGAAGTCAGCTAATGGGCTTAGAGAGCTGTTAAGAATGTTTTGGGGCATAACTCTCTCATCTTAAGCCCAAGTTATGCAAATTAGGTATCCAATTAAATCTAAGAAGAAGAGGATTAACCATAAGTTGTATCATCAGCAACAGTAGCCATCACGAAAAAAGTCACTGAATTTTCTCTTAACCGCTCTTGCTTGCACTTTCTCTTTTCATCTTTTTTCTTCTCCCTTCTCTCTAGGTTTCTTTTCTTTTATGTTTCTCTTTCCTCTCATTCTCATGAATGAGAAAGAAGAACATTTTAATCAATCCTAGAGATTAAAACATTCTTGATGTTTAATTTTGAGATCTTGCGATTAATGTTTACATTTTTATTGTTAATCAAATTTCTCTCCTCCTTCTCTTAATTCTATTGCATCTTCATTGAGTGCTTAACTCAGTTTGGGTGTCATGCGATGGTTGCTTAACTATCAAGTGTTGGCAGAAATTAAACAATGCATCAAAGGCTTCTTGGATGTTGTTTGTTAAGCTTGGTTGAATTATGGATTTTAAGTTAATTTAGGATTAGATGAATGCTTAATTCGTTAACCTTAATTAATCAAATTCTAGATGCTTATCTAGTAGATAATTCATTGATCATTTTAAGACTTCTTGATGTGATCTAAAGCCAAGAACTTTGTTAACAATTGAATGCATTCTTAGTGATCAATGATAGATTAAACTCAAGAATAGTTGATTTCCTTATATTGATTGTTTATTTAATTATGTTTATAATTTTTATTACTTTCTATTAATTAATTCTGTAACCTTTTTCCCCCTTTGTTAACCCTTTAATATTATGGATTAATCAGAGGGATCTAAGGCATCGACTTAGTTACACTGCATATTACAAGTTTTTACTGAATCAATTTATAAATTGACTTAATTTGATAGTCTTGACAGTTATCAAATTTTGTCGCCGTTGTCAGGGATCATTTTAAGTTTAATCAATCATATTAAGAGTATAATTAACTACTAGCTCTTTACTAACCATTGTTTTCCTTATTTTAGGTAGTTTTCAACACAATTGTGGTCTTCAAGTGTAAGAACAAGCAGCCGTTTACATCACTTGATAAAGATGTTTCTTCTTTTTCCTTTATTTTACTTGTACTAGATTCATTGATGATACTTATGTGATATTGATGATTTGTTGCTTTTTAAGATTTGCATTGATGACAATGTAAAATTTAAGTATGGGGAGGAATTTATATTGTATTTACTATTTTTGTTTTTAATTATATTTTTCTGTTTTTATGTTTTACTATTTCTGTTTAAATTTTACTATTTTTATTTTATTTTTTCTTGTTTCTGTTTTCTATTTTAATTATATTTTTTTTGATTTTCTGTTATACTATTTTTGTTTTAATTTTCTTGTTTCTATTTTTTATTCTACAATTTTTGTTTTATTTTTATTTTGTTATTTTTTTATTCTTTTTCTATTTTCTATTTTATGTTTTCAAATTCTGTTTCTATTTTATTTTTTTATGTTTTTAATTATTTTTTTCTATTTTGAAAAAATAGAATATATATATATATATATATATATATATATATATATATATATATATATATATATATAAAAGAAATTGTCTTTGTTAATTGTTTTTTAATGAAATTTTGAGATTTGTTAAAATTGTGAGCATGCATCAATTGAAGTTAAATGTTTATAACATAAGTAAATAAATTGTCTTTCATCTTAAGATTAATTAGTTTAGTAATGAAAATTAAATCGCTAGATTAAAGTTTAATAGAAACATACCTTGTGAGACTTTGAGCATTTTAATGAATGAATTGAGCATTTGCGTCATTCTATTCTTTCTTGTGTGATTTTCACTCATAGAATTGTTATTCTAAAACTTGTTTTGATTCTTTTTTATGTTATATTTTCACATGCATACATGAATACAGTTGAATCATTTTTTTTGAATTAGTCACTTTAGCTAAATAGCTAACCTTGCATATTTTTCCTTGATTAACTCATTTGAGCTTATTTGATCATTTCTTGTTTTTTAGCTCATTACATACCTTAAATGAAAAACTAAGTTCTTACCCAACTTTAGGAAATAAGAGAGCATCAGCATAGTTATTGGATGAGTTCTTAAACAAGTGTGGGGGTGTGCTAATTAGTGTGCAAAAGGGTTGATGAAAAAGGAAAGAGTGGTCAATTGAAATTGAAAAAAAAAAGAAAAAGAAAAAAAATAATTAAAAGTAGGCAAGGGGAAAATAATATGTAAAGAGAATTTGCATTACATAGAGTTGAGATAAACTTTCATACTTGTTACTTGAACTCAATCCTAATACTCTTTTATTCTCTTTAGTATTTAACTTGTCATATATATATTACTTCCTTCCTTTACCTTGACCTCATTACAACCTTAAATAAAGTCCTCTTGATTTGAGTGAGTATGTGTTTTGAGTAGTGAAGAAGTAGAAGATAAACAAGCTTATGGTAGTGCATATTTTCATGAGTTGAATTGAATGAAATACTTACCTTCTAAACACTTGAGAGATTGAGAGTAAAACTTGTGATGTTCTATCATTCTTGATATATGTTTTTCAATTGAAGTTACTATGTCTGTTGGTTTGAGATGTAAAGAAATGTTACTTCATGAATGTTTTAATTCTTTAAAGTTTTGGTTGCTCTCCTTTTGTATTCTTGAACATCATTGGAAAGTGAGTTTGTGTTATTTTTCCTTTGTTCCCTAGTAATGGATTTCTACTTTTACCTAAAAGTGCAAAAGGTTAAGTGTAGGGAAATTTGATAAACACAATTTTATATATTAACAATCCCTCATATTTAGTCTCTTAGACCTCTTATATGTTTAATTGATTGGTTTTGGCCACATTTTATAAGTTTGGGTTTAAATTGGGCTTAATTGTATTTTTCCCCATTATTGAGAATTTTACATTATTTCTATTATTTTGAGCATAACTTGAGTTCTAGACATATACAAATTATGAATTTTACCTTATAGAAAATTTGAGAGAAAGCTCTACAATTTTTATGAAGAAATTGAAGGCTGAATTAGATGTTTAGTGGGTCAGATTAGGCCACAAAATCAAAGCAGAGATGTTGTCGCTAGAACCTGAACGATACAAAGATTGGGCTATAATTTGGGCTGTAAATGTCATTTGGACCTGAAACTGGTGCCATTTAAAATATAAGACATATATATTCAATTCTTATAAAGACCACTTATAAACAATATGACGTCTTGATGGTGTTTACATCATTTGAAGTTAGCTGACGGACTTAGAGAGTTGTTAAGAATATTTTGGGCATAATTCTCTCATCTTAAGCTCAAATTATGCAAATTAGGTATCCAATTAATGGTAAGAGGAAGAGGATTAACCTTAAGCTACAGCTGCAGCCACCACAAAATAGTTATTTAAGGAGCAACATCCACCACAATTTTCTCCTACCTATTCTTTCTTGCACTTTCTCTCTTCATTTTTCTTCTTCTCATTTCTCTGTAGGTTTATTTTCTTTTATGTTTCTCTTCCCTCTCATCCTCATGTATGAGAGGGAAGAACCTTTTAAGCAATGCTAGGGATTAAAACATTCTTGATGTTTAATTTTAAGATCTTGCGATTAATGTTTACATTCTTATTGTTAATTAAATTTCTCTCCCCCTTCTATTGATTTTGCTGCATCTTCACTAAGTGCTTAAATTAGTTTGGGTGTTCATGCGATGGTTGCTTATATTGGGTTTGACCCAAATTCTATTAAAGATTGTTATTGCTAGTTTCCTATGTTGTGAAAATATAGAAGATTTGTGAAAATATGAAAGATATAAAGAGATATATGAACATATGTTAAAGATTTGTTAAAAGATTTGAAAAATATGTTAGAGATTTATGAGATATGTATAAGATTTGTGAAAAATTTGTTTACAATAGGAAACTAGAAAGGATGAGTTATAAATACTTGTATTTGGGAATTGGTAGTGTTATGAAAGTGAGAATGAGAGTTTGAGAAGGATTGTCTTGTAAGGCCTGCAAGCTATATTTGTTTTGATAGTAAATTTGACTCTTCAGATATGTGGATGTAGGCATATTAGTTGAACCATGTAAAACCTTGTGTGTGATTTGTATGATTTTTTTCTCAATTACTAATATTTATTGCATGTTTGTGTAGAAGGGGATGTGATATTCTCCAAAGAGATTGACAGAGATGTGGTATTCTCCAAAATATTGAAAGGGGGATGCATTAATACCCCCAACAAGTAGTATCAGAGTCAATGGTTCATCTGGGCCGAGTATTTGAAGACGGTAGTTGGTGATCGGGTTTAGCCCAAACCCATGTTAGCACATTGACAAGACTTGGGTGTTGGTTGGTAATCTTGAATACTTGGAATCGCTTTCGCTTGAGGGAGAGCATACTTATGTTGAGACTCATACTTGAGGGGAAGAATGTTGAAAATTCAAGTGTGAGTGTTGAAATCCAACAATGGTTTAGCTAGGACGAGTATTAGCATGGATGACGGTGGTTGAAGGATCCATGTGTAGGGTCCCTTGTGTCAAAAGTCTTCCTATCAATGTGAAAGTCAGGTGGCGTGTATGAAGAAGAGCATGTGTGGCCCGATTTGAAGGAGATGAGGGTCTTGGATGCAGGTTGAGCTCTTGGTGACACCGTCAAATGCTTGATAGAATTCCGCTTGAAAGGGAGTGACCGTGTGTGAAGGACTCACACTTGAGGGGGAGATTGTTAGGAATACAAGTGTGAGTTAGATGTGGGAGAAGAAATCCCACATTGAAAAGAAATAAACAAGTTGAAGGCTATATAAGTGGAAAAGACCCATAAACCTAATGTCTTAAGGTTTTGGGTCAAGATGTAGTGTCAAGCTCATTTATGTGATTCTTCACTCAGCTCGTTGATGGAGATTTCCCATGCTTTTGGGCTCCCCATATAGCTCAACAAGTGGTAACATAGTCGATGGTTCGAGGATCTAGGTAATGGTATGGTTCCTTTGAGCCCTTGTGTCGAAAGCTTGTCTGACAATGGAGGTCAAGTGACGTGTCTCGTTATGATGACGACAGATGTGTCGAAAGTCTTCTAGACATGGAGGTTAAGGTGTGTTTCATATAATGACGTTGCAAGCATGAAGATTTGATTTGAAGATTTGTTTAGAAGATTTGATAGATATAAAGGTTTGGAAGATTGAGCATTATGAATGGCTACAGGTGTTGTCGAAAGTCTTCTTGTCATGAAGGTCAAGCAGCGTATTCTATTGATAACGATAGATTTGAAGGTTTGAAGATTTGAAGATTATTTTGTTAGAGATGATAATGGAATTTGAATCAAGGTAGAGATTGTTGAGTTTGACCCAAATTCTATTAAAGATTGTTATCGCTAGTTTCTTATTTTGTGAAGATATGGAAGATTTGTGAAAATATGAAAGATATGAAGAGATATATGAAAATGTGTTAAAAATTTGTTAAAAGATTTGAAAAATATGTTAGAGATTTATGAGATATGTATAAGATTTGTGATAGATTTGTTTACAATAGAAAACTAGAAATGATGAGTTATAAATACTTGTATTTGATAATTATTAGTGTTATGATAGTGAAAATGAGAGTCTGAGAAGGATTGTCTTGTAAGGCCTGTAGGTTAAATTTATTTTTATAGTAGATTTGACTCGTCTCATCCGTGAATGTAGACATATTAGTTAAACCACATTAAACCTTGTGCGCGATTTGTATGATACTTTTTTTCAATTACTAATATTTATTGTATATTTGTGTAAAAGGAGATATGGTATTCCCCAACGAGATTGACGGGGATGTGATATTCCCCAAAAGATTGAAAGGGGATGCAATATTACCCCCAACAACTTAACTATCACATGTTTACAGAAATTAAACAATGCATCAAAGGCTTCTTGGATGTTGTTTGTTAAGCTTGGTTAAATTATAAATTTTAAGTTAATATAGGATTAGATAGGCATTTGATTCGTTTAACCTTAATTAATTAAATTCTAAATGCTTATCTAATAGATAATACATTGATCATCTTAAGGCTTCTTGATGTGATCTAAAGTTAAGAACTTGGTTAATAATTAAATAAATTATTAGTGATCAATGATGAATTAAACTCAAGAATAGTTAATTTTTTTACGTTGTTTGTTTACTTAATTATGTTTGTAATTTTTAATTACTTTCTATTAATTAATTCTGTAACCTTTTTTTCTCCATTTGCTAACCCCTTAATATTATTGATTAATTAGAGTGATCTAAGGATTCAACCCGGTTACACCTCATATTACAAATTTTTGGTGAATCAGTTTATAAATTTATTTAATTTGATAGTCTTAAAAGCTACCACCGGTCTACTAAAATAGTATATCAAATATTTATATGTGCTATTAGATAAGTTAATCTATCTATTTATGAGTAGCAAATCTCTCACAGAATCTCTCATAGATATATATATTAATTACATCCTACATAAATATGAAAATCAGTTATAAGAGATAACAATATTATGTATTATTATCCTAAATAATAGTATTTAATTCAGATTAAATTATGATTTTTATCACTCAAGATGCTCTTATAAATATCTTGCAATGTCATAAATATATACATCTAGTTTCAAATACTACTAACCTTGTGTATAGTCTAACTTGAGCGTCGAAGTACCTTTTATAAATAATCACCTCCTTGTACCACCATCGCTGCCACCATGTTACGGAGAATTCCACCTTCAACCACCAATTCAAATATTATACTGAATCTTGTTCCAAACACCTAGGATTAACTATTTATGTGATGTTTGTATGTATCTGGGACTTGATGACTTTGTAGTTATGTAACGAAGCATTATGTTTCTTGAATAGTTGAATTATTAATATTCCACCAGTTTTGGCAATGACGAAACGAAAAGAAAAATGAAATTTAAGATTTCACTATCACATATAAGTTTTATAACAAAACTAATATAAGACTTAAAAAAAAAGAAGAAGAAATGATCAAGTCTTGGCTACGAGATTTGTATAGCTAATAGATGAATTCTAGTTGGTTTACTATACTTGGCAGATAAATTGTTGTTTTAAATTAAAAAAAATAAGAAAAAAAATCATTCATAAAATTAGAAGGAAATTCAACTCAAATAAAAATAATAATTAAATTATCCCAAGGCATATTACTGGATTCTTTTTATAACTAGTTGATTGTTATTATTCCTTAATTGTTTTCGTTTGAAATGCACAGACCCTACAAGGATGGGTACTTGACATATGTAATGCCTTTAACATAGATATCAAACTCTGGCAAGATGACCAACTCGTACCCGCGGTATTTTTATCTTTCTGGATCATCAAGCAAAAGAGAGTGAGAACAAAATTCTTGGTAAAAAAGAAAAGAAACAATAATAATTTTGAATTAATGAAATTTTAGCTGTATAAATACGAAAAATAATTTTTATTTCTTTCTTTCTTTCAATTCTTTTCCAATTTATAATCAAGTACATTAACTCTAGCAAATTCTCAAAGCTGAAAACTTTCAATATTAACAGAATAGAAAACTAATGTTTAGATTTGCAGGAAATTAAATTATCTCTTCCTTTATCCCTTGTAAAAATTTTGGAGGCTTGAGCTCCCTTTCTGTAGGACTTTGATCCCTTTCTTCTCTTTTTTTTTTAGCTAATATACTTTCTCCTGTGAGCTCACTTTAGTTAACGGCGTCCCCTCAACCACTTTTTCTTTATTTTATAATTTTGGCCATAATATAACACTTAGATCATATATAATTCTATAGGGATAAATATTTCTCTATTCCTCCATCCTTTTATAAAAAAACAAAACTTTCCTTTTAGAAATTGGGTAATTTATTCTACTCATGGTTTATATATATATATATATATAAAGAATACCAGCTGCCAAATCAAGGAAACAATCATGAGTTTGAACCTATCATGGCAAGTAATTTAACAACAGGACTTATTTTCTATTATCATGCATTTGTCACAAAAGAATCCAGCCAAATTTCCATGGGAGATAATGCCACCCCATAGGTAACTAATAAACAAAAAGTTTCAATTAAATTAAGTTAAATAAGTTTTATTTATATATATTAGAAGTTTCTCAATGAAAGGACCAATTTTGAGATCAAGTATTCATCCTTTTAGGATCTGTGCATTTCAAACTAAAACAAGTAAGGAATAATAACAACCAACTATAGTAGTATTATTATTATTACAACACTATTATAATAATAATAATAATAATAATAATAATAATAATAATAATAATAATAATAATAATAATAATAATAATATTTCAAGTTCTGTGAAGTTCAACTACACCAAAATATAATAACGTGTCAAATATTATGGGATTATAGTCCCACCTTCTTAATCCGAAGAGTCCATATCATATCAAGTCAAAATAAGAATTCATCCCTTTGTTTTAAATCTTGATCCGTGGCTGCCTACCACGAGATTCTAGTCTCACAAGCTTCATGTTTCATGTAGTTAGGAAAAGGAAAGATAAAAGTCCAAATTTAAAATCTTAAAATCCATAATTTTCTTGGCTATAGTCTTCAGATTTCTCAAACATATGGGTGAAAAAGGAGATATGTCTCCTTATTCTGAAAACAGAGTCAAGGGGATAAAGAAAAAATACATTCTTATAGAACAAAACCCCCCATTTTCGTGACTCCAGAAGAGTATATTCAAGAACTAATAAAAAATACTTGGCTTGCATACATTCTGCATAAAATCAAAATCATGAATAATAAAGAAAGAAAAGAAGAAGCTTTTTCAAAAGATTTGAGTTTTCAACCAAGAATTAAAAGCAGAAAAGATCAAGAAGAAAGGAAGAGTTTGTTTTCTTCTCTACCTCAAAGGAACACGTGAAAAGAGTGGGGTTGATGAAGAAGCAACTCCTGTGCTTGTTCCTGCGTTCCCTCTCTCTTTAGTTTCTCGAAGTAAGATTTTTCTAACTTGTGTTTTTGTGGGTGAGAAAGAATGCTGAGGGGTCGTATTATATAGGGGAGTAAGGGATGCATGTGTTTTCTCTTACCTGTTACTTACTGATCCAGTTACAATCCCTTTTGCCTTCCTTTTTAAGAAACTTGACGTATGATATGGTGATGTCTTGTGAAGAGTAACAGCAGGTGTTTCTCCAGTGTAGTAAGTTGTGGGTGTATCTAAAGACTAAGTGTACATAAGAATTGGGGGATGTTGTTTCTATAATACCCATCATGTGGCTGATATGTGGTTGGGAGAAAAAAAATCTGATATAGGTTAATGATTAAGTTTTTCCTATTTAAGTTATTTCTCATTCTTTCACTTTTGTTTATTCTGTTATTTTTCCTTTCTAGGTTGGCTTTTGGTAATTTTGGGAGTTGGCCTTTGGTAATTCAGAGGGTTGCCATTTGGGTAATTTAAGGGTTGGCTTTTGGGTAATTTAAGGGTAAAAAACAACGATGTAATGTATTTTTTTATTATTATTGGTGACAATAAGGTTTTTAACTTATGTCCTCATATAAATTACTCAATTTCTTTATCACGAACCCAATTCTATTTACTTTTATTGTTTAGATAGTTTTTTTAATTTTTTCCTCAAAATTTTATAATTATCATCAAATACAGGATTAACTTTTATCCCTAAAATAGGTCATTTTAATTAAAAATTTCATACAAATTTCTTATCACTTAGGTAGTTTTCTAAATACACTCTTTTAACTTTTTTTAAATTTCAAAATCCTAAAAATTTCTATACACTTAAATTTATTTATTATTTTCCTAATTTATTTTTCTAAAACAAATATGGACACGTTTATTGTCTAACTTATACAAAATTTACATTTTATACACATAGGTATTTTAATTCTAGGTTTATTTATTTATTTATTATTATTATTATTATTTATTTTATAGGAGGATGTTACAGAAACCCCACATCATGTTTATACTAACTTCATCTTGTAACCCAAGGTTTGTGCATGTAATGGTTTGGGGGTTCTATGGTTATTTTTCTCCAAGAATGGCGCGTGATTTGCAAGAGACGGCGGTTTTATGGTGTTGAAATTGCATGGGGTTTTGTGACTCATGGATGCCAGCACACTGCAGTGACCGGGTTACTTTGTTGATGGAGGTTTTGTGTATATGGTGTTGGTTGGTGGCTGGTCTGAGCTTGTGGATTTGTGCATTGGGGACTTGGTTATGGGTGTATATATTTTTTTAAGGGAAGGTGGCGTAGATGGTGGTTCCCAGGGAGTGAGGAAGCAGAGGAGGTGAGGTTGAACTGCTAGTCTCAAGGGCATTGGGATTCGGATGTTTTGTTCGTTGTTAGGGGAATCTCTCGGTGTTGGTGATTTTGAGTCTCAATGACTATGCTGGAGTCTCGTATATGTTGATGGAGGATATGCGATTTGCTAGATGTCAAGTTCTGCTTACTTCATGGTTGATTCTGGAATACTGATGAGAGAAGAGAAAATCACAAAATAAGAGGGGGTTCGAAGATTATCATGTGACTCTCACGTTGTCACTTATACTCTCTATATTAGTTCATTGATAAAAATCATGACGGAATGAATAAAATGTACACATTAAAAAGTCGGAGTATCGATTTGGCCGTTTTTAATGTTTCAACACCAAAATTTTCTCTTAAAATTATATGAAATTCTTACATAAACAAAAATATTACATGAAATTGATGTAGGGAGGTGCTGTTTTCTTTGGAGAGTGTAGTCAAACATATATAATTTTTTTTATGATATAATTTTATGTGGATAAGAGTATAGGAGTTGGGGAGGATGCTATATTTTAAAGTTAGGACATATAACAAGTCTGGACAAAACCTTACAATGATACTTACATATTAACTATTAATGAAATGTTACAAACGAAGACCACCCACCAATAAGAATCAAACTTAATACTTTATTGTCAACGCAATTTGATTCTATGTTGAGCCAACTCACTCAATAATAATTTATTTGTTTCTATCAGATTAAGCCCTGAATTTGGTTAACGTGTGTTTCATTCATACTCGTAGTACTCACCAATATACACTGGTTGAAGTTAATGCACAAGCACTATCTTCACTTACTAATAATTTAAATTAATAAAGTCAAAAGTGATTCATGCAATGAAAATCAATTGTAATTTTAGATAAAAGATTCTAATTCTGGAATCGACATTTTAAAAAGGTTTTTAACTAATCACCACACTTGATTTAGAATTGCAAGAGCAATTTATTACGAAAAAATTTTAAATTAATAAATATTAATAAATTTAGGTTTTCATATCAATATTTTAGAGTAAAATTTATTATGGCCCTTAATAGGTAATTAAATTATCAAATTGGTATTTAGCAAAGCCACAAAGATTGGACTAATTATAGCACTGAAAAAAAAAAGATTGGACTAATGATAAATAATTTTAATAGTTTGCATCATATTATAAATTCAAACTCATTATACTAGTTGATATTTAACAATTAAATTTTTTAACTAAAAAAAATTGTTCTTACATTTATTTGAGAATTAATTTTCATATTTAATATTAATAACAAGCTGAAGTCATATTTGTTTAAATTGCAACCATTCGCCTTTATTTTCCAAAAAATATACTTTTTATGGAATTTTTTATGTAAGAACTTAGTTAAAAATTGACATATATATTACTACTTTGAGGATCATATTAAAAAATATATTTACTAATAAAATTGTTCTAGATTTTTATTTCGTGAAATGGACCTATCTTAATTAATAAAATTATTATATTTTAAACTTTACCAAATATTAGGATGTCCTAGTAAGAGTTTCTGAATTTAGTTGAAGTGAATTAAAAAGCTTGCTGATAAAATAGAAAAGTGCGGAGAGAATTAAGGTTGTACGAGGATAATGATAAAGTAAAAGAAAAGAAGAAAAAAGGAAAAAGAAAAAAATTAGAGATCCATATATAGGCTTTTTGACCAAAGTGCCATTTTTGACAAAAAAATATTAAAAAACCAAACTAATTATCGAAAAATACGGTGACATTTTTTATTTTTGTTGGGTCGCGTGGAATATAAGCGCTTGGCGATCCACGTGGAATACGCCACTGGCGTATTCCACGATGGATCTCGTCAGATTCCACTTAAACCCCTATCTATGCAACTTCTTTCATTTATCAAATTTTCACATTTCTCTAAATTTCATTCTCTCTAAACTCTCTCTAAAACTCTCTTGTGGTTATAAGTTGTCGAGAATCATATTCGTAAAGTATTTTATCGTTAGATTATTATTGTTATTGTTATATATATTATTAAATATTTTAATTATTAGAATTATTATTTATGATTTTTTGTTATATATTAATTATATTTTGTATATTTGTTTGATTTTTAGAATTATTATTTATGTTTTTGAGTTTTTATATTAATTGTGTATTGTATCTTTGTTTTAGTGTTAGAATTATCGTTTATTTTTTTTAGTTTCTATATTATTTATGTATTATGTATATTTGTTTAATTGTTAAAATAATTGATTATTATTATTATTATTGATTACTATTATTATTGATTATTATTATTATTATTATTATTATTATTATTATTATTGTTATTATTATTATTACTATTATGTCTTTTATTATTATTATTAATTGTGTATGTATGATATATGTTTTATTATTATTTAGTAGGTTTTTAGTATTTATTTGTTTCTTTTTTATTATTGTTACGAATTGTGTATGTATGATATATGTTTTATTGTTATTTAGTAGGTTTTTAGTATTTGTTTGTACAAAATTAAATTATTTGTGTTGTTGTTATTATTCAGAAGTACAAGATGAGCAAACACCTTGTTGTTCTCATTTACTACAATGGGAGAACGTATGAAGGTAATGTACAAAGGTCCTCGTCCCAAGTCTATCATGATTCAACGTGATACGACTATTGAGCTTTTAAAAAGGAGAATTCATTTAAAATTAAGGCTCCAAGAAAATCAAGTTGTGTCTAGCATTGTGTACAGATTTCCACAATGGAATAATGTTCTAAGATGGATAGCTTTTCCATTAGAAGATGATGAAGATGTTGCTTGCATGATTGAAGCATCCTAACTTAACTTCTATGGAGTTGTATGTCGAGACGGAAACAAGTGAGCACAACTAAGCATGCTTTGAAGCTCCTTTCGAAAAAAGTCTGGTCCTTCTGTCGAATCATCGTACCCTATCAACACTCAATTCTCCATAACACATGCTGTCCTAGTACAATCTCAAGAAGTTGGTACGTCCGCAATGCCTTTGAATGGAGCTCATTTAGGTTGGATCTTGAAATCGATAACCCGCATGGCGGATGCATTATCGACACAAGCGATGATGAAGGGAGATGCATGGGGGTGAAGATACAGACACCGACTTAGAAGAAGATGAATCCGACCCTGAAGTAAATATACAACAACTAGTCCCTCCATTGGTAGTTGCTCCTGAATCTACGTATGTGCCTCCATGCCCTCAGTTTTCTGAAATCAATTGGGATGCGCTGAATACATCTGATAATCTTCGTGAATTAGATTCTCGTGATATTTGGAGTCCAGATGAAGAATTATATGTCGGATTACAATTTCTCTCTAAAGAAGCTGTCAATTTGGCCCTAAAACATTATTCTATTATTAGACATCAGAATTACAAGGTTGAAGATTCTGATACACAGCGGCTAACTGTTAAGTGTCCTAGAGCTGTTGATGGTTGTAATTGGAGGGTTAGGGCCATTCTAAGTAAGAAATCAAACTTGTGGGAAATTCGAAAATATAATGGGCCTCACAACTGTGTCAACCCAGCCATTTCACAAGATCACCAGAAGTTAGACTCTCGTATGATCTGTTCTTGCATTCTGGAGATGGTGAAGTAAAAACCTGATGTAGAATATGATGGCAAATTGGATTAATTCGATTCCAAAAGAACAATGGAGTTTAGCATATGATGGTGGCCACAGATTTGGTCATATGACGACGAACTTATCTGAGTGTATGAATGGGGTATTGAAAGGTGGCAGAAACCTACCAATAACAGTACTTGTTCAGATGACATATTACAAATTGGTAGAGTACTTTGTTAATCGTAAGGAAAATGTATGGATTGACGCAAACCAGGACCGGGACAAAGATGTAGAAAATGTGGTGAATCTAGACATAACTCTCGCAGTTGTCGTCGTGGTGGATCGACTTCTTTGAGGAATGACCAAGCAGGGCCATCCACTTGATTAGGACATAATTTAATTCGCATTGTATTGTAATGAATAACTATTTATGTGTAATTGAATATTTTCAGTATGTAATTTGATAATCTACGTTATTGTGCTTTTACTGGTGTCTATTAATTTATGCTTGATACATTCATATTTAATATGTATATTCGATTCTATAGTATGTTCTATTATTTGAAGACTTACCTAATGTCCTTATCGGTTGCTTGATTACAGCGTGAGGCATGGCATTCCACCTGCGCCCAGGCCCAGAGGACCTATCAGTACTAGAGATGCAGGACTTTCATGTATCACAACATGTATGGCAAGGAAGACCAGATCGTCATCTGCGTGTCAAACGTGCCCATAAATTTAGACATATGGACCCAGATCAGCGGATCCGCCATACCTAATGGTTTCGTGGGGGTTGCCCATATGGGGTATTGCACCATCGATCACTCCCTCATTACAGCATCAGTTGAGAGATGGCGCCCCGAGACACACACATTTCATATGCCTACCGGAGAGTGCACCATCACATTAGAGGACATTGCTATTATCTCGGGACTTCCCATTGATGGTGATGTAGTTACTGGTCGTACATCCCATCCAGATTGCATGCAGCTATGTGAGACCTTGTTGGGATCGCAGCCGCCTGAGTCACACGTATTAGGTGGACGTGTTGATATGTCGTGGCTCTGGAGCACATTCCGTACACGACTTACCCCGGCTGACGGAGACGATTATGTGATGCAGTGTGCACAGGCGTACATACTTCGGTTGATCGGGAGATTGCTATTTCCTGACCATTCTGGTAAATACGTGCACATGATGTTCCTTCCTCTCTTGGAGGACTTTACCGTTGCTGGGAGATACAGCTGGGGATCGGCGGTTTTGGCCTATTTGTATAGAGAGTTGTGCAAGGCCACAAATTACAGTGTGCACGAGATTGGAGGTGCTTGCATACTGTTGCAGTACTGGGCATGACACAGATTTCTACCCCTTGTCCCTACACTCGTAGATGATACTGATCCTGTTCTTGTGGCTGCCTACGTTGCTGCCCGTGGTCCCCTACGTCCACTGGGATTTCGGTGAGTTTCTCAACATATCTTTACATTAGTTTATTATATATATTATTTGTGTTGACATCGTATGACTTTGACATATATATAGGTGGCATAAACATAAGGTGTTGATTGAGACACCGATGGGGGTGCTTCCATATTACCGTCGATTTTTTGATCAGATGAAGAGTGATGAGGTCAGTATCTGTTTATAGTGATTTAAATAAGTTAATTGTCTTGCATTCTAATTCTTTATACAATTGTGATTGCAGATAACATAGCGGCTATATACGGATGAGATTGTGGCTTCACTGCCAGCGTTCTGTGTCGCGGGTAGAGACATATATCTGGCAGTGGTTCCACTTATCTTTTTTCACATTGTTGAGTGGCACCAGCCAGACAGGGTGATGCGTCAGTTTGGTCTGGACCAACCAATACCACGGAGACCACACCAACCTGACGAGTTGCACTCGATTACATTGGCCGGACGTCACGACGTGGATTGGCGAGCCACACACCTTGCACACATAGTCATCTGGGATACGCGGTGGGAACGGTGTGTTGTTGGTTGGCCTTTGGAAGCTCCCCTTACTGCACAGTCTGAGTACATGCGCTAGTACAAACAGATTCCGAGGACCGGTGCATCCATTGGGTTTGTGGTAAGCTTTTTACCAATATGTTCGCTATTTGTTTTGAACATTTTGTATTTTATATTGATAATGACGTGTTATATTTGTATCTTAGGTGACATTGCGAGAGAAACGTCATGCGTCGGCTAGGAACCCTAGTTCGGGATTTAGTATGGCTAGCCTTCAACGGTCCATGGAGGACATCTTATCTGCAGTGAGGGAGCATGATCGCATCACATTAGATCACCTACGTCCAGCTCCTCCTGCAGATGAGATTCCCGGACCATCCGAGTAGTCTGATGAGCAGCGACCGCGCCGTAGACGGAGAGGGTTAGCCAGTACTCGATCACGACTACGTCTTCCAGATGACTCGGTTCTTCTGGCACGTGCCTAGTACGCGCCCACCGCCCACTTCTCTGCTGCTAACGATCGTCCTCTCGCCCACCACCTCCTCGTACTGCCATATCCATGTTATCCACCATCTACATCATATCCACCACCTACTTACCCTTACCCACCATATCCTTATACTTTTACCCTGACACCGTCATTTCCATATCCACCGTATACGGGTTACCCACCATATCCTCACTCATCACAGCAGGCGGGACCTTCTTCCGATCCCCATCACAGACCCCCACATTCGATTTCAATGCCCTTCTCATTGATGTATATGTACTATATTTTATTACATTTACTTGATTAAGGATTATTGTATTTATATGTACTGAGATTTTTTTGTTATGTTTATGCATCTTATACGTGTTTTCTTGATATGAATTGAATATATATAAATATGTTTCATTATACAGGATGAAATATTTTTGGGAACGTCCGATTTTTAGGGGAAACTCTGTCAATTTTTTTATAGAATCGGTTAAACTATTAAAGTAAATTAATTTTGTAGAGATAGGACAAATCAATTTTTATATCCTGTCTAAAACTGTTATTTGGTGAACCAGCAGGATAGGATAAATCAATCCTATCACCTATCTTATCGTGTCTATTTAGTTCAAATTCTATCCTGGGAGAAATTTGGGTTTAGAACTCAACAGGATATGATAAGGAGATTTAAAGTATAATATAATTAAAGTATAATAAAATATAACATGGTTACCAAAAAAAATGTATAATAAATATTAAATATTTAAAATAATAAAATACTAATAATTAATTTTTCAAATTTATTTTTATTTTGTCTCAAGGCTAATTTTGTTATTTATATTATTTTGAAAATTTGAAAAATATGCCAAAAGAGGCATATTGGGTCTTCCCGTCCATTAGGGTCAGGCCCTAATCCATTTAGAAACCAAGATTCGGTACATTCGGCCCATCTTTTTATTCGTCGGGCGGTCTAGCCCATTCGAGCGAGCCGGTCCTGGGTCCGGTCCATTCGGGTAAGTCCCAACACATTCGGGCCAGCCTAGCGCCCAGTCCAGTCCATTCGGGTCAGTCTAACCCATTTGGGTCACCAATGGTCGGATTATTATAGCGGTCTCAACCCATCGACTTAGCAAACTTTGATAGCCACGTCATGGGATACGCTAAGCGCTCTGGCGTATTCCACGTGGATCTAAGCGCTCTGGCATATTCCACGTGGTCAACAAAAAAAAAATAAAAAATCTTGTGAAAACAGTGGCATTTAAAAATTAGTTTGAGAAAAGTGGCATTTTGATAATATTTTTTATCAAAAATGACACTTTGGTCAAAAAGCCTCTATGTATAACTAGTAAATATCTCGTGTATTCTATGAATTTTTTAAATTTAGATATAATTAAAATAAATATAAATTAAAAGAAAAAATATTCAAAAGTATAAAAAATATGCATAATTAATTTATTTAAATATAATCTAAAAATATATAAATTAAAAGAGAAAAATATATTTAAAATTATAAGAGATAGACATAAATAATTTGAATTTAAATTTAAAATCTAAAAAAAAAAAGCTAAAAAGAAAAAGAGTAGATTAAGAGATTAAGCCACTAAGTTACTTTAAAAAAAGTGTCCTCTAATTTGTTATATAGAAGTGAATAGCCTGTCTTTGATTTATTTTTCTCCTATCCTTAAATAGTTAACATTTTGCCATTGAAGCTATTTATAAGTTATAGCATTCTTGGAGCCGGAGGCCACTCACACTCTTCCCTTAATTTCATGGAAATAGGAAGAATACACCAAGAAATGTAAAAGGTACTTGCTCCACCTTCGCTCTTGTGCCTTGGCGTTAGTGGCTCCAAGGTGGAGTTCACTATGATGGAACCTCTTTTTGTTCAATCTTTTCAAACTGCATTTTCTAACTAAATTTCTATAAATTTGTGTTATATAGGCCAAAAGCATATACACCTTTTTAAATAAGGAAACAGGCCTGCATGCTATAGATAATAAAAATCACTTGAATCAGTTCACGGCAGGGATGGATTTAAGTGTAAGAGTCGAGATTCATGTATTTACTTAAATTATAAATTTTTCTTTAATTTTATATATATATTTATTTTATTTATTTTTTTATATATAAAAATAATTTTTATCTTTATTATTAAAAATAATATTAATAATATTATTTTTATTCTTACTATTTAAAATATCTGAATCTGGTCACTGATTCACCGTCTGCAGTTGGGCCTTCCCTTAATATATATGATTTATTTAATATATAATTTTTTAAAAAAAACATTGACGTAACTTGTTTATTATATGAGTAAGTCAAATTAGATCGTAAGTCTCTTATGATCACTCACCTTTTCTCGCCTCTAATAGAAGTAGGTCTCACAATCCTAATTTAACTAAACAAAGGGTAGAAAAAAACTCAGTGGGCCCAAAAATGAGGGCTATGGGGTTCAGGCGTTCAGCCACTCTCGAGTGACAAAGTTGACCAAAAAAGCCCAAGGAATTTGGGCTCAAGCACCCTAACAGGAAAAGTAGGTCCTACAAGTCCGATTTCGCCGAACAAAAACGAAAAACATATGTAGTAGACTCAAAAGTTGGGTCTAGAGGGTAAAAACCCTCGAGTTGCAAAGTTAGCCCAATGAATCCTACCTCTATGGGTTCAGACACCATAAGATGCAAGTGACCAGTTTAAATCCTAATTGAATCCTAAGTTTTATTTTTATTTCTTAAATATCTCAATTTCAATGGAATCCTAAACCTATAAAAAAAATTCAATAGCATTATCTAACTTTATTTTTATTCCATTTTTTTATTAAATTTAAATTCTTATTATAACTAATCTTAATTTTGTCAGCATTGTCTTTGATTAATTATTAATTGTATCTTATTTACTTAATTTTCAGACTTTTAATTTTTTTTCATTTTTTATTCCATTTCATGAGTATCAAAATCTTAATTGAATCTTAAATTTATACGAATCATTTTAATAACAATGTCTTACTTTATTTTTTTTCTTTTTATTACGTTCAAGTTCTTAAGAAAAATCTTAAATAAGAAAAATACCTATGAAAAAGGGTCACTACAAATCAATTATGAATGCAACCTATATAAATAGAGTTATATATTTCTTATTCATGGCTCAATTGAGAAATTTTTCTAAGACTCGATTGATAAATCTATCTTTTTCCTAATATAAGATGATATGAGATGTCATATTTTTTTAATCTATAGTTTAAGTATATATGGGTATCATACTCTAAATCAAATCTTAAATTTATGCAAATCCTTTCAATAATATTATTGTACTTTTTTTAACTTTTCTTATTAAATTTAACTTCATAAAACTAATATTAGTTATGTAGATTTGTCATAGATTAATTAAATTTTATTTACTTTATTTTTAAGCTATTATATTTTCTTTTCTTATTTCTCAAATATCTATGTCCCAATCAAATACTAATTTTTTATGAATATTTCAATAACACTATGCTATTTTATTTTTCATTCCTTTTTACTAAATTTAAGTTCTTATGAGTAATATTAATTTTATTACTATATTGACCTTGATTATTTATTAATTATTTTATATTTGCTTGATTTTTAGATGGATAATTTATTTCTTATTTTCTTTTTTTTTTCTATTTCTCAATTATTCTAATCACAATCAAATCTTAAGTTTATATGAATAATAAATTTATACGAATGTTTATAATTACATTATCCTAATTTATTTATTTTTATCAAATTCAAGTTTTTAAGGCTAATCTTAAATATTAAAATTATGTGAAAAAAGAGCACTACAAATCAATTATGAATATGAACAAACATAAACAAAATAATATAACAAATATAATTACAGGACAGTGTTCAAGATAGTTAAATGCACAAAACTGTAATTTATTAGAATCCTTTCAATATCATTATCCAACTATTTTTTCTTCTTATTAAATTCAAGTTTTATTTTTTTGTTAGTATTATCCTTAATTGATTATTTTTTATTTATTAAATTTCTCTTAGAAACATGTATCGCTTTGTTCATTCAGCGATTTCTAAATTGTAGGAATTATTTTAATAGTATTATCCTACTTATTTTTTTATTTCTTCTTAATAAATTCAAATTTTTAATTTTATTAGCATTTTCTTTGATTATTTATTTTATTTTATTTATAAAATCTCTCGTACTAAATTATGTCACTTTTCTTCTTTTTACACTTCTACTTTTATGCTTTAGTATAAGAATAACGGAATGTTCAATGGTCTTTAAAAATAAAAATTATGGGCTTTCTGTGCGAAGTAACAAGGTTAAATGAAAAAAAATATAGAATATTTTTTCACGCTCAGCAATAAAAAGATTCAAAACATTAGGCAAATAGTACACCAATCAAACATTCACAACTCAAATTACTCCACGTGATTAACTTGATTTAGTATGCCTTCTTTGGAGTTTGACACTTAATACTTAACTTTTTTGTAATATAAGTTAAATTTAATGTTTAAATTAGAGAAATTCGATGGTGAAAAAAGCTTTTACTACATTATACTAAATGTGAAAATTAATAAAACAAAATTCTTTATAAGAAATAAGAATAATAGACTATAATGAACTTGTTATTTTCTCTCTTTGATGTGAGAAACTTATTGTCACGTATTAAAACCACGAAGGGATTTGAAAGGATCCTTTTCTTTCCTTTTTTTTTTTTAAATGTTGTGAGCTATTCTTTATAATTCAATTTAAAGTTCAAACATGTGAATATTAATTTTAGTTGAATCATGAATTTCTGTGAATCTTTTGAATACTATTACCCTACTTTATTTTTTATTTCAACTCAAGCATATGAGTATCATAATTTCAGTAAAATCATAAATTTAGATGAGTCTTGCATTTAGTGACAAAGTAGATTCTTTCTTTTTATCTTTATTTTATCCTCATCAGTGATATCTAAAAGTTGTTATAGAGAAATTGAGAAGTGTATTTGTTGCACACTCTCCATGAGGACAATAACTATGATGATCACCTTACTAAGTTCGGTGCATGCAATAAAGTTCATATCTAGATTTGGAACTCGCCTATTATTCAATAATGATAAATTATTAAAAAAAAGTTTAACATTCTACAAAAATATTGTCATATTATCTTATTAATGTGTGTTGGTCTGAGTGGAAGGGATTTAAGTTCCTTAAGTATGTAGTCCTGTGTTTTATCCCAAGATTTATGTGTATGAAAACAAAACAAAGATTGTTGGGAGGGGTCTCCACTTAGGCATTTGACAGTATGTCAAGAGATTTGTTTTTCATCTATCGAGTAGGAGGATACTCAGGAAAACAAAAAACAAAATGTTACATTATCTTTGAGGGGAGCCTCAACCCTTTAGATTTTATCAAAATTTTTCTGGACAATAACATGTGATTTTTTAAAGTTCATACTATCAATTCAAAATTTAAGTTGCAGATGTTGCATTCTACATGTGCTAGCCAGCCATGGTCTCAAGTGGTTTTATTGTCAAAATGTTATGTTGTTCAAAGTGTTTCGTGTCTTGATTATCTTGTGGGTAGTGAAAAAATTATTTTCTTTGGGGGATAAGGAAGTCCATTACACAAACATCATTATTCAATGGGGGTGGTGACAATATTCTCCTCAATAATATCTAAAAAGGAAAAAAAGTGGAGGAAAAATGTTTCACTTGGATAAAGTCTCACATGGAGCAATGAAAAAAAGTAAGAAAAATGTTACTTAGTTGTGCTTTTAGAAGTCCCACACTGGATGTTGAGTGAAACTATAACAGCTTAATAACGGTATCCTAGTATATCTGACATATATTTGGATAAGCAATATCAATCATGGTACTTCTAACTTAAATATCAATTAATCCATAATATTTAAACAACTAATTATGGAGAGTCATATCTAAAATATCCTAGTATATCTGACATATACTTGGATAAGTAATATCAGTCATGTTACTTCTAACTTAAATATCAACTAATCCATAACATTTAAACAACTAATTATGGAGAGCCATATCTAAAAGTCATATATATATATATATATATATATATATATATATATATATATATATATATATACACACACACACACACACAAAACTTTTACATTTTCAAAGCAAATATAAATAATTACATAAGTTTTGAACTGAAAATACTAAAACTAAACTAATCTAGTTCTTCTGTTTTCTTCATCTTCTTATCCTTTTATAGGGTCTTGACCTAGATTTACATGGAAACATAGCGAGGTGAGAAATTATAATTCTCAGTATGAGTAATCAATACTAGTATTTAAACATTTATACTGAATAAATGAAGTTTGAAACATCTCAGGTCTAATTATTCATTAACATGATATAAGCACTATTTAAATATCAACTCATAATGAATAACACTACTATCATTGGATTAACAATTGCAACAGGTAAATGAAAGTCTACTTACTAAACTCTTACACATAACTTAGTTATTCATAGGAACTGTGTTTCCTTGTTTTTATCTGTGTAGAATAGGCTAAATAACCCTTAAACTAGTTGGCAATAAGTGGACTGTTCCATCACACAATAGTGAATGTACTACTCCCACTGCCTTCCTGATGATGAGTGAACTGTTCTATGTACTACTTCCATAATATCGTATCTGATGATGAGTAGACTATTCCATGTACTACTTCCACAAGATTATATCTGATGATGAGTAGACTGTTTCATGTACTACTTCCACAACATCATATCTGATGATGAGTGGACTGTTCCATGTACTACTTCCACAACATCATATCTGATGATGAGTGGACTATTCCATGTACTACTTCCACAACATCATATCTGATAACTCTGGCCCGATTGATGGGGACTATTATGAAAAATCTCTTACTAGGAATTTAGGATGCCCTTCGCTATCAAAGGATCAACTCCTATAATTCCAACTACGATAAGGATTACTAGAGAAATTTCACATTGAGAATTGAGGATCTCCTCCTTATCAAAGATCAACTTCCACAATTCTCTCACCAAGTGCTTGTCTCACAACTCCACTTTTAGCAAAATATTTGTCTCACTACTTTGTAAGGTCAAGGGACTTATCTTGTTCCTTGATAATCACATGTTTTATACATTAATAAACCTTTATTTTTAGTTATTTACACTCTTCATGTACTTAATTTATTGAGCTTGGTCATGTTTTGTAAGTTTGAACTCAAATTTGGGCTTAATTGATCTTTTCCAGCATCATTGAGGTTTTACATTGTTTCTGTATTTCAGCCATATTTTGAGCTCTAGATATTTAAAAATTATGTATCTTACCTTGTAGGAAAGATAAGAGAGAGCTCTACAACTTTCATGAGAGCTACAGAGCTAATTCGGATATCTTCTGGAGCTAATTGGGTCTGGAAGTCAGAACACGGGTTCTGTCAATGGAACCCGAGTAGTGTGAACTAATCAGGACATAACTTGGGTTGTGGATATCATATGGGCCTGAAACCGGTGGAAAATGAAAACTAAGACATATATCTCTAATTCATTTGAAGATCATTTTTCCAAACTATGACGTTTCGATGGAGTTTTCATCCCTTGAAGTCAGCCAACGAAATCAGAGACCCTTTGAGAATGATTTGTCCATAACTTGAGTTATAGACCTCCAATTAACATAAGGTTTGGATCCATTTTCTCATAATTGACCCAGCTTTGTACCCATCAGGTTTCTAAGGGGGTAAGGCCAAAAGAGGGGTTAATTATAGAATTGGGAGGCAGAAATCCGAGACTACCTCATTCTACACACACTTCTCACCTTCTTTCTAGACTTTTCTCTCCTCTTCTCTCTTCTTCCTCAAGCTCCTTGACGGTGATAGCTATGGAGGTCTAAACTTCTGTAATCAATTCAGGTATTCTTGAAGAAATTGTGGTTTGGATTCTTGAGATCTTGATTATGTTTTGTGTTTGAATTGCATTTAGATTCCTCTTCTTCTTCTTCTTCTTCTTCTTCTTGAACTTGAATGCATGAATAATAATTCTATTTATGTTTGATCTGATTGGATCTTGATTTAAGATTAAGAATTATGATTAAATTTATAATTGATTGATCTGAATTAATCACGAAATTACAGAGGTTAGGTTACTAATTTGTGCCTAGGTTAATTGAATTCAGATTTGAAGTTAACATAGATCTAACATGAATTGTGTGATTACAAATTTGTGTCTCATTTGTTAATTGAATTCTAGATGATTGTCTAGTATGAATCTGGATTTGATGTAGAGATTTCGGTTAAATCCAAATTAACCATTCAACTGTACTTCAAATGTTTGTTGAAAGATCTATGATAGAATCAACCCAATTTCGGATAGGTTTCTGAATTAATTATTCTTTTAATTGAATTTCTCACCTCTTTAATTCTGTTATTTACATATTTTGATTCTCAAACCCCTTCCCCAATTTTGTCTTGATCTGATCAAATCGCATTTAATAATCCTTGAGAGATGATCTGGTGTTGTTTCCTATGCTACAAGCCATAGGCATAACTCGATTACAATTTTGATTGAGTTCGGCGCTCATCACTCCCTCAGTTAGGAATTGTGGTAAACTATGGTTCAACTTTAATAAATAAGGGGTCCATCTTTATGGTTCAACTTTGATAAACAAAGGAACCACTCTTGCTATTACCCTATTTCAACTCAACTTATTGAGAGAATAAAGCATTTTCTGGAAAACTTACATTATTTAACTCAGCTTTAACTATTAAAGGAGTTACTAGTGTTTCTAGGACTCAAACCATCACAAAACACCTCAAAATTTGCCTAAAAAAGTTAATTTTCAATATTGCACTAAATGTACATCATAACTTCAAAAATTTTGAAATTTTATGGATAAATAGTTTTGTCTCATATCTTTCAAATTCCAAAAACCTCACTTTATTTGGCTAAGTGTAGCCAAAGTTATATGACATTATGCATAAGATAAAATAGGGCACTCACTGTTTTACTAGAATCTGACCTGACTTTAAACTGAAACTGGGAACAAACTAAGAGTTCTAAAATTCTTAAATTTTACAGGTGACGTATGTGAAGCAACATCATATTTTGTTCTTGTTTTGCATGCATTTTTAGGCATTTTAGTTTTTTTTAATTTGTTTTTGCCCTTAGTTCGGATAACTGCGGTGTTTTTGGTGTTGTTGTGCAGGATTGGTGCTGAATTGATCTTGAAATGGATGAAAAGCATGCATAATTGAAGTTGGAGCTTAGAGGATAGCAATTTGGGCAAAAAAGCTCACTCCAGAGAGATCCACGGCCTGCCTGTGGAATTTCCCATGACCATAGATAGAGCAGCTACGTGAAGAAGCAAAAGAAAATTTCCAAGGAGTTCCACGGCCTCATTCCACGGCCAAGCTGTGGATCATTCGACTGCCAGGCCGTGGAATGAGGCCGTGGATCATGGCTGTGGAATGAGGTCGTGGATCATGGCCGTGGATCGCAGTTCGTGTAAAATTTTAAAGTTCGTTTTTCTTCCTTTTTATGAACTTGGATCAGTTTAGACCCCTAGGGTATTTATAGATGTTCTAAATACAATATTAGGGTTGGAATGAGGTTTGGAAGCAGGCACATTTGGAGGCTCTTGATCTTCATCTTCCTCTCTTCTCTCTTTGATTACGGGTTTGAATGTTTTTTAACTTGATTTCTTCTTTTTTCTTCTCCATGTCTGAGTAGTTCCTTTTGTTTCTAGGATTGGGCAATACCTTTTGATACATTGATGATGATTAATTGACTTCGTTTATCCCTTTTATTAATCTTGAATGTTCTTTGATTCAATCCTTATTGCGTTCATTCATGTGAATTTGCTGGCCACTTATTTGCATCTCACAGATATCTAAGGACGTACTGAGAGGTGAACCTAGGTGTTAGAACTATTAGAATTGAACTTAAGGTCTAAATCACGAGAGTAGGTTTAACTTTTCAAGGATTTAATTAATTACCATAAAGTGTAATGAGTTTAATCTAGATTCAATTACTACGAGAGTAAGAATTAGTTTAATTGGGCACGGTTCTTGTCTCTTGAGAAAGAACATTAACTAATTTAGAGTAATTCACCTTCAATTGAATTTTAGTTTTAATAAAAGGATTATCAATTAGGAGTCTTGTATCATTGTGGTTACCCCCAATCCTGGAAGCTTTCTTGAATCTGACAACATTTTCTAACAATTTACTATTTTTATTCTCAACTCTTCATCTTAACTTTTATCTATTTAATTGTTTGGTTACTACATTCTATTCACTCAATAATTATATTCCCTTTTTGTTTAATTAATTGAATTAATTAATTAATTGGTATTCATAGACAAAGTCCCTGTGGATTCGATCTTTTTATTACTTGACGATGAAATCGTACACTTGCGGATTTCACATACCAAGTTTTTGACGCCGTTGCCAGGGACTGTGTTTTTCTTGAATATCAGTTAAATTTTTAATTTAATTATTTTAAACTTTTTTACTACTTTCTTGTTTTCTCTTTGACTCTCTGCAGGTAATTTCTCTTGTTTATGCGAAGTACTAGACGTTCTGAGACTCTTATTGAAGCAAATCCTGAAATTGAAAGAACTCTTCGTAGAAGGAGAAGACAACGAGGGCAAAGAGCGAGAGAAACACTTGAACCAACACTTATCATGGCTGAACCTGGTGACAATAAACCGCTAAAAGAGTATGCAGCCCCAAATGCTCAGGGTTTGCGATCTGGAATTGTGCGGCCAGCCATTGAAGCTAGAAAGTTCACCATACCACCTGCCCTACTCTCTATGATAAGGCAGAACCAATTTGGAGGATTGCCATCAGAGGACCCGAATGATCATGTGGATATGTTCTTGGAGTTCTGTGAGACTCCTAAGATTAAAGGCGCTTTTGTTGATGCTATTCGTCTCTGCCTATTTCCACTATCACTAAGAGATAGAGCTAGAGCTTGGTTGAAGTTTTTTCCAGCTGAAACAATCACTTCTTAGGACTAATTGGAGCAAGCTTTCTTGGACAAATTCTTCCCACTTTCCAAGACTGCTCATCTTAGAACCCAAATCACAAGCTTCGTTCAGAAAGATGGAGAGTCATTGTCAGAAGCTTGGGATAGATATAAGGCTTTGCTGGAAGCCTTCCCACACCATAGGTTAGAAAAATGATTGATCGTCCACACCTTCTATAATGGGTTAGAATATTCTTTGAATGTGTCTCTAGACTCCGCAGCTGGTGGAGCTTTGATGAATAGAAGACTGACAGAAGCCTATGAGATCATTGAGAGTGTTGCCACAAATCATCACCAATGGGCAAATGAAAAAGGCCATAACCCGAGAAAACTTTCGGGAGGTAAGTTTGAGGTAGACGGGGTTGATTTAATTATGTCAAAATTTGATTCTTTGAATAAACATTTTGACATGCTTGAAAAAGCCCATGTTAATACCATAGGTGCTTCTAACAATTTTTGTGAGATTTGTAGAGCACATGGACACATAGGTGTTGAATGCTAAGTTGGAATTGGCTCCTCGCAAGGTGCACCGGTGGAGCAAGTGGAATCATGCCACAATTTCCATGACTTCAACCAAAAGGGAAGGAATGATCCATATTCTCAAACTTACAACGCCGGTAGGAAGTCACATCCCAATGTCTCCTACCGGAATAGTCAATACCAAGTTGGGCAAGGTAGTGCTAAACCCTCTTATGGATTCCAACAGGTACAAAAATCTAAACTTGAGTCTCTTCTTGAGAACTTTGTTAAAAGTCAATCTAAGCAAAATGAAGAGTTTAGGTAACATGGACAAGTTGTGACTGAGACCATTAGAGAATTGTCATCTAAGGTTGAAAATTTGGCCATTCATAATAAGATGTTGGAAACTCAGATTGCCCAACTAGCAGACACTTCACATAGGCAACAGGGTAAGTTTCTTGATCAACTTGACATAAATCCAGGTAATGAATACTGTAACGCTGTGAGTTTGAGAAGTGATAAGAAATTAGAGGATCCTAAGGATAAGGGGGAGAATGACAAAGATGAGGAGAATAGGGAAAAAGAGACTAAGACACAACCCTTAGAAGAGGAGGAAAATAATGAAAAGGTGTCTAAGTATGTACTCCTTGAACCTTACTAACCCCCAGTTCCCTTCCCTCAAAGATTGGCTAAAGCCAAGCTAGATAGGCAATTTAGGAAGTTCCTAGAGGTCCTAAAGAAACTGTACATTAATGTACCCTTCACTGAGGCATTGAAACAAATGCCTACCTATGCTAAGTTTCTTAAGGACATTTTGTCTAATAAGAGAAAGCTTGAGGAATATGAGACAATAGCTTTAACTGAGAAGTGTAGTGCTTTAATTCAAAATAAATTGTCTCCTAAGCTAAAAGATCTAGGTAGCTTCTCTATTCATTGTTTGATTAGTAACACTAGTTTTGATAAAACTTTGTGTGATTTGGGGGCTAGTATTAGTCTTGTGCCCTTTTCTGTATGCAAGAAATTGAAGATGGGTGAGCTAAAACACACAACTATTTCACTTCAGTTGGCGGATCGGTCCGTCAAGTACCCAGTAGGCATCTTGGAGGATGTTCCTATTAGAGTAGGCAAGTTTTTCATACCTACTGATTTGTTATGCTTGACATGGAGGAGGATTCCCAAATCCCCATTATTCTTGGTAGGCCTTTCTTAGCTACTATTGGTGCTATAATTGATGTCCATGAAAGGAAATTGACTTTGCGATTGAACAATGAGGAAGTAGTTTTTAATGTTTTCAATTCTGAAAAAAATCCTAATTCTTTTAATTCATGTAATCGCATAGATGCTACTGATGTTGTGGACAGTGTTGTGCTTTCAGATATGCAGGAATCTGTGACTGATGCTATGTTAGAGGAGACCTTGTCCAAGGCTGCTACCAAGTTCGAGAAGGTCAAGCCCTGCAAGAAGGGACCAAAGAAGCAAAATGACAAGTGTATCACGCAGCGTGCATTTAAACTTGGGGATAAAGTTCTTTAAACTTGGGGATAAAGTTCTTGTCAATAATTTGCTTCTACGTTTCTGTCCAGGTAAGTTGTGGTCGAAATGGTCTGGACCATATGAGATTATTCGAGTCTTATCCTACGGTATGCTTGAGGTGAAGACAGAAGGTCATAAGACATTCATGATAAATGGCTAGAGAATGCAGCACTATGAAGAAGGAGTGGGGACTGAGTACCACTCCATTGACATCACCTGAGCATAGAACCAGCTCATAGTCAAGCTAATGACTATAACTTAGCGCTTCTTGGGAGACAACCCAAAATTTTCTCTCTTTTTCTTTATTTTCTTATTTTTTTTATTGATTAACACTTTTCTATTTTTGTTTCATAGTTAACTAATGTTGAGTCGGCTTAGGTACCTCCCTGAGTTTGGAGCCTTTGTAGGGGGATGTATATAGTTGTCGGCCGCCAAACAGATTTTTTTTTCTCCAGTTATAGATTTTTACATTTGGGACAATATAAGTTCTAAGCTTGGGGGGTATTTTCTCATTCATTTTCATTGTAGATCATTGCTCTCATGCATTCTCATGTCTCATATTGCATTGCATCTTCTTGTTGCATTTTCACACCATCATATCTCTCGACTTTTTGGTTGAACCTTGTGCCCCTCTCTTTTGGGGATTTTGAGATAGTATTGATTTAGAACCCAAATTTGTTGATTCTTGTGGTAGGCAACATATATTGTTTTAATTGATAGTGGAGGTGATTTCTTGATAGTCGATAATTAGCATATATTCTTTGAATTTGTGCTTCTCATTGATTTTTGAACCTCTAAAAGTGAGTTTTTGAAGCTATGGGATTTATGCACTATATGATTTTTGCTTTCATTCTTTGTGTTGAGTGATCATTCCTTATTGATTTTGTGCTCTAGAACTTGATTTGAAACCATTTTGAGGCGAAATTTTGGTTTGTATGCTTGAATGTGATTAAGGCATCTTAGGTATTTTTCTAGCCTTCTGAAATTGTTACACTTTCATCCACTAGTTGTCCATTTTGAGCCTATTGCATAATTGTTTTTCTTGATGCCTATCATGATACATTGTCAGTAATCATTTAGAGTATTGAATGGAGCAATTGGGTTTGAATGTTGTATTAGGAATCATATATTTTGAAAATGAAGTCTCTCCCCTATGTTAAATAAAAAAAAATTGGGGAAAGGGAAAAGAAAATAAAAGAAAAGCATAAGATGAAAGCTTGGAAAGAAGGAAAAGAAAGGAAGAAACTGCGGAGTTATGCTCTTGATTGGAAAATGCCTTTGCTCTATTTATGTGCTATTAGATTTCTTGTGCTTATTGAAAATGTTGTTAGCCCTTTGTGCATACCTTCCTTTCTCTACCCCACCTAACATCATTCCCATGGCCCTATTATAACCCTTGAAAGACCTTTTAATTCTTGCATGTATGCTAATTATTAGTGGAAATTTAGTTTCTTATCAAGCTTATGGAAGTGTTGTTTCTTTGAGGAATTTTGAGCGCATTGTCTTCACCTTTAAACACTTTGAGTGTGGTTAGTAGAATGAACCTAATTTAGTGAGGATGCATGATTTCTGAGAACTTAGCCTCTAATTAGACTTGATTTTAATTACCTCTCTAATTTTTAGTTTGCCTTTGCCTATTGCTTGGTCAGATGTTTTCTCGGGTTCCTTATTGATTATAATCTCTTGATCTCATTTCTTGGTTTGGTCTTAGTTATTACTTGGGGACAAGCAAAATCTTAAGCTTAGGGGGATTTGATGTGTGTGAAACAACATTATATTTTGTTCTTGTTTTGCATGCATTTTTAGGCATTTTAGTTTCCCTTTTTATTTGTTTTCCCCTTAGTTCGGATAACTGCGGTGTTTTTTGGTGTTGTTGTGCAGGATTAGTGCTGAATTGGTCTTGAAATGGATGAAAAACATGCATAATTGAAGTTAAAGCTTAAAGGATAGCAATTTGGGACAAAAAAGCTCACTCCAGAGAGATCCACGACCTGCCTGTGGAATTCCCCACGGCCATGAATTGAGCAACTGCGTGAAGAAGCAAACAAAAATTTCCAGGGAGTTCGACGGCCTAGCCGTGGAATGAGTCCGTGTCAAATTTTAAAGTTCGTTTTTCTTCCTTTTTATGGGCTTGGATCAGTTTAGACCCCTAGAGTATTTATAGATGTTCTGAATACAATATTAAGGTTGGAATGAGGTTTGGAAGTAGGCACATTGGAGGCTCTTGATCTTTATCTTCCTCTATTCTCTCTTTGATTACGGGTTTGAATATTTTTGAACTTGATTTCTTCTTTCTTCTTCTCCATGTCTAAGTAGTTCCTTTTGTTTCTAGGATTGGGCAATGCCTTTTGATACATTGATGAAGATTAATTGACTTCGTTTACTCCTTTTATTAATCTTGAATGTTCTTTGATTCAATCCTTATTGCGTTTATTCATGTGAATTTGTTGGCCACTTATTTGCATCTCATAGATATCTAAGGACGTACTGAGAGGTGAACCTAGGTGTTGGAACTATAAGAATTGAACTTAAGGTCTAAATCACGAGAGTAGGTTTAGCTTTTCGAGAATTTAATGAATTACCATAAAGCGTAATGAGTTCAATCTAGATTCAATTACCACGAGAGTAGGAATTGGTTTAATTGAGCACGGTTCTTGTCTCTTGAGAAAGAACATGAACTAATTTAGGGTAATTCACCTTCAATTGAATTTTAGTTTTAATAAAAGGATTGTCAATTAGGAGTCTTGTATCATTGTGGTTACCCCTAATCCTGGAAGCTTTCTTGAATCTGAAAACATTTCCTAACAATTTGCTATTTTTATTCTCAACTCTTCATCTTAACTTTTATTTATTTAATTGTTTGGTTACTACATTCTATTCACTTAATAATTATATTCCCTTTTGTTTAATTAATTGAATTAATTAATTAATTAGTATTCATAGACATAGTCCCTGTGAATTCGATCTTTTTATTACTCGATGACGAAACCGTATACTTACGGATTTCATACACCAACAGGCAAAAAACCTTACATGTTAGCTTCAAAATGCCACTGATTTCATGTAAATACAACTTCAGAGCAAGAATTTATACAATTTGGTTGAAAGGGTATCAGTTTGCCTGTTTCTACATAATATGACTAAACTTCAAACCGAAACTGATACTGATTGAGTTGTTCTAAAATTCTGAAATTTTTACTACATGAAACTTTATGTCTTAGCTTTCAAATGAAATAAGAATCAAGTCAATCTGATATATGTATCTCAAGTTATCCTACAAACATCACAAGTTGTCAGGATGCTCTATTCGACTGATCGTTGGGCGCCCAAGCACCGGCATGCCAGAACATAATTTTGCAGAAGCTCATCTTCTGCATAATTCATCCCCAATCCAAATCTATCACTTCTAAAACATTTCCTAGATGATTTCTAACACCAATTACAACTAACACCAATTATAACCCCTAATCATGTTATAACTCTCAAACAACATATTGATTCACTTAGGCATGCAATTAGATCAAGAATCACACTAACTCAAAACCTATTTTCCAAATTCTTCATCTGTGAACCAAAATGGTTTGTCTATAGCTACAAATGGTCATCTTGCACTCATTAGGCTGAAAATGACTAATCTCAACCAAAGAACGCAAGAACCAAGCCAAGAACATGAATTTGACTCTCCAAACCCATTTTTCTATTCATGAAACCTAAGTTCATTTAAGATGAACCAAAAGGAGAAAGATGAATAAAAACTCCCTTACCTCTTTTGTAGATGAAGATCTTCAAGGTTTCCTCTTGATCCTCTCTTTTTCTTCTTTTTCCTTTTCTTTCTTTCTTCCCTTTTCTCTCTTCTCTCGTTTCTCTTTTTCTTTCTCTGTTTTCTGTTGATGCTTCGTGAGAAAGGAGAGAAAATGAGGATAAAAAGCCAAACTTGGAAACTTAAGTTTATGTGCTAAAACTTATATATGCTAAGGACACTTGAATTATGCTAAAATCAAGTTTCTTAATTTCTAACAACATTAGAATAAATCCTAAGATTTATCTAAATTGTTGTTTCACCATTTTCTCAATTTTCCGTATCTGGTGCTAGTCAATCTGGTATTAAAGCACACTATCAATATGCTTAAAAATACCAAACTAACTCTGATTATCCTTAAATTTTAACTGCATCTTACTTAGCTCATTTGTGACCTAGAAACAAGTTATCCATACTTGTTTCCCTCAACTTAGCCTTTAAAGTCATTTTTTGAGTTATTTTAGGCTACTTTTCACCTTTTGTGTTGCAACAAATTGCCTAAACTAACTCAATTGGTCACAAAATTAAACTAACATGTCAAGCAAAATAGCTATTCTATTTCACGCTTTTATTTCTACATGGGTTGTTATATAACATTTGGTTTTTTTGTTAGGAGGTGGGCCTCCATTTGTTTAGCCTTTCTTTTAAATTGAGTCCAAATGATGTCGTTTTGTAGACCCTTAGAAAAGTTTTTTTTTTCGCTTAATCAGTAAGTTGTTGAACTGGTCAGCACCGATTAATCGGGTTTTGATTAATTTTTGACCATGTTGTTTTATAGGGTATAACCAAACTATATAGGGAATTGAATCCTAATTGAACCAGTTATATCGGCCAATCTGGTATGGTTTTCAAAACTATGTAATGAAATATCATTTTAGTTTTTTGAAAACTTCTATTTTTTTTTTGTCATTAGATAGCGGATCATCGAGGAAACCCTACAAATTTACACATACTAATGCACACACACTATACCTGGGGAGGGGGAGGTCATATGGAGCTTTGCTCATGTGACGCAAATAGGTGAACACAAGATTTGATCTTATGATCTCACAATAAACTGTAGAGATCTTTACCAGTTGAGCCAGCTAGCACCTTCATACAAAACTTCTAAAATTAGTGTGTCAGTTTTAATTTATTTTTCTATGGATAACTTTATTTAGTAACTACATATTTATAGATACTTTATTTTATGTTGCTTAGAGGTAAGTATGAAATATAGTTGTTAGGAGTAAATTCTGGTCAATAATTTGTAGAATTTCTTTAGAGTAATATGCTACACAATAAAAAAAAATTTGATAGAATACAACTAGAATTTGCTAAGATTTAAGGGTGCTTATTAGATAAGTCAAAGTAGTAAGGACCACTCATCTATCCATGAGTAAATAAGAATGCCAACTCATTCTAGCAAGACTTTTTGACAAAAAAAAATGGTTGTTTAGTTTTTTTTATGTACCATTCAACCTATATTTTAGTTTTGTGCCTCGGTTAATTTCAATAATCAATTCACTAAAAAAAAAATGGAAAACTTTTTCATATAATATTAAATTTTTGAAAGTACTAATTAGGAAAATAATAATTTTAAAAGTGTGTATTTTGAGAAATTTATTAAATACTTGACTTACTTGCTCTTATAAGTAGAATAACACATCGAACCATGGTTCCGATGGGGTGGATGACGAAGAGCTAAAGCCCCCTTATCCTCATAATCCAAATGAGGTCAATAATGGGGTTGGTTCTCTTGAGGTAGATGATCGCATTCATGTTTCTCAAATCTTGGTAGATGGAGATGTTGGGAATAATGATTCCTTGTAAGTTTGAATTGTTGGGTCTAAGTATCTCCTTTCTGATAATTTTATTTATGAATTGCCTAGTTTGGAGTGCTAGCGATGCATGTGGGAGGACATTTCCCAAATTGATCAGGGATTTAGCAAAGTTGCATGATCTCTCTTTCATTACTTTGCTTGAACCATAGATAAGTGGTAGAAGAGCATACTCTATAGTTAGAAAAATGGGGTTTGATGGTGGTGTTAGAGTAGAAGCGGGTAGTTTCTCTTGAGGTATTTGGTGACTTTGGAAATCTCAGGCAACGAAAATCACTATCTTGCATACTCATTCTCAATTAGTGCATCTCCATATTAACCATAGGCCACAGGGTGGGTGGCTTCTCACTATTGTTTATGGTAGTCCTTATGAGAGCTCTAGGGAAAATCCTTGGCATTAACTCAGAGGTTGGAATAGTACCTTGAGTGGTTATGATGATAGGGAGAGGGTTTTCTTTAGAAGTTAGGCCATACATTCTTTCCAACTCACTTGTGACAGCCTTGATTAATTTGTCACTTTCTTCTAGAATGGATAAGAGTTCGAAATTGAATACCTTTGAGCTTCCATCTCCCTTTTCTTCTTTTTGTTGCAACATTAATCTTTGCAACCTCTTCAGCAATGTTGACTTCTTCTATTTCTTCTTCTTCTTCTTTGATTTTTCTTCTTTTCGATTTTTTTCCTTTGTTTTTCTTTTTCTTCTTTTTCTTCTTCTTCTTCTTATGCTTCTACTTATTTTTCTTCTTTTACTTTTCTTTTTCTTCCACATCTTTTTGTCTTCTTTCTTTTCTTCTTTAGCTTTCTTCTCTTCTTTAGCTTCTTGAATTTTCTTAGCTTTTGATTCTTCTATAGCCTCTTCATCAGAAACTGTTATAACTTCTTTTTCTTCATATTTCTTTTCTTCTTCTTATACAATTTCTTTTTCTTTTTCAATTTTTTCAATGGCTTCAATTTTTATTTTCTTTTCTTCTTTTCGCGTTTGTCTTTTTCATATGCTAAGGGCTTTGGAATAGTTCCCTTCAACTTTGCAGCAATAGTAACATTTTCTTTCTTTTTTCATCTCTTTTCGAGTCTTTCAGCAGTAGACTCAAGTGCTTCTTCTTGTTTTTATTTTCTAGTTTCTTCTTTTTTTGGCTTCTTATGAGGAGCCATCTTGATTCCTATGGCTGAGAGGTTCTTTTGGGTGAATTATAGTTCGACATCCAGAGTTTTCTCTCCTTCAAGTTTCACCCTAAAGTGTTGAAAGACTTTGGTGAGAAACATGCCATAGGGTAACCGACAGTTTTCTTGGATGGCAAAGTAGCCATCATGAAGTGGATGATGAGGTGGTGGAGATTCAACAACTTCTTCTCCTTCTGATGGTATAGTACCATCAAGTCAGTTTCAAAAACAACCTCAAAACTTCCAGCTCTTGGTAGAATTATGTGTTAGATGAGAGAGTAAAGAAATCTCGAAGTTTGGTTCAGCTTCTTGGTAGTTATTGTTTTGTCATCAGAATTGGCAAGAATAGATGAGAGCACATCTTTGTAACTTGCTCCATAATTTTCGCACCAGTTCTTCTAAAGGTAGATCAACACATCATTGTTCTTTACCTTGGTGATCTTGGATAGAGAATATTTGTTCAGAAGAATGCTGACTCCTTTGATAATGTCGACTCCTTTGATATTGCTTCTGATCTCTAGAGGATCATCACTTATCAAGGCATCAACATAGAAGGCTCTAACAAGTCTTAGATAGACAAGTTCTCTGATCTTCAAGAACTTTCTCCAGTGTTGAAAGTTTATGATCTCTCTAACATCTATACCTTTTTAAGCTATTTTCTTAAGATTTATTGATCTCACAGTAACAGCAGGTCTATCCTTAAATTTGGTGTCAAATTTGACTTGGATAGGTTTATTTGAGAATAGTGGGGTAGAGGGTTTAGGTGAGGAGTCTTCTGATTCAATATCTCGTTTGGTTTTCTTTGGAGGAGAAGTGGAATTTGATCAGGTAGATTTTCTCTTTTCTGGCATGGCATTAATCAGATGTCCTAACTTCTTTATGGTTTTTATGTGTTTGGTGATTTATAAGTTCAAGAGGACAAAACATATTGTGAGATTGAGAGATTAGAAGAGTAGTATGGCTTGAAAGAAAGTGAAATAGTGATTTTCTGATTCACTATTTGTGAGTTTTTATAGTGGGAGAAAAGTATCCGTTGGGGAGGAGAGAGAATGACGCCTGAAGAGTCTCATAAAAAATTATCGAGTTGTAACAACTATATTAAGGTTAGAGAGATTGTGTCAGCAACTGTCACTTTTCCCTTGAATTTCTCAACCAACTCGACTCTTGATTTCTGATGATAACATCTGATTAAACATCTGAGATAACTTTTGAACATCTTTCTAATAATAATTTCTAAACATCTTTATGATGGAAACTTTTGAACATCTTTATAATAGAAACTTCTGAACATCTTTTTGATGGAAACCTCTGGACATCTTTCTAAGTGAGATTCTCTCAGACAGAAAGTTATGCAATTATGCAATATGTTTAGATGCAAACCATGTTAAGATGATTTCTAATTAAACAAAACTTATCTTCAAAAAGTGGTTTAATGAATATATTAGTCCATTGTTCTTCAGTGTTCACAAACTTAAGTTCTAAGTTACCTTTCTAAACATGATCTCAAATGAAATGATGTTTAATATCTATATGCTTTGATCTAGAATGTTGAATATGACTTTTATCCAAATTGATAGCAGAACTATTATCACAATATATAGGAATTTTAATGTACCATAAGTTATAGTCTTCTAATTGGTGCTTAATCCACATAAGTTAAGAGCAACAATTTGAAGCAGAGACAAATTCAACTTCAACAGTTAAAAATGGAATTGAGTGTTGTTTTCTGCTTGACTAGGTGATTAAAGCATTTTCGAGAAAGCTACAACATCCACTAGTGCATTTTCTCTCAACACAATCACCAACAAAGTCAACGTTACAGTAGCCTATAAGATTGAGATTTGTACTTTTCTCATACCAAGGACCAAGATTAGTAGTTCTAATTAAATATCTAAAGATTCTCTTAATAACTTGTAAATGAGATTATTTAGGATTTGCTTAGAATCTAACACATATTCTAACATTTAATTGAATATCTGGTTTACTAGCAGTTAAGTATAAAAGAGATCTTGTCATACCTCTGTATAGTTTCTCACTAATAGGTTTACTTTTCTCATCTAAATCCAGAACTTAAGATGGATGCAAGGTGTGCTCATCTTCTTTGCTGAGTCCATTTTTAATCTTTTGAGAAGATCCTTAGTGTATTTTTCTTGATAGATGAGAACTTCATTACTTTGTTGTTTGATTTGTAACCCCAAGAAGAATTTTAGTTCACCCATCATGCTCATTTCAAATTCTCCTTGCATAAGCTCAGAAAATTCCTTGCACAAAAGTTCATTAGTAGATCAAAAAACTATATCATCCACATAAATATGAATAAGTAGGATATCAACTTTCTAATACTTTATAAAGAGAGTTGTTCTAATTTTTCCTTTTTCAAAACCATTTTTCAGAAGAAAAGAATTGAGTCTCTCATACCAAGCCCAAGGAGTTTGCTTTAATCCATATAAAGCTTTTAAGAGTTTAAAAACATGATTGAGATATTTTTCTTGCTCAAAACTAGGGGGTTGTTTTGCATAAACTTCTTCAGAAATATAGTCATTCAGAAAAGCATATTTAACATCCATTTGACATAAGATGAAACCTTTGTAAGCAACATGAGCAAGTGAGATTCTAATAGCTTTAAGTCTAGCAACAGGAGCAAAAGTTTCATCAAAACCAATACCTTCCTACGGATTGTAACCCTGAGCTACCAACCTTGCTTTGTTTCTGATTTCATTTCTTGATTCATCCAGCTTATTTCTAAATACCCAACGAGTTCCAATAATTGTGTGATTTTGAGGTTCAAGAACAAGCATCCAGACTTTGCTTCTCTCAAATTAGTTTAGTTCTTCTTGCATGGCCTCTATCTAGCTTTCATCTTGAAGAGCTAGACATCTTGATTGTGTGATCTTTAGGTTCGATTTAAGATATGAGGGCCATATTCATACTGTTTCTGAATGATGATCTGGTTCTCACACCTTGAGAAGGTTCTCAAATAATTTGATCTTTTGGATGAGATGTGAGATGTCTCCATTCTTTTGTTATATGAGTCTGACTTTTGATATTGTTTCTAGAGGGAGTATTTTTATGCTCATCAGAAGTATCATCAACAGAGTCATAAGGTTCTTTCTTTGGAGTGGGTAAATCAGAAACTAGCTTAGGAGTATCTTTCATAGTGATGTTCTCAAATTTTTCTTCCAGATCAGAAACCTTAACTTTAGAAGAGTAATTAGCATCATCAAAAGAAACATGCATGGATTCTTCTACAGTAAGAGTTTTAGTATTGTAGATTCTATAGGAGTACTCAAGAAATATACCTTTGTCAACCTTTGAGTCAAACTTACCAAGTTGATCTTTGTTGTTCAAAATGAAGCATTTAGATCCAAAGGTATAAAAGTATGATATGTTGGGTTTTCTTCCTTTGCACAATTCATATGGAGTTTTCTTTATTATTGGCCTTATAAAAACATGGTTCTGAATGTAACAAGAAGTGTTTATTGCTTCTGCCCAAAAGTATTTTGGTAAGCCACTATCACAAAGGAGATTCATTGTCATTTCTTTTAAGGATTTATTATTTCTCTCTACAACACCATTTTGTTGAGGTGTTCTAGGAGAAGAAAAGTTATGAGAAATTCCATTTTCATAATAGAATTCTCTAAATGCTTGATTTTCAAACTCTCCTCCATGATTACTTTTGATGGCAACTATGCAAAAATATTTCTCATTTTACGTTATCTTGCAAACAATCTTAAAGGCCTAACAAGATTCATCATTGTGGTTTAGGTATAGAACCAATGTGAATCTAGAGAAGATCCACAATGACAAAGTCATATCTTTTACCACCCAAGCTCATGGTTCTAGTTGGTCCAAACAAATCAACATGTAAGAGTTCAAGTGGTCTTGTGGTTGAAACATTTTTCGCTTGAAAAGAAGTTATGGTTTGTTTTCCTCCTTGACATGCTTCACAAATCAAATCTTTTTCAAATCTAATATTGAGCAAGCCCTTGACCAAATTGTTTTTTTTAAGTTTTGAAATATTTTTCATATTGACATGACCAAGCTTCTTATGCCATAACCATTTTTCATCTTTGAAAGATACTAAACACTTTACATTTTGATTTGAGTGATCATCTACATACGTGATATAGGTGTTATAGTACCTCTTGGTAGTAAGAAGGACTTTGTTAGATTTGGGATCTTTCACTATGCATTGAGAATGTTCAAACATAACTTTGTAGCCTTTGTCACAAACTGACTAACACTCAGAAGATCATGTTTCAACCCTTCAACTAGAAGTACATCATTGAAAATAAGAGAGGATTCCTTACCAACATTATATCTATTCCAATGATTTTGGATTGGGAGTTCTCTGCAAAGGTGACTAATCCTTCATCTATTTCTTTAAGTGTTAGGAACATGGATTAGTCTCCTGTCACGTGCCTTGAATAACCATGGTCAGGTTATAAAGAGAAAGTGTTTAAGCTTGTGTTTGGGCTCACTAACACTCTAAGAGTGGATATTACAAATTAAATCAGAGCAAATAACTTCTCTTCTAGTAAGAGTATACAAAGAATATGAGTAGAAGAACTTTTTGTAAATTAGAAAGGTATTTCAAAGTTGAGAATATGTTCAGAAAATAGTCGCAACACTTTTCTCAGCAATAAATTATCTTCAACAACCAAGTATTCTAGCCTTAAATGCTCCAAATGATCTTCAACTTATAGCTTTGTATGAATTCTAGCTGTTGAGAGCACATTTAATACATATGGTAGCATTTATGTTGCATAAGGAAACTAGCCATTATTTTGTCTTCTTCTCATAAGCTTTTTGACAGCTTTCTAACTTTCTCATTATGACTAGGAAGGTTGTTTGGTAACAGGACTAAGTGTAAGACAGAAAGGATGTCTTTGACATTTGTCCTTGAAGAGTTTTTTATCGTAGTTTTCTGATGGTTTTCTAATATACTTTCTAATGGGTTTTCAAATCAGGTTTTCTCATGAACTTTTTGAAGAATTAAGTGTCTAAAGCTAGTGTTTTTCATATATATGTGAATTGAGCTCCAAGTTCTAACACATATTCAACACACATATTAGTAAAGTTCATAAGATAAACAAATTTAATAACTATGAGTGATCATAAATCTAAGACTGTAATGAGTTTTCTGATAATTACTCAAGATATACTTAGATAAATTTTGGTTTGTTAGTCATCAAAACTTAATCTTAAGTAAAAACTTAAGCATACCAAGGAGTCTTAAGATTTTGGAGCTAGCATAGTTTTCTTTCCTAGTTGTGCCTGGGATGACTTCATTCTCTATTTTCTACACCATCCATTCTTCAAACATTAGAAACCTGTCCATGAAGGCATGTAAGGTTGAGTGCATTTCTTTCTACCTGGCTTCAAATTTCTTAGCCTTCTTCTCAATTTCTTGTTATCCTCAACAATTTTATTTCTTCCTTAGCAAACTTGTAAGTCTTATTCACAGTTGGTTTAGAAGGAGTTGGTTTAGCTTGAGTGGAACCATGATGGGTTTCACTGCTTTCCATTTTGATTCCTTGTGTTTGATTAACTTTGTCTCCATCTTGTTCTTCAAGTAACATATTTAGATATGAACCAAGGGAGACCATTCTTCCCAAGGATTCCAAAGTTTTAGCAAGACTATTAGGAATTAGGGGTGTTCTTGGGCTTGATTCTCTTTCTACTTGGGGAATAAGTGCATCATAGATTAGTGAAGGAAATTATGGTGACGTGTATGTTATTGGTGAATGGATGCCATCAGATTGTTCAATGCTTGCAGGTAGATAGATAACTTCATCATCTTTTTATATGAGAGGGTTGAGAAGATGGAAGCTTATCAGTGTGTTAAGAAGGTCATCATCACCCTTCTCAGTGTGATGTGATTCTTTTTTTTTCTTCAGCCTCTTATTCTTTCTCTCATTTTACTCTTATTTGTCCTCATTTTTCTTTTTCATCTTCTTTTTCAATAAGAATTTGTGCTTGATCAAGAGAAACTGGTGGTCTTTTTAGCTCTACGTGGCCTTCTTGAGAAAGTTAGGTAAGAATTCTGGAAACTACAACTCATGGGTCAATAGTGAAGTATTCCAAAGTAGGATCAATATCTGGTTTTTCTAATGTAGCAACCTCGGGTTCAAGTAATCCTTCTGTAGTAGGTTGATCCTTAATGATTAATTTTTTCTTATAAGGCTGAGAGGATTCTTTAATTCCCTGAAAGGGTTCCTCCATATGGTAAGAAGATTCATCATGGTGAGAAGGTTCAGTTTTTGCAACCTTTTCATCATCATTCTCATCGGTCTTCTCAGCTTCTATCTTTTTTTTCTTTTTCTTTTCTTTTTTCTCAACCTTCCTTTTCTTCCTTCTTTGTCTTTCTTCCTTTTCTTGTTCTTCTCTTTTTTTTTTTTCTTTTCTCTCTTTTGATTTCTACCTTCTTAGTAATGGTTTCTTCAGAGTCATTCTCAGACTTAACCTTCTCAAGTACATCTTCAACAACCTTCTCCATTCTTTTCATTAGACTCTTGACTTTAGATGGGCGATTATGCCTCATCTTACTTCTCAATTTAGAGCCTTTGTCCTATGGCTCTTTCTTTTCCAAGTGCAACTGCTTCATGTTTTTCTTTGAGAAGACCGGTCCTTCATTCTCAGCCTTCTCTTTTGTCATATCCACATTAAAATGATGAAAGATCTTTGTCAGTTGCATCTGATATGGCAGGCTAGCAGTCATTTAGTGTTCTCAATAACTGAGATCATGTATCTCAAAATGATGAAGTGAAGATTGAGAGGCTTACTTTCCTTTATATGGTACATCACCACCTTGTCAACCTTGAGAATCTTTTTAGTGCTGCCTAGCCTAGGTATCACAAAATGGCATGAGATGAAGTAGATGAACTTTGTAATAGAGTTGAGTTTGCTGGCAAGCTTGGATTCTTCACTATCCAGAAAGAGTGTGTCCATAACTTCTTCAAAGTTTTCATAGCCGATGTGTCATCCTTCTTGATCATAGACTTGAAGTTCCTTGTTTGGAACTCCTATGACTTTTGAAAGGGTGGCTATGTCTAGTTTGATCTAGACCCCTTTGATAGATGAGATGAGAAAAGGGGGTTCAAGTGTGCAGATAGCCACAACATAGAATTTCTGGAAAAGGATTGGGTAAACATTCTCAAATATACTAAAGAAGTTGTCCAATTTCAGAATTTTCATATGCGGCCATTTCTTCAAAAGAAATACTTCTCCCTGGTACAAATTTCTTATTTTTAAACCACCCATCGAATTTCATCTTGGCTTCCTTAACAATAAGAGGCTTAAGTTTAGTCAAAGAGGCTTCTGGTTTACTCTCACTACTCCCTTCTTCATCATTTTCTTCTTCTTCCAAAATTATAGTCTCTTCTATCCTTGCCTTCTTCTTTGGTATAATTGACTTCACCATCCCAGACATAACCCTTAAAGATCTTCTCTTGCGAACAAGTGCTAATTAGTGTTCAAGTTGAGGTCATGAGGGTGTAGGAATGCCTTATGGCATAGATTGTGGTGATGGTTCAAAAGAGGCAGGAGAAGGTGAAGTGGGTTCTTCACTTGAAGTTAGGGACATAATTCTTATGGTTGGATTTTTTATCCTCATGTTTGTGTGCCTGACTAGCATATTAAGTGTGAAATCAAAAGAAGTGTTTGAAACTTTATTTTTCTGAGAATGTGAAGATATGAGTATGACAGAGTAAGAACGAGAGAAAGATAGAGTGTGAAAAAGAGAGAGGTGGTGAGAGATGTGAATAATCCAACAAAGATGTGAAGATCAATTGTAGAAACCATGTAGTATTTATAGATGTGATTTTTGATTGTTTAAGGTAAAAAATTAACGTTGGGCATTAGTAAATGTCCCATAATGAAGTGGAAGAATGGTTAGTTTAAAAACTAGCCATTGGAGTAACTGTCAGGAAAACCCAGAATTAGGGTAAGAAGGTTGGGTTGAGAACGTTCTCACCAACTTTCTCACAAACTTTTTCATGAACATTCTCACTTCCTGACACCAATTTCTCTTATGATTCCTAACAAAACTATATACACTCAGCACTTAATAAACAGATATAAACTATCATTTCAAGCATTCTATTATGATCAAATAACATTTAACACATTAAATACTAAATCACAATCTATAAATAAGAATCAATCATATGAGAGGCATCATGTTAAGGTTTTTTTCTTATAAAATAGAATTTGTCCTCACTAAGGGGGTTTTGTGAAAATATATGCCCATTGATGGTCAGTATCCATAAATTTAAGTTCAAAATCACCTTTTTGGACATGATCACAAATGAAGTGATGCTTTATTTCAATGTGTTTTGATCTTAAGTGTTGAATAAGATTTTTAAACAAGTTTATAGCACTTGTGTTCTCACAAAGAATTGGGATGTGGTCATACCTCATGGAGTAATCTTCCAACTGATGTTTGATCTATAGGAGTTGTGAGCAGTAGCTAGATGTTGATATGTACTTAGCTTTTGCAGTTAAGAGAACTATGAAATTTTGCTTCCTACTTGACCATGTTACCAATGCATTGCCTAGGAGATATGCACCAGTTGTGTTTTTCCTCTCAACTCTATCCCCAACAAAGTCAGCGTCACAATACCCTACAATATCAAAACTAGATCATTTCTTGTACCATAAACCATAGTTAGATGTTCTAAGTATGTATCTAAAGATTATCTTCACAACTTTGACATGAGATTCTTTAGGACATGCTTGGAATCTTGCACATAAGCCCACATTAAACACAATATCAAGTATACTAGTTGTTAGATACAGCAAGGAACTAACCATTCCTCTATAGATATTGTCACTTATTGTTTTACCTTTCTCATATTTCTCAACAGCAACTGAGGGGTGCATAGGAGTTTTCATTAGTTTAGCCCCTTCTATGTTGAACTTTCTTAGCAAGTCCTTGGTGTACTTCTCTTGGTGAATGGAAATTCCAAACTTTTCTTGTTTTATTTGTAAACCAAGGAAGAATTTTAACTCTTACATCATGCTCATCTCAAATTCACTTTTCATCAACTCAGAGAATTCTCTGTACAAAACCTCATTAGTGGACCCAAATACAATGTCATCAACATATATTTGGATTATTAATAGCTCATTCTTTAAATGTTTTCTAAACAAGGTAGTGTCCACTTTCCCTCGAGTAAAACCATTTTATATCAGAAAATTATTTAGCCTCTCATACCAAACTCTTAGAGCTTGCTTTAAGCTATAAAGGGTTTTGGAGAGCTTATAAACATATTCTAGATGTTCAACATCCTCAAAACTAGGGGCATGATGATCTGGTTCTTACTCCAACAGAGATTTCACCAATGATCAGCTCCCTTGGGTGAGAAGAATGCAACCTCTAGTCTCTAAGCAATTAAGAAGATTAGTGAGAAGGTTCATGAACTTTCTCATCCATGGACTGATCTTTCTTTTTGCTTTCACTAGAACCATCCTTCTTCTTGACATCTTTTTCACCTTTCTCATCAAGTGAGAGCTTCTCCATTTCATCATCAAGATCTACAAGCCTCGTCATCTCATTGAGATAGTTAGTTTCATTAAAAATAATATGCATACTCTCTTCAACAACTAAAGTTCACAAGTTATAAATTATATAAGCTTTGGAAGTTTGAGAATAACTAAGAAAGAAGCATTTATCATATTTTGAATTAAACTTTCCCAATTGATCTTTGTTATTCAACACAAAGTATTCATATCTAAATACATGAAAGTATAATATGTTGGGCTTTTTTCTTTTCCATAATTCATATGGTGTTTTCTTTAATATTAGCCTTATGGAAACTCTGTTTAAAACATAGCAGGAGGTGTTAACTGCCTCAACCCAAAAACATTTTGGCAACTTAGTGTCAGATAAGAGAGTTCAATTCATTTCTTGCAAAGTCCTACTTTTCTTTTCCATAACCTCATTCTGTTGTGGAGTTCTTAGATAGGAGAAATTATGAACAATGCCATTTTCTTCACAAAAGCTTTTGAAATAAACATTCCGAAACTCTCCTCCATGATCACTCCTTATGGTAGTAAAACAAAAATATTTTTTTCATTTTGAACTTGTTTGCAAAAGGTTTTAAAGGCCTCAAAAGAATCATCTTTGTGTTTTAGGAAAAGGACCCATAACAGTTTTTATAGGTCCAAAGAGATCAAGGTGTAAGAGCTCTAGAGGTCGACGAGTTGTGACAACATTTTTAGGCTGAAAACTTGACTTTGTTTGCTTACCTCTTTGGCATGCTTCACATACCATATCTTTGTCAAACTTGAATTTTGGAAAACCTTTCACAAGGTCATGTTTTAACAGTTTTAAAATAGTTTTCATATTGATATGTCCAACTTTTTTATGTCATAACCATTTTTTAGAAATCTACATGAGACACTCTACATTTTGATCACAAAGGTCCTCTAACTTAATGCTATATACATTCTTGTCTCAATTTCTAGAAAAGAGAACTTTACCATTGTTGGCTTTTCTAACTATGCACTTAGTTGACTTGAACATAATATCATAGCCATTGTCATAAAACTGACTTATGTTGAGAATGTTGTGTTCTAACCCTTTCACAGAGTATACATTACCAATAATGGTAGAGTTTTTCTTACCAACTTTATCTATTCCTTTTATTTTTTATTTGATGTTGTCCCCAAAGGTAACATCACCTCCATCTTTGTCCTTGAGTGAAAGGAATATGCTTTTGTTCCCTAACATGTGTCTGGAACAACCACTGTCTAGGTACCATCTATCCTTCTTTTTCTTTGTTACTAGGCAGATCTGCATAAGAAATAATCATTGTTTTAGGTACACAAACTTTATTAGGTCCTTTTATGTTAGATGGTTTAGCCTTTGGAGGTTTATTTTTGAAGAAGCATTTAGATGCTTTATGTCCAACCTTATGGAAGCAAAAACATACCAATTCAGGCTTTCTAGCAGGCACACACAAATTCTTATATCATTTCTATTTTGATCCTCCCTTGTATCCTAGACCAGCTTTATCAAAGGTACATTTTTTACTTGCTAAAAGCATCTCAAGATTATTTGTACAATTAACAAACTTGGATAGGTTATTAGTCAAATCTTCCACCTTCTTTTTCAATAAAATATTTTCTTCTATCATATAAGAGAGTTGCTAAGAAGGTTAGTGAAAAAATTCAACCTTATTCAGTTTGGACTGAGTTGTTAGCTTAATGTTAAAACTAACCAAGGATCAAGCTCTCTTGTTCAAAGTTGCATTGTCTCTTTTCAATAAATTATTTTCCTTTTCCAAATCAACTAACTTGGTTTTTAAGATAATGTACTTTTGAGCTAAGATATTGGAATCAGAGAAGAGGATATTAAAAGCATTCTCAAGTTTATTATAAGAAGGGTGAAAAGGTTTAGTACCTGATATCTCATCATCATTGTCTTGGCCTCTTATAACCAGACATAGATTTGCAACTTTCTCTTGTTCTTCTTCACTTGAAGAGTCATCTAGATCTTCTCAAGTTGCCATCATTCCCTTCTTATTTGATAACTTCTTTTGTGGCTTCTTTAGTAGTGGACATTCAAATTTGATATGACCTAGTTTCTTGCATTAGAAGTAGGTTAGTTGTCCTTTGTTGAAGTTTCTAAGTTCACCTTTTTGAAAGTCCCTCTTGGATTGAAAGTCTTTTCTCTTCCTTCATCTCCTTCTCCACAGCTTATGAATTTTTTCTGGATATGAATGATAGTTCATCTTCATCACTATCTTCTTCATATTCTACTCTTGAACTGAGAGAGCTTTGAGAAGATTGATTGAGAAGATTGTTTGACAGTCTTGTGAGTAGACTTGAGAGCAATGTTCTCCCTCTTCTTAGCCATATCTTCTCCCATTTCAGCAAGTTCTTGCTCATGAACTTTTAAGGATCTCAGTAGCTCATCCAACCTCAATACTGACAAATCTTTGGTGTAACACCCCAAAACTAATACTTTAAGTATATCCAGATTACACAGAAATATTTAGGTTTAGGTACGTCATAACTAGCTAAAGTTCTCCTTGATGATTGTCTATACTAATTTTATTTCTTATTTGAGCTTTGTAAGGGATAATAATATTCCTAAATATAAATAAACACCTAAAATACCCATTTAAGTCCTTGACATGTATAGGTTATACTAACATTAATATTTCATATAATCTAGTACATTAGTGTCCAAGTGATACATATCAAGTCTTTATAGACATATGTACATATAATCTATATACAAACCACTGCGTAATAATAAATACATGGCAATGGTAAAAAAGAATAGGTTATCCAATACTACTTCAATATCCTCGTCTCTATTCTATAGGTGGGTCACGTGCTGGAATTATTATAGAAATAGAAGATAAAAGGGTGAGAATTCTAAATATTCTCAATATTTTTAACATTTAAATGTCATCATAACAATTCCAGCTGTTTCGGAGAATTAAATAAATTTTTAAAATACTTCATAAAAAGGTAGCTAATGCCAAAATAGTTTTTTTTCTCTTTCCGAGGATAGAAAATTCAACTTTAATCATTGATCATTAATATATATTCAAGTAATATAAATAGTTTCAAGCACATCATCAATAAATCATAGGAATCATTAGAGATATATCAAAATTTAAACCATAATTCACTATCATTAGAATATTTACAATTTCTCAAGATGCAAATATTCATTATCAAATCTATGATATGATATGATATGATATATATATATATATATATATATATATATATATATATATATATATTTCATGATGATGTGTAAATTCTCAACAATGCATAAATCTTCCTTTAGTGCTCATTAATTATCATCTTTCTAAGTATATTCCTAGGATCCATGTCCTTTTATATCAATAGGTAGGGAGGGAAGGTCGCATCCTCACACTATGAAACACTTAGTGATAGTCTACTTATCAGGCCTGAGTACTTATCCTATATGTAACAGTACTTCGTTACACAGCACTAACCAAAGTAACCATAGCCAATTCTATAAAGAATCACATCTATGATCACCCCCCGTACGAGGATCATTTTCTTTCACAAAGGATTCACATCTAGGATCACCCCCTATACAAGGATCATCTTCAATATCAGATTTAGGGATCACCCCCCGGTACAAGGATTATTTCCAAAAATCCATTAATCAATATCAGATCTAGGATCACTCTCTATATGAGGATCATTTCTAAAATCCATTACTGGCTAAATTAATTATTCAATCAATTGGTTACCCTTTCATAAGGGACTAACATCTAAGGATCACCCACCGTACTAGGATCATATCCAATATCTTTAAACTTTGAGCACTTTACATGTCAATTCAATTACTAGCTCAACTTTATTATTCTAAAGGAGCAAATCATTTTTTAGTACATCTCAATTTATCTCATCATTATAACAAGTGCACATCATATTTCATTTTATATGTATACCAAGTGCACTTCATCTTGATCTAATAAGTAACAAGTGCACAATATCATAATCACATAAGCAACAAGTGCACATACATAAACTTAAGTCACTTTACTTAGTGAACTTAATCAAATTGCATCTTATCACATGGTATACATGTATCCATTTGAGTTTTTATATAATAGAGAACTCTGTTTTCTCAAAACAAGGGACTAGTAATCGATTATTATGACTGGTAATCGATTATTATAATATGATAATCGATTACCATTTTCTAGTAACATCTCTCTGGAGGCTAATATTCGATTATCAATCTTCGATAATCGATTATTAGCAACTTTTCATCAACTAGGATAGGTTTCAAGATATAGTGCTCTCACAAATAATCTCCAAAGTTCAAAGTAACTCATCTCTTAGCAATTCTAGTCAAGATATCATCAAGTATTCAACATATACTCAAGTTCAACAATCATTTATATATATTTATAAACCATAAATTCAACATAACTCACAAGAACAATTCTCAAACCAATCCACTATTACAAGATTTGAGAAGCAAGAAAAGAAAAAAGTAAGATAGAGATGCACAAACCCCTACCTAGGCTCATTTGAATACTTAGAAGATGATAGAAGACACTTGAAATATACTTATTGATAAAATTGTCTAACTTGAGCTTTGGTAGATGAAGGCTAGAAGGCTTTCTAGTGAGATTTGAAAGTAAGATGGTTATGGAATTTCTTTCTTTCCTCTATTCTTTCTTTCTTCCTCTACTAATTGAGTGAAATAAAAAGAGAAGTGTGAATGTGTGTGCTTATGTGGTCAAAGGTGGTGGAGAGAAAGAAAAGATAGGAATGAAGACTGTGTTGTCATCATTGAATAGAAGAGATTTATTTCTTAGGGATACTTTGATCTTCTATTGATAAATTTCTAACTTATGTAAGTGTTATAGAAAATTTTAGGACTTCATTCAGTTACTATATTCATCATTTAATAACTATCTTTACTCACCATTGACAGTCCTTAAGTTCTATTACTCCTCGTTAAGTTAAAATAAACTTAAGGAGTTAAACTAATACACTTACAGGTATCTGCCTAGAATAATCTCCATCATTTATTTAACATCTTCACAAAATTTCATGTTTTCTAAGTTCCTCTTCTATTTAATTTGACCTTTAAACACTCATTTTGTTTTATTAAAAAATATCAAACTGATTCATTTAATTTCCCAAAAATTACCACAACTTATTCTAATTATTTGTAACTTAGAAATAATTTTTTTCATATTTATTTTCATCATCTAGGAAATTTATGCTAAATTCTGAGCTAATATGAACTATTTTTCACGTCCAGCGTTATAACATTATACCCAAACTAACTCAGAAAATCACCAAAATTAACAAGTAACTCGCATAAGTGTATATAAGCTACTATAACAATCATTAAGGCTAATAGGTAAAGGAGGATGTTACAATTATCCCTTCCTTTTAAAAATTTTGCCCCTCAATATTTAGTTACTTGATTTGAAAAGCTCCGGGTAATCTTGTATCATATTGGAATCTAACTCCCAAGTAGTTTCCTCTGAGTCAATCTTATCCCATAACACCTTCACTAGTGGAATATGCTTCCCTTTGAGTTCTTTGACTCTTCTATCCACGATCCTTACAAGTTTTATTATATAAGTTAAATTATCTCTTAATTGTATTGATTCATTTTTCAAGATGTGTGAAGGATCAAGATTATATTTTCTGAGTTGAGAAACATAAAAGACATTGTGAAGATTTGACAAACTAGATGTGAGGACTATTTGATAAGCAACGGGTCTAATTCTTTTTAGAATTTGGAAAGGACCAAGAAATCGAGGGTTTAACTTCTGGGATTTTATAACTCTACCAACCCCAATAGTAGGAGTAACTCTAAGAAAAACATGTTCTCTTTCCTCAAATTTCATAGGTCTCCTTCTTTTATCTTTATAACTTTTTTGCCTACTTTGAGCAGTTGCTAACTTATCTCTGATCATTTTAATTTGTTATGTGGTTTGTTGCACCAATTTTGGCCCTAGGATGATTTTCTCACCTATTTTATACCAACATAGAGGTGATCTATACTTCTTGCTATACAATGCCTCATAGGGTGTCATTCATATGCTGGTGTGATAACTATTATTGTAGAAAAATTCTACTAAAAGTAGAAACTTATCCTAACTATCCTGTTGTTCTAGCACACATGCCCTAAGCATATCTTCTAGGGTTTGGATAGTTCTTTCAGTATGCCCATCAGTTTGTAGATGATAAGTTGTACTGAAGCACAACTTAGTCCTAAAAGCTTTCTGCAAGGCTCCCCAAAATCTAGAAGTAAATCTAGGATCTCTATCAGACACTATACTCGAAGGGATTTTATGCAGTCTAACAATCTCTTGAAGATACAACTGAGCTAATTTATCTAAAGAATAATTAGCTCTCACTGGAAAGAGGTTAGTAGATTTAGTTAATCTATCCATTATGACCCTTATCGCAATATAGCCTGATTGGGTTCTAGGCAATCCCATCATGAAATCCATTAAAATACTTTCTCATTTCCATTATGAGATTTCTAATGGTTGCAATGGTCCATAAGGTTTCTGGTATTCTATCTTGACTTTTTGGCAAACCAAACACTTTTACACATACTCAGTTATGTCTATCTTTATCTTGGGCCACCAAAACAATTCCTTAAGATCTTGATACATTTTTGTTGCACCTAGATGTACTGTGTATTTACTCTTATGAGCCTCTTTAGAATTCTATTTTGATTTTGGTATCCTTTGGAATACAAAGTCTATTCCTAAGCATAATCATTTCAACATCTGCTTTACTAAATTCCTTTTGCTTTCCTAATAAGATTTGTTCACTTATTTCTTTTAAAGTTTCATTTTTTTCTTAGGCTTCTCTAATTTGAGTTCTCAAGTCACAAGTTATTTCCAATATAATCATGTAGAGACTATATGGTGACACAGTCATTACTAGACTCAAGTTTCTAAAACTTTCCAAAAGCTCCATCTCTTGAACTATCATTTGGAACACATGGAGAAATTTTCTACTAAGTGCAAGGACTATTACATTGGTTTTACTCGGATGATACTTTAATTCAAAATCATAATCCTTCAAAATTTAATCCATCTTCTTCGTCTCATGTTTAATTTCTTTTGATCAAACAAATACTTTAAACTCTTATGATCATTAAACACCTCAAACTTAACTCCATATAGGTGGCACCTCCAAATTTTCAAGGCAAAAACAACTACTGCTAACTCCAAATCATGAGTAGGATAATTCTCTTCATGGGGTCTCAACTGCCTAGATGCATAGGCAACTACCCCTTTATTCTGGATCAGAATACAACCTAATCTTTTCTTTGAAGCATCACAGTAAACTTCAAATTCTCTTGAGGATTCGAAATTACTAAGCGTGACTCTCATGGCAACCTTAAACGCTATAAGACTTATCTTGTTGCCAAAGGTTTTACTCAAAAGGATGATATTGATTATAGGGAAACATTCTGACCAGTTTCCAAGAAAGATTATTTCAGAATTATCGTGGCATTAATAGCTCATTATGATCTAGAGCTGCATCAAATGGATGTGAAAATCACCTTTTTAAATAAGAATTTAGAGGAAGATGTTTATATAGATCAACCAATGAGATTTTTAGTTGAAGAGAAAGAACACATAGTGTGTAAAGTTAAGAAATCAATATATAGACTTAAGCAAGCTTCCCGACAATGATATCTCAAGTTCAATGATACTATTGTATCCTTCGAATTTAAGGAAAACATTGTTGATTAGTGTATATATCTGAAGGTCAGTGGGAGTAAGTTTTTCTTTATGATTCTGTATGTTGATGACATCTTGCTTGCAACTAATGATCTTGATCTATTAAGTGAGATTAAGAAGTTTCTCTCTAATAACTTTGAAATAAAAGATATGGGAGAGATAAGCTATGCGATTAGAATAGAAATATTCCGTGACAAATTACAAGGGTTGTTAAGTTTGTCTCTAAAGCATATATCAATGAAGTTTTAGAGAGATTTAGAATGAAAAAATGTTTAGCATCACATGTTCCAATTCAAAAAGGAAACAAGTTTAGTCTCACGCAATGTCCAAAGAATGATTTGGAACGGAAACAGGTGAAAGCAATTCCTTATACATCTGTTGTTAAGAGTTTGATGTATGCTCAAACGTGTACAAGGCCATATATCATTTTTTGTAGTTGGTATGATGGGTAGATACTAGAGTAATCTATGATTTGATCATTGGAAAGCTGCAAAGAAAGTCTTAATATACTTATAAGGAACGAATGATCACATGCTTACTTATAGAAGATATGATCATCTTAAGGTGATTGGGTATTCAGATTTACATTTTTTTGGTTGTGTAGATACAAGAAAGTCCACATTTGACTATTTATATCTTTTATCCGAAGAAGTGACATCATGGAAGAGTGCAAAGCAATCAGTCATTGTTGTATCCATCATGGAAGCTGAATTTGTGGCATGTTTTAAGGTCATGGTCCAGGATAAGTGGTTGTATAACTTTATTTCAGGACTTCTTTTCTGAAAACAACAAGTATTCTAAAGGTGCTAAACATATGGAATTGAAATACTTTACCATTAAAGAAGAAGTTCAGAAACATAGAGTTTCAATATAGCACATTAGCATAGACTTTATGATTGCTGACCCTTTGACAAAAAGGTTATCGCCTAAAACATAGATTGTCAATAGAGCACATTAGTATGGACATTGTTACTAAGTAGACATTATTGCAAATTATGTTAATGTTTATGTTTTATGTACTTTGACAGTTTGAGCTCATGAATGAATATGTTTTTATCTTACCTGTTTTTCGAGTTTGTATACATGATTGAATAGGAATAATGATAACAGGTTCTGTCTTTAATAAAGACATTATTGTTAGACTAATTATGTGCTTCCTATTTATAGGTCATGTTAAGGAGAAGACTAACTCTGTAGTACAGGGAATGGACTATGTCAATTAAATTATATACGTGGACCACCATGATTCATGTAAGTTTTCATTCTTGGTCATGATGAATGAAGTATCCAATGTAAAGAAGAGTTTGACTATATTTATATAGGAATTCATATTATGTTTTGACAGACTTATCAAACTATAAAGAATGTAATCACATGAAACAAGTGAGAGAATGTTGAATTAAATGTCTCATGTTATGGATATGTGACTTATCTTATTAGTTTAATAAGTAATTAAATTAAGTTAATAAACTAAATTCTTATCGGTAAAAGGGAAACAATAATTTTGTAATTATAGTAACTGTCAACTTGATGAAAGTTAGAAGTATTTAAGAAATAGTTTCTACGTAAAACTTAAGGTCTTGTTCTTGGCCGTAAAGGGTTTCTTCTTCCCTCACCTTCACTAAAGTAGAAGAAGATAGTAAAGAAAGGAAAATGAATAGAAAATGAGTTTTGAAACTTCTCTAATACTCTTGAAACACATTCATGGATCAATGTTAGTGTTTTCATATATTCTTTCTTGTAAAAATCATGAATTCTAATATTTTTATGTTTTCAATGAGAGTTTTTTATATTAAGATTCTTAAAAAAATTACAAATTAGCGTTAATTTTACTTATTTTTAAAATAATAATAGAGACCAATTTCAATCATTTTTTAAAATTATAGAGTCACAAATCATTTCTAAAAATCTTAAAAGATCAAAATAAAATGGAAAAGTATCATCCTACCACATACAGTGCCCACACTCATTTCAACACCGGGTACTGTTCATAGGAACCACCCGTGAACAGTACCAAATCATGTTTTTGATTTATTTTTTAGTATATGTCCATTAACCAATTTCTCTACGTCGTTAACTACTTTTTTGTTCTTTGTTAACTAACTTATTTCACAAGCATAGAAACCATGTGATAAAATCTTGTGTCATTAACTAACTTTTGTAGGTCATTAACCATGTTTTTGTTATTCATTAACCAACTTTGTTTCTATGCTCGTGAAAAAAGTTAGTTAATGAAGAACAAAAAAATGGTTAATTACATATAGAAGTTAGTTAATGGTATAAGATTTTACCACATAGTTTTTATACTCATGAAATAAATTGGTTAACGAAGAATAAAAAAGTGGTTAACGACGTAAAGAAGTTAGTTAATAGACATATACAAAAAAAAAGACAGAAACATAATTTAATATTATTCATTGGTGAATCATGAACAAGATCTTAGCTGTTGAAATGAATATGCAGTATATACGCGATAATTATCTAATTGAAATAAAATACTGATATATTTAGAGGCACACAAATGTATTTAAGCCTTAGATGTTTTACTCGAGGATAACAAAACAAGAGTTGCAGCTTAGCCACCGTTACATATATTTTATGGGCTTTGGGCCACGTATTTACAAGAGACAACGACATTCAAAAAGAGGTCCAAGAGTTTGGTTTTTTTCTAAAAAAATTGTTGTCTTCTTTGTTATGCTTTAAATTCTTTTAGTTACATTGACTGTCTCAAAAATAATTAATTTTATTATAAAGTTGTGACTCTAATTTTTTTCTATCTAAGAATTAAATAGAAGCAAAATAAATTCAATCAACTTCTTATGACTTCTTTTATTTAAGTTTATTTAATCGAATTTTCATAATTTTATTTATTTAGTTTTGTAAAATTCTGCATATAAATTTATTTGATATTTTGTTATCACCTCAGTACAATTGTATGTTTAAGTGTGTTTTTTCCTTGTCATGTGCTGGCCACATGCTTGAACTTTCCTTCGATAAATATGATTCCATAAACCCAAAAGTCTTACTATTTTTTTATTGTGCTAAAGTGATATTCAAAACTAGTTTGCATCCATCTTAATTGGTCTATTTTTAAGTTTAGTCAAAAGTAAATTATTTACTACAAGACAAAAAAATAATAAAAATATTCTTTTTAACTAAACCTTAACCTTGTGTTTGGATGTTTTCTCATTAACGGAACGGAACGAATTAGGTGGGGATAGATCGGAAAGGAATGGAACATAGTTTTCTCCTTCTTTGTTTGGAAGATTCATTAACGGAACGGAACGGAATATGTGTTCCTCCCATTCCACCTCAATTTTGGAGGGAACAAAATTTGGTCATTTGAGGGGAAGTGGGAGGGAATGATTCCCCCTGTATTCCGCTCTGTTCTTATGCATTTTAAAACTTCCAAACATAAAAAATTAATTTCATTTCCCCCATTTCCTTTTCGTTCTCCTCTTTACCTGTCATCGAAACATAGTGTAATAGTTAATATAGCTAGACCAAAAGTCTTACCCTCTGCAGCACACACGTGCCCTTTATAGTGAATTTTTTAATAAGACATGGAAAGCAAAGATTCCACTTGACAATTTAACGATCAATAATGAAGAGAAAGTTATTAAAAATAGATTTAATTTTAATATACTTATGTGTTAAATTATCATTTGATGAAAGTGTAAAAAAATTTACACAGTGAATCAAAATTAAATTTAAAAAAATCATCAACATCACACCAAAATTTAAAAGCCAAAAAAATGATGAGCAGCTTATTGGCTATATCATGCATTTTTAAATGTTTGATTTTATGTAACTTTAATTTCATCAACTTTTTCATCAACTTCATTTGAAATTCAGATAAATTTTGGGGCTTACAATTTGTTATAGAAATTTATTTAGAGGGAGAGGGTGTATCACCTTCTATAGATTTAGAATATGGGAATTGTTTTATCCAATTCTCACAGAGGTTACCAGATTTTTGTGCCTATATTTGAGGGGGGCGGTCAGAAACTCCACATCAGTCGGCCATTGCTAGAGAAGTAAAGCGCTTAAATAGAATATGAGATTCTTAAGGGTTTAGAGAATGGGTCATGTCTATGTTATTGGGCTTGAGCCCAATAGAGACCTCCTAGTCTATAAATTAAATAAAATTCTTAAACAAATTCTATACAATAATTCATTTGAAAAAGGAATCAATTCTTTCTTTTTATAGTTTTCAAGCACACTAGAAGTTTTAAATAATCTAAAAAAAAATGAAAAGTTTCACTAGCAACTTTATATAAATAGAGAATCCTAAAATATTACAAAATACCAAATAAGTAGAAGAGAAATTATATAAGAACGCAAAACGGGTAAACTTAAAATGTAGGAAGCACAGACACAGGACACTTCAAAATAGTTGCCTCACCAATGTCGAACACTTTTGGGACATTACTAAATACTCCTAGATATACTCTATATTTTTTATTTTAAAAAAAACACATTTTATATTAATATTGGTGAAATACCATAATAATTAGTTAAACATAGTATTTTATTATGTCAACAAACTAATGCCAACTTTTGGAACATTGATTGTCTATTTAAATTTAAGACTAGATGTAAACTGCGCTTTAAGCAAGTAGATAAACAAAATTGTTTTAGATTATATTTGGTGAGAATGAACTCCGACTTTTTTTACATTGAAAATACACGTTTAGTGATCTCATTCACTAAAATATTTTATCTGTATAATTGACCATGCTCCCCGAGAGGAAAGTACATCAAGAGAAGGGAAAAAAAAACTGCTAGGAACTGATTTATCGACAACAAAAAAGTTCTAAATTATGAGCAGAATTGAATTATAAAAGAAAATTGGTAGGTAGTAGCAGAGAGAAAAAGTAAAATGACGGTGTATGGTTCTTTAATATCAATGAAAAGAGGGAGATGAAGAAGCTATATGATGAGAGATGTTAAAAAACATAATAATAAGAGAAATCACTCAAGCATAAGCTAAGGTTGTGGCTATCATAGATGCCAACTAGATAGAGATAGAGCTTCAAGAGTCTGAGGTAGTACTACACAACCTTTGCTTTAGCTTTTATATATTATAAATAAATTTAATTCCTTATATTAATTTTATACTAACATTATATATTACATCTTAGCCTTATCTTATTTTATTTATACCTCCTAAAATTTGTTGTATCACTTGTTGTATCTCCGTGTCCATATAATATACCATCTGTCTTTCCTACGTAATTTTTTTTTTTTTTTATGTGTGTTTCCCACCTTATAATTAAGGGTTAAGCTACTCTCATCATGTAATCATAGGGACAGGCTGACAGGGTAAATATAATAAAAGAATAGAAACATTCTAAATTTTGAAAAGAAAGACATCGAGGAGATAGGACAAAATCAAATCCTGTTGAATTATTTATCAATTGTAAAATGAAAGAAAATTTTCAGAATTTATTAATCTCAATATTTATGATATATCAAAATATATAAAAAAATTTAAAATTATTTTAAAAATACGTCGATAAAAAAGTTATTATTGAAACCCATAAAATTAATCTCGATGAGAGATATATTATTATTATCTCATATTAGTCGCTTACATGTTAGTATCAATAAGACAACTGTACGCACTAGAGTGATTAGGAATAAGGATCTCTCCTATATATATAAAATAACTAAAATGTGTTAAACTTACTCACTATAGTAAATGCATATACATGACTCATAAAACAAAACCTACATATGAGCAGTGCTTTAACAATAATATGCTTATTAACAATACTGATCACAATTTGGGTTAAACAAAATGCTCTAATAATTTTGACATCAAATTAATCTGAGTTTTATAAAATTATAATATGATTTATGTTAGTTCATAAAAAAAAATTCTAACATTCTCCCACTTAGACGACATATGTCATATTACATTACTTTAATAAAAAAAAATAATTCTCCAGATTAATCAAACAATATGTGGTCACAACATAATGTCAAAATTAAGCTAACACTCTCAACAACAAGTCTAAAATGAGACTACAAACATCTCAACAATGCATAAAATCATATTCGAAGGAGTACTGATATCATACATATAAGATATTCAAATCCTGATGACCCAACAAAATGTGGTATATGGGTAATGGAAAAACACATCTAAAATTGTATGTCAATATGTGATCAAAGTGCATTTCCCAACAAAATAGCCCTAAGCATCTGCCCAAGATACTTTATGAGATTTAACAAACATCTCAGCACAATAACAAAATGAGAGTGGGTCCAAAATGTCTCAACAATATGCCATAATATAAACAAATAATACTATGCAGATAATAATAATAACAATATTATATGGTAATGACAATAATAACAACATAATTGTTTAAGGCCTTGAGACATAATCACAAAATGAGGTCACAATAAAATTACAAAACAAACTCCTACTAACCAAAAACATCAAAAGACTTTACTATACCTATATGGATCACATGATCAACAAAATTTTGACAACTAAACCTTTGGTTAGGGGATATATAACTATAAGTTATGTAGGGATATACTTGACATGAGTTTGAAACTCTTGAATCTTCTCTCTAATAAACATATACTTTGTGTCAAAAGCTTTGAGCGCTTAAAGTTCTTGTTGATTTGAGAGAAGCATACTACGACAAAGTTATCACAATAGTTAGTAAGAGGCTTGGAAATACTCTCTACAATATGAAATTCAGTAACCAATTTTTTTAATTTTTTTAACTATACCGCTTGACACGTAGCCTCATAATAAGCTATATAATCTGCCTCCATGGTGAAAGTAGCTGTAAGTGTTTGTTTAACACTCTTCCAAGAAACAACTACTACTCCCAACATAAAGATATATACCCTGATGGGGACTTGTGGTCACCTAAGCAACCACAATAATCAAAATTATAATAGTCAATCACCTCAAGGTGATCCAACCTCATATAAGTTAACATATGATCTTCAGTACAATTCAGATACCTCATGATTTGTTTTGCAGCCTACCAATTAGTCACACTAAGTTTGCTCAAGTATCTCCCAAGTACACTAACAATGAAAACAATATTAGGACGTGTACAAACTTGAGCATACGTAAGGCTTCCAACAATAGAAGCATATGAGACCTTCTCCATTTCAGCAACATCTTTATCATTTTGAGGACACTAGATATTAAAGAGTCTTTTACCCTTTTAAATGGGTGTAGGATAAGGATTACAAGATTTCATATTAAATCTATTCAGAATCCTTTCAATATAAGCTTTCTAAGACAATTCAAAATACCACGAGATCTGTCACGGTGAATCTCAATGCCTAATACAAAAGAGGCATCACTAAGATCTTTCATATCAAAATGGGCTGTCAACATTTGCTTAGTCTCATTTAGAAAATCAACATCATTACTAGTCAACAATATCTAAACTTCAGATAAATGCATTGGTTAACAATATTTTCTTTAAAGCCAAGAGAGCCAACAATATAATCAAATTTCAAGTACCAATCATTTTTCAATAAAACCATCAAGTTGATTCATATACACATCGTCATACAAATCACCATTTAGGAAAGCGGTCTTAGCATCCATTTGATGAAGCTCTAAATTAAAATAAACAATCAATGTCATCACAACACGAAAAGAGTCTTTAGTGGTGACTGGTAAGAAAATCTCCTTATAATCAATGCTTTCTCTCTGGTTATACCCCTTAGAAACAAGTCTGACCTTATACTTCTCAATTTCACCTTTAGCATCACATTTGGTCTTAAAGACTCATTTGCAACCAACAATTTTACATCCAGTAGACAACTCCACAAATTCTCATACATTATTATTTCTCATAGAAGTCAACTTATCTTCTATAGCCACTAGTCATTGTGCACTATCAAGACTAACCATGACCTTTTGAAAGGAAATATGATCAGAATCTTTAACTGAATTAAACTCATGCTCTTACAGGTCACAACATAATCTATGAATCTAGTAAAGTCAGTGGATATAAGAACCCGCTTAGATCTTCTCAATAGAGTCACAATAACATTTGGATTCTGTACATTATTTTTGACTTGTTGAGGAATATTAACATTATCAACAACATCATCATTATAGATCAAAAGAGGTGGCATTATCCCTAGAAAGGGAACAACAAGAATATGAACAATAACATGCTCCTCTCTAAAACTAACAATACACGGTTCCTGAGTTCTACCATGCTCTAAGTCTCCCTTAAAATAGACAGCTCAATCAGATTCAATAATTCTAGTAGTATGTGCAGGACAATAGAACCTAGAACCCCTTGAGCCAATACAATAACCAATAAAGAAACCACTAATAATTTTGGGATCAAGCTTCTTTAAATGTGGGTTATAATGCCTCACATCTGCCCTACAACCTCAAACACGAAAATGCCTCAAGGTAGGTCATTTGCCTGTCATAAACTCATATGAAGTCTTTATCACAGATTTACTTAGCACATGATTCAATATATAAACAGTAATCTTCAAGGCATCTCCCTATAAGAATTCTGGAAGAATAGAATGACTAAACATATATCTCACCATATCCAAAAGAGTACGATTTTACTTTTCTACAACTCTATTTTGTTGCAGAGTGTCAGCCATGATGTATTGTGTCTCAATACCACAGTCTTGTAAGAACTTAGCAAAAGGTCCAAGATTTCTACCAATTTCATCATACCTATCATAATACTCACCATTCCTCCTGGTAACCTCACTCTTCCTGGCTCCAACTGTAAGTTTCCCTTTTATACAATCAACACAGGTATCAAAAACAAAGAAGTTCATATCATTAAAAATACTTTTCTTAATCAACCTCTCCATTCTCTCCTTAAAGATGTGTCATAAACATTTATGCAACAACATAAAAAAAGTTTTCAGCAACTCTACCACTTTTGTTCCCAACAATATTCTTGATATCAAAACATCGTTAGATCAATAGAAATAAGTCAATATTTAACATATAAAAGCCATTAAACGAAACTCCATAAATAACCAGAATGGAATCATAAGGTAGGGAAACTCTCTTATCACTAAATAGACATAATAGTGCAACTATTCAAAATAGAAATCAGAAACAAGTTTCGTCTTATAGAGGATACATAGATAGTGCCTTTTAAACCTAAAGAATATCCAGTACACAGCTTCAAGGAAATAACACATGTATACTTTACTTTGACATTAACTATATTTCCTATTGTGATCATTAACTCTCCTTCACTCGACTTTCACCTATTTTTTAACTCCAGTAATGAGCTTGTAACGTGAGTAATTGCACAAATATCTAACCAACAAATGTTAGAAGGAACATTAACAAAATTGGATTCAAAACACATTAGAATCAAGGGTTCAACTTCTTTATCCTTAATCAAATTATTAAACTCTATACAATTATCTTGTTTAAGCCAATCTGCAATTTTCGTGAGGCGTTCACGATTACCATTTACACCATCATGTTTAGTCTTAGTCAATACAAAGAGGTCACAGACCCTTCTAGATGTATCAATAGCCTTACAAAATTGGTTGACATTATCCGCTTCATGAAAACTCTCCTTAATGGCTTTGTCCATGCTATACTTTATAGTCATGAGACGAACTTTATTTGAATAATCCCACCTTTCATATTTCACCCCAATCAAAACGGAAAACATATCTATGGGTTTCAGGGCTCATCCATAGTAAGAGCAACATCAATAACAGAGATAGTCAGAAATAAACTCATTGACTCAACTCAATCCTCATAATTAGTCCCACACAACTTTATCAAAACATTTATTTTCATAAGCAAAGTTGAATTAATATTTCAAAGGGAGATTTTCTTGTCGAGTATTTCAATAAATAAGACGAGTAACAACCGTAATAGAGCTTCCCCATGCAATTACAATCCTGCATAAGGGTCTTGAATTACAACACATGGGTAAACTCCCACAGATATCAAAATCATGTCCCTAAAGCTAGTACCGAGAGGATACTGAGAACTCTAAGGACATATCCTAAATGCATTTAATAAATCATCAGGAATTACATTAACAAAGATAAATTGATAGGGTAAGCGCATTATTAACATAATTTCTAATGCCACAAAATAATAATATTTTATCAACAAAATAACATCTTGCCACAATTGGTCTTGCGAAGGCGAGCCCACAATCATGCAAAGTGCTCAAAAAAATATCACTTAACAGATCATCAGAAATTACATTAATAAAGACAAACCGATATGGTAAGCGCATTATCAACATAATCTCCAATACCACATTATTAACAAAATATCAATAAAATGACACCTAAACATAATTGGTCCCCCAAAGGCAATCTCACAATCATGCAAAGTGTCCTAAAACAGTATCACAATACTTAAAACAACAACTCTCATAATCAAATCACATAAATAACAACAAAATAAATAGTTTTCAAAACATTACATATTAATTTATGCACAAAATAATACTAAAAATTATTTCAGTGACCAAACAACATCAACTCTGAGAGTGCACAATATATATCATGCCCAAAAATATCACAATAATGCACAAAAATTTTCAGAGACAAAAGAGGAGAGTACCATATATTTTTAACAATTTTTAACAATTTTTAACAATTTTAATCTCTAGGAATTTTGGAATCAATAATAAATAAGCATGAAAAAATAAATAAATTCACCAAAAAATAAATCAGGACGTATGGAGAACAATGCAAAAAACAGAATTAAAAATTATTTTTCTATAAATCACACTCTCCTATACTCTCCAAGACTGCGAGTGTGCGTGAACGTGGATAGATTACCACCTTCTTCTCGCATGAAATTTCTAGGCTTTTGATCGAAAATATGAGTACGAAAATATAGGTTCAAACATAGTATTTTAACGATTTCTTCATCGTTTCTCAACGAAAATCAACGATTCAATTGTCATTAAACTCAAAAAATTGAGATATATCAAACCCCTAAGTCAATTTTCATAATTGATTCACAAAAAAAAAATGAATCATAAAATTTAAACATTTTAGGATTTCATAGGTTTGAGCAAAATTATTTGTGAATTCACAACATTATAATGTAATATACATATTTTTAGACTTAGGATAACCTTATCTACAAAATCCCTCACCTATTTTTCAAAAAAAAAATTATAAAAAAAATTGAATTGAACATCACATACGTTAGGATTTTGAGTTTCTTCAATTTTAAACCTTATACGATTTTTAGGTAAAACAACAATTTGATAGTCATAATTAGGATTAAAACCACACTGATACCACTTGTTGGACCATAGAAGGAACCCAAAAGCAAGTGAGATCTTCATCAATGGGTTAAGCAAGAAACCACAATAGTAGGTCTGACGCCACATATTGACCCAAAACCTTAAGGCAATTAGTCTATGTGTCTTCTCACTTATATACTCTTTACTTAGCACATTCTTTACTAATGTGAGACTTCAACATTCACATTTGAATTTTCAACATTATCCCCCTCAAGTGTGAATCCCAACATTAGTGTGCTCCCCCTCAAGTGGAAACGATTCCGAGTATTCAAGGAGGTACCAACCAAGACTCAAGTCTTGTTAATGTGCTCCACAACATAAGTTAGAGTCAAACCTGAGCACCAACCACTGTTTCCAAATATTCGACCCAAACGAAACATCGACTCTAATACCAATTGAAAGAAAAAATTTTGAATCTATTAATTTCAATATTTATGACATATCAAAATATATAAAACGTTTTAAGATTACCTTGAAAAGACGCTGATAAAAAAGTCATTATTGAAATCTTTAAAATCAATCTCGATGATAGAGAAATAATATTTATGTCCCATAATAGTCATTCATGCATTAATATCAATGAGACAATTGTACGCACTAAAGTGGTTATGAATAGAGATCTCTCTTAATATTTATAGAATAACTAAAATGCGTTAAACATATCCACTATGATAAACTCATATACAATACCTATAAAACAAAACTCACATATGAACAATGCTTTAACAATAATATATCCATTAACAATAATGATTATAATTTATATTAAACAAAATGTTCTTACAATTTTGACGTCCAATTAATTCGAATTTTATAAAATTATAATATGATTTATGATAATTCATAAAAAAAAAATTGTAACATATAATCCATGATATCTGGGAGAATTACATTTAAGAATTTAATAGTAAATGTATTATTTAATAATGATTAACATATAGTTCAAAAGTTTGACAATTTTTAAACAAATACTTAACTTCTAAGATATAACACAATAATCAAATTACTTGTTCTGATAGATAAACTTAAATTTGGTGATTGATCTTAAACGTAATAAATTCAACTTTAATATACTCAAATATAATTGTCTTACAGTATAAACTCAAGTATATTTTAATTTTTTCTGACTAGACATTACAAATTTAACCATAAATTACACGTCGAGTTCTATAATCATACAATATACGTGAGTGCTCGGTGCGCCAAAATAATCCATGTATATTTAACTAGAGGTGTGTTCAATAAGAAAGAGAATAAAGAAAATAGACTGGAATCTAGGATCACATTCTTATGATGATTTTTCATCCATAGAGTTACCATAAATATATGAGCCGAATCCCCAAACGGTAATCAGCAGGGAGAGTATCTTGAAACCACTCATTGGGTCATGTAGCAGTATAACAGCTGCAATGCTTGTTATGGGTGTTCTTACTGCATTGAGTACACCTGCTAGCACAGTAGAAGCCAAGAAAACTACAGCAGTACCCCCCAGCACCCCCAACTGAAAAGTGATTGCACTCCAGATGAGAACAAGATAATAAGCAGCTCTACCACCTTTGAAAGTGGTAGCCTCAGATGCCATTCCTTGAAAATCACCACTTACAATTACCCCTACAGTGGTAAACAGGAATGCAAATAGAGAAACCATGACTTGCTGTTCCAAAACAACAATGAAGGATCTTCTTCCCAATAACTTCAAAAAAACCAGCTCTGAGAGAGCAAAAATAAGCCCATGAAGAGCAGATCCCAAAATGTCCCATATAAATCCCATGATGTATTCGTGGTCACTAACACTAGCATATCTGTCTGAACTTGAATCCAAGGCAATGATGGTCAATCCAGCAGTTATGACAACAATAGCATTTATTATTGAAGCATTAACTTTGTTCTTCACAAGAAGATATCCAAAAAGTGTAGAAAACACAAGGGATGATGATGCCACAAGGGAGGCAGTAGATGCAGGGAGGTAAGCATAGGCATAAGCATACATGAGGTTATCAGCAGCACTTAGGAAACCCAAACAAATATAAGATAGAGTAAGTATTAAGTTCAGAGGAGTAGGAAAGGTTTTGCTAATGAAATATGCAGGAAACAATATCAAGGCAGTTAGAGGCCATCCAGCAACAGCCACCCAAGATATGATCCACTTGCTCTGGCCACCATTAGCATAATAAACACGAGACAGAATGCTGGAAGCAGGAAATGCCACGAGCATTGCTATGATGCTGAGAACAAGAAGAATCCAATAGGGGATTGGCTTTCTTTTGTATGCTTCTTTGACCATTGTCTTAAATTTGGAAATCTGACCCGAGAGTGAATCTGAGGGAATTGGTGATTCTGAGTCTGGCTCCATTGGTTCTGCTTATAAGGGTATCATCAGAAAGAACATAGTGAATAATTGTTCTTAGGATATCAACTGGATAAAAAATGAACAGCTGTGATGCTTTGAAGAAAAGCAATTCATTTTAAGAAGAAGAGAGACGGAGACGGATAGGGAGTTTCATCCATGGAAAACAAATAGTTGAATAACTATAATTAAGGAAAGCATGGATTAAGTAAAATACAATGCTTTGCTCCTTGTACATTTGACAATAGTCAGTTCATTGGCTGATGCATTAAGCCATTAACCCATAGCAAATGTCAATGCAGGGCTACCTAGGCTTGAGCTGTTAAGCATCACTCATTTGCATCGTAACCAAGTTAGCAAACAATGGGATTCTTTCAGACCCTTATCTGATGTGCAACAACAACAGCCAAGCCTTTTTACACTAAGTGGGGTCAGCTACATAGATCAAATGATCCTATTGTATCTTATCATAAGCTAAGTCTTCAGAAATATTATTCAAATCTAAACTTTTTTTAATCGTTTTACCTATAGTCTTTCTTAATCTCCTTCTACCTCTAGCTATTGGGTTATCCTCCACCTGATCTACTCTTCTTATAGGGACTTCTAAGAGTCTTCTCCTTACATGTCCAAACCACATAAGGCGAGATTCTCTCATCTTTTCCATAATAGGTGCTACCCCTACTTTCTCTCTAATGTATTCATTCCTAATCTTATCTTGTCTTGTATAGCCACACATCCAACGCAACATCCTCATCTCAGCGACACTGATCTTATATTCTTGTTGGCTTTTTACCTTATCTGATGTATAGAAAACAAATTTGACTCTGAAAATATCTTAAAAACAAAATTATATTCAACTTTTTTGAACTGCCTGGGATCATCAAATCATGTACTGATACGAATTAAAGGAAGATTTAAAACCATATTGATAAAGAACATAGCAGAAGTTGGCCACCAGGGCATAGCTATGATTGTTAGGATGAGTGGGGATTTGGGTATTCAAGTCCTTAAAACAACACCCAATATACCTAAAGAAAGAAAAAAACAGAAGGTGAGATAGTTTGAAATCCACAATTTGTGTCAGAAGAAGGTAAAATCTAAGTCTCCATTGCAGAACTATGTCATATTTGGGTTAGCACAGTTATTGTTTTCTACTTTCATCCTAGCTTTTTCCTCAAAATAACCCTCTAACTATTTAGTAACAGGAATTCATATTCTACTTCAGTAAAAGAACTTTTCACCTATATCCAGAAAGATCAATGATTCACAAAAGTTGTTTCAGAAAGTTAGGCATAGGCCCAATGAATTCTGCAATTGCATATTATTTCCAAGTAATGAACTTTCCCCAAGTCCCCACGTTTATGTGATGAAATAACAAAGTAAAAATAGTCCTAATTCATAATTCTAGCTTCCTAATTTGCCCAATTCAAGAATTTGACTAATTTTGATTTTTCAACAACATCAAGGAAATGAAAAAGGTAATAGCAGTCGCAATGAAATCAAACTATAGTCCCTGGTTGCATAGGAAACTAGAAAATGAACACTAAAATGCAGACACAAATATTTCTCACATAAACTCAACAATACCAGAGTATGCTATAAACTTGATAATATAAAACCCGTAATTTCTCCAAAGATACCAGAGAAAAAATGGAAATTTTTAAGTAATTATAACTGAAAGCAAAATAAAAATAATAATAATAATAAAGAAATTGGAGACAACAAACTGAACAAACCAGGTTGAAGCAGTGGCACAGACCGCATGACAGTCGCCTGAGTGAGAATGATGATGGGGTTTAAATTGTAAGGGGGAAAGAGAGACACCTGTTTTTGTTGTTGTGTGCGTCGCTACAATACTAGTTTGACGGAATATATATATATATATATATATATATTGGGGCTTAGTTTGACGGAATTTAGTCACTGAAATATTATCAAATATCATATAATATACGTACACCGAAAATAAAATAATTATATCAGATTGTGGTTGTTTGACTGTTTAAGGGTTGTTCGTGTTTCTAGGTTTATGGTGTCAGGTTGATAATTGAGCTGGTGGGATGCAGTACTGTACAGCAGCCAGGGGATGGGGATGTATGCCTGGTTGAAAGCCCTATTGAGAAGAATTCTAACATGTTATTGAAGTATAATTAATTAATATATAATTTAAAATGATTTTTATAATTTGTTTTAAACAAATTTATCACTAATTTAAAATTAATGAAAAAAATTTATTTTAAAATATATATTAATTATACTTAGAAAAACACAACACTTTCCTAGTTAGGCTGAACCATCTTTGTCATTTTATACATGTTTTATTAGGAACCGCTCCAAATAAAATTTTGAGCATGAATGTTTTAAGCTTTATAATCATTGATATGTATAAAAAAAAATCAATGGTAGAGATTTATCGTTTGCTATTTATTTAACAAATAATGTCATTAATTTTTTAATTTATGTAATTAATTTTCTAATTTTTATTATTTATATTTTAATTTATCTTTAATTCTCTCTCATCTTATTCTTTGTTCTCTTTGTATCTTTGTTTTATCTCCTAATCTTTGTTGTTTTCATCACTTCTATCGTTGTCATCCGTGGCCATTCTCACACGGATGTAGGGGTATTAAAATAGGTCAAATTCGATAAGTCGACTTGAATAATCGACAAAATAAATTGGCTAAATTAATAAAATATCAGTTTAAAACTTACATTTATTTCGAATAATTAAACCAAGAATGGATCAAATTTCAACCTACTATTTTAACACTATATAAGACTAAATGGATTGGGCTGAGTTAATAAAATATTAGTCCAAAATTTTCATGACTCGAATAAATCAAATAAAAAATGACTCGACTCCGAATAAGATGGACCGCCTCGTTTTGACACCCTGCACGGATGGCCAGATCTTTTTCTCTCGGAGGCTTCTTCATTCAGCGGAAAGGAGCACAACCTCGCCATTGAACAATGGCAGTGGCTGCAAAGGCAACAACAGCTTAAAGTCGACGATGAACTCTTCTTGGGTCGACAAAAGTTCAGAGAATGAAAGCTCAGAAGAGCTTTCTTCATCCTTTTCTTTCTCTCAATCCGACTTTCTGCCATAACTTTATTATTTCCCCTTCTTTAATTTGAAAATTTGTGGGTCTGGATAGTTACTAATCTAATTGAAGAACCCTTTATCCTATTTTTTTTTACCGAAAATAATAGAATGTTTTCCTTTTCTGTTTCTTTAGCTTTTGCTTTTTAACTTCCAGATTCAATTCACCAAATAAATATAGAGACCGGGTATGATCAATAAATGAAATAATTTGGTTAGAAATATAAAAGAAATATGATATCATCACCAAAATCAATTAAATATTTAAACTATTATTTTAAAATTAAAAAAAACAAAAGATAAGAAAATAAATCTGATACGAAGCCATTTTATTTCCCTTAGTGGCATTGAATCCATGAATTCAACAACTTGCGAAAGTTCTTTGAACTGGGTTTTTCATTACTTGAAAAGGTCAAAACATGACGAGATAGAGAGAGGAAGAGAAAGTAGATAGGTGCTGAAGCTTGAAGATGAAGAGGACTAAAATGTAAAAGAGAAAACTATAAGCTTTAAATAATAAATAACAAGATATTTAAAAAATATATATAAAAATCGACGGCCACCTGCTATTGTTGGTAATTTAGCTGGAGCATCCATGCTCCTAGATCCTTTAAGAGCATTGAAAACGTTCCCGTTTTCTAAAGACAAAGTTTAGGAAGATAAGACTATTGCATTCCAAAATTAAGACAATGCATGTATAGGGAGATTATATCTCATTTATAAACAAGGATTCTTGTATTTGAGCAAGTAATGTGATTATCATAAATGCAGTGAAATTATTACATGTTCATAATAAATGTATGTTATGGGATAAATATTTGCTATTAATTTTGAATTGGTAACTTAAATTTTATGTAAATTTATTTAAAATTAATAATAAAAATTTATTTTAAGATATGCATTTATTATATATTAGCAATATATTAAAATTTATCCAAACCATCAACATCTAATTCTTAATTTTCTTTTCTTCATTCATTCTTTATTTTTATTTATTTCTTACTTCATGACTCGTTTTTTTTTTCCTTTCTGGTGATGTGGTCATCTGGTGACCAAGCATTCATAGCAAACACATTTTGTATTAGCAACCTCTCTTTAATAATATTCTGAATTTTGTTTTTGCTTATTTATTTTTTTATAATACGGGGAGTAATGAATATTTTTGTATGTAAAATTAAAAACTTAAAGGAAAAAATGTACATACATTTGCTAAATTTTACCTTATTTTGAAATAGCTAATAGGAGCTTTCAATTTTGGATGAAAAGCCTTAAACTTTTTCAAACTTGTAAAGAGATCCTTTCATCCATAAGTTTAACAAAAATAATTCATTATAAGAATTATATGTATTAATTAATATACATGATAATCTCTAATTTATTCATATTAATTTTTTTTAAAAATTCCTCCTTTAATTTTATTTCTTTCTAAGTTATTCTATACTATATGAAATAAATTTTAAATCTTTAAAAAAATATGAACAAATTAAAGATTGCCATATGTATTAAATTAACATATGCAAGTCATATAATGATTGATTTTAACTCGATTAGTAAACATAAGGTTTGTTTGCATGTTTTAGAAAGTTTAAAGACATTTTACCTGAATTTAAAATTTCAAGTTGTCTATTTCAAAACAAAGTAAAGTTCAGCAAGTGTATATGCGTCTTTCCCAATTTAAAGAGATGCATCACACTAAAATAAGATGTAATAACATTAAATTTTAATGTGAAAAAACATTTCAATATTGAGATCACATGAGAAATTTGAGAATATTTTTTTAGTACATTAAATGTGCAAGCACCTAGGTAGTAGAGGAGATCCGTGAATATTTTACTATATCAAGTATAATTAAAAAACATAAGTTAGTTAGCAACTTTTTCCCTAAAAATATCCATAGTTCACACTTTCATCTTGTTTTCGTCAGATTTTGACAATTTAATCAACATGTGATTCCAGAATCTTAGTTTGGGAAAGGAAATTGCTTTTTCTTATAGGCTCTTTGTTTTCACATAGTATTTAAATTTGTGAATGCAAGTGTTGAGTTAACGAAATGCAAAATGTCATTAACATTTATAAGAAATAGTAATTTAATTTAACTAAAAATAAAGAGTACAACTTATAGAGTTGTAAGTGTTACAGCAAATAACAAAACAACAAAGGGTAAAATGAACTAAAGAACTAAACAAACAAAAAAAAAATTGGAAAAAGTAAAGGCGTTTGAGGGACTCTTTTCCTATTACGTGTGTGAGGAGTTGTGAGTGTCAAGCCTATTTTCGTTCTTTAATTTTTCTATTTATACTTCCTTTAACTGTAATCATTCCTGCTTCCTTTTGAGTTTTGAAAATTATGGGATTTTAGGTACCTTTTACAGCAATTGAGCTCTCCTTTCAAGATTAACCTCCATATTTTGCTCTTCACGACATGTCTTTGGCAGTTATGAGCGGTTTCAAGAGATTTTCTTGGAGATTCCTAGTGAATGATACCTTTTACTTTAATCGACATGAATCCAAACTAAAGTCGACTTTTCCCTTTATGTCAACCTTGCTTCCTGCGTCGAACTTTTTATGACATCGACCTCTTTCTTTAGCTATGTGTTCCTTCCGGTTATTATCCCATTTTTATGATTCCTTGTCCCTTTTTTTCATATTACTAAAGATTTCAAAATGCCTCTAACATATGCCCTCCTCAAGCATTGCCTTTGATCTTGCTATCTTGAAAAGGCTACAATTGTTATCACTCAATTGGTTGTATGCAAGGTGCTGCCAATAAGAACTAAATCATATAGTGTTATTAATTATTGCCTTTGCTTTCTACCATTGACTATTCTAGATTTTAACTATAAATAAAGGCTTCTTTTCCAACTTTAAATATGGCTCAGAAAAGGACTTTTCATCTTCTTATCAATTCTTCAAGGAGCACTTTAATCCTTTCTCACATCTCCATCCACCTAGAGCATTTCATCATCTTAGTTATATTAATATGAGTTGTAAACATTTCCTTGAAGACCCTCTCTTCATCCAAGGTTCTTTGTTAATATTAGCCTGACACCTTGCTTCATGATTACAAGATTTAAAGATGCAAATCCAAGTGCAGGTTATCTCAAATAATAAATTCTCGGAAGTCCGAGGTCGATCCATAGGGAATTGATGAAGAAAAATTATTTGAGGTAAGAAAAGGATTTGTCACAAAAAATAATAAAACTTATTCACAATTAAATTTAAGAACTTGCTTGGGTTAGGAGATCCACTCTTACTAATAAATTAAAAGCAATATTATTTCTCTTTATAACTCAATTGAAATCCACACACAACGGAGGTTCTAATAAAAAAATATAACATTCAAAGTTCAATTATATATGTAATCATATTATGATTCCTTTAATTATCTACCAACATTTGTAAATGAATTCAAGCATTCACTGTGTCAATCCTATTGTCTACAATAAATCAAGATCTCCATTATACAAAGAAGGTTTCTAAATTGATTAGAAACAAAATACAACACATATAATGTCAATTTGATAATATATCATTTAAGTACAAGAAATAGAATAATCTAACTTTATTTCATTACCAAGAGTGTCACTCTTTCACCCAAGCAAGATGAAAATTTAGTTACTTATAGACAAGAAGAAAGAAAGAGAGAAGAAGAGAAAGATGAACATAGCTTTAATATAGAGCAAGAGAAAATTACAACAAATGAAAACAATAAACAAGCATAACTATAACTTTTTAAAACTAAGCCTAACACTAAGAGCACTAAATGATCAGTCAATGGTGCCTTTTATAGAGGATTAGGGATACAAAATGACAAGGAGACTGATTAAGAGTAGGTGAGGAGTATGTGGATGAGTGGAAAATGCCAAATGGTGAGTTGGTGAGTTGAAAATTATTGAGATTTTTTGTCTCTGAAATAATTCAGTGTTGATCTCATGGATGCCATCATAATGAAGCAACATGGTCTTCATGAAAGTTATAGCATTTTGTCTCAATTTTTCAATGCCACCAAGATCATCCAAAAATTCATCTTACAGCCCAAGATATGACCTAATTACTGTAGACTATTCAAGCCTAGTTTCAGCACATTTGTTTTGACTTCCAGACTCAATATCATCTCTAATATGTCCGAATGAGCTCTTATATTCTCCATAAAAGTTGTAGATATGGGTCTTAACTTCTAAGTATCCAAATTTCAGCCCAAGAATGTTCCTACAACCCGAGTTATACTTTGATTACTGCACACTGTTCAGGTTTTAGTCACAAAACTCATGTTCTGACTTCCAAGCCCATTTAGCTCCTCTAGATGTCCATATTTTACCTGGAGCTCTTCATGAAAGTTATATAGCTCTCTCTCATCTTTCCTACAAGGTAAGATACATTATTTTTACACATCTAGAACTCAAAATATAGCAGAAATACAAAAATAGTGTAAAACCCAAATAATGTTGAAAAAATCAATTAAGTCCAATTTGAGTCTCAACTTACAAAACATAACCTGGCTTAATCAATATGGAAAATGTAAATGACTAAAAATGAGGGTTTATTAATGTATAAAATATGTGATTATCAAATTTTTCTACACTTAACTTTTTGCACTCCTGGGCAAAACACATAAGACCAAAGTTAGGAAACAAATAAAAATGACATAGACTCAAAAGCTAAAAACTCTAAAAGACTCAATGAAGTAAAAAGAGCAACCAGAAATTCAAGGGATCAAAGCATTAATGACGTAACATTTCTTCACATCTCAAACCAACAAGGAAGAAAACTTTAGTCGAAAAGAATGAATAAAAAATGATAGATCCTCACCGAATTCACTTTCAATCTCTCAAGTGTTTAAAAGGTAAGTATTTCACTCTATTCAACGCATGAATAATTGCATTACCATAAGCTTGCTTATTTTCTACTTCTCCGCTACTCAAAATACATGCATACAAAAATCAAGATGACTTTATTCAAGGTTGTAATGGGGTCATGGTAAAGGAGAGGAGATAATATGAATATGAGAAGATAGATACCAAAGAGAATAAAAGAATATTATGGTACAGTTAGAGTAGAGAAAATGTTTGAGAACATTCATCATAAAGGACAATCACCAATATTTGACTAATGTTTTGTTGAAGATCAATTCCAAATTGGTGAATTGAATTCATTGTTAGACATGAACCTTCTCCTTTTCTTTCTGTTGTTTCCAAGCATCCACCTTAATTCTAGATTCTGATAATCCTTTGATTGCAATGATGGTCAGGTTTTTTTTTATTTTTGTTTTTTTTTTTTTTATCATTTTGCATACACACATCCACACTTATTCAAGAACAAGGCCAATGCTCTCTTATTCCCTAAGGTTGGGTAAAAACATGTTTTTTTTTTCTTTTTTTTTGAAGGCACGTAATGAGCTAAAAACAAGGAATGATCAAATAAACTCAAAGGGGTTACACAAGGGAAAATATACAAGGATGGCTATTTGGTCAAAGTAGTTATTTCAAAATGTCTCAATCATATTTATGTATGCATGTGAAAATGTAGCCTCAAAAAGAATCAAAGCAAGTTCTAGAGTAATAATTCCATAAGTGAAAATCACACAAGAAAAAAGAGAATGGTACAAATGTTCAATTCATTCATCAATAGGCTCAAAATCTCACAAGGCATATTTCTATCATTCTCAATCCATCATATCAAGATTTATATCCAAGCTTGTAATTTTTAAGAAAGAAGACAATTTATGCTAAGATCCAAGAATCCATTTGCTACTTCTGCACAAAATAATTATCTCCTCAACTAAGATGCGTCTCAAGAGTAAAATTACGTCCAAGGCAAAATTTACTCCTTACTCTGCCATCCTTAATTAGTTTTACTACGAATAGATTTTTGACAGTCATATTACTAAACATACTTCTCAATTTAGATGCGTCTCAGGAGTAAAATTACTCCTTACTCTGCCATCATTCATTGGTTTAGTAAGTCCATGACAAGCATATCATACTTCTCAAAAAAAAAGATTTTTTTTTGTCAACTATCCTTCCTCCCAACCAGATTACAACATTGTTCTCAATGTTAAAATATAGATGAGTAAATGATAGAAGATATTACCTATTAGAGAAATCTAACACAAATTTAAACAAAAACAAAGTACGATAAATAAAATCAAAAGTAAAGTAAAGCTATAAACGAAGTGTTAAATCTGACTTTCTTTTCATCCTGCTTCCCTCATTGCTTCCTATTGACCAATCTATCTAAGTTATTACTGGGTCAGGTTTATAAACAAAAACTTCTAATTTATCAATCAATTCATCAATAGTGGAAGCAGAGATAAGAAGTTGTCTTGCCGAATGTGTGATAAATTTCTGTTCCACAGCATGGTCAAGAAAGATTAACAAAATATCAAAGAAATTATTTACATTCAACAAACCAATGAGTTTATGGTGGATGTTCAGTTGGGCCTAAGAGACAATTTGAAAAACTTCTTCAAAGGTACCAAAATCACCTGTTAAGGCAATGAATGCATCAGAGTTTTCAAGCATTATTTTCATTCGTTCATGCATTGATGATACCTTAAGTTTCTCCCCAATTGTCTTTCCAGTGATGTTTTGTTGAGCTAAAAGTCCATGAATGATACCTAAAACCTAACTGCCTCCTATATATGTAGTAAGTGATACAACTCCCATTAACCCACGACAACCTCTCCCATATACAAGATGAATTTTTCTTACAGCAAGTGATCGACTAAGAGTGGTAGCTGCATTTACACACTCTAAACCCTTCCCATACTTAGACCCACAAAATACACAAATATTTTTAAGTTGACGAACAGAAACACCTTCCATTTTTATACTCACCTTCCCCTTGAATGATTCTGAGTTAGAAGAAAATAGAGAAAATGAAGTGTTTAAATAGGAAAAAAAATGGAAAGGATAATAATAGTACCTATAAGGGTAGGTTGGTTGTTGTCAAAAAAGTTTGAAATTAAGAAACATAGATTTTTTTTTAATTTTTAAATTTTTTTGTTTTTTTTGTTTGTTTTTTTAAGATAACATAAAGAAGAAAAAGATAATATGTATAGATTGTTGTGGATATGACTTATATCTGCCTCTAGTTTCACGTCCAGTAATGGCTTAAACGCCTTCTATGAGTCGAGGATAAGCTTCCCATCTAATTTTCTTATAAATTGGCAAACAGGGTCTTTTAGAGTCAGATTCCTAAGACTATAGCCTTTTTCTTCATCCTTGAAGAGATTCCACAAATTAAGAAGTTCACATTGCAAAAATCCATAAGAATGCGTCTTAAGAGTCAATAAGATATCATCTAATGACTCCTTACTCAATCCATTCTTAATGAAGAAAATTTTATCTTCTCTATTTGTGGAAATCATCCCCAAAGAACGACATCGCTTGTTACAATTCCATCGTGCACATTTGTGACAGACTCGTAACTTTTTTGTTCTTCTCCTTTTAGAATATAAACTTCTTCTAAGACCTGGCATGTATGAGTCAAATGAAATTGAAGACTCACCTGCTAGTCTGACCTTTGCTTCAATTATCCATCGTACATCTTTTGGCATACCTTTGTGCATTAACAGTCTCAATCTTTCACATCTAACTTTATAGATTTTTGTCAGAGCATTTTGAGGGAGAGAAGGAAAATGTTTTCAGGTTTGAAAGAATGACATCCATTTTAAAAGAGAAGAAGGATTCAGTTATTTTCGGAAACTGAAAAACAAACCGACTTGAGAGTCACGAAGTACCGTTATCCGCCACTTAACCGTCAACACAAAGAACTGCAAAAACAAGGCAATAAAATTAGAATAAATTCTATTCATAACAAGGATCAAAAAGAGAGATGAATTCTACCTCATCAACTTGGTTTTCCAGAAACGGTTTGAGCCTTTGTCCATTGACTTTAAATTCATTACCATTCCTAGGATTCTCAATATCTACGGCCCCATGAGGATACACATGTTTGACAACAAAAGAACCACTTCGATCTCAATTTTCTGGAGAATAGGTGCAGGCAAGAATTATAAAGCAGAACTTTTTGACCAATTTCAAAAGATTTTCTCAAAATTGTCTTGTCATGAAAAGCTTTTGTTCTGTCTTTATAAATCTTTGAGTTCTCATATGTATCATTTCTCAAATTCTCCAATTCATTTAATTACAATTTGCGTATCTTGTAAGCATCATCAAGATTTATATTAAAAGCTTTAATGACCCAAAATGCTTTATGTTCCAATTCTACAGGCAAGTGACAAGGTTTTTCATAAACTAACCGATGGGGTGACATGCCTAAAGATGTTTTGAAAGCAGTACGGTAAGCCCAAAGTGCATCGTTTAGTCTTAAAGACCAATCTTTACGATTTGGGTTAACCATTTTTTTCAAAATTTGTTTAATCTCCCTATTTGCCAATTCAACTTGTCCATTTGTCTGATGGTAATAAGGGGTGACAATTTTGTGTATAATACCATATTTCTTCATTAAACATTCAAATGGTTTATTGTAAAAATGTGTTCCCCCATCACTGATGATAGATTGAGGGATTCCAAATCGATACAAGATATTTTCTTTTAAAAATTTAAGAACATTTTTATGATCATTGTATCGGCATAGAATCGCCTCAATCCATTTTAAGACATAATCAACTGCAACCAATATATACACAAATCCAAATGAGGATGGAAATGGATCCACGAAATCAATTCCCCAATAATAAAAAATTTCAATGACAAGGATGGGGTTCAGAGGCATCATGTTTCTTTTTGAAATTGAGCCCATTTTTTGACAATTTTCACAACTTTTGCAAAAAGTATAGCAGTCCTTAAATAAAGTGAGCCAATAAAATTCACACTGCAAGATTTTCGCAGCTGTTTTCTTTAAAGAAAAGTGACCTCTACATGCTTCTGAGTGACAAAATTTAATGACACTACCTACCTCACTGTCGGGCACACATCTCCAAAAGATTTGGTCAGGACAATATTTGAACAAGTATGGGTCATCCCAATTAAAATTTTTCACCTCTGTCCAAAATTTCTTTCTATCTTGGTGCGTCCATTGAGGCGGCATCTTTCCTTCTTGTTCTCCAATAAGAGTTGAGGAAATTACTATTGGAAATTTTTGCTCTTCTCCCAAAAATGTGTACTTCAACCCAGCAGGTAATGACTTTAGTTCCAGTGTGGGTACTTCTTCATGGACATTATTATTCATAAGTTTTATCTCTTCAAATCTTGACTTCCATCCTTTATACTCCATTACCTGTGTACAATCAAGCAAATAGTATATTTCAGAGATATCATCTTCTAATTGTATGTCTGAATCAAATGAATTGACTAAACAAATTTCTAATGGGTCAGAAGAACTCCTTGTTTGAAGATGATCATCTATAATGGCTTCAATTCCTTCAACTTCCTCCTTTTCATCAAAGGCTTCCTGTGATTGCTTGCACATGTTAAAAACATTAAGCTCCAGTGTCATATTTCCAAATGTTAGCTTCATGTAACACCCTCCCTAGGGTATCACATGTCTGACTTCCGACTCATAATCTGAAAATGTTTTCATCAAAGGTTTGAGTTAAAAACGTGGGTTTAAAAATTTCTTTCTTACTGAAACATAAACTTACTGTAATCTATAAGTATTACTTACTGGAAATATATTTAAACTGATTCATATACAATATTGACACCAAGTAATATTTAACAATTTAAAGAGAAATATAAAACCTACAAACTTTTTTTTTCTAAACAGTAGTGACCCTATGACAGGTTCTACTTAATAGCATGGTATAACACTAACGTTAAAACTTAACATACTTATTCTGTTGTGTATCCATCTTGATGCATCAGACATCTGTTCCTTTGTCAACACTGCACACCTTCGAGTCCTGAATGTCCACTCCTTATTGTTGTCACCAATCTCAGAGTATCCATCGCCCGTTATGTCTAAGACAATTCGATCCTTCTATTATTTGATTTTAATGGTATAGACACAGCAAAATAACATAACAAAGAGGTGAGATCACCTACACCAATACCAACATGGTAGCACAGAGATAACACAAACAACATATCATACAAATAGATCATATCATAATCATGCCATCAGCATTAATCAATTATCATTATTCAACAGTTCAGTTATCATAAACAACAATTACGATAATGCTCTAATTATCATCATCATCATTCAAGTATTCAAAACAATTGTCATAGCCAATATTCCTTAATTAATATATCATAGTGATATAAATGTTCAGATTATGCATGTACACAAGACTCGATTTCCTACTCCATGTAGCTAAACTCAGGTCGGAGAAAATGATCGAAAAGACCTATCGGTACCTCGTGCCTCAGACCACGTGCTTCAATTCTCATTTCAATTTTTGCACATCTAACACATACACGACAGTCTTTATTAGATCTTGATTAAGAATAGTGTCTCGGTCAGGATCATCGGTGTGTTGCATCGGTCTAACCTACGGGACGAAGCGCGACCAACCACCCGTGTAAGCAACCCGCACCCCGATGCCCCCAAGGTCAACAAGTGACTTACACTACGCATATCGTACTCACTCAAGAAGTGTATTTCTCTTAGGCAATCAGCCATATTCAGTCCTTATCGGACCATTCCAATGCATGTATAATGCACCAAATACCAATTACAAGTACATCTCATAATTTCTCAGATATAGTTTATACAATGCACGAATATATCAGTGCAAGTCCAACCACAAGGGCCATTCTTTTCAAATTCGTTGTTTTCACAAACAGTGTATGGACACTGGTTCAACAGTAATCATCATGTTATTATGTTCTTATAGTCATAAAACACTTTTGTCGTGTTTTTACAATCGCGTAACATTTCTGTTACGTTTTCACAATTTCAAAACGTTTTAGTTATATTTTCACAATACCGTAACACTTCCGTTACATTTTCACAATACAGTAACATTTCTGTTATGTTTTCAAAATATCGCAACTCTTCTGTTGCACTTTTAAACCACGTACTAATTTTTTTTTAACGTTTTTCTCAATCGCGTAAAAATATACATTTCTCAAATCGCATATCATTTTTCCACTGTTTCAAAATCGCGTAACTTAAAATCATTCTTTTAAGTCGTGTAAATCATTTTCCATTATTTTCAAAATATTTAAAACACTTTCCAAATCACATAACGATTTTCCATCATTTTCACAATCACGTAAAAATATTCTATCACTTTTAAATCACATATTGATTTTTCAACAGTAGTTCAAATCACGTAAAATATTTAAACGTAATTCAAATAGCGTAGAAATATTTTAACGTATTTCAAATCGCGCAGAAATATTTTACTGTATTTCAAATCATTTTTAAGATACGTAAAATATTTTTCAATATTTTACAATCACGTAAAATATTCTTCAATATTCCAAACATTATTTTGGACTTAAATAAATCAATATCATTTTCAACACATTTTGCAAATTGCGTAGAAATATTTTAACGTACTCCAAATTGCGTAGAAATATTTTAATGTATTTCAAATCGTTTTTAAGCTACGCAAATAATTTTTCACCACAATTTCATTACAGAAAATATTTCTTAACCTTCAAAAATTCCTTTTCAACCTTTCTCAAAATAATATCACTTTATACTTTATTTAATATATTTTCTTACTCAAGAAATTTTTTTTCCACAGGTCTTTACTCAAGAAATCCTTTTCCAAAATATAATCCACAAAAATCACTTTTCCATTGATGTAAATCAACGTTTCAAAACTTAACATTTTCTAACGTATTTCAAAACTTGAAAATAAGTTATACGTTAGTAAATTTTCAAAACACCATTATATTCTCCATTTTTCTCAAATCAATTTTAAAATCAATTTTCTTCACAATAAATCGAAGTTCAAATACTTTCAACCTCTCTTTTCCATTTACATATGAAAATTCCATTTTCTCAAGTTTAAAACACTCTGATTCCTTTTTCCAAATACCTTGTATTAAATCAAGTTATATTTTCACTTTGAAAATTACTTTGTTCATAAAATCAAGGCATTACAAGCCTTTAAAAACATGGACATGACTATTGAAACTATAAAATATTTTTCCTTTTAAATTGATATGATTTTACACAAACAAAATCATTAAAAATCCTTTACCAAAAACGAAAGACTCACAGTCTTTGAAAATCAAATCATTTGTTCATTTTCGTTTTTCACTTTCTTTGTAAATCCATTTTCACTTTCCTTACAATTCCTTTTTCACTTTCCTTACAATTCCTTTTTCACTTTCTTTGCAAATCCTTAAAATCATCATTGCTATTTTCATTTAAAACTTATGTTTAGTAAAACACTTAGAAACTTTTTACACAAAATAAATCAATAAAAGTCCTTCTAAAACCGTGTTCATGTACTCTTTGAAAAATAAATCCTTTGTTTATTTTCCTTGCTTTTCTAAACATCCATTTTCATCATTCAAGAAAATATTAATTTTGTGAACACCTATCTTGAGGTGTCTTGACCAAAATTCACCATGTTCTAGGGATCAAAAATTAATTCCTTTGTTCTTGAAAAAATTTCAACATGGAACTCTAACCTTGGGTGCCAAAACCGTAGCCATCCTTTGGCCATTGGAGCCAAAAATTGATTTCCTTTCCATTATCAAATCATGACATATACATACATATTTAAATATATATCATAAGCATGCCATAATCAAAGCATTAAATCATGCATAGTATAAGCATACCATCAAAGCCATAAAATCATGCAAAGTATATTAAGCATAGATAAATAATTAAAACACATAAACACCCACAAATAAATTACAAGACCATGGATATGAATCCTCACATGAATTCAACATCCATCAAATATAATACCATCTCTCACCACCATACTTGGTTGGTGAGATGGATCTCTCTCTTACCTGTGAGATGGATCTCCCTCTTACCTCTTGAAGATCCTCAAAAGCTCTTTGTTTTGCTTCTTTTTTCAAGTCCTTCACCACCAAGGGCTTCTCAAATACAAAATGAAATACATAAAAATTAGTATATTAAGCTTGATTAAGAGGAACCATGGATCAAACATGGTTTAGATCATGAAAAAGAGAGAAGAAATGAAGTTTCCTTACACTTCACCTCAAAAACCTTAGAACTTGCTCTTGGAAAAACTCCTTGAAAATGAATGATTTAGAGAAAGTCTCCAATATGAAAGTTGCTTAGAATATCATGTAGATTCAAGATCTATGGTTGGATGAAATTAAAAGAGATTGGATGATGGTTTTGAGTGTCTTGACCGAATGGTTTCTCTTGAAGCACAAAGATGAAATTTTTTATTTTTGATAGAAACTTGAAGCTTGGATTTGAAGCCCAAGATGAATGATTTTGGAAAAACTCATAACTAGAGATGTTCTTAGAATGGTGTTTAGGTTTAGAAAATCAAGTTGGATGAAATGATAGAAATTTGGATGATGGTTCTAAGGTGCTTGGCCAAAACTTGCTTGGAGAAGAGAAATGGAGAGAAAACTTAGTCACTTAGCTTCTTGAAAATGTTTAATGATGACCAAGGATGGCAATAATGGTCTTCAAACTTTTTCTATGGCCTTAAGGCCTCTCAAAACCGTGCCCCCCTTCAAGTCATCTCCTAAGGAAGCAAACAAAGCAATAATGGTCAAGAATGATGTAATATTGACCATGACAAGTAATAATGGTCATAAAGCTTTGTTTTTTTGTCTTCTAAACAATCCAAAACCATCCCCTTCCTCCATTTTGCATGCAATAATATTGTCATCTTTTTCAAACCATTATTTGAAACCTTTCTAGCCATTGATTAATTCAATGGTTAGGATTTAGGTAGATTTTTTATTAGAAGACTAAATCTAGACCATTGGATATTTCTCCTTTAAATTCTAGTCATTGGATGTATCTCCAAAATAAAGGGTCAAGATTGCTCCTTCTTACTTTTAATCCAAGGGTTATAATTAGTTTTTGTCACTTTTTAAGACTAAATCTTCACCATTAATTAAATTTACATCCAATGATCATAAATGGTCTTTGTTACTTTACAAGACCAAATCTCCACCCTTGATTAATTCTAAATCCAATGGTTATAAATGGTCTTTGTCACTTTTTGAGACCAAATCTTCACCCTTGATCAATTCTAAATCCAATAGTTATAAATGGTCATAGCCATTTTATTAAACTTATCCTACACTGTTGATTAAATCAAGATCAAGTCTTTACTGTCGATTAAATCAACAGTTGATATCAAAGTCTTCAATATTAAGTTTGTTTAGATTAAATCTCCACCATTGAATTAATTAATGATGGATATCCAAACCACCAATGTTGACTTAAGCAGTATAATATTTATTTTTCATCTGCTAAAACCCTACGAAAGAATATATTTACTGTATTTTTATCGCTCGATAAATTAAATACAGTATAAAACACAATACAATAAAATTTTCTAAAACTGTTTCCGGATTCAGGTTTAGTAATATCCCATGTCTCCATTTAAACAATATAAATTTTTCTATGCGTAGAAAAATTTTCACTTTACGGGACCCACCTAGGCCCACATATGGCCACCTGGGCCCACATACACCCCCTTGGGCCCACAAGCAATAAAAAATTTCATAATCATCTATAAAAATCACAAATATTAGAAAATGCACAAATATCAAATTAGATTACGTAAAATAATTACTTAATGGTAAAAATTAAATTACGTAAAATTTTCCCCGGGCCGAAATTTTTTATTTTCCTGACACGGAGTAAATCACTCAAAACAATTAAATACGCTGACGAAATAATCAAAATAATTTTACAGTATCCAGAAATTACTAAACAGTAAAATTCTGTTAACTGTCAAAATTACTGTTGAAAACTTAGGAAATTTGGGGTGTTACACTTCACCACTCCATTTCTACAATTTATCAAAGTATTAGATGATGCTAAAAATGGATGGCCTAAAATAATAGGAATTGACTTGCAGCTATCAACCATAGGTTCAATATCAAAGATAATGAAATCCACAGAATATATGAATTTATCAACTTGAACTAACACATCTTCCACTATTCCTCTTGGAATTTTAATTGATCTATTGGCAGGTAGAAGAGTTACAGAAGTTGGTTTTAACTCACCCAAGTTGAGTTGCTGATAAACTGAATATGGAAGCAAATTGACATTAGCATCAAGATCAAGTAAAACTTTTTCAATTTTATGTTCTTCAATAATGCATGAAACTGTAGGACAACCAGGGTCTTTATATTTCAACGCATTATTATTCTGAAGAATGGAGCTTACTTGTTCAGCCAAAAATGCTTTTTTTTTTTACATTTAGTTTCTTTTTAACGGTGCACAAGTCCTTCAAATATTTGGCATAAGAAGAAATTTGTTTGATAACATTTAACAGAGGAATATTGACCTTCACTTGTTTCAAATTTTCAAAAATTTCAGTGTTATAGTTCAATTTCCTTGAATTGTTTAATGTTTGAGGAAATGAGGGTGAAGACGAGAGTTTGGTCTCCTTTTAGTCAACTTTTTCATTTTCTTGGGGAATTGGTTTATCTTTTTTTCTCTCAAGGTTCGAGAATTTGTTTTTCGACAACCTTTCCACTCCTAAAAGTTATCACTAACTTGACTTGATCTATTTGTTAGTTTTTTGAACTCTCCTCATTTAGACTGTACTGACCCTTGGGATTTGGTTGAGGTTGAGAAGGAAATTTTTCTTTCTCGTGAATGGTGAGTGCAGAAGAAAGTTTAGCAAAAGTTTCTTTTATGTCAATCATGGTTTGATTGTTTTGTTTATTAATAACCTCTTGCTTTTCTATGAATATATGCAGTATTTCTTCAAGGTTTTTCCTATATGGTAGGACATAAGGTGCATATCCTTGAGAATTTTGAGAGTTCTGTTGTGCCTGAGGAGGTGGTGGTTGCAACGACCGGATGATTATTATTCCTCCAACTGTAGTTCATGTGATTTCTCCATCTCGGATTGTATGTATCTGAAAAAGAAGAAGTAAATGGCTTTTTAAAATTATTCATTGCATTTACTTGCTCATATACAACTTCTTTAAAAATAAGAATCTTAGGACATTCATGTTATGAGTGTCCTAAGTCATCACAAATGTCACAGATTTCTTCATTTTGCACAGATTTGATTTCTTTTGCTTTTCTTAATTTCATGGCTTCAACCTTTCTAGCCAAACTGGCAAACTTAACATTTAGATCTTTCTCTTAACTAAGGTGATATTTTCCTTTATTAGCACTTGTAAGGTTAGATCTAATTGAATTTTCTGAAGGGTTAGTACTATGTCAAGATTGAGAATTTTCAGCCAACTGATTTAAATAGTCTAAAGCTTCATCAGGTTCTTTATCAAAAAACTCACCATTACACATTTTTTCCACAAATTGTTTAGTTTCAGGTGTTAAACCTTCATAAAAGAAGCTTATAGTGCGTCATTTTTCAAAATCATGATGTGGGAAAAAATTTAACAAATCTTTAAACCGTTCCCAACATTGAAAATATGCTTCATTTGAATTTTGAAAAAAAAATTGGATTTGTCTTTTCATAGCACTGATTTTATGTGTTGGAAAAAATTTCTTCAAGAACTCACCTTGCATTTCTTGCCATGTGTCAATTGATCTTGGTTTCAAAATGTTAAGCCAAGATTTTGTTTTATCTTTTAAAGAAAAAGGAAACAATTTAAGCTTAACAATCTCTTCAGTGTAATTTTGGTCATTGAAAGTAATACATACTTCTTCAAATTCTTTCAGATGTAAATATGGGCTTTCAGAGTCTAAACCATGAAAATTAGGAAGCAAAGAAATCATACTTGCCTTGAATCTAAAATTATTGGCATTGAGTGAAAAGATAAAACATGATGGACTAGAATTTTGAGGTGGTTGCAAATATTCATGCATGGTTCGCAATGGTTAATTTTCATGTTCATCATGTACACCTTTATTTTCAGTCATTGTGTCAATTATGTGTGATTGTAATTCAAACAAATCAATATATAAAGTACCAGGATTAATTTTAACCAAACGACCAGAATTTAAATCACGATACCAATTAAGTATAAATAAATAACTTAAAATTGAAAAAATAATGTACAAGTCTACAATTTACACTAGCCATTAAATATTAACAAGGATGTGGTATAAATCAACCACCCAATAAATATTAACAAGTAAAAAGTTAAATAACTGATCAATTAAAAAGTTAGATAATTAGAGAGTTAATAATTAGTAAGTTAGAAAGTGCAGAAAGTAAAGTACAGAAAATAAAGTGTAGAAAATAAATTAAAAAAAATTAATTTAAAATATGAAAACCGGAGAGAGGCAAAGCCCCACCAGAGCCGGTGAAAGAGAAGAGAAGAAGAAATATTATTTCATTACGTTAGAAGGCAATAATAAATAACAGAAATTAAAAAGTTAAAGAACAAAAAATAAATGACGTAAATTAAAAGTTAGATAGCATAATATAAAAGTTAGTAAGTAGAAAATAAATGACATAAATTAAAAGTTAGTAAACATAAGTAAATGACATAAATATAAAAGTTAGAAAGTTAGTATGTTAGCAAGTTAGTAAGTTTGTAAGTTAGATAGTTAGAAAGTTAGTAAAGAAACTGAAGGATCGACAAGCCGATCTTTTACTCCGGTGAGGGAGAAGAGATAATAAATTTTATTAAAGAAAAAGAACCTCAATAAATTAAAACTTCAAATCAAGTCCCCGGCAATGGCGCCAAAAACTTGATTGCGGGATTTAAGGATGCAAACCCAAGTATAGGTTGTCTCAAATAATAAATTCTCGGGAGTCCGAGGTCGATCCACAAGGAATTGATGAAGAGATATTATTTGAGGTAAGAAAAGGATTTGTCACAAAAAATAATAAAACTTGTTCACAATTAAATTTAAGAACTTGCTTGGGTTAGGAAATCCACTCTTGGAAATAAATTAAAGACAATATTATTTTTCTTTATAACTCAATTGAAATCCACACACAACGGAGGTTCCAATCGAAAAATATAACATTCAAAGTTTAATTATGCATGTAATCATATTATGATTCCTTTAATTATCTACCAATATTTGTAAATAAGTTCAAGCATTCACTGTATCAATCCTATTATCTACAATAAATCAAGATATCCATTATACAAAGAAAGTTTCTAAATTGATTGGAAACAAAATACAACACATATAATGTCTATTTGATAATATATCATTTAAGCACAAGAAATAGAATAATCTAACCTTATTTCATTACCAATAGCTTCACTCTTTCACCTAAGCAAGATGAAGATTTAGTTACTCGTAGACAAGAAAAAAGAAAGAGAGAAGAAGAGAAAGATGAACATAGCTTTAATATAGAGCAAGAGAAAATTACAACAAAGGAAAACAATAAACAAGTATAACCATAACTTTTAAAAACTAAGCCTAACACCAAGAGCACCAAATGATCAGCCAATGGTGCCTTTTATAGAGGATTAGGGATACAAAATGACAAGGAAGTTGATTAAGAGTAGGTGAGGAGTAGGTGGATGAGTGGAAAATGCCAAATGGTGAGTTGGTGAGTGGAAAATTATTGAGATTCTTTGTCTCTGAAATCATTTAGTGTTAATCTCATGGACATCATCAGACTAAAGCAACATGGTCTTCATGAAAGTTGTATCATTTTGTCTCAGTTTTCCAATACCACTAAGATCATCCAAAAATTCATCCTACAGCCCAAGATATGATCTAATTACTGCAGACTGTTTAGGCCCAGTTTCAGCGCCTCTATTTTGACTTCCAGACCCAATATCACCTCTAATCTGTCAGAATGAGCTCTTATGTTCTTCATAAAAGTTGTAGATATAAGTCTTAACTTTCAAGTATCCAAATTTCAACCCAAGACAGTTCCTACAGCTCGAGTTATACTCTAATTACTGTACATTGTTCAAGTTCCAGTCACAAAACCTATGTTTTGACTTCTAAGCCCATTTAGCTCCTCTAGATGTCCATATTTTACCTGGAGCTCTTCATGAAAGTTGTAGAGCTCTATCTTATCTTTCTTACAAGGTAAGATACATAATTTTTACACATCTAGAACTCAAGATATGATGGAAATACAGAAATAGTGTAAGACTCAAATAATGCTAAAAAAATCAATTAAGTTCAATTTGTGTCCAAACTTACAAAACATAACCAGACTTAATCAATATGGAGAGTGTAAATGACTAAAAATGAGGGTTTATTAATGTATAAAATATGTGATTATCACTTCACTACTTCAAACTTGGCCAAAGTTTTGCTTTTATCCAAGGTACCTCGTTAACATCGATTTGCCCTACCTTTATCGCCTCCTCGACTGGATTGAATCAAGCCTCGCGAATGTTGTATTCAAAGGATGGGAGAACTTGATAGTATACTATGGATTATTCCCTTGGGTGAATAAGCTCTTATGTATTTGTCGCCTTTACGTTGATTTAACATAAGGTTAATGACTTTGCATTCAAAGGATGGTGTACTGTCAAGTTCCCTAATTCTTTTGAATGCAAGGTCTTCGTTGTCTTCTTCACCTTCTAGCAACTTGGAGATGGCTCTTATCTAATAAAACCATCCTTGATGGACATTTTTTCACTTAAATTTAATTTTATAAACTTTTTGTCAACAAAGCTCTATTTTGATATTGTAATTTCATAAGATCATTGTAATATCATTTGCCTTCTATCGATGTTTAACTTAGGTCCTTTTACCTATTATGATTATTCTGGACTCTAAACCAAATTCTCAACAATGGATATGACCATCAATTTAATCTTTATAAGCACTCTTTATAAATTTGGCCAATTAAGTAAGTTTACAATCCCGTGACTTGAATGAATGACCCATTTTGGCCAATGGCAAACTCATAACATTACTTTTTCAACCAAACCTAACTGGTCAATTTAGTTGAAACATTTAGTTCTTAATCAATTGTCGTATATGGTAGAATGAATGCTTTTAACCAACATGACCAAATCTGGAAAAAATGGATTGATGGTCGAACTCTATAATAATATTTTCTAAAGGAGAGTTTGGCTTATTAATCTTGTACTTCAAAATATTAAGCTGATTGACAGGTAAAATGTCTTGATTCAGGGATTTACACACACACACACAACACACACACACACACACACACACACAACACACACACACACACACACACACATATGTTTTGACCAAATAAATTAGATACCCTAATCGACTTATAAGACTCAGTTTGATAGATTCCTCTTAACCAAATTGCGCCATAAACAACCTATGTCATCCAGGTCCTTAAATAATAAGTAGGTTGAGTTGTCACAAAATGAATAAGTCTAGTAAGAATGGAGTTTTAGTTGACTAATTGGATTTTTTTTTACCATAATTCATCTGTTTGGACTGGATTGGGATAAAGTAGGCCTTAGGTGTATCAAGGCCCATTAATTTTATCCTTGAAATATGGTTAACATTTTGTCAAATTATACTCCATTTTCGAACTCCCACTCTAACCTATAAACCTTTTTCTTGGAAGAAAGTTAATTGGTATAGCAATTCAACAATTACCATGTCTTTTTTAACTTTTTCTACTTTTGGTAATTCTGATGAGCTTCGTGAAATTTTGCAGAGAACCTCATTACTGCTAAATATATATTTGTGCAAATCCATCTCAGTTCATTATCCCAACATTTCAAAAGATCTTGCACATTTGGCTAGCATAGATGAACTCATGCAAGACATCACCTTTGAGGAATTTTGCTCCTTGTTATTAAATACTCAGGTATTTGTTTCCCTACGTGTTATCAACTAATACTTTTTGCTTTAGTTTTACCCTTTTTTTCTCCTAAGGCCCTCCTTATGTTGTTAAATGTTGTAATCTTCATACCAAGGAGATTGCTACATTTGAAAATTTTTACAAAAGTACTTGCACTCATGGCTTTGTGGGGAAGAGCATAAGGCGAACGTATCCAGCATTTGTCGAGAAGCAACATCAACATTTTAATTGTTGCCTTTAAAGATTTAGGAAGGCTTATCAAGCTAATTCTTCAGCTAACATCTTTGACTACCTAAAGCCTTTTACCTTTGCCAAACTTCCAAATGCACCTTTTGCGTTAGCTAAGCTGGCCCTAGGGGCTCATTTAGCCAAATATGTTATTCCTTACTTCCAAGGTACAATTAATTCATTTAATTTGTTTTCTTTTCCAGTTTTTGGCTAACTAATGCATTGTTTCATCACATTTTCAGTGGGCATTATTATGATGGCTATGACACTAATCCAATGGGGGATTACTTTAGTCATCGCCAGTTCTTCTGGTGCAAATCATGGCGAATCATTACCCAAAATGACTATAACGTCGCCTGATACTTCTTTTTTGCTGAGACATTAGATTAAGGTATGAGCACTCCATTGAGTCTTTTGTTGCTATATATTTTTGCATGGTGCTCAAAGAAATTCATATTATGATTTCAGATTGTTGCACAGAAACAACCTTTGAAGCAATGTCGATTGTCTTTTCCTGATTATAATATGGATTCTCCTCTAGAAGACAAAGTTGCATCTAGCAACCCTGCGCCATCTCCTTTAGTTGTCAAGGCTACTCAACTGAACTCTCAATTACTAAGCGTTTTGACAGTTCCTAGCACTTCGACTGGACCAGCAACTGCGTCGAAGCCAATTCCTGATAAAAACCCTATGTTTTTGCATAAAGGCTAATTCAATAGGCCTTTATTGATAGAATATGAAAATGAGCAAGACACGGGATTTGAGGATTAGAACATATATGAAGAAGGCTCGTTCAGTGAATACAAGTCTGATCATTTTATTGATAAAGTGACAACCCCAAATGATGATGCTTTATTTGATAATATCTTCAAGCATCTTGAAAGCCGACCTCCTTATGAATCAGATGTAAAATGGGCTTCTTCCCTTCTTGAGGAGTTTAAACTATTTCTGTCTCAAGATTTTCATGAGGCTGCAACTGATATTTTGACTTGGGAGAGAATATCTTCACTCCTCCCACTTCTTGAGTATAGCATGGATGATTCATCTGGGGAAGAATTGTTGGTGCTTACTAAACAAGTTGAGACAATCTTTGCTTAATTTCAAAGTGCTCAAGAAGCCATCGATCACCAACATGCCTTTGAACATAGAGGCAAAAAGTTAGTTATCGAGTCCTTTCGAACTTATAGGGAAAAACCCACATTAACAGTCAAGCTTATGATAGTTACACTTTCCCATATTGAAGAGTTGAAGAAGAAGAAGAAGAAGAAGAAGAAGAAGAAGAAGAAGAAGAAGAAGAAGAAGAAGAAGAAGAAGAAGAAGGTTCTTCTTGATGAGATCGAGGATCTAAAGGCTAAGTTGTCGACTATAAGGTTTAGCTTGCAATTATCTCGTTAGAACTTGTCTCGAGATCAAGCTGATATAGAGAGATACTCCAAGCTATTGGAGGATAATCAAACTTGAATTGCTTTTCTGGCCAAAGAAACTGTCGTCAGATCAACTCTAAGTGCTAAGGTGGAGTTGGACAAAGAATAAGGGAAGTGATCTCAAACCGAGTTAGTGCGAGTCTAGCAAACTTTGTCGATTACCTCCATTGTGTTGATGATCGAATAGCCTATCCATTAGTTTTCTTAGGGTTTTTAGTACTTAGCAATTTCTTTTGTATTTTTGATTGTTTTGCCAATGTACTCTAATTTTGTAACTTTTAATTTGAATAAGAGCTGCCTTTTGAATGTTATAACCCTTTAATTCGACACAATCTAATTGTGTATATATATGAAATTTCTGCTTGGGTCCCACATACTTTACCAAAGTCATCATAGGTTTGATGCTGATTAACAAGTTTCACAGTTCCCTATGTTTGCACAATAGTTACCTGATTCTACCTTTATCACATTTTCAAATTCCTCTCCTTTCGTACGCAACAAACCTTACTTGCTCCCTACTTCAACCCCCCAAACTTCTTACCTTTGTATTTTCCTAGCATTCTAATCTCTTTTATTTGACAATCCATTTAAGATATCTTCATCTTCATGCTAAGACTTTGAAGGAACAAGACAAAGGGAAATCCGTGTTTGGTCTTAACATAAAAGAACTCATGAAGGCTCCTGCACCTACAACATCACATCGAAATGCCCTTGTGAAAACCCAATTTTGTCCAGCTAAAAAAATATAAATAAAAAATAAATAAAATAAAAATTGATTTCTTTTGAAAAAAAAGGAAAAGAAAAAAGGGGGGAAGGGATTTTGTAATTACGTTCCTATTTTTTTTGCTTGTTGGGTCCATCTGTCTCATTCAAAGTATTTTAACAAAACCAAGTTTAACAAGTAGTTAAAATGCAACCAGTATCCCATTATCCCATTGTCAAGTCTGTCACGTTTCTGCAAGTCTGTAATATAAGGATCAATGAAAAAGCAAAGGCACGAAAATGGTAAATTGAGAGAGAAAGAAACTTGGAGAAAGTCTCAATCAAAAAAAAAAAATTACACCCTTGGACTTAATACTAAGTATAAGAGTTAGAGGAAATTATACTCTTAGGCTTAATACTAAGTATAAGAGCTCGAGGGCTTTCGTAAATTTTTTTCTTGAAGTGAGTTGTTTTAAAGGGTTTGATTTGAAGAGAACGTGTGGGGGCCTGTGCACCAACTTTATTGAACATATCATTTTTTATATGCCTTAAAAGTAAGTTTGCTTATTTTTTCTTGTATTATTATCTTTTATTATATAGATATGTATTTCATTTTAGCTTATTTATTTATTAGTTTGGTTTATTTATTTATTAATTTTTTTGTGTAACATTTTTTGTTTTAAAATTAATTCAATAATAAATTGGGATTAACTGAGTTGTGACAGCTTGTTGATCATATAATATTTGTAATCATCTGAGTTATGATAACTTGATGATTCAATTTTTTTTCAAAGTTAAAAAAATAATCAACCAACTATTATTAAACATTTCTTTTTAAAGAATAAAATAGGATTAACTGAGTTATGACAAGTTGTTAATCTTATAAGTTTTGTAATCATTTGAGTTGTGGCAGCTTGATGATTTAATTTTTTTTAAATTAAAAATAACCAACCCTCAAAATTTTTATAAAGAACTATGTGACTTTGAGTTTCTCATTGCAACAGAGGATATGTAGGAGCAAAACTTTTATTATATCAAGTCAAATTTTAAATTCTCACAAATTATTTATTTTTTTAGTTTTTTTTAAAAAGGGTAAGATAAATAAATTATGAGATTATTAAGTTTTGCATAACTAATTTAGGGTAACCGTTTTAGGACGGATGTGTTAGGGGTATTGTGGGGTTCAGTCTCTACCATTCCCTGTGCATAACCGACTCCAGAATCCAATTTGATTCCAAAGACCATTTTTTAAAAGGGTTTTTTAATTTTTTCTATTTTAAAAAAAATTGGTGGCTACTCCTAACAATTTATTTTTTTCGCCACCGTAGTGATCACGGTCGCATGCATGAGATGGTGACTCCACTAGGGACACTTGAGAATTAAGTCTTTGTAAATTAGTTGGGCAAATTTTGTGACATTTAAATGTTTGTTTTATCTTTTTGTTTTTGTTTTGTTTTTATATTTTGTTTAAATTGTTTATTATTTAATCTAATTGTGTTTTTATTTTGTTATGTAAACCTTAGGATAGAGAATTTCTTTTGGAATTTTGTTTTGTGTTTGTTTTATTTTGCAGGATGTGGGTAGTTCTTAGGATTATAAAGGTTTGTATGCTCCCTACACCTACTACACCTACATGTTTATCACACACATTCGAGTGAGGCCTTATACCCAGGTCTGAGTGAAGCCTAAGTTAGGTAGAGGTTGCGTAGTGATAGTCATTTGGGATGTACATCCTGTTTGGTTATCGCGAAAACCTCATCTAGAGTATGTCTTTTTCACAAATGTCTCATACCTAGTGATTTACCCACTGTTTGTGGTCAACATTCTGAAATGGGACTTAACTCTAGAGCCTTTTAGAATAATAAAACCTCCCAATGAAAGTTCTCACGAATCAAAAAGACCTATAGATCCTTAAGATAAAACTCCTCAAATTTCAGGTAATCCCTTAGGGCACAAAGGGAGCTAGCTTTTTGTTATCTTTAAATTTATCCATGTCATAATCTCTATTGTACATATACATTATAACTAGCATGATCCGTTAATGTGATAAGTTATAATCGTACCCCTAAAAAAAGGTTTTTGCTTAAAAAAAATTTTTTTTACCAAAAAAAAAGGTAGGTAAGTCAATATTAAAAGACCAACTATTGCATTCATCATGTATTTGAAATAAAAGAAAAAATAAATTTTCATCATGCATTCTTGTATATGTTCATTTTTAAAAAAAAAAAGGAAAAAAGAATTATTTTTTTAATTCCATTTAATGTTCTCTTCTTTTTTTAAAATAATAATAATAATAAAACTTGAACCATTGCTCATCTTCGGAAAACGCAAATCGCACTAACCTGGACTTACGAGATGAGGTCGCAAACTAGGCTGCAAAAGATGTCAAACTCATAAAGAAATTCGGATCGAGAGATGGATGAAATGATGGAAAGAATTGATGCAATGATAGAAGAACAATAAAGGGTCGATAATTTACTGAGACAGTTAATTGAGACTCTTAAAACAACAAATGGACTCCCTGTTGGCACTGGAATAAATGCAAATGAAGGGGATATTTCCATGAACAGAAGTCTTGAAGGGGAGAATAACAATGCAGAAGTCACTCATGAGTAGCCAGTGAAGATATTCCTGAATAGTAACTCAGAAAAAGAAAAATTAAGAAATGAATTGATCGGAAATATGCAAGCACAAATTAAAGTCATTCAAGGCCTTAACTTGTATGATTCGGTGGGAATCGATGAACTATGCTCGGAGGCTAAAGTCAATATCCCTAAGGACTTCAAAATTCTAGATTTCTCAAAATATGATGGAAGCATCAATCCAAAGTTTCATCTGAAAACTTACATCACTAAAATGGCCATTTGGTCACGGGATCAAAAATTCTTAATCAATTTCTTTCATGATATCCTGACTAGGCCGGCTTTGGAATGGTATATGCAACTTGATCATTCAAAGGTTTCTTGCTAGGATGATTTGACAAATCTATTCTTGAGACAATATCGATTCAACATTGACACTGCACCTACCTGAGAATAGCTAGGAGCAATGCAAAAGAAAAATGATGAGACTTTCAAACAATATGCTCAAAGATAAAGAATGTTGGTTGCCCAGGTTCAACTGTCATTGACTTCGTCAGAGATGAGCTCGTACTTTATAAAGACCTTAGGAGCACTTTTTATTGGGTTGATGGTAGGGGCTACCGATGGGGATTTTTCTGACTTAATTTCGGCTAGAGAAAGGATTGAGAACCTTGCAAGATCAGGTAAGTTACTTGCTGGACAAATATAGAGTAGTTTTCCTAAGATAGTGGAACCGACAAGGGAGGAAGAGCTAGAAGTCAGTGCTTACCAAACCTCATACCAAATCAATAATGTTCTCTCGCCACGTTCATACGTCCTAACTCATCATGTCTATACCAATCGTCCTCCAGCAACTCGGAACCTCTGAACAATTGGAGATTTGAGGCGTTAATTGATGTGATTTCCATCTTAGACTTTTATGATGCTTGAACTTATGTAAGCTTTTTTGAAGTATTAATGTAATGGGTTTGTGTGGATCTCAGCGTTCTTGGCACTCACGTTCTTGTCATGTCTTTCTTGTCATTCTTTTTTTTTCCTTTACTTGTTTTCTTTTGGTTCGGATCCTATGCGACTCTCATTCTAGAATACTTTTAGTGATCATGTAGTCCACGTGTGTAAGTTCCCTTTGCAAAGACAAAAAAAAATGAATTGAAAAGAAAAATAAAATGGAGCAAAGAAGTAATCACTTGGTGTGCATTATCCTTTTGTCTCTAAATTTTTTTGAAAATTAGCAATTAAGATTTGAAATGAAGATTGACCATCTTTCTATCTCCTTCACAAAAATTCATCTTTTCATTATCCCTCATTATCCCTTTTTGAGCTTGAAAGTTTTCTTCAATAAACCCTGGATAAGGATCACTCATACACTAGGGGATAACACAAAATAAAGATTGATTACCATGGTGACTGTTTTGAAGCATAATGAAAAAAGAGAAAAGGTGAAAAAGGTCATAAAAAATGATGACAAGCTAAAAAAAAGTGATAAAAAGAGAGAAGGGAAAGAAAGAAAAAAGAAAATGAAATGAAATGGATCATGACAAATGTGAATGATTGAAGTGAGAAGAAAATGGGAAGAAATGGAGAACAATAAGAGAAAAGTGTGCTTGAAAGCGCAAAAGCAGTTGACAAAGTTCAATTTAGAACAAGGATCATTAGTCATATTCAACCCTTAAACACTTATTTGAGTCTTATATCTTTCATTTCATAACCACTAACCTTGGCCACGTTACAATCCTTAAAATGTCCATTCTAATCAATGAATGATTATTTTTATTTTCATAAGTTCTAATTTTAAGACAAAAGGTTATGTTCATCTAAATATCTAGCTTATTACTATTTTTTTTAAAAAAAGAGGAAAAATGGAATTAAAAAAGAAGAAGAAAAAAAAGATAGACTTATACTAGGGCAAGTTTCTACCTTATTTGAGCTATCCCTACACTGGGGCATTTTTTTTCTCTAGCTTGATTTGGCCCTACACTGGGGCAATTTTTTTTTCTCTTGTTCGGTTTGGCCTACACTAGAACAAAAACTTTTGGTTCAATTTGGCCTTACACTAAATTTTTTTTTTCTAACTTGGTTGGACCTACACTGGGGCAAATCTTTTGGTCACTAGGGCGAGTTTCTGCCCTATTCAATTCAGTCCTAGACTAGGGCAAATTTCTCTTTGGTTCAATTTAGCCTTACACTAGGACAAGTTTCTACCATGTTTGATTCGACTCTAAACTAGGGCAATTTCTCTTTTTCCTAATTCATTTTGATATACACTCGGGAAAATCTTTTGGTTACTAGGGCAAATTTTTGCCCTATTCAATTCAGTCTTAAACTGGGGCAAAATTCTCTTTGGTTCAACTTGGCTTGGTGTAGATGATCAGTAGAATGAAATCTTTGGCCATGAGGTCTAGTAGGCAACAAAATATTATTTTTATGAAGATCAAACTAATCCGTATTGGGGTAACACCACTTTGAATCCCAAACCGTTGTTTGTATCTTTTTCCATATGTTCATTATTTGTAAATACCCTTTGTGTAGTCAAACTTCCAAAACCAATCTAGAAGTTGTTCACTTCTTTTTTGTTGTACTTTTGAATTCATGTCTGTCTATTACGTAATGCTTCAGGTAAGGTGAACATGAGTACAATATTATGATGTGACCATCTAATGGTAACTCCCTGATGAATAATTTAGATTGAAAAGAACTTATAAGTTCCAATTGAAGGGGAAATATTATCTCAAGGGATGACCCAGAAACAAAAGGTACTAGAAAAAAAAAATAGAAGTGAAGATTTTAAAGAGAGTTAGGAAGAAGAAAGGGATTGTGTGCTTGATAATCAAACTTGAAAGGAAAGATACTCAATGTTTGAAGATTCATAAGAAATTTGAAATAAGTTGATAAGCCCTAGTTTGCGAGAGCCTATGTTCGGGTTTGATGGATCAAATTTTTTTTAGAAAAGTAATTAGCATCGAGAATGCAAGTGAAAGATTTTGACATCATGTTGACATGATCTTTAGATTTTGAGTTGTAGGAATGAACATTGCAACATCTTTTCATGATCAAAAGACAATGAGCTACAACAACTTGTGAAAATGATGTCTCTGGCTTTCACGCCAAGCTTCACTATAGAACAACAGACAAAGTTTGAAAAAAAAATTTCTAAGTCCTTGACTTGATGGCCTTCACAAGATTCCAAGTCCATGGCTTGATGGTGTGTCAAAAAAAAATTCCAAGTCCTCTACTTAATGGCTTTACAAAGCTCTAGGTCCATGGCCTGATGAGATGTAAAAAAAAAAAAACAACAACAACAACAAAATCCAAGTCCTTGGCTTGGTGGCTTTCATAAAATTTCAGGTTCATGACCTGATGATGTGTTAAAAAAATCAAGTCCTTGATTTGATGACATGTTTTTATAAAATTTAGGTTCATGGCTTAATGTTCTTTCCTAAAAAAAAAGAGAAGAAAAAAAGAAAAGAAGAAGAAAAGAAAATCTTTTTGGGCAAAGATGTCCATTGCCTTTTAAAATTCATGTCATTTTAAATTTCGGGACAAGCCCACTGTTTTTTAAATTTTGGGACACCAGAAACCCAATGCTTTTTAAATTTTGAGTCAAGTCCACTGTCTTTTAAATTTTGGGATACTAGATACCCAATGTCTTTTAAATTTCGGGCCAAACCCATTGTCTTTTAAATTTCAGGACACCAGATACCCAATGCTTTTTCAATTTCGGGCCAAGCTCATTGCCTTTTAAATTTCGAGACACTAGATACCCAATGCTTTTTAAATTTCGGGACACCAGATACCCAATGTCTTTTAAATTACAGGCCAAGCTCATTGCCTTTTAAATTTCGAGACACTAAATACCCAATGATTTTTAAATTTTGGGCAAGCCCACTATCTTTTAAATTGCAGGACACCAGATACCTAATGTCTTTTAAATTCTGGGTCAAGCCTATTGCCTTTTAAATTTCAGGACACTAGATACCTAATGTCTTTTAAATTTTAGGACACCAGATATCCAATGTCTTTTAAATTCTGGGCCAAACCCATTGCCTTTTAAATTTTGGGATGCCAAATACCCAATGCTTTTTAAATTTTGAGCTAAGCTCATTGCCTTCTAAATCCTTTTAAAGTCAGGGACACCAGATGCCCAATGTCTTTTAAATTTCGGGTCAAACCCATTGTCTTTTAAATTTCAGGACACCATATATCCAATGTCTTTTAAATTCCGAACTAAGCCAATTGTCTTTTAAATTTTGGGATGCCAGATACCTAATGCTTTTTAAATTTCGAGTCAAGCCCACTATTTTTTAAATTTCGGGACACCAGATACCCAATGTCTTTTAAAATTCTTGGTCAAGCCCATTATCTTTTAAATTCTAGGCTAAGCCCATTGCCTTTTACAATTCCGGGTCACAAGGTCATCCAACGTTATTTCCAAAATAAAATAAAAATAAAAAAATTCTTTTTAGTCAATAAATATCAATTGAGCGCGACAGCTTATTGACAATGCGGTGACGTATCTGACTTTACGCTAAGCTTCACCCTACTAGGATTAATGACATTGCAACAACTCGTAAATCAACGTTTGAGCTCACTAGTTTTCAAATATCATCTTTTCCTTGTCCATTCACATCATCTTATGTATTGCCAGACAAAATTTAAGTTCACGTCTTTACTTGTTTCTTACGACGATAATATGAAAACTATGGTTATTCATAGTCTCTAGTAAGAAACAAGTAAAGATGGGTAACTATGAACATCCAATTTTGTCCAGGCTAAAAAAATATAAATAAAAAATAAATAAAATAAAAATAAAAATAAAAAATGATTTCTTTTGAAAAAAAAAAGAAAAAAAAAGGGGAAGGGATTTTGCAATTACGTTTCTATTTTCTTTGCTTGTTGGGTCCATCTGTCTCATTCAAAGTATTTTAACAAAACCAAGTTTAACAAGTAGTTGAAATGCAACCAGTATCCCATTATCCCATTATCAAGTTTGTCACGTTTCTGCTAGTCAGCAATCCAATGCTCAATGAAAAAGCAACAACACGAAAATGGTAAATTGGCAGATATAGAAACTTGGAGAAAGTCTCAATCTAAAAAAAATTACACCATTGGACTTAATACTAAGTATAAGAGGTAGAAGAAATTATACTCTTAGGCTTAATACTAAGTATAAGAGCTTGAAGACTTTAGTAAATTTTTTTCTTGAAGTGAGTTGCTTTACAAGGTTTGATTTGAAGAGAACGTGTGAAGCCTTGTGTACTAACTTCTTTGAGCATATCATTTTTTTATACGCCTTAGAGGTAAGTTTACTTTTTTTTTGGTATTATTATCTTTTATTATATACACATGTATTTCATTTTAGCTTATACATTTATTAGTTTGGTTTATTTATCTATTAATTTTTTTGTGTAAACTTTTTTGTTTTAAAATTAATTCAATAATAAATTGGGATTAACTGAGTTGTGACAGTTTGTTGATCTTGTAATCTTTGTAATCATCTGAGTTGTGAAAACTTGATGATTCAATTTTTTTTTTCAAAGTTAAAAAAAATAATCAACCCACTATCATTGAACATTTCTTTTTTTAGGATGAGCCATGAATTGTTAATCCTATAAGTTTTGTAATCATTTGAGTTGTGACAGCTTGATGATTCAATTTTTTAAAAAAATTAAAAATAACTAACTCACAAGAATTTTATAAAGAACTACGTGACTTTGAGTTCCTCGTTGCAGTAGAGGATATGTAGGAACAAAACTGTTATTCTTTCAAGCCAAATTTTTAATTTTCACAAATTATTTATTTTTTTAGTTTTTAAATAAAAAAGGGTAAAACAAATATATTATGAGATTATTAAGTTTTGCATAACTAATTTAGGGTAACAGTTTTAGGATAGATGTGTTAGGAGTGCTGTGGGGTTAAGTCTCTACCATTCCCTATGCGTAACCGACTCCTGAATCTAATATGGTTTCAAAGACCATTTTTTAAAAGTGTTTTCTAATTTTTCCTATTTTAAATAAAATTGATGGTGACTCATAATAATTTATTTTGTTCGCCGCTCTCTCCGCGATCCCAATCGCGACAACCCTAACCAACGAGATAATGGTTAGTTCTTCTTCTTCGTTTTTAGTTTATCATAGCCCTATTTTAGAAAATTTTGTTAAGGATTTAGAGGAGGAGAAATCAGTCGTAACAGTCAAAGGGGAAGTTTTGTTGATCAATTTCCTAGAGATCCTAGTTAACCCTTGGTTGGCTGGGAATATAATACTTAGGAACTTTCCAAACCATTCGGGAGATTATAGAGCTTGGTTCACTCGTATAAATAAAGTGAATGATGAATTCTGGAAATCAATTGGCATTTATGAAGTAATTCATCTCAGTCTACATCAAGTCGTGGCCAATCCAACCAAGATGGGTGTGACTCTATGCTTTTGGAGCACCACCACGAATTCTTTTCATTTTTTGTGATGGGATGTTGGGTCCAACATTGTTTGACATGACCACCATTTTGGGATTGAGACTAAATGGTGAATTGTTTCTTCCTACTTCATCCCCAAAAAGTACAATAGCCCAAAATAACTTGAGGAAGAAGACAAACTTAAGCTATACTGGGTTCATCCTCTATTGGTTGTGCAAGTTTGTCTTTTACCCTATGGGGTTGAAAACTTCTTTCTCTTACCTACCTTTGCTACATTGATACTTGAGGGAAGGCGACTCAATCTTAGTGGTCTCATCTTATCCAGCTTATACTAATCTATTTGGCTTGCTTTGTTAGATCTCTGCAAGTCTAATTAGGTTAATAACCTTAGGGGGTCCATTATGGATACTTCAACTTTAGCTGAATACAATCTTATTTGACCATTTGACGAAAAGTGACGAGATGTCGAAGGAAGAAAATATTTTGACTTATGGGTTGAAACTAGCCTATCTTGTTCCTAAGATAGTTGAAGAAGATGCCTTAGAATTCATGTCATATTTTGAGTTGTTATTCAATTTGTCTAAGAGGCTTCCTATAGATTCTCTTTAAGCTTTCACCAAAGGCATTTTGGTCCATCTTGGTTTAGGGGATCAAGCCAAGATCACCATTTGATTTAGCGTGACTTCTTATGTTGTCAAGAGTTTGCAGTTGAACTTCTTGGTCGGAGATCCTATACTCTGCAAATTCACATCCCATATTGTTCTTCTCGCCAAATGGACCTTATACATGTTCTTCCATGATTGCGCCCTCTAAAAGGTGATTATGTCCTTAATAGGTTCTAATTCGTTAAGCTTGATGATGCTCAATTGCTAGTGGAACGAAATGGGACTCCTTTTGATGCATTTTCACGTTTTCTTCCTTTTAACATTTCTTACTCCTTTCAATATTCTTTGCATATGTTTGATTCACTTTTTGAGATGCTGATTAACAAATTCTGTGATTTGTAGAGAACCAAGAAGAGAAAGACTAAAGGTAAATCTCTCTCAGTGTCATTGGTTTATTTAGTCCTTTAACACCTCTACTAGGTTTGATTTCCTTTAACTTGTTCTAATTTTTCAGACTCTAGTGATACAAATAAAGAGGCTTAATCGAATAAGACCTCTTCTCTAGTTACGAAGAAGACAAAGAACGTGCCTTCTAAGTCAACCTCTGGGAGCCAGTAGAAGTCTCCAAGAGTTAAACTGAAAATATCGAAAAGAAAACTTTCGACCAAGGTATTGACCTCATTCTTAGTACCTTAATTTTACTCTAAGCTTTCATTTTCTAATTTATTCTTGATTTCAGGAGATTTCTGCTTCTAACTCATAAGTGAAAGAAACCACCAAGCCAACTGGTGTTTCCCTTCAAAAGGACTAAAACTAAAGTTGCTACTGAAATAACTACTTCTATCGAGACGGTGATTGAGAAGTTGACTTCTGCTAAGGTGGCTCCTAAAAAGGTTATTCTTGCCTTATCTTCTAGGGAAACAATCAAACTCAATGACCCTGCTACTAAACAAGACAGAAGCGTTGAGGCTCAAATGGAGAAATCTTTTACACTAGCAGTTTTTGTACCTCGAAGTCCTCCTACCATTTTTGCCTCCACCTCTAAAGATTCTACCCCAACTTTTCCTGCTGAGGTATTTTACATTGTTTAATACCTTACTACTAGGTCTTGTTAATTTAGTAATTTCTTCTTCGACTTGACTTTTCTTTTCTTTTGCATATACAAGTTGGTATGGCAGAAATTGCCAACAAAGACATTGAGTGAATATAGGCACTCCTTCTACCTGCGGACGAAGATATGTTTTCCAAAATTCGGTACCAGTTGTATGATAGTGATGACAAATAGCCTAAACCTAAATATTTTGGCTTTCAAGCATCAGTACAAGATGAAAATCATTCATCGTTGGGCTCATTAGACTCTTTGCTGCAGCATGAGATATCTGTTTTGAAGACGAATCTTCAATCGATTGACCTCTACTCTCAAGCCTTCGCCACTTTATCTCAACATTTAGACTTTTTAAGCGAAAGACAAAATGGCATTTTGTTTTCTCTCAAGACTTTTGTTATTGAGTCCTTGAAAAGGTCTAGCAAGGCTTTCCTCATTCTTGGTGAGAAGTCGATGCTAGATACTTACCAGGTGGACTTGAAGGAGAAGGTTGTCGAGGCTCAAGATACTCTTAATTCTCTTCATGTCTAAGATAAAGTCCTTCTCTCCACTATGTCCTCTCATCAAGATCAAATTTTAGTCTCCAAATCTACTATTGCAGAGTTAGGGCATCATTTAGAGGAGGAGGAGAAGAAACTTGAAGTCTTAGAGAAGGACCATGAGAAAGAAAATTCTTCCTTTATGGTTTGTCAGCAACAAAAATCCAATCTTCACAACCAAGGGACAAAAATAGATACCCTGGTGGAAGAATTGTCGAAAACAAGAGAAATTATATGGTCTCGACATCTTAAGGCTAGAAAAGAGTCAGCCGAAGTTGAAGTTTTATGGCCCACCTTTATAGAATCTTTCGTCAAGCATAAGGACGAGATTTTTAACTGACTTAAGTGATTTTTTGGCCATGTAATTTCAACTTATATTCAAACTTTATTTGTCTATCCTTTTGTCACTTTCATTCCAATTGATGTTAACTTTAATAATTTATTAATCATTTTATAACTGTCCAGATAACTTTATTCAAACTTAACCTTATCTTTAATTAATAGACAAAGGTTATCTAAAACTCACTCTTACACTATATCCATAACTAACACAACTATAAATAAGGTAAACAGAAAGGCTTAAATGATATTCCCTAACATAAGTTTCTTCAAACAATCCTTTTCTTTGCAAAATCTCAAAGAAATACCTTTCTTTGCCTTTCTTACTTTCACTATGGCTTCACGTAGAAGATCCGCTCATCTCTAAAATGTTAATTCCACATCATCTTTTACTATTGAGGGCTCTTCACAACATCCAAATTTGATGGACATTGACCTTATCTCTTGGTCTAATTCGAGGAAAGCATAACATATCTCTTCTAAGATAATTTCCCAAGAGGTTACTCTAATCGAAGATGAGACTTCACGATTAGGGACACAGGTACTTATTCCTTTCTATTTTTCTTTTGTCTTCCATGGCCCTTCTTTCCCTTCTTTTAGACATATGCCTGAAATTCAAAGGCTTCTTTCTTGTCTTCCCTCCGTGGGTCTTATTTTCACAAGTACCATAATCCCTCTCTACCAATGGCTAAGGGATGTTAGAGTCATTAGAAATTGTCAAAGGGAATGCCTTGAATGCCTCTCTTGGTTGGATCAAATCCAGGAGGTTCGTGGGGATTTTTGGAGAAAGGTTGGTTTATTTCATCTCGTTGAGCTAAGTCATCCTGAGGTTTTCGCAATTCCCTTAATGATAGGAGCTACACTTTCTTACTAGGACTCGTCGACTGATACCTTTACTTTTTGTTGTAGGATAATGACCATAACTCTTTTCAACATGGTTACATTGACTAGTTTGCAACTGGATGGCATATCCATCACCCTTAATATTTTGGCATGCTTCACATCGACTCAACAAACACTAAGGAATACTCCTATGAACCATCTTAGTTTTTCCTATTGGATAAATAGACACCGTAGGACTTGTCTAATATCAGAAGTGGAACCCTAGGCTTTCTTAGTGCTTTGGTTATGTAAATATGTATTTCATCCAGTAGGCATTAAGGTGTCAATCACCTATATCCCACTAGCTGTTGTTTTAATGGATGATGGTCTATATGCGTAAGGGTAACTCTTGTTTACTATCCTTTATGTAACATCCTTGTGGGGATGTCACATTTATGATGAAATAAAAGAAAAATAAATAAATATTACCCAAGTTGTAAAACATTTGTTACATAAATAATATGAGTTGTAAATTTTTTTTCCTTTTTATATAGAATATTACTAAATAAAATAACATAGAACACAGAATAATACAACCTGTCATCACACATATAATATACATATGATTTTGTTTTAAGTTAAGCAAATAATGTATAACTACAAAATATTTAAAGAAAACAGTAAAAAGTTAATATACAATACTACATCAAAAAGTGCCCAAGTGCACATCATAGATTTCTAACCCTTCGATAGATCATCAGACGATAGAAAATTCGAATGTCTCGAAGCTCTACGGACACGAGTCTGTGCTGTCGACACACTACTGATCTCACTAGGTGCATGGAAAATCCCTCCCCAATAACGCCTAAAGTCAGCGGCAACTCCAAATGCAAATACAGAGTAGTAGTGAAAATAGGCTCCCCGTCAAACTCTCTACATAAGGTCACAGTCAAATGCCCCACGTAGACAACCGATCCTTTGTCCTCCCGCAATCGCCAGGCTTCAGAGCCTCCGTGAAACTCAAGTTTCACAAAACCAAAGAATCCCGGCAATGTCATGATCACACAATCAGTCCAAAAGATATGGATGATCGGAAGGTTCGCACTCGTCGAACTGATCTCCCGTCTGCTGCTGTTCCTCCTCCTCAGTATATATACAATCTAGAGGTTGTTCCTCTTCCTCAAACTCTTTACAACATAAATAATAGTACAGAAACAATACATATAGAGAGGTGAGATAATCATACATCAATACCAGCATGGCAAATAAGAAAACGCCAATACAACATATATGACAGTTCATACAATATAGCATATCATAACATCATAAATAATAATACAATTAACTACATAAATTTTAATGCAACAGTAACATATAATATCACAGATAATAATGTTTTGATGCATGATACAAATGCAAATACAGTACGACTCGTTCCTACTCCATGGAGCTAGACACAGATATCTGAGAGAATGACTCGTAAAGATCTATCAGTAACTCAGGCTGCCCAACCAAACTATTGCACTGTCTCACGTTGTGTCTATAGCCCACTGTCCAAGCATCATGTAGTATCACACAGTCCAACATCGTGTAACTACAGACATTGTACTAAAATAGTCTTTACAAGATCTTGATTAAATATAGTGCGTGTCGAGATCACTAGTGTATTGCTAGTTACCATGGCCTAGAGGAGCGACCAACTGTCCACATGTGGAATACTTCGCACACTAATGCCTCCAAGTCCATACAAAGAAATGAACCACACGCTTATCACGCGAGGATTGACGAGTGTCTCCATAAACCAATCAAATCACTAATTATCAACCAAATTGGCACATCTCACATGCATGAATAAAAACCATAATTGCCCAGGAGGTCACCTTTGCATCCCAAAATATGCTTATATTTACGCAAATGCTTAACAATGGAGTTCTTATATTCTAGGCTCCCCTTGACAACCATGTTGCAACATGTCCAAAATATAGCTACGTTCCCACTAACTATATTCCTTTAAGCCATCCTCAACTATGTAAGACTCGTTCATTAATCGCGTAGAAATTTTTTGAATCCCTCTCATTTCATCGTTTTTCAAACGTTCATAAATGGGACCCTTTGTAAATATATTTTGCTATTTTAAAATCACATAGTATTTTTAAATCATTTTCCACTCGCGTAAGATTTTTAAATCATTTTCATCAACCTCGACAAAGCTTTAAAATAAAGATTTTAAAATTCCGTAAGCTATTTCTCGAACTTTAAAACTACGTATAAAAAGGTCCTCTACGTTATAAATATATTATAAAACCTCTTTTGGGGATGTCACATATATAAAGAGAAATAAATAAAATCTATAAAATCTATTAAAAATGTTTTACGTATTTTTCCTCTAAAAAATTCTATTTGTTTATTTTAAATAAAATAATCCACAAATATAAAATTAAAATTTAAAACAACATTCTTCAAGGTTTTATACATATTTTCCAAGTTATACAGTTATACAAATAATTTAAACTTTAAATCTATAAAAATTCATTGCAAATGCATTCTTTTTAGGTAAAACATCAATTCTACACTTTAGAAAATAAGTTTTGGATTGATTAAAATTTACAGGCATGTTAAATATTTAATTCTTGGCATTTGAATGGATCATTTTTCTCTTCTAAATCATTTTGGAATCCATACCTAATATCCAGGATCCTTCGACTTTCGGCGAAAATTGTTGAGAACATTTTGGTTCTCTTTTCGATTAATCTGAGGCCTAGTAAGCCTCTCTTTGTGTTCTTTGGTCACACCACCCCTTACATGTTATTGCATCCTAATTGGATAAACATGCATCTATCACTGCAATATATTTTAAAGCTTGTAGATATGCATACAAACAATATCAAACACAAGTAGGAAAGCTTTTAAACAATCAAACTCAGTGTCTTATGGATTCTTCACACACATACAATCCATTTCCTCATCGTACACACTTGGTTGATGAGATTAAATCTCTCTACCTTAAAGGAAGATAAAATCTTTAACGATCCACCTGAAGGGATTTTGGGTTCACCTCCAAAAACCTAAAAGATCTTTAACAAAAATTTAATCAGTTATAACAATGGAGAAAAATATGATCGGATAAATTCTTGATCCTTGAAAATGAAGTTAGAAATGAAAAATAAAGATTCTTCACCTCCTCTAGGAAAAATCTCAAAGTGATTTTCCAAGCTTAAAATAGATTTTGGAAAACACATCAATAGAATGTTCTTAGAATGGTGTTTAGGTTTGAAAAATAAGGTTGGATAAAATTTTAAATGGGTGGATGGTGAGTTAGGGTACTTGGCCGAATAGCTTAGAGAAAAGCAACAATGGTGGTTTGTATTTTTGGAAGAGAGAAAGTGTAACAAAGTGTTGGAAAATGAAGTGAAAAATGCTTCATTATGGTGCATGGCCGTGTAACTCTTCCAATGAAGAGGTTGTAATTGGACATATGCTTTTGAGGATTTTGTTTTGATGATAACAAACGTGAAGACAAAAATGAAGATGATAGAAAGACCAAGTCCAAGATCGCATAAGAATAGCTTTAGGACTTAGGATCTTTTTGTACGGAGCTCACTTTAATATCTCTCTGTTTTGAAAGAAAAATAAAATTGATTTTTTTTAAAAGAAACTCAAGTGTTTTTGGAATGATTTATTCAAAATATCACAACTCAAATAATATCACATATTAAAATAAAATATCCATTCGAATAAAATAATATCTCCAAGCCTAAAATAATAGATTCGAATAAACAATCTATCATAAATTAACCGGATAAAATGCCATTCGATAAAATAAAATAATATTCAAGATATACTTATATGAAATATGACATGATCCTACTAATGGAGCTAAGGTTTACTCAAAGAGTTATTCGAATAAGAATGTTACTCGAATAAATCTATTAGTACCTTTCTAAAGAGTTATTCAACCAAACTTAAAGTCATTCGAATAACCCATATTGCTCTTTACATAGCCCCAAGTCATCGAATGAAATCCATCATCGAATAATCATGGTGTAGTTTTCGATATGGACACGTGTTTTCAAATTTGTAAACATTTATTACTCCCAATTAGACTTTATGAAATCTCGATAAATAGAAGCCTTGGGTCGAGTCCAAAATGTGCTATCACTCGAGTTTATTTTACCACGGCCCAAATGGAACGACCGACCGTCCATATGGGATCCCGCTCTATTTTTTATTAACGTTGAGATAGTTCATAAGAACAATGAACCACACTACAATTTATCGTATAAACACGATGTGATTCTCCTCTTTAACCAATCCACGAAAATTGGCATAAACTCAATAAAATATATCCTCAAAGAGGTATCCCTCTAAGAAGTCCCAGGGTGAGGTATCCCTCCAAAGTTTGTATAAGGGTGAGGTTCACCCGATTGGTGAGGCTTGAGCACAAGGGTAGAGAAAAATGTGAAAATGCTCTATTGTGAAAGAATATAGAAAATACCGTTTTTAAGGTATTCAATAGCGATAAATTTTATCGTGTTTCAGGGACTGGACGTAATCTCAAGTCGTTTTTATCAAACGTTTTTAAATCGGATAAAATATTTTCCGCTTCTTTCAAAATCTTTACTTTACTTTTTAATATTTTTTCTCAATCGCGTAATACTTTTTTAAATCATTTTTTCATTTGTCCAAACTCCTTAAAAAATTGCGAAAAACTTTTGTTCACCCCTTAAGTGGTATCTTAATTCTCTTGAGTCTTGGAAGCCACTTTAAAAGTAAAGCTAGAAATAATATTTAGTACATTTAAACTATGGTAAAATATTTTTCATACCGTAGGATCTTCCTTTTGGACATCTTTTCTATCTTATTTATCCATTTTTACTAAAAATGAAAATATTTTATTTAGAAAATTTATATAAATGATTTCCTAATTTTTCGAAAACGGCGCAAAAACCTACACTGTTTATTTAATTTTTAAACCATATAATTAATTCTTTTGAAAACTACTAACATGCTTCAAAAACATCATTAAGCTTTGAGCCATATGTTAGAAAATTCTCAAAAGTTAAAGAAATTGGGACATTTTAACAATAAAATCAATAGTTTTAGTTCAAGACACTTAATTCTAATCAATTAATTTCTTTAAAACTCCTTTTAAAAAAATTCCTTTTTAACATATATTGCATTATTTTGATTAATAAAAAGGTTTGGAATTGATCTTAGAAATCATATATAAGTGGTTTGGCATGTTGGCCTAAACAAAAATGGCTACCCTTTTTGGAAAGCTTTATGTCATTTGATTTCTAAATTCATTTTCCTTAATCTAAACAATGTGATACCTTGTTAATGTTCCTCAACAATCGTTAATTAAATCTCATTTTAGGAAAATTAAGAAGAACATCTTTGTTAGTTAAAAATTTTGGTCATTTCTCGGGAAAAAGAGAATCAAGGTTTGTGTTCTTTGGAACACTTATGCAATCCTTGACATATTATTCACATCCTATAAATTATCATACATTTCTAATGGAATGCAATATATTTCTAACACATATAACCTATGTCAAAGCTTGTAGACATGCAATCAAAGCTTGTAGACATGGAAATTATTACAAACATCAAATGCTCGGAAAGCTCAACTTTGTCTAACAAATACACAAACACATAAACGAAAAGCTACTAACTAATAACACGCCTTCTTAAATGAATCCTTTGGATTCTGACAATCACAAAAATCACACTTCATTTCTTCTTCTTACCACCATCCTTAGATGATAAGATAAAATTCTTCCTTTTAAATTAAATGAAGACTAAAACTCTTTCACACCTTTCCTTATGTTTCGGTTTTCTCCTTCAAAATCACCTAACAAGTTCTTAAACAAACTTGAAAAAGTTACTAACCATAAAAGAACACTCTTGCTAAACCATGGAGAAATCATTTAGAACTTTGAAAAAGAGTTTAGAAAAGATAAAACTAGGAATTTCACCTTCTTGGTTAAATCTTCCAAGTAGGTTTTCAAGCTTCAAATGAAGGGATTTCAATAGTAACTGCAAAAAAGAGATGTTTGGGACAAAAATGGTTTGGATTCCAAAGGGTACAAACTTAGTTGGATGAAATTTAGAGTTGATTGGATAGTATGGATATGTGTTTGGCTCGAATGGTATCTCGATTGACTAAGAAAACATCAATGATGTTTAGGTTTTTTGGAAGAAGAGAACTTCAAGAGAGAATTTGATCAAATAAAGATCTAAAGAGATTTTTGGTCTTCCAATCACCTAGCTTTTGCTTCTCAAATTGAACCAAAAGATAGACATCAAAGCATGCAAGGTGTCCTTGGATATTAGCTTCATCCTAGGCCTTAGAATCATCTAAAAGGTTAAGATTAAAACTTGTTTAATTGTCTTAGCTCTCATTGGTTGGTTAAAAAGAAAAAAAATAGTCACCATGCTTTAGTCACTAAGCTCCATTAACTTTTAAGCCTAGTCATTATTTGAGTCACCATGTTTCTTGAAAATGTCCTTTTCATATGATTCGAATAGACTGGCTTCTATATCTTTCACGTAATGATATTCGAATAAATATTTCTTTATTCGAATAATTAATTCTACGGTTTAAGTTAATTGTTTTAACTATTCGAATAACGCTAAGGCTATTCGAAAAACATTTAGGGTCTTTTGTCATTCGAATAAATCTAAACTTATTTGAATAATAAAATAAACGTCAAAATTGGCTTTTCGGTTTCTATTCGAATAAACATTCCTTTAAATCGAATAAAATTAAAAGATTAATTTTCGTTCCTACGCAAGGTTCATTCGAATAAACCCTAGGTTTAGAAGATCACCAGCTTTCTGAATAATTAAAACAAGCGCCCCGCCCTTCAGAAAAATATTATTTTCTTCTTCGTCCTTTCATCTCCCTAAATCGCACAAATCTCCAAATAAAATCACTTCCACATTAATATTCAAACACTGTAACATATAGAAAAATTAAAAATAGTACAATTGGGACATACCCCTTGACATGCATTTTTTCATTTTTCCAACGAAGCGCAACGTGGCTAATCATCCAAAACGTTCGGGAAATAAAATTCGTTCAGACAATATTAACCTTATATCTCCCTTTCTTTCAAAAAATTAAAACTTTCTAGTCTCTTTTGGAAAATTTTTATTTTACCGTTCCCAAGTAAAATACGATAAAATGATCAAATAAAATTTTAGCAATCTAAACATATTTGTATTTCATACGTGAAAAACATTGTTATAAAATAGGGACATAACATTGTTCGATTTACACAAAAGCTTGAAAAATAGTCGAAGATGAACACCCTTTCGAGGACATTTCTAAAAATTGGGGTTTGGCTTTACTAACTAATGCCTCTAAGTGGGATGCTAAAAGCCAAATGAACTACGCATTACGCCTTTCAGGACCTGCCTTATGGATCTAGTCATCACATTTTGACAACACGATGTAACTACGCGTATCGTCAATCAAATCACTAATTATCAACCAAATTGGCACATCTCAATGCATGAATAAAAACCATAATTGTCAAATTACCCTTTGCCTCAAAATATTCTTATATTTACGCAAATGCCCTCGATGGCAATAATCTCAAATATAGTATGCCTTAACCCACTTGACATACGTATTTGTTTTCATGTCCAAAATATGAAGATGATCCGTTCCCACTTGATGCACTATATTTTGATGATGAGGTTCCACCACTTTGGTCCCCTGTTGCACCTAATGATGCACGATCGTTGATCTTGCCCAATTAACCTTAGAAATTTTGGCCACCTTACACGTGCAGACATGGAACACAATTTCATTCTTTTTGATACAAACGTTTTAAATCGCGTAAATATATTTTGCTATTTTTAAAATCGTATCCGATTTATTTTTAAATTGTTTAGCTCTTAGGATCTTGATTGATCTAGTGTAACTTTTTTTTAAATCATTTTTTTGATCGAAAAGCTTTAAAATAAAGATTTTAAAATTACGTAAGCTCTTTCTCATACTTTAAAACTTTTTTTTACTATGACTAAAATTTTTATGGACGTTATAAATATATTATAAAACGAAATATTTGAATTTGTCAGTACACTTTTTAATAAATTTTGAAAAGCAATTGGATTTTGTCTATAAAATCTATTAAAAATGTGTTTTCTATGTTTTTCCTCTAAAAATTCTTTTGTTTATTTTATAACTACAAAATCCACTTTATTAATTATCACTACACATTAAAATTTAAAAGTAAGCATTCTTCAAGGTTTTATTCATTTTTCTTCTATATCACATTTCTAATAAAAATTGATTTAATTCTTTAAATCTTAGAAATTCATTGCAAATGCATTCTTTTTAGGTAAAACATCAATTCTACACTTTAGAAAATAAGTTTTGGATTGATTACACATTTACTAGGCATGTTGGCCGAAATTGCTAAATTCTTGGCATTTGATCTTTGGATCATTTTTCTTCTTCTAAATCATTTTGGATTTCATCCATTTACCTAATTCCATTAAATCCTTCCTTTAGAAAATTGTTGAGAACATTTTGGTTCTCTTTTAAAATTGGTTGATTCGAATAAACTCTTTGTGTTTTTGGAACACCTTGCAAACTTTACATGTTATTCACATAACCTAATTAATAAACATGCATATATCACACATGCAATATATTTTAAAGACTTAAAGACATGCATACAAACAATATCAAACACAAGTAGGAAAGCTTTTAAACAATCAATACAAGTGAATCACTTATGGATTCTTGGAAACACACATACAATCCATTTACTCCTCATCACTGTTTTCTTGGTTGATAGATTAAATCTCCTCTTTACCTTAAAGGAAGATAAAATCTTTCACTCTCTATCTTAGGGAAATTTCGGGTTCACCTCCATTTTTTAAAACCTGAGAAAGATCTTTAACAAAAATTTAAAGAGTTATAACTATAGGAGAAAAATATAAAACATGGATAAATCATGGCTTAGAACCTTAAAAATGAAGTTAGAAATGAAAAATAAAGATTTTCACCTTCTAGGAAAAATCTCCAAAGTGATTTTCCAAGCTTAAGATGATTGATTTTGGAAGAACTCTCAACTAGAGATGTTCTTAGAATGGTGTTTAGGTTTGAGGAAAATAAGGTTGGATAAAATTTTAAATGGGTGGATGGTGAGTTAGGGTATTTTATTTTATTGAATAGCTTAGAGAAAAGCAACAATGGTGGTTTGTATTTTTGGAAGAGAGAAAGTGTAACAAAGTGTTGGAAAATGAAGTGAAAAATGCTTCATTATGGTGCATGGCCGTGTAACTCTTCCAATGAAGAGGTGGCCTCTTTGTTTGACTTCCAAGACTCCATCCAAGCCTTAGACTTCATCAAGGGTTGAGATCAAAACTTGGTCTCCAAGCTTGTCTCCTATTAGCTCATCTAAGCCTTATCACATGCTTAGTCACATGTTCTTGAAGGTTCCTCCTTAATGGTGATTAATTAAGCTACTAATCCCATTAAGCTTCTAAGCACACTTAACCTAACTTAATTAGGAAAACTAGTTACATTACTAATTAATTAGCATTCTTATAATCCAAGCTTTAAGAGCCATTGATCATATCAATGGTTGATATTAGGTAGTGATATGATCAAATCTAAGCCATTAGATTCATCTCCAAAAATAAAAGGTCAAGATCTTCTCTTCATCCTTCCTATCCAATGGTCACAAATGATTCTAACCATTTTGTGAAATCAATCTCCACCGCACAGTTGATCAACGATGGATATCCAAAGTCTTCATTATTAAGCTTATCTTTACAACCATAGATTAGATCAACGGTTGATATTCAAAACTAATCCTTTTCATCCAACGGTGTAAATTAAGTCAAGCCCTCTTTGTTGACTTAATTCCTATTGGCTTAAAATAAATCAAGCGATCAATGTTGATTACTTTTTCTAAACGTGGGTCTTGCAAAGCAATTGTGGGTCCTACAAATTAAAAGTGGGTCCCATAGACCTTTCTGAGTCCGATGTCATTTTATTTGTACTGACTAATAAAATAATATTATAATAATATAAAATTATTTTATTGCACAGTTAAATCCTAAAAATTAAAATATTAACAACCATATCATTCAAAATTGGGTTTAGTAAGATCCCCCAGCTCCGAATAATTAAAATAAGATTTCCTCTGCCCGAAAATTATTATTTTCTTGACTCAGAGCAAATCACACAAAACACTCAAATATGAACATGAAACAGTCAAATAAATTTTATATCATATGAAAAAACATAAAACAGTAACATCAGGACATAACGATTATTTATCCTAAAGTTGGGATGTGACACTTTATAGGTCTATTAACCTTGTTGTTCGCCTGATGGGGGCTCAAAAAGAAGTTGTTAACTTGGGTGGTTCCATTTGGTTGCTTCATTTGTGGCTGAATGCACTCTTAGAAGATAAGCTAACCTTACATTCCCCATCAAGGGCCTTCAAAATAATAACTTATAGGACTAAGTTCGCGTATTTTCAACCACATTTTTTTTTTACCTTGCAAGATGATTTTAAGAGTTATATGCACTTCTTTTATCACCTCAACCACAACCATCCTAATTGGTTTCTATAACCATTTGGAACATCGTTGTTATGTGTCTGAATAGTTTCGACAAGGTATTGACTTGACAACTGTTGAAACTAGGCTGTCATCGAAATCTATTTTGGGGCACTTCTTATGCTGTCAAGAACTTATACATGGGTGGCCTGATAATGATGTATGTTATTTCATGCTTCATTTCTTAAATTTATCATCTCAATAGTTTAGGTTAATCCAAACCATTCATGCCCCTTTTAGGAATCCTTCTTTATTCTTTAGCCAAAGAGAAAAACTGATGCCTCTTGAGGACGTCAATAGGATATTGACCTAGAATAAAAGAGTTGTGGACTATTTCTAGGGTCTCTATATATTTTGACCTTGTTATTCCTACATTGTTGACTTCGCAAAATGGTGGGCCACCATTTGTTCTTTGCTTTACACTTTTACTTACCAAGAACCCATGTCGAAATTTTGTTTTTCTCTATAAGATCCACCACTAGGAAAAAGGACCTTAGGTATGATTTGCTTGGTGTTTAATGTCTACCTTTTATTTATTTGAGAAAATATTTTAACATAGCTCATTTGTTTAAGTTCTTGCAAGGTAAGTCCCACAACAGGACTGATTGCCTCGAATCTTGACAATAATGACATTGCCATATCATCCCTTATTCTTCATAGCACAGAACATCATGGGTTTAATTCAACCCCACCTCATTTTCTGGTCATGACTTTCTAAATTTAAGTCAATTTTAATGAATGTATACACATATTGTTGTTATTGTGTCTAACTTTATAAAAGTTTTTCTACAGACCCATTTCCATGATGCTGCACAATAAGGTATTCAGGGTCGAGATGCTGCTAGACCATGGACTATTGTCAACCCTTCTTTAAATGATAAAGTATATCTTTTCAATCAGACTCTTTCCCAGCTTGAGGATATCCCTACAGCTTCAATTGGCCTTGACCCTGTGAATGTTGCACAAGCTTGAAAGGTCATCATAGCATTTGAAACCTTCTTATCGAAAGGTTTAGAAGCGTTTGCAAAGGATCTAGTGGCCCGTGAGCAACAACTTTGTGCAGTGACTAACTTATTTGACCAAGTGGCAGTTCCTGATGAGAACTGTATTGCTCATATATTTGTTGAAGTGTACCATGGGTTTACTAAGGTTATTTCCACCTTTGGTCCAATCCTTACAGCCTTTGACACAACTGAAACTACTTTGGAGCAACACTAGAACCTCGCCCGAACTCGCTTGCCGATACTAAAGGACATAGGCATTGGTCAAGATAGGCAAAAGATAGTGTAAACAATAGCCACATCTATAAGAGCTCAAGCAGCAGAGATAGACAATCATATTGTAACTACTTCTCAGAGGATCTTGGCCTTAGAGACCTAGCTACAAAAAGAATGAGCTAATCTAGCCATGTTGGAGTAGGGCACATCGTAAATTGAATGATTGTGGAGCTAAATTTGGTAACTTGAAACAACTAGCTGACAAGTTACAAGAGCAAATTGATTTTGTGAGTTCCATGCAGGCCAATTTGACTCCAAAGACAAAAGCCATGACCAAACGTGATGAAGCACTATAAGCCTTCACCAAGCTCCTCGAGACATTTATAAGATTGAAGTGTATGCTAGATTAGTTTTATTTTTCTTTTCTATTCTTGCCGACTTTGGACAATTAGCATTTTATCTCACAGATAAGATTTCTTTAAGTATTTACCATTTCTAATTCCACAATCTCTTTTCATTTTAATTTCTCTTAAGGCATATTCATTGCCTTCGTATTTTTGCTTGATTAAAAAAGGTCCTTCCCAATGGATGCTTCATTTTCCATATACCTTGGACCTTTGATCCATGGGCAGAATTACTTTCTAAATGAGATTTCCCACCTAGAAAGTTTTCCATTTTACTTTCTTATTTTATATTATAGTAACCTTGTCCTTATAGCTTAGAAAATGATATAATGCCTCTACCCTTTTTTCGGTTAAGTTATTTAGCTCTTTATACATCATTTGCTAATATCGCTCCAAAAGCAACTTAGCTTGATGCAGAATGCGAGCTGACTAGAATCACATCCATATGTTAGTTTATATGGAGTGGAACCGGTTGTTTCATTCAGAGATGTTCAACTTGCCCATAGAACCTAATTTAGCACATTGTGCCAATTCTTTGGATAGTGGCTAATGCTTTTCTTAATTAAATTAATAATAATATTATTCTTGGCCATGACTTGGCCATTAGCCTATACATAATAAGGGCTCGACATCAATAGTTTAATACCCCTAAAGGATGCATAATCCCTGAACTTAACTCCAGTGAAAGTAGTACATTGATCAATTGTAATTGTCTTAAGGATTCTAAATCTGCAAAGAATGTTATTCTCAAAATATTCAATAATATCTTGTTGAGTTACATTCTTTAATAGAACTACTTTTACCCCTTTACTAAAATAATATATAGCAACCAATATATATTGGTGTCCTTTGGAAGATGCAGGGCAAATTTGTCCAATACTATCCATGGCCCACCCTTTAAATGACCAAAGTTTGATAATTGCATGTATGTCACTTGACATGACATGTTAAAAAGGTCTATGTCGTTGACAATTTTGGTGTATTCAATGCAATCTTGACGTATAGAAGGCTAATAACAAACTTGGCAATGCAAAGTCTATCTCATTTTGTTTCTTGCTTGATGGGCCCTACAAATGCCTTTGTGAACCTTGGTCATTGCTTCAACAACTTCTTTGTTAGTTAAGCATTGCAGCAATTGGTCATCAACAATCTTTAAAAATAGCTCCTTATTAAGTAAACATAATTAATAACCTTAAGTCTTATTTTGCGTTCAACATTACTGTTTATGTTGGATAAATAGGATTTCAATTCTTGCATCTAATTATCCATCCTATTATTAGAGACTTCAACCTGGAATATTTTTCTTTCCTTCAATGGTAAAATTTCATCTTTAATTTCCATCAAGCTCCCTAGTTTGACATATGGAAGTAAATAGCTAGAGGCTAACTGAGCCAAAGCATTTGACACATAGTTTGATGTCCTTGGGATATGCTAAATATCCACCTCATCAAACTCATACAAGAGTCATGTAGCTATAGCTAAATATTGCATCAAACTTACATTATCATATTTATGTTCTCATGTAATTTTTTTGATAACTAGCATTGAATCACCATATATTTCTACATTTCTACCTCTCATCTTGAGAATGAAATCTAACTTAGTTATCAAGGCTTTATACTCAGCCTAATTGTTTGAGAAAGTTCTATTAAGGCAAAAATTAAGGTGTATAGGCTTTCCAGATAGGTCAATAATAAGAATAACCTATGCTTGCCCCAAATTGATTACTTGAACCATCAAAATAAAGCTTCCATTTCCTTAAATCCACATAATTTACTAAGGTTTTCAGAAAATGGTCAACCACGAAATCAGCCAAGACTTGGTTTTTCATGACTTTTCGTGGCACAAATTGCAAAGAGAATTCTAAAAGGGCAATAGCCCATCGACTTATTCTATTATAGGTTACAGACTTGGTCAACATATACTTAATTATATTGACATCAAAATACACATAAATTGTAGTTGAAATAATGTAATATTTGAGTTACATACAAACTGAATATAAAGCTAATGATTGCTTCTCTATAGTTTCACTTGACTTCTATTAACATGGGACTATTTTCATCATCTTAGGAAAAAAAAACCTATAGTGTCGTCATTGGTGGACAAACATTGTTTTAAAAGTCTGTTAGAATCAGGTGAATTTACCAAATACTGTTTGATTTCGTCGAAATCTTTATGGTACTCTTAATTGTACTTGAACTTTTCCTTATTATTTAACTTAAGTAAAAGGGAATAGATCTTCAGCGTGCCACCCAGATTCAAAATGAAATGTAGCAAAATATTGATTTTTTACAAGTAGAGATTGTAACTCATTCTTGTTCCTTAGTGGAGAGGCCTCCATTATAGCTTTGGTTTTGTTCATGCTGACCTTTATTCCTTTGTGGTGCACTAATAATCCCAAGAAATTAGCTACACATATACCAAAATTACACTTCAGTGGGTTCATTTTTAAGTTATGTTTCATTATCTGCTCAAAAGCATTCTTCAAATCTTTCAAATAATCATCATTTGAATCAAATTTTACTACAACATCATCTATATAAACCTCCATAAATTTACCAATCATATCACAAAAAATAACAATCATTGCCCTTTGGTAATTTGCCCTTGCATTCTATAAACCAAAGATTATGACCAATCATTCATAAGTTCCCAACGCCCCAGGACATCTAAATGTTGTATTTGGAATGTCGTCTTCGGCTATAAAGATTTGATTATATCTAGAATGTCCATCCATAAAACTAATTATTTGATTACCTGAGGCTGAATCTATTAATATATCAGCTATGGGCATTAAGTACTCATCTTTAGGTGTTACCAAATTCAAATTTCTAAAATTGACAAAAACTCTTATCTTGCCATTTTTCTTAACTATTAGAACTATATTGGAGATCCATTCGGCATACATGGTACTCCAAACGAAATTGGCCTTTAACAGATGTTCAATTTCTTCTTTAGCCTTCAGGGCTACTTCTGGGACAAAGGGTTGATGACATTGTTTAAAATATCTAAATCCTAACTTAAAATTGGCAAGCGATGTTCGACTAGCTCCCTACTTAAACCCGACATTTCATTATAGTCCCACGCAAAGCAATCTTGGTACCATTTTAACAATTCGACCATCATTTCCCTCATCTGTGGTGTAGGAAAGCTGCTTATATAGGTTTGCCTTTTATGCTCTTTAGTTCCCATATTCACTTTTTCCATGGGATCTTGTACCTCCATTTTCTTAACATCTTCCTTTAGAGGTGACTCATCAAAACTAATGGGTCCATAACATTCTTATTCATACATGCAATCAGGACTTTGTAGTTAATTTCCATGATAGCTTTGTCAGCTATATAAGTTGACAGCCTTTGTAATGATTTTTCAATAGTCATCATCCCAACCAAATGGCTATGATTCGGCCTTGGGGATCATTCTAAAACCTCCCTTATCGAGGAGGTAAACTTCGATTATATTATGGCTGAAGCTATTATGAATGTATGTGTCTTGAAGCATGTCAATTGGTTTTTTATGATAACAAAGACAAAGACGAAGATCAAGAGCAAAAGAGAAAACCAAGATCAAAGGAAGAAATCAAGAGGTTTAGATATAGGCATTAGAACATCAATGTTAAATGCTCTCAAGATATCTCAAATGGTTTTTCAAATATGATTTTAATTAATATGTTTTTCAAAGATCGCTTTCTAAAAAAGGTTGTCTTTAATCTTGGATTATGCCAAACAAAGTTTAATATTGTTCAAATCCATGTTTTCTAAAGTTAGGAATGACATGAATCCTCTTTCAGACTTGAAAAATGAGTTTAATGTATAGTGTAATCGATTACAAATGTTTAGTAATGGATTACAAGCTAAACAGAAGCCTTGTGATCGATTACACCATCCATGTAATCGATTACCAGAAAGTCAGAGGGCGTGTAATCGATTACATAAGTCTTGTAATCGATTACCATGTGCCCAGAAAGCCAAGAACACGTTCAAAGAGCCATGTAATCGATTACCATCAAGTCAAAGGGCGTGTAATCGATTACACAAGTCACGTAATCGATTACCACAAGCCCAGAAAGCCAAGAACACATTCTATCTTCCATGTAATCGATTACCAAAACCTTGTAATCGATTACCAATGTTCTGACATGCCTAACAGCTATATTAGATGCATTAAATGCTTGGCTTCAACCACCCTCCAACGGCTCTTTTAATGAATAGGCTTTAAATACAGTTGTTGGAGCATCATTGATGGTTGTTCTTTAACCTGAAACATCTTAGTAATACATCAAAATGAGAATCAATCTTTGAAATCACTCTTTGCTCTGTTTTTTACTAATCTTTGAGATATCATTTGTGAGCATTCTTAGAGCTTCAATTTGTATTATTTACTCTAGTGAGAGTGAGAGCTTCTTTATATCAACCTTGATTGCTTTGTAAAGAGAGGGTGAGGTATCCGTCCATATTGTAAAGGGTGAGGCATCCCTTTGTTTGAAGAGACTCAAGCTCAAGGGTGAGGCATCCCAAGGAGTTGAGTGCTCAAGTTTGTAAAGGTTGTCAAGCACCTATTGAAGCTTGAAAAAATAGTGGAAAATCTCGAGTGATTGCTTGAGGACTGAACGTAGGTCACAAGTGGATTAGTGGCTGAACTAGGATAAATTATTGTGTTTGATTCTCTAAACCCTTCTACTTTTGTTTGTGTATTACTTATATTCTTACTTGATTACTTCTCTCTTGGATGGTTATTAAGCAATATCTATTGTTCTTATCAATCCATTCATTTCAAATAGTCAATAACTTCAACGAAATTCAATAGTCAAGTATTTTGCGAAAGAATTGTAAACTTGTTTTATAAACTCAATTCACCCCCCCTCTTGAGTATTGAGCCACTTGGTAACAAGTGGTATGAGAGTTAGACTCTTATATAAAGAGCTTAGCCGCTTCAAGAGTAAAGATGACTTTAAATGGTTTTTCTAATAAAGGTTTTTTTATAAATAGGCCTCTCTTTTTCAATGGAGATGGTTATGCATATTAGAAAGAAAAGATGAAAATTTTTATTGAAGCTATTGATATTGATGTGTGGGATACTATTGAAAATGGTCCTTTTGTCCCCACACGTCTAGTTGATGGTGTTAGAACAAATACACCAAGAAATGAACGGACCGATGATGACAAGAAAAAGGTTCAATACAACTTGAGAGCCAATAAATCATTAATACCTCTTTAGGGTATGATGAATTCTTTAGGGTATCAAATTATAAGACCGCTCAAGAAATGTGGGATACATTGCAAGTAACCAATAAAGGTACAAGTGAGGTAAAAAGATCTAGAATAAATACACTCACCCATGAATATGAATTGTTTAAAATGAACCAAGGGGAAAGCATTCAAGAAATGCAAAAATGTTTTACTCATATAATTAATCATCTTACTTTATTGGGAAAAACTTTTGCCAATGAAGATCTTATTAACAAAGTTTTGAGATGTTTGAGCAGGAATTGACAACCCAAGGTGATAGTAATATCAGAATCAAGAAATCTTGCCGCAATAACTTTGGCCACCCTCTTTGGAAAGCTTTAAGAACATGAGTTGGAACTAAACAGATTAAGTCAAAGTGAGGAGCAAGATAAGAAGAAAAAGGGGATTGCTCTCAAGGCCACCTCCTCAACAATTTATAATGAGGATGAAGATGATGAAGATGGTATTAACAATCTTGAGATGATTGAAGAAAACTTCAGCCTCCTTGTTAAGAGATTCGGAAAATTTCTTAAGAAGAAAAGAACTCAAAGAAGACTACTTTTACCTCCTAAAAGGTCATTTCAAAAAGAAAAAGGAACCTCTTCTACTCCAACTTGCTATGAATATGGAAAACCAGGACGCATGAAGATAGAATGTCCGGTTTATCAAAAAGAAAATGGAGAAGTTTGAAAAGAAGCCCTTCAAGGAAAGGAAAGGAAGAAGAGCATACATCGCTTAGAAAGACAACGATATGGACTCCATCAATAACTCGGAGGATGAGGAAGCCCATCTTTGCCTTATGGCAAATGGAGAAGAAGAAGAGGAAAGCAAAACCGAGATAATCTCATCTAATCTTGAACTATCTCCATCATATAATGAATTGTAAGATGCCTTTCAAGAATTGCATGATGAATCCATGAGACTTACTAAAATGGTTTTAACTTCCAACAAAACAATCTCCTTAATGACTAACAAAATTTCTATTTAATTAAGGAGATTAAAGAACTCAAAGTTAAAAATGAGACTCTAGGACTTATTGATGTCAACTCACCATGCATGATTTATTCTTCACATGAAAATGTACTCACACCCTTATCTTGTTCTTCATGTAAAGAATATGAAATTGAAATTGAGGACTTGAAAAATACTCTTGCAAAATTTACTTTGGGAAAGGATAATTTGAATATGTTACTAGGGAAACAAAGGTATGTTTTTCAAAAAGTCGGTTTGGGATATAATCCAAATAACCATAAAAAATCCTACAATAATTTCTTTGTTCCATCTAGAACATCAAGCACCCCCTTTATCAAATGCTTTCATTATGAAAAGAAAGGACATAATGCATTTATATGTAATGCTAGAAAGAAAAGAAACATCAAAGTTGGAACTAAAATGATTTGGGTTCCTAAAGGCACCGTGCCTATTTCTAACACACAAGGACCCAAGACATTTTGGAGACCAAATGTTAAAACTTGAATGTGTGTTGTAGGTGTGCTTGAAGTCCAAAAATTTAAGTTGGCATCTTGATAGTGGATGCTCCAAGCACATGATCAGTGATAGCTCCAAGTTCTCCTTTCTTGATCCTAAGAAGAGTGGACATGTGACTTATGGTGATAACAACAAAGGAAAGATCCTTGGAGTCGGTAAAGTTAGTAAGATTCCTTCCTCATCCATTGATAATGTTTTACTTATTGAAGGACTCAAACATAACTTGCTTAGCATTAGTCAATTGTGTAATAAAGGGAATTGAGTAATATTTGATTCAAATTGTTGCATAATTGAGGGTAAGGATGATAAGCATGTTAAGTTTATTGGTCATAGGGTCAATAACATATATATGATTAGCCTTGATAACATTTCCGCAAATGATGCTACATGCTTTATGACTAGAGAAAATGATTCATGGTTATGGCATAGAAGAATTGCTCACATTCACATGGAACACTTAAACAAATTAGTTTCTAAAGAACTAATAATTGGTCTTCCAAAGCTCAAATTTGAAAAAGACAAACTTTGTGATGTATGTCAAAAGGGAAAACAAGTAAAGGTCTCTTTTAAAGCTAAAAATATGGTTTCAACTTCTAGATTTTGCACATGGATCTTTTCGGTCCCTCTAAAACTATGAGCTTTGGTGGAAATTACTATGCCTTAGTGATTGTGGATGATTTTTTTAAGTTTACATGGACATTATTTTTATCTCACAAAAATAATGTTTTTTAATCATTCAAAAAGCTTGCTAAAGTTATCCAAAACGAAAAAAGTTTTTGTATTGCATCCATAAGAAGTGATCATGGTGGTGAATTTGAAAACCATGAATTTGAAATGTTTTGTGATGAACATGACATTGAGCATAATTTTTCAGCCCCTAGAATACTACAACAAAATGGTATTGTAGAAAGGAAAAATCGATGTTTAGAAGAAATGGTAAGAACTATGCTCAATGAGGCCAACCTTCTTAAGTATTTTTGGGCGGATGCAGTTAACACCGCATGTTATGTTATGAATAGGGCTCTAATAAGGCCAATTTTAAAGAAAATCCCCTATGAATTATACAAAGGAAGGAAATCAAATATCTCACATTTTCATGTTTTTGGGGAAGTTTGATTCAAAATCTGATGAGGGAATATTTCTTGGTTATTCTATACATAGTAAGGCCTTTAGGGTTTATAACAAACGAACTATGACCATAGAAGAGTCCATACATGTTGCATTTGATGAAACTAAACCAAACGAGCCAAGAAATGAGCTTGTTAATGATGTTACAGAAATCCTTGTAAGAACTCACCTAGGAAATCAAGAAAAAAAAGTCAAGAAGCAAGAAGAAAACCCATATGATTCCCCAAGACGAGAGGACTCTCAAATCATGGATCTTCCCAAGGAATGGATAACATCAAGATATCATCATCTTGACAAAGTGATAGGTTATGTATCAAAAGGAGTAATCACTCGTAACTCTCTTAGAGATGCATGTAATCATATGACTTTTGTTTCTTAAGTTGAACCTAAAAACATAAATGAGGCTATTAATGATGAACATTGGATCTTGGCCATGCAAGATGAACTAAACCAATTTGAGAAGAATCAAGTTTGGGAATTACTTCCAAGGCCTAATGATCATCCTATAATTGGCACCAAATGGGTTTTTAAGAACAAACTTGATGAAACGGGCTTAATAATAAGAAACAAAGCTAGGCTTGTGGCTAAGGGTTATAATCAAGAAGAAGGTATAGATTATGAAGAAACGTATGCTCTCGTAGCTAGATTAAAAGCCATTAGAATGTTACTTGCATATGCTTGCATCATGGACTTTAAACTTTTTCAAATGGATGTCAAAAGTGCCTTCTTAAATGTGGATCAACCTCTCGGTTTTGAAAACTTTGAACTATCTAACCATATTTTTAAACTTAAAAAGGCATTGTACGGCTTGAAACAAGCTCTTAGAGCTTGGTATAAAAGGTTGAGTAAGTTCCTTTTGAAAAATGACTTCTCTAGGGGAAAGGTTGACACCACTCTCTTCATCAAGCATAAAAAGCATGACATTCTACTTGTTCAAATATATGTTGATGACATTATATTTGGTGCTACTAATGACTCTCTTTGTAAAGAATTTGCTAATATTATGCAAAGTGAGTTTGAGATGTCCATGATGGGTGAGCTTAACTTCTTCCTTGGCCTTCAAATCAAGCAAACAAGGGATAAGACTTTCATAAGTCAATCCAAATATTGCAAGGAGTTGCTCAAGAAGTTTGGAATGGTAGGAGCAAAACAAATGACTACACCAATGGGAACTTTCTGTTACTTGGACAAGGATGAAGGAGGTAAATCAGTAGAAATCACTAAGTATAGAGGTATAATTGGCTCACTACTTTATCTTACCGTAAGTAGATCGGATATCATGTTTAGTGTATGCATGTGTGCTAGATTTCAAGCAAATCCTAAAGAATCACACCTAAGTGTTGTAAAACGGATTATGAAATATCTAATAGGCACTTCACAAATGAGATTGTGGTACCCTAAGGGTGTCTCATATAGCCTAATTAGTTATTTCGATTCTGATTTTGCTGGGTGCAAAATGGATAGGAAGAGTACTAGTGGGACATGCCACTTGCTTGGAAGCTCATTAGCTTCTTAGCATAGCAAGAAGCAAAATAGTGTGGCATTGTCAACAGCTGAAGCTGAATATGTTGCAGCTAGAAGTTATTGTGCTCAAATCCTTTGGATGAAGCAATAACTTCTAGACTATGGTCTTGAGTTGGATCACATCCCCATAAGATGTGATAACACTAGTGCAATTAACTTGTCTAAAAATTCCGTTTTACACTCAAGAACAAAGCACATTAAAATAAGGCATCATTTCATAAGAGATCATGTTCAAAAAGGCGATTGCATGCTTGAATTTGTGGAAACTACTAAGCAACTAGTAGACATTTTCACTAAACCTTTGGCAAAAGAAGCCTTCTATTATATAAGAAATGAACTTGGCATATTAGATCAATCATGCATAGGCTAATTGCTGCATAAAATGCAAATTGTTGCATAAACATACATGTCTCTGCATAATCATGTCCTTTTACTGCATAATTTTTAATTTTTAATCCAATACTGACTTGAGCGTCGGAGATTCCTCCTAAGTTGTTTTGCAGGTGCTTCCTCATGTCCAAGATCTCCAAGAAACTAAAAAATCTCACAAATCCATCCCAATGGGGTAATTCTTGGTAAAAATAACAATCTTGTATGATTTTGTGTTTTGGGTCACAATCTATTTGGATTATATGCATACATGATGTTTGAAATTGATTTAAGATGCTTTGGAACTAATTTGAAAGGTTTAAAATTGATCCTTAACTGTTTGAAATGCAAAATCTGAGTTTTAGTAGGCTGGTAATCGATTACAAAGGTTCTGTCAAGCAAGTAATCGATTACACCATATTGGTAATCGATTACAATGAACCCAGAACTCAGGTAATCGATTACACAAATAATGTAATCGATTACAAGGTTCCCAAAAGCATGTTAATCGATTACACTGATATTGTAATCAATTACACAACCCATGTAATCGATTACACAGGGGTTTTAAAAGGTTCCAGACGCGCGAAAGGTCACTCATTTTGTATTTCAACCTTTTTTTTCTCCTCTGCTCCCACGAAGCCCCCTCCTCCCAAATCTCTCATTCTCACTCCATTCTCCACCAAAACCTCCAAAATTACCTTCCTCTCACTTGAAATCCCTCTCCCACCACAACCCAACCACCAAATCTCCTCCAAACCCATCCCATTCTCCACCCATACCTTCACCCACTCCTCCATTCTTCTCCATTCCATCCCCCATGAGCTACACACCTTCAAATACCTTCAAACACTCACCAAATCTTACCTCCAATCATCAATGGTTGAACCAAGCCACCGTGCCAAACGTGCAAGACCAGGGGCCACCATTGGAGAATCCTCTAGTGCTCCTCCACGCAATATCTCCAGGTTGAACCTGACCAGGCACTTCTCAACTACCAAGAAGGCTGAGCTTTTCCGGAAGAACTTCCAATTAAGGATGCTAATCTCCCCAAGGTATCTCACTCAATCCCTTTGCACAAGTAAACCTCTAGAAAGTTTCCAGTTGCTTGAGAGGTTGGAGTTGCTTGGGTTCTTCAGTATTCAGAAGGCCATCTACCCAAATTTGGTTCGTGTCTTTTATGCCAACTTGAGGTACAAAGATCATTACTTGATATCTGAGGTGAGGAAGACTCATATTAAAATCTCAAGGTAAGAATGGTGTAGGTTGACAAAGCTAGTCTATACTGGGACAAGCTTTTATGGAAATAAAAATGCTTGGGGTGATGACTTTGAATACAAGAGTGCATTGAAGACTCTACTTCGATCCGGCTACAACCTTCCAAGGAATAAGAAACGAGTGATGGCCACTGGCCTAACAATGGAGAATAGGGTACTCTATTATTTGGTTATTCGAAGGTTAATTCCCAGAGGCGGGAATTATTCCCAAGTTTTGCAAGATGACGTAGTGGTCTTGTGGGCCATGACCACTGGCAGGCCAATCAACTGGGCCAATTACATCATTCAGCACATGCTGGATGTGGAGAAAAAGAGCAACTCTGCCCTTCCCTATGTCATGTTGGTGATTATTATCCTGGAGCACTGAATCCAAGGATACCAGCTCCAAAGGACCACAATCCATTGGTCTGCACACCTTGAAGAAGCTTCAGCTGAGCAAGGTCGATGGGCGATGATACTATTTGGCCCATGGCAACTATGGGCATATTCCTCATGGTCCGAAGAATGATGAGGAGGATGAGGACGAGCAGCCTGCACCAGCTTCACCAGCTTCAGCTACATTAGAGCTTCTACTGCAAGAAATGAAGAGTTTGGCCACTACGATGGAAACCCGAATGAACTGAATTAAGCAAAAGATGGATCACCTAGAGCTGAGGATGGACTATTCTGATCAGGGGCTTACTGCTATTCATTCGCTTCTGGAGGGCCCTAGACATACTGCACCGAGAGATGCTGCTACACCTACCACCTCCTATGCCCCTCTTGCTACTCCTCTATCGTTTACTGACCCCTCTGCCACTCCCGCTGAAGTTCCTGCTAATGACGAGGAACTCCTTAGTTCCGAGGATGATCTTGACACTGGAGATGATGATGTCGACCTTGGAGACGTTGTTGCGGATGTAGGGAGTGATAGTGAGGCAACCGATAATGATCATGGACCATTACTATGAATTTTTGTCTTTCTCTATGTTTTGGTTGTAAATGACATTGAAATAATATATATAAAATCAGTTGGTTTTTGTTTGCTTATTGTCTTTATTGAATCTTCTTGATCTAATCCCTAAGTATCTTGATATGCACTTGGATATTGATTTGATTGGTTCCATTTTGATCTATTGGATTGATTGTATATTGACTAGTTTGAACTGATTAATTTCTGCTATTTAAAATTTTGGGAAACCATTAAAATCAACGAAAATACTGCCAAAATTTTGTCTAAAAGCTAATATGTTTTTGATAATGCCAACAGGGGAGAGATTAGTGTCTTGCATAAGTACGGGGGAGTTAGATTTAAAGCTTTCACATGAATATATCACTGAACCTATATTGTGCATACATTACGGGGGAGAGTGTGAATGCATGTGTCTTGAAGCATGTCATTTGGTTTTTGATGATAACAAAGACAAAGATGAAGATCAAGAGCAAAAGAGAAAACTACGATCAAAGGAAGAAATCAAGAGGTTTAGATATAGACATTAGAACATCAATGTAAAATGCTCTCAAGATATCTCAAATGGTTTTTCAAATATGATTTTAATTAATATGTTTTTCAAAGATCACTTTCTAAAAAGAGGTTGTCTTTAATCTTGGATCATGCTAAACAAAGTTCAATATTGTTCAAATCCATGTTTTCTAAAGTTAGGAATGACATGAATCCTCTTTCAGGCTTGAAAAATGAGTTTAAAGTATAGTGTAATCGATTACCAATGTTTAGTAATCGATTACAAGCTAAACAGAAGCCTTGTAATCGATTACACCATCCATGTAATCGATTACCAGAAAGTCAGAGGGCGTGTAATCGATTACACTAGTCTTGTAATCGATTACCATGTGCCTAGAAAGCCAAGAACATGTGCAAAGGGCCATGTAATCGATTACATCAATATTGTAATCGATTACCATCAAGTCAGAAGGCGTGTAATCGATTACACAAGTCATGTAATCGATTACCACAAGCCCAGAAAGCCAATAACACATTCTATCTTCCATGTAATCGATTACCAAAACCTGTAATCGATTACTAGTGTTCTGACATGCCCAACGGATATATTAGATGCATTAAATGCTTGGCTTCAACCACCCTCCAACGGCTCTTTTAATGAATGGGCTTTAAATACAGTTGTTGGGGCATCATTGATGGTTGTTCTTTAACCAAAAACATCTTAGTAATATACATCAAGATGAGAATCAATTTCTGAAATCACTCTTTGCTCTATTTTTTACTAATCTTTGAGATATCATTTGTGAGTATTCTTAGAGCTTCAATTTGTATCATTTACTCTAGTGAGAGTGAGAGCTTCTTTATATCAACCTTGATTGCTTTGTAAAGAGAGGGTGAAGTATCCCTCCATATTGTAAATGGTGAGGCATCCCTTTGTTTGAAGAGACTCAAGCTCAAGGGTGAGGCATCCTAAGGAGTTGAGTGCTCAAGTTTGTAAAGGTTGTCAAACACCTATTGAAGCTTGAAGAAATAGTAGAAAACCTCGAGTGGTTGCTTGAGGACTGGACGTAGGTCACAAGTGCATTGGTGGCTGAACCAGGATAAATTATTGTATTTGATTCTCTAAACCCTTCTACTTTTATTTGTGCATTGCTTATATTCTTACTTGATTACTTCTCTCTTGGTTGGTTATTAAGCAATATCTATTGTTCTTATCAATCCATTCATTTCAAATAGTCAATAGCTTCAACGAAATTCAATAGTCAAGTATTTTGTGAAAGAATTGCGAATTTGTTTTATAAACTCAATTCACCCCCCTCTTGAGTATTGAAGCCACTTGGTAATAGCTATCAGCGTCAGGGGTTATCAACATCGTTACCAGCTTCATTAAAGGATTATATTCCTTATAGTCTAGATTGTATTGCTGAGTAAAGCATGGATTATCATCTGCAAGAATGACTTTAACTTTTCCTCTTTATTCCATAAGACTAACTTTTCGTGTACCGTTAAAGGAATAACACCCACAAAATGGATCCAATCTCTACCCAATAGCATGTTAAAAGTGGACTTTGATGGAATGACTATAAACAAAGTTTATCTTTTAGTAGTTCCGACTTTTATGTTTAGCATAACTACCCCTTTTGAAAGGGCTTTTTTTTCATTGAAATCAGTCACTACTATGTTTGTGGGCACTAGCTTTGAAGCTTTCCTCCCTAATCTTTTAAACATTGACTTTGGGATCAAGTTAACTGTAGCCTTTCCGTCGATTAGTACTTTGTTAATGGGCCCACTATCAACGTGTGCTTTTATATGTAGTGACCTCAAGTGCTCCATCTCTTTCTGATAAGGCCTATTAAAACTAGCCTCCTAAGAAAAATTTGTTACCATTGATTGTTCCAGAACCCGAGGACCACCAAAATCAGTATCATAATCCTTTTCAGGATTCCCTATGACTTTATAGTCATAGGGTAGCATAGATACAATGTTTACTTGGGCCTCGGGATCCTATGACTTCTCTTATGTTATTGTTTCTTTCAAATATTTAGTCAGTTCTTCCTTAAGTAAGTCATTGACTTCTATGTCAATTTCCACATCAGATAAGTGAGCATCCTCTTTTTCAGGGCTTTTTGCCCTTTCTTCCTCATGCTTTTCAACTTTATCAGCTTGTTTGAGTTTCTCAGCCTTGGTTTCCTTCTCATAAGGGAATAATTCTCTAGCCACTTTTTCGGCTTGCTTCTTTGCCACTTGTTTGCGTTCTAACTCCAATAGGTCTTCATCTATTACGATGATTTCTAAGTATTTCTCAGAGCAATCATTGTTCTTGACCTCTACAGTTGTGTTCTTTTTCATCAAAGGTAATTTTGCTTCTCCCATTATATTTTTTTGCTTTTGTATCAATTACTAGTTTTTCTCTACCAAGCTTACGTGTTAAGGCTCTTTCACGTTGTCTATTATGTCTTTTCTAGGATCTCTTCAGCAGTTGGTAAGGTTCTTAATATATGGATCTAGGGAACTGTAGCTACTTCCAAACTCCTTCGTTCCTACCTACGGGAGAATACATTATTTACGGTGGTAAGGATCTGAATTACACCTGATAATCACCAACATTTTTCTACCATTTCCCAGGGCCTGGGATAGGATTCGAGACCTTAGTCTTGGCATTGACCATGCTTACAGATGGTGTGAAAGGTCCGAGGTTCACCATCCTCTTGTTTCCAACAACATGCATTGGTTTATCCATCTTATTCTTTGGATAATATTCAACCCTCTAGTTGCTAACTTGTTTGCGGCCTCCAACTTCCACCCCTTGACAGGAAGGTCCAACTGAAACAATCTTCGGTTTATTTTTCGTTTCCTCCCCAGATTTATGAAACAGACAACAAGAAGAGCACATTTTGCCCATATGTCCTTTGCTATTTATTCTTCAAAGGAATTGCATCATCGTTTCTTTAGGTCTTGAGTACATATGAGCAACTTCAGAAAAATCTAGTGTCTCGACGAAACCTTGATCCTTTTTGGCAGTAGGAACATAGTTAATGCAAATCATATTACATGATACTTTAGGCTTTGCAAAGCTAGCTGAGAGGTCAAATGAGTCTGAGTTAACTTCCATAGTGTGCTTATCCTTTTTTCCACAAACCTCAAGGGGTCTTCCTTCAGGTTGCGCTAAATCAAATCCCTGAAATGAATATAATTATTAGTGGAATTCCTAAAATCATAGTGAAATTTATAATATTTCTTACTTTTGATTTCATGTGCAGGAGGAATGACTTGATCTCCTTTTAACTTTAATTGGTTATCTTTCAATAACAAATCAAATATTTAATCAGCCTTTGTAATATCAAATGAGTATGCCTTTTAACCTACAAATTCCATCTTCTCTATGGATCATTTAAACAGATTAGTTTCAAAAGAATTAGTAATTTGATTACCCAAGCTCATTTTTTAAAAAGATAAATTTTATGATACTTGTCAAAAGGAAAAACAAGTAAATGTCTCATTTAAAGCTAAAATTGTTATTTCTATCTCGAGACTTTTACAATTTTTACACATGGATCTTTTTAGATTTTGAAAAACTTTGAGCTTTGGTGGGAATTATTATACCCTTGTTATTATGAATGATTACTCTAGATATGCATAAGCACTATTTCTTGCTCCCAAGAGTGATGCTTTTAATACATTTAAAAAACTTGTCAAAATTATTCAAAATGAGAAAAATTGTAGTATTACATCCATTAGAAGTAATCATGGTGGGGACTTTGAAAATCAAGAGTTTGAAATGTTTTGTAATGAAAATGACATTAGGCATAATTTTTTAGCCCCTAGAACTCCACAACAAAATGGAATAGTTGAAATGAGAAATAGATCTTTGGAAGAATTGACTAGAACTATGTTCAATGAAATAAACATTCTTAAGTATTTTCGGACAGATGCGTTAGATATCGCTTGTGATGTAATTAATAGGGCCCTAATAAGGCCAATTTTAAAGAAAACTCCATATGAATTATACAAAGGAAGGAAATCAAACATTTCTCATTTTCATGTCATTAGAAGCAAATTCTTTGTTTTGAACAATGGGAAAGATAACTTAGGCAAGTTTGATGCAAAATCTGATAAAGGTATATTTCTTGGTTATTCTTTTAGTAGTATAGCTTTTAGAGTTTATAATAAAAGAACTATGACCATAGAAGAATCTATTCATGTTGCATTTGATGAGACTAACCCCATTGGACTAGAAAAGGGTGATGTTGATGATGTTGCAAAGATTTTGACTAATACTATTTTGAAGGACATAAAGAAAGAGCAAAAGAAAGAAAAACAAAGTGAGCAAACATCACCGCAACAAAAGGAGTAACAATCCAATGATCTTCCAAAAGAATGGAGAACTTCAAGATATTACCCTCTTGACGAGGTTATTAGTGATGTGTCACAAGGGGTAACAACTCGAAACTCACTTAGAGATACATATAACTATATGACTTTTATTTCTCAAGTTGAACTTAAAGACATAGGTGAGACCATTAATGATGAACATTGGATTTTGGCTATGCAAGAAGAGTTAAATCAATTTGAAAGGAATCAAATTTGGGAACTTATTTCAAGACCCAATTACCATCCTATTATTGACACTAAATAGGTCTTTAGAAACAAACTTGATGAATAAGAGTAATAATAAGAAATAAAATTTGGATGGTTGCTAAAGGATATAATTAATAAGAAAGAATTGATTATGAAGAAACTTATGCCCTCGTTGCTAGATTAGAGGCTATTACAATGTTACTTGTCTTTGTATGCATCATGGATTTCAAACTTTATCAAATGGATGTGAAAAGTGTCTTTTTTAAATGGTTTTATATAAGAAGTATATGTTGACTAACCTTCTGATTTTGAAAGCTTTGAATTGTCCAACCATGTTTTCAAACTAAAGAAAGCTTTATATGGTTTAAAACAAGCTCTCAAAGCTTGGTATAAAAGGTTAAGCAAGTTTCTTTTGGAAAAAAAAAATTAAAAGAAAGGTTGATACTATACTCTTCATTAAAAGGAAAAAGCATGACATTCTCCTTGTGAAAGTGTATATTGATGACATTATATTTAGTGCTACTAATGAATATTTGTGTAAGGAGTTTACTGATCTAATGCAAAGTGAATTTGAGATGTCAATGATAGGTGAACTCAACTTCTTCCTTGGCTTACAAATCAAACAAATAAAAAATGGAACTTTTGTCTATCAAGAGAAGTATTTCAAGGAGTTGCTTAAGAAATTTGGACTAGAAAATGCTAAAGAAATGGCCACACCTATGAGCGCCTCTTGCTATTTGGATAAGGATGAATAGGATAAACCTATAGAAATAACTAAATATAGAGGTATGATTAACTTTCTCTTTTATCTTATAGCTAGTAGGTTTGATATAATGGTTAGTGTTTGTATGTATGCAAGATATCAAGTATGTCCTAAAGAATCTCACTTAAGTGTTGTTAAAAGAATAATGAAATATCTTGTTGGCACAACACAAATGGGTTTGTGGTACCCCAAGGGTGTCTTATGTTGTTTGGTTGGTTATTTCGATTCTGATTTTGCTGGTTACAAAGTGGATAGGAAAAGTACTAGTGGGATATGTCACTTGCTTAGAAGCTCTTTAGTTTCTTGGCATAGTAAGAAACAAAATAGTGTGACATTATCTACGGCTGAAGGTGAGTATGTGGTAGTCGGAATTTATTGTGCTTAAATCTTTTAGATGAAGCAACAACTTATAGATTATAGACTTCTGCTTGATCATATCCCTATAAGGTGTGATAACACTAGTGTAATCAACCTAACTAAAAACTCAATCTTGCACTCAAGGACCAAACACATAGAAATAAGGCATCACTTCATAAGTGATCATGTTCAAAAAGAAGATTGTGTGCTTGAGTTTGTGGAAACTTCTAAGCAGTAACAAAAATTTCTTTTACATAAGAGGTGAACTTAGAATAATTGACCTTTCATGCATTGAATAATTGACCTAAATTTGTTTTGCAGGTGATCTCATCATGATTAAGTCCTCAAATTTGCTCAAGAAGTGTTTTTGATGAAGTTGGCTGAAGTTTGGTTGCAGAAATCTTGAGTTTACTGATGTGGTAATGGATTGCGAGATCTGGTAATAGATTACTAGGGCTGCACAACCTGACCCCCAGACCCACGAACCCGAATGACCTAAACCGATCCAACTATATATATATCTGGGTTGGTTTGGGTAGACGGGTCAGTTCGGGTCAGACCCGATAAACCCGTCTAGCCATCGGTTCGAGTGATGGGTTTGGTGAACCAACCCGATGACCCGAGTCGATGACCCGATTAACCAAGTAACGACGTCATTTTGGGTAATTCCTATTAGAAAATGTTCATGGGTCAGTCTAACCCAACCAACCCGACCACCCGACCACCCCAACCCGACCACCCCAACCCAGCCACCCGATTACCTAACCCGAACCAACCCAATGGCCATCGGGTTGGTTCGGGTCGGGTTAATCGACCTGAACCGCTCGACCTGAACCGACCCGACTTCAATTAATTAGTTTGGACATTTTTTCCCTCAAACCCAACCCAACCCGACCCGTGTGTACCCTTAGATTACAAGGTCTCTGGCAAGTAAAAAAGTCAATTTTTTGTTCATGGTAATCGATTACATGAGGTATGTAATCGATTACAAAGTCTCTGGAATGTATTTAAAGAGATGACAACAACGTGGTAATCGATTACCATACCTGGTAATCGATTACAAAGCACCCAAAAACGAAGAACACACCATGGTAATTAATTATCACAATTGGTAATCGATTACAAGAAGACAACAGGCTTGTAATCAATTATAGGACTTGCTGCAATTGATTACAACATAGTTTTATAGCCTTAAACACTCATTCTTCTTCATCTTCAGCCATTGTTCTTTTACACCTTCTTTATCTAAGTTGTCCTATTCTCATTCTCTCACTTAAATCCAACTCAAATCCTCACCATTTTACTCCAAATCACTCCTAAACACTTCCTCACCAAAACTCGTCATCTTTTCACCGATCAAAACACCTAAATTCTCTCAAATATCTTTCTTTCACTCAAAACCCCAACTCTACTCTCTCTCTAGAAATTCATACTCAAATCTCCATCAAAATCTTCCATTATTATCCAAATCAACTCGAAAACACTCTTTCTACCATAATCTTGTTACCCAAGTAGCTTCAATACTCAAGAGGGGGGTGAATTGAGTAATTAAAAACTTTTTCGCAAACTCTTTGTAATACAAATTTCTTGAAGCAATATAAAGAATATATGTAAAGATGATAAAATGCCTAAGAACAGTAAATAAACAATTAAGCAATAATAAATAAATTACTGAAAATAAAGAGATAAAAGAGAGAAGAGCAGGCAAGATATTTATCCTGGTTCGACCACCAACCACTTGTGGCCTACGTCCAGTCCCCGAAACACAGTTCAAGATTTTTCACTATTCAATACAAGCTTAAAACAAGTGCTTGCAACCTTTACATAACAGGGATACCTCACCCTATATACTAGAGGGATACCTCACCCCCTTTGAAGAATACCTCACCTTCTTTACAATAAGGGATACCTCACCCTCACAAATTCACTAAGGGATACCTCACCCTTTTCACAGAAGCAGAAAATAGATGAAGAGAATCTCTCACTTAGAGCAAATGTTACAATTTGAAGCACTAGGAAGCTCTCTTAGGATATCTCAAAGTTTTGGTGAAAAGAGCATAGAAAATGTAAGAAAATAGAGAATCACGTTTTTGGCACAAGTAAAAAATAATTCAAATGGTTAGGCAACCTTCAGAAGAGACCCAAGGTCTCTATTTATAGAGCAATGAAAGAAAATAACCATTGGAGCAATTAAAACTATATTAAATGCAGAGACGTTGGCTGCCATTTTCAAAATCTAAAGCAAAACCCCGTGGGTTATTCGAATACCATATTTGGTATTCGAATAGATCCTTCAAAAACGTGTTCTGGAACGTTTTCTGTGTTGTGGTATTCGAATACGCCTTTAGGTATTCGAATATATCCTTAAAAACACGTTCTGGAAACTTTTTCTGGGGTGTAGTATTCGAATACCTATGTGGTGTATTCGAATACACCACTCTGATTTTGAAATCTAACTTTAAAATGTCATAACTAATTCATTTCTTATCCGTTTAAAGTAAATGACCAGTCATTGGAAAGATATTTGAGTTTATTTTCAAATGAAATAAGTTTCAAAACAAAAATTAAATTATTTTGAAAGTTATGATCAAAAGAGTAACTAAAGGTCAGATTTTCAAAACTCAAACTTTGCTATTTTTCATAAATTTGAACTACCATCATAACTAGACCTTCAAAACTTATTTGTTGGGTATTTTAACATGTGAAAATCATTTTTAAATATTTGAAAACATATTTGAGATATCTAGAAGGTTTCTTACAAAAAGACCCTAAATCCTATAAGTTATACTATTTAATCTTCCTTTGGACTTGGTCTTTGACATGATTTTGTTGTTATCAAAACCTTCTTCTCCTTGAGTTAAGCATAAATGAGATCTTTGCTTTCTTGTTGCAATGCTCACTCTTGGTACTTGAACTATACATCATCTTCATCATATTTGTTATCATCAAAACTATTTTCTATGTCAGCTAGCCAATTACAAATCTTACTAACCAACTCACCAAAAATCGCATTCTTCATCATAATCTCAAAGTCCCAAAATCTCACTCTCACTTTCTCTCTCTAACTCGCGACCACCACACCCAAAAATCCCAAAATCTTCATCAAATTTCCCTTCCACCATCTCCAATCCATCCCAAAACACTTCTTCCATTACCCCTATCTCTACCCCACACCAAAACCACCCAAACATGGTTGAATCATCCAAGGGCACAAAAAGGAAAAGAACAAGGATGGTTGTTGGCAAGGCTCCACAAGTACCTTCATCAGCGCGTGATGATGATGATGCTGACAATAAGGATGCTAACAGTGAAGTGACCAAGTGAGGAGCTGGGACTTAGTCATGATGAGCTTAATGATATATTTATCTTTGTCTAACCCTTAGCCTATATCTTGACCTTGTTGATACACTTGATAGTTTAGTTCTGATCTTTGGGTTGATAACTTTGGATGTTGAGTTTAGTTTGTTGACTTTGTTATAATGTTGGGCTATTTATTATAGGATGACCTGCTTAGTTCTAATACTTTATGCTTATTTCATGATTTCATTTCTTTTTTATAATGTCAAAAGGAGGGACAGTATGAATTGCATGAGTAAGAAGGAGAATTGCTTTTGAATTAATTGTTACAAATATATTTACCTTTGAATTAATTGTTATAAATGTATTTGCCTAAATCCTTTTGCTTGAATCTTATGCATGGCTTAAGAGGGAGTTCTGCGCTTTTATCTCTAATCATTCTATATATGTTACTATTTACCCTTGTTGGTTTGTCATCATAAAAATGGGGATAATGTGAATGGTTATTTCATAAAGGTTTTGATGATAACAAAGTAATGACAAAGACCAAGTCTAAGTCCAAAGGAAGCTTCAAGGCAATAGATTTATAGGACTTAGGATCTTATTTATGAGAAGTGCTCTTTGATATCTCAATAAGCTTAAAATGTTTTGAAAAGTTTATCATGAAGTATTTTAGTTGGTGGTTGTTGGTTTTAAAAAATCTGGGTTGTTTTGCACAAAATCATGTTTTAAACTTGGGTTATGAAAATCTTTTTTTGAATCTTTGAAAAATCCAAGTTTTAGTTGTTGGTAATCTTTACAAAGCTTGTTTGTGCTCAAAAGTTGATTTTAGAATGATTGTAATCCATTACAAGAGTTATCCATACCGACAGTTGGTAATCCATTACTGATAATTAGTAATCCATTACTGAGCTTATAAGAAAGCTCATAATCAATTACAAACTTTCCAAAACTTATTTTTATCAAAATAGAAGCATGGTAATCTATTATCATGCTTAGTAATCGATTACCATGGACCCCAAAACTTGTTTTAAAGCATGGTAATCGATTATCATAATGTTGTAATTGATTACCACTTAATCAATATATTTTAAAACATCTTTCTAACTATTTCATTTATGGACTATAAATACAAGTCTTGGGACACTTAATTCTATATTTTGGACATCCAACAACCTACTCCCAAGTGTTAAATCAGAGTTTTAATTCTTTCAACAATCTTGCTCTGTTTTTAAAGCTTTTGAGATATCTTTGAGAGCTTCATAGTACTTCAATTTGTATAACCTGCTATTTGAGAGAATTTACTCCTTTCAATCATTATTGTAAACACTTGTGAGGGTGCAGGATCCTTTTAGGAATCAAAGAGACTTTTACACAAAAGAGTGGATGATCCTAAAAGTGTGAGAAGAGTTCAAAGCTTATAAGGGTTTCTCAAGCACCTATTGAAACTTGAAGAATAGTGAAAACTCATAGGTGGATGATTTTAAGAATTGTACGTAGATCAGTAGATCACAGGAGTGATTGAACTAGTATAAATCTTATTTGCACTATTCCCTACCCTTATCTCTTTATTTTCAAGTTTATTTATTGACTTTGTATACTTATTACTTCATCCTCTACTCATTTATTTTCTTTAAAATTTGTATGAGATCTTTTTGTTGATATAAATTCATCCACTACATAATAAAATAACTTCAACCAAATTCAAAAGAGATTTGTTTGTAAAAGTTTTTAAAAAACTCAATTCACATTCTTATTGAATTTTGAAGTCAGTTCATAACAAAATATGTTGTTTGTTTAATGTCTATTTTCTTATTTTGTATTCCCAATCTGACCAATAATTTAAATTGGTCTAATATTAGTTCTTTTATTTTCTTTATTCAATATTTTTTCCACTCTTTTCTATTCTTTACGCTACTATCTTCCTTTTATTAGTAAATTTCTAAGTCTTACAGGGCACTTACGAAAAGTACTTCATCATATATATAGATTTGTAGCATAAAGTTCTTTGTAGCACAAATAGTTGTACATAATAGCCATCCAAGGTCAGTCTAAATACTGCAAAATATTCTAAGCATTGCAACCAGCACTCTAAAGTCAATAGCACCTAGTTAGTGTATTATTCACAAAAGGGGCGCATACTAAGCCCTAAAGGGTGTTACAAAAAAAAATTTAAAAAAAAAATACACACATATTATATTAGTTCATCTTGATGCTTCAAGTGCTACTAAACTAATCCTCGGAGATAGTTCCACTGTAATTACATTCACTGACATAATAATCTTCACAAATCCTTTCAGCTCCGGGACAAAAGCCCAATCATAGAAAATCTTAATAGTCATACAATAGACTTGCATCTTCATTGAGTGGCATCAGAAAATATCACGCGGACATGAGAAATATATTCTCAGTAAAAAAAAGAAGCTCAACTAATAAATTTTACAAAACCATGATATTTCCAATTGTATTACATACGGAAAATATTTTTTTTTATTTCCCTTTTCTTTAAATTTTCTATAATACAAAATTATTAACCAATAATTAAAAATATGTTAATTTAAACCGATAGCAATATTAAAGGATTCTTTTGAAACATGAACATCATTTTCTCTATTTCTTCTGTCACTTTGTTTGTAATTAGGACTTAACTCCTTCCTTTCTCTTCTCTCATGTGCACAAAATTTCGTGAGTTCACATTCTTATCAAAGACGTCCCCTCTACATTCTTTCTTTATACTTTGCCCATTTTCACTTTGATAGCTCTTGGTTTTCCTCTTCATCTCCTGTTGGACATCATTTCTTTTCTTTTAGAGAAAATGGTGCTATTTGTTAAAAACCGTCTTCTTTGTAAGGAAAATAATAAGCATACAAAATTTTAGTTTTTTTTTTAAAAATAAAGACTTGTGGCCGAATGACCTTTGGTCTCAAACTGGGAATTCAAAGCAGAAATTTTTTTACACTTAATTACTAATTAATAGGACCAATAAAGATGAATAATTTTATTTAAGTCATAAAATTAATGCAAAAATATTTTGAATTTTGCTTCATCACTCCTCACCGGCGGCCATTATGGTTAAATTGCAGGGATCAATTATTTGATTGTTATTTTCAAGGTGTTAACTTATTAGAAACATGCAAAGAAAATGCCAATTAATGCCTAATTCCAAATTTAAACTCAACCTCCTTAATTCTGCCAAGTTTCTTGACAAGGGAAACAAATTATAGTGTCTTTTCAAATCAATAAGAACATTCCCTTTGGTTAATCATGCAATTGAGTAAATGACTTGCATGCAACAACTGAATGCTAGAGCCTTTGCTTCTCTCTCACACGCAAAATAGAGAGAAAGAAATGATACATAGCAAATCAAAATCACCAATAACATTAAGGTCTTACCATTAACAATTGATCGAGTAATAAAATTTCCAGCTTTTACGGATTTGAAAATCAAAAGATTAACAAATTCCAAAACTTTCTCCGATAAGGCCGAAAATCTTCTTGTCAAAACAAACTCACCCTTCTCTTGTAGTATAACGTCAGATACCAAGATCAGAAGAAGAAAAGTGCATGCAACCCGTAAAAATTGAATCTTTTTCTTATCAAGCTTAGTTCCCTTTTACCCCTTTCACTCGAGAATTCAAGAACAAAGATGAGATTAACAAAATTTAATCATTAATGCAAACAGAATATCTAGATGTATAATGATTCAACAAGGTTCAAGATTCACAGTCTTCATCCTTCCTTAAATTTGTTCAGTCATCAGGCCATAAGGGAAACAACACATGCAGTCCTTAAAGTCCAATCCTTTTCAACCAAAAATGTTCATAATCAGGGTTTCAACACCGGAAGAAGGAAGAAGGTGGTCAATTCCCATATTTCCGTCACAAATCCAAAAGTCCGTGATCAACAACCACACTTTCATCCATAAGGACTTAGAATCCCTTGCTTATACATTTATCATAAAGTCACAATGATCCCTTGATAATTTCATGCATGCAATCTAAAAAAGATAGTGAGCTTTGGGCTCGTATTTTAAATGAAAGCAATATCCTTCAAGTGAGCTCTGGTTTCGAAAAGAGAGAGATTACTCTCAATTGCATTTTTTCCATACATATAAATCAAGAATCGAATTCCTGATCACATGCTTAAAGTTCTCAAACCCATTATCACTTGGACTAATGTTCTGTTAGTAAAAAATGAAATCTTTTAACAAAAGAGAAGATAGTCAATTCATAATTAAGATTATGGAGTAGAGGAAGACTACCCTGAAGAATCGAAGCTCGGGTCTTGCACTTGCACAGTTAGCCCTGCAGGATTGGACTGTAACGCCCCAATTTTTAGAAAATATTAAGAATGCATCTTGTTTCTTTGTCGTTTTTCATGCTTTTGTGTGAATGACCATTCCCTATTTTGTGTTCTCGATTTCTGTATGAAAACAATTACGATAATACTGGCTCAAATTTTATTTGATCATTTTACGTAATTTGCTTCGAGACAGTAAAATAAAAATTTTTCTGAGTTACTGTTTTAATTTTTCTCGTAAGATATACGTATAATTAATACCGCTTTGGATATTTTATTTGAACGTTTTGGACGATTAGCTACGTTGTGGGAAAAAACGAGAAAATAAAGCTTTCGCTATTTTTTTGTTTTTAATTGTTTTCCACTTGATTTAATGTCCGATAATACCGTTCGTGATTTTATATGGACTTTTTGTGTGATTTGCTCGAGGCGGGAAAATAATATTTTTCCGGCCGGGGAAATCTTATTTTATTATTTAGAATTGGGGGATCTTACTTAACCCGATCTGAATGACTAAAAATAATCTTTTAATTTTTAGATTTAATCACAAATAAAATAATTTTATATTATTATATTATTTTATTAGTCGATATAATTTAGTGACAGTGGACCCAGGAAATATTTTGCGGGAGATTATGGTTAGAGGAAGCTTAATTAATCACCTGAAGAATTCGAGAAAGTGACTCGGGTGACTCACGAGTAAAATTAAATGCACCGGGTGACTAGGCTTGTGAGTCACCATGAGCCAACCAATAGGAATCAAGCTTGTTCACCAAGGCTTGATCTTGACCATTGATTCATCCAAAGGCTTGGATGAAGCCAAGCAAAGGTCCACCTTGCAAGCCCACTTGAGTGCTACGGCCAAGGGCTTTGGAAGACCATTCTCCACTTTGATTTTCATGCATTTCTCTCTTCTCTCTTCCAAAGAAAACCTAGCCACCATTGTTGTTCATTTCTCCTACCATTCGGCCAAGAGCTATACTTGACCATCCAACCATCCAAAAAATTTTCTAACCAAGTTTTCTTAACCTAAACACTATTCTAAGAACCTTTCTAGTTAGGAGTTTCTTCAAAATCTTCCATTTAGGGCTTGGAAACCAACCTTGAAAATTTGACCTAGAAGGTGAAATTTCATGCTTTTCTTTTCTCTCTTCTTTTTCAAAGTTCTAAGTCATGATTTCTCCATGGTTTAGCTTCTTTTTCATGGTTAGTAACATGTAAATTTTGTTTGAGATTTCTAGGTATTTTTGAAGGTGAAAACCGAATCCTAGGAGGTGTGAAAGCATATCATTTGTCTTCATTTAAGGTAAGAGGAAGACAATTCTTATCATCCCTTGGTGGTGGTAAGAAGATGGAATGTTTGTAGAATCTATAAGGATTCGGTGGTGGTGTGTTTGTTGATGTGTATTTGTTAATTTTTGTGGTTGCTAGTAGTTTATGTGATGTATGTTAGTAGCTTTCTTGTTTGATGATTGTAATAATTTTGCATGTCTATTAGCTTTTGAATGCATGTCTATAAGCTTTAATTTAGGTTTTATGTGTTAGAAATATTTTGCATGTGTTAGAAATATAATGCATGTGTTAGAATTGTATGATAAGGTATAGGATGTGAATAACATGTGTAAATTTGCATGAGTGTTCCAAAGAACACATTCACTAGTTCACGGCAATGACTAAGTTAGAGGACCAAAATGTTCTCTTGATTTTTTCCTAAATGGTAATTCAATTAACTAGGAGAATTAAGAAGGTTTCAAATTGATTTGATCAAAGAAAAGGAATTTAGAAATCAAATGGTAAAGATTTAGTAATTTGGGCGAACATGCCTAAAGGTTTGATTTGATTCCAAATCATTATTTTATAACATGATTTAATGAACTTAAATAAGATAATACCTTTGACATGATTTAAAAATCAAATGCAAAAGTTTTACGAAATTTGGCCAACATGCCAATATAAGTAATCATGATTTCTAAACTTATTTTCAAACCTTTTTCAATCACAAAGAAATAATACAAGTTAAAAGTAAATGTTCTGTAATGGATTTTTTTTAAGAAAACAAATTGACTAGAATTGAGGTTAAAGGATTAAAACCAATAATTTTATCATTTAGTAAAGAAACACAAGTTTGAGAATTTTCTAATATATAGCTCACTTTAAGTTTTGAAGCATGTTAGAAAATTTGCAAAAAGAAATTAAAATGATATGGTTAAAAATTAGGTAAATAGAAAATTTTATGAAAAATTTAGGAAACCATTATTATGAGTTTATAAACAAAATGCTGTCAATTTTTAGTAAAAAATGAACCTATAAGATAGTAGAAATATCCAAAAGACAAAAGCGATATGGAAAATTATTCTCATGTAATTTAAATGTACTAAATACTATTTGTTTGTTTAAACAAGTAATTTTAAAGGCATTCGAATAAGAAAATGATTTGAAAATTCTACGCGATTGAGAAAACGTATTAAAATGCTACGCGATTTTAAAAACAGAAAAATATCTTTACGCGATTTAAAAACATTTGTAAAAACGACGGAATTATGAAAACGCGATAAAATTTCTACGCGATTGACCGCACTACCGTATTTATTTTATGTTGTCGGAAAATGTGAACCCGCATGATTATTTTTGAGAATCTTTCGCTGTCGGGAAAATGTGAACCCGTACAGATTATTTTTGAGGATCTTTCGCTGTCGGGAAAATGTGAACCCGCATGTGCTTTTGAGACTAGGTTGTCGGGAAAATGAGAACCCAGTGCTTTCTATTTATCCGTTATGTGTGCCAAATTTTTGGTGGATTAGTTGACGACCGAATCACATCATGTTGTCGATGCGATAAACGTAGTGTGGTTCATTGTTCTAATGAACATGGAGATGTACCACATGTGGATGAGTTGGTAGCTCCTGGTAAACCGATAGCACACTATGGTACTCAACACGCACTATATTTAATCGAGATTTGTGAAATCTAGTAGTACATTTGCCCGTAGTGCCACAACGTGAGACCGTGAACTACACCACGCCTGGATGATGGATTCTGTGTCGTGGGACTATACGCAACGTGTGACAAGCCAATAGTTGGTGGGGCAGCCCGTGGTACTAATAGATTTTACGAATCATTCCGCTCTCGATACTTGTGTTTTCTTTAGCTCCATGGAGTAGGGTTTTGTCATATTGGTATTTATCTCTATGTTTATTTATTTCCATCGTATCTATTTCTTGTTTATCTCGTATTTTATTTGTTTATTTTATCTGTTTCGCTTCTATATTTGGTTATTTTTATTATATCTTGTCTCGTTTATTTTTATCTTTCTTATTCTATCTGTGAAGTTTTAATTGTGATGTGATATATTGTTATGATATCTAAATCTACTCCAATATGTTATTATAACTGTTAAAGCTTTTTGTATTGCATGAACTATATACATATTGTTTGTCGTCTTCTTATTGGCCATGTTGTGATGATTTTATGTTGTCTTATCTCTTTGTTATATGTATTTAACTGTTTATTTATTTTACGCGGAAAGACTTGAGGAAGAGTATCAGCCTATTGAGATCTTGTACCCGAGGAGGAGGAAGATGCGAGATGTGATCGGTTTGACGATCAAGAGAACCATCCGATCATCCATATCCTCCCGGATTGATTGTGAGGATAAGGAGCAGCAAAGTTTTTGGGGTTCGTAGAGCCGGTATTTCATGAGAGTTCTCGGCTTGGCATTTACGAGGCGATCGTGATTCTCGTGACATATGCGGGACGTGTGACCGTGATTCTACGTCGGCGATTTGATGGAGAGCCCATTATGACTACGACGTTATTTCGCATTTAGAGTTACCCTTATCCATTAGGCGTCACCGGGGCGAGCCTAGTGAGATAAACATCGTATCGACTGCGCGATCCCGTTATCGCCGTGTGTCGAGACATCCGGGATATTTGTCTCCTGATGATCATTTTCAGGCTGAGAGTGATCCATCAGAGGATTAGATAACCATGATGTTTTTGGGCGCGTCTGCGTATGTTTGTATATATTAACTCTTTTATTGCTTTCTTTACTGTTTTTTGTTTAAATATTTGTAGTCTTTGTTATAAATTATTTGCACAGCTTATAACTTAATCACATGTATATTATTAGTGATGATGTTTTTTTTTTATTTCGTATTTTCCGCATTATCTTTTTATATCATATTTCTGTCTATCAGGAATTATTTTACAACCCGTAATAATATTTAACAAATGTTTCACAACTTGGGTAGATTTTATTTCTATTTCTTTTATTTTCTTTTATGTGTGACATCCTCCAAAGGGGTGTTACATGGACCTTCTAGCAGCGGTGGCTGCGGCTTCTCGACGAAGCCTACACTCCACCATCCACCTCTATAGCTTCGCAATGTTCTCAGCAAGGACCATGCTAGCTGCAATAAAAATGGCAAAGTGTTAGAACAAATAAACACTAAGAACAAAAATCAAAGCATGATAAATAAGAGGAAGCACACCTCAGATCCCACCTATTATCGCGTTGAAATCACTATCAACGACATTAATGATCTAGGAACACTTGATAAGCCTCATTTTGTTAGATCAATCTAAGAAGAAGGATGTGATGTCCACCTCGTCTACCAAAAGCTCATGGTCCTCAATCTCCCAGAGCTCGGCACCTTTTTTCCAATATAAGAAAATGGCAAGATGCACTTCCGAGGTCAAACAGAAAGGCCGAGTTCTTGGCACCGCCTTAAGATAGAAAAATCCATCCTTGAGATCCTTGTACGATTGCTTACACGCCTTGAAAACTTTTCGCCACCAATGCCTGTGTGAACCCTACCCTGGAAGGCCTCAACAAGGAGAAGAACTAGAAGAACACCCATACGGAAAGGGGAGCCCAAGATATTGGCAGATTAACTAGAAAGTGCGAACGAATGAAGCTGCAATGGCATGACCCTCTTCTCGTTCAAAATCGAGCAGTAGAACCTTGAAAACGGTAGTCAGACCCCTAGGCGGGTGAATAATGTCTCGTAGTGTGTGTTTGAATTGCAGTTGGTAAACTTAAGTTTAGTTAAAAGTGTGTTTGCAAACTTAAGTTTGGTTGAAAAGGAGTTTGCAGTAACTAATTTATGTTTGGGAACTTTTGTTTCAAAAGTGAGTTTAAAATATTGTTTTTAAGCTCAACTGAATACAAAAGTAAAAAAATATTGCTTTGATCCCAACTTATTTTTGGAAAGAAAAGTATATTAAGCCAACTGAAACAAAAACAACTCAAACAACATTGCACTACGTTCAAGGCATCTTAACTCACTTTTGGAAACCCCAACTACAATCCAAACACACACGTAAAGGTGCATAAAGTGTGGGCCATTCGACGTACGCATCGTACAAACCCGCTTTTGGTCACCAAGTGGGTGACAAATGAAGTCCTCCTCGTGTTCATTGTTTGGAGTGAAAATCATGTAGGATCTCAACTAAACAATCTTAACCCGGGTGTTGAACCTTGAGAGAGTCTCTAGGGGTTCCCCGTCCATCCTCTGATATCAACTTGGGGTGGAAGGGTACTCCTCAGCTATAGCAGATACCACCTTTTGCTTACCCATCGAGATATCCCGGGACCTTGGATGTGAACTTACAGAGGCTGAGCTGTCAGCATCAAAACTATCACTGCTTAACGGACCTACATGTTGCTCTATCTCAGCTAGGATTTTAGAAACAAGACACAGCCCCCTCAGGTTTAACGCCCTCCTAGAGGCCTCAACCTTCCTCTCGATCTCACTCTAAACCTCGGCCATATAATGCGGCCTCTGCACCTTATGAATAGAGCCACCACTGGGGACTTCCCTCCCCTGCTCACAGCATGGTGAACGAGGGTGTTCTGATAGAATTTCTAACAACGACCTTTCTCCATCGCTCCCCATTTCCCTAACTTTAACCCTCAAAATGCAAAGGGAACAAAGGGAAGGGAAATGGGATCGATTAACTGCTTGAACAAAATGGAAGGACAGTTAGAAAAGGCAAAAACTTGGAGGAAAAACAGCATCCGCCTTTTGAACCACTCACGAACCACCGTGTGCTGTCGCAAAAACTCATCAGAAAGCCATACCTTTCACCAGAAACAAATTGCAAAAAAGGCAGACCTTGTGAGGAGAGTGAAAATGTTCTCCCACTCTCCTCCACCCCATTTTATAAGTATGTTTCCTCAACTGCCACCCACTATTGGGGGCAAAAGTGTCAAAGCACTCTGATTTAAAAAATACTGCAACGTGAAACCCAAATGACGACTCCTAAAAATTGAAGCTTTCGCTGACATGTAACACTACAGAATTGGTCAAATAGACAAAGCGATAACATTGTCTAGATGAAGCATCTCGGACAAGAAAACATCTTCTTAAAAGCATGAAGCCACCACGGATCTCTGGCCTCAGACTGCAAGATCACCTAAACACCTCTTTACATAATGGATCCCTACCAAACTTCATGCCACGAGAGATTGTTACGGCTAGGGCATTTTAAGCTCATGTCACCCTAACATCTTGTGCATCAGCACTTAGATGCCACGTTAGAGCACGAGTTAGGAGTAAATGTTTTGGACCAAGATCTAGAACTCAGAGGCCAATAAGAGCAAGTCACATGTCTAGTCCAACATTCACCTTGGCCCATCATGACCCAAAAGGGCATACCAGCTCCTCTTTTAGAAGATTGTTATATCCAAATAGAATCCCCTACTTAATGAGGATAAGTGGGATTAAATCCCCTCATAATTATCAAGATTCTTAATTATAAAGAAATTCAATCTCTTTGATATTACTTTATTTGCACGTAATCTAACACTATACATATGGTGTTTAGCAATTCAAATATGCATTTAATCACATACATTCTATTCTTTTAGTGTAAATTTTAACTTAAATGTCAAAGTGTCTTACAGGTGGTACATTAGTCCCCTCTCTGCATATCGCACAAGGATGAACAAATATGAACTTACTTTAGAATAAATATAAAGTGTGAACTCCAATCCACATTACCCTTCATATCACCATTGTTGACACCAATAAAAAAAATGAGTTCGACTAGACTAGCCGAAACTAGATGAAAGTCGAAGTTGAGTAGCCAGTTGAGAAAGAAATATTGTCAGGTTGCCAACAGAAAAAGGTAAAGGGTTTCTAGGCCACATGTGGGCCAATATCATGGGCCTAAGACATTGAATAATTGGCCTAAAATTGTGAAGTCTGATTGGAAGCCTTGGACGCATGGTAAACTATATCAACAGGTAAATCCTTAAAAATAGGAGATGCTATTGGGAAAGAATTTTGGAGCTATTACAAACGATTATTATCATATTCTCACAGGTGGAGAGTGGGTAATTATCGCCCTAATTTGTAGGATATGGATGCTCCATCAATTGGTTAATACATTGTATTTGGACATATTGTATGATAATGGGCAACTGAGGGTTAGTTAGTGGATGCTTATGTTGTTAGCCACTTAACATGAAAATAAGAACATTTCTAGGGCGTGGAAAATAATATGTAACAGTAACGGTATAATTTTTTGTGTATAAATATTAGGAGCTCAATTGTAAAGACGACACTTGGTGTGGATTTTTTGCAAGTGCACAGATTATACAAGTAATAAAATAAAGATTATTCTCTAGAGAATCAATTAATTACTAACTCATACGGTGACTTTGATTATTTAAGCGAACAAAAGTAATAGTGAAAGTTATATTAAAATCAAAATAAAACTCAAAGCAATAAAGAAAACAAATAAATTTAAAAAATGTGAGATTCAACAAAAATTTAAAGGCCTAGGATTAGGAATTCACTATACTACCTCCTATAATAAATTACAATAATATATTTGTTAATGTTCAATTACGTTCTTGAAGGCGATTTGTCCTAAATTATTTAAAACTCAATTTCTTGGCACTAAAAACATGTTAAAACTTCATCAATCTCACTCTCATGACAATTATTCTAAGTTCCAACTCATTAAGTTTTATGACAATCGTTTAACTCATGAAGGATTTAAGCTTATGTCTAGGTCTCAATTCCTAAGTTCAATTTTTGGATTATCAAGTAATTAGATTTTATCTTTCGATCATTCACCTAAAGCCTAAGATCATTTAAATATGGCGCACAACATACCACAAGCATTAAGCATACCAAGAATGAATAAAGAACAATAATTTCACATTAACAAATAATCAAATTAACAATTCATCATAGAAAAGTAGAGAGTTACATCTCAATCCCAGAAAAAAGGGTTTAGCCATTCATGACTAATGTAGTACAATCAAGAACAAATGTTAAAGAAACAACCATGATTTTAAAGTAAAAAGAGAAGATGGAGAAGATGAAGTTGGAGAAGATGTCTTCAATGGTTGAACTTCAATGACTTTTGTTCTTGTTTTCCAAGCCTTCACCTCAAATTCTCTGTCGTTACCTCTCAAAACTAGTCGTCACACAAGTTTCTGCCAAGAAGCCTTCTTAGGTTTAAGGATTTGCCTCTATATATAATGATTTGGAGTGAAAAACTGCTGTTTTTAGGCTTATGAGACCTCACACGGTCGTGTCTAATCTCGACATGGCCATGTAAGCTTGAAAAACAGCGTAATTTGCACGTTCATGTGAGACACGACCGTGTCTCCCACACAGAAGCTTCATTGAAGTGAGAAAGGGTCTTGTGAACTTGACAGAAGCGTTTTTCAAGTTAGACACGATCGTGTTAAACTCCTCAATCGCTCAGAGATTGGATTTTGGATAAGTGATCTTCATGAAAATTGAAAAGTTTTGTCTTAACTTTCCAATGTCACTGGTTTCATCCAAATATGACTCCTACAGCCCGAGATATGACTAAATCTTTGCAAATTACTCAGGTTCTAATGACAATACCTCTATTATGACTTCCAGGCCTAATATAACCCACTAGACATCTGATTAAGCTCAAGAGCTCTCATCAAAGTTATAGATCTTCCTCTTAAATTTCTTACAAGATAAAGTTCATAATTGTTAGATTTCTATAACTCAAGTTATACCCAAAATACAGAAATAGTGTAAAATTGCCACAATGCTAAAAAATATAACTAAGCCAAATTTGAACTCAAACTTATAAATGGTAGCCAAAATCACTCGATTAAGCACAATAGATGTCTAAAATACAAGCACATAACCATAATTCATTCGATTTAAGACTATAAAATATAGACTTATCAAATTTCCCCACACTTGAACTTTGCTTATCCTCTAGCAAAGAATATGAATCAAAAACAATATTAAACTCAACATCAAGAAACACGAATTAAGGGAAATTCCAAAATTTAAGAATTCAATTAAGCTCAACAATCAAATCCAATCAAGTAAGATAGTTTAGCACTTATTACAATTAGAGACTTGAGTCTAGATTGCACTTTTTCTCTTTAACAACCATTTGAGATCACTCATCTTTCCATTGCTCAAGTGTTTAAGGACAAAGAGATCACTCAAATTTCTCTTAAAAATGTGTTACCATAAGCTTGATTATAAATATCATATGCACTTCCAAGTTCACATACAATACTAGAATCAAAAGGACTTTCTTTGTAACGGGGTCAAGGGGAATAATGAAAGGTACGAAAAAGGTAAATAAAGGTAAAGAACGTTAAGGAATAAATCAATACAAAACAGAATCAGGTTGAAAACATAATGCATAAGGAGATAACAAATTCTCACTTTCAATCCAATATCTTATTATTCTTCACCAACAATCATTTTTTTTCTTTCTTTTTCCTTCTTCATTCATTTTCATTTTTTTTAATCAACCCTTGAAAACAAAAATAATTCTTAATGACTTTTCAATTAACATAATAATTGCTCCAAAGAAACCAACCTGATTATTCAATTGAGTATTCAAAGAAATCAATTTCAAGCTTAAATGGGGCAACTAAGGGATTATTTTATCGTTGTAACTCTGGAAGTTAAGAAAGAATTAAGCCTTAATCATATTCAAGTTTGTATGTGAATTATTAAAGTCTCAACAAGATATCAAAACAAGTTCTAGCGCACATCAATTAACAGAAATATCACTCTAGAAGAAAAATATGATTTTGTTATAAAAAATCCAATCAATAAAAGCTAAAAACTCACTTTTTGGCTAATGTTAATAAAGAAATTAAATGCAAGCAAACATGACTAATTTTCAAAATAAGATGCTAAATGTTTCAATACTCAATTGAAAAAGATTTTCTTGCACAAAAACAACTCATGAGTAGTGGATTCCCCTCTCAAACAAATTTCTATCAATTCAGAAATAATCAAGAAATTAACACATAATTCCTGCTTGATTCGATGCAATCCTCAAGTGTTCATTGACTCAAAGTAATCAAAAGAATACCTCCCACACTTAAAATAAACATTGTCCTCAATGTTTAAATAAGAAAAATAACAGAACAAATGATAACAAAACTTTCCTAAAAATGGAAACGCAAGATCACAAAGGTGGTGGGAGAAGGGGAGCCGAATGGAGGCATGTAGCCATGAACTCAAACATCAAGTCAAACTGAGCAGTGACATGTGGTCTAAAACTGCATAAGAAAAGCAAAGTAAAAACTGAAAAATAAAATGCAAGAACTAAATGAGAAAATAAAGAGACTAAAGGAAAGAGAAAAAAAAATTTTTGGCGGCTGACAGCTATATACATTTCCCTACAAAAGTTCTGAACTCAGAGAAACACCTAAGCCGACTCAACATTAGCTAACGTAAAATAAAAACATAAAATGATAATAAAATAAGTAATAAAAAAATAAGAACAAAATAAAAAATAAGAGAGTAAAGAAAATGAGAGAAAATTTGGGTTGCCTCCCAAGAAGTGCTAAGTTATAGTCATTAGCTTGACTATGAGCTAGTTCTATGCTTAGGTAATGCCAATGGAGTGGTGTTCAGTCCCTACTCCTTTTTCATAGTGTTTCACTCTCTGGTCTTTTATCAAGGATGTCTTATGATCTTCTTTCTTCACCTCAAGCACATCATACGATAAGGCGCAAACAATCTCATATGGGTCACACTCTTTTGACCAAAACTTATCAGAAAGAAGATAAAGAGGTGAGTTACAAATAAGAATTTTATCCTCAATCTTAAACTCACATTGCTTGATACACTTGTCATTCTGCTTCTTTGGTCCCTTCTTGCAGAGCTTGGCATTCTCAAAGTTAGTGGCAACCTTGGGCAAGGTCTTCTCTAGCATATCATTAGTCACAGATTCATTTAGGGCTTCTTTTTCTTTAAGTGAGGAATCTTCGGTTGAAAGGACCTTGAGCTCCTTGAATTTACCATTTTGAGAAGGGGAAACGGTTGGGCATGCGTCCAACAGTTGAGCATAGGTCGTCATCTTCTTATCTTCATCATTTGAATAACCATTGTGCACCAAACACTTTTCTAAGGGGTCTTGTGGATGGCTTTTAGTGTGCACCTCCCTAGCTAATCTTTGGTCTACATTAACCTTCAAGCAAGAATCAACAATGGTCGGTTGCTTAGAAACTTTAGACAAATTGAACTCAGTAACTTCTTCACCTACTTTGAGGGTTATTTTATCATACTTCACATCAAACATGTCTCCAGTAGTGGCTAGGAATGGCCTACCCAAGAAGATGGGGGGTTTGAACATCGACTTCCATATCAAGCACAACAAAATCAACTAGTATGTAAAACTTTCTCACCTTCAAAGGAATATTCTCTAATATGCTAATAGGATGTTTGATTGACCTATCCTCCAATTGAAGAGAGACTGTGGTTGGTTTGAGCTCCCTAATATCAAGTTTCTTGCAAAGAGAAAGGAGCATCAAACTCACACTTACCCCAAGATCACATAAATCCTTGTTGATATGCATGTCCCTAATTGAGTATGGAATTGAAAAGCTACCCGGATCTTGAAGTTTAGGTAGAAGCTTGTTTTGAATAATTGCACTACATTCTTCCGTCAAAGCAACAGTTTCATAGTCTTCAAGCTTCCTCTTATTGGAGAGAATTTCTTTCAAGAACTTAGCATAAGAGGGCATTTGGGAGAGAGCTTTCGTAAAAGAATGTTAATGTAAAGCTTTTTAAGTACCTCAAGTTTTTTTCCAAATTGATGTTCAAGCTTCGCTCGTTGAAAGCTTTGAGGGAAGGGCAAAAGTGGAACATAGGCCGGTGGAGGAACATACTTTTTAGTGCATCCTTTATCTCCTTCTTTATCCTCGCTTTTCTCTTACTTCTCCTCCTTTTCATGAGTTTGCCTATCTTCAAGCCTTTATTCTCTTGTGGGGCCTTTAAATTGCTTCTCACTTCTCAAGACAATTGCTTGAACTTATTCCCTTGGGTTAGTTTCCGGTTGACTTGGTATTCGCCCTTGCATCATGTTGAACAAGCTTGCTTGTTGGGCAATTTGAGTTTCAAGCATCTTGGAGTGAGTGACTATTTGATCTAGGCGAGTATTGATTTGCTTGATGGACTCTCCATGTTAGTGCACTTGTGCTTGAATGACTTGATTTTGCTCTTGTAGAGTAACTATGAAATTCTCCATGAGAGCTTCTAAATTGGACTTTGCACCTTGAGAAGATTGTTGAGGTTGTTGGAATCTGGGTGGAGGTCTATTATCGGATGGAACCCCTTGGTTTTGTTGGTTACCATAAGAGAAATTAGGATGGTTTCTCCATCCTGGATTATAAGTGTTGGAGAAGGGGTTACCTTGAGCCTTGAAATTTTCATTATGTACAAAATTTATTTGCTCCAAAGATGGGTCTTTGATAATCACATATTTTATTCATTAAGAAACCCTTTATGTTTAGTCATTTACACTCTCCATATTCTTAATTGATTGAGTTTGGTATGATTTTGTGAGTTTGAGCTCAAATTGGTCCTAATTGAATATTTTCAGCATTATTGAGATTTGATACTATTTCTGTATTTTAGTCATAACTTGAGTTCCTGATATCTGATAATAATGAATTTTACCTTGTAGGAAAGCTAAGAGGAAGCTCTACAACTTTGATGAAGAGCTCGAAGTCCTAAACAGATGTCTAAGGGACCTAAGTTTACATGGAAGTCAGAATACGGGTTCTGTCACTAGAATCCGAATGGTGTGCACTCATAAAATCATATCTCAAGTTGTAATAAGGGAGACAGGCTGAAATTTGGATAGTTGATAGTTAAGATCCAAATAAACAACTTTTATGAAGAACACTTTTTGAAAAAATAAAGTCTAATGGGTCAGTTTGAGCTTGCAAGTTGGAACAGAGGTGCTGAAGTTGGGTTTGAGCAACCTGGGGTATTTGGGTCATATCTTGGGCTATAGGAAGCCAAATTGGACGATCCAGATATGTATGTTATAGCCAAGACAAAGATCTACAACTTTCATGAAGAGTACTTTTCATGGATCTGAAGTATAGTTGGTCGTTTTTGGCTTCCAAGTCAGACAAGAAATTTTCGTCCACAACCACTCCACTCACCAACCCACTCAACCACTCCACTCACCAACCCACTCAACCACCCCACTCAACCACTCCACTCACCAACCCACTCAACCACTCCACTCACCAACCCACTCATCCACCCACTCCCCTTTGTCATTTTGTTACCCTAGACTTCTATAAAAGGCATCATTGGTTATCATGAATAACAAGTTGTATTCTTCTTCATTTCTCTCATAGTTTCTTCTTGTTTCTTCATAATTTCTCAAAGCTTTTGTATATTTTGATGCTTCCCTTCATGGTAATAGAAGGCTAAGCTACTTTCGATCAATTTAGAACTCTTGAAGAGATTGTGGTTTGGATTCTTGAGACCTTGGTTATGTATTGTATTTGATTTGTAATTGAATTCCTCTTTTCTTCTTCTCTTTTCTTCTTCTTGATCTTGAATGCATGAATGGTGATTCTATTTATGTTGATCTGATTTGATCTTGGTTTAAGATTGAGATTTGTGATAAAATTTAGAACTGATTGATCTAAACTAATCACATAAATGAAGATTGAGATTTGTGATGAAACTTAGAACTGATTGATCTAAATTAATCACATAATTGAAAAGGTTAGGTCACTGATTTGTGCCTAAGTTAATTGAATTCGGTACTTGAAATTAACATAGATCTTCATGAATGGTGTGATTGTAGATTTGTGTTTATCACTTGTTAATTGAATTCTAGACGATCGTCTAGTATGAATTCTGGATTTGATGCAGAGATCTCGGTTAGATCCAAATTAACAATTCAATTGCGCTTCAAGTGTTCTATGAAGGGTCTATGATTGAATCCACCTAATCTTGGATAGGTTTCTAAATTGACTGCTTTTTAATTGTTATTTCTTCCTTTAATTTTGTTAAGTACGATCTTAAACTGTCAAACCCCCTTTGCTAACTTTTACTTGATTTGATTAAATTGCATCTACAATCCTCATGGAGACGATCCGGTGTTGTCACTGTGCTACAAGCTTAGGTAATAACTTCGGTTATAATTTTGATTGAGTTCGGTGTTCGTCAAAATTTTGGCACCGTTGCTGGGGATTAGTAAGTGTAATCTTTTCATTTTAAGTGTTTTTACTAACTTTTGCTTTTTATTAACTTTTCTAACATTTTTATCCATTGTCTAGTGTATTTTGCTTATTTATTTGTTTTTGTGTGATGCATGACTAGGTCCGAGCTTGATAACTTGGTTGACTTTGATCCTGAGATTGATAGAACCTTGCATAGGTTGATTAGAGTTCGTAGGCTAAGTGCAAGAATTGCTTCTGAATTTGATCTTAATATTGGGAGTGAACTTGAGATCTTGAATAATTCTGTAACCATGGCTAATAACATGCAGAATAGAACTCTTAAGGAACTTGTTGCTCCTGATATAACTAACCAGTCTTTGTGTATTCAATACCCAGATCTTGATGTTGATTTTGAGTTAAAATCTGGATTGATACATTTGTTGCCCAAGTTTCACAATTTTGCAGGTGAGGATCCCCATAAGCATCTAAAGGAGTTCCATGTAGTTTGTTCAACCATGAAGCCACATGGGATCTCAGAAGAGCACATCAAGCTGAGGGCATTTCCTTTCTCACTTCGATACTGACCAAGGATTGGTTATTTTATCTTTCACCAGGTTCAGTAACAAGTTGGACTGACATGAAGCGGTTGTTCTTAGAGAAATTTTTCCCTGCCTCTAGAGCTGCTGCCATTAGAAAAGATATATGTGGCATAAGACAAATGACAGGAGAGACCTTGCATGAATATTGGGAAAGATTCAAGAAGCTGTGCTCGAGCTGTCCCTACCACCAAATCACCGATCAACTCTTAATTCAATATTTCTATGAAGGCTTGCTGCCAAATGACAGAAGCATGGTGGATGCTGCCTCTGGAGGAGCCTTAGTAGACAAGACCCCTGCAGCAGCGAGAGATTTGATAGCAAACATAGCAGCCAACACTCAACAATTTGGCACACGAATTATTACCTCAACCAGAGGAGTCAATGAGATTCAATCGTCTCATGTAAACTAACAGAGAATGGAACACAGACTTGATGAATTGACTTCTTTGGTGAGGCAGTTAGCAGTGGGACAACAAGCACCAATGTAGATGGCTGCAACTGTGTGTGGCATTTGCTCTTATTCATCTCATCCTACTGATGCATGCCCCACACTTCAGGATGGTTGATGCGTGCGGATGTAGTGATTAAAATTAAGATAAAAATCAATTGTCAGGCCCACCAGAAAATAAAAACCTTACAACTAGTTGTAGTTAGTAAGGGTCGATCCACAGAGAACCAATTCAATTAACACTATTAAACAATTCCCAATTTAGACTCGATTAACAATAAACAAAAAAAGGGGTTTTGGAGTTTTGATGAACAATGAACAAACTTCAAAGATAACAATAAACAAACCGAAATCAACAATATAAGAAAATTGGTTAAGAGATTGAATCCACCACTAGATTTATATGATAATGTAAATCCACATATCCTTTTATTCCAACATGCTCAATTATGTTTTTATGCAATTGTGATATTAAATCTCTGTTTTCCTTACGTGTTGGCCAATTTAGCAACCGCTCAAATCAACTTCTAATCACCGATTAGTCATAAAGCAACCGCTCTTACAACTATCCAACAATTGCATTAAGATTTAGAAAACCAATTACACTAAGGTCTAATCACACAGGGATTAAATTACTTAGAACATATATTTCTCTAGATCTAATACATGCAATCGCAAGATAATAAACCCAGATCTACCACTTTTATAACGGCAAATAGCACAAAGATAATTATACCCACATGAACATCATACATCCCACTAGATCTACTACCGCAACCGCAAGATAATAAACCTAGATCTACTACTTTGAAAGTAGGAACAAGTACAAAAACCTTCATACCAACAATAGATTCGAAATATATGAATAAAAACATAAGCGTGTTGAAATAATCAAATATGCAAAGTTTACAACATTAATACTAGCGGTTTCATCACCCCCTTAACCAAGGGAGGTTTAGTTACACATAGCTAGAAAGAAATCACAAGAAAAACTATGAAGAAACAAGAAGAAACTATGAAGAAACAAGAAACTAAGAGAGAAAATGAAGGAGAGTTACATCTTGTTCATGATAAATGGTGCCTTTTATAGAAGTCTAAAAAGGTAACAAAATGACAAAGGGAAGTGGGTGGATGAGTGGGTGAGTGAGTGGAGTGTTTGAGTGGATGGATTAGTGGGTTGGTTTAGTGGATTGGTTTAGTGGATGAGTGAGTGGAATTGTTGAGTGGTTGAATTAGTGAAAAATGCCAAAGGACTTTTGGTGAGTGAGAAATTATGGACATGAATGGGTGAGTGGATGGATGAGTGGATGGATTAGTGGATGAGTGGGTGGAGTGGTTAAGTGGTTGGATTAGTGTATGAGTGGATGAATGGGTGAGTTAGTGGATGAGTGGATGAGTGGATTAGTGGATGGATGAGTGGATGGTTGAGGACGAAAATTTCGTGTCTGACTTGGAAGCCAAAAACGACCCACTATACTTCAGAATCATGAAAAGTGTTCTTCATAAAAGTTGTAGATCCTTGTCTTGGCTATAAAATGGATAGCTGGTTCGTCCAATTTGGCTTCCTTAAGCCTAAGATATGTCCCAAATACCGTAGGTTGCTCAAACCCAACTTCAGCTCCTCTGTTCCGACTTGCAAGCTCAAAATGACCTACTAGACTTCTTTTTATGAAAATGTGTTCTTCATGAAAGTTGTTTATTTGGATCTTGACTATCCACTGTCCAAATTTCAGCCCATCTCCATTATTACATCTTGAGATATGATTTTATGAGTGCACACTGTTCGGATTCTACTGACAGAACCCGTATTCTGACTTCCATGTAAACTTAGGTCCCTTAGACATCTGAATCGGACTTGAGCTCTTCATCAAAGTTGTAGAGCTTCCTCTTAGCTTTCCTACAAGATAAAATTCATGATTTTCAGATATCAGGAACTCAAGTTATGACCAAAATACAGAAATAGTGTAAAATCTCAATAATGCTGAAAATATTCAATTAGGACCAATTTGAGCTCAAACTCACAAAATCATGTCAAACTCAATCAATTAAGAATATGGAGAGTGTAAATGACTAAATATAAGGGTTTCTTAATGAATAAAATATGTGTTTATCAAATTCTCCCACACTTAGCTTTTTGCACTCTGGGCAAAACTCAAGACCAAAATTTTACAATCAAGAAGAACAACCAAAGGTTCGAGGATCAAAACATTCATGAGTTAACAATTCTCCACATCTCAAACCATCAAGCAAGGTATCTTCAACATGAATCGAGAATGATAGATCTTCACAAGATTCCCTCTCAATCTCTCAAGTGTTTAAAGGGTAGGTATTTCACTCAATTCAACCCATGAAAATTGCACTACCATAAGCTTGCTTATCTTCTACTTCTCCACTACTCAAAACACATGCACACACAAATCATGAGGACTTTATTCAAGGTTGTAGTGAGGTCAAGGTAACAGGAGAGGATAAAATGGATATGAGAAGATAAATACCAAAGAGAATAAAAGCAAATGAGAGTGAGTTCAAATAACAAGCATAAAAGTTCATCCCAACTCTAGTGTATATCCCTTTACATATTCATTTCCCAATCCTTTTCTTTTTTAAACACTTGGTTTTTTTTTTTTTTTTTTTTTTTCTTTCTTTTTATATATATGAACATAACTATATACATACATTTTTTTTTCTTTTTGGGCACTCTTTTCTTTTTCAACAACTATTTTGTACACACACCCCCACACTTGTTCAAAACTCATCCATTAACCAAGCTAATGTTCTTTTATTCCCTAAGGTAAAGTAAGAACACGATTTCTCATTTAAGGCACATGATGAGCTAGAAACAAGGAATGGTCAAATAAGCTCAAAGGGGTTAAGCAAAGGAAAATATACAAGGTTGGCGGGAATCGAGAATTTTCAAGAAATCAAAAGAGTGCTTGATATCATATTGAAAACAAGGTTGGCTATTTGGTTAAACTAGCTAATTAAGAAAGAGGGCCTCAATCATGTTCATGCATGCAAGTGAAATGTAGCCTCAAAAAGAATCAAAGCAAGTTCTAGAGTGGTCATTAACATGAGTGAAAATCACACAAGAAAGAAGAGAATGGCATAAATGTTGAATCCATCCATTAGGCTCAAAATCTCACAAGGTATGCATCCATCAAACTCAATTCATCAATTTAATCATCCATCACCAAGCATATCAGTTCAAGAAGGGAGAAAAGTTATTCAATCATGCAATGAACCCCTTTTTTTTCTTTTTTTTTTTTTTTTGAATTTTTTTTTTACAAAAAGAACATGTGAAATCTCTCCCCACGCTTAATATAACATTGCCTTCAATGTGAAAGAGAGATATAGAAAAGAGCAACACAACCCGATAAGAAGTGAATCAACGCCAAGCGTAAAAGAAACACACCTTGTCAAGACCGCATCGACTCGAAAAGAAATCAAACAATAAAACTTTAGTACTAATTAGTTACTACCTAAAAAAAACTCCTTACTCGCCACCAATTAAGATGCGTCTCAAGAGTAAAATTACTCCTTACTCGCCATCACTAATTGATTTAATAAGTACATGACAATCATATCATACTTTCCAAACAAAGACAACAAATTTTTTTATTTTTTTATTTTTTTATTTTTTATTTTATTATTATTATTATTATTTTTTTTGGTCAACTATCCTTCCCCCCAACTAAATCACAACATTGTCCTCAATGTTAAAATATAGATGAGTAAAGGACGAGAAGATATTACTGTTGGAGAAAGTCGACACAAATTTAAACGAAACAAGGTACAATAAAATCAAACCCATTAAAGATGAAGTCGCAGATCGGCTTTTGTTTCTTGTTACTTCCTTCGCCGCTTCCTCGTTGACCAATCTATCCGAGCTAATACCGGATCAGTGTACATACTCAAAAGCTTCTAATTTATCAATGAGCTCATCAATAGTGGAGGCAGAGATAAGAAGTTGTCTTCTTGAAGGAGTGATAAATTTATGTTCCTGGCTTTGTCAAGAAAAAATAACAAAAGATCAAAGAAATTATTAACATTCAACAAACCAATGGGTTTATGGTGGATGTTCAGTTCAGCCCAAGAGACAATTTGAAAAATTTCTTCTAAAGTACCAAATCCACCTGGTAAGACAATAAATGCATCAGAATTGTCAACCATTGTTTTCATTCGTCCATGCATAGATGTTACCTGAATTTCTTCTCCAACTGTCTTTCCAGTGATGTTATTTTCAGCCAAAGGTTTAGGAATAACACCTAAAACCCGATTGCCTCCTATAGAAGCAAACAAGTGATACAGCCCCCATTAACCCACGACAACCTCCCCATATACAAGATGAATATTCCTCGCGACAAGTGATCGACCAAGAGTGCTAGCTGCGTTTACAAACTCTAATCCCTTCCCATAACTCGACCCACAAAAACACAGACATTTTTGAGGTTACGAATAGAAGGCCCCATTCTATACTCTTCCTCCTTTGAGTGTTTCGAGTTGAAGGAAAATGGAGAAAATGGAGTGTTTAAGTAGGAAAAAGAATGGAAAGGGGAATAATTGCACCTATGAGGGTAGGTTGGCTGTTGTCAGAAAAGGTTGAAATTAAGAAACACAGAATCTTTTCTCCTTTTTTTTTTTACTTTTTTATTTTTTTTATTTTTTTATATTTTTTTATTTTTATTTTTTTTTGTTTGACTTCAAGAAAACCATCAAGGTAAAGAAGTCTAGAAACCCCCGAAGGACCCTACTCAAAGGATCGTCTGTCGTACAAAAATTAAAATACAACAAAATGATACAAATATAAAAGAAATAGAAAATGATGACATACTGTATGTACAAGTGTCCATGGCGTATCTTTATATCTTTGGCGTCATGAGTGCGATGTAGACATCACGTCCTCTTTTTTTTTTTTTTTTGAATTTGTTAGAAAAACTTGATGAAAGATAAGTGTATACTTACTTAAGATTGGGATGGAGGTAGTCTGCTCTTTCGGCTTTGTGCCAAAGCATTGTTGACCAATATTCGACCCATTCAAGACCAAATAAGCAACATAGGGCTCCCAAAAGGGACAAGTGGCCATAATACGACTGGCTGCCTCACATGTGGGATACAATCTACCTTCTTTGTTTTTCAATTAAGAAGGTGGATCAGATGCATGCATTTCCCCATTCACGGTGTGTGTTACCAAAGCCAACCCTAAGACGTATACATAAATTTTTTTTTTTTGTTTGTTTTTTGTTTTTTGTTTTTTTTTTTTTTTTTTTTTTTTTTTTTTTTTGTTTTTGAGAGATGACATGAAGAAGAAGAAGAAGAAGAAGAAGAAGAAGAAGAAGAAGAAGAAGAAGAAGAAGATGATGATGATGATATGTACAGATTGTTGTGATTGTGGCTCACATCTTCCTCTGGTTTTACGTCCAGAAACGGCTTAAACGCCTTCTATGAGTCGAGGATAAGCTTCCCATCCAATTTTCTTAAAAATTGGCAAACAGGGTCTTTTAGAGTCAGATTCCCAAGACTGTAGCGTTTTTCTTCATCCTTGAAGAGATTCCACAATTTAAGAATTTCACGATGCACCAATCCACAAGAATGCGTCTCAAGAGTCGATAAGATATCATCTAATGACTCCTTACTCAGTCCATTCTTAATGAAGAAAATTTTCTCTTCTCTATTTGCGGAAACCATCCCCAAAGTATGACATCGCTTGTTACAGTTCCATCATCCACATTTGTGACAGACTTGTAACCTTTTTGCTCTTCTCCTTTTAGAATATGAACTTCTTCCAAGAGGGCATATATGAGTCAAATGAAATTGAGGACTCACCGCTAATCGAACCTTTGCTTCAATTATCCAGCGTACATCTTCTCGGCATACCTTTGTGCATTAACGGTCTCAATCTTTCACATCGAACTTTGTAGATTTTTCTCGAGCATTTTGAGGAAGAGAAGGAAAATGTTTTCTCGAGTTTGAAAGAATGACATCCATTTTGAAGGAGAAGAAGGATTCAGTTATTTTGGGAAACTGAAAAATAAACCGACTTGAGAGTCACGGAGTACCATATCCGCCACTTAACCGGCAACACAAAGAACTCAAGAACTTGATTTTCCAGGAATGGTTGAGTCTTTGTCCATTAACTTTACGCGCATTACCATTCCTAGTATCCTCAATATTTACGGCCCCAGAGGATACACGTGTTTGACAGCAAAAGAACCGCGTCACCTAGATCTCAATTTTTCAAGGAGTAGGTGCAGATGATAATCTCAAAGCAGAACCTTTTTGACCAATTTTCGCAACTTTTGCAAAAGGTGTAACAAACCTTGAATAAAGTAGGCCAATAAAATCCATACTGCAAGATTTTCGCAGTTGTTGTCGCTGAAGAAAAGTGACCTTCACATGCTTCCGAGTGACAAAATTTAATGGCACTACCTACCTTATTGTCCGGCACACACAAGCTTTTTTTTTTTTTTTTTTTTAGAGATTCAAATGCTTACAACCAACAAACAGATAAAAACATAATCTAAGGAACCAATGAAAACACAAAATAAAAAGGGATAAAGAGAGCAAATCTGGTTGGGTTGCCTCCCAATGAGCGCTTAGTTTATTGTCCTCACCGACATGATGATACTTTCATCTTGCTCCTCATATTGTGGAAGGATGAGGGTCATCACTTCCATCTCTGCACTTTGTCGGGAAGTTCATGATATGGTTTGAGACGATGACCATTGACCTTAAATGCTTTGCCGAATTTTCACTTCGATCTCAAGCGCACCAAAAGGAAAAACATTAGTTACCACAAACGGCCCAATCCACTTAGAACGCAGTTTACACGGAAATAATTTGAGTCTTGATTGGAATAGCAGGACTTTTTGTCCTCTGTGAAATTTCTTTACGGAAATCAATTGGTCGTGGAATGCCTTAGCTTTAGTCTTATAAATCGGGGCATTCTCAAAGGCCTCATTTCTTAGTTCTTCTAATTCCCGTAATGCGGAACTTCCTTTGCTTTCCAAAGCACCTTCCAATTCCATATTAACTTGTTTAATGGCCCAAGAAGATCGATGTTGCAACTCAACGGGCAAATGACGGGGCTTTCCATACACCAACCGAAATGGTGACATGCCGATGGGAGTCTTATAGGCAGTCCTATAAGCCCATAAAGCATCTTCAAGTCGAGTGCTCCAATCCTTTCTTGAGGGATTCACTTTGTCTTTTCAAGGATTGACTTAATCTCCCGGTTGGACACTTCGGCTTGCCCATTTGTCCGTGGATGGTAAGGAGTAGAAATTTTGTGCATTACTCCATATCTCTTCAATAGAGCATCAAAGGTTTTGTTGCGAGAAATGGGTCCCTTGGTCACCGATGATAGCCCTTGGGGTCCCGAACCTGGAGAAAATATGTGACTTAACAAAATGCGCAAGTTTTAGAATCATCGATCGAGTGGCTTTTGCTTCCACCCATTTAGACACATAATCAACGGATAAAAGAATGTATGTGAAACCAAATGAAGGAGGGAATGGTCCCATGAAATCAATACCCCACACATCAAAGAGTTCCACAAAAATGATCGGAGTCGAGGCATTTGATTACGAGGACCAATATTACTCGTTCTCTCGACGGCCACAAGACTTACGAAGTTGTAGCGTCTTTGAAAATTGAAGGCCAATAGAAACCACTTTGTCAAGCACTTTATTGGCTGTCCTTTTATGCCAAAGTGTCCTCCACATGCATAGGTGTGGCAAAAGGAGAGGATGGAGTGTGTCTCAGAATCAGGAATGCACCTCCTAATGACTTGATCTGCACAATGCTTCCATAAGTACTGGTCATCCCAGATATAGTATTTCTGGTCACTCCTTAATTTATCTCTTTGGGCCTTGTTCAAATCCTCCGGAAAGTCCTTAGTAACCAGGTAGTTAACAATGTCAGCATACCAAGGGATTATGGTGTTGACAACCATCAAATATTCATCCGGAAAAGTCTCCATGATAGGCATTTCTTCCTCTTCAGTTACCAATCTACTCAAGTGATCGGCCACCAAGTTTTCGCTCCCTTTCTTGTCTTTAATCTCCAAGTCAAATTCCTGGAGCAATAAAATCCATCGGAGCAATCTAGGCTTTGCTTCTTTCTTTGTTAAAAGATACTTCAAGGCTGCATGATCTGAAAACACAATCACTTTAGAACCAATTAGATATGATCTAAATTTTTCTAAAGCAAATACAATGACTAGAAGTTCCTTTTCTCGTGGTTGAGTAATTAAGTTGAGCATCATTTAGAGTCCTTGATGCATAGTAAATGGCATAAGGAACTCTATCAACTCGTTGTCCCAAGACAGCTCATACTGCAAAGTCACTGGCATCACACATTAGTTCAAAAGGTAACTCCCAGTTGGGTGGCCCGATGATAGGCGTGGTTAACAACTTCTTGAGTTTATTGAAAGCTTCCATACATTTCTCATCAAAGTTAAAATTAACATCTTTTTGAAGAAGTCTGCAAGGGGCAATGAGACTTTAGAAAAGTCTTTAATGAATCTCCGGTAGAAACCCGCATGACCAATAAAAGAACGAATCTCCGCACACTAGTGGGTGGTGGCAAAGAATGCATGAGTTTTACCTTAGCTTTATCTACTTCAATTCCCTAGCAGAAATTACATGACCTAACACAATACCTTCATTCACCATGAAATGACATTTTTCCCAATTCAAGTACCAGGTTAGTGTCAATGCATCTTTTAAGCACCAAAGTTAAATGTTCCAAACAATTTTCAAAATCATTTCCAAAGACACTAAAGTCATCCATAAAAACCTCAATGATGTTTTCAATGTAATCGAAAATATACTCATCATGCATCTTTGGAAAGTTCCTGGTGCATTGCAGAGTCAAAAGGCATTCGCCTATATGCAAAGGTACCAAATGGACAAGTGAATGTAGTCTTGTCTTGGTCTTCTGGAGCTATGACAATCTGATTGTAACCTGAAAAACCATCCAGAAAACAATAATAAGAATGACTAGCTAATCTTTCTAACATTTGATCAATGAAAGGTAAAGGAAAGTGGTCTTTTCTCGTGGCGGCATTCAACTTCCTGTAATCAATACAAACACGCCACCCATACGTAACCTAGTGGGAATAAGCTCATTTTCAGCATTTCTTACCACAAGTAATTCCAGCATTTCTTTGGTACTACCGGACCGGGCTTACCCACTTGTCGTCGAAATGGGGTAGATCACCCCACACTTAGGAGTTTCAAGATCTCTTTTTCACAACCTCCATCATGGGAGGATTCAATCTCCGTTGAGGGTCTCTCACAGGTTTAGTATCCTCCTCCATTAATATCCCGTGCATACAAACGGAGGGACTAATACCCTTGATATCGCCTATTGACCAACCAATGGTTGTCTTATGTTCCGCAAAACGACTACCAGCTTTCTCTTCTTGCTCTTGGGTGAGTGACTTTGCAATTATTCTTTGGAAGGGTGTCCTTCTCCCCCAAGAAGATGTATTTAAGATGATCGGTAGTGCTTTCGGGCCCAATTCAGTGCTCGCACAATGAAGGTTGAGGTATATCGGTAGTAACGGGTAAATCAACAAAAGTTACCTCATGCTCTTCTACGGGAGTGGAAGAGAGCTCTTGTAAGGCAAAGAACAATTTCATCAATGTCTTCACTCCATGGCTCTTCTTCACTCTTCTTCTTTTCCTCCTGTACATCTAAGCTATGAGTTAGAATTGTATCAAGAGCATCAAAATGGTCAGTATCAAAAGCAGAAATTAAAGAATCAAAAGGATCAAAAGAATCAATTAAACAAGCAGAGAGTGCACATCACTTGGGTATCTCATAGCTTCAAAAATATTGAATCTAATTAATTCCCCATCAAATTCCATTGTTAGAATTCCCGAGTGCACATCAATTTTTGTCCAGTGCGGTCTTCAAAAATGGTCTTCCTAGCAAGATAGGAGCAGATTTGGGAGACTCATCCTCTTCCATGTCCAAAACATAGAAGTCTCCAGGAAACACTAATTCATTCACCTGTACTAAAACATCTTCAACCACACCCTTAGGGTATGCATTAGATCTATCAGCCAATTGAATAACAACACCAGTAGGTTCCAAAGGACCCAAGTATAAAGATGCATAAATAGAATATGGCATGACATTTATAGATGCACCTAAATCAAGCATTGCCCTTTCAAACCTTGTGTTACCTATAGTGCATGGAATGGTGAATGTGCCAGTGTCCTTACATTTGGTTGGGAGTTTCTTTTTCATTACAGCTGAAACATTTTCTCCCACTTGGACCTTTTCATTTCCTTTTAACTTCCTCTTGTTAGTGTAACACCCCAAAATTTTCAATCTCTTAAACAGTAATTTTGATAGTTAACAGAATTTCACTGTTTAGTGATTTCTGAGTGCTGTAAAATTAATTTGATTATTCCGTCAGCGTATTTGATCGTTTTGAGTGATTTACTCGTGTCGGAAAATAAAATTTTGGTAGGGGAAAACTTTACGTAATTTAATTTTTACCGTTAGGTAATTAATTTACGTAATCTGATTGGATATTTGTGAATTTTCTAATTTTTGTGATTTTATGTGTGATTTTGAAATTTTTATGGTTTGTGGGCCTCACGAGGGGTATGTGAGCCCAGGTGGGCATACGTGGGCCCAGGTGGGTCCCGCAAAGTGAAAAATTTTTCTACGCATAGAAAAATTTGTACTGTTTAGACGGAGACGGGGATCTTACTAAACCTGAATCCAGGAAACAGTTTTAGAAAATTTTATTATGCTGTGTTTTGTACTGTATTTAATTATCGGATGATAAAAAAATACAGTAAAAATATTATTTGTAGGATACAAGAATAAATATTATACTGTGTAGTCAACAAAGAGAGCTTGACTTAATTTATACCCTTGGATGAGAATACTTAGTTTAAATATTAACCATTGATTTAATCAAAGGTTAAGAAACAAACTTAATAAAGAAGCCTTGGACAATAACCATTGATTTAATCAATGGTGTGAGAATAAGCTTAGTTAGGAAGGCTTTGATATCAACCATAGATGTAAACAAAGGTGTAGAATTGGTCTTGAAAAGTGACAAATTACCATTTATAACCATTGGATTTAGATTAAATCAAGGGTGGAGATTTAATCTTAAAAAGTAACAAAGACCATTTATGACCATTGGATGAAGAATTAATCAATGGTGGAAATTTGGTCTTCTAAAGTAGCAAAGACTAATTAGAACCCTTGGATTAAAAGTTTGAAGGAGTAATCTTAACCATTAATTTTGGAGACACATCTAATGGTTAGAATTTAAAGGAGAAAAATCCAATGGCCTAGATTTAGTCTTCTAAAATTAAAAATCTACCTAAATCCTAACCATTGAATTAATCAATGGCTAGAAATGCTTCAAATGGTGGCAAATAATGAAGACAACTTTATTGAATGCATTATGAAGAGAAAGTGATGGTTTTGGAGTGTTTAGAAGACAAAGAAACAAGCTTTATGTCATTTTTGCATGTCTTGGTCAAGTTAGACATCATAATGGCTTACTTTTGATTTTTTTGCACTCAAGAAGAATGCAAGAAGGGGGGACTACGAATTTGGTGCTGCATGAAGGAGTTTGGAAGACCATAATTGCATGCTTTAGTCATTATTGTCTTCCTTGGTCTTCATTGATTCATTTTCAAGAAGGAAACTTAGAAAATTTTCTCTCCATCTCCTTTCTTCTCTAGATTTTGGCCAAGCCCTCCAAGAGCACCTTTCATCACTCAAAAATTTCATCCAACTTGATTTTCTAAACCTAAACATCATTCTAAGAACATCTCTAGTTATGAGTTTTTCCAAAATCATTCATCTTGATCTTCAAATTCAAGCTTCAAGTTTCTATCAAAAATCAAAAATTTCATCTTTGTTCTTCAAAATACACCATTCGGTCATACTACCTAAAATCACCATCCAAGCTCTTTTAATTTCATCCAACCTTAGATCTTGAATCTCCATGATATTCTAAGCAACTTTCATGTTGAAGATTTCTTCTAAATCATTCATCTTCAAGGAGTTTCTTCAAGATCAAAGTTATTGGGTTTTTGAGGTGAAGTATAAGGAAACTACATTTCTTCTCTTCTTTTCATGATCTAAACCATGTTTGATCCATGGTTCCTCTTAATCAAGCTTAGTATACTAATTTTATGTATTTTGTTTTGTATTTGAGAAGCTCTTGATGATGAAGGACTTGGAAAAGAAGCAAAACAAGAAGTTTTTGAGGATCTTCAAGAGGTAAGAGGGAGATCCATCTCACCAACCAAGCATGGTGGTGAGAGATGGTATTTTATTTGATGGATGTGGAATCCATGTGAGGAATCATATCCGTGGTCATGTAATTAATTTGTGGCTGTTTATGAGCTTTGATTAATTTTCTATGCTTGATATGCTTTGCATGATTTTATAGCTTTGATGATATGCTTGATATGCTATACATGCTTTTATGGCTTTGATGGTATGCTTATATTATTTATGATGAAATATATATGTATATTCCATGACTTAATGGTGGAAAGGAAATTGGTTTTTGGCTCCAATAAGCCAAGGAAGAGCTACGGTTTTGATGCCCTTGATTAGGGTTCATGTTGAAAAATTTCAAGAACAAAAGAATTGATTTTTGAGTACTTAGAACATGGTGGATTTGAACAAGACACCTCAAAATAGGTGTTTACAAATTAATATTTTCATGGAAGAATAAAATTGGATTAATTTGAAGAGTATGGAAAATAAACAAAGGAATTGTTTTTCAAGAGAACAAGAATACGATTTTTGAGGAATTTTTATTGATTTATTTTGTGTAAAAAGATCCTAAGTATTTTTCTAAACATGAGTTTTGAAATGAAACGGATTAACGTTGATTTGAAGGATTTGTAAAGAAAGTGAAAAAGAATTTGCAAAGAAAGTAAAAACGAATTTGAACAAATGGGTTTGGTTTTATGACCATCGGTATTTTGATTTTTGAAAACAAAAATTTTAATGGTTTTGTTTGTGTAAAACCATATCAATTTAGAAGGAAAAATGTTTTGATAATTTTCAATAGTACGTGTCCACGCGTTTTTTTAAGGCTTGTAATGCCTTGATTTTTATGAACAAATTGAATTTCAAAGTGGAAACGTAACTGGATTTAATACGAGGATTTTGGAAAGGGAATCAGAGCGTTTATCACTTGAGAAAATCAAGTTTTTGAAAACGAAAATGTTTTCGAACTTCAATTTATTTTGAAGAAGGTTGTGTTTGGAAATGATTTGGGAAAAATGGAGAATATAATGGTGTTTTGAAAATTTACTAACGTATAACTTATTTTCAAGTTTTGAAATACGTTAGAAAATGTTAAGTTTTGAAACGTTGATTTACATCAATAGAAAAGTGATTTTGTGAATTATATTTTGAAAAAGAATTTCTTGAGTAAAGAACTGTGAAAAAAATATTTTCTTGAGTAAGAAAATATATTAAATGAAGTATAAAGTTATATTATTTTGAGAAAAGTTGAAAAGGAATTTTTGAAAGTTGAGAAATATTTTTCGTAATGAAATTGTGGTGAAAAAATTATTTACGTATCTTAAAAATGTAATTTTAAAATACGTGGTTTGAAATACAGTAAAATATTTCTAAGTGTTTGGAAATACAGTAAAATATTTCTATGCGATTTTAAATACGTTGAAATATTTCTACGCGATTTGAATTACGTTTAAATATCTTACGTAATTTGAGTTACTATTGAAAAATCACTACGTGATTTGAAAAGTGATGAATTATTTTTACGTGATTGTGAAAATGAAGGAAAATCGTTATGTGATTTGGAAAGTGTTTTAAATATTTTGAGAATGATGAAAAATGATTTACGTGGACGTAAAAGAATGATTTTTAAGTTACGCGATTTTGAAACAATGAAAAATACTATGCGATTTGAGAAACGTATGTTTTTACGCGATTAAGAAAAACGTTAAAAATTAGTACGTGGTTTAAAAGTGCAATGTGAAGAGTTGCAATATTTTGAAAACGTAACAAAATGTTACGAAATTTTGTAAACGTAATGATGAGTGTTACGGTATTGTAAAAACGTAATAAAACGTTTTGGAATTTTAAAAACGTAACAAAAGTGTTACGGTATTGTGAAAATATAAAAGAAGTGTTTTTGGATTGTGAAAACATAACAGAAAAGTTTTTGGATTGTGAAAACGTAACAGAAATGTTACGCGATTGTGAAAATACGGTAAAAGTGTTTTACAACTATGAAAACGTGATAACATGATTTTTCTTTGTTGAAAGTACAATTATGATTCTTGTTGAACCAGTGTCCATACACTGTTTGTGAGAAAATGACATATTATACCTATGATTGGTATTTGATGCATTATACATGCATTGGAATGGTCCGATGAGGACTGGATATGGCTGATTGCCTAGGAGAAACACACCTCTTGAGTGGGTGCGATATGCGTAGTGTAGGTCACTTGTTGACCTTGGGGGCATCGGGGTGCGGGTTGCCTACACGGGTGGTTGGTTGCGCTTCTTCCCGTAGGTTAGACCGATGCAACACACCGATGATCCGGACCGAGACACTATTCTTAATCAAGATCTGATAAAGACTGTCGTGTATGTGCTAGATGTGCAAAAATTGAAATGAGAATTAAAGCACGTGGTCTGAGGCACGTGGTACCGGCAGATCTTTTCGATCATTTCTCCGACCTGAGTTTTAGCTCCATGGAGTAGGAAATCGAGTCTTGTGTACATGCATAATCTGAACATTTATATCTGTGTGACATATTAATTGAGGAATATTGGCTATGACAATTGTTTTGAATACTTGGATGATGATGATGATAATTAGGACATTATCGTAATTGTTGTTTATGATAATTGAATTGATGAATGATTTGATGATGATAGTTGATTAATATTGAATATATTATTGGAAGTTTGATATGATATCCCTGTATGATATTGCTGCTTGTGTTATCTCTGTGCTGCCATGTTGGTATTGGTGTAGGTGATCTCACCTCTTTGTTATGTTGTTTTGCTGTGTCTGTATTGTTAAAATTAAACAGTAGAAAGAATGAGTTGTCTTAGACATAACGGGCAATGAATACTCTGAGATGGGTGACAACAATAAGGAGTGGACATTCAGGACTCGAAGGTGTACAGTGTTGACAAAGAACAGATGTAGAACAGATGTCTGATGCAACAAGATGGATACACAACAGAATAAGTATGTTAAGTTTTAACGTTAGTGTTGTACCGTGCTATTAAGTAGGACCCGTCATGGGGTTTGCTACTGTTAAAAAAAATAGAGTCTGTTAGTTTTATATTTCTCTTTAAGTTGATAAATATTAATTGGTGTCAATATTGTATATGAATCTGTTTCAATATATGTTTTTCAGTATTACATATGAATTTCAGTAAGTTTATGTTTCAGTAAAGAAAGTAATTTTTAAACCCACGTTTTTAACTCAAACCTTTTATGAAAACATTTTCAGATTATGAGTCGGGAGTTTGACATGTGATACCCTAGGGAGGGTGTTACATTAGTTGGTATCAGAGCACGGTTTGAGTCTTTTGGGGTTTGTGGTTAGGTCTATTTTGCTTGTGTTGTGTTCTCTGTGTTATTGTTTTTCTAAAGGAAACCAAAGGCAGTAACTGATGTAAAAGAAGGTACTTAATGAAGGAATGTAGGTCAAGAAAACAAACGTTTCTTTGAAATAGTTACATCTGGTTTCCATTTTATTTTGATTCGTCCATCTTTGAAGAAAAGAAATGACTCGTAATAGACGTACGCGTGTAGAAGCGAGACATAATGGTGGTGATATGACTGCAACTTTGGAAGTAATACAAATAGTGGCTGAAGCAATTATACAACAAACACAGAAGATTGTTCCCCAGCAAGAATTGATAGCTGAAGCTAAGATTTTGTTAGAGTTGAATCAATCTCAGAATAAGAGACCCTGTAATGTTGGACCTTTTTGGTTACGAAAAAGGGGAAATTGTAAGGTCAAGTGATTCCAGCAAAAAACGTACTTGCAATCTCCAGGAAGTCAACAACAACAATAATCTCATAGTGGATGTACGTGTGTGGAAGCAGAATGTGATATAATAATGTGATTACAGCCATAGAAACAAAGCGAAGGACAACTGAAGTGACAAGTACAGCAGGAACAGAGGAATAACTTGGGATAGTTATACTTATGTGGAAGTGGAACATATTATTAGTAATGCAGCTGCAACTGCAGGAACTAAGGGAGCGTAATGTAGTTGCAGGAGCAACGGGAGCAATGTGGAAAGACGACTACATGAACAAAGGACTGTTGTTCAGTGGAAACTAGAAGTTGAAGTTCAGGATCTGATGAAAGAGAATCAGTCTTGGAATATAAGATTTTGTAATTTTGGAACCTGGTATTTTCTTAGGGATATTGGGAAAGTAATTGATTTCAATGGGAAATGAAATTACAACCATTGAGAAACCAAACCAGGAAGTGAAGTGGAAAGGGGCACTTAATGAAAGATTGGATGTTCAAGGAAACACTTTGTTTTAAGTGTGAAAAGTTTGGACACATTTCCATAAATTGTATTCCATTGAAAATAGAATTTTCTGTTAATAAAATCTCGGGTAGTAGAGAGAATTGAGACATGGAATGGAACGGGAAATGTTCGAACGGAGGATTTAAACAAGGGAGATTTTGTTATTGAAGCTAATTCTATAGACCATACTGAATATTTCTATGAATAACCTAATCTTTATGGCATATGATTGAGTAGATCAATTATATGTTAGAGTTATTCGTAAACCTCTGATTTGTTTACTTCTGTACCTATTCTTAGCCGATCGAGCTATTCAAATTATTGTTGCGGATCAAATATTTGTGTGAGTTTGATCTATTTATCTCTTTCATAAATAGATGTGATCTTTGAAAATGGATTGGTTATTTTCCAACCATATCCTATGAGATTATCTCAGTAAAATGCTAGTATTCCTATGTAATCTTTGAAAATGGATTAGTTATTTTCCAACCATATCCTATGAGATTATCTCAGTAAAATGCTAGTATTCCAGAAAAAACTCATATTTGGCAAAATCAAATTCTTGTTGGATATGTCTAGTAACATATCAGATAATTTCGCTACCTTTTCTTTCTGAACCTCCGTAATTTCCTTTCATGTATTGCAATTGTAAGACAGGAAAAGAAAGAAGGAATATATTGCAAGAAAGGATATTCTGATCTATAACCATGTCGCTTGATATCAAAATGGTGCAATGAAGCGTGGTGGATTCTTCGAAAGTTGAAACTATTTCTTCAAGGAAAAAAAAAAAAAAAAAAAGAACGGAAATCCATAGTACTGTGATGCGTTATATTAGTGCGTTACATTAGTTGGTTACATTAGTTGGTATGCAGACTGTTGGATTAAGAATTAGTTAGTTGAAAGGAGAATTCAGCTAGAGAGACATTTCCTGTTACAAGCAAAATCTAGAATATATATAGTGATACGAGAATAAGAAAATTTTAAGTAAGACATTACATTAGTTGGAAATTATCTAAGAAAAGCTATTCTAGGCATGAATGAAGATTGATAACCGTTGTATTGGTATCAGAAATATGGAAACTACTTTCTTTCTTTAGTAACTAAGAATTTGAGATATCCATTTGAACAGGAGAAGTTGAACGTCAAGCAAAAAAAAAAAAAAGTTTTGTTGGCTAGAATAGTATGTAAAGACGTTAAGGAAGATGCAACATGAAGACTGGAGAAAAGCTAAAAGAGTAATGTTCACATCCTTAGATGTGAAATCACGTTCATCAAATTTCGAGGACGAAATTTCTTTTTAGAGGGGAGTAATGTAACACCCCAAAATTTTCAATCTCTTAAACATGATAATTTTGATAGTTAAATAATTTCACTTTGTTTAGTGATTTCGAGTCTTTGTAAAATTAATTTGATTATTCGTCAGCGTATTTGATCGTTTTGAGTGATTTACTCCGTGTCGGGAAAATAAAATTTTCGGTAGGGGAAAACTTTACGTAATTTAATTTTTACCGTTAGGTAATTAATTTACGTAATCGATTGGATATTTGTGAATTTTCTAATTTTTGTGATTTTATGTGTGATTTTGAAATTTTTATGGTTTGTGGGCCCCACGAGGGGTATGTGGGCCCGTGTGGGCATATGTGGGCCCAGGTAGGTCCCAAGAAAGTGAAAAAATTTTCTACGCATAGAAAAATTTGTACTTGTGTAGACGAGAGACGGGGATCTTACTAAACCCTGAATCAGGAAACAGTTTTAGAAAATTTTATTATCGTTTGTGTTTTATCGTATTTAATTATCGGATGATAAAAAATACGGTAAAAATATTATTTGTAGGATACAAGAATAAATATTATCTTGTGTAGTCAACAAAGAGAGCTTGACTTAATTTATCTGCTTGGATGAGAATACTTAGTTTAAATATTAACCATTGATTTAATCAAAGGTTAAAAACAAACTTAATAAAGCGCTTGAAATAACCATTGATTTAATCAATGGTGTGAGAATAAGCTTAGTTAGGAAGGCTTTGATATCAACCATAGATGTAAACAAAGGTGTAGAATTGGTCTTGAAAAGTAAAAGCCATTTATAACCATTGGATTTAGATTAAATCAAGGGTGGAGATTTAATCTTAAAAAGTAACAAAGACCATTTATGACCATTGGATGAAGAATTAATCAATGGTGGAAATTTGGTCTTCTAAAGTGCAAAGACTAATTAGAACCCTTGGATTAAAAGTTTGAAGGAGTAATCTTAACCATTAATTTTGGAGACACATCTAATGGTTAGAATTTAAAGGAGAAAAATCCAATGGCGCAGATTTAGTCTTCTAAAATTAAAAATCTACCTAAATCCTAACCATTGAATTAATCAATGGCTAGAAATGCTTCAAATGGTGGCAAATAATGAAGACAACTTTATTGAATGCATTATGAAGAGAAAGTGATGGTTTTGGAGTGTTTAGAAGACAAAGAAAAAGCTTTATGTCATTTTTGCGTATGTCTTGGTCAAGTTAGACATCATAATGGCTTACTTTTGATTTTTTTTGCACTCAAGAAGAATGCAAGAAGGGGGACTACGAATTTGGTGCTGCATGAAGGAGTTTGGAAGACCATAATTGCAGACGCTTTAGTCATTATTGTCTTCCTTGGTCTTCATTGATTCATTTTCAAGAAGGAAACTTAGAAAATTTTCTCTCCATCTCCTTTCTTCTCTAGATTTTGGCCAAGCCCTCCAAGAGCACCTTTCATCACTCAAAAATTTCATCCAACTTGATTTTCTAAACCTAAACATCATTCTAAGAACATCTCTAGTTATGAGTTTTTCCAAAATCATTCATCTTGATCTTCAAATTCAAGCTTCAAGTTTTATCAAAAATCAAAAATTTCATCTTTGTTCTTCAAAATACACCATTCGGTCATACTACCTAAAATCACCATCCAAGCTCTTTTAATTTCATCCAACCTTAGATCTTGAATCTCCATGATATTCTAAGCAACTTTCATGTTGAAGATTTCTTCTAAATCATTCATCTTCAAGGAGTTTCTTCAAGATCAAAGTTATTGGGTTTTTGAGGTGAAGTATAAGGAAACTACATTTCTTCTCTTCTTTTCATGATCTAAACCATGTTTGATCCATGGTTCCTCTTAATCAAGCTTAGTATACTAATTTTATGTATTTTGTTTTGTATTTGAGAAGCTCTTGATGATGAAGGACTTGGAAAAAGAAGCAAAACAAGAAGTTTTGAGGATCTTCAAGAGGTAAGAGGAGATCCATCTCACCAACCAAGCATGGTGGTGAGAGATGGTATTTTATTTGATGGATGTGGAATCCATGTGAGGAATCATATCCGTGGTCATGTAATTAATTTGTGGCTGTTTATGAGCTTTGATTAATTTTCTATGCTTGATATGCTTTGCATGATTTTATAGCTTTGATGATATGCTTGATATGCTATACATGCTTTTATGGCTTTGATGGTATGCTTATATTATTTATGATGAAATATATATGTATATTCCATGACTTAATGGTGGAAAGGAAATTGGTTTTTGGCTCCAATAGCCAAGGAAGAGCTACGGTTTTGATGCCGCCTTGATTAGGGTTCATGTTGAAAAATTTCAAGAACAAAAGAATTGATTTTTGAGTACTTAGAACATGGTGGATTTGAACAAGACACCTCAAAATAGGTGTTTACAAATTAATATTTTCATGGAAGAATAAAATTGGATTAATTTGAAGAGTATGGAAAATAAACAAAGGAATTGTTTTTCAAGAGAACAAGAATACGATTTTTGAGGAATTTTTATTGATTTATTTTGTGTAAAAAGATCCTAAGTATTTTTCTAAACATGAGTTTTGAAATGAAACGGATAACGTTGATTTGAAGGATTTGTAAAGAAAGTGAAAAAGAATTTGCAAAGAAAGTAAAACGAATTTGAACAAATGGGTTTGGTTTTATGACCATCGGTATTTTGATTTTGAAAACAAAAATTTTAATGGTTTTGTTTGTGTAAAACCATATCAATTTAGAAGGAAAAATGTTTTGATAATTTTCAATAGTCATGTCCACGCGTTTTTTTAAGGCTTGTAATGCCTTGATTTTTATGAACAAATTGAATTTCAAAGTGGAAACGTAAGCTGGATTTAATACGAGGATTTTGGAAAGGGAATCGAAAGGCGTTTATCACTTGAGAAAATCAAGTTTTTGAAAACGAAAATCTTTTGAACTTCAATTTATTTTGAAGAAGGTTGTGTTTGGAAATGATTTGGGAAAAATGGAGAATATAATGGTGTTTTGAAAATTTACTAACGTATAACTTATTTTCAAGTTTTGAAATACGTTAGAAAATGTTAAGTTTTGAAACGTTGATTTACATCAATAGAAAAGTGATTTTGTGAATTATATTTTGAAAAAGAATTTCTTGAGTAAAGAACTGTGAAAAAAATATTTTCTTGAGTAAGAAAATATATTAAATGAAGTATAAAGTTATATTATTTTGAGAAAAGTTGAAAAGGAATTTTTGAAAGTTGAGAAATATTTTACGTAATGAAATTGTGGTGAAAAAATTATTTACGTATCTTAAAAATGTAATTTTAAAATACGTGGTTTGAAATACAAGATAAAATATTTCTAAGTGTTTGGAAATACAAGATAAAATATTTCTATGCGATTTTAAATACGTTGAAATATTTCTACGCTGATTTGAATTACGTTTAAATATCTTACGTAATTTGAGTTACTATTGAAAAATCACTACGTGATTTGAAAAGTGATGAATTATTTTACGTGATTGTGAAAATGAAGGAAAATCGTTATGTGATTTGGAAAGTGTTTTAAATATTTTGAGAATGATGAAAAATGATTTACGTGGACGTAAAAGAATGATTTTTAAGTTACGCGATTTTGAAACAATGAAAAATACTATGCGATTTGAGAAACGTATGTTTTTACGCGATTAAGAAAAACGTTAAAAATTAGTACGTGGTTTAAAAGTGCTGTGAAGAGTTGCAATATTTTGAAAACGTAACAAAAATGTTACGAAATTTTGTAAACGCATAAATAGTGTTACGGTATTGTAAAAACGTAATAAAAACGTTTTGGAATTTTAAAAACGTAACAAAAGTGTTACGGTATTGTGAAAATATAAAAGAAGTGTTTTTGGATTGTGAAAACATAACAGAAAAGTTTTTGGATTGTGAAAACGTAACAGAAATGTTACGCGATTGTGAAAATACGGTAAAAGTGTTTTACAACTATGAAAACGTGATAACATGATTTTTGCTGTTGAAAGTACAGTATGATTACTGTTGAACCAGTGTCCATACACTGTTTGTGAGAAAATGACATATTATACCTATGATTGGTATTTGATGCATTATACATGCATTGGAATGGTCCGATGAGGATTTGGATATGGTGATTGCCTAGGAGAAACACACCTCTTGAGTGGGTGCGATATGCGTAGTGTAGGTCACTTGTTGACCTTGGGGGCATCGGGGTGCGGGTTGCTTACACACGGGTGGTTGGTTGCGCTTCTTCCCGTAGGTTAGACCGATGCAACACACCGATGATCCGGACCGAGACACTATTCTTAATCAAGATCGATAAAGGCGTCGTGTATGTGCTAGATGTGCAAAAATTGAAATGAGAATTAAAGCACGTGGTCCGAGGCACGTGGTAATGCCGGCAGATCTTTTCGATCATTTCTCCGACCTGAGTTTTAGCTCCATGGAGTAGGAAATCGAGTCTTGTGTACATGCATAATCGAACATTTATATCGTGTGACATATTAATTAAGGAATATTGGCTATGACAATTGTTTTGAATACTTGGATGATGATGATGATAATTAGGACATTATCGTAATTGTTGTTTATGATAATTGAATTGATGAATGATTTGATGATGATAGTTGATTAATATTGAATATATTATTGGAAGTTTGATATGATATCCTGTATGATATTGTTGCTTGTGTTATCTCTGTCTTTACGCCATGTTGGTATTGGTGTAGGTGATCTCACCTCTTTGTTATGTTGTTTCTTTGTGTCGTATTGTTAAAATTAAACAAGTAGAAAGAATGAGTTGTCTTAGACATAACGGGCAATGAATACTCTGAGATGGGTGACAACAATAAGGAGTGGACATTCAGGACTCGAAGGTGTACAGTGTTGACAAAGAACAGATGTAGAACAGATGTCTGATGCAACAAGATGGATACACAACAGAATAAGTATGTTAAGTTTTAACGTTAGTGTTGTGCCGTGCTTATTAAGTAGGACCCGTCATGGGGTTTGCTCTTTGTTAAAAAAAATAGAGTCTGTTAGTTTTATATTTCTCTTTAAGTTGATAAATATTAATTGGTGTCAATATTGTATATGAATCTGTTTCAATATATGTTTTTTCAAGATTACATATGAATTTCAGTAAGTTTATGTTTCAAGAAAGAAAGTAATTTTTAAACCCACGTTTTTAACTCAAACCTTTTATGAAAACATTTTCAGATTATGAGTCGGGAGTTTGACATGTGATACCCAGGGAGGTGTTACATTAGTTGGTATCAGAGCACGGTTTGAGTCTTTTGGGGTTTGTGGTTAGGTCTATTTTGCTTGTGTTGTGTTCTCTGTGTTATTGTTTTTCTAAAGGAAACCAAAGGCAGTAACTGATGTAAAAGAAGGTACTTAATGAAGGAATGTAGGTCAAGAAAACAAACGTTTCTTTGAAATAGTTACATCTGGTTTCCATTTTATTTTGATTCGTCCATCTTTGAAGAAAAGAAATGACTCGTAATAGACGTACGCGTGTAGAAGCGAGACATAATGGTGGTGATATGACTGCAACTTTGGAAGTAATACAAATAGTGGCTGAAGCAATTATACAACAAACACAGAAGATTGTTCCCCAGCAAGAATTGATAGCTGAAGCTAAGATTTTGTTAGAGTTGAATCAATCTCAGAATAAGAGACCCTGTAATGTTGGACCTTTTTGGTTACGAAAAAGGGGAAATTGTAAGGTCAAGTGATTCCAGCAAAAAACGTACTTGCAATCTCCAGGAAGTCAACAACAACAATAATCTCATAGTGGATGTACGTGTGTGGAAGCAGAATGTGATATAATAATGTGATTACAGCCATAGAAACAAAGCGAAGGACAACTGAAGTGACAAGTACAGCAGGAACAGAGGAATAACTTGGGATAGTTATACTTATGTGGAAGTGGAACATATTATTAGTAATGCAGCTGCAACTGCAGGAACTAAGGGAGCGTAATGTAGTTGCAGGAGCAACGGGAGCAATGTGGAAAGACGACTACATGAACAAAGGACTGTTGTTCAGTGGAAACTAGAAGTTGAAGTTCAGGATCGATGAAAGAGAATCGGTCTTGGAATATAAGATTTTGTAATTTTGGAACCTGGTATTTTCTTAGGGATATTGGGAAAGTAATTGATTTCAATGGGAAATGAAATTACAACCATTGAGAAACCAAACCAGGAAGTGAAGTGGAAAGGGGCACTTAATGAAAGATTGGATGTTCAAGGAAACACTTTGTTTTAAGTGTGAAAAGTTTGGACACATTTCCATAAATTGTATTCCATTGAAAATAGAATTTTCTGTTAATAAAATCTCGGGTAGTAGAGAGAATTGAGACATGGAATGGAACGGGAATGTTCTGAACGGAGGATTTAAACAAGGGAGATTTTGTTATTGAAGCTAATTCTATAGACCATACTGAATATTTCTATGAATAACCTAATCTTTATGGCATATGATTGAGTAGATCAATTATATGTTAGAGTTATTCGTAAACCTCGATTTGTTTTACTGTACCTATTCTTAGCCGATCGAGCTATTCAAATTATTGTTGCGGATCAAATATTTGTGTGAGTTTGATCTATTTATCTCTTTCATAAATAGATGTGATCTTTGAAAATGGATTGGTTATTTTCCAACCATATCCTATGAGATTATCTCAGTAAAATGCTAGTATTCCTATGTAATCTTTGAAAATGGATTAGTTATTTTCCAACCATATCCTATGAGATTATCTCAGTAAAATGCTAGTATTCCGGAAAAAACTCATATTTGGCAAAATCAAATTCTTGTTGGATATGTCTAGTAACATATCGATAATTTCGCTACCTTTTCTTCTCGAACCTCCGTAATTTCCTTTCATGTATTGCAATTGTAAGACAGGAAAAGAAAGAAGGAATATATTGCAAGAAAGGATATTCTGATCTATAACCATGTCGCATAAAGATATCAAAATGGTGCAAATGAGCGTGGTGGATTCTTCGAAAGTTGAAACTATTTCTTCAAGGAAAAAAAAATAAAAAAAAAAAGAACGGAAATCCATAGTCTTGTGATGCGTTATATTAGTGCGTTACATTAGTTGGTTACATTAGTTGGTATGCAGATTGTTGGATTAAGAATTAGTTAGTTGAAAGGAGAATTCAGCTAGAGAGACATTTCCTGTTACAAGCAAAATCTAGAATATATATAGTGATACGAGAATAAGAAAATTTTAAGTAAGACATTACATTAGTTGGAAATTATCTAAGAAAAGCTATTCTAGGCATGAATGAAGATTGATAACCGTTGTATTGGTATCAGAAATATGGAAACTACTTTCTTTCTTTAGTAACTAAGAATTTGAGATATCCATTTGAACAGGAGAAGTTGAACGTCAAGCAAAAAAAAAAGTTTTGTTGGCTAGAATAGTATGTAAAGACGTTAAGGAAGATGCAACATGAAGACTGGAGAAAAGCTAAAAGAGTAATGTTCACATCCTTAGATGTGAAATCACGTTCATCAAATTTCGAGGACGAAATTTCTTTTTAGAGGGGGAGTAATGTAACACCCCAAAATTTTCAATCTCTTAAACAGTAATTTTGACAGTTAACAGAATTTCACTGTTTAGTGATTTCTGAGTGCTGTAAAATTAATTTGATTATTCCGTCAGCGTATTTGATCGTTTTGAGTGATTTACTCCGTGTCGGGAAAATAAAATTTTGGTAGGGAAAACTTTACGTAATTTAATTTTTACCGTTAGGTAATTAATTTACGTAATCTGATTGGATATTTGTGAATTTTCTAATTTTTGTGATTTTATGTGTGATTTTGAAATTTTTATGGTTTGTGGGCCCCACGAGGGGTATGTGGGCCCAGGTGGGCATATGTGGGCCCAGGTAGGTCCCGCAAAGTGAAAAAATTTTCTACGCATAGAAAAATTTGTACTGTGTAGACGGAGACGGGGGATCTTACTAAACCCGAATCCAGGAAACAGTTTAGAAAATTTTATTATCTTTGTGTTTTGTCTTCGTATTTAATTATCGGATGATAAAAAATACAAGTAAAAATATTATTTGTAGGATACAAGAATAAATATTATCTTGTGAAGTCAACAAAGAGAGCTTGACTTAATTTATACCCTTGGATGAGAATACTTAGTTTAAATATTAACCATTGATTTAATCAAAGGTTAAGAAACAAACTTAATAAAGAAGCTTCGACAATAACTATTGATTTAATCAATGGTGTGAGAAATAAGCTTAGTTAGGAAGGCTTTGATATCAACCATAGATGTAAACAAAGGTGTAGAATTGGTCTTGAAAAGCCGACAAAGACCATTTATAACCATTGGATTTAGATTAAATCAAGGGTGGAGATTTAATCTTAAAAAGTAATAAAGACCATTTATGACCATTGGATGAAGAATTAATCAATGGTGGAAATTTGGTCTTCTAAAGTAGCAAAGACTAATTAGAACCCTTGGATTAAAAGTTTGAAGGAGTAATCTTAACCATTAATTTTGGAGACACATCTAATGGTTAGAATTTAAAGGAGAAAAATCCAATGGCCCAGATTTAGTCTTCTAAAATTAAAAATCTACCTAAATCCTAACCATTGAATTAATCAATGGCTAGAAATGCTTCAAATGGTGGCAAATAATGAAGACAACTTTATTGAATGCATTATGAAGAGAAAGTGATGGTTTTGGAGTGTTTAGAAGCCAAAGCAAGCTTTATGTCATTTTTGCATGTCTTGGTCAAGTTAGACATCATAATGGCTTACTTTTGATTTTTTTTGCACTCAAGAAGAATGCAAGAAGGGGGACTACGAATTTGGTGCTGCATGAAGGAGTTTGGAAGACCATAATTGCATGCTTTAGTCATTATTGTCTTCCTTGGTCTTCATTGATTCATTTTCAAGAAGGAAACTTAGAAAATTTTCTCTCCATCTCCTTTCTTCTCTAGATTTTGGCCAAGCCCTCCAAGAGCACCTTTCATCACTCAAAAATTTCATCCAACTTGATTTTCTAAACCTAAACATCATTCTAAGAACATCTCTAGTTATGAGTTTTTCCAAAATCATTCATCTTGATCTTCAAATTCAAGCTTCAAGTTTCTATCAAAAATCAAAAATTTCATCTTTGTTCTTCAAAATACACCATTCGGTCATACTACCTAAAATCACCATCCAAGCTCTTTTAATTTCATCCAACCTTAGATCTTGAATCTCCATGATATTCTAAGCAACTTTCATGTTGAAGATTTCTTCTAAATCATTCATCTTCAAGGAGTTTCTTCAAGATCAAAGTTATTGGGTTTTTGAGGTGAAGTATAAGGAAACTACATTTCTTCTCTTCTTTTCATGATCTAAACCATGTTTGATCCATGGTTCCTCTTAATCAAGCTTAGTATACTAATTTTATGTATTTTGTTTTGTATTTGAGAAGCTCTTGATGATGAAGGACTTGGAAAAAGAAGCAAAACAAGAAGTTTTTGAGGATCTTCAAGAGGTAAGAGGGAGATCCATCTCACCAACCAAGCATGGTGGTGAGAGATGGTATTTTATTTGATGGATGTGGAATCCATGTGAGGAATCATATCCGTGGTCATGTAATTAATTTGTGGCTGTTTATGAGCTTTGATTAATTTTCTATGCTTGATATGCTTTGCATGATTTTATAGCTTTGATGATATGCTTGATATGCTATACATGCTTTTATGGCTTTGATGGTATGCTTATATTATTTATGATGAAATATATATGTATATTCCATGACTTAATGGTGGAAAGGAAATTGGTTTTTGGCTCCAATAGCCAAGGAAGAGCTACGGTTTTGATGCCCTTGATTAGGGTTCATGTTGAAAAATTTCAAGAACAAAAGAATTGATTTTTGAGTACTTAGAACATGGTGGATTTCGAACAAGACACCTCAAAATAGGTGTTTACAAATTAATATTTTCATGGAAGAATAAAATTGGATTAATTTGAAGAGTATGGAAAATAAACAAAGGAATTGTTTTTCAAGAGAACAAGAATACGATTTTTGAGGAATTTTTATTGATTTATTTTGTGTAAAAAGATCCTAAGTATTTTTCTAAACATGAGTTTTGAAATGAAAACGGATGACGTTGATTTGAAGGATTTGTAAAGAAAGTGAAAAAGAATTTGCAAAGAAAGTAAAAACGAATTTGAACAAATGGGTTTGGTTTTATGACCATCGGTATTTTGATTTTTGAAAACAAAAATTTTAATGGTTTTGTTTGTGTAAAACCATATCAATTTAGAAGGAAAAATGTTTTGATAATTTTCAATAGTCATGTCCACGTTTTTTTTAAGGCTTGTAATGCCTTGATTTTTATGAACAAATTGAATTTCAAAGTGGAAACGTAACTGGATTTAATACGAGGATTTTGGAAAGGGAATCAGAGCGTTTATCACTTGAGAAAATCAAGTTTTTGAAAACGAAAATCTTTTCGAACTTCAATTTATTTTGAAGAAGGTTGTGTTTGGAAATGATTTGGGAAAAATGGAGAATATAATGGTGTTTTGAAAATTTACTAACGTATAACTTATTTTCAAGTTTTGAAATACGTTAGAAAATGTTAAGTTTTGAAACGTTGATTTACATCAATAGAAAAGTGATTTTGTGAATTATATTTTGAAAAAGAATTTCTTGAGTAAAGAACTGTGAAAAAAAATATTTTCTTGAGTAAGAAAATATATTAAATGAAGTATAAAGTTATATTATTTTGAGAAAAGTTGAAAAGGAATTTTTGAAAGTTGAGAAATATTTTCGTAATGAAATTGTGGTGAAAAAATTATTTACATTATCTTAAAAACGTAATTTTAAAATACGTGGTTTGAAATACATAAAATATTTCTAAGTGTTTGGAAATACAAGAAATATTTCTATGCGATTTTAAATACGTTGAAATATTTCTACGCGATTTGAATTACGTTTAAATATCTTACGTAATTTGAGTTACTATTGAAAAATCACTACGTGATTTGAAAAGTGATGAATTATTTTTACGTGATTGTGAAAATGAAGGAAAATCGTTATGTGATTTGGAAAGTGTTTTAAATATTTTGAGAATGATGAAAAATGATTTACGTGACGTAAAAGAATGATTTTTAAGTTACGCGATTTTGAAACAATGAAAAAATACTATGCGATTTGAGAAACGTATGTTTTTACGCGATTAAGAAAAACGTTAAAAATTAGTACGTGGTTTAAAAGTGCAACAGAAGAGTTGCAATATTTTGAAAACGTAACAAAAATGTTACGAAATTTTGTAAACGTAACAGTAGTGTTACGGTATTGTAAAAACGTAATAAAAACGTTTTGGAATTTTAAAAACGTAACAAAAGTGTTACGGTATTGTGAAAATATAAAAGAAGTGTTTTTGGATTGTGAAAACATAACAGAAAAGTTTTTGGATTGTGAAAATGTAACAGAAATGTTACGCGATTGTGAAAATACGGTAAAAGTGTTTTACAACTATGAAAACGTGATAACATGATTTTTGCTGTTGAAAGTACAATATGATTATTGTTGAACCAGTGTCCATACACTTGTTTGTGAGAAAATGACATATTATACCTATGATTGGTATTTGATGCATTATACATGCATTGGAATGGTCCGATGAGAATTTGGATATGGTGATTGCCTAGGAGAAACACACCTCTTGAGTGGGTGCGATATGCGTAGTGTAGGTCACTTGTTGACCTTGGGGGCATCGGGGTGCGGGTTGCCTACACGGGTGGTTGGTTGCGCTTCTTCCGTAGGTTAGACCGATGCAACACACCGATGATCCGGACCGAGACACTATTCTTAATCAAGATCGATAAAGACTGTCGTGTATGTGCTAGATGTGCAAAAATTGAAATGAGAATTAAAGCACGTGGTCGAGGCACGTGGTACCGTGCAGATCTTTTCGATCATTTCTCCGACCGAGTTTTAGCTCCATGGAGTAGGAAATCGAGTCTTGTGTACATGCATAATCTGAACATTTATATCGTGTGACATATTAATTGAGGAATATTAGCTATGACAATTGTTTTGAATACTTGGATGATGATGATGATAATTAGGACATTATCGTAATTGTTGTTTATGATAATTGAATTGATGAATGATTTGATGATGATAGTTGATTAATATTGAATATATTATTGGAAGTTTGATATGATATCCCTGTATGATATTGTTGCTTGTGTTATCTCTGTGCTGCCATGTTGGTATTGGTGTAGGTGATCTCACCTCTTTGTTATGTTGTTTTTCTTGTATCTGTATTGTTAAAATTAAACAAGAGAAAGAATGAGTTGTCTTAGACATAACGGTGCAATGAATACTCGAGATGGGTGACAACAATAAGGAGTGGACATTCAGACTCGAAGGTGTACAGTGTTGACAAAGAACAGATGTAGAACAGATGTCTGATGCAACAAGATGGATACACAACAGAATAAGTATGTTAAGTTTTAACGTTAGTGTTGTACCGTGCTATTAAGTAGGACCCGTCATGGGGTTTGCTACTGTTAAAAAAAAATAGAGTCTGTTAGTTTTATATTTCTCTTTAAGTTGATAAATATTAATTGGTGTCAATATTGTATATGAATCTGTTTCAATATATGTTTTTCAGTATTACATATGAATTTCAGTAAGTTTATGTTTCAGTAAAGAAAGTAATTTTTAAACCCACGTTTTTAACTCAAACCTTTTATGAAAACATTTTCAGATTATGAGTCGGGAGTTTGACATGTGATACCCTAGGGAGGGTGTTACAGTTAGTGCATAATTCTTTCAGAAATTTTGCATATCTAGGTACCTGCTTAATGGCATCTAACAAAGGGATATTAACCTCTACCTTCCTAAAAGTCTCAAGTATTTCTTTTTCTGCTTCTTCTTTCTTGGTTTTAACCAACCTACTAGGAAAAGGAGCTTTAGTGACATATTTAGGAAGGGGTTCAGAAATACTTACCTTAGGGGTTTTGGAAGTTTGCCCCTTATCATTTGCTTCTTTGGGTGGTTCATCCTTCTCTTGAATGATTGGTGGAAGAGAGGTAGGCTCATCCATCGTCTTTCCGCTTCTCAATGTGACAAGACTAGCATTTTCCCTCGGATTCACTCGGCCATTTGTGAGGGTAGTTTCCTGAAGCTTGGCTTTGAAACTTGTTGAATTCTGTGGACAACTGTCCTATCTCGATTCTCGCAAGTTATTGATTGCGATCCTTGTTTCTTGTTTGAAACTTTGTATAGTTGCATTTGTTTCTTGTTGGAACCGCAAATTATTAGTGGCCATTTGTTTTACTAGCTCCTCTAATGAAGGCTCAGATTGCTTAGGAGCTTGAACTTCTTCTTGTCTACGAGGAAAGGTACTTGCCTTTGTTGGAATCCGGAGGTCCATAATTTGGAGGTTGATTTTGAGGTTGCTTTGCATAGCTGAAATTTGGATGATCCCTCCAACTCGGATTATATGTGTTTGAGTAGGGGTTGTAATTTTTTGAAAGTCCAAAGATATCCCCTCGCTCTTACCTCCTCATTTGTGTCTTCTTGGAGAGTGGGACACATATCGTTGGGATGTCCGGATGAACAACAGATCCCACAAGCATGAACCGGTGCTTTACCCGAATCCATTAACCGTGAACCATAGCATCAATTGAGTCATTTTTGTCGTATCTTTGGTTGTCTCTACTTCTTTCATCGCTCTTACTCCGGTGTCATTTCTAGAGTAGAATTGTTGAGTATTGGCACCATTCTTGAGATCAAGTTTCTAGCTTCTTGAGGAGTTTTATCAATCAACGCTCCTCCGCTAGCAAAGATCAATCATGTTGCGATCCATCACTTGTAAGCCTTCATAGAAATATCGAATTAAAAGCTGCTCACTTATTTGATGATGAGGGCAGCTGAAACATAGCTTCTTAAATCTCTCCCAAGTAGTCATGGAGTGATTCCCCATGCCTTTGTTGAATACCATGATTTCTTTTCGATTGTTGCAGCTTTTGAGGCGAGGGGAAGTATCTGTCTAGGAAAGTTCGGGCCATGTCCCGCCATGATTGGATGGATCCAGGGTGGCAAGTAGTAAAGCCACTCCTTAGCCGAGTCTTTTAATGAGAATGGAAAAGCTCTCAACTTGACTTGCTCTACATGAATTCCTGCGGGTTTCATGCTAGAACATACCACATGGATTTCCTTCAAGTGCTTGTTGGGGTCCTCTCAGGGTAATCCATTGAAAGATGGCAAGAGATGGATTAAACCGGATTTCAATTCAAATGCCTCTTCATTTTCAAGAATGTCTATGCAAAGAGGTGTTGATCTAGATCCTGGAGCACCCAATGCCCTTAAAGTGTTTTCGCCATTGTCACTTCTTCAGATATTTCGGATGGCTCAAATGTCTCTCGAACTTGATAGATCAATGTAACAGGCGACTTCAATGTCGGCAGTGTGAGTTGGAAGTTAGCTGGGATGGAAGGGAAATTGAGGATGTGAAGTGAGTTGATCAATATAGTTCCTCAAATTTAGCAATCCTTCGTCTACTCCTTCAAGGGACATCAACACCTACAAAACACTCGAGAAAGAAAGATTAAAAATAAAATAAAATAAAAACAGAATAAAATAGGAAATAAATTAATAGTGTAATTGAAAAAAAATTGGTTCCCCGGCAACGGCGCCAAAATTCTGATGCGTGCGGATGTAGTGATTAAAATTAAGATAAAAATCAGTTGTCAGGCCCACCAGAAAATAAAAACCTTACAACTAGTTGTAGTTAGTAAGGGTCGATCCACAGAGAACCAATTCAATTAACACTATTAAACAATTCCCAATTTAGACTCTGATTAACAATAAACAAGATAAAAGGGGGTTTTGGAGTTTTGATGAACAATGAACGACTTCAAAGATAACAATAAACAAACTGAAATCAACAATATAAGAAAATTGGTTAAGAGATTGAATCCACCACTAGATTTATATGATAATGTAAATCCACATATCCTTTTTATTCCAACATGCTCAATTATGTTTTTATGCAATTGTGATATTAAATCTCTGTTTTCCTTACGTGTTGGCCAATTTAGCAACCGCTCAAATCAACTTCTAATCACTGATTAGTCATAAAGCAACCGCTCTTACAACTATCCAACAATTGCACTAAGATTTAGAAAACCAATTACACTAAGGTCTAATCACACAGGGATTAAATTACTTAGAACATATATTTCTCTAGATCTAATACCGCAAATCGCATAATAAACCCAGATCTACCACTTTTATAACCGGCAAATAGCACAAAGATAATTATACCCACATGAACATCATACATCCCACTAGATCTACTACCGCAACCGCGCATAATAAACTTAGATCTACTACTTTGAAAGTAGGAACAAGTACAAAAACCTTCATACCAACAATAGATTGAGAAATATATGAATAAAAACATAAGCGTGTTGAAATAATCAAATATGCAAAGTTTACAACATTAATACTAGCGGTTTCATCACCCCCTTAACCAAGGGAGGTTTAGTTACACATAGCTAGAAAGAAATCACAAGAAAAACTATGAAGAAACAAGAAGAAACTATGAAGAAACAAGAAACTAAGAGAGAAAATGAAGGAGAGTTACATCTTGTTCATGATAAATGGTGCCTTTTATAGAAGTCTAAGATAACAAAATGACAAAGGGAAGTGGGTGGATGAGTGGGTGAGTGAGTGGAGTGTTTGAGTGGATGGATTAGTGGGTTGGTTTAGTGGATTGGTTTAGTGGATGAGTGAGTGGAATGGTTGAGTGGTTGAATTAGTGAAAAATGCCAAAGGACTTTTGGTGAGTGGGAAATTATGGACATGAATGGGTGAGTGGATGGATGAGTGGATGGATTAGTGGATGAGTGGGTGGAGTGGTTAAGTGGTTGGATTAGTGTATGAGTGGATGAATGGGTGAGTTAGTGGATGAGTGGATGAGTGGATGAGTGGATTAGTGGATGGATGAGTGGATTAGTGGATGGATGAGTGGATGGTTGAGGACGAAAATTTCGTGTCTGACTTGGAAGCCAAAAACGACCAACTATACTTCAGAATCACGAAAAGTGTTCTTCATAAAAGTTGTAGATCCTTGTCTTGGCTATAAAATGGATAGCTGGTTCATCCAATTTGGCTTCCTTAAGCCTAAGATATGTCCCAAATACCGTAGGTTGCTCAAACCCAACTTCAGCTCCTCTGTTCCGACTTGCAAGCTCAAAATGACCTACTAGACTTCTTTTTCTGAAAATGTGTTCTTCATGAAAGTTGTTTATTTGGATCTTGACTATCCACTGTCCAAATTTCAGCCCATCTCCATTATTACATCTTGAGATATGATTTTATGAGTGCACACTGTTCGGATTCTACTGACAGAACCCGTATTCTGACTTCCATGTAAACTTAGGTCCCTTAGACATCTGAATCGGACTTCGAGCTCTTCATCAAAGTTGTAGAGCTTCCTCTTAGCTTTCCTACAAGATAAAATTCATGATTTTCAGATATCAGGAACTCAAGTTATGACCAAAATACAGAAACAGTGTAAAATCTCAATAATGCTGAAAATATTCAATTAGGACCAATTTGAGCTCAAACTCACAAAATCATGTCAAACTCAATCAATTAAGAATATGGAGAGTGTAAATGACTAAATATAAGGGTTTCTTAATGAATAAAATATGTGTTTATCAATGGTGGTTCTATTTTTCCAAAGCAATCTGTTGCAGCAGCTGGTATTTTTCCTAGTAGACCCCAATATCAGCAATCACAGCAGCAGCCCAGATATGATCCATTTTCTAATACCTATAACCCTGGCTGGAGGGACCATCCCAACCTGAGATATGGAAATTCTAGTCAACAACAACAACAGCCCTACCAACAGCAGCAACCACAGTTTAGATACTGATAAACACATATTTTATTCATTAAGAAACCCTTATATTTAGTCATTTACACTCTCCATATTCTTAATTGATTGAGTTTGACATGATTTTGTGAGTTTGAGTTCAAATTGGTCTAATGAATATTTCAAAGCATTATTGAGATTTGACATTGTTTCTGTATTTTGGCCATAACTTGAGTTCCTAATATCTGATAAACATGAATTTTACCTTGTAGGAAAGCTAAGAGGAAGCTCTACAACTTTGATGAAGAGCTCGAAGTCTGATTCAGATGTCTAAGGGACCTAAGTTGACATGGAAGTCAGAATACGGGTTCTGTCGGTAGAATCCGAACAAGTGTGCACTCAAAAAATCATATCTCAAGATGTAATAATGGAGATGGACTGAAATTTGGACATTGGATAGTCAAGATCCAAATAAACAACTTTCATGAAGAACACATTTTGAGAAAAAGAAGTCTAGTAGGTCATTTTGAGCTTGCAAGTCGGAACAGAGGTGCTAAAGTTGGGTTTGAGCAACCTACGGTATTTGGGACTTATCTTGGGCTTAAGGAAGCCAAATTAGACTAACCAGCTATCCATTTTATAGCCAAGACAAGGATCTACAACTTTCATGAAGAACACTTTTCGTGGTTCTGAAGTATAGTGGGTCGTTTTTGGCTTCCAAGTCAGACACGAAATTTTCGTCCTCAACCATCCACTCATCCATCCACTAATCCACTCATCCATCCACTAATCCACTCATCCACTCATCCACTAACTCACCCACTCATCCACTCATACACTAATCCAACCACTTAACCACTCCACCCACTCATCCACTAATCCATCCACTCAAACACTCCACTCACTCACCCACTCATCCACCCACTTCCCTTTGTCATTTTGTTACCTTAGACTTCTATAAAAGGCACCATTTATCATGAACAAGATGTAAATTCTCCTTCATTTCTCTCTAAGTTTCTTCTTGCTTCTTCATAGTTTCTCATAGTTTTGTATATTTTGATGCTCCCCTTCATGGTAATGGAGGGCTAAGCTACTTTGGGTCAATTTAGAACTCTTGAAGAGATTGTGGTTTGGATTCTTGAGACCTTGGTTATGTATTGTATTTGATTTGTAATTGAATTCCTCTTTCTTCTTCTTTTTCTTCTTCTTGATCTTGAATGCATGAATGGTGATTCTATTTATGTTGATCTGATTGATCTTGGTTTAAGATTGAGATTTGTGATGAAACTTAGAACTGATTGATCTAAACTAATCACATAAATGAAGATTGAGATTTGTGATGAAACTTAGAAGCTGATTGATCTAAATTAATCACGTAATTGAAGAGGTTAGGTTACTGATTTGTGCCTAAGTTAATTGAATTCGGTACTTGAAATTAACATAGATTTTCATGAATGGTGCGATTGTGGATTTGTGTTTATCACTTGTTAATTGAATTCTAGGCGATCGTCTAGTATGAATTCTGGATTTGATGCAGAGATCTCGGTTAGATCCAAATTAACAATTCAATTGCACTTCAAGTGTTTTATGAAGGGTCTATGATTGAATCCACCCAATCTTGGATAGGTTTCTAAATTGACTACTCTTTAATTGTCATTTCTTCCGTTAATTTTGTTAAGTACGATCTTAAACTGCCAAACGCCCTTTTTTGCTAACTTTCACTTGATTTGATTAAATTGCATTTACGATCCTTGAGGAGACGATCGGTGTTGTCACGTGCTACAAGTTTAGGTAATAACTTCGGTTATAATTTTGGTGAGTTCGGCGCTCGTCAAAATTTTGAGCCACATGTTATGGGATTAGTAAGTGTAATCTTTTCATTTTAAGTGTTTTTACTAACCTTTGCTTTTTATTAACTTTTCTAAAAATGGACCATGCATAATGGAGTCAAAACTTGAGGAGTTGACTTCTTTGGTAAGACATATAGTAGTGAGACAACAATTACCTGCATGCAGAAGCTACACTTGTGTGTAACATTTGTTTTTGTTCATCTCACCCCACATATGCATGCCCTACACTTCAAGTATGGTAGTTTTGTTTTTCCAGATCAATTTGTTGCAAAGAAATTTGGTTATTTTCCGATGAACCACGGTTCCTCAAAAGAAGAAAGAACAGAGTTATGACCCCTTCTTCAACACATACAACCCTAGTGGGAATACTATCCGGATCTGGGATATGGCAATACGGCATCACTACAAAGAACAATCATTTCAATATGAGTACCATTCCGGGAGATAACAAGTCCATCAACCACAAAACTTGAGCCTTCATGGGAGGACTTGATGAAAACCCAAATTGAGTTCCAAAGAGAGTTTCACCGCCACTATTCAGGATTTAACAACCCAAATTGAGCAGATGACAACCACTATTAATGAACCGAGAAGTCAAGAGTCGAGACCAAACTCTCTTCCCAAACAATTCCCAACTCCCGCATTCTAATTGTCATATTGATTTACTGCTTTTGATTTAGTTGAGGAAACTCATGATGAGTTGTGTGTTTGAATTTCCGATTTAATTGGTTTTGATGATTCTATCAATTGCAACTCATGTATTGATTGTGACGGTGATATAAAATGTGTTATGTGTCTTGAGATTTCTGCATATTTGAAAGCTGATGATTCTGTTTTACGCAAAGATCTAATGATATTGAAGGGTCTATCAACAATGCAGTTGCAGAATCTGAAACACATAGGGAGGTGGAGTTGAAGGCCATTGAGGAATTTTCAAAGAAGGAGGAAAGATAGCATATGACAGTAACTACTGAAGTGGATTTTGTTTTTGGGCCATGGTCCAATATAATCAATGAAAGCAGAATTGCCAAATTACACGTGTTGCATGCCATTGGTGAAGTCAAGGAAATTAAGAAAGACCAATGGGACCCCAATGGGAGCCCTCATGCTTCAAGCTTAACTTGGTCATTACACTTCAACCAATGGGACCCTAGTGAAAGCTATCATGTTGTGTCAACCATAACTTGGTCATCACGTTTCAACCAATGGGATCCTGGTGGAGTCTTTTCACCAACCTCACTTAATAAGACTAATGGACACCATCTCAAGCCGAAAAATGTGGAAGTGAAAGTGATAGGCTTTTACCATCCACATTATAAAGATCACTAAGAAGTGTCCCAACGTCGAGCTAATGACGTTAAACAAGCGCTTATTGGGAGGCAACCCAACTAGATTTGTTTTCAAGATCTTTGGGGATGGTTTTTGCAATCTGAGAAGATAAAAACATACTTCACTTTGAATGGCTGAGTAAGGAGTCAGTAAGTTATACCTTATGGACTCTTGAGACGCATTCTTGTGGCCTGGTACATCATGAACTTCTTAATTGTGGAATCTCTTCAGAGATGAACAGAAGTGTTACAGTCTTAAGAATCTGACTCTAAAAGACCCGCATTTCCTCTTTAATTTTATATTATTCCAGTTATGTTATTTTAGTTTTACATTTTACTCATTTTTTTTGTGAGTTTTCAGGTTCTATTGCAGCTTTGATTCTTACGCATATTTTCTGCTTTCCATTATCTCGGCCCTCATCAGGTTGTGTTGCTCTTTTCTTTCCGTTTTATTTATCACTTTCACATTGAGGACAATGTCTATATTAAGTGTGGGGGAGAGATTTTAGCATGTTTCTTTTGGTTGTTTAAAAAAAAACACAAAAAAAGGGATCATTGCATGATTGAATAACTTTTCTCCCTTCTTGAACTGATATGCTTGGAGATGGATAATTGAATTGATGAATTGAGTTTGATGGATGCATACCTTGTGAGATTTTGAGCCTAATGGATGGATTTAACATTTATGTCATTCTCTTCTTTCTTGTGTGATTTTCACTCATGTTAATGACCACTCTAGAACTTGCTTTGATTCTTTTTTGAAGCTACATTTCACTTGCATGCATGAACATGATTGAGGCCCTCTTTCTTAATTAGCTAGTTTAACCAAATAGCCAACCTTATTTTCAATATGATATCAAGCACTCTTTTGACTTCTTGAAAATTCTCGATTCTTGTCAACCTTGTATATTTTCCTTTGCTTAACCCCTTTGAGCTTATTTGACCATTCCTTGTTTCTAGCTCATTATGTGCCTTAAATGAGAATTCGTGTTCTTACTTTACCTTAGGGAATAAAAGAACATTAGCTTGGTTAATGGATGAGTTTTTGAACAAGTGTGGGGTGTGTGTACAAAATGGTTGTTGAAAAAGAAAAGAGTGCCCAAAAAAAAAAAAAATGTATGTATATAGTTATGTTCATATATATAAAAGAAAAAGAAAAAAAAAAAAAAAAAAAGAGAAAAAAAACCAAGTGTTTAAAAAAAAAACAACTTTCTTCTTAAAAAAAAAAAAGAATTGGGAAATGAATATGTAAAGGGATATACACTAGAGTTGAGATGAACTTTTATGCTTGTTATTTGAACTCAGCTCTCATTTGCTTTTATTCTCTTTAGTATTTATCTTGTCATATCTATTTTATCCTCTCCTGTTACCTTGACCTCACTACAACCTTGAATAAAGTCCTCATGATTTGTGTGTGCATGTGTTTTGAGTAGTGGAGAAGTAGAAGATAAGCAAGCTTATGGTAAAAGTGCAATTTTCATGGGTTGAATTGAGTGAAATACCTACCCTTTAAACACTTGAGAGATTGAGAGGGAATCTTGTGAAGATCTATCATTCTCGATTCATGTTGAAGATACCTTGCTTGTTGGTTTGAGATGTGGAGAATTGTTAACTCATGAATGTTTTGATCCTAATGAACCTTTGGTTGTTCTTCTTGATTGTAAAATTTTGGTCTTGAGTTTTGCCCAAGAGTGCAAAAAGCTAAGTGTGGGGGAATTTGATAATCACATATTTTATTCATTAATAAACCCTTATGTTTAGTCATTTACACTCTCCATATTCTTAATTGATTGAGTTTGGTATGATTTTGTGAGTTTGAGCTCAAATTGGTCCTAATTGAATATTTCCAGCATTATTGAGATTTGACACTGTTTCTGTATTTTGGCCATAACTTGAGTTCCTAATATCTGATGAACATGAACTTTACCTTGTAGGAAAGCTAAGAGGAAGCTCTACAACTTTGATGAAGAGCTCGAAGTCTGATTCAGATGTCTAAGGGACCTAAGTTGACATGGAAGTCAGAATACGGGTTCTGTCAGTAGAATCCGAACAGTGTGCACTCAAAAAAATCATATCTCAAGATGTAATAATGGAGATGGACTGAAATTTGGACATTGGATAGTCAAGATCCAAATAAACAACTTTCATGAAGAACACATTTTGAGAAAAAGAAGTCTAGTAGGTCATTTTGAGCTTGCAAGTCGGAACAGAGGTGCTGAAGTTGGGTTTGAGCAACCTACGGTATTTGGGACTTATCTTGGGCTTAAGGAAGCCAAATTGGACGAACCAGCTATCCATTTTATAGCCAAGACAAGGATCTACAACTTTCATGAAGAACACTTTTCGTGGTTCTGAAGTATAGTGGGTCGTTTTTGGCTTCCAAGTCAGACACGAAATTTTTGTCCTCAACCATCCACTCATCCATCCACTAATCCACTCATCCACTCATCCACTCATCCACTAACTTACCCACTCATCCACTCATACACTAATCCAACCACTTAACCACTCCACCCACTCATCCACTAATCCATCCACTCAAACACTCCACTCACTCACCCACTCATCCACCCACTTCCTTTTGTCATTTTGTTACCTTAGACTTCTATAAAAGGCACCATTTATCATGAACAAGATGTAAATTCTCCTTCATTTCTCTCTAAGTTTCTTCTTGCTTCTTCATAGTTTCTCATAGTTTTGTATATTTTGATGCTCCCCTTCATGGTAATGGAGGGCTAAGCTACTTTGGGTCAATTTAGAACTCTTGAAGAGATTGTGGTTTGGATTCTTGAGACCTTGGTTATGTATTGTATTTGATTTGTAATTGAATTCCTCTTTCTTCTTCTTTTTCTTCTTCTTGATCTTGAATGCATGAATGGTGATTCTATTTATGTTGATCTGATTGATCTTGGTTTAAGATTGAGATTTGTGATGAAACTTAGAACTGATTGATCTAAACTAATCACATAAATGAAGATTGAGATTTGTGATGAAACTTAGAGCTGATTGATCTAAATTAATCACGTAATTGAAGAGGTTAGGTTACTGATTTGTGCCTAAGTTAATTGAATTCGGTACTTGAAATTAACATAGATTTTCATGAATGGTGCGATTGCGGATTTGTGTTTATCATTTGTTAATTGAATTCTAGGCGATCGTCTAGTATGAATTCTGGATTTGATGCAGAGATCTCGGTTAGATCCAAATTAACAATTCAATTGCGCTTCAAGTGTTTTATGAAGGGTCTATGATTGAATCCACCCAATCTTGGATAGGTTTCTAAATTGACTACTCTTTAATTGTCATTTCTTCCGTTAATTTTGTTAAGTACGATCTTAAACTGTCAAACGCCCTTTTTTGCTAACTTTCACTTGATTTGATTAAATTGCATTTACGATCCTTGAGGAGACGATCCGGTGTTGTCACTGTGCTACAAGTTTAGGTAATAACTTCGGTTATAATTTTGACTGAGTTCGGCGCTCGTCAAGCAGCAACCGCAGTTTAGGTACCAAGCTACAGGCCCTAGCAACAAGTACCAACCACCTGTATTTAGGCAAGCACAACCTGTGCCGCCACGTATCGATTAAGAGCCCCTCCGGCCTACTGTTCCGGCAGCCACTCCCGGTGAGCCACCTTTCGAAGACTTGATGAAAGCAGTTTCAGCGAGAATGTCAATGCCACCATCCGAATTTACAAACTCAAATTAGGCGGTGACAACCACTCGAGTGAGATGAAAAGTCAAGGGTCGAGTGTATAATTATTTGAGACACCAATTGCTTTCACAAACAGTCAACAACCCAAGAGGCAATGTAAGTGCCATTAGCTTGAGAAATGGTAGAGAAGTTGACGGTCCTACTCCACCACAACCTGAACTATAAGTGCAGCAACCAGAAGGTGACCAGAAACAGAAGAAAGTGGATAGCTCAGTCCAAAAATCTGTGACACGGAAGAAATGTGCAGAGAATTCAAATCTGACCATTCCTCTACCTTTTCCAAATAGAGTCACACAGTCCAAGCATACTGCGCAAACAGAAATAGAAAGAGAAGTCATGGACACATTCAGGAAGGTGGAAATCAATATTCCCCTCCTTGATGCAATCAAGCAGATTCCCAAGTATGCCAAATTCCTCAAAGAGTTATGTACTCACAAGAGAAGACTTAAAGTACCGAGAAAATAAGCATGGGCAGAAATGTTTCTGCAATGATTCTACCAAGCATGCCACAAAAATGCAAAGATCCTGGAACTTTCACAATTCCTTGCACGATAGGTAACTCCAAATTTGAACATGCAATGCTAGACTTGGGTGCTTCGATTAATGTCATGCCTATGTCAATATATCAGTCCTTAAACATTGGCACTTTGCAACCTACTGGTATAGTGATTCAATTGGCAAATAGGACCACTGCTCATCTTGCAGGAGTGCTAGAAGATGTGTTAGTTCGGGTGAATGAGCTAATTTTTCCAGCAGACTTCTATATTCTGAACATGGAATATGAGTCTTCAACAAACCATGCTTCATTGATCCTAGGCAGACCTTTCCTCAAGACAGCCAAGACCAAGATAGATGTGCATGCTGGCACCCTTTCCATGGAATTTGGCGACAATGTGGTACAATTTAACATTTTTGAGGCCATAAGACATCCCCTAGAGAAGCATTCTGTTTTCCATGTTGATGTGATTGATATGCTAGTTGACGATGCTTATGCTGATATTTATGCTAAATTTTCTGATATTGCTGATTTTCTGGATTCTGTTACCTGTGAAACATATGCTGGCTGTGATATTGTACCATGTGCTGCATGTGCTGAGATTTATGCAGTTATGAGTGGTGATGCAGCTGCTGACTTAAATGATGCAGCATTTGAAAATGAGAGTCAGAAGTATGTTGAATTTAGTGTTGCTGAGTTAGTTGTTTCAAATAGCTTGCTGCCCTCCATCGTACAGCCTCCATCCTTAGAATTAAAAATTTTGTTAGACCATCTTAAATATGCATATTTGGAAGATGGTGAGAAGCTGCCTGTGATTATTGCTAAAAATTTGCAACCTGATCAAGAAGAAAAATTACTGCAGGTTTTGAGGCAGAATAAACAAGCCATCGGATGGACACTTGCAGATCTTCCTGGTATCAGTCCCTCCACATGCATGCATAGGATTTTGTTGGAGGAAGATACTAAACCAAAGACGATGACCCAAAGGAGAGACCGAACCCCCGACTCTGGATGTGGTAAAGAAGGAAGTTACCAAGCTACGCAAGTGGCATTATTTATCCCATATCGATAGTAAATGGGTGAGCCCGTGCGGGTTGTTCCAAAGAAATGCGGGGTCACAGTAGTTGAAAATCGAACAATGAGCTACTACCCACAAGAATTCAAAACGGTGGCGGGTTTGCATTTATTACAGTGACTTAACCAAGCCACCAAAAAGGATCATTTCCCATTACCTTTCATTGATCAGATGTTAGAGAGACTAGGCGGCAAGTCGCATTCTTGTTTCTTGGATGGATATTCGGGTTATTTTCAGATCCATATAGCCCCGAGAAGACCAAGATAAAACTACTTTCACTTGCCCATTTGCACATTTGCATACGAAGGATGCATTTTGGTACGTACAACGCTCCAGGCACCTTTCAAAGGTGTATGGTAAGTATATTTTCTGACCTTTTAGAAAATTGCATGGATGTATTCATGGATGACTTTACTGTCTATGGCTCTTCCTTTGATGCATGTTTAGATAGTTTGACTCAGGTTTTGCATAAATGCATTAAGGCTAACCTTGTTCTGAATTTTGAGAAATATCATTTCATGGTGGAGCAAGGCATAGTTTTAGGGCATATAATATCTAGCAAGGGTATTGAGGTAGATCCTGCGAAAATAGATATTATTTCATGCCTATCTTACCCCACATGAGTGCGGGAGGTTCGTTATTTCCTTGGTCATGCAGGTTTCTATAGGCGATTCATAAAAGATTTCAACAAAATTGCTCTTCCACTATCCAACTTGCTACAAAAAGAAGTGGAGTTCCATTTTGACCAGAAATGCAAGGATGCCTTCAATCACTTGAAGCAAGCATTGATCAGTACACCTATCATCCAGCCACCAGATTGGACACTCCCATTTGAGCTCATATGTGATGCCTCTAATTATGCTTTGGGAACTGTTCTTGCACAAAGAGTCGGCAAAATATCTCATGTCATCTCCTATGCTTCAAGAACTTTAGATCTTGCACAAGTCAACTACACCACCACTGAAAAGGAACTTTTAGCAATTGTTTTTGCTTTAGACAAATTTCAAACATATTTGCTTGGTTCTAGAGTGGTTGTGTTTTCAGATCATACAGCTCTGAAGTTTCTCCTGAAGAAGCTTGATGCAAAGCCTAGGTTGATTAGGTGGATTTTGCTCCTCCAAGAGTTCGATATTGAAATCCGTGATAAAAGTGGAGCAGAGAATTTAGTGGCTGATCACCTAAGCCGAATTGAAAAGGAGGCGAGATACTTTTCCTATCCATGATGTCTTCCCTGATGAGCAGCTTTTCAAGCTGCAAGGTAACATTCCTTGGTTTGCTGATTTGATAAATTTCTTAGTTACTGGTGTTTTCCCTGCACATTTTATTAAGGCTCAGATTGATAAATTGAAGAGTGAGTCAAAATATTATGTGTGGGACGACCCTTATTTGTGGAAATTTTGTAGTGACCAAGTCATTAGGAGATGCGTGCCTGATAATGAATTCCATTTTATTCTTAGCTTTTGTCATACACTTGTATGTGGCGGTCATTTTGGTCCCCAAAGGACTGCTAGGAAAATTTTGGAATCTGGATTATATTGGTCCACTCTATTTCATGATGCATATGTGTTTTGTAAATCTTGTGACCAATGCCAAAGAACAGGAAACACTTCTCGAAGGAATGAGATGCCCCGTAAATCCTTATTGTTTCGTGAGATTTTTGATGTATGGGTATTGATTTTATGGGACCCTTTCCTATTTCTTTTGGTTTTGTTTACATTTTGCTAGTCGTTGATTATGTATCCAAGTGGGTGGAGGCGAAAGCTACTCGGACTGATGATTCCAAAGTTGTTGTGGATTTTGTTAGATCACAGATTTTCTGCAGGTTTGGAGTCCCGAGGGCCATCATTAGTAATCAAGGTTTACATTTTTGCAATCAAAGCATGGAAGCTTTGATGAAAAAGTATGGGGTCTTACACAGAGTTTCTTTACCTTACCACCCCCAAACTAATGGGCAAGCTGAGATTTCCAACAGGGAGATCAAGCAGATACTCCAGAAGACAGTTCAACCTAACAGAAAGGACTGGAGCAAGAGGCTTGAGGATGCTTTATGGGCCTACCGGACTGCTTATAAGACACCAATCGGGATGTCTCCGTATCGGATTGTTTTTGGAAAAGCATGCCACCTGCTGGTGGAAATTAAGCATCGTGCATTCTGGGCAGTGAAAAGGTGCAACTTGGACCTAGATCAAGCAGGTATGGAGAGGAAGCTGCAGCTGCAGCAATTAGAGGAGATCCGCTTGGAGGCTTATGAAAGTTCCAAACTTTATAAGGAGAAGACCAAAGTCTTCCATGATAAGTTGATTCTGAGGAAAACATTTGAGATTGGTCAAAAAGTTCTCCTCTATAACTCCCGCCTCCGACTCATGCCTGGCAAATTAAGGTCTAGATAGGATGGATCATTTATTGTTACTAAGGTTTTTCCTTCTGGTGCTGTTTAGATTAAAAGTGAGGTCACTGCCAAAGCTTTCATCGTAAATGGACACCGCCTCAAACAGTATCATGACCTTCCAGAGAATGCAGAAGTGGAGGTGATGAACCTTCTCCATCCGCATTATGAATTAAAAAAAAAAAAAAAAAAAAAAAAAAAAAAAAAAAAAAAAAAAAAAAAAAAAAAAAAAAACAGTTGTGTGTCCGACAATGAGGTAGGTAGTGCCATTAAATTTTGTCACTCGGAAGCATGTGGAGGTCATTTTTTTTTCTTCAGCGACAACAACTGCGAAAATCTTGCAGTATGGATTTTATTGGCCTACTTTATTCAAGGTATGTTACACCTTTTGCAAAAGCTACGGAAATTGGTCAAAAAAGTTCTGCTTTGAGATTATCATCTGCACCTACTCCTTGGAAAATTGAGACATAGGTGACGCGGTTATTTTGTTGTCAAACACGTGTATCCTCTGGGGCCGTAGATATTGAGGATCCTAGGAATGGTAATGTGTTTAAAGTTAATGGACAAAGACTCAACCATTCCTGGAAAACCAAGTTCTTGAGTTCTTTGTGTTGCCGGTTCAGTGACGGATACGGTACTCCGTGACTCTCAAGTCAGTTTATTTTTCAGTTTCCCAAAATAATTAAACCCTTCTTCTCCTTCAAAATAGATGTCATTCTTTTAAACCTGAGAAAACATTTTCCTTCTCTTCCTCAAAATACTTTGAGAAAAATCTACAAAGTTTGATGTGAAAGATTGAGACTATTAATGCACAAAGGTATGCCAGAAGATGTACGCTGGATAATTGAAGCAAAGGTCCGATTAGCAGGTGAGTCCTCAATTTCATTTGACTCATATATGCCCGGTCTTGGAAGAAGTTCATATTCTAAAAAGAGAAGAGCAAAAAGGTTACAAGTCTGTCACAAATGTGGACGATGGAACTGTAACAAGCGATGTCGTACTTTGGGGATGGTTTTCGTAAATAGAGAAGATAAAATTTTCTTCATTAAGAATGGACTGAGTAAGGAGTCATTAGATGATATCTTATTGACTCTTGAGACGCATTCTTGTGGATTGGTGCATCGTGAAATTCTTAAATTGTGGAATCTCTTCAAGGATGAAGAAAAACGCTACAGTCTTGGGAATCTGACTCTAAAAGACCTTGTTTGCCAATTTATAAGAAAATTGGATGGGAAGCTTATCCTCGACTCATAGAAGACGTTTAAGCCGTTACTGGACGTTAAACCGGAGGCAGATGTGAGTCATATCCACAACAATCTGTACATATCATCCTCTTCTTCTTCTTCATGTCATCTTTCAAAAAAAAAAATTATGTATACGTCTTAGGGTTGGCTTTGGTAACACAAACCGTGAATGGGAAAATGCATGCATCTTGATCCAGCCTTCTTAATTGAAAAACAAAGAAGGTAGATTGTATCCCACATGTGAGGCAGCCAGTCGTATTATGGCCACTTGTCCCTTTTGGGAGCCCTATGTTACGCTGATCTTGAATGGGTCGAATACTGGTCAACAATGCTTTGGCACAAAGCCGAAAGAGCAGACTACCTCCATCCCAATCTTAAGTAAGTATACACTCATCTTTCATCAAGTTTTTCTAACAATTTCAAAAAAAAAAAAAGACGTGATGACTACTGCACTCATGACGCGCAGTATAAAGATACGCCATGGAAACTGTACATACAAGTATGTCATCATTTTCTATTTCTTTTATCTTTGTATCATTTTGTTGTATTTTGATTTTTTGTACAGACGATCCTTCGAGCAGGGTCCTTCAGGGGTTTCTAGACTTCTTTACTTGATAGTTTTCTTGAAGTCAACAAAAAAAAAAAAGATTCTGTGTTTCTTAATTTCAACCTTTTCTGACAACAGCCAACCTACCATTATAGGTGCAATTATTCCCCTTTCCATTCTTTTTCTTATTTAAACACTTCATTTTCTCCATTTTCCTTCAACTCAGAAACACTCAAAGGGAGGAAGAGTATAGAATGGGGCCTTCTATTCGTAACCTCAAAAATGTCTGTGTTTTTTGTGGGTCGAGTTATGGGAAGGGACTAGAGTTTGTAAACGCAGCTAGCACTCTTGGTCGATCACTTGCTGCGAGGAATATTCATCTTGTATATGGGGGAGGTTGTCGTGGGTTAATGGGAGCTGTATCACTTGCTGCCTTTATAGGAGGCAGTCAGGTTTTAGGTGTTATTCCTAAACCTTTAGCTGAAAATAACATCATTGGAAGGACAATTGGAGAAGAAATTCAGGTAACATCTATGCATAGACGAATGAAAACAATGGTTGACAATTCTGATGCATTTCTTGTCTTACCAGGTGGTTTTGGTACTTTGGAAGAAATTTTTCAAATTGTCTCTTGGGCCGAACTGAACATCCATCATCGACCCATTGGTTTGTTGAATGTTAATAATTTCTTTGATCTTTTGTTATCTTTTCTTGACAAAGCTGTGGAACAGAAATTTATCACTCCTTCGGCAAGACAACTTCTTATCTCTGCCTCCACTATTGATGAGCTCATTGATAAATTAGAAGCTTTTGAGTATGTACCGGATCAGGCATTAGCTCAAATAGATTGGTCAACAGGAAGCAGCGACGGAAGTAACAAGAAAAAAAAAGTTAGATCTGAAACTTTCTCTTTAATGAGTTTGATTTTATTGTACTTTGTTTCTGTTTAAATTTGTGTCAGCTTTCTCCAACAGATAATATCTTCTATCCTTTACTCATCTATATTTTAACATTGAGGACAATGTTGTGATCTAGTTGGGGAGGAAGGATAGTTGACCCCAAAAAAAAAATTGTTATTTTGTTTGGAAAGTATGATATGATTGTTATGGACTTATTAAACTAATTAGTGATGGTAGAGTAAGGAGTAATTTTACTCTTGAGACACATCTTAATTGGTGGCAGAGTAAGGAGTTTTTAGGTAGTAATTAATTAGTATTAAATTGTGGAAGTACTAAAGTTTTATTGTTTGATTTCTTTTCAGGGTCTGATGCGGCACTGACAGTGTGCCTCTTTTTTGCTTGGCGTTGATTCACTTCTTATCGGGTTGTGTTGCTCTTTTCTATATCTCTCTTTCACATTGAAGGCAATGTTATATTAAGTGTGGGGGAGAGATTTTAGCATGTTTCTTTTTTGTTAAAAAAAATCAAAAAGAAAAAAGAAAAAAAAAGAGGTTCATTGCATGATTGAATAACTTTTCTCCCTTCTTGAACTGATATTCTTGGTGATGGATGATTGAATTGATGAATTGAGTTTGATGGATGCATACCTTGTGAGATTTTGAGCCTAATGGATGGATTCAACATTTATGTCATTCTCTTCTTTCTTGTGTGATTTTCACTCATGTTAATGATCACTCTAGAACTTGCTTTGATTTTTTTTTAGGCTACATTTCACTTGCATGCATGAACATGATTGAGGCCCTCTTTCTTAATTAGCTAGTTTAACCAAATAGCCAACCTTGTTTTCAATATGATATCAAGTACTCTTTTGACTTCTTGAAAATTCTCTGATTCCTGCCAACCTTATATATTTTCCTTTACTTAACCCCTTTGAGCTTATTTGACCATTCCTTGTTTCTAGCTCATTATGTGCCTTAAATGAAAAATCGTGTTCTTACTTTACCTTAGGGAATAAAAGAACATTAGCTTGGTTAATGGATGAGTTTTTGAACAAGTATGGGGGTGTGTGTACAAAATGGTTGTTGAAAAAGGAAAGAGTGCCTAAAAAAAACGTATGTATATAGTTATGTTCATATATATATATATATATATATATATATATATATATATATATATATATATATATATATATATATATATATATATAAAGAAAAGGATTGGGAAACGAATAGGTAAAGGGATATACATTAGAGTTGGGATAAACTTTTATGCTTGTTATTTGAACTCAGCTCTCATTTGCTTTTATTCTCTTTGATATTTATCTTCTCATATCCATTTTATCCTCTTCTGTTACCTTGACCTCACTACAACCTTGAAAAAAAGTCCTCATGATTTGTGTGTGCAAGTGTTTTGAGTAGTGGAGAAGTAGAAGATAAGCAAGCTTATGGTAGTGCAATTTTCATGGGTTGAATTGAGTGAAATACCTACCTTTTAAACACTTGAGAGATTGAGAAGGAATCTTGTGAAGATCTATCATTCTCGATTCATGTTGAAGATACCTTACTTGTTGGTTTGAGATGTGGAAAATTGTTAACTCATGAATGTTTTGATCCCTTGAACCTTTAGTTGTTCTTCTTGATTGTAAAATTTTGGGCTCTTGAATGTCGTTGAAATTTAAATTTTTGTTAATCTCTTGTGTCCTTGTTTTGGTCTTGAGTTTTGCCCAGGAGTGCAAAAAGCTAAGTGTGGGGGAATTTGATAATCACATATTTTATTCATTAAGAAACCCTTATGTTTAGTCATTTACACTCTCCATATTCTTAATTGATTGAGTTTGGTATGATTTTGTGAGTTTGAGCTCAAATTGGTCCTAATTGAATATTTTTAGCATTATTGAGATTTGATACTATTTCTGTATTTTGGCTATAACTTGAGTTCTTGATATCTGATAATCATGAATTTTACCTTGTAGGAAAGCTAGGAGGAAGCTCTACAACTTTGATGAAGAGCTCGAAGTCCTAAATAGATGTCTAAGGGACCTAAGTTTACATGGAAGTCAGAATACGGGTTCTGTCACTAGAATCAGAATGGTGTGCACTCATAAAATCATATCTCAAGTTGTAATAAGGGAGACGGACTGAAATTTGGATGGTTGATAGTTAAGATCCAAATAAACAACTTTCATGAAGAACACTTTTTGAAAAAATGAAGTCTAATGGGTCAGTTTGAGCTTGCAATTCGGAACAGAGGTGTTGAAGTTGGATTTGAGCAACCTGCGGTATTTGGGTCATATCTTGGGCTATAGGAAACCAAATTGGACGATCCAGATATACATGTTATAGCCAAGACAAAGATCTACAACTTTCATGAAGAGTACTTTTCATGGATCTGAAGTATAGTTAGTCGTTTTTGGCTTCCAAGTTTGACAAGAAATTTTCGTCCACAACCACTCCACTCACCAACCCACTCAACCACTCCACTCACCAACCCACTCAACCACTCCACTCACCAACCCACTCATCCACCTACTCCCCTTTGTCATTTTGTTACCCTAGACTTCTATAAAAGGCACCATTGGTTATCATGAATAACAAGTTATATTCTTCTTCGTTTCTCTCATAGTTTCTTCTTGTTTCTTCATAATTTCTCAAAGCTTTTGTATATTTTAATGCTTCCCTTCATGGTAATGGAGGGTTAAGCTACTTTCGGTCAATTTAGAACTCTTGAAGAGATTGTGGTTTGGATTCTTGAGATCTTGGTTATGTATTGTATTTGATTTGTAATTGAATTCCTCTTTTCTTCTTCTCTTTTCTTCTTCTTGATCTTGAATGCATGAATGGTGATTCTATTTATGTTGATCTGATTTGATCTTAGTTTAAGATTGAGATTTGTGATGAAACTTAGAACTGATTGATCTAAACTAATCACATAAATGAAGATTGAGATTTGTGATGAAACTTAGAACTGATTGATCTAAATTAATCACAGAATTGAAAATGTTAAGTTACTGATTTGTGCCTAAGTTAATTGAATTCGGTACTTGAAATTAACATAGATCTTTATGAATGGTGTGATTGCAGATTTGTGTTTATCACTTGTTAATTGAATTCTAGACGATCGTCTAGTATGAATTCTGGATTTGATGCAGAGATCTCGGTTAGATCCAAATTAACAATTCAATTGCGCTTCAAGTGTTCTATGAAGGGTCTATGATTGAATCCACCCAATCTTGGATAGGTTTCTAAATTGACTGCTCTTTAATTGTTATTTCTTCCTTTAATTTTGTTAAGTGCGATCTTAAACTGTCAAACCCCCTTTGCTAACTTTTACTTGATTTGATTAAATTGCATCTACAATCCTCGTGGAGACGATCCGGTGTTGTCACTGTGCTACAAGTTTAGGTAATAACTTCGGTTATAATTTTGATTAAGTTTGGCGTTCGTCAGTCTTAAGAATAGGTCTCCATTGAATTGCATTCTAAAGTCAAATGCCTTCATCCACATGTGTCACAAGTTATATTAGGGGTAACAACGACATTGACATTCAGCTTCTCAAGTGACTTGGTCAAAGCATTAAACTTGGCATTCAACATAGTAATGACATCAAGCTATATCATTCCGACATGCTTCCTTGAAGTTGATATCTCACTTGGCCACAAGTAAATATTCGAAGCAACTTTATTGATCAAAGCCTTTGCCTCAGTTGGAGTCTTGGCCATCAAAGTACCGCCAGCTGCAACATCAAGAGTTGCCTTTATAGAGAAAGTCAACCCAACATAAAATGTTTGGATGACAACAAAATCTTGTAAGCCATGATGTTGACACTGACGAATGAGATCATTATACCTTTTAAGAGAAGGTAGTGATGTCTTGACGGAACTTGATTGTTTTTCCAATCAAATAATACTTGTCCAAGAAAGCCTACTCCATCAAGTCCCAGTTGATGAGTGAATTTGGGACTTCCTAGTGAATCCACTTCTTTGCTTTCCCCCTAAGAGAAAAGGAAAAAAGTTTGATCCATATAGCATCCGTTGAAACCCTATTAATCTTTATCGTGTCACATAACTCTAAGAACTCATCCAAATGCTGATTTGGGTCTTCAGTTAGTGACCCACTTAATTGCAATTGTAAGACTATCTGGATCAATGACATCTTGATCTTGAAGTTGTTGGCCTCTACTCGTGGTCTAATAATGGAAAACTGACAAGCATTAGCATTGGGAGTTCCATAATCCCTCACCATTCGCTTTGGATTGGCAACTTGGTTAGTGTTGTCCTCCATGTGGTCTTCCTCAATTCTCTGTGTTCTTTTTTCCTTTCTAATATCACGAAGTGTCCTCTTGATCTCAAGATCAACGGAGATAATAAGATCTTCTTGATTTATCGTTCTATGGATAAGAAAGAAATAACATCTGAAAATTCAAAGAAAAATAAAAATAAAATAAGATAAAAATAAAATAAAATAAAAATTGCTTAAATAAACTAAATTGCCGCTCATCTTAATGTCAACACGATCCTCAGCAATGATGCTAAAAGCTTATTGCGAATTTTCCGCAAGCGCATGAATCGTACAAGTAGTAAAATAAAGATCGTTCCCTCGAGGATCGATTGATTACTAACTCTTATAGTGATTTTGATTATTTAAGCGAACAAAAGCAATAGTCAAAACTATATTAAAATCAAAACAAAACTCAAAACAATAAAGAAAATAAATAAATTTAGAAAATGTGAGATTCAACAAAGATTTAAAGGTCGAGGAATAGGAATTCACTACACTACCTCATATAATAAATTGCAATCTTATTTTTGCTAATGTTCAATTATGTTCTTGAAAGCGAGATGTCCTAAATTATTTAAAGCCTAATTTCTTGGCACTAAAAATGTGTTAAAACTTCATCAATCTCATTCTCATGGCAATTAATCCAAGTTCCAACCCATTAAGTTTTATGACAATCGTTTAACCTTCGAAGGAATTAAGCTTATGTCTAGGTCTCAATTCCTAAGTTCAATTCTTGGATTATCAAGTAATTAGATTTTATCTTTCGATCATTTACCTAAAGCCTAAAATCATGTAAATATGAAGTGCAGCATACCACAAGCATTAAGCATACCAAGAATGAATCAAGAACAATAATTTCACATTAACAAATAATCAAATTAACAATTCATCATAGAAAAGTAGAGAGTTACATCTCAATTCTAAAAAAAGGGGTTTAGATACTCATGACTAATGTAGCACAATCAAGAACAAAGATTAAAGAAACAATCATGATTCCAATGTAAAAACAGAAGATGGGGAAGATGTCTTCAATGGTTGAACTTCAATGACTCTTGTTCTTGTTGTCCAAGTCCTCACCTTTAATTCTCTGCCTTTGCCTCTCAAAACTAGTCATCGCACAAGTTTATGCCAATAAGCCTTTTTAGGATTAGGGTTTTGCCTCTATTCATAATGATTTGAGGTGAAAAGTTTTGTTTTTAGGCTCATGAGACCTCACACGGCCGTGTCTAATCTCGACATTGTCGTGTGAGCTTGAAAAATAGTGTAATTTACACATTTAGGGGAGACACAGTTGTGTGTCCAAGAGATACGGCCGCGTCTCCCACACAGAAGCTTCATTAAAGTTAGACAGGGTCATGTGAACTTGACAGAAGCGTTTTTTAAATTAGACACGGTCGTGTCTAACTCCTCAATCACTAAGAGATTAGATTTTTTATAAGTGATCTTCATGAAAGTTGAAGGATTTTGTATTAGTTTTCCAATTCCACTGGTTTCATCCAAATATGACTCTTACAACCTAAGATATGGTCAAATCTTTGCAAACTACTTAGGTTCTAATGACAACACATCTATTCTGAATTCCATGCCTAATATGACCCACTAGACATCCGATTAAGCTTTAGAGCTCTCATCAAAGTTGTAGATCTTCCTCTTAGGTTTCCTACAAGATAAAGTTCATAATTGTTAGATGTCTATAACTCAAGTTATACTCGAAATACAGAAATAATGTAAAATTATCATAATGCTGAAAAATACAACTAAACTCAATTTGAACCTAAACTTATAAATGGTACCCAAAATCACTCGATTAAGCACAAGAGATGTCTAAAATGCAAGCAAATCACTATAATTCATTCAATTTAAGACTATACTTATCAACACTCAATCATAAAACCAATATACATTCAAAATTTTCAAAAGCTTTTTGTTTTCCATTATTTACATTTGCTTCTACTTGCTTGACTTGTAATTTTTTGTTCTTTACTTTAATTTATTTGCTTTACCAGCTCAATTTAATTTTAATCTGTTTTCATCAATGCTTGCAAACTATTAGTCATAATAGTTGAAGTTTTGTGAGCTACTTTACAATTAGGAGCTTTCTGTAATCTTCCTGGGAACCTATAGCCGAGGGATATACCTCCCTTAGCATTTTCGCTCAGTTTGTTGGGAATCAAAAGGGTTGCATAAATAGTCGAGGTCATTCAACTAATCAGTCGAAGACAAAAAATAATCTTTTAGCAACTATATTTTGGCATGCTCGGTGGGACAACAAAAAATAGTGCAAGAAAGTTTTCTTTGCTAGGTCACAATCACAACTAGTGTATGCATTTGCGGTCTAGTAAGACCATGGGAGAAATTGATCAACCATCAACTACAACTAAGAAGAATGGCAATCGAAAAGGTTCTGAGACTCCTGCCCCATAGAGTGCTACCTCTCAACCCAACGAAATGTCATCTTCTGATCGATAGCTACAACAACTGCTACTATGCAATTTACCCCGGTGATTTAAGAGATTTAGGATTCAAAACATTTGACAATTATAACAACTACATTTATAAGGCAGCAGATAGACATGAGACTAAATGATTTGATGTAAAAAATGTCTCGGCAGTTGATAAACATTATCAAACCAATGGTGCATAATGAGGCCCAAAATGCTAGGGAGCAAAAGCAAAAGATTGGGCAACATAATACTTTTTTATCTACTAATAGTTGAATGCCTCCTCAGCATGCTGCCACAGCCTACCAAGGTTAGTTTCCTATAAATATGGGGACAACCATTGGTGGATCATTCGTAGGTTGGACAACGAAATGTGCAGTCTAAAATGCAATTTGTCAGCCAGTCGTTTATTCAACAAGATTCAATGTAGCCAATAATGCAACCTGTAAGGCAGCCAAGAATACATCAAATTAGGCAGTCGATTGGCCAACAACAATTGATGATGTAATTGAATCCTCAGCCCTTGGTGCAGCTGGTTATGCAGTCGTTCATGTAAACTCAGGGCACTACTAAGCCAAGCAGTCATCAAATAGTCCCATATTCTCCTACTTAGTCTAGTGCTACATGTAACATCCTCCCTAACCTAATAGTTATAATCAGGGTTATAGAAGCTCAAAAATATCGGTATGTATTATCTGTTAATTCGGATAATCTTCTGGACTAATTTTAGCATAATATTATAACATTGAATACAAACAATAGTTTGTATAAACTCAGATTTTAGCATAAACAGATGAGAAGATATAAATAAATATAAAAAATTATTTCTAAGTCTCAAATGATTGAATTTGGTTACATAAATTTTGGAGGATCAAATAAATTAATTTAGTATTTTTTAAGAACACTAAAGGAGTGTTTAAAAGTCAAATTAAACAGAAAAGTAACTCAAGAGATGATAAGATTTTGAAAAGATGTTAAAAAGAGGATGAAGGTTAATTTGAGAATGAATACTGATTTAAGTAGAAGCTTGTAAGCTTTGTAGTTTAACTCCTTAGATTTAACTTAACCTAAGAAGGAATAATGAAGCTTAGTGACTGATAAAGGTGTATAAGGATAGTTGTTGAATGATGAAACTGAGAATTGACTAAAATCTTAGAATTTTCTATAATACCTATGAAAGTTATAAAATTCATCAATAGAAGATTTGAGTATCTTTAAGGGATACTATTATTCTAGTTGGATTTCATTATCGCCTCATCTCTCGATCACAAGTAACAAAGAAAAGATAAGAAAGGAAAAAGAAAGATAGAGAGAAAGAGAGAAAGGAGTAGAAATGAAAAATAGAGAAGGAAGAAAGGAGAAAGAAAAAATAAGAATAAAGGAAGAAAAGAAGGAAGCAGAAGAGAGAAACAAAGGAAGGATCATGAATAGAAAAGAAGTAGCTTCATAAAGGAGTAAGGTAGGGGTGTTTTCTTATCTTCATCATCTTTTCTTGGTTTCTTAGAATATTGAGTTGATGACATGAATGAATGTTATGAAGATGAACAATGAAATTATTGAAGAAAAAATGTTATATTATGCTTGAAATATGATTTTGAGCTTGGTTTGGCTTCAAAATTTATTGGATTTGAGATTGATAAAAATGGGTTTTTATGTTTACCCATATTTGGAATGGCACTTTGAGGATGATTTGATTGCACATGTATGAAATATGGAATTGCTTGATGATTGTTTTTTATTGGCTTTTGGATTTAATAGACTTTAAACCTCTGTTTTCTACAAAAACCCAACTGATAATTGATTACCACGAGTGGGTAATCACCAAGCCACAAAAGCTGCGAAAAATGTTGTTGGAAACATTACCAAGTTCCTGGAGAATGAAAATTACATGTGGTAATCGATTATCATGGCATGGTAATCAATTACCATGTCCCTGTTTTGTGGAAATAGAGTTCTTTACCTCATGTAAACTAAATACGAACCCAAATTGTGATATAAAACACTACATATAGTTGTTTGTGATTATAAATGAAGATTTTGCACCCAAATTTTTAGTGAGCATTGACTTAGAGCATTCATTGAATTATAAAGTTAATGAATTTATACATTTAGTTACTTGAATAGCAAAGTAACCAACGTATGCATATGAAATGCAACAAAAGAATGATAATGAACTATTGTTGAAATGAATTTGAAATCTGAATTGAGATTTGCTCCTTTATATTAATAAAGTTGAGCTAATGACTAGACATGTACTTAAATTAGAATACATTGAACATGTTAAAGGAAATGATGGTGATCCTTGACATGATCCATATATATTAATATTTTATAAAAGGGTAGAACTTAGAATAGATTTAGGAAACGATGGTGGTCCTACATAGATATTCTCTGGAAATGACAATGTTCCATTGAACATCTTAACTTAAATTTGATTTAGGAACTGATAGTGATCCTAAACCTGGGTCTAGGAAATGACGGTGATCCTATATATATATATATATATATATATATATATATATATATATATATATATATATATATATATATATATATATCCTTTGAAAATGACGATGATCCTTTAGATATTTAGCCAAAGTATTGAAAGATTGTATTTTTAAATGATCATTGAAATTAGAATTGTTTTGAATGTGATATATGTTAATGTTATCATAAACGATCATAGTGTGGAATTGATAATGTAATATTAAATTGTAATTTGTGTTTGAATGATGATATAGATATAATTTGTGATCTTTTGGTGATTAACAATTTATGAATTTTATATAATGTTATTATTTGAAATTCTGTCTCGAGAAGAGAAATGACTTGTTTTGGCTTTCACCACTTTTTTACTTTATAATTTAAGTTTTGAAATGATTTTTTTTCGAAGCAACTGAAAGTATTGTAATGACATAGTTTTGATAGAATACTGAGAATTTTTAGAATTTTCACTCTTATTTTATTGTATTTCCATGATATTTTTAGGAAAGAAGTTTGCAACTAGCAGAAGGGACGAGTAGGGCTGAATAGAAATAGTTTTATTTAGATTTTTTTTAATAAAGATTTGTATATTATTTGTATGGATTTATGCCTTAAAGGCTTATCTTGTAATCGATGTACTATGATTTATAACCTTGTATAAATTTCCTTTCTTAATGTTATGTACATTATATTTCTCGCAACAGGCTCATATTTTACATATATTATAAATGTTTTCACAAAAATCATAAATAGAATAGAAGTAATGTGTCAATCCTAATTACTAATGCGTAATTCTAGATATGTCATTAATACTAATATTAAAATGTTACACTACAACTCCTAATTATGACCGTGTGAATTTGGTCAGAAGACCACCCAATGTGATAAGTAATATTGGATTGTGATAGCTGCATAGACTACCAAATTATATTAATTTGTAAGTCAATTCATCAAATCACTTGTAGTATAAGGTACAATCGGGTCGAGCTATTTGATCACTCTAATTAAGCAATCAAATTAAGTTAACAAATGAGGAAAAAAGTTATAGAATTAATTAAATGAAAGCAATTAAAAATTGAAAACAAGATTAAGTAAACAATCAATCCAAGGAAATCAACTAAACCCAAATTTTTAGTGAGCATTGACTTAGAGCATTCATTGAATTATAAAGTTAATGAATTTATACATTTAGTTACTTGAATAGCAAAGTAACCAACGTATGCATATGAAATGCAACAAAAGAATGATAATGAACTATTGTTGAAATGAATTTGAAATCTAAATTGAGATTTGCTCCTTTATATTAATAAAGTTGAGCTAATGACTAGACATGTACTTAAATTAGAATACATTGAACATGTTAAAGGAAATGATGGTGATCCTTGACATGATCCATATATATTAATATTTTATAAAAGGGTAGAACTTAGAATAGATTTAGGAAACGATGGTGGTCCTACATAGATATTCTCTGGAAATGACAATGTTCCATTGAACATCTTAACTTAAATTTGATTTAGGAACTGATAGTGATCCTAAACCTGGGTCTAGGAAATGACGGTGATCCTATATATATATATATATATCCTTTGAAAATGACGATGATCCTTTAGATATTTAGCCAAAGTATTGAAAGATTGTATTTTTAAATGATCATTGAAATTAGAATTGTTTTGAATGTGATATATGTTAATGTTATCATAAACGATCATAGTGTGGAATTGATAATGTAATATTAAATTGTAATTTGTGTTTGAATGATGATATAGATATAATTTGTGATCTTTTGGTGATTAACAATTTATGAATTTTATATAATGTTATTATTTGAAATTCTGTCTCGAGAAGAGAAATGACTTGTTTTGGCTTTCACCACTTTTTTACTTTATAATTTAAGTTTTGAAATGATTTTTTTTCGAAGCAACTGAAAGTATTGTAATGACATAGTTTTGATAGAATACTGAGAATTTTTAGAATTTTCACTCTTATTTTATTGTATTTCCATGATATTTTTAGGAAAGAAGTTTGCAACTAGCAGAAGGGACGAGTAGGGCTGAATAGAAATAGTTTTATTTAGATTTTTTTTAATAAAGATTTGTATATTATTTGTATGGATTTATGCCTTAAAGGCTTATCTTGTAATCGATGTACTATGATTTATAACCTTGTATAAATTTCCTTTCTTAATGTTATGTACATTATATTTCTCGCAACAGGCTCATATTTTACATATATTATAAATGTTTTCACAAAAATCATAAATAGAATAGAAGTAATGTGTCAATCCTAATTACTAATGCGTAATTCTAGATATGTCATTAGTACTAATATTAAAATGTTACACTACAACTCCTAATTATGGCCGTGTGAATTTGGTCAGAAGACCACCCAATGTGATAAGTAATATTGGATTGTGATAGCTGCATAGACTACCAAATTATATTAATTTGTAAGTCAATTCATCAAATCACTTGTAGTATAAGGTACAATCGGGTCGAGCTATTTGATCACTCTAATTAAGCAATCAAATTAAGTTAACAAATGAGGAAAAAAGTTATAGAATTAATTAAATGAAAGCAATTAAAAATTGAAAACAAGATTAAGTAAACAATCAATCCAAGGAAATCAACTAATCTTGAATTAGAAAATTCATGTTTTGATGCAATGAAGATGTTTTTCTTTTTCTTTTTCCCTTTTGGATGCAATTTTTTTTTTTTGTGATGTATAAATTGATGTTAAGTTGCAAATGAAAAAATATCTTCACCCTTTTCTCTTTTTTTTTTTTTGCAAAATATTTCAATGCCAAAATGTAAAAACTCATGCAAAGGTGCAATAAAAATAGTCCTCTTTTTTTTTCTGAAATGAAAGAAATAGATGCTATACCAAAATTCATTTTTCAATAACATGGATTGTTGGTTCACTAATATTGATTTTACTTCCTTTTCTCAAATTAAGTTCAAAATGTTGAATGAAGATTGCAAAATATAGTTTATCATATTAATGGACTAAACAATTTCATGAACCCTAAAAATTCTATTAATGCATGAGTGCATGGAATGAGCTATTTTTTACCTAAAAAATGTATTAATGCACAAGATTTATGAAATGAGTTTTTTTTTGTTGACCCAAAAAAGTTAATAATGTATTTTTTTACCCTAACCATCTTCCTTCATCCTACAGTAGTAGTCGCCACCCCAAAAGTTCCCCCCTCACAACCAATTTAGTAGCCATTATTCCATTCACACTCAATCCCACGACACAGCCACAAAATAACCTAGTAAGAATACCCTAGCCATCTTCTCAGCTGGTAATGTGCATCATCGAAAGGCCAAACAACTTCCATCTTCACCCTCGTCCCTCACCATTATTAACCACCATACCAAACCTCACCCCTTAAATCAAACATAACATTGCAACGCCACATTCATTCACAAAAGCAACAATCACGGCAATCATTTAACATCAAACCACTATGAAACAATCTTCACTGCAAAGCCACCATGAGGCATCATGTCCTCGTCGCCAACTACCATCTTTGCCACAGACTAGCACCTTCCTCAAACCAGAAGCAACACAGACTACCACATACTGCTACCTCAGTCCACCACCCCTTATACCATTATTTTACCATCATAAACTCCTTTGTACTCAACCAAGCACCTGTACACACCCAAGAAAACAGCCATGAAAGTCCCCTATGGTTACCTATCCTCCACCATCCCATGAGATCCCAACCACCTGCATCTCAACCAAGACTCACATTGCCTCACCGTTGTCAAGCAACTAACCCGTAAGCCGTCACTGTGTAGTGGCCAAACAAAAATGCAGAGCTACCATAGTCATCTCTCTCCCTACAACCATAGCAACTCAACCACCATGACATAGCCACCCAATGGCGGAGAATTAGAGAAGTGCACTATAGGAGACCCACACCAAAGACCCAATTGAACCTTTCCATTTGAATCGCATTCGCCAAAGATTTCACGCAAATAGACACCACTATCTTAGCCATTCACCTCTGTCGCGTGGTTCATTCTGCCACTGCAACACACTTTCCATCAGAGCAGTAGCACCGCCAGCAACACTCTTAGCAACGCCTCCTCACCCAGACAACCTTTACGCTTCACCTTCCTGCACCACCGCCCAACAACTTATGCATTTGTTACCATCCATGTATGTTGCCAACAGTCACGGCACCTCCATAGCTGTTGCACCCAAACACCCTCGCCTTCAATCTTATGCACACAACAATCCAAACATAAAGCCAACACAGACATTGAACCACTATAGGGAGCCACTGCACCTCACCTTTATGCAACTAGCCTCCTCTTTTACTGCCCACACACATCACCATAGATAATGCAAGCCTTACACCCATGTTAGGTCTCACCCTTGTTATCCAATCAATACCTTGCCCACCTTTATGAACCACTAACAACAACAGTAGTGCCCACTTCAATTTCAATCACTCACGCCACACTTAGCAACCTAGCGAACCAGCCCCTACAGCAACGCATCAAGTCCCTACGAAACATTTTAACCCTCAATTTCAACCCCTAATTTCAACTATTACACCCTTTTTTTTTCTATAAATACAGTTTCTATATTAATTCTTAACTAAAAATATTTTGTCATAGTTAACCATATAATATTTAATGGAATATTTACAAAAGAAAAATTTTGAGCAAAATAAATAAGGTTTAAATATATTTTTAGTTCCTATAAATATAAACGATTTTATTTGCAGCCCCTATAAACTAAAATTTAGCCTTTTATCCTTACTTTTTAAAAGTGAGCGGTTTTGGTCTTTGTCGTTAATTAGATGAACGTGTTAAATGTGGCAAACATATTCCAAATAAGATTTGCCACATGTCCTATATGCTCCATGAGACATTAAACCATTTGCCAAGTCCTTACCTCTAACAAATTCCCAAGTCTCTCTCTCTCTCTCTTTCTCTCTCTCTCTCTCTCTCTCTCTCTCTCTCTTTCTCTCTCTCTCTCTCTCTCTCTCATTCATTTCTTGTTTTAGAAATGGAAAGAAATGAAAACATAGAAAGCCCTAAGTCCCTTTAACCTTCTCTTCCCTCTTTCTCCTTGTAAGTAGTGCAAATTTTTCACCTCTTTTGGTTGAAAAACCTCATCTTTTGTTTCTTCCATCTTTTTGCTAGAAGCATTCTTCAATAAGTAAGACATCAGGTAAATAAATTTTTGAAACCCACTAGATTCCTTTTCAAGGTAGAAACTAGAAAACAAACACCAACTCATTATTGCTCAAGTAGAAAGGAACTTTGTTCATCCTCTTTCTAGTTTTTTCAAAGAACATTCAACATTCTCTCTATAACATATTATTAAGAAAATCTTGTTTTCAACTTTTTCTAGTGGTCACCACTCTTTATTAGCATCATCTTCTACTTCGTTTCTTTTCTTGTTTTTGCTTCATTTTACACAAGAAGTGATATAAAGCCAATAAAATCCATTACCAAAATATCAAATTGAAACCCCATTTTGCATTTGCATAGCACTTTCCTCTTGTTACTCTTGCATGATTTACTCAATGTAGTTGTTGTGAGTAGCAAATCAACAATCAAACCTTACTCAAACAACTACTCTTGCAATGCTTTTGGCTATACCCTTTACATTGACCTTAACGTCTCTAAGGTGGCTTCCCTATTCCAAATCGACCTCATTGCTCCTCTCATTACTAATGCTATTACCCTACATGGAGCACCATATTCTTCTTCCCTAACTCTTCCTCAATGTCCCTATCACTTGTTCCTGTGTTGATAGGATTCATAAATCGATGTAGACCCATTACAGAATCGACCCCTTTAACACTCTCTCTTCCATTGTAGATTCAATATATGAGGTTTTGGTTGATGGAAGAATGCTTTGAGCAAGGGGAAGAAAGAGAGAGAGAGAGAGTTGAGGAGTTTATTAGGGATGAAGGATGTAACAAATAGTTTAATATCAGGTGGAACATAATGGACATGTGGCAAATTTCAATTGGAATTCATTTGTCACATCAATCGTTAACACCTCTGTCTTAACGCCAGAGAAATTATTAGGTGCTCCTAGAGCTCCACCTAAGATTATGCTTATTCCATTTAGGTTGTGACATTTAATCATGGAACCCATCATAATAACTATTACACATAATATTTTAAATCTTTAACTAAAATTAAAAAACAAATTTAACCAGGGTTAATTATTTTTTTATTATTAAGAAAACAAAGAAAACTTCTTAGAGTTCTCTCTTTTTCCTTCGTTGTTGTTGTTCATGGGTAGCCAAGAATTAGATTTGGATTAGTAGAGAGAGACCTGAAGGAAATCATTAGTAGTTCTAGTGACCCATGATGATGGCAAACCATGGCCATAATCCATGGTTGACTAGGTTAAATAAGCATGAAAACCTAGTAAATCTGCGGCTCTAGCCATCCTACAAACATGTTCGCTGCCAGCTTCTACAAAACGAGTTACCTAAAAGGAAGTGAATTTGAGTTAGAATTAGAATTAGAATAGTGAAGGCAGTTAGTTCCCAAATCCCAAAACTAAAATAGAGTTGAAAAGGTAAATGACTTCGATCTTCAAAGCAAGGTAGAAAGGTAAGAATCGTGTTCAGTCATGTTGGATTTGTAAGGCTAAATGCGGTCATGCAACTAGGTCATTAAGTCAACATCATCGGCTATGCCTCTAGACAATTGTAGGGAACGTGGGTGTTTTACGGTCCTATTTTTTATTTTTTGTTTTTGTTTAACAACAACAATAATGAATTAAAATGATATATTATATATGTTGAAGCTGATTGAAAAATGATAAAGTTGAACCTAAAAAGCAAAATAAGATAAATTAAATAAAAAAAATTAAAAGCTATCATGCAATATAATACAAAACTCAATTATTAAATTATTATTCAATGGTGTGTATAAAAAAAACTATTATTATTCAATACAATATACAAGACTTACTTTAAGTCTCCTTCTCTCACACGTTCGGTTGAAGGCTTGAAGTAGAAAGGCAACACCACACACTAGACCAGACTCGGTTAAAGGTGAAGCCATTCGAAAGCCAACACCAGTGCACTGTCACCATGCAGTAGAGAGTCACTGGCAAGCCAACACCATTGTCCAACGTCGACCAAGCCAATGTCACTAAAGAAAGTTGTAGAATGATGGAAGTTGCAGATCGGAGAAGGAAGTTGAAGAACCAGATAAAAAAGGGTGAATGAGTGTCTTTGCAATGCAAAATATAGGACTAAGGTGAGTTAAATAGTTTGAAACTCTTGGGTTCTTAAAATGTTCGTTTGGTCCCAAGAAATTTCAAAAATTTCAGACCCTAATTCACCATCCATCTATGCGTTTTAAGTTGTTTTCTACCATGTCAACACGTTTCAGAACGTGTAAAAAAGAAAAAGACTAGTCATATGTATTCTGGCATTTCGTATGCATTCTTGTACTGGTACAGTGGCCTAAGTGGCAAAACTAATGCTTCATAGCTACGACATCATGTAAATAGATTTTTGAAACACACTAGGTTCCTTTTCAAGGTAGAAACTAGAAAGCAAACACTAAACCATTATTGCTCAAGTAGAAAGGAACTTCATTCATCCTTTTATAATTTTTTCCAAAGAAGATTCAACATTCTCCTTAGAACTCATTAATGAAAAAATATTGTTTTCAATTTTTTCTAGTGGTCACCACTCTGTATTAGCATCATCTTCAACTTCATTTTTTTCTTGCTTTTGCTTCATCTTACACAAGGAGCAATGTGGAGCCAATAAAATACATTACTTGAATGCTAAATCAAAACCCCATTTTGCACTTGCATAGCACTTTCCTCTTGTTACTCTTGCTTGGTTTACTTAATGTAGCTCTTGTGAGTAGCAAATCAACAATCAAGCCTTACTCAAACAATGACTCTTGCAATGTTTTTTTGCTACACCATTTACTAGGGGTGTTCATGACTCGTCCCAACCCAAAGCTAATTGGGCCGAGTTCGAGTTCTTAAATTTTGACTCAGTGTATTTTTTGGGCTAGGTTCGAGTCACGCTCCTGGTTAGCCCAACCTAACCCGATATAGCATAATGTTTTAAAACTTATATGTATTTTTTGAAAATTAATTATAAATTATAATATTTTTAGACATAAATTAATACCTTTTGCATAATATATATATGATAATATTTTTGTATTAATATAATTTGCTTCATAATATTTATTGTAAAATATCATTTAGTTTTAGTTTCATACTTCTAAAATTGTATGACTTAGCTATGCATAACGTCTAATATTGTGCATTTTATATAAATATCTAGTCAACACAGTCCCAGCTTGCTCATTAGTTGGGCCATGACTAGACCAAGTCCGAGTCTAAAGAAATGACTCGATCAACATATCAGGTTGGGTTTGGATCAGGCTAAACTCGTCCTTTGAACTCCCCTATCGTTTACATATTCGTTAAGGTCTCTAAGATGGCTTCCCTCTTCCAAATTGACCTCATTGCTCCTCTTATCACCAATGCTACTACCTTGCATAGAGCACCATATTCTTCCTCCCTAGCTCTTCCTCAATCTCCCCGTCACTTGTTCCTATGTTGATGGGATTCATAAATCAATTTCGACCTATTGTAGAAACTCTCCTCCATTGCAGATTCAATATAGGGTTTTTCTAAGGGCACTAACTAGTTAAGGAATAAAAAATTAGAAGTCCTGTATGAAAAATGTAGTTATTTTTTTAATTCACAATGCATTAAATACTCTATTTTTCATACAAAACTTCTTATTTTAGATCCTTAACAAGTGTCCTAAGGATACTCATTAGAAAAACCTTTGAATATATGGGGGTTTGGTTGATGGAAGAATGCTTCTAGAAGGAGCAAAGAAAGAGAAAGATAAGGAGTTTGTTGGGGATGAAGGATGTAACAAATGGTTTAATGCCACATGGAACATATTAGACACGTGGCAAATTTTATTTAGAATCCATTTGCCACATCAGTAATTAATACTTTCATCTTAACGACAAGGACCAAAAGTTCTTATATTTTTAATGTATAAATAAGATTTTAGTCTATATAATTTTCACTCATTTAGTAGTCCCTATAGTTTTTTTCTCTAGATATCAGTCCCTATATTTTCAATCATTCAGGTTTTGGTCGCTATCGTTAAGGTATCAATTCCTATATTTTTCATTCATTTGGTTTTAGTCCTTATAATTTCTACTTGTTAAGGTAATAATTTATATTTTTCATAAAGAATTAATCCTTGTGATTTTTACTTATGAAGGTATTAGTCCTTGAGAGACCAAAAGTCAAATAAGTGAAAATATAAAGACTGATATTTAAATAAAAAACTATAAGGACCAAAAACTTATTTAAACTTATTTTTAAAATGCATGGATACAAAGCTAAAATTTTAATTTTGTGTGACTAAAACAAAAAGTATTATATTTATATAGAATAAAAACATATTTATGGTAATAAATAATTATCATGCTCTAAACCAACCACCAATTTCAAATTTATTCCGTAAAGTAAACTTGTATCTCCAAACTAGAAAACCCAAACATTTTAACCCTTGATTGCTTGTGTACTCTATTCAAATTATTAGTGAGATAGAAGCGTAGTATTATCTATACAATTTTATTAATAAGATTCATACAAGTAACTTCAACCGCTTTTTGTAAAAAATTTCTCGTGCTGTGAGAAGCTCAAATGTCGTATAACACTCGTGGCTGCTAGCCAAATATGTGGTCGTGCTAAAATGGTAGACTGGACGCTCATTAAAACACAGCATGTGTCACAGACCTTCTATGAAATGCAATTATATCTCACTATAAGCAAGAAGAGGTTCAACAATGAATCAGAGACACTTGCATGTGCCATGTGGTGGGAACTAGGAAGAGTGTAAGTGAAGCTTAGCTTATAAAAAGAAACTATCTGGTACTATTTCTTTTTCTATTTTTCTCTCTAAATGGAAATGTATCGTCTAGGAGGAAAATGCGAATCCAATCTGATAACAAATCTAATTTAAAGTTCAAAGAGACATCATTGGAAAAGGACCAACACCCAATGTGGTATAAAGCAATTCTTTTACAAAGGGCATTTTAAATAATAAGAAATTAGATTGTAGAAATAATATTACATTTTAACATGTTCTGATTTTTGAATAGGACAATCTCCTCACCTCTTAAGTTTTTCACTTAAGAAAATAATAATAAACATTACACAATGAATTAAAATACTTGATTTTCTATTCATCCATCTCAGCAGGAATCCCCTTTTAGAACAATTGCATGAACAACCAGCCTTTAAAGAGGTTTTATTCTCCTAGCTAGGTGGGTTCAAAATGTGCTGTCTCTGCAAGCATCATTAGTTGATCCAAGTTTATAAAATTATATAATATAAGATAAGATGTACATTTAATTAATTTTCATAACCAGTGCCCAAATAAGACAAAGCAACTATAAACATAATAAGCTAAACATCGATTAACATCCGCATAATAATTCCACCACCCGAACACAAAATGTTTAGAAGTAAGATAGTTATCCTCTTTGGATCTTGCACTAATGAATGGACCTTAATCACTAAAACAGTGCTCGTATAACCAGAACTAGACTATTACACTTGCACATACAGCACAACGGTCCATGGCATGGGTCTCCTTTATAAGATGACTGGGTTGGACATCCCTTCCCGATATTTCAGCTGAAAAATTTAGTTATTGCATATTTATGTATAGTTCTTTTTTTTATACGTAGAAGTTTAGGATGAGAATGAGAAGAGGTTTTCATCATTTTAAAATTAGAACAAATTACAAACCTCAATGATAATTTATAACAAGTTTACAAATTTCTACCGAGAAAGGATTTCATGAAATCAAACTTAAGTCTAATAAGATTTATAAACTCTTATAATTTAAAAGTTTTTAACAAGATATTTATATTTTTTAAAAAATTATAAATAGAAATTGTATATTAAAATTTTAAATTTTAAATTTTAAATATTTATTTAAAAATTTAATAAAACTATAAAGGCGTGGAAAGTAATTTATTTTTTGACATTATGCTTCCACCGCTTGTTGACCAGTTTAATTTGTCTTTCTAAATTACAATAGTCAATTGCTACTTTTACAGTATTCGGATTCATCAACTAAATTACACATAGGAATTTATATATATATATTTTTAAAAAAGTACAGAATTGTGCACATTCTTTTTTTTTAAAAAAAAAAACAGAATTGTGCACATTATATTGCTTAGTGTGCTGAGTCAAAGAACCAGTAACAGAAGTAGACATACGGCGTTAACGAAACCGTCAAATCAGTTGAGCAGAAGAACCGACGGTGATCCAGGGCCTAATAAAGCAACGGAGAAATGGACGGTGTTTGTTACCTTAGCAGAACCAAACCACCTGAAAGAGTCAATTCCAGTCAAAGACACACATACCCAGCACAACACAACACAACACAACACAACACACCTCGCTTTAAAGCAAACAAACTCTCTCTCTCTCAATCAAAGCCAAAACAACAAACACGAAAATGAAAATCCGTGCCACCTCGTGAAAGCTGAAATCCCAAAACAACGTTTAGGTTTCGGACACAACAACCCAAAAACATAAACATAAAAAAAAACTGTTCGAAAATTTACTCTCTGTCTCTGCTACTGCGTCTTCCATGGCCGAGCAGAACGAAAAACGAGAACAACGACAACAACAGCAAAAAGCGGAAGAGGAAGAGACAAAGAAACGAGTCAGTGACTCAATGCCCACCACCGAGTCGCGCCACGCCGAGTTACGCAGTTCCAATCCTCCCGATGAAGCGGGGCCCAATTTAGAAACCCTAGTTGTCTCCTCTTCGCTCCTGCACGATCACAGTGCTGGTACGCTGCGTTTCAATCACTGTCCTTTCGCTTTTGAGTTTTCTTTCTCTTTCCCTTTTGTTTTTCGTGTTGTGAAGGTAGTGAATAATTGTGTGTGGTTGATGCCACAGATTTACAGGGAAGCTCCACCACTGATAAGGGTGACAAAGCCGAAAGTAAGGTTAGAGCATTTATTTATTTATTTTGAGTGATGAATTTCAAACCATGTTTTGCTGTGTGATTGTTTTGAATTTTGTGGGGTTTTGTTTTTAATGTTCCACTAGTAATCTCAGTTCCCAGCCACTATCTTATGATAGATACTGCAATTTTGCTCAAATTAACATAAAAGGATTCTAGAACTTGTTCTGATTATGGATTCTGTATCTCTATTTTAAGAATTGGCATTTTGTGGGGATGTACAATTTGAAACTCATGAACTGCTTGAAAGTTTTATGCTATTAGAATGAAGCGTGGTTATTCTTTTCCTTTTGTTTTGGTTTGGGTATGTTAGGCTATAGTTAGTATTAGATGTGTTCTCTGATAAGTGAGAACAACGCAGATAAGCTATTAATTTCTTCTTTGCAGATTGGAACTTTGGACATGATGACTAATGCATTACAATGAATCACACAACCGGGTGGGTTAGGACTTGCAAAAGTTATTTCTTGGGCCTTAAAAACATTAGTAGATGGTTAAAAACTTAGGATTACTTAAAACTTAAAAGAAAATGAGAAGCATAACCCAGACTCTAATTATTGGATAATTCCAAAATAATCCAAAAATCATGTCAAAGGTACTTGTTGCATCTAATGTGAAACTGAGCCTATTGTGCTTGTTCTTCTGGTAAGACATGGTCCATGTTTCTGGTTTTCACTTGGGGGTGTCTTTTAAAGGATGAACCACTGATATTGTTAATTGGTGTCAGAAAATTCAAGACTTGAAGCTTTATATGTGACTCCTGTATGATGTTTGTGATTTGTGAAGATTCTTAGAACACTTTTCCTACCTCAGTGGCTTACACTACATAATTCTTAATTTTAACAATGGTATCTAATAAACTGGTGAAGTATCTATCTGAGGAGTGGTTCTTCTATACTTTTGGTGTATTACACTACTGCACTAAAATTATAACACGTGGCACCGTGTAACCATACAGGCCATTAGATTGAAAATAAAATATTTTTAAATCGGATCTGAACGGTTAAAAAATTTCCCAGAGTATTACTCTAGGAGTATTTTAGAATTTCTCCTGTCTGAGGGTGCATTTTGGTAGTTAGAAATCTGCAATCACAGAATGGTAAAAATATAAATAGTTATTTGGACTTCACCTACCAACTTAAACTTTTTTGAGATTGGGTTCTTGACATGGTATTAGAGCCTCTATGAACAAGCGGTTAGGAGTTTGATCCATGCTGCCCTTTTCTTCATAATTAATTTAAATTTAGTACAACAAGGAATGGTGGAGATCCATGCTTTGTCCATGGTTCAAACCCAAAAGGAGTTTGTGTGAAGGGGCGCGTCAGAGACATAAAGCGTTCTCAGGCTTTCACCTAACAACTTAAGCTTTTGGGATAATTGGTCCTTGACAGGAGCCAAAAAACTTGATTTTGCAATTTGGCTTCCCATCTCGATTCAGCCAATAAGCATTAATGATGGATCCAGAGTCTGATTTTGGTGTGTGTACGGTTGTATGAGCAATTTAAATTATCAATGATGATTTGAAAGTGCAATCGGCTAAATTAATTTTCTTAAAATTCATAGCAACATCTCCCAGGTTACTCAAGTTGTATTATGCATTTGGTCATTTGATTGCTTTCTTGATGAACCATGCCTAACTTAATGCAACATTTTTGGATTCAAATTTAGCATAAGAAAGTCACATGTTCTGCACATCCCACATGTATTTGGTTTATTTAACACTGAAGTACACTATTTTATGCTCAGGAGCCAGTTGGGCCTCCTAACAAGAAAATTATTGTAAAAGACACAGTTGAGGCACCTCAAATGCGGACAGAAAATCAACTTCAGGTGTCTCTGTGTTCAACTCCGTTGTCTGAACCATCACCAACTTCTGCTGCAAAATCTTTATCATCTGCCCCTAGGCCAACTTTACTCGAACAGAGGCCGTCTCTTCCAAAGGTTAATATTGTTCATGTGCCGGAAGTAGACAGAAAAACTCCTTCTGGTGGTAAAACCCTATCTTCTGTTTCTGTTGCAAGGACATCTGCATCTGATGGATACAACTGGCGGAAGTATGGTCAGAAGCAAGTGAAGAGTCCTACAGGTTCTCGAAGCTATTACAGGTGTACTCATTCAGATTGTTGTGCTAAGAAGATTGAATGCTGTGACCATTCTGGTCATGTGATACAGATTATTTATAAAAGTCAACACAGTCATGGTCCCCCGCAGAAGACTAATTCCACTAGGGAAAGTAAGTTCATGCCTTCCAATGAACCTACTGTAGAAAACAGTGTTCCAGAGCAGCCTATCAGAGTTCTAAATGATTCTGATCCATCCCCTTCTTCAAAAGAACCTCTACAAGAAGCACCTTGCTGTGCTGATAAGAAACGACAAAATTCATCTAACGGTGAGAATGGTAAATTTATTTTGAAGGAGGAGCATGTTAATGAGCCAGAGCCGAAAAGAAGGCAAGTTTGTGTATGAATTCAATTCATTTTCTTTGTAGGCAAAAATTTAGACAATAAGCACTTTTTCTTCTAATTGTGGCAGGATCTAATAGTTTAATGCTCTTTCCTTAATAGTTTAATGCTATTTCCTTGAATTTGATAACCAGAATGAAGAAAGGTGATTTAACATGCTTGGATTCACCAGTAAAACCTGGAAAGAAACCCAAGTTTGTTGTACATGCAGCTGGAGATGTGGGGATATCAGGTGATGGATACCGATGGCGCAAGTATGGACAAAAAATGGTGAAGGGGAATCCACATCCCAGGTGCATGCCTATATATTTCTTGCTTTCTTTTGGCTTTTCTTTTCAATTTTGTTCTTAATGTGGATTTCATATTTTTTATTTGACAAATCAGTAGCTCTAGATGAAGATGTTGAAATTTGAGTTGTATTTAGATTTAATGGATGTTTAAATTAAAAAAAAAATGAAATTATAGAATCTGATGAACAGTTGCAAGATGCATTTTTTTGCTTGTAAACAGTTTGAAGAAAGGCAAATATGCAAATATTTTTAATGATTTTCAAGCTGGTGCTTTTTTCACCTTGGCTGACTTTTTAACATGCCCCTATTTATAATTCCTTTCCTTTTTTTCCTTTTTTCTGTGGGAGTCCTAGCTGCAATGCTGAGCGCTGCAATGCTGAGCTTTATAAATAAATTTCCTATTGGGTTGGCTTTTAAACTTAACTTGAATGTTGACTATGATAGTTGTATTCAGTGGTAAGGATAAAGGTACTAGTATATTGTGTGTCAAATTAATTAAAGATATGGTTTGCACAAAATTTTGCATGCATTTTTAATTTATATATGGCCATCTTTTGGTTGCTCATGGAACAAAATGCATTTTTATTTAAACCAAGACTTGCCTGTCCCTTTTAAATATTCTAATTAAATATTCTAAGAAATGCTGCATCCTGCATGGAAGTGTGTATCCATAAATATAGAACTAATAGGATCTTCAAGAGAATGTATATATATGGACTTATGTTTCCCAGTAAATGCCATTTCTGTCTGCAGCACATCTGTTGGTTACGAAGAAGTAACAAGCAATCTGTAATTGCTATAAACTTCAGTTACAAGTTGTAGACAGCAAGATGTGAACTCAGTCAAAAGATAATGATAGGTACCAAAAAATGAAGAACAGAAAATGGATAGAAACTCAGGTATATTGATTACTCTCTTGATGATATCAAGGTGATATCAGTCCAGTAATGCTGTTACAGCTTCTAGGAATGCAGAAAGAAAACAGAAACAAGGATGAGCAAATTAGAGAGTGCTCAATTCTCTCCCAAGTCCAAGCCAATTCCAGCCTAGCCTCCCTCTAGCCAAACCACTCAGCTATATTCCCCCTCCCTAACAGAATCACGAGGGAATCACCTTTTTCCCACTATTACTGCCACATCAGCAGTTGGTTATAGCATTGTGGTTCCCATTCCCATTCACATTTTCCTCACCCACTCTGCCCAAACCCAATCTACCTTGGGCTTTCTTTCTCACATAGACCTTAGTGATTTTAGGAGAGGCTCTATCAACACTCCCCCCCTCAAGACACACCTTGCCCTCAAGGTGGAAGTCAGGGAACTGCTCTTTGATGGCAGACAAAGCCTCCCACGAGTTCTCAAAATCTGGCAAATTGTGCCATTTGATTAGGAGTTCTGTTTCCCCTTCTGAATTAGTGCGGACAGCTAGTGCTTCATCTGGATGCACCTTCAACTCCCAATCTTTTGCCAGAAATGAAGGCAGGGGCTGACTGGTAATGTTTGCTGAAACTGATTGATAGGTACCAGAAAATGAAGAGTAAGAAATGACTGAAAAACACTGTTATATTGAAGAATCACTGGAAGATATCAAGTTGATATCAAATCCAGGGATGCTGTTACAGTTTCTGGGAATAGAAAGAAAAGCAGAAAAAAATGAGGTTGAGCAAATTAGAGAGTGCTCAATTCTCTCCCATGTCCTAACCAATTCCAGCCTCCCTCCCGTATGCTAACCAACCCACAAGATATACCCTTTCTCTCAACAGAATCCTCACCCCACTACTCCTTGCCAGCTCAGCAAGTTAGTTACAATTAAAGCCCTGTTTGTTTTTTTTCTCAATTTTTGGGCCCAAACATTTCTTTCTAGAATAAACCTTAATTGCTGCCCATTTTTCTTAGGGATTCCTATCACTGATTTCTTCAACAGAGACACATGGAAGACAAGGTGCACTTGGCTGTCCTCAGGGAGCTTCAGTTTATGCTGGGCTGATCTTCTCAATAATCTCATGAGGTCCATAATATCTAGGACTCAATTTCTGATTCACCCTCTTGGCCAAGGTCTTCAATTTATAAAGCTGAATTTTTAAGAAAACCACATCTCCAACCTGATATTCAACTTTCCTTCTATGTTTGTTGGCCTGGTTGCACATTCTGTTTTGAGCCTGAATCAAATGTTCTCTTAGTTCATCCAGCATGTGGTTTCTATCTGCCATAAGTTTGTTTACTGCTTCCACTGAGGATTGATTCCCATCCCCTCTAACAAGCACAGGGGGGTCTCTTCCATATAACGCTTTGAATGGGGTCATCTTAGTAGCTGAATTATAGTTGGTGTTATACCAAAACTCCGCCCAGCTGAGCTATTGAGGCCACAATTTGGGTTTGTTTCTTGTTAGGCACCTCAAGTAGATCTCCAAACACCTATTAACCACCTCGGTCTGCCCATCAGATTGTGGGTGATATACTGAACTAAATTTCAGCTTGGTCCCAGCAAACTTGAATAATTTAGTCTAGAAAGTGCTAAGAAACACCTTGTCCCAGTTTGACACAATGGAGGAAGGGAATCCATGGAGTCTGACTATGTCATTAATGAAGATTTTTGCAATATCCCTAGCAGTATAAGGGTGAGCTACTGCTATGAAATGGGCATATTTTGTAAATTTGTCCACCACCACCAGAATTGTATCCACCCCAAAAGTCTTAGGTAACCCCCCTATAAAGTCCATAGAGAGGTCTGTCCGTGTGTGTGTTGGTATTGGAAGTGGTTGGAGTAAACTTGCTGGATTGAGAGTCTGATATTTATTCCTCTAGCAGACTTCACATCCTTGCACATACTGTTGGATTCTCTTCTTCATTCCTTCCCAATAAATCAATCTAGAAATCCGTCTGTATGTTTTGAAAAAACCCGAGTGACCTCCTAGTGCAGAATCATGGAATTCCTTAAGGATTAAAGGGACTTTGGGAGAATCCCTAGGAACCACCATTCTCCCCTTATAATACAACCTTCCTTTTCTGAATTGGAAATCTGGATGAGATTCAGGTTGCCTTAACAAATCCCGAATAATTTCCCTCAATTTCTCATCAGCTTGTATTTCATCTTCTAGCCCATCCCATTAATAAAACTAGACTGAAGAAATAGTTGAGGATTGTAGCTTCCTAGAGAGTGCATCCGCCACTCTATTCTCACTTCCTGATTTGTACTTTATCTCAAAATCGAACCCCAACAATTTAGAGATCCATTTTTGTTGTTCTTCCCCCATGATTCTCTGTTCAGCCAGATACCTTAAACTTTTCTTATCAATGTGCACCACAAAATACCTCCCCAAGTAGATAGTGTTTCCATTTATGAACAGCTAAGACTATAGCCATTAATTCTCTCTCATACATAGATTTATTCTGAGCTCTATCAGACAAAGTTTGGCTCATATATGCAACTGGTCTCCCTTCTTGCATCAGCACAACCCCCAGTCCCTTCTCGAAAGCATCAGTCTCTACAATAAACAACTTCTCAAAATTTGGGACAGCCAACACAGGTAGAGTGGTCATAGCTACCTTGAGTTTGTCAAAGGCAACTTGAGCTTCATTTTCCCATTTAAAATTGTCCTTCTTAAGCAGCTGTGTGAGGGGCCAAGCAATCTTCCCATAATTTTTGACAAATCTCCTATGGACGCTCTCAACCCCTTCACATCCATAGGAACTGCCCAGTTTACCATATCCTCCACCTTTTTTGGATTTGCAGACACCCTACTTCCTGAAATTAAGTGCCCCAAGTTCTCCAATTGTTGCTAGCCGAAACTACACTTCTTCTTGTTGACAAAGAGATGATTATCCCTCAATAACTGCAGTACCATCTTGAGATGATCCTCATGGTTGTGCTCATCTTGACTATAAATTAGGATATCATAAAAAAAAACTAGTACAAACTTCCTCAATTAAGGCTTCAAGACTCTGTTCATGAGGGCTTGAAAGGTGGAGGGCGCGTTGGTCAAGCCAAATGGCATAACCAAGAACTCATAATGTCCCTCGTGAGTCCTGAAAGCTGTTTTATGAATGTCCTCTTCCTTCATCCTAATCTAGTGGTAACCAGATTTCAGATCCAGCTTAGAAAACACCCTTGCACCTCCCAATTCATCTAGCAACTAATCAATAATGGGAATGGAAAATTTATCAGGGATGGTCATCTTGTTCAGCACCCTATAATCAACACAAAACCTCCATTCACCATCCTTTTTCTTGACTACAATAACAGGACTAGAATATGGGCTGGTACTTGGTCTGATTATACCAGCCTGCAACATTTCACTCACTATTTTTTCAATCTCATTCTTCTGGTAGTAAGGATACTTGTATGGCCTGATATTAGGGATTTGAGCCCCTTCCTCATGATCTTGATCTCTCCTAGGAGGTAGCCCATACGGTTCTTGAAAAATGTCAACAAATTCTTCCAAAACAGCCTCCACTTCTGCAGACAGAAGTTTCTGCACTCCTCCTTCATCTTCCCTCTGCAGCTGCTGGTATGCAATATAATACCCTTCCCCTTCATTTTGTAAGGCCTTGAGCATGGTTTTCCAAGAGGCTTGTGCCCTACAAAGGGAAGGATCCCCTCTGAGAGTCATCTTGATGCCTTCCTTCTTCCATTTAAGTGTCAAATTCTTGAAATTAGCTTCAATATCTCCCAAGCTAGCAAGCCAATCCATTCCTAAAACCACTTCCGCTTCCCCCAAATCAAATAAGAAAAAATCTTGTTTAATTTCCACACCCTGCACCTCAAGGATCATTTCTCTGCATAATCCTCTACTCTTCACTTTTTCCCCATTTCCCACTTCCACTATATATTCAGGGGTGTTCCCCACTGGAAGATTTAGCTCCGTTACTAATTTTGTAGAAATAAAGTTGCTGGATGCTCCACAATCCACCAACACCAACACTTGTTTCCCTGCAATTCTGCCGCATACCTTTAATGATTGATTAGAGGTTAGCCCCATTATGTTGTGCAAGGATAGTTGAAGAGCTTTATCTTCCATTTCTGCCACAGCTCCTTCGTCCTCTTCCTCACTTTCTCCCTCTCCTTCGTCCAAACCTTCCATTATGATAATATGGTAGTGCTTCAATTTGCACACATGCTCTGGTCCCCATTTTTCCCCACACTTAAAGCATAACCCCTTGTGGCTTCTTTCTTGCAGCTCAGCTTGAGAGAGCCTTCTTCCTACATTGCTTCGTTTTGTCTCCTCCTTGCTCGTCTGGAGGTTTGGGTTCCAATGAGCTTTTACTCCCATAAGTGGTCCTTGGGGTATTGCTGTGACTCTTCCCCACTTCTCCTCCCAAATTGGGTTTGACCGTCGAAAAGCCCTTTACATATGGCCCACCCCTATCATTAGTAACCATCCCTCCCTCCCTTAATTATTGTGTCCATCAATTTTGACATGGTCTCAGAGTTATACAACTTGATTTCAGCTTGCAACTCCTCCCTTAATCCATTCATGAAAATTCCCATCATCATCACCTTGTCTGCATTTCTCAGTGGAGCAGAGATCATTTCGAATTTCTCTCTATACTCCATCACTGATCCCGTTTGTTTCATACTTAACAATGGTCCAAAGGGATTCTGAACCAAACTTGGTTGAAATCGCCTCAAGAATGCCTCCTTGAATTGTTCCCAGCTAGGGGAAGGAGTCTATTCCTCCCACCACTGGTATCAACTCAATGCTCTGTTTTCGAGAGCCACCAGTATCGCATCTAGCTTCACTGGGTCCTCTACATGATTGAGCTTGAAATACCGCTCAACTCTGTTAACCCAGCCATATGCGTCATCTCCTGAGAAAATTGGCACCTCTAGCTTCCTTCCCCCATCCTTCTGCCATGGTGGCGGAGTTCCTCTCAAAGAATGGCCTCTACTTTCGCGATCTCTGGATTCTGATCCTAGACGATGAACCAAACCCACTTGACTATCGTGTTTCCTGTCTTCACTACCCTTCTCATCTTGGTAATTGGGTGACCGCCGATGTCGGGTTCGTCCCCGGGTGTAGTTCCGGTTGCTCCCTTTTAGCAGTCTTTTGTGTTCGTCCAATTGGGAACGACTTTTGTTCCTCCATTCTTGCACGCTCCTTTCCAGATTCTCCACTCTTGACTCCATTGCAGCTCGCATAGTCACCATACACAACTCCCAGAATCGGGAGCTCTGATACTAGTTGATAGGTACCAAAAAATGAAGAATAGAAAATGGATAGAAACTCAGGTATATTGATTACTCTCTGGATGATATCAAGGTGATATCAGTCCAGTAATACTGTTATAGCTTCTAGGAATGCAGAAAGAAAACAAAAACAAGGATGAGCAAATTAGAGTGTTCAATTCTCTCCCAAGTCCAAGCCAATTCCAGCCTAGCCTCCCTCTAGCCAAACCGCTCAGCTATATTCCCCCTTCCTAACAGAATCACGAGGGAATCACCTTTTTCCCACTACTACTGCCACATCCGCAGTTGGCTAAAGCATTGTGGTTCCCATTCCCATTCACATTTTCCTCACCCACTTGGCCCAAACCCAATCTATCTTGGGTTTTCTTTCTCACATAGACCTTAGTGATTTTTGGAGAGGCTCTATCAGATAATTTCATTATGAGTCTAAATCAGGGATGGTGTAGTTTTGTGGTGGAAAATCATATTATAGAAGCTCTTCTGTGATTCTTGGCTTTCAGCTTTACAATTAAAGGGTATTTTCATAAATGCAGGATTTTTTTTTTTTGGCCAAATGCAGAACCACCAAATCATAGCCTGACCAAATAGCTGAAAAAACACTTACGCTGGGATCTGTTTTTCAAGATTCTTTGGGTAAAATTCCCTTTTGATTTTTAAAATGTCTATCGCATGACCGTGTAACTCTGCACAAATATATGTGCAGTCAACTTTTGAAAAACTAAGAAACACTAGGCAGCTTCTGACTAATGGTACTTTTTGAAAAGGATATGAATCTCCTTGCAAAAGCTGAAGTTTCAGAACAAAGCCAAGCATGCCCTAATGACATTGTAAAATCAATTCTCAAAAATTCATAATTAGCCAAACTTTATTGTACTTTTGTCCTTCACCGTCTGACTACTAGCTGCCCTTCCCAATCTCCTGATTACATTTGGCCGTTTGGGTGTTGACAACATTATCAGCAACCAGAATGTTGAACAAGCATTGTGTCATTAAGTTTAGGTGAATTATATCCAAAAGAAATAAAAAAATAATATTTAGGTGGAGTCCATTCCAATCCAAATATGACAGAGCCGGACCTTCAACCACTTGAAATAAACCTAAAAAATAAGCCAAAATATCAGAGCCCAATACTGATTTATTTTTTCCTCTGGAGAATTTTTTAACAACCACTTTGCCATTCTAGAAATGTTATTAACAGCTGTACTGAGACATTTGCATGATATATTTACCAAGTTAGGTATTTTTACCTGCTTGTTCTAAAATGTTCCTCTTCTTCAGAGCTTGATCTTTGTTCATGATTTGATTGCCCCTTTATTCTAGTTATGCATTGTGTTTTGTATTTAATGTTATTTGTCTGAGGATATATATGCAGTTTCTAGTATGATAATCAAGGGTCAGTATGAGCGTTTACTTGACACACATCTCTAGATCTTTCCAATAACTAACTTTTGAAAAAAAAAATAGTTTTTCCTTAGTCTTGATAATGTCTTGAAGACGATTTTGTGCATGTGACGTACCACGGCCGTGTCCCCACCCTCTTGATGTTGTCACTGGAACAGTTGAAGTTGAGTGTTTCAGGTAGGATGGAGTGTGTGGCCATTAGTAGTCAAGAACATCTGACTGCTCTCAGATGCTTGTATGGACTTGCAACAATATAATGAAGAAAACGGATGGTTTTATTCTTAACTGGGTAATTTTATAAGTTCCATCATTAGGTTGTAGGGTATTAAGTTTTATGGTTATATGTTATCATTGCAACTGTGCAAGGCGCAGAACTGTATCTAACTTGGTCAGGAGTTTCAGACATAGATGCATATTCTCCTCTCCTGTCACTTTTGCAAGGCCTCTATGCTAGAAATCCACAAGTGTCAGCAACTCGGACATATATTTGCTTTTATTGTTAAAACCACCTGGACACAAAACATCTATCAAAATTTTTTGCATGCTTAGGTTGTATTTCCATCATTTATAGTAGGAATAAGTGGTTGATTTTTATCAAATAATAATAAATGGTTGATCCCTTCCAAAACAAAGAGGGTTAGAAAGTTGTATTGTTTGTGGTTTAGTCCTTTCCTTCTGTGCTTTGCTGAGAAGAGCTGCTTCCTGTGGGAAAAGGGTAGGGGACAGATGTCTCAGTGATGATGCAGTAATTCTCTAAAATTAAAGTTTTCAAGCAGTTTAAAAGTCCCATTTTGTCTTTTATTTGGGATGTTGCCTGCCCTTTTTGTTTTCTATAATTTGGCTTTTGAAATCTCTTACTTTTCTGCTTTATCAACGGCTTGAATTTTCAGAAACTACTACAGATGCACTTCTGCTGGATGTCCTGTCCGAAAGCACATTGAGACTGCTGTGGATGACTCAGATGGTGTCATCATAACATACAAGGGAGTACATGACCATGACATGCCTGTGCCCAAAAAACGACATGGCCCGCCAAGTGCTCCGCTCGTGGCTGCTGCAGCACCTGCTTCAATGAACAATTTGCAGTCCAAGAAAACTGACTCGCTGCAAAACCAGAAAACTTCTACTCAGTGGTCGGTGGACACAGAAGGAGAATTAACTGGGGAAGCCTTGGACCTTGGCGGTGAGAAGGCAATGGAGTCAGCTCGAACTCTTCTGAGCATAGGTTTTGAAATTAAACCTTGCTGAATACATCTTTCAGCACCCATGCAGTTGTATCTATATAAATTAATTGGCAGGTCTCATGTAATCTTAGATGCTTCCCATATTCATCTTTTTCTTCTTCTTTCTTGATTTTTCCCCCATGTAGTCTTTTAGTGAAACAGATCATGTATATTTGCTTGTACACACCTTCAATTTCTCTGAAGTAGTTTGATAGTAGTGGAGCGAATATAGAATTGATTTGTAACCTTTTATTCTCATGGAGATGAGAAAGGGTGAGAATAGCATTTTCATTCAATTTCACTCAAATGCTTCGAGACAAAGAAGATGGCGGCAACAGATCAAACATGTTGGTCAAGTTGATGGATGGAAAGAGGTTTATGTTCCAAATCAAAATATTTAGTGATGCAATTTTTAATTGGAATTGACATGGGCCAAGTAAGGCGTTGGTGGGATATGTTTGCATTTGATAAACTCCAGCGGCATTTAGCGATCAACTTTTATATTTTTACATCAAACAATATATATATATTTTTTTATATTTCATCTAATATTATTTATTATATTTTTTTTTATCATTTTTTTCATTCAATTATATTTTTTAAAAAGGATATGAATAGTATTTACATTCCTTTTAAAGATGTAGGATGATCTTTATTCTTTAGCAATTTTACTTGTTACTCTTTGATTTCATGATTATGATGACCCAAATAGAAAAATGGTTTTCATTTGGATGGTTACCTAACCCCAGAAGGTTACTTGCATGTTGCATACTTCATCTGGGCATCTCATTTTTATGAATGGAAGCAAATTGTTTTCCGTCTCGTCCCGTGTATAGAATATCAGCATTGCCATTTGTGTACACTTTTTTTAAGTCCCTAACTTCCAAAGCAGTCAACTTTCTTTTCTTTGATGTTTTTGGTGAATAGCTTGGTTGATTGTTCTTATAGCTGGTATGTGGTTGTCGAGCAGTTAAAAAAATATTTCATTATGGCTATAGGCTAGAGAGGGAAACTTAATCGGAATAACCACTAATGTGCACTTTCAGGAAAAAAAAAAGAAGGTAAATACTCATTTTAATATCCCAAAATATCAATTTGGTGTTTTAAGAAAGTTAATATTAATTTATTTTCTTAATTATAGAAAGTGACATTAGTTTAGTTTATTAATCATAGAAAATGATATTAATGTAGTCTCTCAATTATAGAAAGTGATGTTAATTTAATCCATGAATAAGAAGTTGTATTAATGATGTTCTCATAGTTTGTACATAAAATGATGATTTTGATACCACTTTTCATAATTAAGGGATTAAATTGATGTCAAATTTCTTTAAAGAACCAAAGTGATGTACTTGTATTTTTGAAGGCTTAAAATGGGTGTTTAGTCAAAGACGAGTAAAGGTATTGCATCAACTTATTAATTATTGATTCCAGCTAGGCATTGAGTCAGGTTACAAAGAATTTCTTTGTAAATCTCCTAATTTCGACGTAAATAACTTGCCTTTGAGTTGAATTAGTCAAGATATTCATTAGTCCAAAACCACCTAATCGCAACAAAAAAAAAAAGACTTATTAATAATTGAAATTTAGTCATAAATGAGCTCTTATTTATTTAATGTTACAATTTATTTTAGTTAGCAAGACTTGTAATTATTTATCCATTTATTTTTGTTTATCTATGTATTGAAATTTGTTTAGTTACTTGTACTAAAAAAAATTGTGATTTAGGGGAGACCCCACCCTAAGATGGGGTCTCGAGTGCTCATCGGGACCCCAAAGGAAGGAGAGAAGGAGAAGGAGGATGGGATTAGGGGATACAAGTAGGGATTGAACCGCTCTCCAAATAACACCAACGGCCGTTACCACTTGAGCTATTATCCTTTATTTTGTTCAATAGTTAAGAAAAGTTTAGGCAATTGAAATGTTAAAATCAAAATTAGTGTTAATTTAATAAATAAAAATGGCAATATTGAACGATCATTAAAAGAATGATGAACTTACTAGAAAATAAGTTAGTAACTAGTATGTTTGTGAATTTGTAGTTCAACTGACAGATCAATGAAGTTGTAACTCTAATAATTGTTACATGGGTCCAATTCAGTTAGCCCAAGTCCATTACAAAGTGGTTCATCAGTTGATTCTACAGCTCCATCTCCATTGGAAGCTAGTAATTCAAAAGTTAGTTAGTTTGTTGTGTCAATTCAATTAGGATTAATGGTAATAATTAATCTAATTACGTAATTAGTTACATGTTAGTTACAATTTGGAGGTTAACAAACTTGTATATAAAGTGTATCTCTTGTACAGTTACTTTTGAGATTGAATACAATTCATTTTTGTTCTCTTGCGTGTTCTACAAGCTTCCACTGTGTTCTTGAAAGTTTAACAGTGTTATTCTTTTTTCACATGGTATCAGAGTCAGGTTATAATCTACTTGTTACATATAGGACCTACATACATTGAAGATAATTGGTATAGCTGAATTGAAGGTAGGCTTGTATGTAATGAGTTCTTCTAGTTTGCCATTTTCTTATTTTCATTATGTAAATAGTTTTGTCAGTTATAATAGTAGTTTTTGACATTTAAGACTTGGTCATCCTTCTCATGAGAAACTTGTTATAATGCAACATTCTTTTCCTTTCATTAAATATACAAAATCCAAAAGTCCTTGTGAAATTTGTCATTTAGCTAAACAAAAGATATTACCTTTTTTTACTCACAATATTAGCAAATCTGTCAAACCTTTTGATATGATTCATATGGATATTTAGGGTCCTATTTCTATTCCTTCGATCTTTGGTCATCAATATTTTCTTACTACTGTTGATGATAATATTAGGCACACCTAGATTTATTTCATGAAATTGAAGTTTGAGACTTCTCTACACATTCAGTCTTTTGTTAACTATCTTGAAACACAATTTGATAATAGACTTAAATGTCTCAAATTTGATAATGGTTTGGAATTTCAACTTTCTACTTTTTACTCTTCTAAAGGCATTTTACATCAAACATCATGTGTAGAGACTCCCTAACAAAATGGGATAGTAGAAAGGAAACACTAACATATTTTAGGGGTAACAAAGGCCTTAATGTTTTAGTTTAATCTACCCAAATGTTTGTGGACCTATGTAGTTAGCCATGTTGTTTATCTTATCAATAGACATCCTACTCTTTACTTGTCAAATCAGTCTCCATATCAGGTTTTGTATAATCAGGTTCTAGATCTTTCTTATTTAAAAGTCTTTTGTTGTTCGTGTTATGTGTCAACTCTTACATCACATAGGAAGAAAGTAGACCCCAGAGCAATAAATGTATTTTTCTAGGCTACAAGTTTGGAACAAAAGATTTTATCTTGTTTGATATGAAATTCAAAGAGACGCCTGAAAAATATTTCTAAATATTATTGCTTAATCACAATTGTACATGTATGATCAACATTATATAGGCTTATGACAATAATTACTTGCCTAAAATAGAACTAAATTAAAAGAAATAAATATGTCCTAATACAAGAATCAAATTTGTCCTAATAACAAAAATAAAGAAATAAATCTTTACAAAAGCTCAACACCCCCCTCAAGCTGATGAATGGATATCTATCATTCCTAACTTGCCAATAAGATCTTGAAAGAGTTCTGTGGGTAGTCCCTTAGTTAATACTTCTGTCAACTGATATCCTAAAGGAATATATGTTGTGGTTATGAGTCCACTATCCTATTTCTCCTTGATAAAGTGTAAGTCTATCTCAATGTGTTTTGTCCTGTCATGTTAAATCAAATTATATGCAATGTTAATGGTTGATTTGGTTTCGCAAAATAGTTTCATAGGCACTTCAAGCTTTAGTCTCAGGTCATCTAATATAATCTTCATCCATAGCAAATCACAAACTCCTTGTGTCATGAAACTCAGCTTTTGTACTTGACTATGCCACTATATTTTGTTTCTTACTTCTTCATGTTACTTTATTTCTACCCAAAAACATACAATAACTTGATGTTGACCTCTTGTCAGTAACTAAACCTACATAGTCAACATATGTATACACTTTCATGGATAGGTTTCTCCCATTTCTAAATAGTAATCCTCTTCCAAACGTAGTTTTAAGATACTATAGAATCTGATCTATAGCCTGCCTGTGTCTCTCCCGTGGATCATGTATAAATTAGCTAACAATACTGACAACATACACTAGATCTGGTCTGGTATGTGTTAGTTATATTAGTTTCCCTACTAGTCTTTAGTATTGAGCTTTATCCACCTTGTGGCTCTCTTCATCACTTGCCATTTTGTGATTCTATTCAATGGGTACACCAGTAGCCTTACACCCAAGCTTTTCGGTCTTTATGAGAAGATCTAAGATGTATTTCCTTTAAGAAATGAATATACCTTGCTTGGAGTTGGCAACTTCAATCCCAATGAAATACTTTAGCTTTCCAAGATCTTTCATTTTAAACTTAGCTGCTAATTTCTTCTTTATGAGTTGCTTTTCAACTAGATCATCTCCTGATATAATGATGTCATCAACATATATAAGTAGGACTGTGAGTTTACCTTCTTGTGAATGTTTAAAAAAAAAGTATGATCACATTGACTTTGTCTGTATCCCAAGAACACAATTGTTTTTGTGAATCTTCCAAACCAAGCACAAGGAAACTGTTTCAACCTGTATAAAGCCTTTCTTAACCTGCACACATTGTTCCTTCCACTAGTGGAATCGTATCCAGGGGGAATTTCCATACAAACTTCCTCCTCTAAGTCGCTATGAAGAAATGTACTTTTAACATCAAATTGGTGTAATTCCCACCAAAGTGGGCAGTAAGGGAAAGTAAGATTTTTATAGTGTTCATCTTAACTACTAGACCAAATGTCTCCTCATAGTCAATCTCATAAGTCTAAGTGTATCATTTTTCCACCAACCTTGCTTTATACCGGTCTAGTATACCATCAGACTGATATTTCAAAGTATATATCTATATGCATCTCACTAACCTTTTGTCACTTGGTCTCTCAACAATCTCTCATGTTCCATTCTTTTCTAATTTACCTATATTCTCATTCATGACTTGAATCCAGTTTTTATCCTTCAATGCTTCTTGTACTGATGTTGGGATTTTGACAGAATCTATGGCTGAAATGAAACTTCGGTGCTGCAGGGAAAGATGTTTAGAAGAGACAAATTGAGAAATAGGGTACTTGGGATTGAGAGAATACATTTTTCCTTTCCTCAATGCAATGGTTAAGTCATATAGGTTAGGTTTACAATTATTCAAAGACATGTTATCAGGTTCAGAAACAGAAAGTGTAGAGATAGGAGAACTTGTATCTTTAGTACTTACCATTAGTTTAGACGCTTGAAGTTGTTGTTGGGCCAGTTCGGATTTCCCTATCATTTGATACACCAATTTTTATATGCTAACCTTGGCCTTGACTTTAGCTAGTTCAGGTGGGATACTAGAAGAAGATGTCAATTCCTGTGAAGAGTCAAATAGTAAAGGAAGGAAGGACTCGAGAGAGAAGGACTCAGCCTCAGCTTCCTGAGTGTTCTCCCCCTGAAGTTGAGGAGGAGTAAAGAAAGGCTCATTTTCATGAAAAGTGACATCCATGGAGACGAAAAAATGACAACTTGAAGGGTGATAGCATTTGTACCCTTTTTTGTCAGGAGGATAACCCAGAAAAATGCATTTGACAGCACGGGGATCAAGTTTACTGTGATGTTGGCGATGTACATGGATAAAAGTCATATAACTAAAGACACGAGACTGTAGACTATGCATAATAGGAACTGATGGAAAGTGAGAGGTCATGAGTTAGACTAGAATTACATTACCCAGGACACGATATGGTAACCAATTGATTAAATATGTCATAGTTAAAATGGCTTCCTCCCAATGTGAGCTAAGAATAGACATTTGGAATAGTAAAGCTCAAGTGATTTCAAGTAAATGACGATTTTTTATCTTTACAACACCATTTTATTGAGGAGTATCAACACATAAGTTCATGCACAATAACATGCTCTTTAATAAATGTAGAGAAATTTTGGTTGACATACTCCTTACCATTATCAGAACACAAACGATTAATGTACTTTTCAAATTGGGTCTGAACCATATGGTAAAACTGAACAAATAACTGAAACAGATCTAATTTGTCTTTCATTAGAAAAAGCTAAGTTACTCAAGTACAATCATCAATGAAAGAAACAAATCATTTAGTGCCAGAAATGCTAGAAATAGATGCAGGACCCAAAACATCAGAGTGAATAAGTGCAAAAGGCTCAACATTTTTATTAGAAATAGATGAAAAAGTTACACGATGGTGTTTGACAAACTCACAAAGATAACAATGAAAAGACTCAATATATTCTTTTAAAAACAAAGATGGAAACATAGACTTAAACAAATAAAATGGAGGATGCCTCAGACGCTTGTGTTGTAACCAAATTTGAGAAGTAAGAGACTTAGAACTAGACCGATGATAGGAAAGTAACAACTTCTGATCAGGACCACAATTAGCTGGTATATTAAGATGATAGTACAACTCTCCATATTTCTTAACAACTCCAATCGTGTTTCCGATGACAAGATCCTAAAAGACACAATAAGAATAAAAAAAGGTTACAACACAATTATTATCTTTAGTAAGCTTATGAATGGAAATAAGATTATTAGAAAGCTTGGGAACATGAAGCACATTGTTTAAGTGTAGAAAGGGCTGAAGTTTAATAGTATTAGAACCCATAACTGAGGTGTGAGAGTCATCAGCTACGGTTATATGATGTTTACTAGAAGATGGTTGATAAGATAACAAAGGTAGTGAGTAAAAGGTTATTGTTACCAAGTGGCCTCAATACTCAAGAGGGGGGTGAATTGAGTATGTAAAATATTTTTGTAAATCTTTTGCAAAACGTTTGATTAACAATTTTCGTTGAAGCTATTGGATGATTGAAGTGAATAGATAAACGAGATTGAATACTTCACTCACAAATAAACAACTCAAGATAGAAAGAATTCAAGCAAAGCAAAATATCGAACTCAACTTAAGCAATTATAATTAAAGCACAAAGTAGAAAGATAGAGTTGAGAGGAACAAACACAAGATTTATCCTGGTTCAGCCACCAATCCACTTGTGACCTACGTCCAGTCCTCAAGCAAATCACTCGAGATTTTCCACTAAACTTCAAGCTTGAACGGGTGCTTGAAAACCTTTACACAAAAGAGCACTCAATCTCCTTGGGATGCCTCACCCTTGAGCTTGAGCCTCAAACCAGGGATGCCTCACCCTTTTCACTAGAGGGATACCTCACCCTCTTTACAACCTTTGAAGGATGCCTCACCTTCAACAAGGGATACCTCACCCTTTACAAACTTTGAGAGATACCTCACTCTCTTTTTCTCTAGAGGGATGCCTCACCCCCTTTACAAAGAATCAAAGTGTTTATAAAATGAAAACTCTCACAAGAGTAGATGATACAAATTGAAGCCCTATAATGCTCTTCAAGAATATCTCAACAATATATGCAAAAACAGAGCAAAAGTGATTTAAGGATGAATCTAGATGTTTCTCAAGTGTTGTTCAACCACAAATGATGCCCCAAGATGAGTATTTATAAGTTATTGGAACAAAAGAGCCGTTGGGGGCTTTAATGGGCAACATTAAAAGCCAAATAATATAGCCGTTGGGCTTGTCAGAATGTTGGTAATCGATTACAGGGTTCTGGTAATCGATTACATGACAGTTAGAACGTGTTCTTGGCTTTCTGGGTTTATGGTAATCGATTACACATTGTGGTAATCGATTACAAGACTTGTGTAATCGATTACACGCCCTCTGACTTTCTGGTAATCGATTACAATATTGATGTAATCGATTACATGACCTTTTTTATTGTGTTCTTGGATTTCTGGGAACATGGTAATCGATTACATAGATCTTTGTAATCGATTACAAGTCCTCGACTTCTTTGTGTCGATTACCAAGAGTGTGTAATCGATTACTTTCCACTTTGAACACATTTTTCAATCCCAATTAAGTCTCTAGGCCATTTTTATCATTTGGGTACTTGGACAAAACAAGATTTGCAAATGTTTACCATAAGCCAAGATTGAAATCAACATTTCTTTAAAAAATGAACTTTGAAAACAAGTTGATTTATGAGATCTTTGAAAAACCATTTGAATATAATTAAGATACCTTGAGAGCATTTCACATCGATGTTCTAAGACCTATATCTAATATACCTCTTTTGATCTTGGTCTTCTTCTCTTGGTCTTGATCTTTTCTTTTGATCTTGAACTTTTCTTTTGATCTTGGTCTTTTCTTTTGATCTTGGTCTTCTTCTCTTGGCTTTGTTATCATCAAAAACTTATTTGATATGCTTCATGACATAAGCATTCACATTCTCCCCCTTTTTGATGATGACAAAATAAACATTGAAAATAGAGAAATATTTGCATTCATTTATCTATCAGAGATTAAGCGCAACTCTCCCCCGTAATGTATGCATGAGATGGGATAAATGATTTTCATGTAAAAGCACAAAGCTCCCCCGTACACATGCAACATATTTCACTAATCTTTCACTAATCTCTCTCCCGTTGGCATTATCAAAAACAACATAAGCATTCATATTATATAATCATTTCAGCCCAACAAGATCAATATCAGAGTATGAATGGTTTAGCACAACAATATGTGATACCGATGGCAAATGCATATGAAAATTAAATCTTGGGCAGTATTTATCATTTATGCCAATAGAATTCAGAGTCATATTTAAGAGCAAATGGGGTTAGATAGAATTAATCATAAGGAAAGCATCATGACAAAGCTTGATGGCAGATAAAATGTATATCCCATGAATTTTTGCCTTTTAAAACCTTGTGTAATCGATTACATTGTCTGTGCAATCGATTACGCATGTTCTGGATTCCTGGTAATCGATTACATATGTGGTGTAATCGATTACATGCCTTCTGGAAATTTTGTAATCGATTACATTGGAGGTGTAATCGATTACCTGCTTTCTGACTTGGCTTGGAACGCTTGCCAGAGCCTTTGTAATCGATTACAAAGGTATTGTAATCGATTACCAGTTTACTAAAACTTAGATTTTACATTTTAAACAGAAAAAGATCAATTTTAAACCTTTCAAATTTGTTCCAAAGCATTCCAAAACAATTTCAAACATCATGTAGGCATATAATCCAACCAGATTGTGATCCAAAATATATGATCATGCGAAAAAGCTACTTTTATCAAGAATTACACCCTTTTGATGGATTGGTGAAGTTTTTGAGCTTTTTGAGGGTTTTTTGTCATGATGTAGTACCTGCAAAATAACTTAGGGGGAATCTCCAACGCTCAAGTCAGTATTGGATTCAAATATGATCAAGAACCATCATGATATGCAGCAAAAATGTCATGATTATACAGCAAGGTAGCATGTTATGCATCACAATAGCACATTATGCAGCAAAAGAAACAGATTATACAGCATATGACACATTTTGCAGAAAATTATGCATCAAAATTGTGTTACAAGAGTTTAGATGCATGATTGATCCAATATGCCAAGTTCAAAGATGTTTTATATCAAATATGCTATTTCAAACAAGAAATGAACTTATCAAGCATATTATTGCATATAAAGATATTTTCAAGATATAAAGCTTAGAGAAATACAATTTTAAAAACAAGTTAAGGCATAGAATTGATCTCCACTTATCCAAAGATTGCAAGTCCAAGCTTCTTGGAGATAAGGAAGAGAACTTGGAGTATTTTCTGATCTTGTGCTTGCAGCAGCCACTTTTGATATTCCAAAGTCCGTTCTTGGCCTTTAAGCACACCTACAACACACTTCAATTTTTGGCTTTTGGTACCCAAATTCTCTTGGGTCCTTGTGTGTTAGTGTTAGGCAAGGTGCCCTTAGGGATCCAAACCATTTTAGTTCCAATCTTGTTATTGATATTCTTCCTTATATTACAAGTTGATGCACTATGTCCTTTCTTGCCACAATGAAAACATTTTATAAAAGGACTTGTTGATGAACTTGAGGGAACAAAGAAATTTTTGTAAAGTTTTTGTTGATTTTTGGGATTGTACCCTAAACTAGCCTTTTGAAACACACATTTTTGATTCCCAAGCAATATGTTCAAATTATCTCTTCCAAGGGTAAATTTTGAAAGAGTATTTTTCAAATCTTCAATTTCCTTTTCAAAAGTTTTACATGATGAGCAAGAAAAGGATGTAGATGCATTATCAAGTAAAGAACATGTTAAGCATGAGGAATTTGCATCAATGAGTCCAAGAGTTTCATTTTCAATTTTAAGTTCCTCAATTTCCTTGTTTAAAATAGAGATTTTGTTTTCAAAAGAGGAAATTGTTTTCTTGGATGATGAAACGAGTTTTGCAAGTCTCATAGATTCATTATGCAATTCTTCAAATGCATCTTGCAATTCATCATATGAAGGAGAAGAATTTGATTCAAAATTTGAGGATGTTACCTCTATGTCATCTTCATCTTCCTCTTCTCCTCTAGCCATGAAACATAGATTGGCTTTCTCATTGTCTGAACTATCGGTTGAATCCATGTCATTATCATCCCATGCAATGTATGCTCTTCTTTCTTTCTTTTCCCTCGAGTACCTCTTCTCATACTTCTCCACTTTCCTTTGATAGATTGGGCACTCCATCTTCATGTGTCCCAATTCTCCACATTCATAGCATTTAGGAGTGGTTGAGGTTCCTTCCCTTTTGTGATAGGCATTCTTTAAGGGAAAGGGAGGTCTTCCTTGGGCTCCATTCTTTTTGAAGAATCTTCCAAACTTCTTTACTAGTAGGCCAAGATTCTCTTCACTAATTTCCAAGCCATCTCCATCATCATCATCATCATCATTGATCAAAGAGGAGGTGGCCTTGAGAGCAATTCCCTTCTTTTTCTTGTCAAGCTCCTCATTTTGGTTGAGTCTATTCAATTCCAATTCATGTTCTTGAAGCTTGCCAAAAAGTGTGGCCAATGTCATTGTTGCTAGTTTTCTTGATTCCGAAATAGCCGTCACTTTAGGTTGCCAATCCCTGCTCAAACATCTCAACACTTTGTTAATAAGATCTTCATTAGGAAAAGTCTTTCCCAATGAAGCAAGATGATTTATGATATGTGTGAAACGTTTTTGCATTTCTTGAATGCTTTCACCTTGGTTCATTCTAAAAAGTTCATGCTCATGAGTGAGAGTATTTATCCTTGATCTTTTCACTTCACTAGTACCCTCATGAGTTACTTGTAAGGCGTCCCACATTTCTTGGGCAGATTTACAATTTGAGACTCTAAAAAATTCATCATACCCCAAAGCAGTGATAATGATGTTTTTGGCTCTCAAATTATATTGGACCTTCTTTTTATCATCATCCGTCCATTCACTTCTTGGTGTATTAATCCTTTCACCATTTACAACTTGTGTGGGGACAAAGGGACCATTTTCAAGCATCCCACACATCCAAGTCAATAGCTTCAATAAAAATTTTCATTCTTTCTTTCCAATAAGCATATCCATCCCCATTAAAAAAGGGAGGTCTATAAAGAGAAGAACTTTCATAAAAATCATTTGAAGAGGCCATCACTTTCTCTTGAAGCTGCTAAGCTCTTTACACAAGAGCCTAGCTCTGATACCACTTGTTACCAAGTGGCCTCAATACTCAAGAGGGGGGGTGAATTGAGTATGTAAAATATTTTTGTAAATCTTTTGCAAAACGTTTGATTAACAATTTTCGTTGAAGCTATTGGATGATTGAAGTGAATAGATAAACGAGATTGAATACTTCACTCACAAATAAACAACTCAAGATAGAAAGAATTCAAGCAAAGCAAAATATCGAACTCAACTTAAGCAATTATAATTAAAGCACAAAGTAAAGAGATAGAGTTGAGAGGAACAAACACAAGATTTATCCTGGTTCAGCCACCAATCCACTTGTGACCTACGTCCAGTCCTCAAGCAAACCACTCGAGATTTTTCACTAAACTTCAAGCTTGAACGGGTGCTTGAAAACCTTTACACAAAAGAGCACTCAATCTCCTTGGGATGCCTCACCCTTGAGCTTGAGCCTCAAACCAGGGATGCCTCACCCTTTTCACTAGAGGGATACCTCACCCTCTTTACAACCTTTGAAGGACGCCTCACCTTCAACAAGGGATACCTCACCCTTTACAAACTTTGAGAGATACCTCACTCTCTTTTTTCTCTGAGGATGCCTCACCCCCTTTACAAAGAATCAAAGTGTTTATAAAATGAAAACTCTCACAAGAGTAGATGATACAAATTGAAGCCCTATAATGCTCTTCAAGAATATCTCAACAATATATGCAAAAACAGAGCAAAAGTGATTTAAGGATGAATCTCAGATTATAGCAATTGATAGATGTTTCTCAAGTGTTGTTCAACCACAAATGATGCCCCAAGATGAGTATTTATAAGTTATTGGAACAAAAGAGCCGTTGGGGGCTTTAATGGGCAACATTAAAAGCCAAATAATATAGCCGTTGGGCTTGTCAGAATGCTGGTAATCGATTACAGGGTTCTGGTAATCGATTACATGACAGTTAAAACGTGTTCTTGGCTTTCTAGGTTTGTGGTAATCGATTACAAGACTTGTGTAATCGATTACACGCCCTCTGACTTTCTGGTAATCGATTACAATATTGATGTAATCGATTACATGACCTTTTTTATCGTGTTCTTGGATTTCTGGGAACATGGTAATCGATTACATGGATGCTGTAATCGATTACAAGTCCTCGACTTCTTGTGTAATCGATTACAAAGTGTGTAATCGATTACTTTCCACTTTGAACACATTTTTCAATCCCAATTAAGTCTCTAGGCCATTTTTATCATTTGGGTACTTGGACAAAACAAGATTTGCAAATGTTTACCATAATCTAAGATTGAAATCAACATTTCTTTAAAAAATGAACTTTGAAAACAAGTTAATTTATGAGATCTTTGAAAAACCATTTGAATATAATTGAGATACCTTGAGAGCATTTCACATCGATGTTCTAAGACCTATATCTAATATACCTCTTTTGATCTTGGTCTTCTTCTCTTGGTCTTGATCTTTTCTTTTGATCTTGAACTTTTCTTTTGATCTTGGTCTTTTCTTTTGATCTTGGTCTTCTTCTCTTGGCTTTGTTATCATCAAAAACTTATTTGATATGCTTCATGACATAAGCATTCACAATTATATGGTTAGTTGCACCAAAGTCCATAATCCATAAATTTTCAGTACCAAAAGTATTAAAGGATTGAAAACAAAATTTCTTACTAGTCATGGTCAGAGAACAAGAGCCAAAAGGCTTACTAAGAAAGTCAATGAGATTTCGTAAGCGCTTTAGCTCATTTTTACTAAGAGTTAGAACTTTATCACCCACATTTGAGTCTTCACTCGGAGGCATAAAATCCAAAATGATCATATTTGTCTGACTTTGTTGCATACTCTTGAACCCTTATATGCGGTTAAGAACTTGGTCCTTCCCATGGAGTCTGAAGCAATTCTCCTTGGTGTGACCATATTTCTTACAATATGTACATCAATGACCCTCTCGGTTGGGCTTGGAGGAAGAAGTGCTTGATTTAGTTGTCTTACTCGTAGTCAAGGTTGATCCACCAATGGGCTTATCATCAAGCATGATAGCCCTATGACTTTTCTCTTCCCCAAACAGTGATGAATACCTCAGACAGTGATGAGAGTGTCTTCTTGCCTAAAATCTAAACCAAAATAGGGTCATATTTAGAATTCAGGCCAGAGAAAAGCTCAAAGATCCGACCCCTTTCAACAAAACTAGCTAACATGGAAACATCCTTGGTGTAGTCTATTTTGAGATTCTGGCATTAATCCAACTCAATCCACAAGTCATTAAGGGTTCCATAATAATTAGTAATAAAGAGTGCCCACTGTTTGGTAGCAAAAACTTTAGTCTTCAACTCATAGCAAGTGGCGATATCTTATTTCATAGAGAAAGCCTGACAAAGATTATCCCAAATTTCATGGGAGGAAGGAAGAAACATATAATTTATGCTAATCTCAGGAGCCATGGAGTTCCAGAAACACGTCATAATAAGAGAGTCATCATCATCCTATGTCTCAAAGTGAGGGTTATCCTTCGAAGGGACAATCCCTTTAATATGGTTTAACTTTCAACGACCTTTAAGCATAATACAAATGACTTTAGCCCATTGCAAATATTTTTTTCCATTAAGGCAATAGGTGGGGTGTAAGATTGGGGTGCGACTAGATTCTGCTCACAGGTCGTCGGCTTTGGTGAAGATGACGGGGACTAGCAAGCTAGGCGTGGTGAAGCAGCAGAGTAGAGGCGCTGAACGATAATGAGCCTAGGTCTGGTCGTAGTGGAAATCGGTTGTGCATGGCTGATGCGATTTGTAGTGGTCTAGGTGTGGTGGCTAGTTAGGATGAATCTGGAAGTTTCTGTGATGGATCTGACCGCTCCGACGAGAGGCTGGTGCCATTCTGGTCCAGTTTTGATTAAAGGCAGCAATGAAGTTTGTTAGAATCCCAATGATGAAAGATGAATCTAAACCCAACAATGAAGGCTGATTGTAGCAGAAACAACAGAGGCTCCCGGTGTAACATCCCGAATTTAATAACCATAGTATACTACTACAGTCACTAGATTCGGACCTGCTACTTAACAACTATGCGATTTTCAATATAACATAACGACATTATAAAGAAAATATGAGCCATTAATGAATGTATATATATATTTTACATCACAACAATATTCCTATAAATATCATATATACATCATTTCAAAATAAACTACCTAGCTACACTAAGCTAAGCACTCCAAGCTCCTGCTTCTCTTTTTGAAGAACTTGCACCTGGATTTACATGGCAATACAATCGGGGTAAGAAATCACATCTCAGTAGAAGTATTCCAAAACCAGCAGTTTATACAATCATACAGATTACACAACAAGAAGTATTCCACACAGTTAAAATATGCCATCACAGTCATTCCAACTATTTTGGGGAAAAACATCAAGTGAAAACACAATATTACTAGAAAGGTGACAAAAGCCAAAATCATGTCCTTTCTCTTCCTGAAATAGAATCTCATTTTATAAGTTGTATAGAAAACTCATTTCCACATGCAACTAATAAAATCACACTTCACATCACAGAAGTAAACTACACTTCATTCCCAGAAGCCAATAACAATAATATACAACTGCCCATACAATCATATACTATTGTCAAGCATGTATGAGTCGTAGTGAAGATAAATCCACCCCAACTACTCATCATACGTAGTGAGGACATCGCCCTACCTCGACTGCTCTGGATCGCCAAGAGTAAAGAAGGAATGTCCATCTTCAACTACTCTTTTACGATGAGGCATCTCACCCCATCAAACAACTAGGAGGAGCATTACACCTCAACTAGTCAAACTATACCATACAATCCCTAGTTACCTACAATAATTACAATAACAATTGATTTACATGCATCATGAATACTCTTCATTCACAAAAGCACAATAACACTCCCATCTCAGAAGTACGCAACAACAACATCTCCATCTCAGAGAACATGCAATAACAACATCTCCGTCTCAAAGACACGCAATAACAACATCTCCATCTCAGAGACACGCAATCGCCCATACGATTGCAATGTTTATGAGTTTATGTTATGATAGCAACCGCTCATACAATTGTCGTGTTATGCCAAGGTATGTCTAATGTATATGCCTATGCAATAACTTAAGTATGAAGTGAATAATGCATGATACCAAGTCCATGGTAATGTCATGAATGCATGAGTCCTGAACAAAGTAATGGAAGTCACATCCATAACCTTGGACAAGCACTGGAAGTCCATCCAGAAAATAACACTCCGGGTAGTGAAATCCATCAACTACACGGTCTTCAAAATGGCGAGGAAGTCCATCCTCGGAATCATAAGGAAATCCATCCTTATCAACACACAAACATAAAGAGTATACCATTCACCTCAACTATGTTTCACGATCCTATCATGCACAACAATTACTAATTACATCACATAATTAGTTCCACAATTGATTTATATGCACATCAAGTTCAGTTTACAACCATTTTATCCAAAATACTCTTAAAAGTAATTCAACACTCTCAAAAGAGTAAACATGAGTAATTCTAACACTTATGGAAACTCATTTTCTCAATTCACATTTCACAATATACATATGTATATCCATGCCTAATTACCTCACATAAATAGCATTACAAATCACTTTGATTTATCACATTCTCACGTCATTAAATACCCTTAAAAAGGCTAATTTTGATAAATGCACCAGAAGTACATCCTAACTTCAATTATTCTAAAATTTATACCACATGAAGCCTTATGTCTTAGTTTTCAAATGCCTCCAGAATCAGGTCATTCCGATATCTGCAACTCAAGTTATGCAACAAACAATTCAAGTTGTCTGAATGTTGTCCTACCCACGCCTAGGTTTGGTTTTACCACGCCTAAGCGTGGTTCTCTCTGTCTCACAGGGCTGAAAACTGATCAACCCACGCCTAGGCTTGGAAATATCATGCCTAGGCGTGACCATTCTGCAGAAAATTCTACAGAATGCGAAACACTGTTCCATTGGCCAAAATCTTAGATTTTGGTCACTCCAACTCAGTTTCTAAGTGATTTAGGATTCCTAACAAGTTTACTAACATGAAGGAAACATAAAACACTAATTGATTTTATCAAAATTGGATCAAAACACTAAACCTTTCATTAAAACCCTAAAATCCACACTTTACACCTTTTAGGTCCAAATGGCTAGATTCTAGTTTCTAATCCAAACTCTTAGCATTAGCAAGTCATAAACACTACTTATAACTCATCCAAGTAAGAAAATCTCATAAAATATATCTATATCTCATTTTGACCCTTTAAGCACCAAAGGTGCAATTATGGTGAAAATGATAAACATAGAAGGAGATGAGTAGAAAACCCCCTACCTCTTGTAAACAAGATGAAGATGAAGCCAAGGATGAGTCATGGAAGATCCAAGCTCCACTTGATTCCTCCTCCTTCTTCCTCTTCCTTCTCCTTCCTTCTTCCTTTTCTCTTTCTCTTTTCTCTTTTCTTTCTTTTCGTTTTCTGCCTCTCCTTCCCCTCTCAACCGAGAGTTAATAGGGAGAAATAGGAAGAAAAGTCCATTTTGCCCCTAAAACCATACTGAAACTTATATCTGCTAAGAACATTCATATTTCACCAAATCCAGTTCTCTAACCTCCAACAGACTTAAAATAAATCCTATGATTCATTAAAAATCTGTTTTTACCATTTCCATATTTTTTCATATCTACTGGCTGTCAATCCGATATTAAAACACACAACCAGTATGCTTAAAAATACCAAACTAACCCTGATAAATCTCAAATTTTAACTGTAGCATAGTTCACACATTTGTGACCTAGAAATAAACTCTCCACATTTATTTCCACAAACTAAGCAATTTAAGCCACTTCCGGAGCTAAAAACAGTTATTTTCTATACATAGCGTTGCAGCAAAGTGCCTAAACGTGCTCAGAAAGTCACAAAACTTAACAGACATGTTAAGTAAGTATTATGCTACCTCTGTATCCATATACAAGCCTAACATGTTTTTCCAAGGTGTTACACCCGGATCGGGAGGTCTGATACTAATTTGAAAGAATATTTTTGAATATTATTGCTTAATCACAATTGTACAAAGTATGATCTATATTATATAGGCTTATGATAGTAATCACTTGTCTAAAATAAAGCTAAATTATAAGAAATAAATTAGTCCAAATACAAGAATCAATTTGTCCTAATAACAGAAATCAAGAAATAAATATGTACAATAAAGCCCAACAGAGACCTTTATTTCTAGAAATGTATTTTTTTATGAACATATTTTTCTTTTTCTTGAAACTAATATTGTTCCTTCTTCTCCATTTGTGTTACATGTTTTTTTCTCTTTCCACTTCATTTAATTTTTTCTTTAATCTAGTTTGTTCTATTATTGCACACTCTGATCACATTGTTCCAATTAATTTTGTTCTTTCATCAGCTCCACATTTTGTTCCTCTTAATTTCAATCCATCTATTATTCCACCTCCTGGATAGTCTCACAGAACCATAAGTTCTCCTCGATACCTGTAAGATTATCATTGCTTACTTGTCAATTCAGCATCTACAATGCCATCTTCTAATGTCAGGAATCCCATTACTCATTTCTTAACATATGATAACCTTTCTTCTATTCAAAAACACTTTTCTTTAGCAATTACCTCTTCCCTAGAACCTAGTTCCTATGCAGATGTTGTAGCTCACAAGTGTTGGAGAAATGCTATTCAAGTTAAATTGCTTGGTCTGGAAAAGAATCAAACTTGGACTCTTGCTCCTCTTGCTCTTGATAAGAAAGTTATTGGATGCAAATGGGTTTTCAAAGTAAAACACCAAGCTGATAGGACAATTCAAGATATAAGGCTAGATTAGTTATAAAATGATATACTCAAAACAACTAGGATTGACTATTTAGAGACCTTCAGTCCAGTAGTTAAAATGACCACTCTTAGAGTTCTTTTTTCTCTTGCTTCAACTTTTAATTGGCACATTCACCAATTAGATGCAAAAACTACATTTCTACATGGTGATTTAAATGAAGAGTTATACATGAAGGTTCCTCCTGGTCTTAGTGTTCCTAATTCTAATTTGACCTATAAACTTCAGAAGTCACTTTATGGTTTTAAGCAAGCTAGTCGACAGTGGAATGCTAAGCTTTTTGAGGTTTTTTTTCAGTTCTGGATATAAGCAGTCCAAGGTTGATTACTCTCTTTCTATCAAACAATCCTCTCTTGGATTTACTGCTATATTGGTTTATGTTGATGATTTGGTCCTCGCTCGCAATGATCTACCTAAGATACTTTCTATGAAGAAGTTGCTAGATGGCAAGTTTAGCATCAAAGATCTTGATAACCTAGAGTGTTTTTTGGGGATGTACTTTCCATGAAGAAGGCTAGCATCACTCTTTATCTGTGCAAGTATGCTTTGGATCTTTTGCAAGATAGTGGCTTACTTGTTACCAAGCTTTGTTCTACACCAATGGATTGTGCAACTAAATATACTAAGGGATCACCTGGAATAGGACTTTATTTTCCAACAACCTCAGATATTCGATTAAAGGGGTTTACTAATTCAGATTGGGAGGCTTGTATAGATAATTGTATATTTGTTACTGGTTTCTATTTTTTTTCCTAGGGACTTCTTTAATCTCATGGGAAAGTAAGAAGCAATCCACTGTATCACACTCATCTTCCGATGCAGAATATAGAGCTTTAGCTCAAGCCACTTGTGAAGCTCAATGACTTGTTTTCCTTCTTCAGGATCTACTAATCCAACAACAGTGGTTCTCTATTGTGATAATCAATCTGCATTACATATAGCAACTAATCCTGTATTTCATGAATGCATGAAGCACATAGAAATGGACTGCAAACTGCCATATTGTTTATGATAAGTTTCAAGTTGGGGTTCTTCATTTGCTTCTTATTTCCACTCATTCTCATATAGCTGATGTTCTTACTAAACCACTAGCACATGGTCCTTCTTCCATTCTTCAATCCAAGCTGGGAATGTTGGACATTCACATTCCAGTCCATTGCACAATGGTCCATCAGTTGATTCTATAGCTCCATCTCCATTGGAAGCTAGTTATTCAGAAGTAATTTAGTTAGTTTGTTGTGTCAATTCAGTTAAGATTAGTTGTAATAATTACTCTAATTATGTAATTACAATTTAGAGGTTAACAGACTTGTATATAAAATGTATCTCTTATATAGTTACTTTTGAGATTGAATACAATTCATTTTTTTTCTCGGATCAAGATCCTCTTCATTTAGGGAGTAACAGGAGAGGATCCTGTTCAATGAATCCACACCTTACAAATTTTTTAAGCTTTCATCCATGGCTTCAATTGTGACACTTCTACAAAATTAAAACTCACCGTTTTACTTAGAGACTCCCTCCATTTATTTTTTTTTCGCCTCCAACTCCAACAATAAACCACCCACTCCACCGTCACCCCCTCCATCATCATTCATCCATCTCCCCCTCTCTTCTTTCACCATCATCATATCGTCCCCAGCTACAAATGCTGACAAGTGGAGCATTAGATTGACATTTATGTAGCAAGTACGGGAGATGCCATATTCATTTAAACAAGCACTGAAGATTGACTTGCGACAGAATTCCTATATACACTCAAGACCCAAATCTTCTAGTTGCTGAGGAGAAGAAAATTTACAGGTCCCAGAAATCCCTCTGCCATCCAAAGCTTGATTAGCGTCTCAGCCTGAACATTCTGAACAGAATCTGCTGTAGCGAATATCGATGGAAGATAAGCAAATCATTGCTTTAGATGCTAGAAGGGGAGGCAATGGAATAAACAATTAAGAATCTTCTTCTACGGGTAGGCGAGTAGAGGGGAGGGTTTGGTGAAGTGGCAAAGGTGACACAAAGGTAGCTGAAGGCGTCACCGACGACAATTATGTCGACGACGAACTCAGCGCTGACCATTCCGCTGATGCCGAACCCAACGAGGTAGAACTAGCGAAGTGTCTTGCAATTGATTAGATGGAATTTTCGGCCATTAATTTTCCTCCTTGGATTAGAATTTTCAACAATTAAATCCTTGTGTTGGAATAAGGATATGATGGTGAAAGGAGGGATGGGGAGATGGATGAATGATGATAGAGGGGGGTGACAGTGGAGTGGATGGTTTACTGTTGGAGTTGGAGGCAAAAAAAAAACAGGGAGGGAGTCTCTAAGTAAAACAATGAGTTTTTAATTTTGTAGAAGTGTCACAATTGAAACCATAGATAAAAACTAAAAAAAGTTGTAAGGTGTGGATTCATTGAACAGGATCCTCTCTTGTTAGTTCTGCAAGCTTCCACTTTGTTGTTGAAATTTTAACAGTGTTATACTTTTTCCACGTCAATAGTATGATTTTTTATAAGAAAGAAATAGGTGTATTATATATTAACTATATAATTTTAGCTCCTCTTTTTACTTATCTTTAACTTTTATGTAATGCACCCACCAACTTCTCTTATTTTGAGTTTCATTCTTTTCTTTTTAAAATCTATATTTCATTTTACTTATAAGTCTTGATGTAGAAAACACTCATTATATTGTGATGCATTTAATGTCTAATATTTGTTTCATTATTATTTTTTTACTCTTTTCATAAAGCTTCATATATAATAAAATTATATAATGAAACTAAAAAATTCATTTTTTTAATGTCAAGTATAACATTAGATGTAACTATTTTAATAAATACAAGATGTAAATATAATAATGACAAAGTAAAATAAATTTATATCATTAGGTTAATTTAAAAATAAAATTTTAATTATTAAGAGTAATACATTTATTAAGATTCTCTTGTTAAAGTAGGAAAAAAACATTGCTACATAAAAGAACAAAATAATTAGAGTTAGCATGTAAAATATAAATATCATTATCCTAAATCTTTCATTAGCACATACTAAGATATATATTTGATAATATAATCCATACTTTTTGGTCTCATCATTGAACTCATTTTGAATCAGTCATTAGCTTTATATATACTTAGGGTTAGCACCCACGTGGGGCGAGGAGTACCTCCCCGCTCCCCGTCCTCGCACCCTAACCCATTCCTCGTCCTTGGCCTTATTCCCCACCACAGGGAAATTTTCCCTCCTATTCCGTTCCTTGATTCCCCTGTGGAGATTCCCCGCTATATTAAAAAAATAAATAAAAAATTGAAAAAAATAAGAAAAAGATGAAATAAATTATTTTAATATTTTTAATTTTAAATAAATATAAAATTTAATTAAATATGAAATTACTATATATATATATATATATATATATATATATATATATATATATATATATATATATATATATTATAAAGGGTATTTTAATATATTTTTTTGGGACGGGGACCCCGCAGAGCGGGGAGTATGGTCCCCGTCCCCGTTCCCGAGTATACTTCGGGGAGATTTTTCTCCCCGTCCCCATCTTCTCGGGGAGAAAATCCCTGTATTCGGAGCCCCATTCGAGGCGATTCCAGCGAGGATCTCCAAAATGCGGGGAGAATTTCCATCCATATATATACTTATAAATTATTACATTTCAACTTATTGTTGTTGTTATGAATCTTTTTAAGTTAATTTGTTATTTATATCTCTATTGATATTGGAATTGAGAACGAAATTGGTCTAACTCAACCCTAAAAGCTAGCTCAAGGTGGGAAGGATTGCCAAAGTCTTTATAATGGGTACTTTGCCGCCCATATACATAGTCAATGTGGGATCTCAACACAACCACCTCACGCCCAGGATTGGACATTTGGAATTTGCAAAAGTTGACATCTGCGAATGGCCTAACAGTTGGGTTGATGGGTTGTTGCCTGCGACTTGGCTATTTAACCCATAATTCACACGAGTTAGGACTAGGCATCATTTTGTAAGTCCATTTAAACATAGTTTTATGTGCTTGGACCATTTAACATGTAGGTTAAATAGGTTGTGGCCCACTAACCCGCAAGCTAGCTCACTAAGTATTTATTTAAAAATTATATATATTTTGACGCATTTTTTTTCCAATTAGTTCTCTTACCTAATAATAAAAAAGAAACCTCTCAAGTCCAAATAACTTCAATGACCCAAATGTCGAAATAGAGACTAAAACTCTAAGTAATTATAAAAGAAAAGAAAAGAAAAGCCTAAAAAAGCAAAAAAAGAAAGTGACAAGCCAATGAGCTAACCTGTCAACTCACGAGCTAACACGGGTCTGGCCCAAGTTGGCATTTTTGTTGGCTCGTTTAAAACACTGGTCAACCCAGTCCAGCTCGTTTATAAGTAACTCGTTGTGGATCAAGTTGTTACACGAGGTTGACTCGTTACCCACCTCTACCTAATATTAAGACTGAAATAGACTATGATATTATATTAGAATTAAGAACGGACTAGGCCTAACTCAATCCCAAACATTATAAAAAGTATTTTGTCCATATATCCAACCAATGTAAGACATCAACAATTGATGATACTTTTATTAAGATCTTTTAAAAAAAATTGTTATAGATTAGGTCATGAAAAGAAACTAAAGAAAGTCAAATTTGTTTTTATTTAAAAAAGTGATTGATAACGAAAAAATTAGAGTGAACTTAACAAAATCAATTAAGATGGATTTGGTTTGGTTTACTTTAGTTCTCAAATTAGAAGCAAATTGATCAATTTTTTACTTCCTTTTTATTTTTATGACTTTGCACGAAAGTAAAGTGTTAATAAAAAGCACATTGCATACTATAGTTGATAAAACAGGTTCAACTTATTAAGTTAACCTATTAATTCACTATTTTTTTTGTGGATTGACTTTAAGAATTAAATTTATTTTTATTTTTTAATGTATATAACTTACTTTGCTTAACTCATAGGTTAAGTGGGTCAAACTTGGGTTGGCCCGTCGAGTTATTGTTTTTTCAAAAAAAATTGTGTTTGTAATATTTTTATAGGTATAATACTAATTTAAATTTTTTATTTTACTCTTTACAAATTGTAATTTTTCTATTTTTTAATTTTTATGGTATTTTTTGTTTTTTTTGTTTTATTTTTATTTTATTTTTTAGGCAAGTTAGGCGAGTTAACCTGCTAACCCACCATATTTATCTCATTTTCTCCTTTAGACGGACTAATCCGTCAACTCATCCTAAAATGGAGTGAGTTGCCTCTTCCAATCCATTTTTCAAAACGGGTTAATCCAGTCCACTCCTTATTTTGGTGGGTTGAGGATAAAACGAGTTGATCCATTTTGTCACATCTACTACATACCATTGCATATGGAAAATGATCAAAATGAATTAAAATTAAAAGTTTATGAAATTAAATAAATAAAAGTTTCTAACTTTTCACAACCAGCAATGCTTAACTAGTTATCCAACCCATTTTAAAATTGAGTTATGATCTGTTTTGAATTTATTATGTTTTTAGGGGGCTTAATCATTTCCCTTTCCCTTTACTTTTAAAATAAAATCATTTATATGATTATTTTGTACACTTAAGTGTCTATCAACTTAGGCTTAAATTAGTATGAATTAAATATTATGAATTACTATAAGTTATTATTAAATATTATAAATTAAATTAAATCACTATAAAATACTATGAATTAAATATATATATTATGAATTAAATATTATAAGGGTTAGATTAGTGTGAGTGAATCCTCTCTCTTTTTAAATGACTATGAATTAAATATTTCTTTATTCAAATCAAATCGTAAATTTTTGTTGGTGAACTCAAATCTTAATTATATTTTATTTCTCAATTTACATTTAATTAGAGGAGAGTATAAATAGAAAACTAAAAATGTCAATATCATTAATTTTTTGTTTTAACTCATCAAGGTTTTTGTTAAAAAAATTATAATATGGCCTCAAATTAATATAATGTAATTTGATGCTGACTTGTATTTAAAAAAAATAAAATGAATTTTCTAAGCATAACAATGATAGTAAAATATGAAGAAACATTTGATTTAGATTTAACCAGTTAGGTTTTAGATTTTAAAAAAAACCAATTAAATTGGTTGTTGCACAATGATCGCGACAGGAGCAGTGAAAAATTAATTGTTAAGAAATGAAATGGAGTCACTACCAATTTTATTTAAGTCAAGAAAAATTTAGAAAACCTTTTTATTTAAGGAAAAACTGGTTTTTTAAAATAGATTTAATTCGAGAGTCGATTATGCATAGGAAATGGTGAAAACTTTATCCCACAACGCCCTAATACATTTGTCTTAAAACAGTTACCTTAGTTAATCGTGCAAAAAGTATTGATAACCTTTAGAAATATTTATTTTATCCCTTTTTAAAAAATAGAAAAGAAATTAATAGATAAATTATGAAAATTTAATTTTGACTTGACATAATAGAGATTTCGCTCGTAAGTATGTCTGGGTGTAATGAAAAATTTAAAACCACATCGTTCTTTAGAAAAATAATTGTGAGTTGTTGTTTTAAAATTTGTAAAGATTTTTTGTTTTGAAAATTCATTTAATTTTTTTTATGTTTAAGAAAAAAAATTGAATTATCAATTTGTCACAACTTAGATGATACTAAAAGTTATAAGATTAACAAATTATCATAACTCAGCTAATCATGTTTTATTCTTCTCAACAATGTTCAATTATTTTATTTTTTCTTAATAAGATTATAAAAGCAACAATTAAGAAAAGACAATATTAATAACGTGATTAAAAAAAACATGCTGACAAGTAAGATAAATATAAACATACAATAGGATAAACAAAATCTCAATGAAGCCAACAAGGAGAATCTAAGATGATTTTTTTATTAATATCATTTTTATCTGTTATTTCCTTATTTAGTATATATATATTTTTATGATTTTCACTCTCTTTTTCTTTTATTATTATATACTTATTGGCCTTTCTAAAGGTTACAGGAAACAAGTTAGCTTTCTTGTTCTTAAAAATAATTTAATTTTTTTTAAAACAAGAAGTACTAAATTTAAATAACCCAAACAAGATAACTCAACATATATTTTTTTCTTTTTTTAGTTAGGTTTAAAATAAACTCCACAAATTCTAAACTACTTCTTACCATATTTTACCCAAACCCCAAAATTCAACACTAAATGTTTCAAAGTGTAATTTATTTATTTTTTTTAAAGATGTCAAACACTAAATCCACTAAAACTTCAAAGCCCAAAATCCAAACCTAACTAAAAACCTATTTTTTTAAAAAAAAATAAACCAATTTTCTAAAGGGAAAGAATCAGACACAACACCCAAAATCAAAACAAAAAAAAGATGAATTAGGGAAGGGTCTCTAGTATGCCAAAAAAATGCAGGAGCAAGGGAGGTATTAGGAGTGATGGGGTTGTGGCTCAGACAGTGGCATGAGGCGGACGACGAGAGGCGCAACGACATGGGGCTGATGGCAGCGACGCCAGATGATAAGAGACGCAACAACATGGGGTGGATGGCAACTACGTGGGGCGAAGGATGAGCAGCAGCAAGGGTTTGCGCAGTTTGGAGTGGTGGTACTGGCTTGACACAATGGCTTGCAAGTTTGGTTGGGTTAGCCGTGGAAATTTTGATTGAAGCATTGGAAGAGGTGGTTGTTGTGCGGGGTTTGATCTTGGTGAAGCTTGTTGTCTTAGTGTTGGGTTGAAAATGGTGTTTAAGGTATTTGTCTATTTGGCTTTTTGGTGTATAAAGAAAATGAGATGCAGTGGTAATATTTTTTTGGGCTATGGGTATTTGAGGTTAGAGATGGGTAGGGAATTTTTTTTTTGCTTTCTGTTCTTCTTGGTCAGTGAAGAGGAATGAGGAGATGAAAGTGGACAAGGAAGTCCATAAAGAAAAAAAAATGAACAAGACTCACATGTTTATGAGTTCAAATCAATGAAAAAATTTGCTTACCTTCTATTAGTGACTGGGGGATGACTCTTGTAAAATAGTTTAGCTTTTAGAAAATCCTCTTCTTTGCCTCACCCTCTTTGCTCTCTGATTCATTTTTTTTTTCAGAATTTAAACCTTTTCAAATTCTAATTTTCTCTCTTATATAACCAAGTTCTATATAAATCCAAACAAATCATGCATGTGGAACAAAAATTGTGTAAAAAGTGCAATGAAAGAGTTTCAATAATGAAATGGGGAGCACACAACATTGCCTATGTTGTGATGTTGTATGTGCAAGGAAAATGCCAAAGAGAAGTGAAAGGTTAAACGTTTTGTCCTCTCTATATGTGTATGTGTATATGCTTGAGTGAGGGTGTGGGTGTAACACCCTAATACAGATATCTAGATATATCCTAGATAGACAGAGATATATAAAGATAAACAGTACTAGAGACGTCACTTCTATACTACATACTAACATATATCCATAATCACAACTGAGTAATTATAGAAAGCCTTGAGAGATTACAGAAAAACTTAAACTCATACATATATATATATATACAAACTTAGCCATATGAGGGCTTATTGTAATACATATAACATAAAACTTACAGAACAAACATAAACTTATTACATAAGTTCTGTCTACTTAAAGCAATAAAACTACTCTAGTCTTCATGCTTTATCTTCTCTCCCTTAGCAGGGTTTGTACCTCTGTACCTGTGCCTTTGCCTGCATCTGAACCTGCATCTAAATTTACATGGAATAACAACTAGGGTGAGAATTAACATTCTCAGTAAAAACAATTCCAATACCAGTTCTCTATAACATTGTATATAATAAATATATAACAAATGCTATAATTTCTAACTTAGGAGTTTCCTCCTCTTTTCTCATAACTTAGGAGTTTCCTCCTCTTTTCTCATAACTGCACACTTTCTTATAGTGTGATATCAACCGATAGCCTACATACTGTTAATATATACAACGCCCATACAGCTGTACACACCAACAGTGACGGACAATGCTCATACAACTGTCCGTGAATGCAATGAAAATGATATGTAGTATGAATATGCCTAAGGAATCCTAAGAGCATGTGAATGAAATGCAAATACAAGGTTTTGTTTTGAAATACATGCAAACGTTTATTTTGAAAACAAAGAAGTTTACTAGGAACTAGTCAGTATATCATCCAGTAGTAATTAGAGGGAAAACTCATCCTCACATTACACATATCCTGGCACGCTGAGAAATTCGGGCTTCATCCTTGCTCAAAGAGCGTCTTTGGATTTTTCACTTATCTCCTTTGGCCTTGGCACTATTGAGGCATCAGGGTTATGTCCTTCTCATAAGTCCTTCGGACACCCATCTATCTCTTTTTGCCTCCATGAATGACATCAAAGGATACTCACCAGATCGATCCTACTTGACCAATTCATAGACTTACATTCGTACTTATATGCTTAGTTCCTTTGCGAGCTAAGCATATTCTACTCTTCTTATGTTTATCCTTTGTAATGAGGAGAATCTGTAATCTTAGCATTTGGTTAGAAATACTTGTTCCCTTAGGAACTTCTCTGATTTCTTACCTTCTGGCTAAATGACCTTACGTCATATAATGTTACATTCTCAGGTAAACATGACCAGTCTATCTCTCATACTTGTACCTAAACTTCACCTCATCACTCCTATCTCTTAAGTGATTTCTAATGCAACCTTATGTTGCTGAGGTGTTAGGTACTTACCTTTGGCAAACCACTAATCTTGGTTGCCCTAAGGTTCTTTCTCTTCACATACATACTAGCTTAACTGACTAGTATGTGAAAAGCTTAGTGTTATGTTTAACTCTTACATAAACACCATCTTACTCTCTTACAGACTCTACTCATCCTAGTGAAAGAGTCTATCTTAACTAATGCCTCATCTACCATTGCTTAAGGAAATAAATGAGCATTTCTCTAAAACTTTGTATAATTCACTCAACTTTAACTACAGAGCGTAATTCATGCATCTAACTTTCCTTTTTGTCACACTTATGGAAGTAGCTTATACTACACTTGTGTGCTAACATACGTATTTTGGTTATATCTAGTTTTCCCTTCTATCACACTTCTGGTAGTAGCTTATACTACACTTGTGTGCTTAAGGTTCCAGATACTTCTTTAACTATTCCAAACTCATGGAATACTTAAGAACTTAACTTCCATACTTTTGTTAGTATCTAAGGAAGTAAATTCCCTTTATCTTGTGCTTCTAACTCATCTTTGCTAATACATGAGTTATTGCACATTTCTATTCTACCTTATGATTATGACATCTTCTTAGTCACAATTCATCTTATTGTGTATTTAGCAATGTACCAGGTCTCACTTAACTTGAGACTTAGTACCTAAACATTCCCTCTTTGGAACTACTACACAATCTTGTCTCCACTCAAGTAAATCTAATGCAAGAGTGATTCTTACTTGCAACTCTTTGTTGCCTAAGGTTCTAGGTACCTTCCTAAGGTAATCCATTTTTCTTGGATCTCCTAAGGTTCATACCTTTCTCATTCTCTACTAGAGTGAATACTATTATTCATCCTAGTATACTTATCTCTATTGCACTATCTCACCACATCTTAAGTGATATCTATTGCAACGTTAAGTTGCCTAAAGTGCAATGTCATTACCTAAAGCAAACCTTTCCTTTAGGATGCTTAAAAGCCTATGCTTTCTCATACTTGATAGGTAAATATTTTCCACTTGAAAATATCTCCATTTGTGCCTTAACACACTTTAGGAAACATATATAAATGATTCCCTTAACTATTGAACTTCAAAACGTCCAAAAACAACATTTTAGAGCTTTAGGGTCTCACGCCGCGGCACGGCATTGGCACGCCGCAGCGCCCTGCTCTCGGGTGCTAATACTGGGCTGATTTGTGGTCTCACGCCGCGGCGCTCACACCCCACGCTGCGACGCCCATGACAGAACAACAGTTCTACAGAATGCTGCAGCTACGGGTTACTGTTCCAATGGTCATTTGCACAGATTTTGGCCATTTCCAAACAGTTTCTAAGTGATTCTATATTCCTAACTAGTTCATTAACACTTAGGAAACATTAATCACTATCTTAAACCTCTTAATTTGGATTCTTGAACCAAAATCCCTCATTCTTTGACCATAAAGCCCAAAATAGGCATCAAAGGTTTAAATGAATATTTCTAGGTTTCTAAATTCCGTTCATGACATGAACAAGTCATAAATGACCTAAGAAACATATTCATGTAAACCAAAAACATCAAACTCATCTAGAATTCAATTTAGCATACTAAGTTGTTTATATGCATATATAGAGAATCTACAGAGAATAGATGAGTAGAAATCTTAAACCCCTACCTCTTGAAGACTCGAAGCCTTGAAGCTTGATCCTTGATCTTCCTCTCTTCCTTCTCCCTTTCTTCTTCTTCCCCTTTCTCCCTTCTCCCCTCTCTCTATTTTCTTTCTTCCTTTCTCTGTTTTTTCTTCATTCTGCCGAAGAAATAGGGGGTGGGACACATAGGGAATTAAGAGAAAAGATTAACTTAAGTTTCTACACCGAAACTTATATCTGCTATGGACACCCGAATTATGCTAATTCGAGTTTCCCTGCTTCCAACAACTTTAGAATAGATCATAAGATTCATCTAAATTGTTGTTTCACCATTCTCATCATTTTCTATATCTGCTGCTAGTCATTCGGTATCAAAACGCACAACCAGTATGCCTAAAAATACCAAACTGACTCTGATTCTCTTGAAACTTTTATCACATCTTACTTGGCTTATTTGTGACCTAGAAATAAACTCTCTATGTTTATTTCTCTCAACTTAGCAACTTATGCTATTATCTGAGTCATTTTAAGTTACTTTTCAATTTCTGCATTGCAACTAAGTGCCTAAATGAATTCAGTTTGTCACAAAACTTGACTGACATGCTCAACAAGTCAAATGTTACTTTTGGTAACTATTTACCAGTCTAACATATGCTTAAAGGTATTACAGTGGGTATATCAATGCATGGTCCTCAGTAGAAAAAGGAAAAAAGGAGTAGACAAAGAAAGACAAAATTAGTTTATACTCAAAATGGAAAATGGCAAAGGAAGAGTACAAGAGGAGTGCAACGACCTTTGCCTCTTCATTTCTTTAATTATTATTATTTTTTGTTTTTTTGTAAATTTTTGCAATCATAATAGAGTGGGTTAAACAAACTTTTGGATTAAAAATTAGGGAAATGGGCAAAAAAAAGAGAGAACACATTAGTGTAATTTTTTTTTTTTTTATGATTTAAAATATTTTAATGATTCGGACAAAATTAAGTGTTCACATTAGTTAATTAAATTAATTGACATTATAAAAATAATCAACATACCATAACATAATAATTATAAAAATTTTTACTTAGACACTTGATAAGAAAACTAAAATAAAAACTTTTAAATAAAAATAAAGCATTGAATATATTAAAAATTAAATTTTTATTATTATTTACTTTATTTTCTTTAACAAGTATCCAACAAAACCCTAATTATAAAATCATTCATAAAATAGTTCAAAAATTAACTAAACGAAATACACACTAAACTAACCCTTCATACAATGTTAATCTGCCTAATCAAATTATTTTTGTCTCGTCTAAAGGAGTGTATCAGCCTAATCAATTAATTTTGTCTCGTCGAATGGATTGGATCTATGAATTCAATAATAGAATTAAATCATAGGCTGTTTAGTTGCCGGTTCACGTTTAGACCGAACCATACACCGTATGGTCCAACAAAAAATGTAAGAGTGAGAGAGAGACAAAAAAACATACACTTGTCAGTTGTCATCGAAGCACATCCAATGTACTTGTAGCGGGCACAGCCGGTAAAAGATTAATCTTTATGCTCTCTGCCTCTCTCTTCTATCTTCTTCTCACTCTTTCACTCTTTTATTCTCTCACTTTCATCTCCTTCAAAAATCATAAAAAAATATTCAATTTTATACCTTGTTTGTTAGATCAAATTCAAACCCCACTATTGTTCTACACTACAGTTATTTCTCACTCTCAAAGGCCACCCTTTTTCCACCGCATTTTCCCGGAAACTAGAAACTTCCTTTGCTGTTTTCTGGGAAAATATAAAAGAAGCATGAGAACTGCAAAGGAATGTGTCAGCTTTTTTTCTCCATGTGGGGTGACTGAAAAATTTAATCTTTGAAACACCTGCTTTTTCCCTTTTGAGGTTGCAGTGCAGTGCAGAAGCGCTCTCGTTTTCCACAATGCACAATGGAATCTCAGAGTTTCGAGGCTCTGGTGAAGCTCGCTTTTGAAAGTTTTCAGGAATATTGAATGCAACCCTTTATTGGCTCCATTTTGAACCCCTAACTTTGAGGTCAAAAGGTGAACCCATTTTACTCACTTTTGATCATGTCATGTTGGTAATTGGAAAATCCTATTGGCTTCAAGTTTTTCTGGGTTTTGGGCTGAGTTAAAATTTTGGGTTTGAGGGGAATGGGGGGTTTGAGTGTTCTAGTGGCTCTCAAAGTTGGGGTTTTGAACCTGTAGTTGGGTGATTTGAGGATTTTGAGTGATACCCCATGACAGCTCGTACTTCAATTAGTGCATTTTGGAGGTAAAAATTTGAGATCTGTTTTGGGAGTGTGGGGAGCTAAATTACTGTGCACTTGGTGTTTGATCAAGTTTGATATTGATTCTGGTTTTTATGGTTTCTTAAGCCTTAAAATAATGAAAAGAATGAGGCTTTCAGTGAATTTTATAGGCAGATGATGGATAATTAGAGCTAGAAGAATCAACTGGAGTGGTCACTAGTGAGATAGGAGTTTTCAGGTGATTGTTTTAGGAGGGTTTGAAACCAAAGTTATAATTTTTATCAATGTCTGGAGCTCCCAGATTGAGGTCTATGAATGTTGCTGGTTCAGAGGCAAGACCTGTGCTTGGACCAGCTGGAAACAAGACAGGGTCTTTGAGTTCAAGGAAACCAGCTTCAAAGCCACTGAGGAAGGCTGAAAAATTACTGGATGAGGTTGCATCAGCCAAAGAGAAGAAATCCTATCAAGTGTTGTCTTCAGTTGTCACTTCCTCTCCTCAGTCACATTCTGTCAGCGTTTCTTCGGTACTCCGCCGGCATGAACAGTTACTGCATTGTAATTTATCTCTGAATGCTTCATGTTCATCTGATGCCTCTACAGATTCATTTCATAGTCGAGCATCTACTGGAAGATTGACTCGGTCCTATAGCCTAGGTAATAGAAGGAAGCCGTATGTGTCAAGGCCAAGAAGTGTTGCTTCTGATGGTGTGTTAGAATCTCCCGCTGATGGTTCACAATCCAAGAAGAAGTGTGCCTGGGTCACTCCTAATACCGGTTTGTTCTTCTCCTTTGACTTTTCCTAAATTATTAAGGAAACATATTATTGTTGATTGTAAATTAACATTTGCCATAAATATATGGATAAAACTTAGATAAAGTTCCTTAGATATTATAATGATCAATTGCTTTATTAAGCCTTTGGCAGATAGTTCAGTTTCTTTTGGATGTTCAATTACTCTCAGGAACGTGTACATGGTAGTTCAATTCAGATTTGAATTTCCTTATTCTATATTAACATATTATTGTTGATTGTAAATTAACATGGGCCATAAATATATGTACAAAACTTAGATAAAGTTCCTTAGATATTATAATGATCAATTGCTTATTAAGCCTTTGGCAGATAGTTCAGTCTCTTTTGGATGTTCAATTACTCTCAGGAACGTGTACATGGTAGTTCAATTCAAATTTGACTTTCCTTATTCTATATTAAGATATTATTGTTGATTGTCAATTAACATGGGCCATAAATATATGTACAAAACTTAGATAAAGTTCCTTAGATATTATAATGATCAATTGCTTTATTAAGCCTTTGGCAGATAGTTCAGTTCCTTTTGGATGTTCAATTACTCTCAGGAACGTGTACATGGTAGTTCAATTCAAATTTGACTTTTCTTATTCTATATTTTTACACGTATTTGAGCTTATCTTGTGAATAGTAATATTATCATTTAACTTCAAGATAAATTTCAGTTCTTGAATATTTATATTTTACATTAAGTATATGCCTCCATTTGGATATCATAGTATATGTTTGCATATAAATTGACAAATGAGCATGAACCCTGGTTTTTAAGGGTGCCTTTTAAGATATTGAGTTCCTTCCATTTGCTTGTGCTACAAATATTCATGTATGCTATGGGCTTCTAGCCAAAATATAATAAAACATGCATTGGATGTCTACCTTTTTCCATGGATTTTAATTGATGTTTTTGCCTGTTGAAGAGAAAATTCGAAATTCTAAGTGACTAAATGTTGTGAACCTTATATGTTGATGGCTGTAGAGATAAATATACATGAACCAGCCATAACTTTTCTAGAAGTTCCTCCATAACGCTTATGTTGTGAACCTTATATGTTGATGGCTGTAGAGATAAATATACATGAACCAGCCATAACTTTTCTAGAAGTTCCTCCATAACGCTTATTTTGAGTTTCAAGTTCTGAACTAGATTGGTCCTTTTTTAGTTTTGTTTTCTGAGACTAAGTTCACCTGTTGATACTAGAACCATGTTATGCTACTTTCCACGACGAAGAATGGGGAGTTCCAGTACATGATGACAAGTATGTGTTACACTGAACTAATCTTTTATGCTGATTGAAAAAGGAATATACCTTCATATATTAGATGCTTTGCTTGAACACTTTTTATCTCATGTAGGAAACTATTTGAGCTTCTTGTACTTTCAAGTATTCTGGCTGAACTCACTTGGCCAGCCATTCTAAGCAAAAGGCATACTTTTAGGTATTCTTCTCTGTCGAAGTTTTGTTTTTCTTTTTTCTCTTTCTTAGCCTCAAATTTCCTCTTCACTTTGTTCGCTTCATTTTTGTTAACGAGGTTCTTTGCAGGGAAGTTTTTGCAGACTTTGATCCAATTGCTGTGTCAAAATTGAATGAGAAGAAGATGATGGCACCAGGAACCATTACAAGCTCCCTACTTTCTGAACTTAAATTGCGTGCTGTAATTGAGAATGCACGTCAAATATCAAAGGTAGATTAATTTTCTCGTCTTATGTAACCTTTGGAATATGCAAACTCTTGGGGTTGGTTCATAATTATTTGGGAAAAGAGTATGCAACCTTCATGAACTTTGATCATTTTGCAAATCACTACTAGGAATTTTAAAATTTTTTTAATTAGTCCTTAAATTTTAATTAATATCCCAATAAATTTTTCTGTTTAATTTGAATATGTTAATTCATTAACTATGATAATTTATTTTGTAAGGAAAAAAATATTTAAAATTAAAATTTAATAAACAAATTAATAAATAGTTCTTAATTAATGTTAATACAAATAAAATGATATCATGTAGTATTATTGTTAGTAAATTAACGGATCTAAATTAAACATAAAGATCTATTGAGACATTAATTAAAATTTAAAAACTAATTAAAAAGATTTTAAAGTTCGTAATAGTGATTTGTAAAAAGATTAAAGTTTAATAAATCTCTATATTCTTTTTCTTAATTATTTAATTCCTGGACCATTGGAAGCCAAGAGAATCATAGGATTCGGGCTTGGCGGTATTTCACTGCCATCTCTAAATCCATTATTCTGTATTGGGTGTTATTTACACTGTCCAGCAACATCATAGTGATTTTACCGGTTGACATTTCATACTTCCCAATTCATAATTTATTAATATAAAGTAGAATCGTGGGGTTCTTGAATGTTTATCCTTATTAGGATATGTTAGTTAGGAAAGTCAACTACTTGATGTCTTGCAAGATTGATGCCAATTTTTTATTTATTTATTTTTAAATTTCTGACTTCATTTTCTGCATTGATCATTGGAAGAATTACCAAAAAAGGAAAGCAAATCAAATCTATTTCAAAAAAGAAAATGGTAAGTATTAATTGACAATGTTAAAATGAATGATACTACTTACACTGTCATCTTTCACATATTGTGCACCAACAGTTAATATGACTGCATTTGAATTTGACAAAATAGTGAGGCCATGGGGACCACTTGAACTTAAATGCAGTCAATTAGTAGTTTGTGCACAGTTTACGAAAAATAAATATGTAAGTAGAATCAATCATTTGTGTTTTGGTAATTGACACTTTTTGTTCCGCTTTTACAAATTTTGAAGTTACTGTATTCATTCCATTATTATCTTTTAATCTTCAGTACAATATATTTTCTTACCTGGAAAAGATAGATGCGCAAAGAAAATGTGCACAGAAACCTACAGACACACGAATGGGTTCTGTACTGTTTAAATAGTTGAAATTATTTAGCAACTCATTTCAGTATTTGGGTGGTTTCTGTATAAAAAAAAAAAAACAAAAGTTTGTGTATCTATCAATACTGAGTCTTACACGTATAACTCTTGACACTTTAGGATGTCTTAAACTTTTGCTCGATCAATTGAATGGCTTTATATTTTCTTTCCTTTATTTTTTTTGGCCTCCCTCACGATCAAATTGAATGACTTAAAATTGATGTTTAATGATTATTGGATCAGGCAGGTTAGGTAATAAAGGTAAATTGCATGGTGGTCCTGATCCTTATTCAATTTGCATGTCCCACATGGGACAAAACATGATAGTAATCTTCCGTACAGTGTGAGGCTTGTAGTAATCTAATTTGCAACAGTGATATGAAACCCAATTATTTGGATTCTTTAACCTGCCAGCATGCTTAGCTGAGCTGGTACGTCCCAAGTCATCATCTATCAGACTAGATGTTTTTCCAACGATTTAATCACTACTACAATGCCCTTTTTTTCCACTGAGCTGGCATAATTGCAGATTGCACAATTTGCATAATGGCTATGCCTATGATTATCATTCCAACTAACTTTTTGCAGGTTTTCCCTGGTGCCAGGTCATAGATGAGTTTGGGTCCTTTGACAAGTATATTTGGAGTTTTGTGAACCACAAGCCTATAGTTAGCAGATACAGATATCCAAGACAGGTTCCTGTGAAGACACCAAAGGCTGATGTTATTAGCAAAGATCTGGTGAGGAGAGGTTTCCGTGGTGTTGGCCCCACAGTGGTATATTCCTTCATGCAGGTTGCTGGTTTAACCAATGACCATCTCATCAGTTGCTTCAGATTCCAGGAGTGTATAGCTGCAGCAGATGGGAAGGAAGAGAATGGCATCATCGTGGATAATAATAATGCTGAACAAAAGGAGAGTGATAACATGATGGAATCCGATCTATCCATTGCTATTGATGATTTGAGTTTCTCCTCTGATTGATGGTTCAACTGTGGTGTCAAGTGTAATACTCTCTTAGCCTTGGATTGAGTAATGATGGAGGGGAATTTGTGTATAAATCTCATGGTGTCCCTAAACATGGTGGACCTAAGCAGAAGTGAATTAAATCAACTGTGTACCCTTGCTGCTGTACGAGGCTTCTGCCTTACAAATTGGTGTACAATTTTTTGTACAGCTAAAAATATCAGTGATTAGAATTTTCCTTGAAGCCAGTGGCAGCAGGCAATAGATAACCAGTTGTTGATATGTGTCACCGTCTCATATGAAGAAATTCTTAAGTGCCATTTAATGATAAACATATCAACTTTGTAGGTCATTCTGATTTAGAAAACTTTATAACGGACAACAATGGTTAACATTAAATATCACGTAATAAGAGATATGTTTCACTACTTGTTTTACTCAAAAAGCACATAGTAACGCTGTTTGGTTTTGATTATTAATCCCCCTTCGAATCACCATATACACATGCATGCATTGTATTGGACCAGCTAGAATTATGTGATTGACGCGTCCCACTTGTAATGGTTGACAATGATAGAACACTGGCTGTGTTTACCTGTCACCGTGGAGTAGGGAGTACTCCTTGTTGATAGACATCTGCTGAGCATGGTTTCGAGATCAGCAACAATTGTGGGGTATTGCTTGAGATCTTTAAAATGATAATTCTGACGGATGGTCGCTGATGACCTGGAATGCTTCAGAACTTTTTGCATTCTCATGTCTTCAATCTTTAAGCAAGATACCCGGAAATATAGACTAGGAACTCCACTCCAGAAAGCCACGAGGCCTCGTCCATCTAATTGAATTGCCAGCTAGAGGAATACTTTAAATTTTTTTTTTGGTTAGGTTTTTTTAATGTGTTTAAAACACATGATTCAAAATAATTTTTTTTATAAAAAATAAAATATTTTATACATTTAAAATATTTAAATTATTATACAAAATTTTTTATTTTAATTTTTTTAACAAATATCTTTAAAACATTTTTAAAATTTTTTTATATATATATTTTAAGCTAATTTTATATCTGTTAGTCTGCTGAAGTCATTTGTGTTTTCATGATTGTAAACTCAGTTATTACACACTCATAAAGTACATATGCATTATAACATCAAATCAATTTAACTACTTAACAACTTATAATTAAACACTTATTATCAATTACTGCAATAGTAAGAAATAATTGATTAGCCATTTATTAAACATTTAACCAAAAAATCAAGAATTATTAACCACTTATAATAATTAAACACTTACTATACAATAGTAAGAAATAATTGATTAACCAGTTAAACATATTTAACCTATAATAACATGCCTATATATAACCAATAATTTGCTTATATTTAACCAATAACATATTTTGTTATATCCTCTTAAAGTATCTTAATAATTTTTTAATATTTAATAAAAAATAGATATATTTAATATCTTAAAAATATAAAAAATATTTAATATTTTCCTTATTTAATAATTAAGAGGATTATTAAAAAAATTTAAAATTATTCATATAAATATCATTATTCTTACTCTGATGCTATGGAGCTTCAGTGATTTCAGATGATGACTTTTTGTCTTGTTTTTCCCTACTGTTGTGTGTAATTGAGCTCATTATTTTCTGCGTCTCGAGTCAGCTGCAGAAGCGTATGAATGCACAAGTCCAAAAATGGAAGGAATCTCGATTTATATTTGCCATTATGACATCTAAAATTACTTTTCATTAAAAAGAAAGATGATCAGAAAAAAGGATACTGCATTATTGAGTCACTAAGGAAGAGCACCACAATCAAACGTCAGCCGTTATTATCTATTACATAAATAGTCTTACAAAGACAAATGACAAAAGGTAAAGAACTCCGTATAGGAAATGCAACAAAAGAAACAAACAACCAACCGTCACCACCATCATGAGATAAATAGATCATAGCACCTACAAGATCCGAAAATGACATCTGCAAGCATTTAACAGAAAGGAAGCTTAGCAATAAATATAAACATATCAGCACTAGTAGCAACTCAACTAATTTAGAATAGTGGTACAACAACAACAGCAGCAATAACAACAAAAGTCTTTTTTCACTAGATGATTCTACTACATTAATCAAATGACACTATTGTACTCTATTAAAAACCAAGTCTGATAAAAGAATATTTTCTACATGGTCTAATGGCTATTACCAGAACCAGTGAGAACATTTGACAGTTTATTTCAAGGATCTCTAGCCTATAATAATATAGCCATTCCACACAAGCAATGACTTATACTGAGATCAATTGAACGATTTTTCATATATGAACATTTTGCTGCCAGAAAGAGTAATCAACAAGGATTTCAAGCAAAAATAGTATACAATAGCTTAAACAAAGTGATTCATGACTGGGGACAATGCTCACTAGCAGCACTGTAACAGATAAATATCAGCCCAAAGACAATAAAGAGTATCAGATTAATAATAATGATGAATTATAATGACCATAAGTTACAAGTAGAATGTCATCTCATAAAACATTTACAATGAAGAAACACGTGTATGTTAAATATGATAGGGACGTTTGGGAACTACTTGATCTCGTGATCAAATCTAAGCCAAGCTGCTTTACCTGCACTTTAGCCTACCATTCCCCTTCCCACACTAAGTCATAGACCTCCTTTGTATCCCCCAAAAAAAAATGATAGGAACTAGGAAATCAAGTATACCTCCAATCGAAGAAGCTCAAGAGGACCATTAGAGAAAATGGTAGCATTTAAGGTGAAAGAAAAGTCAAGATAAAAGATAAGACATCCTCTAGAAGCGTAAATAAAATAATAACCTATAAGGAATGGCATTAGGGTTTAGGGTCCATTAGGAGAAATGGTCCATTAGGGTCTTGGACTTGAGGAAAGCAAGAAAAAGTAAAAGGAATGGCATTTTATGCTTATTTATATTTACCTACTCGCTAAAACAAAACTGGTATGATTCTAAAAGCACACTAATAAATAATAAAGAACAAAATAATAGGGACAACAAGCATACCCCAGTAGACCTCTGCCTTGCCAAGTTCTAGGTGTAACAGTTAAGTTGACCACTGTGCCTTGCCTCATAATAACAACAGGTACTGTATGACCTACGTTTGACTGAGCCTCAGAAGAAAGCCTTTGGAGCAAATTATCACCTGCTTCCACATTGCCAAATTTCAAAATTTGATCTCCAAGTTGTAAACCATCCTCTGCTGCTGGTGATGCATCTGAAATCTCATCAACCATTGCAAAGGGTCTACTAACTAACACATCCACATCCATCGAGTTGAGGGAATGTCTCAGAAGAACATTTTGCGATGGTGTTGATGCAACATTTGATGAGGTTTGAGTATCTGATCCATCATCATTACCTTAGCAGAAAGGCCAACATTCAACATGATGTAATAAATATCATTAATTATTCTTATACAGAGAGTAATCTAAGGTCAAAAAATAGATAGAAAAAGGACAGCTAATCCCAGAGTTCACACTTCAAAAAACCGTACCTTTGCAAAAACTGAAAATTAGTTAACGACAAACAATCATCCTTTCTTACATTGTATTATTGTAAGGCTGCATGGCAGCTCTGCAATCAGATTTTTGGCATTTTTGAGGAGCAGTAGCTATGTCTAGTCGCTTTGGAAGTTGGAACAATTTTTGTCAATCCACTTTAGAGGCTTTGATAGAAGGAAGGATTTTAAGATCCTTTGGAACTGGGCATGCTTTGCAGGGTTTATGTGCTTATAATTGGAGGATAATGCTAGCATTTTTCGTCAGAGATTTCTTCCCTCACATCTCCTATGGGATAGAGTGGTAGTTTGGCTTCTCTATGGGTGTCAGCTGAGCTCACGGTCTTGGTGCTGCTCGGGGAGGGGGCAGAGGGAGGGAGGATACTATTATGGATTTGCAAAGGGATTTGTGAGCTCTCTGTTTATGGTATCCCTTGTTTTGTTTGTATATTTGTTTTCATAGGGTTTCTCGTCCACCTATGTACTTCTTTCTCTCAATAAATTATTTTTCTCAAAAGGAAAAATTACAAAATGCAATGCCAAACCTTTTTTTCAGATATATAAATGACACAACAACTGGCAGATCAAATATGGAGGAAAGATTTTGTCATGTGGATCACGTTCAACACAAAAACAGACTTCAGCTTTAGAATCTCTTCAAAATAGCTTACACAACTACTTTGACTATGTCCCATAAGCTAATGATGAAGAAATAGAATATAAAGTGTCATAACTTATGACAAAACAAGCTATGGCATTGGCAAAGTAAGCAGGGCAGGGAGGGGGGGAGATGGGAAGAGGGAGGATCAAACATGCAGCTTGAAGGAGTAAAAGGTTGTTCCAACAAATTTTGGTCCCAACCTTTTAATTTACTCACATTTAGTGACTGAGCAAGTAGGCAAGGAAGGAAGGGAAGGCACATCAAAACAGAAGGAACAAACAGAGACACAAGATTAGAAGCAGAAATATCATGTTATCATAAGGAATAAAGACACTGCTATGTATTGACAAACAAATGGTTGACGGTATTGACAAACGAATGGCATCTTAATTCCTTTAAAAACTTAAGTCTACAAGAGGTTACGAAAGCCTGGAAAAATGAGTTCTTTCAACATAATCTAAATAATTATATCCACCAATAAACCACCTATACAGAGTTAAAAAAATAATAATATTTCTTTTAAGTCGCTGCAGTTATGTAAGCTAAATATAGCATATTCCTTTATCAGTATTCAGTGAAAACAAGCTATCTTTTCCCGTTATCCTATTTAGCACTATAGACTGTACTATGAAAATTTCTCAAACCCAATATCTTCCATATGGCTGCTACTGAAGATAGAATCCATCTTATGAATGTCACGTGTATTGTACATAGGTGATGCAGAATATATTGTCTTCAAGGGCAAACAATGTTCCACCTTGTAAAATCAGTAAGAAGCCAAAGTTACTGTTGACAAATGATATAATAACATTGCTTCTTTTCTGATACCTGAACTTTTGAAGGGTGATGATCTATTTCCAACTCTTGCTGAATGCAAAATTTGAATATTTTGATTTATCTTCTCAGTAATCTCCTTGTGGTCATTTCGCAGCTCTGCAAAGAGAATGAAAATTATGAGAAAGAAAAGTAGCAGCTCATTCATGTAACACCGATCCTACACTAGCACCTTTGGTGTTCACAGCTGCATAATTATCCCTTTCTCTCTCTATTCCATTTCCTTGAATTCCCAACTAGACTAGTAAAAATAATACAAACAAGCATAAAGATGGAAAACACTACAGTATACCTAGCAACCATAAAAGAGCAACTAAACTAGTAAATACTGAGAAAATTGCTACTTGATATACCATAAAAGATTATGGCCCTTAAACCCAGTATTTATCACATCAATAATTTGTACCATCATCTTTTAGAGGGAAAACTTATGCAAATCAATATTGTTAGCAAACATAATGAGTATAGGGAACACATAGTACTAGTAGTCCTTCAATGCGTTAAAAAATCCTACATGTTTATCATTGAATATACCTGCAAGACGACGTCGTTCAGCTCGAACAGCTGGAATGTCAATATCGGTACGAGGAAAGCCCTAGAAAATGAAGCATCGTCTCGTCAAGTCTAATTATTTATGCAAAAAATACTTCAAATTTGTGGCAAGTATCTGAACGAACAACATTAATCGGAAAGCAAGTTGAGAGAACCCAAAAAAAAAAAAAAGAAAAAAAGAAAAATTAAAATAGAAAAAGAAAACCTCGGAATCGACGAGATTGCCGGACAGTCCAGGAGCGCCGGGCTGAGAGAGGCGAGAGATAATAGCATTCATCTCAGCCTCCACGGCGCTCCGCTTGTCCATCAGAGACATGGTTTCTGCCTTCACGTTGGTTGCCACCATTGTGACATTCCCTAATCAACCACCACAACTCTTGTTCTTGCTCTATTGCGTATAGTTATACCACTGGTATAGGAGAAGTTCTAGACACTCCCGTAAGAATAATTCTAAATCTTTTTAAACGATCCTTCTAATAATTTTTGTATTTATTAAATAAAAAGAGTATGAAATATTTTTAATGTTTTTAAGATATTATATATATTTATTTTTTTATTTAATATTTGTTTATTAAATATTAAAAAATATAATATTATATTAATATGAGAGGATCGATTTATACCAATATAAATTTTTTTTAACTTACACTTATTTTTAATCGTTAGATCTACTTGAATCTAATGATTGAGATTGTTCATTAAAAGAACAATTAGATGAAAGTGAATTTAACAAATTGAAAATAAATATAAATAAATTTTTTTTTACTAATATAAGTTGATCTCTCTCTATTAATATAATAAAATATATCACTTATTATTTATAATCATATATATTGATAGATTAAAAAATAAAATATTATTAAATTAAATATTAACAGTTATAAAATTATCTAAAATAATATAAGAATTGTTAATATTTATAATTTTGTTTTACTTATTTAATAAAAAAATAAAAGAGTGTGATTTTAATAAAAATAATAATACTTATATTTTATTTTAATAAAAAGAGAGAATATAATTTTTTTCACTAACTCTAATTATCTATAAAGACGAACATTATTACGTATACATGAGACATAGACGTAAACACAAATACTGGGGACACACCAATTTCAAAAATTGTAGAACACTACCAATTATATATATATATATATATATATATATATATATATATATATATATATATATATATATATATATATATATATATATATATATAATTTCAAATTTTTTTAAAAAAATTCATAATTCATTAATATCATTTCTATAAACTTCAAGATTTATAATATTTTAATATATATTATATATGTCAATATTTGCTATTTAGTAAACCCCTTCTAAAAAAAAACATAATTTCTATTGACATAATTTAAAAAATCTCCTAAACTAACTTTTTTTAATAGAACTAATCATGTACAAGTACATGTGTATAAAAAAAATAACTAAAGGGAATATTGATGTTAGGTAAGTTTCGGTGACAACGAAGTGGATGACTTGGTACAAGTAGAGGTAGAAGGAGCAGATGCAAATAGTGCTGTGTGAAAAGATAAAACTTAAAAGTCTAATAGTGGCATGTGAAAAGATAAAATTTAAAATACTGATATGTGAAAATAGTGACTTGGGACGTCAGTCATGTGAGTTTGAGTGAGTTACAAGCTTACTAATTGAATGTTAGTCATGGAAACTAAGTTTTTTTTAAAAAAATATTAATGGGTCGTGTTCAAGACGTATCCCAGTCATGTCCAAACATGTCTGAAAAGTGTTCGAACGTGTTCGCGATGTGTTCAAATTGAAAAAAATAATCTGTTTTAATCGAACACATTTGAACACGCAGGACACGTGTTAAATACTTTTGTTATTTTAGATTATCTTTGCCATTTTAAATACTTAAGTATTCTGTATTCCAAATTACCTTCTCCATTTTATTTCCATTTGTTTTTACTTCATCTCTGATTATCATTTAAATGTTAAACATTTTTATTAATCCATATTATATAACTTTTCTATTTTAAATACTTAAATATATCGGGTTATTTTTGAGATTTACATACATATTTTTAAAATACATATAAAGAAATTCATGACCACATAACCAAATTAAACTAAAATTAAACTTCAATCAACCTTATGGAAATAAAAAGAAGTTTAACGAATCCACCATCTTTGCTCGACAAACCAAATACAGGTAAACAAATAGAGGTCACATAAGGAACCCAAAAAAAAAAAGGGGGGGGGGGGAAGCAGATGAGCAGATGCTGATACTGCGAGAGAAACAAAAAGAATTTAAAGATACAAAGAAACAAACTAACAAATTGAGCAAAAAAAAACCCACCCAGAAAAGCACTATTATTCTACAGAAAAATACTCAACAGAAAAGCACTATATTTTTTCTACTTCAAGTCTCATGTCAACTACCAAAACGTACTATAAGCACAAACAAACCAAGAAAGGCAAAGAGAACCTAGTGTGTAGCCCCTATGCTTTTCATTATTGGAAGCTTAATCATTTCCTTAATCTTTTCCTTGAATAGATGTATACCTGGTGAAGGCAAAGAAAACCAAGAAAGCAGATATTAGAGGTACTAAAGAAACTGTGTGGGCATTCGAATCATTGGTGGTATTTGAGTTGAACTTGAAGGAAAATAATGGCCCATACCTTTTATATCTACACTCAGTCATACATAAAAAGAAAACACTATTAGTAAATGTCAGATTAAGAAAGCCAAATCAAAGATAGTAATTGGAAAGTGACAATTTAATAATAGTAAAAGATCATCCTTAGTATCTGGTGGAAGCCTATGTGATATGGCAGCACCACCTATTAGCACATTCCTTGTGGCAAATAAAGAACGGAACTTGATGCCCTGTGGCTGTCCTAATTTAATTGTCAAGGTTTTCTAGTGAAGTGGGTCATAATACTCTATCGCAAGAAATTCAAGATTATTGTTTACTATGATGTCTAAGAAAACCACCACAAGATAAAATAAAGTAAAAAGAAATTGAATAATTGGAACCGAGAAAGGAAGATGAAAACATGTACATGCACAACAAAGAAGCTAGGCTACCCAGCTTTGATAGCATGTGCAAGAGCAATTCTCATTCAAGGTTTCAAATTGCATCGAACAATGATGGCCAACAGGAATGAAACTTCTTGCCTCCATTCAATTTGATCCAACAGGCTCACGGCCAAACCACCTAACACCACCCTCCACTCTTCAATAATTCAAACCAACCCCACTTCTTGAATCCTTACATCATTCTAAGACACTTTATAATTGAGATCTTAGCCTAAATCTTCCATCTTCAACCTTGTTCTTCAATCTCAAGATCAAGGTTTTTTTTAGGTGAAGTTTTCTATTCTTCATCTTTCTTTTCATTTTCAAGATTCTAAGACCGTACTTTGGTTTATGATTATCTTTGATAAACCTTGAATGTTAATATTGTATGTTTTCTTTGTTTTTAAGTTCAACTTGATAGAGAAAATCTACTCGAAGGAAGCATACAAAGAGCTTTGGAGGATCATCTAAGGTAAGAGGGAGATTTACCTCATCAACCAAGTATGGTGGTGAGGAACGAATTTGTGTTTGTTAAGTGAAGAATCCATGTGAGGGTTGTTCACTTATTTGTATAAATTTAGTGAGTTGTGCTTATTTTATTTTATGTGATTTATAACTTTGATAATATGTATGAAATTGTGGTAGTGTAAATATGATGATTGTATGCTATAATTTATGCTTGAAAGGAAAGAAATTTTTGGTCCCAAAGACCTATGAGGCTCTCGGCCTCCATGCCCAAAATGGGTATTCTAAGTTGAAAATATTTTGTTAATGATGAAGTTAGATGATTAGGAGGTAAGAAAGTGGATTAATGAATTTTGGTTCTAAGGACTACATAATTCTTGGCCATGAAGCTTAAATAGAGTAATCCAAGCAAAAATGTTTTATTAATCATGAAATTAGAGGATTAGGTGATAATAAATTTGATTAAGGATTTACAAAGGAAATGAATAAGGATTTTATAATTATATACTAAGTGGATTTCAGCCATGATAAGGAAAAATAGTCTTGGAAAGTGAAAGGGAATTTTAAGGCATTTTATTTAAGTGGATTTTTAGCAAAATAAATGGAAAATATTTTATTAAATTAAAATAAATCAGATTTTTGGGAAAACGTCAGAAAATATTACTTAGAGGTGTTTTAATGAGAAAATGGGAATTTAAAATCTAAATTATATTTAAACTTAGAAAGTTTCAAAATTGAATTTAAAGCGTCAAAAAATATTTTATACAGTGAAAAACAGTAGAAAAACCTTACGCGTTTCAAAAACTTGGATTTTTGAGTTATGCGATTTAGAAAATGTTTAAATATTTTTACGCGATTAAGAAAATGTTGAAAAATATTTACGCGACTTGAAAACACAACAAAAATGTTACGCAATTATGAAAATGTGATAAAAGTACTATGCGATTGACAAACAGTAGAAATACTGTCGGGTCGACGTACTGGACCCAGAAATACAAAATTGTGACTTTGGCCTGTAATTGGCTTGTTTTATGCATTGAATCATTGATCATACACTGTGAAAGTCTGGTGGACTATGTTAAGGTCGGTGGCCTAGGAGTTGAATTACACCTTAGTGCGGGTGCGATAGGCATAGTGTAGGTCACTTGTTGACCTTGGGGGCGTCGGGGTGCAGGTTTTCCACAATGGATAATTGGTAGCCCTACTGTGCTGTGGATTAGACCGATGCAACACACCAACGATCCGGACCGAGACGCTATTCTTAATCACGATCTAGTGTAGAATGTCTTGTATAAAGCCATGATGTACATTTTGAAAATACTGAAGCACTTGATTTAGGCTGACGAGATATAAACATGTCTTCTAGATCTTTCTCTCTAAAATTGTGTTTAGCTCCATATAATAGGAAACTGGTTCATTATGCATGTGCATAATCTATCTACATATCATTATAATATTTCATATCTGTTAAATTAATTGATACTTGATGCCATGACTGTAATCATTGTTTGTTATATCTGTATGATATTACTATCTTTACTGTTTCTCTACTGCTATGTTGCTATTGATGTGGGTGATCTCACCTCTCTATGTGTTATTTCTATATTATATTTATGTTTAGTAAAGACGGTGAGGAAGACGAAGAGGAGCCGCATCCTTTTTGTTTGTGTTGATTTATGAGTTTTTGGGATGGCATCGGGACGAGAACTTATTGGTTATGTTATGGTGCACTTTCATGGAGGTACAAATGCGTGGCACATTAGCTTGGATACGAAGCACATGGTGTACTGTGGAGAGGTTACTGTGCTTGTCAGTAGGACCCGACATGAGGTTGCTGCTTTTACTTTTAGCACCAATATACGTGTAGAGTTTAATATGCCTGTTAGAGAAATCTGGGGTGATTTCCATTATACCCCAAGGGAGGACTCCGTGGTATCTTTTGCCGGACTCCTGCTTGTAGGGACATACCTCAACTGGGGACTTGGTTTGAGGAAGAGGAGGAGGATCCATCTGAGGGTCTTACTCCATAGGTATGGTAGACTTGGGCTAGTCTATAGTTGTTGTAATAATTGTATTTATTTCTTTTGAGAACTTCAGTCGTATGAATTAAAGTTTATCATTAACTTATATTATGTACGTAATGTATAGTATTCAGTGATATTGTCTAGTATTTTGATATTCTGGTAAGTTTATATTATTAACGAAAAGAAATTTTACAACTCGTATTATTACATTAATAATTGTTTATAACTTGGGGTTTATAATAATTAGTCAGAAATGTGATACCCTACAGTGAGTGTTACATTAGTTGGTATCAGAGCCCAAGTTAGAGTCTTTTGAATTTGTGGTTAGGTCAATCTTGTTTGTGTTGTATGATTCTCTGTATTTGGTTTTCGAAAGGAAATAATATTGTTTGAGATGATTGTATTTGGCTTTCATTGTGTTCTATTTAGTTTGATTTTGAAGAAAAGCGATGGCTGGCAGTAGAGCTGGATGTGACAATGAAAGTATGACTGCAGCTGCAGAAGCTATGCAAAGGATGGCAGACGTCATTGTACAACAGAACCAAAGAGTTGCACAACAATAAGAAGCGACTGCTGAAACTCAGAATCTGTCGGAGTTTTGCTGCAACAACCTGCTTCAGTTCAAAGGAGAATTTGATCCGGAGAAGACAAATCTTTGGATCAAAGAGTTGGAAAAGATATTCAGAGGAATGAGATGTACCGATGAGAGGAAGGTAACTTACGCTACCTTTATGCTTGTTAGGGACGACGAAGATTAGTGGGCTGGAGCACAAAGATTGTTAGAAACGGAAGGAAGAATGATTACTTGGGAAGTTTTCAAGAATAAGTTCCTAGAAAAGTACTTTCCAGCTAGTACCAGACATGTTAAGGAAATGGAATTCCTTGGCTTGAGACAATGAGGAATGTCTGTATGTGAGTATGCTGCAAGGTTTGAGAGTTTGTCAAAATTCTCGAGGTACTTTCAACTACAGCCGGATGAGGAGTGGAAGTGCCAGAAATTTGAGGAAGGTCTAAGGCACGATATGAAGAGATCAGTGTTACCACTAGGAATAGAGCAATTCCTAGCCTTGTTAGATAAGTGTCGTCAGATCAAAGAGTTGGATCAACATCGAGACACAAGAAACCGAAACTTTGGACCCGCTTAGTTCCAAAGAGGAAAGAGTGGTGGCGGTAACCGTTATCAGCAAAAATCATATTCTAGACCACCGGGGGGTCAGCCTCAGCAACAATCGTATGAAGGAGGTTCTGGTAACAATAAATTTGGTCAGGCCGAGACATCTTCATCAAAATGCCTTAAGTGTGGAAATGACCACTTGACAAAGGATTGTACAATCAAGGGGATTATATGTTTCAGAACCAGGAAGCCCGGACACATTTCAAAGGATTACAATCAACTCGAGGAGGAACCCTCTGTAGGTAACGTACGTGCTACAAGACCTCAGGCGGGAGGAAGAGTGTATACAATGAGCGGAGAGGAAACCTCCAAATCTGAGAATCTAATTATGAAGGAATGTGCTATAGAAGGTAATCCTTTAACTATGATATATGATTCGGGAGCGACCTATTCTTTCATTGCCTGTGACTATGTGGATCATTTAGGATTATCTGTGTCTACATTGCCTTTTGACTTGGTTGTTTCTACTCCTACTGATAAGCCTGTAGTTACTACAAAAGTTTGCTTAAATTACCTTGTTTGTGTTAGGGATCAAATCTTTTTTGTTGATTTGATTTGTTTGCCTTTTTCAAAGATAAATGTAATTTTAAGAATGGATTGGTTGTCTTCTAACTATATCCTGCTAGATTGTTCCAATAAGACTTTAGTTTTTCCTGAGACTAAGAATTCTAGATTTCTAACGGCCAATCAAGTCAAAGCTTGCTTGAAGGAAGGAGCTCAAGGATACATGTTGCTGTCTTCCTTGGAGGTCAAGAGTGAAAAGGATGTAAAAGCTATTATTGTAGTCAACGAGTTTCCTGAAGTCTTTCCTGACGATATATCGGGATTACCACCAGAAAGAGAAATAAAGTTTTCTATTGATCTTGTACCAGGAGTTAGACCTATATCAATGGCACTATACCGAATGTCACCGTCAGAGTTAGTAGAGCTCATGAAACAGTTGAAGGAACTATTAGAAAAGCAGTTCGTGAGACCCAGTGTGTCACGTGGGGAGCCCCAGTACTGCTGGTTAAAAAGAAGGATGGAACTTCTCGCTTATGCGTAGATTATCGACAGTTGAATAAAATCACGATTAAGAATAAGTATCCTTTTCCGAGGATAGATGATTTGATGGATCAACCGAGGGGAGTCGTTGTATTCTCTAAGATTGACTTACGTTCTGGTTATCACCAAATTCGAGTGAAAGTGGAAGATATTCCCAAGATAACTTTTCAGACGCGATATGGGCATTATGATATCAAGTGATGCCGTTTGGAGTGACGAATACTCCTGTAATATTCATGGATTTTATGAATAGGATCTTTCATTCTTACCTAGATAGATTTGTCATTATCTTTCTATTCTCGAAGCATGAAGGAACATACATAACATCTCAAAGTGGTTCTCCATATTTTGAAGGAGAATACGTTATATGCTAAGCTGTCCACATGTGAGTTCTGGTTGAGCAAAACTCAGTTTTTGGGTCACGTGATTTTAGAGGAAGGAATTGAAGTGGATGCGTCAAAAGTTGAGACAAATTCTTCAATAGGAAAGACTGAAGACTGTATCAGAGATCAATAATTTTATCGGATTAGCCAGTTACTATACTATCGAAGGTTTATTGAGGGATTTTCCAAGATAGCAGGACCTCTCACCCTGCTTACACGAAAGAATCAACCTTTTGCATGGACTGATGCATGTGAGGAAAGTTTTCAAGAGTTGAAAAAACGATTGACTACTTCACCAGTGCTAATTCTACCTGATCCCAATGAACCTTTTGAGGTGTATTGCGATGCTTCGTATCAGGGTTTAGGCTTTGTGCTTATGCAAAATCGAAAGCTTGTTGCATATGCTTCGAAGCAATTAAAGGTGCATGAGAGGAGTTACCCTAGTCATGACTTAGAATTGGCAGCTGTTGTGTTTGCGTTGAAGGTTTGGAGACATTTTCTTTATGGGGCAACATTCAATGTCTACAGTGATCACAAGAGTCTGAAGTATCTGTTTGACTAAAAAGAGTTGAACATGAGGTAGAGGCAATGACTAGAATTTTTGAAGGACTACGATTTTCAACTACAGTATCATCCTGGAAAGGCGAATGCCATAGCAGATGCCTTGAGTATAAAGATGCTTAGTGTTTCTGCTATGATGGTCAAGGAGAGTGAATTGATAAAACAATTTAGGGATATGAGGTTGTCTATAGAACTGACGCCTGGGAAAGTTTGTTTGAATATGGTCACCATTTCTAGTGATCTAATGGATGAAATCCGAGAGAAGCAAAGAGGTGATCAGTATTTGCATAATGAAAGGGAGCTGGTAAAGTAAGATATTGAGTCGGCATTTAAGGAAGGATTTGATGGGATCATAAGGTTCGAAGATTAGATTTGTATACCAAGTGATTTGGAACTCATGAGATTAATTCTTGATGAAGCCCATAGGAGCAAGTTGACTATGCATCCTAGAGCGACCAAAATGCATCAAGATCTGAAGCGATTATATTGGTAGCAAGGGATGAAGAGAGACGTTGCTAAGTATATATCATCCTGTTTAGTTTGTTAGAAGGCTAAGGTTGAACATTAAAGACCTTCTGAAATATTGTAACCCTTGGCTATTTCCAAATGAAAATGGGATGACATCGTAATGGATTTTGTTGTAAGACTGTCAAAGACTAGAAGAAGTTATGATTCTATCTGGGTAATTATTGATCAACTTATAAAGTTAGCACACTTCTTGCCAATTAATGTCAGGTACTCAATTGAAAGGTTGACCCAGGTATACATTGGTAATCGTTAGACTTCATGGTGTAATCTCTAGTATTATTTTGGATCGAGATTCGAGATTCACGTTAAGGTTTTGGTAGAGTTTACAAGAAACGATGGGAATGAAACTTCGTTTAAGTTCTGTTTATCACCCACAAACGGATGACCAATCAAAAAGAACAATTCAGTCATTAGAAGATCTATTAAGAGCGTGTGTGCTAGAACAATCTAGAAGTTGGGATGAATTCTTATATCTGATAGAGTTTACTTACAACAACAGTTTTCATTCAAGCATAGGGATGACACCCTATAAGGCATTGTACAGACGATGATGTAGAACACCGTTATGTTGGTACCAAGATAGAGAAAGTGTCACATTAGGGCCAGAGCTTGTACAACAAACAACGGAGAAAGTTAAGATGATTCATGAAAAGATGCAACCACTCAAAGTCGACAAAAGAGCTATGCTAATAAGAGAAGGAAACCTCTTGAATTTGAGGAAGGTGAGCATGTGTTTTTAAGAGTGACACCCACGACTAGGCTTGGATGGGTTATTAAGTCTAGAAAGCTCACTCAAAAATTTATCGGGCTATATCAGATTCTTCGTCGAATAGGTCTGGTAGCTTACCAAATAGCATTACCACCTTTTCTTTCCAACATTTACAATGTTTTCCATGTATCACAATTAAGAAAGTATGTCCCTGATACAGAGCATGTTATTACACCAAATGCGGTTCAACTGAAAGAAAACCTGACTTATGAGACACTTCTTGTTAGGATTGAAGATAAACGAGTGAAGCAACTCAAGGGAAAGGAAAATGTCTTAGTAAAGGTGGTCTGGAACGACGTGACTGGAGACACAACGTGGAAACTTAAGGATAAGATAAAGAAGTAGTATCCATATTTGCTCTAAGATACAATGAATTTCAAAGACAAAATTCTTTTTAGAGGGGGAGAGTTGTAGCACCCCGAATTTTGTTTTTTTTTGAATATATATGAGTTTTATATTTTTATGATTTTTGTGAATTTTTTTGAATTTGGATTATTTTAATATTATTTCGGGCTATATGTAGGCTCGGGGAGGGCCTGAAAAAATAAAAAAAAAAATTCATGATTGAAAAATTTTGGACTGTTAATTTGGGGTCGGGGGAGCTTACTAAATTCGAAACCGAAAATAATTTTTGAAATTTTCTTTTATAGTAATTTTGTTCTATTTTATTATCCATTGAACAATGCTATTATCCATTGGGTAAAGCTATTATCCATTGGGTAAAGCTATTATCCATTGGATAATAGACACTATTTTTATAAGTAGTAGCTATTATCCATTGATTAAAGTATATCGAAAAATATCTTGATGGATGGTTATCCATAAGCTTAAATATCTTGGACATAATTATGATAAATTATGACAACTTTAGATGAACCAATAGGATCTAGTCTCACTTTGTGGCTTTGACTCATCTTTGACAACCAATAGAAACTAAGAAGCTAGCCACCCAACCAATGAGAAGCAAGCTTATAGGAGAAGTTAACCACCTAACCAATAGGAGAATTGCTTGCATGCTAAGTTTGGAGGCTTTGCAGTGAACTTGGACCTTCCTAGCTTCATGAAGCCCATGACCAAGGCCATTTTGGAGGACTATCCTACACTTAGTTTCATTTCTATTTTCATCTTCTCTTTCATGAAACAAAAGCTAAGCCAAAACTCTCTCACTTTTCTCTCCTAGAGGCTTACAGCCAAACCACCTAACACCACCGTCCACTCTTTAATAATTCAAGCCAGCCTCACTTCTTGAATTCTTACATCATTCTAAGACACTTTGTAGTTGAGATTTTAGCCTAAATATTTCATCTTCAACCTTGTTCTTCAAGCTCAAGATCAAAGTTTTTTTTAGGTGAAGTTTTCTATTCTTCATCTTTCTTTTCATTTTCAAGATTCTAAGACTATACTTTGGTTCATTGTCATCTTTGATAAACCTTGGATGTTAATATTGTATGCTTTTTTTGTTTTTAAGTTCAACTTAGTGGAGAAAATCTACTCGAGGGAAGCACACAAAGAGCTTTGGAGGATCATCTAAGATAAGAAAGAAATTTACCTCATCAACCAAGTATGGTGGTAAGGAACAAATTTGTGTTTGTTAAGTGAAGAATCCATGTGAGGGTTGTTCACTTGTTTGTATAAATTTAGTGATTTGTGCTTATTTTATTTTATGTGATTTATAGCTTTGATAATATGCATGAAATTGTGGTAATGTAAATATGATGATTGTATGCTATAATTTATGCTTGAAAGGAAATAAATTTTTGGTCCTAAAGACCTATGAGGCTCTCGGCCTCCATGCCCCAAAATGGGTATTCCAAGTTGAAAATATTTTGTTAATGATGAAGTTAGATGATTAGGAGGTAAGGAAGTGGATTAATGAATTTTGGTTCTAAGGACCACATAGTTCTCGACCATGAAGCTTAAATAGAATAATCCAAGCAAAAATATTTTATTAATCATGGAATTAGAGGATTAGGTGATAATAAATTTGTTTAAGGATTTACAAAGGAAATGGAAAAGGAAATGAATAAGGATTTTATAATTAGATACTAAGTGGATTTCGGCCATGATGAGGAAAAATAGTCTTGGAAAATGAAAGGGAATTTTAAGGCATTTTATTTAAGTGGATTTTTAGTAAAATAAATGGAAAAGATTTTATTAAATTAAAATAAATCAGATTTTTGGTAAAACGTCAGAAAATATTACTTAGAGGTGTTTTAATGAGAAAATAGGAATTTGAAATCCAAATTATATTTTAAACTTAGAAAGTTTCAAAATTGAATTTAAAACGTCAAGAAATATTTATACAGTGAAAAATAGTAGAAAAACTTTATGCGTTTCAAAAATGTGGACTTTTGAGTTACACGATTTAAAAAAATGTTTAAATATTTTTAAGCGATTGAGAAAACGTTGAAAAATATTTATGCGACTTGAAAATGTGACAATAGAAACAATAGAAATATTGTCGGGCCGACGTACTAGACTCAGAAATATAAAATTGTGACTTTGGCCTGTAATTGGCTTGTTTTATGCATTGAATCATTTATCATGCATTGTGAAAGTCCAGTAGACTATGTTAAGGCCGGTGGCCTAGGAGTTGAATTACACCTTAGTGCGGGTGCGATAGGCATAGTGTAGGTCACTTGTTGACCTTGGGGGTGTTAGAGTGTGGGTTTTCCACAATGGACAGTTGGTAGCCCCACTGTGTCGTGGATCAGACTGATGCAACGCACCGATGATTCGGACTGAAACACTATTCTTAATTACGATCTGGTGTAGAATGTCTTGTATAAAGCCATGATGTACATTTTGAAAATATTGAAGCACTTGATTTAAGGTTGACGAGATACAGACATATCTTCTAGATCATTCTCTCCAAAATTTTGTTTAGCTCCATGGAGTAGGAAACTGGTTCATTGTGCATGTGCATAGTCTGTCTACATATCATTGTAATATTTCATATCTGTTAAATTATTTGATACTTGATGCCATGACTGTAATCATTATTTGTTATATCTGTATGATATTACTGTCTTTACTATTTCTCTGGTGCCATGTTGGTATTAATGTGGGTGATCTCACCTCTTTATGTGTTATTTCTGTATTATATTTATGTTTGGTAAAGACGGTGAGGAAGACGAAGAGGAGCGACATCCTTTTTGTTTGTGTCGATTTCTAAGTTATTGGTTTTTAATGGGATGATTGAACTCATTATTGTGCATAATTAGTTATGTTCATATTTTGAGTACTTTTAGTAATATGCTAATGTGGTGATTGGATTGTTGCGAATATTGTGTGGATTAAATTGCTCAGTGATTCTAAAATTTTGATTTGGCATGTTGATGATGTTATTACAGAATTAAAGAATCTATTTGTGAAATTGGCTGGTATTGGATTACTGTGAGCTTTGTTTGTTTTAAATCCATTTTACTGATTTACTAAGCTGTTCACATGTTACATAATTTAATCTGGTTGCAGGTTCTGAAGTGCAAATGAATTGTTGGTAAATATGGCTTCCATTAATTTTAGTTGTTGACTTGATTTAACCTAATCGATTAATCTTTGTTGAAGGATACTCATATATTCCTTTTTGTTTGTGTTTTTCAAGATAATCATCATGCCACCAAAGAAGAGGAGCAGAGGTCCTTCTGGCGAAGGCTCTTGTTCTGCTTCATTTGATGCATGCAGGTTCCACTCATAGATGCATGAAAAATGGTTCACCAATGCTTTGCTGAAGAGGAATTTTGCTCGGGAGTGGGGATTTATTTTAGAAGAGAGCGAGTATCCAAAAATTCGTTCTCAGCTTGTGAAGAGAGGTTGGGGCAAATTGTACCAGATCACCGATCCTAAGTCAAAAAACATTGGTCCATGAATTTTACGCCAACGCTTTTACAATTCTCGATGAAGTAACCAGATTTCAAAGTGTGATATGGGGGACCCAGATAGAATTTGGTAAGGACGTGCTGAACGAGTACTTTGGTCTAGAGTATGATTTACTCGGTGAGTGTGACTATCACTACTTGCTTAGTCACTACTAAAATTTTCAGATTTAGAGACGAAACAAATTCCGTCTCTAAATATTTAGAGACAGAATTAGAGATGAAAATTGCTCCATTTCTAAAATTGGCATTTCTAAATATTTAGGGACGAAAAAAGTCCGTCTCTAACTAAAAAAATTTCGTCTCTAATTAAAGACGGCTATCGTCTTTGAAATATAATAATGATTAAATTAGAGACAACACTATTCTATCTCTAAAATTAGAGTTAGAGACGAATTTTTTCATCTCTAAATTCGTCTTTAATATCTTAAAAAATATTAAAAAAATAGGCATCTAGTTGTGATTTGTCACAACTAGATGCCTTCATTGTGTCAATTGTGTGTGATTGTGATTCAAACAAATCAATATATAAAGTACTAGAATTAATTTTAACTAAACGACCAGAATTTGAATCACAATACAAATTAAGCATAAATAAATGACTTAAAATAGAAAAAAATAATGTACAAGTAGGCGGTTTACAACAACTGTTAAAATATTAACCATAAATAAATGACATAAAACAAAAAATAATAATACTGTACAAGTTAGTAAGTCAAAAAGTAAAAATAAATAACAATAGTAAATAAGTCAGAAAGCAAAAATAAATGACATAAATAAACTAGTTTGTAAGTTAGTAAGTTAGAATACAAAAATAAATGACATAAATAAAAAAAAAATTAGTAAGCATAAATAAATAAGTTAGTTAGTAAGTCAGTAAATTAGAAAGTTAGAAGGTTAGTAAGTTAGAAAGTTAGAGAGTTAGTAAAGAAACCGAAGGACTGACAAGCTGATCTTTTGCTCCAGTGAGGGAGAAGAGAGAAAAGATTTATTAAAGAAAAAGAACCTCAATAAATTAAAACTTCAAATCAAGTCCCCGACAACGGCGCCAAAAACTTGATGCAGATTAAAGAATGCAAACCTAAGTGCAGGTTATCTCAAGTAATAAATTTCTCGGGAGTCCAAGGTCGATCCACATGGAATTGATAAAGAAAAAATTCTTTGAGGTAAAGAAAGGTTTTGTCACAACAATAAATATAATAAAACTTGTTCACAATTAAATTAAAGAAGTTGTTTGGGCTAGGAGATCCACTTTTTGGTAATAATTTAAGGACAAGATTAATTCTTTTTATAATTCAATTGAAATTCACGCACAACGGAGGTTTCAATTGAAAAAAAAAATTCAAAGTCCATTTAGAATTATATACATTGCTATATTATGGTTCCTTTAATTATTTACCAACACCAACACTTGTAAATGAGTTCAGCATTTATTGTGTCAAACCACTTGCTTACAATGAATCAAGAACTCCACTTTACAAGAAGTAATTATTTACCAACACTAACACTTGTAAATGGGTTCAAGCATTCATTATGCCAAATCACTTATCTACAATGAATAAAGAACTCCACTTGACAAGGAGAGTTTCTAAATTGATTAGAAACAAAATACAGCACATATAATAACCACTTGATAATATATAATTTAAGCACAAGAAAAATATTAATCTAACTTTATTTTATTACCAAAAGCTTCACTCCTTCACCCAAGCAAGATGAAGATTTGTTACCCATGAGCAAGAAGAAATAAAGAGAGAAGAAGAAAATGATGATCATAACTTCTATTTACAACAAAAGAAAATTATAACAAGTAAATAACATAATAACATGATCTTGATCTAAAACTAAGATTACTCTAATAGGCAGCCAAGGCTACCTTTTATAGAGCATCACAAGAAAAAGATGATAATGAGTGGGACAATGAGTGAGTGGATGATTAAGTGGATGATTAAGGAGTAGGTGGATGATTGTAAAAAATGCTTGTCTTCACTTGCATAAAATAATTTGGTGCCAAACTCGTGCTTGCCGACAGAGTCTCAGAAATTGACTTTTATAAAAGTTGTAGGCCTTTGTCTTGGCTATCAAATCCCCACTTGAACCATCCAATTTGGCCTCCTACAACATAAGATATGACCCAATCCTTACAACTGCTCAGGCCCAATTTCAGCCCCTCTGTTCTGACTTGCAAGCCTAATATGACCTCCAAGACATCTGCATTGACTCTTGTATTCTTCATGAAAGTTGTAGATTTGGGTCTTAACTTTCAAAAGGCACCAGTTTCAGCTCAATGCAACTCATATAGCCCACGATATGTGTAACACCCTAATACAGATATCCAGATATATCCTAGATAGACAGAGATATATAAAGATAACCAGTACTAGAGATGTCACTTTTATACTACATACTAACATATATCTATAATCACAACCGAGTAATTATAGAAAGCCTTGAGAGATTGCGGAAAAACTTAAACTCATACATATATATATACAAACTTAGCCACCCGAGGCTTATTGTAATACATATAACATAAAACTTACAGAACAAACATAAACTTATTACATAAATGTCTACTTAAAGCAATAAAAACTATTCTAGTCTTCATGCTTTATCTTCTCATCCTTGGCAAGGTTTGCATCTCTCGTACGGAGCCTTTGCACTCGTACTCGATCTGCATCGGTACACCGCATCCGAACTCGCATCCGAACCTCGCATCCGGATTTACATGGAATAAGAATCGGGGTGAGAATTAACATTCTCGGTAAAAGCAATTCCAATACCAGTTCTCTATAACATTGTATATAACAAAATATATAACAAATGCTATAATTCTAACTTAGGAGCTTCCCCTCTATTTTCATAACTTAGGAGTTTCCTCCTCTATTCTCATAACTTAGGAGTTTCCTCCTCTATTCTCATAACTTAGGAGTTGCCTCCTCTTTTCTCATAACTTAGGAGTTGCCTCCTCTTTTCTCATAACTTAAACACTTTCTAATAGTGTGATAACAATCAAGAGTGAACACACTGCTGCTAATATATACACGCCCATACATCTGTACATACCAATGTGACGGACAATTACAAGCGTCCGTAAATGCAATGCTAATGATATGTAATGAATATGCCTAAGGAATCCTAAGTGCATGTGAATGAAATGCAAATGCAGAGTTTTGATTTGGAGCGAAGGAATTTGCTAGGAACTAGTCAGTATATCATCTAGTGGTAAATAGAGGAAACCTCATCCTCACCTTACACGTATCCTGGCTCATTGAGAAATTCGGGCTTCATCCTTGCTCAAAGAGCGTCTCTGGATTTCCCACTTATCTCCTTAGGCCTTGGCACATCGAGACATCAGGGTTATGTCCTTCTCAAAAGTCCTTCGGACACCCATCTATCTCCTTTTTGCCTTCATGATTAACATCAAAGGATACTCACTAGATCGATCCTACTTGACTAATTCATAGACTTTCGTACATACTTATATACTTAGTTCCTCTCGAGCTAAGCATATTCTAGTCTTCTTATGTTTACCCCTTGTGATGAGGAGAATCAGTAACCTCATACTATATGTAACCTTAGCACTTGGTTAGGAATACTTGTTCCCTTAGGAACTTCTCTCGATCCCCTTACCTCCCAATTTGAATGACCTCACGTCATATAACGTTACATTCTCGGGTAAACATTACTAAACTATGTCTCTTACTTGTACCTAAACTTCACCTCATCACTCCTTTCTCTTAAGTGATCTCTAATGCAACCTTACGTTCTTTGAGGTGTTAGGTACTTACCTTTGGCAAACCACTAATCTTGGTTGCCCTAAGGTCCTTTCTCTTCATCTTCACACTAGCTTAACTCTCTAGTGTGTGAAGAGCTCAGTGTTATGTTTATCTCTTACATAAACACCATCTTACTCTTTTCTATAGACTCAACTCATCCTAGTGAAAGAGTCTATCTTAACTAATGCCTCATCTAACCTTGCTTAAGGAACCGAGAGCATTTCTCTAAAACTTTGCATAATTAACTCCACTTTGTCTAAAGAGAGTAGTTCATGCATCTAACTTTCCTTTTCTATCACACTTACGGTAGTAGCGTATACTACACTTGTGTGCTAACATACTTATTCTAAACTCAACTTCCATGCTTTACTTGCATCTAAGGAAGTATCTTCTCTTTATCTTGTACTTCTAACTCATCTTAACTTATACTTGAGTTGTTGTACATTTCTATTTCTACTTTCTGCTATCTTTATCTTGTACTTCTAACTCATCTTAACTTATACTTGAGTTGTTGTACATTTTAATTCTACTTTCTCGCTTATGACATCTTCTTAGTCATAATTCCTCTTCTTGTGTATTTAACAATGTACTAAGTCTCACTTAACTTGAGACTAAGTACCTAAATGTCCCCTCTGTGGAACTCATACACAATCTTATCTCCACTCATGTAATCTAACTCTAGAGTGGCTCTTATGCAACTCTTTGTTGCCTAAGCTTCTAGGTACCTTCCTAAGGTAATCCACTATTCTTGGATTTCCTAAGGTTCATACCTTTCTCATCATTCTCTACTAGAGTGAATACTATTATTCATCTCTATTGCACTATCTCATCACATCTTAAGTGATATCAGTTGCAACATTAAGTTGCCTAAAGTGCAATATCATTACTTAAAGCAAACCTTTCCTTTAGGATGCTTAAAAGCCTATGCTTTCTCATACTTGATGGATAGATATTTTCCACTTGAAAATATCCCATCTTGTGCCTTAACACACTTAGGAAACATGTCTTAATGATTCCCTTAACTATGGCACCTCAAAGCATCCAAAAACATCATTTTGGAGCTTCGGGATCTCATGCCGCGGACAATTTGCATTTGCACGCCGCGGCTCCTTCTCTCGAGGGCTACCGCTTGGGCTAATTTTTAACCTCACGCCGTGGCATGCTTCCTCCACGCCGCGGCATTCCCGGCGAAAACTCTCGCGCTGCGGCGTGACTATCTTAGTGAGAACCACAGTTCTGCACTGCAGACTACGGGTTTCTTGTTCTATTGGTGTCTGCTGATTCCAAGCCATTTCAATCCAAATTCTAAGTAATTCTAAGTCCCTAATCAGTTCTTTAACATTTAGGAACATCAATCACTCTCTTAAATCTCTTAATTTGGATTATGGCTAAAATTCTCCATTCTTTAACTTAAGGCTCACTTTGTGATTCCAGTGGTCTTCTTTCTTAAGTTGATGTTATAGACAAGTCATAAATGACCAAGGAACACTTCTATGCAAGCCAAACTCTTCTAACATCTCTAAAACTCAAATTAGCATATTATGTATCTATATGCATACATAGAGAATAGAGATGAATAAAAGCTCTAAACCCCTACCTCTTGAAGATTGAAGCCTTGAATCTTGAAGCTTGATCTTCCTCTTCCCTTCTTCTTCCCTTCTCTCCTCTCCCCTTTCTCTCTTTTCTCTCTCGGTTTTCGGTTTCTCTTCTTCTCTGCCGAGGAGAACCAAATATAAAGGGGAAGGGACGTGCGAGAAATTACGGGAAAAGATTAATACCGAAACTTCCATCTGCTATGGATACCCGAATCATGCTAATTCGAGTTTCCTGCTTCCAACAACCTTAGAATAAATCATAAGATTCATCTAAGTTGTTGTTTCTCTTTCTCATTATTTTCTATATCTGCTAGGGATCAATCGGTATTAAAAACACAACCCTTTGTATGCCTAAAAATACCAAACTGACTCTGATTCTCTTGAAACTTTTACCACATCTTATTTGGCTTATTTGTGACCTAGAAATAAACTCTCTATGTTTATTTCTCTTAACTTAGCAACTTATGCTATTATCTGAGTCATTTTAAGCCATTTTACAACTTTTATGTTGCAACTAAGTGCCTAAATGAACTCAAATTGTCACAAAACTTGACTGACATGCTAAACAAGTTAAATGCTACCTTTCGTAACCATTTACCAGTCTAACATGTACTTAAGGGTATTACAATATGCCCTGATTAGTGCACACTGCTTTGGTTCTAGTGAAAGAACTCGTTTTCTAACTTTCAAGCCCAATTAGATCTATTAGATGTCTGATTAAGACTTTGAGCTCTTCATCAAAGTTATAGAGCTTTCTCTCAGCTTTCCTATAAGGTAAAATTCATAATTTTTAAATATCTAGAACTCAAGATATGACTAAAATATAGAAACAATGTAAAATCTCAACAATGCTGAAAAATATCAATTAAGCCTAATTTGAACCCAAACTTACAAATCATGACCAAGCTCAATCAATTAAGTACATAGAGAGTGTAAATGATTAAAAATAAGGGTTTATTAATGTATAAAATATGTGATTATCAAATTCCTCCTCAAGTTTGATCTTGTGCATACAAAAAGCTAGACTAATCCCTTTTCTTTGAGTTTTGATAAAAAAAACTGTTGATTATCTCTGGATTTGCATCTTGATTGCCAAGAAAGACATATTTCAAGTTGGATGGCAAGGGTTTCAACTCTAGTTTTGCTTTTTCCTCCACCTTGTCATTACTCAGCTCTTTTTTCATCTTGCTAACAACATTTTCTGCTTCATGTGCTTCTAGATATCGTAAACACTCCTCAATGACTTCATCATCCACTTCTCTATGCTCTTCAATTGCATTCACAATCACTCTTTCAAGAGGTACAATTGGAGTATTTTGCTGAAAAGATTCCTCAACTATAGTATCAATCAAATCCACCTGATAAGAAGTTTCTTTATCATCTGGGTGTTGCATCACCTAAAAAACATTAAAGGTAACTTTCTTATCCTTCACTCGTAACATTAACTGCCCTTGTTGGACATCAATAAGGGCTCTCCCGGTGGCTAAAAATAGTCTTCCAAGAATCAAAGGTACCTTTGCGTCCTCTTCCATGTCCAACACGATAAAATTAGCTGGAAATATGAATTTGTCAACCCTCACTAGCACATCCTCTATGACTCCATAAGGATGTTTAATTGGCTTATTCGTAAGTTGCAAGGCCATTCTTGTTTGCTTGACCTCACCTCCCCTAAGCTTCTTAAGCATAGACAATGGCATCAAATTTATGCTTTTCCCAAGTCATAGAAAAGCTTTACCAATGGTTATGTTGTCGATAGTGCACGAAATTGTAAAACTCCCCATATCTTTCAATTTTGGGGGATGTTTCCTTTGAAGTATTACACTGCACTCCTCTGTTAATGCCACTGTTTCATCCTCATTGAACTTTCTCTTCTTAGTCAACAACTCTTTCATGAATTTAGCATATGTAGACATTTGCTCCAATGCCTCCGTAAAAGGAATATTAATTTGGAGGAGTTTGAAAATGTCCAAAAACCTTGCAAACTGCTCCTCTTTCTCCTTTTTCTTGTTCAAGTGAGGATATGATAACTTCACATATGGTGGGATCACTTGAGGCTTATCCCCTTCTTACAAAATCTTACTATTTGTCCTCCTCAAGAAAGAGTCTTCATATACTAAGTTAGAACTCTTTTTATCCTCTTTTTCTTATTTTTAACCTTCACTTCCTTTTTTTTTCATTTTCTTTTAGGTTTACAATGTCACTCTTTTTATGTGGCTCTTCATCCAACATCTCTCTCTTATTTGTTTCAGTAGACCTCAAAATTAATGGCTCCACCACAGACGGTGTAACAATCTTTCCACTCCTCAAAATTACGACTTTGTAAGACTCATTCTTAGGATTATCCACTATATTTCCAAACAATTGTCCCCCAGATTGTTTGGCAAGTTGCTTTGAGAGGTGTCTGATTAGGTTTTCAAGGTTCTTGATGGATGCTTTTTGGTTTTTGAAATGAGCCTCTTGATTTTGGAAATTAGTTTGAGCCATATGCATGACTTAAGTTAATGCTTCTTCTAAGGCAATAAGCTTTTCTTTAGGTTGTTGTGGTTCAGGAGGTTTGCTTGATTGAGGAGCTTCATGTTGCTTCCAAGAAAAGTTAAGATGATTCCTCCACCATGGATTATAGGTGTTGCAATAAGGATTCCCTCTTTGTCCCTGAAAAATTTCTCATATAATTGGCTTGCTCATTTGGATCACTTTGAGCTTCACAAGCACCATTCTCATGTCCTCCTTCACAAAAATCACACCTCATACATTGCATGATAGCCTTGGAATGACGAGATTGAGAGGAACCCACTTGTAAGGCTTGAAGTTGTTTGGTGAGAACCTCCAATTGTTGAGAAACTAATTTGTTTTGGGCTAATAGAGCATTATGTGCATCTAGCTCTAAAACGCTCTTCTTTGCTCGCACTCCTTTATCATGATGAATAAGATACTCATTTGAATCCATTGCTTCCATTAACTTTCTTGCTTCTACAACCGTCTTATTATTCATTGTACCCCCCGCTGGAGTATCTAGCATCATCTTTGTATTCAGTCTCAACCCATGGCAAAACGTTTGCATTTGTGTCAAGTCATCATAGCCATGGTCGGGACGCCTCTTCAAAAGCCCTTTGAACTGCTCCCATGCTTCATAAAGATTTTCTCCATCTTTTTGCTCAAAACTAGTAATTTCAGCCTTTTTCTTGATGAACTTGGAGGTAGGGAAGAACCGGTCCATAAATTTGCACCCAAGGTGAGGGAATTTGCCTTTGGACTTGGTTGGAGAATCCTTAGGCATCCAAAGTGTGGGGAATGCCTTAGAATATAGTTAAGGGACCCTAGACACCCAAAGTGAGGTGAAGTGTCAAGGGGTAATGTGTTGTGATAGGATTTAAGAAACCTTAGGCATCCTTGAGAAGTAGAATGCCATAGGTAAACACCTAGAACCTTGAGCAACTTGAGGTTGCCTTATGATTCATTTGTGAAGTGGTGAAGTGAGGTATTATGTGTTGTAAGCTAAGTGTGCTTGGCTAGTGGTATTTGTTATTGTGCATAGGTTGCTTCTTATGAAGAAGGTGGAACTAGAGATGAATGGATGACATTTACTCCATTGTGGGACAAGGTTTGAGATATAGGAAGAACTAGAAACGTGACCGTGCACCTTATGTGATAAGTGAGCTTGGTTCATTAGTTTGCTAGTTTTCCTTGGTCAATTGGTTAGGAAAAACCTAGTGATTTTTATGTGTATTTGTGAAATACATTGCATATTTCTTTTAAAACTTGTTGTCTTACTATTTCCTATATATTGTAACATTAAATGGTGTGCACAATCATGTGACCGGAGGATGAGGTGTTGGATCTGAATTCTCAGAGTGAAGGCTCAAGAGGTTAGGGTTACAAGTGTATAGGATTGGTAGTAGTACTCTTACTTTTGTGAGGGAAAACGAGTCCACACATCACTAGATAGTGTCAAAGCTTAATTGCCTATCCTACCCAGTATATACAAGGGAACAGAGGTTCCTGGGAATTAAGTAAGTGGCATGTGTTTTCTAAAACTAAAATATGTATAAACATTATTGTTGAACAATTTTGGCAAGTGCACTGAATTGCTTTAAGTAATATAATGATGAGAAAAGAAATATTATCTCTATAGGGATTGTAATCATTTTATCAACACAAAAGAAAAGGTTGTTTCTACTTGAACTAAAAATATTATTTTGCTAACTTTGAATTGTATTAATTTTAAACAAGTATAAAAGAAATGTATTAAAAATAGAGCAATTGACAAATTAAATAATATTTTTGGATTTTTAAGTAGAAGAAAATTAACCAAGAAAAGCGGCTAGGGTTTGAATCCCATTGTTTACCCTCTTACGCTACTAATTAACTCTCAAAACAAGTAGTAATCATGCATTTGAAGTTCCAATCAACAAAATTAAGCCAAGATAAATCCTTTGATTCAAAACCCCTTTAAACCAAATCACAACTCCCAAATCCTTAGATAATTGTTGATTCAAGTTAAGCATTAATGACAGTGATTTCATAGACCACATAATTACAATGATATATTCCTATATTCAATCATAATTATGCCAACTCAACTCAGTTCCAGCGTTAAAACTAATTTTTCAATTAGAAGAAATATCCACATTCAAACCAATAATGATCAAGTATTGATTATCATTAAGCAAAGAGTAGAGTGCTCAAACACATAAAATTAACTTGTAAAGAGAGTATAAAACATATCACATAAGAGTATCTACAATGTTCATCTGACCCTAACCTAAAAAGATTTAGCTACTCATGATGGAAGAAAAAGAGATGAAAAAAATCAAACTAATGGAGGAAGAAAAAACCATTGATCCTTCAAAGTCTTGTTCCCAAGCTTGAATAATCAATGGAGGTGGAAGAAGACGAAACCCTAGCAGAGCTCTCACTAATACCTAATATTAGAGATCCATAAAATGAACAAAAAGCCCCCTCAAAAGCATTTCATCTGACTTTTTAAAATTGACTGGGTAATGGTCGTCGCCTCGCAATGGCCCATTCTCACCTCGCGGCAGTAATGCAGATTAAAGGATGCAAACTCAAGTGCAGGTTGTCTCAAGTAATAAATTTCTCGAGAGTCCGAGGTCGATCCACAGGGAATTGATGAAGAAAAATTCTTTAAGGTAAGGAAAGACTTTGTCACAATAATAAAGATATTAAAACTTGTTTACAATTAAATCAAAGAACTTAATAAATTAAGGACGATTAATTCTTTTTATAACTCAATTGAAATCCACACATAATGGACGTTCTAATCGAAAAATCAAACATTCAAAGTCCATTTAGAATTACATACGTAGTTATATTATGGTTCCTTTAATTATTTACTAACACTTGTAAATGAGTTCAAGTATTCATTGTGCCAAACCACTTATCTACAATGAATCAATAACTCCATTTTACAATGAGGGTTTCTAAATTGATTGGAAATAAAATAAAACACATATAATGATCACTTGATAATATATCATTTAAGCACAAGAAAAAATTAATCTAACCTTATTTTATTACCAAAAGCTTCACCCATTCGTCCAAGCAAGATGAAAATTAGTTACCTATGAGCAAGAAGAAAGAAAGAGAGAAGAAGATGATGATGATCATAACTTCTATTTATAACAAAAAAAAATTACAAAAAGTAAATAACATAATAACATGATCTTGATCTAAAACTAAGATTACCCTAATAGGCAGCCAAGGCTACCTTTTATAGAGCATCACAAGCAAAATATGACAATGAGTGGGACAATGAGTGGGTGGATAATTAAGGGGTGGGTGGATGATTAAGGAGTAGGTGGATGATTGCAAAAAATGCTTGTCTTGACTTGCATAAAATAATTTGGTGCCAAACTTGTGCTTGTCGATAGATTCTCAGAAAGTGGCATTCATAAAAATTGTAGCCCCTTGTCTTAGTTATCAAATGCCCACTTGAACCATCCAATTTGGCCTCCTATAACCTAAGATATGACCCAATCATTGTAACTGTTCAGACCCAATTTCAGCCCCTTTGTTCTGACTTGCAAGCCCAATATGACCTCTAAGACATCTGAACTGGCTCTTGTGTTCTCATCAAAGTTGTAGATTTGGGTTTTAACTTTCATATGGCACTAGTTTCAGCTCAATGCAACTCATATAGCCCAAGTTATACCCTGATTAGTCCACACTGCTTGGGTTCTAGAGACAGAACTTGTTTTCTGAGTTCCATGCCGAATTAGCTTTACTAGATGTCTAATTGAGACTTTGAGCTATTCATCAAAGTTGTAGAGCTTTCTCTCAGCTTTTCTACAAGGTAAAATTCATAATTTTTAGACATCTAGAACTCAAGATATGACTGAAATACAGAAATAGTGTAAAATCTCAATAATGCTGAAAATTATCAATTAAGCCTAATTTGAATCCAAACTTACAAATCATGATCAAGCTCAATCAATTAAGTATATGAAGAGTGTAAATAATTAAAAATGAGGGTTTATTAATGTATAAAATATGTGATTATCAAATTCTCCCACACTTAGCTTTTTGCACTCCTGGGTAAAACACATAAGACCAAAGTTAGGAAACAAAGAAAATTTACACAAACTCAAAAGCTAAAAACTCTAAAAAAAACTTAATGAATAAAGAAGAGCAATCAGAAATTCAAGGGATCAAAGCATTCATGAGGTAACATTTCTTCACATCTCAACTAACAAGTAAGGAAACTTCAGTTGAAAAGAATGAATCAAGAATGATAGATCTTCACTGAATTCACTCTCAATCTCTCAAGTGTTTAAAAGGTAAGTATTTTACTCTATTCAACCCATGAAAAATTACACTACCATAAGCTTGTTTATCTTCTACTTCTCCACTACTCAGAACACATGCACACACAAATCATGAAGACTTTATTCAATGTTGTAATAGGATCAAGGTAAAGGAGGGTGTATGCAAACCCGAGGCGGGCCCGAAAAAATAAAATTTTTTCTATAGCCAGAAAATTGTGTACTATTGATACGGAGTCGGGGGATCTTGTAACATCCCGGGACTGCCTGCAGGATTGACGAGTGTCTCCACAAACCAACACGGGTCTTTTCAGTGTGTTTTGTCCTCACTCACACGCATCCTAGGAAACTTCCCAAGAGGTCACCCATCCCACAATTGCTCCAGGTCAAGCACGCTTAACAATGGAATTCTTATGTTCTAGGCTCCCGAAAAGAAGTTGCAACTTGTTGATATGGTTACGCTTAATCAATTCCTTTAAGTCATCCTCAACTATGCAGTCCCATACCTGCACAGTCTCTGAATCCCTCTCATTCTAGTGCGTATTCAGTTCATTCATGGGACCCTTCGCTAGAAGCATGCCAGGAGCCGCCCATTGTACATGCTTCAATTCGCACTGGTGTCCACTCCCCACCCTCATCTGCCCCGGGACACTACAGATCTTACTAAACCTAAATCTGGAAACAGTTTTCAAAATTTTTTTTTACTGTGTATTTTATTGTTTTATTTATTGGACAATAAAAATATAGTAGTTATTGAGGTGAAGTCTTTGGATATCCACCCTTGATCTAATTAATGGTGGTGATAAGTCTTGTAACATCCTAAAATTTCCTAAATATTTGACAGTAATTTTAACAATTAACAGAATTCTACTGTTTAGTGATTTCTGTGTACTGTAAAATTATTTTGATTATTCTGTCGGTACATTTGATCATTTTGTGTGATTTACTTCATGTCAAGAAAATAAAAATTTTCGGGTCAGAGAAAATCTTAAGTAATTTAATTATTACTGTTAAGTCTTAATTATTTTACGTAATCTGATTTGATTTTCGTAAGTTTTATAATTTTTATGATTTTGTGGATGATTATGAAATTTTTATATTTCTCTGATTGTTTTTGGACTGTTTGTGGGCCCAGGTGGCCTTATGTGGGCCCGAGGTAGGTCCCAAAAGGTGAAAATTTTTCTGTGGATAGAAAAATTTGTATTGTTTAGACAGAGATGAGGGATCTTACTAAACCTGAATCCAGAAACAGTTTTTGAAATTTTTTTTTACTGTGTTTTGTACTGTATTTAATTATCGAATGATAAAAGTACAGTAAAAATATTATTCGAAGGGTAATAGCAGATAAAAAGATAAATACTGTACTGCTTAGTCAACATTGGCGGTTTAGATATCCATCATTGATTTTATCAACGGTGGAGATTTGATCTTGAATTAATCAACGGTAGAGATTTAGTCTTATAAAGTGGCTAAGACCATTTATGACCCTTGGATGTAAGGTTTGAAGGAATAATCTTGACCCTTTATTTTGGAGATACATCTAATAGCTAAGATTTCAAGGAGAAAGATCCAATGACCTAGATTAAGTCTTCTAATCTAAAGCTAAACCTAGAATCTACCCTAATCCTAACCATTGATCTAATCAATGGTTAAGAATGCTTAAAATGGTGGCTAGTGAGATTGGTTACTCAAGGAGAGTGCATGAAGAGGGGGGGGACGGTTTTGAGAGGCTTTAAGGCCATAGAATGGTTTCAAGACCATTATTGATCACTCTTGGTTATTATTGATCATTTTCAAGAAGCTAAACTTGTCAAACTTTCTCTCCATTTCTCTTCTCCTCTAAGTTTCGGCCAAGACCTCTATGATTACCTTCCATCACTCTTTAATTTCATACAACCTTATTTCTTGAATCTATACCTAATTCTAAGACACTTTGTAATTTGGAGCAAGTTCTAAATCCATCATCTTTAAGGACTTTCTTCAAGAGCAAAGTTATAGGGTTTTTATAGTGAAGTGTAAGAAAACTTCACTACTTGTCTTATTTTCATGTTCTAAGCCATGTTTGATCCATGGTTTATCTTATTCAAGCTTGATTTACTAATAAATATATGTTTTGTTTTGTGTTTAAGAAACTTTTGGTGGTGAAGGACTTGGAAAAGGAAGCAAAACCTAGGAGCTTTTGAGGTTCTTCAAGAGGTAAGAGGGAGATCCATCTCACCAACTAAGTATGGTGGTGAGAGATGGTTTTGTATTTGATAGATGGTGAATCCATGTGAGGATTCATATCCATGGTCATGTAATTATTTGTGGGTGTTTATGTGTTCTGATTATTTGCTTATGCTTTGATGTGTTTTACATGGTTTATTTGTGCTTACATGCTTAGTATGATTTTTTATTGCTTTTATGGTATGCTTGAAATATAATATGTTAATTATATGTGATGTATGCCATAAAAATTGTTGGAAAGGAAAACAATTTTTGGTTCCAAAGACCATGAGGATTTCGGCCTCAACACCTCAAAATAGGTGTTCACAAATTAATATTTTCATATATGGTAAAATTGGATGTTTAGAAAAGCAAGGAAAATAAACAAAAGGTTTGTTTTCAAGGAATAAGTGCTCACGGTTTTGGTGAGGAATTTTTAATGGTTTTGTTTGTGTAAAATTAAGAATGGTACTTAATTGATTTAGAAGAAAAAATATTTGATGGTTTCAATGGCCATGTACCATGGTTTTGGAAGGTTTGTAATGCCTTGGTTTTATGAAACAAAGTGATTTTCAAAGTGAAAATATAATTTGATTTAGTACAAGGATTTTGAAAATGGAATCAAAGTGTTTTATCACTTGAGAAATAGAAATTTCGATTATGAAAGGAAAATAAAGGTTGTAAGGGTTTGAACCTCAAATTATTTTGGAAGAGGATTGAATTTGAGAATTTATTTTGAATTATAATGGAAACGTTGATGATTTAAAATTTACTAACATAAAACTCATCCTTTGGGTTTTGGAGTGCGTTAGGGAATTTTAAGTGAGAAACATTGATTTAATTCAATGAAATGGTGAATTTGTGGAATATATTGCCAAAAGGATTTTCTTGAGTAAGAAAATATGGAAAATAATGTGAGATGTCATATTATTTTGAGAAAAGTTGAATTGAGATTTTGAAGGTTGAGAAATATTGTACGACATTGTAAAATGGTAAAAAAATGCTTTATGTAACTTAAAAACATGATTTTTAAGTTACGCGATTTGGAAAATGTTTAAATATTTCCACGCAATTTGAAAAACGTTGAAATATTTCTATGCAATTTGGAAAGCATTTAAATATTCTACGCGTTTGAGATATTGTTAAAAAATTACTACGTGATTTAAAAATGGTGGAATATTTTTACGTGATTGAGAAAAAGATGAAAAATCGTACGCGATTGGAAAACACAACGGAAAGGTTGCAAAATTGTGAAAACGTAACAGAAATGTTGCGTGATTGTGAAAAACGTGACAAAAGTGTTGCACGACTATAAAAACGCGATAATATGATTTTGCAATGAAAAAATACAGTAAAGATACTGTTAGGCCAGTGTGTGGACCCTGATTATGAGATTATGAAATTGAACTGAGAATGGGCCAGTGTGTGGACCCTGAATTTGAAATTGTGAATTTTTCCTGTGATTGGCATTGGTGCATTTTATATGCATGAACTAGTATATGGACACTGTATGAGAAAATGATGAATTTTGCCTATGATTGGTATTGGTGCATTGAACATGCATTGGAAATGTTCGATGGCCTGTATGAGGCTATTTGCCTAGGAGAGACGTACATCTCCTGAGTGGGTGCGATATGCATAGTGTAAGTCACTTGTTGACCTTAGGGGCATTGGGGTGCGGGTTGCCTATATGGGCAGTTGGAAGCTCTTCTGTACTGTGGGTTAGACCGACGCGACACACTGATGATCCTGATCGAGATACTATTCTTAATCAAGATGTAGTAAAGACTGTTGTATATATGCTAGATGTGCAAATACAAATGAGAATTGTAGCTCGTGGTCTGAGGTATGTTGGTACAGACAGATCTTTCAGATCAATTTCTCTGAACTGAGTATTAGCTCCATGGAGTAGGAAATTGAGTCTATGTGCACATGCATAAATCTGAGTATTTATATTTGCATGGTGTGATAATTGAGGAATATTGGTTATGACAATTGAACTGTTGAGGAATATTGGATGATGATGATGATTATCATATTGATGGCATTATTGTAATTATCGTGTGATTTGAATAATGTTGATGGCATGATGGTAATTATTATTTATTATATTTGTTGTGACAAATAATGATTGAGGGCATGATTGTAATTTATTGTATCTGCGTGATGACAATAATGATGATGACATGATTGTAATTATAGTATGATATATCTGTATGGTATGTTGTTTGTGTTATCTCTGAGCTACTATGTTGATATTGGCGTAGGTGATCTCACCTCTTTGTTATATTGGTTTGCTGTGTTTGTATTATTAAAAATTATATAGTAGATGGAATGAGTTTCTTAGACGTGACTGAAGACAAATATTCTGAGATTGGTGATAACATTGAGGGGTGACCATCCCAGATTCGTTGGTGTGCAGTTTTGATGAGGAACAGATATATGATGCATTAAGATAAATACAAGATGGAATAAGTATGTTGAGTTTTTACCATTAATGTTTTACCGTGCTATTGAGTATGACCCGTCATGGGGTTTGCTACTGTTTAAAATTGAGTCTGTAAATTTTATATTTCTTGAATAATTGTTAAATATTAAGTGATGTCTGTTATATGAATTTTGATCAATTTAAATTTATTTTTTAGTATTACTTATAAATATCAGTAAGTTTATGTTTCCGTGAAAAGAAATTTTGAAACTCACCTTTTATAACTCAAACCTTTTATGAAATCATTTTCAGATTATAAGTTGGTACTCAGAAATGTGATGCCCTAAGGAGGGTGTTATAAGTCCAACTTAGTGGCTTGGACTTTTCAAGAACCAATAGGAAGCTTATTCAACAAAAATGGCTTATGACAACTTTATGGCTAGCAAATAGGATTTAAGAGGTTCAATGTGTGGTCTAGAACGGTCAAGCAAAGTGGCCTCCTCCTTGAAGAGCACCACACGACCATGCAAAGCTAAAGGAGGCAAATTCATTCAATTAATTCATCTTTTATTGTTTATATCAAGTAAACAAAGAAATAGTCAATAATAGTGGCTTGCTTCAAGGAAGCTCACGACCATGCACTAATTTAAAGGCCAAATGACTACACAAATTTTTGGTCAATTTTGGAGGCTATTCCATTTGCTTCCTACGGCCATGAATCAATTTGGAAGGCAAATATTAGACTTAAATGTACTTGGTCATCCTTCTAGTGACAATTCAAGAAACAAAACAAAAATATCTCTCACCTTTCCCTCAAAGTGGCTCACAACCATGCATAGTAAAAAGGAGACAAGTTTAATTTCAATTTCATGAAGCTAGTCAATTTTGGTGGCTTTCCATTTGATTCCCACGACTATGCACATTTGGTGAAGGAAAATATCCTACAATTAGCTATCTCAATTTATCTTCATTCTTTGTTATCTCCTAAGCAACCTCACGGCCAAGGCATAGTAAAGATAAATGAGATTTGTTTTCATTTAATCAAAATCTTCATCTTTCTCCAAAGCTATCAAACAAATAAAAACTCTCTCCTTTCCTATTTTCTCTAGGTTCGGCCTCCACACCAAAATCCACTCTCCAAACTCCTATAATTCCTACCAATATCATTTCTTGAATCCTTACATTAATTCAAGCATCTTTGTAGTTAAGGCCAAGTCCTAAATCATTCATCTTCAAGGACTCTCTTCAAAGCCTAAGTTCTAGGTTTTTAAGGTAAAACTCATGAAATATTCATTATTAATTTCATCTTCTTCTTCTAAGCCATGCTTGATCCATGGTTTCCTATTTTAAGACTTTAGATGTTAATTTGTGTGTATTTATGTTATTTTTTTAAGAATCTCTTGGTAGTGAAGAACTAGTTGAAGGAGAAAAGCTAGGAGCTTTGGAGGCTTCACAATAAGGTAAGAGGAAGATTAATCTCATCAACCACTCATGGTGGCGAGGGATGAAATTTGATGGTGAAAAATCCATGTGAGGATTGTTTACCATGTTGTGTAAATTAGTTGTTTGTGGTGTGTTGTTTATGAGTTCTTGTGATTTATGCTTATGTATGGTATGTGTTCTTAAAGTTTTGATATTTTGCATGAACTTGTGATAATATGAATTATGATGAATATGTATATGTATGTTGTTATTCTTAATGAAAAGGAAAGGAAATATTTTAGTTCCAAAGAACCTAGAGGCTCACGACCTTCACTCTTGATTTAGAGCAAACCAATTGAAAATGTTTTATTAAGGGTGAATTTAGTTGATTTAATAGCAAGTAATTGAATTAAAGATTTTACAAAGAAAAATGAGATAGAAGGTGAATAAATATTCAATGATGAAGCAAATATTTATTTTCGGCCAACATGCCAAGAATTGATATTCTAGATCAAAAATATTTTCTCAAGTGTAGTATTAAAGGATTAATTAATAGGGACTCAATTTAGAGAATTTCGAAATATAAAAAGAAAGTAAACTAGTTTTTGGAATTAATTAAATTAATGAATTTAGGTTATGATGGGAAATAAATTTATACTTTGAAGTTACTAACTTATAGCTCACCCATTTGAGTTTTGAAGCGTGTTGGAGGACTTTCATCTATAAAATTTAATTAAATTATAGTAATGTAATTTTTTATGAAGAAAATATCAGAAAGTATTACTAAGAGGAATATGGAAATATATGACTTTTATTGGATAAAGAATGATTTTTAGTAATAGAAATGAAAAAGGAGTTTTTAAAGGTGATTTGAGAATTCAAGTATTTATTTAAAAAGAATGGAACAAAGTTTTTATTAGATAAAAGTGATCTTGATTTATGATAATGGAGAATAAGTGTTGAAAATGAATTAGAGCTCAAAGTATTTTATTTAAAAGGAATTTTTGTAATGGTAACGGTGGAAGATTTTATTAAATTTAAATAATACAGATTTTGAGAAAAATGTCAGAAATTATTACTTAGAGGATTTTTTATTAGAAAAATGGGAAATGATGTCCAAATAATATTTTTAAACATGGAGAGTGTCAAAATTAAATTTGGAATGTCAAGGAATATTTTATACAGTGAAAAAGAATAGAAAAACCTTACGCATTTCAAAAATAATGATTTTTGAGCTACGCGATTTAGAAAATATTTAAATATTTTTACACGATTAGAAAAATGTTAAAAAATATTTACGCAATTTAAAAACGTGACAAAAACGTCACGTGATTATGAAAACGCGATAAAAATGTTACACGATTGAGGAAACAACAAATTATTGTTAGGTCGACATACTGGACCCGAGTAGATCATTGATAATATGTAATTGTATAGGCGATTATATAATTTCATTGATACTAATGATATTTGACAATTGTATGGGCGGTTATTCCAATATTATTAGGAACAGTACAACGATGGCTTGAGTTATCATACATTGAACATTGTATAGTCGGTGGCTGTTATGGCTTTTGTTGCCTAGGAGTGAATCAGGATTGGGTAGTGCGATCCATGAGGGATCTACTGGGGGTGCCAGGGTGCGGTGATTCATCTGGTGACCTATTTGTCACATTATACGCCTCTGGCCATGATAAATCGTTGCAATGCACTGGCGCATGTTTCGACAAACACTATTGCTTTCGCGTCCAATGTAGGCTGTCATTGAGGCTGGCAGATCCTCTGGGCCATTCACATCTGAAGTTGTTTAGCTCCATGGAGTAGGAAGATGGTGCATTATGCATATGCATAGTCGGTGTACATATTGTTGTGGCATGGTCAAGGTACATATCATGGTGGCATAATCATTATATATATATTGTTAATATCTGTTGTTAAAATACCGTTAATGTTTTATATTATTGTGAAATATGTTTTCTGAAGATAATTATGAATTGATAACGTGATTATACTTGTGATATCTGTATATATAGAATGACTTTGTCATTCATATCATTCTTTGCTACCATACTGGTATTGGTAAAAAGGGATCTCACCTTTTTGTCGTACTGTTTTGTTGTGTTCTTATTGTTAAAATTTTGTCTAGTAGATGAAGCGAGCTTCTTAGACTTAACTGGAGGCAATGTTCTAAGTTCAGTGACGGCATCAAGGAATGATCTTCCCAGTTTCGACAGTGTGCAGTTTGGCAGAGGAAACAGATATCTGGTGCATTGAGATGGATGCAGAATAGAACAAGTATGTTGAGTTTTCTCATTAGTGTTGTTACCGTGCTATTAAGTAGGACTCATTATTGGGTTCACTATTGTTCCTCTTTGAGTCTATAAGTTTTAAGTTCTAAATGTTGTTGAATATCATGTAGTATAAGTAACATGTGTATTAATCAGTTCAGTCGATTTTCTGTATTACCTATAAATTTTAGTAAGTTTATGCTTCCATTAAAAAGAAATTTTATAACCCAAATTTTATAACTCAAACTTTCAGATTATAGACTTTTAGTCTGAAATGTAATGCCCTATGGAGGGTGTTACAGTGTCCAAAGTCATCACAAATGCCACAAATTTCTTTATTTTGCACAAATTTGATTTCTTTTGCTTTTCCTAATTCCATGGCTTCAGCCTTTCTAGCCAAACTGGTAAACCTAGTATTTAGATCTTTCTCTTGACTAAAGTGATATTTTCCTTTATTAACACTTACAAGGATAGATCTAATTGAATTTTAAAAAATATTAGTACCATGCTAAGATTGAGAATTTTCAGCTAACTGATTTATATAGTTTAAAGCTTCGTCAAGTTCTTTATCAAGAAACTCACCATAACACATTGTTTCTATAAATTATCTAGTTTCAGGTGTTAAACCTTCATAAAAGAAGTTTATAGTATGGCATTTTTCAAAACCATGATGTGGGCAAGAATTTAACAAATCTTTAAACCATTGAAAATATGCTTCATTTGAATTTTGGAAAAAATTTTGGATTTGTTTTTTCATAGCATTAGTTTTATGTGTTGGAAAAATTTTCTTTAAAAACTCACTTTGCATTTCTTGCCATGTACCAATTGATCTTGGTTTCAAAGTGTTAAGCTAAGTTTTCGCTTTATCTTTTAAAGAAAAAGGAAATAATTTAAGCTTAATAATCTCTTCAGTGCAATTTTGATCATTGAAAGCAATTCAGACTTCCTCAAATTCTTTTAAATGTAAATATGAGCTTTCAGATTCTAAACCATGAAAATTAGGAAGTAAAGAAATCATACTTGGTTTAAATCTAAAATTATTGGCATTGAGTGGAAAGATAAAGCATGATAGACTCGAATTTCAAGGTGGTTGCAAATATTCACGCATGGTTCGCAACGGTTGATTTTCATGTTCATCATGTACACTTTTATTTTCAGTCATTATGTCAATTGTGTGTGATTGTGATTCAAACAAATCAATAAATAAAGTACCAGGATTAATTTTAACTAAACAACCCGAATTTAAATTACGATACCAATCAAGTATAAATAAATGACTTAAAATAGAAAAAATAATGTACAAGTCGGCGGTTTATACCAGCCATTAAAATATTAACAATAAATAAATGACATAAATAATAAAGTGAATAAGTTATTGATAGCAATGTATTTTATTCAATTTATAATCCTCTCACTAGGCTTCTTAAGGTTCAATTAGGCTTAATTAAGATGATTTTGTTACATTTTATGAAATTGAGCTTAATTGAATCATTGAAGAAATTATTGCTTGAATTATCATTAATTTGGGTGATTGCATTCTTAAGTAAACTGGCTATAATTAGAGTTGCAATTATCTGATTAATGTGATTCTGGTCTTGTTAGAAAGTTAAGATAATTCTCTAACAATTATTCACTTGATAGCAAGAGCCACATTAATAGCAATATATTTCATTCAGTGTATAATCTTCTCACTAGACTTTTTCAGTAAACTGACTATAATTTAAGTTACAAATATCCGATAGATGTGATTTTGGTCTTGTTTTAAATCTAAGACAAATTTCTACAACTTTCATGATGACCTCAAGACTTGGAACACACGTTTAGATAACTCAAATTAGAGTTGAAGTAAAATCTAGAGTTCTGAACCTGACATCTTAACCTATGCGTACTCATCAGATCATATTTTGAGTTATAAGAGAGCTTTGGGAATAAAACTGGTTCCATTTGAAAGTTAAGACCTAATTCTACAACTTTCGTACAGAACACAAGAGCCAGATCGGAACTCTTGAAGGTGATATTGGTCTTGGAAGTCAGAACAGAGGAGCTGAAATTGGGCCTGAATGATATACAGTAATTGGGTCATATCTCGGGCTGTAGGTGGTATTTTTGGCTGAAACTGGTGGCTATCAAAAGCTAAGACAATTTCTTAGAACTTTTATGAAGACCACTTGATCTGGTTCTGACGCATGCCATGAGCTCAGAGCATAAACATTTCAGATACAAGACTCTCTATAATTTCCACTCATTCATCATTATCAAGCAACTACTTTGGCATTTATTCATCATCATCAAACAACTCCATTGTCATCTTTTACTCCTTGAGCTCTATAAAAGGGAGTTTGGGTGCTTATTCAGATCATCTTTTATCTTATCTTAGATTATGCTATTGTGTTACTTGTTTCTCTTATTGTAGTTTTCTTTGTTCTAAATTGAAGTTATGTTCATTTCTTTCTTCTTATTTCTTTCTTTCTTCTTATTCATGAGTAACTAATTTTTATTTTGCTTGGGTGAAATGGTGAAGCTTTTGGTAATAAGTTGATGTTAGATTAATTTCCTTCTTGTGCTTAAATGATATATTTTTAAATGATCATTATATGTGTTGTATATTGTTTCCAATCAATTTAGAAACCCTTCTTGTATAATGAAGAACTTGATTCATTGTAGACAAGACGTTGGCACAATGGATGCTTGAGACCATTTACAAGTGTTGGTGGATAATTAAAGGAATTATAATATGATTACATATATAATCTAAATTGAACTTTGAATGTTGTATTTTTTTATTGGAACCTCCATTATGTGTGATTTCAATTGAGTTATAAAAAGAAATAATATTGTCTTTAATTTATTGACAATAGTGGATCTCCTAACCTAAGCAAATCATTTTTATCTGTGAACAACTTTTATCACCTTTAGTATTATGACAAATCTTCTCCTTACCTCAAATAATTTTTTCTTCATCAATTCCCTGTGAATTGACCTCGGACTCCTGAGAATTTACTACTTGAAACAACCTGCACTTAAGTTTGTAACTTTTAATTACCATCAAGTTTTTGACGCCGTTGCTGAGGACTTGATTTGAAGTTTTAATTTATTGAGATTCTCTTTCTGTAAGTAAACTTCACTAGTATGTATATTCTTCCTCTATTCTTTTAATTTTTTTTAATTTACTAATTAACTAACTTACTAATTAACTTACTAACTTATTAACTAACTGTTATATTTATGTCATTTATTTATGCTTTCTAACTTTATATTTATGTCATTTATTTATACTTTTTTATTTATTTTACGTCATTTATTTATGTTTTTTAATTTTTTTTTTTAATTTTTTTATTTACGCTTTTCGACTTACTAACTTACTAATTTTATATTTATGTCATTTATTTATGCTATCTAACTTTTAAATTTATGTCATTTATTTTTATTTTCTAACTTATTTACTTATGTCATTTAGTTTTGTTTTCTGACTTACTAGCTTGTACATTATTTTTTATTTATTTATTTAAAGTCATTTATTTATGCTTAATATTTAATGGTCGGTTTATACCGCCTACTTGTATATTATTTTTATTTCACATCACTTATTTATGCCTAATTGGTATTGTAATTTAAATTCTGGTCGTTTGGTTAAAATTAATCAGGTACTTTACATATTGATTTGTTTGAATCACAATCACACACAATTGACACAATGACTGAAAATGAACCACAAACTGAAAATGAACCACGAACTGAAAATGAAAATGTAGATGATGAACATGAAATCAACCATTCGAACTATGTGTGCATATTTGCAACCACCTCGAAATTCTAGTTCATCATGTTTTATCTTTCAACTCACTGCTAATAATTTTAGATTTAAGTCGGGTATGATTTTTTTACTTCCTAATTTCCATGGTTTAGAATATGAAAACTCATATTTACATCTAAAAGAATTTGAGGAAGTTTGTATTGTTTTCAATGATTAAAATTGTACTGAAGAAATTGTTAAGCTTAAATTGTTTCCCTTTTCTTTGAAAGATAAAACAAAATCATGGCTTAATGCATTGAAACCAAGATCAATTGGCACATGGCAAGAAATGCAAGGTGAGTTCTTAAAATTTTTTTCCAACATATAAAATCAATGCTTTGAAAAGACAAATCCAAAATTTTTCTCAAAATTCAAATGAAGCATATTTTCAATGTTGGGAACATTTTAAAGAATTGTTAAATTCTTGCCAACATCATGGTTTTGAAAAATGGCAAACTATAAGCTTCTTTTATGAAGGTTTAACATCTGAAACCAAACAATTTGTGAAAACAATGTGCAATGGTGAGTTTCTTGATAAAGAACCGGAAGAAGCTTTAGATTATTTAAATCATTTGGCTAAAAATTCTCAATCTTGGCATGGTACTAATCCTTTGAAAAATTCAATTAGATATAACATTGCAAATGCTAGTAAAGGAAAATATCATCTTATTCAAGAAAAAGATCTAAATGCTAGGTACGCCAGTCTGACAAGAATGGTTGAATCCATGGAAATAAGAAAAGTGAAAAAAGTCAAATATGTAAAAAATGAAGAAATTTGTGGCATTTGTGACGAATTAGGACACTCGACAAATAAATGTCTAAATATTCCTATTTTTAAAGAAGTTGTGCATGAACAAGTAAATGTAATAAACAATTTTAAAAAACCATTCACCTCTTCTTTTTCAAATTCTTACAATCCGGGATGGAGAAATCACCAGAACTTCAGTTGGAAAAATAATAATCAAGCATAATATATGCAACCACTGCCTCCACAAGAATAATAGGATTCTCAAAATTCTCAAGGATATGCACCTTATATTCCACCATATAGGAAAAACCTTGAAAGAACTTTGCATGCATTCATAGAAAAGCAAGAGGCCATTAATAAACAAAATACTCAAACCATGATTGACATAAAAGACACTTTTTCTAAACTTACTTCTGCACTCACCATTCACGAGAAAGGAAAATTTCATTCTCAACTTCAACTGAATCCCAAGGGTCAATGTAGTTTGATAAGGGTAGTTCAGAAAACCAACAAATAAATCAAGTCAATTCAGTGATAACTCTTAGGAGTGGAAAAGTTATTGAAAAACAAATTCCTGAACCTTGTGAGAAAGATGATGAATCAAACCTCCAAGATAAGTACGAGGTTGATAAGCCATTGGGCCAAAATGAGACCAAACTTTCGTCCCCTCCACCCCCATTTCCTCAAGCATTAAGCAATTCAAGGTAACTGAACCATCACACTGAAATTTTTGTAATTTTTAAACAAGTAAAAGTCAATATTCTGTTGTTAGATGCTATCAAACAAGTTCCTTCTTATGCAAATTTTTTGAAGGACTTATGCACTATTAAAAGGAAATTAAATGTGAAAAAGAATGCCTTTTTGACTAAACAGGTAAGTTCTATTATTCAGAGCAATAATGTTTTGAAACATAAAGATCCTGATTGTCCTATGGTTTCATGTATTATTGGAGAACATAAAATTGATCAAGCTTTACTTGATCTTGGTGCTAGTGTTAATTTGCTTGCATATTCAGTTTATCAACAACTCAATCTAGGTGAGTTGAAACCAACTTCTGTAACTCTTCTACTTGCTAATAGATTAATTAAAATTCCAAAAAGAATAGTGGAAGATGTATTAGTACAAGTTGATAAATTCATTTATCTTGTAGATTTTATTATCGTAGAAACTGAACCTATGGTTAATAGTTCCAAGTCAATTCCTATTATTTTAGGTCGTCCATTTTAGCAACATCTAATGCTTTGATAAATTGCAGAAACAGAGTGATGAAGCCAACATTTGGAAACATGACACTAGAGATTAATATTTTCAACATATACAAGTAACCACATGAAGTACGTAATGAAAATGAGGAAGCTGATGAGATTGAGGCCATTGTAGATTATCATCTTCTAAAAGGGAGTTCTTCTGACCCATTAAAAGTTTGTTTAATTAATTCATTTGATTTAGGTACGCAAGAAGATGATAATATTTCTGAAATATGTGCTTTGCTTGATTGTACACAGGTAATGGAATACAAGGGATGGAAGCCGAGATTTGAAGAGTTAAAACCTATGAATGATAATACTCATGAAGATGTTCCTACACTGGAACTAAAGTCATTACCTACTGGGTTGAAGTACACATTTTTAGGAGAAGAACAAAGGTTTTCAGTAGTAATTTCATTAATTTTTACTGGAGAACAAGAAGATATATTGATAGAAGTACTTAAAAGACATAAAAGTGCAATTGGATGGATATTAAAGGACATAAAAGATATTAATCCATTAATTTGTACACACAGAATACATTTAGAGGATAATGCAAAAACATCACAATAACCTCAAAGAAGATTAAATCAACACATGAAAGAGGTAGTTAGAACTAAAGTTCTTAAATTACTTGATGTTGAAATTATCTACCCTATCTCCGATAGCCAGTGGGTAAGTCCTACTCAAGTTGTGCCTAAGAAATCTGGAATAACAGTGGTTGAAAATGAAAAAGGTAAACTAATACCTACGCGAGTTTCATCCAGTTGGCGTATGTGTATTGATTTTAGAAAATTAAATGCAGCCACTAGGAAAGATCATTTCCCCTTACTATTTATTGATCAAATTCTAGAAAGAGTAGCAGGACATGCCAACTATTATTTTCTTAATGGTTATTTAGGGTATAATTAAATACAAATTGCATTAGAGGATCAAGTAAAGACCACTATTACGTGCCCTTTTGGAACTTTTACATATAGAAGAATGCCTTTCAGTCTTTGTAATGCTACAATAAGTTTTCAAAGATGCATGTTAAGTATTTTTAGTGACATGATTGAGCATTATTTAGAGGTTTTCATAGATAACGTGATAGTTTTTGGAAATTCTTTTGAAAATTATCTTGATAATTTGGATAAAATTCTTAAAAGATGTGAAGAAAAATGATTTGTTTTAAACTGGAAAAAATGTCATTACACAGTTACCTTAGGAATCGTGTTACGTCATGTGATATATTCTAAAGGAATTGAAGTTGATAAGGCCAAAGTTGAATTAATTACTCATTTACCTTCCCCAAAAATAGTCAGAGAAGTTCGTTCCTTTTTAGGACATGCAGGATTTTATCAAAAATTCATTAAGGACTTTAGTTCCATATCTACACCATTATGTAATCTTCTGATAAAAGATACATTATTTGATTGGACTCAAGAATGTCAAAAATCTTTTGAAAAATTAATTAGTCTTTTGACATCAGCTTCTATAATGCAATCCCCTGACTGGTCTTTGCCTTTTGAATTAATGTGTGATACAAGTGATTTTGCTGTTGGTGTTGTTTTAAGTCTAAGAAAGGAAGGTAAGCCTCATGTGATTTGTTATGCAAGTAGAACTTTAAATAGTGCACAAATAAATTACACCACTACTGAAAAAGAACTACTTATTGTAATTTTTGTATTCTACAAATTTCAAGTTTATTTAATTGGTTCTTCTACTGTTGTTTTCACTGATCATACTGCTATTAAATATTTAATATCTAAGTAGGATGTTAAACCTAGATTGATACGGTAGATCTTGTTGCTTTAAGAATTCAACATCACAATAAAATATAAGAAATGAGCCGAAAATGTTGTTGCAGATTATTTGTCTAGACTTACAACAGGCTCACCTTTTGATAGTATATCTATCAATGATTCTTTTTTGGATGAATTTTTATATTCTGTTAATTCTATGCCTTGGTTTGCTAACATGGTCAATTTTCTTGTAATAGGAAAGATGTCACCTCAGTGGTCACATTAAGACAGAAAAAAGTTTATGACTGAGGTGAAATTTTTTTATTGGGATGACCCATATTTATTCAAATATTGTCCTGATAAGATCTTTCAGAGATGTGTACCCAATAGTGAGGTAGGTAGTGTCATTAAATTTTGTCACTCAGAAGCATGTGTAGGTCATTTTTCTTCAAAGAAAAAATTGTGAAAATCTTGCAGTGTGGATTTTATTGGCCCACTTTATTTAAGGACAACTATACCTTTTGCAAAAGTTGTGAAAATTATCAGAAATTATGTTCCATTTTTAAAAGAAATATGATGCCTCTAAACCCTATCCTTGTCATTAAAATTTTTTATTGTTAGGGAATTGATTTCATGGGTCCATTTTCATCCTCATTTGGATTTGTGTATATTTTGTTGTAGTTGATTATGTCTCAAAATAGATTGAGGCGATTCCATGTCGACACAATGATCATAAAATTGTTCTTAAATTTTTAAAAGAAAATGTCTTGAGTCAATTTAGAATCCCTCGAGCTATCATCAGTGATGGGGAAACACATTTTTGCAATAAATCATTTGAATCTTTAATGAAGAAATATGGTATTACCGATAAAGTTGCCACCCCTTATCACCATCAGACAAGTAGACAAGTAGAATTAGCAAATAGGAAAATTAGACAAATTTTGGAAAAAATGGTTAACCCAAATCATAAAGATTGGTCTTTAAGACTAAACGATGCACTTTGGACTTACCGTACTTGTAACGCCCCAATTTTTAGAAAATATTCCGAATGTACTGTTTTCTGTTTTTCATGCTTTTGTATAAATGACCGCTGTGTCCCTATTTTTCTGTTCTCGATTTCTGTATGAAAACAATTTCGATAATCTTGGCTCAAATTTTATTTGATCGTTTTTACGTAATTTGTTTCGAGACGGAAAAATAAAAAATTTTTCTCGAAGCTCTTTGTATTAATTTTTCTCGAAAGATATACAACTATATAATCTGCTGGATATTTTATTTGAACGTTTTGGACGATTACCTACGTTGTGGGAAAAAATAGGAAAATGACCGTTACGTCCGAACGCATTGTTTTACTGTTTTTGCTTTGTTTTTAATTGTTTTCTTCTTGATTTAATGCCCGAAAATACTGTCTGTGATTTTATATGGACTTTTTGTGTGATTTGCTCGAGGCAGAAAATAATATTTTCCGGGCTGGGAAAATCTTATTTTATTATTTAGAATTGGGGGATCTTACTTAACCCGATTCTCGAATGAGACTAAAAATAATCTTTTAATTTTTAGATTTAATCACAAATAAAATAATTTTATATTATTATAATATTATTTTATTAGTCAAGATAATTTTAGTGACAATGGACCCGAAATATTTTTGCGGGACCCACAATTAGCGAAACAGTTAGATCGGTAGCTTAATTAATCCCTGTAAGCAGTAGAACTTTCCAGAACAGGCTGACTCAACTAGCTGACTCAAAGAAAGAATTTATTACACTGTGTGACTAAGCAAGGTGAGTCACCATGAGCAACCAATAGAATTTAAGCTTGTTAAGCAAGATTTGATCTTGACCTTTGATGTATTCAATGGCTTGGATGAAGCCAAATCCATGCACATCCTTACCACTTGAAGGCTACGGCCATTAGGAGTGAGAAAGCCAAAAACAACACTTCATCTTCATCACTTTTCTCTCTTCTCTCTCATCAAGAACCCTAGCCACCATTGTTGTTCCTTTTTCTCCTTCCATTCGGCCAAGCTTGTTTCTTAACCATCCAACCATCAAAAAAAATTTCTAACCAAGTTTCCTTAACCTAAACACTATTCTAAGAACCTTTCTAGTTGGAAGTTTCTTCAAAATCTTCCATTAAGGGCTTGGAAATCAACCTTGTAGATTTGACCTAGAAGGTGAAATATCATATTTTTCTTTTCTCTCTTCTTTTTCAAAGTTCTAAACCATGATTTCTCCATGGTTTAGCTTCTTTTTCATGGTTAATAACATGTAGATTTTATTTGAGATTTTTAGGTATTTGGTGGAGTGAAAACCGAACCATAGGAGGTGTGAAAGCAAGCTTTTTGTCTTCATTTAAGGTAAGAGGAAGACAATTCTTATCATCCCTTGATGGTGGTAAGAAGATGGATTGTTTGTAGAATCCATAAGGATTCGGTTGTGGTGTGTTTATTGATGTGTATTTGTTAATTTTTGTGGTTGCTAGTAGCTTAAGTGTTGTATGTTAGTAGCTTTCTTGTTTGGTGATTGTAATAATTTTGCATGTTTATTAGCTTTTGATTGTATGTCTATAAGCTTTAATTTAGGTTTTATGTGTTAGAAATATTTTGCATGTGTTAGAAATATAAATGCATGTGTTAGAATTGTATGATAAGGTTTAAGATGTGAATAACATGTGTAAATTTGCATGAGTGTTCCAAAGAACACATTCCCTAGCTCACGGCAATGACAAAGTGTGAGGACCAAAATGTTCTCTTCATTTTTCCTAAAGTGCAACTTAATTAATTAGGAGAAATAAGAAGGTTTCAAATTGTTTTAATCAAAGAAAAGGAATTTAGAAATCAAATGGTAAAGATTTAGTAAATTTTGGGCCAACATGCCTAAAGGATTTATTTGATTTGAAATCATTACTTTATAACATGATTTAGATAAGATAATACCTTTGACATGATTTAGAAATCAAATGAAAAAGTTTTACAAAATTCGGCCAACATGCCACTATAAGTAATTATGATTTCTAAAACTTGATTCCAAACTTTTTCCAATTAAAAAGAGACAATACAAGTTAAGGAGAAATTTTCTATAATGATTTTTGAAGAAACAAATTGAGTAGAATTAAGCTTAAAGGATTAAAACTAGTGATTTTATCATTAGGAAGTAAAATACAGAAATTTTGAGAAATTTTCTAACATATAGCTCACTTTAGGTTTTGAAGCATGTTAGAGATTTCAAAAAGAATTAAATGATATGGTTAAAAAATTAGGTAAATAGAAAATTTTATGGAAAATTTAGAAAACCATTATTATAAGTTTATAAACTAAATGCTGTCAATTTTTAGTAAAAATGATCCTATAAGTTAGTAAAAATATCCTAAAGACAGTATGCGGTATGAAAAATTATTCTACGTAGTTTAAATGTACTAAGTACTATTTCTATCTGTTTAAACAGTAATTTTAAGGGCATTCAAATAAGAAAATGATTTAAAAATCCTACGCGATTGAGAAAACGTATTAAAAATGCTACCCGATTTTAAAAAACAGAAAAATATCTTTACCCGATTTTTAAACGTTTGTAAAAACGATGGAATTATGAAAATGCGATAAAATTTCTACGCGATTGACCGTTACTATATTTATTTTATGCTGTCGGGAAAAAGTGAACCCGCATGTGCTTTTTGAAAATCTATATGTTGTCGGGAAAATGTGAACCCGCATGTGTTTTTGAGAATTATTTCTTTGTCGGGAAAATGTGAACCCGCATGTGCTTTCCATCTATCTCGTTATGTGTGCCATGTATTTGGTGGATTTGTTGACGAGACGAATCACATCGTGTTGTCGATGCGATAAACATAGTGTGGTTCATTGTTCTAATGAACTTGGAGGCTTTAGTGTACGGGATCCCACATGTGGACAGTTGGTCGCTCGCTCCGCTGGGCCGTGGTAAACCGATAGCACACTATGGTACTCAACGTACACTATATTTAATCGAGATTTGTGAAATCTAGCAGTACATTTGCCTGTAGTGCCACAACGTGAGACCGTGAACTACACCATGCCTGGATTGATGGATTCTCGTGTCGTGGGGCTATAGACGCAACGTGTGACAAACAAGCAATAGTTGGTGGGGCAGCCGTGGTACTATTAGGTTTTGCGAATCATTCTCTCTCTCGATACTTGTGTTTTTCTTTAGCTCCATGGAGTAGGATTTTGTCATATTATTTATCTCTATGTCTATTTGTTTCCATCTTATCTATTTATTATTTATCCGTATTTTATTTGTTTATTTTATCCGGTTATTGATATTATATTTGGTTATTATATCTTGTCTGTTTATTCTTATATTTCTTATTTTATCTGTAAGGTTTTATCTGTGATGTGACATATTGTGATGATATCTGAATTTTACTTCTATTTATTATTATAATTGTTAAAGCTTTATGTATTGCATGAATCGTATATATATATATATATATTGTTTGTCGTCTTTTTATTGGCCATGTTGTGATGATTTTATGTTGTCTTACCTCTTTGTTATATGTATTTTCTGTTTATTTATTTTACGCGGTAAAGACTTCGAGGAAGAGGTTCAACCTATTGAGATTGTGTACCCTGAGGAGGAGGAAGATCAGCAGGCAGACGACCAGTTTTACGATCAAGAACCATCCGATCATCCATATCCTCTGGAGTGACTGTGAGGGATGGCGACGCCAGGATTTTTGGGATTCATAGAGCTGGTATTTCATGGAGGTGCTCTGGCTTGGCATCTACGAGGAGATCGTGACTCTGTGACGTATGCAGGACGTGTGACTGTGATCCTACGTCATCGTTTTGATGAAGAGCCTGTCATGACTACGACACTTTTTCTGCACTTAGAGTTACCCTTATCTATTAGGCGTTATTGGGGTGCTGAAAACCCTGAGCCTAGTGAGATAAGCATCGTATCGACTGCGCGATCCCGTTATCGCCGTGTATCGAGACATCCAGGATATCTATCTCCTGATGATCATTTTCATACTGAGAGTGATCCATCGAGGATTAGATAATCATGATGTTTTTTTTGAAGCGCGTCAGCGTATGTCTGTATATATTAACTCTTTTATTGCTTTCTTTACTGTTTTTGTTTAAATATTTGTAGTCTTAGTTGTAAATTATTTGTACAGTTTATAACTTAATTATATGTATATTATTAGTGATGATGTTTTTTTTTTTATTTCGTATTTTCCGCATTATCTTTTATTACGTATTTTTGTCTATCAGGAATTATTTTACAACCCGTAATAATATTTAACAAATGTTTCACAACTTGGGTAGATTTTATTTCTATTTCTTTTATTTTCTTTTATGTGTGACATCCTCCAAAGGGGTGTTACAGTACTACTTTCAAAACATCTTTAGGCATGCCACCCTATCGGTTAGTCTATTGAAAACCTTGTCATTTGCCTGTAGAACTAGAGCATAAAGCATTTTGGACCATTAAATGTTTCAATTTAAATCTTGATGATGCTTGCAGGTTATACAAATTGCAAATAAATGAACTTGAGGAATTGAGAAATGATGCATATGAAAACTCAAAAATTTATAAAGATAAAAAAAATCTTTTCATGACAAATCAATTTTGAGAAAATCTTTTGAAATTAGTCAAAAAGTTTTGCTTTATAATTCTCGTTTTCACCTATTCCCTGAAAAATTGAGATTTAGGTGGAGTGACCCATTTATTGTCAAACATGTATATCCTTATAGGGCCATAGACATTGAGAATCCCAAGAATGGTAATATGTTTAAGGTCAATGGACAAAGACCTAAACCATTTCTAGAAAATCAAGTTACTGAGGTAGAATTCATTTCCCTTTCTAATCATTGTTATGATAAAAATTTACTCTAATTTTACGATTTTATTTTTTTTGCAGTTCTTTGTGTTCCCAGTTAAATGATGGATAACAGTACTCTATAACTCTCAAGTCAGTTTGTTTTTTTAGTTTCCCAAAATAATTGATTCATTCTCCTTTAAAATGGATGTCATTCTTTTAAACCTGAGAAAACATTTTCCTTCTCTTCCTCAAAATGCTCTATGTAACGCCCCAATTTTTAGAAAATATTCTGAATGTACTGTTTTCTGTTTTTCATGCTTTTGTGTGAATGACCATTGTGTCCCTATTTTCTTGTTCTCGATTTCTCGTATGAAAACAATTACGATAATACTGAGGCTCAAATTTTATTTGATCGTTTTACGTAATTTGCTTCGAGACAGTAAAATAAAAATTTTTCTCGAAGCTCTTGTTTTATTTTTTTCTGAATGATATATCTGACTATATAATCTTGCTGGATATTTTATTTGAACGTTTTGACAATTACCTACGTTGTGGGAAAAAACAGGAAAATGATTACGTCCCGAACGCATCTTTTTTCTTTGTTTTTAATTGTTTTCTTCTTGATTTAATGTCCGATAATATCTTGTCTGTGATTTTATATGGACTTTTTGTGTGATTTGCTCCGAGGCAGGAAAATAATATTTTCCGGGCCGGGGAAAATCTTATTTTATTATTTAGAATTGGGGGATCTTACTTAACCCGATTCTGAATGAGACTAAAAATAATCTTTTAATTTTTAGGATTTAACTGTCAAATAAAATAATTTTATATTATTATAATATTATTTTATTAGTCAGTATATTTTAGTGACAGTGGACCCGGAAATATTTTGCGGGACCCACAATTAGCAGAACGGTTAGATCGGTAGCTTAGTTAATCACCGTTAGCAGTAGAACTTTCCAGAACAGGCTGACTCAGCTAGCTGACTCAGCAGAAAATTAAATACACTGTGTGACTCAGCATGTGAGTCACCAAGAGCTAACCAATAGGAAATAAGCTTGCTCACCAAGGCTTGATCTTGACCATTGATTCATCCAATGGCTTGGATGAAGCCAAGCAAGGTGCCCACCTTGCACCCCACTTGATGGCTACGGCCAAGAGGTCTTGGATGACCAAAATCACAACTCATCTTCATCACTTTTCTCTCTTCTCTCTCATCAAAACCCTAGCCACCATTCTTGTTCATTTTCTTCACCATTTTCAGCCAAGACCAATACTACACCATCCAACCATCCAAAAATTTTTCTAACCAAGTTTTCCTAACCTAAACACTATTCTAAGAACCTTTCTAGTTGGGAGTTTCTTCAAAATCTTCCATTTAGGGCTTGGAAATCAACCTTGAAAGTTTTACCTAGAAGGTGAAATTTCATGCTTTTCTTTTCTCTCTTCTTTTTCAAAGTTCTAAGCCATGATTTCTCCATGGTTTAGCTTCTTTTTCATGGTTAGTAACATGTAGATTTTGTTTGAGATTTCTAGGTATTTTTGGTGGTGAAAACCGTGACCTAGGAGGTGTGAAAGCAAGCCTTTTGTCTTCATTTAAGGTAAGAGGAAGACAATTCTTATCATCTCTTGATGGTGGTAAGAAGATGGAGCCATTTGTGATGTTTGTAGAATCCATAAGGATTCGGTGGTCATGTGTTAATTATGTGTGTATTTGTTAATTTTTGTGTTTGTTAGTAGTTATGTGGTATTTGTTAGTAGCTTTCTTGTTTGATGATTGTAATAATTTTGCATGTCTACTAGCTTTTGAATGCATGTCTATAAGCTTTAATTTAGGTTATATATGTTAGAAAATATATTGCATGTGTTAGAAATATAATGCATGTGTTAGAATTGTATGATAAGGTATAGGATGTGAATAACATGTTTAAATTTGCATGAGTGTTCCAAAGAACACATTCACTAGTTCACGACAATGACTAAGTTAGAGGACCAAAATGTTCTCTTGATTTTTCCTAAAGTGTAACTTAATTAACCTAGGAGAATCAAGAAAGTTTCAAATTGATTTGATCAAAGAAAATGCATTTAGAAATCAAATGGTAAAGACTTAGTATTTTGGGCCAACATGCCTAAAGGATTAATTTAACTCCTACTAACTATTTTCTAATATGATTTAATGAGCTTAGACAATATAATATATTTGATATGATTTAGAAGGTGAAAAACAATTTAGAAATCAAATGCAAAAGTTTTATGAAATTTGGCCAACATGCCACTATAGGTAATCATGATTTCTAAAACTTGATTCCAAACCTTTTTCAATCAAAAAGAGACAATACAAGTTAAGAAGAAATTTTCTATAATGGTTTTTGAAGAAACAAATTGAGTAGAATTAAGCTTAAAGGATTAAAACTAATAATTTTATCATTAGGAAGGAAATACAAGAATGTTGAGAAATTTTCTAACATAATACTCACTTTAGGTTTTGAAGCATGTTAGAGATTTCAAAAAGAATTAAATGATATGGTTAAAAATTAGGTAAATGGAGATTTTATGGATAATTTAGGAAACCATTATTATGATATTCTAAACAAAATACTATCAATTTTTAGTAAAAATGAACCAATAAGATAGCAAAAATATCCAAAAGATAGTATGCGGTATGAAAAATTACTCTGCGTAGTTTAAATGTACTAAGTACTATTTCTGTTTGTTTAAACAGTAATTTTGAAGGCATTCGAATAAGAAAATGATTTGAAAATCCTACGCGATTGAGAAAACGTATTAAAAATGCTACGCGATTTTAAAAACAGAAAAATATCTTTACCCGATTTTTAAACGTTTGTAAAAATGACGGAATTATGAAAACGCGATAAAATTTCTACGCGATTGACCGTTACTATATTTATTTTATGCTGTCGGGAAAATGTGAACCCGTACATGATTATTTTTGAGAATCTTTCATTTGTGGAAAATGTGAACCCGCTGATTATTTTTGAGGATCTTTTTTGTCGGGAAAATGTGAACCCGCATGTGCTTTTAAGACTATATCTCATTGTCGGAAAAATGAGAACCCGTATAGGCTTTCTATTTATCTGTTATGTGTGCCAAATTTTTGGTGGATTAGTTGACGAGACGAATCACATCGTGTTGTCGATGCGATAAACGTAGTGTGGTTCATTGTTCTAATGAACTTGGAGACTTTAGTGTACGGGATCCCATATGTGGACAGTTGGTAGCTCCGCTGGGCCATGGTAAACCGATAGCACACTATGGTACTCAACACACACTATATTTAATCGAGATTTGTGAAATCTAGTAGTACATTTGCCTGTAGTGCCACAACGTGAGACCGTGAACTACACCACGCCTGGATGATGGATTCCTGTGTCGTGGGGCTATAGACGCAACGTGTGACAGCGCAATAGTTGGTGGGGCAGCCGTGGTACTAATAGATTTTACGAATCATTCCTCTCTCTGATACTTGTGTTTTCTTTAGCTCCATGGAGTAGGGTTTTGTCATATTGTTTATTTATCTCTATGTCTATTTATTTTCATCTTATCTATTTATTTCTATTTTAACTGTTTATCTGTATTTTATTTGTTTATTTTATCTGTTCTTGCTTCTATATTTGGTTATTTTTTTATTATATCTTATCTGTTTATTCTTATCTTTCTTATTTTATCCGTGATGTTTTATACGTGGTGTGATATATTGTTATGATATCTAAATTTTACTTCAATCTGTTATTATAATTGTTAACGCTTTTTCGTATTGCATGAACTGTATATATGTTGATTGTCGTCTTCTTATTGGCCATGTTGTGATGATTTTATGTTGTCTTACCTCTTTGTTATATGTATTTTCTGTTTATTTATTTTACGCGGTAAAGACTTCGAGGAAGAGGATCAGCCCCTTGAGATCTTGTACCCGAGGAGGAGGAAGATCGGCGTGACGACGCGGTTGACGATCAAGAACCATCCGATCATCCATATCCTCTGGATTGATTGTGAGGCATGGCAGCGCCAGAATTTTTAGGATTCGTAGAGCTAGTATTTCATGGAGGTTCTCTGGCTTGGCATCTACGAGGCGATCGTGATTCTGTGACATATGCAGGACGTGTGACCGTGATTCTACGTCAGCGATTTGATGGAGAGCCCATTATGACTACGACGTTATTTCTGCATTTAGAGTTACCCTTATCCATTAGGCGTCACTGGGGTGCTGAAAACCCTGAGCCTAGTGAGATAAGCATCGTATCGACTGCGCGATCCCGTTATCGTCGTGTGTCGAGACATCCGGGATATCTATCTCCTGATGATCATTTTCATGCTGAGAGTGATCCATCAGAGGATTAGATAACCATGATGTTTTTGGGCGCGTCAGCGTATGTCTGTATATATTAACTCTTTTATTGCTTTCCTTGCTGTTTTTGTTTAAATATTTGTAGTCTTTGTTGTAAATTATTTGTACAGCTTATAACTTAATCATATGTATATTATCAGTAATGATGTTTTTTTTATTTCGTATTTTCCGCATTATCTTTTTATATCATATTTTCGTCTATCGAATTATTTTACAACCCGTAATAATATTTAACAAATGTTTCACAACTTGGGTAGATTTTATTTCTATTTCTTTTATTTTCTTTTATGTGTGACATCCTCCAAAGGGGTGTTACATTAGTTGGTATCGAGCCCAAGTTAGAGTCTTTTGGGGTTGTGGTTGGGTCCTGTTTTTATTTGTCTTTGTGTGATTCTCGTGCTTGGACTCCGAAAGGAGACAATATTGTTTGAAATGGTTACTTTGGTTTCCATTGTATTATGATTCATCCGTCTTTGAAGAAAGACGATGACTCGTGGTAAACGTGCACATGAGGAGGCAGAACGTGATGGTGGCAGGTTTGCCTGCAACTACAAAAGCAATGCCAAGAACAGCTAAAGGAACAGTACAACATGATCAGAGTAGCGCAGCGGAAGCATGGTGTCCAAAAGAGGAAAAACTATAAAGCTAGGTGATTTCGATAAAACTCGTATTCGTGATTATTGGGAAGACAACAACAACAACAATCTCGTGGAGGAAATACGAGTGGTAGCAGGTTTAGTCAGGCTGCGACATCTGTACCCAAGTGTTAGAAGTATTGGAAGATCATCTAACGAGGGACGATACAATCAACGGAGTCACATGTTTCAAGTATAGGATGCCAAATATTTGTTGAAAAGTGTGTTCTACTAAAGGACGACGTCATCTGTTAAAAATGAACGTGCTTCGACATCTCAAGTAGAATGGAGTATCGATTCTTCAAGTGGAGCAAAAGCACCCTAAATTGAAAACCTGATTAAAGAAGGTTGTGTCACAAAAGGTGATCCTTTAACTATACTGTATAATTCCAAGGGTAACCTATTTCTTTATGGCATATAATTGTGTAGGTCAATTAGAGTTATTTATGTCATCTTTATCTTTTGACCTGGTTATTTTCACTTCAATTGCTAAAATATGTGGTTGAGGACTTGAGTTGCTTAAACCATCCTAAGTTTGTTAAATAATTGAATCTTTTCTATTGATTCGATTTGTATACTCCTTTCTCAAAACATACATGATTTAAAAATATGGATTGGGTATTTTTCCAACCATCCATACTTTGTTAGACTTATCAGTTAAATTATTCAAATTTAAAAAGTTCACTTCTAAATTCATCGTACCATATCAATTTCTCTACTGGATAGGTTCGGTGATATGGATAATTCTATCATCTCTTATTTCTGTGCCTTCATGATACCTTTCATGTATCGCAATTACGAAATGTACTTTTAGTCTAACTCGTTCTTTTAGGACTAATTGACTATTTGAGTTGATTAGAGTTATCAATGTCTTTGTTACCTTTTGACTTATCTATTTCTGCTTTTATTTCCAAATCCATTATTTCTATCCAGTTTCTTAAATGATCTTTTCTATTAATCTAAATTGTCTACCTCTTTCACGAGATAGATGTTATCTTATGAATGGATTGGTTATTTTTAATCATATCCTATAGATTGTTCCAGTAAAACTTTGGTGTCTTAGAAAACTTATTCTTAAAATCAGACAATGTCAAATTCTTTGTTGGACATGTCTGGTAACAATTCTAATAGTTTTTCTACCTTTTCTTTCTAACTTTTATAATGTCCTTTTATATATTATAATTGCAAGAAAGGATATTCTCAGTCAAAATTATGTCATAAGTATCAGATACAGTATTGTTGGAAAAGAAAACTTAAATTGTGAGGCACTTCCTGTTAAAAACAAGAGCAGAAGAGTGAAGCGGTACAAATGCAGGGAAATTTCAAGTGGTGCTGTTCAGAGTGGAGAATGTTTCTGTAATGTTCACAGGTTATGTAGATAGAATCTTGGTTGGTTTATCAGAAAGCGAAAGTGGAACATCAAAGACCAGCTGGGATGTTGCAACCATTATCGATTCCAGAATGGAAATGGGACAGCATTTCTATGGATTTCGTTACTGGTTTGCCAAAGACAAGGAAAGGTCATGATTCGATATGGGTTATAGTCGATAGACTTACGAAATCGGCTCATTTCTTACCAATCAATATTAAATATTCATTGGAAAGATTAACCCAGTTGTATATCAGCGAGATTGTCAGATTACATGGAGTGCCTACATGTATAGTTTCTGACAGAGATCCGAGGTTTACGTCAAGATTTTGGCGAAGTCTGCAAGAAGCTATGGGAACCAAGTTACGATTGAGTTCAGCATATCATCCACAGACAAATGGTCAGACAGAGAGAACTATACAGTCTTTGGAGGATTTATTGCATGCTTGTGTTTTAGAACAACGAGGAAGTTGGGATGAATTTTTATCTTTGATAGAATTCACCTACAACAATAGTTTTCACGCAAGCATCGGAATGGCACCATATGAAGCATTGTATGGAAGGCGATGTCGAACACCGTTGTGTTGGTATCAAGATGGGGAGAGTATGACTGTTGGACCGGAACTTGTACAACAGACTACGGATAAAGTCAAGATGATACAAGAGAAGATGAGAACGACACAAAGCAGGCAGAAGAGTTATACGGACAAACGAAGATGACCTCTTGAATTTAAGGAGGGTGAGCATGTATTTTTAAGAGTTACTCCTACGACTGGTGTCGGAAGAGTGATTAAGTCTAAGAAGCTTACTCCTAAATTCATTGGACCGTATCAGATTATCCGACGTATAGGTCCTGTAGCATATCAGATTGCTTTGCCGCCTTTTCTATCCAATTTGCATGACGTGTTTCATGTGTCTCGGTTACGGAAGTATATACCAGATCCGACACATGTTATACAACCGGATGACGTGCAGCTAAAGGAAAATCTGACTTACGAAACTTTACCTGTCAGGATTGGGGACAGAAAGGTAAAGCAGCTTCGAGGAAAGATAATTGAGCTAGTGAAAGTCATATGGAATGATGTGACGGGTGAAGCTACCTGGGAGCTGGAAGATAAAATGAAGGATCAATATCCTCATTTGTTTGGATGAACATCAAATTTCGAGGACGAAATTTTTATTTGTTGAGGAGAGTTGTAACGCCCAATTTTTAGAAAATATTCGAATGTCTTGTTTTTCGTTTTTCATGCTTTTGTGTGAATGATGACATTTGTGTCCCTATTTTACTGTTCTCGATTTCTGTATGAAAACAATTACGATAATACAGGCTCAAATTTTATTTGATCGTTTTACGTAATTTGCTTCGAGACGGTAAAATAAAAATTTTTCTGAGCTACTGTTTTAATTTTTCTGAAAGATATACAGCTATATAATACTGCTGGATATTTTATTTGAACGTTTTGGACGATTACCTACGTTGTGGGAAAAAATGAGAAAATGACCGTTACGTCCCGAACGTCTTGTTTTTCTTTGTTTTTTTTGTTTTTAATTGTTTTCTTCTTGATTTAATGTCCGATAATATGTCTCGTGATTTTATATGGACTTTTTGTGTGATTTGCTCGAGACAAGAAAATAATATTTTCCGGCCTGGGAAAATCTTATTTTATTATTTAGAATTGGGGGGATCTTACTTAACCCGATTCTGAATGAGACTAAAAATAATCTTTTAATTTTTAGGATTTAATCACAAATAAAATAATTTTATATTATTATAATATTATTTTATTACTCAAGTATATTTTAGTGACAAGTGGACCTGGAAATATTTTGCGGGACCCACAATTAGCGTAACAGTTAGATCGGTAGCTTAGTTAATCACCATTAGCAGTAGAACTTTCCCGAAACAGTGACTAGTCGACTCAAAGAAAATTAAATACGACTCAAAGCATGTGAGTCACCAAGAGCTAACCAATAGGAAATAAGCTTGCTCACCAAGGCTTGATCTTGACCATTGATTCATCCAATGGCTTGGATGAAGCCAAGCAAGGTGCCCACCTTGCACCCCACTTGATGGCGACGGCCAAGAGGTCTTGGATGACCAAAATCACAACTCATCTTCATCACTTTTCTCTCTTCTCTCTCATCAAAACCCTAGCCACCATTCTTGTTCATTTTCTTCACCATTTTCGGCCAAGACCAATACTACACCATCCAACCATCCAAAAATTTTTCTAACCAAGTTTTCCTAACCTAAACACTATTCTAAGAACCTTTCTAGTTGGGAGTTTCTTCAAAATCTTCCATTTAGGACTTGGAAATCAACCTTGAAAGTTTTACCTAGAAGGTGAAATTTCATGCTTTTCTTTTCTCTCTTCTTTTTCAAAGTTCTAAGCCATGATTTCTCCATGGTTTAGCTTCTTTTTCATGGTTAGTAACATGTAGATTTTGTTTGAGATTTCTAGGTATTTTTGGTGGTGAAAACCGTGACCTAGGAGGTGTGAAAGCAAGCCTTTTGTCTTCATTTAAGGTAAGAGGAAGACAATTCTTATCATCTCTTGATGGTGGTAAGAAGATGGAGCCATTTGTGATGTTTGTAGAATCCATAAGGATTCGGTGGTCATGTGTTAATTATGTGTGTATTTGTTAATTTTTGTGTTTGTTAGTAGTTATGTGGTATTTGTTAGTAGCTTTCTTGTTTGATGATTGTAATAATTTTGCATGTCTACTAGCTTTTGAATGCATGTCTATAAGCTTTAATTTAGGTTATATATGTTAGAAAATATATTGCATGTGTTAGAAATATAATGCATGTGTTAGAATTGTATGATAAGGTATAGGATGTGAATAACATGTTTAAATTTGCATGAGTGTTCCAAAGAACACATTCACTAGTTCACGGCAATGACTAAGTTAGAGGACCAAAATGTTCTCTTGATTTTTCCTAAAGTGTAACTTAATTAACCTAGGAGAATCAAGAAAGTTTCAAATTGATTTGATCAAAGAAAATGCATTTAGAAATCAAATGGTAAAGACTTAGTATTTTGGGCCAACATGCCTAAAGGATTAATTTAACTCCTACTAACTATTTTCTAATATGATTTAATGAGCTTAGACAATATAATATATTTGATATGATTTAGAAGGTGAAAAACAATTTAGAAATCAAATGCAAAAGTTTTATGAAATTTGGCCAACATGCCACTATAGGTAATCATGATTTCTAAAACTTAATTCCAAACCTTTTTCAATCAAAAAGAGACAATACAAGTTAAGAAGAAATTTTCTATAATGGTTTTTGAAGAAACAAATTGAGTAGAATTAAGCTTAAAGGATTAAAACTAATAATTTTATCATTAGGAAGGAAATACAGTAATGTTGAGAAATTTTCTAACATATAGCTCACTTTAGGTTTTGAAGCATGTTAGAGATTTCAAAAAGAATTAAATGATATGGTTAAAAATTAGGTAAATGGAGATTTTATGGATAATTTAGGAAACCATTATTATGATATTCTAAATAAAATACTATCAATTTTTAGTAAAAATGAACCAATAAGATAGCAAAAATATCCAAAAGATAGTATGCGGTATGAAAAATTACTCTACGTAGTTTAAATGTACTAAGTACTATTTCTGTTTGTTTAAACAGTAATTTTAAAGGCATTCGAATAAGAAAATGATTTGAAAATCCTACGCGATTGAGAAAACGTATTAAAAATGCTACGCGATTTTAAAAACAGAAAAATATCTTTACCCGATTTTTAAACATTTGTAAAAACGACGGAATTATGAAAACGCGATAAAATTTCTACGCGATTGACCGTTACTATATTTATTTTATCTTTGTCGGGAAAATGTGAACCCGCATGATTATTTTTGAGGATCTTTTTCATTGTCGGGAAAATGTGAACCCGCATGTGCTTTTAAGACTATATCTCTTTGTCGGGAAAATGAGAACCCGCTGTGCTTTCTATTTATCTCGTTATGTGTGCCAAATTTTTGGTGGATTAGTTGACGAGACGAATCACATCGTGTTGTCGATGCGATAAACGTAGTGTGGTTCATTGTTCTAATGAACTTGGAGACTTTAGTGTACGGGATCCCACGTGTGGATGGAGTTAGCTCCATTTGGGCCATGGTAAACCGATAGCACACTATGGTACTCAACACACACTATATTTAATCGAGATTTGTGAAATCTAGTAGTACATTTGCCTGTAGTGCCACAACGTGAGACCGTGAACTACACCACGCCTGGATGATGGATTCCTGTGTCGTGGGGCTATAGACGCAACGTGTGACAGCGTAATAGTTGGTGGGGCAGCCGTGGTACTAATAGATTTTACGAATCATTCCTCTCTCTGATACTTGTGTTTTCTTTAGCTCCATGGAGTAGGGTTTTGTCATATTGTTTATTTATCTCTATGTCTATTTATTTTCATCTTATCTATTTATTTCTATTTTATTTGTTTATCCGTATTTTATTTGTTTATTTTATCTGTTCTTGCTTCTATATTTGGTTATTTTTTTATTATATCTTATCTGTTTATTCTTATCTTTCTTATTTTATACGTGATGTTTTATATGTGGTGTGATATATTGTTATGATATCTAAATTTTACTTCAATCTGTTATTATAATTGTTAACGCTTTTCGTATTGCATGAACTGTATATATGTTGATTGTCGTCTTCTTATTGGCCATGTTGTGATGATTTTATGTTGTCTTACCTCTTTGTTATATGTATTTTCTGTTTATTTATTTTACGCGGTAAAGACTTCGAGGAAGAGGATCAGCCCCTTGAGATCTTGTACCCGAGGAGGAGGAAGATCGGCAGTGACGATCGGTTGACGATCAAGAACCATCCGATCATCCATATCCTCTCTGGATTGATTGTGAGGATGGCGGCGCCTGGATTTTTAGGATTCGTAGAGCTAGTATTTCATGGAGGTTCTCGGCTTGGCATCTACGAGGCGATCGTGATTCTCGTGACATATGCGGGACGTGTGACCGTGATTCTACGTCGCCGATTTGATGGAGAGCCCATTATGACTACGACGTTATTTCGCATTTAGAGTTACCCTTATCCATTAGGCGTCACCGGGGTGCTTGAAAACCCCGAGCCTAGTGAGATAAGCATCGTATCGACCGCGCGATCCCGTTATCGCCGTGTGTCGAGACATCCGGATATCTATCTCCCGATGATCATTTTCATCCGAGAGTGATCCATCGAGGATTAGATAACCATGATGTTTTTGGGTAGCCAACGTATGTACGTATATATTAACTCTTTTATTACTTTCCTTGCTGTTTTTGTTTAAATATTTGTAGTCTTTGTTGTAAATTATTTGTACGACTTATAACTTAATCATATGTATATTATCGTAATGATGTTTTTTTTATTTCGTATTTTCTCGCATTATCTTTTTATATCATATTTCGTCTACATCAGGAATTATTTTACAACCCGTAATAATATTTAACAAATGTTTCACAACTTGGGTAGATTTTATTTCTATTTCTTTTATTTTCTTTTATGTGTGACATCCTCCAAAGGGGTGTTACACTCTAACAAAAATTTACAAAGCTAGATGTGAAATATTGAGAATGTTAATGCATAAAGGTATGCCGGAAGATGTACGCTGGATAATTGAAGCAAAAGTCTGACTAGCAGGTGAGTCTTCAATTTCATTTGACTCATACATGTCAAGTCTTGGTAGAAGTTCATATTCTAAAAAGAGAAGAGAAAAAAGATTACAAGTATGTCACAAATGTGCACAATGAAATTATAACAAGCGATGTCGTTATTTGGGGATGGTTTCCACGAACAGAGAAGATAAAATTTTCTTCAATAAGAATGGACTAAGTAAAGAGTCATTAGATGATATCTTATTGACTCTTGATATGCATTCTTGTGGATATGTGCATTGTGAACTTGTTAACTTATGGAATCTCTTCAAGGATGAACAAAAGCATTACAGTCTTGGGAATCTAACTCTAAAAGACCTTGTTTGTCAATTTATAAGAAAATTGGATAGAAAGCTTATCCTCGACTCATAGAAGGCATTTAAATCATTTCTGGACGTGAAACTAGAGGCAGATGTGAGCCACATCCACAACAACATGCGCATATTTTCTTCTTTTTCTTCTTTATATTCTTAAAAAAAAAAGATAAAGTATGTACACATCTTGAGTTTGGCCTTGGTAACACAAAATATGAATGGGAAAATGCATGCATCCTGATCTAATTTTCTTAATTGAAAAGCAAAGTAGGTAGATAGTATCCCACATATAAGGCAACTAGCTGCATTATGGTCACTTGTCCCTTTTGGGAGTCCTATGTTGTGCTGGTCCTGAATGGGTTTAATACTGGTTAATGATGCTTTGGCACAAAGCCGAAAGAGTAGACTACCTCTATCCCAATCTCAAGTGAGTATACACTCACCTTTCATTAGGTTTCTAACAAGTTAAAAAAAAAAGGACGAAACTATGGTTGTACTTGGTCTTCAATTAGATTATGAGCCCTGGGTGGATGTCTGTCCTGTCATAGACTCAGGAGGAGACATTCACATGACAGTATGTAAATAAAATTCGTATGTCATGCTCTATAGTGAGCCGCGTACTACATTCCCAGTTCTTGGAACTAAGGCTCTGTAGCACTGATGGACAGATAGAAGCATCCTGTCTTTATAGTGTACAAAAACTGTTAACTGAGCTATATACTTACTTTAATTAGTAGGCCTCTATGGTGTGTTCTGACTGGCTGCAGTCAGGTATCATCTTCTTATAATACAGGCCTTTAATTAGGTTTGCAGGAAGATAGAAGATTGTTATTCCGAAAGTAGGATGGCAAGGACTCAAAGGTTCTTGTTGTCGGTTCGGCAATCCTTGTGGAGTTCTTATATTGCATTGGTGACACGTAATTCAAAGATATACCACAACTGTACTCATGATGCGCAGTATAAAGATACACTATGAAAACTGTACATAAAGGTATATTATTATCTTTCTTTTATCTTTATATAATTTTGTTGTATTTTAGTTTTGGACAGACGATCCTTTGAGTAGGGTCCTTCAGGAGTTTCTAGACTTTTTTACCCTGATACTTTTCTTGAAGTAAAAAAAAAACAAAAAAAAACACAAAATAATAAAAAAAAAGTTATGTGTTTCTTAATTTCAAACTTTTCTGACAATAGTCAGCCTACTCATATAGGTGCTATCATTACTTTTTCCATTCTTTTCCTGTTTAAACACTTCAGTCTCTTCACTTTCCTCCAACTCATAATCATTCAGAGGAAATGTGAAATTATGGGACCTCCTGTTCGTAAACTTATAAATGTCTGTGTATTTTATGGGTATAGTGTATGAGAAGGGTTTAGAGTTTGTAAACGCAGCAGGCACTCTTGGTCGAATACTTGCTGCGAGGAATATTCATGTTGTATATGGGGAAAGTTGCCATGGGTTAATGGGGGCTGTATTAGTTGCTGCTTATATAGAAGACAATCAAGTTTTAGGTGTCATTCCTGGACCTTTAACTCAAAATAACATCATTAAAAAGATAATTTGGGAGGAACTTAAGGTATCATATATACATGCACGAATGAAGACAATGCTTGACAACTTTGATGCATTCATTGCCTTACCAAGTGGTTTTGGTACTTTGGAAGAAATTTTTCAAATTGTCTCTTGGGCCCAACTGAACATCCACCATCAACCTATAGGTTTGTTAAATGTAAATAATTTCTTTGATCTTTTGTTATTTTTTCTTGACAAAGCTATGAAACAGAAATTTATCACACCTTCGGCAAGACAACTTCTTATCTCTGCTTCCACTATTGATGAGTTGATTGATAAATTAAAAGCTTTTGTTTATGAACCTGATAAAGCAATAGCTCAGATAGATTGGTCTGCAAGAAGCAGTGAGGGAAGCAATATCAAAAGAAAGCCAGATCTGACACTTTATCTTTAATTTTCCTTTACCTTTGGTTTTATTTATCGTATTTTGTTTCTGTATAAATTTGTATCAGGTCTTTTTTTTCAATAATTGCCATAACAAGTAATATCTTTTATCTCCTTTTAGTTTTACTCAACTATTTTTAACATTGCAGACAATGTTGTGATCAAGTTAGGGGAAGAATAGTAAAAAAAAAGAGTAGGGAAGTAGGATATAATTGTCAGTAACTTACTAAACCAATTAAGGACGATAGAGTAAAGAGTAATTTTACTCTTGAGACATATCTTAATTGGTGAAGTAATTTGATATGATTGTCAGAAACCTACTCATAGTAAAACCAATTAAGGATGGAAGAGTAAGGAGTAAATTTTACCCTGGAGGTAATTTTACTTTTGAGACGCATCTTAGTTGAGGAAATAATTGGTTTAGAAGTAGAAAAAAGCATATCTTGGGTCATAGCATAAATTGTCTTCTTTCTTAAACATCACATGCTTGGATATGGATGTTTAAATGATGGATTGAGAATGATAGAAATATTCCTTGTGAGATTTTGAGCCTATTGATGATTGGATTGAACATTTGTACCATTATCTTCTTTCTTGTGTGATTTTCACTCATGGAATTGTTACTCTAGAACTTGCTTTGATTCTTTTTTAGGTTACATTTTTAGATACATACATAAACATGATTGAGACATTTTTCTTGAAATAGCTACTTTAACTAAATAGCTAACCTTATATCTTTTCCTTTGCTTAACCCCTTTGAGCTTATTTGACCATTCCTTGTTTCTAGCTCATTATGTGCCTTAAATGAAAAAACCATGTTCTTACCATACCTTAGGGAATAAGAGAATATTAGCTTTGTCATTGGATGAGTTCTTGAATAAGTGTGGGGGTGTGTGTGCAAAATGGTTAGTGAAAAAAAGGAAATAGTGGTTAATTAAATAAATGTGTGTATATTTATGGAAAAAAAAACAAATGTGTAAAAAAGGGTCAATAAGGCAAAAAGGGAAAAGAATATGCAAATGAAATTTGTATTAGGTGGAGTTGGGATGAACTTACATGCTTATTAATTGAACTCAACTTTCACACTTTTTTGTTCTCTTTGGTTTTTAACTTGTCTTATCCATATTACCACTCTCTTTTACCTTGACCCCATTACAACCTTGAATAAAGTCCTCATGATTTGTGTGTGCATATGTTTTGTGTAGTGGAGAAGTAGAAGATAAGCAAGCTTATGGTAGTGCAATTTTGCATGGGTTGAATTAAGTGAAATGCTTACATTTTTAATGCTTGAAAGATTGAGAGTGAATCATGTGAGGATCTATCATTCTTGATTCATTCTTTTCAACTGAAGTTTCCTTGCTTATTGGTTTGAGATATGAAGAAATGTTACCTCATTAATGCTTTGATCCCTTGAATGACTGGTTGCTCTTCTTGATTCATTGAATCCTTTAGAGTTTTTACATTTTGAGTCTGTGTCGTTTTTCTTTGTTCCCTAGTTTTTGTCTTATGTGTTTTTCCTAGGAGTACAAAAGTTTAGTGTGGGAGAATTTGATAGCAATATATTTTATTCAATTTATAATCCTCTCACTAGGCTTCTTAAGGTTCAATTAGACTTAATTAAGTTGATTTTGTCATATTTTATGAAATTGAGCTTAATTGAATCATTGAAGAAATTATTGTTTGAATTATCATTAATTTGAGTGATTGCATTCTTAAGTAAACTGGTTACAATTTGAGTTGCAATTATATGATTAATGTGATTCTGGTCTTGTTAGAAAGTTAAGATAATTCTCTAATAACTATTCACTTGATAGCAAGAGCCACATTGATATAAATATATTTCATTCATTATATAATCTTCTCACTTAGTTTTTTCAGTAAACTGACTATAATTTGAGTTACAAATATCCGATAGATGTGATTTTGGTCTTGTTTTAAATCTAAGACAACTTTTTACAACTTTCATAATGACCTCAAGACTTGGAACACACATTTGGATAACTCAAATTGGAGTTGAAGTAAAATCTAGAGTTCTGAACCTGACAGCTTGACCTATGTGTACTCATCAGATCATATTTTGAGTTATAGGAGAGACTTGGGAATGAAACTAGTGCCATTTGAAAGTTAAGACCTAAATCTACAACTTTCATAAGAACACAAGAGCCAAATCGGAAGTCTTGAAGGTGATATTGGGCTTGGAAGTCAGAACAGAGGAGCTGAAGTTCAGCCTAACCTATGTATAGTAATTGGGTCATATCTCAAGCTGTAGGTGGTATTTTTGTTGAAACTGATGGCTATCGAAAGCTAAGACAATTTCTTAGAATTTTATGAAGACCACTTGATCTGGTTTTGACACAAGCCATGAGCTCAGAGCATAAACATTTCAGAGACAAGAATCTCTATAATTTCTACTCATTCATCATTATCAAGCAACTACTTTAGCATTTATTCATCATCATCAAACAACTTCATTGTCATCTTGTACTCGTTGAGCTTTATAAAAAGGAGTTTGGGTACTCATTCAGATCATCTTTGATCTTAGCTTAGATTATGCTATTGTGTTATTTGTTTCTCTTGTTGTAGTTTTTTTTATTCTAAATTGAAGTTATGTTCATTTCTTTCTTCTTATCTCTTTCTTTCTTCTTGTTCATGAGTAACTAATTTTCATTTTGCTTCAGTGAAAGGGTGAAGCTTTTAGTAATAAGTTGAGGTTAGATTAATTTCCTTCTTGTGCTGAAATGATATATTCTTAAGTGATCATTATATTTGTTGTATGTTGTTTCCAATCAATTAAGAAACCCTTATTGTATAATGAAGGATTTGATTCATTGTAGACAAGACGTTGGCACAGCAGATGCTTGAGACCATTTACAAGTGTTGGTGGATAATTAAAGGAACCATAATATGATTACATATATGATCTAAATTGAACTTTAAATGTTGTATTTTTCGATTGGAACCTCCATTATGTGTGATTTCAATTGAGTTATAAAAAGAAATAATCTTGTCTTTAATTTGTTTCTAAGAGTAGATCTCATAATCCAAGCAAATTATTTTCATCTGTGAACAACTTTTATCACCTTAGTATTGTGACAAATCTTATCCTTACTTCAAATAAATTTTTCTTCATCAATTCCCTGTGGATCGACCTCAGACTCTTGAGAACTTATTACTTGAAACAGCCTACACTTGGGTTTGCAACTTTTAATTACCATCAGTTATTAAGTCAGAAAACAAAAATAAATTACATAAATAAAGAAGTTAGTAAGTCATAAAGCAAAAATAAATAACATAAATAAAAAAGTTAGTAAGCATAAATAAATAACAAAAATAAATAAGTTAGTTAGTAAGTCAGTAAGTTAGAAAGTTAGTAGGTTAGTAAGTTAGAAAGTTAGAGAGTTAGTAAAGAAACTGAAGGACTGGTACGCCGATCTTTTGCTTCGGTGTAGGAGAAGAGAGAACAGATTTTATTAAAGAAAAAAAACTTCAATAAATTAAAACTTCAAATCCAGTCCTCGGCAACGGCGCCAAAAACTTGATGCGAATTAAAGAATGTAAACCCAAGTGCAGGTTGTCTCAAGTAATAAATTTCTCAACAGTCCGAGGTCGATCCACGGGGAATTGATGAAAAAAAATTCTTTGAGGTAAGGAAAGACTTTGTCACAATAATAAAGATATTAAAACTCGTTCACAATTAAATTAAAAAACTTGCTTGGGTTAGGAGATCCACTTTTGGTAATAAATTAAGGACAAGATTAATTCTTTTTATAACTCAATTGAAATTCATTCACAACGGAGGTTCCAATTGAAAAATAAAACATTCAAAGTCCATTTAGAATTATATACGTAGTTATATTATGATTCCTTTAATTATTTATCAACACTTGTAAATGGGTTTAAGCATTCATTGTACCAAACCATTTGTCTAGAATGAATCAAGAACTCCACTTTACAAGGAGGGTTTCTAAATTGATTAGAAACAAAATACAACATATATAATGATTACTTGATAATATATCATTTAAGCACAAGAAAGAAATTAATCTAACCTTATTTTATTACCAAAATCTTCACCCTTTCACCTAAGCAAGATGAAAATTAGTTACCCATGAGCAAGAAGAAAGAAAGAGAGAAGAAGAAGAAGAAGATGATCATAACTTCTATTTACAACAAAAGAAAATTACAACAAGTAAATAACATAATAACATGATCTTGATCTAAAACCAAGATTACCCTAATAGGCAGCCAATGCTACCTTTTATAGGGCATCACAAGCAAAAGATAACAATGAGTGGGACAATGAGTGGGTGGATAATTAAGGGGTTGGTATATGATTAAGGAGTAGGTGGATGATTGCAAAAAATGCTTGTTTTCACTTACATAAAATAATTTGGTGTCAAACTCGTGCTGGCCGACAGATTCTCGGAAAGTGGCCTTCATGAAAGTTATAGGCCTTTGTCATGGCTATCAAATGCCTACTTGAACCATCCAATTTGACCTCCTATAGTCTAAGATATGACCCAATCATTGCAACTGCTCAGGCCCAATTTTAACTCCTCTTTTCTAACTTGCAAGCCCAATATAACCTGCAAGACATCCGAACTAGCTCTTGTGTTCTTCATCAAAGTTGTAGATTTGGGTCTTAACTTTCAAATACCACTAGTTTTAGCTCAATGTAACTCATATAGCCCAAGTTATGCCTTGATTAGTGCACACTGCTCGGGTTCTAGTGACAGAACTCATTTTCTGAATTCTAGGCCTAATTAGCTCCACTAGATGTCTGATTGAGACTTTGAGCTCTTCATCAAAGTTGTAAAACTTTCTCTCAGATTTACTACAAGGTAAAATTCATAATTTCTAGACATCTAGAACTCAAGATATGGCCGAAATATAGAAACAGTGTAAAATCTCAACAATGCTGAAAAATATCAATTAAGCCTAATTTGAACCCAAACTTATAAATCATAATCAAGCTCAATCAATTAAGTACATAGAAAGTGTAAATGATTAAAAATGAGAGTTTATTAATGTATAAAATATATGATTATCAGACTGCCCACATATGAGGCGAAGCTTACTGCAACTTTGAAGCTCATTTCATTCATCAGCTCGCCTCGTGATGGTTGTTCTTCACCTCACGATGGCACGCTTGAAGGCTTGCCTTGCGACCTGTTAAGCTCGTCAGGCGACAGATCAAGTGAGGTGGAACATCTTCCTTTTTCTTCTAATCAGGCGATAGATCAAGTGAGGAACATCTTCCACTTTCTTCTAAGTTAAATCCAAACCTGTTTCAATCAAAAATTTAAATCCCATCAGCCAGTGAACACAAAAACCTATAATACTCCTAAAAAATTAAGACTTATCTAATTTCTACCTAAATTCTTTAATTCTAAAACTAATTTGACACCAAAAACTTACTTGTGCTAGAGATTCAACAATTACATAATCATATACTTAGGACTTGTGTGAGCATAACCATACACCATATCATAAAGCATTCCATTTGTTTGTAGCTATATGGGAAGTTCCCTTGCTTGATGTTTGCTTGTCGATGATGTCTTATGATTGTATAGATGGTTGTTTGATATCATTAACCGTTGTTTAGGAGTAACCTAAGATCCTTGCTTTCCTTGTGATTATATATAGAGTTGATGTATATTCTAGTAGTGTTGAACAATGGCTCATTTATTTGTTGCAGGCATAGTCTTATGTTGATAGTGTTGTTTATTCATTGTGAATGTTTAAACACTAGTTTTGGAATGCTTATACTGAGAAATTGTGATTGCTCACTCCATGTGTTTCCATGTAAATTCAGGTACAAGCAAAGAGAAGTAGAACAAGCAAAAGATCTAATGTAGATAATTTTGTTTCCTATATTAAACATGTTTTGTTTTTATTTCCTGCTGCTTTGAGTTTGTTCAAAGTTATGTATTATTGTTTGCCTTTGTGAGGCTATGATGTATTTATATGACTCTTCGTTGTTTAGGCTCTCTATATTTATTTATGTGAATGAATGATATGGGTTTAGTTTGTTGTTTTAGGTTAGAAGTAGTATAACTAGTACTGTGCGCCTTTTATATGATATATATCAGGTTCTAAGTATTGGAATGTTACACAATGGGTCAATTCCCGAGTGGCACAGTCAATGTCTTCGCATGCTCTAAGAGTTCGACCTAAGGACTTGTTGGATAACGGGTCTGAGTCCTGATTCGATTGGGGGGTCTGAGTGTGTTGATCTCTTTGTTCCTTTTAGAGAAAAGTCTCATTGGTAGAATGTTTTGAACTTTGGGTTTGTTATTTGAGGTATCAGTTATTGATCCCTCTGGAAATTTACTTTCAGGACCAATACCTAACTCTTTCTCTAATTTTGGTAATCTAACAAGGCTTAATCCTTTTTCTCCTTTTTCTAATTTTTTTTTATCTAGGTCTATTCCACTTCAAATAGGTGAGCTTTCAAATCTCCATATTTTAAACATTTCTGATAATGTACTCATTGCTTCAATCCCCACTCAACTGGTTAACCTTTCAAAGTTGGTTAAGCTTGATCCTAGCATGAATTCTTTGTGCCATTGTCAGATAATATGTTTTCTAGCTTTTTGACATTCAAGTTCTCATTCTCAATGGAAATGAATGATAACCATTGATGAGGAAGAACTCCACTTCGAATGTAGTTGATGGGATGGTGGAGAAAAAGGACCATGGTCTAATTCACTAATTTTTTCATTTATTTAAAAATTAAGATAAAATAAGATTTTAAATATTAAATAAATTAGTGGTTAAGGTTTTGTATATATGGAAGATTAAGATTGATTTATCATTAGGGAGTTAACAGATACATGTTCTGATAAAGTTTAGTTAGTTTCAGAAAACATTATATAGTTTCTTATTCATAGATTTGACCCATTGAATTTATATAGATCTTGTTATTGACGTTATTCTTTGTTTATTCCATTGACAGTGGTACCCTCTGAAATTTGTCCTAGGGTGTTCATTCCCGATTTTCCTTTTGATTACACAGTTTATTGTAAGTAAAGAAATTTCTAGTATTTTCATTCCACTACTTCACTAGTTTAGTTTATTGTGTATTTATCTAAAGCTAATAAGCACATGGTTAATATAAAAAAGCATGTCAAAGGAGGCCTAGATCCAAGTTTAGCTCATCTGCTACAGTTCCATGGTCAACATGTTAGACAAACAGCTAAAATTGGGTTGATTCGTGCCATTATCGTGCTTACTGTATGTTAATTCATTTCCTAATATTCTGATTTTTCTCCAAATTATTTTTTTCAGTGAGTTTTGACTTCCTAATGGCAATCTGAACTTTTGATTCAGGAAGCAATAGTTGTTGGTCGATCTTTTGCTTCCATTAAAGGATACCATCTTGATGGGAACAAAGAAATGTTATCATTGGGATTCATGAACATTGCAGGATCTCTAACTTCATGCTATGTGGCAATTGGTGACTTCTTTTGTTAATATTAATTATGCAATAAATCTGTAATTCTTCTCTTATATGTGGTTGCATAAAACTGCATGTAGCTAAAAGGTTGTTTTGAGGTGTATCAAAGTTGTTTATAGTTTCCAACTGAACATTTATAGGTTCTTTCTCTAGGATTGCAGTAAATTTCAGTGCAGGATGCCAAACAACAATATCAAATATTATGATGGCCATCACTGTGCTTATGTGCTTGGAATTATTTACAAGACTCTTATACTACACCCTTGTGGCTATACTTGCTTTATCATCCTCTTTACATTCCTGGATTAGTAGATATAAGTGAGGCTTGCTATATCTGGAAGGTTGACAAATTAGACTTTCTTGCCTGTATTGGTGTTTTCCTTGGCGTCTTGTTTGCATCAGTAGAGATTGGTCTCCTTGTTGCAGTAAGTTGTTGGCCAATTTCAAACTTTTTTCTATCCATTGCACACTATGTTGTTGACCACTTTGTTGTAATTAGGCTTGTTATGCTTTTATTATTGAATTAGAATATTATATTTTTAATGTAATATTTTAAAAAACATACACTTGTTACCTATTTAAAGGCCTAAGCCCATTGACTTGTTTCAAAGCTTAGACCTATTAGCCTATGTAAAGGTCTATTGACCTATTTAAAGCATGTTAGCCTATTTAAAGGCATTATTGTAAAGTGTGCTTCTAAATAGGAATTTAGGCCTGACTAGACTTTTAAAAAGGCTAGAGAAAGCCTTAAAAATTGGTCTATTTCAGGATCATAGGCTAGACTCAGGCCTTATATTTGGGATACAAGTCAGGTCTGTTTAAAGCAAAGTCTGGGTTGACCTGTCTTGTTTCCACCTATACTAGCTAAGGAATAAGTCATATGTGAAAAGTGGGAGACTAATTTGAAGACAAAATAATCTTTGTAGAACTCAATCCGAAAATCAAGCTAAAGCTTTTATGTTAAAATTATCAAGCTAAAGTTGAGTATATATATATATATATATATATATATATATATATATATATATATATAAAATCAATCAATCAATATAATATAGAAAAAGAAGATATATGACTTAAAAAGTTGTCATATGTTTTCCAAGTCAATAAGTTAATGATTTGGTTTATTGATATGTGGCAAGTAGAATAACTAAATTTTCGCCACTGTCATCTAATATGGCATTTTTTTTACCATGTGTAAACTGATGTGGCCACTGCCACATGTGCAAAAATATATATCATAAATTAATAAAAATAAATAAATTATATTCGAAAATACAAAGAAAAAAACATGTTTAATTAAATATGAAAAAAATTAAATAAAATGTTTAAAAATATGTCATGTGACAAATACATTATCTCAATAATTGCTATGTGGCATCCCATGTTGTAATTTAAAAGAAATATGTACATGTGTTATTAAGTCTAAATTAAATTTATTGTTCACATATACAAATATAAAAATTTATAATCAGATATTAATTACATTGACATATATATCTTTGCATATTAATTCATATTCAAAAAAATTGAAAAAAAATTCACTTATCTTTCGTTGACCATGTTATTAATTGCTTGAATTGGGGATTAATCTTAAAATTCTAATTTTTTTGTAGGTGTCTAATATCATCTCTATTGTATATGTACTCTCACCCTAAATTAATTAATTATATTTTTAAATATATATATATATATATATATATATATATATATATATATATATATATATATATATATTATTTAGAAAACTTCAATACTAGTTTCTTGTGTATGGTAAATCATAGCATTTCTTGTGAAGCATTATAACACTGTTACACATTAAATTAGATGATGTGTACAAATATGTGCTAATACTTGGTTAACTAATCACAGACTATGTTTGAGTTATAACCTATTAAGTTCCTTGACAAACATTTTGTTCCTTGAAAGATTTAAGCTTATCTCTAGTTCTCAATTTCTAAGTTCAATTCTTAGATTTTCAAGCAATTGAATTTTATCTCTCAATCTTTCACCTAATACCTAAGATCATGTAAAAATGACATGCAACATACCACAAGCATTAAACACACAAAGAATGAATCAAGAACAATATTTTTCATTAACAAAGATTCATGTCAAATATCCAACATAGAAGAGTAAAGAGTTACATCATAATCCTACAAATTAGAAAATTAGCCACCCATGTCAATTTTAACACAAACAAGTACAATAGAAAAAGAGATAACCATGATTCTATCTAACAATAATTAGAAAATAAAAGGAAGAAGAAGAAGAAGAAGAAGAAGAAGAAGAAGAAGAAGAAGAAGAAGAAGAAGAAGAAGAAGAAGAAGAAGAAGAAGAAGAAGAAAATAATTAAGATGTCTTTAAAACTGTCTCATTTCTCCTTGAACTTGTTTGAAACCTTGTGCTTCTAACCCTTGGTGAAAAGCTGAGTGAATAAGTATCGTTCCTTAGGGATTATAGGTGTCAAGTACGAAATTCACTAAATTAATACTATCTAGACAATGATAGATTGGAGTCAATGAAAGCTCTAAAAGCTTAAACAGAAACAATTTCATGCAAAGGTAAAAGCAATGAAGCTAACAAGAAATTACTACAATTAACAAGAACAAATTTGACTTGTAAGAGGAAGAGGTAAAAAACAAATGGATTAGAATGTTAGGGTTCCAATTTTACTTGATCTTTATCCGATGCAAACTCAAAATATAACTTAACCAAGTTTTAATTCAAGATTTAAGACCAAATTCCCAAAGTTAACCAATATCCAACTCCTTGATATATTAATCCTCTTCAAACTAATTAGCATTAATTAATTCCTTAGTTTAACCCTAATTACAGAAGGCTTTACCACAAGCAAAAGAATCACAAGTAAGGTCACACAACCCATAACACCTATTCCTAGATGTTGGAGAGATTATGGTATTTATTTCAAGTTCCAAATTCATGCATAATTTTTTCAAATCACACATAAACCCTAAGATCAAATCAAGATTGGTCAAGTCAAGAAAAACATTAAGATAAGAAGTAAACACTTGAATCATCAAATATAAACTTGGATTAAGCATAAAAATGAGTTTACATCATCCAAAGTATAATAAGGGAATGGAAGAAAATGGGTTTACATCATCCATCATCACCCTAACTAAGGGGTTTAGTTACACATGAAGAAAATGGAAGAAAAGCAAATAAAAGAAGCAAACTCCATGGAAGAATCGAGAGAAAGTTGAAGAAATCTCTTCCTTTCTAAGGTGGGATGACTCCTCCTCTCTTCTATGGTTCAAGGTGCCTCCAAGTGTTGTTTTCCCTTGAAGATCCATTTCCTTTCCCTTATACATGTAGCCCTAGCACGTGTTAGTTTTTCTTTGACAGATTAATCTCAATTTTTTACTAACTAATTGATGGGAGGCAATGTGTTTTTCTTCATGAGCGATTAATTGGCCAAAAGTAAGCGATTAATCGTGTGTTAGACTCAAAATGTCGGGCTTGGGTGATTAATCATCCAAAAGTGGGCGATTGATCGCCTAACATAAGAATCTTCCTTTTTGCTTCTTGCTCCTTGTTTAGGCATCTCATCTTCTCCCTTGGTTAGTCATCTATAAGAACACATTTAATACACAATGAATACCTTTCTTAACACAATAAAACATGATTAAAAAAATAATTTTTTTATTAAGATTAGCTTATCTTAACCATGCTTGGACTGTTATGGGTGCAAATTCAATCCCTAAAGCAATGATGGGGCTGATGATTTTGAAGATGACAACGATGGGGAGGAGTTGTAGGATTCTAGCCCCCAAAAGGTCTTAAATTCCCTTAACTAACTAGGACTTCATAATTGATTTCTTTCTGCCAATGACGTTAAGGTTTTTTATTTATAAAAACCTATTTAACAATACTTTACTAGTTCTTTTGAGCTAATAGAGTATTGTTAAATAGGTTTTATAAATGATTAAATAGGTTTATTTAGATTATCCTATTGACTTATTGATAAAAAGTCATATTAAAGTAATAAAATTATACAACTAATATTATAATAATAGATTTGTGTAGGCCAGGAATTTTTCACAACAACTAGTATTAGAAGTGACAGAGTAATGTGAAGGATACAAGGTTTAGGAACTAGTAACTTTGATGGCAAGAGAAACTTTAACCAATGAGAGAGTATTGTAAAGGATATTTTAGTGCAGTAGGGACTGAGTAAAGCTTTAAATAGGAAGGAAAAGAAGCTTGACTAGATGACATATGAAGAATGGGAAGAGTTAGAGATGAAAGAAGTTAGTACGATTCAGCTGTGTCTAGCACTTGAGGTAAAATACAATGTTTTGAATGAAACTTCTATTTTTGATTTATGGAAAAAATTAGGGAATATGTATATTTCTGAGTCTTTTACAAATCGTTTGCTTTTAAAGAAAGAATTATATCAATTGAAGATGGATGATAATGTAGACGTTATAGATCACTTGAATTATTTTAAAAATTTGATTGCACAATTATTTATCATTGGTGTGAAAGTAGAGGATGAGGATAAAGCATTGTTATTGTCGTCGTCTTTTCCAAACTCTTATGAGAGTTTAGTCATTATATTATTAATTGGAAAAGAGACACTTAAGGTAAATGATGTGATTATTGTATTATTCGAGAATGAAAAATTTAAAAAGCCAAGTGTTTAGTCTAAAGGAGCTATTTTTGTTACTAGATCTAATCATGGTAGAAGTGTGTTTCATGGCAACAATTTTGGTAGGGAAAATACAAGGTCAAGTTCCAAGCCAAGACTAGATTATAAAGATAAAGAGTGTTATTATTGTTATGAAATAAGTCACATTAAATTTTATTGCATGAAACTAAAAGAAGATATAGAACAATTTGAGAAGAATAAAGGAAAAGGAAAAGAAAAGTCTATAAATGTTACCATAGTTGTACAAGAACCTTGAAATTATGAAAATGAGTTAATTTAGATGGGTTGGGGTTCTAGAAATTAGACCCAATGTGTTTTTGAGTCAGGTTCAAGTTATACTCGAGTCGTCCCAACCTGACCCTTTGTAACACCCTAAGTATAATTACCTCTGTGAATGCATGTGTCTTGAAGTATGTCAATTGAGTTTTTGATGATAACAAAGACAAAGATGAAGATCAAAGAGCAAAAGAGAAAACCAAGATCAAAGGAAGAAATCAAGAGGTTTAGATATAGGCATTAGTACATCAATGTTAAATGCTCCAAAGATATCTCAAATGGTTTTTCAAAATTTATTTTAATCAATATGGTTTTCAAAGATCATTTGCTAAAAAGAGAACTTCCTCTTCTTGGATCATGCCAACCAATGCTCCATATTGTTTAATCCATGTTTTCTAAAAGTTAGGAATGATATAAACCCTTTTTAAGGCTTAAAAAATGAGTTTAAAGTATAGTGTAATCGATTACCAAAGTTTAGTAATCGATTACAAGCTAAACAGAAGCCTTGTAATCGATTACACCATGCATGTAATCGATTACCAGAAAGTCAGAGGACGTGTAATCGATTACACAAGTCATGTAATCGATTACCATGTTCCCAGAAAGCCAAAGAACACGTTCAAAGGGTTATGTAATCGATTACATACATATTGTAATTGATTACCATGAAGTCAGAGGGCGTGTAATCGATTACACAAGTCTTGTAATCGATTACCACAAGCCCAGAAAGCCAAGAACACGTTCTATCTTCCATGTAATCGATTACCAAAATCCTGTAATTGATTACCAAGGTTCTGACATGCCCAACGACTATATTGAATGCATTAAATGCTTGGCTTCAACCACCCCCAACGGCTCTTTTAATGAATAGGCTTTAAATACAATAGTTGGGGCATCATTAAGGGTTGTTTTTGAACCTTAAAACATCATAGCAATACATCAAACGTGAATCAAACTCTGAAATCACTCATTGCTCTGTTTTTGTCCAATCTTTGAGATATCCTTTGTGAGAATTATTAGAGTTTCAATTTGTATCAATCTACTCTAGTGAGAGCTTCTCAATATCAATCATAATTTCTGTATAAGAGAGAGGGTGAGGTATCCCTCCAATTTGTAAAGGGTGAGGCATCCCTTTGTTTGAAGAGACTCAAGCTCAAGGGTGAGGCATCCCAAGGAGTTGAGGGCTTAAGTTTGTGAAGGTAGTCAAGCACCTATTGAAGCTTGAAGATATAGTGGAAAATCTCAAGTGGTTGCTTGAGGACTGGACGTAGGTCACAAGTGGATTGGTGGTCAAACCAGGATAAATCATTGTGTTTGATTCTCTAAACCCTTCTCTTTATATTTGTGCATTGCTTATATTCTTGCTTGATTACTTCTCTCTTGGTTGGTTATTAAACAATATACATTGTTCTTATCAATTCATTCATTTCAATTAATCAATAGCTTCAATGAAATTCAATAGTCAAGTGTTTTGCGAAAGAATTGCGAACTTGTCTTATAAACTCAATTCACCCCCTCTTGAGTATTGAAGCCACTTGGTAACAACCTCATTACTTCTCGAGACCTAAGTCGAAACAATTAACCCAGGCACATCACATAATACTCAAAACTAAGCTAAAAGTGAACCTTTTTTAAATATATGCGGTTATCCATAATTATAAACTGTATAAACATACTACTAATAAGCCTTGTGAAGGATGATTTTGTTTATTCTATATAAGTATGGTCTATTGCCTATCCATTTACAAGTTCACTTATTAAGATTACCATGCCATTATTAGTTCCATTTTAAATACTCATGAGTCCTCTTTGGAGAACTTTAGCGGGTATAGTGGTATAATAAAAAACTAATAGCGCAACTCTGCCTAGTAAATAAGATAGTCAAGATACTGAACTTTATACATGCATATTTCCATATATAAACTAATGTGCGAGCATTAGTACCTACACCTATACTGTCATAAGTTTGGCCTCAAGCCACACATACATGCATCAAAAGTAAAAGTACTAAAGCTAAGTGCATTAGTGCCTTATACATCAGAACTACAGTCATCTAGATCAGTATCTAAGTCAGCTAAACAAAAGATGTACTAATAGATATACACATAACTATCATACTTACATTTATCTGATATAGCACACTACACAAAATAATAATAATAATAATAATAAAACACATCCTAAGTGTAGCCTATCACAAAAGAATAGTCCTCCAGCAACGATGTCAAGCAAGTGGAAACAAGATGATGACCCCTAGCAAGTAACTCATGTATAGCCTCACATTCGTGTATGCTATATATGAGTTGGTCACTGGGTCATTCATCTACCAGAACACCAATGGCTCCTAGTAAATTATCAATAATAACATCTTCAGTTAGTAACAGAAGGGGCTAGAATACCATGGAAACAAACGAGGTAAGAATTCTAAGAATTCTTTGCAATAATAACATACAAGCGTCATCATGATGATTCCAGCTATTGTGGGATTTTCGTAAACATTTACAGATAATGAACTAAGTGGCGTAAGCCAAAACAATTAATAGTCCTCGAGGCAGAGTTCATTTTAATATTACGGTCCATTTAAATTAGCATTCCTATTTATAAGTAGATCACTAAACTATCATACAAAAACCACAAGGATAATTCTAAAGCACAAGATCATTCACAAAAATTTCTAGGAAACGATTATACACAACTAGAATAATATAGAAATCTATAACAGTGAAATAGAATCATGTCTCCAATGCATAATGCAATGCAGTGCAATGAATGTTTATATTTAATTAATGTAGTGTCATGTCATGATTGCTTTCATATACCTTACAATGCTCATTTTTATCATTTCATTATCTCATTAGCTCATTTACGTAGAGATCTCGGATCCATATAATGAGGAAGGAGTATTTCGCTTCACCTATCGTTTAAACTTGGTGATAGCATGCTATTCAGGTTGAGTACTCATCCTTTACATGATTGAACTCGTTCACATAACTCTATCCCCGATAACTAGGGCCTCACCCGTAGTGGGGAATAACTCATACGATCACCTCATGTGCATGAGAGGATCATGTCCACATCATAGTGCCATTTTTTTCCAGCACTGAAGGATTTTTCATAATATTGTACCATTATTTTATGGCTCAATTCAATAGTGTCAAGAGCATATCAATGACATTCCATGCATGTTCCTCATTTATGCTATGGTGTCAGAATGCCAATCAATTCAAATCATGCATTCATTATGAGATATATATATCACCACAGATATCACAATCTCAAAATAATAAAATTGACTATATCGCATAATATAACTCATTACTGAATCTTTCATCAACAAGTGCATAAGCAATTCCTTTATCTACTTATACAAGACATAAGACAATTTACCAGACACATAATATATATATATATATATATATATATATATATATATATATATATATATATATATATATATCACCACAGATATCACAATCTCAAAATAAGATTTGACTATATCACATAATATAACTCATTGCTGAATCTTTCATCAACAAGTGCATAAGCAATTCCTTTATCTACTTATACAAGACATGAGACAATTTACCAGACACATAAGACATCTTATCCAAATAATTAAAAAATAGCTTATAAATTTCATATGTCATCTCATACAACTTAGTCATAAGACAACTCATCACACACATAAGCTAGCTCATCCCGATTTCTAGCCATCTTACCTAAAACTTCAAGATTCATCAACTTAGCCTAGGCTTAATCAACCTAGTCAAACAACGTTGCCTTAACCTATTTACATCCTAATTGATCATTTTATTATGAAATAAAGTTAATCAATGAAGTTTCATCTAAAAGCATATCCAAAGTATCACACCAACCTCCTAAGTTCACATTTTAGCAACCAATGACATAAGGGAATTCCAATTATGGTTTCTAAGCTATGTTAAGACTAGTTATCATTAAGCAAGTTGAAATCACATTTCCAAGTGTTCTAGTTCCCTAAAGGCCGAGGCTTACATTGGTCAAGACTTACCGAATTAAGCTTACACTCATCCCTAATCACTCAGTGAAGCTAACTAAGGTTGATTAAGGTCCATTCTAGTCAAATTAAGAATTAAACCAACTTGGTGCAAGTTCCCTTAGGAAACCTGAAATACCATCCTAACCAAAACAATCACAAATTCAAATTCTCACATATAACCCTTGAGTTTCAAACACAATTAAGCATTAATTAATCAAACTACACCGTCAAGGAACCAAATTGAACAAGATCACTCCCTTGAACCCAAAACCTAGGTTTGACCAAGGGGAGAAAATTCAACCAACTTCCACATACAACATTGAAACTGGATTCACCATCATGTCTAATAACACAATTTCAAGCTTAACAAAGCAATCAAATAAGAATTCATCCTTGCAGCCCATAAACTCGACACAACCCCATCAAGTACAACACCAATTTATCAGTTCCAATCAACATGCAACCTTACAAACAAGTTCATCACTAAGCATCCCATCATAATTTCAAGTCCAATTTGCTAACATAACAAGAATTCACCCAACAGCCCATGAAACCCGAGACTTAGTACTCCAAACGCTCATTAATTTTCAAGCTAAAAGTCACACGCAATTAGCTCATGCAAGTAAGCACAATGACAAAGTAAATAAAGAGTAAATATTAAAAAATGAGGGATTTAGCAAAAGATTTGAATTGATTACTAGAACATAAAAGGAAACTTATAAGATTGGGCATCATTTATATATATCCATGATTTATAGCTTATGATTACAAGGATTAGATAAGCATTAAAGGTATTAGATGAAAAAATTACATTTGATATGATATTAGCTGATAATTTCTAGGTTCACATCAAATTCTTATTATGATTCTTATTTATGCAATGACATAATTACCATACACATTATCAAGATAGATCATTATCAAATTAGCGTTAATTTGGGTGATATCATTACTTAACTAACATTAGAATCATTTTACCTAACAGGTTTAGATATATATAATTTGTAGTTGGGTTTTAGGATTGTATGCCAAACATTTATTATGGTTATTTAAAGAGAATTATATAACTTGTTAACAAAGTAATAATATTATATCTTAATATAATAGCTTATATTAATATAATTCATTGGTTGTCTTAACCATATTCGTGTAATTTATCTCTAAATTGGAAATACATTGACTTGTATTCTACATTATTTTATATAGGATCTCCCAAATGATATCAATTAGGATAACTGTACAGTTCACAATGGCTACTTATAAAAGGCCTAAATTTCACGATGGCTTAGTGCACCTTTTTCTAAATAAATTAAAATTGTGGAGTGTGAACAGACAAAGATTAATACACTAAATTAAAATTTGAGGACAATTAGGAAATCAAAATTTAAGTTCTTAGTGGGCAGTGTGGATAGGCAATTGGTAATACAAATGGCCCACCTATTTAATGTATTCTACTTTCTTTAAAGTATCTATCATATGTTTTTTTTTGTATTACTCCCAAGGATGATTGAAAAAGAAATGTTATTTGCATATATTTTTCTACATTTACACCTTCCCTCTTGGGAAAAGAAAAATAGACAGAAAGTGTTGGAAAATGTGTTTCCCTCATTCTTTTTACTTAAAGATGACGATGTAATGCTTTGATGCAAAAATGATGTGTAAATAACACAACTCTACTTTAAACATAGTGCCACATCATTCATGCACCATTGGTATAAATGATTTTTGTAACATTTAGTATTATACTTTTTGAAAAATGCTAATGAATATGAATCATAATATGGTTATGAATGAGAATGTGGAAAAATTATGCAAGTCCTACATTTGATGTGAATTAACTTAGATCCTACAACCTTTTTAATTTATGCTTAAAATAAGCTGGCACATTATTTGTGCACCATTCCTACAAATATCTTTGCTAATATTTAGCACTTCTTTTCTCTCTTTTGGGCTTTGGCCCCTGTCTATGACCAAAGAAAAAAAAGAAAGAAAAAGAAATAAAGGTAGGTAAAAGAAAGGAAAGATCTTTATTGATTAGCAGGATCTTCATGCGAGATTCTTGCAGAGGCCAAGTGACCATTTGAGTGGGTTAAAGGGACAAACATGACCCGTTGAGGTACTAAGAAGTCATATAATAATGATTTGAGTGTTATGAAAGGGTAACATGCAATTCAAGAAGAGCTATGAAACTATTTAGTTGATGTAAACATAATATGACTTTTCTTTACATTATAAAAATGATAAAACCATTTTTGGGTAGTTGTGGAAAACTATGGCTAAAACTCCCAATTTTGTTTATGCCTTGATCCTTTTCTTTTCTCTCTTTCTTCTTGTGACTAACCGGGAGTAAGCCCATTTCTTCTCCTTTTCTTTTTTATTTCTTTACCTTTCTTATATGTTTTCATTCATTTTTGGTAACATTCCTTCATTTCTGCATTACATCACAAAACTCGTTCAATGTTTCACTAACAACGAATGTCAGCCTTATTGCTCTAATTTTCAGAAACTTGGGTTATGCATCAAATTTACATGTGAATGCATGTAACAGTTAAGTTGAATAATTATTTTACGTTACTTTTGTGCTTGTAAGTTTATTTGCTTGCCACAATGTTGTTATAGTTATGATTCCCCTCACAATTTGTGTTATAATCCTCTGACCTTTCAATTTCTATGACAGGCTCAGAAGAGTATTATTAGATTATAATCTGTAAGTGCTCTAACCTTTGTTTGCCTTTGGGAGATATGAACAACAACAACTTGGATGAATATTTGTCATTAGCTACTTCAATTAATAAAGGCAGTATAATTATGTATCAGTTTCTAAAGTAATTATTTATTTTACTTCTGCATTTAGCTTAAGAATGATGGAAGAAAAGTAGTGAATATATATATATATATATAAAATAAAAGAGCTATTGGAAGGAGATGAAGCTTAAAAAATGGAAATAAATTTAAGAAAACATGGTTATATACTTTAACATATCTGATAAAGATGAGAGGATTTTTTTTTCATGTATGCTAATTTTTTAGATTGGTTATTTTAAGATGCAACTGAATTATAACAGAGATGGTGAGATAAAAAATACTAAGAATTAGATAGCAAATATAATAGACAACGAGTTATGCAATTATGGCCACTCAAATGTTACACCATGGATACAGCTATCATATGACCATATAATTTGTAGACTACGTTGATGGATGGATTAAATTTAAAGGCTAGAGTCACTACTAAAAATTTCTTAAATAGCGACGGAAAAATTCCGTTGCTGATACATTAAATTTCATCGCTATAATGATTAGTGACTGAATCTGTCACAGAAAAATTTCTGTTGCGTAATCCCTAGTGGCTAATTTCTTAGCGACGAAATTAGTTTCTATCTCTAAATAGCCACAGATTTTTCCATTGCTAGCTAATAAAATTCCGTCATTAACATCCGTAACCAAACTTCTTTAATAATTAAAATATTATTATTTCAGCAGCAAAACAATTTTGTTGCTAAAAATGTCAGTATAAATGTATGCTTTTTAGTGACGGAAATATTTTTGTCGCTGATGACCTAATTTTTTAAATTATTTTTTTTTTAATTTTAAACAGTCCAATTATATAATTTAAACTTGTATGTCACACAACAATACAACAATCCAATCCAAAATCCAGCAACAAATTTCTAAAATTTAAAAATGTCATTATTATGTCATACCACAGAGTATTACAAAAGATCAAGATAAATACAAATTAAGTTATACAAGTTCCTTATCAAAACAAATATGAAGCTAATGTATCAAACATCATGAGGAAAAAGATTATAGTCATCTTCATCCATGTCATCCTCATCCTCATCACCAAGTGGCTCATCCTCGTGACTGCTGCATGTAGCTTATGAGCCACTAGTAGATGCGATCAAGTGTTGTAGGATTGTATTAATTAAGTTTCCTTGTTTCATTACCTGCGTACTGAGACTTGTAACCAAACTCCTCATCGCTTTCATCTCCGACTGTGATCAACCTTCAGTAGATGTAGAGGAAGATAATGAATGAGAAGCAACATCAGATCCCAAGCCAAATATGCATTTCTTGCTGCTAATGCCTCCAACAACATCCAAGTAGATGTTGCTGTTAGAGTGGATGTCAATAGTCTCTTCCCCCGGTGACTGCTATGAGTCCCTCTCACTAACACCTTTCTGGTACTCATCTTAACAAATGCAATTGTTAATAAATATTTATGCTTGCAAATTGACTTAACCATATATTAAAATTTAATTGCAGCATTTATACTTACAACAATATTTTTCACTTTGGTGGAGATCCACTTCCCTTTGCGTGTGTGAAGCCGTATGTATAACTCCAAATTTTCATTTTAGAAGTATTAAAAATCCTATCAAACATCATCAAGTAACCAAATTAGAAGTACAATCTAGGAAGCACATATGTATAAATATCTCTAGAATGTCAATAACTCTACCTATATTTAAAATGAATGCAGAATAGAAATATTGAAAACTTAAAATTCAAATAAAATCTAATATAATTGAAGCAATAAATGAAGTAAGATAATTTATTGACACATCTAATTATATACTTATAATCTTTACATATCAATTAAAATTTTAATTTTAATAATTATAAGTGACTAATAAAAAATATGGATAGCAACATCATTTTAATATGTACAATAACACACATAATTATATAAAATTGACAAAATAAAAATAATAAAAGATAAAAAAATATATGTGAAACTAAAAAATGGGTATATTAGTGATAAATAATTGTAACACTTATCATGAGTGATTGAGTTAAATGAATAATTAATTATGATTTGAGCGTAGATTTTTGTTTTATGTGTTAACTGTTAAGGTTTTGTTTGGATTGGTAGTAAGAGATTGAATGAAGTAAAATTAGATGAAATGTTGGTATGATTCTATTGTTTAAATTTTTAAAATTAGGATAAAATAAAATAACATAATATGACATTCTTCTATTCTATTTTATCTTAAATCATATTTTTTCTTCTCTCAAATAAGATAGAATAAGATAAAATAAAATGACATAAGAACAAAAATACTATAATTGTTGTTATTCAATTTCATTCTACCTACTATGTCATCCTTAAATATTTAAACAATGGTATAAAAATTTTATTATATCATTCAACTTCATTCTATCATATCTAATTCCTTTTCATTCCTCCCACCAACTTTATATATGCGTAACTGATAACCACACACTCAAATCATCATTTTCCTTTCTCTATATACTAAGCAAGAAATAATGCAAAGAGGGCTACCAAACTGACCATGTACAACCTTCATCATATATATTATATATATATATATATATATATATCCTTTAATTTCGCTTATTATTATACATGAGCCCAAACTGACCATGGCTCAAATAAGAACAAAAGCCCTCTTTATTACCCAAAAAAAATAAAGGAAACACAGAAACTCCAAAATCCAAATATAAATATAATAATTTGATATTAGACACATATTAGCTCTATATGAGTTCAGCAACACTTTACACTATCCCAACACTTGAATGTAAAGTCAATAATCAAAACACAAACAAGAAGATAGTTATTAGGAATATAATCTTAAAAACTTTTAAAATGCTTGCTAAGCCATTTTGTGCCTGTTACAAAGTAAGCATTATATTCAGAAGCTTGTGCATTCTAGAAAGGATTAGAAGAAAAAACCATTAATGTATATTGAATCCTTCAAGGCAACACACTATACAAGAAAAGAATTGAACTGAAGTGCCAAGAATGAAACATTACACTTAACCAAGCTGATGGTATAAAGAAACTACGATGCACAAACCTATATAGCAAGAATAAGTTACAATATGCAAAGTGGGAGTCCCTACTAACCTGCTAACATAGCAAGGCACAAAACAAGACCCCCTAATCATTTTATAATATATATACCTTATCAGTCTCAAATGTGTCAATCTCAAATAACTACCTTGTCACAAATTTCAAAAAATTATAGAAGTTACCTACTAATAATCATCAACATTCTTTCATGGTAGCAATGTAATATATATTTCTGCAAATGTCTCCATTACTAAAAGAAATTAAACACACATAAAAGTGAAGAGACAATTTGCACATGGGAAGGTAAGATATAGTTTCGTTATCCTGCCTTAATCACCTTAAATCTTAACTGGGATTGTGAAGCATTCTGCTTTAAAATCTCTAGCATCGCTTCCCATATACACTCTCTTTGAGGGTGCACATAATGGTTCTACTCAACCAAATGCAGCATAACTTTCTGTCCACAAGATTAATCAACTACTTTATGATGACAGTGAAAACATGAAAATGTAAATAAAAGTCCAAACGAAACATATTTCGCCCTACTCCATATCAATCCAGATGAAACCATGAAATGGAAATCAAAATCCAAACAAAACCCATTTAGCCCTGTTCCACATTAATCCAAATGAAAACAAGAAAATGCAAATCAAAATCAAAAGTCCAAACAAACCCATTTAGCCCTATTCAATATCAATCCAGATGAAAATATGAAAATCAAAATCAAAATCCAAATCATAACCCAGAAAACATGAAAACACAAAACGAAAAACCAAATCCAGAAAAGGGTGTGATGAGACAGAGGTTGACCTCTTTGGCGGAGAGTTCGGAAGCATAAGGGAGGACGAAGTTGAGGGATGAGTTCGCCCACCACTAGCAGAATGAACGGCGGCGTGGAGGACGACAGTGGCTTCGGAGGTGCACACGAGTGGATTTGTACAATGAGGATGAAAATGCCAAAGTGGAGTGGCACGTTGGGAGGCTCTGGTGGCTTGGGTCACTGGTTCAGGTGAGGACAACGATGGAGCGACACTGGTAGCTTATGGATCTGGGTTCTGGTTTGAAGTTGGGTGATGGCTGTGCTTAAGATTCTTACGGGGACAGAGCAACGGTGGCACATGGCTAGGTGGGAGGTCTGTAGCTGGTTCGGTGGTTTGGGAACTTTGGTGGTGGTGATGATTTGAAGTGGTTGTTTTGAAGGGTTAGTTCTGAGAGGGAAAGGAAAAATAAAAGATATAAAATATTAATTTAATTATAAATATATAAAATATTTAAACATGAACATGACCACTAAACATGTTGTAGTGGTAATTGGCGCATCCCTTCAAACACAAGGCATAGGTTTTAACTCATGCCCTTCAACTTTTATGATAAAATTTTTATGTTATTATATATAAAAACTTAGCAATGGAAATATTTCCGTCGCTATATATTTCATATAATAAAACGTTTATTTTTTAAGAAATAAAGTAATTTAGCAACAGAATTTGTCACGAATAACTTAGCGACGAAATTAATCTGTCTCTAAATTATGTCACTAAATTCAAGAATTGATATTCGTGGCTATTTCTGTCACTATCAGTCATGGATTTTTTTCGTCGCTAAATTTCATCGCTATTTTATGAATTTTTAGTAGTGATTATGAAAATTTGAAATCCAAAATGAAATTGATTAGTTGATTATTAGGCATCACATGTGGAATCAATATAAATAAAATCAGTTCTACATAAATGGAATTCACCTAACTATGGATTGATGTCTAACTATAGCTAAAAAACATGTATGTCATTAATTTCAAGCACTAACATATAACTCATTATAATGTAAAGCCACACACTACCGAACATTAAAGACATTTAGTTTATTCTATGAATCTATGTTTGCATGGATATAATTCTTATTAATTCACTCAAGATCACATAAACAACTATGTTTAAGGAAAATATGGCCTCAGTGTCATCTCATAGTCCTCAATGTCAATGATAAACCCTTTTTCCATGTTGCTTCCAATAGTATACCATTAGTTTGATCATCTTTGGCTCTACAAATTCATCCTTATGCTTTTCGAGTTCTTTGAGGAAATATTATATTTGACATCCCTCTCTTGCAGCAGCTCTTGCCTCACCAGCCCAGAGCTCATTGCTTGTGGAGACATCATCACCTAAAGGACGTCTATCATCTATATTTTCAATTTTCATAATCGCATTCCCACATCAGCATAATCAAATTCCACCCACTGGATTAACTTCACATAGTAAAATTTGGCCATAAGTGTAGCATGAATGCATGCTAAAGGTTGACTATTCTTAAAGTAAATTCTACTCAAAATATGTCTAAGATCAAACACAACTACAATAGTTGTCTGATTTAACATTTGAAGAGAATTTTTTAAGTAATGTTATATGCGCCACATACAAAAAAAAAATATCTTTATACTTTGATTCTGGTTAGTTGTGTTCTTTTAATAGCATTACCCAAAAAAATATTAAAATGAATTATATTGAGTTTTGTATACCTTTGACATTTGTAACCAATTATAACTTGAGATATTGTGTAAATATTACTCATGTTTCTATGGAAAATGTATTTATAATATATAAAGACTAAAGCGCGGATTGTAGACTCGCGTATAATCTCCTATTCTATTGCCACATTAATAATTTATCAATATCCTTAACTTCTGGTTTAGTGACTCTTTAATTTTTGTCTCTCAATTTCATCTCTCACTTTATCTCTATATTACCTCAAGCACATCAACAATTGTACACAATATATTTAATCCTCATAAATTCTTTAGTTACATGAATGATTACTCTTCAGTATATGAGTAGGGGCGGAGCCAGAATTTTAATTTTAGGGGAGCCGAGACTAAAGACTAAACTTATTAGTTAGCATCACTGTTTGATTTGAGTCAGATCCTAACCAAGGTATAATGCGACCCCAAAACTAACACGCTATTATACACACAAACTCTCAATTATGTGACAAGAAAGACAATAATATGAAAAATAATATAAAGAAAATGGGTCTAATCATATTAGTAGTCAAATTCATCCAACATTTGTTAACCACACTGACTTTAACAATTGTACACTACACATTGTTGTTGTCATAAAGCCACCATTTTGGTAGTAGCAGGCGCTGGAGTCGATAGTAACAAGCACCACAAGCCATGATGAGAAGAGAGTGATGGAAATAGAGTAAGCAACATTTGAAAAAAAAAGAAGATCAAACTCAGTATTTATTGTCTGAACATAAAGTCAATCTGTCGGTGTCTATCCAAGGAATGTACACACAGATACTGTTAAATATGACAAAGGATGCCTTGCCAATTTGAAGAGATCATGATGAAGCATTACTTCTTTAACAATTAAACATTCTTATTGTTTTCCCACTTGTTTTTTCTAGTTGATAACAAACTAGACGCCCTATACTATATGTATGTAATGTAAGAAAAATATACAAAGTTGGGGGGGGCTACGACTCATCTTAGTCCCCCCTCCTTCTGCCTTTGTATATGAGAGCTCAACAGTCGAGCGTACTCCTTCTCTCTCCAATAGATTTGGTCTTTTTTTTTATTTCTTTTAGAATTAGAGTGGTACTCTTCACGCATGGTTTAGGAAAATATTCATTTGAATTGGATCCATTTTGAATCAATCTACCCCTTGAGGTCTCATATTTAACAACTAAATAGGTTGCTGGATCTGAGTGATGGTGTTATCATGAATGAATGGTCTCTTACTACAGGTTAGTTTCCTTTCTTTCTTTTAATAGATTTATTATATTTTCTATAAGTGCTAAATGTTCTAAATTATCCATTTTAGTTTCAGCACTTGAAATTTGTAGTTACATCACTATTCATGATAAAGTTGTCAAATGCCACTGAGAAGCAGAGTTTGTATAATCCAAAGATTGAACCTTCGTTGCTAATTATTCAGACGATTCTTACTAAGGTAACGATAATTACAACACCCCTAGATTTGTAAAGTTGAGTAACTCTAGGATGGACATGTCTAAGTTGACTACATTTTTCTTCGAGGCATTGTACTAAGGTTTTTTAGACATTGCAGGGCACATATCATATGAAGGATTTAGAATAGGCTTAAGTTGAAGTAAATGTCATAAGCATAAGCAGCTCCACTCTTTCAAGGTGAAGAAATAACAAAGGCATAAGCTATTACTTAGAGAGCAATGTTACCTACACATTCTTGCATTCACATGTAATATAAAAGTTAGCGATAGACAAGTTTGGATATAGTGGGATTAAAGAAAAATAAGAGTGTCAGTGTAGATTCCAAGTAGAAGTATCTTAGCCAAAAATAATTGTCAAGTGTCAACTTATGCAATGTTAAGGCTTTGATAGAAGAGGCTTACAATGCAATGGTTTCTTAATGAGTCCCTAAAGTAGACTTTGTTGCCTTAAACTAAATGGTTTCTTGTATAAGAAATTATTCCAATATTTTAATGAACTGATTCTACATATTTTATTCCACTTCTGAAAATTAAAATGAAGAAAAATGAATTGACTTCACCCATTATGATAAATTACATACCTAAACAAAAAAGTCCAGCATAATGCTAGGTATAAGTGACTGTTAAATTGTATTATAGAGATTGTACTTAATGAAAAACACAGCTAACTAATTTTAAGAGTAGTCATTTGAAAGTCCTCTCTTTATTCCTCCTATGTACTCCTCTATTTTTATATTATGAATTTAGTGTCAAGTCCCTTTTAAACCTGACTATACATGTCTTTATTAACATAGTTGACATGAGCATATTTACTATTGGAAGTAGACAATTGACTTCATGATAGCTGCCGAGATTATCAAATTACTCAATTTATAAACTGACTTACTAAATTACTTGTAGTATAAGGCATAACTAGGTCGAATCTTTGAATCACTCTAATAAAGCATACAGATTAAGAGATTAATATGGGAGAAATGGTTGCAGAATTGATTAAATGAAAGTAATTAAAAATTGTAAACAAAATTAAGTAAACAATCAATCCAAAGAAATAAATCAACTAATCTTGAATTTAATCTATCATTGATCACTAGGAATCCATTCAATTGCTAATCATATTCTTGGTCTTAGATCACATCAAGAAGTCTTAAGATAATCCATAAATTTTCTACTAGACAAGCATCCAGAATTTAATTAATCAAGATTAAATGAATTAAGTATCAATCTAATCCTAAATTAACTTAAAACCCAGAATTCAACCAAGCTTAACAATCTATCAAACACCTTTGATGCATTGTTAAGTCTCTATAATCCTCATTAAACACGTGATAATTATAAAATTATCACATCAACATCCAAATCAAATTAAACAATACAATCCAAATTTAACAAAATCAAAAGAGGTAAAAGAGAAACTTGATTAACAATTAAATGTAAAACAATTAAACTAAGATCTCAGAATTAAACATTAAGATTTTCAATCCCTAGGATTGATTAAAAAGGAAACAAGACACTTGAAAATGTGATGTTTTATAGTTATCAACATGATGTTTTCACGCTAACTAGGATTTTATAGTAAAAATAAACTAGAAATTTTAAGAAAAGTTGCCATGTAATAATGTGGTTAGGAGTATTGGGGAAGAGATAAAGATGAAATACAAGACATTCTTAAACGAGACTAAGAACTTGATACCCCTAGTCATGGTGTTATAGGGTTCATGCTTAATGGACCAATTCTTGAGTGGTACGGTTAATGTCTTCGCATGCTCCAAGAGCTCGGCCTAAATGTTTGCTAGATAATGGGTCTGAGTTCTGATTCAATTAGGGGTTTGAGTGTGTTGATCTCTTTGTTCCTTTTAGAGAAAAGTCTCACTGGTAGAATGCCTTTAACATTGGGCTTGTTATTTGAGGTATCAGTTATTGATCCCTCTGGAAATTTACTTTCAAGACCAGTACCTAACTTTTTCTCTAATTTTGGTAATCTAATAAGGCTTAATCCTTTTTCTAATTTTTTATCTAGGTTTATTCCACTTGAAATGGGTGACGTTTCAAATATCTAGATTTTAAACCTTTCTGACAATGTACTCACTACAATCCCCACTCAACTGGTTAACCTTTCAAAGTTGGTTGAGCTTGATCCTAGCATGAATTCTTTGTGCTATTGCTGGATAGTATGTTTTCTAGCTTTTTGACATTCAAGCTCTCATTCTTATTGGAAATGAATGATAACCATTGATGATGGAGAACACTTCGAATGCAACTGATGGGATGGTGGAGAAAATGGACCATGGTCTAATTCACTAATTTTTTTCATTTATTTAAAGAATAAGACAAAATAAGATTTTAAATATTAAATAAATCAATGATTAAGATTTTGTATAGATGGAAGATTAAGATTGATTTACCGTTAGGGAGTTAATAGACATATGACAGAAGGATCTATTAAAACATTAGTAAAAGTTTAAGGATCAATTAGGATAACTTTAGAGTTCAAAATGGCTACTTATAAAAGGCCTAAAGTTCACGATGGCTTAGTGCACCTTTTTTCTAAATATATTAAAATTGTGGAGTGTGAATAGACAAAGATTAATATATTTAATTAAAATTTGAGGGCAATTTAAGAAAGCAAAATTTAAGTTCTTAGTAGGCAGTGTGGATAGGCAATTAGTAGTGCAAATAGCCCACCTATTTAATGTATTCTACTTTTTTTCAAGTGTCTACCATATGCTTTTCTATATTATTCCCAAGGGTGATTGAAAAAGAAATGTTATTTGCATATCTTTTTTCTACATTTACACCTTCCCTCTTGGGAAAAGAAAGATATATAGTAAGTGTTGGAAAATGTGTTTCCCTCCTTTTTAATTAAAGATGACAGTGATGCTTTGATGCAAAAACGATGTGCAAATAACACAACTCTACTTTAAACATGGTGCCACATCATTCATGCACCATTGGTATAAATGATTTTTGTAACATTCAGTATTACACTTTTTGGAAAATGCTAATGAATATGAATCATAATATGGTTATGAATGATAATGTGAAAAAAATCATGCAAGTCTTACATTTGATGTGAATTAACTTGGATCCTACAACCTTTTTTAATTTATGCTTAAAATAAGCTGCTACATTATTTGTGCACCATTCCAAGGATGAGACATTATAGATCTATTAATAAGCGATTAGATCTTGATGCAAGAAAAGTAGTTATCAATATTGATAACTAATGACACTTATTTGCTTAGCTAGACACTAAACAAAAGTAGGATCTTATTAATATTACTCTCATATATAGTGAGAGTAATATTTTTAATAATTTTGCAACTGTCTAAATTTAATTTAATAATATTTTATTTTTAATTTAACGGTCTTTATAGTTATCTATACCTATGTATCATATTTTTATTGGTATAGTGTAGTATTCTTAGACTACACAATAATTTCTCGTAAAGGGATAAGATTTGTCACATGGAAACATTTAATTGGTTATAGTGAGATTTCTTTGTCAAATTTGATAAGGTGTTTCTTTTTATTTTTTTTATTTTTTATTATGTTTTATATTGTTAAATAAAAAAGATAATATTAGATGAGTGAAAAAAAGAATTAGGCAAACATTTATTTTATTTAATCGATAAAGAACTTAATTAGCTGATTTAAATTTAAACTTTTATTTCAAATAAGTTATATATATCACAAATGTAAAATAAATTATTATTTATTTAAATATATTAATTTTTATTTAATAAAAAATATTGTATTGTTGAAAAAAAAATTTGTATTTATTTACATATTTAAAATGTATGTTTGCTATTTAAAATATTTAGTTATAATATCATATATATAATTTCCGATTCAACTGTTAAAACCCCAATCGAACTGTTGACTAGATAGCTTGGCTCTCGATTGAATCATTGACTCATTAACCTTACTTTCTTATTGGGTTAACTTTTGATTTGGATCATACAATTATGCTTTTATGTTCTATAAAGTTTCTTGAACTTTGCATTTAGAAGGAGAGGTACAGCACAACATCAAAGATAGAAATTCAGCGGGAAAGGGAAGAAAGTTAAGAACTAGTAATTAAGTAGGCAACAACAAAGTAAAGAGATAACTTAATACATAAAACAAAAGCAACTATTAGAAAACAAATGCATGCAAAATGATAAAGGGTCCTTATATATTTGAAATGAATGACTCGAGTCTACTAAATCCAAGTTTTGAGTAAGAAAGAGAGAAAAAATATAACTGGGATGAAAGTCAAATAATAATAGGGTTAAACTTACAAGTAGTACACTAAACTTATTGAAGCATTCTTTTTGTAGGATGAGTGAAGTCCTTGTCTTAAGAGACATTGGATATGACCTTGGACCCAAACCTTAGTTATAATCACTTATGTTTCTAGTATATATTAATGTTGGTCTTGCTATGTATAATTCATGCAGGTGCTTAGCTAGACTGAAGTGATGGTCCAAAATATACTCATAATAACTGATGTAGCCAAAGTTGTTGCATAATTAAAGTAAATAAAAAACAAACAGTTGTTTCATTATTCTATGTGACTAATGTCAATACATAATATAGAAATAAATAAGTGTCATCAAATAATCATAATATCCTAGTCCTAGTATAAATCTACGTCTACATCATAAAATAACTTTCTTTTTAATTATTTTTAATAATCTGAAATATATAGCCGTAAATCTAATAATTGAATGAATGAAGTAGATTTATGAACCTAAAACTAAATGAAATAAATCTAAGAACCTGAAATTAAAAAAAAAATGGGCATGTGATCCTAGTATTAGCCTTACTACGGGCAATCTGTTAAGTTCCTCCCCATGAAACCTAATAATTTGATTACACGTAAAGGATAATTCCACACCAAATATTGTAAAACGGTAGATTTCAAATCATAGTTCAGGTCAACACAATATTAACAGGATTTGATTATACACTTTAGGAACTAAATTGTCTAGATTAAAGAGAAATTCTTGTATGGACTCTGCCTACCACGTCATCTCTTAGGCATGTCATTCAAATGTTGACATGTATATAAATAATGACCCATATGTCTCTCTCATTAAAAACATATAATTAATTAAATAGCTTGGCTTATATAGCTTATTCTCTCTCTTAATTCACTTATTCTCTTTTTTCTTTATTTTTTTCCACGTTATATACTTTAACACTTCTCTTCCTTCCATTTATTACTGTTTTTACGTTTTATTCAACCAGACTTATTATAGCTTGACTTATATGACTTGGCTTATAACTAATTAAAATATTTTATTAATTTAATTATTAAAAGTAAAAATAGTGACTGAAATGAAAGACTTCTTTGGTAACTCGGTTGAATGCTCTCTTCCTCTGCGTGTGGTAGCCATTGAAGCAGCCATTGTTCTGGCCACAAGAGACGACACTGAGCCCATGGAGTTCCTCTCCCGTTCATCGAGCATCTCAGCTCTCGAAGTATTAAAGGCTCCCTATCCAGCCCAATTCCTTCTCTCCAAATCCCAAAATGATGGAGGTGCTGCCAACTGTGGCGTCATTGTCATCGGCAGCGGTTCTATCCCAGAGGATGCAGCCATTGAAGTGGAAGAAGCTACCACTGTAAGTTCTTCCAAAACAAAGCATGCTTGAAGTGTATTGATCACCTCCGAATTTTCATTAATATGAAATTGTACTGAATTTTCTTGTTTGTAAATTTTTCTTATTTTAGTTAGTTATTATAATTTCTAACAGTTATTGTGGTGATTAAATGTATTGGTGTATATATTCAAATACATTTTGAGGCTTCTCTTTAATGCTAGTTTGGCTAGTTCACAGAACATTCCTAATAACTTGTGATTTTAGCATTAGGCAACATATTTTGATACTTGTTCTATTTTCTGGCTTAAACGTAGTTTACTCACTTGAATTCATTTTGGTGCATTAAATAAACATGTCAAAATCTTTTTATTTTATGAAAGACAACTAAACTAGCCAATCTTAAACTCTAACATGTAACATTTGTATGTGAAGTTCTCAAGATGGTTCTCTTAGCTAATAATGTTTAGAATAATTTATATACAAGAGGTATAATAGGGATTTTGATTTAGGCTTTATATTTTGATTGAGCACATATCTTATCCTAGCATTGGTTGTACTTAAGCAAATATTAAAACTGAGATTATATAGTTTGTTATTTTTCTGAAGCTAGTTTCTACATAGCAGCGCCACTGTCACTATACTGTGACTATGCATTTGAGGTGTATGGCTTCATATCAAATCTAGCGACTTAATTCATTGTCAAAGGGAAGAATTAGATGCCAATAACAGAGCTAGAACTCTTGCAATTTTTAAATTCTCTCATGAATCAGCCACAATATTACTATTTGTTTTTTAATCCTCCACAATGATTGGTTTGAAATCGTTTGCTTTCCACACTATCTTTATCATTATTTTCCCTTGGTTCTATTTGTATTGGTAAATTTATAGAAAATCTTATCTTGTACACATTAAAAGGATTTGATCCTTATTAATTTAAGTAGAAATGTTAAGGCTGATTTTTCATTATTTTTTTTAGTGTTTGGTCATTTTTTTGGCATGTGCTTAAAATTTCTTACAATCATTTCTCTCGTGAGACTTTTGTCCTTGTCCTTGATGTGTTTCTTGGGGTTGCAGGAGATAGAAAAAAATGAACATCAACCATTTGTAGTTAATGAATCCATTGGCAGGAAAAATGAAGGCATAAAATCTACAGATATGGGTTTAAATCCTAAGTTTGTTGGCCAAGATGATAGAAGGGCTGAAGACAATTACATAGGACAAGTAGTGAACAATAAGGAAGAAGCTCTTACCTTATATCAAGCACATGCTTATCGAATGGGTTTCAGTGTCAGGATAGGAAAACAAGCTTTGTATGCCGGGATTAAAAATATCCGCATGAAGCGTTTTTATTGCTCAAAGGAGGGATATAAGAATAATGAGCCATATGTTGAAACATCTTACTCTAGGCCAAATTCGCGAACAGGATGTAAAGCAATGGTTCAATTCATGGTAGACACCGATGGCTTATGGAAAATCACACATTTGGTTAAAGAGCACAATCATGAGTTAGTAAAGCCAGAACACAGACACTTAATGCCCTCAATGAGGAATATTTCAAAGGCCAAGGGTGACCTTATAAAGTCAATGGTTAATGTAGGTATAAGCACTAATCAAGTGTATCGCTATTTAAGTGAAGAGGCTGGTGGTTATGACAAAGTTGGTGGCATACCTAAGGATTTTTACAATTTCGTCAACAATGAAAGACTTAAATTGATAGAAGCCGGTGATGGTCAAAGTCTAGTCAATCACCTACAAAGCCGCCAAGCAGAAGATCCTTTGTTTTACTACAGTATTCAATTTGATGAAGAATTGCGTTTAACTAACGTGTTTTGGAGAGATGGTAGATCAAGACTTGACTACGATTGCTTTGGAGACGTAGTGGTGTTTGACACTACTTATCGTACCAACAAATATGACTTGGTATGTGCACCTTTTGTTGGAGTAAATAATCATTGGCAAAATGTCATGTTTGGGTGTGCATTCTTGTTGCGTGAATCGAGCAAATCATTTGTATGGTTGTTTGAAAAATTTCTAGAGTCTATGGGGAATAGAGCACCAAAAACAATAATGACAGATGAAGATGGTGCTATGACCATTGCAATTGAAAAAGTGATGCCTGGTACTCGTCATCACCTGTGCTTATGGCATATATCAAAAAATGCCCCATCTCATTTTAGCAGTCTGAACTCTCAACCCGGCTTTCTTTCATTGTGGTACAAATGCATGAGTGCATGCAATTCAGAAGAAGAATTTGATCAAACATGGGAGACAATGATGAATGATTACGATCTTCATACTCATGTTTGGTTGAATAAGATGCATAGTTTGCGTTTTAAATGGTCTACTGCATTTAGTAAAGATACATTCTCTGGTGGCTTTAAATCATCACAAAGAAGTGAGAGCACAAACAATGTCTTGGGGGATATAGGTAATAAAACAACTTCCCTCACAGATTTTTTTTGTCATTTGAGAAAATAGTTGGAAGATGGCGCCAATCTGAAAATGAAGAAGACTACAAATGCATCCAAAGTGTGCCTCCTCGTGCAATAGAGACTAGTGAGGTGCTATGTCAAGCAAGTAAGATTTATACCCACAAAATGTACAAAGTTTTTGAAAAAGAGTATCTAAATATTTTAGGTGGGTCTCATCAGGAGATTGAAATAAATGGTGATGTTTCTTCATTTCAAGTTGATGGAAGAAGGAACTCCAAAAAAGTAATTGTGAAGCTTAATTGTCATAGCAAGACGATTAGTTGCAGCTGTAAAAAGTTTGAATCCATGGGAGTGCTTTGTTCACATGCATTAAGAATCTATGATGCACAGGGAATCATAAGAATACCAAAACAATACTTCTTGAGGCGTTGGTCCAAGAATGCAAGGTCAAATATACATGAAAAGGAAGATGGTGATTATTCACAACTTGGTGACATTGTTAATGTCGAGGTTAGAAAAACTAATGATGATTCTAGACTAGTATACCGCAATGCAATTATGCGGTCTTGTTATGACCTTGTTTTTAAGTCCCAAGACCACAAGGAAACACAAGATATTTTGTGGAATATAATTGAAGAAGCAACTCAACGTGTTGAAGAATGCTTAACAAGGTTGAATTTGAGTGGAAAGCAAACATATAAGGAAAATGAGGTGGTTGAGGATGATAAAATCAGGCAAACTCCAATTTCAGATCCTCCACGTGCTAAAACAAAAGGAATGTCTAATGCTCGCTTCAAAGGTCACTTTGAGAAGAGAAAGAAAACTACCTCCAGTTCAAAGAGACATCCAAGTACATGTTTGATATTTTGATGGTATTATTTTATTTTGATTATATTATGTTATATAGCATTTTAATTTGTCTTAATATATTTTTCTACTATAGGGAAAAATAGTAATGTGGCCAACCCACCTAAGCAAAAACGAAAACAAATTGAAAATAGCATGGTCAATCAGCCCAAGATTAACTCATCTCCCCAAGCATTGTCATACACATCATCACAAGTAAGATTGCCTATATTACTTCTTAATTCTAGAAAAAAAAATTAAATGCTATGTTTGTAACTTGTTTTATTGATTTTTAGGGACTTTCTACAAGTTTTGTATATCCAGCTACTAGCATGTTTCACCCACAAATGTATTATACTAATTTAAGTGTTAATGCTCCAAACATCTCTTTCACTAGCATGTTGCAAGGAGTGAATAATCATTTTACTGAGGTTTGTTTGTTTGTTTTATTTACTCACGTTCTGCTTCTTCTTGTTAATTTATTGCAACTTGTTATAACTTTCTTCTTGCTTTGCAATTAGGAGTCGTGCTCAACTGGTTGGAGGCTATCAAACCAATCTGAAGATATGCAATGATCAATTTTATAAGTGTGTAGTTTGTTAAACTGTGAGAAGAGATTTTATTTTGATCAGTTATAGATTAACATGTTTGTATTTACATTGAATTTTGTTAGTAAGTAATACTGCGATTCTATACTTTATTTGAGAATTTTGAATATGAAATTGTTGCAAACATTGACGTGAATGTCTCATTTTGTTGTAAATGTTACATCTTATATTTATTTATCATATATATATCATCATTGATAGAACAATTTTTTTTTAATTTCTTATGTTTGTTTTATAATATTTGGAGCGTTCAAAGTGTATAAAAAAATTACTTGTTGGGTAGGATTAAAATGGTTAAAATATTAAGTTTATCTGAAATTTATATATTTTTAACACTATTATTTAAACAACGTAATAGAGATGCACCTGCCCATGGTTTCTACTTCTGAACATATGAGTACAAGAGGGAAAAACTTCACCCAGGTTGCAGAAAAGGTTGTGAAGAAAGCTTGAATACGATGTTATTAGCAGGAGGATTAGCTGGGGTGGCAAGCTGGATTTTCAGCTACCCTTTGGACGTTATAAAGACAAGGCTGCAGTAACAGGTGTCCTTAAAAAAAAATATTCAACTTTGATATTTGATAACCATTACTTGATGTAATTGCCAAAAAATTTCAAATGAAGGAAATGGAACTTTTCATTTTCTCGTGGTCGTTCTTGTTAATTGTGTTAGAGATTTGTAAACCGTGGCAAAATTCTAATATTGTGTTTAGAATCAAATATTTTAAGAATTGATTTGATTTATAACATGAAAATGTAAAGAGTCTAAACATCTAATAAAGTAACCACAAGAAAGAGAATTTAATTGAAAAATGACATGAACTATAATAAGTCTGGTTGAATAAAACGTTAAAAACAGTAATAAATGGAAGGAAGAGAAGTGTTAAAGTATATAACGTGGAAAAAAATAAAGAAGAAAGAGAATAAGTGAATTAAGAGAGAGAATAAGCTATAGAAGCCAAGCTATTTAATTAATTATATGTTTTTAATGAGAGAGACATGTAGACTATTATTTATATATATGTCAACATTTGAATGGCATGTCTAAGAAATGACGTGGTAGGCAAAGTTCATTCAAGAATTTCTCTTAAGAGTGAAAATAGTCCTAATTAAATGAGAGATAAATCATAAGGCGGATATAACTTATATAAGCCAGATTTAAGTAATTACATTGAAACCCGCGAAATCATAATTATCGTGGTGGACAATTATGTTATTTCTGAAGTTAAGAGACTATCATAATCCTATATATTATTCACATCAATTGAGCATGAGATTATTTTGCCAGATGATCATGCATTATATTCTTTCTCATCATCATGATTTTTAATAGTGCTAGATAGTAATATTAAAATATAAGTTAATTTTTATGTGAAAAACTTATTGTTCTAAATTTATTATGTTACTTATATTTACCTAACAACTTCAATTAATGCATTTTTTTAACTACCGAATAATTTTTCAACTATTCTAACTTAATACTAATATTTTATATGACTTATATTAACCATTAATCAATTATACTGAAATTGGTTAATGGTTTTTGGCTTATTTTTATATACTAGCAAACAATACTCTATTAATTATTACAAAGCTATCTTCAATTTTCGTTAAATATTACAACCATAAACAGGTAAAATTTGAATAATTAAATATTTCCTTCCGTTGATAGAATAAATGTTCTATGAAAAGCGCATGTTAATAATTTATCATTAAATGTAATGATAAATACTTTTATGATGACTCAATGTCATGTATATACAAGTTGATTGTACTTCATTTGACAAATGTGATCATACTAGCACTAATACACTAAATTCTATTAGAATTTTACGGTTAAGTGCATGTGGGCGAGAATAGTATTAAAATTGGTTACTTAGAAAGCCTTTGTGTTTCACTTTTTTTTTTTTTGCCTGATGGGTTTGGCGTGCGAAATACGGAAGATACCAGAAGTAATCAGAAGGGGGAATGCCCAAATAGCCTCGAAACGTGCTTGACATTGGGTTTTGGAGCTCGAAATCGGCCTCTGCTTATCTTTCTTAAATCAAAGGAAATTTTTCTCCGCCTTTGAAATAATTGGTTAATGGCAAATAGCTTATACCATGGTATGCTACACAAATGTACCTAAATATATATTTATTCTCACTTGTTATTCACTACCATGGAGATCATATTATAAAAGACAAATTTTATTATCAATAAGACGTACAATTATTCATTTAGTGTTCTTAAGTTTTGTTATTCGTGTATTTTTCTATTGTAACATTATCATATCATGTTAGTGAATAGCATGAGAAGACCCAATTCCAAAGAGGAATATATTGTTGGATTAAATGTTTTATATAATGAGTTTGTGACTTATCTTATTAGTTTAATAAGTAATTAAATTAAGTTAATGAAATCAAAATTTTATTGTGTAAAAAAAGAAATTTTACAATTACAATAACTATCAACTTAATAAAAATTAACAGTATTTAAAGAAAAAAAAATACGTAAAACACTAAATCTGTTCCTAACTATTATAGTTTCTTCTTTTTCTCGTCATTACTAAAATATAAGAAACATAAAAAAAAAAAAAAATGAATATAAAGTGAGTTTTAATTTTTTCTCTAACACTCTTAGAATACATTTTACCAATTATTCATAGATAAATATTAATGTTTTTTTTCTTCTTACATTTTTATTTATAAAAATTATGAATTCTAAAATCTTTATGTTTTATGGTAATTTTTTATATTAAAATTTTTAAAAAACTTACAAACTAACATGTGTTATCAAAATATGATTATAAAATTTATAACTTTTCATTGATGATGATTATTTTTTTCAATTTATATAAACTTTAATTGTAAAAATTTTAAATTTTTTTATTATGTTATTTCACTGCACTACGTGAATTAATTTTGTGATTTATTATTAACTCTAATTATAAATTGTTGAGCATTACGAATTGCTTTAACAGAGCAACGCTGTTACTCTCCGTTTTTTGAAGGAAAGAATAGAAAAAAATGAAAGTGACATGATGACAACGTCACGAATGAACGTGGTGAATGAACTCAATATCTTTTTGGCGAAAGAAATTGATTTAAATTGCCTATCATTGTTATGAATTACTTTTCGTAAATCACATGATACACGTACTTTTCGTTGTATTCCAAGTCGTTGAATTTTTCGTTGTTTCATGGAATGTCAAATGCTCTGGATAATTGATTGCAATAAGTTTTGATTGTTTCGGATAAAGTTATATTATATTATATTATAATTGATTACTTTGGATAATTATATTAACAATTTTCAGTTTTAATGATTGCAATAATAAATTAATTTGAGATGATATTATGTAAAATTTGTTAATTACTAAAGTGATCGACTCTTTAAATTAATTTAATCTCAAATTATATGAAAATTATTTTAAAGAAAATGCAGTACTAATTTTCATGCATAATTTTATTAATTTAGAATTAATGTATGATAGATTTGTTAATCACTAAAGTAATTAAATCTTTAAATTGATTTAATTCTAAATTATATGAAAGTTATTTTTTCAATTACCCATAAAATGGATGTTGTGAATGATATAAAAACTATTTGTGTATGAGTAAATTGAAAAATTCATTGTTATAAGGTATTTATGGATCACCCAAAGATTAATTAGCTGCTCTTATAATAAATAAATATGATTATTGATAGTATAAGTGTAGTTTTATTTATATATCCAAAGATAATAAATATTTCTAATTAGTGCATATATCATTACCAATTATGTAAATTTTATTAATATCATTATGTTTATTGTTGTATGTTGGTAGATCACCCAAAGAAAAACATTGATATACATTGAATGCTTAAATGATTTATTGTCTAAATCTGTATATTATGTTAATTTATGACTCAAAATATTAATATTAGACATGTGATCATTGCAATACTTGTTGTTATGCATTCATATCTCTCATCTGTGCTAATTTTTAACGGACTTAATTTCTATGAATGGAGTGAGCAAATCTAGTTTTACCTAATGTTAATGGATTTAGATTTGGCTCTTCGAGTAGAGAAACTAGATGCTATTACTGTTTTATGTGAATGCTTATGTCTTGAACCATATCAAATAAGTTTTTGATGATAACAAAGTCAAGATGAAGATCAAGACCAAAAGAAAAAGACCAAGATCAAAGAAGTATATTAGATATAGGTATATAATATTGATAACAATTTTATATATTTAAATTTTTTTTATTTCTTTTAGAATTAGAGTGGTACTCTTCATGCATGGTTTAGGAAAATATTCATTTGAATTGGATCTATTTTGAATTAATCTACCCCTTGAGGTCTCATATTTAACAACTAAATAGGTTGCTGGATTTGAACGATGGTGTTGTCATGAATGAATGGCCTCTTACTACAGGTTAGTTTCCTTTCTTTCTTTTAATAGATTTATTATCTTTTCCATAAGTGCTAAATGTTCTAAATTATCCATTTTAGTTTTAGCACTTGAAATTTGTAGTTACATCACTATTCATGATAAAGTTGTCAAATGCCACTGAGAAGCAGAGTTTGTATAATCCAAAGATTGAACCTTGGTTGCTAATTATTCAGATGATTCTTACTAAAGTAACGATAATTACAACACCCCTAGATTTGTAAAGTTGAGTAACTCTAGGGTGGACATGTCTAAGTTGACTACATTTTTCTTCGGGGCATTGTACTAAGGGTTTTTTAGACATTGTAGGGCACATATCATATGAAGGATTTAGAATAGGCTTAAGTTGAAGAAAATGTCATAAGCATAAGCAGCTCCACTCTTTCAAGGTGAAGAAATAACAAAGGCATAAGCTATTATTTAGAGAGCAATGCTACCTACACATTCTTGCATTCACATGTAATATAAAAGTTAGTGATAGACAAGTTTTGATATAGTGGGATTAAAGAAAAATGAGAGTGTCAGTGTAGATTCCAAGTAGAAGTATCTTAGCCAAAAATAATTGTCAAGTGTCAACTAACGCAATGTTAAGGCTTTGATAGAAGAGACTTACAATGCAATGGTTTCTTAATGAGTCCCTAGAGTAGACGTTGTTGCCTTAAACTAAATGGTTTCTTGTATAAGAAATTATTCCAATATTTTAATGAACTGATTCTACATATTTTATTCCACTTTTGAAAATCCAAATGAAGAAAAATGAATTGACTTCACCCATTATGATAAATTACATAACTAAACAAAAAAGTCCAGCATAATGCTAGGTATGAGTGACTGTTAAATTGTACTATAGAGATTGTACTTAATGAAAAACACAGCCAACTAATTTTAAGAGTAGTCATTTGAAAGTCCTCTCTTTATTCCTCCTATGTACTCCTCTCTTTTTATATTGTGAATTTAGTGTCAAGTCCCTTTTAAACCTGACTATACATGTCTTTATTAGCATAGTTGACATGAGCAGATTTACTATTGGAAGTAGACAATTGACTTCATGATAGCTGTTGGGATTATCAAATTACTCAATTTATAAACTGATTTACTAAATTACTTGTAGTATAAGGCATAACTAGGTCGAACCTTTGAATCACTCTAATAAAGCATACAAATTAAGAGATTAATATGGGAGAAATGGTTGCATAATTGATTAAATGAAAGTAATTAAAAACTATAAACAAAATTAAGTAAACAATCAATCCAAAGAAATAAATCAACTAATCTTGAATTTAATCCATCATTGATCACTAGGAATCCATTCAATTGTAATCAGATTCTTGGTCTTAGATCACATCAAGAAGTCTTAAGATGATCCATGAATTCTCTACTAGATAAGCATCCAGAATTTAATTAATCAAGATTAAATGAATTAAGCACTAATCTAATCCTAAATTAACTTAAAACCCAGAATTCAACCAAGCTTAACAATCTATCAAATACCTTTGATGTATTGTTAAGTCTCTATAATCCTCATTAAACACGTGATAATTATGAAATTATCACATCAACATCCAAATCAAATTAAACAATTCAATCCAGATTTAATAAAATCAAAAGAGGTAAAAGAGAAACTTGATTAACAATTAAATGTAAAATAATTAAAATAAGATCTCAGAATTAAACATCAAGATTTTCAATACCTAGGATTGATTAAAAAGGAAACAAAACACTTGAAAATGTGATGTTTTATAGTTATCAATATGATGTTTTCGCGCTAACTAGGATTTTATAGTAAACGTAAACTAGAAATTTAAAGAAAAAGTTGCCATATAATAATGTGGTTAGGAGTATTGGGGAAGAAATAAAGATGAAATACAAGACATTCTTAAACGAGACTAAGAACTTGATACCCCTAGTCATGGTGTTATAGAGTTCATGCTCAATGGATCAATTCTCAAATGGTACAGTTAATGTCTTCGCATGCTCCAAGAGCTCGGCCTAAATGCTTGCTGGATAACGGGTCTGAGTCCTGACTCAATCAGGGGTTTGAGTGTGTTGATCTCTTTGTTCCTTTTAGAGAAAAGTCTCACTGGTAGAATGCCTTTAACATTGGGTTTATTATTTGAGGTATCAGTTATTGATCCCTCTGAAAATTTACTTTCAAGACCAGTACCGAACTCTTTCTCTAATTTTGGTAATCTAATAAGGTTTTTTCTAATTTTTTATCTAGGTCTATTCCACTTGAAATGGGTGACGTTTCAAATATCTAGATTTTAAACCTTTCTGGCAATGCACTCACTACAATCCTCACTCAACTGGTTAACCTTTCAAAGTTTGTTGAGCTTGATCCTAGCATGAATTCTATGTGCCATTGCGGGATTGTATGTTTTCTAGCTTTTTGACATTCAAGCTCTCATTCTCATTGAAAATGAATGATAACCATTGATGAGGGAGAACACTTTGAATGCAGTTGATGGGATGGTGGAGAAAAAGGACCATGGTCTAATTCACTAATTTTTTTCATTTATTTAAAGATTAAGACAAAATAAGATTTTAAATATTAAATAAATCAGTGGTTAAGATTTTGTATATATGGAATATTAAGATTGATTTACCGTTAGGGAATTAATAAACATGTGACAGAAGAATCTATTGAAACATTAGTAAAACTTTAAGGATCAATTAGGATAACTTTAGAGTTCAAAATGGCTACTTATAAAAGGCCTAAAGTTCACGATGGCTTAGTGCACCTTTTTCTAAATAAATTAAGATTGTGGAGTGTGAATAGACAAAGATTAATATACTTAATTAAAATTTGAGGGCAATTTAAGAAATCAAAATTTAAGTTCTTAGTGGGCAGTGTGGATAGGCAATTGGTAGTGCAAATAGCCCACCTATTTAATGTATTCTACTTTTTTTTCAAGTGTCTACCATATGCTTTTCTATATTATTCCCAAGGGTGATTGAAAAAGAAATGTTATTTGCATATCTTTTTTCTACATTTACACCTTCCCTCTTGGGAAAAGAAAGATAGATAGTAAGTGTTGGAAAATGTGTTTCCCTCCTTCTTTTTACTTAAAGATGACGGTGTAATGCTTTGATGCAAAAACGATGTGCAAATAACACAACTCTACTTTAAACATGGTGCCACATCATTCATGCACCATTGGTATAAATGATTTTTGTAACATTCAGTATTACACTTTTTGGAAAATGCTAATGAATATGAATCATAATATGATTATGAATGAGAATATGGAAAAAATCATGCAAGTCTTACATTTGATGTGAATTAACTTGGATCCTACAACCTTTTTAATTTATGCTTAAAATAAGTTGCTACATTATTTGTGCACCATTCTAAGGATGAGACATTATAGATCTATTAATAAGCGATTAGATCTTGATGCAAGAAAAGTAGTTATCAATATTGATAACTAATGACACTTCATACATCATATTGATAACTAATGACACTTATTTGCTTAACTAGACACTAAACAAAAGTAGGATCTTATTAATATTACTCTCATATATAGTGAGAGTAATATTTTTAATAATTTTGCAACTGTCTAAATTTAATTTAATGATATTTTATTTTTAATTTAACGGTCTTTATAGTTAACTATACCTATGTATCATATTTTTATTGGTATATTGTAGTACTCTTAGACTACACAATAATTTCTCAAAGGAATAAGATTTGTCACATGGAAACATTTAATTGGTTATAGTAAGATTTCTTTGTCAAATTTGATAAGGTGTTTCTTTTTATTTTTTTATTTTTTATTGTGTTTTATATTGTTAAATAAAAAAAGATAATATTAGATGAGTGAAAAAAAAAAAGAATTGGGCAAATATTTATTTTATTTAATCAATAAATAACTTAATTAGCTGATTTAAATTTAAACTTTTATTTCAAATAAGTTATATATATATAAAATGTAAAATAAATTATTATTTATTTAAAAATATTAATTTTTCTTTAATAAAAAAATATTGTATTGTTGACAAAAAAAATTGTATTTATTTACATATTTAAAATGTATGTTTGCTATTTAAAATATTTAGTTATATTATCATATATATAATTTCCGATTCAACTGTTAATACTCCAGTCGAACTGTTGACTCGATAACTTGGCTCCCGATTGAATCATTGACTCATTAACCTTGCTTTTTTATTGAGTTAACTTTTGATTTGGGTCATACAATTATGCTTTTATGTTCTATAAAGTTCCTTGAACTTTGCATTTAGAAGGAGAGATACAGCACAACATCAAAGAAAGAAATTCAGCGGGAAAGGGAAGAAAGTTAAGAACTAGTAATTAAGTAAGCAACAACAAAGTAAAGAGATAACTTAATACATAAAACAAAAGCAACGATTAGAAAACAAATGCATGCAAAATGATAAAGGGTCCTCATATATTTGAAATGAATAACTCGAGTCTACTAAATCCAAGTTTTGAGTAAGAAAGAGAAAAAAAAAATATAACTGAGATGAAAGTCAAATAATAATAGGGTTAAACTTACAAGTAGTGCACTAAACTTATTGGAGCATTCTTTTTGTAGGACGAGTGAAGTCCTTGTCTTAAGAGACATTGGATTTGACCTTGGACCCAAACCTTAGTTATAATCACTTATGTTTCTAGTATATATTAATGTTGGTCTTGCTATGTATAATTCATGCAGGTGCTTAGCTAGACTGAAGTGATGGTCCAAAATATACTAATAATAATTGATGTAGCCAAAGTTGTTGCATAATTAAAGTAAATAAAAAACAAACAGTTGTTTCATTATTCTATGTGACTAATGTCAATACACAATATAGAAATAAATAAGTGTCATCAAACAATCATAATATCCTAGTCCTAGTATAAATCTATGTCTACATCATAAAATAACTTGTTTTTTAATTATTTTTAATAATCTGAAATATATAGCCGTAAATATAATAATTGAATGAATGAATTAGATTTATGAACCTAAAACTAAATGAAATAAATCTAAGAGCCTGAAATTAAAAAAAAAAAAAAAGGGCATGTGATCCTAGTATTAGCCTTACTATGGGCAATCTGTTAAGTTCCACACCAAATATTGTAAAATGGTAGATTTCAAATCGTAGTTCAGGTCAACACAATATTAACAGGATTTGATTATACACTTTAGGAACTAAATGGTCTAGATTAAGAGTGAAAATAGTCCTAATTAAATGAGAGATAAATCATAAGGCGGATATAACTTATATTAGCCAGATTTAAGTAATTACATTGAAACCCGCGAAATCATAATTATCGTGGTGGACAATTATGTTATTTCTGAAGTTAAGAGACTATCATAATCCTATATATTATTCACATCAATTTAACATGAGATTATTTTGCCAGATGATCATGCATTATATTCTTTCTCATCATCATGATTTTTAATAGTGCTAGATACTAATATTAAAATATAAGTTAATTTTTATGTGAAAAACTTATTGTTCTAAATTTATTATGCTACTTATATTTACCTAACAACTTCAATTAATGCATTTTTTAACTACCGAATAATTTTTTACTATTCTAACTTAATACTAATATTTTATACGACTTATATTAACCATTAATCAATTATACTGAAATTGGTTAATGGTTTTTGGCTGATTTTTATATACTAGCAAACAATACTCTATTAATTATTACAAAGTTATCTTCAATTTTCGTTAAATATTACAACCATAAACAGGTAAAATTTGAATAATTAAATATTTCCTTACGTTGATAGAATAAATGTTCTATGGGCCTAATATAAAAGCGCATGTTAATAATTTATCATTAAATGTAATGATAAATACTTTTATGATGACTCAATGTAATGTATATACAAGTTGATTGTACTTTATTTAACAAATGTAATCATACTAGCACTAATACACTAAATTCTATTAGAATTTTACGGTTAAGTGCATGTAGGCGAGAATAGCACTAAAATTGGTTACTTAGAAAGCCTTTGTGTTTCACTTTTTTTTTTTTCCTTTTTGCCTGTTGGGTTTGGCGTGCGAAATACGGAAGATACCAGAAGTAATCAGAAGGGGGAATGCCCAAATAGCCTCGAAACTTGCTTGACAATGGATTTTGGAGCTCGAACTCGGCCTCTGCTTATCTTTCTTAAATCAAAGGAAATTTTTCTCCGCCTTTGAAATAATTGGTTAATGGCAAATAGCTTATACCATGGTATGCTACACAAATGTACCTAAATATATATTTATTCTCACTTGTTATTCACTACCATGGAGATCATATTATAAAAGACAAATTTTATTATCAATAAGACGTACTATTATTCATTTAGTGTTCTTAAGTTTTGTTATTCGTGTATTTTTCTGTTGTAACATTATCATATCATGTTAGTGAATAGCATGAGAAGACCCAATTCCAAAGAGGAATATATTGTTGGATTAAATGTTTTATGTGATGAGTTTGTGACTTATCTTGTTAGTTTAATAATTAATTAAATTAAGTTAATGAGATAAAATTTTATTGTGTAAAAAGAAAAAAAATTACAATTACAGTAATTATCAACTTGATAAAAGTTAACAGTATTTAAGAAAAAAAATACACAAAACACTAAATCTGTTCCTAACTATTATAGTTTCTTCTTTCCTCGTCATTACTAAAATATAAGAAACATAAAAAAAAAATAAATGAATATAAAGTGAGTTTTAATATCTCTTTAACACTCTTAATATATTCTACTAATTATTCATAGATAAATATTAATGTTTTCTTCTTACATTTTTATTTATAAAAATTATGAATTCTAAGATCTTTATGTTTTATGGTAATTTTTTATATTAAAATTTTTAAAAAACTTACAAACTAACATGTGTTATCAAAATATGATTATAAAATTTATAACTTTTCATTGATGATGATTATTTTTTTCAATTTATATAAACTTTAATTGTAAAAATTTTAAATTTTTTTATTATGTTATTTCACTGCACTATGTGAATTAATTTTGTGATTTATTATTAACTCTAATTATAAATTGTTGAGCATTACGAATTGCTTTAACAGAGCAACGCTGTTACTCTCCGTTTTTTGAAGGAAAGAATAGAAAAAAATGAAAGTGACATGATGACAACGTCACGAATGAACGTGGTGAATGAACTCAACATCTTTTTGGCGAAAGAAATTGATTTAAATTGCCTATCATTGTTATGAATTACTTTTCATAAATCACATGATACACGTACTTTTCGTTGTATTCCAAGTCGTTGAATTTTTCGTTGTTTCTTGGAATGTCAAATGCTCTGGATAATTGATTGCAATAAGTTTTGATTGTTTCGGATAAAGTTATATTATATTATATTATAATTGATTACTTTGGATAATTATATTAACAATTTTCAGTTTTAATGATTGCAATAATAAATTAATTTGAGATGATATTATGTAAAATTTGTTAATTACTAAAGTGATCGACTCTTTAAATTAATTTAATCTCAAATTATATGAAAATTATTTTAAAGAAAATGCAGTACTAATTTTTATGTATAATTTTATTAATTTAGAATTAATGTATGATAGATTTGTTAATCACTAAAGTAATTAAATCTTTAAATTGATTTAATTCTAAATTATATGAAAGTTATTTTTTCAATTACCCATAAAATGAATGTTGTGAATGATATAAAAACTATTTGTGTATGAGTAAATTGAAATTCATTGTTATAAGGTATTTATGGATCACCCAAAGATTAATTAGCCGCATTTCTTATAATAAATGAACATGATTATTGATAGTATAAGTGTAGTTTTATTTATATATCCAAAGATAATAAATATTTCTAATTAGTGCATATATTATTACCAAATATGTAAATTTTATTAATATCATTATGCTTATTGTTGTATGTTGGTAGATCACCCAAAGAAAAACATTGATATACATTGAATGCTTAAATGATTTATTGTCTAAATCTGTATATTATGTTAATTTATGACACAAAATATTAATGTTAGACATGTGATCATTGCAATACTTGTTGTTATGCATTCATATCTCTCATCTGTGCTAATTTTTAATGGACTTAATTTCTATGAATGGAGTGAGCAAATTTAGTTTTACCTTATGTTAATGGATTTAGATTTGGCTCTTCGAGTAGAGAAACTAGATGCTATTACTGTTTTATGTGAATGCTTATGTCTTGAAGCATATCAAATTAGTTTTTGATGATAACAAAGTCAAGATGAAGACCAAGACCAAAAGAAGAAGACCAAGATCAAAGAGGTATATTAGATATAGGTCTTAGAACATCAATGTGAAATGCTCTCAAGGTATCTCAAATATATCCAAATGGTTTTTCAAAGATCTTATAAATCAACTTGTTTTTCAAAGTTCATTTTTTAAAGAAATGTTGATTTCAATTTTGGATTATGTTAAACATTTGTAAATCTTGTTTCGTCCAAGTTCCCCAATGATAAAAATGGCCTGGAGACTTAATTGAGCTTGAAAAATGAGTTTAAAATGTATTGTAATCGATTACCAGAGTTTAGTAATCGATTACAAGCTAAACAGAAGCCTTGTAATCGATTACACCATCTATGTAATCGATTACCATGTTCCCAGAAAGCCAAGAACACGTTCAAAGGGCCATATAATCGATTACATCAATATTGTAATCAATTACCAAAAAGTCAGAGGGCATGTAATCGATTACACAAGTCATGTAATCGATTACCACAAACCTAGAAAGCCAAGAACACGTTCATTCGGCCATGTAATCGATTACAAAGAACATGTAATCGATTACCAGTGTTCTGACAGTGTCAAACGGCTATATTTGGTACATTTAATGTTGCCCATTAAAGCCACCAACGGCCCTATTGATCTAAAAACTTATAAATACTCATCTTGGGGCATCATTTGTGGCTAACCAACACTTGAGAAACATCTTTCAATCACTCTAATCCGAGAATCATCATTAAATCTCTTTTGCTATGTTTTTGTATATATTTGAGATATTCTTGAAAGAGCATCATAGGGCTTCAATTTGTGTAATCTACTCTAGTGAGAGTTTCATCTTGTAAACACTTTGATTAATTGTAAAGGGGGTGAGGTATCCCTCTAGAGAAAAGAGAGTGAGGAATCTCTCAAAGATTGTAAAGGGTGAAGTATCCCTTGTTGAAGGTGAGGTATCCTTCAAAGGTTGTAAAGGGGGTGAGGTATCCCTCTAGTGAAAAGGGTAAGGTATCCCTGTTTCGAGGCTCAAACTCAAGGGTGAGGCATCCTAAGGAGTTGAGTGCTCTTTTGTGTAAATGTTTTCAAGCATCCGTTCAAGCTTGAAGTTTAGTGAAAAATCTCGAGTAGTTTGCTTGAGGACTGGACGTAGGTCACAAGGGGTGGCTGATGTAACACTCCAAATTTCTGTATCTCTTAAACAGTAATTTTGATAGTTAACAGAATTTTACTATTTAGTAATTTTTGTACACTGTAAAATTATTTTGTTTATTCCGTCAGCGTATTTGATCTTTTTGAGTGATTTACTCCGTGTCTGGAAAATAAAAATTTTCGACCTGGGGAAAATTTTACGTAATTTAATTTTTACCGTTAGGTAATTATTTTACGTAATCTGATTTGATATTTGTGCATTTTATAATTTTTGTGATTTTTGTGGATGATTATAAATTTTTTTTACTGATTGTGGGCCTGGGGGTGTATGTGGGCCCGGTGGCCATACACGTGGGCCAGGTGGGTTCAGAAAGCAAAAATTTTTCTACGCATAGAAAAATTTGTCTTGTTTAGACGAGACAATGGATCTTACTAAACCCTGAATCAGGAAACGTTTTAGAAAATTTTATTGATCTTGTGTTTTGATCGTATTTAATTATCGGACGATAAAAATACATAAAAATATTATTAGTAGGGTTATAACAGATATAAAAATAAATATTATATATCGCCTAGTCAACATTAATGGCTTGGACATCCATTATTGATTTAATCAACGGTTAAGAAATAAACTTAATGAAGAAGATTGGATATTAACCATTGATCTAATCAATGGTAGAGATTTAATCTAGACAAGCTTAATAAGGAAGGCTTCAATATCAACCGTAGATTAAATCAAGGGTAGAGATTTGGTCTCAAAAAGTGACAAAGACCATTTATAACCATTGGATTTAGAAGTGATCAAGGGTGGAGAATTGGTCTTCAGAAAAAGTAACAAGGACCATTTATGGACCAATTGGATTTAGATTTAATCAATGGTGATGATTTAGTCTTAAAAAGTGATAAAGACTAATTATGACCCTAAGCGGATTAAAAGTAAGAAGGAAGCAATCTTGACCCTTAATTTTGGAGACACATCCAATGACTAGAATTTAAAGGAGAAAGATCCAATGGACCAGATTAAGTCTTCTAAATAAAAATCTACATTAATCCTAACCATTGAATTAATCAATGGCTAGAAATGCTCCAAATGGTGGCTAATTATTATGGTCATTTATTAAATGCACAAGGAGAAGCATGCATGGAGGGGGATGGTTTTGGATTGTTTAGAAGACAAAGAAAAAGAGGCTTTATGACCATTATTAATTACTTTATGTCATTGTTAAGTGGTCTTGGTCAATGTTTCATCATAATTGATCATTATTGATCAATTTGCACTCAAGGAAAATGCATTGGAGGGGAGCCACGAAACTGAGAAGCTTTAGGACATAGGAAAAAGTTTGAAGACCATTATTGTCATCCTTGGTCATCATTAGACATTTTCAAGAAGTTAAGTTACCAAGTTTTCTCTCCATTTCTCTCCTTCTTCATGTTTTGGCCAAGCACTCCAAGAACACCTTCCATCACTTTTTAATTTCATCCAACTTGATTTTCTAAACCTAAACACCATTCTAAGAACATCTCTAGTTATGAGTTTTTCCAAAATCATTCATCTTGGGCTTCAAATCCAAGCTTCAAGTTTCTATCAAAAATCAAAAATTTCATCTTTGTTCTTCAAGAGATATCATTCGGTCAAAACCCCTAAAATCACCATCCAATCTCTTTTAATTTCATCCAACCATAGATCTTGAATCTACATGATGTTCTAAGCAACTTTCATGTTGGAGATTTTCTCTAAATCTTCCATCTTCAAGGAGTTTCTTCAAGATCAAAGTTATTGAGTTTTTGAGGTGAAGTATAAGGAAACTTCATTTTCTTCTCTCTTTTTCATGATCTAAACCATGTTTGATCCATGGTTCCTCTTAATCAAGCTTGATATGTTAATTAACTTGTGTTTTGTTTTGTATTTGAGAAACCCTTGGTAGTGAAGGACTTGGAAAAAGAAACAAATCAAGAAGCTTTGGAGGATCTTTAAAAGGTAAGAGGGAGATCCATCTCACCAACCAAGCATGGTGGTGAGAGATGGTATTTTATTTGATGGATGTGGAATCCATGTGAGGATTCATATCCATGGTCATGTAATTAATTTGCGGGTGTTTATGAGCTTTGATTAATTTTCTATGCTTGATATGCTTTGCATGATTTTATAGCTTTGATGATATGCTTGATATGCTATACATGTTTTTATGGCTTTGATGGTATGCTTATATTATTTATGATAAAATATATATGTATATGCCATGACTTGATAGTGGAAAAGAAATTGATTTTTGGCTCCAATAGCCAAGGAAGAGTTACGGTTTTGATGCCCTTGATTAGGGTCCATGTTAAAAATTTTCAAGAACAAAAGAATTGATTTTTGAGTACTTAGAACATGGTGGATTTCGAACAAGACACCTCCAGATAGGTGTTCACAAAATTAATATTTTCTTGAATGATGAAAATGGATGTTTAGAAAAGTAAGGAAAATAAATAAAAAATTTATTTTTCAAAGAGTACATGAATACGATTTTAGAAGGATTTTTATTGATTTATTTTGTGTGAAAAGTTTCTAAGTGTTTTACTAAACATGAGATTTAAATGAAAATAACAATGATAATTTTAAGGATTTGCAAAGAAAGTGAAAAAAGATTTGTAAAGAAAGTGAAAAAGGATTTGTAAGGAAAATAAAAATGAATTTGAACAAATGGGTTTGGTTTTTATAACCATCGGTATTTCGGTTTTGAAAACAAAGAATTTTTAATGGTTTTGTTTGTGTTAAACCATATCAATTTAGAAGAAAAATATTTGATGGCTTCAATGGCCAAAGACTCTACGATTTTTGGAGGTTGGAATAATTTTGATTTTATGAAACAAAGTAATTTTAAAGTGGAAACAAAATGTTTGAACAAAATGTTTTAGTATAAGGATTTTAGAAAGGGAAATCAAAGTATTTTATTACTTGAGAAATGAACTTTCATATGAAAATGAAAAAGAAAAGTTGCAAGGGTTTGAATCTTAATTTGTTTTGAAGAGAATTGATTTTAAAATTGATTTGGGAAAAATGGAGAATATAATGGTGTTTTGAAAATTTACTAACGTATAACTTATTTTCAAGTTTTGAAATACGTTAGAAAATGTTAAGTTTTGAAACGTTGATTTACATCAATGAAAAAGTGATTTTGTGAATTATATTTTGAAAAAGAATTTCTTGAAGTAAAGAAGCTGTGGAAAAATATTTTCTTGAGTAAGAAAATATATTAAATGAAGTGTAAAGTTATATTATTTTGAGAAAAGTTAAAAAGGAATTTTTTAAAGGTCAAGAAATATTTTTAATGAAATTGTGGTGAAAAAATTATTTACGTATCTTAAAAATGTAATTTTAAAGTAAGTGGTTTGAAATACTGATAAAATATTTCTAAGTGTTTGGAAATATCGTAAAATATTTCTACGCGATTTTAAATACGTTAAAATATTTCTACGCGATTTGAATTACGTTTAAATATTTTACGTAATCTGAATTACTATTGAAAAATCACTACAAGATGAAAAAGTGATGAATTATTTTTACGTGATTATGAAAATAGCAGAAAATTATTATGAGATTTGGAAAGTGTTTTAAATATTTTGAGAATGACGGAAAATGATTTATGCGACTTAGAAGAATGATTTTTAAGTTACGCGATTTTGAAACAGTAGAAAAATACTATGCGATTTTAAGAAACGTATATTTTTACGCGATTAAGAAAAACGTTAAAAAATTAGTACGTGTTTTAAAAGTGCAAAGAAGATGCGGTATTTTGAAAGCGTATGTGAAATGTTATTGTATTGTGAAAGCGTAATGTGAAGTGTCGCGGTATTGTGAAATATATAACGTAAACGTTTGAATTTTGAAAACGTAACATAAGTGTTACGATATTTTGAAAACGTAATATAAACATTTTGGAATTGTGAAAAGCGTAACGTAAACGTTTTGGAATTGTGAAAATGAAACGAAAATATTACGCAATTTTGAAAACACGACGAAAGTGTTTTATAACTATGAAAATGTGATAACATGATTTTTCTTTGTTGAAAATACAAGATTATAATTTGGTGCATTTTATATGCATTGGAAAGAGATCTTGTGATTGGATTTGGTGCATTATACATGCATTGGAAAAAATATGCGTTGAGGCATATGATACATTGAACAAATGAAATTGAAAAGATTTGGCCCTTTGGGGTTGACTTGCACGGATATATTCGTGTATTATATATGGCCCTAGTGGTTGAAGAGGGAATGGGAATTGATAGTGAGGTCTATGATGGATCTTAGGGGTGTCGAGGCGCGGCGGTCGACCAAGTGGACAGCTGGCGAGTACCCTGTGTCACTTGGCGATGCAGTCCGTTGCAACGCATTGACGATACCCGACAAGAACACAATTCTTTTCAACAACTGGAAGATTGTATTTGGGCTAAGGCTGACAATTGACAGAACATTCTCCTCGAAATTGTGAAAACCTCCATGGAGTTATTTTTGAAAAATTGAGTCTATGTGCGCATGCATAACATACGCATGAATCTGAGCATTTATATCTGTATGATATATATTAATTGAGGAATATTGGCTATGAGAATTGTTTTGAATACTTGGATGATGATGATGATGATCAGGACATTATCGTAATTGTTGTTTATGATAACTGAATTGATAAATGATTTGATGATGATAGTTGATTAATATTGAATATATTATTGGAAGTCTGATATGATATCCCCGTATGATATTGTTATTTGTGTTATCTCTGTGCTACCATGTTAGTATTGGCGTGGTGATCTCACCTCTTTGTTATGTGGTTTTGCTGTGTCTGTACTATTAAAACAAAATAATAGAAGGATCGAGTTGTCTTAGACATAACGGGCAATGGATACTCTGAGATTGGTGACAACAATAAGGAGTGGACATTCAGGACTCGAAGGTGTGCAGTGTTGACAAAGAACAGATGTAGAACAGATGTCTGATGCAACAAGATAGATACACAACAGAATAAGTATGTTAAGTTTTAACGCTAGTGTTGTACCGTGCTATTAAGTAGGACTCGTCATGGGGTTTCTACATCTTTGTTAAAAAAAAAAAAAAGAGTACATTAGTTTTATATTTCTCTTTAAATTATGAAATATTAATTAGTGTCAATATTGCATAATGAATAGTTGAAATATGATTTTCAATATTACTTAATATTTTCAGTAAATTTATGTTTCAGTAAAGAAGAAATTTTAAAACCCACTTTTTATAACTCAAACTTTGTGCAAATTTCTTTTTAGATTATGAGTCGGGAGTCAGACATGTGATACCCTAGGGAGGGTGTTACAACTGAACCAGGATAAATCCTTGTGTTTGTTCTTCTCAACTCTATCTCTTTACTTTGTGCTTATTATATTTGCTTGAGTTGAGTTTGATATCTTGCTTTGCTTGAATTCTTTCTATCTTGTTTTGTTTATTTGTGAGTGAAGTATTCAATCTCATTTATCTATTCACTTCAATCATCCAATAGCTTCAACGAAAATTGTTAATCAAACGTTTTGCAAAAGATTTACGAAAATATTTTAAATACTTAATTCACCCCCCTCTTGAGTATTGAGGCTACTTGGTAACAAGTGGTATCAGAGCTAGGCTCTTGTGTAAAGAGCTTAACAGCTTCAAGAGAAAGTGATGGCCTCTTCAAATGGTTTTTCTGAAAGTTCTTCTCTTTATAGACCTCCCTTTTTCAATGGGGATAGGTATGCTTATTGGAATGAAAGAATGAAATTTTTTATTGAAGCTATTGACTTGGATGTGTGGGATGCTGTTGAAAATGGTCCTTTTGTACCCACACAAGTTGTAAATGGTGTTAGAGTTAATACACCAAGAAGTGAATGGACGAATGATGATAAAAAGAAGGTCTAATATAATTTGAGAGCCAAAAACATCATTACCACTGCTTTGGGGTATGATGAGTTTTTTAGAGTCTCAAATTATAAATCTGCCCAAGAAATGTGGGACACCTTACAAGTAACTCATGAGGGTACTAGTGAAGTGAAAAGATCAAGGATAAATACTCTCACTCATGAGTATGAACTTTTTAGAATGAACCAAGGTGAAAGCATTCAAGAAATGCAAAAACGATTTACACATATTACAAATCATCTTGCTTCATTGGGAAAGACTTTTCCTAATGAAGATCTTATTAACAAAGTGTTAAGATGTTTGAGCAAGGATTGGCAACCTAAAGTGACGGCTATCTCGGAATCAAGAAATCTAGCAACTATGACCTTAGCCACACTTTTTGGAAAGCTACAAGAACATGAGTTGGAGCTGAATAGGCTCAATCAAAATGAGAAGCATGACAAGAAGGAAAAGAAAGGAATTGCTTTAAAGGCCACCTCCTCAATGATTAATGATGATGATGATGAAGATGATGGAGATGACTTGGAGATTAATGAGGAGAATCTTAGCCTTCTAGTAAAGAAGTTTGGAAGATTCTTCAAAAAGAATAGAGTTCAAAGAAGACCTCTCTTTCCCTCAAAGAATGCCTATCACAAAGGGGAAGGAACCTCAGCCACTCCTAAATGCTATGAATGTGGAGAATTGGGACACATGAAGATGGAGTGCCCAATCTATTAAAGAAAAGTGGAGATGTATGAGAAGAGGTACTCAAGGGAAAAGAAAGAAAGAAGAGCCTATATAGCTTAGGATGAAAATGACATAGATTCAACCGATAGTTCGGACAATGAGAAAGCCAATCTATGTTTCATGGCTAGAGGAGAAGAGGAAGATGAAGATGACATAGAGGTAACATCCTCAAATTTTGAATCAAATTCTTCTCCTTCCTATGATGAATTGTAAGATGCATTTGAAGAATTGCATAATGAATCTATGAGACTTACAAAACTTGTTTTATTATCCAAGAAAACAATTTCCACTTTTAAAAACAAAGTCTCTATTTTAAACAAGGAAATTGAGGAACTTAAAATTGAAAATAAAACTCTTGGACTCATTGATGCAAATTCCTCATGCATGACATGTTCTTTACTTGATAATGCATCTACATCCTTTTCTTGCTCATCATGCAAAACTTTTGAAAAGGAAATTGAAGACTTGAAAAATACTCTTTCAAAATTTACCCTTGGAAGAGATAATTTGAACATATTGCTTAGGAATCAAAAATGTGTGTTTCAAAAGGCTGATTTAGGGTACAATCCCAAAAATCAACAAAAACTTTACAAGAATTTCTTTGTTCCCTCAAGTACATCAACAAGTCCTTTTATAAAGTGTTTTCATTGTGGCAAGAAAGGACATAGTGCATCAACTTGTAATATAAGGAAGAATATCAATAATAAGAATGGAATTAAAATGGTTTGGGTTCCCAAAGGCACTTTGCCAAAAACTAACACACAAGGACTCAAGAAAACTTGGGTACCAAAAGCCAAAAATTGAAATGTGTTGTAGGTGTGCTTGAAGGCCAAGAACTGTATTTGGAACATCAAAAGTGGTTGCTACAAGCACAAGATCAGAAAATACTCCAAGTTCTCTTCCTTGTCTCCAAGAAGCTTGGACTTGCAACCTTTTGATAAGTGAAGATATGTTTTTATGTTTTAACTTGTTTTGAATTTGTACTCTTCAAGCTTAATATCTTGACAATATCTCGATATGTGTTAATATGTTAGATAAGTACACATCTTGTTTGAAATGGTATGTTGGATGATAATATCTTTGTACTTGTCATTACATTCCTAATATGATCATTGTTTGTCCTAAAGTGCATATATAAGAGGAGAATTAAGAATAATAGATCAATCATGCATCTAAACTCTTGCTGCACAATTTTGATACATATTTTTCTGCATAATCTCATTTGCTGCATAAAATGCAATTTTTCTGCATAATGCATGATTCTTCTACATAATCTGTTTTCCTGCTGCATAATCTGAAATTTGCTGCTTAATATGGTGTTTTTGCTGCACAACCACCTCGATTTAATCATTTTTTGAATCCAATACTGACTTGAGCGTCGGAGATTCCCCCTAAGTTGTTTTGCAGGTGCTTCCTCATGCTAAAAACCCTCAAGAAGCTTAAAAACTTCACCAATCCATCAAAAGGGTGTAATTCTTGGTAAAAGTAGCATTTTTGCATGATCATATGTTTTAGATCATAATCTGTCTGGATTATATGCTTGCATGATGTTTTGAATTGATTTGGAATGCTTTGGAACAAAATTGAAAGGTTTAAAATTAGTCATTTACTGTTTGAAATGCAAAATCAGAGTTTTAGTAAACTGGTAATCGATTACAATACCTTTGTAATCGATTACAAAGGCTCTGCCAAGCGTTCCAAGCCAAGTCAGAAAGCAAGTAATCGATTACACCTCCAATGTAATCGATTACAACAATTCCAGAAGGCATGTAATCGATTACATCACATATTGTAATCGATTACCAGGAATCCAGAACATGCGTAATCGATTACACAAACATTGTAATCGATTACATAGGGTTTTAAAAGGCAAAAAAATTCATGGGACATACATTTTATCTGCCATCAAGCTTTATCATGATGATTCCTTGCTTGTATACCATCTAACCCCATTTGCTCTTGAATATGACTCTGAATTCTATTGGCATAAATGATAAATACTACCCAAGATTTAATTTTCATATGCATTTGTCATTTGTATCACATATTGTTGTGCTAAACCATTCATACTATGATATTGATCACGTTGGGCTGAAATGATTATATAATATGAATGCTTATGTTGTTTTTGATAATGCCAACGGGGGAGAAATTAGTGAAATATGTTGCATGTGTACGGGGGAGCTTTGCGCCTTTACATGAAAATCATTTTATCCTATCTCATGCATACATTACGGGGGAGAGTTGTGCTTAATCTCTGATAGATAAATAAATGCAAATATTTCTCTTTTTTCAATGTTTATTTTGCCATCATCAAAAAGGGGGAGAATGTGAATGCTTATGTCTTGAAGCATATCAAATAAGTTTTTGATGATAACAAAGTCAAGATGAAGACCAAGACCAAAAGAAGAAGACCAAGATCAAAGAGGTATATTAGATATAGGTCTTAGAACATCAATGTGAAATGCTCTCAAGGTATCTCAATTATATTCAAATGGTTTTTCAAAGATCTTATAAATCAACTTATTTTTCAAAGTTCATTTTTTAAAGAAATGTTGATTTCAATCTTGGATTATGTTAAACATTTGTAAATCTTGTTTCGTCCAAGTTCCCCAATGATAAAAATGGCCTGGAGACTTAATTGGGCTTGAAAAATGAGTTTAAAATGTATCGTAATCGATTACCAGAGTTTAGTAATCGATTACAAGCTAAACAGAAGCCTTGTAATCGATTACACCATCCATGTAATCGATTACCATGTTCCCAGAAAGCCAAGAACACGTTCAAAGGGCCATGTAATCGATTACATCAATATTGTAATTGATTACTAGAAAGTCAGAGGGCATGTAATCGATTACACAAGTCATGTAATCGATTACCACAAACCCAGAAAGCCAAGAACACGTTCATTCGGCCATGTAATCGATTACAAAGAACATGTAATCGATTACCAGTGTTCTGACAGTGTCCAACGGCTATATTTGGTACATTTGATGTTGCCCATTAAAGCCCCCAACGGCTCTATTGATCTAAAAACTTATAAATACTCATCTTGGGGCATCATTTGTGGCTAACCAACACTTGAGAAACATCTTTCAATCACTCTAATCTGAGAATCATCATTAAATCTCTTTTGCTCTGTTTTTGTATATATTTGAGATATTCTTGAAAGAGCATCATATGGCTTCAATTTGTGTAATCTACTCTAGTGAGAGTTTCATCTTGTAAATACTTTGATTCATTGTAAAGGGGGTGAGGTATCCCTCTAGAGAAAAGAGAGTGAGGAATCTCTCAAAGATTATAAAGGGTGAGGTATCCCTTGTTGAAGGTGAGGTATCCTTCAAAGGTTGTAAAAGGGGTGAGGTATCCTTCTAGTGAAAAGGGTGAGGTATCCCTGTTTCGAGGCTCAAGCTCAAGGGTGAGGCATCCCAAGGAGTTGAGTGCTCTTTTGTGTAAAGGTTTTCAAGCACCCGTTCAAGCTTGAAGTTTAGTGGAAAATCTCGAGTGGTTTGCTTGAGGACTGGACGTAGGTTACAAGGGGTGGCTGAACCAGGATAAATCCTTGTGTTTGTTTTTCTCAACTCTATCTCTTTACTTTGTGCTTATTATATTTGCTTGAGTTGAGTTTGATATCTTGCTTTGCTTGAATTCTTTCTATCTTGGTTTGTTTATTTGTGAGTGAAGTATTCAATCTCATTTATCTATTCACTTCAATCATCCAATAGCTTCAACGAAAATTGTTAATCAAACGTTTTGCAAAAGATTTACGAAAATATTTTAAATACTCAATTCACCCCCCTCTTGAGTATTGAGGCCACTTGGTAACATTTTAAGTACTAATGAAGAGAAAGTTCATTATAAAAACTCGGAAAGATCAAACAGATTGAGTCTGACGTACATTAGGATTAGTATAGCTAACAATATTAAGTCAGCTCTTCCTAAAACAGGGAATGCTAAAGAAATGATGAAGTTAGTGGAAAAACGCTCCTAAATTGCTAACAAATCTCTTGTTGGGACATTAATGGGTACTTTAACTACCATAGAATTTGATGGTTCTCGTACTATGCATAAGTGTAACATCCTCCGTATGGCATTACATTTTTTACTAAAAACTTAAAACCTGAAAAGCCATTTCATAAAAATTTTGAGTTCTAAGATATGGATTTTAAAATTCCTTTTTGCGAAAACATAAACTTACTGAAAATATAAATAATATAGAAAAATAGACTGAACTGATTAATACACATTTTACTTATTTCACAATATCCAACAAAGTTTTAAAATATAAAATTTACAGACTCAAGAAACAATAGCAAACCTAATAACGGGTCTTACTTAATAGCACGGTAACAACACTAACGAAAAAACTCAATATACTTGTTCCGTTTCTCCACCAAATAGCACACTGTCGAAACTGGAAAGATTACTCCTCGACGCCGTCACCAACCTCAGAACATTACCTCCAGTTAAGTCTAAGAAACTCGTTTCATCTACTATACGAATTTAACAATACAAACACAACAAAGCAATACAACAAAGAGGTGAGATCCCCTTTCACCAATACCAGTATGGTAGCAAAGAATGATACGAATGACAAAGTTATTCCATACATACAGATATCACAAGTATAATCATGTTATCAATTTACAAATAATTCTAATAAACATATATTGCAATAAAAATGAACAGCAATGATTTTACCACAACATATATAACAATTGATACAATAATTCATGTTCTCACATCATACATAATATCTCAAAGTAAATATAAATAACTACATTAAGATACCTACCATATAGGCAAATGTATATAGACTCATCCCTACTCCATGGAGCTAAACACAGACATCAGAGAGAATGATCTGAAAGAACTATCAGTACCTTAGGCTACCCAACCAAATTATTACACTGTCAAACGTCATGTAAATAATCCACAGTCCAAAACATCGTGTAAGTAATACACAGTCCAATACGTCGTGCACCACAAGCATTATACTAGACAATCTCCACAAGATCTTGATTAAGAATAATGTTTGTTAAAATCATTAGTGTGTTGCCCGTTACCACGGCCTAGAGGAGCTACCAACTGTCCACATGTGGAATCCTCCACACACTAACGCGTCCAAGTTCACTCAATGAACCGCACTAGGCTTATCACACCCACAACACGATGTAATTCATCTTGCCAACCAAATTGACACATCTCTCAATATATGAACATAAACTAAAATTACACAAATACCCTTATTATCACTATAAGCCATAATTATAACAATACCCTCAGTATCAGTATTAACCAAATATAGTATGTCTCTACTTGACAGTACTATTTCTCAACATGTCCGGGTCCATCACTTTGGCCCGACAGTAAAACTCACTATTCCTTTTAGTCGTGTAAGGATTTTATCGCGTTTTCACAATCACGTCACCTTTTTCAAATGTTTTCAAATTGCATAAATATATTTTGATGTTTTTAAATGTCGCGTAACATTTTTAAATCATTTTCTCAATCGCGTAAGATTTTTAAATCGTTTTCTCAATCACTTAGTTTAAATTCATTAATTTAAATATGTGTAAGCTATTTCTAATATTTTTCAACTACGTAAAATATTTCTTTACGTTCTAAATTATATTTTGAATTTTTCTCCATTATATATTTATTTCTAGCTTTATTTACAACATTTCCTTTTTAAAAATTCTTTAAGTAATATTTCCTATTGTTTCCATTAAAATTTACCTTTCTTAGTCATAACTAATATTTACATTTCGAAACTTGCTAACGCACTTCAAAATTCAATGGGTGAGCTATACGTTAGTACTTTTCAAGTGTTCAATTTATTTCTCCTCCATACTTAATTTCTCTAATTAAACTTTAAAATTAAATTACTTCCCATTATTTATCCAAAAATCCATTTAATTAAGTTCTCATTAAATTAATTACATAAGTCCACACTATTAGTTTTGGATTAAAAACATCATAAGTAGGCATGTTGGCCAAAAATTATTCTATGCATTAAAAATCATATTTAATTGTTTCTCATCATTTAATCTCTTATAAAAACTCTGAATCCAATTTATTATTGCTAAATCACTTAATCCATAATTAGAAAAACATTTAGAACATTTTGGTTCCTTTTGTAGTGGTGAAGCCGTGAGCTTCATGTGTTCCTTGGAACACTCATGCAAATCCTCAACATGTTATTCACATCCTACAATAACTATCATGCATCCCTAAACATATACCAAAATATATTAAAACTATAGACATGCTTGCAAACCAAATCAATCACAAATAGGAAAAACTTTAAACAACCAAGTGAATGAATCCTTATGAATTCTTCATCACAAACACATCCATTCCTCACCACTAACACATGGTTGATGAGGGTAATCTCCCTCTTATCTCTTGGTGAAACCTTCAAAGCTCCTTACTCGTCCTTTTGAATAAGTCTTTCTATTACCACCAAGTTGCTCCTTTAAAACAAAACAACATACATATATTAATATCTAAGGCTTGAATAAGGAAAACCAAGGATCAAAATATGGTTTAGAAGGAAAGAATGAAATCTATGGTGAAGATTTCACAAACTTCACCTTGAAACTCTAAACCTTGAGCTTGAAGAACAAGGATGAAGATGGATGATTTAAGGAAAGTCTCCAAAATGAAAGTTTCTTAGAATTGTATGGAGATTCAAGATCTATGGTTCTATAGAATTATGGCAACTTGGAGAGTGGATTTAGAGAGTTAGGCCGTGAGCTTCTATAGAGAGGAAAGATGAGAGTTATGTGTTTGGCTTTGAAAGAACTCCTTGAAGATGGATGATTTTGGTCAAGACTCCAACTACAAAGTGTCTTGAAACAAGGTAAGGATTCAAGATATGAGATTAGATGAAATTTAGGAAATTGGGAGGTGTGTTCATGGTGCTTTGGCCGTGAGCTTTGTGGGAGAGAAAGATAAGAGCTTTTGTATTCTTTGCTTGATAGGAAGATGGAGATGAATGAATCTTGAGAATTTCCTAACATGAAAGTATCTTGGATTAATGAGAGGATTCAAGAAATGATATTGGTATGAATGGACAAATCCATGGAGGGAGAGAAAGTAAGAGAGTTTTTGTTACCTGTTCTTGGTTCTTTGGAGAAATTGAAGTGTAAGAGAGTAAGTGAATTGAAGGAATGAATATTGTCTCCTATTTGAGTGTTATGGTCGTGGAACACAAGGAGAGAAAATGGTGAGCTTCATGCAAAAGATGAAAATGAATCAAAGCCCTCCTATTTATAGATTTCATGAAAAAGATGAAAGCTTAGGATATTTTGATCAAGATATTTTTTTGTGTACTTTAAGTAATAAACAATATTTATTGCTTATAAAGTCAATGTCTATTGTCCAATGGATAATAAAATATACCTAAATTTTTCTCTTGTTCCAATTGGGTAGTAACTATTGTTGATCATTTTTCTACTGATTGTCCTTGATGAGTCACAAAGCAAGTCATCAAAGAGAAGTTTCTAGAACATGTGACTCACTATAATGAGTCAGCATGATGAGTCAGTATAGAAATTTCTAGAACAGGTGAGTCAGCATGGTGAGTCATAGTGCCGAGTCATTAGTTGAGTCAGCATGGAACTTTTTGGAACGTGTGACTCACTGCAGTGAGTCACAGGGCGAGTCAATGCTTCTACAAGCTTCTAGAACAAGTTGAGTCACAGTTGCTGAGGTGTCACGCCACGTGTCGAGCTTCTATTGGTCCTCCGTGATGAGTCATAACTGCTAACTTTGACCAGCTCCTCATTGGTCCACGTGTAAAGTAAGTACTTGATGACTAGGTGCGTGACGAGACATTTTCTAGAGCCTTTTAGAATAAGCTAGAACATGTGAGTCACTAGGTAAGAGGAAGGATGCCATTGATGAGATCATTGAAGCTTGGATCCTCTTCCTTAAGGAAGAGGACCTCCAACCTTAGTTCCCTAGGCCTCCAATCAGCCCAGAAATGAAGAACAAACCCGCAACTTTTCTAAAACCTAAAACTAAAAATGGAGCTCTCCTAAAATTCTATTGAAAATATATTTATAGACTAAGCAAAAACAGAGGCACGACGCGACATTCACATTCCATGCCGCGACGCGTGTCAAATTAGATCAGCTATGCCGCGGCATTAATATGTCACGCCGCAGCGTTCATTTTGCACAGCTATCTGACTTTGCAGGGAATTCATCTTCACGCCGCGGCGTACGCTTCCCCAGCACCGCGGCATAACAAGTCTGGCTGCAGAATTCTGTAGCCAACTCAATTTTCTGCTGCTTTTTGCTCATTTGGGTTCCTCTTGGGCTTTTTTATTTGTGTTGGTCCAACACTTCTATCAATCTACTCATTTGTAGCTCTTCCTGCAATAGAGAAATTATCAAAATATTAGCAAATGCAAAGTCTACTTAATCCTTTATACAATACGCTCAATTTGCTCAATATCATACTGGATCAGTCTCAATATTGGATTTATCAAATATAAGCATAAAACTATCCCAATTTGCATCATAACAAGGACTTAAGCAACCAATAAAGCACAGATATGAGGCATAAATAACTACACTTTGTAGAGTTATCAGGGACCTTGTGAAATTACCTGAAGGGTGCAAAAAAGTTAGGTATAAATGAGTCTTTAAGACTAAGCGTGACTCTCATAGCAACCTTGAAGGCTACAAGGCCTATCTTGTTGCCAAATATTTTACTCAAAAAGATGACATTGACTATAATGAAACATTCTCGCCAGTCTCCAAGAAATATTCTTTCAGAATTATCATGACAATTATAGCTCATTATAATCTAGAGCTGCATCAAATAGATGTGAAAATTGCATTTCTAAATGAAATTTAGAAGAAGATGTTTATATGGATCAACCAATGGATTTTTAGTTGAGGGGAAAGAACACATGGTCTGTAAACTTATGAAATCAATATACGAACTTAAGCAAGCTTCCCGACAATGGTATCTCAAGTTCAATGATACTATAATATCCTTCAGATTTAAGGAAAGTAAGTTTATCTTTTTGATTTTGTATGGTGATGACATCTTGCTTATAATTAATGATCTTAGTCTATTAGGTGAGACTAAGAAGTTTCTCTATAATAACTTTGAAATGAAAGATATGAGAGAGATAAGCTATATGATTAAAATAGAAATATTATGTGACAAATCACAAAGATTGTTGGGTTTGTCTCAGAAAGCTTATATCAATAAAGATATAGAAAAAATGGATAAATAGCCGACAGGTATATAGTTCCAATGCAAAAGAAGGGGACAAATTTAATGTTAACCATACTTTGAAGTTATTATTAATGTTTACATGAATCATTTTATATGTGGTACAAAATCTAGGACTCAAATTTATTTGAGAATTAAAGTGTGAGTGAATAAATAATGAATTAAAAGAAAATAGATTGGGAATGACTCATTAATCTAATGTTTTAGATTTTTTGTTATAAAGATATAATTTTGAGTCTACGAGTATGTTTTCTTTTAGCCCATAAAAAAAAAACTCCCTGACAGTTTTTGACCTAACAGAAATGACTATTTGCCATGGCAACAACATAAGCACACCACACGCCCACCAAAATCAGGACGATTCTATAGAGGACTGCTTTTTTGTTATTTATTTCTATTAATTAAAAATAATTGATGATGATAAGCACAGAATATATGGTTGTGATGACTAGGGCTGTACATGGGTCAGGTTAGGTCGGATTTAGGCGAAAAAAATGTCCAAACCGATTAGGTGTAATTGGGTTAGGTTGGATCGAGTTTAGAAAAAAAATTATCTAGTAACCCGAACCGAACCGAACCAACCCGATTACAATCGGGTTGGTTCAGATCGGGTAGTCGGGTTGTCCAATTACAGAATAATTCAATTTACAATACATAGTTCCATTTTTTTATGTTCTTCTCTGTAAAATTTGAAACACCATTCACAGGAGATAATCAACACCCAAAAACATATCAAACAAAATGGCCAGAATAATCAACAATCACACCCAAAACATATCAAACACCCCATACTAGACATGACCATGATGAATAGAAATCCAACAAAAATCCATCCATTATAATATTTAAGCACAAATTATATAATATTTAAGCACAAAAAATATCAAAAACATAAAAGGATCGAACACCCATTTGAGTTCACAACTTGCCCAGTATTATACAATCACTCAATCAGCATGAACATTTGAGTATCAAGAAGGAAACACAACATATACACAACTTGACAATCAAGAAGAAAAAAGATTGAATCCAAACAAGAACATTTCAGTATCTAGAAGGAAACATAGCATGAACATTTGACAATTAAGAAGGAAAAAGATTGAATCTCAACTTGCCCAGTATTATACACAAACACAGCATGAAAATTTGAGTTCAGAATTGTGAGTGCCATGGTCAACGGACTCAGCTCCCTAGTCTGTGGTCTCCCTCGACCAGGTCCTTCACCTCATGGTGGCCCCCCTCCTGCACAACCATTCCTCGTAGTTTTTCCGGGACAAAGCAAGTTGGAGGTCGTCGTCCTCTGTCGCTCCCCTCCATCCGCGCCAAGCCACCAGAGCAGAGCCACCCACTACGATTCTGTAGATTTGCTCAGCTGTCGTGCACCACCACCACGATCTCGTAGATTTGCTCAGTAGCCAACGTAGAGCCACCCAAGTCCAAGTTGTCAAAGATCTGCTCAGATCTGTTCAGATCTCGCGAGATCTGGTCACGAAGACGCGAGATCTGGTCATGAAACGAAACGAGACGCGAGATCTGCTCAGATTTGTGTGAGCAGAGATGGTGGCTGGGCCTGAGATGAAACGAAATGATAGGTGGTCTGGTCACGAACTCGACGTCGGCAGTGGATGGGCCAAGAGGAGATGAGGAATTCCATGAGCACATAGGTGGCAAGCGGCTAGGGGATTTGGGAAGGAATTTTGCAGAGAGAAAGGAAGCTAGAAGGGAAGGGAAAGGGAGAGTGAAATTGAGAAAATGATGAGTGACGGTTCAGGTGAGAAAGAAAATCAGAAATGAAGGTAAGTATCAAAGGAAACAACGTTGTTTAGGTGGTTGGGTCGGGTCGGGTCAAGTTATCGGGTTACGTCACTAAACCCGTCATCCGAACCAACCATTGATCGGGTTAATTGAATTTGACCCGATGACCCGAACCAATCCGAAAATATTAAGTCAGGTTAGTCGGGTTGAACGGATTGGATTGAGTTATGTGCAGCCCTAGTGATGACAATGTGGCCAGGAGTTAACGGTAATGGCTACAAAAGTCAATCGTGCGATGAACTTTTTCTAAACAAAATACTTGATTACCCAAATTAATAAAAGAATAATTAAGACGTTAATGTTTTTTTTTTCTATACATTAATTCTATTTCTAATTGATTGCGAAACGAATCCATACACACTAGTCAGCCTCAAACTAATTATACTCTAGTTTGAACTTTGGAGTTGAGAATGACTTCAATAAGCGTGATCTAAAATATAGCTAGCTTGGGCTCGAACCTTGAGTATGAAAGTGTTGAAAATGCCTCTAATCAATAACACGTAATCTCACAGCAATATCATCAAGATATTTCTATAAAAAAAATCATATAAAATGACAAATGCTATATAGCAAAAAAAAAAAAATAACGAAAATATTGACAGAATTTAAAGATGATTATTGAATGAAATAAAGTGATAATTATAATCCCAAATTCATACAAGAATTGAAATGTGTATCAACTCATTTTATTAAAAATTGTTAATAATTTTTTTTGAATGTCGAGCATTTTCTATAAGAATAGATAAATCTTTTCTGAATAACTTAAATTGAACTATTCTTAAGTTAGGATTTCAGTGACATTTAGTTAATATACAAAGATGTGTAAATATATATGTTCCTCATAACTTATTACACATCTTTAGATAATTCCGTTCGACACCCAAATGTCTGGGATTGGAATGATCAATATATAAGACCATCTTTATATTATATATTGTATTTTTAACTATTTTTATTTTTTATTTAATGAATAGATCATATATATTAAATATTATTATTACATATTAATATAAAATTTTAAAACTAAAAAATTAATAATAATGAGTAAAGTTTATAATAAAACAATATTCTCTCCCATCGTTAAAACAAAATATAAGTGTTCTCTTTTTTTTTTATTAAAATCAATTTTTTTTATTAAATGAGTAAAAAATTAAATAATTAAAATGCCACAAATTTTAAGTATACTTAAAAAAAATTAAATTTTTTATTTAAAATAAATTTTGAAAATCGTTAATGTCCACAGAAAATTGTAGAAGTTGGCGATCTCCGTCAAGATTGTCCTTAGCCCTTTCACTTTGGTTTCGTCAAGATTCCCTGCGTCGCCTTTCGTGGCTCATCCAAGATCGACGCAAACTCATATTTGTCTTTTTCTTATCCATTCCATTGCTTATCTCTTTAGATTTTTCCACTGAATAGGCCAGCGAAGCCAAGTGACCACTCTCACCTCCACTTGGTACGTCTCATATTCAACTATTTCCTTCCTATTTCCTTCCTAAACATCTCAATACAAAAAACACCATGACTCTCGTCTCAACTTTCTTTCAAAACCTAAAGGATTCCATAATCAGCGAGGGTTGGTATAATCACACCGCAACCCTCCTTTTTACCTTATTGTTCATTTACGCATGTCTTTCCTTCCTCAAACCCAAAACCCACAGGCTCCCACCAGGCCCACCTGGCCTCCCTTTCTTGGGGAACCTTCTATCCCTCGATCCGGAACTTCACTCCTACTTCACCGATTTGGCCCGAACCTATGGCCCGATCCTGAAACTCCGTCTCGGTAGCAAGCTTGGCATCGTCATAACCTCACCTTCCATGGCTCGCCAAGTTCTCAAAGACTACGACACCGTTTTCGCCAACCGTGACGTCCCAGCCGCCGCCAGGGTGGCCACCTACGGCGGAGCCGACATCGTATGGACCCCTTACGGACCCGAGTGGCGGATGCTGAGGAAAGTTTGCGTGCTCAAGATGCTCAGCAACACCACCCTGGACTCCGTGTATGAACTCCGAAGAAGCGAGGTCCGAAAAACTGTCGGGTATTTTTATAATCGTGTCGGGTCTCCGGTGAATATTGGGGAGCAGGTGTTCCTGACGGTGCTGAACGTGATCACGAACATGATGTGGGGTGGAGCGGTGGAAGGGGTGGAGAGGGAGAGCCTTGGGGCGGAGTTCAGAGAGGTGGTGGCGGAGATGACGGCGCTGGTGGGGAAGCCGAACGTGTCGGACTTCTTTCCCGGGCTGGCCCGGTTGGACTTGCAAGGTGTGGAGAAACAGATGCATGCGTTGGTGCCGAGGTTCGATGGGATCTTTGAGAAGATGATTGGTCAACGGGTGAAGATGGAGGTGGAGGGGAAGGGGAAACAGAGCAAGGATTTTCTGCAGTTTTTGTTGAATTTGAAAGAGGAAGGTGATTCCAAGGCACCACTCACCATGACCAAACTTAAGGCCCTGCTCATGGTATGTTAATTTTAGAAATTTCACTTACCCGTTTATGATAGTGTCAGTTTGTTGGTTAACAAAAGGTCATAGGAAATCAACACTTAACACGAGGGACGGATCCACTTATTAGAAAGTGCATGTTTTCACTTAATTTTGAAAAAATTATTATTCATAATAATTATATGTAATTTTTATTCTATTTATATTTTTAACTTCGCTCGACATAATGGATAAATAATTAAATTTGTAATCAAATAAGTTAAAATACATCTAATATTTTTTTAAACTGCATAAAGATTATTTATATATATATATAAAGAGAAAAATATTTAATGATATAAATAATAAAAAATATTATTTAGTAAAATATGAATCCAAAAAAATTAATTATAAATCAATCTTTTATCATTTAATATTAATATATCTTTTAATATATAGATATAATTATTTAAAACTTTTTTAATATATTTATATGTTACCTTTGTCTTACTTTTAAAATTTTTGAGTCGTCACTACTTCACACGACAATATTAGGGGAAGATAGAAATCAGTCTCACAAATTTTAATTATTAAAAGAGTCATACTATTTATGCACTATATATATTTGTGTGTTTCTCTTCATTTAATATCCTCGTGTAAAAATTTTACATATGAGAATTCATTTCCTCACAATTATCATAATGTCATTTACATATACTTCTTTGAGTATATGTTAACATTTAATTGTGCTTGAAAGGGAAAATATAATTAACAACTAAGAGTAGAGGGTAGGAAATCATCAATGAATCAAATCAATTTAAATTGAAAACTGCAAATCATTGAAGTCAAACTAAATCTTTTAATTTTAATTTTGTTTGATTTTTACTTTATGAAAATCGATTAATTTTGTTAGATTTTTTGCTTTTATTTTTAAAATCAAAAGAAACTAAATTAAATTGAACTTTATATAATTTTTCTTTGCTAACATATATAGTAGGGAGAATTGGCTTTATCAGATTTGGGGATGAACTTATACAATTATATACATGGACAGGACATGGTGGTGGGTGGATCTGACACATCATCCAACACAATTGAGTTTGCAATGGCAGAAATGATGTACAATCCGGAGGTAATGAAGAGAGTCCAAGGGGAATTGGAAGCTGTAGTTGGCAAACATAACATGGTAGAAGAGTCACACATTCATAAGCTGCCCTACTTGCATGCTGTGATGAAAGAAACCCTACGGTTGCACCCTACACTTCCACTTTTAGTCCCTCACTGCCCCAGTGAAACGTCGACTGTAGGAGGTTACACAATCCCAAGGGGATCCCGGGTGTTTGTGAACGTGTGGGCTATACATAGAGACTCTTCCATTTGGGAGAAACCACTAGAATTTGATCCTACAAGGTTCTTGGATGCCAAATGGGATTACAGTGGGAGTGACTTCAATTATTTCCCTTTGGGTGCTGGACGAAGAATATGTGCAGGAATAGCAATGGCTGGAGAGGACAGTTTTGTATTCTCTTGCTACACTTGTGCACTCATTTGATTGGACAATACCCCAAGGAGAGAAGTTGGATGTATCAGAGAAATTTGGTATTGTTCTCAAAAAGGAAATACCTCTGGTTGCCATCCCCACCCCACGATTGTCCAATCCAGATCTTTATAAATAGAATTGTATGCAATATTCATATAATGATTAAGGGAATCTGTGTTCAACACTCGACACTACAATCATTTGCACTTTATGTATATTCATTCTCTTTTAAATGTTTTGAATGAAAGAATCTATATCAGTTATGTTTGATGCGTTGAGATGACCAAAATAGCTCAAATTCTGCTAAATCTGCAAAAAAATTAGCCGAGACAAAACCAAAAAGAAAACTTATATATAAGTTTTGTTATTGGTTTCTAATGGTCGTATGTAATGATATAAGCTAAAGCATCCTAATGAATGGCCAAACCTATGGAAGATCTGCAAGACCAACGTTGCGCATGATGTAATTGCCATTAACACAAAGGCCGGCAAGAGATGCAAGTGCCACGTCAATTGATGATGATGACCTGCATAGAAACTTAAAGAAAGATGCAGAGATTCACAATCCTTGATTCCATAAGATCGAGTTTAGTTTCTTTGCGTCATATAGAGTTTTTAACTGTCAATATGCACTTTATTGAGTTACTTAGTAGGAGTATTTTTGGATCGGTTTGAATCAGTTTTGAGATAAAAAACTATTCGATCCAAATAAAATAAGTATTATCGGTTCGGTTTAGATTGGATGAATTTCAATAACTAAACCGATATAATCTAAACAGATTTTAATCGGTTTGGATTTGATTGGATAATTCGGTTTCTAATCAATAATGCAATTTAAATGAAAACAATACATAACAACAACAAACAATACACAACAACAAGAAGGAGGCAGATCTGGAAGGAGGGACGCGATGGAGCCGCACGGTGGGGAAGGGGGATGGGGCCGAAGTGGAGGGGGGGAGGCACGGATCTGCTCTGGAGGAAGATGCGGGGGTGTAGGAGCAGATCCGGAGGCAAATTGGGGGGCGCGGTGGAGTAACACGGTGGGGGAAAGGTGGGATGGGGCCGAAGTGGGGGGCGCGGTTGAGCCACGCGGTGGGGGAAGGAAGGGATGAGGCCAAAGTGGGGAGCGGGAGGCAAGGCGCGGTGAAGCCACGTACAAAGGCGCGGTGGAGCCACGTACAAGCGTGGGGCGGGGGGGGGGAGGGTGGATGGGGCTCGGTACGGGGCACGAAAGAGTGAAAGGGGAAGGGGAAAGGGGGAATTTGAAAGAATGAAATGAGATGTTGAAATAAGAGAGGAGGTCGTGGGATATTGGGATAGGAGAAGCAAAGTAGGTAAATAAAATGAGATATTATGGGCATTTAAGTAAATTTATGTGTATATTTAGTGTAGTAATCGGTTCAGTTCAGTTTGGATAGATTTTATAAAATTGAACCGAAAACCGAACTGAACCGATCGGTTTTTCAAAATTTTCATCCAAAACAATCCAATCTATTTGGTTTTTGTCGGTTTTTGATTTTTTTGGATCGATTTTCGATTTTTTTTTAGATTGGTTTGGATCTGAACACCCCTATTACCTAGTAACGTTCTACAGTAGATAGGAAGTACTGCAAACCACGGATGACTAAACTTGATAACTATATTTAATATTTTATAAGTGACTATTATGATATGCTCCAAATGATAAGCAATCTTGGCTATTCTATGCAATATGTACAAAATGTTTCTCCCAATTAGACTACCTTATAACCTTATTCCAATGAGGAGTATTAAGTCACCAGACAGAGACTTAATTTGACAAGGCAAAGTTTGTGACACTGACACACTTATTCATCATAAATCTTTCGGCTGAATTCTCAGTAAAGAAAATTGGGTGGGATCTTTCCCATTTATCAGTTTAAAATCCATACAAAAGAGTACTCAACCTAACTTAAATTAGAAAACAAGATATCTCATTTACTTGCTATGTGGAAAGCTTGCCTCCTTTCAAAGTCATGTGCCTTATCTTCTCAACTAAACATCCTCATCATTTGTCTTAATGCTTTCTACATGCTATCTTTTTGTTGGTTGAGGCCACTCGATCCAATACTTTCTAACATAATCTTATTATGCTTCACATAAAAGTAATTTATATATCTATTGGAATTGGAACCATAGTAACTTAATTTTTGAGAATTTAAGTATGAGTGTAATGTAAGTGTGAGTGAAAAAGTTCCATATTGAATAAAAATGGACAAAGTGAGAATCATATAAAGTGAAAGAACCCATGTACCTAATGTCTTAAGGGGGTGTTTAGTTCATGAATTGTTTTTACATTCTTAAGAATCTTAAGATGGGAATATTTTGCTCCCGTATTTGATAAGAAATATAAAAAAAAATACTAGACTTGTTGCTAAGTAAGTTAATTAGTTTTAAAATGATTAAAGAGTTTATTTATATAATAATAACAATTAATATTTATGTAATATAATCTAAAAATAAATAAATTTATGTACAAAGATAATTGTGTCTTTTATTAAAAAGTTTTACACATTGCACAAAGTAACAACTAATTAATTACTTGCATGCATATCTATTAATCTGTATCTTTTTTATCTACACAAACTTATACAGTACAAAAGTGTTTAAATATTTTTTTTCTTACGGATGACCCAATTAACTTGACCTAGGCCATTCTACAAATATGGGTTAGGTTAGATAATTGAGTTGATTTTTATTCAACCTGGTAGAACTAACCCAACATCAATCAATTTTGGTATGAGATTTTGGTTTTTTTTAACCTATCAAAATCATACCAACCCAATCACCTTAATTTTATATTTTTAATAATATTTTAATGTAAAACAATATCATTTTGATAGAATTTTTTTAAAAATTAAAACAAAAACATGCAATCTGATTGCCTGACTTAAACATATTTTCATATAACATTTTCTCCCTACAGATAGAGATAGTAATAGATTTTCATATAAAATTTGTTGGTGTATATCCTAGAGGTCAATTTATTTTGAACGTACTTTCTCACATTATATTATGCTATTTATTACATGAGACATTTCATTTATTGTGTTATTTATAATAAACATAATAAAGTTCTTAGAATAGTAAGTTTAATGCCATAGGACATCAAGTAAATGACTTGATCATGAGATCCTATTAGATAGAAATAGAACACTATTTTTAAATGTCTCTAGTCAAGTATTATTGTTAATCAGGATGACAATAATGCATTGAGACTAGTATGTGGGTAGACTGATGATCATATCTCACGGTTGTGGGTAGACAAGTATTATAGCCCAAAACATTTAAGAGCCATTGGTGATTGTTGGGGGCATTAAATGCTCCAATATAGCTGTTAGAAAGTGTGTTTTGCTATCCCAAATACCTTGTTATGGGAAATCCATAACTTGTTATGAGCCTTTTAAAAATAAAGCGTTTGTTACTAACTTTTAGAATAACTTGTTATGAGAAATCCATAACTTGTTATGGGAAACCCATAACCTCTTATGGGAAATCCATAATCTGTTATGAGAAATTCATAATCGGTTATGAGCTTTAGAAAAAACATGTTAAAAAGCTCTTGACTTGATCAATAACCAGTTATGGATATTCCATAATCGGTTATGGCATGTTTGTTTTGAAAAATTGATTTTAAAATGGTCATAACTTTTTCGTTTCTCATCCGTTTAAAACAAATTACCACTTGTTGGTAAGATCATTGAGTCTACTTTCATATGAAACAAATTTCAGATCAAGACTCAAAATATTTTGAAGGATATGATCAAAAGAGTAACTAAAGTTCAGTTTTACAAAACATAAACTTGACTATTTTTCATAGATTTGAACAACCACCATAACTAACTTTTCAAAACATGTTTGTTGAGTATTTTAGCATGTGAAAATTATTTGTAAAGATTTGAAAACATATTTGAGCTTAGTGTGATTCCTAAATACCTTTACACAAGATCTAAGTCCTATAAGCTAATCTTAAAGATCCTTGCGACTTGATCATTGCACTTTCATTTCTTATCCTTGTTTGTTATCATCAAAACCATTGCTTTACTACTTTAGCCAATGCCAACTACACGTGGATCGATACGTGAGTGTCATAAGCGATTCTCATAGTGATAATGATGTACGTGGTCCTTTGACCTAAAATCACTACGATTCCTACATGAAGAGCTATATGTTTTAATGTCATCAAACGTCATTTATAACAAGGTAATTGTAAAGTTAGTTATTGGACATTTCGTGAATCATGTGGAGGGATGTGAGTGACCTAGATGTGATTTGTCCTTCCTACATAACAGGAGTTATATCTTTGGACCCCTTGATTGAGTGAGACTATGAAATACATGACCATGCTCAAATGAGTCAATATGAGATACTAATCTCATTTGTTATTACTACGTCTACTCAAGTATCAGGAAATGGAAGATTGAACTATACAAGAGTGACACGTTCCATGTCATGTATTCAATCTAGATATCTGGACAAAGGAACTAAACTGCACGATAACATTGACAAAGTTATGTCAAATCATTGACATTCTCACTACTTGGGTAGCAGCGATGTGTTACTAGATACCACTCACTACTTGTAATATTAAAATGATATTTTAATATTATTGGCAACGTTATGAGAACTTGTAAGGTCAAACACTTAGAACAAATTAAATTGGAGTAAATAGAATTCAAGTTGGACTAGGAATTATATTATGGGCCAAAACTCATAACAAATGAGCTCAAGGCTTCACACCTAACCTTACTACTACTCTTTCACTCAAAGCTTCTTGAAAAAGCTAATAGAAGGATTATTAGAGAAGCTAATAAAAAGCTTCTTGGAGAAGCTAATGCAAGGCTTCTTGAAGAAGCTAATGGAAGGCTTCTTAAAGAAGTTAATGAGGGGCTTCCTAGAGAAGCTAATAAGAGGTTTCTTGAAGAAGCTAATGAGAGACTTCTTAAAGAAGCTATTGAAGGCTTCTTGTATAAAAAGGGCATGGATTGAAACCCTTGCTACACTAAGAGTGAAATAAAGTGACAGGTTTCCTTCTCTTCACAGCTAGCACTGTGTTGTGGAGGTAAGACTCCAAGCTGACGTTGGACATTCGTGGGTCTGTTCGTATAGACTACGTAGAGACATCGTCGCTGTTACGGTGTTAGTGGTTTGCATTGATCATATTTCTTCTGGTTTCAAGAGGTAAACTCGAAAATCACGTTTCATGGTTCCCTTTTCGCATGGATCCTTAGTGAGAGTTCCCTTTTTCATTGCATTTTGTATAACAGGAATTCCTAATAGTGGTATCAGAGCCACTTGCGAAACCATGATTCGATCTTTTCTTTTTACATGTTGTATGAAATAACATGATTAGTTATTCTCTTTTTGGTAAAAGATATCATCTTTAATGTGTTGTTTCATAAACCGAATGAATCCTTTGCGAAAACATAATCTATTTGACATGTTGTATGCGAAACCATGTTGTTGTTTTCAAAACCATGAAGATGTTCATACGTTGACTATGAAAACCAATTTTTATGCATGTATGTTTTTCTGAAGATTTCTGGTATATATGTGACATATACAGCGGCGCAACACAAGGGTTCTGGAAACCTCGTTCTTAGTATGCAGCAACATCAAGTGTTGATTTCAAGCAAACCTTGTTTCTGGACAGCGGCGCAAGGGGCGATTTGCCCTTGAACCCCGCCCGCTGACCGGGTCGCGAGAACCTTGTGCTACCTCTACGTAGAGCGTCTTTTCAAAGGCGTGATATTCAATTCTAATTTTATGACTCACAAAATAATAATGTATTATTGTTGAGTTTATATGTTCTTTGTGGTATATGATGCATGGTTATGGCCTTAGTTCTCTTTTTATGCTCTTTTGGTTATTTTAAATATGGCTTGCGTGTCGTATATTTCTCTCTACATTCTTGTCGTATATTCTTTTCTCACCTAACTCCTCTTGTATGTAAAATGAAGTTTGTATATAATGTAATCTTGATGTGGAGGCAAGAAGATGGTATCAATGAGGATGTTGATGGGAGACGTTTAGTGAAGCTAATTCGCTCCCTAGGTTTAGTTTTTGATACTCTCATTGGCTTAGGAGAATCAATGCGTTAAAGGTCATAACCATGTCACATTCTTTTTATGCTTTACATGTATAAGATGCATGGATGTTTATGATATGTTAAATAGTTTGATATATAGTGAGATCTAATAATATTATAAAAATTCCTTCAAAGCAAATATTAAGTCATTGCCTTCCAATGCGTGGCACTTGTCAAGAATAGTATTGATTAAGTGTAGGTCTGCCAAAGTAGGGTGCTTTTATCTATATTAGTAAGACGGGATGGGATAAAGGTAATATCCAATTGTCAACCATTGGGTCTGACTTAACTAGGCCATTTCAATAGGATTGAAGGCTTAGAGGCATAGAGTTGGGCTTTAGTCCATTAGATGGATTTGAATAAATGTTATTCACCCAACTATCCAAGAGTTGCATGTGATGTAATTAGAAAATTTTTCCTACCTAAATAACCATTTGAGTGATCAGCCAAAGCTGACTCAAAATTAGGTGAAATATGGATCTTGGCCAACTAGAAAATCTTACTATGGGATTTTTCGAGTCAATGCTAAGGGTCATTGATTTGAATAAAATAGTGAGAGACATATTTAATTAAGGACCTTGTTAAATATGTTTATGGCATGATACTTATACTTTGCATATTTATGTTGATAGATTACCATGGCAACAAACACTTGAATAACTTGTCATTGCAATCCGTCCTTGAGAAGGACAAATTGTCTAGAACAAACTTTTTAGATTGGTACAAGAATCTGAGGATTGTCCTCAAATAAGAGAAAAAGTTATATGTTCTAGAGTAGCCCATTCCTGACCTACCTGCTGCAAATGCCCCTAAAGTTAATAGGAATGCGTATAAGAAACATCAAGATGATGCCTTGGACGTCAGTTGTCTCATGCTAGCCACCATGACCTTGGAGCTTCATAAGTAACATGAGAGCATGGATGCATACAACATGATTGTACACTTGAAAAGACTTTATCATGAGCAGGCTAGGCATGAGAGATACAAAGTCTCAAAGGCATTTTTTCAGTGCAAATTGGTAGATAGAAGCTTTGTTGGTACTCATGTGCTCAAAATGATTGGATACATTGAGAACCTAGAAGGGCTTGGTTTCCCATTGGGTCAAGAGATGGCCACAGATTTAGTCCTGCAATTGTTGCCAGAGAGTTACAGTCAATTCAGCATGAATTACAACATGAACAAAATTGACAAACCTCTACCAGAGCTGTTAAGCATGTGGAGAACTGCTGAACAGAATATTAATAAAGGAAATGCCGTTTTGATGGTCCAAAAGAATAAGGGCAAAAAACAGCTAAAGAAGCTTAAGGGCAATTGGAAGAATAAGGGCAAGGATAAATCTAAGCCCAACACTTCCAGCTTTAAACTTGTGGGCGGGGTAACTAAGGAAGGTGTGTACTTACACTGTAGTCAGACCGGACATTGGAAGAAAAACTATGGCAGGAACCTGGAGGAGCTTAAGAATAACAAGGGAAATGAGACTTCTACTTCAGGTATTTTTATTATAGAAGTCAATTTATCTAATTATGCATCTTAGGTATTAGATACTGGATATGAGTCTCACATTTGTGTAAATGTACAGAATCTGGAAAGAAGTAGACCGTTGACTAAGGGTGAAGTTGACCTACAAGGTGGAAATAGAGCAAAAGTTGTTGCTTTAGCCATAGGGACTTATTTATTATCTTTGCCCACTAGGCTTGTGATAACTCCACAAATTGTAGTTATTTGTGCCCATATCTGTGCCTTATTGACTACTTAGTCCCTGTTTTGATGCATGTATGGAAGATTTTAGCTTCATATTTATATAATTCAATTTCAATGTCTTCCATCATGATTCTGAGAAAATGTTTTTGATTCTTTGATAGATTGAGTACATTTGCATTGGTTAATGAATTGGACCAGATTTGCAAGAGAAATCCAAGATCAAGGATCAGCTTGTCACGCCGCGACGTGGCATGTGAATGCCGCGGCATGAGACACTCCCCTGTTCAAGCAAAGAGCTACACATTTTGAACGCCGCGACGCAAAGAAATGAATGTCGCGGCATCCCTAACCTAAAATGTAACACGCCGCGGTGTGACTCTATTTTTTGAGCCTTATAAATACTATTGCATTAATTTTCTATAAGGAGTTAGGTTATTTTTAGAAAGCTACGACCAGCATTTTATATTTTACACTGATAGGAAGCAAAAGTGACCAAGATTGAAGGTCATCTTCACCTTGGAGGAGGATTGGAGCTTGAAGGATCATCCTATTGAGCTTTCTCTTCTTTTTCCTTCACTTTCCTCTCTTTCATCTCCATGAACATGATTTATTATGATATTTTCGTAGGGTTCATGGCTGGCTAAGCTGTTTATAGGGTTTTTCTTTGAATCCTCTTATGGATATTGATTAATCTTGTAATCCTTTGAGTTTATATATATGATTTGGTTTTTGTTCAATCATATAGTGCTTAATGCTTTGATAGTCTGATCAGCTTTCAATTGATTTGTTAAAATCTAATGAACCTAGACATAGGAATTTGGATTTAAGATCGTATGTATGATTGATGCATGTTCTATTTCATTCAATTGGTTTGGATGCGATGATTCGTTAATAGGATAGAAATATACCTATTGGTCATGCATAGTAATTGATTGGGAATAGATCTTAATGAGTGGATTTACACTAATTTTCATGGACACATAGTGAATTAGGTAATGAAAGTATGGTTAATTGACCTAAACATAAGCTTTTAACTAATTTAGATTCCCAAGCTAACCTAACCATTTCAGTTATATTGCTTGTAAGGATTACTTATTGTCAATGGAAGTAGGAGGTGAAAAAGAATTTCCTATTTTCTAATAATCAACTTGATCCAATTTCACAGCTTTTAAGATCTTTTAATTAATTCGCATACTCTTTCTCAATTTATATGTCCTTGAATAGAAATACTTGAGCTATTGGTTTATAATTAGCACTAGTTTTAACCATTGTCCTCGTGGGAACGATATCGACTCATAGCTACACTACAAGTGTGATCCGTGCACTTGCGGTAAGTAAAAGAGCGAGCAAGTATTTGGCGCTGTTGCCGGAGACAACGGATTAAATTCAGTAGAGCTAATACTAACAACGAGTTTAAGTAGCTCTAGTTCAAGTTTCTGTTTGTGCCTATTGATTTAATTCATTATTTTTTTTTCAAATTGTTTTAGGTAATTATAAGATGGCAGAAGAAGCCGCTATGCACGAGGTGGAGGACGAAAGTCGCACAAGGTCAATAAGGGAGTTTGCAACTCCTCAGATGGATAATCTGCATTCCAGTATCAGATGTCCTGCCATCCGGGCTAATAATTTCGAGATAAAGCCGACGATTATTCAAATGATCCAAACTTCTGCACAGTTTGGCGGCTTATCTAATGAGGATCCCAACGCGCATCTCTCAAACCTCTTGGTGATTTGTGATACTTTTAGGCATAATAGAGTATCCGATGATGTTATTCGCCTAAGGCTTTTCCCTTTCTCTTTAAGGGATTGAGCCAAGAGTTGGTTGCACTCTCTTCCAGCGGGATCCATTACAACCTGGACAGAGGTATGTACTAAATTTTTGAATAAATACTTCCTCCCTACAAAGACTGCAGAGATGGTGAATGATATTACATTATTCACTCAGACTGAGTTAGAATCCTTGCTTGAAGTCTGGAAAAGGTACAAGGATTTATTGAGAAGGTGTCCACATCACGAAATACCACCTTAGCACCAAATCTACTCATTTCATAAGGGTCTGCTACCGCACCATCGCCTAATTGTTGATGCTGCAGCTAGAGGCTCTTTACTCAGCAAATCTTTTGATGAGGCCTTCTAGCTTTTGGAGGAATTAGCTACTAATAGCTACCAATGGCCGACAGTAAAAAACACTCCACGGAGGGTAGGTGGAGTGCATGAAGTAAATGCATTAACCTCGCTATCTACTCAGATGGTAGCGTTAACAAGTAGGATGGATAGTATGGGTCATAATTCACACCAGAGCCCATTTGTTCTGTGTGAAAGGTGTGGAGACACTCGTTCGAGTGATAGATGCCCTTCTCTTATAGAAAGTGCACAATATGTCGGCAATTATAGGCCACAGCAAAACAACCCATACACCAGCCAGTATAATCCTGGATGGAGGAACCATCCAAATTTCTCATGGAGAGACAACCAAGGACCCTCTTCCTCCTCCAATGCTCCTGGAAATGAACGCTAGTACAACCTTCCTGGATTCCCAGCCCATCCAAGACAACCAATGCAAGAACGAAAGCCTGTATTGGAGGATATGTTCATGCAGTTGATGGCTAAGAATGATGCTTTCATCAACAAGACCGACTCCTACATGGCTAGGACTGATGCTCACTTATCAAAGAATGATTCAATGATTCAAAGCCAAACGGCTTCGATGAGAGCATTGGAAACCCAAGTGAGACAGTTGGCTAACGCCATCAACAACAGGCCCCTAGGCACCTTCCCAAGTAACACTATTGATAATCTGAAGGGTGCCTCAAATAAGGACTGTAAGGTCATCTCACTGAGGAGTGGCAAGAACATTAAGGGAAATCCAAAGACTAAATTGTTGGAGGATGAATTGGGCAAGAGTCAAGGCCATGGAGAAATAGTCCACAAGGAGGTGGACCTCAAGAAAAAGGATAAGGAAATTGAAAAGGATGAAGAAATTGTCCAAAAGAAAGCTGAGGATAAGAAGGTAGCTAACAAGCCTTATGTACATCCTTTACCTTTTCCTAGTAGGCAAATCAAGCAAAAGATGGATGAGCAATTTAAGAAATTCTTGGAAGTTTTTAAGAAATCACATATCAACATCCCTTTTGCTAAAGCCTTAGAACAAATGCCTAACTATGTTAAATTCATGAAGGATATTTTGTCTAAGAAACGTAGGCTGGGCGAGTTTGAAACGATAGCATTGTCTGAAGAATGCAGTGTCGTTTTGCAACAGAAGCTTCCCCCAAAGCTGAAGGATCCAGGAGCTTTACAATCCCTTGCGCATAAGAGAGAATTTCCTAGGCCAAATGTTATGTGATATGGGGGCAAGCATTAATCTCATGCCCCTATCCATATTCCAGAGGTTAGGTTTGGGGAATGCAAGCCCACATCCGTGACCCTCCAACTAGCCGATCGTTCATATACTTACCCAAAGGGGATTGTGGAAGATGTCCTGGTAAAAGTGGACAAGTTCATATTCCCTGTGGACTTCGTAATTCTAGATATGGAAAAGATCATAGGGTCCCTTTGATCCTAGGCAGACTATTCCTGGCCACCAGGAGAACACTCATAGATGTGCAAAAATGTGAACTGACAATGAGAGTTCAAGATTAAGAGGTAACTTTCAACATATTTAAGGTAATGAAGTTTCCTCAAGATCAGGAAGAGTGTTCTTATGTTGGGATATTGGATCACATCATTGACGACGCATTCTAAGCCAATATTCCTGAAGACTCCTTTCTTTGTGGCGTTGGCTTCATCAACTGATAATGATGAAGAGCCTAAGGACGAGGTTTCAGATTTTATTAGGCACCTAGATGCGGTGCCTAGGCAATATCGGTCACCCAAGTTTGAAACCTTGGAGTCTGATGCAACAAAGGAGACATGTAAGCCTTCCATTGAGGAACCCTTGAGGCTTAAACTTAAGCCTCTACCCAATCATTTGCAGTATGCATATCTGGGAGCAACCTCCACCCTGTCTGCAATCATATCATCATCCCTCTCAGATGATCAAACAAAGAAACTTCTCCATGTGCTAAGGACATATAAACATGTTATTGGATGGACTATTACCGATATCCAAGGTATTAGCCATTCCAATTGCATGCACAAGATCCTGTTAGAGGATAATCAAAGTGGTGTTGTGGAACACTAAAGGAGGTTAAACCCAATTATGAAGGAAGTGGTGAGAAAGGAAATAATCAAGTGGCTGGATACAAGCATAATATATCCTATTTCTGACAGCCCTTGGGTCTCACCTATTCAATGTGTTCCCAAGAAAGGTGGCATGGCGGTAGTCACCAATGAAAACAATGAGCTCATCCCCTCTCACAAGGTCACATGCTAGAGGGTGTGCATGGACTACCGCAAGCTAAACAAGGCCCTCCAGAAGGACTATTTTCCGCTTCCGTTCATGGACCAGATGTTGGATAGGCTAGTAGGAAAGGCCTATTCCTGCTTCTTGGATGGTTATTCTAGATATAATCAAATTGTCATAGTGCTTGAGGACCAAGAGAAGACAACCTTTACTTGTCCCTATAGTACATTTGTGTTTCGTAGGATGCCGCTCGGATTATGCAATGCTCCTGCAACCTTTCAATGTTGCATGATGTCCATCTTTGTAGATATGATTGAGCAGGGGTTGCAAGTGTTCATGGATGACTTTTCAGTGTTTGGGGATGATTACAATAGTGTTTGCGGACCTTATCATCCGTACTGAAAATATGTAAAGAAACCAACCTCATCCTCAATTGGGAAAAGTGTCACTTTATGGTCCAAGAAGGCATAGTTCTTGGCCATAAAGTTTCTATTAAAGGGATGGAGGTGGACAAGGCAAAAATTGAGGTAATTGACAAGCTTCCTCTGCCAAACTCAGTTAAAGGAATCCGCAGTTTTCTTGGCCATGCAGGTTTCTATCGGAGGTTCATTAAAGATTTCTCGAAGATAGCCAAGCCTCTTTGCAACCTTCTGGAGAAAGACATCTAGTTTGTTTTTGATGAATCATGCCAGGTTGCATTCGAGGAATTGAAGAAGAGACTGGTCTCAACACCAGTTGTCATTACTCTAGATTGGAACTTACCGTTCGAGCTCATGTGCGATGCCAGTGATTATGTTATGGGTGCTATGTTGGGACAACGAAAGGATAAGGTGTTTTGCTTCATATACTATGCAAGCAAGACACTTAATAACACCCAACTGAACTACATAACTACAGAAAAAGAGTTGCTAGCAGTTGTGTTCGCATTTGACAAGTTCAGAGCTTACTTGGTAGGGACCAAGGTGATAGTGTACACAGATCACTTAGCCATAAAGTACTTGATGAGCAAGAAAGACGCGAAATCACGATTGATTAGGTGGGTTTTGCTTCTACAAGAGTTTGATCTGGAGATAAGAGACAAGAAATGTGCGAAAAATCAATTGGCAGACCACCTTTCAAGATTAGAAAATGAAGAATGCCAAGCTGAACTGATCATGATTAGGGAAACATTTCCTGATGAGCAGCTTTTGGCAGCCACCACTCAATCATGTCCATGGTATGCGGACATGGTGAATTACATCGTGGGTGGTGTGCTACCACCTAATCTAACCTCTCACCAGAAGAAGAAATTCTTATACAATGTTAGGCACTACATCTGGGATGAACCATTTTTGTTCAAACAATGTGCTGACCAAATGTTGAGAAGGTGCGTACCTATGGAGGAAGTGGAGCAGATCCTGAATCAATGCCATGCTTCTCCATATGGTGGACACTATAGTGGTGAGAGAACGACTGCAAAAGTGCTCCAATCTAGCTTCTATTGGCTATCACTATTTAAGGATGCATATTTTTATATGCAAAGATGTGATTGGTGCCAGAAATCTGGAAACATTTCCAAAAAGAACAAGATGTCCCTTAACTTCATTCTAGAAGTTGAGATCTTTGATATTTGGGGCATTGACTTCATGGGCCCCTTTATTCCCTCTTTTGGAAATCAATACATACTTGTGGTTGTAGACTATATGTCTAAATGGGTGGAGGCATATGCATTTCCTACCAACGATTCAAAGGTAGTGATTGGCTTCATGAAGAAACAGATCTTCACCAGGTTTGGAACACTTAGGGCCATAATCAGTGACGGAGTATCGCATTTTTGTAATAAGTACTTTGAAGCCCTCCTAGCCAAGTATGGTGTGACGCATTGGATTGTCATTGCTTATCACCCACAGACAAGTGGGCAAGCAGAGCTATCCAATTGTGAAATAAAGTGGATCTTGGAGAAGACAGTGTATCCAACCAGAAAGGATTAGTCAAGGAAATTAGATGACGCACTGTGAGCTTATAGGACTGCTTACAAGGGCCCCATTGGTATGTCTCCATATAAGCTGGTGTTCGGGAAAGCATGCCACCTACCGGTTGAGCTTGAGCGTAGTGCTTATTAGGCAATAAAGCAGCTCAACTTCAATTCACAAGCTGCTGGTGAGAAAAGACTTTTGTAACTCAATGAACTCGATGAATTCAGGCTGCAGGTCTATGAGAATGCAAAAGTATCCAAGGAGAAGGTCAAATAGTAGCATGACAATAGGATAGTCTAGAAAAGATTTGATGAAGGTGTAATTGGCTAGCTACTATTGATAGTTGTTTTTGATGATAACAATAATGAAGATGATGGTAAGACCAAGTCCAAGACCTTTAAGAATAACTTTAGGACTTGGGATCTTATGTACGGAGCCTTTCTGGATATCTCATTAATTTTGCATGAAAAGATGAAAATGGTTTTAAATTAAATATCCCAAATTCAAATCATGGCTTTGAAAGATCAAAGGTTTTAGAGATTGGAAATGGTTTTCAGAGCAATTACAAATGGCTTTCTTAACTATTTTTAACTGAGGTATTCGAATACCCCTCCATGGTATTCGAATAACATGCATCCTTTACATACGCTTCTGTTTTCCAAAACAAAGGTATTCAAATACTCTTCATGGCATTCGAGTACAATGCTTCTTAAAAACCTGTTTTAAGTAACAGGTATTCGAATAACCCTTGTGGTATTCGAATAACCTGATTTCAGAACAATACTTTTTAAACTGAAGTATTCGAATACCCTTAACTGGTATTCAAATAACTCCCCTTTGATCTATTTTTAAAAAATACCTTTTATCAGAGGTATTTGAATACCCCCTGATGGTATTTGAATAACCCACGAGATTCTGTTCTGGTTTTTAAAAATGGCAGCCAACGTTTTTGCATTTAATATTGTTTTAATGGCATCCAACGGCTCTTTTCTTCATTGCTCTATAAATAGAGACCTTGGGTCTCTTCTAAAGGCTGGCCAAACCATTTGAATTATTTGCTTGTGTTAAAAACGCGATTCACTATTTTTTTTTTATATTTTCTATGCTCTTTTCGCCAAAATCTTGAGATATCCTTTAGAGAGCTTCCTAGCGCTTCAACTTGTAATATTTGCTCTAAGTGAGAGTTTCTCTTCATCTATTTTCTACTTTTGTAAAAGGGTGAGGTATCCCTTAGTGAATTTATGAGGATACCTAGTAAAAGGGTGAGGTATCCCTTGTTGTAAAAAAGGTAAGGTATTCTTCAAAGGGGGTGAGGTATCCCTCTAGTAAATAGGGTGAGGTATCCTTATTGTGTAAAGGTTGCAAGCACCTGTTTTAAGCTTGTATTGAATAGTGAAAAATCTTGAACTGTGTTTTGGAGACTGGACGTAGGCCACAAGTGGTTGGTGGTCGAACCAGGATAAATATCGTGCTTGCTCTTCTCTCCTTTATCTCTTTATTTTTAATAATTTATTTATTATTGCTTAATTATTTATTTATTGTTTTTAAGGCATTTTATCATCTTTATATATATTCATTATATTGCTTCAAGAAATTTGTATTAAAAAAAGTTTGCGAAAAAGTCTTTAATTACTCAATTCACCCCCTTCTTGAGTACTGAAGCCACTTGGGTAACAAGTGGTATCAGAGCTAGACTCTTGTATAAAGAGCTTAGCCACTTCAAGAGTACATGGCTTCATCAAATGGTTTTTCAGAAGCAACTTCCATAAATCGACCACCTTTTTTCAATGGGGATGGTTATGCATATTGGAAGGAAAGAATGAAAATCTTTATCGAGGCTATTGATCTAGATGTGTGGGATCTTTGTCGAAAATGGTGCATTTATACCTACACGAGTTGTTGATGGTGTAAAAACTGAGACACCTAGAAATGATTGGTCTAAAGATGATAAAAGAAAAGTTCAATATAACTTGATAGCCAAAAACATCATTACCACTACTTTGTGGTATGATGAATTTTTTAATTTCAAATTGTAAAACTGCTAAAGAAATGTGGGACACTTTACAAGTTACCCATGAGGGTACTAGTGAAGTTAAGAGGTCAAGAATTAATTCTCTAACTCGTGAATATGAATTATTTAGAATGAACCATGTTGAAAGCATTCAGGAAATGCAAAAAGGTTCACCCACATAGTAAATCATCTCGCATCATTAGAAAAGAATTTTTCTAACGAAGATTTAATTAACAAAGTGTTGAGATGTTTGAAGCAGGATTTGGCAACCTAAGATGACAGCTATATCTGAATCAAGAGACTTATCAACAATGACATTAGCTACGCTTTTTGGAAAACTTCAAGAGCACGAATTAGAACTCAACAGGCTTGACCTAAGTGAAGAAAATGATAAGAAAAATAAAGAGATTGCACTTAAAGCCACCACCTCTACTATCAATAATGAAGATGAAGATGATGGAGATGGCGTGGACAATGTTGAGCTAAATGAACAAAATCTCAATCTTCTGGTAAGAAAATTTAGTAAATTTCTCAGGAAAAAGGGAACTAAAAGAAGATCGCATTTTCCCCCAAAGAAATTTGAAAAGAAACCCTCTAAAGAAAGAAGAGTCTATATAGCATGAGATGACAATGATATGGACTCCATTGATAGCTCAGATAGTGAGGAAGCCCATCTATGTTTTATGGCCAAAGAAGAAGAAGAAGAAGAAGAAAGCGACAATGAGGTAATTTCTAACTTTGACTTATCTCCTTCTTATGATGAATTACAAGATGCCTTCGAAGAACTGCATGACGAATCAATAAGGCTCACAAAAATAATTTCTTCATCTAAGAAAATAATTTCTTCTTTAGAAAATTAAATTTTTATTTTAAATGAAGAAATTGAAGAATTAAAAATTGAAAATGAGACATTAGGATTCATTGATGCATGTACATCTCATTCTTCACATGCTTCTACTTCTTCATCTTGTTCTTCATGTCATATGCTTGAAAAAGAAATTGAAGATTTAAAGAACACTCTTTCTAAATTCACTCTCAGAAGAGACAACTTAAATATTTTATTAGGAAAACAAAGAGTTATTTTTCAAAAGGCTGGAATAGGATATAACCCGAATAATCAGCACAAATCCTATAAAAATTTCTTTGTTAATTCTAGCATTTCATGTAGTCCTTTTATTAAATATTTTTATTGTGGAAAGAAATGACATAATGCATCAACATGTAATGCAAGGAAAAATATTAATACAAAAATTGGAACTAAAATGGTATGGGTTCCCAAGGGTACTATACCTAAAACTGATATTCAAGGACCTAAGAAAATTTGAGTACCAAAAGCCACAAATTGAAATATGTTGTAGGTGTGCTTGAAGGCCAAGAGCTGATTTTGGCATTTTGAAAGTGGTCGCTGCAAGCACAAGACTATAAATAATTCTAAGCTCTCCTTCTTGTCTCTATGAGGCTTGGACTTGCATTTTTTTTATAAGTGTTTCCATCAAAAGGTAAGTTTTCATATCTCAAATATACCTTTCTGGACGTAAAATATGAGTTTTTATATTTAAGTTATTCGAATACCATTGCATCTGTACGTGAAAATCTATGTTTTTCTGATAGGTATATTCGAATACCATCATAAGGTATTCGAATACCATACATCAGTACAACATTCTTATAGTTTTGTAAGTTGGTGTATTCGAATAACTAAACATGTATTCGAATAACCTGAGACATATTTATCAGTGTTTGTCACATGCTCTCTGGAGTATTCGAATAACTTACAAGGTATTCGAATACTTGCACCTGCCTTATCTTCTTTTCTGTGGTGGGTATTCGAATACAGTAAGAGGTATTCGAATAACCCATGGCTGAAAGCCAAATTTACGTCGTGATCTCTATTCCGTTTATGTCTTTTCTGATGCAAATGCAATGTAAATATATTTGACTCTATGAATGACATATTTTTGATGAAATACATCTTATTTCTTTTGAGCCTAAATTTATACTTTAAATGAAAATTACATGATGCTCTTAAATGCATATTTCTTAGCTTGTTCTTGCCTCTTCTTTTTCTCAAGAATATGCTACATATTTAAATTCTTTGTAATACAAATGCTTAATGTAATTGGTGACTGTTTTGATAAATATATGAACGTGATAACAATTGCAACAAGTGGTATTAAACAAGTGGTTACTTGGCCAAATTAATCAACAAAATATCTTTTGCTCTTATGAACTCTGTTTTTTTGCCTTATTATTTTAAATGTTTTCTTGCTTATGAGTTTGACTAACCTCTATGGATCAAAAAATTAATGGATACCAAAGAAAATACTTTGAATTATTTTGTAGGGTTATAACTACCTCAAGCAAACTCTTAAATGAAAAAGATTATTCAACTTGAGGGAAATGAATGAAGAGGACATGAACTTTCTTTAAGTACATTGAAATGGAATACTCTATGGAAGAAAACTTAAGACTATCTTAAATGATTAAATATTTTTTTTACATGAGTAGTATGCTTAGCTTTGACAAAGTTCCAAATTGGATATTATTTTTTTGTCATTGCATATAGGGTAAATAATGCTAGTTTTATACAATGCTCTGATCCCTATAGCATATTTCATCAAGATAAAATGTTTAATATCTATGTTTCTCTTGATATATGACAATATTATAAGAAATTAATAACAAGTGATAAATGTTTTATATTTGATAATAAGTAGTAAATGTCATGACTCTCTTGGTAAACGTAAATCATAGTTTTGATGACTATACAATGCAATGGGTTGATCTATGAATGAATATATCTTTGTGCATGTGCTGAATATTGTGCTTATATTGCTAAATTTATAAAATTATACTTTGTTGCTATTCTGGTATGCTATGAATGAATATATTTTGTTGGAATAAAATATACTCTGTTTAGTTTTATGCTTTATCTTGCCCCATCTTTTTGATCATGACAAAAGGGGTAGAAAAAAAAGCTTGAATTCTTTATTTAAGAAAAGTTAGGGAGAGAAAAAGTAAAAGTTCGGTAAGACAAAAATGGAAATTGGATTCCAAAAGTAAGGGGGAGCTGCTATGCACATCTATGATATAAATCACCTCTTATGAAAAAGAGAGGGAGTAAGTATTTCTAAATAACCCTGTGAATTCCATTTTATATAACTAATTCTTTTCTCAAATGTTAGTTTGTCATCATCAAAAAGGGAGAAAATGCAATTGGCTAGCTGCCATTGATAGTTGTTTTTTATAATAGCAATAATGAAGATGATGGCAAGACCAAGTCCAAGACCTTCAAGAATAGCTTTAGGACTTAGGATCTTATGTATGGAGCCTTTCTGGATATCTCATTAATTTTGCATGAAAAGATGAAAATAGTTTTAAATTAAATATCCCAAATTCAAATCATGGCTTTGAAAAATCAAATGTTTTAGAGATTGGAAATGGTTTTCAGAGCAATTACAAATGGCTTTCTTAACTGTTTTTAACTGAGGTATTCGAATACCCCTCCATGGTATTCGAATAACATGCATCCTTTACATACGCTTCTGTTTTCCAAAACAAAGGTATTCGAATACCCTTCATGGCATTCGAATACAATGCTTCTTAAGAACCTGTTTTAAGTAACAGGTATTCGAATAACCTGATTTCAAAACAACACCTTTTAAACTGAGGTATTCGAATACCCTTAACTAGTATTCGAATAACCCCCATGTGATCTGTTTTTAAAAAATACCTTTTATCAGAGGTATTCGAATACCTCCTGATGGTATTCGAATAACCCACGAGATTCTGTTCTGGTTTTTGAAAATGACAGCTAACGTTTTTGCATTTAATATTATTTTAATGGCACCCAACGGCTCTTTTCTTCATTGCTTTATAAATAGAGACCTTGGGTCTCTTCTGAAGGCTGGCCAAACCATTTGAATTATTTGCTTATGTTAAAAACGTGATTCACTATTTTTTTCATATTTTCTATGCTCTTTTCGCCAAAATCTTGAGATATCCTTTAGAGAGCTTTTTAGCGCTTCAACTTGTAATATTTGCTCTAAGTGAGAGTTTCTCTTCATCTATTTTCTGCTTTTGTAAAAAGGTGAGGTATCCCTTAGTGAATTTGTGAGGGTGAGGTATCCCTCAGTAAAAGGGTGAGGTATCCCTTGTTGTAAAGAAGGTGAGGTATCCTCTAGTAAATAGGGTGAGGTATCCACAGTTGTGTAAAGGTTCTGTAAAGAGCACTGTTTTAAGCTTATATTGAATAGTAAAAAATCTCGAACCGTGGTTCGGGGACTAGACGTAAAGGCCACAAGTGGTTGGTGGTCGAACAGGGATAAATATCGTGCTGCTTCTTCTCTCCTTTATCTCTTTATTTTCAGTAATTTATTTATTATTGCTTAATTATTTATTTACTATTCTTAAGGCATTTTATCGTCTTTATATATATTTATTATATTGCTTCAAGAAATTTGTATTAAAAAAGTTTGTGAAAAAGTCTTTAATTACTCAATTCACCCTCCCTCGAAAGATCTTGAAGCCACTTGGATAACAGAAGGCCAGTAAGTTCTCCTTTATAATTCCAGGCTTAAGTTCTTTCTTGAAAGCTTAAATCAAGGTGGTTGGAACCTTTGTTGTGATAAAGGTGTTCCCCCACGGGGCAGTGAAAATAGCCCCACTTGATGGATCATCAAGTTTTAAGGTTAATGACCAACACCTAAAACCTTACTTTGGAGGAAAAATTCAAAGGGAGAAGACCTCCCTCACTTTAACAGTTCCAACTTGATGTCTACAAAGTTCTGCCGGGACTATAAATAAGGTCCTTTTTGGGAGGGAACCCAATTATGCATATTTTGTGTTTTAAAGTCTTTAGTATGTAATATGTGGTTTTTGTAGTTTGATTAAGTTTTTTATATATAAATTGTTATTTGACCTCATGGACATGTTTTATAGGTGTTAGTGACTCATTTTGGCCAAGAGTCCCATTTTGGTGACCCATGGGCCGATTACAGTTTTAACATCAAATTCTTAGACTTCTTAAGTTCACCTTAATACCAAAACACTTTTTTTAGTGAGTTTGAAAACCTTTGCTAAAGGTTAAATTTTATTATTACTTATCAAATTTCATATATGTTCATCAATTAAATTTTTATTTAGCTGATAAAATTCCTTCTTACGTAAACACATAGCAACGCTGTTACTCTCCGTTTTTTGAAGGAAAGAATAGAAAAAAATGAAAGTGACATGATGACAACGTCACGAATGAACGTGGTGAATGAACTCTATCTTTTTGGCGAAAGAAATTGATTTAAATTGCCTATCATTGTTATGAATTACTTTTCATAAATCACATGATATACGTACTTTTCGTTGTATTCCAAGTCGATGAATTTTTCGTTGTTTCATGGAATGTCAAACGCTCTGGATAATTGATTGCAATAAGTTTTGATTGTTCCGATAAAGTTTATTATATTATATTATAATTGATTACTTTGGATAAGTATATTAACAATTTTCAGTTTTAATGATTGCAATAATAAATTAATTTGAGATGATATTATTTAAGATTTGTTAATTATTAAAGTGATTGAATTTTTAAATTAATTTAATCCCAAATAATATGAAAATTATTTTAAAGAATATGCAGTATTAATTTTTATCCATAATGTTATCAATTTAGAATTAATGTATAATAAATTTGTTAATCACTAACGTAATTAAATCCTTAAATTGATTTAATTCTAAATTATATGAAAATTATTTTTTCAATTACTCATAGAATAGATGTTGTGAATGATATAAAAACTATTTATGTATGAGTAAATTGAAGTTCATTGTTATAAGGTATTTATGGATCACCTAAAGGTTAATTAGCTTCTTTTATAATAAATAGACATGATTATTGGTAGTATAAGTGTAGTTTTATTTATATATTTAAAAATAATAAATATTTTTAGTTAATGCATATATCATTACCAATTATGTAAATTTTATTAGCATCATTATGTTTATTACTGTATGTTGATAGATCACTCAAAGGAAAACACTAATATACATTGAATGCTTAAATGATTTATTGTCTAAATCTGTATAGTATGTTAATTTATGACTCAAAGTATTAATATTAGACATGTGATCATTGCAATACTTGTTGTTATGCATTCATATCTCTCATCTGTGCTAATTTTTAATGGACTTAATTTCTATGAATAAAGTGCGCAAATCCAGTTTTACCTTAGGTTAATGAATTTGGATTTGGCTCTTCGAGTAAAGAAACTAGATGCTATTACTGTTTTAAGTATTGATGAAGAGAAAGGTCATTATAAAAACTCAGAAAGATCAAACAGATTGAGTCTGATATACATGAGGATGAGTATAGTTAGCAATATTAAGTCAAGCTCTTCCTAAAACAGAGAATGCTAAAGAAATGATGAAGTTAGTGGAAGAGCGCTCCCAAATTGCTAACAAGTCTCTTGTTGAGACATTAATGGGTACTTTAACTATCATGAAATTTGATGGTTCTCATACTATGCATGAGCACCTCATTGAAATGACAGGCATTATAGCAAGACTTAAGTCATTGGGAATGGAAGTTGATGAGAACTTCCTTGTGTAGTTCATTTTAAACTCATTACCGCTTGAGTATGGTCCATTCTAAATGAACTATAATACCATGAAAGATAAATAGAATGTGCATAAATTGCACAACATGTTAGTTCAAGAGGAAACCATAATTAAGAATAAAGGAAATTACTTTATCCATTATGTGAACCATCAAGGAGCTGGAAAGAAAGCTTATATATGTTTCGAATAAAATTTAACTAAAGTTTCCCATAATAATTGGTGGATTGATTCTGGATGTGCAACTCATGTTTCTAATTACGATGCAAGGATTTCCTTACAATCCAAACTATAAGCCTGAATGAGAAGTTTGTCTTCATGGGAAATATGGTGAAAGTTTCAATGGAAGGTGTCGCGACTTACCGTTTAATCCTAGACACTGAATATCATTTAGATTTATTTGAAATTTTGTGTACCTAGTATTTATAGGAATTTAGTTTCTTTGTCTAAAGTTGATGTTGTTGGATACTCTTTTAGGTTTAGTAATTGATGTTTTAGTTTGTATAAGCATACCTATATGATTGGTTGTGGTATACTTTATGATGATGTATATAAATTGAATCTTGATAATTTATATGCTGACACTCTTATGACCTTGCATCATAATGTTGGTACTAAATGTAGTTTAGTGAATGAACATTTTGCTTACTTGTAGCATAAACATTTGTGTCACATTTCCAAAGAAAGAATAGAAAAGTTTGGAAAGAATGACATTCTTTCAGATTTGAATTTTACTGACCTTAATATTTGTGTGGATTGTATTAAGGGAAAACAAACAAAACACACAAAGAAAGATGCCACAAAAAGTACTCAACTTCTTGAAATTATACACACTGATATATGTAGACCATTTGATGTCAATTCTTTCGATAAAGAAAAGTACTTTATCACCTTTATTGACGATTATTCATGTTATAGATATGTCTATTTACTGCATAAGAAATCACAAGCAGTGAATGTCTTGGAAGTTTATGCAAATGAAGTTGAAAGGCAATTGGACAGAAAGATGAAGATCGTGTGGTCAGATAGAGCTAGTGAGTATTATGGAAGATTTGATGAAAGTGAAAATGTCTGGTTCATTAAGAATGGTGAAACCATTAAGAGTGAAGCTTCACGAAATGTGGAGATTAAGGAAATTAGAGTACAAGTTCCTTTAACTTGTGTTTCTACTTATGAAATTGTTGTTCCTCATGTTGTTGAACCGAATAACAATCAAGAAGAACAACAAATTAATGATCCCGAGGTTAACAATGAACCTATAATAGAACAACCACAAGAAATAACACTAAGAAGATCTCAAAGAGAAAGGAGATCTGCTATTCTGAATGACTATGTGGTATATCTATAATAGTCAGAAAATGACTTGGGAATTAATGACAATGATCCAATTTTGTTTTTACAAGCCATTAGTAGTGATAATGCTGATAAATGGTTAGATGTCATAAAAAATAAGATTAAATCAATAGAACATAATAGTGTATGAGACCTTGTGAAATTACCTGAAGGGTACGAAAGATTTAGGTATAAATGAGTCTTTAAGACTAAGCGTGACTCTTATAGCAACCTTGAAGGCTACAAGGCCCATCTTGTTGCCAAAAGTTTTACTCAAAAAGATGGCATTGACTATAATGAAACATTCTCGCCAGTCTCTAAGAAATATTCTTTTAGAATTATCATGATAATTGTAGCTCATTATAATCTAGAGCTGCATCAAATAGATGTGAAAACTACATTTCTAAATGAAATTGAGAGGAAGATGTTTATATGGATCAACCAATAGATTTTTATTTGAGGGAAAAGAACACATGGTCTGTAAACTTATGAAATCAATATACGAACTTAAGCAAGCTTCCTGACAATGGTATTTCAAGTTCAATGATATTATAATATCCTTTAGATTTAAGGAAAGTAAGTTTATCTTTCTGATTTTGTATGGTGATGACATCTTACTTGCAACTAATGATCTTGGTCTATTAGGTGAGACTAATAAATTTCTCTATAATAACTTTGAAATGAAAGATATGAGAGAGATAAGTTATATGATTGAAATAGAAATATTATGTGACAATTCACAAAGATTGTTGAGTTTGTCTCAAAAAACCTATATCAATAAAGATATAGGAAAAATGGATAAATAATCGACAGGTATATAGTTCCAATTTAAAAGAAAGGGACAAATTTAATGTTATGACATACTTTGAAATCATTATTAATGTCTACATGAATCATTTTATATGTGGTACAAAATCTAGGACTCAAATTTATTTGAGAATTAAAGTGTGAGTGAATAAATAATGAATTAAAAGAAAATAAATTGGGAATGACTCATTAATCTAATGTTTTAGATTTTTTGTTATAAAAATATAATTTGAGTCTACGAGTATGTTTTCTTTTAGCCCATAAAAAAAAAAAACTCCCTGACAGCTTTTGACCTAACAGAAATGACTATTTGCCATGGCAACAACATAAGCACACCCACACGCCCACCAGAATCAGGACGATTCTATAGAGGACTGTTTTTTTGTTATTTATTTCAATTAATTAAAAACAATTGATGATGATAAGCACGGAATATATGGTTGTGATGACAATGTGGCCAGGAGTTAACGGTAATGGCTACAAAAGTCAATCGTGCGATGAACTTTATCCAAACAAAATACTTGATTACCCAAATTAATAAAAGAATAATTAAGACGTTTTAATGTTTTTTTTTTGTATACATCAATTCTATTTCTAATTGATTGCGAAACGAATCCATACACACTACTCAGCCTCAAACTAATTCTACTCTAGTTTGAACTTTGGAGTTGAGAATGACTTCAATAAGCGTGATTTAAAATATAGCTAGCTTGGGCTCGAACCTTGAGTACGAAAGTGTTGAAAAGGCCTCTAATCAATAACACGTAGTAATCATGCTCGTGAGATTAATCAGCAATATCATCAAGATATTTCTATAAAAAAAATCATATAAAATGACAAATGCTATATAGCAAAAAAAAAATTAACGAAAATATTGACAGAATTTAAAGATGATTATTGAATGAAATAAAGTGATAATTATAATCACAAATTCATACAAGAATTGAAATGTGTATCAACTCATTTTATTAAAAATTGTTAATAATTTTTTTTTGAATGTCGAGCATTTTTTATAAGAATAGATAAATCTTTTCTGAATAACTTAAATTGAACTATTCTTAAGTTAGGATTTCAGTGACATTTAGTTAATATACAAAGATGTGTAAATATATATGTTCCTCATAACTTATTACACATCTTTAGATAATTCCGTTCGACACCCAAATGTCTGGGATTGGAATGATCAATATATAAGACCATCTTTATATTATATATTGTATTTTTAACTATTTTTATTTTTTATTTAATGAATAGATCATATATATTAAATATTATTATTACATATTAATATAAAATTTTAAAACTAAAAAATTAATAATAATGAGTAAAGTTTATAATAAAACAATATTCTCTCCCATCGTTAAAACAAAATATAAGTGTTCTTTTTTTTTTATTAAAATCAATTTTTTTATTAAATGAGTAAAAAATTAAATAATTAAAATGCCACAAATTTTAAGTATACTTAAAAAAATTAAATTTTTTATTTAAAATAAATTTTGAAAATCGTTAATGTCCACAGAAAATTGTAGAAGTTGGCGATCTCCGTCAAGATTGTCCTTAGCCCTTTCACTTTGGTTTCGTCAAGATTCCCTGCGTCGCCTTTCGTGGCTCATCCAAGATCGACGCAAACTCATATTTGTCTTTTTCTTATCCATTCCATTGCTTATCTCTTTAGATTTTTCCACTGAATAGGCCAGCGAAGCCAAGTGACCACTCTCACCTCCACTTGGTACGTCTCATATTCAACTATTTCCTTCCTAAAATCTCAATACAAAAAAACACCATGACTCTCGTCTCAACTTTCTTTCAAAACCTAAAGGATTCCATAATCAGCGAGGGTTGGTATAATCACACCGCAACCCTCCTTTTTACCTTATTGTTCATTTACGCATGTCTTTCCTTCCTCAAACCCAAAACCCACAGGCTCCCACCAGGCCCACCTGGCCTCCCTTTCTTGGGGAACCTTCTATCCCTCGATCCGGAACTTCACTCCTACTTCACCGATTTGGCCCGAACCTATGGCCCGATCCTGAAACTCCGTCTCGGTAGCAAGCTTGGCATCGTCATAACCTCACCTTCCATGGCTCGCCAAGTTCTCAAAGACTACGACACCGTTTTCGCCAACCGTGACGTCCCAGCCGCCGCCAGGGTGGCCACCTACGGCGGAGCCGACATCGTATGGACCCCTTACGGACCCGAGTGGCGGATGCTGAGGAAAGTTTGCGTGCTCAAGATGCTCAGCAACACCACCCTGGACTCCGTGTATGAACTCCGAAGAAGCGAGGTCCGAAAAACTGTCGGGTATTTTTATAATCGTGTCGGGTCTCCGGTGAATATTGGGGAGCAGGTGTTCCTGACGGTGCTGAACGTGATCACGAACATGATGTGGGGTGGAGCGGTGGAAGGGGTGGAGAGGGAGAGCCTTGGGGCGGAGTTCAGAGAGGTGGTGGCGGAGATGACGGCGCTGGTGGGGAAGCCGAACGTGTCGGACTTCTTTCCCGGGCTGGCCCGGTTGGACTTGCAAGGTGTGGAGAAACAGATGCATGCGTTGGTGCCGAGGTTCGATGGGATCTTTGAGAAGATGATTGGTCAACGGGTGAAGATGGAGGTGGAGGGGAAGGGAAACAGAGCAAGGATTTTCTGCAGTTTTTGTTGAATTTGAAAGAGGAAGGTGATTCCAAGGCACCACTCACCATGACCAAACTTAAGGCCCTGCTCATGGTATGTTAATTTTAGAAATTTCACTTACCCGTTTATGATAGTGTCAGTTTGTTGGTTAACAAAAGGTCATAGGAAATCAACACTTAACACGAGGGACGGATCCACTTATTAGAAAGTGAGAGCACATGTTTTCACTTAATTTTGAAAAAAATTATTATTCATAATAATTATATGTAATTTTTATTCTATTTATATATTTTTAACTTCGCTCTGACATAATGGATAAATAATTAAATTTGTAATCAAATAAGTTAAAATACATCTAATATTTTTTAAACTGCATAAAGATTATTTATATATATATATAAAGAGAAAAATATTTAATGATATAAATAATAAAAAAGATTATTTAGTAAAATATGAATCCAAAAAAATTAATTATAAATCAATCTTTTATCATTTAATATTAATATATCTTTTAATATATAGATATAATTATTTAAAACTTTTTTTAATATATTTATATGTTACCTTTGTCTTACTTTTAAAATTTTTGAGTCCGTCACTACTTCACACGATAATATTAGGTGAAGATGGAAATCAGTCTCACAAATTTTAATTATTAAAAGAGTCATACTATTTATGCACTATATTTGTGTGTTTCTCTTCATTTAATATCCTCGTGTAAAAATTTTACATATGAGAATTCATTTCCTCACAATTATCATAATGTCATTTACATATACTTCTTTGAGTATATGTTAACATTTAATTGTGCTTGAAAGGGAAAATATAATTAACAACTAAGAGTAGAGGGTAGGAAATCATCAATGAATCAAATCAATTTAAATTGAAAACAGCAAATCATTGAAGTCAAACTAAATCTTTTAATTTTAATTTTGTTTGATTTTTACTTTATGAAAATCAATTAATTTTGTTAGATTTTTTTCTTTTATTTTTAAAATAAAAAGAAACTAAATTAAATTGAACTTTATATAATTTTTCTTTGCTAACATATATAGTAGGGAGAATTGGCTTTATCAGATTTGGGGATGAACTTATACAATTATATACATGGACAGGACATGGTGGTGGGTGGATCTGACACATCATCCAACACAATTGAGTTTGCAATGGCAGAAATGATGTACAATCCGGAGGTAATGAAGAGAGTCCAAGGGAATTGGAAGCTGTAGTTGGCAAACATAACATGGTAGAAGAGTCACACATTCATAAGCTGCCCTACTTGCATGCTGTGATGAAAGAAACCCTACGGTTGCACCCTACACTTCCACTTTTAGTCCCTCACTGCCCCAAGTGAAACGTCGACTGTAGGAGGTTACACAATCCCAAGGGGATCCCGGGTGTTTGTGAACGTGTGGGCTATACATAGAGACTCTTCCATTTGGGAGAAACCACTAGAATTTGATCCTACAAGGTTCTTGGATGCCAAATGGGATTACAGTGGGAGTGACTTCAATTATTTCCCTTTGGGTCCTGGACGAAGAATATGTGCAGGAATAGCAATGGCTGAGAGGACAGTTTTGTATTCTCTTGCCACACTTGTGCACTCATTTGATTGGACAATACCCCAAGGAGAGAAGTTGGATGTATCAGAGAAATTTGGTATTGTTCTGAAAAAGGAAATACCTCTGGTTGCCATCCCCACCCCACGATTGTCCAATCCAGATCTTTATAAATAGAATTGAATACAATATTCATATAATGATTAAGGGAATCTGTGTTCAACACTCGACACTACAATCATTTGCACTTTATGTATATTCATTCTCTTTTAAATGTTTTGAATGAAAGAATCTATATCAGTTATGTTTGATGCGTTGAGATGACCAAAATAGCTCAAATTCTGCTAAATCTGCAAAAAAAATTAGCCGAGACAAAACCAAAAAGAAAACCTATATATAAGTTTTGTTATTGGTTTCTAATGGTCGTATGTAATGATATAAGCTAAAGCATCCTAATGAATGGCCAAACCTATGGAAGATCTGCAAGACCAACGTTGCGCATGATGTAATTGCCATTAACACAATGGCCGGATGATGATGACCTGCATAGAAACTTAAAGAAAGATGCAGAGATTCACAATCCTTGATTCCATAAGATCGAGTTTAGTTTCTTTGCGTCATATAGAGTTTTTAACTGTCAATATGCACTTTATTGAGTTACCTAGTAAGGGTATTTTTGGATCGGTTTGAATCAGTTTTGAGGCAAAAAATCATCCTATCCAAACAAATTAAGTATCATCGGTTCAGTTTAGATTGGATGAATTTCAATAACTAAACCGATCTAATCTAAATCGATTTTAATCGGTTTGGTTTGGATTGGATAATTCGATTTCTAATCAATGATGCAATTTAAATGAAAACAATACATAACAACAACAAACAATACACAACAACAAGAAGGAGGCAGATCTGGAAGGGGGGACGCGGTGGAGCCGCACGGTGGGGAAGGGGGATGGGGCCGAAGTGGAGGGGGAGGCGCGGATCTGCTCTGGAGGAAGATCTGGGGGTGTAGGCGCAGATCTGGAGGCAGATCTTGTAACATCCCGAAAAATATCTGTTTAAGTATAAATGATCATTTTATATTATTCTTGATTTTTAGGAATTTTTCGGAAACGGTGAATATTTTAATATATTTCTCGTTTTACGTATACACTGAGCTGAGAATTGCTGAGGTCAGTGTAACGCTCCGAAAATTAATTATCTCACCACCAATAGCCATTTTCTAATATTTGTGATTTATGTGAATTTTTCTGAAATTTTTCGAAAACGATGAATATTTTAATATATTTCTCGTTTTACGCGAAACTTGAGCAGAGTCGGGAAAACGACTGTAATGCTTCAAAAATTAGAAAATTATATGACGAATAGTCGTTTTATAATATTTGCAATTTTTGAGAATTTTCTGGGAATTTTCCGGAAACGTCGAATATTTTAGTATATTCCTCGTTTTGCATGCGCACTGAGCAGAACCGGAGAAACGCGATGTTTCCTCCGCGAACCTTGGACTATGGACATGTCGACGGGGGATCTTACTAAACTCGAGACTTGACACAGTTTACGAGATTTCACAATTTTCGAGAAATCTTAACAGATAAAATAAATCAATAATGCGAAAAAATTTATCTGTCAGATTGATAAAATACTGACTTCTATCAACTGTAACTATTATCTATTGGATAATAGCATGTAATAAAAATTCTATCACATTATCCAAATGAAATCCACTTTATGTCTAATCAATCCACTTTAATTTAAATTTAATGTTAAATAATCAAAGTTTCTTTGAGAAGTTTTGACCAAATAATGATCCAAATGCCCTTGGCTTCCCTTGGAAGCCAACTCTCCTCCTCTCTCTTCTCTCTCTTCACGGCTGGAAGCAGCCCATGGAGTGGGGAAATTGTTTCATTTCATTTATTCTTTTATCACATAATTTCCATAATTATCAAGACACTTTCTCTCTCTTCCTTCTTCTTCTTTTTCTTCACTTTGGTTTTCTCCCCCTTCTCTCTACCCATCTCCACGGCCAGCCCCTCTTCTTCTCCCTCAACCATCACAAAAATTACATTTAAATACATTTCCTTAATCTTCTCACCATTCTAAGCATCTTTTCTTCTTGGAGTTTCTTGAAATTCCTCCATCTTCACCATTTTCTCCAAGCTCCAAGCTTTGAGCTTTTTGGGTAAGTTTCATGACCATTCTTCCTTTCCTTTCATTTTCGTGGTTATGGTCTACATGTTGGTTATCCATGCTTCATTTTTCAAGCATTGGTATTGATTTAACAAAGTCACCATTTTTAGGGTTCTTGGTGGGTGCAAATCTGAAAATTCAAAGAAGATTCTTGGTGTTCTTCTTGTCCTCTTCACTTAGGTAAGAGGAAGACACTCCTCCTCAACCTCTATTAGCATCTAGGAACCTTGGTTGTATGATTTGTGAAAAAACCCTAATGAGGGCTATTCTTTAAATTGATTGATTATTATGTTTATGAGATAAATTTGTGATGATTGTGATCTTGGATTGATGGATTGTAATTGGAAATATATCGGATTGGATTTTGTGATGAAAAATGGGAGAAAAATATTGAAGAAGCCTTCTTGGAGGCTCACGGTTTTAGGCTAGGATTTTAGGTGAATTGGTGATTAAATTGTAACTTGCATAAGACTTAAATTAATCAATGGATAACATAGAATTTAGTGGAAGAAAAATTTGGAATGGAAACTCCTATGAGGGCTACGGTTTTGGGGCCAAGAAATGAGGGTTTTTGGTGAACTAATTTAACAAGTGAACAATTTAAAGAATTAAGAGAATGACATGCAAGATGATGACTTGAAAGGATTTGAAATTGGAGCCATTGTGAGGCCACGGCCTCTAGGGCATTTTTAGGTGTAAGTAGGTGATTTTGGTAAGTTGGGAGCATAAACAATTATGTGATTAAAAACCTATGTAATGGGATAGTTAATTGATGAATTGGAAGAATTTAATAAAATCATGACTTCATAAATCTTAAAGGACTAAGAGTAAAAGTATCATAAGATTTAAGGTAATTCTAAGTGAGTGAAGAACATGAGAGTGTGAGGCCTAAGAGCTTAAACAAATTGCAAGTTATGGGAAATTGAATCGCCTTGGAATATTAAATTGATTACAAGAATTGATTTTGAACATGAACCTTGAAGAGGGAAACAAATTCTAAGTTAGGATTCATAATGAACCTAATGACGCATCAATTGACTTGATCTTTATATTATGATGTTATGGGTCCATGTCAGTGACCATTTGTATATTGATGCTTATATTGGCCTAATATGGCATGTTATGGAATTGTATGGGATTGTGGATCATACATGTTCATGCATAGTATCTTATGCATTGTGAATGTCCTTGTGGACTGTTGTAAGGCCAAGTTGTCTAGGAGATTGAACACACCTTAGTGCGGGTGCGAGTAGACAAGTATGAGTTATGTTATGACCTCGGGGGCGTCGGGGTGCGGGTCCTTCACAAGGGGCAGTTGGTAGCTCCTCTGCCTGTGGGGCAAACCGATGCAAACGCACCGACGATCCAGACTTGACACTGTCCTATATCGTGATCTAGTGTAGAATGTCTGTACAATGCCATGATTGTGCACGAGAAAATTTATTGATAGCACTGGCCTCGGTAGCCGAAGTTACTGTACATGTCTCCTGATCTTTCTCTCCGACTGTTTGGGTTTAGCTCCATGGAGTAGGAATTTGGAAAAGCATGCATGTGAGTCATGATATACATTGTCATTGTTAATATTTATTTTTCCATATCTATGACTGATTTGGTTATTACTGTGATGACTATCTACCTGGAACTGTTTATTTGCTTACCGTTGGAATTACTGCTTATTAGTTGAATATGATATTCTGAATTGCTATTTGGGGGCGTGGCGCCGTGCTGTTTCTAGTTGCTATAATTGGTAATGATGGTAGGATGTCTTACCTTTTTCTTGTATCTCTATTACTTGTTGTATGTGTGTATACTGTATTGGTCGAAGACGACGGCTAGGAGGCGGAAGATCCCGATTTTCCCGGCTTCTGGCCCCAACAAGATTAACTTCTACTGAGACGATGGCGGCACGTATGCGCGGATTTCTTGGTGATGTGCGTCGACGACCTTCGGAGGCCGCAGTGCTGGCATATCAACTTGAATTCCGATTGCTGCGTCTACTTGGGAGATGTGTCGATTGCCCTAGCCTGGAGACGTCATGAGGCACCTGTCCTCACCTGCCACATCAGCCTGCGACTGGAGTTTTACTTGTCCATCCGTGAGATGTGGGGCGATCGTTACTATACCCCACGGGAGGACTCCTTTGATTCCATCGCTTAGGCTCCGTCCCATGCTTCTGTGGTTCCCATGGAGGTTTCCTCGGAAGAGGAGGATCCTGCTGAGGATCCTGATACAGTTCCTCCTCCTCTGAGGGATTGATTTTGCTGGTAGCTACTGATGGCTGCCAGTGGTTTTTATTTTGGGGGCCTGATGTGTTACTTTTTGGTGGGCTGTATATTTTGTTATTTCTGGGGGATGTATATGCATGATTCCTTGGGGCAGGTATAGTTTTTCTTTTTGGAGATGTCCAGGCTTGTATTAAAAATATAGTTATGTTAAAATATATATATAAGTGTATGTTATTCAGGCGCGAATTCTGTGTACTGTTTTATTCTTTACTGTTATCCATATTCCGTGCTATTAAATTAACAAAACAAAAAAAAAATATACTGCCATTTTCCTACGTATTAAAGTATCAAGCAAGTTAACTTTTAATTAATTGAACCAGGTCTTAATTGTCGTTTAAAAATTTAATTTCCGCATTTTCTTTTATTTGACAATGTGACGTTCCCTCCCAAAAATGGGTGTTACATTAAGTTGGTATCAGAGCCCCGGTTTATGTCTTCTTTGGCTCTTGTGTGTGAGTCTGTCTTGTTTGTGCTGTGTGAAATCTCTGTGGTTTGTGTTTTGAAATGAATTCCTCTAACTTACCTTGTGGTTTTCAGTTAACCTGATTTGAGAAAGAGTAAGATGGCGAGAAGTGGAGAAATTGCAGCTGCTGTTGAGGCAATGCAGCGGATGGCAGAAGTCATCGCGCAGCAAAATGAGCGTGCGGCTCAACAACAGGAAAGAGCTGCTCAACAGCTCGAGGCGACTGCCGATGCCTAGAACTTAGCAGAGTTTCGTCATCACAACCCTCCATAATTTAAGGGAGAATTTGATCCGGATAAGGCTAGTCTGTGGATCAAAGAATTAGAGAAAGTCTTTCGTGGCATGAACTGTGCCGAAGACAAGAAGGTGAATTATGCTACTTTCATGCTTGTGGGCAACACCGAAGACTGGTGGAACGGAGCTCAGAGAGCATTGGAAGTCGAAGGAACTGACATCACATGGGATGTGTTCAAGAACAAGTTCTTGGAAAAATATTTTCCTGCTAATGCGAGACATGCGAAAGAGCTGGAGTTCCTCAACTTGAGACAGGGGAACATGACCGTCAGTGAGTATGCAGTTAAATTTGAGAACCTGGAGAAGTTCTCAACACACTACCAACACCAAACCGATGAAGCCTGGAAGTGTTGGAAGTTCACCGAGGGATTGAGGTATGAGGTGAAGAAAGTTGTGATCACCCTGACGATGAAGGTATTCTCAGAACTGTTAGACACTTGCTGTGAAGTTGAAGCCTTGGAACAGGCTAGAGACTCGAGAAACAGGAGCTTTGGGCCTGTACGGTCCCAAAGAGGTGGAGGCAGTGGTTCAAACTGCTTCCAAAAGAAGCCTTATTCCCGACCAGTGGAAGTCAGTAGCAAACTGGTGGAAGTTCTGGTGGAGGTTCTTCTGGGAACCGAACTAGCCAAAATGCGACATATCCTTCTAAATGCCTGAAATGTGGGAAGGATCATCTCACGAGAGATTGCACGATCAAGGGAATCATCTGCTTTAGATGTGGCAAACCGGGTCACATGTCCAGAGACTGCAATCAAGCAAAGGCTGAACCTTCAGTTAATGTGACTCGAGCCAAGAAACCGCAAGCCGGAGGTCGAGTTTATACTATGAGCGGAGCTGAAGCCTCCGAATCCGAACACTTGATTCAAGGAGAAGGCACCATAGAAGGTAATCTTTTAAAAGTACTGTATGACTCTAGGGCAACCCATTCTTTCATATCATATGACTGTGTGCTACGACTTGGCTTACCTATGGCTGAACTACCTTTTGAATTGACTGTTTCAACCCCCACTGATAAACCGGTAGTTACTACCAAAGTCTGTTTGAAGTGTCCCTTAATTGTTGAAGGCCGAATCTTTTCTGTCGATTTGATTTGTTTACCTCTTTCACAGTTAGATATAATCCTAGGGATGAACTGATTATCTTCCAACCATGTTCTATTAGATTGTTCTAGAAAAACCATAGTTTTCCCTGTGGATGAGAATTCTAGATACTTGACGGCCAACCAAGCACGAGCTTTCTTGAAAGAAGGAGCTCAGGGGTACATGCTACTATCTTCTTTGAAAATCGAGAGCGAGGCTGACCTGGACACTATTCCGATAGTGAAAGAATTCTCCGAAGTTTTTCCAGAAGAAGTACCTAGTTTACCACCGACACGTGAGATCGAGTTTGCTATTGATCTGGTTCCAGGAGCTGGTCCCGTGTCTATAGCACCTTATCGGATGTCGCCAACGGAATTGGCTGAGCTCAAGAAACAGCTAGAGGAGCTTTTGGAGAAATAGTATGTTAGACCGAGTATGTCACCATGGGGAGCACCAGTATTATTAGTTCGAAAAAAGGACGGTACATCAAGATTGTGTGTGGACTATAGGCAGTTGAACAAATTGACAATCAAGAACAAGTATCCACTCCCAAGAATTGATGATTTAATGGACCAACTGAAGGGAGCAGCAGTGTTTTCGAAGATCGATTTGAGATCTGGGTACCATCAGATAAGAGTGAAAACGGAGGATGTGCCCAAGACTGCTTTTCGTACCCGATACGATCATTACGAGTACCTTGTGATGTCGTTTGGTGTTACGAATGCACCTGCTATCTTCATGGACTACATGAACAGGATCTTTCGTCCTTACTTGGACAAGTTTGTTATCGTCTTCATTAACGATATCCTGATATATTCCCAGAATCAGGAGGATCATCACCTCAGCATAGTTCTTCAGATTCTAAAGGAGAAGGAATTGTATGCCAAGCTGTCGAAATGTGAGTTTTGGCTTGATGAGGTGAAGTTTTTAGGCCATGTGATCTCGAAGGAAGGGATTGCAGTGGATCCGTCAAAAGTAGAAGCAGTATTACAGTGGGAGCAACCAAAGTCAGTGACGGAAGTTCGTAGCTTCGTGGGTTTAGCCGGATATTACAGAAGATTTATAGAAGGGTTTTCCAAGATTGCTGGACCGCTCACTCAGTTGACGAGGAAGAATCAAGCTTTTGAACGGACTGATAGCTGCGAGCAGAGTTTCCCAGAGTTGAAGAAACGATTGACTACCTTACCAGTATTGGTACTACCTGATCCGAATGAGCCATTTGAGGTGTACTGTGACGCTTCGTATTAAGGATTGGGATCTGCTCTTATGCAACACCGAAGAGTGGTAGCTTATGCTTCGCGACAGTTGTGAGTACACGAAAAGAAGTACCCTACACATGATTTGAAACTTGCGGCTGTGATTTTTACTCTAAAGATATGGAGACATTTTCTCTATGGGGCAACATTCAACATCTTCAGTGACCACAAGAGCTTGAAATATTTGTATGATCAGAAAGAGCTGAATATGAGGCAGCGGAGATGGCTAGAATTCCTGAAGGACTATGATTTCCAGTTGTTGTACCACCCTGGCAAGGCGAATGTCGTGGCTGATGCCTTGAGCAGAAAGACTATCAGTGCTTCTGCCTTGATGATTAAGGAAAGAGACCTCATAGAACAGTTTAGGGAGGTATGGTCGTTTGTTAAGTTGGAACCCGGAAGGATTTGTATGAATATGGTCACCATCTCAAGTGAGCTAATGGATGACATACGGGAAAAGCAAAAGGACGATGAATTCTTGCAAGAAGCGAGAGAATTAATAAGGCAAGGCATAGAGACGGAATTTGAAGAAGGAACGGATGGAATTATGAGATTCCGGGGTAGAGTTTGTATTCCCCGTGACCAAGAGCTTAGGCGATATATTGTGAAACATGCTCACACCAACAAGCTGAGTATGCACCCAGGCATAACTAAGATGTATCAAGATCTAAAGAAATTGTTCTGGTAGCATGGAATGAAGAGCGACGTCACTAGATGTGTGTCGACTTGTATAGTTTGTCAAAAAGCTAAAGTGGAACATCAAAGACCAGTAAGATTGCTACAACCATTGTCTATTCCTGAATGGAAATGGGACAGCATTGCGATGGATTTGTTGTGGGTTTGCCGAGGACAAAGAAAGGACACGACTCGATATGGGTAATAGTGGATCGACTCACGAAGTCAACCCATTTTCTCCCGATCAACATGAGGTATAGTTTGGAGAAGTTGACCCAGCTTTATATTGGAGAGATCGTTAGGCTACATTTTGTGCCTACGAGTATTGTTTCGGATAGGGATCTGAGGTTTACTTTGAAATTTTGGCAGAGTTTGCAAGTATCGTTGGGAACAAAGTTACGTCTGAGTTTGACGTACCACCCACAAACCGATGGTCAATTTGAAAGGACGATCCAATCTTTAGAAGATTTTCTTAGAGCTTGTACTATGGAACAAACTGGATGTTGGGATGAAGTTCTACCACTGATAGAGTTCACCTACAACAACAGTTATCATTCGAGTATAGGGATGGCACCCTATGAAGCTCTGTATGGATGACGGTGTCGAACACCATTGTGTTGGTACCAAGACGGAGAGTGTCTTACGATTGGACCAAATATCATTCAGCAGACGACTGAGAAGGTTAAAATGATTCAAGAGAAGATGAGAACAGCTCAGAGTCGGCAAAAGAGTTATGCAGATAAGAGGAGGGAGCCTCTTGAATTTGGGGAAGGTGAGCATGTATTCTTGAAAGTCACACCCACGACTAGGGTCGGCCGGGCCTTGAAATCTAGAAATCTTACTCCAAAGTTTCTTGGACCTTACCAAATCCTTCGCTGGATAGGTCCAGTAGCCTACCAGATAGCCTTACCCCCTTTTCTTTCCAACACACACAATGTCTTCCATATGTCACAACTTCGTAAGTATTTGCCTGATCCAAGTCATGTCATAGCATATAGGACACAAGATGCTTAAAAGAGAACTTGACCTATGAGGCGCCTCCTGTGAGAATCGAGGACCGACGAATAAAACAACTCAGAGGAAAGGAGATCCCATTGGTGAAAGTGATTTGGAATAAAACGACTGGTGATGCAACTTGGGAGCCAGAAGACAAGATGAGAGAGCAACATCTGGAACTATTTTGAGGTATGTAAATTTCGAGGACGAAATTCCTTTTAGTAGGGGAGTGTTGTAACATCCCGAAAAATATCTGTTTAAGTATAAATGATCATTTTATATTATTCTTGAATTTTAGGAATTTTTCTGGAATTTTTCGGAAACGGTGAATATTTTAATATATTTCTCGTTTTACGTGCACACTGAGTTGAGAATTACTGAGGTCAGTGTAACGCTCCGGAAATTAATTATTTCACCACCAATAGTCATTTTCTAATATTTGTGATTTATGTGAATTTTTCTGGAATTTTTCGGAAACGATGAATATTTTAATATATTCCTCGTTTTGCGCAAAACTTGAGCAGAGTCTGAAAAACGACTGTAATACTTCAAAAATTGGAAAATTATATGACAAATAGTCGTTTTATAATATTTTCAATTTTTGAGAATTTTCTGGGAATTTTCCGGAAACGTCGAATATTTTAGTATATTCCTCATTTTGCATGCGCACTGAGCAGAACCGGAGAAACGCGATGTTTCCTCCACGAACCTTGGACTATGGACATGTCTTACTAAACTCGAGACTTGACACAGTTTACGAGTTTTTACAATTTTCGAGAAATCTTAACAGATAAAATAAATCAATAATGCGAAAAACATTTAGTTTTGGATTAAAAACATCATAAGTAGGCATGTTGGCCAAAAATTATTCTATGCATTAAAAATCATATTTAATTGTTTCTCATCATTTAATCTCGTATAAAAACTCTTAATCCAATTTATTATTGCTAAATCACTTAATCCATAATTAGAAAAACATTTAGAACATTTTGGTTCCTTTTGTAGTGGTGAAGCCGTGAGCTTCATGTGTTCCTTGGAACACTCATGCAAATCCTCAACATGTTATTCACATCCTACAATAACTATCATGCATCCCTAAACATATACCAAAATATATTAAAACTATAGACATGCTTGCAAACCAAATCAATCACAAATAGGAAAAACTTTAAACAATCAAGTGAATGAATCCTTATGGATTCTTCATCACAAACACATCCATTCCTCACCACTAACACATGGTTGATGAGGGTAATCTCCCTCTTATCTCTTGGTGAAACCTTCAAAGCTCCTTACTCGTCCTTTTGAATAAGTCTTTCTATTACCACCAAGTTGCTCCTTTAAAACAAAACAACATACATATATTAATATCTAGGGCTTGAATAAGGAAAACCAAGGATCAAAATATGGTTTAGAAGGAAAGAATGAAATCTATGGTGAAGATTTCACAAACTTCACCTTGAAACTCTAAACCTTGAGTTTGAAGAACAAGGATGAAGATGGATGATTTAAGGAAAGTCTCCAACATGAAAGTTTCTTAGAATTGTATGGAGATTCAAGATCTATGGTTCTATAGAATTATGGCAACTTGGAGAGTGGATTTAGAGAGTTAGGCCGTGAGTTTCTATAGAGAGGAAAGATGAGAGTTATGTGTTTGGCTTTGAAAGAACTCCTTGAAGATGGATGATTTTGGTCAAGACTCCAACTACAAAGTGTCTTGAAACAAGGTAAGGATTCAAGATATGAGATTAGATGAAATTTAGGAAATTGGGAGGTGTGTTCATGGTGCTTTGGCCATGAGCTTTGTGGGAGAGAAAGATAAGAGCTTTTGTATTCTTTGCTTGATAGGAAGATGAAGATGAATGAATCTTGAGAATTTCCTAACATGAAAGTATCTTGGATTAATGAGAGGATTCAAGAAATGATATTGGTATGAATGGAGAAATCCATGGAGGGAGAGAAAGTAAGAGAGTTTTTGTTACTTGTTCTTGGTTCTTTGGAGAAATTGAAGTGTAAGAGAGTAAGTGAATTGAAGGAATGAATATTGTCTCCTATTTGAGTGTTATGGTCGTGGAACACAAGGAGAGAAAAGGGTGAGCTTCATGCAAAAGATGAAAATGAATCAAAGCCCTCCTATTTATAGATTTCATGAAAAAGATGAAAGCTTAGGATATTTTGATCAAGATATTTTTTTGTGTACTTTAAGTAATAAACAATATTTATTGCTTATAAAGTCAATGTCTATTGTCCAATGGATAATAAAATATACCTAAATTTTTCTCTTGTTCCAGTTGGGTAGTAACTATTGTTGATCATTTTTCTACTGATTGTCCTTGATGAGTCACAAAGCAAGTCATCAAAAAGAAGTTTCTAGAACATGTGACTCACTATAATGAGTCAGCATGATGAGTCAGTATAGAAATTTCTAGAACAGGTGAGTCAGCATGGTGAGTCATAGTGCCGAGTCATTAGTTGAGTCAGCATGGAACTTTTTGGAACGTGTGACTCACTGCGGTGAGTCACAGGGCAAGTCAATGCTTCTACAAGCTTCTAGAACAAGTTGAGTCACAGTTGCTGAGGTGTCACGCCACGTGTTGAGCTTCTATTGGTCCTCCGTGATGAGTCATAACCGCTAACTTTGACCAGCTCCTCATTGGTCCACGTGTAAAGTAAGTACTCAAGTACTTGATGACTAGGCGCGTGACGAGACATTTTCTAGAGCCTTTTAGAATAAGCTAGAACATGTGAGTCACTAGGCAAGAGGAAGGATGTCATTGATGAGATCATTGAAGCTTGGATCCTCTTCCTTAAGGAAGAGGACCTCCAACCTTAGTTCCCTAGGCCTCCAATCAGCCCAGAAATGAAGAACAAACCCGCAGCTTTTCTAAAACCTAAAACTAAAAATGGAGCTCTCCTAAAATTCTATTGAAAATCTATTTATAGACTCAGCAAAAACAGAGGTACGATGCGACATTCACATTCCATGCCGCGACGCGTGTCAAATTAGGTCAGCTATGCCGCAGCATTAATATGTCACGCCGCAACGTTCATTTTGCACAGCTATCTGACTTTGCAGGGAATTCATCTTCACGCCGCGGCGTACGCTTCCCCAACACCGCGACATAACAAGTCTGGCTGCAGAATTCTGTAGCCAACTCAATTTTCTGCTGCTTTTTGCTCATTTGGGTTCCTCTTGGACTTTTTTATTTGTGTTGGTCCAACACTTCTATCAATCTACTCATTTGTAGCTCTTCCTGCAATAGAGAAATTATCAAAGTATTAGCAAATGCAAAGTCTACTTAATCCTTTACACAATACGCTCAATTTGCTCAATATCATACTGGATCAGTCTCAATATTGGATTTATCAAATATAAGCATAAAACTATCCCAATTTGCATCATAACAAGGACTTAAGCAACTAATAAAGCACAGATATGAGGCATAAATAACTACACTTTGTAGAGTTATCAGGGACCTTGTGAAATTACCTGAAGGGTGCAAAAAAGTTAGGTATAAATGAGTCTTTAAGACTAAGCGTGACTCTCATAGCAACCTTGAAGGCTACAAGGCCTATCTTGTTGCCAAATATTTTACTCAAAAAGATGACATTGACTATAATGAAACATTCTCGCCAGTCTCCAAGAAATATTCTTTCAGAATTATCATGACAATTATAGCTCATTATAATCTAGAGTTGCATCAAATAGATGTGAAAATTGCATTTCTAAATGAAATTTAGAGGAAGATGTTTATATGGATCAACCAATGGATTTTTAGTTGAGGGGAAAGAACACATGGTCTGTAAACTTATGAAATCAATATACGAACTTAAGCAAGCTTCCCGACAATGGTATCTCAAGTTCAATGATACTATAATATCCTTCAGATTTAAGGAAAGTAAGTTTATCTTTTTGATTTTGTATGGTGATGACATCTTGCTTATAATTAATGATCTTAGTCTATTAGGTGAGACTAAGAAGTTTCTCTATAATAACTTTGAAATGAAAGATATGAGAGAGATAAGCTATGTGATTAAAATAGAAATATTATGTGACAAATCACAAAGATTGTTGGGTTTGTCGCAGAAAGCTTATATCAATAAAGATATAGAAAAAATGGATAAATAGTCGACAGGTATATAGTTCCAATTCAAAAGAAGGGGACAAATTTAATGTTATGACATACTTTGAAGTTATTATTAATGTTTACATGAATCATTTTATATGTGGTACAAAATCTAGGACTCAAATTTATTTGAGAATTAAAGTGTGAGTGAATAAATAATGAATTAAAAGAAAATAGATTGGGAATGACTCATTAATCTAATGTTTTAGATTTTTTGTTATAAAGATATAATTTTGAGTCTACGAGTATGTTTTCTTTTAGCCCATAAAAAAAAACTCCCTGACAGTTTTTGACCTAACAGAAATGACTATTTGCCATGGCAACAACATAAGCACACCACACGCCCACCAAAATCAGGACGATTCTATAGAGGACTACTTTTTTGTTATTTATTTCTATTAATTAAAAATAATTGATGATGATAAGCACAGAATATATGGTTGTGATGACTAGGGCTGTACATGGGTCAGGTTAGGTCGGATTTAGGCGAAAAAAATGTCCAAACCGATTAGGTGTAATTGGGTTAGGTTGGATCGAGTTTAGAAAAAAAATTGTCTAGTAACCCGAACCGAACCGAACCGAACCAACCCGATTACAATCGGGTTGGTTCAGATTGGGTAGTCGAGTTGTCCAATTACAGAATAATTCAATTTACAATACATAGTTCCATTTTTTTATGTTCTTCTCTGTAAAATTTGAAACACCATTCACAGGAGATAATCAACACCCAAAAACATATCAAACAAAATGGCCAGAATAATCAACAATCACACCTAAAACATATCAAACACCCCATACTAGACATGACCATGATGAATAGAAATCCAACAAAAATCCATCCATTATAATATTTAAGCACAAATTATATAATATTTAAGCACAAAAAATATCAAAAACATAAAAGGATCGAACACCCATTTGAGTTCACAACTTGCCCAGTATTATACAATCACTCAATCAGCATGAACATTTGAGTATCAAGAAGGAAACACAACATATACACAACTTGACAATCAAGAAGAAAAAAGATTGAATCCAAACAAGAACATTTGAGTATCTAGAAGGAAACATAGCATGAACATTTGACAATTAAGAAGGAAAAAGATTGAATCTCAACTTGCCCAGTATTATACACAAACACAGCATGAAAATTTGAGTTCAGAATTGTGAGTGCCATGGTCAACGGACTCAGCTCCCTAGTCTGTGGTCTCCCTCGACCAGGTCCTTCACCTCATGGTGGCCCCCCTCCTGCACAACCATTCCTCGTAGTTTTTCCGGGATAAAGCAAGTTGGAGGTCGTCGTCCTCTGTCGCTCCCCTCCATCCGCGCCAAGCCACCAGAGCAGAGCCACCCACTACGATTCTGTAGATTTGCTCAGCTGTCGTGCACCACCACCACGATCTCGTAGATCTGCTCAGTAGCCAACGCAGAGCCACCCAAGTCCAAGTTGTCAAAGATCTGCTCAGATCTGTTCAGATCTCGCGAGATCTGGTCACGAAGACGCGAGATCTGGTCATGAAACGAAATGAGAAGCGAGATCTGCTCAGATTTGTGTGAGCAGAGATGGTGGCTGGGCCTGAGACGAAACGAAATGATAGGTGGTCTGGTCACGAACTCGACGTCGGCAGTGGATGGGCCAAGAGGAGATGAGGAATTCCATGAGCACATAGGTGGCAAGCGGCTAGGGGATTTGGGAAGGAATTTTGCAGAGAGAAAGGAAGCTAGAAGGGAAGGGAAAGGGAGAGTGAAATTGAGAAAATGATGAGTGACGGTTCAGGTGAGAAAGAAAATCAGAAATGAAGGTAAGTATAAAAGGAAACGACGTTGTTTAGGTGGTTGGGTCGGGTCGGGTCAAGTTATCGGGTTAGGTCACTAAACCCGTCATCCGAACCAACCATTGATCGGGTTAATTGAATTTGACCCGATCTGACCCGATGACCCGAACCAATCCAAAAATATTAAGTCAGGTTAGTCGGGTTGAACGGATTGGATTGGGTTATGTACAGCCCTAGTGATGACAATGTGGCCAGGAGTTAACGGTAGTGGCTACAAAAGTCAATCGTGCGATGAACTTTTTCTAAACAAAATACTTGATTACCCAAATTAATAAAAGAATAATTAAGACGTTAATGTTTTTTTTTTCTATACATTAATTCTATTTCTAATTGATTGCGAAACGAATCCATACACACTAGTCAGCCTCAAACTAATTATACTCTAGTTTGAACTTTGGAGTTGAGAATGACTTCAATAAGCGTGATCTAAAATATAGCTAGCTTGGGCTCGAACCTTGAGTTTGAAAGTGTTGAAAATGCCTCTAATCAATAACACGTAATCTCACAGCAATATCATCAAGATATTTCTATAAAAAAAATCATATAAAATGACAAATGCTATATAGCAAAAAAAAAAAAAAAAATTAACAAAAATATTGACAGAATTTAAAGATGATTATTGAATGAAATAAAGTGATAATTATAATCCCAAATTCATACAAGAATTGAAATGTGTATCAACTCATTTTATTAAAAATTGTTAATAATTTTTTTTGAATGTCGAGCATTTTCTATAAGAATAGATAAATCTTTTCTGAATAACTTAAATTGAACTATTCTTAAGTTAGGATTTCAGTGACATTTAGTTAATATACAAAGATGTGTAAATATATATGTTCCTCATAACTTATTACACATCTTTAGATAATTCCGTTCGACACCCAAATGTCTGGGATTGGAATGATCAATATATAAGACCATCTTTATATTATATATTGTATTTTTAACTATTTTTATTTTTTATTTAATGAATGGATCGTATATATTAAATATTATTATTACATATGTAATATAAAATTTTAAAACTAAAAAATTAATAATAATGAGTAAAGTTTATAATAAAGCAATATTCTCTCCCATCATTAAAACAAAATATAAGTGTTCTTTTTTTTTTATTAAAATCAATTTGTTTTATTAAATGAGTAAAAAATTAAATAATTAAAATGCCACAAATTTTAAGTATACTTAAAAAAATTAATTTTTTTTATTTAAAACAAATTAGGAAAATTGTCAATGTCCACAGAAAATTGTAGAAGTTAGCGATCTCCGTCAAGATTGTCCTTAGTCCTTTCTCTTCGGTTTCGTCAAGATTCCCAGGGTCGGCTTTCGTGGCTCATCCAAGATCCGCGCAAACTCATATTTGTCTTTTTCTTTTCCATTCCATTGCTTATCTCTTTAGATTTTTCATTGAATAGGCCAGCGAAGCCAAGTGACCACTCTCACCTCCACTTCGTACATCTCATATCCTCAACTCGTGATTTATATATATCCTTCAACTATTTCCTTCCTAAAATCTCAATACAAAAAAACACCATGACTCTCGTCTCAACTTTCTTTCAAAACCTAAAGGATTCCATAATCAGCGAGGGTTGGTATAATCACACCGCAACCCTCCTTTTTACCTTATTGGTCATTTACGCATGTCTTTTCTTCCTCAAACCCAAAACCCACAGGCTCCCACCGGGCCCACCGGGCCTCCCCTTCTTCGGGAACCTTCTATCCCTCGATCCGGAACTTCACTCCTACTTCACCGATTTGGCCCGAACCTATGGCCCGATCCTGAAACTCCGTCTCGGTAGCAAGCTTGGCATCGTCATAACCTCACCTTCCATGGCTCGCCAAGTTCTCAAAGACTACGACACCGTTTTCGCCAACCGTGACGTCCCAGCCGCCGCCAGGGTGGCCACCTACGGCGGAGCCGACATCGTATGGACCCCTTACGGACCCGAGTGGCGGATGCTGAGGAAAGTTTGCGTGCTCAAGATGCTCAGCAACACCACCCTGGACTCCGTGTATGAACTCCGAAGAAGCGAGGTCCGAAAAACTGTCGGGTATTTTTATAATCGTGTCGGGTCTCCGGTGAATATTGGGGAGCAGGTGTTCCTGACGGTGCTGAACGTGATCACGAACATGATGTGGGGTGGAGCGGTGGAAGGGGTGGAGAGGGAGAGCCTTGGGGCGGAGTTCAGAGAGGTGGTGGCGGAGATGACGGCGCTGGTGGGGAAGCCGAACGTGTCGGACTTCTTTCCCGGGCTGGCCCGGTTGGACTTGCAAGGTGTGGAGAAACAGATGCATGCGTTGGTGCCGAGGTTCGATGGGATCTTTGAGAAGATGATTGGTCAACGGGTGAAGATGGAGGTGGAGGGGAAGGGGAAACAGAGCAAGGATTTTCTGCAGTTTTTGTTGAATTTGAAAGAGGAAGGTGATTCCAAGGCACCACTCACCATGACCAAACTTAAGGCCCTGCTCATGGTATGTTAATTTTAGAAATTTCACTTACCCGTTTATGATAGTGTCAGTTTGTTGGTTAACAAAAGGTCATAGGAAATCAACACTTAACACGAGGGACGGATCCACTTATTAGAAAGTGAGAGCACATGTTTTCACTTAATTTTGAAAAAATTATTATTCATAATAATTATATGTAATTTTTATTCTATTTATATTTTTAACTTCGCTCCGACATAATGGATAAATAATTAAATTTGTAATCAAATAAGTTAAAATACATCTAATATTTTTTAAACTGCATAAAGATTATTTATATATATATATATAAAGAGAAAAATATTTAATGATATAAATAATAAAAAAGATTATTTAGTAAAATATGAATCCAAAAAAATTAATTATAAATCAATCTTTTATCATTTAATATTAATATATCTTTTAATATATAGATATAATTATTTAAAACTTTTTTAATATATTTATATGTTACCTTTGTCTTACTTTTAAAATTTTTGAGTCCGTCACTACTTCACACGATAATATTAGGTGAAGATAGAAATCAGTCTCACAAATTTTAATTATTAAAAGAGTCATACTATTTATGCACTATATATATTTGTGTGTTTCTCTTCATTTAATATCCTCGTGTAAAAATTTTACATATGAGAATTCATTTCCTCACAATTATCATAATGTCATTTACATATACTTCTTTGAGTATATGTTAACATTTAATTGTGCTTGAAAGGGAAAATATAATTAACAACTAAGAGTAGAGGGTAGGAAATCATCAATGAATCAAATCAATTTAAATTGAAAACAGCAAATCATTGAAGTCAAACTAAATCTTTTAATTTTAATTTTGTTTGATTTTTACTTTATGAAAATCGATTAATTTTGTTAGATTTTTTGCTTTTATTTTTAAAATAAAAAGAAACTAAATTAAATTGAACTTTATATAATTTTTCTTTGCTAACATATATAGTAGGGAGAATTGGCTTTATCAGATTTGGGGATGAACTTATACAATTATATACATGGACAGGACATGGTGGTGGGTGGATCTGACACATCATCCAACACAATTGAGTTTGCAATGGCAGAAATGATGTACAATCCGGAGGTAATGAAGAGAGTCCAAGGGGAATTGGAAGCTGTAGTTGGCAAACATAACATGGTAGAAGAGTCACACATTCATAAGCTGCCCTACTTGCATGCTGTGATGAAAGAAACCCTACGGTTGCACCCTACACTTCCACTTTTAGTCCCTCACTGCCCTAGTGAAACGTCGACTGTAGGAGGTTACACAATCCCAAGGGGATCCCGGGTGTTTGTGAACGTGTGGGCTATACATAGAGACTCTTCCATTTGGGAGAAACCACTAGAATTTGATCCTACAAGGTTCTTGGATGCCAAATGGGATTACAGTGGGAGTGACTTCAATTATTTCCCCTTTGGGTCTGGACGAAGAATATGTGCAGGAATAGCAATGGCTGAGAGGACAGTTTTGTATTCTCTTGCCACACTTGTGCACTCATTTGATTGGACAATACCCCAAGGAGAGAAGTTGGATGTATCAGAGAAATTTGGTATTGTTCTGAAAAAGGAAATACCTCTGGTTGCCATCCCCACCCCACGATTGTCCAATCCAGATCTTTATAAATAGAATTGAATACAATATTCATATAATGATTAAGGGAATCTGTGTTCAACACTCGACACTACAATCATTTGCACTTTATGTATATTCATTCTCTTTTAAATGTTTTGAATGAAAGAATCTATATCAGTTATGTTTGATGCGTTGAGATGACCAAAATAGCTCAAATTCTGCTAAATCTGCAAAAAAAATTAGCCGAGACAAAACCAAAAAGAAAACCTATATATAAGTTTTGTTATTGGTTTCTAATGCTCGTATGTAATGATATAAGCTAAAGCATCCTAATGAATGGCCAAACCTATGGAAGATCTGCAAGACCAACGTTGCGCATGATGTAATTGCCATTAACACAAAGGCCGGCAAGAGATGCAATTGATGATGATGACCTGCATAGAAACTTAAAGAAAGATGCAGAGATTCACAATCCTTGATTCCATAAGATCGAGTTTAGTTTCTTTGCGTCATATAGAGTTTTTAACTGTCAATATGCATTTTATTGAGTTACTTAGTAGGAGTATTTTTAGATCGGTTTGAATCAGTTTTGAGGTAAAAAACTATTCGATCCAAATAAAATAAGTATCATCGGTTCGGTTTAGATTGGATGAATTTCAATAACTAAACCGATATAATCTAAACCGATTTTAATCGATTTGAATTGGATTGGATAATTCGGTTTCTAATCAATAATGCAATTTAAATGAAAACAATACATAACAACAACAAACAATACACAACAACAAGAAGGAGGCAGATCTGGAAGGAGGGACGCGATGGAGCCGCACGGTGGGGGAAGGGGGATGGGGCCGAAGTGGAGGGGGAGGCACGGATCTGCTCCGGAGGAAGATGCGGGGGTGTAGGAGCAGATCCGGGAGGCAAACGGGGGGCGCGGTGGAGTAACACGGTGGGGGAAAGGTGGGATGGGGCCGAAGTGGGGGCGCGGTTGAGCCACGCGGTGGGGGAAGGAAGGGATGAGGCCAAAGTGGGGGAGCGGGAGGCAAGGCGCAGTGAAGCCATGTACGGGCGCGGTGGAGCCACGTACAAGCGTGGTGGGGGGGGGAGGGTGGATGGGGCTCGGTACGGGGCCCGAAAGAGTGAAAGGGGAAGGGGAAAGGGGGAAGCCGAAAGAATGAAATGAGATGTTGAAATAAGAGGGAGGTCGTGGGATACTTGGGATAGGAGAGCAACAGGTAAATAAAATGAGATATTATGGGCATTTAAGTAAATTTATGTGTATATTTAGTGTAGTAATCGGTTCAGTTCGGTTTGGATAGATTTTATAAAATTGAACCGAAAACCGAACCGAACCGATCGGTTTTTCAAAATTTTCATCCAAAACAATCCAATCTATTTGGTTTTTGTCGGTTTTTGATTTTTTTTGGATCGATTTTCGATTTTTTTTTAGATTGGTTTGGATCTGAACACCCCTATTACCTAGTAACGTTCTACAGTAGATAGGAAGTACGCAAACCACGGATGACTAAACTTGATAACTATATTTAATATTTTATAAGTGACTATTATGATATGCTCCAAATGATAAGCAATCTTGGCTATTCTATGCAATATGTACAAAATGTTTCTCCCAATTAGACTACCTTGTAACCTTATTCCAATGAGGAGTATTAAGTCACCAAACAGAGACTTAATTTGACAAGGCAAAGTTTGTGACATTGACACGCTTATTCATCATAAATCTTTCGGCTGAATTCTCAGTAAAGAAAATTGGGTGGGATCTTTCCCATTTATCAGTTTAAAATCCATACAAAAGAGTACTCAACCTAACTTAAATTAGAAAACAAGATATCTCATTTACTTGCTATGTGGAAAGCTTGCCTCCTTTCAAAGTCATGTGCCTTATCTTCTCAACTAAACACCCTCATCATTTGTCTTAATGCTTTCTACATGCTATCTTTTTGTTGGTTGAGGCCACTCGATCCAATACTTTCTAACATAATCTTATTATGCTTCACATAAAAGTAATTTATATATCTATTGGAATTGGAACCATAGTAACTTAATTTTTGAGAATTTAAGTGAGTGTAATGTAAGTGTGAGTGAAAAAGTTCCATATTGAATAAAAATGGACAAAGTGAGAATCATATAAAGTGAAAGAACCCATGTACCTAATGTCTTAAGGGGGTGTTTAGTTCATGAATTGTTTTTACATTCTTAAGAATCTTAAGATGGGAATATTTTGCTCCCGTATTTGATAAGAAATATAAAAAAAAATACTAGACTTGTTGCTAAGTAAGTTAATTAGTTTTAAAATGATTAAAGAGTTTATTTATATAATAATAACAATTAATATTTATGTAATATAATCTAAAAATAAATAAATTTATGTACAAAGATAATTGTGTCTTTTATTAAAAAGTTTTACACATTGCACAAAGTAACAACTAATTAATTACTTGCATGCATATCTGTTAATCTGTATCTTTTTATCTACACAAACTTATACAGTACAAAAGTGTTTAAATATTTTTTTTCTTACGGATGACCCAATTAACTTGACCTAGGCCATTCTACAAATATGGGTTAGGTTAGATAATTGAGTTGATTTTTATTCAACCTGGTAGAACTAACCCAACATCAGTCAATTTTGGTATGAGATTTTGGTTTTTTTTAACCTATCAAAATCATACCAACCCAATCACCTTAATTTTATATTTTTAATAATATTTTAATGTAAAACAATATCATTTTGATAGAATTTTTTTAAAAATTAAAACAAAAACATGCAATCTGATTGCCTGACTTAAATATATTTTCATATAACATTTTCTCCCTACAGATAGAGATAGTAATAGATTTTCATATAAAATTTGTTGATGTATGTCCTAGAGGTCAATTTATTTTGAACGTACTTTCTCATATTGTATTATGCTATTTATTACATGAGACATTTCATTTATTGTGTTATTTATAATAAACATAATAAAGTCCTTAGAATAGTAAGTTTAATGCCATAGGACATCAAGTAAATGACTTGATCATGAGATCCTATTAGATAGAAATAGAACACTATTCTTAAATGTCTCTAGTCAAGTATTATTGTTAATCAGGACGACAATAATGCATTGAGACTAGTATGTGGGTAGACTGATGATCATATCTCACGGTTGTGGGTAGACAAGTATTATAGCCCAAAACATTTAAGAGCCATTGGTGATTGTTGGGGGCATTAAATGCTCCAATATAGCTGTTAGAAAGTGTGTTTTGCTATCCCAAATACCTTGTTATGGGAAATCCATAACTTGTTATGAGCCTTTTAAAAATAAAGCGTTTGTTACTAACTTTTAGAATAACTTGTTTTGAGAAATCCATAACTTGTTATGGGAAACCCATAACCTCTTATGGGAAATCCATAATCTGTTATGAGAAATTCATAATCGGTTATGAGCTTTAGAAAAAACATGTTAAAAAGCTCTTGACTTGATCAATAACCAGTTATGGATATTCCATAATCGGTTATGGCATGTTTGTTTTGAAAAATTGATTTTAAAATGGTCATAACTTTTTCGTTTCTCATCCGTTTAAAACAAATTACCACTTGTTGGTAAGATCATTGAGTCTACTTTCATATGAAACAAATTTCAGATCAAGACTCAAAATATTTTGAAGGATATGATCAAAAGAGTAACTAAAGTTCAGTTTTACAAAACATAAACTTGACTATTTTTCATAGATTTGAACAACCACCATAACTAACTTTTCAAAACATGTTTGTTGAGTATTTTAACATGTGAAAATCATTTGTAAAGATTTGAAAACATATTTGAGCTTAGTGTGATTCCTAAATACCTTTACACAAGATCTAAGTCCTATAAGCTAATCTTAAAGATCCTTGCGACTTGATCATTGCACTTTCATTTCTTATCCTTGTTTGTTATCATCAAAACCATTGCTTTACTACTTTAGCCAATGCCAACTACACGTGGATCGATACGTGAGTGTCATAAGCGATTCTCATAGTGATAATGGTGTACGTGGTCCTTTGACCTAAAATCACTACGATTCCTACATGAAGAGCTATATGTTTTAATGTCATCAAACGTCATTTATAACAAGGTAATTGTAAAGTTAGTTATTGGACATTTCGTGAATCATGTGGAGGGATGTGAGTGACCTAGATGGGATTTGTCCTTCCTACATAACAGGAGTTATATCTTTGGACCCCTTGATTGAGTGAGACTATGAAATACATGACCATGCTCAAATGAGTCAATATGAGATACTAATCTCATTTGTTATTACTACGTCTACTCAAGTATCAGGAAATGGAAGATTGAACTATACAAGAGTGACACGTTCTATGTCATGTATTCAATCTAGATATCTGGACAAAGGAACTAAACTGCACGATAACATTGATAAGGTTATGTCAAATCATTGACATTCTCACTACTTGGGTAGCAGCGATGTGTTGCTAGATACCACTCACTACTTGTAATATTAAAATGATATTTTAATATTACTGGCAACGTTATGAGAACTTGTAAGGTCAAACACTTAGAACAAACTAAATTGGAGTAAATAGAATTCAAGTTGGACTAGGAATTATATTATGGGCCAAAACTCATAACAAATGAGCTCAAGGCTTCACACCTAACCTTACTACTACTCTTTCACTCAATGCTTCTTGAAAAAGCTAATAGAAGGATTATTAGAGAAGCTAATAAAAAGCTTCTTGGAGAAGCTAATGCAAGGCTTCTTGAAGAAGCTAATGGAAGGCTTCTTAGAGAAGTTAATGAGGGCTTCCTAGAGAAGCTAATGAGAGGTTTCTTGAAGAAGCTAATGAGAGACTTCTTAAAGAAGCTATTGAAGGCTTCTTGTATAAAAAGGGCATGGATTGAAACCCTTGCTACACTAAGAGTGAAATAGAGTGACAGGTTTCCTTCTCTTCACAGCTAGCACTGTGTTGTGGAGGTAAGACTCCAAGCGGACGTGTGACATTCGTGGGTCTGTTCGTATAGACTACATAGAGACATCATCGCTGTTACGGTGTTAGTGGTTTGCATTGATCATATTTCTTCTGGTTTCAAGAGGTAAACTCGAAAATCACGTTTCATGGTTCCCTTTTCGCATGGATCCTTGGTGAGAGTTCCTTTTTTCATTGCATTTTGTATAATAGGAATTCCTAATAGTGGTATCAGAGCCACTTGCGAAACCATGATTCGATCTTTTCTTTTTACATGTTGTATGAAATAACATGATTAGTTATTCTCTTTTTGGTAAAAGATATCATCTTTAATGTGTTGTTTCATAAACCGAATGAATCCTTTGCGAAAACATAATCTATTTGACATGTTGTATGCGAAACCATGCTGTTGTTTTCAAAACCATGAAGATGTTCATACGTTGACTATGAAAACCAATTTTTATGCATGTATGTTTTTCTGAAGATTTCTGGTATATATGTGACATATACAGCGGCGCAACACAAGGGTTCTGGAAACCTCGTTCTTAGTATGCAGCAACATCAAGTGTTGATTTCAAGCAAACCTTGTTTCTGGACAGCGGCGCAAGGGGCGATTTGCCCTTGAACCCCGCCCGCTGACCGGGCCGCGAGAACCTTGTGCTACCTCTACGTAGAGCGTCTTTTCAAAGGCGTGATATTCAATTCTAATTTTATGACTCACAAAATAATAATGTATTATTGTTGAGTTTATATGTTCTTTGTGGTATATGATGCATGGTTATGGCCTTAGTTCTCTTTTTATGCTCTTTTGGTTATTTTAAATATGGCTTGCGTGTCGTATATTTCTCTCTACATTCTTGTCGTATATTCTTTTCTCACCTAACTCCTCTTGTATGTAAAATGAAGTTTCTATATAATGTAATCTTGATGTGGAGGCAAGAAGATGGTATCAATGAGGATGTTGATGGGAGACATTTAGTGAAGCTAATTCGCTCCCTAGGTTTAGTTTTTGATACTCTCATTGGCTTAGGAGAATCAATGCGTTAAAGGTCATAACCATGTCACATTCTTTTTATGCTTTACATGTATGAGATGCATGGATGTTTATGATATGTTAAATAGTTTGATATATAGTGAGATCTAATAATATTATAAAAATTCCTTCAAAGCAAATATTAAGTCATTGCCTTCCAATGCGTGGCACTTGTCAAGAATAGTATCGATTAAGTGTAGGTCTGCCAAAGTAGGGTGCTTTTATCTATATTAGTAAGACGAGATGGGATAAAGGTAATATCCAATTGTCAACCATTGGGTCTGACTTAACTAGGCCATTTCAATAGGATTGAAGGCTTAGAGGCATAGAGTTGGGCTTTAGTCCATTAGATGGATTTGAATAAATGTTATTCACCCAACTATCCAAGAGTTGCATGTGATGTAATTAGAAAATTTTTCCTATCTAAATAACCATTTGAGTGATCAGCCAAAGCTGACTCAAAATTAGGTGAAATATGGATCTTGGCCAACTAGAAAATCTTACTATGGGATTTTTCGAGTCAATGCTAAGGGTCATTGATTTGAATAAAATAGTGAGAGACATATTTAATTAAGGACCTTGTTAAATATGTTTATGGCATGATACTTATACTTTGCATATTTATGTTGATAGATTACCATGGCAACAAACACTTGAATAACTTGTCATTGCAATCCGTCCTTGAGAAGGACAAATTGTCTAGAACAAACTTTTTAGATTGGTACAAGAATCTGAGGATTGTCCTCAAATAAGAGAAAAAGTTATATGTTCTAGAGTAGCCCATTCCTGACCTACCTGCTGCAAATGCCCCTAAAGTTAATAGGAATGCGTATAAGAAACATCAAGATGATGCCTTGGACGTCAGTTGTCTCATGCTAGCCACCATGACCTTGGAGCTTCATAAGTAACATGAGAGCATGGATGCATACAACATGATTGTACACTTGAAAAGACTTTATCATGAGCAGGCTAGGCATGAGAGATACAAAGTCTCAAAGGCATTTTTTCAGTGCAAATTGGTAGATGGAAGCTTTGTTGGTACTCATGTGCTCAAAATGATTGGATACATTGAGAACCTAGAAGGGCTTGGTTTCCCATTGGGTCAAGAGATGGCCACAGATTTAGTCCTGCAATTGTTGCCAGAGAGTTACAGTCAATTCAGCATGAATTACAACATGAACAAAATTGACAAACCTCTACCAGAGCTGTTAAGCATGTGGAGAACTGCTGAACAGAATATTAATAAAGGAAATGCCGTTTTGATGGTCCAAAAGAATAAGGGCAAAAAACAGCTAAAGAAGCTTAAGGGCAATTGGAAGAATAAGGGCAAGGATAAATCTAAGCCCAACACTTCCAGCTTTAAACTTGTGGGCGGGGTAACTAAGGAAGGTGTGTACTTACACTGTAGTCAGACCGGACATTGGAAGAAAAACTATGGCAGGAACCTGGAGGAGCTTAAGAATAACAAGGGAAATGAGACTTCTACTTCAGGTATTTTTATTATAGAAGTCAATTTATCTAATTATGCATCTTAGGTATTAGATACTGGATATGAGTCTCACATTTGTGTAAATGTGCAGAATCTGGAAAGAAGTAGACCGTTGACTAAGGGTGAAGTTGACCTACAAGGTGGAAATAGAGCAAAAGTTATTGCTTTAGCCGTAGGGACTTATTTATTATCTTTGCCCACTAGGCTTGTGATAACTCCACAAATTGTAGTTATTTGTGCCCATATCTGTGCCTTATTGACTACTTAGTCCCTGTTTTGATGCATGTATGGAAGATTTTAGCTTCATATTTATATAATTCAATTTCAATGTCTTCCATCATGATTCTGAGAAAATGTTTCTGATTCTTTGATAGATTGAGTACATTTGCATTGGTTAATGAATTGGACCAGATTTGCAAGAGAAATCCAAGATCAAGGATCATCTTGTCACGCCGCGACGTGGCATGTGAATGCCGCGGCATGAGACACTCCCCTGTTCAAGCAGAGAGCTACACATTTTGAACGCCACGGCGCAAAGAAATGAATGTCGCAGCATCCCTAACCTAAAATGTAACACGCCGCGGTGTGACTCTATTTTCTGAGCCTTATAAATACTATTGCATTAATTTTCTATAAGGAGTTAGGTTATTTTTAGAAAGCTACGACCAGCATTTTATATTTTACACTGATAGGAAGCAAAAGTGACCAAGATTGAAGGTCATCTTCACCTTGGAGGAGGATTGGAGCTTGAAGGATCATCCTATTGAGCTTTCTCTTCTCTTTCCTTCACTTTCCTCTCTTTCATCTCCATGAACATGATTTATTATGATATTTTCGTAGGGTTCATGGCTGGCTAAGCTGTTTATAGGGTTTTTCTTTGAATCCTCTTATGGATATTGATTAATCTTGTAATCCTTTGAGTTTATATATATGATTTGGTTTTTGTTCAATCATATAGTGCTTAATGCTTTGATAGTTTGATTAGCTTTCAATTGATTTGTTAAAATCTAATGAACCTAGACATAGGAATTTGGATTTAAGATCGTATGTATGATTGATGCATGTTCTATTTCATTCAATTGGTTTGGATGCGATGATTCATTAATAGAATAGAAATATACCTATTGGTCATGCATAGTAATTGATTGGGAATAGATCTTAATGAGTGGATTTACACTAATTTTCATGGACACATAGTGAATTAGGTAATGAAAGTATGGTTAATTGACCTAAACATAAGCTTTTAACTAATTTAGATTCCCAAACTAACCTAACCATTTCATTTATATTGCTTGTAAGGATTACTTATTATCAATGGAAGTAGGAGGTGAAAAAGAATTCCCTATTTTCTAATAATCAACTTGATCCAATTTCACAGCTTTTAAGATCTTTTAATTAATTCGCATACTCTTTCTCAATTTATATGTCCTTGAATAGAAATACTTGAGCTATTGGTTTATAATTAGCACTAGTTTTAACCATTGTCCTCGTGGGAACGATATCTGACTCATAGCTACACTACAAGTGTGATCCGTGCACTTGCGGTAAGTAAAAGAGCGAGCAAGCATTTGGCGCCGTTGCCAGAGACAACAGATTAAATTCAGTAGAGCTAATATTAACAACGAGTTTAAGTAGCTCTAGTTCAAGTTTCTGTTTGTGCCTATTGATTTAATTCATTATTTTTTTTTCAAATTGTTTTAGGTAATTATAAGATGGCAGAAGAAGCCGCTATGCACGAGGTGGAGGACGAAAGTCGCACAAGGTCAATAAGGGAGTTTGCAACTCCTCAGATGGATAATCTGCATTCCAGTATCAGATGTCCTGCCATCCGGGCTAATAATTTCGAGATAAAGCCGACGATTATTCAAATGATCCAAACTTCTGCACAGTTTGGCGGCTTATCTAATGAGGATCCCAACGCGCATCTCTCAAACTTCTTGGTGATTTGTGATACTTTTAGGCATAATAGAGTATCCGATGATGTTATTCGCCTAAGGTTTTTCCCTTTCTCTTTAAGGGATTGAGCCAAGAGTTGGTTGCACTCTCTTCCAGCGGGATCCATTACAACCTGGATAGAGGTATGTACAAAATTTTTGAATAAATACTTCCTCCCTACAAAGACTGCAGAGATGGTGAATGATATTACATCATTCACTCAGACTGAGTTAGAATCCTTGCTTGAAGTCTGGAAAAGGTATAAGGATTTATTGAGAAGGTGTCCACATCACGAAATACCACCTTAGCACCAAATCTACTCATTTCATAAGGGCCTGCTACCGCACCATCGCCTAATTGTTGATGCTGCAGCTAGAGGCTCTTTACTCAGCAAATCTTTTGATGAGGCCTTCTAGCTTTTGGAGGAATTAGCTACTAATAGCTACCAATGGCCGACAGTAAAAAACACTCCACGGAGGGTAGGTGGAGTGCATGAAGTAAATGCATTAACCTCGCTATCTACTCAGATGGCAGCGTTAACAAGTAGGATGGATAGTATGGGTCATAATTCACACCAGAGCCCATTTGTTCTGTGTGAAAGGTGTGGAGACACTCATTCGAGTGACAGATGCCCTTCTCTTATAGAAAGTGCACAATATGTCGGCAATTATAGGCCACAGCAAAACAACCCATACACCAGCCAGTATAATCCTGGATGGAGGAACCATCCAAATTTCTCATGGAGAGACAACCAAGGACCCTCTTCCTCCTCCAATGCTCCTGGAAATGAACGCTAGTACAACCTTCCTGGATTCCCAGCCCTTCCAAGACAACCAATGCAAGAACGAAAGCCTGTATTGGAGGATATGTTCATGCAGTTGATGGCTAAGAATGATGCTTTCATCAACAAGACCGACTCCTACATGGCTAGGACTGATGCTCACTTATCAAAGAATGATTCAATGATTCAAAGCCAAACGGCTTCGATGAGAGCATTGGAAACCCAAGTGAGACAGTTGGCTAACGCCATCAACAACAGGCCCCTAGGCACCTTCCCAAGTAACACTATTGATAATCTGAAGGGTGCCTCAAATAAGGACTGTAAGGTCATCTCACTGAGGAGTGGCAAGAACATTAAGGGAAATCCAAAGACTAAATTGTTGGAGGATGAATTGGGCAAGAGTCAAGGCCATGGAGAAATAGTCCACAAGGAGGTGGACCTCAAGAAAAAGGATAAGGAAATTGAAAAGGATGAAGAAATTGTCCAAAAGAAAGCTGAGGATAAGAAGGTAGCTAACAAGCCTTATGTACATCCTTTACCTTTTCCTAGTAGGCAAATCAAGCAAAAGATGGATGAGCAATTTAAGAAATTCTTGGAAGTTTTTAAGAAATCACATATCAACATCCCTTTTGCTAAAGCCTTAGAACAAATGCCTAACTATGTTAAATTCATGAAGGATATTTTGTCCAAGAAACGTAGGCTGGGCGAGTTTGAAACGGTAGCATTGTCTGAAGAATGCAGTGTCGTTTTGCAACAGAAGCTTCCCCCAAAGCTGAAGGATCCGAGGAGCTTTACAATCCCTTGCGCCATAAGAGAGAATTTCCTAGGCCAAACGTTATGTGATATGGGGGCAAGCATTAATCTCATGCCCCTATCCATATTCCAGAGGTTAGGTTTGGGGGAATGCAAGCCCACATCCGTGACCCTCCAACTAGCCGATCGTTCATATACTTACCCGAAGGGGATTGTGGAAGATGTCCTGGTAAAAGTGGACAAGTTCATATTCCCTGTGGACTTCGTAATTCTAGATATGGAAAAAGATCATAGGGTCCCTTTGATCCTAGGCAGACTATTCCTGGCCACCAGGAGAACACTCATAGATGTGCAAAAATGTGAACTGACAATGAGAGTTCAAGATTAAGAGGTAACTTTCAACATATTTAAGGTAATGAAGTTTCCTCAAGATCAGGAAGAGTGTTCTTATGTTGGGATATTGGATCACATCATTGACGACGCATTCTAAGCCAATATTCCTGAAGACTCCTTTGCTGTGGCGTTGGCTTCATCAACTGATAATGATGAAGAGCCTAAGGACGAGGTTTCAGATTTTATTAGGCACCTAGATGCGGTGCCTAGGCAATATCGGTCACCCAAGTTTGAAACCTTGGAGTCTGATGCAACAAAGGAGACATGTAAGCCTTCCATTGAGGAACCCTTGAGGCTTAAACTTAAGCCTCTACCCAATCATTTGCAGTATGCATATCTGGGAGCAACCTCCACCCTGTCTGCAATCATATCATCATCCCTCTCAGATGATCAAACAAAGAAACTTCTCCATGTGCTAAGGACATATAAACATGTTATTGGATGGACTATTGCCGATATCCAAGGTATTAGCCATTCCAATTGCATGCACAAGATCCTGTTAGAGGATAATCAAAGTGGTGTTGTGGAACACTAAAGGAGGTTAAACCCAATTATGAAGGAAGTGGTGAGAAAGGAAATAATCAAGTGGCTGGATACAAGCATAATATATCCTATTTCTGACAGCCCTTGGGTCTCACCTATTCAATGTGTTCCCAAGAAAGGTGGCATGGCGGTAGTCACCAATGAAAACAATGAGCTCATCCCCTCTCACAAGGTCACATGCTAGAGGGTGTGCATGGACTACCGCAAGCTAAACAAGGCCCTCCAGAAGGACTATTTTCCGCTTCCGTTCATGGACCAAATGTTGGATAGGCTAGTAGGAAAGGCCTATTCCTGCTTCTTGGATGGTTATTCTAGATATAATCAAATTGTCATAGTGCCTGAGGACCAAGAGAAGACAACCTTTACTTGTCCCTATAGTACATTTGTGTTTCGTAGGATGCCGCTCGGATTATGCAATGCTCCTGCAACCTTTCAATGTTGCATGATGTCCATCTTTGTAGATATGATTGAGCAGGGGTTGCAAGTGTTCATGGATGACTTTTCAGTGTTTGGGGATGATTACAATAGCTGTTTGCAGACCTTATCATCCGTACTGAAAATATGTAAAGAAACCAACCTCATCCTCAACTGGGAAAAGTGTCACTTTATGGTCCAAGAAGGCATAGTTCTTGGCCATAAAGTTTCTATTAAAGGGATGGAGGTGGACAAGGCAAAAATTGAGGTAATTGACAAGCTTCCTCTGCCAAACTCAGTTAAAGGAATCCGCAGTTTTCTTGGCCATGCAGGTTTCTATCGGAGGTTCATTAAAGATTTCTCGAAGATAGCCAAGCCTCTTTGCAACCTTCTGGAGAAAGACATCTAGTTTGTTTTTGATGAATCATGCCAGGTTGCATTCGAGGAATTGAAGAAGAGACTGGTCTCAACACCAGTTGTCATTACTCTAGATTGGAACTTACCGTTCGAGCTCATGTGCGATGCCAGTGATTATGTTGTGGGTGCTATGTTGGGACAACGAAAGGATAAGGTGTTTTGCTTCATACACTATGCAAGCAAGACACTTAATAACACCCAACTGAACTACACAACTACAGAAAAAGAGTTGCTAGCAGTTGTGTTCGCATTTGACAAGTTCAGAGCTTACTTGGTAGGGACCAAGGTGATAGTGTACACAGATCACTTAGCCATAAAGTACTTGGTGAGCAAGAAAGACGCAAAACCATGATTGATTAGGTGGGTTTTGCTTCTACAAGAGTTTGATCTGGAGATCAGAGACAAGAAAGGTGCGAAAAATCAAGTGGCAGACCACCTTTCAAGACTAGAAAATGAAGAATGCCAAGCTGAACTGATCATGATTAGGGAAACATTTCCTGATGAGCAGCTTTTGGCAGCCACCACTCAATCATGTCCATGGTATGCGGACATGGTGAATTACATCGTGGGTGGTGTGCTACCACCTGATCTAACCTCTCACCAGAAGAAGAAATTCTTATACAATGTTAGGCACTACATCTGGGATGAACCATTTTTGTTCAAACAATGTGCTGACCAGATATTGAGAAGGTGCTTACCTATGGAGGAAGTGGAGCAGATCCTGAATCAATGCCATGCTTCTCCATATGGTGGACACTATAGTGGTGAGAGAACGACTGCAAAAGTGCTCCAATCTAGCTTCTATTGGCTATCACTATTTAAGGATGCACATTTTTATGTGCAAAGATGTGATCGGTGCCAGAAATCTGGAAACATTTCCAGAAGGAACGAGATGTCCCTTAACTTCATTCTAGAAGTTGAGATCTTTGATATTTGGGGCATTGACTTCATGGGCCCCTTTATTCCCTCTTTTGGAAATCAATACATACTTGTGGTTGTAGATTATATGTCTAAATGGGTGGAGGCATATGCATTTCCTACCAACGATTCAAAGGTAGTGATTGGCTTCATGAAGAAACAGATCTTCACCAGGTTTGGAACACTTAGGGCCATAATCAGTGACGGAGTGTCGCATTTTTGTAATAAGTACTTTGAAGCCCTCCTAGCCAAGTATGGTGTGACGCATTGGATTGTCATTGCTTATCACCCACAGACAAGTGGGCAAGCAGAGCTATCCAACTGTGAAATAAAGTGGATCTTGGAGAAGACAGTGTATCCAACCAGAAAGGATTAGTCAAGGAAATTAGATGACGCACTGTGAGCTTATAGGACTGCTTACAAGGGCCCCATTGGTATGTCTCCATACAAGCTGGTGTTCGGGAAAGCATGCCACCTACCGGTTGAGCTTGAGCGTAGTGCTTATTAGGCAATAAAGCAGCTCAACTTCAATTCACAAGCTGCTGGTGAGAAAAGACTTTTGTAACTCAATGAACTCGATGAATTCAGGCTGCAGGTCTATGAGAATGCAAAAGTATCCAAGGAGAAGGTCAAATAGTAGCATGACAATAGGATAGTCTAGAAAAGATTTGATGAAGGTGTAATTGGCTAGCTACTATTGATAGTTGTTTTTGATGATAACAATAATGAAGATGATGGTAAGACCAAGTCCAAGACCTTTAAGAATAGCTTTAGGACTTGGGATCTTATGTACGGAGCCTTTCTGGATATCTCATTAATTTTGCATGAAAAGATGAAAATGGTTTTAAATTAAATATCCCAAATTCAAATCATGGCTTTGAAAGATCAAAGGTTTTAGAGATTGGAAATGGTTTTCAGAGCAATTACAAATGGCTTTCTTAACTATTTTTAACTGAGGTATTCGAATACCCCTCCATGGTATTCGAATAACATGCATCCTTTACATACGCTTCTGTTTTCCAAAACAAAGGTATTCAAATACTCTTCATGGCATTCGAATACAATGCTTCTTAAAAACCTGTTTTAAGTAACAGGTATTCGAATAACTCTTGTGGTATTCGAATAACCTGATTTCAGAACAATACCTTTTAAACTGAAGTATTCGAATATCCTTAACTGGTATTCAAATAACCCCCCTTTGATCTATTTTTAAAAAATACCTTTTATCAGAGGTATTTGAATACCCTCTGATGGTATTTGAATAACCCACGAGATTCTGTTCTGGTTTTTAAAAATGGCAGCCAACGTTTTTGCATTTAATATTGTTTTAATGGCATCCAACGGCTCTTTTCTTCATTGCTCTATAAATAGAGACCTTGGGTCTCTTCTAAAGGCTGGCCAAACCATTTGAATTATTTGCTTGTGTTAAAAATGCGATTCACTATTTTTTTTATATTTTCTATGCTCTTTTCGCCAAAATCTTGAGATATCCTTTAGAGAGCTTCCTAGCGCTTCAACTTGTAATATTTGCTCTAAGTGAGAGTTTCTCTTCATCTATTTTCTGCTTTTGTAAAAGGGTGAGGTATCCCTTAGTGAATTTATGAGGATACCTAGTAAAAGGGTGAGGTATCCCTTGTTGTAAAGAAGGTGAGGTATTCTTCAAAGGGGGTGAGGTATCCCTCTAGTAAATAGGGTGAGGTATCCTTGTTGTGTAAAGGTTGCAAGCACCTGTTTTAAGCTTGTATTGAATAGTGAAAAATCTTGAACTGTGTTTCGGAGATTGGACGTAGGCCACAAGTGGTTGGTGGTCGAACCAGGATAAATATCGTGCTTGCTCTTCTCTCCTTTATCTCTTTATTTTTAGTAATTTATTTATTATTGCTTAATTATTTATTTATTGTTCTTAAGGCATTTTATCATCTTTATATATATTCGTTATATTGCTTCAAGAAATTTGTATTAAAAAAAGTTTGCAAAAAAGTCTTTAATTACTCAATTCACCCCCTTCTTGAGTACTGAAGCCACTTGGGTAACAAGTGGTATCAGAGCTAGACTCTTGTATAAAGAGCTTAGCCGCTTCAAGAGTACATGACTTCATCAAATGGTTTTTCAGAAGCAACTTCCATAAATCGACCACCTTTTTTCAATGGGGATGGTTATGCATATTGGAAGGAAAGAATGAAAATCTTTATCGAGGCTATTGATCTAGATGTGTGGGATGCTGTCGAAAATGGTGCATTTATACCTACACGAGTTGTTGATGGTGTAAAAACTGAGACACCTAGAAATGATTGGTCTAAAGATGATAAAAGAAAAGTTCAATATAACTTGATAGCCAAAAACATCATTACCACTACTTTGTGGTATGATGAATTTTTCAGAATTTCAAATTGTAAAACTGCTAAAGAAATGTGGGACACTTTACAAGTTACCCATGAGGGTACTAGTGAAGTTAAGAGGTCAAGAATTAATTCTCTAACTCGTGAATATGAATTATTTAGAATGAACCATGCTGAAAGCATTCAGGAAATGCAAAAGAGGTTCACCCACATAGTAAATCATCTCGCATCATTAGAAAAGAATTTTTCTAACGAAGATTTAATTAACAAAGTGTTGAGATGTTTGAGCAGGATTTGGCAGCCTAAGATGACAGCTATATCTGAATCAAGAGACTTATCAACAATGACATTAGCTACGCTTTTTGGAAAACTTCAAGAGCACGAATTAGAACTCAACAGGCTTGACCTAAGTGAAGAAAATGATAAGAAAAATAAAGAGATTGCACTTAAAGCCACCACCTCTACTATTAATAATGAAGATGAAGATGATGGAGATGGCGTGGACAATGTTGAGCTAAATGAACAAAATCTCAATCTTCTGGTAAGAAAATTTGGTAAATTTCTCAGGAAAAAGGGAACTAAAAGAAGATCGCATTTTCCCCCAAAGAAATTTGAAAAGAAACCCTCTAAAGAAAGAAGAGTCTATATAGCATGAGATGACAATGATATGGACTCCATTGATAGCTCAGATAGTGAGGAAACCCATCTATGTTTTATGGCCAAAGGAGAAGAAGAAGAAGAAGAAGAAAGCGACAATGAGGTAATTTCTAACTTTGACTTATCTTCTTCTTATGATGAATTACAAGATGCCTTCGAAGAACTGCATGACGAATCAATAAGGCTCACAAAAATAATTTCTTCATCTAAGAAAATAATTTCTTCTTTAGAAAATTAAATTCTTATTTTAAATGAAGAAATTGAAGAATTAAAAATTGAAAATGAGACATTAGGATTCATTGATGCATGTACATCTCATTCTTCACATGCTTCTACTTCTTCATCTTGTTCTTCATGTCATATGCTTGAAAAAGAAATTGAAGATTTAAAGAACACTCTTTCTAAATTCACTCTTAGAAGAGACAACTTAAATATTTTGTTAGAAAAACAAAGAGTTATTTTTCAAAAGGCTGGAATAGGATATAACCCGAATAATTAGCACAAATCCTATAAAAATTTCTTTGTTAATTCTAGCATTTCATGTAGTCCTTTTATTAAATATTTTTATTGTGGAAAGAAATGACATAATGCATCAACATGTAATGCAAGGAAAAATATTAATACAAAAATTGAAACTAAAATGGTATGTGTTCCCAAGGGTACTATACCCAAAACTGATATTCAAGGACCTAAAAAATTTGGGTACCAAAAGCCACAAATTGAAATATGTTGTAGGCGTGCTTGAAGGCCAAGAGCTGATTTTGGCATTTTGAAAGTGGTCGCTACAAGCACAAGACTATAAATAATTATAAGCTCTCCTTCTTGTCTCTATGAGGCTTGGACTTGCATTTTTTTATAAGTGTTTCCATCAAAAGGTAAGTTTTCATATCTCAAATATACCTTTCTGGACGTAAAATATGAGTTTTTATATTTAAGTTATTCGAATACCATTGCATCTGTACATGAAAATCTATGTTTTTCTGATAGGTCTATTCGAATACCATCATAAGGTATTCGAATACCATACATCAGTACAACATTCTTATAGTTTTGTAAGTTGGTGTATTCGAATAACTAAACATGTATTCGAATAACCTGAGACATATTTATCAGTGTTTGTCACATGTTTCTCGGAGTATTCGAATAACTTACAAGGTATTCGAATACTTGCACCGCCTTATCTTCTTTTTCGTGGTGGGTATTTGAATACAGAAGAGGTATTCGAATAACCCATGGCTGAAAGCCAAATTTACATCGTGATCTCTATTCCGTTTATGTCTTTTCTGATGCAAATGCAATGTAAATATATTTGACTCTATGAATGACATATTTTTTATGAAATACATCTTATTTCTTTTGAGCCTAAATTTATACTTTAAATGAAAATTACATGATGCTCTTAAATGCATATTTCTTAGCTTGTTCTTGCCTCTTCTTTTTCTCAAGAATATGCTGCATATTTAAATTCTTTGTAATACAAATGCTTAATGTAATTGGCGACTGTTTTGATAAATATATGAACGTGATAACAATTGCAACAAGTGGTATTAAACAAGTGGTCACTTGGCCAAATTAATCAACAAAATATCTTTTGCTCTTATGAACTCCTTTGCTGTTTTTGCCTTATTATTTTGAATGTTTACGTGCTTATGAGTTTGACTAACCTCTATGGATCCAAAAATTAATGGATACCAAAGAAAATACTTTGAATTATTTTGTAGGGTTATAACTACCTCAAGCAAACTCTTAAATGAAAAAGATTATTCAACTTGAGGGAAATGAATGAAGAGGACATGAACTTTCTTTAAGTACATTGAAATGAAATACTCTATGGAAGAAAACTTAAGACTATCTTAAATGATTAAATATTTTTTTTACATGAGTAGTATGCTTAGCTTTGACAAAGTGCCAAATTGGATATTATTTTTTTGTCATTGCATATAGGGTAAATAATGCTAGTTTTATACAATGCTCTGATCCCTATAGCATATTTCATCAAGATAAAATGTTTAATATCTATGTTTCTCTTGATATATGACAATATTATAAGAAATTAACAACAAGTGATAAATTTTTTATATTTGATAATAAGTAGTAAATGTCATGACTCTCTTGGTAAACATAAATCACAGTTTTGATGACTATACAATGCAATGGGTTGATCTATGAATGAATATATCTTTGTGCATGTGCTGAATATTGTGCTTATATTGCTAAATTTATAAAATTATACTTTGTTGCTATTCTGGTATGCTATGAATGAATATATTTTGTTGGAATAAAATATACTCTGTTTAGTTTTATGCTTTATCTTGCCCCATCTTTTTGATCATGACAAAAGGGGGAGAAAAAAAAGCTTGAATTCTTTATTTAAGAAAAGTTAGGGAGAGAAAAAGTAAAAGTTCGGTAAGACAAAAATGGAAATTGGATTCCAAAAGTAAGGGGGAGCTGCTGTGCACATCTATGATATAAATCACCTCTTATGAAAAAGAGAGGGAGTAAGTATTTCTAAACAACCCTGTGAATTCCAATTTATATAACTAATTCTTTTCTCAAATGTTAGTTTGTCATCATTAAAAAGGGAGAGAATGCAATTGGCTAGCTGCCATTGATAGTTGTTTTTTATGATAGCAATAATGAAGATGATGGCAAGACTAAGTCTAAGACCTTCAAGAATAGCTTTAGGACTTAGGATCTTATGTATGAAGCCTTTCTGGATATCTCATTAATTTTGCATGAAAAGATGAAAATGGTTTTAAATTAAATATCCCAAATTCAAATCATGGCTTTGAAAGATCAAATGTTTTAGAGATTGGAAATAGTTTTCAGAGCAATTACAAATGACTTTCTTAACTGTTTTTAACTGAGGTATTCGAATACCCCTCCATGGTATTCGAATAACATGCATCCTTTACATACGCTTCTGTTTTCCAAAACAAAGGTATTTGAATACCCTTCATGGCATTCGAATACAATGCTTCTTAAGAACCTGTTTTAAGTAACAGGTATTCGAATAACCTGATTTCAAAACAACACCTTTTAAACTGAGGTATTCGAATACCCTTAACTGGTATTCGAATAACCCCCATGTGATATGTTTTTTAAAAATACCTTTTATCAGAGGTATTCGAATACCCCCTGATGGTATTCGAATAACCCACGAGATTCTGTTCTGGTTTTTGAAAATGACAGCTAACGTTTTTGCATTTAATATTATTTTAATGGCACCCAACGGCTCTTTTCTTCATTGCTTTATAAATAGAGACCTTGGGTCTCTTCTGAAGGCTGGCCAAACCATTTGAATTATTTGCTTATGTTAAAAACGTGATTCACTATTTTTTTTTCATATTTTCTGTGCTCTTTTCGCCAAAATCTTGAGATATCCTTTAGAGAGCTTTTTAGCGCTTCAACTTGTAATATTTGCTCTAAGTGAGAGTTTCTCTTCATCTATTTTCTGCTTTTGTAAAAAGGTGAGGTATCCCTTAGTGAATTTGTGAGGGTGAGGTATCCCTCAGTAAAAGGGTGAGGTATCCCTTGTTGTAAAGAAGGTGAGGTATCCTTCAAAGGGGGTGAGGTATCCCTCTAGTAAATAGGGTGAGGTATCCCTGTTGTGTAAAGGTTGCAAGCACCTGTTTTAAGCTTGTATTGAATAGTAAAAAATCTCGAACTGTGGTTCGGGGACTAGACGTAGGCCACAAGTGGTTGGTGGTCGAACCAGGATAAATATCGTGTCTGCTCTTCTCTCCTTTATCTCTTTATTTTCAGTAATTTATTTATTATTGCTTAATTATTTATTTACTGTTCTTAAGGCATTTTATCGTCTTTATATATATTCATTATATTGCTTCAAGAAATTTGTATTAAAAAAGGTTTGTGAAAAAGTCTTTAATTACTCAATTCACCCTCCCTCTTGAGTACTGAAGCCACTTGGATAACAGAAGGCCAGTAAGTTCTCCTTTATAATTCCAGGCTTAAGTTCTTTCTTGAAAGCTTAAATCAAGGTGGTCGGAACCTTTGTTGTGATAAAGGTGTTCCCCCACGGGGCAGTGAAAATAGCCCCACTTGATGGATCATCAAGTTTTAAGGTTAATGACCAACACCTAAAACCTTACTTTGGAGGAAAAATTCAAAGGGAGAAGACCTCCCTCACTTTAATAGCTCCAACTTGATGTCCACAAAGTTCTGCCGGGACTATAAATAAGGCCATTTTTGGGAAGGAACCCAATTATGCATATTTTGTGTTTTAAAGTCTTTAGTATGTAATATGTGATTTTTGTAGTTTGATTAAGTTTTTGATATATAAATTGTTATTTGACCTCATGGACATGTTTTATAGGTGTTGGTGACTCATTTTGGCCAAGAGTCCCATTTTGGTGACCCATGGGTCGATTACAGTTTTAACATCAAATTCTTAGACTTCTTAAGTTCACCTTAATACCAAAACACTTTTTTTAGTGAGTTTGAAAACCTTTGCTAAAGGTTAAATTTTATTATTACTTATCAAATTTCATATATGTTCATCAATTAAATTTTTATTTAGCTGATAAAATTCCTTCTTACGTAAACACATAGCAACGCTGTTACTCTCCGTTTTTTGAAGGAAAGAATAGAAAAAAATGAAAGTGACATGATGACAACGTCACGAATGAACGTGGTGAATGAACTCTATCTTTTTGGCGAAAGAAATTGATTTAAATTGCCTATCATTGTTATGAATTACTTTTCATAAATCACATGATATACGTACTTTTCGTTGTATTCCAAGTCGATGAATTTTTCGTTGTTTCATGGAATGTCAAACGCTCTGGATAATTGATTGCAATAAGTTTTGATTGTTCCGATAAAGTTTATTATATTATATTATAATTGATTACTTTGGATAAGTATATTAACAATTTTCAGTTTTAATGATTGCAATAATAAATTAATTTGAGATGATATTATTTAAGATTTGTTAATTATTAAAGTGATTGAATTTTTAAATTAATTTAATCCCAAATAATATGAAAATTATTTTAAAGAATATGCAGTATTAATTTTTATCCATAATGTTATCAATTTAGAATTAATGTATAATAAATTTGTTAATCACTAACGTAATTAAATCCTTAAATTGATTTAATTCTAAATTATATGAAAATTATTTTTTCAATTACTCATAGAATAGATGTTGTGAATGATATAAAAACTATTTATGTATGAGTAAATTGAAGTTCATTGTTATAAGGTATTTATGGATCACCTAAAGGTTAATTAGCTTCTTTTATAATAAATAGACATGATTATTGGTAGTATAAGTGTAGTTTTATTTATATATTTAAAAATAATAAATATTTTTAGTTAATGCATATATCATTACTAATTATGTAAATTTTATTAGCATCATTATGTTTATTACTGTATGTTGATAGATCACTCAAAGGAAAACACTAATATACATTGAATGCTTAAATGATTTATTGTCTAAATCTGTATAGTATGTTAATTTATGACTCAAAGTATTAATATTAGACATGTGATCATTGCAATACTTGTTGTTATGCATTCATATCTCTCATCTGTGCTAATTTTTAATGGACTTAATTTCTATGAATAAAGTGCGCAAATCCAGTTTTACCTTAGGTTAATGAATTTGGATTTGGCTCTTCGAGTAAAGAAACTAGATGCTATTACTGTTTTAAGTATTGATGAAGAGAAAGGTCATTATAAAAACTCAGAAAGATCAAACAGATTGAGTCTGATATACATGAGGATGAGTATAGTTAGCAATATTAAGTCAGCTCTTCCTAAAACAGAGAATGCTAAAGAAATGATGAAGTTAGTGGAAGAGTGCTCCCAAATTGCTAACAAGTCTCTTGTTGGGACATTAATGGATACTTTAACTACCATGAAATTTGATGGTTCTCGTACTATGCATGAGCACGTCATTAAAATGACAGACATTGTAGCAAGACTTAAGTCATTGAGAATGGAAGTTGATGAGAACTTTCTTGTGCAGTTCATTTTGAACTCATTACTGCTTGAGTATAGTCCATTCTAAATGAACTATAATAGCATGAAAAATAAATAGAATGTGCATGAATTGCACAATATGTTAGTTCAGGAGGAAACCATAATTAAGAATAAAGGAAATTACTCTATCCATTATGTGACTGGAAAGAAAGCTTATATATATTTCGAATAAAATTTAACTAAAGTTCCTCATAATAATTGGTGGATTGATTCTGGATGTGCAACTCGTGTTTCTAATTACGTTGCAAGGATTTCCTTACAATCTAAACTATAAGCCTGAATGAGAAGATTGTCTTCATGGGAAATATGGTGAAAGTTTCAGTGGAAGGTGTCGTGACTTACCGTTTAATCCTAGACACTAAACATCATTTAGATTTATTTGAAATTTTGTGTACCTAGTATTTATAGGAATTTAGTTTCTTTGTCTAAACTTGATATTGTTGGATACTCTTTTAGGTTTAGTAATTGATGTTTTAGTTTGTATAAGCATACCTATATGATTGGTTCTGGTATACTTTATGATGGTGTATATAAATTGAATCTTGATAATTTATATGCTGACACTCTTATGACCTTGCATCATAATGTTGGTACTAAATGTAGTTTAGAGAATAAACATTTTGCTTACTTGTAGCATAAACATTTGTGTCACATTTCCAAAGAAAGAATAGAAAAGTTTGGAAAGAATGACATTCTTTCAGATTTGAATTTTACTGACCTTAATATTTGTGTGGATTGTATTAAGGGAAAACAAACAAAACACACAAAGAAAGATGCCACAAAAAGTACTCAACTTCTTGAAATTATACACACTGATATATGTAGACCATTTGATGTCAATTCTTTCGATAAAGAAAAGTACTTTATCACCTTTATTGACGATTATTCATGTTATAGATATGTCTATTTACTGCATAAGAAATCACAAGATTGAATGTCTTGGAAGTTTATGCAAATGAAGTTGAAAGGCAATTGGACAGAAAGATGAAGATCGTGTGGTCAGATAGAGCTAGTGAGTATTATGGAAGATTTGATGAAAGTGAAAATGTCTGGTTCATTGAGAATGGTGAAACCATTAAGAGTGAAGCTTCACGAAATGTGGAGATTAAGGAAATTAGAGTACAAGTTCCTTTAACTTGTGTTTCTACTTATGAAATTGTTGTTCCTCATGTTGTTGAACCGAATAACAATCAAGAAGAACAACAAATTAATGATCCCGAGGTTAACAATGAACCTATAATAGAACAACTACAAGAAATAACACTAAGAAGATCACAAAGAGAAAGGAGATCTGCTATTCTGAATGACTATGTGGTATATCTATAATAGTCAGAAAATGACTTGGGAATTAATGACAATGATCCAATTTTGTTTTTACAAGCCATTAGTAGTGATAATGCTGATAAATGGTTAGATGTCATAAAAAATAAGTTTAAATCAATAGAACATAATAGTGTATGAGACCTTGTGAAATTACCTGAAGGGTACAAAAGATTTAGGTATAAATGAGTCTTTAAGACTAAACGTGACTCTTATAGCAACCTTGAAGGCTACAAGGCCCATCTTGTTGCCAAAGGTTTTACTCAAAAAGATGGCATTGACTATAATGAAACATTTTCGCCAGTCTCTAAGAAATATTCTTTTAGAATTATCATGATAATTGTAGCTCATTATAATCTAGAGCTGCATCAAATAGATGTGAAAACTGCATTTCTAAATGAAATTGAGAGGAAAATGTTTATATGGATCAACCAATAGATTTTTATTTGAGGGAAAAGAACACATGGTCTGTAAACTTATGAAATCAATATACGAACTTAAGCAAGCTTCCGACAATGGTATTTCAAGTTCAATGATACTATAATATCCTTTAGATTTAAGGAAAGTAAGTTTATCTTTCTGATTTTGTATGGTGATGACATCTTACTTGCAACTAATGATCTTGTCTATTAGGTGAGACTAATAAATTTCTCTATAATAACTTTGAAATGAAAGATATGAGAGAGATAAGTTATATGATTGAAATAGAAATATTATGTAACAATTCACAAAGATTGTTGAGTTTGTCTCAAAAAACCTATATCAATAAAGATATAGAAAAAATGAATAAATAATCGACAGGCATATAATTCCAATTTAAAAGAAGGGGACAAATTTAATGTTATGACATACTCTGAAATCATTATTAGTGTCTACATGAATCATTTTATATGTGGTACAAAATCTAGGACTCAAATTTATCTGAGAATTAAAGTGTGAGTGAATAAATAATGAATTAAAAGAAAATAGATTGAGAATGACTCATTAATCTAATGTTTTAGATTTTTTGTTATAAAAATATAATTTGAGTCTACGAGTATGTTTTCTTTTAGGTGAAAAAAAAAAACTCCCTGACAGTTTTTGACCTAACAGAAATGACTATTTGTCATGGCAACAACATAAGCACACCCACACGCCCACCAGAATCAGGACGATTCTATAGAGGACTGCTTTTTTGTTATTTATTTCAATTAATTAAAAACAATTGATGATGATAAGCACGGAATATATGGTTGTGATGACAATGTGGCCAGGAGTTCACGGTAAGGGCTACAAAAGTCAATCGTGCGATGAACTTTATCCAAACAGAATACTTAATTACCCAAATTAATAAAAGAATAATTAAGACGTTTTAATGTTTTTATTTTTTGTATACATCAATTCTATTTCTAATTGATTGCGAAACGAATCCATACACACTACTCAGCCTCAAACTAATTCTACTCTAGTTTGAACTTTGGAGTTGAGAATGACTTCAATAAGCGTGATCTAAAATATAGCTAGCTTGGGCTCGAACCTTGAGTATGAAAGTGTTGAAAATGCCTCTAATCAATAACACGTAGTAATCATGCTCGTGAGATTAATCAGCAATATCATCAAGATATTTCTATAAAAAAATCATATAAAATGACAAATGCTATATAGCAAAAAAAAAAAAATTAACGAAAATATTGACAGAATTTAAAGATGATTATTGAATGAAATAAAGTGATAATTACAATCACAAATTCATACAAGAATTGAAATGTGTATCAACTCATTTTATTAAAAATTGTTAATAATTTTTTTTGAATGTCGAGCATTTTCTATAAGAATAGATAAATCTTTTCTGAATATAACTTAAATTGAACTATTCTTAAGTTAGGATTTCGGTGACATTTAGTTAATATACAAAGATGTGTAAATATATATGTTCCTCATAACTTGTTACACATCTTTAGATAATTCCGTTCGACACCCAAAATGTCTGGGATTGAAATGATCAATATATAAGACCATCTTTATATTATATATTGTATTTTTAACTATTTTTATTTTTTATTTAATGAATAGATCATATATATTAAATATTATTATTACATATTAATATAAAATTTTAAAACTAAAAAATTAATAATAATGAGTAAAGTTTATAATAAAACAATATTCTCTCCCATCGTTAAAACAAAATATAAGTGTTCTCTTTTTTTTTATTAAAATTTTTTTTATTAAAATCAATTTTTTTTATTAAATGAGTAAAAAATTAAATAATTAAAATGCCACAAATTTTAAGTATACTTAAAAAAAATTAAATTTTTTATTTAAAATAAATTTTGAAAATCGTTAATGTCCACAGAAAATTGTAGAAGTTGGCGATCTCCGTCAAGATTGTCCTTAGCCCTTTCACTTTGGTTTCGTCAAGATTCCCTGCGTCGCCTTTCGTGGCTCATCCAAGATCGACGCAAACTCATATTTGTCTTTTTCTTATCCATTCCATTGCTTATCTCTTTAGATTTTTCCACTGAATAGGCCAGCGAAGCCAAGTGACCACTCTCACCTCCACTTGGTACGTCTCATATTCAACTATTTCCTTCCTAAAATCTCAATACAAAAAAACACCATGACTCTCGTCTCAACTTTCTTTCAAAACCTAAAGGATTCCATAATCAGCGAGGGTTGGTATAATCACACCGCAACCCTCCTTTTTACCTTATTGTTCATTTACGCATGTCTTTTCTTCCTCAAACCCAAAACCCACAGGCTCCCACCGGGCCCACCGGGCCTCCCCTTCTTCGGGAACCTTCTATCCCTCGATCCGGAACTTCACTCCTACTTCACCGATTTGGCCCGAACCTATGGCCCGATCCTGAAACTCCGTCTCGGTAGCAAGCTTGGCATCGTCATAACCTCACCTTCCATGGCTCGCCAAGTTCTCAAAGACTACGACACCGTTTTCGCCAACCGTGACGTCCCAGCCGCCGCCAGGGTGGCCACCTACGGCGGAGCCGACATCGTATGGACCCCTTACGGACCCGAGTGGCGGATGCTGAGGAAAGTTTGCGTGCTCAAGATGCTCAGCAACACCACCCTGGACTCCGTGTATGAACTCCGAAGAAGCGAGGTCCGAAAAACTGTCGGGTATTTTTATAATCGTGTCGGGTCTCCGGTGAATATTGGGGAGCAGGTGTTCCTGACGGTGCTGAACGTGATCACGAACATGATGTGGGGTGGAGCGGTGGAAGGGGTGGAGAGGGAGAGCCTTGGGGCGGAGTTCAGAGAGGTGGTGGCGGAGATGACGGCGCTGGTGGGGAAGCCGAACGTGTCGGACTTCTTTCCCGGGCTGGCCCGGTTCGACTTGCAAGGTGTGGAGAAACAGATGCATGCGTTGGTGCCGAGGTTCGATGGGATCTTTGAGAAGATGATTGGTCAACGGGTGAAGATGGAGGTGGAGGGGAAGGGGAAACAGAGCAAGGATTTTCTGCAGTTTTTGTTGAATTTGAAAGAGGAAGGTGATTCCAAGGCACCACTCACCATGACCAAACTTAAGGCCCTGCTCATGGTATGTTAATTTTAGAAATTTCACTTACCCGTTTATGATAGTGTCAGTTTGTTGGTTAACAAAAGGTCATAGGAAATCAACACTTAACACGAGGGACGGATCCACTTATTAGAAAGTGAGAGCACATGTTTTCACTTAATTTTGAAAAAAATTATTATTCATAATAATTATATGTAATTTTTATTCTATTTATATTTTTAACTTCGCTCTGACATAATGGATAAATAATTAAATTTGTAATCAAATAAGTTAAAATACATCTAATATTTTTTTAAACTGCATAAAGATTATTTATATATATATATATATAAAGAGAAAAATATTTAATGATATAAATAATAAAAAAGATTATTTAGTAAAATATGAATCCAAAAAAATTAATTATAAATCAATCTTTTATCATTTAATATTAATATATCTTTTAATATATAGATATAATTATTTAAAACTTTTTTAATATATTTATATGTTACCTTTGTCTTACTTTTAAAATTTTTGAGTCGTCACTACTTCACACGATAATATTAGGTGAAGATAGAAATCAGTCTCACAAATTTTAATTATTAAAAGAGTCATACTATTTATGCACTATATATATTTGTGTGTTTCTCTTCATTTAATATCCTCGTGTAAAAATTTTACATATGAGAATTCATTTCCTCACAATTATCATAATGTCATTTACATATACTTCTTTGAGTATATGTTAACATTTAATTGTGCTTGAAAGGGAAAATATAATTAACAACTAAGAGTAGAGGGTAGGAAATCATCAATGAATCAAATCAATTTAAATTGAAAACAGCAAATCATTGAAGTCAAACTAAATCTTTTAATTTTAATTTTGTTTGATTTTTACTTTATGAAAATCGATTAATTTTGTTAGATTTTTTGCTTTTATTTTTAAAATAAAAAGAAACTAAATTAAATTGAACTTTATATAATTTTTCTTTGCTAACATATATAGTAGGGAGAATTGGCTTTATCAGATTTGGGGATGAACTTATACAATTATATACATGGACAGGACATGGTGGTGGGTGGATCTGACACATCATCCAACACAATTGAGTTTGCAATGGCAGAAATGATGTACAATCCGGAGGTAATGAAGAGAGTCCAAGGGAATTGGAAGCTGTAGTTGGCAAACATAACATGGTAGAAGAGTCACACATTCATAAGCTGCCCTACTTGCATGCTGTGATGAAAGAAACCCTACGGTTGCACCCTACACTTCCACTTTTAGTCCCTCACTGCCCCAGTGAAACGTCGACTGTAGGAGGTTACACAATCCCAAGGGGATCCGGGTGTTTGTGAACGTGTGGGCTATACATAGAGACTCTTCCATTTGGGAGAAACCACTAGAATTTGATCCTACAAGGTTCTTGGATGCCAAATGGGATTACAGTGGGAGTGACTTCAATTATTTCCCTTTGGGTCCTGGACGAAGAATATGTGCAGGAATAGCAATGGCTGAGAGAGAGGCAGTTTTGTATTCTCTTGCCACACTTGTGCACTCATTTGATTGGACAATACCCCAAGGAGAGAAGTTGGATGTATCAGAGAAATTTGGTATTGTTCTGAAAAAGGAAATACCTCTGGTTGCCATCCCCACCCCACGATTGTCCAATCCAGATCTTTATAAATAGAATTGAATACAATATTCATATAATGATTAAGGGAATCTGTGTTCAACACTCGACACTACAATCATTTGCACTTTATGTATATTCATTCTCTTTTAAATGTTTTGAATGAAAGAATCTATATCAGTTATGTTTGATGCGTTGAGATGACCAAAATAGCTCAAATTCTGCTAAATCTGCAAAATTAGCCGAGACAAAACCAAAAAGAAAACTTATATATAAGTTTTGTTATTGGTTTCTAATGGTCGTATGTAATGATATAAGCTAAAGCATCCTAATGAATGGCCAAACCTATGGAAGATCTGCAAGACCAACGTTGCGCATGATGTAATTGCCATTAACACAAAGGCCGGATGATGATGACCTGCATAGAAACTTAAAGAAAGATGCAGAGATTCACAATCCTTGATTCCATAAGATCGAGTTTAGTTTCTTTGCGTCATATAGAGTTTTTAACTGTCAATATGCACTTTATTGAGTTACCTAGTAAGGGTATTTTTGGATCGGTTTGAATCAGTTTTGAAGCAAAAAATCATCCTATCCAAACAAATTAAATATCATCGGTTCAGTTTAGATTGGATGAATTTCAATAACTAAACCGATCTAATCTAAATCGATTTTAATCGGTTTGGTTTGGATTGGATAATTCGATTTCTAATCAATGATGCAATTTAAATGAAAACAATACATAACAACAACAAACAATACACAACAACAAGAAGGAGGCAGATCTGGAAGGGGGGACGCGGTGGAACCGCACGGTGGGGGAAGGGGGATGGGGCCGAAGTGGAGGGGGAGGCGCGGATCTGCTCTGGAGGAAGATCTGGGGGTGTAGGCGCAGATCTGGAGGCAGATCTTGTAACATCCCGAAAAATATCTATTTAAGTATAAATGATCATTTTATATTATTCTTGATTTTTAAGAATTTTTTAGAAACGACGAATATTTTAATATATTTCTCGTTTTGCGTATACACTGAGCTGAGAATTGCTGAGGTCAGTGTAACGCTCCGAAAATTAATTATCTCACCACCAATAGCCATTTTCTAATATTTGTGATTTATGTGAATTTTTCTGAAATTTTTCAGAAACGATGAATATTTTAATATATTTCTCGTTTTGCGTGAAACTTGAGCAGAGTCTGGAAAACGACTGTAATGCTTCAAAAATTAGAAAATTATATGACGAATAGTCGTTTTATAATATTTGCAATTTTTGAGAATTTTCTGGGAATTTTTCGGAAACGTCGAATATTTTAGTATATTCCTCATTTTGCATACACACTGAGCAGAACCGGAGAAACACGATGTTTCCTTCGCGAACCTTGGACTATGGACATGTCGACGGGGGATCTTACTAAACTCAAGACTTGACACAGTTTACGAGATTTTATAATTTTCGAGAAATCTTAACAGATAATATAAATCAATAATGCGAAAAAATTTATCTGTCAGATTGATAAAATACTGACTTCTATCAACTGTAACTATTATCCATTGGATAATAGCATGTAATAAAAATCCTATCACATTATCCAAATGAAATCCACTTTATGTCTAATCAATCCACTTTAATTTAAATTTAATGTTAAATAATCAAAGCTTCTTTGAGAAGTTTTGACCAAATAATGACCCAAATGCCCTTGGCTTCCCTTGGAAGCCAACTCTCCTCCTCTCTCTTCTCTCTCTTCATGGCTGGAAGCAGCCCATGGAGTGGGGAAATTGTTTCATTTCATTTATTCTTTTATCACATAATTTCCATAATTATCAAGACACTTTTTCTCTCTCTTCCTTCTTCTTCTTTTTCTTCACTTTGGTTTTCTCCCCCTTCTCTCTACCCATCTCCACGGCCAGCCCCTCTTCTTCTCCCTCAACCATCACAAAAATTACATCTAAATACATTTCCTTAATCCTCTCACCATTCTAAGCATCTTTTCTTCTTGGAGTTTCTTGAAATTCCTCCATCTTCACCATTTTCTCCAAGCTCCAAGCTTTGAGCTTTTTGGGTAAGTTTCATGACCATTCTTCCTTTCCTTTCATTTTGTGGTTATGGTATTCATGTTGGTTATCCATGCTTCATTTTTCAAGCATTGGTATTGATTTAACAAAGTCACCATTTTTAGGGTTCTTGGTGGGTGCAAATCTGAAAATTCAAAGAAGATTCTTGGTGTTCTTCTTGTCCTCTTCACTTAGGTAAGAGGAAGACACTCCTCCTCAACCTCTATTAGCATCTAGGAACCTTGGTTGTATGATTTGTGGAAAAACTCTAATGAGGGCTATTCTTTAAATTGATTGATTATTATGTTTATGAGATAAATTTGTGATGATTGTGATCTTGGATTGATGGATTGTAATTGGAAATATATCGGATTGGATTTTGTGATGAAAAATGGGAGAAAAATATTGAAGAAGCCTTCTTGGAGGCTCACGGTTTTAGGCTAGGATTTTAGGTGAATTGGTGATTAAATTGTAACTTGCATAAGACTTAAATTAATCAATGGATAACATAGAATTTAGTGGAAGAAAAATTTGGAATGGAAACTCCTATGAGGGCTACGGTTTTGGGGCCAAGAAATGAGGGTTTTTGGTGAACTAATTTAACAAGTGAACAATTTAAAGAACTAAGAGAATGGCATGCAAGATGATGACTTGAAAGGATTTGAAATTGGAGCCATTGTGAGGCCACGGCCTCTAGGGCATTTTTTAGGTGTAAGTAGGTGATTTTGGTAAGTTGGGAGCATAAACAATTATGTGATTAAAAACCTATGTAATGGGATAGTTAATTGATGAATTGGAAGAATTTAATAAAATCAAGACTTCATAAATCTTAAAGGACTAAGAGTAAAAGTATCATAAGATTTAAGGTAATTCTAAGTGAGTGAAGAACATGAGAGTGTGAGGCCTAAGAGCTTAAACAAATTGCAAGTTATGGGAAATTGAATCGCCTTGGAATATTAAATTGATTACAAGAATTGATTTTGAACATGAACCTTGAAAAGGGAAACAAATTCTAAGTTAGGATTCATAATGAACCTAATGACGCATCAATTGACTTGATCTTTATATTATGATGTTATGGGTCCATGTCAGTGACCATTTGTATATTGATGCTTATATTGGCCTAATATGGCATGTTATGGAATTGTATGGGATTGTGGATCATACATGTTCATGCATAGTATCTTATGCATTGTGAATGTCCTTGTGGACTGTTGTAAGGCCAAGTTGCCTAGGAGATTGAACACACCTTAGTGCGGGTGCGAGTAGACAAGTATGGGTTATGTTATGACCTCGGGGGCGTCGGGGTGCGGGTCCTTCACAAGGGGCAGTTGGTAGCTCCTCTGCCTGTGGGGCAAACCGATGCAAACGCACCGACGATCCAGACTTGACACTGTCCTATATCGTGATCTAGTGTAGAATGTCTGTACAATGCCATGATTGTGCACGAGAAAATTTATTGATAAGACTGGCCTCGGAGTGAGTTACGTACATGTCTCCTGATCTTTCTCTCCGACTGTTTGGGTTTAGCTCCATGGAATAGGAATTTGGAAAAGCATGCATGTGAGTCATGATATACATTGTCATTGTTAATATAATATTTTTTCATATCTATGACTGATTTGGTTATTACTGTGATGACTATCTGCCTGGAACTGTTTATTTGCTTACCGTTGGAATTACTGCTTATTAGTTGAATATGATATTCTGAATTGCTATTTGGGGACGTGGCGCCGTGCTGTTTCTAGTTGCTATAATTGGTAATGATGGTAGGATGTCTTACCTTTTTCTTGTATCTCTATTACTTGTTGTATGTGTGTATACTGTATTGGTCGAAGACGACGGCAAGGAGGCGGAAGATCCCGATTTTCCCGGCTTCTGGCCCCAACAAGATTAACTTCTACTGAGACGATGGCGGCACGTATGCCCGAATTTCTTAGTGATGTGCGTCTGACCTTCGTCAGAGGGCCAAAGTGCTGGCATATCAACTTGAATTCCGATCGCTGCGTCTACTTGGGAGATGTGTCGATTGCCCTAGCCTGGAGACGTCATGAGGCACCTGTCCTCACCTGCCACATCAGCCTGCGACTGGAGTTTTACTTGTCCATCCGTGAGATGTGGGGCGATCGTTACTATACCCCACGGGAGGACTCCTTTGATTCCATCGCTTGGGCTCCGTCCCATACTTCTGTGGTTCCCATGGAGGTTTCCTTGAAAGAGGAGGATCCTGCTGAGGATCCTGATACAGTTCCTCCTCCTCTGAGGGATTGATTTTGCTGGTAGCTACTGATGGCTGCTAGTGATTTTTATTTTGGGGGCCTGATGTATTACTTTTTGGTGGGCTGTATATTTTGTTATTTCTGGGGGATGTATATGCATGATTCCTTGGGGCAAGTATAGTTTTGCTTTTTGGAGATGTCCAGGCTTGTATTTAAAATATAGTTATGTTAAAATATATATATAAGTGTATGTTATTCAGGCGCGAATTCTGTGTACTGTTTTATTCTTTACTGTTATCCATATTCCGCGCTATTAAATTAACAAAACAAAAAAAAAATATACTGCCATTTTCCTACGTATTAAAGTATCAAGCAAGTTAACTTTTAATTAATTGAACCAGGTCTTCATTGTCGTTTAAAAATTTAATTTTCGCATTTTCTTTTATTTGACAATGTGACGTTCCCTCCCAAAAATGGGTGTTACATTAAGTTGGTATCAGAGCCCCGGTTTATGTCTTCTTTGGCTCTTGTGTGTGAGTCTGTCTTGTTTGTGCTGTGTGAAATCTCTGTGGTTTGTGTTTTGAAATGAATTCCTCTAACTTACCTTGTGGTTTTCAGTTAACCTGATTTGAGAAAGAGTAAGATGGCGAGAAGTGGAGAAATTGCAGCTGCTGTTGAGGCAATGCAGCGGATGGCAGAAGTCATCGCGCAGCAAAATGAGCGTGCGGCTCAACAACAGGAAAGAGCTGCTCAACAGCTCGAGGCGACTGCCGATGCCCAGAACTTAGCAGAGTTTCGTCATCACAACCCTCCACAATTTAAGGGAGAATTTGATCCGGATAAGGCTAGTCTGTGGATCAAAGAATTAGAGAAAGTCTTTCGTGGCATGAACTGTGCCGAAGACAAGAAGGTGAATTATGCTACTTTCATGCTTGTGGGCAACACCGAAGACTGGTGGAACGGAGCTCAGAGAGCATTGGAAGTCGAAGGAACTGACATCACATGGGATGTGTTCAAGAACAAGTTCTTGGATAAATATTTTCCTGCTAATGCGAGACATGCGAAAGAGCTGGAGTTCCTCAACTTGAGACAGGGGAACATGACCGTCAGTGAGTATGCAGCTAAATTTGAGAACCTGGAGAAGTTCTCAACACACTACCAACACCAAACCGATGAAGCCTGGAAGTGTTGGAAGTTCACCGAGGGATTGAGGTATGAGGTGAAGAAAGCTGTGATCACCCTGACGATGAAGGTATTCTCGGAAGCGTTAGACACTTGTTGTAAAGTTGAAGCCTTGGAACAGGCTAGAGACTCGAGAAACAGGAGCTTTGGGCCTGTACGGTCCCAAAGAGGTGGAGGCAGTGGTTCAAACTGCTTCCAAAAGAAGCCTTATTCCCGACCAGCGGGAAGTCAGTAGCAAACTGGTGGAAGTTCTGGTGGAGGTTCTTCTGGGAACCGAATTAGCCAAAATGCAACATATCCTTCTAAATGCCTGAAATGTGGGAAGGATCATCTCACGAGAGATTGCACGATCAAGGGAATCATCTGCTTTAGATGTGGCAAACCGGGTCACATGTCTAGAGACTGCAATCAAGCAAAGGCTGAACCTTCAGTCAATGTGACTCGAGCCAAGAAACCGCAAGCCGGAGGTCGAGTTTATACTATGAGCGGAGCTGAAGCCTCCGAATCCGAAGACTTGATTCAAGGAGAAGGCACCATAGAAGGTAATCTTTTAAAAGTACTGTATGACTCTAGGGCAACCCATTCTTTCATATCATATGACTGTGTGCTACGACTTGGCTTACCTGTGGCTGAACTACCTTTTGAATTGACTGTTTCAACCCCCACTGATAAACCGGTAGTTACTACCAAAGTCTGTTTGAAGTGTCCCTTAATTGTTGAAGGCCGAATCTTTTCTGTCGATTTGATTTGTTTACCTCTTTCACAGTTAGATATAATCCTAGGGATGGACTGGTTATCTTCCAACCATGTTCTATTAGATTGTTCTAGAAAAACCATAGTTTTTCCTGTGGATGAGAATTCTAGATACTTGACGGCCAACCAAGCATGAGCTTTCTTGAAAGAAGGAGCTCAGGGGTACATGCTACTATCTTCTTTGAAAATCGAGAGCGAGGCCGACTGGACACTATTAGGTAGTGAAAGAATTCTCCGAAGTTTTTCCGGAAGAAGTACCTGGTTTACCACCGACACGTGAGATCGAGTTTGCTATTGATCTGGTACCGGGAGCTGGTCCCGTGTCTATAGCACCTTATCGGATGTCGCCAACGGAATTGGCTGAGCTCAAGAAACAGCTAGAGGAGCTTTTGGAGAAACAGTATGTTAGACTGAGTGTTTCACCATGGGGAGCACCAGTATTATTAGTTCGGAAAAAGGATGGTACATCAAGATTGTGTGTGGACTATAGGCAGTTGAACAAATTGACAATCAAGAACAAGTATCCACTCCCAAGAATTGATGATTTAATGGACCAACTAAAGGGAGCAGCAGTGTTTTCGAAGATCGATTTGAGATCTGGGTACCATCAGATAAGAGTGAAAACGGAGGATGTGCCCAAGACTGCTTTTCGTACCCGATACGATCATTACGAGTACCTTGTGATGTCGTTTGGTGTTACAAATGCACTTGCTATCTTCATGGACTACATGAACAGGATCTTTCGTCCTTACTTGGACAAGTTTGTTATCGTCTTCATTGACGATATCCTGATATATTCCCAGAATCAGGAGGATCATCACCTTAGCATAGTTCTTCAGATTCTAAAGGAGAAGGAATTGTATGCCAAGCTGTCGAAATGTGAGTTTTGGCTTGATGAGGTGAAGTTTTTAGGCCATGTGATCTCGAAGGAAGGGATTGCAGTGGATCCGTCGAAAGTAGAAGCAGTATTACAGTGGGAGCAACCAAAGTCAATGACGGAAGTTCGTAGCTTCGTGGGTTTAGCCGGATATTACAGAAGATTTATAGAAGGGTTTTCCAAGATTGCTGGACCGCTCACTCAGTTGACGAGGAAGAATCAAGCTTTTGAATGGACTGATAGCTGCGAGCAGAGTTTCCAAGAGTTGAAGAAACGACTGACTACCTTACCAGTATTGGTACTACCTGATCCGAATGAGCCATTTGAGGTGAACTGTGACGCTTCGTATTAAGGATTGGGATCTGTTCTTATGCAACACCGAAGAGTGGTAGCTTATGCTTCGCGACAGTTGTGAGTACACAAAAAGAAGTACCCTACACATGATTTGGAACTTGCGGCTGTGATTTTTACTCTAAAGATATGGAGACATTTTCTCTATGGGGCAACATTCAACATCTTCAGTGACCACAAGAGCTTGAAATATTTGTATGATCAGAAAGAGCTGAATATGAGGCAGCGGAGATGGCTAGAATTCCTGAAGGACTATGATTTCCAGTTGTTGTACCACCCTGGCAAGGCGAATGTCGTGGCTGATGCCTTGAGTGAGTAAAGACCTATCGGTGCTTTCGCCTTGATGATTAAGGAAAGAGACCTCATAGAACAATTTAGGGAGGTATGGTCATTTGTTAAGTTAGAACCCGGAAGGATTTGTATGAATATGGTCACCATCTCAAGTGAGCTAATGGATGACATACGGGAAAAACAAAAGGACGATGAATTCTTGCAAGAAGTGAGAGAATTAATAAGGCAAGGCAAAGAGACGGAATTTGAAGAAGGAACGAATGGAATTATGAGATTCCGGGGTAGAGTTTGTATTCCCCGTGACCAAGAGCTTAGGCGATATATTGTGAAACATGCTCACACCAATAAGCTGAGTATGCACCCAGGCATAACTAAGATGTATCAAGATCTAAAGAAATTGTTCTGGTGGCATGGAATGAAGAGCGACGTCACTAGATGTGTGTCGACTTGTATAGTTTGTCAAAAAGCTAAAGTGGAACATCAAAGACCAGTAAGATTGCTACAACCATTGTCTATTCCTGAATGGAAATGGGACAGCATTGCGATGGATTTGTTGTGGGTTTGCCGAGGACAAAGAAAGGACACGACTCGATATGGGTAATAGTGGATCGACTCACGAAGTCAACCCATTTTCTCCCGATCAACATGAGGTATAGTTTGGAGAAGTTGACCCAGCTTTATATTGGAGAGATCGTTAGGCTACATGGTGTGCCTACGAGTATTGTTTCGGATAGGGATCTGAGGTTTACTTTGAAATTTTGGCAGAGTTTGCAAGTATCGTTGGGAACAAAGTTACGTCTGAGTTTGGCGTACCACCCACAAACCTATGGTCAATTTGAAAGGACGATCCAATCTTTAGAAGATTTGCTTAGAACTTGTACTATGGAACAAACTGGATGTTGGGATGAAGTTCTACCACTGATAGAGTTCACCTACAACAACAGTTATCATTCGAGTATAGGGATGGCACCCTATGAAGCTCTGTATGGATGACGGTGTCGAACACCATTGTGTTGGTACCAAGACGGAGAGCGTCTTACGATTGGACCAAATATCATTCAGCAGACGACTGAGAAGGTTAAAATGATTCAAGAGAAGATGAGAACAGCTCAGAGTCAGCAAAAGAGTTATGCAGATAAGAGGAGGGAGCCTCTTGAATTTGAGGAAGGTGAGCATGTATTCTTGAAAGTCACACCCACGACTTGGGTTGGCCGGGCCTTGAAATCTAGAAATCTTACTCCAAAGTTTCTTGGACCTTACCAAATCCTTCGCCGGATAGGTCCAGTAGCCTACCAGATAGCCTTACCCCCTTTTCTTTCCAACACACACAATGTCTTCTATATGTCACAACTTCGTAAGTATTTGCCTGATCCAAGTCATGTCATAGCACCGGACACAGTACAGTTAAAAGAGAACTTGACCTATGAGGCGCCTCCTGCGAGAATCGATGACCGACGAATAAAACAACTCAGAGGAAAGGAGATCCCATTGGTGAAAGTGATTTGGAATAAAACGACTGGTGATGCAACTTGGGAGCCAGAAGACAAGATGAGAGAGCAACATCTGGAACTATTTTGAGGTATGTAAATTTCGAGGACGAAATTCCTTTTAGTAGGGGAGTGTTGTAACATCCCGAAAAATATCTGTTTAAGTATAAATGATCATTTTATATTATTCTTGAATTTTAGGAATTTTTTCGGAATTTTTCTAAACGGTGAATATTTTAATATATTTCTCGTTTTGCGTGCACACCGAGCCGAGAATTGCCGAGGTCGATGTAACGCTCCGGAAATTAATTATTTCACCACCAATAGTCATTTTCTAATATTTGTGATTTATGTGAATTTTTCTGGAATTTTTCTAAACGATGAATATTTTAATATATTTCTCGTTTTACGTGAAACTTGAGCAGAGTCTGGAAAACGACTGTAATGCTTCAAAAATTGGAAAATTATATGACGAATAGTCATTTTATAATATTTGCAATTTTTGAGAATTTTCTGGGAATTTTCCGGAAACGTCGAATATTTTAGTATATTCCTCATTTTGCATGCGCACTGAGCAGAACCGGAGAAACACGATGTTTCCTTCGCGAACCTTGGACTATGGACATGTCGACGGAGGATCTTACTAAACTCGAGACTTGACACAGTTTACGAGATTTTACAATTTTCGAGAAATCTTAACAGATAAAATAAATCAATAATGCGAAAAAATTTATCTATCAGATTGATAAAATACTGACTTCTATCAACTGTAACTATTATCCATTGGATAATAGCATGTAATACAAATCCTATCACATTATCCAAATGAAATCCACTTTATGTCTAATCAATCCACTTTAATTTAAATTTAATGTTAAATAATCAAAGCATCTTTGAGAAGCTTTGACCAAATAATGACCCAAATGCCCTTGGCTTCCCTTGGAAGCCAACTCTCCCCCTCTCTCTTCTCTCTCTTCACGGCTGGAAGCAGCCCATGGAGTGGGGAAATTGTTTCATTTCATTTATTCTTTTATCACATAATTTCCATAATTATCAAGACACTTTCTCTCTCTTCCTTCTTCTTCTTTTTCTTCACTTTGGTTTTCTCCCCCTTCTCTCTACCCATCTCCACGGCCAGCCCCTCTTCTTCTCCCTCAACCATCACAAAAATTACATCTAAATACATTTCCTTAATCCTCTCACCATTCTAAGCATCTTTTCTTCTTGGAATTTCTTGAAATTCCTCCATCTTCACCATTTTCTCCAAGCTCCAAGCTTTGAGCTTTTTGGGTAAGTTTCATGACCATTCTTCCTTTCCTTTCATTTTTGTGGTTATGGTATTCATGTTGGTTATCCATGCTTCATTTTTCAAGCATTGGTATTGATTTAACAAAGTCACCATTTTTAGGGTTCTTGGTGGGTGCAAATCTGAAAATTCAAAGAAGATTCTTGGTGTTCTTCTTGTCCTCTTCACTTAGGTAAGAGGAAGACACTCCTCCTCAACCTCTATTAGCATCTAGGAACCTTGGTTGTATGATTTGTGGAAAAACTCTAATGAGGGCTATTCTTTAAATTGATTGATTATTATGTTTATGAGATAAATTTGTGATGATTGTGATCTTGGATTGATGGATTGTAATTGGAAATATATCGGATTGGATTTTGTGATGAAAAATGGGAGAAAAATATTGAAGAATCCTTCTTGGAGGCTCACGGTTTTAGGCTAGGATTTTAGGTGAATTGGTGATTAAATTGTAACTTGCATAAGACTTAAATTAATCAATGGATAACATAGAATTTAGTGGAAGAAAAATTTGGAATGGAAACTCCTATGAGGGCTACGGTTTTGGGGCCAAGAAATGAGGGTTTTTGGTGAACTAATTTAACAAGTGAACAATTTAAAGAACTAAGAGAATGTCATGCAAGATGATGACTTGAAAGGATTTGAAATTGGAGCCATTGTGAGGCCACGACCTCTAAGGCATTTTTAGGTGTAAGTAGGTGATTTTGGTAAGTTGGGAGCATAAACAATTATGTGATTAAAAACCTATGTAATGGGATAGTTAATTGATGAATTGGAAGAATTTAATAAAATTAAGACTTCATAAATCTTAAAGGACTAAGAGTAAAAGTATCATAAGATTTAAGGTAATTCTAAGTGAGTGAAAAACATGAGAGTGTGAGGCCTAAGAGCTTAAACAAATTGCAAGTTATGGGAAATTGAATCGCCTTGGAATATTAAATTGATTACAAGAATTGATTTTGAACATGAACCTTGAAAAGGGAAACAAATTCTAAGTTAGGATTCATAATGAACCTAATGATGCATCAATTGACTTGATCTTTATATTATGATGTTATGGGTCTATGTCAGTGACCATTTGTATATTGATGCTTATATTGGCCTAATATGGCATGTTAAGGAATTGTATGGGATTGTGGATCATACATGTTCATGCATAGTATCTTATGCATTGTGAATGTCCTTGTGGACTGTTGTAAGGCCAAGTTGCCTAGGAGATTGAACACACCTTAGTGCGGGTGCGAGTAGACAAGTATGGGTTATGTTATGACCTCGGGGGCGTCGGGGTGCGGGTCCTTCACAAGGGGCGGTTGGTAGCTCCTCTCGCTCGTGGGGCAAACCGATGCAACGCACCGACGATCCGGACTTGACACTTGTCCTATATCGTGATCTAGTGTAGAATGTCTATACAATGCCATGATTGTGCACGAGAAAATTTATTGATAGCACTGGCCTCGGCAGTCGAGTTACAGACATGTCTCCTGATCTTTCTCTCTAACTGTTTGGGTTTAGCTCCATGGAGTAGGAATTTGGAAAAGCATGCATGTGAGTCATGATATACATTGTCATTGTTAATATTTATTTTTCCATATCTATGACTGATTTGGTTATTATTGTGATGACTATCTCGCTTGGGCTGTTTATTTGCTTACCGTTGGAATTACTGCTTATTAGTTGAATATGATATTCTGAATTGCTATTTAGGGGCGTGGCGCCGTGCTGTTTCTAGCTGCTATAATTGGTAATGATGGTAGGATGTCTTACCTTTTTCTTGTATCTCTATTACTTGTTGTATGTGTGTATACTGTATTGGTCGAAGACGACGGTAAGGAGGCGGAAGATCCCGATTTTCCCGGCTTCTGGCCCGAACAAGATTAACTTCTACTGAGACGATGACGGCACGTATGCGCGAATTTCTTGGTGATGTGCGTCTGACCTTCCTCGGAGGGCCAGAGTGCTGGCATATCAACTTGAATTCCGATCGCTGCGTCTACTTGGGAGATGTGTCGATTGCCTTAGCCTAGAGATGTCATGAGGCACCTGTCCTTACCTGCCATATCAGCCTGCGACTGGAGTTTTAGTTGCCCATCCGTGAGATGTGGGGCGATCGTTACTATACCCCATGGGAGGACTCCTTTGATTCCACCGCTCGGGCTCCATCCCGTGCTTCTGTGGTTCCCATGGAGGTTTCCTCGGAAGAGGAGGATCCTGCTGAGGATCTTGATACGGTTCCTTCTCCTCTGAGGGATTGATTTTGCTGGTAGCTACTGATGGCTGCCAATGATTTTTATGTTGGGGGCCTGATGTATTACTTTTTGGTGGGCTGTATATTTTGTTATTTCTGGGGGATGTATATGTATGATTCCTTGGGGCAGGTATAATTTTACTTTTTGGAGATGTGCAGGCTTGTATTTAAAATATAGTTGTATTAAAATATATATATAAGTGTATGTTATTCAGGCGCGAATTCTATGTACTGTTTTATTCTTTACTGTTATCCATATTCTGCGCTATTAAATTAACAAAACAAAAAAAAATATACTGCCATTTTCCTACGTATTAAAGTATCAAGCAAGTTAACTTTTAATTAATTGAACCAGGTCTTAATTGTCGTTTAAAAATTTAATTTCCGCATTTTCTTTTATTTGACAATGTGACGTTTCCTCCCAAAAAGGGGCGTTGCAGATCTAGGGGGCGCGGTGGAGTAACACGGTGGGGGAAAGGTGGGATGGGACCGAAGTGGGGCGCGGTTGAGCCATGCGGTGGGGAAGGAGGGGATGAGGCCAAAGTGGGGGAGCGGGAGGCAAGGCATAGTGGAGCCACGTACGGGCGCGGTGGAGCCACATACAAGCGTGGGGGGGGAAGGGTGGATGGGGCTCGATACGGGGCCCGAAAGAGTGAAAGGGGAAGGGAAAGGGGGAATTTCGAAAGAATGAAATGAGATGTTGAAAAAGAGGGAGGTCGTTGGATACTGGGATAGGAGAGCAGCATGTAAATGAAATGAGATATTATGGGCATTTAAGTAAATTTATGTGTATATTTAATGTGGTAATCGATTCAGTTCGGTTTGGATCGATTTTATAAAATTGAACCAAAATTCGAACCGAACCGATCGTTTTTTCAAAATTTTCATCCAAAACAATCTAATCTATTTTGGTTTTTGTCGGTTTTTGGTTTTTTTGGATCAGTTTTCGATTTTTTTTGGATTGGTTTGGATCTGAACACCCCTATTACCTAGTAACGTTTTACGGTAGATAGGAAGTATTGCAAACCACAGATGACTAAACTTGATAACTATATTTAATATTTTATAAGTGACTATTATAATATGCTCCAAATGGTAAGCAATCTTGGCTATTCTATGTAATATGTACAAAATGTTTCTCCCAATTAGACTACCTTATAACCTTATTCCAATAAGGAGTATTAAGTCACTAGACAGAGACTTAATTTGACAAGGCAAAGTTTGTGACATTGACACGCTTATTCATCATAAATCTTTCGGCTGAATTCTCAGTAAAGAAAATTGGGTGGGTTCTTTCCCAATTATCAGTTTAAAATCCATACAAAAGAGTACTCAACCTAACTTAAATTAGAAAACAAGATATCTCATTTACTTGCTATGTGGAAAACTTGCCTCCTTTCAAAGTCATGTGCCTTATCTTCTCAACTAAACACCCTCATCATTTGTCTTAATGCTTTCTACATGCTATCTTTTTGTTGGTTGAGGCCACTCGATCCAATACTTTCTAACATAATCTTATTATGCTTCACATAAAAGTAATTTATATATCTATTGGAATTGGAACCATAGTAACTTAATTTTTGAGAATTTAAGTATGAGTGTAATGTAAGTGTGAGTGAAAAAGTTCCATATTGAATAAAAATGGACAAAGTGAGAATCATATAAAGTGAAAGAACCCATGTACCTAATGTCTTAAGGGGGTGTTTAGTTCATGAATTGTTTTTACATTCTTAAGAATCTTAAGATGGGAATATTTTGCTCCCATATTTGATAAGAAATATAAAAAAGAATACTAGACTTGTTGCTAAGTAAGTTAATTAGTTTTAAAATGATTAAAGAGTTTATTTATATAATAATAACAATTAATATTTATGTAATATAATCTAAAAATAAATAAATTTATGTAAAAAGATGATTGTATCTTTTATTAAAAAGTTTAACACATTGCACAGAGTAACAACTAATTAATTACTTGCATGCATATCTGTTAATCTGTATTTTTTTTATCTGCACAAACTTATACAGTACAAAAGTGTTTAAATATTTTTTTTCTTACGGATGACCCAATTAACTTGACCTAAACCATTCTACAAATATGGGTTAGGTTAGATAATTGAGTTGATTTTTATTCAACCTGGTAGAACTAACCCAACATCAATCAATTTAGGTATGAGATTTTGGTTTTTTTTAACCTATCAAAATCATTCCAACCCAATCACCTTAATTTTATATTTTTAATAATATTTTAATATAAAACAATATCATTTTGATAGAATTTTTTTAAAAATTAAAACAAAAACATGCAATCTGATTGCCTGACCTAAACATATTTGCATATAACATTTTCTCCCTACAGATAGAGATAGTAATAGATTTTCATATAAAATTTGTTGGTGTATGTCCTAGAGGTGAATTTATTTTGAACGTACTTTCTCACATTGTATTATGCTATTTATTGCATGAGATATTTCATTTATTGTGTTATTTATAATAAACATAATAAAGTCCTTAGAATAATAAGTTTAATGCCATAGGACATCAAGTGAATGACTTGATCATGAGATCCTATTGGATAGAAATAGAACACTATTCTTAAATGTCTCTAGTCAAGTATTATTGTTAATCAGGACGACAATAATGCATTGAAACTAGTATGTGGGTAGACTGATGATCATATCTCACGGTTGTGGGTAGACAAGTATTATAGCCCAAAACATTTAAGAGCCATTGGTGATTGTTGGGGGCATTAAATGCTCCAATATAGCCATTAGAAAGTGTGTTATGCTATCCCAAATAACTTGTTATGGGAAATCCATAACTTGTTATGAGCCTTTTAAAAATAAAGCCTTTGTTACTAGCTTTTAGAATAACTTGTTATGAGAAATCCATAACTTGTTATGGGAAACCCATAACCTCTTATGGGGAATCCATAATCTATTATGAGAAATTCATAATCGGTTATGAGCTTTAGAAAAAACATGTTAAAAAGCTCCTGACTTGATCAATAACTAGTTATGGATATTTCATAATCGGTTATGACATGTTTGTTTTGAAAAACTGATTTTAAAATGGTCATAACTTTTTCGTTTCTCATCTGTTTAAAACAAATTACCACTCGTTGGTAAGATCATTGAGTCTACTTTCATATGAAACAAATTTCAGATCAAGACTCAAAATATTTTGAAGGATATAATCAAAAGAGTAACTAAAGTTCAGTTTTGTAAAACATAAACTTGACTATTTTTCATAGACTTGAACAACCACCATAACTAACTTTTCAAAACATGTTTGTTGAGTATTTTAGCATGTGAAAACCATTTGTAAAGATTTGAAAACATATTTGAGCTTAGTGTGATTCCTAAATACCTTTACACAAGATCTAAGTCCTATAAGCTAATCTTAAAGATCCTTGCGACTTGATTATTGCACTTTCATTTCTTATCCTTGTTTGTTATCATCAAAACCATTGCCTTACTACTTTAGCCAATGCCAACTACACGTGGATCGATACGTGAGTGTCATAAGCGATTCTCATAGTGATAATGGTGTACGTGGTCCTTTGACCTAAAATCACTACGATTCCTACATGAGGAGTTATATGTTTTAATGTCATCAAACGTCATTTATAACAAGGTAATTGTAAAGTTAGTTATTGGACATTTCATGAATCATGTGGAGGGATGTGAGTGACCTAGATGGGATTTGTCCTTCCTACATAACAGGAGTTATATCTTTGGACCCCTTGATTGAGTGAGACTATGAAATACATGACCATGCTCAAATGAGTCAATATGAGATACTAATCTCATTGGTTATTACTATGTCTACTCAAGTATCTGGAAATGGAAGATTGAACTATACAAGGGTGACACGTTCCATGTCTTGTATTCAATCTAGATATCTGGACAAAGGAACTAAACTGCACGGTAACATTGATAAGGTTATGTCAAATCATTGACATTCTCATTACTTGGGTAGCAATGATGTACTGCTAGATACCACTCACTACTTGTAATATTAAAATGATATTTCAATATTACTGGCAACGTTATGAGAACCTGTAAGGTCAAACACTTAGAACAAACTAAATTGGAGTAAATAGAATCCAAGTTCGACTAGGAATTTTATTATGGGCCAAAACTCATAACAAATGAGCCCAAGGCTTCACACCTAACCTTATTGCTGCTCTTTCACTCAAGGCTTCTTGAAAAAGCTAATAGAAGGATTATTAGAGAAGCTAATAAAAAGCTTCTTGGAGAAGCTAATGGAAGGCTTCTTGAAGAAGCTAATGGAAGGCTTCTTAGAGAAGTTAATAAGGGGCTTCCTAGAGAAGCTAATGAGAGGCTTCTTAAAGAGCTATTGAAGGCTTCTTGTATAAAAAAGGCATGGATTGTAACCCTTGCTACACTAAGAGTGAAATAGAGTGACAGGTTTCCTTCTCTTCACAGCTAGCACTGTGTTATGGAGGTAGGACTCCAAGCGGATGTTGGACGTTCGTGGGTCTATTCGTATAGACTACATAGAGGCATCGTCGCTGTTACGGTGTTAGTGGTTTGCATTGATCATATTTCTTCTGGTTTCAAGAGGTAAACTCGAAAATCACGTTTCATGGTTCCCTTTTCGCATAGATCCTTGGTGGGAATTCCTTTTTTCACTGCATTTTGTGTAATAGGAATTCCCAACAGTGGTATCAGAGCCACTTGCGAAACCATGATTCGATCTTTTCTTTTTATATGTTGTATGAAATAACATGATTAGTTATTCTCTTTTTGGTAAAAGATATTATCTTTAATGTGTTGTTTCATAAACCGAATGAATCCTTTGCGAAAACATAATCTATTTGACATGTTGTATGTGAAACCATGCTGTTGTTTTCAAAACCATGAAGATGTTCATACGTTGACTATGAAAACTAGTTTATATGCATGTATGTTTTTGTGAAGATTTCTGGTATATATGTGACATATACAGCGGCGCAGCACAAGGGTTCTAGAAACCTCGTTCTTAGTATGCAGCAGCATCAAGTGTTGATTTCAAGCAAACCTTGTTTCTGGACAGCGGCGCAAGGGGCGGTTTGCCCTTGAACCCCGCCCGCTGACCGAGCCGCAGGAATCTTGTGCTACCTCTACGTAGAGCGTCTTTTCAAAGGCGTGATATTCAATTCTAATTTTATGACTCACAAAATAATAATGTATTATTGTTGAGTTTATATGTTCTTTGTAGTATATGATGCATGGTTATGGCCTTAGTTCTCTTTTTATGCTCTTTTGGTTATTTTAAAGATGGCCTGCGTGTCGTACCTTTCTCTCTACATTCTTGTCATATATTCTTTTCTCACCTAACTCCTCTCGTATGTAAAATGAAGTTTCTATATAATGTAATCTTGATGTGGAGGCAAGAAGATGGTATCAATAAGGATGTTGATGGGAGACGCTTAGTGAAGCTGATTCGCTCCCTAGGTTTAGTTTTTGATACTCTCATTGGCTTAGGAGAATCAATGCGTTAAAGGCCATAACCATGTCACATTCTTTTTATGCTTTACATGTATGAGATGCATGGATGTTTATGATATGTTAAATAGTTTGATATATAGTGAGATCTAATAATATTATAAAAATTCCTTCAAAGCAAATATTAAGTCATTGCCTTCCAATGCGTGGCACTTGTCAAGAATAGTATCAATTAAGTGTAGGTCTGCCAAAGTAGGGTGCCTTTATCTATATTAGTAAGACGCGATGGGATAAAGGTAATATCCAATTGTCAACCATTGGGTCTGACTTAACTAGGCCATTTCAATAGGATTGAGGGCTTAGAGGCATAGAGTTGGGCTTTAGTCCATTAGATGGATTTGAATAAATGTTATTCACCTAACTATCCAAGAGTTGCATGTGATGTAATTGGAAAATTTTTCCTACCTAAATAACCATTTGAGTGATCAGCCAAAGCTGACTCAAAACTAGGTGAAATATGGATCTTGGCCCACTAGAAAATCTTACGATGGGATTTTTCAAGTCAATGCTGAGGGTCATTAATTTGAATAAAATAGTGAGAGACATATTTAATTAAAGACCTTGTTAAATATATTTATGGCATGATACTTTTACTTTGCATATTTATGTTTATAGATTACCATGGCAGCAAACACTTCGAATAACTTGTCATTGCAATTCGTCCTTGAGAAGGACAAATTGTCTAGAACAAACTTTTTAGATTGGTATAAGAATTTTAGGATTGTCCTCAAACATGAGAAAAAGTTATATGTTCTAGAGCAACCCATTCCTGATCCACCTGCTGCAAATGCCCCTAAAGCTGATAGGGATGCTAATAAGAAACATCAAGATGATGTCTTGGACGTCGGTTGTCTCATGCTAGCCACCATGACCTCTGAGCTTCATAAGTAACATGAGAGCACGGATGCATACAATATGATCGTACACCTGAAAAGACTTTATCATGAGCAGGCTAGGCATAAGAGATACAAAGTCTCAAAGGCATTGTTTCAATGCAAATTGGTAGATGGAAGCTTTATTGGTACTCATGTGCTCAAAATGATTAGATACATTGAGAACCTAGAGAGGCTTGGTTTCCCAAAGGGTCAAGAGATGGCCACAGATTTAGTCTTGTAATCGTTGCCAGAGAGTTACAGTCAATTCATGATGAATTACAACATGAACAAAATTGACAAACCTCTACCAGAGCTGTTAAGCATGTTGAGAACTGCTGAACAGAATATTAATAAAGGAAATGCCATTTTGATGGTCCAAAAGAATGAAGGCAAAAAACAGCTAAAGAAGCTTAAGGGCAATTGGAAGAATAAGGGCAAGGATAAATCTAAGCCCAACACTTCCAGCTTTAAACCTGTGGGCGGGGTGACTAAGGAAGGTGTGTGCTTCCACTATAGTCAGACCGGACATTGGAAGAGAAACTGTGGCAGGAACCTGGAGGAGCTTAAGAATAACAAGGGAAATGAGACTTCTACTTCAGGTATTTTTGTTATAGAAGTCAATTTATCTACTAATGCATCTTGGGTATTAGATACTAGATACGAGTCTCACATTTGTGTAAATGTGCAGAATCTGGAAAGAAGTAGACCGTTGATTAAGGGTGAAGTTGACCTACAAGGTGGAAATAGAGCAAAAGTTGTTGCTTTAGCTATAGGGACTTATTTATTATCTTTGCAAATTGGGCTTGTGATAGCTTCACAAATTGTAGTTATTTGTGCCCATATTTGTGCCTTATTGACTGCTTAGTCCCTGTTTTGATGCATGTATGGAAGAGTTTAGCTTCATATTTATATAATTCAATTTCAATGTCTTCCATCATGATTTTGAGAAAATGTTTCTGATTCTTTGATAGATTGAGTACATTTGCATTGGTTAATGAATTGATGATTTCTCTATGGCAGGCAGGGTCCCAACCAAGTGAAGCTTAGAAGATTTGGACCAGATTTGTAAGAGAAATCTAAGATCAAGGATCAGCTTGTCACGCCGCGACGTGGCATGTGAATGCCGCGGCGTGAGACACTCCCCTGTTCAAGCAGAGAGCTACACATTTTGAACGCCGCGGTGCAAAGAAATGAATGCCGCGGCGTCCTTAACCTAAAATGTAACACGCCGTGGCGTGACTCTATTTTCTGAGCCCTATAAATACTGTTGCATTAATTTTCTATAAGGAGTTAGGTTATTTTTAGAAAGCTACGACCAGGGTTTTATATTTTACACTGATAGGAAGCAAAAGTGACCAAGATTGAAGGTCATCTTCACCTTGGAGGAGGATTGGAGCTTGAAGGATCATCCTATTGAGCTTTCTCTTCTCTTTCCTTCACTTTCCTCTCTTTCCATCTCCATGAACATGATTTATTGTGATATTTTCATAGGGTTCATGGCTGGCTAAGCTGTTTATAGGGTTTTTCTTTGAATCCTCTTATGGATATTGATTAATCTTGTAATCCTTTGAGTTTATATATATGATTTGGTTTTTGTTCAATCATATAGTGCTTAATGCTTTGATAGTCTGATCAGCTTTCAATTGATTTGTTAAAATCTAATGAACCTAAACATAGGAATTTAGATTTAAGATCGTATGTATGATTGATGCATGTTCTATTTCATTCAATTGGTTTGGATGCGATGATTCGTTAATAGAATAGAAATATACATATTGGTCATGCATAGTAATTGATTGGGAATAGATCTTAATGAGTGGATTTACACTAATTCTCATGGACACATAGTGAATTAGGTAATGAAAGTATGGTTAATTGACCTAGACATAAGCTTTTAACTAATTTAGATTCCCAAGCTAACCTAACCATTTCATTTATATTGCTCGTAAGGATTACTTATTATCAATAGAAGTAAGAGGTGAAAAAGAATTCCCTATTTTCTAATAATCAACTTAATCCAATTTCACAGCTTTTAAGATCTTTTAATTAATTCGCATACTCTTTCTCAATTTATATGTCCTTGAATAGAAATACTTGAGCTATTGGTTTATAATTAGCACTGGTTTTAACCATTGTCCTCTTGGGAACGATATTTGACTCATAGCTACACTACAAGTGTGATCCGTGCACTTGCGGTAAGTAAAAGAGCGAGCAAGTATTTGGCGCTGTTGCCGGAGACAACGGATTAAATTCAGTAGAGCTAATACTAACAACGAGTTTAAGTAGCTCTAGTTCAAGTTTCTGTTTGTGCCTATTGATTTAATTCATTATTTTTTTTTCAAATTGTTTTAGGTAATTATAAGATGGCAGAAGAAGTCGCTACGCACGAGGTGGAGGACGAAAGTAGCACAAGGTCAATGAGGGAGTTTGCAACTCCTCAGATGGATAATCTGCATTCCAGTATCAGATGTCCTGCCATCCAGGCTAATAATTTCGAGATAAAGCTGACGATCATTCAAATGTGTTACCCAAGTGGCTTCAGTACTCAAGAGGGGGGGTGAATTGAGTATTTAAGAATTTTTCGCAAAAGCCTTAAATAAATAAACTATGCTGAATTTAAATAATAAAAGGCATGAATAAGATGAAGATAAGAAGAACAACTAGAAATTAAATTGCAAGATATAATAAATAAAGTGCAGAAAGACAAAAGATTAAGGAAAGAAGAAAAGCAGACACGATGTTTATCCTGGTTCGACCACCAACCACTTGTGGCCTACGTCCAGTCCCCGAAACACAGTTCGAGATTTTTCACTATTCAATACAAGCTTAAAAACAGTGCTTGCAACCTTTACACAATAGAGCACTTTTCACACACAGGAAACTCTACCCTTGTGCTAAAGCCTCACTGCAGGATACCTCACCCTTACACAAACCTTAGAGAGATACTCTCACCCCTTTGAAGGATACCTCACCTTCTTTACAACAAGGGATACCTCACCCTTTTACCGAGGGATACCTCACCCTCACAATACAAGTATATCAGAGAAATAGATGAAGAAGAGAAACTCTCATTCAGAGCAAATATTACAACTTGAAGCACTATGGAGCTCTCTAAGGATATCTCAAGATTTTGGCGAAAAGAGCACATAAAATAAGAGAAAATAGTGAATCACGTTTTTGACACAAGCAAAAATAATTCAAGTGGTTGGGCAACCTTTAGAAGAGACCCAAGGTCTCTATTTATAGAGCATTTGAGAAAAAGAGCCGTTTAAACAATTAATATCCATTTAAATTTGAATTATAGCTGTTTCTTTCTATTTCAGAAATCCTGTGGTATTCGAATACCATCAGGAGGTATTCGAATACCGTATTCGAATACCATCGAGGTATTCGAATACCTTTGATTAAAAAGCCTTGTAAAAACGTGATACTAGGATGTTATTCGAATACCTTTAAATGGTATTCGAATACCTCGTTGAAAAAAGGCTTTTAACACTTTTAAATGCTTTCAAAACCATGATTTGGATTTGTGATATTTAATTTAAAATAATTTTGAAAATATTTCTTTGTGTCCAAAATCAATGAGATATCCAATGAGTCTCCTTACAAAGACCTTTAAGTCCTAAAGCTAATCTTGAAAACCTTGGACTTGATCTTCTCATCATCTTAATGTTTGTTATCATCAAAATCATTGTCCATGTCACTAGCCAATTACATTCTCCCCTTTTTGATGATGACAAACTAACATTTGAGAAAAGCATTAGTTCATATAAATTGAAATTCACAAAGTTAGTTTAGAGATACTTACTCCCCTTCTTTTCATAAGAGGTGATTTATATCAGAGATGTGCACAATACAGCCTACCCCTTACTTTTGGAATCCAATTTCTATTTTTGTTTTGACTTTTTTTTTCTTGACTTTTCTCAAACAAAGACATTTAAACTTGTTCTCCCCTTTTGTACATTTGATACCATTCTCCCCTTTTGTCATGATCAAAAAGATGGGGCAAGTATTTTTCTCTCCCATTTTATCATATTAAACAATATATGCATGTCCTCAAGTTGAATGAATTTTGTCCATTTAAATTTATGCTTGAGGTAGTGTTCTCCCTACAACAAAATTCAGAGTGCTTTCATTGGTATCCATTAATGTTGGATCCATAGGGGTTAGTCAAACTCATAAGCCAATAAGCATTTAAAACAATGAGGCAAAAACAGCAAATGATTCTCAAGGGCAAAAATATATTTATCGATTAATTTGGCCAAGAAATCACTTGTTTGATATCATTTGTTATCATTTGTTATTACTTGTTATTATGTTCATACCACTTTGATATCACTTGTTGTCAAAATGTAAAGCATTTACCACTTGTTTGATATCACTTGTCAAGATGTTCTAAGCATTTACCACTTGTTAACAAATTCTTATAAATCTGACATATGTCAATAAAAAAACATATATATTAAATATTTCATATACCACTTATTGCACTTGTTCGTATATCAAAACAATAGCCAATTACATTGAGCATATTTTAGAAAAAAATAAAAGGGCAAGAACAAGCCAAGAAATATGCATTTAAGAACATCATGTGATTTTCATATAAGGCATAAATGAAGGCTTGATGAAATAAGATTAAAAGCATGTTATTTGCATTGCATATGCAAGAAAAAAAAGAATAGAAGCGTAGAAACGAAATAGAGAGGACGATGAAAAACTTGCTTTCAGCCATGTGGTATTCGAATACCTCTTGTTGTATTCGAATACCCATCACATTTTATAAACTCGGAAGGAGCAAGTATTCGAATGCCTTGTAAGGTATTCGAATACTCGTATAACATGTAACAAGTACAGAAATTGATGAAGATTTTTCAGGTTATTCGAATACACATTTGGGTATTCGAATGCCCCAACTAATAAAACCACAAGAACTCATGATTGATGTATGGTATTCGAATACCATGGGAGGGTATTCGAATAGACCTATCAGAAAAACATGAATTTTCACGTACAGATGCAATGGTATTCGAATACCACAGGGAGGTATTCGAATAACTCAAACATAAAAGCATATATTTTGCATCCAGAAGGCATATTTGAGATAAGAAAGCTTACCTTTTGATGGAAATACTCATATGAATGCAAGTCCAAGCCTGATAGAGACAAGAAGGAGAGCTTGGAATTTATTATAGTCTTGTGCTTGCAGCAACCACTTTCGAAAATGCCGAAGTTAGCTCTTGGCTATCAAGCACACCTGCAACACAATTCAATTTTTGGTTTTTGGTACCCAAATTTTCTTGGGTCCTTGATTGTCAGTTTTGGGTATAGTGCCCTTAGGAACCCATACCATTTTGGTTCCAATTTTTGTATTGATATTTTTCCTTACATTGCATGTTGAAGCACTATGACCCTTCTTCCCACAATAGAAACATTTAACAAATGGGCTACATGAGATGCTAGAATTAACAAAATAATTTTTATAGGATTTGTGTTGATTATTCGGGTTATATCCTATTCCACCTTTTTGAAAAACAACCATTTGTTTTCCTAATAAAATATTTAAATTTTCTCTTCCACATGTGAATTTGGCAAGGGTGTTCTTTAAATCTTCAATTTCATTTTCAAGCAAATGACATGAAGAACAAGGTAAACAAGTAGAAGCATGTGAGGAATGAGATGAGCATGCATCAATAATTCCCAAAGTTTCATTTTCAATTTTTAATTCTTCAATCTCTTTATTTAAAATTAGAATTTGATTTTCCAAAGAAGAGATAGTTTTCTTAGATGAAGAAATTAATTTAGTGAGCCTTATTGATTCGTCATGCAATTCTTCAAAGGCATCTTGTAATTCATCATAAGAAGGAGATAAGTCGAATTTACCTCGTTGTCGCTTTCTTCTTCTTTTTCTTCTCCTTTGGCCATGAGACAAAGTTGAGCTTCTTCGCTATCCGAGCTATCGTGGAGTCCATGTCGTTGTCATCCCATGCTATGTAGGCTCTTCTTTCTTTCTTTTCCTTGAGTGCCTTTTCTCATACTTCTCCACTTTCCTTTGATAGATTGGGCACTCCATTTTTATGTGTCCCAATTCTCCACATTCGTAGCATTTTGGAGGAGTGGAGGATCCTTCTCCTTTGTGATATGCCTTCTTTTGATGAAGGGGTGGTCTTCTTTGAAACCCCTTTTTGTTTAGGAATCTTCCGAATTTTTTCGCAAGGAGACTAAGATTCTCCTCACTTAGTTCAAAATTTTCAGCATCCTCATCATCATCTTCAAGTATGGAAGAAGTGGCTTTGAGTGCAATTCCCTTCTTCTTCTTATCATGCTCTTCACTTTGATTGAGCCTATTTAGTTCCAGCTCATGTTCTTGAAGCTTTCCGAATAGGGTGGCTAGAGACATTGTTGATAAGTCTCTTGATTCCGCAATAGCCGTTACTTTGGGTTGCCAAATCCTGCTAAGACATCTCAACACTTTGTTAATCAAATCTTCGTTAGTAAAATTCTTTCCTAATGATGCAAGATGATTAACAATGTGGGTGAACCTCTTTTGCATTTCTTGAATGCTTTCTCCTTGGTTCATAGTAAATAATTCATATTCACGAGTTAGAGAATCAATTCTCTAACTCTTAACTTCACTAGTACCCTCATGGGTAACTTGTAAATGTCCCACATTTCTTTAGAGTTTTGCAATTTGAAATTCTAAAAAATTCATCATGCCCCAAGGCTGAGGTAATGATGTTTTTGGCTACTAAGTTATTTTGAACTTTTCTTTTATCATCTTTAGACCAATCACTTCTAGGTGTCTCGGTTTTTACACCATTGACAACGTGTGTAGGTATAAATGCGCCATTTTTGACAGCATTCCACACATCTAGATCAATAGCCTCGATAAAGATTTTCATTCTTTCCTTCCAATATGCATAACCATCCCCATTGAAAAAGCGTGGTCGATTTATGGAAGTTGCTTCTGATAAAACATTTGATGAAGCCATGTACTCTTGAACCGGCTAAGCTCTTTATACAAGAGTCTAGCTCTGATACCACCTGTTACCCAAGTGGCTTCAGTACTCAAGAGGGGGGGTGAATTGAGTATTTAAGAATTTTTCGCAAAAGCCTTAAACAAATAAACTATGCTGAATTTAAATAATAAAAGGCATGAATAAGATGAAGATAAGAAGAACAACTAGAAATTAAATTGCAAGATATAATAAATAAAGTGCAGAAAGACAAAAGATTAAGGAAAGTAGAAAAGCAGGCACGATGTTTATCCTGGTTCGACCACCAACCACTTGTGGCCTACGTCCAGTCCCCGAAACACAGTTCGAGATTTTTCACTATTCAATACAAGCTTAAAAACAGGTGCTTGCAACCTTTACACAATAGAGCACTTTTCACACATAGGGAAACTCTACCCTTGTGCTAAAGCCTCAGCCTGCAGGGATACCTCACCCTTACACAAACTTTAGAGAGATACCTCACCCCCTTTGAAGGATACCTCACCTTCTTTACAACAAGGGATACTTCACCCTTTTACTGAGGGATACCTCACCCTCACAATACAGTATATCAGAGAAATAGATGAAGAAGAGAAACTCTCATTCAGAGCAAATATTACAACTTGAAGCACTATGGAGCTCTCTAAGGATATCTCAAGATTTTGGCGAAAAGAGCACAGAAAATAAGAGAAAATAGTGAATCACGTTTTTGACACAAGCAAAAATAATTCAAGTGGTTGGGCAACCTTTAGAAGAGACCCAAGGTCTCTATTTATAGAGCATTTGAGAAAAAGAGCCGTTTAAACAATTAATATCCATTTAAATTTGAATTATAGCCGTTTCTTTCTATTTCAGAAATCCTGTGGTATTCGAATACCATCAGGAGGTATTCGAATACCGTATTCGAATACCATCAGAGGTATTCGAATACCTCTGATTAAAAAGCCTTGTAAAAACGTGATACTAGGATGTTATTCGAATACCTTTAAATGGTATTCGAATACCTCTGTTGAAAAAGGCTTTTAACACTTTTAAATGCTTTCAAAACCATGATTTGGATTTGTGATATTTAATTTAAAACAATTTTGAAAATATTTCTTTGTGTCCAAAATCAATGAGATATCCAATGAGTCTCCTTACAAAGACCTTAAGTCCTAAAGCTAATCTTGAAAACCTTGGACTTGATCTTCTCATCATCTTAATGTTTGTTATCATCAAAATCATTGTCCATGTCAGCTAGTCAATTACAAAATGATCTAAACTTCTGTACAGTTTGGCGGCTTATCTAATGAGGATCCCAACGCGCATCTCTCAAACTTCTTGGAGATTTGCGATACTTTTAGGCATAATGGAGTATCCGAGGATGCTATTCGCCTAAGGCTTTTCCATTTCTCTTTAAGGGATTGAGCCAAAAGTTGGTTGCACTATCTTCCAGCGGGATCCATTACAACCTGGACAGAGGTATGTACTAAATTTTTGAATAAATACTTCCTCCCTGCAAAGACTGCGGAGATGGTGAATGATATTACATCATTCACTCAGACTGAGTTAGAATCCTTGCTTGAAGCCTGGAAAAAGGTACAAGGATTTACTGAGAAGGTGTCCATATCACGAAATACCACCTTGGCACCAAATCTACTCATTTCATAAGGGCCTGTTACCGCACCATCGCCCAATTGTTGATGCTGCAGCTAGAGGCTCTTTACTCAGCAAATCTTTTGATGAGGCCTTCTAGCTTTTGGAGGAATTAGCTACTAATAGCTACCAATGGCCGACAGTAAGAAACACTCCACTGAGCGTAGGCGGAGTACATGAAGTAGATGCATTAACCTTGCTATCTGCTCAGATGGCAACGTTAACAAGTAGGATGGATAGTATGGGTCAAAATTCACACCAAAGCCCATTTGTTCTGTGTGAAAGGTGCGGAGACACTCATTCAAGTGACAGATGCCCTTCTCTTACAGAAAGTGCATAATATGTCAGCAATTATAGGCCACAGCAAAACAACCTATACACCAGCCAGTATAATCCTGGATGGAGGAACCATCCAAATTTCTCATGGAGAGACAACCAAAGACCCTCTTCCTCCTCCAATGCTCCTAGAAATGAACGCTAGTACAACCCTCCTGGATTCCCAGCCCATCCAAGACAACCAATGCAAGAATGAAAGCCTACATTGGAGGATATGTTCATGCAGTTGATGGCTAAGAATGATGCTTTCATCAACAAGACCGACTCCTTCATGGCTAGGACTGATGCTCACTTATCAAAGAATGATTCAATGATTCAAAGCCAAACGGCTTCAATGAGAGCATTGGAAACTCAAGTGAGACAGTTGGCTAACGCCATCAATAACAAGCCCCTAGGCACCTTCCCAAGTAATACTGTTAATAATCCAAAGGGTGCCTCAAATGAGGATTGTAAGGTCATCTCACTGAGGAGTGGTAAGGACATTAAGGGAAATCCAAAGACTAAATTATTGGAGGATGAATTGGGCAAGAGTCAAGGCCATGAAGAAATAGTCCACAAGGAGGTGGACCTCAAGAAAAAGGATAAGGAAATTGAAAAGGATGAAGAAATTGTCCAAAAAAAAGCTGAGGATAAGAAGGTAGTTAACAAGCCTTATGTACATCCTTTACCTTTTCCTAGTAGGCAAATCAAGCAAAAGATGGATGAGCAATTTAAGAAATTCTTGGAAGTTTTCAAGAAATTGCATATCAACATCCCTTTTGCTGAAGCCTTAGAACAGATGCCCAACTACGTTAAATTCATGAAGGATATTTTGTCCAAGAAACGTAGGCTGGGCGAGTTTGAAACGGTAGCATTGTCTGAAGAATGCAGTGTCATTTTGCAACAGAAGCTTCCCCCAAAGCTGAAGGATCCGAGGAGCTTTACAATCCCTTGCGCCATAGGAGAGAATTTCCTAGGCCAAACGTTATGTGATATGGGGGCAAGCATTAATCTCATGCCCCTATCCATATTCCAGAGGTTAGGTTTGGGGAATGCAAGCCCACATCCGTGGCCCTCCAACTAGCCGATCGTTCATATACTTACTCGAAGGGGATTGTGGAAGATGTCTTGGTAAAAGTGGACAAGTTCATATTCCCTGCGGACTTCGTAATTCTAGATATGGAAGAAGATCATAGGGTCCCTTTGATCCTAGGCAGACTGTTCCTGGCCACCGGGAGAACACTCATAGATGTGCAAAAATGTGAACTGACAATGAGAGTTCAAGATCAAGAGGTAACTTTCAACATATTTAAGGTAATGAAGTTTCCTCAAGATCAGGAAGAGTGTTCTTATGTTAGGATATTGGATCACATCATTGACGACGCATTCTAAGCCAATATTCTTGAAGACTCCTTTGTTGTGGTGTTGGCTTCATCAACTGATAATGATGAAGAGCCTAGGGACGATGTTTCAGATTTTATTAGGCACCTAGATGTGGTGCCTAGGCAATATCGGTCACCCAAGTTTGAAACCTTGGAGTCCGATGCAACAAAGGAGGCATCTAAGCCTTCCATTGAGGAACCCTTGAGGCTTGAACTTAAGCCTCTACCCAATCATTTGCAGTATGCATATCTGGGAGCAACCTCCACCCTGCCTGCAATCATTTCATCATCTCTCTCAGATGATCAAACGAAGAAACTTCTCCGTGTGCTAAGGACATATAAACATGTTATTGGATGGACTATTGCCAATATCTAAGGTATTAGCCCTTCCAATTACATGCACAAGATCTTGTTAGAGGATAATCAAAGTGGTGTTGTGGAACACCAAAGGAGGTTAAACCCAATTATGAAGGAAGTGGTGAGAAAGGAAATAATCAAGTGGCTGGATGCAGGCATAATATATCCTATTTCTGACAGCCCTTGGGTCTCACCTATTCAATGTGTTCCCAAGAAAGGTGGCATGACGGTAGTCACCAATGAAAATAATGAGCTCATCCCCTCTCGCAAGGTCATAGGCTGGAGGGTGTGCATGAACTACCGCAAACTGAACAAGGCCACCCGGAAGGACCATTTTCCGCTTCCGTTCATAGACCAGATGTTGGATAGGCTAGCAGGAAAGACCTATTACTGCTTCTTGGATGGTTATTCTAGATATAACCAAATTGTCATAGTGCCTGAGGACCAAGAGAAGACAACCTTTACTTGTCCTTATAGTACATTTGCGTTTCATAGGATGCCGCTCGGATTATGCAATGCTCCTGCAACCTTTCAATGTTGCATGATGTCCATCTTTGTAGATATGATTGAGCAAGGGTTAGAAGTGTTCATGGATGACTTTTCAGTGTTTGGCGATGATTACAATAGCTGTTTGCAGACCTTATCATCCGTACTGAAAATATATAAAGAAACCAACCTCATCCTCAACTAAGAAAAGTGTCACTTTATGGTCCAAGAAGACATAGTTCTTGGCCATAAAGTTTCTATTAAAGGGATGGAGGTGGACAAGGCAAAGATTGAGGTAATTGACAAGCTCCCTCTGCCAAACTCAGTTAAAGGAATCCGCAGTTTTCTTGGCCATGCAGGTTTCTATCGGAGGTTCATTAAAGATTTCTCGAAGACAGCCAAGCCTCTTTGCAACCTTCTAGAAAAAGACATCCAGTTTGTTTTTGATGAATCATGCCAGGTTGCATTCGAGGAATTGAAGAAGAGACTGGTCTCAGCACCAGTTATCATTACTCTAGATTAGAACTTACCGTTCGAGCTCATGTGCGATGCCAGTGATTATGCTGTGGGTGCTATGTTGGGACAACGAAAGGATAAGGTGTTTTGCTCCATACACTATGCAAGCAAGACACTTAATAACACCCAACTAAACTACACAACTATAGAAAAAGAGCTGCTAGCAGTTGTGTTCGCATTTGACAAGTTAAGAGCTTACTTGGTAGGGACCAAGGTGATAGTGTACACAGATCATTTAGCCATAAAGTACTTGGTGAGCAAGAAAGACACGAAATCGCGATTGATTAGGTGGGTTTTGCTTCTACAAGAGTTTGATATGGAGATAAGAGACAAGAAAGGTGCGAAAAATCAAGTGGCAGACCACCTTTCAAGATTAGAAAATGAAGAATGCCAAGCTGAACCGATCATGATTAGGGAAACATTTCCTGATGAGCAGCTTTTGGCAGCCACCACTCAATTATGTCCATGGTATGCGGACATGGTGAATTACATCGTGGGTGGTGTGCTACCACATGATCTAACCTCTCACTAGAAGAAGAAATTCTTATACGATGTTAGGCACTACATCTGGGATGAACCATTTTTGTTCAAAGAATGTGCTGACCAGATGTTGAGAAAATGCGTACCTATGGAGGAAGTAGAGTAGATCCTGAATCAATGCCATGCTTCTCCATATGGTGGACACTATAGTGGTGAGAGAACGACTGCAAAAGTGCTCCAATCGGCCATCACTATTCAAGGATGCACATTTTTATGTGCAAAGATGTGATCAGTGCCAGAAATCTGGAAACATTTCCAGAAGGAACGAGATGCCCCTTAACTTCATTCTAGAAGTTGAGATCTTTGATATTTGGGGCATTGACTTCATGGGCCCCTTTATTCCCTCTTTTGGAAATTAATACATACTTGTGGTTGTGGACTATATGTCTAAATGGGTGGAGGCATGTGCATTTCTTACCAACGATTCAAAGGTAGTGATTGGCTTCATGAAGAAACAGATCTTCACCAGGTTTGGAACACCTAGGGCCATAATTAGTGACGGAGGGTCGCATTTTTATAATAAGTACTTTGAAGCCCTCCTAGCCAAGTATGGTGTGACGCATCAGATTGTCATTGCTTATCACCCACAAACAAGTGGGCAAGCAGAGCTATCCAACTACGAAATAAAGTGGATCTTGGAGAAGACAATATGTCCAACCAAAAAGGATTAGTCAAGGAAATTAGATGACGCACTGTGAGCTTACAGGACTGCTTACAAGGGTCCTATTGGTATGTCTCCATACAAGCTGGTGTTCGGGAAAGCATGCCACCTACCGGTTGAGCTTGAGTGTAGTGCCTATTGGGCAATAAAGCAGCTCAACTTCAATTCACAAGTTGCTAGTGAGAAAAGACTTTTGTAACTCAATGAACTCGATGACTTCAGGCTGCAGGTCTATGAGAATGCAAAAGTATCTAAGGAGAATGTCAAATACTAGCATGACAATAGGATAGTCCAGAAAAGATTTGTTGAAGGTGTAATTAGCTAGCTGCCATTGATAGTTGTTTTTGATGACAACAATAATGAAGATGATGGCAAGACCAAGTCCAAGACCTTCAAGAATAGCTTTAGGACTTAGGATCTTATGTACGGAGCCTTTCTGGATATCTCATTAATTTTGCATGAAAAGATGAAAATTGTTTTAAATTAAATATCCCAAATTCAAATCATGGCTTTGAAAGATCAAAGGTTTTAGAGATTGGAAATGGTTTTCAGAGCAATTACAAATGGCTTTCTTAACTGTTTTTAACTGAGGTATTCGAATACCCCTCCATGGTATTCGAATAACATGCATCCTTTACATACGCTTCTGTTTTCCAAAACAAAGGTATTCGAATACCTTTCATGGCATTCGAATACAGTGCTTCTTAAAAACCTGTTTTAAGCAACAAGTATTTGAATAACCCTTATGGTATTCGAATAACCTGATTTCAGAACAATACCTTTAAACTGAGGTATTCGAATACCCTTAACTGGTATTCAAATAACCCCCTTTTGATCTGTTTTTAAAAAATACCTTTTATCAGAGGTATTCGAATACCCCCTGATGGTATTCGAATAACCCACGAGATTCTGTTCTGGTTTTTGAAAATGGCAGCCAACGTTTTTGCATTTAATATTATTTTAATGGCACCTAATGGCTCTTTTCTTCATTGCTATATAAATAGAGACCTTGGGTCTCTTCTGAAGGCTGGCCAAACCATTTGAATTATTTGCTTGTGTTAAAAATGCGATTCACTATTTTTTTATATTTTCTGTGCTCTTTTTGCCAAAATCTTGATATATCCTTTAGAGAGCTTCCTAGCGCTTCAACTTGTAATATTTGCTCTAAGTGAGAGTTTCTCTTCATCTATTTTCTGATTTTGTAAAAGGATGAGGTATCCCTTAGTGAATTTGTGAGGATACCTAGTAAAAGGGTGAAATATCCCTTGTTGAAAAGAAGGTGAGGTATCCTTCAAAGGGGGTGAGGTATTCCTCTAGTAAATAGGGTGAGGTATTCATATTGTGTAAAGGTTGCAAGCACCTATTTTAAGCTTGTATTGAATAGTGAAAAATCTCGAACTGTGTTTCGGGGACTAGACGTAGGCCACAAGTGGTTGGTGGTCGAACCAGGATAAATATCGTGTCTACTCTTCTCTCCTTTATCTCTTTATTTTCAGTAATTTATTTATTATTGCTTAATTATTTATTTACTGTTCTTAAGGCATTTTATCATCTTTATATATATTCATTATATTGCTTCAAGAAATTTGTATTAAAAAAGGGTTGCAAAAAAGTCTTTAATTACTCAATTCACCCCCCTCTTGAGTACTGAAGCCACTTGGGTAACAAGTGGTATCAGAGCTAGACTCTTGTATAAAGAGCTTAGCCGCTTCAAGATTATATGGCTTCATCAAATGGTTTTTCAGAAGCAACTTCCATAAATCAATCACCCTTTTTCAATGGGGATGATTATGCATATTGGAAGGAAAGAATGAAAATCTTTATCGAGGCTATTGATCTAGATGTGTGGGATGCTATCGAAAATGGCGTATTTATACCTACACAAGTTGTTGAAGGTGTAAAAACTGAGACACCTAAAAATGATTGGTCTAAAGATGATAAAAGAAAAGTTCAATATAACTTGATAGCCAAAAACATCATTACCACTGCTTTGGGGTATGATGAATTTTTTAGAATTTCAAATTGTAAAACTGCTAAAGAAATGTGGGACACTTTACAAGTTACCTATAAGGGTACTAGTGAAGTTAAGAGGTCGAGAATTAATTCTCTAACTCGTGAATATGAATTATTTAGAATGAACCATGCTGAAAGCATTTAGGAAATGCAAAAGAGGTTCACCCACATAGTAAATCATCTCGCATCATTGGGAAAGAATTTTTCTAACGAAGATTTAATTAACAAAGTGTTGAGATGTTTGAGCAAGATTTGGCAGCCTAAGGTGATAGCTATATCTGAATCAAGAGACTTGCCAACAATGACATTAGCTACGCTTTTTGGAAAACTTCAAGAGCACAAATTAGAACTCAACAGGCTTGACCTAAGTGAAGAAAATGATAAGAAAAATAAAGGGATTGCACTTAAAGCCACCACCTCTACTATCAATAATGAAGATGAAGATGATGGAGATGACGTGGACAATGTTGAGCTAAATGAACAAAATCTTAATCTTCTGGTAAGAAAATTTGGTAAATTTCTCAGGAAAAAGGGAACTCAAAGAAGATCACCTTTTCCCCCAAAGAAATTTGAAAAGAAACCCTCCAAAGAAAGAAGAGTCTACATAGCATGGGATGACAATGATATGGACTCCACTGATAGCTTAGATAGTGAGGAAGCCCATCTATGTTTTATGGCCAAAGGAGAAGAAGAAGAAAGTGATAATGAGGTAATTTCTAACTTTGACTTATCTCCTTCTCATGATGAATTACAAGATGCCTTCGAAGAACTGCATGACGAATCAATAAGGCTCACAAAAATAATTTCTTCATCTAAGAAAATAATTTCTTCTTTAGAAAATTAAATTCTTATTTTAAATGAAGAAATTGAAGAATTAAAAATTGAAAATGAGACATTAGGATTAATTAATGCATGCACATCTCATTCTTCACATGCTTCTACTTCTTCATCTTGTTCTTCATGTCATATGCTTGAAAAAGAAATTGAAGATTTAAAGAACACTCTTTCTAAATTTACTCTTGGAAGAGACAACTTAAATATTTTGTTAGGAAAACAAAGATTTATTTTTCAAAAGGCTGGAATAGGATATAACCCGAATAATCAGCACAAATCCTATAAAAATTTCTTTGTTAATTCTAGCATTTCATGTAGTCCTTTTATTAAATGTTTCTATTGTGGAAAGAAAGGACATAATGCATCAACATGTAATGCAAGAAAAATATTAATACAAAAATTAGAACTAAAATGGTATGGGTTCCCAAGGGTACTATACCCAAAACTGACATTCAAGGACCCAAGAAAATTTAGGTACCAAAAGCCACAAATTGAAATGTGTTGTAAGTGTGCTTGAAGGCCAAGAGCTGACTTTGGCATTGTGAAAGTGGTTGCTGCAAGCACAAGACTAGAAATAATTCCAAGCTCTCCTTCTTGTCTCTATGAGGCTTGGACTTGCATTTTTTTTATAAGTGTTTCAATCAAAAGGTAAGTTTTCATATCTCAAATATACCTTTCTGGACGTAAAATATGAGTTTTTATGTTTAAGTTATTCGAATACTTCCCTATGGTATTCGAATACCATTGCATCTGTACGTGAAAATCTATGTTTTTCTGATAGGTATATTCGAATACCATCATAAGGTATTAGAATACCATACATCAGTACAACATTCTTATAGTTTTGTAAGTTGGTGTATTCGAATAACTAAACATGTATTCGAATAAGCTGAGACATCTACATCAGTGTTTGTCGAATAACTTACAAGGTATTCGAATACTTGCACCTGCCTTATCTTCTTTTCTATGGTGGGTATTCGAATACAATAAGAGGTATTCGAATAACCCATGGCTGAAAGCCAAATTTACGTCGTGATCTCTATTCTGTTTATGTCTTTTCTGATGCAAATGCAATGTAAATATATTTGACTCTATGAATGACATGTTTTTGATGAAATACATCTTATTTCTTTTGAGCCAAAATTTATGCCTTAAATAAAAATTACTTGATGCTCTTAAATGCATGTTTCTTAGCTTGTTCTTGCCCCTTCTTTTTCTCAAGAATATGCTGCATATTTAAATTCTTTGTAATACAAATGCTTAATGTAATTGGCTACTGTTTTGATAAATATATGACCGTGATAACAATTGCAACAAGTGGTAATAAACAAGTGGTCACTTGGTCAAATTAATCAACAAAATATCTTTTGCTCTTATGAACTCATTTGCTATTTTTGCCTTATTATTTTGAATGTTTACATGCTTATGAGTTTGACTAACCTCTATGAATCCAAAAATTAATGGATACCAAAGAAAATACTTTGAATTGTTTTGTAGGGTTATAACTACCTCAAGTAAACTCTTAAATGAAAAAGATTATTCAACTTGAGGGAAATGAATGAAGAGGACGTGAACTTTCTTCAAGTACATTGAAATGGAATACTCTATGGAAGAAAACTTAAGACTATCTTAAATGATTAAATATTTTTTTACATGAGTAATATGCTTAGCTTTGACAAAGTGCCAAATTGAATATTATTTTTTTGTCATTGCATATGGGGTAAATAATGCTAGTTTTATACAATGCTCTGATCCCTATAGCATATTTCATCAAGATAAAATGTTTAATATCTATGTTTCTCTTGATATATGACAGTATTATAAGAAATTAACAACAAGTGATAAATGTTTTATATTTGATAACAAGTAGTAAATGTCATGACTCTCTTGGTAAACGTAAATCACAGTTTTGATAACTATACAATGCAATGGGTTGATCTATGAATGAATATATCTTTATGCATGTGCTGAATATTGTGCTTATATTGCTAAATTTATATGAATGAATATATTTTGTTGGAATAAAATATACTCTGTTTAGCTTTATGCTTTATCTTGCCCCATCTTTTTTATCATGACAAAAGGGAGAGAAAAAAAGCTTGAATTCTTTATTTAAGAAAAGTTAGGGAGAGAAAAAGTAAAAGTTCGGTAAGACAAAAATGGAAATTGGATTCCAAAAGTAAGGGGGAACTGCTGTGCACATCTCTGATATAAATCACATCTTATGAAAAAGAGAAGGAGTAAGTATTTCTAAACAACCCTGTGAATTCCAATTTATATAACTAATTCTTTTCTCAAATGTTAGTTTGTCATCATCAAAAAGGGGGAGAATGTAATTGGCTAGCTGCCATTGATAGTTGTTTTTGATGATAACAATAATGAAGATGATGGCAAGACCAAGTCCAAGACCTTCAAGAATAGCTTTAGGACTTAGAATCTTATGTATGAAGCCTTTCTGAATATCTCATTAATTTTGCATGAAAAGATGAAAATGGTTTTAAATTAAATATCCCAAATTCAAATCATGGCTTTGAAAGATCAAAGATTTTAGAGATTGGAAATGGTTTTCAGAGCAATTACAAATGGCTTTCTTAACTATTTTTAACTGAGGTATTCGAATACCCCTCCATGGTATTCGAATAACATGCATCCTTTACATACGCTTCTGTTTTCCAAAACAAAGGTATTCGAATACCCTTCATGGCATTCGAATACAATGCTTCTTAAAAACCTCTTTTAAGTAACAGGTATTCGAATAATCTGATTTCAGAACAACACCTTTTAAACTGAGGTATTCGAATACCCTTAACTGGTATTCGAATAACCCCCCTTTGATCTGTTTTTAAAAAATACCTTTTATCAGAGGTATTCGAATACCCCCTGATGGTATTCAAATAATCCACGAGATTCTGTTCTGGTTTTTGAAAATGGCAGCCAACGTTTTTGCATTTAATATTGTTTTAATGGCACCCAACGACTCTTTTCTTCATTGCTCTATAAATAGAGACCTTGGGTCTCTTCTGAAGGCTGGCCAAACCAGTTGAATTATTTGCTTGTGTTAAAAATGTGATTCACTATTTTTTTTTCATATTTTCTGTGCTCTTTTCGCTAAAATCTTGAGATATCCTTTAGAGAGCTTCTTAGCGCTTCAACTTGTAATATTTGCTCTAAGTGAGAGTTTCTCTTCATCTATTTTCTACTTTTGTAAAAGGGTGAGGTATCCCTTAGTGAATTTGTGAGGGTGAGGTATCCTTCAGTAAAAGGGTGAGGTATCCCTTGTTGTAAAGAAGGTGAGGTATCCTTCAAAGGGGGTGAGGTATCCCTATAGTAAATAGGGTGAGGTATCCCTATTGTGTAAAAGTTGTAAGTACCTATTTTAAGCTTGTATTAAATAGTGAAAAATCTTGAACTATGTTTTGAGGACTGGACGTAGGCCACAAGTGGTTAGTGGTCGAACCAGGATAAATATCGTGCCTGCTCTTCTCTCCTTTATCTCTTTATTTTCAACAATTTATTTATTATTGTTTAATTATTTATTTACTGTTCTTAAGGCATTTTAACATCTTTATATATATTCATTATATTGCTTCAAGAAATTTGTATTAAAAAAGGTTTGCGAAAAAGTCTTTAATTACTTAATTCACCCTCTCTCTTGAGTACTGAAGCCACTTGGGTAACAGAAAGCCAGCAAGTTCTCCTTTATAATTCCAGGCTTAAGTTCTTTCCTGAAAGCTTAAATCAAGGTGGTCAGAACCCTTTGTTGTGATAAAGGTGTTCCCCCATGGGGCAGTGTAAATAGCCCCACTTGATGGATCATCAAGTTTTAAGGTTAATGGCCAACACCTAAAACCTTACTTTGGAGGGAAAATTCAAAGGGAGAAGACCTCGCTCACTTTAACAGCTCCAACTTGATGTCCACAAAGTTCTGTCGGGACTATAAATAAGGCCCTTTTTGGGAGGGAACCCAATTGTGCATATTTTGTGTTTTAAAGTCTTTAGTATGTAATATGTGGTTTTTGTAGTTTGATTAAGTTTTTGATATATAAACTATTATTTGACCTCATGGACATATTTTATAGGTGTTGGTGACCCATTTTGGCCAAGAGTCCCAACTGAAATCAGTTTGCTGCAGAATTCTGTAGGCTGACCTCTCACGCTGCGGTGTGGCACTTGACAATGCCGCGGCGTGATGTCCATTATAGGCAATTATCAATTTATATAACACCGCGGCGTGATACTTGTTAATGCTGCGATGTTGAGTTTTTTGTTCAAAAAATAAATAAATAAATAAAAATAGTATTTATTTAAATATTTAAATTACGAGGGAATTAATGGGCGTCGCGGCGCTGGTCTTTTAACGTCGCAGCGTGAGGTGTCTTTTGGGGTTAAACGCCGCGATGGTTCATATGTCCCTCAGTTACCTTCAACTGACAACATCCCTTCTCTATTTTCTCTTATTTTCTCCCTCTTGTTCGTGCTTTCTTTTCTGTTATAGCTTCAATACTTACTTCAAACAAGGTATGAAGCACTTTCATATTGTTTCATTTTTATTTTGTATTTTGTTATTTCTTTTTTTTTTAGTTTTCTGTGTTAAATGTATGTTTTCTTGTTTTTAGTAGGATTATATGCATTAGGATAGTTATTTTATAGTTTTTAATGTAGTACGAATGTGTATATTCCATTGGGGTAGGAGATTTGGCCTGATTTGGGGCATATCTGGGTTCCAGTTAAGCACGCGCCGCGACGTGACCCTTTAGTGCCGCGGCGTGAGGATGAACACACATGAATGTCGCGGCATAAACGTTCAGTGCTGCGACATGATTCTAAACTTATTGAATGTCGTGGCGTGGCATATCAATGTCGCGGCGTTCTCTTGAACAGTTTGAATGCTGCGACATGTTTGTAAATGCCGCAGCGTGAGGCCTTGAATTTTCCAGATATTTCCAGAATTGCAAATTTTTCTTAACTGTAATGTTATCAATTGCTTGATTTTAATAGTTTGTAATTCCTTTTCAGGTACCATGGGCCCAAAGAGAGTACATGGATCGTCTAGTAGAGCAAACAGGGAACTATATCCTCCTCCGCTATTTGATCAGGAGAGATTTGTGTCAACCGTCGCGGCTGAGAGATACACCAGATTGGTTTCTAAATCTGTCACAGCTGAGCGAGGATTCTCCTTCGAGGAGGGCATCCTAGAGTATATTGATAGGACGATCTGCCATTATCGCTGGGGTAGATTTGCACATCACCCCAAGGTAGCAGTTTTTCCTGTGGTTCGCGAATTTTATGCGAACATCGACACCACTGATGCCAACACCATGATAGTTATCGTCCGGGGACGCCAGGTTTCCTATGCTGCATCATTCATCAGGGCAGTGTTAGACTTTCCAGCTCCACCATTGATCTGCGAGTATGCTCACTATATCAGAGCCGACTTAGATGGCATTGATCTTGCGACTATGATGGCCAGGATCTACACGCCTGAGTCGCGGCCAGTGCAATGGGTGTTGAGCGTCTAGGATGCCAGACCCAGATTCTTTCATCAAGCTTGTTTGACGCTAGAGGCTCGAATTTGGTATCATTTCATCTGTACACGGATTCTGCCATCTGCCAACCTATCAGAGGTGACTCGAGAACGGGCGATCATGATTTATGCTATTCTTGAGCATCGCGCCATTGACTTTGGCCATATCATTCATCAGAAGATCAAAAGAGTTTCCAGGGAGTGTAGGAGCCTGTTCTTTCCTTTACTCATCCACCAGCTATATAGAGGGAATATGGTCAAGTCTCAAGACCATGAGGAGCGCTTTGAGAGGAAACAACCTCTCAATGATTATTTTCTTGAGAGGGTTCATACAGTTCCAGCCCCTTCAGCTGCTAGGAGGCAGAGGTCGGCTTTAGGAGAGCCCAGGGCAAAGCCATCACAGTCCCGACCAGCACCAGTTGATGCGTCAACTTGGAGGACCAACATGGACGCTTGGGTGACAGATATGGAGGCTCAGACGAGCTAGATAACAGCCATGCTGTCATACATCATTCAGACTCAGCGTTGGATGGCGGAGCGCTTGCATCTTCCGATGGATGACTACCCAGTCCTAGATTTCTCGTCCGTTGCAGTTGCTGACCCACCACCACAGGAGCTAGGGCCCTCTCACCAGCCAGTAGCTGATGATGACGTTGCTATGGGCGAGGATGAGGATGCTGATGATGAGGCTACCGATTCTGAGGAGCCCTCCATCTAGCCCTTGCGGCATTCAGGGCACACCTTCTTTCATTGTATTTCATTTTGTTTAGTATTTTATATGTTTTTGTTATACAGTGCGGACACTGTTTCCCTCTGGCTTGGAGGGTGTCTTAAACTTATGTATGAGGTTTTGATACTAATATTGTAGGTTGTTTGTTATATATATGGTATATATATATTGCATTAGCTATTATACTATTATTGCCTATCTTTAATATGATATTTTGGTATGTTAGTACTGCTATGTATGTTTGTAATTATGTATGTTTGTTAGGATCCAGAGGAACAAGTATCTTGATAACAAATTACATGAAAATGTCATTCAAGATACAATTATCGTTCCCTTTCACAATGTGAATCACAATGGTTAAAACTAGTGTGAAATGATTGCCCAATGATAGATATGGATGCGATTTGATCTGAACACTTCTGTGAATCCATATACAATCTTTGAAGCATGTTGAAACAATCTAGTTTCATTTTAGGATTGATACATTTCCCACTTGCATACTTGTTGAACTTTGGAATTGATATAAAGTCTTACCTGGAGAAAGTTTATGGATTGTACATGTGAAAGTGTCAGTTATTTGTGAAATTATTTTGAACTCTCTTGAGGCAAAATCCTAATTTGTGCATGATTGAGGAAATAATTAGGGCATTATTTGGACCAATTGAGCCTTAAAAAGCTTACCTTGATATGATTATATTCCTAGGTCACCTTTGAAGCCTTATATATGTTTGGCCTTATGTTTTTCATCACCTACATATTCCATACCATGTAACCATTCTAAATGCATATGAAAACATGACATTTGTTATCTTACCATTATTGTTGATTGAGTTCATATCATATGATTTCTTGAAATGAGTCCAGTAATGAGGGGTATTGTATAAGTCAAATTCAAAATTGAGCTTGTAAGAACCATCTGCATGAAAGAAAAACCTTGCTTTGTAAAAGTGAAAAAAAAAAGGAAAAAAGAAAAAATTGGAAAGAGGTAAGCAAAGAAAAAGAAAAGTTAAATACAAAAATAAAGCATTGAATGGTTGTTATGAGTTCTGATCTTTCAAAGTCTTTTTGGAATACCCTGATAATTCAAAGTGAGCTCAAGTCTTGAAATCATATGTGTATGTGTCTCAATGTTTGTGTTAAATCTATTCCTTTTGTTCTTTAACCCATATCCTTGGCCTTACATTATAAGCTGATAAAGGCCCTTTTGATCCTCAATTATGTGTGAGTTACATTAGTGGAGAGAGAGTTAAATTACAATCTTATGGATTCTTTGATGTATGTTCATCTGTATGTCCATAAACTCATCTGGGTAAGTCATAATTGAATAGAAGAAGTTTTGTTTGCATGATTTTGGGAAATATGTCTTGAATATAAAAGGAAACTGTGATTATTAGCATGATAAGGATTGTATATGTGTGAAACTGAATTGTGGGGCAGGTGCATTCTTTGAGGTTTTATGCAATCATCTTACATGAGTTCAGTTTAAGTGAAAGTGGAATGTACAGATTTATAAATACAGGCTAACAAGTTGATCTTTATAAATGTACTTTATTTTGCTCGAGGACTAGCAAAAATCTAGGTTCGGGGGTGTGATAACTCCACAAATTGTAATTATTTGTGTCCCATATCTATGCTTTATTGACTGCTTAGTCCATGTTTTGATGCATGTATGGAAGAGTTTAGCTTGATATTTATATAATTCAATTTCAATGTCTTCTATCATGATTCAGAGAAAATGTTTCTGATTGTTTGATAGATTGAGTACATTTGCATTGGTTAATGAATTGATGATTTCTCTGTGGCAGGTAGGGTCCTAACTAAGTGAAACTTAGAAGAATTGGACCAAATTTGCAAGAGAAATCCAAGATCAAGGATCAGCTTGTCACGTCGCAGCATGGCATATGAATATCGTGGCGTGAGACACTCCCCTATTCAAGCAGAGAGCTATGCATTTTGAACGCCGCAACACAAAGAAATGAATGTCGCGGTGTCCCTAACCTAAAATGTAACGTGCCGCGGCATAGGAAGTTGAATGCCGCGGCATGACTCTGTTTTCTGAGCCCTAGAAATACTGTTGTATTAATTTTCTATAAGGAGTTAGGTTATTTTTAGAAAGCTACGACCAAGGTTTTATATTTTACACTGATAGGAAGCAAAAGTGACCAAGATTGAAGGTCATCTTCACCTTGGAGGAGGATTGGAGCTTGAAGGATCATCCTATTGAGCTTTCTCTTCTCTTTCCTTCACTTTCCTCTCTTTCCATCTCCATGAACATGATTTATTGTGATATTTTCATAGGGTTCATGGCTGGCTAAGCTGTTTATAGGGTTTTTCTTTGAATCCTCTTATGGATATTGATTAATCTTGTAATCCTTTGAGTTTATATATATGATTTGATTTTTGTTCAATCATATAATGCTTAATGCTTTGATAGTTTGATCAGCTTTCAATTGATTTGTTAAAATCTAATGAACCTAGACATATGAATTTGGATTTAAGATCGTATGTATGATTGATGCATGTTCTATTTCATTCAATTGGTTTGGATGCGATGATTCATTAATAGGATAGAAATATACCTATTGGCCATGCATAGTAATTGATTGGGAATAGATCTTAATGAGTGGATTTACATTAATTTTCATGGACACATAGTGAATTAGGTAATGGAAACATGATTAATTGACTTAGACATAGGCTTTTAACTAATTTAGATTCCTAAGCTAAGCTAACCATTTCATTTATATTGCTCGTAAAGATTACTTATTATTAATGGAAGTAGGAGGTGAAAAAGAATTCTCTATTTTCTAATAATCAACTTAATCCAATTTTACAGCTTTTAAGATCTTTTAATTAATTTGCATACTCTTTCTCAATTTATATGTCCTTGAATAGAAATACTTAAGCTATTGGTTTATAATTAGCATTGGTTTTAACCATTGTCCTCATGGGAACGATATCTGACTCCTAACTACACTACAAGTGTGATCCGTGCAGTCGCGGTAAGCAAAATAGCGAACAACTTGTTATTGAACTGGATAATTGTTATTTTGTGTCTGTTATTAGTAGGAATATCATTTCTATTTCTTGTTTGGACAAGAAAGGTTTTTCTTTTATAACAAAGGACAAAAGTTGTTCTATTTATTTGAATGATATTTTTTATGGTAGTGCACAACTGAGTAACGAACTTTATGTCCTAGATCTCAAAATACCTATCTATAACTTAAATACTAAGAGGTTCAAATCAAATAATATGAACTCAACTTATTTCTGGCATTGTCATTTAGGCCACATAAATGAGAAACACATCTCCAAACTCCATAAAGATGGATTCTTGGACTCATTTGATTTTGAATCATATAAGATATATGAACCTTGTTTATTGGGAAAGATGACTAAAGTCCAATTCACTGGACATATTGAAAGGGCTAGTGATCTTTGGGGCCTCATACATAGTGATGTATGTGGACCTCTAAACACACTGGCTAGAGGTGATTTTCAATACTTCATTACATTTACTAATGACTTCAGTAGATATGGGTTTGTGTATCTTATGAAACATAAATCAGAGTCCTTTGAAAAGTTCAAGGAATTCAAGAATGAGGTACAAAACTAACTTGGCAAGAGTATTAAAGTCATTCGATCAGATCAAGGTGGTGAATACTTAAGCCAACATTTTGATGATCATCTGAAAGAGTGTGGGATAATATCTCAACTCACGTCTCCTGGAACGCCACAATGGAATGATGTTTATGAAAAGAGGAATTGGACCTTGTTGGACATGGTTCGATCCATGATGAGTCATGTCGACCTTTCAGACTCTTTTTGGGGACATGCTCTATTAACAATAACTTTTACACTTAACCGTGTTCCATCTAAGATGATTCAAAAGACACCATATGAGATATGGGCTGGGAAACGACCCAATATGTCTTTCATGAAGATTTGGGGTTGCGAAGCTTATGTGAAACATCAAGTTTCTAATAAGCTTGGACCCAAATCAGATAAATGCTTCTTTGTGGGGTATCCCAAAGAAACCAATGGATACTATTTTTATAATCTTACCAAGGCAAAAGTGTTTGTCGCACAGATTGCTGTGTTCCTAGAAAAGGAGTTTATCTCCAAAGGAACCAGTGGAAGGAAAATAGAACTTGAAGAAATTCAAAGTTCACAGAGTAGCAACGAACCGATGGTGGAAATAGAGCAGCCTCCACAAAATAATATGGAAGAACAACCTGCTCTAGTAACACAAGACCCGCGTAGGTCTAACATGATACATCATCAACCAAAGAGATATGGATTTCTCGTGACCCAACAAGGTGACGTATTGCTCATGGATCAAGATGAACCTGTGATTTACCAGGAAGCCATTATGGGCTCAGAATCTGAAAATTGGCTTAAGGCCATGAGATCTGAGATGGAATCCATGTACACTAACCAAGTATGAACCTTGATTGACCCACCTGAAGGGGTAAAACCTATTGGGTGCAAATGGGTTTTCAAAAAGAAAACTGACATAGATGGTAACGTGCATACCTTTAAGGTGCAATTGGTGGCTAAGGGTTTCAAGCAAATTCATGGTGTAGACTATGATGAGACTTTTTCCCTAGTTGCTATGCTTAAATTCGTTCGAATCTTACTTGCTATTGTAGCATACCATGATTATAAAATCTGGCAGATGGATGTCAAGATTGTTTTCCTTAATGGAAATCTTCTCGAGGATGTGTACATGACACAACTTGAGGGTTTTGCCACTCCAGAAGATGCTGAAAAGGTGTGCAAGTTGCAACAATCTATTTAAGGATTGAAGCAAGCTTCTAGAAGCTGGAATCTTCGTTTTGATGATACAATAAAACAATTTGGTTTCATCAAGAATGAAGAAGAACCTTGTGTCTACAAGAAGGTTAGTGGAAACACAGCTGTCTTTCTGGTATTGTATGTAGATGACATACTACTCATCGGAAATGACATCCCTACCCTATAGTCTGTAAAGACTTTGTTAGGAAAATGCTTTTCCATGAAGGACTTGGGTGAAGCCACCTATGTATTGGGTATCAAGATCTATAGAGATAGATCACAAAGATTGCTTGGCCTAAGTCAGAGTACATACATAGACAAAGTGTTAAAACGGTTTAACATGCATGAATCCAAGAAAGGACTCTTGCCTATGTCATATGATGTAAGCCTATTTAAGGCTCAATCCCCTTCCACCCAAGATGAGAGGGATCACATGAGCAAGATTTCATATGCATCGACAATTGGATCTATCATGTATGTCATGTTATGTACTCGACCAGACATCTCGTATGCTTTAAGCATGACGAGTAGGTACCAGTCTGATCTTGGTGAGAGTCATTGGACTGTGTTCAAGAGCATCCTTATGTACTTGAGAAGGACTAAGGATTCGTTCTTGGTATATAGAGCTGAGGAAGAGCTAGTTGTAAAGGGTTACACTGATGCTAGCTTCCAAACCGATAAGGACGACTCCAGATCGCAATCAGGTTTTGTATTTAATTGAATGGTGGGGCTGTGAGCTGGAAAAGTTCAAAGCAGGAGACAATCGCCGATTCTACCACAAAGGCTAAGTATATTGCTGCCTCCAATGCAACAAATGAGATCGTTTGGATCAAGAAGTTCATTACTGACCTTGGTGAAGCTCCTAGCATTGTGGACCCAGTGGACCTCTATCGTGATAATAATGGAGCCATTGCATAAACTAAGGAGCCTAGATCTCACCAACGATCTAAACATATACTTAGACGCTTCTATCTCATTCGTGAGATCATCAATAGAGGAGATGTGAAGATATGCAAAGTACCAACAGATGATAATATCACTGATCCACTGACGAAGCCTCTTGCATAACAAAAGCATGAAGATCACGCTAAATCTTTAGGCATTAGACATATGCTTGATTGGCTCTAGTGCAAGTGGGAGATTGTTAGTGTATGCCCTAGAGGCCAATTTATTTTGACCGTACTTTCTCACATTGAATTATGCTATTTATTACATGAGGCATTTCATTTATTGTGTTATTTATAATAAACATAATAAAGTCCTTAGAATATTAAGTTTAATGCCATAGGACATCAAGTGGATGACTTGATCATGAGATCCTATTGGATAGAAACAGAACACTATTCTTAAATGTCCTTAATCAAGTATTATTGTTAATCAGGACGACAATAATGCATTGAGACTAGTATGTGCGTAGATTGATGACCATATCTCACTGGTCATACATATAAGATATCGAGTCTTCACATGGATACATATTAGAGTAATGATGTATTGGACTGACCCGCCATGAGAACGCTACGTGGATCGTTACGTGAGTGTCATAAGTGATTCTCATAGTGATAATAGTGTACGTGGTCCTTTGACCTGAAATCACTACGATTCCTACATAAGGAGTTTAATGTTTTAATTCCATCAAACGTCATCTGTAACAACGTGATTATAAAGTTAGTTATTGAACATGCAGCGAATCATGTGGAGGGATGTGAATGACCTAGATGGGATTTGTCCCTCTTACATAACAAGACTTATATCTTTGGGCCCCCTAATTGATTGAGACTACGAAATGCATGACCATGCTCAAATGAGTTAATATGAGACATTGATCTCATTTGTTATTACTACGTCTACTCAAGTATCAGGAAACGGAAGATTGAACTATACAAGGGTGACACATTCCATGTCTTGTGTTCAATCTAGATATCTGAATAAAGGGACTAAACTGCACGGTAACATTGATCATGAAAAGGTTATGTCAAATCATTGACATTTTCATTACTTGGGTAGCAGCGATGTGTTGCTAGATACCACTCACTGCTTGTAATATTAAAATAATATTTTAATATTACTGCCAACGTTATGAGAACCTGCAGGGTCACACACTTAGAACAGACTAAATTGGAGTAAATAGAATCCAAGTTGGACTGGGAATTCTATCGTGGGCCAAAACTCATAACAGATGAGCCCAAGACTTCACACCTAACCTTACTACTGCTCTTTCACTCAAGGCTTCTTGAAGAACCTAATGGAAGAATTATTGGAGAAGCTAATAAAAGGCTTCTTGGAGAAGCTAATGCAAGGCTTCTTGAAGAAGTTAATGGAAGGCTTCTTGGAGAAGCTAATGAGAGGCTTCTTGAAAATGCTAATGGAAGGCTTATTGAAAAAACTATGAGAGGATTCTTGAAGAATCTAATGAGAGGCTTATTAAATAAGCTATTGGAGGCTTCTTGTATAAAAATGGCATGGATTGTAACCCTTGCTACACTAAGAGTGAAATAGAGTGACAGGTCTCCTTTTCTTCACAGTTAGCACTGTGTTGGGGAGGCAGGACTCCAAGCCGACGTTGGATGCTCGTGGGTCTGTTCGTGTGGACTACGTAGAGACATCGTCACTGTTACGGTGTTAGTGGTTTGCGTTGATCATATTTCTTCTGGTTTCAAGATGTAAACTCGAAAATCATGTTTCATGGTCCTCTTTTCGCATGGATCCTTGGTGAGAATTCCCTTTTCCACTGTGTTTTTTATAACAGGAATTCCCAACAAAATTTTTATTTTTTTAATCTCTATTTTCGTATAAAATTTGTAATCCTGTACAATATTTCAAAAATATATTTCCATATGAATATATAAACAAAAAATATTATGAAATATATAACAAAATAATTATTTCTTAATAATAAATAAAATTCAATTAATCATCTATTACAATTAATGTACAAATTGAAACAAATATTAAATATCTTTTCAAATTTTAATGGGTGCGACTTTAGTGTAAATCATTCAAAAATATTACTAATAATCATTTTAATGTTTAATGAATATTAAATAATTTTTCAAAATAAATATTAACATCAAATGACTATTTAATTTTTTTTTAATAAATAAAGATCTAAAATTTTAAATTCAAATGAAAATTAACTTATAAATATTAAATAGATTAACAAATTAATATTAGTTGAATAGATTTTGCTATATCTACAATTCTATGATTGTCATTAGTTCATGCAACTACTCTTAACTTTTGTATTATATAGTACCAAAACAATACTTTTTGTTACCAAGTGACTTCCAGTACTCAATAGGGGGGTGAATTGAGTACAAAGCTTTTCACAAAACCTCTTTTAATTAAAATACAAATATTGAAACTTATTAAATAAATGCACAGAAGGAACGAGATGAAGAAAGGAAACTTTAAGAACAACAGAAAATAAATGTGCAATAAAATAAAATTGCATAAAGTAAAGAGATTAAGAAGAGAGAAGCAGACACAATATTTATCCTGGTTCGACCACTAACCCACTTGTAGTCTATGTCCAGTCCTCGAAACAATGTCTGAGATTTTCACTATGTATACAAGCTTTAATAGGTGCTTGCAATGGCTATACAATAGAGCACTTTTCATACACAGGAAAACTCTACCCTTGTGCTAAAGCCTCAACCTGTAGGGATACCTCACCCTTATACAAACCTTAGAGGGATACCTCACCCTCAATACAGTATATTAGAGAAATAGATGAAGAAGAGAAACTCTCACTCAGAGTAAATTATACAAATTGAAGTGCTAATGGAGCTCTCACAGAAATACCTCAAAGTTTTAATCGAAAGTAGAGCGTAGAAAATAATTTCACAAGATAAAGCAAGTAGAAAATAGTTCAGAGTGTTAGGCAATTTAGAGAAGACTCAAGGCTTCTATTTATAGAGAAAATTTCAAAGAAATAGTCGTTGGGGGGTAATTAAAACTCATAATTTCAAAACTTTTTTTCCATATCAGTGTTCATAAAAGACGTGTTTATTCGAATAGATGAAACCTTTATTCGAATAACACTGCTTATGAAATCTTTGTGAAAAGCCAGCTGATATGGGTTATTCGAATAACCTTAAGTTTATTCAAATAACTCTTTAACAAACAGTTCTGAAAAACTGAGATTATTCGAATAACTACTGAGTTATTTGAATAACTCATTTGAGAGAAACCTTTCTGGAGGCTCTTTTATTCGAATAGACAATGGTTTATTCGAATAGTCTTTTAAGAAAACAGAAGCTCTTAGTAATATTAAAAAGCTATTATTCGAATAACTTAACTTGTTATTCGAATAGTTGTTTAGGAAACAGAAAAAACTGAAAGACTTTATTCGAATAACAGGATCATTATTCGAATAAGGCTATTAAAAACAAAGGCTCGTGGAAAGGTTTATTCGAATAGAATAAGCTTTATTCGAATAAAACAATAAAAACTAATTTTGAATAAATCATTTAAAAAAACACTTGAATTTCATTTTAAAAGCAATTTTTATTTTTCTTTCAAAACAGAGAGATATTAGAGTGAGCTTCGTACAAAAAGACCCTAAGTCCTAAAGCTATTCTTATACGATCTTGGACTTGGTCTTTCTATCATCTTCATTTTAATCTTTACGTTTGTTATCATCAAAACAAATCTTCAAAGGCATATGTCCAATTACATTCTCCCTCTTTTTGATGATGACAAACTATCAATGAGAAAAGAATTAGTACATAGCATATCAGTTCAAGAAGGGAGAAAAGTTATTCAATCATGCAATGAACCTCTTTTTTTTTTTAGATTTTTTTTAGATTTTTTTTTAACAAACGAAAAGAAACAGAAACATGCTAAAATCTCTCCCCCCACACTTAATATAACATTGTCCTCAATGTGAAAGAAAGAGATAGAAAAGAGCAACATCTAAAACCAACGATAAGAAGTGAATCAACGCTAAGCGTAAAAGAAAAGAAACACCTTTGTCGTCTGCATCAAGGAAGACGAATCCCACCGAAAAGAAATCAAACAAGAAAACGTTAGTACTTCCACAATTCAATACTAATTAATTACTACCTAAAAAACTCCTTACTCTGCCACCAATTAAGATGCGTCTCAAGAGTAAAATTACTCCTTACTCTGCCATCACTAATTGGTTTAATAAGTCCATGACAATCATATCATACTAAACAAAACAACAACAATTTTTTTTTATCAAACCCATTAAAGAGAAAGTTTCAGATCGGGCTCTTGTTTCTTGTTACTTCCTTCGCTGCTTCCTGTTGACCAATCTATCTGAGCTAATACCGATCATGTACATACTCAAAAGCTTCTAATTTATCAATGAGCTCATCAATAGTGGAGGCGAGAGATAAGAAGTTGTCTTCTTGAAGGAGTGATAAATTTACTGTTCCATGACTTTGTCAAGAAAAAAATAACAAAAGATCAAAGAAATTATTAACATTCAACAAACCAATGGGTTTATGGTGGATGTTCAAGAGAGGCCTATTTGCCCAAGAGACAATTTGAAAAATTTCTTCCAAAGTACCAAAACCACCTGGTAAGGCAATGAATGCATCGAGTTTTCAAGCATTATCTTCATGCGTTCATGCATTGATGATACTTTAAGTTCCTCCCCAATTGTCTTTCCATTGATGTTCTGTTGAGCTAAAGTTTCGGGAATGACACCTAAAACCGATTGTCTCTTACAAAGGCAAAGCAAGTGATACCTTAGGGTACCACAAGCCCATTAACCCACGACAACCTCCCCCATATACAAGATGAATATTCCTCGCAGCAAGTGATCGACCAAGAGTGCTAGCTGCGTTTACAAACTCTAATCCCTTCCCATAACTCGACCCACAAAAACACAGACATTTTTGAGGTTACGAATAGAAGGCCCCATTCTATACTCTTCCTCCCTTTGAGTGTTTCGAGTGTGAAGGAAAATGGAGAAAATGGAGTGTTTAAATAAGAAAAAGAATGGAAAGGAAATAATTGCACCTATAAGGGTAGGTTGGTCTGTTGTCGGAAAAGGTTGAAATTAAGAGACACAGAATCGAATTTTTTTTTTTTTTTTTGTCGACTTCAAGAAAAACCATCAAGGTAAAGAAGTCTAGAAACCCCCGAAGGACCCCGCTCAAAGGATCGTCTGTACAAAAATCAAAATACAACAAAATGATACAAAGATAAAAGAAATAGAAAATGATGACATACTGTATGTACATTTAGTCTCCATGGCGTATCTTTATCTTTGCGCGTCATGAGTGCGATGAGACATCACGTCCTTTTTTTTTTTTTTTGAAATTGTTAGAAAAACTTGATGAAAGATGAGTGTATACTTACTTAAGATTGGGATGGAGGTAGTCTGCTCTTTCGGCTTTGTGCCAAAGCATTGTTGACCAAGATTCGACCTATTCAAGACCAGCGCAACATAGGGCTCCCAAAAGGGACAAGTGGCCATAATACGACCGGCCTCACATGTGGGATACAATCTACCTTCTTTGTTTTTCAATTAAGAAGGCTGGATCGGGATGCATGCATTTCCCCATTCACGGTTTGTGTTACCAAAGCCAACCCTAAGAAGTAGACATTTTTTTTTTTTTCACTCTTCTTTTCTTTTCTTTTTTTTTTTTCTTTTTTTTTTTTTTTTTTTTTTTTGTTTTTGTTTTTTGAAAAATGACATGAAGAAGAAGAAGAAGATGATATGTACTGATTGTTTGTGGATATGGCTCACATCGCCTCCTCTGGTTTAACGTCCAAGAACGGCTTAAACGTCTTCTATGAGTCGAGGATAAGCTTCCCATCCAATTTTCTTATAAATTGGCAAACAGTGGTCTTTTAGAGTCGATTCCCAAGGCGTAGCGTTGTTCTTCATCCTTGAAGAGATTCCACAATTTAAGAATTTCACGATGCACCAATCCACAAGAATGCGTCTCAAGAGTCAATAAGATATCATCTAAAGACTCCTTACTTAGTCCATTCTTAATGAAGAAAATTTTATCTTCTCTATTTGCGGAAACCATCCCCTTAGTACGACATCGCTTGTTATAGTTCCATCGTCCACATTTATGACAGACTTGTAACCTTTTTGCTCTTCTCCTTTTAGAATATGAACTTCTTCCAAGACCGGGCATATATGAGTCAAATGAAATTGAGGACTCACCTGCTAATCGGACCTTTGCTTCAATTATCAACAGACATCTTCTTGGCATACCCTTGTGCATTAACATTCTCAATCTCTCACATCGAACTTTGTAGATTTTTCTCAGAGCATTTTGAGGAAGAGAAGGAAAATGTTTTCTCAGGTTTGAAAGAATGACATCCATTTTGAAGGAGAAGAAGGGTTCAGTTATTTTGGGAAACTGAAGAATAAACCGACTCAAGAGTCACTGAGTACCGTATCCGTCACTTAACCTAAGCAACACAAAGAACTCAAGAACTTGGTTTTCGAAGAATGGTTGAGTCTTTGTCCATTAACATTAAGCTTCGAAAGCGAGTACCATTCCTAGGATCCTCAATATCTACGTCCCCGAGTAGGTGCAGACGATAATCTCAAAGCGAGAACTTTTGACCAATTTCCGCAGACTTTTGCAAAAGGTGTAACAGACCTTTAATAAAGTAGGCCAATAAAATTCATACTGCAAGATTTTCGCAGTTGTTGTCGCTGAAGAAAAAAATGACCTCCACATGCTTCTGAGCGACACTACCTACCTCATTGTCGGGCACATATTTCTTTTTTTTTTTTCTTTTTCTTCTCTTTTTTTTTCTTCTTTTTTTTTTATTCATAATGCGGATGGAGAAGGTTCATCACCTCCACTTCGCATTCTCCGGGAAGTTCATGATCCTGTTTGAGGCGGTGTCCATTTACGATGAAAGCTTTGGCAGTGACCTCACTTTTAATCTGAACAAAGCACCGAGAAGGAAAAACATTAGTAATAATAAATGGTCCATCCCATCTAGACCTTAATTTGCCAGGCATGAGTCGGAGGCGGGAGTTATAGAGGAGAACTTTTTGACCAATCTCAAATGTTTTCCTCAGAATCCACTTATCATGGAAGGCTTTGGTCTTCTCCTTATAAAGTTTGGAACTTTCATAAGCTTCCAAGCGGATCTCCTCCAATTCTTTGCAGTCTGCAGCCTTCCTCTCTATACCGCTTGATCTAGGTCCAAGTTGCACCTTTTCACCGCCCAGAATGCTCGATGTTCAATTTCCACTGGTTGGTGGCAGGCTTTTCCAAAAACAATCCGATACGGAGACATCCCGATTGGTGTCTTATAAGCAGTCCGGTAAGCCCATAAAGCATCCTCAAGCCTCTTGCTCCAGTCCTTTCTGTTAGGTTGAACTGTCTTCTGGAGTATCTGCTTAATTTCTCGTTGGAGACCTCGGCTTGCCCATTGGTTTGGGGGTGGTAGGGTGTAGAAACCTTGTGTTGGACTCCATACTTCTTCATCAAAGTCTCCATGCTTCGATTGCAAAAATGTGAACCTTGATCACTAATGATGGATCTCGGGACTCCAAACCTACAGAAAATCTGTGATCTAATAAAATCCACAACAACTTTAGAATCATCAGTCCGAGTGGCCTTAGCTTCCACCCATTTAGATACATAATCCACAAGAAGCGGTGCATGTAAACAAAACCAAATGATACAGAAAAGGACCCATAAAGTCAATACCCCAAACATCAAAAATCTCACGAGAATAATAAGGGTTTCGGGGCATTTCATTCCTACGAGAAGTATTCCTGTTCTCTCGGCATTGATCACAAGATTTGCAAAACATATATGCATCATGAAATAGAGTGGGCCAATATAATCCAGAGTCTAAAACTTTCCTAGCAGTCCGTTGAGGACCGAAGTGGCCGCCACATGCAAGTTTATGACAAAAGCTAAGAATGGAATGGAATTCATCATCAGGCACACATCTCCTAATTACTTGGTCATTGCAAAATCTCCATAAGTAAGGATCATCCCACACATAATACTTTGACTCACTTTTCAATTTATCAATCTTAGCCTTAGTGAAATGTGCAGGTATTGCTTTAGCAACCAAGAAATTAATCAAATCAGCAAACCAATGGATGTTGCCTTGCAGCTTGAAAAGCTGCTCATCAGGGAAAACATCATGGATGGGAAAAACATCTGTCTCCCTTTCAATTCGACTCAAGTGATCAGCCACCAAATTCTCCGCTCCACTCTTGTCACGGATCTCAATATCAAACTCCTGGAGGAGCAACATCCACCTAATCAACGGGGCTTGGCATTGGGCTTCTTCGGGAGAAACTTCAATCTTTGCATGATCTCGAAAACACAACCACTCTGGAACCAAGCAAATATGATCGAAATTTATCTAAAGCAAAAACAATTGCTAAAAGTTCCTTTTCAGTTGTGGTGTAGTTGATTTGTGCAGGATCTAAAGTTCTCGAAGCATAGGAAATGACATGAGATACTTTACCGACCCTTTGTGCAAGAACAACTCCCAATGCATAATTAGAGGCATCACACATCAACTCAAATGGAAGTGTCCAATCCGGCGGTTGGATGATAGGTGTACTGGTCAATGCCTGCTTCAATTGATTGAAGGCATCCTGGCACTTCTTGTCAAAGTGAAACTCCACATCTTTTGCAAGTAAGTTGGATAGCGGAAGTGCAATTTTGCTTTGAAATCCTTTATGAACCGCCGATAGAAACCTGCATGACCAAGGAAAGAACGAATCTCCCGCACGCATGTGGGGTAAGATAGGCATGAAATAACATCTATTTTTGCGGGATCTACCTCAATACCCTCACGAGATATCACATGCCCTAAGACTATACCTTGTTCTACCATGAAATGACATTTCTCAAAATTTAGAACGAGGTTAGTCTTAATGCATCTATGCAAGAGACGAGCGGACTATCTAAACATGCATCAAAGGAAGATCCATAGACAAGTAAAATCATCCATGAATACGTCCATGCAATTTTCTAAAAATCGAAAAGATACTTACCATACACCTCGAAAGGTGCCGGAGCATTGCATAGACCAAAGGGCATCCTCCCGTATGCAAATGTGCCAAATGGACAAGTGAAAGTAGTCTTCTCTTGGTCTTCCGGGGCTATATGAATCTGAAAATAGCCCGAATATCCATCCAGAAACAATAATGTGACTTGCCAGCTAACTTGCTCCAACATCTGATCAATGAAGGCAGCGGGAAATGATCCTTTCTGGTAGCCTGGTTGAGCTGCCTATAATCAATGCAAACTCGCTAACTGTTTTGAACTCGTGTGGGCACAAGCTCATTGTTCTGATTCGCAACCACTGTGACCCCAGATTTCTTGGGAACCACTTGCACGGGCTCACCCATTGACTGTCGATATGGGATAAATAATGCCACTTGAAGTAGCTTTGTAACTTCCTTCTTCACCACATCTAGAATCGGGGATTTAGTCTCCTTTGGGGCTGTCTAACTGGTTTAATCCCTTCTTCCAATAAAATCTTATGCATGCATGTGGAGGGACTAATACCAGAAATATCTGCAAGAGTCCATCCGATGGCTTGCCTATTTTGCCTCAAAATCTGCAGTAATTTTTCTTCTTGATCAGGTTGTAAGTTTTTAGCAATGATCACCGGAAGTGTCTCACCATCTCCCAAATATGCATATTTAAGATGGTCAGTAAAGTCTTCAACTCCAAACATGGAGGTTGCACAATGGAAGGTAACAAGTGATCTGAAACAACTATCTCAAAGAACATTAATTTCAAAGCATGGTATCGACTCTCATTCTCAATTGTTGCATCATCAAGCGGTGTATCATTACTCATAATGAGAATAAATCTCAGACATGCAGCACATGGTTCAACATCACAAGTGGCACATGTATCACAAGAAACAGAACCAAGATAGTCAACAATATCAGGGAATTCAGCATATAAATCAGTATAGACATCATCAACCAGCATCTCAATCATATCAACATGGAAAATAGAATGCTCCTCTAGGGGGTGTCTCATAGCATCAAAAATGTTAAATTGTACCAAATCGTCGCCAAACTCCATAGAAAGGGTGCCAGCATGCACGTCTATCTTGGTCTTGGCGGTCTTGAGGAATGGTCTGCCTAGAATCAATGGAGCATGGTTTGTTGGAGACTCATCTTCCATGTCCAGAATGTAGAAATCTGCTGAAAAAATCAACTCATTCACCCGAACTAACACATCTTCCAGCACACCTGCAAGATGAGCAGTGGCTCTATTTGCCAACTGAATCACGATACCAGTGGGTTGCAAAGTACCGATGTTTAAACACTTATACACTGACATGGGCATGACATTGATCGAAGCACCCAAATCTAGCATTGCATGCTCAAATCTAGAGTTGCCAATTGTGCAAGAAATTGTGAAAGTTCCAGATCTTTGCATTTTCGTGGCATGCTTGGCGGAATCATTGCAGAAACATTTCTACCCATGCCGATCTTCTCATCCCCTTTCAACCTTCTCTTATGAGTGCACAACTCCTTGAGAAATTTAGCATATTTTGGAATTTGCTTGATTGCATCTAGGAGGGGAATATTGATTTCCACTTTCCCGAATGTCTCCATGACTTCTTTTTCCATTTCTGCTTGCATTGTTCTCTTGGATTGTGTGATCCTATTTGGAAAAGGTAATGGAATGGTAACATCTGAATTCTCTGCAATTTTCTTGATGTACATTTACGGACTGAATTATCCATTTCTGTTTTTGGTCAATTTCGATTCTTTGTAAGGTTGGAACATCAACTTCTTTGCCACTTCTCAAGGTAATTGCACTTACGTTGCCTCTTGGATTGTTGACTGTTTGTGAAGGCAATTAGCTAGAACCTTGACTCTTTAGCTCGCTCACAGTGGTTGCCAGATGCCCGATTTGAGTTTGTAAATTCTGAATGTTGGCACTGACGTTCTGCTGGAACTGAATGTTATTTGTGGCCATTTGTTTCATCAGGTCTTCCAATGATGGCTCAGCTGGAGTGGATTGGATTGATCGTCGAATGTTCTGTTGTTAATCGAATGCGGGGGTATTTGTTGGTATTTATTGCTTGGACTGCACTTGGTATCTAAATTGTTGTTCTTTGCTAGTGGGGCCGTTGTTGTTCTTGTTGGTGGGGTTGTTGTTCGGCTAGGATTCCCATATCTCAAATTGGGATGGTCTCGCCAACCAGGATTATAAGTGCTAGAAAATGGATCATATCTAGATTGTTCTTGTTGTTCTTCGATATTGGGGTCTACCAGGAAAAACACCATTTGCAAAGACAACACATTGATCCGGAAAAGCGGAACCATCTTTCTCGAAGTGTAGGGCATGAATCAAGTAGGATGAGATGAATTAGAGCAAATTCCACACACTAATGCGGTCATCCGCATGGGTGGTTGTTGATCCATGCTATCTGTCTTACCAAAGAAGTCAATTCATCTAGTCTCGTGTTCCATTCTTTGTTGGTCCATATCGGATGCTTGAATTTCATTAACTCCTCTGGTTGCGGTGATGATCCGCGAGCCAAACCATTGGGTATTGGTGGCATGTTTGCTATCAGATCTCTTGCGGCGGTAGGAGGTTTGTCTACTAAGGCTCCTCCAGAGGCAAGCATCGATCATGCTTCTATCATTTGGCACAAACCCTCATAAAAGTATTGAATCAAGAGTTGGTCACTAATTTGGTGATGAGGGGCTCGAACACAACTTCTTGAATCTCTCCCAAGTATTCATGCAAAGTCTCACCAGACATCTGTCTGATGCCACATATATCCTTCCTAATTGCCGCAGCTCTCGAGGCAGGGAAGAATCTCTCCAAGAACAACCTCTTCATGTCATTCCAACACGACCGAACCTGGTGAAAGATAAAACAACCAATCTTTGGCTGCATCGACAAGTGAGAAGGAAATGCCCTTAACTTGATGTGTTCCTCAGAGATGCCTTGTGGCTTCATGGTTGAACACACAACATGGAACTCTTTCAAGTGCTTATGAGGATCTTCACCCGCAAGACCATGAAACTTTGGTAACAAGTGTATCAAACCAGATTTCAACTCAAAATCTGCATCAAGATCAGGATATTGAATGCACAAAGATTGGTAAGATACATCGGGAGCAAAGAAGTTCCTTAAGGGTTCTATTATGCATGTTATCAGCCATGATTTCAGGATTACTTAAGTTATCAGGTTCACTCCCAAAATTAGGTTCAGAATTAACTCTGGAATTTATCACACGAGATCTAATTAATCTATGCAAGGTCCTATCAATCTCAGGATCAAGATCAAGCAAGATATCAGGATTGGACCTAGTCATGCATCAACTAAAGCACAAAAACACAAAAACTGCAACTAAGCAAAATACACTAAACAACACTTAAAATATGCAAAAATAAATCTAGTTAATATGTCTAAACATTTTTAAAAATTATGGAATCGACACTGAGAACAAAATCTACATAAAATGAAACTAGAAAATGTAATAAAAAATATTAAAAAATTGAAAAAGTGGTCTAAATGATAGAATTTCGAAAAACCAGGGGTGACCTCACAATTTTGTGAGTCTTGTTTATCGAGGATGTTTTCCTTCAACCGACCAAGTTTCGGCTCATTCGGGCATGTTGCGATTCGAAAATTGCAATAGTTACCCGTAATCACTTGTTTTCCGTCTTTCCTAAATCAGAAAAATTCAAAAGCTAAGATAAAAACGTTAGTATGGTATGAACAATGTTAGTAAATGAAAAATAACTGTTAGAATAGGTAAGAAAGAACAAAAATTAGTAAGGTTACTCAAAATGAAAAGATTACACCTACGAGTTCCCCGGCAACGGCGCCAAAATTCTGACGAGCGCCGAACTCAGTCAAAATTATAACCGAAGTTATTACCTAAACTTGTAGTATAGTGAACAACACCGGATCGTCTCCTCAAGGATCGTAGATGCAATTTGATCAAATCAAGTGAAAGTTAGAAAAAGGGGGGTTTTGATGGTTCAAGGATCGCGATGACGAGATTTAAAGAGAAATAACAATTAGAAGAACAAATAATTAAATCTATCCGAGATTGGGTGGATTCAATCATAGACCTTTCAACAAACACTTGAAATACATTTGAATGGTTAACTTGGATCTAACCGAGATCTCGCATCAGATCCGAGAATTCATACTAGACAATCGTCGTAATTCAATTGACAAGTGATAAACACAAACCGTGCAATCGCACCATTCATGTAAATATATGTCAATTTAAGCACCGAATTCAATTAACCTAGGCACAAATCAGTAACCTAACCTCTTCAATTACGTGATTAGTTTAGATCAATCAGTTCTAAGTTTCATCACAAATCTCAATCTTCAGTTATGTGATTAATTCAGATCAATCGGTTCTAAATTTCATCACAATACTTAATCTTAAACCAAGATCAAATCAGATCAAACATAAACAGAATCACCATTCATGCATTCAAGATCAAGAGAACGAAGAAGAAGAGAAGAGGAATTCAAATATAAATCAAATACATTACATAACCAAGGTCTCAAGAATCCAAGCCACAATCTCTTCAAGAGTCCCGAATTGACTAGAAGTGACTTAGCTCTCCATTACAATGAAGGAAAAATATACAAGAACTATGAAAAGCTATTTCTAACACCAAGTGTCTGTTGTGTTTAGAGCTCTCCACATGCTTCCTTTTATAGAGGATTCAGAGTAGTAGTAGATGGGTAGATGAGATTAGTAGGTGGAATTAGTAGGTGAGCTTGGTAGGTGAGATTGGTAGGTGAGCATGGTAGGTGAACTTGGTAGGTGAGCTTCCTTGTCTCCGAAAGTATTCATTGCTGAACTCATTGATTTCGTCATTTCTGAGCCAAGTGGTCTTCATGAAAGTTCTAGGAAATTGTCTAAGCTTTCCAATGGCTCTGGAAGCACCCAAAAATTCGTCCCACAGCCCAAGATATGACCCAATTACTACAGACTGCTCAGGACCAGTTTCAGCACCTCTGTTTTGACTTTCAGACCCAATATCTCCATCAAGGAGCCCGAATCAAGTTTTGTGTTTGTCATGAAAGTTGTACATATGGGTCTTAACTTTCAGATTACAAATTTTCAGCCCATTCTATAAACCCAAACTCGAATTATGTTCTGGTTACTACACACTGTTCGGGTTCCAATCACAAATCCCGTATTCTGATTTCCATGCCCAATTAGCTCCACTAGATGTCTGAAATTGACTTTGAGCTCTTCATCAAAGTTGTAGAGCTCTCTCTTATCTTTCCTACAAGGTAAAATTAATAATTATCAGACATTTAGAACTCAAGATATGGCTAAAATACAGAAACAGTGTAAGACCCGAATAATGCTGAAAAAATCAATTAAGTCCGATTCGAGTTCAAACTTACAAAACATAATCAAATTCAGTTAATTAAGTACATGAAGAGTGTAAATAACTAAACATAAGGGTTTCTTAATGAACAAAATATGTGTCCATCAAGTTTTGTGTTAAGACCCATATGTACAACTTTCATGACAAACACAAAACTTGATTCGGGCTCCTTGATGGAGATATTGGGTCTGAAAGTCAAAACAGAGGTGCTGAAACTGGTCCTGAGGAGTCTGTAGTAATTGGGTCATATCTTGGGCTGTAGGACGAATTTTTGGGTGCTTCCAGAGCCATTGGAAAGCTTAGACAATTTCCTAGAACTTTCATGAAGACCACTTGGCTCAGAAATGACGAAATCAATGAGTTCAACAATGAATACTTTCGGAGACAAGGAAGCTCACCTACCAAGTTCACCTACCAAGCTCACCTACCAATCTCACCTACCAAGCTCACCTACTAATTCCACCTACTAATCTCATCTACCCATCTACTACTACTCTGAATCCTCTATAAAAGGAAGCATGTGGAGAGCTCTAAACACAACACACACTTAGTGTTAGAGATAGTTTTTCATAGTTCTTGTATATTTTTCCTTCATTGTAATGGAGAGCTAAGTCACTTCTAGTCAATTCGGGACTCTTGAAGAGATTGTGGCTTGGATTCTTGAGACCTTGGTTATGTAATGTATTTGATTTATATTTGAATTCCTCTTCTTCTTCTTCTTTCTCTTAATCTTGAATGCATGAATGGTGATTCTGTTTATGTTTGATCCGATTTGATCTTGGTTTAAGATTAAGTATTGTGATGAAATTTAGAACTGATTGATCTAAACTAATCACGTAATTGAAGAGGTTAGGTTCTTGATTTGTGCCTAGGATAATTGAATTCGGTGCTTAAATTGACATATATTTACATGAATGGTGTGATTGCAGATTTGTGTTTATCACTTGTCAATTGAATTCTGGACGATTGTCTAGTATGAATTCGGATCTGATGCAGAGATCTCGGTTAGATCCAAGTTAACCATTCAAATGTATTTCAAGTGTTTGTTGAAAGGTCTATGATTGAATCCACCCAATCTCTCGGATAGATTTTAATTGACTGTTCTTCTAATTGTTATTTCTCTTTAAATCTTGTCACTGCGATCCTTGAACCATCAAAACCCCCATTTTCCTAACTTTCACTTGATTTGATCAAATTGCATCTACGATCCTTGAGGAGACGATCCGGTGTTGTTCACTATACTACAAGTTTAGGTAATAACTTCGGTTATAATTTTGACTGAGTTCGGCGCTCGTCAAAATTTTGGCGCCGTTGCCGGGGAACTCGTAGGTGTAATCTTTTCATTTTGAGTAACCTTACTAATTTTTGTTCTTTCTTACCTATTCTAACAGTTATTTTTCATTTACTAACATTGTTCATACCATACTAACGTTTTTATCTTAGCTTTTGAATTTTTCTCGATTTAGGAAAGACGAAAAACAGTGATTACTGGGTAACTATTGCAATTTTCGAACTGCAACATGCCTAGAATGAGTGAAACTTGGTCGGTTGAAGGAAAACACTGATAAACAAGACTCACAGTCAACTATGAGGTCACCACTAGTTTTTCGAAATTCTATCATTTAGACCATTTTTTCAATTTTTTAATATTTTTTATTGCATTTTCTAGTTTCATTTTTATGTAGATTTTGTTCGTGTTGATTCCATAATTTTTAAAAATGTTTAGACATATTAACTAGATTTATTTTTGCATATTTTGAGTGTTGTTTAGTGTATTTTGCTTAGTTGCGCTTTTGTGTTTTTGTGCTTTAGTTGATGCATGACTAGGTCCAATCGATATCTTGCTTGATCTTGATCCCGAGATTGATAGGACCTTGCATAGATTAATTAGATCTCGTGTGATAAATTCCGAGTTAATTCGAACCTAATTTTGGGAGTGAACCCGATAACTTAAGTAATTCTGAAATCATGGCCGATAACATGCATAACGTAACCCTTAAGGAACTTCTGCTCCCGATGTATCTTACCAATCTTTGTGCATTCAATATCCCGATCTTGATGCAGATTTTGAGTTGAAATCTGGTTTGATACACTTGTTACCAAAGTTTCATGGTCTTGCAGTGAAGATCCTCATAAGCACTGAAAGAGTTCCATGTTGTGTGTTCAACCATGAAGCCACAAGGCATCTCTCGAGGAACACATCAAGTTAAGGGCATTTCCCTTCTCACTTGTCGATGCACCAAAGATTGGTTGTTTTATCTTTCACCTGGTTCATGAAGTTGGAATGACATGAAGAGGTTGTTCCTGGAGAGATTCTTCCCCGCCTCAAGAGTCCGCCGCAATTAGGAAGGATATATGTGGCATCGACGTATGTCCGGTGAGACTTTGCATGAATACCGGGAGAGATTCAAGAAGTTGTGCTCGAGCCGCCCTCATCACCAAATTAGTGACCAACTCTTGATTCAATACTTCTATGAGGGTTTTCGCCAAATGATAGAAGCATGATCGATCTTTGCCTCTGGAGGAGCCTTAGTAGACAAAACTCCTACCGCCGCAAGAGATCTGATAGCAAACATGGCAGCCAATACCCAACAGTTTGGCTCGCGGATCATCACCACAACCAGAGGAGTTAATGAAATTCAAGCATCTCATATGGACCAACAAAGAATGGAACACGACTAGATGAATTGACTTCTTTGGTAAGACAGATAGCAGATGGGTCAACAACCACCCATGCAGATGATTTGCATCAGTGTGTGGAATTTGCTCTAATTCATCTCATCCTCTTGATTCATGCCCTACACTTCAGGAAGATGGTTCCGCTTTTCCAGATCAATGTGTTCTGTGCGGTGGTGTTTTTCCTGGTAGACCCCAATATCAAGAACAACAAAGAACAATCTAGATATGATCCATTTTCTAGCACTTATAATCCTGGTTGGCGAGACCATCCCAATTTGAGATATGGGAATCCTAGCCAAAGCAACAACATGCCCCACCAAGAAGAATAACAAATGCCCCACCAAAGAAGAACAACAATTTAGATACCAAGTTGCAGTCCAAGCAACAAATACCAACAAATACCCCTGCATTCGGACAACAAGAACTGCTCATTGCTCAAGATCATGTCCAATCCACTCCGGTGAGCCATCATTGGAAGACGATGAAACAAATGGCCACAAATAACATTGGTTCAGCAGAACGTCGGTGCCAACATTCAATTTACAAACTCAAATCAAGGGCGGTGGCAACCACCGTGAGCGAGCTAAAGAGTCAAGGTTCTAGCCAATTGCCTTCACAAACAAATCAACAATCCAAGAGGCAACGTAAGTGCAATTACCTTGAGAAGTGGCAAAGAAGTTGATGTTCCAACCTTACAAAGAATCGAAATTGACCAAAAATGGCGGGAAATGGATAATTCAGTCGAAATGCATGCCATGAAGAAAATTGCAGAGAATTCAGATGTTACCATTCCATTACCTTTTCCAAATAGGATCACACAATCCAAGAGAACAATGCAAGCGAGAAATGGAAAAAGAAGTCATGGAGACATTCGGAAAGTGGAAATCAATATTCCCCTCCTAGATGCAATCAAGCAAATTCTAAAATATGCTAAATTTCTCAAGGAGTTGTGCACTCATAAGAGAAGGTTGAAAGGGGATGAGAAGATCAGCATGGGTAGAAATGTTTATGCAATGATTATGCCAAGCATGCCACGTAAATGCAAAGATCCTGGAACTTTCACAATTTCTTGCACAATTGGCAACTCTAGATTTGAGCATGCAATGCTAGATTTGGGTGCTTCGATCAATGTCATGCCCATGTCAGTGTATAAGTGTTTAAACATCGGTACTTTGCAACCCACTGGTATCGTGATTCAGTTGGCAAATAGAGCCACTGCTCATCCTGCAGGTGTGCTGGAAGATGTGTTAGTTCGGGTGAATGAGTTAATTTTTCCAGCAGATTTCTACATTCTGGACATGGAAGATGAGTCTCCAACAAACCATGCTCCATTGATTCTAGGCAGACCATTCCTCAAGACCGCCAAGACCAAGATAGACGTGCATGCTGGCACCCTTTCTATGGAGTTTGGCGACAATTTGGTACAATTTAACATTTTTGATGCCATGAGACACCCCCTAGAGGAGCATTCTGTTTTCCATGTTGATATGATTGAGATGCTGGTTGATGATGTCTATACTGATTTATATGTTGAATTCCCTGATATTGTTGACTATCTTGGTTCTGTTTCTTGTGATACATATGACACTTGTGATGTTGAACCATGTCTTTATGTCTTGAGATTTATTCGTTATGAGTAATGATACACAGTGCCGATGATGCAACAATTGAGAATGAGAGTCAATACTATCTTGAAATTAATGTTCTTTGAGTTAGTTGTTTGAGCTTCAGATCACTTATTACCTTCCATTATGCAACCTCCATCTTTGGAGTTGAAAACTTTACCAGACCATCTTAAATATGCATATTTGGGAGATGGTGAGACACTTAGGTAATCATTGCTAAAAACCTACAACCTGATCAAGAAGAAAAATTATGCAGATTTTGAGGCGAGAATAGGCAAGCCATCGGATGGACTCTTGCAGATATTCCTGGTATTAGTCCCTCCACATGCATGCATAAGATTTTATTGGAAGAAGGGATCAAACCAGTTAGACAGCCCCAAAGGAGACTAAACCCCCTGATTCTAGATGTGGTGAAGAAAGAAGTTACAAAGCTACTTTAAGCTGGCATTATTTATCCCATATCTGACAGTCAATGGGTGAGCCCCGTGCAAGTGGTTCCCAAGAAATCTGGGGTCACAGTGGTTATGAATCAGAACAATGAGCTTGTGCCCACACGAGTTCAAAACAGTTGGCGAGTTTGCATTGATTATAGGCGGCTCAACCAGGCTACCAGAAAAGATCATTTCCCGCTGCCCTTCATTGATCAGATGTTGGAGCGGTTAGCTGGCAAGTCACATTATTGTTTCCTGGATGGATATTCGGGCTATTTTCAGATTCATATAGCCCCGAGAAGACCAAGAGAAGACTACTTTCACTTGTCCATTTGGCACATTTGCATACGAGGGATGCCCTTTGGTCCGTGCAATGCTCCAGGCACCTTTCGAGGTGTATGGTAAGTATCTTTTTTCGATTTTTTAGAAAATTGCATGGACGTATTCATGGATGATTTTACCTTGTCTATGGATCTTCCTTTGATGCATGTTTAGATAGTCCGGCTCGGTCTTGCATAGATGCATTAAGACTAACCTCGTTCTAAATTTTGAGAAATGTCATTTCATGGTAGAACAAGGTATAGTCTTAGGGCATGTGATATCTCGTGAGGGTATTGAGGTAGATCCTGCAAAAATAGATGTTATTTCATGCCTATCTTACCCCACATGCGTGCGGGAGATTCGTTCTTTCCTTGGTCATGCGAGGTTTCTATCGGCGGTTCATAAAGGATTTCAAAGCAAAATTGCACTTCCGCTATCCAACTTCGCAAAAAGATGTGGAGTTTCACTTTGACAAGAAGTGCCGGGATGCCTTCAATCAATTGAAGCGAGGCATTGACCAAGACACCTATCATCCAACCGCCGGATTGGACACTTCCATTGAGTTGATGTGTGATGCCTCTAATTATGCATTGGGAGTCGTTCTTGCACAAAGGGTCGGTAAAGTATCTCATGTCATTTCCTATGCTTCGAGAACTTTAGATCTGCACAAATCAACTACACCACAACCGAAAAGGAACTTTTAGCAATTGTTTTTGCTTTAGATAAATTTCGATTATATTTGCTTGGTTCCGAGTGGTTGTGTTTTCGGATCATGCAAAGCATTGAAGTTTCTCCCGAAGAAGCCCAATGCCAAGCCCCGGTTGATTAGGTGGATGTTGCTCCTCCGGGAGTTTGATATTGAGATCCGTGACAAGAGTGGAGCGAGAGAATTTGGTGGCTGATCACTTGAGTCGAATTGAAAGGGAGACAGATGTTTTTCCCATCCATGATGTTTTCCTCGATGAGCAACTTTTCAAGTTGCAAGGCAACATCCCTTGGTTTCTTCGATTTGATTAATTTCTTGGTTGCTAAAGCAATACCTGCACATTTCACTAAGGCTAAGATTGATAAATTGAAAAGTGAGTCAAAGTATTATGTGTGGGATGATCCTTACTTATGGAGATTTTGCAGTGACCAAGTAATTAGGAGATGTGTGCCTGATGATGAATTCTATTCCATTCTTAGCTTTTGTCATAAACTTGCATGTGGCGGCCACTTCGGTCCTCAACGGACTACTAGGAAAGTTTTAGACTCTGGATTATATTGGCCCACTCTATTTCATGATGCATATATGTTTTGCAAATCTTGTGATCAATGCCAGAGTACAGGGAATACTTCTCGTAGGAATGAAATGCCCCAAAAACCCTTATTATTCTGTGAGATTTTTGATGTTTGGGGTATTGACTTTATGGGTCCTTTTCCTGTATCATTTGGTTTTGTTTACATTCTGCTTGCTGTGGATTATGTATCTAAATGGGTGGAAGCTAAGGCCACTGACTGATGATTCTAAAGTTGTTGTGGATTTTATTAGATCACGATTTTTACGTAGGTTTGGAGTCCCGAGATCCATCATTAGTGATCAAGGTTCACATTTTTGCAATCGAAGCATGGAGACTTTGATGAAGAAGTATGGAGTCCAACACAAGGTTTCTACACCCTACCACCCCCAAACCAATGGGCAAGCCGAGGTCTCCAACAGAGAAATTAAGCAGATACTCCAGAAGACAGTTCAACCTAACAGAAAGGACTGGAGCAAAAGGCTTGAGGATGCTTTATGGGCTTACCGGACTGCTTATAAGACACCAATCGGGATGTCTCCGTATCAGATTGTTTTTGGAAAAGCCTGCCACCAACCAGTGGAAATTGAACATCGAGCATTCTGGGCGGTGAAAAGGTGCAACTTGGACCTAGATCAAGCAGGTATAGAGAGGAAGCTGCAGCTGCAGCAATTGGAGGAGATCTGCTTGGAAGCTTATGAAAGTTCCAAACTTTATAAGGAGAAGACCAAAGCCTTCCATGATAAGTGGATTCTGAGGAAAACATTTGAGATTGGTCAAAAAGTTCTCCTCTATAACTCCCGCCTCCGACTCATGCCTGGCAAATTAAGGTCTAGATGGGATGGACCATTTATTGTTACTAATGTTTTTCCTTCTGGTGCTGTTCAGATTAAAAGTGAGGTCACTGCCAAAGCTTTCATCGTAAATGGACACCGCCTCAAACAGTATCATGAACTTCCAGAGAATGCAGAAGTGGAGGTGATGAACCTTCTCCATCCGCATTATGAATAAAAAAAAAGAGAAGAAAAAAAAAAGAAATGTGTGCCCGACAATGAGGTAGGTAGTGTCGCTCAGAAGCATGTGGAGGTCATTTTTTTCTTAGCGACAACAACTGCGAAAATCTTGCAAGTATGGATTTTATTGGCCTACTTTATTAAAGGTCTGTTACACCTTTTGCAAAAGCTGCGGAAATTGGTCAAAAGTTCGCTTTGAGATTATCGTCTCGCACCTACTCGGGGACGTAGATATTGAGGATCCTAGGAATGGTACCGCGCTTAAGTTAATGGACAAAGACTCAACCATTCCTGGAAAACCAAGTTCTTGAGTTCATTGTGTTGCCGGTTAAGTGGCGGATACGGTACTCGTGACTCTTGAGTCGGTTTATTCTTCGATTTCCCAAAATAGCGAACCCTTCTTCTCCTTCAAAATGGATGTCATTCTTTCAAACCCGAGAAAACATTTTCCTTCTCTTCCTCAAAATGCTCGAGAAAAATCTACAAAGTTCGATGTGAGAGATTGAGAATGTTAATGCACAAGGGTAGGCCGAAGATGTACGTTGGATAATTGAAGCAAAGGTCCGATTAGCGGTGAGTCCTCAATTTCATTTGACTCATATATGCCCTGGTCTTGGAAGAAGTTCATATTCTAAAAGGAGAAGAGCAAAAAGGTTACAAGTCCGTCACAAATGTGGACGATGGAAGCGTAACAAGCAATGTCGTACTAAGGGGATGGTTTCCGCAAATAGAGAAGATAAAATTTTCTTCATTAAGAATGGATGAGTAAGGAGTCATTAGATGATATCTTATTGACTCTTGAGACGCATTCTTGTGGATTGGTGCATCGTGAAATTCTTAAATTGTGGAATCTCTTCAAGGATGAAGAACAACGCTACGATCTTGGGAATCGACTCTAAAAGACCCTGTTTGCCAATTTATAAGAAAATTGGATGGGAAGCTTATCCTCGACTCATAGAAGACGTTTAAAGCGGATTCGTTGGACGTTAAACCGAGAGGCGGATGTGAGCCATATCCACAAACAATCTGTACATATCATCTTCTTCTTCTTCTTCATGTCATTTTAAAAAAAAAACAAAAAAAAACAAAAAAAAATGAAAAAAAAATGTCTACTTCTTAGGGTTGGCTTTGGTAACACAAACCGTGAATGGGGAAATGCATGCATCTGATCCAGCCTTCTTAATTGAAAAACAAAGAAGGTAGATTGTATCCACATGTGAGGCTGACCCGGTCGTATTATGGCCACTTGTCCCTTTTGGGAGCCCTATGTTCATATTTGGTCTTGAATGGGTCGAATCTTGGTCAACAATGCTTTGGCACAAAGCCGAAAAGCAGACTACCTCCATCCCAATCTTAAGTAAGTATACACTCATCTTTCATCAAGTTTTTCTAACAATTTCAAAAAAAAAAAAAAAAAAAGGACGTGATGTCTCGCACTCATGACGCGCAGTATAAAGATACGCCATGGAGACTGTACATACAGGTATGTCATCATTTTCTATTTCTTTTATCTTTGTATCATTTTGTTGTATTTTGATTTTTGTACAGACGATCCTTTGAGCGAGGGTCCTTCGGGGTTTCTAGACTTCTTTACCTTGATGGTTTTTCTTGAAGTCGACAAAAAAAAAAAAAAAAAAAAAGATTCTGTGTCTCTTAATTTCAACCTTTTCTGACAACAGCCAACCTACCCTTATAGGTGCAATTATTTCCCTTTCCATTCTTTTTCTTATTTAAACACTCCATTTTCTCCATTTTCCTTCACACTCAGAAACACTCAAAGGGAGGAAGAGTATAGAATGGGGCCTTCTATTCGTAACCTCAAAAATGTCTGTGTTTTTTGTGGGTCGAGTTATGGGAAGGGATTAGAGTTTGTAAACGCAGCTAGCACTCTTGGTCGATCACTTGCTGCGAGGAATATTCATCTTGTATATGGGGAGGTTGTCGTGGGTTAATGGGGCTGTATCACTTGTTGCCTTTGTAAGAGACAGTCAGGTTTTAGGTGTCATTCCTGAAACTTTAGCTCAACAGAACATCAATGGAAAGACAATTGGGGAGGAACTTAAAGTATCATCAATGCATGAACGCATGAAGATAATGCTTGAAAACTCTGATGCATTCATTGCCTTACCAGGTGGTTTTGGTACTTTGGAAGAAATTTTTCAAATTGTCTCTTGGGCCGAACTGAACATCCACCATAAACCCATTGGTTTGTTGAATGTTAATAATTTCTTTGATCTTCTGTTATTTTTTCTTGACAAAGCTGTGGAACAGAAATTTATCACTCCTTCAGAAGACAACTTCTTATCTCTGCCTCCACTATTGATGAGCTCATTGATAAATTAGAAGCTTTTGAGTATGTACCTGATCAGGTATTAGCTCAGATAGATTGGTCAACAGGAAGCAGCGAAGGAAGTAACAAGAAACAAGAGCCCGATCTGAAACTTTCTCTTTAAAGGGTTTGATTTAAAAAAAAAAATTGTTGTTGTTTTGTTTAGTATGATATGATTGTCATGGACTTATTAAACTAATTAGTGATGGCAGAGTAAGGAGTAATTTTACTCTTGAGACGCATCTTAATTGGTGGCAGAGTAAGGAGTTTTTTAGGTAGTAATTAATTAGTATTGAATTGTGGAAGTACTAACGTTTTCTTGTTTGATTTCTTTTCAGGGTCTGATGCGGCACTGACAGTGTGTTTCTTTTCTGCTTAGCGTTGATTCACTTCTTATCAGGTTGTGTTGCTCTTTTCTATCTCTTTCTTTCACATTGAGGACAATGTTACATTAAGTGTGGGGGAGAGATTTTAGCATGTTTCTGTTTCTTTTCGTTTGTTAAAAAAAAAATTTCAAAAAAAAAATTTCAAAAATTTTTTTTTCAAAAAATAATAAAAAAAAATAATAAAAAAGGGGTTCATTGCATGATTGAATAATTTTTCTCCCTTCTTGAACTGATATGCTTGGTGATGGATGATTGAATTGATGAATTCAGTTTGATGAATGCATACCTTGTGAGATTTTGAGCCTAATGGATGGATTCAACATTTATGTCATTCTCTTCTTTCTTGTGTGATTTTCACTCATGTTAATGACCACTCTAGAACTTGCTTTGATTCTTTTTGAGGCTACATTTCACTTGCATGCATGAACATGATTGAGGCCCTCTTTCTTAGCTAGTTTAACCAAATAGCCAACCTTGTTTTCAATATGATATCAAGCACTCTTTTGACCTCTCGAAAATTCTCTAATTCCTGCCAACCTTGTATATTTTCCTTTGCTTAACCCCTTTGAGCTTATTTGACCATTCCTTGTTTCTAACTCATTATGTGCCTTAAATGAAAAATCGTGTTCTTACTGTACCTTAGGAAATAAAAGAACATTAGTGCTGATTAATGGATGAGTTTTTGAACAAGTGTGGGGGTGTGTGTACAAAATGGTTGTTGAAAAAAAAAAAAAAAAAAAGAAAAGAAAGAGTGCCTAAAAAAAAAAAAAAAAAAGAAAAATATATGTATATAGTTATGTTCATATATATAAAAAAAAAAGAGAGAGAAAAGGATTGGGAAATGAATATGTAAAGGGATATACATTAGAGTTGAGATGAACTTTTATGCTCGTTATTTGAACTCATTTCTCATTTGCTTTTATTCTCTTTGGTATTTATCTTCTCATATCCATTTTATCCTCTTCTGTTACCTTGACCTCACTACAACCTTGAATAAAGTCCTCATGATTTGTGTGTGCATGTGTTTTGAGAGTAGTGGAGAAGTAGAAGATAAGCAAGCTTATGGTAGTGCAATTTTCATGGGTTGAATTGAGTGAAATACCTACCTTTTAAACACTTGAAAGATTGAGAGGGAATCTTGTGAAGATCCATCATTCTTAATTCATTCTTTTCAACGGAAGTTTCCTTGCTTGTTGGTTTGAGATGTGAAGAAATGTTACCTCATTTATGCTTTGATCCCTTGAATTTCTTGTTGCTCTTCTTGCTTCATTGAGTCCTTTAGAGTTTTTAACTTTTAAGTTTGTGTCGTTTGTCTTTGTCTTCTAACTTTAGTTTTATATGTTTTGCCCAGGAGTGCAAAAAGCTAAGTGTGGGGGAATTTGATAATCACATATTTTGATCATTAAGAAACCCTTATGTTTAGTTATTTACACTCTTCATGTACTTAATTGACTGAATTTGATTATGTTTTGTAAGTTTAAACTCGAATCGGACTTAATTGATTTTTTCAGCATTATTCGGGTCTTACACTGTTTCTGTATTTTAGCCATATCTTGAGTTCTAAATGTCTGATAATTATGAATTTTACCTTGTAGGAAAGATAAGAGAGAGCTCTACAACTTTGATGAAGAGCTCAAAGTCAATTTCAGACATCTAGTGGAGCTAATTGGGCATGGAAATCAGAATACGGGATTTGTGACTGGAACCCGAACAGTGTGTAGTAACCAAAACATAATTCGAGTTTGGGTTTATAGAATGAGCTGAAAATTTGTAATCTGAAAGTTAAGACCCATATGTACAACTTTCATGACAAACACAAAACTTGATTCGGGCTCCTTGATGGAGATATTGGGTCTGAAAGTCAAAACAGAGGTGCTGAAACTGGTCCTGAGAAGTCTGTAGTAATTGGGTCATATCTTGGGCTGTAGGACGAATTTTTGGGTGCTTCCAGAGCCATTGGAAAGCTTAGACAATTTCCTAGAACTTTCATGAAGACCACTTGGCTCAGAAATGACGAAATCAATGAGTTCAGCAATGAATACTTTCGGAGACAAGGAAGCTCACCTACCAAGTTCACCTACCAAGCTCACCTACCAATCTCACCTACCAAGCTCACCTACTAATTCCACCTACTAATCTCATCTACCCATCTACTACTACTCTGAATCCTCTATAAAAGGAAGCATGTGGAGAGCTCTAAACACAACACACACTTGGTGTTAGAAATAGTTTTTCATAGATCTTGTATATTTTTCCTTCATTGTAATGGAGAGCTAAGTCACTTCTAGTCAATTCGGGACTCTTGAAGAGATTGTGGCTTGGATTCTTGAGACCTTGGTTATGTAATGTATTTGATTTATATTTGAATTCCTCTTCTCTTCTTCTTGTTCTCTTAATCTTGAATGCATGAATGGTGATTCTGTTTATGTTTGATCGATTTGATCTCGGTTTAAGATTAAGTATTGTGATGAAATTTAGAACTGATTAATCTAAACTAATCACGTAATTGAAGAGGTTAGGTTACTGATTGTGCCTAGGATAATTGAATTCGGTGCTTAAATTGACATATATTTACATGAATGGTGCGATTGCAGATTTGTGTTTATCACTTGTCAATTGAATTTCAGGCGATTGTCTAGTATGAATTCGGATCTGATGCGAGAGATCTCGGTTAGATCCAAGTTAACCATTCAAATGTATTTCAAGTGTTTGTTGAAAGGTCTATGATTGAATCCACCCAATCTCGGATAGATTTCTGAATTGACTGTTCTTCTAATTGTTATTTCTCTTTAAATCTTGTCACTGCGATCCTTGAACCATCAAAACCCCCCATTCTCTTCTTTCTTGTGTGATTTTCACTCATGTTAATGACCACTCTAGAACTTGCTTTGATTCTTTTTGAGGCTACATTTCACTTGCATGCATGAACATGATTGAGGCCCTCTTTCTTAGCTAGTTTAACCAAATAGCCAACCTTGTTTTCAATATGATATCAAGCACTCTTTTGACCTCTCAAAAATTCTCTAATTCCTGCCAACCTTGTATATTTTCCTTTGCTTAACCCCTTTGAGCTTATTTGACCATTCCTTGTTTCTAGCTCATTATGTGCCTTAAATGAAAAATCGTGTTCTTACTGTACCTTAGGAAATAAAAGAACATTAGCCTGGTTAATGGATGAGTTTTTGAACAAGTGTGGGGGTGTGTGTACAAAATGGTTGTTGAAAAAAAAAGAAAAGAAAAGAAAAGAAAGAGTGCCTAAAAAAAAAAAAGAAAAATGTATGTATATAGTTATGTTCATATATATAAAAAAAAAAAAGAGAGAAAAGGATTGGGAAATGAATATGTAAAGGGATATACATTAGAGTTGAGATGAACTTTTATGCTCGTTATTTGAACTCAGCTCTCATTTGCTTTTATTCTCTTTGGTATTTATCTTCTCATATCCATTTTATCCTCTTCTATTACCTTGACCTCACTACAACCTTGAATAAAGTCCTCATGATTTGTGTGTGCATGTGTTTTGAGTAGTGGAGAAGTAGAAGATAAGCAAGCTTATGGTAGTGCAATTTTCATGGGTTGAATTGAGTGAAATACCTACCTTTTAAACACTTGAGAGATTGAGAGGGAATCTTGTGAAGATCCATCATTCTTAATTCATTCTTTTCAACGGAAGTTTCCTTGCTTGTTGGTTTGAGATGTGAAGAAATGTTACCTCATTTATGCTTTGATCCCTTGAATTTCTTGTTGCTCTTCTTGCTTCATTGAGTCCTTTAGAGTTTTTAACTTTTAAGTTTGTGTCGTTTGTCTTTGTCTTCTAACTTTAGTTTTATATGTTTTGCCCGAGGAGTGCAAAAAAGCTAAGTGTGGGGGAATTTGATAATCACATATTTTGATCATTAAGAAACCCTTATGTTTAGTTATTTACACTCTTCATGTACTTATTTGACTAAATTTGATTATGTTTTGTAAGTTTGAACTCGAATCGGACTTAATTGATTTTTTCAGCATTATTCGGGTCTTACACTGTTTCACTGTATTTTAGCCATATCTTGAGTTCTAAATGTCTGATAATTATGAATTTTACCTTGTAGGAAAGATAAGAGAGAGCTCTACAACTTTGATGAAGAGCTCAAAGTCAATTTCAGACATCTAGTGGAGCTAATTGGGTATGGAAATCAGAATACGAGATTTGTGACTGGAACCCGAACAGTGTGTAGTAACCAGAACATAATTCGAGTTTGGATTTATAGAATGGGCTGAAAATTTGTAATCTGAAAGTTAAGACCCATATGTACAACTTTCATGACAAACACAAAACTTGATTCGGGCTCCTTGATGGAGATATTGGGTCTGAAAGTCAAAACAGAGGTGCTGAAACTGGTCCTGAGAAGTCTGTAGTAATTGGGTCATATCTTGGGCTGTAGGACGAATTTTTGGGTGCTTCTAGAGCCATTGGAAAGCTTAGACAATTTCCTAGAACTTTCATGAAGACCACTTGGCTCAGAAATGACGAAATCAATGAGTTCAGCAATGAATACTTTCGGAGACAAGGAAGCTCACCAACCAAGTTCACCTACCAAGCTCACCTACCAATCTCACCTACCAAGCTCACCTACTAATTCCACCTACTAATCTCATCTACCCATCTACTACTACTCTGAATCCTCTATAAAAGGAAGCATGTGGAGAGCTCTAAATACAACACACACTTGGTGTTAAAGATAGTTTTTCATAGTTCTTGTATATTTTTCCTTCATTGTAATGGAGAGCTAAGTCACTTCTAGTCAATTCGGGACTCTTGAAGAGATTGTGGCTTGGATTCTTGAGACCTTGGTTATGTAATGTATTTGATTTATATTTGAATTCTTCTTCTTCTTCTTCTGTTCTCTTGATCTTGAATGCATGAATGGTGATTCTGTTTATGTTTGATCTGATTTGATCTTGGTTTAAGATTAAGTATTGTGATGAAATTTAGAGCGATTGATCTAAAATAATCACGTAATTGAAGAGGTTAGTTCTTGATTTGTGCCTAGGTTAATTGAATTCGGTGCTTAAATTGACATATATTTACATGAATGGTGCGATTGCATATTTATGTTTATTACTTGTCAATTGAATTAAGACGATTATCTAGTATGAATTACGGATCGATCTTTGAGATCTCGGTTAGATCCAAGTTAACCATTCAAATGTGCTTCAAATGTTTATTGAAAGGTCTATGATTGAATCCACCCAATCTCGGATAGATTTCTGAATTGACGGTTCTTCTAATTGTTATTTCTCTTTAAATCTTGTCACTGCGATCCTTGAACCATCAAAACCCCCCTTTTTCTAACTTTCACTTGATTTGATCAAATTGCATCTACGATCCTTGAGGAGACGATCTGGTGTTATTCACTATACTACAAGTTTAGGTAATAACTTTGGTTATAATTTTAACGAGCGCCAAAATTCTAACGAGCGCCAAAATTCTGACGAGCGCCGAACTCAGTCAAAATTATAACCGAAGTTATTACCTAAACTTGTAGTATAGTGAACAACACCGGATCGTCTCCTCAAGGATCGTAGATGCAATTTGATCAAATCAAGTGAAAGTTAGGAAAAGGGGGTTTTGATGGTTCAAGGATTGCGTTGATGACAGATTTAAAGAGAAATAACAATTAGAAGAACAAATCAATTGAAATCTATCCGAGATTGGGTGGATTCAATCATAGACCTTTCAACAAACACTTGAAATACATTTGAATGGTTAACTTGGATCTAACCGAGATCTCTCGCATCGATCCGTAATTCATACTAGACAATCGTCGTAATTCAATTGACAAGTGATAAAACACAAATCTGCAATCGCACCATTCATGTAAATATATGTCAATTTAAGCACCGAATTCAATTAACCTAGGCACAAATCAAGTAACCTAACCTCTTCAATTACGTGATTAGTTTAGATCAATCAGTTCTAAGTTTCATCACAAATCTCAATCTTCGTTATGTGATTAATTCAGATCAATCGGTTCTAAATTTCATCACGATGATACTTAATCTTAAACCAAGATCAAATCAGATCAAACATAAACAGAATCACCATTCATGCATTCAAGATCAAGAGAACAGAAGAAGAAGAGAAGAGGAATTCAAATATAAATCAAATACATTACATAACCAAGGTCTCAAGAATCCAAGCCACAATCTCTTCAAGAGTCCCGAATTGACTAGAAGTGACTTAGCTCTCCATTACAATGAAGGAAAAATATACAAGAACTATGAAAAGCTATTTCTAACACCAAGTGTCTGTTGTGTTTAGAGCTCTCCACATGCTTCCTTTTATAGAGAATTCAGAGTAGTAATAGATGGGTAGATGAGATTAGTAGGTGGAATTAGTAGGTGAGCTTGGTAGGTGAGATTGTTAGGTGAGCTTGGTAGGTGAACTTGGTAGGTGAGCTTCCTTGTCTCCGAAAGTATTCATTGCTGAACTCATTGATTTCGTCATTTCTGAGCTAAGTGGTCTCTGCATGAAAGTTCTAGGAAATTGTCTAAGCTTTCCAATGGCTCTAGAAGCACCCAAAAATTCGTCCCACAGCCCAAGATATGACCCAATTACTACAGACTGCTCAGGACCAGTTTCAGCACCTCTGTTTTGACTTTCAGACCCAATATCTCCATCAAGGAGCCCGAATCAAGTTTTGTGTTTGTCATGAAAGTTGTACATATGGGTCTTAACTTTCAGATTACAAATTTTCAGCCCATTCTATAAACCCAAACTCGAATTATGTTCTGGTTACTACACACTATTCGGGTTCCAGTCACAAATCCCGTATTCTGATTTCCATGCCCAATTAGCTCCACTAGATGTCTGAAATTGACTTTGAGCTCTTCATCAAAGTTGTAGAACTCTCTCTTATCTTTCCTACAAGGTAAAATTCATAATTATCAGACATTTAGAACTCAAGATATGGCTAAAATACAGAAATAGTGTAAGACCCGAATAATGCTGAAAAAATCAATTAAGTCTGATTCGAGTTCAAACTTACAAAACATAATCAAATTCAGTCAATTAAGTACATGAAGAGTGTAAATAACTAAACATAAGGGTTTCTTAATGAACAAAATATGTGATTATCATACATATAATTGGAATTCATAAAGAGGTATAAAAGCTTACTCTCCTTTTTAAATATAAGAGGTAATGTATATCATATATGTGCGCAGCTCCCCTTTTCAATTTGAATCCAATCTCGTTTTAAGTTTACCTGTCTTTTCTCAATTCAAATATTTGTCTTTTCAATTAAACTCAAATATTTCTCTCTCTTTTGTCATGAGCAAAAAGGAAGGGTAAGTCCCATAAATAGATATCGAGATGTAAAAAATAGGAACGAGAAATAACTGTAAAACATACTCAGATAAATGCAAGATAATAGACTTAAAACACATGTATTCATTAATCAAAGAATGATGCAAGTATAGAGGCTAGAAACAACTCCTGTGAAACAAATAAAGTACAAACAAAAAACAAGGATCCTAAAATCTAAACAACTCCTAAAAGAGAGGATCCGGAGGCGGTGGTGAAGAAACTGGTGTAGGAGCAGGTGATGCAGCACGTAAGGCAGCAACCTCACATTCAACACCTTCTATTCTATCGAAAAGAATAGAGAAGGTATGTTCCATGTATGCTCAGTTATCATGCAAGGTAGCCATGATTTGTTCTAAGGTAACTGGAGCAGGAGCAGTAGCAGGGGTAGTAGGTGCAGTAAGGGCGTCAGCAGGGTCAAACTCATCCTCAGCAACCTTATCCGGGTACACCCAACCTTTATCAGTTTGGATCATCTTCATTTTGCGTAGAGTGAAAGAACCGAAGATGTTATGATGGGATAAGGCAATGGCTCGCTCAGTCTCCAAGACTTGAGGATACTTGCTGAGCAAGGAAGTGATGAGAATCCCATAGGGTAAGTCTGATTTTTCCTTACCCTTGGCTTTCATCATGTGTTTCATGATAAACACAGGCCAGTTTATCCTGTGACCATTCTTCAAGATCTAGAGCATGAAGATGTCGTCTTCACTAAAGTACATGTAGTTCCCGCCGTGGGGAGCCAAAATGTGAGCAAAGGCGTAATGCAGAAGCCTATCTTGGCTCTTCAACATGCCACCCTTGAGACCCCTGTCAGGCAAAGCTAGACCAGGCCTCAGTAGGTCCTCAATTGCCTGAATCCTTTTGAACTCCTCAAGGAAGGGGTTGTCGTCATCTTCAACTGTTATACCGTCTAACTGTAACCCAAACTTAGTCTGCCAGTCCTGCGGAGTGATAATGATGTCCTGATTGCAGACTTCGGTGAGGAGGTTTTGGCCATCAATTGCCAGATGGCAGAAGAACATCTTTACCATAGCAGGGTAGAGCATAGCCCAGTGGGAACAGAGTTGTAGGACCCCCTGGTTTTGCAACAGAGACAAAAAGTCGAAGCCTCTATGCTGCTGAAAGAAGGGAAGGTCAAGATATTTAGGCTGAACGAGGTTACGCTCCCAGAAGTGCGTAATGAAGCGGCCACGTTGCTCTTCGTTGGAGGAGAGCCTTCGCAGGTCAAGCGGGTTGTTGCATGAAGCAGTCTTCGTGAGAGGGCGCTTGCTGGAAGAGGAGGCCATGGTGTTTGAAGATGTGGAAGAGAGAGAGATGGCAAGGAGATGGTGGATGAGAGTAGGAGAGAAAGAGGCGTAGAAGACGATAATAGAAAATATGAGAACGAAAACGTCTGGGCATGCAGGTCAATTTAAAGGAGGCTCGTGTTTATCCGAATAAGCGAAGGTGTATTCGAATAAACCTTGCGTAGAAGCTGAAAGGACAGGTGTTTGAACGAAGATTTCTGCTAGGGTTTATTCGAATTGAGAGAGTTTCTATTCAAATAGATCAATTGGGAAAGCCAAGCATTTTGGCATTTTAACAGGTTTTATTCGAATAACTTAGGGGTTATTCGAATAGACAGAAAGTAATCAGTCAAGGCTGATAAACCAAGGCTCTGGTTATTCGAATAGCCTGAGTTTTATTCGAATAGATAGAGGGCAAAGATTAAGACTGATAAACTAAGGGCTCTAGTTATTCGAATAAAAATAGATTTATTCGAATAAACAGAGATCACAGCAAACACAAGATTGACATAGAAGCCAGTTTATTCGAATAAAGCTGATATTCAACACATCATTTAATAAGCTTTAAAGAACTTTATTCGAATAAAACTAACAAAAAGCATAGTAAAGCATACGTTCAGAAAGCAAGATAAAGCATATATTCATGTGATTTAAAGAATCAAGAGAGAAAGAGGCAATATTAAGCAATAAAAACATGTAATCATATATTGGATTGATCAATTATGCCCAATTCTCTTCTAATATAAAAGAATGCTTCTTTTGCTAAGGGTTTAGTGAAGATATCTGCAAGTTGCTTAGATGTTTCAACAAAGTCAAGAATGCAATCCCCTTTTTGTACATGATCACTGATAAAGTGATGTCTTATCTCTATATGCTTTGTTCTGGAATGCAGAATGGGATTCTTAGATATATTTATTGCAATAGTGTTATCACATCTTATCGAGATGTGATCAAGCTGAAGACCGTAGTCTAAAAGTTGTTACTTCATCCATAGGATTTGAGCACAACAACTCCCGGCTGCAACATATTCAGCCTCAGCGGTAGACAGAGTCACACTATTTTGTTTTTTGCTATGCCAAGAAACTAAAGAATTACCAAGCAAGTGGCATGTCCCACTAGTACTCTTTCTATCCAATTTGCACCTAGCAAAATCAGAGTCGGAATAGCCTATTAGGCTGTATGAGGCACCCTTAGGGTACCACAAGCCCATTTGTGAAGTGCCTACTAGGTATTTCATTATTCGTTTAACAGCACTTAAATGAGATTCCTTAGGGTTTGCCTGATATCTAGCACACATGCATACACTAAACATAATATCTGACCTACTAGCAGTAACATAAAGGAGAGATCCAATCATACCTCTATATTTCATTATTTCTACTGATTTACCTCCTTCATCTTTGTCCAAATAGCAAGAAGTACCCATTGGAGTGGCCATGTGTTTAGCGTTTTCCATTTCGAACCTCTTGAGTAATTCCTTGCAATATTTGGTTTGACTTATGAATGTCCCTTCATTTGTTTGTTTGATTTGAAGTCCGAGGAAAAAATTCAGCTCTCCCATGATCGACATTTCAAATTCATTCTGCATTGTCTTACCAAATTCTTTGCAAAGGGATTCATTAGTAGCACCAAAAATAATATCATCCACATATACTTGCACAAGAAGAATATCATGCTTTTTATTTTTAATGAAAAGGGTAGTATCGACTTTTTCTCTTAAAAAACTATTTTCTAAAAGAAACTTACTCAACCTTTCATACCAAGCTCTAGGAGCTTGCTTTAAGCTATATAAAGCCTTTTTAAGTTTAAAAACATGGTTGGGTAGTTTATGATTTTCAAAACCTGGAGGTTGTTCAACGAATACCTCCTCTTGAATAAAGCCATTTAGAAAAGCACTTTTAACATCCATTTGTTATAATTTGAAATCCATAATGCAAGCATAAATAAGTAACATTCTAATAGCTTATAATCTAGCTCCAGGTGCATAGGTTTCTTCATAGTCTATTCCTTCTTCTTGATTATAACCTTTAGCGACTAGTCTAGCTTTGTTTCTAGTTATTAACCCATTTTCATCAAGTTTGTTTCTAAAAACCAATTTAGTGCCAATTATAGGGTGATCATTAGGCCTAGCAACTAATTCCCAAACTTGATTTCTTTCAAATTAATTTAACTCCTCATGCATAGCTAAGATCCAATGTTCATCATCAAAATCTTCAATTATATCTTTAGGTTCAATTTGAGACATAAAAGCTAAGTGATTACAAGCATTTCTAAGAAAATTACGAGTACTTATGCCTTTAGATACATCACCGATTATTTGATCAAGAGAATGATATTTTGAAGTCTGCCATTGTTTGGGAAGTTCCAAAGCTTGTGAATCCTCTTGTCTTTGTTTATCTTCTTGCTCCTTGATTTCTTTTTCCTTGCTATCCAAATGTGTTTCCGCTAAGACTTCTGCAACATCATAAATAACAAGATCCTTTCTCAATCCATTTGGGTCAATTTCATCAAATGAAACATATATAGATTCTTCAATAGTCATACTTCTTTTATTATATATACAAAAAGCCTTACTATGATTTGAATAACCAAGAAATATACCTTCATCAGACTTAGCATCAAACTTACCTAAGTTATCTTTTCCATTATTTAAAACAAAACATTTGCATCCAAAAACATGAAAATGTGAGACATTTGGCTTTCTTCCCTTGTATAACTCATATGAGGTTTTCTTTAAAATAGGCCTTATAAGGGCCTTGTTCATTACATAACAAGCTATACTTACAACATCCGTCCAAAAATACTTAGGAGGAGCAGCCTCATTAAGCATAGTTCTCACAATTTCTTCTAAAGAATGATTTTTTCTTTCTACAACTCCATTTTGTTGCGGAGTTCTAGGGGCAGAGAAATTATGATTAATGCCATGTTCATCACAATAATTTTTAAAAACATTGTTTTCAAATTCGTCACCATGATCACTTCTTATAGAAGAAATTTGAAAACATTTTTCGTTTTGAATAACTTTGGCAAGTCTTTTAAAAGCTAGAAATGCATCATTTTTATTTGCAAGAAATAAAGTCCATGTAAACCTAGAAAAATCATCCACAATCACTAAAGTATAGTAATTCCCACCAAAACTCATAGTTCTAGACGGTCCAAATAGATCCATGTGCAAAAGTTGAAAAGGTCCAGTAGTTGAAACTATATTTTTTGCTTTAAAAGATACCTTTATTTGTTTACCCTTTTGACATGCATCACATAATTTATTTTTAACAAAATTAAGCTTGGGTAGTCCAATTACTAGCTCTTTAGAGATCAACTTCTTTAAGTGATCCATGTGAATGTATGCAATTCTCCTATGCCATAACCATGAATCATCATTCTTACTTAAAAGGCATTTCGCATTATTTGAAGATATATTATCAAGACTAATCATATAAATGTTGTTTACTCTATGACCAATGAATTTAACATGCTTATCATTTTTATCTTCAATTATGCAACAATTTGAATAAAAAATTACCATATTTCCTTTATCACATAATTGGCTAATACTAAGCAAGTTATGTTTCAAGCCTTCAACAAGCAACACATTTTCAATAGAGGAGTTAGGGTTCTTACCGACTTTGCCGATTCCAAGAATTTTTCCTTTGTTGTTATCTCCATAAGTAACGTGTCCATGATTCTTGGGAACAAGCATGGTGAATTTCGAGTCGTCCCTGGTCATGTGCTTGGAGCAGCCGCTATCGAGATACCAATTTGAACTCCTGGCTTTCAAGCACACCTATAACGCATGTTTAGTTTTTAACCTTTGGTACCCAAACTTTCTTGGGTCCTTGTGTGTCAGTGTTGGGTATAGTACCCTTGGGAACCCAAACCATTTTTATTTCAATTTTTGTGTGAATGTTTTTCCTTGCATTGCAAGTTGATGCACTATGTCCTTTCTTTCCACTATAAAAACATTTAATAAAAGGACTAATTGAAACACTAGAATGCACAAAGAAGTTTTTATACATTTTTTGTTGATTTTTCGGGTTATAACCTATGCCGACTTTTTGAAAAACTACTCTTTGTCTTCCTAATAAAATATTTAAATTGTCCCTTCCAAAGGTGAATTTAGAAAGAATGTTCTTTAAGTCTTCAATTTCTTTTTCAAACATATGTCATGAAGAACAAGATGAAGATGTAGAAGCATGTGAAAAATGATTTGTGCATGCATCAATGATTCCCAAAGTTTCATTTTCAACTTTCAATTCTTCTATTTCTTTATTTAAAACAAGAATTTGATTTTCTAAAGAAGAGATTGTTTTCTTAGAAGAAGAAATTAGTTTTGTGAGTTTTAAGGATTCGTCATGCAATTCTTCAAAAGCATCTTGTAACTCATCGTAAGAAGGCAGTAAAGTAGTATTAGAACTTACCTCATTTTCACTTTCTTCTTCTTCTCCTTTGGCCGTGAGACATAGTTGAGCTTTTTTGTTATCTGAGCTGTCAGTTGAATCCATGTCGTTTTCATCCCATGCTATATAGGCTTTTCTTCCTTTTCTTTTCTTGAAGGGCTTCTTTTCAAATTTCTCTTTCTTCTTTTAGTAAACAGAGCATTCCATTTTCATGTGACCTGTAACAACTCAATTTTTAGAAAAATGTCCCGAATGTTCTGTTTGCTGTTTTTCAAGCTTTTGTGTAAAAGACCGTTGTGTCCCTATTTTACTGTTTCTTGTTTTTTTTGTATGAAATACATATACGTTTTATAGGCTAAAATTTTATTTGGTCGTTTTACGTAATTTATTTCGAGACGGTAAAATAAAAGTTTTGTCAAGCTACTGTTTTAATTTTTCTGAGAGATATACAGACATATAATACTGTCTGTAATTTTATTTGAACGTTTTGGATGATTTGCTTCGTCGTGGGGAAAAATGAAAAAATGACCATTACGTCCCGATTGTACTGTTTTTAATTTTTCTATATGTTACAGTGCTTAATATTACTGTCTGTGATTTTATTTGGACTTTTTGTGCGATTTGCTCCGGGACAGGAAAATAATATTTTCCGGGCCGGGGAAATCTTGTTTTAATTATTCAGAACTGGGGGATCTTACTAAACCCGATTCTGAATGATACTGTTATTAATCTTTTAATTTTTAGGATTTAACTGTCAAATAAAATAATTTTGTATTATTATAATATTATTTTATTAGTCAGTATAATAAAATGACAGTGGACCCGGAAATGTTTTGCGAGACCCACGTTTAGTTAAAACAGTTAACTTAGTAGCTTAATTAAGCATCATTAGTAGTAGAACTTTCAAGAACATGGTGACTAAGCTTAATGACTAGGCTAATTAGTGACTAAGCATGGTGACTAGGTTAATGACAATGCTAGAATCAACCAATGAGAGTTAAGCTTGCTAACCAAGTTTTAATCTTGACCTTTGATCCATTCTAAGGCTTGGATGAAGCCAAGCAAGGCTACACCTTGCATGCTTGAAGTCCACAGCCATTTGGCCTTTGGAGGACCAAAAATCATTTCACTCTTCATGCATTTTCTCTCTTCTCTCTCTTCCAAAAACCCTAAACTCCATTAAAGCTTCCTTGAAGCTCTATTCGGCCAAACCCTATTCTACACCATCCAATCACTCAAAAATATATCCAACCAAGTTTTCTAAACCTAAACACAATCCTAAGAACATCTCTAGTTGAGAGTTCTTGCAAAATCCTTCATTTGAGGCTTGGAAACCTACTTGGAAAATTTTACCTAGAAGGTGAAATTTCTTGTTTTTCATTTCTAAACTCTTTTTCAAAGTTCTAAGCCATGATTTATCCATGGTTTAAGCTCTCTTTTATGGTTAGTAACTTGTAGAATTTTGTTTAAGTTTGTTAGGTTTTGAAGGAGAAAATCGAAACCCTAGAGGAGGTGTGAAAGAGGATTTTATCTTCATTTAAGGTAAGAGGAAGACTAATCTTATTATCCTTGGGTGGTGGTAAGAAGATGGAGATTGATTGTTGTGATTGTAGAATCCATAAGGATTCCTTTGTGTGTTTGTTAGTAGCTTATTTGTGTGTTTGTTAGTAACTTTCCTATTTGATGTTTGTAATAATTTGTATGAAGTTGCATGTCTACAAGCTTTAAATTGCATGTCTACAAGCTTTGATAATTTGTATGTGTTATAAATGCATGATAATTTATAGGATATGAATAACATGCCAAGGTTTGCATGAGTGTTCCAAAGAACACATCAATGAGGCTCACGACCATTAACCAAAAATGGAGAACCAAAATGTTCTCATCATTTTCTTAAAATGTGATTTAATTAACCTAGGCAAATTAACAAGATATAAAATTGTTTAGATGAAGGAAAATGAATTTAGAAATCAAATGACACAAGTGTATGTTTCGGCCAACATGCCAAACTAAGTATCCATGATTTCTAAAATCAAATCCAAACCATTTCTAAGTATAAAGATGCAATATATGTTAAAAAGAATTTTTTTCTAAAATGAGTTTTGAAGAAATAAATTGATTTGAATTAAGTTTAATTAACTAAAATTATTGATTTTACTATTAGAAAGGAAATACAGTAACTTTTGTAAATTCCTAACATATGGCTCATACTATAATTTTGAAGCATGTTAGTGGTTTTCAAAAGGATTAAATTATACGGTTAAAAAAATTAAGTAAACAGAATTTTTACGAAAAAATTAGGAAACCATTAATATAATTTTCTAAGCAAAATACTGTCAATTTTTACTAAAAATGGACAAATAAGATAGAAAAGATGTCCAAAAGACAATATACGGTATGAAAAATATTTTACGGAGTTTAAACGTATTATTTATTATTTCTGTTTATTTAAACAGTAATTTTTAAGGGATTTGGACAATAAATTGATTAAAAAATCTTACGCGATTGAGAAAACGTATTAAAAACTCTACGTGATTTTAAAATCAGAAAAATAGATTTGCGCGATTTAAAAACGTTTGTAAAAACGAAGAGATTGTGAAAACGTGATAAAATTTCTATGCGATTGGCCAAAACGGTATTTTTGTATTTTTCTGCTGTCGGGCTATGAGGTGAACCCGTACAGGCTTTGGAACAGAATTTGTCCGGTGGGACTTACTGTATCTTTTTATCTTTGAGGATATATTTTAATGAGGGTATTTTGGTAATTTCTTATTTTTGGATCATATATTGAGTTTATACCAATTTTTGGTGGATTGGTTGACGAGGTGAATCACATCGTGTTGTGATGCGATAAACGTAGTGCGGTTCATTGTCTTTATGAACTTGGAGACGTTAGTGTACGGGATCCCATATATGGATAGTCGGTCGCTCCGCTGGGCCGTGGTAACCGATAGCACACTAATGGACTCGACACGCACTATATTTAATCGAGATTTCGTAAAGTCTAATAGTATATTGCCTGTAGTGCCACAACGTGAGACCGTGAACTACACCACGCCTTGGACAATGGGTACCATGTGACGTGGGGCTATAGACGCAACGTGAGACAGCGCAATAGTTTGGTTGGAGAGTCGTGGTACTAATAGATTTTGCGGGTCATTCTCTCTGATATCTGTATGTATTTAGCTCCATGGAGTAGGATCGTGTCATATTGCATATGATTATATCTTGGATATTATTTTATTTTATCTGTTTATTTTTATCTGGTTATTATTATGATAAATTGTCTATTTCTTATTTTATTTTATCTCGTGATATTATTTTATCTGTGATATTATGTGTTGTTGTGACATTTAAATCTTTACACTATTTTGTTACTAATTATTGTTATAGCTTTTCATATTGCATGAATCGTATATCTGTTGTTTGTCGTTTTCTTATTTGCCATGTTTGTGATGATTTTAGATTGTCTTACCTCTTTATTGTATGTGTTTTCGTATATTTATTTACGTGGTAAAGAGTTTGAGGAAGAGGAACGACCTCTTGAGATTTTGTATCCCGAGGAGGAAGAAGAAGCAAAGAAGCCGAAGACCGACGACGACCAAGAACCATCGATCATCCATATCCATTGGGACTGATTTGTTTGGGTATGGCGGTGCCGTGGATTTTTGGGTTTTGTGCGACTCGAGTTTCACGGTGGATCGTTAGCTTGGCATCTGCGGGGAGATAGAGACTCAGTGACTTACGTGGGACGGTTGACTGTGTCCCTACGACATGAGTTTGATGGAGAGCCAGTTATGACGACTACTGTTTTTTTGCACTTAGAGTTACCTTTATCTCTTAGGCGTTGTTGGGGTGGTGTGTCCACTGAGCCTAGTGAGATGACTATCGTGTCGACTGCACGGTCTCGTTTCCGCCGAGTGTCAAGGCATCCTGGATATTTATCTTCTGATGAGTTTCCTGAGAGTGATCCATCAAAGGGTTAAATGTTTATGATGTGTATTTTGGGCGCATCTGCGTATGTTTATAATGACTGTTTTACTGTTTCTGTTTAAATATTTGTAGATATAGTTGTAAATTATTTGTATAACTTAAAACTTGGACCATATGTATATTATGAGTGATGTTGTTCTGTTTATTTTATATTTTCGCGTTATTTTATTTAATAATTTTCTGTTTAACAGGAATTATTTTACAACCCGTAGTAGTATGTAACAAATGTTTTACAACTTGGGTAAATTTTATTTATCTTTCTTTTATTTTCTTTATATATGTGACATCCCCACAAGGGTGTTACATTAGTTGGTATCAGAGCCCAAGTTAGAGTCTTTTGGGGTTGTGGTTGGGTCTGTTTTTGTTTGTGCTGTGTGATTCTCTGTGATTTACTTCCGAAAGGATGTATCTAATTTTGTTTTACTCTGTTTGAAGAAAGAAGATGGCTGGTAGAGGCAGAGGACGTGCGAACGTGAATCATGATGTGGACCCTATGATTGCGGCTGCTGAAGCTATGCAGCGGATGGCTGAAGTAATTACGCAGCAGAATTTGAGAGCAGCTCAACAGCAAGATGCTACTGCTGATGCCCTAAATTTATCTGAATTTAGGCGCCACAATCCGCCACAGTTTAGAGGCGAGGTTGATCCGGAGAAAGCAAGTCAATGGATACAAGACTTGGAGAGAATTTTTGAAGGAATGAGATGCTCGGATGAGAAGAAGGTGACTTATGCCGTTTTTATGCTAAGGGGAGATGGAGAACATTGGTGGAGAGGAACTCGCCGAGTTTTACAAGCTGAAGGAGCGGAAATTACGTGGAAAGTATTTTCTGATGCTTTTCTGGGAAAGTATTTTCCTGCGAGTGCTAGGCATGCCAAAGAAATAGAATTTCTTGGTTTGCGACAGGGAAATATGATGGTGAATGAGTATGCTACAAAATTTGAGAATTTGTCTCAATTCTCGGATTATGCTCAAACTCGACCGGATGATACATGGAGATGTCGGAAGTTTGAATCGGGCTTGAGAGTGGAACTGAAGCGAGGGGTGATATCCTTGAGGATGAATCAGTTTCATGCTTTGGTTGCTGCATGTGCGCGACTTGAGGAATTAGAGCCGTCGCGAGATCAGAGGAATCGTAACTTTGAGCCGACAAGGTTTCAAAGAGGTGGAGGTAGTAATACGAATCGATTTCAGCGCAAGCCGTATTCTAGACCATCAGGGAGTCAATCTCAACGACCACCAGTTGGGGGAAGTACAAGTGGTAGTGGAGTTGGATAGAAAGTGGCGTTCACGCCGACATGTTTTAAGTGCGGAAAGAAAGGCCATATCTCTCCGAGTGCACGATTAAAGGGACAGTTTGTTTTAACTGTAAACAACATGGGCACATGTCGAAGGATTGTACTCACTAGGAAAGGAAACCTGCATTGTTCATTATGTTCGTGCTAATCAACAGAAGTCAGGGAGTACTCAACCGAGATCTGGAGGACGAGTATATACTATGACTGGAACAGAAATTTCTCAATCTGATGATCTTATTCAGGGAGAAGGTGACATTGGAGGTAATCTTCTGACTGTGTTATATGACTCTGGTGCAACACATTCATTTATTGCATATGATTGTGTGTAAAGATTGAAGTTGCCTGTGTCTTCTCTGAATGTTAAATTGAGTGTATCTACGCTAACTGCTAAACCTGTGATTGCATCAAAGATATGTTTGGATTGTCTTATTGTTGTGAAGGACCGTAAGTTTTTGGTTAACTTGATTTGTTTACCTCTTGTTGAGATAGATGTAATCTTAGGGATGGACTGGTTATCTTCTAACCATATCCTTATAGATTGTGCAAGCAAAACCATAGTTTTTCCTAAGGAAGAAAAGTCTGGATTCTTGACTGCTGTTAAGGTCAAGTCTTTGTTAAGAGAGGGAGCACAGGGATATGTGGTATTGTCTTCTCTAGAAGTTAAGAATGAGAAGGATGTGAATACTATTCCTGTTGTCAACGAGTTTCCAGAGGTTTTTCCTGATGACGTACCTGGTTTGCCACCTGAGAGGGAGATCGAGTTTTCAATTGATTTAGTACCAGGAGCAGGTCCTATCTCAATTGCACCGTATCGTATGTCGCCAGCAGAGTTAGTAGAGTTGAAAGAGCAATTGGTGGAACTGTTGGAGAAATAGTTTGTGCGACCTAGTGTTTCACCATGGGGTGCGCTAGTGCTTTTGGTCAAGAAGAAGGACGGAACTTCTCGACTTTGTGTGGATTATCGTCAGCTGAATAAGGTGACTATCAAGAATAAATATCCACTTCCAAGAATTGACGATTTGATGGATCAGTTAAGAGGAGCTGTGGTATTTTCCAAGATAGATATGAGATCAGGTTATCACCAGATTCGTGTTAAGGGGGAGGATGTACCGAAAACCGCTTTTCGAACTCGTTATAGACATTATGAGTATTAGGTAATGCCATTCGGGGTGACGAATGCTCCTGCCATATTTATGGACTATATGAACAGGATTTTTCATCCGTATCTAGACAGATTTGTCATTGTTTTTATTGATGACATACTGATCTATTCTCAATCTAAGGAAGAGCATGCTGAACATCTTGGTATTGTTCTTCAGATTTTGAGAGAAAAGCAGTTGTATGCGAAATTGGCTAAGTGTGAATTTTGGTTGGAAGAAGTTCAGTTTCTAGGTCACGTGATTTCCAAAGAAGGTATTGTGGTGGACCCATCAAAAGTGGAGACTGTTTTATAGTGGGAAAGGCCTAAGACGGTAACAGAAGTTTGAAGTTTCGTTGGACTTGCTGGTTATTACCGGAGGTTTATCGAAGGTTTTTCGAAGATTGCTGGACCGCTTACACAACTTACGAGGAAAAGTCAAGCTTTTGAATGGACAGAAGAACGTGAAGTCAGTTTTCAAGAGTTGAAGAAGAGGTTAACAACTGCGCCGGTGTTGATCTTACCAGATTCTAACAGATCTTTTGATGTGTATTGCGATGCTTCTTACCAAGGGTTAGGTTGCATTTTGATGCAAGACCGGAATGTTGTGGCGTATGCTTCTCGTCAATTGAAGGTTCATGAGAGGAATTATCCAACGCACGATTTGGAATTGGCCGCGGTGGTTTTTGCTCTGAAAGTGTGGAGGCATTTTCTGTATGGAGCGTTGTTCAATATCTTTAGTGATCACAAGAGTCTAAAGTATGTAGTTGTTTGATCAGAAAGAATTAAATATGAGGCAGAGGCGATGGTTGGAATTCTTAAAGGATTATGATTTTCAACTCCAATACCATCCAGGAAAAGCTAATGTGGTAGCTGATGCTTTGAGCAGAAAGGTGCTTAGTGTTTCAGCAATGATGATCAAGGAGGAAGAGTTGATTAACAAGTTCCGAGATCTATGGTTGTCTGTGGAGTTTCTACCTGAAAGAGTTCGTCTATATAAGGTCGTGATCATAAATGAATTTCTTGATGTAGTCCAAGATAAACAAAAGGAGGACGTATTTTTGCAAAATGAGAGGGAATTATTAAGGCAAGGTCATAAGGCGACGGTAGAGGAAGGAGCAGATGGAATCTTAAGGTTTAAGGGAAGAATTTGTATGCCTGATGATTCTGAATTGAAGAAGTCGATCCTAGATGAAGCTCACACTAGTGACCTGAGTTTACATCCGGGGATGACCAAAATGTACCAAGACTTGAAAAGGTTGTTTTGGCGGCCAAGGATGAAAAGAGACGTAGCAGAATATGTGGAGTCTTGTTTGGTTTGTCAAAAAGCGAAAGTGGAACATTAGAGACCAGCTGGAATGTTGCAACCGTTATCTATCCCAGAGTGGAAGTGGGATAGTATCTCTATGGATTTCGTTACTGGTTTGCCGAAGACAAGGAAAGGTCATGATTCAATATGGGTTATAGTCGATAGGCTTACTAAATCGGCTCATTTCTTGCCAATTAATATTAAATATTCGTTGGAAAGATTAACCCAGTTGTACATAAGTGAGATTGTCAGATTACATGGTGTACCTACATGTATAGTTTCTGACAGAGATCCGAGGTTTACGTCAAGGTTTTGGTGAAGTCTGCAAGAAGCTATGGGAACTAAGTTGCGATTGAGTTCGGCGTATCATCCGCAGACTAATGGTCAGACAGAGAGAACTATACAGTTTTTGGAGGATCTGTTGCGTGCTTGTGTTTTGGAGCAACGAAGAAGTTGGGATGAATTTTTATCTTTGATAGAATTCACCTATAACAATAGTTTTCACTCAAGCATAGGGATGGCACCCTATGAGGCATTGTATGGAAGGCGATGTCGAACACCGTTGTGTTGGTATCAAGATGGGGAAAATATGACTATTGGACCAGATCTTGTACAACAGACTACGGAGAAGGTAAAGATGATACAAGAGAAGATGAGGACGACGCAAAGCAGACAGAAAAGTTATGCGGATAAACGAAGACGACCTCTTGAATTTGAAGAGGGTGAGCATGTGTTTCTAAGAGTTACTCCTACGACCGGTGTCGGAAGAGTTATTAAGTCTAAGAAGCTTACTCCTAAGTTCATTGGACCGTATCAGATTATCCGACGTATAGGTCCTATAGCGTATCAGATTGCTTTGCCGCCTTTTCTATCCAATCTGCATGATGTATTTCATGTATCTCAGTTACAGAAGTATATACCAGATCCAACGCATGTTATACAACCGGATGAGGTACAATTGAAGGAGAATTTGACTTATGAGACTTTACCTGTTAGAATAGAGGACAGAAAGGTAAAGCAACTTCGAGGGAAAATGATCGAGCTAGTGAAGATCATATGGAATGATGTGACGGGTGATGCTACCTGGAAGCTGGAAGATAAAATGAGGGATCAGTATCCTCATTTGTTTTGATGTGCAACGAATTTCGAAGACGAAATTTTTATTTGTTGGGGAGAGTTGTAACACCCCAATTTTTAGAAAAATGTCCCGAATGTTCTGTTTGCTGTTTTTGAAGCTTTTGTGTAAAAGACCGTTGTGTCCCTATTTTACTGTTTCTTGTTTTTCTGTATGAAATACAAATACGTTTTACAAGCTAAAATTTTATTTGGTCGTTTTACGTAATTTGTTTCGAGACGGTAAAATAAAAGTTTTGTCAAGCTACTGTTTTAATTTTTCTGAGAGATATACAGACATATAATACTGTCTGTAATTTTATTTGAACGTTTTGGATGATTTGCTTCGTCGTGGGAAAAAATAGAAAAATGACCATGACGTCCCGATTGTACTGTTTTTAATTTTTCTATATATTACAATGCTTAAAATTACTGTCTGTGATTTTATTTAGACTTTTTGTGCGATTTGCTCGGGACGGAAAATAATATTTTTGGTAGGGAAATCTTGTTTTAATTATTGAAGCTGGGGATCTTACTAAACCCGATTCTGAATGATACTGTTATTAATCTTTTAATTTTTAGGATTTAACTGTCAAATAAAATAATTTTGTATTATTATAATATTATTTTATTAGTCAGTATAATAAAATGACAGTGGACCCGGAAATGTTTTGCGGGACCCACGTTTAGTTAAAACAGTTAACTTAGTAGCTTAATTAAGCATCATTAGTAGTAGAACTTTCAAGAACATGGTGACTAAGCTTAATGACTAGGCTAATTAGTGACTAAGCATGGTGACTAGGTTAATGACAATGCTAGAATCAACCAATGAGAGTTAAGCTTGCTAACCAAGTTTTAATCTTGACCTTTGATCCATTCTAAGGCTTGGATGAAGCCAAGCAAGGCTACACCTTGCATGCTTGAAGTCCACGGCCATTTGGCCTTTGGAGGACCAAAAATCATTTCACTCTTCATGCATTTTCTCTCTTCTCTCTCTTCCAAAAACCCTAAACTCCATTGAAGCTTCCTTAAAGCTCTATTCGGCCAAACCCTATTCTACACCATCCAATTACTCAAAAATATATCCAACCAAGTTTTCTAAACCTAAACACAATCCTAAGAACATCTCTAGTTGAGAGTTCTTGCAAAATCCTTCATTTGAGGCTTGGAAACCTGCTTGGAAAATTTTACCTAGAAGGTGAATTTCTTGTTTTTCATTTCTAAACTCTTTTTCAAAGTTCTAAGCCATGATTTATCCATGGTTTAAGCTCTCTTTTATGGTTAGTAACTTGTAGAATTTTGTTTAAGTTTGTTAGGTTTTGAAGGAGAAAACCGAAACCCTAGAGGAGGTGTGAAAGAGTATTTTGTCTTCATTTAAGGTAAGAGGAAGACTAATCTTATCATCCTTGGGTGGTGGTAAGAAGATGGAGATTGATTGTTGTGATTGTAGAATCCATAAGGATTCCTTTGTGTGTTTGTTAGTAGCTTATTTGTGTGTTTGTTAGTAACTTTCCTATTTGATGTTTGTAATAATTTGTATGAAGTTGCATGTCTACAAGCTTTAAATTGCATGTCTACAAGCTTTGATAATTTGTATGTGTTAGAAATGCATGATAATTTATAGGATATGAATAACATGCCAAGGTTTGCATGAGTGTTCCAAAGAACACATCAATGAGGCTCACGACCATTAACCAAAAATGGAGAACCAAAATGTTCTCATCATTTTCTTAAAATGTGATTTAATTAACCTAGGCAAATTAACAAGATATAAAATTGTTTAGATGAAGGAAAATGAATTTAGAAATCAAATGACACAAGTGTATATTTCGGCCAACATGCCAAACTAAGTATCCATGATTTCTAAAATCAAATCCAAACCATTTCTAAGTATAAAGATGCAATATATGTTAAAAAGAATTTTTTTCTAAAATGAGTTTTGAAGAAATAAATTGATTTGAATTAAGTTTAATCAACTAAAATTATTTATTTTACTATTAGAAAGGAAATACAGATAACTTTTGTAAATTCCTAACATATGGCTCATACTATAATTTTGAAGCATGTTAGTGGTTTTCAAAAGGATTAAATTATACGGTTAAAAAAATTAAGTAAACAGAATTTTTACGAAAAAATTAGGAAACCATTAATATAATTTTCTAAGCAAAATACTGTCAATTTTTACTAAAAACGAATAAATAAGATAGAAAAGATGTCCAAATGACAGTATACGGTATGAAAAATATTTTACGTAGTTTAAACGTATTATTTATTATTTCTGTTTATTTAAACAGTAATTTTTAAGGGATTTGGACAATAAATTGATTTAAAAATCTTACACGATTGAGAAAACGTATTAAAAACTCTACGCGATTTTAAAATCAGAAAAATAGATTTGCACGATTTAAAAACGTTTGTAAAAACGACGAGATTGTGAAAACGTGATAAAATTTCTATGCGATTGACCAAAACGGTATTTTCTGTATTTTTCTGCTGTCGGGCTATGAGGTGAACCCGTACAGGCTTTGGAACAGTATTTGTCCGGTGGGACTTACTGTATCTTTTTATCTTTGAGGATATATTTTAATGAGGGTATTTTGGTAATTTCTTATTTTTGGATCATATATTGAGTTTATGCCAATTTTTGGTGGATTGGTTGACGAGGTGAATCACATCGTGTTGTCGATGCGATAAACGTAGTGTGGTTCATTGTCTTTATGAACTTGGAGACGTTAGTGTACGGGATCCCATATATGGATAGTCGGTCACTCCGCTGGGCCGTGGTAACCGATAACACACTAATGGACTCGACACGCACTATATTTAATCGAGATTTCGTAAAGTCTAATAGTACATTGCCTGTAGTGCCACAACGTGAGACCGTGAACTACACCACGCCTTGGACAATGGGTACCATGTGACGTGGGGCTATAGACGCAACGTGAGACAGCGCAATAGTTTGGTTGGACAGCCGTGGTACTAATAGATTTTGCGGGTCATTCTCTCTGATATCTGTATGTGTTTAGCTCCATGGAGTAGGATCGTGTCATATTGCATATGATTATATCTTGGATATTATTTTATTTTATCTGTTTATTTTTATCTGGTTATTATTATGATAAATTGTCTATTTCTTATTTTATTTTATCTGTGATATTATTTTTTCCGTGATATTATGTGTTGTTGTGACATTTAAATCTTTACACTATTCGTTACTAATTATTGTTATAGCTTTTCATATTGCATGAATTCGTATATCTGTTGTTTGTCGTTTTCTTATTTGCCATGTTTGTGATGATTTTAGATTGTCTTACCTCTTTATTGTATGTGTTTTTCGTATATTTATTTACGTGGTAAAGAGTTTGAGGAAGAGGAACGACCTCTTGAGATTTTGTATCCGAGGAGGAAGAAGAAGCGACAAGCCGAAGACCAGTACGACGACCAAGAACCATCTGATCATCCATATCCATTGGACTGATTTGTTTGGGTATGGCGGTGCCAGGATTTTTGGGTTTTGTGCAACTCGAGTTTCACGGTGGATCGTTAGCTTGGCATCTGCGGGGAGATAGAGACTCAGTGACTTACGTGGGACGGTTGACTGTGTCCCTACGACATGAGTTTGATGGAGAGCCAGTTATGACGACTACTGTATTTTTGCACTTAGAGTTACCTTTATCTCTTAGGCGTTGTTGGGGTGGTGTGTCCACTGAGCCTAGTGAGATGACTATCGTGTCGACTGCACGGTCTCGTTTCCGCCGAGTGTCGAGGCATCCTGGATATTTATCTTCTGATGAGTTTCCTGAGAGTGATCCATCAGAGGGTTAAATGTTTATGATGTGTATTTTGGGCGCGTCTGCGTATGTTTATAATGACTGTTTTACTGTTTCTGTTTAAATATTTGTAGATATAGTTGTAAATTATTTGTATAACTTAAAACTTGGACCATATGTATATTATGAGTGATGTTGTTCTATTTATTTTATATTTTTGTGTTATGTTATTTAATAATTTTTTGTTTAACATGAATTATTTTACAACCCGTAGTAGTATGTAACAAATGTTTTACAACTTGAGTAAATTTTATTTATCTTTCTTTTATTTTCTTTATATATGTGACATCCCCACAAGGGTGTTACATGACCAGGTTTGCCACATTCATAGCAAGTTGGAGTTGATGTAGCTCCTTCGCCTTTGTAATGAGTCTTTTCAGAGGGAAGGGAGGTCATCTTTGTGTTCTCTTTTTCTTGAGACATTTACCAAATTTTTTAACTAACAGACTAAGATTTTCTTTTTTTACCTCGATGTTTTCTGAGCCTTCTTCATTTTCTTCATCATCATTGTCGATTGTTGAGGAAGTGGCTTTGAGTGCTATCCCTTTTTTTCTTTTTATCGCTTTCTTCGCTTTGACTTAATCTGCTCAGTTCCAGTTCGTACTCATGAAGCTTTCCAAAGAGGGTAGCTAGAGTCATTGCTGACAAGTTCTTCGATTCTGATATGGCTGTTACTTTGGGTTGCCAAGTCCTGCTAAGACATCTCAATACTTTGTTAATCAAATCTTCGTTAGAAAAACTTTTTCCTAAAGATGCAAGATGATTAACTATGTGGGTGAACTAGTTGAGAGTTCTTGCAAAATCCTTCATTTGAAGCTTGGAAACCTTCTTGCATTTCTTGAATACTTTCTCCTTGGTTCATTTTTGAATAATTCATATTCATGAGTTAGAGAATTGATTCTTGACCTCTTTACTTCACTAGTATCCTTATGGGTAACTTGCAAAGTGTCCCACATTTCTTTAGCAGTTTTGCAATTTAAAATTCTAAAAAACTCATCATATCCCAAAGCAGTAGTAATAATATTTTTTTGCTTTTAAATTATGTTGAACTTTTCTTTTGTCCTCATCAGACCATTTATTTCTTGGTGTTTCGGTCCTTACGCCATCGACCTCATGCGTAGATATAAAAGCGCCATTTTCGACAGCATCCCACACATCTAGATCAATAGCTTCAATGAAGATTTTCATTCTTTCCTTCCAATATGCATAATCATCCCCATAGAAAAAGGGTGGTCGGTTTATGGAAGATCCTTCTGAAAAATCATTTGAAGAAGCCATGTTCTCTTGAAACTGCTAAGCTCTTTATACAAGAGTCTAGCTCTAATACCACTTGTTACCAAGTGGCTTCCAGTACTAAAGAGGAGGGGTGAATTGAGTATAAAACTTTTTGCAAAGCCTCTTTTAATTAAAATACAAATATTGAAACTTATTAAATAAATGCACAGAAGGAACGAGATGAAGAAAGGAAACTTTAAGAATAATAGAAAATAAATGTGCAATAAAATAAAATTGCATAAAGTAAAGAGATTAAGAAGAGAGAAATAGATACAGTATTTATCCTGATTCGACCACTAACCCACTTGTGGTCTACGTCCAATCCTCGAAACAATGTTTGAGATTTTCACTATATATACAAGCTTTAATAGGTGCTTGCAACGGTTACACAATAGAGCACTTTTCACACACAGGGAAACTCTACCCTTGTGCTAAAGCCTCAGCTTGCAGGGATACCTTACCCTTATACAAAACTTAGAGGGATACCTCACCCTCAATACAGTATATTAGAGAAATAGATGAAGAAGAAAAACTCTCACTCAGAGTAAATTATACAAATTGAAGTGCTCATGGAGCTCTCACAGAAATATCTCAAAGTTTTAATCGAAAGTAGAGCGTAGAAAATAATTTCACAAGATAGAGCGAGTAGAAAATAATTCAGAGTGTTAGGCAATTTAGAGAAGACCCAAGGCTTCTATTTATAGAGAAAATTTCAAAGAAACAGTCGTTGGGGGGTAATTAAAACTCATAATTTCAAAACTTTATTTCCATATCAGTGTTTGTAAAAGACGTGTTTATTCGAATAGATGAAACCTTTATTCGAATAACGGTTGATTTGTGTCCCTACGTAATTTTATGAAATCTTCGTGAAAAGGGGTGGTATGATATGGGTTATTCGAATAACCTTAAGTTTATTCGAATAACTCTTTAACAAACAATTCTGAAAAACTGGGATTATTCGAATAACTACTGAGTTATTCGAATAACTTATTTGAGAGAAGCCTTTCTGTTACCCAAGTGGCTTCAGTACTCAAGAGGGGAGGTGAATTGAGTATTTAAAATTTTTTCGCAAAAGCCTTAAACAAATAAACTATGCTGAATTTAAATAATAAAAGGCGTGAATAAGATGAAGATAAGAAGAACAACTAGAAATTAAATTGCAAGATATAATAAATAAAGTGCGAGAAAGACAAAAGATTAAGGAAAGAAGAAAAACAATTGGCACGATGTTTATCCCGGTTCGACCACTCCCAACCACTTGTGGCCTACGTCTTCAATACTCCCGAAACAATACCAATTTCGAGATTTTTCACTATTCAATACAAGCTTAAAAACTGAAAATAAAGAGTGCTTGCAACCTTTACACAATAGAGCACTTTTCACAAAGCAGGGAAACTCTACCCTTGTGCTAAAGCCTCACCGAAACACAGTTGAGGATACCTCACCCTTACACAAACCTTAGAGGGATACCTCACCCCTTTGAAGGATACCTCACCTTCTTTACAACAAGGGATACCTCACCCTTTACCGAGGGATACCTCACCCTCACAATACAAGATATATCGAGAAATAGATGAAGAAGAGAAACTCTCACTCAGAGCAAATATTACAACTTGAAGCACTATGGAGCTCTCTAAGGATATCTCAAGATTTTGGCAAAAAGAGCACAGAAAATAAGAGAAAATAGTGAATCACGTTTTTGACACAAGCAAAAATAATTCAAGTGGTTGGGCAACCTTTAGAAGAGACCTAAGGTCTCTATTTATAAAGCATTTGAGAAAAAGAGCCATTTGAACAATTAATATTCATTTAAATTTGAATTTTAGTCGTTTCTTTCTATTTCAGAAATCCTGTGGTATTTGAATACCATCAGAGGTATTCGAATACCGTATTTGAATACCATCAGAGGTATTCGAATACCTCGATTAAAAAGCCTTGTAAAAACGTGATACTAGGATGAATTATTGAATACCTTTAAATGGTATTCGAATAGAGGGTATTCGAATACCTCTTTGAAAAAGGGCTTTTAACACTTTTAAATGCTTTCAAAACCATGATTTGGATTTGTGATTTTTAATTTAAAATAATTTTAAAAATATTTCTTTGTGTCCAAAATCAATGAGATATCCAATGAGTCTCCTTACAAAGACCTTAAGTCCTAAAGCTAATCTTGAAAACCTTGGACTTGATCTTCTCATCATCTTAATGTTTGTTATCATCAAAAACATTGTCCATGTCAGCTAGCCAATTACATTCTCCCCCTTTTTGATGATGACAAACTAACATTTGAGAAAAGCATTAGTTCATATAAATTGAAATTCACAAAATTAGTTTAGAGATACTTACTCCCCCTCTTTTTCATAAGAGGTGATTTATATCGAGAGATGTGCACAAAGAAAGCTCTCCCTTACTTTTGGAATCAATTTCTATTTTTGTTTTGACTTTTTTTTTTTTGACTTTTTTTCTCAAACAAAGACATTTAAACTTGTTCTCCCCTTTTGTACATTTGATACCATTCTCCCCCTTTTGTCATGATCAAAAAGATGGGGCAAGTATTTTTCTCTCCCATTTTATCATATTAAACAATATATGCATGTCCTCAAGTTGAATGAATTTTGTCCATTTAAATTTATGCTTGAGGTAGTGTTCTCCCTACAACAAAATTCAGAGTGCTTTCATTGGTATCCATTAATGTTGGATCCATAGGGGTTAGTCAAACTCATAAGCCAATAAACATTTAAAACAATGAAGCAAAAGCAGCAAATGATTCTCAAGGGCAAAAATATATTTATCGATTAATTTGGCCAAGAAATCACTTGTTTGATATCATTTGTTATCATTTGTTATTACTTTTTATTATGTTCATACCACTTTGATATCACTTGTTGTCAAAATGTAAAGCATTTACCACTTGTTTGATATCACTTGTTAAGATGTTCTAAGCATTTACCACTTGTTAACAAATTCTTATAAATCTGACATATGTCAATAAAAACATAGATATTAAATATTTCATATACCACTTATTACACTTGTTCGTATATCAAAACAATAGCCAATTACATTGAGCATATTTTAAAAAAATTTTCTTGAAAAAAGGCAAGAACAAGCCAAGAAATATGCATTTAAGAACATCATGTGATTTTCATATAAGGCAAAAATGAAGGCTTGATGAAATAAGATTAAAAGCATGTTATTTGCATTGCATATGCAAGAAAAAAGAATAGAAGCGAGAAACGAAATAGAGAGGACGATGAAAAACTTGCTTTCAGCCATGTGGTATTCGAATACCTCTTCTTTGTATTCGAATACCCATCACATTTTATAAACTCCAGAAGGAGCAAGTATTCGAATGCCTTGTAAGGTATTCGAATACTCGAATAGCATGTAACAATCGATGAAGATTTTTCAAGTTATTCGAATACACATTTGGGTATTCGAATGCCCCTGACTAATAAAACCACAAGAACTCAGATCTTGATGTATGGTATTCGAATAACTCAAACATAAAAGCATATATTTTGCATCCTAAGGCATATTTGAGATAAGAAAGCTTACCTTTTGATGGAAATACTCATATGAATGCAAGTCCAAGCCGATAGAGACAAGAAGGAGAGCTTGGAATTTATTATAGTCTTGTGCTTGCAACAACCACTTTCAAAAATGCCGAAGTTAGCTCTTGGCTATCAAGCACACACCGCAACACAATTCAATTTTTGGTTTTTGGTACCCAAATTTTCTTGGGTCCTTGATTGTCGATTTTGGGTATAGTACCCTTAGGAACCCATACCATTTTGGTTCCAATTTTTGTATTGATATTTTTCCTTACATTGCATATTGAAGCACTATGACCCTTCTTCCCACAATAGAAACATTTAACAAATGGGCTACATGAGATGCTAGAATTAACAAAATAATTTTTATAGGATTTGTGTTGATTATTCGGGTTATATCCTATTCCAGCCTTTTGAAAAACAACCCTTTGTTTTCCTAATAAAATATTTAAATTATCTCTTCCACATGTGAATTTGGCAAGGGTGTTCTTTAAATCTTCAATTTCATTTTCAAGCAAATGACATGAAGAACAGGTAAACAAGTAGAAGCATGTGAGGAATGAGATGAGCATGCATCAATAATTCCCAAAGTTTCATTTTCAATTTTTAATTCTTCAATCTCTTTATTTAAAATTAGAATTTGATTTTCCAAAGAAGAGATAGTTTTCTTAGATGAAGAAATCAATTTTGTGAGCCTTATTGATTCGTCATGCAATTCTTCAAAGGCATCTTGTAATTCATCATAAGAAGGAGATAAGTTAGAATTTACCTCGTTGTCGCTTTCTTCTTTTTCTTCTCCTTTGGCCATAAAACATAGATGGGCTTCTTCGCTATCTGAGCTATCAGTGGAGTCCATGTCGTTGTCATCCCATGCTATGTAGACTCTTCTTTCCTTGGAGGATTTCTTTTCAATTTTCTTTGGGGGAACAGACAGTCTTCTTTGAGTTCCCTTTTTCCTGAGAAATTTACCAAATTTTCTTACCAAAAGGTTGAGGTTTTGTTCATTTAGCTCAATGTTGTCCACGTCATCTCCATCGTCTTCTTCTTCATTATTGATAGTGGAGGTGGTGGCTTTAAGCGCTATCCCCTTTTTCTTTTTATCGTTTTCCTCACTTTGGTCAAGCCTGTTGAGTTCTAATTCATGCTCGTGAAGTTTTCCAAAAAGAGTTGCTAATGACATAGTTGTCAAGTCCCTTGATTCTGAAATTGCTGTTACTTTTGGTTGCCAAATCCTGCTAAGACATCTCAACACTTTGTTAATCAAATCTTCGTTAGTAAAATTCTTTCCTAATGATGCAAGATGATTAACAATGTGGGTGAACCTCTTTTGCATTTCTTGAATGCTTTCTCCTTGGTTCATTGTAAATAATTCATATTCACGAGTTAGAGAATTGATTCTCGACCTCTTAACTTCACTAGTACCCTCATGGGTAACTTGTAAAGTGTCCCACATTTCTTTAGCAGTTTTGCAATTTGAAATTCTAAAAAATTCATCATGTCCCAAAGTTGAGGTAATGATGTTTTTGGCTACTAAGTTATTTTGAACTTTTCTTTTATCATCTTTAGACCAATCACTTCTAGGTGTCTCGGTTTTTACACCATTGACAACGCGTGTAGGTATAAATGCGCCATTTTCGACAGCATCCCACACATCTAGATCAATAGCCTCGATAAAGATTTTCATTCTTTCCTTCCAATATGCATAACCATCCCCATTGAAAAAGGGTGGTCGATTTATGGAAGTTGCTTCTGATAAAACATTTGATGAAGCCATGTACTCTTGAAGCGGCTAAGCTCTTTATACAAGAGTCTAGCTCTGATACCACTTGTTACCCAAGTGGCTTCAGTACTCAAGAGGGGGGTGAATTGAGTATTTAAAAATTTTTCGCAAAAGCCTTAAACAAATAAACTATGCTGAATTTAAATAATAAAAGGCGTGAATAAGATGAAGATAAGAAGAACAACTAGAAATTAAATTGCAAGATATAATAAATAAAGTGCAGAAAGACAAAAGATTAAGGAAAGAAGAAAAGCAGGCACGATGTTTATCCTGGTTCGACCACCAACCACTTGTGGCCTACGTCCAGTCCCCGAAACACAGTTCGAGATTTTTCACTATTCAATACAAGCTTAAAAACAGGTGCTTGCAACCTTTACACAATAGAGCACTTTTCACACACAGGAAACTCTACCCTTGTGCTAAAGCCTCAGCCTGCAGAGGATACCTCACCCTTACACAAACCTTAGAGGATACCTCACCCCCTTTGAAGGATACCTCACCTTCTTTACAACAAGGGATACCTCACCCTTTTACTGAGGGATACCTCACCCTCACAATACAGTATATCAGAGAAATAGATGAAGAAGAGAAACTCTCACTTAGAGCAAATATTACAACTTGAAGCACTATGGAGCTCTCTAAGGATATCTCAAGATTTTGGCGAAAAGAGCACAGAAAATAAGAGAAAATAGTGAATCACGTTTTTGACACAAGCAAAAATAATTCAAGTGGTTGGGCAACCTTTAGAAGAGACCCAAGGTCTCTATTTATAAAAGCATTTGAGAAAAAGAGCCGTTTGAACAATTAATATTCATTTAAATTTGAATTTTAGTCGTTTCTTTCTATTTCAGAAATCCTGTGGTATTCGAATACCATCAGGAGGTATTCGAATACCGTATTCGAATACCATCAGAGGTATTCGAATACCTCTGATTAAAAAGCCTTGTAAAAACGTGATACTAGGATGTTATTCGAATACCTTTAAATGGTATTCGAATACCTCTGTTGAAAAAGGGCTTTTAACACTTTTAAATGCTTTCAAAACCATGATTTGGATTTGTGATTTTTAATTTAAAACAATTTTAAAAATATTTCTTTGTGTCCAAAATCAATGAGATATCCAATGAGTCTCCTTACAAAGACCTTAAGTCCTAAAGCTAATCTTGAAAACCTTGGACTTGATCTTCTCATTATCTTAATGTTTGTTATCATCAAAAACATTGTCCATGTCAGCTAGCCAATTACACTTTCTGGAGGCCCTTTTATTCGAATAGACAATGGTTTATTTGAATAGTCTTTTAAGAAAACAGAAGCTCTTAGCAATATTAAAAAGCTATTATTCGAATAACTTAACTTGTTATTCAAATAGCAGTTTAGGAAACAAAAAAAGTTGAAAGACTTTATTCGAATAGCAGGATCATTATACGAATAAGGCTATTAAAAACAAAGGCTCGTGGAAAGGTTTATTCGAATAGAATAAGCTTTATTCGAATAAAACAATAAAAACTAATTTTGAATAAATCATTTAAAAAAAAACACTTAAGTTTCATTTTAAAACCAATTTTTATTTTTTGTTCAAAACAAAAAGATATTAGAGTGAGCTCCATACAAAAAGATCCTAAGTCCTAAAGCTATTCTTATACGATCTTGGACTTGTTCTTTCTATCATCTTCATTTTAGTCTTCATGTTTGTTACCATCAAAACAAATCTTCAAAAGCATATGTCCAATTGCACTTTTGTATTAATATTGGTTAAACTTTTGTGTTATAGTACCATTTTAAGTATATATACTTGATATTTAAATGAATATAAATTTAATAAATATTAATTACATAATTTTTAAATTTATTTATTTATTTTGTAGAAGGTTTTAGTATTAATATTAGTTGAACGAATTTCATTCAATCTTTGATTGAATATTAATTAGAAATAATTTCCCATTTAAAAGGAAATAAAAATTTTCATGGGCTTATTTAACAAAGTTGCATGAAATTCTATTGCATGCAAATTTGAGCAGGGAAAAAAATGTTTGAAAGTTTTAAAGAGAGTATTGTTTTAAGTATATAATATGTGATATATATATGATATGATATGATTCCCATCCATGCCTCATTCCTAGAAATATTTATTGACTACTACTCCTACCAAATTAATTCCCAAAAGAGGAGGTTGAGATGATTCGCATGTGATGGGAATAATTATAGAATTATAAATGACACTCCCTGAAATTTTGAGTTGAGACTTGGTGTAAGGCATACTAGTGTGGTTTCTTAGTAAGTCCATTAGTTGCAGATCTCATTGATGTTTTTGAACTCCCCCTAATGGCCCAACAACTAGTATCAAAACTGATAATAATTCGAATCAATTGGGACGAGAATTGGAGAAATGGTGGTTGATGAACAATAGTACAAGCAAGTGGCCCAACCTAATGACAAGCTGTAACACATGTGGAGACGTGGCTCGTTGAGTGGTGAAGAGCGGTAACACGTATGACATGGCTCTTGGAAAAAGTAGGTCATGGTGGTCAATATATGGCACAGTCCGGTGAAGAGTGGTAATGCGTTGGAGATACGTGGATCTTGGAAAAGTAGGGCGTTAACCGTCGAATACTCGGGATAGGTTTCCACGTGAGAGGAGTGTTAAGGACTCATACTTAAGGAGGAGATTGTTATGAATTTAAGTGTGAGTATAATGTGGGTGTGAGTGAAGAAATCTCACATTAGATAGAAATAGACAAGGTGAGAACCATACAAAGTGGAAAGATCCTTAAACCTAATCCCTTAAAGTATTAGGTTGAAACGTGATGTTAGGCCTACTAGCGTGGTTCCAAAGTAAGTCCATTAGTTGCAGATCTCCCTAGTGTTTTAGGACTATTCCTGATGACCCAACATTAATAACGACAATAACTCTAGTCTTTTTCTCAAAATTATTTTCTTCTTATTTATTTTTGGTAACCCATTTTTAATGTATCTCTTTAAGAGACTACTTCCTTCATTTTAAAATATTTGTCATTTAAGATTTTTGAACAATGATTAATAAAGCTATTAAATAGTCTCAATTTTAGAGAAATATAATCATTTTTTACTACATTTTCCTGTATAATAAAATATTCAAAATTATTCCTCCTTTAATACCCTTTCTCTTTTTACTTAGTGGAGATATCAAAAGATAAAAATAAAGTTGAAAAAATAATTAATGTCTAATTGATTTTTTAAAGTTTAAGATAAAATGAAACAAAAATTATTTTTTAAAATGACATATATTTTGAAAAGAAGAAAGTATTATATTGTTTTTTTTAGACAAAAAACTATTACACTTAATTGAGTCCAATGAAAAAATATTTAAATATAAAAAACTAAATAAACAATTATAACTTTTTTTGAGTACATGGGAAAAACAATATATAACTTATGAGCTCCAAATATGATTCAGGTCCACCACCATATACATATATATTTAGGAGACTTCACGATACTTTACCTAAGTTGAGCTACACTTGAGAGGTAAATCATCGTGACTGCCCTCAAAGTATGCCGAAACTAATTAGGAACTAAGAAGTTTAGAATTTTGCTATATATTCTTAAAATATTTTTTTAATATTTAATATAGAATATTAAATAAAAAATATAATTTAATATTTTGAGAATATAAAAAAGTATTAATAATTTTTTATTTGATAATTAAAAAAATCATAATTTTTAAAAACGAAGAATACTAAGAACACACTCTTTTCAACACATTCTCTTCTATTAAGTCACGTCACACACTAAAATATATGTTCAATCTTGATTAGTGTGTAATCAATTCGATTAGCATATAATCAACTTGATTAGTGTGTAATCAAATTTGAGTGTGTGCTTTAATGTGTGACGTAGTACAATAGAAGAAAATGTGTTGAAAGAAATATGATAAAGAATGTGTTCCTATCACTTCTCTTTTTAAAAACAGATTGGGCTAATTAGCCGGATTGGATTAATCAATGACCGATTTGTTATTAGCCAATAAAAATTCATGGTTAATAATTATCAGTGAAAAAATCATTAACGGCAAATTATCTATTTGGTAGATATTAATTGATTTAATTATATACTTTATAAAAGAATCAATTAAATTATTAAAATAATCACATTGATATATGCATGTACCAAAATTAGCAGGGTTATAAAAAATAACATCAATTAAATGAGTAATCATTGAGACAAATATATACTATAAATCCTTAGGTCATTAAATTTGTTAAATTAGGGCTTAGCCCTAATTACATCTCAATATCCAATTTAAATCACAACGTGTCATCTATGTCCTAATGAGTTTTTAAGTAGGCCTTGTGAATGCCAGTACTAATAATAATGAGGTCATATTAACTATATATAATTATTATATAAAAATAGGTAATTATATTATCATAATTATATTCAATTGAATTTTACTATTTAATTATTAAGCCAGGGTAAGCCCTTTACATTAAAATACCTAACGGATCAAAAGTATGAAAATTGGTCTCATTGTAATACTTGGACAATAAATAGTTTAAATCCTCTGATTTATCATAATTTGTATATCAAAATTATGTATTAGTAACTTAATTTATAATAGGGTGAATTAACTAGCATTATAGCACGGTAAATCCTTTGATTTCGCCCATCTAATTTAAGTAGGTATTACATAATTTACTATCAATCAACTTTGTATAGCATTGCTACACATATTAACCAATTATTAATCAACCAGTATGCATGATCTAGAATATTGCTCTTTGGGTTGGGTTGGATTTTGCCCAATCCAATTTGTTTTGTATCGGATCAGTTTCGATTGGAGCTCCAGATTCATCACTTATGCTAGGATTGGGTCAGATTAGATTAGATGTGCTCTAGACCCATAAAATTGTCATCCCTAATTATATTCACCAAAGGCAATTTCTTTTGCCAAAAATTCAATGAATAAAATATCTTATTGATTACATTGTTAATCTTATTCTTTATATTTTTCTATCTACATTTTTTATATGTTCCAAGATGGGAATATTAATGGGGCAAGGGTGGGTAGTGCTTTTCCCGTCCGTATCACAGGGATCCATTTTTGATTGTTGCGGGAGAAGTGGATACCCATAGGTATTTGTGAATATTTGATAATTTAATTTAAAATTTTAAAAATCACTAAAAGAAAGTTAAAATATTGAAATATTTGTGGTATATTTGATATGTTTTATTATTTGAGTTTAATTTTGATATATTGTTAGTAAAAAATCTTTACACCATCAACTAGTCATACATTTGTGACTTTCGAAGTGATTATTATGATAGTCAAACTTTTTAATGATGTGATAAAGCATTTGTTTATGCTTTTTTTGGAAAGAAAAATACTTTTTAATTAAAAAATAATTCTTACATACTTTTAACTGTTTTGATAAGATTATTAAACTAAGCAGAATATAAAAATAATCAATTTTTTTGTTTTTTATGAGAAGATAAGATGAGTTTGCTTCTTAAAAAAATTCAAAAAAGTAGAAGATCGAGAAAAAGTACTTTTTTATTATCTTCAAATTAATTTTTTTAAAATTTATCTAAACATACCATTAACTATTTAGATAAGATTCTTAAAATAAACAGAATATAAAAATAATAATTTTTTTTATTTTTTCTAGAAAATTAGAATAAACTGTTTTTGAAAAAAAAAAAACTAAGAAAGCAGAAGAGGGAGAAAAAAGTACGTTTTTATCTTAAAATTACTTTTTTTAAAATTTATCTAAACGCACCCTATATGATTAGTTGATGATATAATAAACTTTTACATTGTCCATACATATAAATTAAATTCTTATTTTTATGGTATTGTCTTTTTGCAATTATTGGTAGATAATCTTTTAATTACTTTATCTTTTTAATTATTAGCTTATTAAATGAATCAATATGTTAGATTAATATTTATTTTTAGATGAATAAATTGTTATTAAAATAATTGAAACAAAAAGTAACTCGTGCAATCGCATAGATATTATGCTAGTTTACATTATAAAAAGATATGTTAGTGTCATTATAATCAAATTATCCTAATATTTTAATTTATTTGTTTAATTGTTTATTTCACTATTTTAATATATGTAATGAACGATTACATATGTAGCACTCGGTAGTTTGTCTTCTAAGTACTTTTAATGTACCTTTTGAGTTCTCATTCATATATAGATATATAGTGTGCTTTATTTTTTCTGATTTTTATAATTTTTAATGCCTGTGCTTTCTCGTTGCCAAATGGTGTGATTCTTTGTTTGCTCAGAACAATCTCTCTCTCTCTCTCTCTATTTTATCTCTCCCGAAGCTTGCACTTCAATCTCTGCCAACAAGTTGTTTACTCCGCACTTCCGCACTAGGAAGCAGCCATCTTCTTCCCGTTTTTGTTTCTTTTTGATCCAAGTTTCATCTAAAGTCATTTTAATTACTTTTTTTTTTATTAATTTCGTTAGATTTCTCCAATATGTTTCATGTCATATATTTGTATTGTTTAAACCTACTCTCATTGTTCTTATGTTGTTGTTTCTACAATTCCACGTTTCAGTTATCTCACTTCTTTCACTCTCTATCTATGTTTTTTCTCTTATCCAAGTTTAAATGATCCAAAATATAGTTTAACAACTTTTACTTTTGCAAATTTTTTTCTCAAGAAATCTATGGCACTTCCTGGTGTTGGATGGGGTGGTGCCAACAGTAGGTGGCTTTTGGTTGATATGCTTAATTATTGGGTAATGATGTAAGAATTAATTATAAAGACATATAGGATCATAAAACACTGAATACAATATAATTGTGTAAAATGTGTATCTTGTTTGGTCATGATTAGGTTAGATGATCGCTTTGAATGTTAGGTTTTCTTTTTTAGTCTCTAAGTCGAGATACAGTTCTTAATGAGTAAAGCACTCACGGTTAGGAACGGAGAAGGGAACTAGCCTGTATTTATAATGATGTCAACTCTAGTTAACTATTCAATCATGGCTCACTAAGGAACTGACCTACACTAATAGCTACTTGATGCATCAACTCAATAAGGTGTAATAGACTTAAAATAAATGGATCACATTGACCTATTCCTTCTCCCATATGAATCGACCATTAACCCGTTTTAATAAAACTTAAAACATCAATTAGTGATAGCTCATATTAAAAATATTATAACATTCTCTCACATGAGCAACACTAATTAAAGAACAACATTTTGAAAAAAACATTTTGTTTTGAAAACGACTCTCAAGTTAACAACTAATTTTTACAATGTATATGACCACGATCTAAAAAACAACGATCCATGAGATAACACCTTCAAATTGACCCACTCTATACAACTGACAATGCCAAATCATGGCAACAATTACACCATTTATCGATTTAAAACCTTCCATGGTCACAATCATTACCAATACCATAGACCAAGTCTTGATGTGGTAGTGTAGTATGAAAATAGCACCAAACCTATGATCCCATAATGTTATTTTCAATGTCGGTCCTCCAATGATTTCTCTTCAACACTTTCACTCTTTCGAGCTTGAGAAATCACTGTCATACTTATTATAAACAAGAAAACTGACATGCTCTAGCAAGCATGAGTAACCAGCATGCTCAATAGAGCATGAGCAATTGGCTTGCTTCATCAAGCAAGAAAACTGACATGCTCCAACAAACATGAATAACCAGCATGCTCAACAGAGCATGTACAACTGACATGCTACTCCAAGCATGAAAAATATTTATTTTATCATGTTTTGTAATTGCATAATTACCACGTGTTTAATGAGGATTACAGAGACAAAACAATGCATCAAAGGTGTTTGATGGATTGTTTAGCTTGGTTGAATTCTGGGTTTTAGGTTAATTTAGGCTTACATGAGTGCTTTATTTGTCTAACCTTGATTAATTAAATTATGGATGCTTATCTAATAGAGAATTCATTAATAATCTTAAGGCTTCTTGATGTGATCTAAGATCAATAACTTAGTTAACAATTAAATGGATTCTTAGTAATCAATGATGGATTAAACTTAAGATTAATTGATTTCCTTAGATTGGTTATTTACTCAATTCTGTCACATTTTTTAATTACTTTTTGTTAATTAATTTTGTAACATTCCCCCATGTTAACCTCTTAATTGAATTGCTTAATTAGAGTGATCTAATGGCTCGACCTGATTGTGCCTTATACTACAAATAATTTGGTAAATCGGCTTATAAATTGATATAATTTCATAGTCTCAGCAACTATTAATGCCCGATAATTCTTTCCAAATTTCAATCCCACTATGAGGAGATGTCTTGAAGGCTTGGGATAGGCCAAACTGTTAAGGCTTGAGTCTTCCCGGAAAAAGCTTCAACTTTGAGTTGCATAACCCATAAGGCATACTATCGAGCATGGTGGAAAGAGACTTGAGCTTTAGTTTGGGTGCTTCTTTCATAGATTGTAGAAGTGAAATGGTTAAGATTAGCTTATCTTCCTTAAGCTTGTGTCCATGAGAGGGATGACTTACTTTGAGCAATTGGGCATGATTTGTAACCTCCTTGTCCACTTTCACAGTTGTAGCACTATCCACTAAGCATGTTTCAAGAGAGTCCTTCAAATGTTGCATATTGCACACTTCTTGAGTATGCACTTCACTCTCATCAACCCTTAAGCATGAATTAGCTATGGTTGGTTCCTTGGGAGTTTGAGGCAAGTCAAATTCAACCACTTTCTCTCTAGCCTTGAGAGTCAACTTTCTATGCTTCACATCAATTACAGCTCTAGAGGTGGCTAGGAAGGGTCTCCCCAAGATAATTAGGATTTGGGCATCTTCTTTCATCTCTAGCACTACAAAATCAACCGGTATGTGGAATTTGCTAACCTTCAAAGGCACATTCTCCAAAATCCCCACGGGGTGTTTCAATGATCTATCTGCCAGTTGAAGTGAGATTGTTGTTAGCTTAAGCTCTCCAAGACCAAGCTTCTTAGAAATAGATAAATGCATCATGCTCACACTAGCTCCAAGATCACAAAGTGCATTGTCAATACTCACGTTTCCAATTGAGCATGGGATGGAAAAGATACTTGAATCATTAAGCTTAGATAGGAGCTTATTTTAGATGATAGCACTACATTCTTAAGTCAAAGTAACAATATCAAACTCTTCTAACTTCCTCTTATTAGAAAGGATCTCTTTCAAGAATTTAACATAAAAAGACATTTGAGAAAGAGCTTCAATAAAAGGAATATCAATATAAAGTTTCTTAAGTACCTCCAAAAAACTCCCAAATTGTTAATCAAGCTTTGCCTTTTGATATCTTTGAAGGAAAGGCAAGGGTGGAACATATACTTTGGGAGGAACATACTTCTTAGTGCTTCTATCATGTCCTTATGTTCCTCTTCCTTAGCCAGTGTATCCTTCTCATGGGCTTCATTGTCTCCAAGCTTTTATCTCTTTTGGGGGTCTTCAAGTTGCTTAGCACTTGTCAAAAAAGCCATATTGACTTTCTCCTTTGGCTTTGTCTCACGTGGCTTGGTAGTATCCCTTGTATCATGTTGAACAAACTCGTTTGTTGAGATATTTGAGTCTCAAGCATCATAGAATGAGTGGCCATTTGATTAAGCCAAGTGTTGATTTGCTTAATTGACTCCTCATATTGTTGCACTTATTGTTGAATGGCTTGATTCTATTGTAGGATGGCTTGAATTTGTTTTCTTTTGGGTTGCCATGAAATTCTCCATAAGTGCTTCCAAACTAGGCTTGGCACCTTGAGAAGACTGTTGAGCTTGTTGGAATCTGGGTGATGGTTTATTGTTATATAGAGCGCCTTGACTTTGTTGATTACCCCATGAGAGATTTGTGTGATTTTGCCATCCTGGATTATAGGTTTTTAAAGAAGGTATTGCCTTGAGCCTTAGAGTTATTATTGAAAAAATTAGCTTGCTCCATTGATGGCTCTTGTGAATAGGTCACATTGCACTTCGAAGCTTTAAGCCCACCTCTATATGTCTTATAAGTCACTTTAGGAGTATTGAATATTGACGTTCATCTTCTCTAGTGACTTGGTGAAGGCATTGAACTTGGCATTCAACATGGTTATTGGATCAAACTATATCATTCTAGCTTGCTTCTTTGAGCTGGATCTTTCACCTGGTCACTAATTGATGTTTGAAGCGACCTCATTAATCAAACCATTTGCCTCCGTTGGAGTCTTTGCCATAAAAACGGCGCCAGCTGTGGCATTAAGAGTTGCCTTCATAAAAAAGGGTCGGTCCAACATATAATGTTTGTATGACAATGAACTCCTAAAGGCCATGGTGTGGACACTGTTGCAATAGATCATTATATCGCTCCCATGCATCATAAAGTGATTCATCTTCCTTTTGGAAGAAGGTAGTTATGTTCAAGAAAGCATGCAACATTTCCTCCCATATGGTAATTAAATTTAAGGCCTCCAAATGAATCCACTTCTTTGCTTTTCCTTTAAGAGAAAAAGGGAACAATATGAGAAAAAAGGAATAGTCTAAGCCTAATGGCATATACTATACCTTTGTTAATCTTTAACATGTCACATAATTCCAAGAACTCATCCAAATGCTCATTAGGAACTTCAGTTTGTGACCCACTGAATTGAGATTGTTGGACCATTTGGATCAATGATGTCTTAATCTCAAAGTTCTTAGTTGCTACTACTGGCCTTACAGCAAAAGGTTGATGATCATTAGCATTGGGGGTAGCATAATCCTTCAAACTTCGTTCTTGATTGACAACTTGGTTATTGTTAGCTGCCATGATTTCTTCCTTAATTTCATGTGCTCTTTTATCGCTTCTTAATAGCACGAAGTGTCCTATGGATCTCAAGGTTTATGGGTATAAGATCTCCTTGACTTCTTGTTCGATGCATAAGGGAGAAACAACACCTAAAACACAAGAAGAAACTAAAAAACTTAAAACAAAATGAAAAAGAAAATTAAAATGTTTAAATTAATCAAATTGTGGCTTGTGTTAATATCAACACAGATCCTTGGCAATGAAACCAAAAACTTGATGTGAATTTTCTACAAATGCGCGGGTCGTTTAAATAGTAAAATAATATCAATCCCTCGAGGATCGATTAATTACTAACTCTCACAGTTATTTTGATTATTTAAGCGATCGAAAGCAATGCTGAAAATGCAATTTAAAACAAGACAAGAAACAAATCAATAAAATGAACAAGCTTGTGTTAATATCAACACCGATCCTTGGCAACAATACTAAAAACTTAATAAGAATTTTTTACAAATGCACGGATTGTTCAAATAGTAAAATAAAATTGATCCCTCAAGGATCGATTGATTACTAACTCTCACGGTTATTTTGATTATTTAAGCGATCGAAAGCAATGATGAAAACATAATTTAAAACAAGAAAAGAAACAAATCAATAAAACAAACAAGCCAATCTAGAAAGGATAAAGTTCAATCAAGGATTAAAGGCCTATGACTATGATTTCACTATAATACATCCATTGATATATTATGGGCCCCGTAACTCCTCTCGGAACAAAAGTTATGATTGTTCGAAGTCAGCATCGCATGCTTAGCCTGACCCTGGAACTGTTTGGCTAGACGTCCAGCGTTACTATCAATGCATGTATATATAAGTTGATCGCGCTCCTCTTCTCAGGTGCGATTATACAAGCATTAATGTACCGGATCCCATAAGAACTCCGTAGTTAATACAATGCTTATAACTTAATACTAAATTTTTGTAATTTAAATTGATGTGAATAATACTCTAAACAAATTGAATTTATTCATTATTCAGAAGAAATAGATGAAAAATTATCAAATACATAATTAAATCACACCATCAAAGCATGACATTATATATTCTTAAAAACTATTTCAGTGGTCCATTTAGAAAAATGACCCTTATCAATGCACATTTAACACTATGCAACTCACAAGAAATTCTATTTTTGCATCCCAAATAATGAACCAATAACACGACTTGTTTTATAGGGGATTAAATGAAAAGTAAATCAAATATAGCTAATAAATACATTTGTTTACTAAGGAAGAAATAATTACCTATTGAAATAATGCTATCATTATATTAAGAAAGTTGTTAAGTCCTTAATCTTAAGAAATATCCTAAAGGGCACTCATTTATATGAACAAAGCCAGCCTGAGTGATTTGTTACTCACAATAAAAATCATTATGCCTTTCATGCTATATGTAAAACAACTAAAAAGACATTAACCATAATACCATATTTGAGTAAAATATATATTTGAATAGTTTGATGAGTGTTCTGGACAGTGATCTGGAATTATGTCCCATGGGTTGACCTGACACGCAATACACCAGGGTTCATCATTGATGCCCTCAGCAGGGATTCCCTTATGGCACGCGGAAGAGATCCCGTCTCTATGCATATCGGACCACGACATTGGGTAACAACAACATTACCACGAGATTTTCACAATGGATAAGTTCTGAGAATATCTGTTATTGCAAATCATGATCTTGCATAATAATAGTACCCATAACTGCCTTTGACTGCTCATGATTACAGTACCCATATTCCGATATTATAGGGATCTTCTATAACTAATAAGGGAATGTAACTCCCCTCGCAACTATTATGGGAGCATATCTCTCTAACCTCTATAAATACCAGACTTATTCATCTTTATAGGTAACTTATAACTATTATGCATAAACCCTACTTAGGCACATCCTAACTTGAGCATTGGAGTGCCTTTATAAGTACCAACCCCCCTGTTTCAACATATTTTGTTATTGCTACTGCATAAGGAGGAAACTACCATAACGTGCCTATCTCAGGTACCCCTCTGAATCCACTTCAGAACATTGGCGCGGTTTGTGGGAACATAAACTTCTATTCCCTAGGTGAACACGAGACAAAACTCGAGGAGAAGAGATGCCGCGCAAACCTCTGTAGACCAAAGATAAGAACTAGTGGCGCAGTATCCTCCCCACCTTGCTCCATCACTAGTTGCTGAAACCTCCGCCATGAGAAACTAGGAACCCAATGATGAACCTATTCGTGATGGGCATGAAACCTCGCTTTCTGATGAAAGCCCTCACCCATCACGCAGGGTTCCTATGAGGGAAAGACTTGGAATCTGTAGGCAATGAGTCAATTTTGACGTTCATGGATCCAGAATCCCAGTGCACCAGTGCCTAGGACCTACAAACATTGAAGTAGATGATCGTATGTCTCGTCCAAAACACACGATTCCATCCAATGCCTCCAGAAACCGATTCCATGAATTAGTGCGACAAAAAATAGCGATGTTGGAGGAACAATACCACAAATTGGAGGATCTAGAACGATCTGTGTAGGAAGACCGGCCCAGTCAATGTGATAATGAAAGGAGGAACATGGATAACAACCAGAGGGGATTGCACGCCGACGTAAGAATGTCCAATGTTGTTGATAACAACCAGGATCTCGGCTATCAAGAGCAACCCTTCTCGGCCCAACTCCTGGAATATAAAGTCTCAAGAAATTTTAAATTCCTAACCGATGTGGAACTCTATGACAAGACTACGGACCCCTAGGAACATACAGACGTTTACGTCCAATCTACGTGCTTCCATGGAGGATCCTCACAGTTACTATGTAGTGCCTTTCCCCTTTCCCTGAAGAAGAGAACCTCAGATGGTTCGTTACCTTGCCACGAGGATCCATCACTGACTGGCCAGACTTTAGACAACGTTTCTTGCTCCAATACACTACTAGCAAGAAACAACCTAAGTCCATTGAATCTTTATCTAAGATTCGCTAAGGGTGTGACAAGCTCCTTCGCGAGTATGTTAAAAGGTTCAATGCGACATGTACTAATGTGGAGAACTTTGATGATAGAATTGCCCTCCATTATGCCAGAAGTGGCCTCCGAGTTGGTTCCGAGTTCTTCACGTCTTTGGCAAAAAAAAAAAAAAAAGCTGGAGAACATGCAAGAATTTTTCTTCTCTCTAGATCTTTCTTTTCTCCCTTCTCTCTAATTTTTCTCTTCTTTTTTTGAGTTCTTCCCTCCCATTCATGGAGGGGTAGAGCCTTTAATCAATCCAAGGGATTCACATTCTTGATGCTTAATCTTGAGATTCTGTTTTAATTGTTATATATTTATCTATTAATCAAATTTCTCTTCTTCTTCTTCTTCTTCTTCTTCTTCTTCTTCTTCTTCTTCTTCTTCTTCTTCTTCTTCTTCTTCTTCTTCTTCTTCTTCTTCTTCTTCTTCTCTTATTTAAATTCTGATTTAATGCTTAATTTGATTGGGATTTGAATATGTTAATTGTGTAATTACCATGTACCAAGAGATGAATTTAGAGGTTAAACAATGCATTAAAGGTATTTGATGAAATGTTTAGCTTGGTTGGATCTTGGTTTTTAAGTTGATTTGGGTTTTGGATGAATGCTTAATTTGTCTAACCTTAATTAATTGAATTTTGGATGCGTATCTAGTAGAAGATCCATGGATCATTTTGAGGTGTCTTGATGTGATCTAAGACCAAGGATTCAATTGATAATTGAATGGATCTATAGAGATCAAGGATGGATTAAAATCAAGATTGGTTAATTCTCTTAAATTGGTTGCTTCTTAATTCTGTTTTCTATTCTTTAATTGTTTTCTATTTTTGTTGTTAATTTCACAAACTCCTTCCCCTTGTTTATTAACCTCTTAATCTGACTTCATAATTAGAGTGACCTACGAGCTCGACCCAGTGTTACCTTATACTGTAAGTAGTTTTGGTAATTCGGTTATAAATTGATTTAAATTTGGTAAACTCAGCAATTATCAAGCTCCCAGATGAGGGTAACAGTTCTAGACCGTGATCCAGAATTATGTCCCATGGGTCAACCTGGCATGCAGTACGCCATGCTCCGTCAATGACGTCCTCAGTATGGATTCGCTTATGGCACGCAGAAGAGATCCCGACTCTATGCATATCGGACCATGGCATTGGGTATCAACAACATTACTATAAGATTTGCCCAATGGATAAGTTTTGAGAATATCTATTATTGCTAATCATGATCTTGCATAATAATAGTATCCATAACCGCCTTTGACTGCTCATGATTGTAGTACCCACATTCTGATATTTTATGGATCTTCTGTAACTAACAAGTGAATGTAACTCCCCTTGCAACTATTATGGGAGCATATATTTCAAACCTCTATAAATACTAGGCTTATTCACCTATACAAGTACCTTATCACTCTTATGCATAAATCCTACTTGTGCATAGTCTGCTTGAGCATTAGAGTGCCTTTGCAGGTACCAACCGCCCCTGTTTCAACACGTTCTGCTACTATTGCTACTGCGTAAGGAGGAAACCACCATAACGTGTCTATCTCAGGTATTCCTCTGAATTTACTTCAGAACATTTTTTAAACTATTTTTATTACTACTTCACATTCTGACAGTTTGATATGGTTCATACAATTGAAGAATACACTAAATTGCTCGTTCCAAAGGGTGTATATAAAAATAAAGTTTACCATTATGAGCCAAAAGTAACACAAAAAAAGAAGCTATCCAAACTAATAGGGATCCCATTGGTTGAATTAGAAAAGCACATGAAGGATAACAATTGAGATCTGGATGCAATTTACTTGTTGAAGTTAGTTCAGAGCAATGTTAACAATGATTAGGGAATGACTATGTTAGCTTTAGCCATTTATGGGTTGATAATTTTTCCAAGGGCGAAAGGTGAAATAGACGGACAGGTTATCAAGTTGTTCGAACAAATAGAGCATGATATTGACCAAGTATCATCAATTTTTGCTGAATCCTTCAGATCCTTGAATTTTCGCAAGTATTGAAAGAAGGTCGATTCCGAGGATGTGTTCAGTTGCTAAATATCTGGATAATTACTCACCTTTCGACCTTAGAATGCTTCCAATACCTGAAGTTCAAATGGAGCATATATCATCCTGGTGCCATCTAAGACCCCAAAGAGAAACCAATAGATTAACTATTTCTTTGAAATGAAGAAAGTGCTTTGGAAAGCTTCGTGGATGCCATACACTTCTACCATATACCGATGCAGAAAAAAAAACCATGGGTTCCACTCATAGGCCCTTGGGGAGTGACTAGTTATGCACCAGCCATGGTCAGAAGACAGTTAGCGTCGAAACAATTTGTTCCAGTGACACATGGGCTTTCAGAATTTGAGTTCACCTATACTGATGAAGAATCTAGCTAGAATTTCAAAGACGCATATGAAGCTTGGAAGGACATACAATATATATGTGAAAGGTCCTGCTTCTAATGGTGCTACCTCAAGTTACTTGATATGGTAGGAGAAAAGAGGAAAGGGTTTTGTCACGCCTGAGGTACAAGGCCCTGAACTACCTACTCACATGTTCAATGACCTGATCAACTACCAAGCTGAAGTCAAAGGAAAGTATGAGATAGCCTATCTACAATTCAGGGAAAGAGAAGCCATGTTGACAGCTAAAGAAGTTATGCTTGTAGTCGAAACTGAAAAAATGATCATCTAAAAGGAAGCATGGGCCTTCGAGTTAACAAAGGCCAAAAGTAAGGTGCAAAACAAAGAGGAAGAGTCTACACGAATGCAGTAGGAAATAAGGAGATTAAGAGAAAGGTGTCAAGTTCTTCGGGTAACTATTAGAGAGAAAGATATGTAACTCATATAACTTAATCAGAAGAATGAAGCTCTACAGTTAAAGGTGCATACTATGAATTCCAGATTAAAGGTCAGTCGCAGGATAACTGCTCATTTGCAGGTGGAAAAAACTTCATTGGAGCAGGAAAAAAAAGTATCTCGATAATAGAAGCATGCATTTCAAGCAGCAAAACTAACAGTTACTGAATAAGACTTGTGGCCTACTCGAAGATGTCTAAGTGGTAGCTGAGAGAGCCAAAAAGAGAGTAGGAGAAGTGAAAGAAGTTGAAGCAAGGATGCCGCCTAGTGAAGCTCAGGAGTTCTTAGCTGATATCAGGAAAAACTTTAACTATATCGACAAATTCCATTAAAGCTTACGTAGGACTTAGGAGCAATAGTTATTTCATGGACTTTTCATAAATTTGAATTTATTTGGAAGTTTCTATTAATAGGAACCTTTTATGTTTTTTTTGAAGTTTGGTGTGGCAATGAATGACATTTAGTGATATTATTTATGATTTTGAATCATGTTCATACATCCAAGCATATTTTAATTCGCATTTGTATCTGCATTATTCACGCCATTTTTAAATTTTATTAAAGGGAATAAACAAAGCATAACAAAATTGTCTCAAAACACCCTTATTGGGCTAGATCCCAAGCAAGGATCATGGTCAAGGAAGAGCGTGAAAAGACTCAAGAAGAGTGAAAAAATGAGGTAACTCAGTTGAAGGAACAGATGGCTAAGATGCTAGAGATGATGTAATACCTTTAGAACAATAAGAACACATATGGGAATTTTTTCGAAAGAAATGAAAAATAGCCTATTTTTACACTCTTGTGCGGTGTTAGGCAAAGTGGTGTATTACCACTCACTTTTTATACAAGTAATTCATCACAACCTCAGGTGATGCCCATAACAGTTCAATCAAGTGGCACTCCTTTGGGTTTCATCCCACCACATACCTCAAACTCTTTGGTTTTGTCCCATCGCAGACTACTGACTCTATAGGCTTTATCATACCACTTATCATCAGCCCCCCAGGCTTCATATCACCACATACTACCAATGCTACAAGCTTTATCCTGCCATTTATCACTAACTCCCCAGGCTTCATACCACTACAGACCACCAACTCTATGGGCTTTATCCCACCACTTATCATCATTCCTCTTGGTTTCATCCCACCATAATCCAATAATTCTTCATATGACAACCTAAACTCAAGCTAACCAAATACCATTTTCCAATCATGGGCTTCTTCCCACCACTTATCACTAATCCTCTAGGTTTCATCCCACCATAATCAAACAATTCTTCATATGGCAACCTAAACTCAGGCCAACCAAATACCATATTCTAATCAAGTCCTTAAATCGAAACCATATGCCAGCCTTTTTTTTTCCACACCACAATATGATTCTTAGCCTAAAGAAAAAATGGATGTTCTCAAAGAGAGGTTGCGGGCCATAGAAGGAGGAAGCAATTATGACATTATGGATGCTTCAAAACTTTGTCTCGTCCTAGATGTTAGGATTCCCCCAAAGTTCAAGGTGCTAGAGTTTGATAAGTATAAGGGGACCATTTGCCCGAAAAGTCACTTGACTATGTATTGTTGCAATATAGTTTCACATGCCAATAATGACAAATTACTTTCTTCCAGGACAGTTTAACTAAGACAACTTCAAACTAGTACACACACCTTGATAAAGCTCATATACGTCATTGGAAAGATTTAGCTGATGCCATTGTAAAATAGTATAAATACAACATTGACATGACACCAAATAGAATGCAACTATAAAGCATGTCTAAGAAAGATGCTGAGACCTTCAAGGAATATGCTCAGAGGTAGAGAGAAATAGTTGTGCAAGTAAAAACCCCATTGTCAGATAAAGAAATAGTAGTTATGTTTATTAACACAATTCAAACATCGTTTTGTGATCAGATGATTGGAAGTGTATCATCAAACTTTTCAAACATTGTCATCATTGGAGAAAGGGTGGAATGTGAAATAAAGACTAGGAAGATTGTTGATTTAACTGGGGAAGAGAGTGTGAAAAGGCCTCAAATAGGGAATAAAAAGGAAGGAGAGATAAATGTCGTAACATTTTATTCAAGTGGACTCGTTCAACAAAACTTAGGACTAAATCTTGCTAGCTCTCAACCATCATTCAAAGCACCTTATATGCATTATCCATATTTTGCCACCATCGCATAAGCCTCGTATCCTCAGCCATACCAAGCACCATCATTCGTTCAATTCCAAGCCCCATATCCTCTAAACACTCAACTTTAGGCCCAAAACCAAACTAGCCATCAAAGATGGACTGAAAGTAACCAGGAGAGAAAACGAAGGCAGTTTGGACCTTATTCCTATGTCATACATTAAGTTGCTACTCCATCTCATTCGTAGCTCTCTAGTAGTCCCTTGTCCAATGAAGCTAATAAAACCCCTATATCCAAAGGGGTTTGACTTAAATGCCAAATTTGATTACCACACAAGGATTACAAGTCACTCTACAGAGAATTGTAGTGGCTTCAGACATAAAGTGCAAGACCTGATAAAGGCCAAGTGGTTAAATTTCAAAGGTGAAACTCCTAATGTGTGTCACAATCCTTTGCTTGACCATGAAAATTCGAAGGCTAATCCATGATGTGCACAAGATATTATGAAGCTCAAGAACATCATTCCAAGACAAGTGTGTTTTGGTTACTCTTGCCATCCATCCACAAAATTGAGAAATGAATGGAGTTTTCCTTTTTGCTCTAGAGTCATTATAGTAATTCTTGATACTAGTCCTATGGCTCTGCCCAAGGTCATAGGGTGACATTTGTAAAACGAGTTTGCCTGTTTTAATTTCAGTGTTATTATCATAAATGCATTTTTGTTTCTGAAGTGAACTTCTCACCCTTGTAAATCCTCACTCTAACTTATTCCTTTTTACCTCATGATATTTTCCTTCATTTGCTTGTCCATTACCTTTGATGACTTAAAATCATTTCCAAAAATGATGCTCTTGAAAATGATAATGTTATGATCCTAAGTTATCATTTTGGTCACCCCAGTTATCATGCTAATAAGAACGACAAAGATAGAATCTTTCTTTGAACTATTTAGAGGGATCCAAATATATTTTATCCCATGGTGACTCAACCGAAGCAATTAATATAGGAATCAAAGATGACATAGAGAAAATTGGAAAGTCAAGATTCATGTAACACAAGAAGATAAGTGTCCAATGATAATTATGGGGCATCCTTCTAGTTTTGTATTTGACTTCTCACAAGAGCAAATGGTAAAGACTTGCCACGCATATGTGGTCAAAAGGTGTCATCCGTCCAAAAGAAAAAAAAAAGAAAAAAATCTGGAAGAAAGAAGAAAAGAAAAAGAATGAATTAAAAAAAAAAGTAAACAACTAATCACTTGGTGTGCACTATCTTTTTATCTCAAAATTAAATTTTTGAAAATAAGTAATCATGTCATGATTTGAAAATGAAGATTAACTATCTTTCTCTATCTTTTACAAAATTTCATCATCTTTATTATTATCCCTTGTTATCCCTTTTGAACTTGAAAAATTTCTTTAAAGAACATTGGACAAGGATCACCCCTACACTAAGGGTTTGTCACCCTTACATTAAGGGTTAGCATAAAGTAAAAAGGGTAATTTATGTGAAAAAAAGGAAAAAAGAAAAGGAAAAGAAGAAGAAGATGATGAGAAATGAAATGGTTCATAACAAAGGCAAATGATGAAGTGAAAAAGGGAAAAAAAATACAAAAGTGAGCAAAAAGTGTCAGTGTTCTTGATAATGCCAAAGGCAATTGACAAAGCTTACTAAGGATTCTTGGTCCTATTCAACCGTTAAACACTTGTTTGAGTCATTATATCTTTTCTTTCATAACCTTTAACCTTAGCCAGTTTACAAGCCTCAAAAAGTCTATTTTGATCAATGAGGGGTTGTCATTATTTTTGTTAACTTTAATTTTGAGATAAAAGGTTCATGCTCTTTCGAGTTTTCAAATCCTTGCTCCTATAAACAAAAAAAAAGATAAAATAAAAATAAAAAAAAGAAGAAGAAGAAAGAAGAAGGCTCGCTAGTTTGAAAACCTAAAAAGAGTAGCCTAGGCAAAAATTAAGGTTAAAATGAAGAATTGGCACCTGGCAAGTTAAGGGGGGTGAGACTTCATAAGGATAAGTCTCCACACTGGGGTAATTCAGATCTATGGAAGTCAATCATGAAGGGCAGTTCATATCCTTATGAGGTAATTATGGGGTGTTCAAGATGATATAATGAGAATACTAACATTGGTCACTTTAAAGAGTATTACTAGAAAAACTGAAGAATCTCACTTCATTGTTCTCTTTTGTAAATCTTTTCACCCATATCGTATTGCCTTTCTTGTACTTTCTCTATCTCCTACATAATATTTGTGACATTCCCATTGTCACTTGTTTCTAATTGTCATATGCATTTATCATGACAAATGTATGTCGAAAAGTGAAATATGTGTCAACTCTACCAAAAACATTTGGAATTACTTTAATGATTCTAAAGGTTAAGGGAAACTTAATAAATCCTCAATAAAAGGAATAACTCAAGTTATCATATGTGGAAGGGAATTATTGTAAGAACAATACACTCTAAAATCAAGTAATCAAGAAGTTAAGTCGTGGGCCAAATGTAGAGTTGATTGACATGTGTCACTCTTATTCTTCAATGCATCTGTTTGTGATCGAGTCCTTAAGAGTTGCCAAAAAAAAAAGAAGAGGTTAAAGTGCTTCCATTCAAGTTGGTCATATGCATAAAGCATGCATTGCATCATCATATTTCTCATAGCATTAAGTTTTTTACCTTTTCTGCTAAGCTTCGACAGATATACATCCTTGTAAGCTTTTTATCTTTTCTGCTAAGCTTTGATGGGTATATGTCCCTGTAAGCTTTTCACCTTTTTTTCAATCAAGCCTCGACGGGTATACGTCCCCATTAGCTTTTTGCTTTTTTTGCCAAGTTTTGATAGGTATATGTCCCTGTAAGTTTTTTTTACCTTTTTTCAATTAAGTTTCGATGGGTATATGTCCCCATAAGCTTTTTACCTTTTCTACCAAGCTTAGATGGGTATACGTCCTTGTAAGCTTTTTACCATTTTTCAATCAAGCCTCGACGGGTATACGTCCTCATAAGCTTTTTATCTTTTCTGCCAAGCTTTGATAGGTATACATCCCCGCAAGCTTTTTGCCATTTTTTTAATCAAGTTTCAACAGGTAAACGTCTCCATAAACTTTTTGCCTTTTCTGCCAAGCTTTGATAGGTATATGTCCATGTAAGCTTTTTATCTTTTTTCAATGAAGTTTCGACGGGTACACATCCCTGTAAACTTTTTACCTTTTCTGTCAAGCTCTGATGGGTATACATCCTCACAAGCTTTTTACCTTTTTCAATCAAGCTTCGATGGGTATATGTCCCTGTAAACTTTTGAACCTTTTTATGTCAAGTTTCAATGGGTATATACCCGCTTACTTTTTTTTTTTAGGGTATACACCCGCTTGCTTTTAATTTTCCTGGGTATACACTTACTTGCTTTTAATTTTTCAGGGTACACACCTGCTTGCTTTAAATTTTCTAGGGTATACACTTGTTTACTTTTTATTTTTCAGGGCACACACCTGCTCACTTTTTAATTTTTTAAGGTACACACTCACTTGCTTTTTAATTTTTTAGGGTACACAACCGCTTATTTTTTAATTTTCCATGGTATATATCTACTTGCTTTTAATTTTCAAGGGTACACACCCACTCGTTTTTTAATTTCCCAGGGTACACACTCACTTGCTTTTAAATTTTCATGGGTACACACCCGCTCAATTTTTAATTTTTTAGGGTACACACTCACTCACTATTTAATTTTCCAGGGTACACACCTGCTCGCATTTAATATTTTAGGGTATAAACCCACTTTCTTTTAATTTTCCAAGATACAAACCGCTCACTTTTAATTTTCTAGGGTACAAGCCTGTTCACTTTTTAGATTTTCTAGGGTATACACCCACTCGCTTTTAGTTTTTCCAAGGTACAAACCTTTTAGCTTTTAATTTTTCAAGGTACAAACTCGCTTGCTTTTAGTTTTTCAAGGGTCTTGCGTCTGTTGCTTCTTTTAAGTTTCCATAGGACCCCATGCCCACTATCTTTTAATTTCCTAAGGGTCCCATACCCGCTGCTTCTTTAGTTTCCCAAGGGTCCGGTGCTCACTTTTTTTAGTTTTTCTGGATTCCACACCCATTGTGTCTAATTTTTCTTTGGTTTCTTTGCCAATTCATTTCATTTTTTTCTTGTTTTAAAAAATCCCATGAAAAAAATTTGTATCAATTCCTTTGCTTTCCATTTATTCTAAATGAAATGCAAAGGAGACAACTGTTGATACCCAAATTTATCCAAGTGATTTTTGGATCTTGTACTATTTTTTTGTTAGTCAAGTCTAAGCCCAATTGGTTAGAAAAATAATAAAGAGAAGAGTCCAAGACCAATGCTGAAAAAAGGAAAAGATATATTAATTTGCGTCAAAAAAATAAAACAATAATTGAAATATTTAGATACAATTTTTGGTGGGATATTGAAAGAAATTTGAAGATAAAAATCTTAATCAAATCTTAATATTAATTTAAAATATCCAATTTGCATTTTAACAACTAAAAGGTTTAACAAAAAATGATTAGCAATTTTTAAACCAGATACGTGCTAAATTTTTAGTAGTAAAACGTCTTCAAATCTTTGATTTGTTCCTGATTTAAATAATTTTAATTCTTAACCCGAATAAGAAATAAGAAGATATATGTTGAGATTTTTAGCGTCATTAAATTAAATTTCAAATCACCTGAGTTAGCTTTTTGATTTATAAGCAATAAATGTGGGGAAATTGGAAAAGATTTGGTGGATGAATTAATTAAGGCATCACTTGGCCTATAAAAAAGAAAGCACCAAAGGCACTTGAACACACTTTTTTTTTTATTTTAAAAAAATAACATACTTTTTTTCTTTTCAAAAAATAACACTTATCTTTTCAAAAACAATACAACTTTGGTGAGCACACACTAATAACTTTTCTAAAGAAAAAAAAAATACAGAGAGAGTGGGGATCTGAGAGCGTTTTGGTTGTGGGAAGAAAAGGCAAACAAGGGCTCAAAGCTTCATCCTTTTACCTTTCAAAATCCCTATTTCTTAATCAGGTATGTCACCTTTCTTTTCTTGATTATCTCTTTGGTTCGTCACCTTGCTGTAATTGTTCTCCAACTAATCAAGTCAGAATGTAAAAATATGCACAAGCACTGGCTCATAGAACTATTGCTAGTTAGCTTTAGTTATCATGTTTCTTACTCCAATCTTGTTTTCCCGCATAATAATATAATGGCTGCTACAACAAGAATTTTACAAATTTGCTACGAAATTTAGCTATGCAAATCTTTTGTAGCTAATCTGTATTAGCTACGAATTAGCTATGAAATAAGTTTTCCTAGCTAAATTTCGGATGCCTGAAGAAAAAAAATTATAAACCAAATAGTTATAGAATATCTACGATTTAGCTACAAAAATTTTCGTAGCTACATAAAATTTTGTAACTAACTAAGTTAGCTAGGAATTATTTGGTAGCTAAAAAAATTTAGCTTAAAGTTAATTTTAGTTAGGAATTTAGTTAGGGAAAAACTTAGATAATCTGAAGCTAATTATCCAATTTGGCTTTGGCAGAGTCATGTGAAGTCAACCCGGTAAGCTATATTACCTAATCTTACCTATTGGTTACACAAGTCATAGGAACTCCCTCTGCCTCTAACTTTCTTCACTCTCTAGATTTTTGAGAAATAATCAGAAACTCTCTTTTTTTAAGGTGTAAAATAATACTTTTATTCTTGAAGACGCTCCATCTCCTTTGGTGATGTATAGCGATACTTTCCACTTTAGGGTGTTTTTTTTTTTGATTTTGTGCCCCTTGGTGGAATTGGAATGGAACCTGAAGTTGGATGAGATCAAGTTCAAGGTAGTCGTAGAAATGTTTGAACAATGGCCTTGAACCCCCTTCCTCCATGTAGGTTTTTTTCACCTCTTTCTTCCTCTTCTTTGATTTTTTTGCTTTTATTTGTTATGCCTTAAATCGTGACCACGACTTTTGCATTTTAAAGGGGGAAGCTGTGATTGGTATTGACATAAGTGATGGTTTTGATGACAACAAACAAGAAAGAAAATGAAAATGCGAAGATCAAGCACCAAAGGATTCAAGTTTATCATATAGGTCCTTAGATCTTGTGTAAAGGTATTTTGGGATTCACTCTAAGCTCACTTATAGGCTTTCCTAAATGGTTTGCAAAATCATATGTTACTTTTATGAAAATAAGTTTTTGTTTTTGCAAAATGCCTTTTATAAAGATTGAAAAAGATTAGGAAAACTTTGGTTGAATAAACCTTTAAGATATCTCCTTTCATGCTCAAATCAATAACTGGTTATCACTATTCATCTAACTAGTTAGGTGCCAAAATAGAAACGCGGGAATTAGTTTTTTAATTTGACTAACCGATTAGACAATTTAAGTAATCGGTTATTTGTGAAAACAGAAGCTGTGGCTTCTTTTTTTTTAAGAGCCTAACCGATTAGGTCCTTGTCCTAACCGGTTAGTATGTACGTTTTCAAAGAAATGAATTCTGTTTCAAAAAAGCCTAACCAATTAGGAAGTTAAACTAACCGGTTAGTATGTTTTAAAACACACGTTAAAAAGGATTCTAAAGAAGCCTAACTGATTAGACTCATTTGTTAACCGGTTATTTGATTAAAACAGAGACCAATCTTAAATGTCTAACCGATTAGGAATGTTTCCTAACCGGTTAACTGGGAGATCAGAAAACACGAACAACGGGTCTATTGCAGAGCATTTAATACTACCAACTATCCTCAACGACATAAAATCTCTTTTGGCTATAAAACTAAGTTGTTGGGCATTTATGTTGGTTGGTCAATCAATCTGAAAAACGTTCAAAAGCATTGAATTCACGTTTTCAATATCACCTCCATAATACCCTATTTTTGAGCTTGAATAGAGTGAATCCTTGATACCCATAAGCTTCAATTTGTATTATCTACTCTTTTGAGAGAGTTTCTATCATTTAAACACTTTGTTTATCTTGTAAAGAGGGTGAGGTATCCCTCTAGTGAAAAAGGGTGAGGTATCCCTTGTTGAAAAGAAGGTGAGGTATCCTTCAAAGTTGTAAAGAGGGTGAGGCATCCCTCAAAGGTTGTAAAGGGTGAGGTATCCTTGTTTTAAGGCTCAAGCACAAAGGGTGAGGTATCCCAAGGTGTGGTGAGTGCTCTTGTTTGTAAAGGTTGTTAAGCACCTGTTGAAGCTTGAAGATATAGTGGAAAAGCTCTAGCGGTTGCTTGAGGACTGGACGTAGGTCACAAGTGGATTGATGGCTAAACCAGGATAAACCTTGTGTTTGATCTTCTAAACTCATCTCTTTACATTTGTGCATTTATTTTATATTCTTACTTGAATGTTATTCAACTTGGCTTATTTAATTTGTGAGTAAAATATTCAATCTCATTTATCTATTCACTTCAATCATCCAATAACTTCAACAAAAATTGATAATCAAACGTGTTGCGAAAGATTTACGAAAATATTTTACACACTCAATTCACCCCCTCTTGAGTAGTGAGGCCACTTGGTAACAAGTGGTATCAGAGCTAGGCTCTTGTGTAAAGAGCTTAACAACTTCAAGAGAAAGTGATGGCCTCTTCAAATGGTTTTTATGAAAGTTCTTCTCTTTATAGACCTCCCTTTTTCAATGGGGATGGGTATGCTTATTGGAAAGAAAGAATGAAATTTTTTATTGAAGCTATTGACTTAGATGTGTGGGATGCTGTTGAAAATGGTCCTTTTGTACCCACACAAGTTGTAAATGGTGTAAGAATTAATACACCAAGAAGTGAATGGACGGATGATGATAAAAAGAAGGTCCAATATAATTTGAGAGCCAAAAACATCATTACCACTGCTTTGGGGTATGATGAGTTCTTTAGAGTCTCAAATTATAAATCTGCCCAAGAAATGTGGGACACCTTACAAGTAACTCATGAGGGTACTAGTGAAGTGAAAAGATCAAGGATAAATACTCTCACTCATGAGTATGAACTTTTTAGAATGAACCAAGGTGAAAGCATTCAAGAAATGCAAAAACGTTTCACACATATTACAAATCATCTTGCTTCATTGGGAAAGACTTTTCCTAATGAAGATCTTATTAACAAAGTGTTGAGATGTTTGAGCAGGGATTGGCAACCTAAAGTGAAGGCTATTTCAGAATCAAAAAATCTAGCAACTATGACCTTAGCCACACTTTTTGGAAAGCTACAAGAACATGAGTTGGAACTGAATAGGCTCAATCAAAATGAGAAGCATGACAAGAAGGAAAAGAAAGGAATTGCTCTAAAGGCCACCTCCTCAATGATTAATGATAATGATGATGAAGATGATGGAGATGACTTAGAGATTAATGAGGAGAATCTTAGCCTTCTAGTAAAGAAGTTTGGAAGATTCTTCAAAAAGAATAGAGCTCAAAGAAGACCTCCTTTTCCCTCAAAGAATGCCTATCATAAAGGGGAAGGAACCTCAACCACTCCTAAATGCTATGAATGTGGAGAATTGGGACACATAAAGATGGAGTGCCCAATCTATCAAAGGAAAGTGGAGAAGTATGAGAAGAGGTACTCAAGGGAAAAGAAAGAAAGAAGAGCCTACATAGCTTGGGATGAAAATGACATGGATTCAACCGATAGTTCGGACAATGAGAAAGCCAATCTATGCTTCATGGCTAGAGGAGAAGAGGAAGATGAAGATGACATTGAGGTAACATCTTCAAATTTTGAATCAAATTCTTCTCCTTCCTATAATGAATTGCAAGATGCATTTGAAGAATTGCATAATGAATCTATAAGACTTGCAAAACTTGTTTTATCATCTAAGAAAACAATTTCCTCTTTTGAAAACAAAATCTCTATTTTAAACAAGGAAATTGAGGAACTTAAAATTGAAAATGAAACTCTTGGACTCATTGATGTTAATTCCTCATGCATGACATGTTCTTTACTTGATAATGCATCTACATCCTTTTCTTGCTCATCATGTAAAACTTTTGAAAAGGAAATTGAAGATTTGAAAAATACTCTTTCAAAATTTACCCTTGGAAGAGATAATTTGAACATATTGCTTGGGAATAAAAAATGTGTGTTTCAAAAGGCTGGTTTAGGGTACAATCCCAAAAATCAACAAAAACTTTACAAGAATTTCTTTGTTCCCTCAAGTTTATCAACAAGTCCTTTTATAAAATATTTTCATTATGGCAAGAAAGGACATAGTGCATCAACTTGTAATGTGATGAAGAATGTCAATAACAAGATTGGAACTAAAATTGTATGGATCCCTAAAGGCACGTTGCCTAACTCTAACACACAAGGACCCAAGAGAATTTGGGTACCAAAAGCCAAAAATTGAAGTGTGTTGTAGGTGTGCTTGAAGGCCAAGAACGGACTTTGGAATATCAAAAATGGCTGCTGCAAGCACAAGATTAGAAAATGCTCCAAGTTCTATCCATTGTCTCCAAGAAGCTTAGACTTGCAACATTTGGATAAGTGGAGACTTGTTCTATACGTTAACTTATTTTAAAGATGTTCTTTTCTAGCTTTATATCTTGAAAATATCTTAGTACTTGACATAATATTCCTAATATGATCATTGTTGCCCTAAAGTGCATATATAAGAGGAGAAGTAGGAATAATTGATCAATCATGCATTTAAATGGCTGCTTGTGTTACATACATTTTATCTTGGAATTTTGGATCAATCATGCATAAGTTAAATCTCTGCATACCTTGAGCCTGCTACATAATATGACATCCTTACTGCATAATCATTTTTTTAATCATATTTGAATCCATTACTAACTTGAGCGTCAGAGTTTTCCCTAAGTTTGTTTTACAGGTACTTGATCCATGCTTAAGTCCCCCAATTTTCTTTAATTTTGATTCTGCTGAAGAACTAAGCACTCTGGCTCTCTTGAAGAAGAAAACTCTGTACTTGGATTCCTTTATAATAGTTACAGTTGATAAAAATGAAACCAAGTTAAGCTGGCATAAGTTGGTGGTCTAAGGACTCAATTCTTCAGGATTTTGTCTTGTTTTGGATGTGCAATAATCAGAAGAAGAAAGACGAAGAAAAATCAACTCATGAGTTGCATTTATGATATTGTAAGTACTGGAAATAATGGGCAACATCAAATAGCACAACTCAGAAATTTTCTAGTACATCTGAAGAATATGACTCTGAGCTGAACTCTCAAGCATTGTGTCTGGTTTAATAATGGCAATAATCAGTTAGAAGTCTTTCTAACCGATTAGCAAGACCATAAGGCTTTAGAAATGTCAAGCTACTCCATTAGCCAAATGATCTAATTAGTTAAATAAAGTGATCTCACGGTTTGAGATGTTAGCTACTCCTTTGGAATGTCCTCATGGTTTGAGATGTTTGAAGACGTGATCTCACGAAAAATTTCTAGTTCAAAACAAAAAAAAGGGGGAGGAACATCTTTGCTTTTGGCCTTTGGAAATGTTCTGGCACTTGGGAGGGCTTTCTGTCAAGCCTAAATAATCGATTAGGCAAGCCCCTAACCGATTAAGTATACAAAACAGAGGCCTTGACATCTCTGGAAATCACAAGCTAATCGATTAGATAAATGATCTAATCGGTTAGTCAAGTAAACAGAGGCTCGTATGTTCACAAACTCAAAGAAGGTAATCGGTTAGATCTTTTCTCTAATCGGTTAATGCATCTGGCAGAAGCCCCTGTAACATTTCCTAATCGGTTACTCAATTATCCTAACCGGTTATTGCTCCAAACAGAAACCCACTCGTTTGCCATTACAAGCCCCTAACCGGTTACCCAATCTCCCAAACCGGTTACCCACATCCACTTTAAACTCCAACCCTCAGCCATATTCACCATTTCCGCAGCCCCTTCGTCTCCATTGCCATCTTCCTCCTCTCAATCACTCCACAACCTACTCCTTCCAAATCCATCCCTACCACCAATCCAACACAATCCCACCATTTCCAATCCTTTCCATTTTCTTTTTCTCCCTTTCCCTCCATTTCACCGTTTACATTCCACTTTATTCCAAAAATTTTTTTTACCTTCCCTCATTCTTTCTCTCTCCTACACCGAACCCTACCTCCATTTTCAGCCATGGCCAGCAGCTCATCTCAACCAAAGCGCTCTCGTACCAAAAACCCCAATGTTTCCCTTCAACCTGAAGCCTATTCACTGTCTGCCCCAGATTTATCAAACGCTCTCAACATTGGAAGGTACTTCTCTCACAAATCTCAAATAGAGTCATACACACTTGGGTTTCATGCACGATGCCTCATTCAACCCAAGTTCATGGACTGGGATTTCTTTGAAAAAGAAGGCTTTACATCCTTCACCGAGCTCTTGGAATTTCAGGGTTTGAAAACTCTTGTCACCACCAACCCAGGGTACTTCTATCTTGAACCAACTAAAGTTTATTTCTGCAATTTGTCTCTTTCTGGTACGAATTTGGTGTCTGAAATCAAGAAACCCAAAATCACTGTGTCACCAAGTCAGTGGACTACTCTGTTTGGGCTCACTCACTCTGGAGCCAAACTTACTGAGAACGACGACCTTACATGGGCTGATTTTGATAGAGCACGAGCTGTAGAAGACATGATTCGACCAGGTATTGTCGTGCCCCCCGGATCTTTCACTACTGGTTTTCTGAACTTACTAGATCGCCTTCTTTACTTTGTGGTAACCCATATCTTGGTACCAAGGGCAAGCAACTATGCCTTGGTTGAAGAAGATGATATATTTGTGATATGGGGTCTTAAAAGCCACAAGAAAATCAACTGGCCACACTATATCATGCACAACATGAAGAAAGCCAAGGACAAGGCAATGATGGATCTGCCTTACGCCTTCACAGTGGCTAAAATTTTGGATCACTATAAGGTCGATTTGAAGGATAATGGAGTCATTTTCTCTACTGGTCCCCACAAATTTGGCAATGCGTCTCTAAACCGCATACATGCAAAGAAAATCGATGGTGAATGGATTTACAGTCGAAGAAATGAAGCAGCAGCTCCACAAGGCGAAATTCCTCCTGCACCTAATGATGACCCTATGGAAGAGGCCCTTGCCACCAACAATGAACATGTCCTGGAAGCAATTGCCAACATGCAAGCCAGTATTGAAGCCCGGATTGTTGATCTTAAAGCTTATCAAGAACATAGCAACTCTGCTATCTATGATCGCTTGAGCGCTATGGAAGGCCGGCTAGATAGGCTTGAGCATCACTATTCACAACTAGAGGATCACGGGGCTTAGGCATGGCTGTTTATTTCTTCTGTAGTTAGTTTCTAATATGCTTAAAAGTTTATCTAACAACCTTAAGCTCATCTTTTGGATATATTGCCCTACTCATGACAGATTTCCTCTGTTTCAAATGACTTATATGCTTATGAACTTAATGGTCTGCTTGCATTACTCACATGCTCATACTGTTGATTGATTATCTTTAGCTACTCTAATAGTAATGGTTGTTTGCATCCTTTCCTTTTGTCCCCATACATGCTATTTTTTATCATGACAAAAGGGGGAGAAGGGTTATGAATATTTCTAGTTCATAAATCATTGAGAAAAGTAAGGTAAAAATCGTCTTGGTATTCAAAAACTAAGGGGGAGCTGTGCATCTCTGATATTGTCACCTCTTGAAAAATAGAGGGGGAGTAAGTCTCTAATATCGTTTGTAAATTCCACTTTCTGTTTAACTAATCTTTTCTCAATTATTGTTTGTCATCATCAAAAAGGGGGAGAATGTGATTGGTATTGACATAAGCGATGGTTTTGATGACAACAAACAAGAAAGGAAATGAAAATACGAAGATCAAGCACCAAAGGATTCAAGTTTAGCATATAGGTCCTTAGATCTTGTGTAAAGGTATTTTGGGATTCACTCTAAGCTCACTTATAGGCTTTCCTAAATGGTTTGCAAAATCATATGTTACTTTGAAAATAAGTTTTTGTTTTTGCAAAATGCCTTTTATAAAGATTGAAAAAGATTTGGAAAACTTTGGTTGAATAAACCTTTAAGATATCTCCTTTCATGCTCAAATCAATAAGCTGGTTATCACTATTCATCTAACTGGTTAGGTGCCAAAATAGAAACGCGGGAATTGGTTTTTTAATTTGACTAACCGATTAGACAATTTAAGTAATCGGTTATTTGTGAAAATAGAAGCCGTGGCTTCTTTTTTTTTAAGAGCCTAACCGATTAGGTCCTTGTCCTAACCGGTTAGTATGTACGTTTTCAAAGAAATGAATTCTGTTTCAAAAAAGCCTAACCGATTAGGAAGTTAAACTAACCGGTTAGTATGTTTTAAAACACACGTGAAAAAGGATTCTAAAGAAGCCTAATCGATTAGACTCATTTGTTAACCGGTTATTTGATTAAAACGGAGACCAATCTTAAATGTCTAACCGATTAGGAATGTTTCCTAACTAGGTTAACTGGGAGATCGAGAAAACACGAACAACGACTCTATTGCGAGCATTTAATGCTACCAACTGTCCTCAACGGCACAAAATCTCTTTTGGCTATAAAACTAAGTTGTTAAGCATTTATGTTGGTTGGTCAATCAATCTGAAAAACGTTCAAATGCATTGAATTCACGTTTTCAATATCACCTCCATAATACCCTATTTTTGAGCTTGAATAGAGTGAATCCTTGATACCCATAAGCTTCAATTTGTATTATCTACTCTTTTGAGAGAGTTTCTATCATTTAAACACTTTGTTTATCTTGTAAAGAGGGTGAGGTATCCCTCTAGTGAAAAAGGGTGAGGTATCCCTTGTGGAAAAGAAGGTGAGCTATCCTTCAAAATTGTAAAGAGGGTGAGGCATCCCTCAAAGGTTGTAAAGGGTGAGGTATCCCTGTTTTGAGGCTCAAGCACAAAGGGTGAGGTATCCCAAGGTGTGGTGAGTACTCTTGTTTGTAAAGGTTGTCAAGTACCTGTTGAAGCTTGAAGATATAGTGGAAAATCTCTAGCGGTTGCTTGAGGACTGGACGTAGGTCACAAGTGGATTGGTGGCTGAACCAGGATAAACCTTGTGTTTGATCTTCTAAACTCATCTCTTTACATTTGTGCATTTATTTTATATTCTTACTTGAATGTTATTCAACTTGGGTTATTTAATTTGTGAGTAAAATATTCAATCTCATTTATCTATTCACTTCAATCATCCAATAGCTTCAACAAAAATTGATAATCAAACGTGTTACGAAAGATTTACGAAAATATTTTACACACTCAATTCACCCCCCTCTTGAGTATTGAGGCCACTTGGTAACAAAAGCTTCGAGACATGTTTCTCTTAAGCGACAGTGAAGGGGATAATGGGGGATGTGGATGACAATTGTTATTGTGAGGGTGATAACGAGGGATGCTGCTTAGAAGGCTCACCTCCTATCCGCGCTAATGAAGTAGTGTTATTCTCACTTTTTTCCTTATCAATTCTACTCAAACTTACAAAAATGGTTGTAGCTATGTGTAATTGGCCCCTCATTCAATTTTAGTAGAATTGATTAAATTTAAATATAACCATTTGACAGTCTGTGTAAATATATATTTCATTTTCCCCTTCTTCCTGAACATGGTCTAAACTCTAAAGCCATGCAGCGGGAGGTTAGAATTGTCTCCAAGGTTAACTTGCCTAACTTATTTAGCAACACTAAGATGTCAAATTGATTAATTATTTATAATCTTTTTTGTTGAGACTAGTTGGGTATAGGGAGTGCCTTGGAGAATGATAGGTACTAGTTTTACTAAGAAAGGAACAATGGAGTCTAGCTCCTTACAATAGGAAAAACCCCTTTTGATTAAACTGAAAAACAAAAAACATAACAAATAAACCTACAGATCTTCGAGGTTCTGCTTCCTCCCTGCCTAAAGGCCCCACTTCTTTATTCAAATGATTGGATGCCTTCTCTCCTCATCCACTTCCCTATTTATCCTCTCCACTAACTGCCTATTCATTTTCCATAACCCTAGGTAAATGTTAAGTGCTGCCTCTATTAAATTCTCTCCATTCCAACTAGCTGCCATATAAATGTTGCAACCCATTAACATATTGAATACCCCATGATCTCTTCACTTCCACTAACTGCCACATCAATGTTCCAGCCTATTAACATTAAGACTCTTAATATTCCCCATCCTATCCTTATTGCACCTGTAAGCCTAACAATACTCCCCCCTAAAAGATTCACCTTGTCCTCAAGGTGAAGATTCAAGTAAGGGTCCTGTAACTACTGCAAGAAACTTCCACCAGGGTCCCACCGCTTGAAGTATAATGACCAAGTTATACTTGACCCATAAGAACCTCCACCTAGATCCCATTGACCTTCTCTAATTCCCTAAAGAAGGAAGAGCAAAAGGGGCAACCTATTTCTTATTGTAAGATTATACTCTGCAGAAGTTGGCTGAATGCAAACAACATAAACCATATTTAAGTGATATGAAACTTGATTAGCCTAAACTTCTTTCAAATAAGACACCAAGCAGTCCCAGGTAATATCAATTGTAGCTTTAACTTCAAAATTAGGGAACTTCCCAGGAACAAATTTCATAAGCTTAGGTGAAGTAATCATAACCTTCTTATTACTCAAATGTTTCTTGAAGTTGTCCAACTAATCGGAGTTAATATTATGTTGATCTAGACCCAAAATCATGTGATAGGAACCTTTTTCACCATTATTATTACCAACAGCTCTAATTTTGAATCCATCACCTGCATCCTCTAGAACTAGAGAAATTGGTGCTTGGAACCCGATGTTGTCAAACTCTGAAACAATTTTTTCTTCCTCATGCATTACTGTTTCTAAAATTGTGAAATATTTTCCTGGTGGTTTACCACTAAAATGGTTGAAATTCACGTTGATAATTTGAAGCATTTGCCAAGTCCCATTGGCTTCTAAACATCTAGCAAGAATATGATTTTCCCTAAGGTCTAATACCTCTAATGTCATGCAATTAGCAAGAGAGTTTGGAAACGACCCATGTAATTGAGTTCCATTGAGATCCAGAGTCCTTAAGGCACCACAAGTTTGATGTATATCAGGGATAAAAACTGTGATATTGTTCAAATCCATATTTATTACCCCAACGTGTTCATCTATTTGATGGTATGTGTGGGCTCCGACGACTCCAGCGGTGGTGGAAATGTGCAAGTTCAAATCTAGTGGCTCTGGCAGCAGTGGGCAAGAGCCGATTCTAATGCCCAAAAGCAGGAAGTCTTTTCTGGTCATCTACCCCGCTGCTATTTGTGGATTGAGGTTGATTTGAAGATTGGATCGTGGCTCAAGGTCAAGTAAAGTGGCCCAACATCTAGTGATAGCCAGATTCTCTTTTGAAGAGAATCATTCATTTTGTATTAAACACATTCCTTTTTTTCTTAAGGTCCACTTCCTCTCATTAGTGAGTTGGGCTTGGCCCATTTGTTCTAGAAGAGTCTTTATCCCATATTAACCCTTCTCTACCCTAGCAACTTCCCTCCTTCCACCATGACTATCAAGCCAGCCACCATTCACGCCTTCACTACCCTGACTGTCAGGCTTCCATCGTTGTGCGTTCTCTAGCTCGCTTGCCACCAACATCACCCTTACGTTCTGACCACCACCTACGTTGTGACACAAAGGCAGAGCTCCTTCTTCATATACCTCTTTCACCTCTTTTGCGAGAGTATGTCGCAGATTCTTCTCAAGTGTGTGACACTGTGGTTGCTTGTCGTTGTGACACAACAACCTCCACTCTTCGTTGTTACCTTGCTCTGACGCTGCCTGGATTTGAAATGGTGGACTACCACTTCCATGGAAGCAGCCTAGGTGGCCTAGGACGTGTGTCGTTCCCACCAACCATACCAGTTCAACGCACGCCCCTTCAAAGCCCACTGAATAGCCCGTATCTTCTAATCGTCCTTGATGGCCTTCTGGTGGAAATATTTTTCCACCCTATCCAACCACCCTAATACATCCTCTCCCTCAAAATTAAGGATCTTTAGTTGCTTTTTCTGTTGGTGCCCTTTCAACTCCGCCAGCATGTCTTCAATTCGCTAAGCTGCTCCAGGTTCTCTTGGGCAATTCCTTTTATTCTCTCCATTATAGCTTCCATCTCATCCTCCATTCTTGTCTGTCTGAACCAGGGCTCCCGAGATCGAGAGCTCTGATACCAATTTGATAGGTACTGGTTTTACTAAGCAAGAAACAATGGAGTCTAGCTCCTTATAATAGGGAAAACTCATTTTGATTAAATTGAAAAATAGAAAACATAACAAAGAAACCTGCAAATCTTCGAAGGTCTACTTCCTCCCTACCTGAAGGCCCAAATTATTTACTCAAATGATTGGATGCTTTCTCTCCTCCTCCACTTCCCTATTTATCCTTTCCACTAACTGCCTATTCATTTGCCATAACCCATAGGTAAATGCTAAGTGTTGACCCTATTAAATTCTCTCCACTCCAACTAGCTGCTATATAAATGTTTTAGCCCATTTACATATCGAATACCCCATGATCTTTTCTCTTACACTAATTGCCACGTCAATGTTCTAGCCTATGAACATTAAGACTCTCAATATTCCCTATCCTATCCTTATTGCACCTGTAAGCCTAACAGAGACACTTTGTGGGCAAGCATACGGTGCAGGTTAGATCAGGATGTTAGGGGTCTACATGCAAAGATCATGGTTCAACTTGTTGACTACTGCCCTTATTTTGGTACTTATTTATGTTTGGTCACCTCCCATCTTGAGGCTCATTGGACAAACTGTTGAGATCGCAGATACTACTAGTTAGTTCTATTCATATCATCTAAATTTATTAATAAATACACTATTATGTAATCTTGTGTTACATGTCATTAAAACAACTTAATTATAATAATTGTTAGCGTGATTAATTATAATTGAGATTATGATTGATCATGATTGATTTTAGGAATAATTGTAATTGATTTAGTACAAAATTACATTAATTTAGTATATATTTATATTTTATTATTTTTCTTTTTTGTACAACAACTTTCTTCTATAAATAGAGGCTAATTCTCTTGTATACATTAATTCAAAAATATACATAAATTTATCAATATTTATCCTCTTATTTTTGTTTCTAACTTGGTATCAGAGATCTAGGCTCTCGGTCCAATCCTAGATTTCAAACTCCATTTTCAAACATTGTTTCCTATTTCTTTTATTGTTAACCATACAACAAGTTTTTTGCTACACCTTTTTATGCACCGTACATCATGCACTATTTTGTAAGGCATGTAACGTATTGTGCTCCTTTATTGCTTGACTGTGTTGCTATCTCGGCAATTGTGCTCCTTTATTGTTGTCTCATTTTTGTATCGGTCGCATTGGTATCTTGCTAACCACTAGACCCTTCTTAAGTTTTTTTTATGAGATCTTTCCATTTTTTAGACTCTTCTCTCAATTCAGTCCCTGAAAGTATTTTTTTTTTGTTATTCTTCTTTATTACTATGGGAAAGTTTGATGTTGCTCAGCCCATTTCAGTTTTACTTAATGGTTCAAACTACATCCATTAGGTTGAGGCCATACTTGGCTTTCTAAAAGGCTGAAAACTTTGGTGATATGTCACAAGTGATATTACTTGTCCTGTCAAAGCTGAAGATGACACTGATGAGAAATATACTGAAAAATTAAAAGATTGGGATAACAAAAATCATTAGATTATCACTTGGTTCCGAAACACCTCCATTTCCAACATTCATTTGCAGTTTGGAAGCTTTGACACTGTCAAAGAGGTATGGGATCATCTCAAAAATAGATATACAATTTCTAATTTATCTAATCAATATCAGTTATTGAAGGAACTCAACAGTCTGAAACAAGAACCCGACCAAGCTGTATATTAGTTCCTGGCTCAGATGAAAGCTATTTGGGATCAACTAATTCTGTGTGAGACAACCTTGAAACACAAAAGTGATGTCAAACTATATGAGAAGCATCGTGATCGCACTAGGCTCATCCAATTTTTGATGGCTCTTACAGATGACTATGAGCCTCTTCGAGCTTCCTTACTACATCAGGATCCCATACCTACACCTGATGATGCACTTTCTCGTCTGAAATTAGAAGAAACTAGATTGGGTCTTCTTCGATCTAAAGTAGATTTAGCTTTTGCAGCTACTCATCAGAAAGGTACATTCTGTGGTCGCTGCCGCAAACCTAGTCATATTTTTCCTGAATATCCTACTGTAGAGTGCCACATTTGTAAGAACAAGGGTCATATTGCTCCTAACTGCCCTAGTCATTCATAGAGCTCTACTTATCCACAAAGGTCTGATTAGAAAAAGTTTAAACCTCATACTAGTTCCTCCTCCAAGCCTGTAATTACTGCTTCAGTTGCGAACGATGCCTCAGATTCCCAGATCTCTCTTTCCACTACTGATCTTGAGTCTATTCTTAAGCAAATCCTTTCTCGTTATGGTAATACTCCTACTACGTTAGCCACTACCCCAGGTAATAATTGATATTATTTTGATTCTGCATGTTGTAATCACATGACTTCCTCATCTCATGCATTCTCTTCCCTTTCTTCTAGAGATACCATTCATTCCATTCATACTATTGATAGGTCTCTTATAGAAGTAAGTCATAAGGGTCTTATCACCCTACCTAACCTTACTCTATCAAACACTTACCTTAGTCCCAAATTAAACTTTAATCTCATCTCTGTTGGCCAATTCTGTGACCTTAGTTATATAATTACTTTTTCTTCTACTGGTTATTCTATGTAAGATCCACGAACGGGGTAGATCATTGGGAATGCTCGTAAAGTTGGACGATTGTTTGAGCTCACTAACACCCATGTTCCTTCGCCTCCTGTGTCAATTATTTGTGTTGCTTTTAATACTTCTTCTTTTCAGTTGTGGTATAAACATCTAGGTCATAATTCTTTTAGTAAATTACATTATCTTATTTCTCAGGGTGTCTTAGGATCTGTTAAAAAAGAATCTTCGCAATGTACGTCTTGTTAAACAGCCAAATAACTTGCTTTATTTTTTAATAAAAGTAGTTCTATTTCTGTTTTCTCATATGATCTTGTTCATTCTAATATTTGGGGTCCAGCTCCTACACCTACTATGGGGGATTGTCGATATTTTATGATTTTTATTGATGATTATTCATATTTTACTCGGATATATTTAATGAAAAATCGTTCTGAGCTTCCTCAAATATACATTACCTTTGTCACTATGATTAAAACTCAATTTTTATAGAAAATTAAAGTTTTTCATCGCGATAATGCCTCAGAATATCGTGATTCAAAACTACTCAATTTTCTTACTGAATAGGGAACCTTTTTTGAGTTTTCATGTCCTAGTACATCTCAGCAAAATGGTCGTGTTGAAAGAAAGCATCGACACATTTTTGAATCTGTTCGAGCTATGCCCATTTTCTCTTCTTGTCCTGAACGTATATGGGGTGAAGCTACTCTTACTACTGTCTATGTTATCAATCATCTCCCTTCCTCTATTTTTGGTAATGTATCTCCTTATGAACGTCTTCACCTGAGACCTCCAAGCTACAGTTCTCTTAGTTTTTGGTTGTACCTGTTTTGTTCTTCTTCAACCCATGAACACACTAAGCTTGAACCACACGTCTGTCTATGTTGTTTTCTTGGTTATGCTACTCAACACAAAGGCTATCACTATTGGGATCCAATCTCTCAACACATTCGTATTTCTCGTCTTGTTGTCTTTTGGGAAGATACTTTATTCTCCACATTGTCTCAATTCAAGTCTATTCTTTCCACTTTTACCCCTTGTTCACCACACTATCTATTGATTTTTCCCTCATGATTCTGATACAGAGTCTTCAGATGTGTCTGAGACAGGTTCTTCACCTCTAGGTTGCTTTTTTGATTCACCCAGTGAGCACTCATCATCTTCTGAAGTTTCGACTCATTCCGCTGACAGTATCCTGACCATTGATTTTGTATTTGACACTATTGTTTGTCCTTCTCGGGTAAGAAACCTTCCCATATACCTTCGTGATTATCATTGGTTTTCTACCATGCTTCACCTTCATGAAGCGTAAACATATTTAGAGGCATCTATTGATCCTTTTTGGCAATAAGCTATGAATGAAGAATTACAGGCTTTAGAGAATAATGGTACTTAGGAAATGGTTGATCTTCCTTCTGATAAGACTCTTGTTATATGTAAATGGGTTTATAAGATTCAGACTTTGTTTTGATGGCAGGACTCCATTTCAGACTCCGTCCTAGATTCCAGAGTTCGTTCTGATGGTGAGACTTGGTTTTAGACTCCATCTTAAATTCCAGACTTCGTTCTGATGGTAGGACCCTGTTTCAGACTTTGTTCCCATTGTAGACTCTAAACTTCGATCTAGACTCGAGACTCAATCATCATCCTAGCCGATTTCGCACTCTGGTTTCCAAATTCAAGTTAGTTTCTTCTATACCCACTTGAGTTAGAAGGGGGATGTTAGCGTGATTAATTATAATTACGATTATGATTGATCACAATTGATTTTAGGGATGATTATAATTGATTTTGTACATAATTAGATTAATTTAGTACATAATTATATTTTATCATTTTTTTTCTATACAACAATCTTCTTTAATAAATAGAAGCTAATTCTTCTATATATATTAATTGAGAAATATACATAAATTTATCAATATTTATCTCTTTATTTCTGTTTCTAACTATAACAACTATTTGAGAAGTCAAATTTTTAATAATGTGAAAATATATAATGAGATGATAGTATAAAAAAGTTCTAGTTCATCAAAATTAAACTATTTACTATATTAATATTACTCGTGAAAGCTGGAAAAATGGAATATATGATCTTGTCTTTTCTCCCATTCTTCTCTTTTTGGCCATTATGGTCCCCCTCATTTAAACCGTGAGTTTTTAGAGTACATTATAAGTCATTGTGCCAGCTAAAATGTATAAATGCATGTCCTATTATCGAATTATTTAGTCTTTGGAGTAAAGCTAGGCTCATTATTCAAGGTAATGGCTTTAAGGATGCTTGGAAACAATGATAGACCGTGACTCTATTTTTTAAGGATTAGATTAACTTCAAGAAATTTGTGTAGTTTAAAATCTCTTTTAAGTATCATTAGGAGTATCTTGTATTTATTATTTCTACTTTCTTGTTGTAGGAAAATTTGCTCTGTGGATGATACCACAGTTTTTTGCCTACGCTTTGAACTTTCTAATCCAAAAGTTCTTATAGTCGCAGAGGAAAGTTATTGTGATGTTATGGATATCAGTAGTTGTATTAGTATTGCATACATTTTTAAGTTGGCTTCTAATATTGAAGTTGGGATGGGGCTTAGCTGGGGCAACAATTACTTTTAACCAAGGTTTTAAATCTCGGTCGCGGTCCAGGTCACGGTCGCATTGTGATTTTTGCGATTGCTGGCATTGCGAGTGGTGTGATGCGGATTGCGGTCGCTGCGGCGTGAATTCTTCACAACTTGGCACAAATTAGATTAAATTATCTATTTTATTGTAGAATGTATCGTAACTAATAATTTATAATTTTTTTCATTAATAAGAGATATCCAAAAGCAATAAATTAATTGACTAATATTAAAATATAAATAAATTAGTAGCTACTCATATATTCAACAAAGTTTATACATAAGTGATTACTTCAACATAAATAAATCAATACCTACTCATATATTTAACAAAGTTCATACATGAGTGATTACCTCAATTTCAACATAAACAAATCATTAGCTACTAATATATTAAACAAAGTTCATGCATGAGTGATTACTTCACCACGTGGTAGAATGACGTGCTGGATCATAACCTCCACTTTCACTTCGGTTATCATTATATCCTACTCCGCCAAAGACATAATTAAAAAATCTTGAATTTCTTGGTGGTTCCATTTGTTGTTATTGATCATAGGAAACTTGTGATGATGGATACTGATAAGGCTCTTGGTAATTCATGGAATGCTGATAATATGGTGGGACTGGCATAGGTGGATAGTAGCCATGAGACATGTAAGAAGGATGCTGATAATATGGTAGATAGTTGTCTTGACTGCCTTCAGATAATGCACTAATACCAAAATCACTAAAGGATGGTGATACACTAGATGAGGAAGAATCATCCAACATAGCATTTTCACGCCTTCTGTTTTTCCTAGGTTGGGATCCACCTCTATTACTACCACCGATTACATCATCAGAAGGATCTACATCCACCTCTATCCTATAATTTGTCATGTCAATCATGAGATTTTGATCACGTCTGAAGTATGACTCTTCCTAAAAAGAATGATACGACCCTTCACCTCCTTCTTGACTTTGTTCTGTATTACCACACTACCAGTGTTATTACTTGGTGGACTTAATCCACTATCAAAACCTTGACTAGGTGTTTCACTTGAATCTGAATCATCCCCACCAACTATTCCTTCACCATCATCATCAGAATCAATAGGGAACCATTTTGAGTTTTGGATCCCATCCAATAATGGTCCTTCTCTCTCCTCAAGCCATAGAGATAAAGGATCTTCTTCCTGAAATATATAATCAAGATTAATAGGATTGAAGCTAGCATCAATCTCTTCTTGACTTCTCCTCATAGAATCTCTCTTTCTTAGCTTCATGTTGTAAAATGTAAAGACAAGCTTATGTAATTTCTGGTACTTCAATCTATTTCTCGTCTTTGTATGAATATAGCTAAATGTACTCCAATTTCTCTTACAATTAGAAGTTGAAGTTGTTTGGCTAAGAACTTTTATAACTATGCATTGAAGCTCAGGAGCACAAGATCCATAGTCATCCACCATTCAGCTGATTAAATAAACGATTGTCCATTATTATATATATTAATAAAAAAATAAAAAGTAAAAAACATCTTGCACTTACACATCAAACACCAAAAACTACAAAATCTTACTAGGATTCATTTGTGAACAAGCTATTTGAGCTTGTGTTATACCAAATGTCTCTTTCTTATCTCGAAAAAGTAACAACTACAAGCACTAATGATCTATATAAGTCTTCAAAAATTATAAGTTTCTAAGCATTAACGTATCACAGTTTGGTTCTTAAATGACAAATTATGATACATTTCAAAATCTTAAATGCAAATTAATTCTCCTAGTTGATAGCTTTGATTTGATGATCAATGTTTGCCTCCAATTTGCTTATTACTTTTGTAGTACCATCCAAGGTTTCCCTTGCTACATCTCTTCCATGTTCAACTCCAAATTGAAATTGAAGATTTAGAAAATAACCTTATGAATAAAAATAATAATAATTAGCATCTCAAAATCAAATATAAGCGTTTGAAAAAAAATTAAATTAAATATATTGATATACCTGCAGCATGCAAGTCAGAGTGCATGAAGAACCATCTTTTATCAATGATCTTATTATATTGAGTGTGATAACGATAATTTTTTTGAATGGATTGCTTTGCTCTATCAATTGCTTCATAAACAAAGCCCATTGTTGGTTTGTCATCACCATCCACCAATCTCAAAACCTTGACAATTAGCTCAAATACTTTTATAATATCACAGGCCTTACTCCAAAAATCTTTCTCAAAACAATTTTTTTAGCTTCATATGCAGGTCTTGATTTCTCCTTTCCCCACTTAAATTTTCTGAATTCCTCAGACTCAAACATATTCCTCAAAGCATGTTTTTGCTTCACAATTGATTCAACCTGCAAAAACTGTGTTGCGAAACGAGTGATTGCTGGATGAATAATTTCCCTGCCACCCGTATACTTCTTCATAAGATTTACTATCCAAATGTGGTTTTAGATAAACAAAATCACTTTCTTTGCATCATCTAGTAGTTTTTGGACATTAGATTTTTTTCCAATATCTTCCAAACACAAATCCAAGCAATAAGCTGCACATGCAGACCAATAAAGATATGGTCTTTTCTCCATCAATTTTAAACCAGTAGCTTTTAGTGCTTTCTCATTATCAGTGACCACTTGGACAACATTATCTTCTCTGACTTCTTCCACAACTTTATCAAGAAGCTTAAAGTAATAATCAGTGTTTCTACTGGGAATATTAGAAGCATCAACAGGTTTTAAGAACACTATTCCATTGCTAAATACACTAGAAAATTCATAATGTGCATGTGATTTATGCTATTTGTCCAGCCATCACACATTATTGTCACCCCTCTTTTCTTCCATGTTGGTTTCAGTTCTTCATCTATATACCGTCTCATAGACTAATATTCCTTTTTCAAGTACACCTCTGAAACCTCATAGGAAGTAGGGAATTTAACTCCTGGTCCCAACTCTGCAGGTTCAGTGAGTAAAATGTGTAGCCATGGAGAACTGCATAAGTTCATAGGAAGACGCTCATATATTATCAATTTAGAAACCGCTTCTGCTAACTTATTTCTTAGTGTTTTCATCATGCTTGTAGTAATTTTGGTATGTTTCATACTTTTACTTCTAGCCAAATCAACATCCACTGATCTCAATCTGCGTTTAAGCTCGGTTGGTTGATGTTGACGTGAAGCTCCGCTACTGCCACCGGCATGAGAGCTGCCTCCACCTTCATATATAGAATCCAATCTTCTAGTTTGTTGTCTAAATCTTTGCCTGTCTTCCCATTGTCTTTGTGATACAATGCTTTCTTCAGTAGCTTGCCCTATAACCCTATCTTTATGAAGAAAACCTTTAATATCATCATCCTCATCTCCTCTTAAACGTGCCACAAGTTCTTCTTTTCTCTTTCTAAAGTCTATTTTCTTTGCTTTATGTGAATGCTTATGTCTTAAAGCATATCAAATGGTTTTTGATGATAACAAAGCCAAAGATAGAGATCAAGTGCAAAAGAGAAGATCAAGATCAAGGAAAGAAATCAATAGGTTTAGACATAGGCCTTAGAACATCAATGTTAAATGCTCGTAAGATATCTCAAATGGTTTTTCAAAGATGTTTTTTAATCAATATGTTTTTCAAGTTCATACTCTAAAAAGATGTTGATTTTAACCTTGGATCATGTTAAACATATACCAATATTATTCAATCCAAGTTTCTTAAAGTTAGAAATGACATGAATCCTCATTTAGGCCTGAAAAATGTGTTCAAAGTGGAAAGTAATTGATTACACATGTGTGCTAATTAATTACAAGCTAAACAGAAGCCTTATAATCGATTACATCAACCATGTTATCGATTACCAGCAAGTCAGAGGGCGTGTAATCGATTACATCAAGCATGTAATCGATTACCAGAAAATTAGAGAAGGAGTAATCGATTACACAAGTCTGGTAATCGATTATCACCTGCCCAGAAAGCCAAGAACACGTTCTAACTACCATGTAATTGATTACCAAAAACATGTAATCGATTACCAGTGTTCTGGCATGCCCAACGACTATATTAGATGCATTAAATGCTTGCCTTTAATCCCCCAACGGCTCTTTAATTGTATATTTCTTTAAATATAGATGTTGGGGCATCATTAATAGAGCTTCTTGAACCTGAAATATCTTTGTAACATATCAAAACGAAAATCAATCCTTGAAATCATTTATTGCTCTATTTTTGACAAATTCTTGAGATATCTTTTGAGAGCATTCTAAGAGCTTCAATTTGTATCATTTACTCTTATGAGAGTTTCATTTTATCAATCTTGATTGCTTTGTAAGAGAGGGTGAGGTATCCCTCCAATTTGTAAAGGGTGAGGCATTCCTTTGTTTGAAAAGGCTCAAGCTCAAGGGTGAGGCATCCCAATGAGTTGAGTGCTCAAGTTTGTAAAGGTTGTCAAGCACCTATTGAAACTTGAAGATATAGTAGAAAATCTCAAGTGATTACTTGAGGACTGGACAAAGGTCACAAGTGGATTGGTGGCCGAACCAGGATAAACTATTACGTTTGATTCTCTAAACCCTTCTCTTTACATATGTGCATTGCTTATTTTCTTATTTGATTACCTCTCTCTTGGTTGGTTATTAAGCAATATCTTTTGTTCTTATTAATTCATTCATTTCAAATAGTCAATAGCTTCAACGAAATTCAACATTCAAGTGTTTTGCGAAAGAATTGCAAACTTATTTTATAAACTCAATTCACTCCCCTCTTGAGTATTGAAGCCACTTAGTAACAAGTGGTATCAAAGCTAGACTCTTGTATAAAGAGCTTAGCCGCTTCAAGAGAAAAGATGGCTTTAAATGGTTTTTCTAATGAAGGTTCTTCTATAAATAGACCTCCCTTTTTCAATAGGGATGGTTATACATATTGGAAAGAAAGGATAAAGATTTTTATTGAAGCTATTGATATTGATGTGTGGGATGCTGTTGAAAATGGCCCTTTTATCCCCACACGTCTTGTTGATGGTGTTAGAACAAATGCACTAAGAAATGAATGGATCGATGATGACAAGAAAAATGTTCAATACAACTTGAGAGCTAAGAACATCATCACCACCTCTTTGGGGTAAAATGAATTATTTAGGGTGTCAAATTATAAGACCGCTTAAGAAATATGAGATACATTGCAATTAACCCATGACTGCACAAGCGAAGTGAAAAAATCTAGAATAAATACACTCACACATGAATATGAATTGTTTAGAATGAACCAAGGGGAAAGCATCCAAGAAATGCAAAAACGATTTACTCATATAGTTAATCATCTTGCTTTATTAGGAAAAACATTTGCCAATGAAGATCTTATTAACAAAGTTTTGAGATGCTTGAGCAGAAGTTGGCAACCCAAAGTGATGCCTATATCGGAGTTAAGAAATCTAGCTGCAATGACCTTGGCCACCTTTTTCGGAAAGCTTCAAGAGCATGAGTTGGAGCTAAATAGATTAAGTCAAAATGAGAAGCAAGATAAGAAGAAAAAGAAGATTGCTCTCAAAGCTACTTCTTCCTCAATTGAATATGAAGATGAAGATGATGGAAATGATCTTGATAATATTGAGATAAATGAAGAGAATTTTAGCTTCCTTGTGAAAAGGTTCGGAAGATTTCTCAAGAAGAAAGGAAATCAAAGAAGACCTCATTTTCTTCCTAAGAAGTCATACCACAAGGGAGAAAGAACTTCATCTACTCTAACTTGCTATGAATGTGGAAAACCAGGGCACATGAAGATGGAATGTCCAGTTTATCAAAAGACGATGGAGAAATTTGAAAAGAAGCCTTTCAAGGAAAGAAAAGGAAGGAGAGCATACATCGCGTGGGAAGACAACGATATGGATTCCATTGATGATTCGGAGAATGAGAAAGCCTATCTTTGCCTTATGGCAAATGGAGAAGAAGAAGAAAGTGAAACTGAGGTGACCTCATCTAATCTTGAACTTTCTCCTTCATATAGTGAATTGCAAGATACATTTCAAGAATTACATTATGAATCCATGAGGCTCACTAAAATAGTTTTAACTTCTAACAAAACAATCTCCTTAATGACTAACAAAATCTCTATTTTAACTAAGGAGATTGAAGAACTCAAAGTTGAAAATGAGACTCTTGGACTTATTGATGCTAACTCATCATGCATGATTTGTTCTTCACATGATAATGCATCCACACCCTCATCTTGTTCTTCATGTAAAGCATTTGAAAATGAAATTGAGGACTTGAAAAATACTCTTGCAAAATTTACATTGGGAAGGGACAATTTGAATATGTTACTAGGGAAACAAATGTGTGTTTTTCAAAAAGTCGGTTTGGGATATAATCCAAATAACCATAAAAAATCTTACAATAACTTCTTTGTTCCCTCTAGAACATTAAGTAGCCCCTTTATCAAATGCTTTCATTGTGGAAAGAAAGGACATAGTGCATCTACATGTAATGCTAGAAAGAAAAGAAACACCAAAGTCGGAACTAAAATGGTTTGGGTTCCTAAGGGTACCTTGCCTATTTCTAACACACAAGGACCCAAGACAATTTGGGGACCAAATGTTAAAACTTGAATGTGTGTTGTAGGTGTGCTTGAAGTCCAAAAGCTCAAGTTGGTACCTTGATAGTGGTTGCTCCAAGCATATGACTGGTGATGGCTCTAAGTTTTCCTTCCTTATCCCCAAGAAGAGTGGTCATGTGACTTATGGTGACAACAACAAAGGAAAGATCCTTGGAGTTAGTAAAGTTAGTAAGATTCCTTCCTCATCCATCGATAATATGTTACTTGTTGAAGGACTCAAACATAACTTGCTTAGCATTAGTCAATTGTGTAATAAGGGGAATAGAGTAATATTTAATTCTAATTATTGCATAATTGAAGGAAAGGATGATAAGCATGTTAAGTTTGTTAGTCATAGGGTCAATAATATATATATGATTAGCCTAGATGACATTTCCTCAAATGGTGCTAAATGCTTTATGACTAAAGAAAATGATTTATAGTTATGGCATAGAAGAATTGCTCACATTCACATGGATCACTTAAACAAATTGATTTCTAAAGAACTAGTAATTGGTCTTCCAAAGCTCAAATTTGAAAAAGATAAACTTTGTGATGCATGTCAAAAGGAAAAACAAGTAAAGGTCTCTTTTAAAGTTAAAAATGTGGTTTCAACTTCTAGACCTCTACAACTTTTGCACATCAATCTTTTTGGTCCCTCTAGAACTATGAGCTTTGGTAGAAATTACTATGCCTTAGTGATTGTGGATGATTTTTCTAGGTTTACATGAACATTATTTTTGTCTCACAAAAATGATACTTTTCAATCATTCAAAAAGCTTGCCAAAGTTATCCAAAACGAAAAAGGTTTTTGTATTGCATCCATAAGAAGTGACTATGGTGGTGAGTTTAAAACCATGAATTTAAAACCTTTTGTGATGAACATGGCATTGAGCATAATTTTTCATCCCCTAGAACACCACAACAAAATGGTGTTGTAGAAAGGAAAAATCAATATTTAGAAGAAATGACAAGAACTATACTCAATGAGGCCAACCTTCCTAAGTATTTTTGGGCGGGGATGCGGTTAACACCGCTTGTTATGTTATAAATAGGGCTCTAATAAGACTAATTTTAAAGAAAACTCCCTTTGAATTATACAAAGGAAGGAAACCAAATGTCTTATATTTTCATGTTTTTGGATGTAAATGCTTTATTTTAAATAATGGAAATGATAACTTAGCGAAGTTTGATGCAAAATCTAATGAAGGAATATTTCTTGGCTATTATATACACAGTAAGGCCTTTAGAGTTTACAATAAATGAACTATGACCATAGAAGAGTCCATACATGTTGCATTTAATAAAACTAATCCAAATGAGTCGAGAAAGGAGTTTATCGATGATGTTGCAAAAATTTTGGCAAGGACTCATCTAGAAAATCAAGAAAAAGAGGTCAAGAAGCAAGAAGAAAGCCTGTATGGTTCCCCAAGACAAGAGGACTCTCAAATCATGGATTTTCCCAAGGAATGGAGAACATCAAGATATCATCCTCTTGACAAAGTGATAGGTGATGTATCAAAATAAGTAATCACTTGTAACTCTCTTAGAAATGCATGTAACCATATGGCTTTTGTCTCTCAAGTTGAACCTAAAGACATAAATGAGGCCATTAATGATAAACATTGGATCTTGGCTATACAAGATGAACTAAACCAATTTGAGAGGAATCAAGTTTGAGAATTAGTTCCAAAGCCCAATTATCATCCCATAATTGGCACCAAATGGGTCTTTAGGAACAAACTTGATGAAACGGGCTTAATAATAAGAAAAAAACTAGGCTTGTAGCTAAAGGTTATAATCAAGAAGAAGGCATAGATTATGAAGAAACTTATGCTCCCGTAACTAGATTAGAAGCCATTAGAATGCTACTTGCATATGCATGCATCATGGATTTTAAGCTCTTTCAAATGGATGCCAAAAGTGCCTTTTTAAATGGTTTCATACAAGAGGAAGTGTATATGGATAAACCTCCCGATTTTGAAAACTTTGAACTGCCCAACCATGTTTTCAAACTTAAAAAGGCCTTATATGGCTTAAAACAAGCTCCTAGAGCTTGGTATGAAAGGTTGAGCAAGTTTCTTTTAGAAAAAAAGTTCTTTAGAGGAAAGGTTGACACTACACTTTTCATCAAGCATAAAAAGCATGACGTTCTACTTGTTCAAATATATGTTGATGATATTATATGTGGTGCTACTAATGACTCTCTTTATAAAGAATTTGCTAATATCATGCAAAGTGAGTTTGAGATGTCCATGATGAGTGAACTTAACTTCTTCCTTGGTCTTTGATGGGATATAATTATACAGTTTCAAACCCAAGTGCAGGTTGTTTCAAGTAGTAAATTCTCGGGAGTCCGAGGTCGATCCACAAGGAATTGATGAAGAGAAAATTATTTGAGATACGGAGAATATTTGTCACAATACTAAAAATAATATAAGTTGTTCACAGATGAAAAAGATTTGCTTGGGTTAGGAGATCCACTCTTGGTAATAAATTAAAAACAAGATTATTTCGTTTTATAACTCAATTGAAATCATGCATAATGAAGATTCTAATCGGAAGATTTAACATTCAAAGTTCAATCATGTAATCATATAATGGTTCCAATAACTATCTACCAATACTTGTAAATCGTCAAAAACATCCACTGTGCCAATCCTATTGTCTACAATGGATCAAGATATTCATTATACAAGAAGAGTTTCTAAATTAATTGGAAACAACATACAACTCATATAAAGATCACATAAAAATATATCATTTAAAGCACAAGAAAGAAATTAATCTAACCTTAACTTATTACTAAGAGCTTCACCTTTTCACCCAAGCAAGATGAAGATTTAGTTACTCATAGACAAGAAGAAAGAAAGAGAGAAGAAGAGAAAGATGAACATAACTTCATTTAAGAACAAGAGAAAATTACAACAAAGGAAGCAATTAACATACAAACATAAAAGTAAAATCTAGACTAACACTAAGCTAACACCCTCAAATGATCAGCCATTGCCTCTTTTTATAGAATTATAGGAGTACAAATAGCCAAAAGAGAAGATGGATGATGAGAACAAAATGCTAAAAGAGATGAATGGTGGGTGGATTCTTGTCTCCGAAATGTTTCCCTTCTGAACTCATGGCATGCGTCATTTTTGAGTCAAGTGGTCTTCATGAAAGTTCTAGCACATTGTCTCAGCTTTCCAGAGACACCAAGTTTAGCCAAATCCAATAACCACAGCCCAAGATATGGCCCAATTACTGCTCATGGGTCAGGCCCAACGTCAGCACCTCTGTTCTGACTTCTAAGCCCAATATCACCTTCAAGGAATCCGAACTAGCTTTTGTGTTCTTCATGAAAGTTGTAGATATGGGCTTAACCTTCCACTGTCAAAATTTCAGAATTATTGAATTCTAATAGCCCAAGATATAGCCTAATGAGTGCATAAAGGTCAAGCTGTCAGGTTCAAAACACTAGATTTTGCTTCAACTCCAATTTGAGTTATCCAAACATGTGTTTCTGGTCTTGAGGCCTTCATGAAAGTTGTAGAAATTTATCTTAGCTTAAAAACAAGACCAAAATTACATCCATATGATATTTGTAACTCAAATTATAGCCAGTTTACTGAAAAAGCCAAGTAAGAAGGTTATACAATGAATGAAATATATTCTTTATTAATGTGGTTCTTTGCTATCAAGTGAATAATTATTAGAGAATTATCTTAACTTTCCAACAAGACCAGAATCACATTAATAAGATAATTACAACTTAAGTTGTGGCCACTTTACTTAAGAATGCAATCACCCAAATTAATGATAATTCAAGCGATAATTTCTTCAATGATCCAATTAAGTTTAATTTCATAAAATGTGATAAAATCAACTTAATTAAGCCAAATTGAACCTTAAGAAGCCTAGTTAGAGGATTATAAAATGCATAAAATACATTGTTATTAAATTCCCCCACACTAAACTTTTGCACTCCCAAGCAAAACACATAAGAACTAAAACTAAGGAACAAAGAAAAAAATAACACAGACTCAAAAGCTAAAAACTCTAAAAGATTTAATGAAACAAGAAAAGCAACTAGTCATTCAAGGGAACAAAGCATTTTTTTTAGGTAATATTTCTTCACATCTCAAACCATCAAGCAAGGAAACTTCAGTTAAAAAGAACGAATCAAGAATGAAAGATCCTCACAGGATTCACTCTCAATCCCTCAACTATTTAAAATGATAGATATTTCACTCAATTCAACTCATGAAAAATTGCACTACCATAAGCTTGCTTATCTTCTACTTCTCCACTACTCAGAACACATGCACACAAAAATTAAGAGGACTTTATTCATGGTTATAACGGGGTCATAGTAAAGAAGGAAGGATAATATGGATATAAGAAGATAAATACCAAAGAGAATAAAAGAGCATTATGGTACAGTTAGAGTAGAAAAGATATTTGAGAACATTCATCAATAAGGACAATGACCAATATTTGACTAATGTTTTGTTGAAGATTAATCCCAAATTGATGAGTTGAATTCATTGTTAGGCATAAACCTTCTCCTTCTCTTCCTGTTGTTTCCAAGCATCTATCTTTATTCTAGATATGGATATGTCACATAGTGTATCGGATGGTCACTCTTTCTTTCTTTTCTTTTTTTTTTTTTTTTTTTTTTTTTTTTTTTTTTTTACACACACACACCCCCACACTTGTTTAAGAATAAAGTCAATGCTCTCTTATTCCCTAAGGTCAGGTAAAAACATGTTCCTTTTTTTTTAAAGGCACGTAATAAGCTAAAAACAAGAACTAGCCAAATAAGCTCAAAGGGGTTACACAAGAAAAATATACAAGGATGACTATTTGGTCAAAGTAGCTATTTTAAAATGCCTCAATCATATTTATGTATGTATGTGAAAATGTAGCCTCGAAAAGAATCAAAGCAAGTTCTAGAGTAACAATTTCACAAGTGAAAATCACACAAGAAAGAAGAGAATGGTACAAATGTTCAATCCATTCATCAATAGGCTCAAAATCTCACAAGGCATATTTCTATCATTCTCAATCCATCAATTCAACATTCATATCCAAGCATGTGATTTATAAGAAAGAAGAAAATTTATGCTATGACCCAAGATATGCTTTTTGCTACTTCTAAAATCATTTTTTCTTTCAACTAAGATGTGTCTCAAGAGTAAAATTACCTTTAATTGGTTTTGTTGTAGGTTTCTGACAGTCATCTCACTAAACATACTTTCTTCAACTAAAATGCGTCTCAGGAGTAAAATTACTCCTTACTCTGCCAATATTCATTGGTTTAGCAAGTTCATGAAAATCATATCATACTTTCCTACTTTTTTTTTAACTATTTAACTATCCTTATCCTTCCCCCAACCAAATCACAACATTGTCCACAATGTTAAAATATAGATGAGGAAAGGATAGAAGATATTACTTACTGGAGAAATTTGACACAAATTTAAACCAGAAACAAATGACGATAAATAAAATCAAACCCATTAAAGATGAAGTGTCAGATCTGGCTTTCTTTTTTTATTGCTTTCCTCGCTCCTTCCTGCTGACCAATCTATCTGAGCTATTACTTTATCAGGTTCATACTCGAAAGCTTCTAATTTATCAATGAGCTCATCAATAGTGGAGGCAGAGATAAGAAGTTTTCTTGTCGAAGGAGTGATAAATTTCTGTTCCATAGCTTTGTCAAGAAAAAATAACAAAAGATCAAAGAAATTATTAACATTCAATAAACCAATGGGTTTATGGTGGATGTTCAGTTGGGCCCAATAGACAATTTGAAAAATTTCTTCCAAAGTACCAAAACTACCTGGTAAGGCAATGAATGCATCAGAGTTGTCAAGCATTGTTTTCATTCGGCCATGCATAGATGATACCTAAATTTCTTCTCCAACTGTCTTTCCAGTAATGTTATTTTGAGTTAAAGGTTTAGGAATGACTCCTAAAACCTGACTGCCTCCTAGAAATGCAGAGAGTGATACAGCCCCCATTAACCCACGACAACCACCCCCATATACAACATGAATATTCCTTGTAGCAAGTGTTCGACCAAGAGCGCTTGCTACATTACAAACTCTAAACCCTTCCCATAACTCGACCCACAAAAAACAGAGACATTTTTAATGTTACGAACAAGAGGTCCCATAATTTCACCTTCCCTCTGAATGATTATGAGTTGGAGGAAAACGAAGAGAATGAAGTGTTTAAATAGGGAAAAGAAGGAAAAAAGTAATCATAGCACCTATATGGGTAGGTTAGCTGTTGTTAGAAAAGTTTGAAAATAAAAAATAGAATCTTTTTTTTTTCTTTTTTTTTTGTTTTTCACTATTTGATTTTTTTTTTTAACTTCAAGAAACCATCAGGGTAAAGAAGTCTAGAAACCCCTGAAGGACCCCGCTCAAAGGATCGTCTGTCCAAAAATCAAAATACAACAAAATCATACAAAGATAAAAGAAATATAATAATAAATGAAGACATACCTGTATGTACAATTTTCATGGCGTATCTTTATACTGCATGTCATGAATGCAGTAGTGGCATGTATTTGAGTTGCGTGTCACCAGTGCAACATATGAATTTCACAAGGATTGCCGAACCGACAATAAGAACCTTTGAATCCTTTCCATCCTGCTTACGGAAGAACAGCCCTCTATCTTCCTGCAAACCTAATTAAGGGTCTGTATTATAAGAAGATGGTACCTGACCGTAGCCAGTCAGAACTCGCCATAGAGACCTACTAATTAAAGTAAGTATACAGATCAGATAACAGTTTTCGTTCATTGTAAAGATGGGACGCTTCTTTCTGTCCATCAGTGCTACAGAGCCTTGGTTCCAAGAACTGGGAATGTAGCACACAGCTCTTTACAGAGCATGGCACACGAACTTTATTTACATACTGGCATGTGAAGGTCTCCTCCTGAGTCTATGACAGGACAGGCATCCGCCCGGGGCTCCTAATCTAATTAAAGACCAAGTACAACCGTAGTTTCGCCCTTTTTTTTTGAAGTTGTTAGAAACCTGATGAAAGATAGATGTATACTTACTTGATATTAGGATGGAGGTAGTCTGCTCTTTCGGCTTTGTGCTAAAGCATTGTTGACCAGTATTAGACCCATTCAAGACCAGCGCAACATAGGGCTCCCAAAAGGGATAAGTGGCCACAATACGATTGGCTGCCTCACATGTGGGATACAATCTACCTTCTTGTTTTTCAATTAAGAAGGCTGGATCAGGATGCATGCATTTCCCCATTCACGTTGTGTGTTACCAAAGCAAACCCAAGATGTATACATTTTTTTTTCTTTTTTCTTTTTTTTTTTTTTTTTTTGATTTTTTTCTTTTTTTTTTTTCTCTTTTTTTTTGATTTTTTTCTCTCTTTTTTTTAAACAAGAAGAAGAAGAAGAAGAAGAAGAAGAAGAAGAAGAAGAAGAAGAAGAAGAATAAGAAGAAAGAAGAAGAAGAAGAAAGAAGAACCAAAGAAGAAAATATGTACATGTTGTTGTGGATATGGCTCATATCTGCCTCTGGTTTCACGTCCAGAAACGGCTTAAACGCCTTCTATGAGTCGAGGATAAGCTTCTCATCCAATTTTCTTATAAATTGGCAAACAGGGTCTTTTAGAGTCAGATTCCCAAGACTATATTGCTTTTGTTCATCCTTGAAGAGATTCTACAAATTAAGAAGTTCACGATGCACAAGACCACAAGAATGCGTATCAAGAGTCAATAAGATATCATCTAATGACTCCTTACTCAGTCCATTCTTAATGAAGAAAATTTTATCTTCTCTGTTTTTGGAAACCATCCCCAAAGAACGACATCGCTTGTTACAATTCCATCGTCCACATCATAGTTTTGAAAAATGGCGGACTATAAGCTTCTTTTATGAAGGTTTAACACCTGAAACTAAACAATTTGTGGAAACGATGTGTAATAGCGAGTTTCTTGATAAAGAACCCAAAGAAGCTTTAGATTATTTAAACCATTTGGCTGAAAATTCTCAATCTTTGCATGGTACTAATCTTTCTGAAAATTCAATTAGATATAACTTTGCAAATGCAGGAAAAGAAAAATACCATCTTAGTCAAGAAGAAGATCTAAATGCAAAGTATGCTAGTTTGGCTAGAAAGGTTGAATCCATAGAATTAGGCAAAGTAAAAGAAGTCAAATCTGTTCAAAATGAAGAAATTTGTAGCATTTGTGATGAATTAGGACACTCGACAAATGAATGTCCTAATATTCCTGTTTTTAAAGAAGTTGTGCATGAGCAAGTAAATGCAATGAACAATTTTAAAAAGCCATTCACCTTTTCTTTTTCAAATTCTTACAATCCAGGATGGAGAAATCACCCGAACTTCAGTTGGAGGAATAATAATCAAGCACAATTTATGCAACCATCGCCTCCTCAGGAACAACAAGATTCTCAAAATTCTCAAGGATATGCACCTTATGTCTCACCATATAGGAAAAACCTTGAAGGAACATTGAGTGCATTCATAGAAAAGCAAGAGGCCATTAATAAACAAAACACTCAAACCATGATTAACATAAAAGACACTCTTTCCAAACTTACTTCTGCACTCACCATTCACGAGAAAGAAAAGTTTCCTTCTCAACCTCAACCGAATCCCAAAGGTCAATATAGTCTAAATGAGGGTAGTTCAGAAAACTAACAAATAAATTAAGTCAATTCTGTGATAACTCTTAGGAGTGGGAAAGTTGTTGAAAAAGAAATTCTGAACCTTGTGAGAAAGATGGTGAATCAATTCCCTAAGATAAGGAAGAGGTTGATAAGTCATCTAGCCAAAATGAAACCTGTAACACCCCTTGATGCAGCAACCGGAGCGCAATCGCCATTACACCACAGTTACTAAATCCAAGTGTGTCACAGTCATGATAACAGTCATTCAAATTCTCAGGAGTATATATATATATATAAATATATATATATATATATATATATATATATATATATATATATTGACAATATGCATAAGTAGAAAATACGAGCCTCGAATGAAATATAAATATATTTGACCTATAATACAACCACAAAATAGAATCATTGCCTTATATATTTTATGGTCAACTTACACAAAGCACTGATAACATAGAATGTAATAATTATAGAGTCAAATAAAATACAGCGGGAATAAAACACGTAAAAGGGGAGAAGTAATAACCCAGGGATGGGTACTACCAGTAGGCAAAGCCGCAACCCCATATGCATATGACACTCAGCGTCCCAGTTGATACAACTGACATCAATACCTCCACGCAGCTGCACTCCTACGAAAATCAAAGAAATATTGTCCAAGTTCCCAACCCTATCGGCAAGGTGTGACTCCTCCTCATCTTCTTCACGATCTTTTATCAAATATGAATATAAAACAGAGAATACAGAAATATAGGAAAGAGGTGAGACACCTATCATTCATTACCACTATTGGCAGCAAGAAAATAGCACGGCGCAAAGCGCCCATCGAGCAACACAGTTCATATATTCATCAATAGCAGCAACATAATTTATAATAAAAGCAATCCAATTCTAAGCAATAATCATAGTCAATAATAACAGTGATATTTATAGTAAAGGTAGAACAACAGTGAGCAATAGCAGGTAGATCACAATAGTATTTCCAGAAATCAGCACAACAATCAGATAATCATTTACAGGTATTCATGCTCAACAGTTTATAAGACCAGTAATGAACGATGCACAATGCATGCTTTCCCAATTCCTACTCCATGGAGCTAGACTCAAATAGTCGGAGAGAAAGATCGGAGAGACATGTACGTAACTCTATTCTGCCGAGGCCGATGCTATCAATAATTTTTCTCGTGCACAATCATGGCATTGTACAGACATTCTACACTAGATCACGATATAGGACAGTGTCAAGTCCGGATCGTCGGTGTGTTTACATCAGTTTGCCCCACGGCACAGAGGAGCTCTAAACTGTCCATGTGAGGGACCCGCACCCTGACACCCCCAAGGTCATAACACGACCCACACTAGTCTATTCGCACCCGCACCAAGGTGTGTTCAATCTCCTAGGCAACTTGGCCTTACAACAGTCCACAAGGATATTCACAATGCATAAGACACTATGCATGAACATGTATGATCCATAATCTCATACCATTACTTAACATGCCACAATAGGCCAATATAAACATCAATATATGTTCCTTATCACACACATGCCACAATTTCCATGTCATGGATCCAAGAATTTTCATTTTCAAAATCATTTCTTCTCTATTGGTATGAATACATATTCCTATCGCATTTAAGTAAAGTAAAATCCTTGAATCTAGAGTTTTTAGGTTATGTTTGAGTTACAAAGGACAAGGAACCATAATTCCAATCATTTCCAGCTCAAAAATCACATTTTTGGGTCTTGGTAATCGATTACATCACCCTGGTAATCGATTACCAACGGAACAGAATCTCTGTAATCGATTACAATCTCATTGTAATTGATTACATGATTCCCAAAACCACGATTCGTAACTTCAAGGCCCTGGTAATCGATTACACAGACGTGGTAATCGATTACCAATTGGACAGAACCTCCGTAATCAATTACCCACAAGTTGTAATCGATTACGTGATTCCCAGAAGCACCATTTCGTAACATCATAGGCTTGGTAATCGATTACACCATTCTTGTAATCGATTACAAGCTAGACAGAATCTCTATAATTGATTACACACAAGATGTAATCGATTACCAGATTTCCAGAATCACGATTTCGTACCCTTAAGAGCTTGGTAATCGATTACAAGCTCCTTGTAATCGATTACCACGCGTAAACTTGCAGAAAACAGAGTTCTCAGGTCCTTTAACTCAAACCAAACCAATCCTTATCATATTTAATCATCAAGATACTCAAATATATCTTCAAATCATGCAAGAGGCATCAATGAATCATACAAATCCAACAAAATGCACTATCATCAAGAACAACATAAAATTAGAGAACTTTATACATGGATTCAGAAATCAATAACAACACATACAAGACATTCCCTTACTACCAAGATTGGTTGAAAAGGATCATCTCCCTCTTACCTATTTGGAAGACAACACGAGGTGTTACCTCTTCTTGCCCTAGATTTTCGTTTTCCCTTCAAGAAGAACACCAATGTGAGTGATTTCCATAATGCTCACTCAAACCATGGAAAAATGAGTTCTTGGTCACATAAGTGACCAAGAAAAACGAAAATGAGAAGAAGGTGAAAGAAAGGTTAAGACTTTACCTCCAAGCTCAAAGCTTTAACTTCAATGGTGAAAAATGGAGGAAGAAGAAGAAGAAGAACCAAGGATAACCACCAAGGAGAATAGTCTTGGAATGGTGGAAGGAAACAAGTAAATGTGATTTGTTTGGCAAATAATGGAGTTGGTCTCCAAAGTGTGGGTGTGTGTGTACGGTGGAGAGGAAGGAGAAGAAAGAAGAAGAAGAAGAGGAAGAAGAAGAAGAAAATGTGATTCTTGGCTCCCAAAAAGGGCCTCAGCCGTGTAGAAGAATGGATGGAGGGAAGAGAGAGAAATGTGATTAGTTAGGAAATTTCTAGGAAGCTTCCCAATGAGTTTTTTTTTTTTTGAATTAATTTAACTTCTATTTTGAAAATAAGGCTAAAGGAGCTTGACACAAGGTAGATTTTTGAATAGTGTGGTAATATTTTTATTACATGTTATTATTTATTGGACAATAGTTACAGTTGACCAAAGTCAACATTAATTTATCTGACAGATAAAATTTATACAGCGTTTTATTATTTCGTCTGTTGAATCTTCTCGAAAAATGTGAAACCTTGTAAACTATGTCCGGCCTCGGGTTTAGTAAGATCCCTCGTCGACGTTTCCATAGTTCAAGGTTCTCGGGAAAATATTTCATTTCCCCGGGTTCGGCTCAGTGTGCACGCAAAATGAGAAATATATTAAAATATTCGTTGATTCCGAAAAATTCTGAAAGAATTCACATAAATCACAAATATTAGAAAATGACTATTCGTAATAAAATTTTCCAACTTTGGGAGTGTTACAGTCGTTCGGCCAATCCTGCTCAACGTGCGCGTAGAACGAGAAATAATATTAAAATATTTCGCATTCTCCGAAAAATCCAAAAAAATTCTTAAAAATCCCAAATATTGTAAAATGATCATTTATCCTGAAATTATAAATTTTCGGGATGTTACAAAACCAAACTCTCATCTCCTCCACTTCCATTTCCTCAAGCATTAAGCAAACCAAAGAAAAATGACCTCTACATGCTTCTGAGTGACTAAATTTGATGACACTACCTACCTCATTGTTGGGTACACATCTCCGAAAGATTTGATCAGGAGGATATTTGAACAAATATGGGTCATCCCAATAAAAATTTTTCACCTCAGTCAAAAACTTTTTTCTGTCTTGATGTGACCATTGAGGCGGCATCTTTCCTGTTACAAGAAAATTGACTATGTTCGCAAACCAAGGCATGAAATTGACAGAAAATAAAAACTCATCAGGAAAAGAATCGTTGATAGGTGTCCTATCAAAAGATGAGCCTGTTGTAAGTCTGGACAAATGATCTGCGACAACATTTTTAGCTCCTTTCTTATCTTTTATTGTGATGTTGAATTCTTGAAGCAACAAGATCCACCGTGTCAACCTAGGTTTGGCATCCTGCTTAGACATTAAATATCTAACAGCAGCATGATTAATGAAAACAATAGTAGAAGAACTAATTAAATGAGCTCGAAATTTGTCCAATACAAAAATTACAGCAAGTAGTTCTTTTTCAGTAGTGGTGTAATTAATTTGTGCACTACTTAAAGTTTTACTTGCGTAACAAATCACATGAGGCTTACCTTCCTTTCTTTGGCCTAAAACAGCGCCAACAGTAAAATCACTTGCATCACACATTAATTCAAAAGGCAAAGACCAGTCAGGGGATTGCATGATAGAAGCCGATGTTAGAAGACCAATTAATTTTTCAAAAGATTTTTGGCATTCTTGAGTCCAATCAAATGGTGCATCTTTTATCAGAAGATTGCATAATGGTCTAGATATGACACTAAAGTCCTTAATGAATCTTCGATAAAATCCTGCATGTCCTAAAAAAGAACGAACTTCTCTGACTGTTTTTGGGGAAGGCAAATGAGCAATTAATTCAACTTTGGCCTTATCAACTTCAATTCCTTCAGAAGATATCACATGACCTAACACGATTCCTGAAGTAACCATATAATGACATTTTTTCCAATTTAAAACAAATCCTTTTTCTTCACATCTTTTAAGAACTTTATCTAAATTATCAAGACAATTTTCAAAAGAATTTCCAAAAACTGTCAGATCATCCATGAAAACCTCTAAATAATACTCAATCATGTCACTAAAAATACTTAGCATGCATCTTTGAAAAGATATCGGTGCATTACAAAGACCAAAAGGCATTCATCTATATGCAAAAGTGCCAAAGGGGCACGTAAAAGTAGTCTTTTCTTGATCCTCTAATGCAATTGGTATTTGATTATACCCCGAATAACCATCAAGAAAACAATAGTAGGGATGTCCTGCTACTCTTTCTAGAATTTGATCAAGAAATGGTAAGGGGAAATGATCTTTCCTAGTGGCTGTATTTAATTTTCTAAAATCAATACAAATACGCTAACTAGATGAAACTTGCGTAGGTATTAACTCACCTTTTTCATTTTCAACCACTGTTATTCCAGATTTCTTAGGCACAACTTGTGTAGGGCTTACCCACTGGCTATCGGAAATAAGATAAATAATTCCAACATCAAGTAATTTAAGAACTTCAACCCTAACTACCTCTTTCATATGTGGATTTAATCTTCTTTGAGGTTGTTGTGATGTTTTAGCATTATCCTCTAAATGTATTCTATGTGTACAAATTAATGGATTAATGTCTTTTATATCTGTTAATGTCCATCCAATTGCACTTTTATGCCTTTTAAGTACTTCTATCAACATACCTTCTTGTTCTTCAGTAAGGATTGATGAAATTACTACTGGAAAGCTTTGGTCTTCTCCCAAAAATGTGTACTTTAACCCAGAAGGTAATGGCTTTAGTTCCAGTGTGGTTACTTTTTTATGAATATTATCATTCATGGGTTGTAACTCTTCGAATCTCGGCTTCCATCCCTTATATTCCATTGCTTGTGTACAATCAAGCAAAGAACATATTTCAGAAATATCACCATCTACTTGCATACCTGAATCAAATGAATTAATTAAACAAACTTCTAATGGGTCAGAAGAACTCCCTTTTAGAAGATGATCATCTACAATGGCCTAAATCCTGTCAGCTTCTTCATTTTCATCATCGACTTCATGTGGTTGCTTGCATAAATTGAAAACATTAAGGTCAAGTGTCATGTTTCCAAATGTTAACTTCATCAATCCATTTCTACAATTTATCAAAGCATTGGATGTTGCTAAAAATGGACGACCTAAAATAATAAGAATTGACTTGGAATAATTAATCATAGGTTCAGTTTCCAAGACAATAAAATCCACAGGATAAATGAATTTATCAACTTGTACCAACACATCTTCCACTATTCCTTTTGGAATTTTAATTGATCTATCAGTAAGTAGAAGAGTTACAGAAGTTGGTTTTAACTCACCCAGATTGAGTTGTTGATAAACTGAATATGGAAGCAAATTAATACTAGCACTAAGATCAAGTAAAGCTTGTTCAATTATATGTTCTCCAATAATGCATGAAACCGTACGACAACCAGGGTCTTTATGTTTCAAAACATTATTGCTTTGAATAATGAAACTTACCTGCTCGGTCAAAAATGCTTTCTTTTTCATATTTAATTTTCTTTTAACAGTGCATAAGTCCTTCAAAAATTTGGCATAAGAAGGAAAGTGTTTGATAGTATCTAACAACGGAATATTGACCTTCACTTGTTTAAGAATTTCAAAAATTTCAGTTTGGTGGTCCAATTTCTTTGGTTTGCTTAATGCTTGAGGAAATGGAAGTGAATGAGACGAGAGTTTGGTTTCATTTTGGCCAGATGACTTATCAACCTCTTCCTTATCTTGGGGAATTGATTCACCATCTTTCTCACAAGGTTCAGAAATTTCTTTTTCAACAACTTTCCCACTCTTAAGAGTTATCACAGAATTGACTTGATTTATTTGTTGGTTTTTTGAACTACCCTCATTTAGACTATATTGACCTTTGGGATTCGGTTGAGGTTAAGAAGGAAATTTTCCTTTCTCGTGAATGGTGAGTGCAGAAGTAAGTTTGGAAAGAGTGTCTTTTATGTCAATCATGGTTTGAGTGTTTTGTTTATTGATGGTCTCTTGCTTTTCTATGAATGCATTCAATGTTCCTTCAAGGTTTTTCCTATATGGTGGGACATAAGGTGCATATCATTGAGAATTTTGAGAATCTTGTTGTTCCTGAGGAGGTGGTGGTTGCATAAATTGTGCTTGATTATTATTCCTCCAATTGAAGTTCGGGTGATTTCTCCATCCTGGATTGTAAGAATATGAAAAAGAAGAGGTGAATGACTTTTTAAAATTGTTCATTGCATTTACTTGCTCATGCACAACTTCTTTAAAAACAGGAATATTAAGACATTCATTTGTCGAGTGTCCTAATTAATCACAAATGCTACAAATTTCTTCATTTTGAACAGATTTGACTCCTTTTACTTTGCCTAATTCCATGGATTCAACCTTTCTAACCAAACTAGCATACTTTGCATTTAGATCTTCTTTTTGACTAAGATAGTATTTTCTTTTTCCTGCATTTGCAAGGTTATATCTAATTGAATTTTCAGAAAGTTTAGTACCATGCCAAGATTGAGAATTTTCAGCCAAATGGTTTAAATAATCTAAAGCTTCTTCGGGTTCTTTATCAAGAAACTCGCCATTACACATCGTTTCCACGAATTATTTAGTTTCAAGTGTTAAACCTTCATAAAAGAAGCTTATAGTATGCCATTTTTCAAAACCATGATGTGGGCAAGAATTTAACAAATCTTTAAAACGTTCCCAACTTTGAAAATACGCTTCATTTGAATTTTGGAAAAAAATTTGGATTTGTCTTTTCAAAGCATTGGTTTTATGTATTGGAAAAAATTTCTTTAGAAACTCACTTTGCATTTCTTGCCATGTGCCAATTGATCTTGGTTTCAAAGCATTAAGCCAAGTTTTTGCTTTATCTTTCAAAGAAAAAGGAAACAATTTAAGCTTAACAATCTCTTCAGTGCAATTTTGATCATTGAAAGCAATACAAACTTCTTCAAATTCTTTTAGATGTAAATATGGGCTTTCATTTTCTAAACCATGAAAATTAGGAAGTAAAGAAATCATACCCGGCTTAAATCTAAAATTATTAGCAGTAAGTGGAAAGATAAAACATGATGGACTAGAATTTCGAGGTGGTTGCAAATATGCACGCATAGTTCGCAATGGTTGATTTCCTTGTTCATCATGTATACTTTCATTTTCAGCTCGTTGTGTTTGATTATCATGTTCAACATGTGCACCTTCAAATTCAGCCATTGTGTTAATTGTGTGTGATTGTGATTCAAATAAATCAATATATAAGTTACTTAGATTAATTTTAACCAAACGACCATAATTTAAATCGCGATACCAGTTAAGCATAAATAAGTGACATAAAATAAAAATAATGTACAAGTAAATAAAGTATAAATCGTACCATTAAATATTAAGAAGGATGTGGTATAAACCAACCACCTAAATATATATATATATATATATATATATATATATAATATATATATATATTAACAATTAAAAAGTTAAATAACTAACAAAATAAAATAAAAATTAGATAGTTAGAGAGTTAATAATATACAAAAAATAAAATGCAAAAAATAAAGTGCAAAAAATAAAATACGAGAAAATAAAGTGCAGAAAATAAATTTAAAATATGAAAATCGAGAGAGTGGCAGAGCCCCACAGAGCCGTGAAAGAGAAGAGAAGAAGAAAAATTATTTCATTAAGTTAGATTGCTAGAAAATAAATGATTTAATTTAAAAGTTAGATGCGAAAAATAAATGATAGAATTTAAAAGTTAGATTAGTTAGAAAATAAATGACATTAAAAAAGTTAGATATAGTAATAATAATAATAATAATAATAATAATAATAATAATAATAATAATAATAATAATAATAATAATAAAAAGCAGAAACCGTAAATAAAAATAAAATAAAATAAAAAATAAAAATAAAAAAAAAAAAAACGTAAATAAATGACGTAAATATAAAAGTTAGTTAATAAGTTAGTTAGTAAGTTAGTTAGTAAATTAGCAAATAGATAAATAAAAATGAAAAGAGTAAAGGAAGAATATACCTGATAATGAAGTTTACTTACAGAAAGAGAACCTCAATATATTAGAACTTCAAATCAAGTCCCGGCAACGGCACCAAAAACTTGATGGGATATAATTATACAGTTTCAAACCCAAGTGCAGGTTGTTTCAAGTAGAAAATTCTCGGGAGTCTGAGGTCAATCCACAGGGAATTGATGAAGAGAAAATTATTTCAGGTACGGAGAATATTTGTCACAATACTAAAAATAATATAAGTTGTTCACAGATGAAAAAGATTTGCTTGGGTTAGGAGATCCATTCTTGGTAATAAATTAAAAACAAAATTATTTCGTTTTATAACTCAATTGAAATCATGCATAATGAAGATTCTAATCGGAAGATTTAACATTCAAAGTTCAATCATGTAATCATATAATGGTTCCAATAACTATCTACCAATACTTGTAAATCATCAAAAGCATCCACTGTGCCAATCCTATTGTCTACAATGGATCAAGATATTCATTATACAAGAAGAGTTTCTAAATTAATTGGAAACAGCATACCACTCATATAAAGATCACATAAAAATATATCATTTAAAGCACAAGAAAGAAATTAATCTAACCTTAACTTATTAACAAGAGCTTCACATTTTCACCCAAGCAAGATGAAGATTTAGTTACTCATAGACAAGAAGAAAGAAAGAGAGAAGAAGAGAAAGATGAACATAACTTCACTTAAGAACAAGAGAAAATTACAACAAAGGAAGCAATTAACATACAAACATGAAAATAAAATCTAGACTAACACTAAGCTAACACCCTCAAATGATCAGCCATTGCCTCTTTTTATAGAATTAGAAGAGTACAAATAGCCAAAAGAGATGATGGATGATGAGAACAAAATGCTAAAAGAGATGAATGGTGGGTGGATTCTTGTCTCCAAAATGTTTCCCTTCTGAACTCATGGCATGCGTCATTTTTGAGTCAAGTGGTATTCATGAAAGTTCTAGCACATTGTCTCAGCTTTCCAGGGACACCAAGTTTAGCCAAATCCAATAACCACAACCCAAGATATTGGCCAATTACTGCTCATGGGTCAGGCCCAACATCAGCATCTCTGTTCTGACTTCTAAGCCTAATATCACCTTCAAGGAATCCGAACTAGCTTTTGTGTTCTGCATGAAAGTTGTAGATATGGGTCTTACCTTCCACTGTCAAAATTTCAGAATTATTGAACTCCAATAGCCTGAGATATAGCCTAATGAGTGCATAAAGGTTAAGCTGTCAGGTTCAAAACACTAGATTTTGCTTCAACTCCAATTTGAGTTATCCAAACATGTGTTTCTGGTCTTGAGGCTCATGAAAGTTGTAGAAATTTATCTTAGCTTAAAAACAAGACCAAAATCACATCCATCGGATATTTGTAACTCAAATTATAGCCAGTTTACTAAAAATGCCAAGTAAGAAGGTTTTACAATGAATGAAATATATTGCTATTAATGTGGCTCTTGCTATCAAGTGAATAGTTATTAGAGAATTATCTTAACTTTCCAACAAGACCAGAATCACATTAATAAGATAATTACAACTCAAGTTGTGGCCACTTTACTTAAGAATGCAATCACCTAAATTAATGATAATTTAAGCAATAATTTCTTCAATGATCCAATTAAGCTTAATTTCATAAAATGAGACAAAATCAACTTAATTAAGCTAAATTTAACCTTAAGAAGCCTAGTTAGAGGATTATAAAATGCATAAAATACATTGTTATCAGTCTTCAAATCAAGCAAACAAGAGATGAGACTTTCATAAGTCAATCCAAATATTGCAAGGAGTTGCTCAAGAAGTTTGGAATGGAAGGTACCAAGTAAATGGCTACACCAATGGGCACTTCTTGTTACTTGGACAAGGATGAAGGAGGTAAATTAATAGAAATTACAAAATATAGAGGTATGATTAGCTCACTTCTTTATCTTACCGCAAGTAGGTCAGACATCATGTTTAGTGTATGCATACGTGCTAGATATCAAATAAATCCTAAAGAATCTCACCTATGTGCTGTAAATCAGATTATGAAATATCTAACAGGCACTTCACAAATGGGATTGTGGTACCCTAAGGGTGCTTCATGTAGCTTGATTGGTTATTCCGATTCCGACTTTGCTGGTTGCAAAATGGATAGGAAGAGTACTAGTGGGACATTCCACTTACTTAAAAGCTCATTAGTTTCTTGACATAGTAAGAAGCAAAATAGTGTGGCATTGTCAACAGCTGAAGCTGAATATGTTGCAGTTGGAAGTTGTTGTACTCAAATCCTTTGGATGAAGCAACAACTTCTAGACTATAGTCTTGAGCTAGATCACATCCCCATAAGATGTGATAACACTAGTGCAATCAATTTGTCTAAAAATCCCGTTTTACACTCAAGAACAAAGCACATTGAAATAAGGCATCATTTCATAAGAGATCATGTTCAAAAAGATGATTGCATGCTTGAATTTGTGGAAACCACTAAGCAACTAGCTGACATGTTCACTAAACCTTTAGCAAAAGAAGCTTTCTATTATATAATAAATGAACTTGGCATATTAGATCAATCATATATAAGCTAAATTGCTGCATAATACATTGTTTTGCTGCATAAAATGCAAGTTTGCTGCATAAACATCCATTTTTCTGCATAATCATGACTTTTTGCTGCATAACTTTTGATTTTTAATCCAATACTGACTTGAGCATCGGAGATTCCCCCTAAGTTGTTTTGCGGGTGCTTCCTCATGTCGAAGACCTCCAAGAAGCTCAAAAACCTCACAAATCCATCCAAATGGGGTAATTCTTGGTAAAAGTAACAATTTTGCATAATTATATGTGTTGGATCACAATCAGTTTGAATTATATGCTTACATGATGTTTGGAATTGATATGAGAAACTTTGGAACTAATTTGAAAGGTTTAAAATTGATCATTCACTGTTTGAAATGCAAAATCTGAGTTTTAATAGTCTGGTAATCGATTACCAGACCTTGGTAATCAATTACAAAGGTTCTGTCAAGCAAGTAATCGATTACATCTTACTGGTAATCGATTACAATGAACCCATAACTTAGGTAATCAATTACACAAATAATGTAATTGATTACAAGGTTCCTAGAAGCATGGTAATCGATTACACTAAAATTGTAATCGATTACAGGGGCAACAGAAGGCTGGTAATCGATTACATAACTAATGTAATCGATTACACAGGGGTTTTCAAAGGTTTTCTGACGCGTGAAAAGTCATTTCTTCAGAAACTCTTCTTCTTCTCTTCTGAACCTATGAAAACCCTTCATCCCAAACTCTCAATTTCTCACTCAAATCTCACCAAAAACTCATCATTTCATCTCCTTCTCACTCGAAAATTACTTCTCCACACAAGCCATCCACCAAAACTCATCAAAATCCACCCAAACCTTCGTCTTTCTTACTTTCATCCCCCACAAGCCACACCACCCTAAACCATCATTCTTCCATCCTTCTCTTACCCACACACCTCCAAACATCTTCCCTTCATCCCTTTTTCATCCACTCTAATCAAAATGGCTGAACCTCCCCAAAGGACAAAACGTGCAAGAACAGGGATCACCGTTGGAGAATCCTCCAGTGCTCCTCCAAGTAATATTTCTGGGCTAGACCTCACACGACATTTCTCCACCACCAAAAAGGCTAAGCTATTCAGAAAAAACTTCCAACTGAGGAAGCTAATCTCGCCCAGGTATCTAACTCAATCGTTTTGCTCAAGTGAACCCCTAGAGAGTTTTCAGTTAATTAAAAGGCTAGGATTGCTTGGGTTCTTCAGCATTCACAAGGCTATCTATCCCAATTTGGTTAGAGTTTTCTATGCAAATCTGATATATGAAGATAATTGCCTGATTTCTGAAGTGAAGAAAACTCAAATCAGGATCACTAGGGAGGAATGGTGCAGGTTAACCAAGCTCACCTATGTTCGGACAAGCTTTTATGGAAATGAGAATGCTTGGGGAGCTGAATTTGAATATAGGAGTGCTCTGACATCCCTGATTCGGTCTGGTTATGTGCTTCTGAGGGATAGGAAAAGAGTAATGGCTACTGGCTTGACAATGGAGAATAGAGTGCTACATTATCTGGTCGTTCGAGGCTTAATTCCCAGGGGAGGTAATTACTCCCAGGTCTTGAAAGATGATGTAGTGGTCCTATAGGCAATGACCACAAATAGGCCAATCAATTGGGCCAACTGCATCATTTAGTACATATTAGATGTGAAGAAGAAGAAGAACTATGCTCTTTCTTATGCCATGCTTGTGACAACTATCCTGGAGCATTGTTGCATTTCCTTGTCTGAGGAATCCAAGGATACCAGCTCCAAAGGCCCACAATCCATTGGCTTGCACACTTTGAAGAAGCTTCAGCTAAGCAAGGTAGATGGTAGATGGTACTATCTGACCCATGGCAGCTACAGGCATATCCCTCACGGTCTGGAGAGTGATGGTGAAGAAGAAGACCAGCAGCCTGCTCCAGCTCCAGCCACATTAGACCTCCTGCTCCAAGAGATGTGTAGTTTGGAAACTACGGTGGAAACCTGGATGGATCGCATTGAGCAAAAGGTGGATCAACTTGAGCTGAGGAAGGACTACTTTGATCAGGAGCTTGCTTCTATTTGTTCGCTTCTAGAGGGTCCAGGATATGCATCACGGAGTGCAGCTACCGCACCTACCACCTCTGCCCCTCTTGCTCTTCTATCCTTCGCTGATCCTTCTGGCATTCCCACTAGTGTTCCTGCTGATGATGAGGAGCTCCTTGGTTCCGAGGACGATCTTGAACCTGGTGACGGTGATGTCGACCTTGAAGACGTTGCTGCGAATGAGGATAGTGATAGCGAGGCGACTATTAGTGACCATGGACTATTGCCATGATATTTTTCTTGTTTTCATAGTTGATTGGTTGTATATGACATTGAATCAATTTATATAAAATCAGTTCGTATTTTGATGCTTTATATATATTTATTGGATCTTCTTGATATGATTACAAAGTATATTGATTCTCATATGCATTTGGATACTGATCTGACTGGTTATAAACTGCTCATACTCTGTTTACCTGGATTGTAATGGTTGTTTTTCTGCTGTTTAAAATTTGGGAAATCATGAAAATCAGCGAAAATGCTGCCGAAATTTTGGCTGAATGCTTATGTGTTTTTGATAATGCCAACGGGGGAGAGATTAGTGACTTGCATAAGTACGGGGGAGCTTGATTTAAGCCTTTACATGAACATATCACTAACCCTATCTTGTGCATACTTTATGAGGGAGAGTTACGGTTAAATCTCTGATATATGTATGTATATATATGTATGTATGTATATATATATGTATGTATGTATATATATATACATATGTATCTATATATATGTATATATATATATATATATATATATATATATATATATATGTATATATATATATATATATGTATATATATATATATATATATGTATATATATATATGTATCTATATATATATATATATATCTATATAGATACATATATACATATATATATAGATATATATATATATATATATATATATATATATATATATATATATATATATATATATATATATATATATATATGTATCTATATATATATATATATGTATATATATATATATATATATATATATAGCAATTGTTTCTCATCTTTTCAATGTTCAGTTTGTCATCATAAAAAAGGAGGAGAATGTGAATGCTTATGTCTTAAAGTATGTCAAATGGTTTTTGATGATAACAAAGCCAAAGATAAAGATCAAGTGCAAAAGAGAAGATCAAGATCAAGGAAAGAAATCAAGAGGTTTAGACATAGGCCTTAGAACATCAATGTTAAATGCTTTTAAGATATCTCAAATGGTTTTTCAAAGATGTTTTTTAATCAATATGTTTTTCAAGTTCATACTCTAAAAAGATGTTGATTTTAACCTTGGATCATGTTAAACATATACCAATATTATTCAATCCAAGTTTCTTAAAGTTAGAAATGACATGAATCCTCATTTAGGCTTGAAAAATGTGTTCAAAGTAGAAAGTAATCGATTACACATGTGTGGTAATCGATTACAAGCTAAATAGAAACTTTGTAATCGATTACATCAACCATATAATCGATTACCAGCAAGTCAGAGGGCGTGTAATCGATTACACAAGTCCGGTAATCGATTACCACCTACCCAGAAAGCCAAGAACACGTTCTAACTACCATGTAATCAATTACCAGAAACATGTAATCGATTACCAGTGTTCTGACATGCCCAACGGTTATATTAGATGCATTAAATGCTTGCTTTTAATCCCCCAACAACTCTTTAATTGTATATCTCTTTAAATACAGATGTTGGGGCATCATTAATAGAGTTTCTTGAACCTGAAACATCTTTGTAACACATCAAAATGAGAATCAATCCTTGAAATCATTTATTGCTTTGTTTTTGACAAATTCTTGAGATATCTTTTGAGAGCATTCTAAGAGCTTCAATTTGTATCATTTACTCTTGTGAGAGTTTCATTCTATCAATCTTGATTGCTTTGTAAGGGAAGGTGAGGTATCCCTCCAATTTGTAAAGGGTGAGGCATCCCTTTGTTTGAAAAGGCTCAAGCTCAAGGATGAGGCATCCCAAGGAGTTGAGTGCTCAAGTTTGTAAAGGTTGTCAAGCACCTATTGAAGCTTGAAGATATAGTGGAAAATCTCAAGTGGTTGCTTGAGGACTGGACGTAGGTCATAAGTGGATTGGTGGCCGAACTAGGATAAACTATTGTGTTTGATTCTCTAAACCCTTCTCTTTACATTTGTGCATTGCTTATTTTCTTACTTGATTACCTCTATATTGGTTAGTTATTAAGCAATATTTTTTGTTCTTATCAATTTATTCATTTCAAATAGTCAATAGCTTCAACGAAATTCAACATTCAAGTGTTTTGTGAAAGAATTGCGAACTTGTCTTATAAACTCAATTCACCCCCACTCTTGAGTATTGAAGCCACTTGGTAACACTTTATTATCCAACAAAAGCTTCATCATATTTTCTCTGACAAAAGTTGAGACCCTAGCACAACCTTTGACTTCTCCTTGGATGTGTGCAAGATGTTCTTTCAACCGAGTAATTCCACCCGTTAACACTCTGCCACAAAATTTGCATTGTACATTATTTCTAGTTTTACCAGGTATAAGTCTTCCAAAGTGCCAACCAATATCTTCACTTGGAGCACCTTCTACTTTACCTGTTCGAAATTCTTTTCTTGGTGGCATTGTTTAACCAACCTACATATAAACAGATCTGTGTTTGCAATTTTTTTTAAAAAATCAATGATAAATTATATAATTAAAAATTAAATATTATAACATATACTTTAAGCTAATTCCTAAAATTTGTTAACTAACAAGTTAATTGAAAATAAATTTTAATTTAATTCTTAGAATTTTCTAAGTTTTTCTAAGAATTTACAACACAAAGGTTTTCTTTCACCCTCAATTTCCTATTTTAAATCTCTAATTTTCTTTCCACAATCCCAAATTTCTCTCTCCCTAACCAATTTTTTCCCATTCCCTCTAATTTCCCCTTTCCCTCAATTTTTCCCTATTTCCCTAAATTTCCTGTTCCCCCCCTCATTTCTCACTTCCCTCCTCTGTTTTTTTTTTTTTTCCCATTTCCCATGAATTTGCCGTCCCTTCCCGCGTCATCTCACTCCCCTCTCTGTTTCTCACTCAGTATGTCCTTCTCCCTCACTCTTCTAATTCTCCCATTTCCCGTTCCCTTACTCCTCCAAATTTCCCCTTTCCTGTTCCCTCACCCACCACAATCTTCCCCTTTCCCATTCCCTTGTTCCTTATCTCCTCTGTTTTGAGCTCACGTCAGCCACGGCCGCACGGAACAGGGCACGACGGCACGACACAGAACAGGGCATGCACGGTCGTACGGAACAGGGCACGGCACAACAACGACCACACACAAATCAGTAATAACCACACACAAATCAGTAATAACCACACACAAATCAGTCATGGATAGGATGGGTTACCTGAGATCTGAGCTGCTGCAACTTCAAATTGAAGAAGAACAGAGCTCCATACCTCCAGATTTGAGCTGCTTCAGATCAAAGCTGCTACAACCTAAACCAAAGATGCGGTGGCAGAGATACGGGCACAGATTGATTCTCTGCGTCGGCAGGAGCTCCTTAGATGGGTTTCTGAGTCTCTTAAGAGGTTAGGATTTTGTTAGGGTTGATTTGGTGTGTGTTTTTTACTTTTTATACTGAGAAAAATGGAACGGAAGGGTGTTGGAAGTCCTGAGATATGAATGGAGGAGTGTTGCGATTGAAATGCCGTTAAATTTTGTCCGTTGCAGCCGCAACACCATTCCATTGCGGCCGTCGAGTGTGATTCTCAAGCGCAGCCGTGTCACGGGCTGAAGCGGTACCGGCGGCCACCGCGACCGTTTTGTTGCAGCCGCTATAGTCATCTCAGACCATTTTTTGATACCTTGCTCTTAACACATCATGGTGGGTGATTGTCATTGCGTAATTGTTGTACATTTTTCATCACCAAGTCGGACGGTGCTTGGAGTGGATTCTTATTGCTAGCCTTTGTTGACTTGTTTGGATTTGTGAGGCTTTCTTTGGCTTCAGCTATTATGTTATGGTATTTTTTCTCACTTCATTTTCCATATATTTAACTTAATTATATTTGTTGGAAATATGATGTTAAAAGTGAACTTTGTAAATGGGATGGCAGCTCAGAGTTTTGGTACTTGATGATACTGGTGGTGATAACAGGGCGTTTGGAAAACCCTCTAGTACCCATTGATGCCATATTTATTTGGTAGTAAAAGTTCTTTAGCTTCCTCCTTCAAATTCTCACTTTGCTAGAGAAGTAAACATAACTTTGAATTTAGTTGGCCATGTGAAGGTGATAACTGATAAGTGATAAAAGTTCAAAAGTTTTGTGTTTATGTGCATGTCATCTCTTGTTTTTCTATGCATACAATTCAAAACTGAGGTTGTCATGTAACTACATTGTATAGAGAGAACATAATAAAGTTTAAGATCAATAATAATTACTAAGTACTTGTTCCCATGTTTGCAGTATAAACATAAATGGTTGCGATACCATGATTGCTTTGGGGTTCAATGCTGCAATTAAGTGATCATCTATCCATCTGTTTCTTTTCTCAACACAGTTTCATGCTTGATCACAACATATTAAATCCTTCATAAAGGACATCTCCATGTTCCTATTTAGTGGAGTAAATGAATAGTTGAGTTTGAAATTTGGATTTTCAATGTATGTAGTTGGGACATTTTGAGTTTCGTACTGATTTTCTATTTCTTCTCAGTAAGCATATAAGGGTGCCTAATGAATATGCTGAAGATCTTGTACTTAATTTATGAACAGTGTGAGAGTATCAAATGAACTTGGGGCTGGCAATTTCCAGGCTGCCAAGTTTTCAGTATTGACAGTTTCCATCATATTAGTATTAAGGTTTTAAATCTCGGTCGTGGTCGAGGTCGCGGTTGCATTGTTGTTTTTGTGATTGCAGGCATTGCGAATGTTGTGATGCGGATTGCAGTCACTGCGGCATGAATTCTTCACAACTTGACACAAATTAGATAAAATTATCTATTTTATTGTACAATATATCATAAATAATAATTTATAATTTTTTTTCATTAATAAGAGATATCCAAAAGTAATAAATAAATTGACTAATATTAAAACATAAATAAATTAGTAGTTACTCATATATTCAACAAAGTTCATATATAAGTGATTATTTCAACATAAATAAATCAATAGCTACTCATATATTTAACAAAATTCATGCATGAGTGATTACCTCTACCTCAACATAAACAAATCATTAGCTACTAATATATTAAACAAAGTTCTTGCATGAGTGATTACTTCACCACATGGTAGAATGACGTGCTGGATTATAACCTCCACTTTCGCTTTGGTTATCATTATATCCTACTCCGCCAAAGACATAATAAAAAAATCCTAAATTTCTTAGTGGTTCTATTTGTTGTTGTTGATCATAGAAAACATTTGATGATGGATACTGATAAGGCTCTTGGTAATTCATGGAAGGCTGATAATATGGTGGAGCTGGCATAGGTGGATAGTAGTCATGAGACATGTAAGAAAGATGCTGATAATATGGTGGAATAGTTGCCTTGGCTGCCTTCAAATGATGCACCAATACCAAAATCACCAAAGGATTGTGATACACTAGATAAGGAAGAATCATCCATCATAGTATTTTCACGCCTTTTGTTTTTCCTAGGTTGGGATCCACCTCTACTACTACCACCGATTACATCATCAGAAAGATCTACATCCTATAATTTGTCATGTCACTCATGAGATTTTGATCACATCTGAAGTATGGCTCTTCCTAAAAAGAATGATACAACCCTTCACCTCCTCTTTGACTTTGTTCTGCATTACCACCACTACCAGTGTTATTACTTGGTGGACTTAATCCACTATCATGACCTTGACTAAGTGTTTCATTTGAATCTAAATCATCCCCACCAGCTATTCCTTCACCATCATCATCAAAATCAATAAGGAACCATTCTGAGTTTTGGATCCTATCCAATAATGGTCCCTCTCTCTCCTTAAGCCATGGAGATAAAGGATCTTCATCTTGAAATATATAATCAAGATTAATAGGATTGAAGCTAACATCAATCTCTTCTTGACTTCTCCTCATAGAGTCTCTCTTTCTCAACTTCATGTTGTAAAATGTAAAGACAAGTTTCTGTAATTTCTGGTACTTCAATCTATTTCTCGTCTTTGTATAAATATAGCTAAATGTACTTCAATTTCTCTTACAATTAGAAGCTAAAGTTGTTTGGCAGAGAATTTTTATGTTATGCGTTGAAGTTCAGGAGTACAAGATCCATATATCTTCCACCATTCAGCTGATCAAATAAATGATTATCCATTATTATGTATATTAATAAAAAAAATAAAAGGTAAAAAACATGTACTTACACATCAAACACCAAAAACTACAAAATCTTACCAGGATTCATTTATGACCAAGCTCTTTGAGCTTGTGTTGCACCGAATGTCTCTTTCTTATCTCGAAAAAGTAACAACTACAAGCACTAATGATCTATATAAGTCTTCATAAATTATAAGTTTCTAAACATTAACGTATCACAGTTTGGTTCTTAAATGACAAATTATGATATATTTCAAAATCTTAAATGCAAATTAATTCACCTGGTTGATAGCTTTGATTTGATGATCAATATTTGCCTCCAATTTGCTTATTACTTTTGTAGTACCATCCAAGGTTTCCCTTGCTACATCTCTTCCATGTTTAATTCCAAATTGAAATTGAAGATTTAGAAAATAACCTTATGAATAAAAATAATAATAATTAGCATCTCAAAATCAAATATAAGCGTTTGAAAAAAAATTAAATTAAATATATTGATATACCTGCAGCATGCAAGTCAGAATGCATGAAGAACCATCTTTTGTCATTGATATCATTATGTTGAGTGTAGTAACGACAATTTTTTTGAATGGATTGTTTTGCTCTATCAATTGCTTCATAAACAAAGCCATTGTTGGTTTGTCATCACCATCCACCAATCTCAAAACCTTGACAATTGGCTTAAATACCTTTATAATATCACTGGCCTTACTCCACAAATCTTTGCTCAAATCAATTTTTTTAGCTTTATATGCAGGTCTTGATTTCTCCTTTCCCTACTTAAATTTTCTGAATTCCTCAAACTCAAACATATTCCTCAAAGCATGTTTTTACTTCGCAATTGATTCAACCTGCAAAAATTGTGTTATGAAATGAGTGATTGCTGGATGAATAATTTCCCTGCCACTTGTATACTTCTTCATAAGATTTATTGTCCAAATGTGGTTGTAGATAAACAAAGTCACTTTCTTTGCATCTTTTAGTATTTTTTGGACATTAGATTTTTTTCCAATATGTTCCAAGCATAAATCCAAGCAATGAGCTGCACCTGCAGAGCAATAAAGATGCGGTCTTTTCTCCATCAATTTTAAACTAGTAGCTTTTAATGCCTTCTCATTATCAGTGACCACTTGAACAACATTATCTTCTCCAACTTCTTCCATAACTTTATCAAGAAGCTTAAAGTAATAATCAGTGTTTCTACTGGGAACATTAGAAGCATCAATAGATTTTAAGAACATTGTTCCATTACTACAATACACTAGGAAATTTATAATGTGCATGTGATTTATGCTATTTGTTCAGCCATCACACATTATTGTCACACCTATTTTCTTCTATGTTGGTTTAAGTTCATCATTTATATATTGTCTCATAGACTGATATTCTTTTTCCAAGTACACCTCTGAAACCTCATAAGAAGTAGAGAATTTAACTCCTGGTCCCAACTCTGTAGCTTCAGTGACTAAAATGTGCAGCCATGGAGAATTGCATAAGTTTATAGGAAGACGCTCATATATTATCAATTTAGAGACCGCTGTTGCTAACTTATTTCTTAGTGTTTTCATTATATTTGTATTAATTTTGGTCTGTTTCATACTTTTACTTCTAGCCAAATCAACACCCACTGACCTCAATCTGCATTCAAGATCGCTTGGTTGATGTTGACGAGAAGCTCTGCTACTACTATCGGCATGAGAGTTTCCTCCACCGTCATATATAGAATCCAATCTTCCAGTTTGTTGTCTAAATCTTTGCCTATCTTCTCATTGTCTATGTGATACAATGCTTTCTTCAGTAACTTGCCTTATAACCCTGTCTTCATTAAGAAAACCTTCAATATCATAATCTTTATCTCATCTTAAACGTGCCATAAGTTTTTCTTTTCTCTTTCTAAAGTCTATTTTCTTTGCTTTATTATCTAACAAAAGCTTCATCATATTTTCTCTGACAAAAGTTGAGACCCTAGCACAACCCTTGACTTCTCCTTGCATGTGTACAAGATGTTCTTTCAACCTAGTAATTCTACCAGTTAACACTCTACCACATAATTTGAATTGCACATTATTTCTAGTTTTACCAGGTACAATTCTTCCAAAGTGCCAACCAATATCTTCACTTGGACACCTTCTACTTTACCTGTTGGAAATTCTTCCCTTGGTAGCATTGTTTAACCAACCTATATATAAACAGATATGTGTTTGCAATTTTTTTTTAAAAAAATCAATGATAAATTATATAATTAAAACTTAAATATTATAACATTATATTTCAAGCTAATTCCTAAAATTTGTTAACTAACAAATTAATTGAAAGCAAATTTTAATTTAATTATTAAAAATTTCTAAGTTTTTCTAAAGATTTACAACACAAAATTTTTCTCTCATCCTTAAGTTTCTATTTTGAATCTCTAATTTTCTTCTCACAATTTCACTTTTTCACTTACATAATTTATTTTCTCCATTCAACCCACTTAGTTTTTTCCTTTTCACCCTCTCCCAAAATTTCCCTCCACCTAATCAATCTAAATTTCCCCTTTCCCTCACATTTTTTCCTTTTCCCTCTAATTTTTCTTCCCTCACTTATCGATCCTCATTTCACTAACTTTTTTTTCCTCCCTCACTTCACTTCTCCACGACATTTCCCCTTTTCCCTCACATTTTTTCCTTTTTCCCTTTAATTTTTCTTCCCTCACTTCTCTATTCCTCACCTCGCCATCTTTAATTTTTTTTATCTCCCTCACTTTACTTCTCCATGCCACTCACGGTCATAGACCATTTTCACACACACACACTCTCAACATCTCTTCTCCACGGCCCCAGTCACCAATCACCACTCTTCTCTGCTGCACCCACTCACCACTCACCATCACAAATTCATGGCAAAGCATAACACAAAGACCCACCACCCACTCACCACTCACCATCACGGTAGCACAACACCTACTCACCACTCACCATCTCACACAACACCCACTCACCCACAGAAACACCCACACACCCACAACAATACCCACACACAAATCATCTCTAAGAGACTAAGATAGACATAAATCAGCCATGGATTAGATGGGTTACCTGAGGGCTGAGCTACTGCAACTTCAAATCAAAGAACAGATCTCCACACCTCCACCACGGATCGAGACCAACCTGAACCGGAGATCGCAAAATAGAGGCGAACAAAGCATAGATCGACCTAGAGATGCAGTTGTAGGAGCTCTTTCAATAGATCTCTTAGTCTCTCAAGAGGTTAGGGTTCTGTTATGATTGATTTGGTGTGCGTTTTTAGCTTTTATACTGAGAAAATATTAATGGAATGGTGTTGGAAATGAGAAACTCTGAACGGAGGAGTGTCGCGGTTGAAACGACGTTACATCTCATCCATTGCGGCCGCAACACCATTTTGTTGCGATCGTCGCACGTGATTCTCAAACTCAGTCGTGTCGTGGGCTGAAGCGGAAACGGCGACCAATGCGACTATTTTTTCGCAGCCGCCACAGTGATCTCAGAACGAGATTTGAAACCTTGATCAGTATCCATAGGTGTTGTTGCCATGATCATAGTACTTGCAACAAGGGATTAATTCCTTTACTTGTTTACCACGAGTGTTGCAGTTGCCAAGGAAACAACTAAGCTTGCTGCCTTGCACTATGTCACAGTACTTCTAAACAGCCTCCAACCAATCCTATCCGGTTAGTCCTAGAAAAAATAAAACACAGTCAAATTATATCCAATCAAGGATGATAGTTGCTGTTGTTAGTTTTTTTCTTTTTAATAAAGATTTATGCCTTTGTTGTCCCTATTTTTATGTGTTACTGTTGAAGCTGGTTGGCAATCTCTTGTAGCATACATCAACATTGGGTGCTATTATATTGTTGGAATACCAGCAGGGGTACTATTGGGATGGTTATACCAATATTTCATTAGTTATTTTTTTTCATCATTTTAATATATTATAATAATATATTACTGTAAAATTGTGCGGCCTATTTTTATAGAAGGCCTGAAGCAATGGCCTTGGTGGCCTTACTCACCAGCTAGCCATGATCCCAACTCTATCTTATTGATTCTATTTATCTTATGCGCTTTTAGGTCATTTTTTGTTCTTAATTCTTATTTCATGTATAAATATGAGTCTATTTAATTATATGAGAAAATTGTTCCCGACTTTTCAACTTATAATAACAAGTATTAATTTGGTGATATATCGTTTGATTTTGTTCCCTAATTGTTTATTTTGATGATGTGCTAGGTTCCCTTCGATTTTGAATAGTAGCTTACATTCATATAATCCATAACAACCAGGTTGATGTTGCAGAGGTGAAAATGATCTCAAGTACTTCATCAAGATTGAGTTCAACTTTTTGACCTATTGCTAGAGTTGATGTTGCTTCTAGTAGCTCTATTACCTCATCCACAGACTCTGATATCATAATACTAACTCCTCTTTCAAATCCAACAACTTTTTCTTTTCGTAATCATATTTGTTAAGTTGTTGATCATTTTGATAAAGTTTTCTACATTTTTTGTTTCAGGACTCCCATGACACCATAATGTTAGAGAAGTATGGAGAAGACTCTTCAATTCATCCTATGATTGATCAGGAGGTGTGATTGGAGGTGATGGGTCCCAACAAGAAGAGACGAGCCCATGGCATGAGTCACAACTTAGATATTGGCATGAGTGGATCTATCTCTACTTCATCCTTATAGGTTACTGGTTCCTCCAATACTACTCTGATACAGGAAGTCATAAAGGAAGGTGTTAATGAAGCGATGACTTCCTTTATCCAGACGCAGTTGGTGTCTATGTTGGAGCCCATCCTATATAGGATTGTTGGCTCCCGAGTAAGAAGTGGTTATCACAAGGCCACACAGTTGGGGAGGATCATGAAGTTCATGATGATGATGATGATGAAGCTAACTTGGATTGATTAGTTGTGCTTATTAATGATGATGATGATGAGGCTAACTTGTTTTGAACTATATATTAACTTATTGATTAGCTATGCTTTCTTTGTAGAACATGTTTTGAATTTACTAATGCAATTAGGATATTTTGTTACTTTGCATAACTTATTTGCTGGGTTTTTCTATTTGGATTGAAATATTTATACAGGTATAATTTTAAAATATATTAATTGTCATTATAAAATTAATCTAGATTAGCTTCAGAATAGTTATGGAATTGCAAGCAATTTAGCAACACAATAGCTAGGAAATAGCTACAGAATCGCTAGGATTTAGTAACACTAATAGCTAGGAAATAATTACGAAATTGCTAGCGATTTAGAAACACAATAGCTATGAATTTGTTACAAATTTTCTATGAATTATTAAAAATTAGCTATGGAATTAGCTACAAATATTTCGTAGCTAATTAGTGACGAAAACAAAGGAAGTTTTGAACTAAAATTAGCTACAAATCAGCTACGAATTAGCTATGAGATTTTTTGATAGCTAATTAGCGATGATAATTTGACTATGAACTTATCCATAGCTATTCTGTAGCTAAATTGATTGGCTAAGGATTTGCTACGGATTAGCTACGAATTAGTTACAGATGTTTCCGTAGCAAATTCATTAATTTCTTGTAGTGTGCATACAAGAAGGGCATCATGTGATGCTCTAACTCTTTCCTTTCTTTCTTCTTAAATGTATATATAAATTGAAATTGAATTGAATTGATTGTTTGAATTATGAAACTGGTTATTTTCTTGTTTTGTCTTTTTGCTTATTCAGACGTCAACTTTTGATGTTTGTTATAGATAAGTGAATCCTTAATCATACGTGACAAGCCAATAGGTCACCCCTTTTATTTGTATATTCTATTTTATTTGAAAAAAAAAATTACATGTTGTGCCTAAAAAAATCAAATAAAATTTTGAAACACGACCAATGACGTAAAAGTTAGGAGAGGATTGTGGTGTCAGTCATTTAAATGCTTCTCAATATTCTTGAGGCTTATCTCTATTGGATCTTGCTAAGTGAGTTGGCTTGAGAATTTTTTTAATAAAACAAAATAAAAATGAATATGAACAAATTTACAAATTCTCAACCTTTTGATTGTAGTGGATTAAAGCTCCTATAAAAACTTTTTTTGAAAATCACCTCAAAAGTCTCATTTCACAAAAAAAAAATATTTTCTTAAATTAAAGTCTTTTGAAATGAGATTTTATTTGGCCATTCACTCAAAAGAAGAAAATATTTTCTTAAAGCAAATAAATAAAATTTTGTTTGGTCTTCTTTCTTTTTTTGAAATATTTTTAATAAAATATGTAAGCATTAGTTAACCACTTTCATATTATATGTTACAGGATTTAAATTTGTTCCATAGAGCAATGGCTATTTAGTCACCCATTCCCTATCAAAGTAATTTATCACTCTTGATAATATGCTTAACAAAGTGAGACATGTTAAAATTAAATAAAAATAAAATATTTTTTGCAAATAAATAATAAAAGATCAATTTAATTAATTTTTAAGGATAACACTATATTAAATAGGTAATCGTTCTTGGAATGGACGACATATGGTGCTAACACATTCCCTACCCGTAATTAACCCCTGAACCTAAACTCTTAAACTCATACCATCTTTTAGGTATCCGATCGAACTTTTCCATTTTTAATGGATAAATCGGTTAGTTGCGACTCATTTTCATTCTTGCATTCATTTGCAAGAAAATGCCACTCTGCGTTGCATTGTGCCAAGAGGGACATTGTAACAAGTTTGCTTTGAGCATATTGCTTCGGGGGGACTATCGTGCAAAAAATAGAGTTATGGCTAGTGGACTAACCCTTGAAAATCGCTTGTTGCACTTCATCCTAGTTAGGGCTCTTATTGCAAGAGGAGGAAACTACTCTCAAGTGCAATCAAATGATGTGCTGACTATTTGGGCCTTAAAAAAAATTAAAAATAAAGTTATTTTACGATGTAGATGTAGATGTAGATTTATACTAGGACTAGGATATTATGACTATTTGATGGCACTTATTTATTTCTATATTATGTAGTGACAATAGTTACATAGAATAATACAACAATTGTTTTTTTTTATTTGCTTTAATTATGCAACAACGTTGGCTACATCAATTATTATCAGTATATTTTGGACCATCACTTCAGTCTAGCTAAGCACCTGCATGGATTACATATTGCAAGACCAACATTAATATATACTAGAAACATAAGTGATTATAACTAAGGTTTGGGTCTAGTAAGGACAAACCCAATGTCTCTTAAGACAAGGACTTCACTCATCCTACAAAAAGAATGCTCCAGTAAGTTTAGTATACTACTTGTAAGTTTAACCCTATTATTATTTGACTTTCATCCTAGTTATATATTTTCTCTCTTTCTTACTCAAAACTTGGATTTAGTAGATCCGAGTCACTCATTTCAAATATATGAGGACCCTTAATCATTTTACATGCATTTGTTTTCTAATCATTGCTTTTTGTTTTATGTATTAAGTTGTCTCTTTACTTTGTTATTGCTTACTTACTAGTTCTTAACTTTCTTCCCTTTCCCTTGCTAAATTTCTATCTTTGATGTCGTGTTGTACCTCTCCTTCTCAATGCAAAGTTCAAGAAGCTTCATAAAACATAAAAGCATTGTTGTATGACCTGAATCGGAAGTCAATCCAATAAGATAGCCAGGTTAATGAGTTAATGATTCGATTGGGAGCCAAGTTATCGAGTCAGCAGTTCGACTGGGGTTTTAACAGTCGAACTGAAAATTATATATATGATAGTATAGCTAAATATTTTAAATAGCAAACATACATTTTAAATTGCAAATAAATACAATTTTTTTTGTCAACTAGAAAAATTAATATTTTTAAATAAATAATAATTTATTTTACATTTTTTTAATATATAACTTATTTGAAGTAAAAGTTTAAATTTAAATCAGCTAATTAAGTTCTTTATCGATTAAACAAAATAAATATTTGCCTAATTCTTTTTTTTCCACTCATCTAATATTATTTCTTTTATTTAACAATATAAAATACAATAAAAAAATTAAAAAATAAATAAAAAAATATACACCTTATCAAATTTGACAAAGAAATCTTACTATAACCAATTAAACATTTCCGTATGACAAATCTTATCCCTTTGCAAGAAATTCTTGTATAGTCTAAGAGTACTACACTATGCCAATAAAAATTTGACACATAGGTATAGATAACTATACAGACCATTACATTAAAAATAAAATATTATTAAATTAAATTTAGACGATTGCAAAATTATTAAAAATATTACTCTCAGTGTATATGAGACTAATATTAATAAGATCCTACTTTTGTTTAGTGTCTAGCTAAGCAAATAAGTGTCATTAGTTATCAATATGATGTATGAAGTGTCATTAGTTATCAATATTGATAACTACTTTTCTTGCATCAAGGTCTAATTACTTATTAATATATCTATAATGTCTCTTCCTAGGAATGGTGCACAAATAATGTAGTAGCTTATTTTAAGCATAAATTAAAAATGTTATAGGATTCAAGTTAATTCACATCAAATGTAGGACTTGCATGATTTTTTCCACATTCTCATTCATAACCATATTATGATTCATATTCGTTAGCATTTTTCAAAAAGTGTAATACTAAATGTTGCAAAAATCATTTATAATATGTTTAAAGTAGAGTTGTGTCATTTGCACATTGTTTTTGCATCAAACCATTACACTGTCATCTTTAAGTAAAAAGAAGAAGGGAAACACATTTTCCAACACTTATTATCTATCTTTCTTTTCCCAAGAGGGAAGGTGTAAATGTAGAAAAAAAGATATGCAAATAACATTTCTTTTTCATTCACCATTGGGAGTAATACAGAAAAGCATATTATAGACACTTGAAAAAAAGTAGAATACATTAAATAGGTGGGCTATTTGCACTACCAATTGCCAATCCACACTGCCCACTAAGAACTTAAATTTTGATTTCCTAAATCGCCCTCAAATTTTAATTAAATATATTAATCTTTGTTTGTTCACACTCCACAATTTTAATTTATTTAGAAAAAGGCGCACTAAGCCACCGTGAACTTTAGGCCTTTTATAAGTAGCCATTATGAACTCAAAAATTATCCTAATCGATCCTTAAACTTTTACTAATGTTCTAATAAGTCTTTTTGTCATGTGTCTGTTAACTCCCTAATGGTAAATCAATCTTAATCTTCCATATATACATAATCTTAACCACTGATTTATTTAATATTTAAAATCTTATTTTATCTTAATTTTTAAATAAATGAAAAAAATTAGTGAATTAGACAATGGTCATTTTTCTCCATCATCCTATTAACTGCATTCGAAGTGGGGTTCTCCCTCATCAATAGTTATCATTCATTTCCAATGAGAATGAGAACTTGAATGTCAAAAAGCTAGAAAACATATTATCTGGCTATGGCACATAGAATTCATGCTAGGATCAAGCTCAACTAACGTTGATAGGTTAACCAGCTGAGTGGGGATCAAAGTAGTGAGTGCATTGTAAGAAAGGTTTAAAATTTGGAGATTTGAAGGTTACCCATTTCAAGTGGAATAGACCTAGATAAAAAATTAGAAAAAAGATCAAGCCTTGTTAAATTACCAAAATTAGAGAAAGATTTAAGTACTGGTCTTGAAAGTAAATTTCTAGAGGGATCAATAACTGATACCCCAAATAATAAACCCAAAGTTGAAGGAATTCTACTAGTGAGACTTTTCTCTGAAAGGAACAAAGAGATCAACACACTCAGACCCCCAATTGAATCAGGACTCAGACTCGTTATCCAACAAGCCCTTAGGCCAAGCTTTTGGAGCATAAAAAGATGTACCACTCGGGAATTGACCCATTGAGCATGAATCCTATAACACTGTGACTAGGGGTATCAAGTTCTTAGTCTTGTTTAAGAGTGTCTTGTATTTTATTTTTATTTCTTCCTCAATACTCCTAACCACGTTATTACATAAGAACTTTTCTTAAAATTTCTAGCTTATGTTTACTATAAAATCCTAGTTAGCGCAGAAACATCATATTGATAACTATAAAACATCACATTTTCAAGTGTCTTGTTTCCTTTTTAATCAATCCTAGGGATTGACAATCTTGATGTTTAATATTGAGATCTTGTTTTGAATGTTTTACATTTAATTGTTAATCAAGTGTCATTTTTACTTGTTAATCAAGTTTCTCTTTTACCTCTTTTGATTTGGTTAAATCTGGATTGAATTGCTTAATTTGATTTAGATGTTGATGTGATAATTGTATAATTACCATGTGTTTAATGAGGATTACATAGACTTAATAATGCATCAAATGTGTTTGATGGATTGTTAAGCTTTGTTGAATTCTGGGTTTTAGGTTAATTTAAGATTAGATGAGTACTTAATTTATTTAACCTTGATTATTTAAATTCAGGATGCATATCTAGTAGAGAATTCATGGATCATCTTAAGGCTTCTTGATGTGATCTAAGACCAAGAATCTGAATAGCAATTGAATAGATTCCTAGTGATCAGTGATGGATTAAATTCAAGATTAGTTGATTTATTTCCTTGGATTGGTTGTTTACTTAATTATATTTACAATTTTTAATTACTTTTGTTTAATCAATTCTTCAACCCTTTTTCCCATGTTAATATCTTAATATGACTACTTAATTAGAGTGATCCAAGGACTCGACCTGGTTATGCCTTATACTACAAATAATTTGGTGAATCGATTTATAAATTGAGTAACTTGATAATCTCACCAGCTATCATGAAGTCAATTGTCTACTTCCAATACTAAATTTACTCATGTCAACTATGCTAATAAAAACATGTATAGTCAAGTTTAAAAGGGACTTGATACTAAATTCACGATATAAAAAGAGAGGAGTACATAGGAGGAATAGAGAGAGGACTTCTAAATGACTACTCTTAAATTTAGCTAGTTGTGTGTTTTTCATTAAGTACAATCTCTATAGTACCAATTTAACATTCACTCATACCTAGCATTGTGGTAGACTTTTTTGTTTCGGTATGTAATGTATCATAGTGGGTGAAGTCAATTCATTTTTCTTCATTTTTAATTTCCAAAAATGGAATAAAATATATAGAATCAATTCATCAAAATGTTGGAATAATTTCTTATACAAGAAACCATTTAGTTTAAGGCAACAAAGTCTACTCTAGGGACTCATTAAGAAACCATTGCATTGTGAGCCTCTTATGTCAAAGCCTTAACATTGTATAAGTTGACACTTGACAATTATTTTGGCTAACATACTTCTATTTGGAATCTACACTGACACTCTTGTTTTTCTTTAATCCTACTATATCTAAACTTGTTTATCGCTAAATTCTATATTACATGTGAATGCAAGAATGTGTAGGTAGCATTGCTCTCTAAATAATAACTTATGCCTTTGTTATTTCTTCACCTTGAAAGAGTGGAGATGCTTATGCTTATGACATTTTCTTCAACTTAAGCCTATTTTGGATCCTTCATATGATATGTGCCCTGCAAAGTCCAAAAAACCCTTACCACAATACGCCTAAGAAAAATGTAGTCAACTTAGACACGCCCACCCTAGAGTTACTCAACTTTACAAATCTAGGGGTGTTGCAATTATTGTTACTTTAGTAAGAATCATTTGAATAATTAGCAACCAAGGTTCAATCTTTGGATTATACAAACTTTGCTTCTTAGTGGCATTTGACAGCTTTATCATGAATAATGATGCAACTACAAATTTTAAGTGCTGAAACTAAAATGGATAATGTAGAACATTTAACACTTATGGAACAGATAATAAATCTATTCAAAGAAAGAAACGAAACTAACCTGCTGCAGTAAGAGACCACTCATCCGTGACAACACCATCGCTCAGATCCAGTAACCCGATTTAGCTGTTAAATATAAGACCTCAAGGCATAGATTGATTCAAAATGGATCAAATTCAGATGAATATTTTCCCAAACCATGAAGAGCACCACTCTAATTCTAAAAGAAATAAAAAATGAAAAAAACCAAATGTATTGGAGAGAGAAGGAGTACACCCGATTGTTGAGCTCTCATATACTGAAGAGTAATCATTCATGTAATTGAAGAATTTATTAGGATTGAATATGTTGTGTACAATTGCTGATGTGGTTGAGGTAAATATAGAGATAAAGTGCAAGATGAAATTGAGAGACAAAAATTAAAGAATCACTAAACCAAAAGTTAAAGATATTGACAAACTGTTAATGTGGCAAGAGATTGTAGAAACTAAAATAACGACTCTGGAATCTACGCTTTAGTCTTTATATATTATAAATAGATTTTCCATAGAAACATGAGTAATATTTGCACAGTATCTCAAGTTATAATTGGTTACAAATGTCAAAGGTATACATAACTCAATAGAATTCATTTTAATAATTTTTTTTGGGTAATACTACTAAAAGAACACAACTAACCAGAATCATAGTATAAAAAGTTTTTTTTTGTATGTGGCGCATATAACATTACTCAAAAAATTCTCTACAAATTTTGATTCAGACAACTATTGTAGTTATGCTTGATCTTAGACATATTTTGAATAGAATTTATTTTTGAGAATAGTCAACATTTAGCATGCATTCATGCTATATTTATGGCCAAATTTTTCCATGTGGAGTTAATCTAGTGGGTGGAATTTGATTATGATGATGTGGGAATGCCATTGTGAAAATTAAAAATACAGGTGATAGACATCCTTTAGGTGATGATGTCTCCACAAGCAATGAGCCATGGGCTTGTAAGACAAGAGTTATTGCACGAGAGGGATGTCAAGTATAATATTTCCTCAAAGAGCCCGAAAAGCATAAGGACGAATTTGTAGAGCTAGAGATGATCAAACCAATGGCAGAATATTAGAAGCAACATTGGCAATGGGTTTGTCATTGACATTGAGGACTATGAGATGAAACTGAGGGCATATTTTCCTTGAACATTGTTATTTATGTGATCTTGAGTGAATCAATAAGAATTATATGCATGCAATTATAGATTAATAGGATAAGCTAAATGTCTTTAATGTTCAACTGTGTGTGGCTTTACATTGTAATGGATTATATGTTAGTGCTTGCAATTAATGACATGCATGTTTTTAAGCTACAGTTAGACATTAATCCATAGTTAGGTGAGTTCCATTAATGTAGAACTGATTTTATTTATTTATACTAATTCCACATGTGACGCCTAATAATCAACTAGTCAATTTCATTTTGGATTTCAAATTTTCATAATCTAGCCTTTAAATTTAATCCATCCATCAACGTTGTCTACAAATTATATGGTTATATGATAACAGTTTCCAAGTTATATCCATTGTGTAACATTTGAGTGGCCATAATTGCAAAACTCGTTGTCTATTGCATTCGCTATCCAATTATTAGTATTTTGTCTCTCACCCTCTTTCTTATAGTTAAGTCGCATCTAAAATTAACCAATCTCAATAATCAACATGCATTAAAAAGAAAAAAAAAAAAGCATCATCTGATCTTTATCTAACATGTTAAAGTATATAATCATGTTGTCTTAAATTTATTTCCATTCATTAAGTTTCATCTTCTTCCAATGGCTCTTTAATTACATATATTTTTTTCACTACTTTTCACCCACCATTCTTAAGCTAAATGTAGAAGTAAAATAAATTATTACTTTAGAAACTAATACATAATCATATTGCCTTTATTAATTGAAGTAGCTAATGACAAATATTCATCTAGATTGTTGTTGTCCATATCTCTCGAAGGCAAACAAAGGTCAGAGAACTTGTAGATTATAACTCTTCCAAGCCTATCATAGAAATTTGGTCAGAGGATTATAACAAACTGTGAGAGAAATCATAATTGTAACAACATTGTGGCATGCAAATAAACTTACAGGCACAAAAGTAACGTAAAATCATTATTCAACTTAACTGTCAATGCATTCACATGTACATTCAATGCATACTCCAAGTTTCTTAAATCTAGAGCAATAAGGTTGGCAGTCATTTTTAGTGAAACATCGAACTTGAATGGGTTCTGTGATGTAATGCAGAAATGAAGAAATGTTACCAAAAAGGAATGCAAGCATATATGAAAGGTAAAGAAATAAAAATGAAAAGGAAAAGAAATGGGCTTACTCACGGTTAGTCACAAGAAGAAAGAGAGAAAAGAAAAGGATTAAGGCATAAACAAACTTGAGAGTTTTAGCCATAGTTTTCTGCAACTACCCAAAAATGGTTTTATCGCTTTTATAATGTAAAGAAAAGTTGTATTATGTTTACATCAACTAAATAGTTTCATAGCTCTTCTTGAATTGCACGATACCATCTCCTAACACTCAAATCATTATTATATGACTTCTTAGTACCTCAACGGGTTGTGTTTGTCCCTTCAACCCACTCAAATGATCACTTGGCCTTAGCAAGAATCTTGCATGAAGATCCTACTAATCAATAGAGATCTTTTTTTTTTTTTTTTACCTATCTTTCTTTCTTTTTTTTTTTATCTATAGTGATAAACAAGGGCAAAAGCCCAAAAGAGAGAAAAGAAGTGCTAAATATTAGCAAAGGTGTTTGTAGGAATGGTGCACAAATAATGTAGTAGCTTATTTTAAGCATAAATTAAAAAGCTTGTAGGATCCAAGTTAATTCTCATCAAATGTAGGACTTGCACGATTTTTTCTACATTCTCATTTATAACCACATTATGATTCATATTCATTAGCATTTTCCAAAAAATGTAATACTTAATGTTACAAAAATCATTTATACGAATGGAGCATGAATGATGTGGCACCATGTTTAAAGTAGAGTTGTGTTATTTGCACATCATTTTTGCATCAAAGCATTACACCGTCATCTTTAAGTAAAAATAAGGAGGGAAACACATTTTCTAACACTTATTATCTATCTTTCTTTTCCCAAGAGGGAAGGTGTAAATGTAGAAAAAAGATATGCAAATAACATTTCTTTTTCAATCACCCTTGGGAGTAATATAGAAAAGCAGATGATAGACACTTGAAAAAAGGTAGAATACATTAAATAGATGGGCTATTTGCACTACCAATTGCCTATCCACATTGCCCACTAAGAACTTAAATTTTGATTTCTTGAATTGCCCTCAAATTTTAATTAAGTATATTAATCTTTGTCTATTCACACTCCACAATTTCAATTTATTTAGAAAAGGCATACTAAGCCACCATGAACTTTAGGCCTTTTATAAGTAGCCATTCTTAACTCTAAAGTTATCCTAATTGATATCATTTGGGAGATCCTATATAAAATAATGTAGAATACAGGTCAATGTATTTCTAATTTAGAGATAAATTACATGAATGTGGTTGGCATAACCAATTAATTATATTAATATAAACTATTATATTAGGATATAATGTTATTACTTTGTTAACAAGTTATATAATTCTCCTTAAATAATCATAATAAATTTTTGGCATACAATCCAAAAACCCAACTGCAAATTATATCTATCTAAACTTATTAGGTAAAATGATTCTGATGTTAGTTAAGTATTGATTTCACCCAAATTAACGCTAATTTGGCAATGATTTATCTTAATAATGTGTATGGTAATTATATCATTGCATAAATAAAAATCATAATAAGAATTTGATGTGAACTTGGAAATTATCAGCTAATATCATTTCAAATGTAATTTTTCCATCTAATACCTTTAATGCTTATCTAATCCTTGTAATCATGAGTCATAAATCATGGATATATATAAATGATGCCAACCTTATAAGTTTCCTTTTATGTCCTTGTAATCAATTCAAATCTTTTGTTAAATCCCTCATTTTTTAATATTTACACTTTCTTTACTATGTCATTGTGCTTGCTTGCATAAGCTAATTGCATGTGATTTTTGGCTTGAAAATTAATAAGGGTTTGGAGTACTAAGTCTCGGGTTTCATGGGTTGTTGGGTGAATACTTGTTATGTTAGCAGATTGGACTTGAAATTATGATGGGATGCTTAGTTATGATCTTGTTTGTAAGGTTACATATTGATTCGAATTAATAAATTGGTGTTGTACTTGATGAGGTTGTGTCGGGTTTATAGGGTGCAAGGGTGAATCCTTATTTGATTGCTTTGTTATGCTTGAAATTGTGTTATTAGACATGATATTGAATTTGGTTTCAATGTTGCATGTGGAAGTTGGTTGGATTTCCTCCCCTTGGTCGAACCTAGGTTTTGGGTTCAAGGGAGTGATCTTGTTCAATTTGGTTCCTTGATGTTGTAGTTTAATTAATTAATGCTTAATTGTGTTTGAAATTCATGGATTATATATGGGAATTTGAAATTGTGATTGTTTTGGTGAGGATGGTATTTTGGGTTTCCTAAGAGAACTTGCACCAAGTTGGTTTGATTTTTAATTTGGCTAGAACGGACCTTAATCAACCTTAGTTAACTTCACTGAGTGATTAAGAATGAGTGCAAGCTTAATTTGGTAAGTCTTGACCAATGTAAGTCTCGACCTTTAGGGAACTAGAGCACTTGGAAATGTGATTTCAACTTGTTTAATGATAAGTAGTCTTAACATAGCTTAGAAACCATAATTGGAATTCACGTAGGTCATTGGTTAGTAAAAGGTGAACTTAGGAGGTTGGTGTGATACTTTAGATAGGCTTTTAGATAAAACTTGGTTAATTAAATTTATTTCATAATAAAATGATCAATTAGGATGTAAATAGGTTAAGGCAAGGTTGTTTGACTAGGTTGATTAAGCCTTGAAGGTTAAGCTGACGAATCTTGAAGTTTTAGATAGGATGGCTAGAAATCGGGATGAGCTAGCTTATGTGTGTGATGAGTTGTCTTATGACTAAATTGTATGAGATGACTTATGAATTTTAAGCTATTTTTTTTATTATTCGAAGAAGATGTCTTATGTGCTTGGTAAACTATCTTATGTCTTGTATAAGAAGTAGATAAAGGAATTGCTTATGCACTTGTTGATGAAAGATTCAGTATTGAGTTATATTATGTGATGTGGCCAGTTCTGTTATTCTGAGATTATCATATCTGTGGTGATATATATTATATATATATATACCAGAGCGCAGGGTGAAGATCACAGGAAAAGGCAGAAGCAAAGAAGGATAGAGAGAAGTAGGAGAGCAAACAGACTGCTTACATGGTATACAAATGTAGAAAGAAAAAATTAAAAATGAAATATAAAAGAAGAAACTGGAGCAATGGTAGTGCCGCACAGGATCGGAAAGGGAAGAAGAAAAGATTAAGATGTAGAAAATAAATTATTTAAAACATAAGGAAAAGAAACTGGAGAGGCGGTAGATCGCCTTTTTGCTCCAGTGAAAGAGAGTAGAAGATAAAAGAGATTTCGAAAAGATTGAACTTTATTGATTGAAGAGGGAGAAGGCTTACAGAGGGAGACTCTCTCACTCTAAAACTCTCTTTTTGCGCTCTACTATCAAAGCCTGATAGGAAAGTAGGAATATATGGGTGAATCTAAGCTATTTGTATCTTATTAAACTAGATGTTAATGACATAATATTGTTATCTTGCTTTGATCTTTATCTGAATTATTTACTATCTCTTTGAATATAACGTATTACTATTATATCTGGATATGGATAGTACGCATCTGCATATTACTCTTTCTTACCTGGAAGGTACATAATGCCAATATTGGAGTAGTCTGCGGGGCTGATGCAGTAAGTCCTGGAGAGGCAGTAAGTCTAATTTGTCAATGTCGCTATAGGCACTAAGGTATACGGCAAGGTGGTGACCATGGTTATGAATTAGTAAATAAAAGTGGTGGATAAAGATCAAGGTATGATATAATAATATTAAAGACTTAAAATATAGTTTAGAGACTAGAACTTAGTTTAGACATAAATCAAAGTATGATACATAAACGATAATACTAAGATCTAGTTCAGAGGATAAAACGTAACTTAGATTTTCCTTACAAATCTATAAAACTAAATGAGGGTAATGATATCAGGGGTTAAGATCATTGCTTGATTGTCTCTTTAATTTTCTGTTTAATTTTATGTCATTTATTTGTTTATTTTAATATGTTGTGTTCTCTGTCATCCAAACTCTCCTTTAAATTTTCTCAAACATCTTCATCATTGATCTCTAAGCAACAAACTAACACTTCTTCAACAAACATCTTTACTGAAGAAATTTGTTTTGAAAACATTAATCAAGACATGGATGACTGGGAAATCCCCAAAATTCTAACAAACGAACTTTACAAACTCGATGGAAGATTCTTCAGAAGTTCTGATTACATTATCAGGACAGTAGAGAAACAAGTTAAAATTGAGGCCGAAGACAAAGAATTTTATCTTCTTTGTCAAGAAACTTTGAAAGATCGGCCCAAAAATATAATGTTACCAAGTGGCTTCAATACTCAAGAGGGGGGTGAATTGAGTTTATAAAGCAAGTTCGCAAAACACTTGACTATTGAATTTTGTTGAAGCTATTGACTATTTGAAATGAATGAATTGACAAGAACAATATATATTGCTTAATAACCAACTAAGAGAGAAGTAAACAAGTAAGAACACAAGCAATACACAAATATAAAGAGAAGGGTTTAGAGAATCAAACACAATAATTTGTCCTAGTTCGGCCACCAATCCACTTGTGACCTACGTCCAGTCCTCAAGCAACCACTCGAGATTTTTCACTATATCTTCAAGCTTCAATAGGTGCTTGAATACCTTTACAAACTTGAGCCCTCAACTCCTTGGGATGCCTCACCCTTGAGCTTGAGTCTCTTCAAACAAAGGGATGCCTCACCCTTTACAAATTGGAGGGATACCTCACCCTCTCTCTTATACAGTAATTAAGATTGATACTCAGAAGCTCTCACTAGAGTAGATGATACAAATTAAAGCTCTAAGAATGCTCACAAATGATATCTCAAAGATTAGTCAAAAAACAGAGCAAAGAGTGATTTCAGAGATTGATTCTCATTTTGATGAATTGCTAAGATGTTTCAGGTTCAAGAACAACCATAAATGATGCCCCAACAACTGTATTTAAAGCCCATTCATTAAAAGAGCCATTGGGGGGTGGTTGAAGCCAAGCATTTAATGCATTCAATATAGTCGTTGGGCATGTCAGAACCTTGGTAATCGATTACAGGATTTTGGTAATCGATTACATGGAAGATAGAACGTGTTCTTGGCTTTCTGGGCTTGTGGTAATCGATTACAAGACTTGTGTAAATGATTACACGCCCTCTGACTTTATGGTAATCAATTACAATATCTGTGTAATCGATTACATGACCCTTTGAACATGTTCTTGTCTTTCTAGGAACATGGTAATCGATTACCATCTTTGGTGTAATCGATTACACGTCCTCTGACTTTCTGGTAATCGATTACATAGATGGTGTAATCGATTACAAGGCTTCTGTTTAGCTTGTAATCGATTACTAAACTTTGGTAATCGATTACAATATACTTTAAACTCATTTTTCAAGCCTTAAAAAGGATTCATGTCATTCCTAACTTTAGAAAACATGGATTTAAACAATATTGAACATTGTTTGGCATGATCCAAGAAAAAGAAGTTCTCTTTTTAGGAATTGATCTTTGAAAACCATATTGATTCAAATCATTTTTGAAAAACCATTTGAGATATCTTGGGAGCATTTAACATTGATGTACTAATGCCTATATCTAAACTTTTTGATTTCTTCCTTTGATCTTGGTTTTCTCTTTTGCTCTTTGATCTACATCTTTGTCTTTGTTATCATCAAAAACCAATTGACATACTTCAAGACACATGCATTCACATAATTCTCTGCATATTGGATGTGTGCAGGTAGTAATCAAACCTCTAATCAGAGAAGGACTAAATGCATTTGTTCTCCTCTGTCTAAGAGATATTCGACACAATCAATTTCATGACTCTCTTCTTGGAACCATAGAAACCAATCAGAGTCATGGTACAATATATTTTAACCGCTATCCTAATAGGACAGTTAGTTTAAAAGACAAAAACATTTTGGATACCTTATTCTTGAATATTAAAGTCTGTGGCTTAGACATGAAGCCCAAATCAATTCCATTAGCCTTAATTTATAGGATTCAATATAAAGTTATGAATTGTTGCAATTCTAAGGCATTAAAAACAAAAGACGTGGGAGTAACAATGTACTTCCTTACAGACCAAACAAAAGCCAACGTAGTTATCCCCAAAATAATCCAGTGGGAAGATGTAGTTCTCCCAGCAAAATAGATAATGGATGAAGCTGCACCAGCTTTACCCAGAGTGTTACCCAAGTGGCTTCAGTACTCAAGAGGGGGGTGAATTGAGTAATTAAAGACTTTTTCGCAAATTCTTTTTAACACGAATTTCTTGAAGCAATATAAAGAATATATAAAGATGATGAAATGCCTTAAGAACAGAAAATAAACAATTAAACTATAATAAATAAATTGCAATAAATAAAGAGATAAAGAGAAGAAAAACAGATACGATATTTATCCTAGTTCAACCACCAACCACTTGTGGCCTACGTCCAGTCCCCGAAACACAGTTCGAGATTTTTCACTATTCAATACAAGCTTAAAACAGGTGCTTGCAACCTTTACACAATAGGGATACCTCACCCTATTTACTAGAGGGATACCTCACCCCCTTTGAAGGATACCTCACCTTCTTTACAACAAGGGATACCTCACCCTCACAAAATCACTAAGGGATACCTCACCTTTTTACAAAAGCAGAAAATAGATGAAGAGAAACTCTCACTTAGAGCAAATGTTACAATTTGAAGCACTAGGAAGCTCTCTTAGGATATCTCAAGGTTTTGGTGAAAAGAGCACAGAAAATATGAAAAAAATTGAAATCACATTTTGGCACAAGTAAAAAATAATTCAGATCATTGAGCAACATTTAGAAGAGACCCAAGGTCTCTATTTATAGAGCAATGAAGAAAAGAGTCGTTGGATGCCATTAAATACATATTAAATGCAAAAACGTTGGGTGCCATTTTCAAAATCTAAAACAGAGCTTTGTGGGTTATTCGAATACCATCAGGGGGTATTCGAATACCTCTGATAAAAGATATTTTTAAAAATAGATCAAATGGGGTTTATTCGAATACCAGTTAAGGGTATTCAAATACCTAAGTTTAAAAGGTATTTTCTGAAATCAGGTTATTCGAATACCACAAGGGTTATTCGAATACCTATCACTTAAAACAGGTTTTTAAGAAGCACTGTATTTGAATGCCATGAAGGGTATTCGAATACCTCTGATTTGGAAAACAGAAACGTATGTAAAGGATGCAAGTTATTCGAATACCATGGAGGTGTATTCGAGTACCTCAGTTAAAAACAGTTAAAAAAACCATTTGTAATTGCTTCGAAAAACCATTTCCAATCTCTAAAACCTTTGATCTTTCAAAACCATTTTGAAAACCTCAATTTGATTTTAAGAAACAGATTTTTAGATCTTTTAAATTTAACCAATGACAAATCCAATAAAAGCTCTCTTACAAAGATCCTAAGTCCTAAAGCTAAACTTGAAGATCTTGGACTTGGTCTTCTCATTATCTTCATATTTGTTATCAACAAAATCATTATCCATGATAGCTAGCCAATTACACAGAGAATCGCCTGAAATTCATGAGATCAAACAACAACAATTAGGTAGAGTTGAGTTAACCTTCAATAGGAGAAATTCTTTTAGCTCTTATAGATCTATTAGGACTAGATCTCATAAATCTGATGACTTCAGATCTGTAGCTTCTAGGAGATCTTTCTCTACCACACAATCTGTCCAACCAATAATCCACCTTTAGGGGTTGGATTCATCGTCAACTCTTTCTAGACCAATATACCAAAGGGAAGACAATGATGACCAAAAATCAATTCAATCTCTAACCTATTCCTCCCTCAATGATAATGTCCATGTTACCTAAATTCATTACTGATAAGGAAACCCTTAGGAAAAAGCTTCTCTTCCGCGAAATGGACTCCGCAAAGTGAATGGTTTTTCAAAAATTATAAGGGATTAAACAAGAAAAATATTCAAGAGAAATTTTATGAATTTCTTAATAAAGTAAAAACAAAAATTCCATTTTTTGATTGGTTTTATGCTTATATGATTAAGAATGAAAATGAATATCCTTTGAGCATTGAGCTGATTGAAGATAAATCAACAAATGTTCTTACTGGCATCGTAAAGATGGTGAGTTAATCAAATCTGATTTACCTCCTTCCAATTAGTATTGTCTTTCAAATTTAAAAGACAAAGATAATAATCCTGTCACAGCTACTTTAAGACAAAAGTAGAAGATGAACCAATCAACCCTAAAGATATTAAAAGTCTTATGGAACAAAACAATTATACAAATAAATATCTTCAAGTTTTAAGAGAAAATTTGATCAATAAACCATCAACTTCTGAAACTAAAACTGTAGAATCAAAAATTACCAAACCAACAACAAAACCTCTCTTCAAACCATTCAAAGTCACCAAGCAGCTTAGAGAAAACCTAAAACTTCTTAATAATCCTAAATCATCTAACGATGAATTTATTGATAAATGTAATCAATATATTGCAAAACTAAACTTAGTTGTCCCAAAAACGCTGCAGACTCAAGAGTCTAAAGCAACAAACAAACCCCAAGATAAGTTAAAATCCTTAGTCATAAATATAATCAAACAATAATTCACAATCTAAACTAGAATCTAAAACTGAAACTTGTTCTATGATTAAGGTTAATCCAGTAATTAGTCAAACACTCAATTAGAAAAATCCATCAAAACTTTATTATCAAAGAGCGACAACCCCAGATCTGTTGCTTGAAGAATATGATTCAAACTTTAAAAGTTTCAGTGCAAACAACATCTATGAATGGAACATAGATAGCATGACTGAATATTCTATAATCAACACCCTTCAACATATGACCATAGTGTCAATAGCATATCAAACCTCTCTTGATTGTCCAGAGGAAGTAATCGTTGGTATTCTTGTATCAAGATTTTCTAGACAACTCAAAGGTTGGTCGGATAACTATATCACTAATGACCAAAAAATTAAAATTACTGAAGCAATTAAAAAAGATGTTGATGGCATTCCAATCCTCAGTGATGGGAAACCAATCCCTGATGCTGTAAACACTTTAATCTTTATAGTTGCCCAACATTTCGTAGGAGATCCATCATTATGGAAAGATAGGTCGACTGAACTCCTTTCAAACTTAAAATGCAAAACCTTAGCTGATTTTAGGTAGTATAGAGACACCTTCTTTACTAGAGTTTATACCAGAGAGGATAGTCAACAACCTTTCTGGAAAGAGAAATTTTTAGCTGGTCTTCCAAAGTCCTTAGGAGATAAGGTCCGTGATAAGATCAGAAGTCAATCCCCTAATGGATAAATTTTATATGATCAATTGAGTTATGGATAACTCATTGCTTTCATCCAAAAGGTAGCCCTTAAAATTTATTAAGATGAAAAAATTCAGGCACAACTTGCCAAAGAAAAGGCTCTAATCAAGCGGGACTTAGGAACGTTCTGCAAACAATTTGGTCTTCCTTGTGCTAAGAAGAAGGCAAAATCAAAGCCAAAACCAAATCAAGTTCAAAAAAGAAAATATTACAAACATGGGGCAAATACTAAGCCTAGAATACTTAAACAAGAATTTAAATCCAAACCTCCAATTGACAACATCAAAGTCCCAAAGAAACCTATAATATGTTACAATTGTGGCAAACCAGGTCACATTAATAAATATTGTAGGCTAAAGAAAAAGATAAAATCTTTAAATCTAGAGCCATCAATTGAAGAACAAATTAATAATTTGTTAGTTGAATCACCTGAAGAAGACTCTAAAAGGGAATCTTCTGAAGATTTAAACTAAATCCAAAATTATGATTTATCATCATCTAAAGGAAAGTCAGATTCTCCATAAATCAATGTCTTAATAAAAGAGCAAGATCTCTTATTTGAAGCCCTTAATTCAATACAAGATCCTCAAGATAGGAGAACCTATTTAGAAAAATTAAAATCTTTAATGGAAGCAAGTTCTTCTAAAACCTTTAAAGAACCAATTATTAAAAATAAATATGATCTTACAGAAACACTTAAAAGACTGGGAAAAAAAAGTCTTCTAAGAAACCTGTAACAATCCAAGACCTCCAATACGAGATTAATAATCTCAAAATAGAGGTTAAAGAACTCAAAGAACAGCAACGACTGCACCAAATTATAATATTTCAATTACAGGATATTCAAATCGAATCTTCAAATTAAAAAAAAAAAGAAAAAAACTCTAGATAACCAAAATCAAAAGACTAAAGAACAAGAAACTGAAGAATTTATTGGATTAATTAATCAACTTAAAATCCAGAAATTCTTTATTAACATAAAAATAAGAATTGATGATTTTGTCCTTAATACTATCGCGTTATTCGACATAGGGATAGATTCAAACAATATTTTGAAAGGATTAATTCCAACAAAATATTTTGAGAAAACTTCTGAATAACTTAGTACAGCTAGTGGTTCAAAGTTGAAAATTAAATTCAAACTTTCTTCAGCAATCATAGAAAACCAAGGTTTCCAAGTTGAAATTTCATTCCTACTTGTAAAGAATCTAAAAAATGAAGTGATCTTAGCAACACCTTTCATAAGATCTCTTTTCTCCCCTACAAATCACTGATGAAGGGATTACTACCCAACATCTTGGCAAATCAATCATTTTTAGATTCCTTAGAAAATCAATTTTAAGAAATGTTAATCTAATCTAATATAAGAAGAATCAAATAAATTATCTTAGGGATGAAATTTCTTTTAAGAATATAGATTCACAGTTTAGCCAACCACATATCGAGAAAAGGATTTAATCTCTTCTTGAACAAATTCAAGGATCAATCTATTCTAATCTCCTAAACGTCTTCTGGGAAAGGAAGAAATATATGGTGGATCTTCCTTATGAAAAAGATTTCAATGAAAGACAAATCCCCACAAAAGCTAGACCAATCCAGATGAATCATGAGCTCCTCCAATACTGTCAGACAGAGATCAATGATCTTATGGCAAAAGGACTCTTAGAAAAAGCAAGAGTCTATGGTCTTGTACTACCTTTTATGTCAACAATGTAATTGACTATTGTCCATTGAAGAGTTTTTTTTATGATAACAAAGCTAAGCCAAAAGCCAAGTCTAAAGGAAGCTTAAATGGTATAGTTTATAGGACTTAGGGTCTTTATGTAAGAAGCCTTCTGAATATCTCAAATATATTTTCAAATCTTTACAAATGGTTTTCATATGCTAAAATACCCAACAAACAAGTTTTGAAAAGTTATTTATGGTGGTAGTTCAAAACTATAAAAAATAGCCAAGTTTGAGTTTTGAAAAACTGACCTTTGATTACTATTTTGCTCATAACTTTCAAAATACTTTGAATTTTGTTCTGAAACTTATTTCATTTATAAATAGACTCAGATCTTTCCAATGTGTGGTTCTTTGCTTTAAACAGATGAGAAATGAAGAAGTTATGACTATTTAAAATCAGATTTTGAAATCAGAGTGGTTTTTTCGAATAAACACGTATTTATTCGAATAAAATAACCCAGAAAACGTTCCAAAACATGTTTTTAAATATTTATTTGAATAACTAAAGGTTTATTCGAATAATAAGTTCCAGAAAACATTTGCTGATGTGCTATAAGTGGATTTATTCGAATAAGACTTTGTTTATTCGAATAAACACGAGCAGAAATCATGTAACGACTATTTTCTGAGCTTTTATTGCTGAAATTTAATACCCCAACGACTCTTTTTCTTAGAACTCAATAAATACATATTTTGGGTCTTCTTTTACACACACCCAACAATCTGAAACCATTCTTTTATGCTATGATTCGTGTTTCATATTTTATTATCTCTTGTGCTCTATTTTCGCCAAAATTTGAGATATCCTTAAAGAGTTTCATAGTGCTTCAATTTGTATTATCTACTCTTGTGAGAATTTCCCTTTCATCTATACTTTGATTCTCTATATAGAGGGTGAGGCATCTCTCAAATAATTGAGGGTGAGGTATCCCTGGCTGTTGAGGCTCAAGCACAAAGGGTGAGGCATCCTAGAGGTGTGTTAAGTGCTCTTGGTTATAAAGGTTTTCAAGCACCTGTTCAAGCTTGAAGGTTTAGTGAAAAATCTCGGTTGGTTTATTTGAGGACTGGACGTAGGTCACAAGTGGTTGGTGGCTGAATTAGGATAAATATGGTGTTTGCTTCTCTCAACTCTATCTCCTTTACATTTGTGCTTTAATTATATATGCTTGAGTTGAATTTGATATCTAGCTTATTTGCTTGATTTATCCTATAGCACAAGTGGTATTTGAGAAATTTATAATAGTTGTATCTTTGTAAGACTTATTTCGCTACATGTATTGATTGAAAATATCAAAATGCATAATTTCTTAATATTGTTTTAAAAACTTGTAATCACCCAATTCACCCCCCCTCTTGGGTGATGGTTGCCATGGCTAACAAACAAACAAGCTGAGATCGAAAGAGGAACTCCTCGATTGGTCATCAATTATAAACCACTTAACCAAGCACTCAAGTGGATTCAATACACAATTCCCAACAAAAAAATTCTTCTAAAATGGCTGCATTCAACTAAAATATTTTCAAATTTTGATATGAAATCAAGATTTTGGTAAATCCAAATCAAGGAAAGTGATCGCTATAAGATGGCTTTCACTGTACCTTTTGGGCAGTACGAATAGAATGTAATGCCCTTTGGACTAAAGAATGCTCTTTCGGAATTCCAGAGGATCGTGAATGAAATCTTTAATCCTTATTCAAACTTTACCATCGCCTATATTGATAATGTATTAATCTTTTCTCAATCCATAGATCAACATTTCAAACATGTTAATATTTTCGTTGGAGTCATTAAGAGAAGTGATCTTGCGGTCTCCAAATCAAAAATCAATCTATTTCAAACTAAGATTTGGTTTCTTGGTCATATTATCCATCAAGGAACAATTAATCCAATTAATCAAGTCATAGATTTTGCAGACAAGTTTCCAAATCAACTTATGGATAAAAATCAATTACAAAGGTTTCTTAGTTGTTTAAACTAGGTCGCTGACTTCTATCCTCAGTTGAGCAATCTTATCAAACCTCTTCATGATCGTCTGAAAAAGAGTCCTCCTCCTTGGTCAGACCTCTATACAAATATTATCAAACAAGTAAAATCCTAGGTAAAGGACCTTCTATGCCTTTATCTTCCAAATCCTCAGTCATTCAAAATTGTCAAAACAGATGCTTCTGACATTGGTTATAGTGGCATTCTCAAACAACGTGTCACAGATAGAGAGCATATCATTGCATATACTTCAAAACATTAGAATCCTGCACAATAAAAATATTCCACTATGAAAAAAGAAGTTTTAGCAATTGTTCTTTGCATTTCAAAATTTTAATATGATTTGTTAAATCAATAATTTTTAATAAGAGTATATTGCAAATCTGCAAAAGACATTCTTCAAAAAGATGTTAAAAATCTTGCATCCAAACAGATTTTTGCCCGTTGGCAAGCAATTTTAAATGTTTTTTTATTTTGACATAGAATATATCAAAGGCACCCCAAATACCTTGCCTAACTACCTTACTCATGAATACTTATAGGGAAAATAGTCGCATGCCCAAATTAGTGACATCATACTCTTCTAGAGGAATGGGAAAAGGATTGTTAGTCCTGGCACAGCTAGCCAAACAAATAGATCAAACTGGGTCAACCACCCACCAACCTGGGTCATCCACCTATAAAAACACTGAGTCATCTACTCAAACTCATTCAAACAACAAGCAATCAAAAGCAGACTATGTCATGCCAATCCAGACACTTTTAGCCTTGTAAGATCAGGGTCTAACCAAACTACCCAAAAAATCTTGAAAAGAAATCTTCGCCTTCAAAGAGGATGAAGACCTAGATCTTGAAGTCATAATCCAAAATCTGAAAGGCAAAGCCATTAAAATCAATACCCCAAAAGAACTGGTAGTCCAACCTACCCCAATCTCATCTAAAAAAATCCCAAACACATTATGTTCCTAATGAAAATTTTTGGCTTGTCACCAAAATGGAACCAGAATTTTGGGATTCCAATCCGAACAAAGTTCCCCCCAAAATCTTCCCAAAAGATTTCCATTTCAAACCCCTATCTCCAAACAAAACTCGACAATTTTTTGAGTTTATACTTGTTAACTCTGACTCTGACTCTATTAAGCATTACAGGGACTCCAAAGATTAGAAGAATATAACTCATTCAACCATCTAGATTCTGAAGGTCATGACACTAGCAGTTTTTGGCAAATATCTCAACTCTCTGAAAAAAATTTCTCAGAACTTTGACCTAATTGGTTACAATTACTGGGATTTTATTCAGGCTTGGAGCAACATGTTTTGGCTTCAAAACAAATCCAATCGCCATTTATGGCTTATTTATTTCAAACAAAATATTCAATACAAATTCCCTCAGTGGTTCACCCAGTGGCGGAGTTTCTTTGGACC